>CM057459.1:839460000-842037500 GCA_016271365.2 Neoceratodus forsteri | reverse complement strand
GCATCTTACTGCTCATGCATCAATCCAGCACTTAATATAGCCCTTCAGAGTTAAAATATTGTTTTTAGTGCATTCTGATTTTACAAAATGCCAGCATAATGTTGTGTAGATGTAGAGCCCCACTGAAAATAAGATGCCATTTCTTCTGTGAACTATCCAGGCTAAATATATAGCAATCAGGAGGCATATTCTAGGAAAACACATTGCAAAATGTGTAAGAGGAAGAACACATTGAAACTGTCTTTCCACAGATCTGCATTGTGCAAATTCATTAGAAATAATGGGTAAAAGCATCCCAAAATCTCTACACAGCCATATCGGTTCTGACCAGAATTTGTTTATTAATGCAGGCACAGAAATCCAGACAACAAATGTAGTGTTCTGTGTGTGGTACTTAATGAACTAAAGTTTGAGGCTTGTTTTTATAAGTTATATTCACTTCATTTGCTTCATGGAAATAGAGCTGAATTTTAACTGATTTTTAAAATTCATCTCTGTCTCTACTGTTCTCATGAGGAGAGTGTAGCTTCCAAAATCAAGTCTCAGAAATGTGTTAGTAGCCTAAAAAAGATGACCCCCCCAAGAAAATATATATATTTTTTTTAATTCAGCTAGATTCACAAGGCTTCCATGCCTTTGTTGATTAACAGTAGCAAAGATATCTGTTTTACCCATCTGCAATATCATTAAATTTGAGAGGTTTTTAGAATTTTAGGGCATTTACTTTTTTGATATATCAGTTACAGTACTTCAGTTCTAATTTTTGATTTTTGTGAATCATTCCCTTATCCCAAACTCTCTCACACACACACACACACACACACACACACACACACACACACACACACACACACATCCTGCTTGGTATTTCAAAGTGTGAATTTTTTTGGTAATTGTTTACAGCATTTTAGGATTACAGTGAAAGAATTTTAGGATTAGTGCAAACACTTTTCATGATCGCTATGAAAGTAAACTGTGGAAATGTATCACAGTTCTAGTAATGATACCACCTGACGTCATTAATGTTTTTTTTCTGTTGAACATTTTCAAAAAAACTCACTGTTGATGCATATACTTCAGAATCAAAAAAAAAAATGTGTTACACTATATGTTTCTCCAGATTGCTTTCTTTATACTAGTGCTCAATATTTCAGAAAACTCAATTTTGCTATAGCACATTATTACTACACTATGTTTCTTTATCCTGTAGTTCACTGTTTTTATCTCAGCAGCATTTCAGAAACTAAGTTAGTAGGTCCTAAATGTCACTTTCTTTTGCTGAAAGCTGATAGTATTGATCGTTTTCATGCTGGCTGCATCTCAAGTGACTTGGTGCAATTGCATTGAGGATAATGCATTCATCACCTGTCAATCTCCTGTGCTTTGCTTCCTGTCTGCTACCACATACAGTGCACTGAGCAGATCCACATTGGTTTCTTTGACAGATTTCTAGAAATACTGTAGTTTTAAAATTCTACCCCAGTGTAAAATCCTGAAAAGGTTTTTTTCCATTATCATTAAGGATGCTTCTAAAGCAGAATTAAAAATGGAAATCCATTTATATTTGCTATCATTAGAGTAGAACTAACTTTTTCCTCTCATATATAATATGTAAATTTAGCAGACATTCTTAACACTTGTTCTGGATAAAGAGTGGCTATAAATGTTCTGGCACCACCACTTTGTTCCTAATAAATTATAATTCTCTAGAGGACAACTTAAGTATGTAAATTGTTGATTATAAATATACATTAAATGGTTATGCAGTGTAAGCTTTGTCAGTCCCTCTCTTTGTCCAAGGAGGGGACTACCAGCCTTTCAAGTTTCCTCTGTGCTCATTTATGTGAAAAGGAATCAATCTTGAAGAGGACCTTAAAATGTTGCAGGGATAAAGTTCCTTTCAGGAGCACAGCAATGATCCTGGAAGAAGAGAAAATGAGCTGTATGAGGAAGCGGAGTGTTGGATGGTGCAGCAAACAAAGTTAGAAAGACATACACCAGATTATACTCTTTAAAAGTGCTTGAAGGGGAAGGAGTGAGTAGAGTGCTGCCCTACTGAACCCAAAGTACTGCTTCTTTATTTCAGTGGTCCAGCATGGAACTTAAGCATGTGTACAGTTGGTTACTAACATAGACTTGCATGCTTATACACTGTGAACTGAGGTTATTACTCTCTCTTTCCCAGGAGGGAGTATCCAATGTTTTAAGGAACTGATGAGCTTGAGCTTGTGGCACAGAAATCACTCTTGAGGAGGCTTCCATACCTAGAGGTACTGCAGAGACAAGATCCCCATTCATTAAGGATGTTCCCTGGTGTTTCGAATTTCCATTTTTCTGATGCACCCATACATGTTTACAAAGTTACCAACAGGCACAAACATATTCTTAAATAAATGGAAGCAGTGTCAGAAAAATGGTGTGTCATATTTTGTCATGTCCAGCTAAGAATATATAAGATGGCAGTGAGAAAATTAGCTTCCACAACTATAGCTGTTGGCATCATGTATTATTTATTTATTTGCTTTTAGTAACCGGGTAAGTGCACTGGGCATAGAAATGCCTATTTTCAGGCACGATCCAGGAGGGTACAAATAACAAACAGTTTGAAGCAGTACAACAATTGGTAATACAGAGGGTATAGGTACAAATACAATTACCAGAAAGATAGAAATACAGTTGGGACAAAAGCAGGAGAGATGCAAGTGAGAGTTCAACAATATTCGGATACAAACTGTGAGAGATATCATTACAAATATTTTACAGTATACAGTAAAAGTGCATTTAAACATTGCCTAAGTAGGAACACAATAGAGTCAAATTGTGAGCAACCACAGGACTAAAGCTCCTAAGATATACAAGAGTGCTAATTTAAAGAAAAGATCCATTATTGAGACCAGGGTATATGTGCTATACTGTTGACCAGATAGGCATAGATACGGAGGAAGGAAAAGTAGAAAATTGAGAGAGGAGTGGAGGTGGGAGGGGGTGTTAGCCTAGGAAAGGCAAGGGCAAGGCTAGAAAGAAAAAAGGCTGGAAACCAGGCTGAGAAGATAGATAGATGAGAGAAGGGCAGTAGTAGGTAGAGACATTGTGGCCAGAAGTTAGAGGCTGAAGGGTCTAAGGTGGGTGAAAACATGTGCAGAGGGTTGAGACAAATAGATGACTGTGGTGTAGTCTCTTAAAACAGGCATGGGTCAGAGCAAAATGAATGTCTTGGGGAAGGGAGTTACAATATTTAGGTGCCACACATGAGAAAGCCTGTGCACCCATGGTGGTTTTACATCTTGGAATGCGGAGGGAAGCTAGGTCAGTGAATCTAAGCCCATAGGAGATGGTTTTAGTGTGCAGCTGGCAGGCAAGTGATTGAGGGAGACCTGATCTGGCAATACCATCAATGAGAGATCCAAGAGACTTGACCCGCTAGGCAGTAGAGGCCAGCCATTTTAGATCAGCATAAAGTTGGCAGTCATGCTTGTAATGAGGGGGATGAGAAAGCATAGTGGCAGATAATATTATAGGTAGCATCCCACTTGTGAAGAGTAGTTTTTTATGCTCCTAGGTAGGTGACTGTGCCATACGCTAGCACTGGGACCAGAATGCCTTGAGCAATAGAAAGACTAGCTGATGGGGTGAGGGCATAACTGGTCTGGTATGCACTTCCAAGCTTGGCATTAATGGATTTACAGGTAGCAATAACAAGCTGATCAAACTCCAGAGATTCATCAAGCAAAATGCCGAGGTACTTGAAAGAGTTAGTGTTGGCCAATAGTGAGCCATCAGTGCATAAGGTATTGAGAGGGTTTGGTTTGTGTTCAGTCTGGCATGGGAGTGAAAAAGCATGGATTGTGTTTTGCCTATGTTAAGAACGAGGATGTTTTCAATCATTCAGTACTGAATATGGAGGAAGTCTGAGGACAGAGAGTGATTTATGTCCGAGATGTTCCTAGCACTGGAATAAAGAACTAGGTCATCTGCGTACAGCAGTGATGAACAATCTGGAAGGAGCCAGGGGAGGTCATTAAAAAAGCTGGAAAAAAGTAGGGGCCCCTGGATGGATCCTTGTGGAGCACCAATATATACAATGGAGGGACCAGACAGAACAGAATTGTAATACACGGCCTACTTCCTGTTTGACAAGTAGCTATTAAACCAGGCTACAAATATTTATAGAGAAGCCAAGAGAATGGAGTTTATTAGGAGAAGGGAGTGGTTTAAAAGGTCAAATGCCTTGGTTAGGTTGGTGGAAGACTAGGTTTACTGGCAAAGGCACATGGCTTCACCTGAGCTCTTTTCTTCTAGATTGCTTGTAAGGACAGAGCAAGGAACCTTAACAGAGCAAGGAAAAGGCTTACTTTGGCTAGGAAGATTTACTGTGTGTTATTATTATTATTATTTTCTTTTGTACTCACAGGGGTTGTTACTGTTTGTTGCTAACATTTTATTGCTTTATTTTTCTCTGATTCAAATTGTTATTGCTGGTATACTCTCTGATGCATTATTACAGGGTGTGCCTACAGGCTTGTGCTTACAAATTACTGCTGCAATCTTCTGATTCAAATTGTCTTTTGCAAGGTATATCTTCTGTTACTGCTTTATGTTTCTCTGTTGCAAAGTGTTTCTTACAGGATATATCATCTGTGAAATTATTACGGGTGGTGATTTACAGGATTTACAGTTTTATCTATCATTTGGATAAGCTTTCAGGGCTACTGCATTTGTTGTTGGTTGATTGTTTCTGTTCTTACCTCCTTGTTTCATTCATCTGTGATTCTTCTTTTTCAGCAAGGAAAGGGCCCAAGCCACCCAGCACCATCCCCAACCACCTCACAGTACACTCCTTTTATAGGGTAGCACAGTTGTGACATTTCCTGTAGCAAAGCAGGAAGGGGAGAAACAGAGGGGTATCCACCCAGTGACCTCATTTATAGGGGTACAAATAATTTAACTTGTTATAACAAGTTATACAAAAACAAATAAACAAAACACATAATCAATCTTTTGCTTTCATTTACCACCTTCGAATTACTCTGACCAGGCTATAAACCCAGCAACCTATCTGGAAATGGATATTATTAACTGCAGGTACTGTGGGACATTTTCACTTTTAAGGGCAGTTATACAGGATTTAGGACACTGTCCTACATGCTGGGCCATTGGATATTTAAAGGCTCAGCTCCAGACAGCATGGGCAGTGATTGTGCACCTCAAATCGCATATTCAGGAGGAAATATATTATAAGAACTGCCCGCCATTTCCTCAACATCCAACAGAAGCACCTCAACCACAGAGGGTAGTTGATCCGGGAGGTTGGTAGGTGGTTAGGAGGGGCAAATCAGGTGCCCCATCACTCAGAGCTCTACAACATATCACCTCCACAAACCATATAAAAACTACAAACAGGTATCTTCCTCTATCTCCAAAATCAAACAAAGGGTAAGAGGACACTGCAGAGCAGAACACTGCAGCACAGGAGCTAGCACAACAAAATTCAACCAAACTAGGAACCAAAACAAAAAAAGGAAAAAGGAAATCCAAAGCACTTCTGATCATAGGAGACTCCATGACTCAGAGAACTGATATCTATATCCAGCCATGGGTAATGGTCAGAAGTCTCCCAGGTACATCGGTGTGGAGAGACACTGACCGCATTGCTAAAATTGTACAGGAAGTGGGAGAAAACATTGATGTCCTGGCATACATAGGGACTAACAATCTCACCAGACGGTCAGTTGTGGAGACCAAGGAGCACCTGACCAGGCTGGGTGAAAAACCATCATCCATTTCACCTGACATCTCCTTCTTTGAGTTCCTGCCAGTCTGGGAGAGGGGGCAGATGAACAGAAGGTCAGAGAAGGGGAGGTAGGGGATCTAAACATGTGACTCAAGGGCTGGTGCCATGAAAAAGTACACAAATTTGTAGGTAACTGGTAACAGTTTTGGGAGTGAAAGTTCTTTAAATTCAATGGACTGCATCTGACTAAGGAGGAAGTCAGTGCATTGAGACAGAAGTTAGATGCCTTTGCAGAATATTTAAACTAGCTAATGGGGAGAGGGGTGCAGCACACTGATATGTCGAATGGGAAGAACGCCCCTTCTCCTCCCTCAGTAGTGATCAAAAAGGAATTCAGCATGTGTGAAGTTCATTTGCATCACCAGGTAAGGAATAAGGTCTGGCTCCCCATACAATGCACAGGGAAATGCCAGATCTTGACCAACAAACACACCCATATGATGCACAGGGTAAATGCTAGACCTCACACAACAACTAACACACCAAAATCTGGCCAATGGAAAATCATGTACACAAATGCTCACAGTCGGGGAAACAAGATCCCAGACCTGCAGGCAACAATGACAGAGGTTAAACTAGACATAGTAGCAATTCGTGAGACATGTTTCACCAGTAACCACACTTGGGAGACTTCAGTACCCGGCTATGTACTGTTCAGAAGAGACTGAGGTGCAAAAAGGGGGGGGTGGAGGGTCCCTTTATGTCAATGAAAATATCAAAGCTACAGAAATTCAGTATACACATAAGAAGCCAGAAGAATTGTGGGTCACCCTGGAAACAGATAATGGGACAGCCATATGAACTGGGGTTGTCTACAGGCCTCCAGACCAGGGGTAGGAGATAGACACATTACTGTTGGAAGAAATACAAAACATGACAGCTAAAGGATAGGTTCTGATAATGGGAGACTTCAACATGCCAGATACAGATTGGTCAATACCTGCAGGAACATCTGCCAGAACTAGACACATGGTGGATTCCTTGCATGGGGAAGGCCTCAAACAACTGGTACAACAACTCACAAGAGACAGGGCTATCCTAGATCTAGTACTGACTAACAGGGAAAGGATCACATATCTCCAGGTAGAAGGTCACCTGGGGGCCAGTGACCATCACATGGTGAGGTTCAATTTGGCCACTAGAACAAACTCATCCCATTCCAAGGCAAAAATATGGGACTTCAGAGGAGCTGACCTTGATAAGATGGCCAACAGAGTTAAGCCAGCCCTGGCAAGAAGAAATACAGGTAAGTGGGTACCAGCAATGTGGGCAAGCATTAAGGATTCAATACTTGAAGCAACATCATATTGTGTTTGAGAGAAAAGGAAGTGCAAAAGAAGGAAATCACTTTGGTTCTCAAACACAGTAGCAGAAAAGGTCAGAGGCAAAAGGCTGGCCTTCATGAAATATAAGGGAACGCAGTGGGATGAAGATAGGGAGGCTTACCAAACTTCCCTAAGGGAAGCAGGGAAGGCAATAAGGCAGGCAAAGGCCCAAACTAAGGAAACACTAGCACGAACAGCAAAATAAGGTGACAAGACTTTCTATAGATACATTAGTGAAAGGAGAAAGTCTAGAGAGGGTATTGCTAAGATCAATGTGGATAAGGGGGAGTGTGAGGAGGAGGAGGAGGAGGAGGAGGAAGACCACAGAAAGGCATCTATCCTAAGTAGATACTTCTGTTCAGTATTTACTGAGGAGAAGGTGGGGCAGGGCTCACAGCTCAGCACTATGGACACAGGGTGGAGGGAAGTGTGCACTAGTCCCTTCACAAAAGAAAGGGTCCCACAAGAGCTCGATAAGCTCAGGGTGGACAGGACAATGGGACCTGATGGCATACATCCCAGGGTACTAAAGGAGCTAAGGGTGGAGCTAGCAGAGCCATTATCAGAACTGTTTAGTGAGTCTCTGTGCACAGGAGAAGTCCTAGAAGACTGAGGAAGGGCTCATATGATCCTGCTCCACAACAGAGGTAGCAGGGAGGAGGCAGGGAAATACAGACCAGTCAGTCTTACCTCAGTGGTGGGCAAGATAATGGAGACACTCCTTAAGGTAAGAATAGTGCAACACCTGGAATCCAAAGCCACACAGGATCCAAGACAGCATGGGTTTACAACAGGAAGATCCTGTCAGACTAATCTCATAGATTTCTTTGACTGGGTAACAAGAGTGGTGGAGCTGGGGGAGCATTTAATGTCACATACCTTGACTTCAGCAAAGTTTTCAATACTGTTCCACACAGAAGATTGATTAACAAGCTGGGTAGGCTCAGAGTGGGTCAGAAATTGGTCAACTGGGTGGCAAACTGGTTGATGGGCAGAAAACAGAGAGTGGTGGTAAATAGTATTCAGTCAGAAGAGATGCAAGTCACAAGTGGGGTACCTCAGGGATCAGTCCTGGGGCCAGTCCTCTTCAATATCTTCATCAGTGACATTGCAGATGGACTGGAGGGTAAGGTTTGTCTGTTTTTAGATGACACCAAGATCTGCAACAGAGTAGATGATTCAGATGGAGTGGACAGATGAGAAGAGATCTGGGTAAACTGGCAAAATGGTCAGAAGAGTGGCAACTGGGGTTTAATGCAAAGAACTGCAAGATCTTGCACATAGGGGAAGCAGTAGGTAAGGCTAAGCAGATGTTGAGGTGTATTAGTAGGGGTATCAAAAGTCATAAGAGGGAGGGCATAATCCCTCTTTACAAGACACTGGTTAGGCCCCATCTGGAGTACTGCATGCAGTACTGGAGGCCACATCTTCACAAGGACATTAACAAAATGGAGGCAGTCCAGAGAAGGGCAACCAAAATGGTGCAGGGACTGCATCAGAAAAAATATGAGGACAGATTAGTGGAACTCAATATGTAGACCCTAGAGCAAAGGAGGGAGAGAGGTGATATGATTGAAACATTCAAACACCTTAAGGGCATTAACAAGGTGAAAGAGTCTGACATGTTTCAATATAAGAAAAATAGCAGGACAAGAGGACACAGCATGAGATTAGAGGGAGGCCAATTAATGGGCAATGTGAGGAAGTTCTTTTTCACAGAAAAGGAGGTGGATGCATGGAACGGCCTACCTCAGGAAGTGGTGGATATGAATACAGTGCAGGGCTTCAAACAGGCATGGGATAGACATAAGTGAGCAATACAGATGAGTATGAATAGATAGGCCATTGACAGAGTAAAGGCCTATGGCACATTCATAAGACAGAAAATGAAATGGGCAGACTGGATGGGCCTTGCAGTCCTTATCTATCATCAACTTTTATGTCAACTTCTATGAAGATTGCACCAGTCAGGCGACCTTTATCCACTGCAGAATAGATATCATTTGTGAATTTCAGGAGGGCCATAGTAGTGCTGTGGCCTTTGCGGAAGCCATGCTGGGAGACAGAGATGAGGTTGTGGTCCTGTAGAAAAGAGATTGTTTGCTTGGCAACTAGTGTTTCAAGTATTTTGCTAAGAACAGAAAGAATGGCTATAGGCTGATAGTTGGCAATTTCCTTGGGGTCTCTTTTTTTAAATATTGGATTAGCTCTCTCTATCTTCCAGATACTAGGGACAGAGCTGTGGCTTAGTGACAAGTTAAAGATTTGAGCTAAGGGTGAGGCAACAATGGGGGCAGTGAGTTTCAGGAGCCAGTATTCAAGACCATCAGAGCCAGTACCAGTGCTATCAGGGATGGCTTGTAGCATCTTTTGGACTTCCAGTCTGGTAATGGTTCAAAACTTAAAAGGTGGGTGGTTGTGCAGTGGCTCATTGTACATGGGGGGGTGACTGCACTGGGGGGAAAAGAGATGAGTATTTGAATAAATTTGAGAAGTGGAGATTAAAGGATTTTGCAGTGGTGGCCAGATTATTGCAGTGCACACCATTTAGGATCATAACGTTTGTATTTCTAGTGTGTTTGGCTCCAAGGAGTGTTTTCATATGAAACCAGAATCTCCTGGAATCATCTGCAGCATTTATTAATGGACCCTTGGAGAACGAGCTCTTAGCTAAACAAATGTTCCTTTTCTAAGAGTTTCTCCACATTCTGTAGTCATTATAATCAGACAGAAGACCAGAGACCTTGAAACGCCACTAGCTTTTGTCCCTAGCCTGTATCTGAGAAAGTAGGCCATTATTTAGCCATTTGGTTTGCATTCCACATACATGACGTGTGATGTGGGGTGCATGGATATCCTGTAGAGATCCAAACATGATTAGGAAGTGGTCATGGGCTGCCTGGGCATCAGTGGCAGATTAGATGCAAGTCCAGTCAATCATGGATAGATCATTCAGGAACTGGGATTGGTCAAGGTTGGCTAGATTACAGAAAGTGATGAATTTTTGGGGAGGGAAGGGTTGGCCAGTTGAGTGCCAGATACAATATATTGGAGAGTGGTCACTAATTGCATCAGTGAGATTACCTGAGGAGACTATACAATGAATGCAATTTGTCAGTGCCCAGTCAATTGAGGTACTGAACCTGGGGGGAGGCATGGCCCTGGTAGGGTTGGCGATTAGCTGATAGTGGTTGTGGCCTTGTACCACAGTGTGGAGTGATTTGTTCACCTTCCCAATCCAATTTAGTTTTAGATCTCCTAGAATTCGGACTTCTTTTCTTCCAACAGCTAAGTCAACATGTGAGAGGAGCTCCTCAAGACCAGTGGTGCTACCTAGAGGGGGGTTATAAGCACACACTATAAGTAATTTCTTGGAGCCAAGTTGAAAGGTAGTGTGAATAGATTCATGGTGGGAGAGGACAGGCATGGTACGGTTTGAGAGGTTTAGGTGTGATTTATAGAAAATGGCTACACCACCACCGCATTTGGAGGTGGGCCTGTCACGTCTGATGAGATTGTAGTTGGGTAACAAGCAGGCAGAGTCAGGGATAGAGGGTTTAATTGAAGTTTCACAGGCAAATGATATCTGGGTGATATAGTATGACCCATGCCTCAAGTTCACCTAGATTATGGAGGAGGCTGCTAATGTTTAGGTGAACAATGCGAAGTCCCTTTGTGTCCTTCCGTGCTGCATCCGAGCAGTAGAGGTGAGCAGGTGAACCAGGGTTAAGTTCAATATCCCTTGCAAGTATTAGAGCAAGAAAGAGCAGATACCATAGTTTGCAATAGCGATTGGGGAGGGCAGGATAGAGTAGCAGAGAAGGCACTTCTTAAAAGTGTAAGCTACGTGGTAGTGATAACTATGACAGATAAGAAATGGTGTGATATCATGGAGTTTCTTGGGGAGTATAAGCATATTTGAGAAAGTAAAGTAATTTGGATCAGTGGTGAAAACCTTAGTGGGGGGGGGGCAGCCTGCAGAGAGAACCACAGGATAAATCCTAGCATAATGCCAGTCAGAAAAAAAGTGAGTGATAGGGAAGCCATTTGGTAGGAGGTGAGCTAGTAAGGGTGTGTCATAAAGAAATCCCTGTTATGTAGTAGAAAACATACTTTGGGAGGTAAACTGATATTCAATGTCCTGCATAGCCAGTATAGTGTTATGCTTGTGCAACTGTGTTAGTTTGGTTTTGGCCGTTCACACTCTCTATTCCAGAAGAATTACCACCCTGTCGGGGTATGAAAGGCAAGGAACCTTCAGAGTGGGTTCCACCCCTAGAGGTGCCATGGGTCGATTCCCATGGCTAAAGGTACCTTAGGAATCTCTAAAAGAAATGTAGTACAATCATATCCCAAAGAATGAGGTGACATGAAGCTGATGGGCAAGCAGTAATTGTGACGTAGGAGCAGTAACTGTACCGTAGTAGTAGAGAAGAATAGACAGTTTGATATCGTAATGAGACGCTCAGTTTGATAACGTAATGCAATGCCCAGCTTTGTGTAACATGATACTGATGGTTTCTGTTGAGAATGAGGGGATCCTCTAAGGAGAGAGAGAGGGAATGGCAGGACATCCTCCACCTCCATCCAACAGCAGAACCTACCTAAAGAAACTAGGAGACACTACTATGCTAACTAACATTTATGACCTGAGGCAACAGAGGAGAGAAAAAAAATCCCTATGAGGAGGAAATCTCTGGGGATCCAAGGCCTAGGTCGCCTTCCTTCTAGGCTTGGGATAGTTTATTTAGTGATGGCCCAGCAGCTGCGATTTGGAAAACCCAATTAAAAGGAGGTGGAAAATATTATAATTTGGAGGAAGGCTCTCACTCAGACCCTCTAGTGGGAATGCCATGGAAGGTTGTGAGAAAACTCTGCAACAATATGTGCAACCAAGGTGAAGGAGGAGAGCAATCAATGCTGAGGCACTCACCTGGTCTACCCACCCTAAACTCAAACCAGGTGAACCAGAGGCAGTCATAGGGAGAATGCAGTGAAGGTGCCTTGCTAGGGAAACCACTAAAGCCAATGGGCAACTGTTATAGTGAAACACTAGAGCCAAAGGAGATTGTTATAACCACCCTTCACCACCAGCCTTAAATTCTACACCAGGAGCTGCTGTCGTGTAGCAGGCAGCTAAAGCCAAGCCCTGGGTGAGGACATTCCCAGCTATGGGCCAGGTGAGAAGGATTCCACCCCAAGTTGGACATGCTCTAGATGCAGACTAAATACACAGTGAGACCATCGGCTGCAGGAACCCTGCATCAGAATAGAATGGCTGGCATGCCCCAGAATTAAATTGAGAGCTGAGAAGCTGTCGAGCTGATTGAGCACTGGTGTGCTGATCATAATGAGCAGTGACTGCTGAGACCTTGCAAGGTCGAAAGCAGATTGAGTGCAGCAGGCATCCCAGAGCCTGAAGTTGAGAGGATGCAGTAGGCATGAGCAATCAATTGTGTAAGCAAACATGGACCTATATGTAGGTCAGTAAACAGAGTAGTAATAAGTGGACCTGCACATAAGGTTGTATAACGTAGTAGCAATGAAACAGCACTGAACAGTGGGGCAAACCAGCAAGACATTTAAAAGCCACATCAAGGTGGCAAATACTCTGAGGATTTTCGGCTGTGAAGGCAGGATTTAGAACAGAAATAAATAGCCACATGGGGCCACGACTACCCAAATACTTCCCAGTCCCTGCCATAGGACAAACAAGAAGGTAATGGAAGGGCCGAGAACCACATGCAGATATTAAATATAGGTTAACAGCCTCAGCAGGAGCTTTTTGGTTGACCTCAAAATAGAATAGGGTGAATAAACATAAAAGCAACATCTGTATGGAGTGCACTGAGTTGTAACTGGAATAAATATAATAAGGGGACGCAATGCTCTGAAAGCAGGTGTAACCAGGCAGTACAATGAAGCTGCTATAATGAGACAAGTAGAATGAGAAAGCATGATTGCGATGCATACAGTAGCTAGGTTCAGTGTAAGCCTGAGTCAGGTGAAATCAATTCAGCATGCAGGATGGAGCAGCAATGGTTGAGCTGAAACACACAAATAATGATTGCAGTTGCATTGCAGTAGTTTGAGAGTTGTGAGTAACTGAAGCAAGCAGTAGGATCTCTGGAATAATATGCTAGGAGTTTAGAAACAACCCCTTCCCCCAAAAAGACAGAGACACACAAACACAGAAAACAGGAAACAAAGAAAAAAGAAGCACACATGTAGCCGAAGGCAAAATACAAACCAGAAGCAGGAAAAGAAACACAGAAATCCATCAAAGACAAGCAAGAGCAGTGGGGGGGGGGGGGCTTAGCCTGCCCCGCAGGTCCCAAACAGCTCAGAGGACAGATAGACAGAGCCTTCAGCTGCAAAGAAAAAGTGCTTCACAATGAGGCTAAGAGGAACTGCTTATATAGCTGAGGAAGTGGAAGTGGCTGGCTGCTTGGCCACTGAACTCCAGGCATAGCCTTTCGATTAGGCTTGAAAGAAATGGGTGCAGAAAAATATGTAATGGGAGCTTGAATTGCTATTTGCTTTGATTTCTAAAACCAGCAATTTAAAAATGAAAAGTGTCTGAAAGAAGAAAAAACTTGGCACCCTCGATGGATGTTTTCATATCAATCAATCAATCAATCAGTCAATCAATCAATATCTTTATTTATCCAGGTGGGCTCCATTAAGCAAGCTCATTTACAAGGTGGACCTGCAGTCCTACAGTAATAATACAGAAAGACAAGTTACATAGATACATAGATACATAGACAGTGTTGGCAGATAAGGGCCTATGGCCCACCCAGTCTGCCCATTTGAGCTTGTAAGTTCAGTTTGTTTTCCTAGAAGTCTGTTGCCCCTTACCCCTGACCTCTAGAATTCCTTTATGTCTATCCCATGCATTCTTAAATCCCATGATTGTTTCAGCCCCCACCACTTCCTCTGGCAGGGTGTTCCACTTGTCCACCACCCGTTCTGTGAAGAAATTCTTTCTCATGTTTCTTCTGAATCGTCCTCCCTCCAACTTCATCCCATGCCCTCTAGTCCTGGAACATCTTTTTCACTTAAAAATAGTGTTTTCCTGCACCCTGTTCCTCCCTGTAAGATACTTGTATGTCTCTATCATATCCCCTCTCTCCCTCCTCTCCTCCAGGGAGTACATGTTCAGTTCCTTCAACCTGTCTTCATAGGACTTGTGATGCAATCCACGCACCATCTTTGTTGCCCTCCTCTGAACCTTCTCTACCTGTCTATGTCCTTACGTAGGTATGGTCTCCAGAACTGTACACTGTACTCCAGGTGGGGGCCTCACTAGTGTCTTGTATAGCAGAATTATGACCTCCCTTTTCCTGCTGGTGATGTCCCTGCCTATACATCCCAGCATCCTATTTGCTTTACCTGCTGCCTTGTCACACTGTTTCCCTACCTTGAGGTCATCAGAGATGACAACCCCAAGATCCCTTTCCTGCTTGGTGCATGCTATATCCTCAACCCCCAACTGATCTATTGTGCCAGGATTTTTGTGCCCCATATGCATTATCTTGCACTTCTTTGCATTGAATTTCAACTGCCAAACCCCTGACCATTCTTCAAGTTTCTGCAGGTCGCTTCTCATTCTGTCTACACCCTCTGGTGTGTCTACTCTGTTACAGAGCTTTCTGTCATCAGCGAACAGTGAAATTCTGCCTTCTAGATCCTGTGCAATGTCACTGATGAAGATGTTGAATAGGACCTGTCCCAGCACTGATCCCTGTGGTACCCCACTGGTCACTCTTCCCTCTGTGGAGTGACAGCCATTTACCACCACCCTCCGTGTCCTGCCACCCAGCCAGTTACCTACCCACCACACTACTGTCCTGCCCACACCCATATTCCCCAGTTTGTGTAATAGTCTTCTATGTGGCACAGTGTCAAATAGCTGCTATTATAGTAAAAATGCACATTTACAGGTAATCTACATTGAACATAGATCTACAAGGAGTCGTGGATAATGAACTTGTGCTGGATCCAAGCCCAAAATCTGTGCATTTTGTAGTGGGAAATGTTAGGGAGAGGGTAGGCATATCAGATAGAAGATATTGAGCACATAATGTAGGGAGAGGTGGGGAATAGGGGCGCAGGTGAAGAGGACCCAATTGTTAGAGCAGAGTGAGGGATTGGGAGGGCGGAGGACCATATGAAAGGCGACGAAGCAATTTTTGCCCCAAAACGCGATGACAAATAGAGGAGAAAAGCTGCCATTGTACTAAGTGCAAGAGGAGGAATATAGTAGCAGAGGCATAACTGGGAGGGTCCTGGAAGTTGGGGCAGAGGGAGGTGTTGGATGAATGAGGGACCGAGGGATGAAGGACTGAATATTTTTTGGGGCGAAAGACGATAATTATCCACAGGTGCTGTAGCATGTGCTAGAATCAGGCTGCAGCTGTTCAGAGCATCAAAGAACAAGATATGGGAGTCTGGCAATAAATTCTGTGGATCTGTTGGTGGGCATGCTAGAGGCAGAGGCATACATTTCAGCTGGGGGGCCACCATTTGTGGGCCACCATTTGAGGGAGGGAGGTTAGTTAATATTTAGTAAAGCTGTTGCAAATTTCCGTAATGCCATCATGATAAAGCCTTTTGAACAAAAGGGTACTTACTGGGGTTTTCAGCTTAAATATTTTTGGGGTTTTATTCCATATTGATGGAAGTGAGAATCCAAAGGCAACTCTCCCGACTCATATGACTGCCCTGGGTATATTTAGCAGGAGTTGTGAGCAGCTTCTAAGAGAATAATTCCTGGGCACAATCGGAGACAGACAGTCGATGATGTATTGATGGAGTTTGCCTCTGAGGGCTCTAAGTGTCCAGAGTGCTGCATTAAAGTTGCACCTATAGTGAAGTGAGGTCCAGCCCGTGGCAGCATATAGTGCGCAATGATGGGTAGAGAAGGGGAGGTCAGTGATGAAGAGTATAGCTCTGTGGTGGAACGTATCCAATTTTCCAAGATAGAAAGCTGCACAGCTACTGTATATGAAGTCTGCGTAGTCAAGTTAGGACAGGAACGTGGCTTGGACTAGTTGTTTCTTTGCATCTGCTGTAAGAAGTCTTCTTATCCTGTAAAAAAGGCCAAGTCTTTGCCTTAATTTTTTCAGCAAGTCTTCCAGGTGGTCAGTGAAGGAGAGTTTACAGTTGATCCAGACCCCAAGATATCTGAATTTCGGAACATACTCTAAGAACTCTCCCAGCATTGTGGTTATTGGGGGGAGTGAATCAGTAGCGCTTGTGTAGTTTGCAGGGGAAAATAACATGGCTTTAATTTTCTTAGCATTTAATAGCATTTTTTTATTGATCAGTTGGAGTTGCAGGAGGTTGAAATCTTTTTGTAGGTCAATACAAACTTCTTTTGGTGTGGGACTACTCAGGTACAGCACTGTGTCATCTGAGAATAAGTGAATACTTGCATCCTTGATTCCCTCATCCGTGTTGTTGATATACACTGCGAAGAGGAGGGGACCTAATATGGATCCCTGAAGGACACGTCTTTGTAAGAGTTTTAGGGCAGATAGTCTGCCATCTGCTTTCACCTGCTGGTATCTGTCTGTCAGATATTAAGAGAACCAGTTTAGAGAAGTATCCAGTCCTAGTGTTTTTAGCAAATCAAGGAGCAGGTCGTGGTCAACTGTGTTGAATGCTTTGCTGAGGTCAAGAAACACAGCACATACTGACTTTTTAATCTCCAACTCAAGTTGCCAGTCATTGGTTACTTTAGCTAATGCCGAGACTGTACTGTAGTTGACTCTGAATCCGGATTGAAGGGGGTTTAGTAATTTTTCTCTGTTGATGAAGGATCTTAGTTGGCCATTTACTATTTTTTCCAGTAGCTGCGAGAGTGTGGGTAGCAGATAAATTGGTCTATAGTTATTAAGGTCACAAGGGTCTCTAGATTTAAATAGCGGGATAACATGTGCGATCTTCCATATTTAAGGGATGGTACCTTGTGTTAGGGACAGGTTGAATAAATGAGTAATAGGCACTGCCAACATGTGGCATGCTATCTTTAGGAAGTATGGTTCAAGTGCATCTGCGCTGGCACTTTTCTTAGTATCCAGGTGGAGAATCAAGTCTTCCAATTCTTTGAGAGAAACCGATGAGAATGAGAAATGTTTACTAACGGAGCCAACATTTGTTGGGGTCATGCCAAGTTGGGTGCGCAGGCTACATGCAGGCGAGTTATCAAAGGCTAAGCCTGATGTGGCGAAGTGCGTGTTGAATGCCTGCAGTATCTCTTTTTTGTCTTTGATTACTGTATTGTCAGAGGTAATTTTTGTAGGGAGCATATTTTGTGACGTGGCTCCTGCCAATTCTTTGATTGTGGCCTTGAATAAGTAGGGACAATTGGCTGCAGTATTTAGTTCTGCTTGGTAATAGCAGGCTTTAGCTTCCCTAATCAGTTTGGTGCAGCAATTTCTGGCTGTTCTAAAGAGGTGCCGATCTTCCTCTTTTTGGGATTTGCGGGCAGTTTTCCAGAGTTTATCCCTGGACAGTAGTGCAGCCTTGAGATCTTGAGTGAACCAATGGCATTTCCTAGCCTTTATGCATATTTTTGACAGAGGTGCATGTAGATTCATGGCGTAGGTAATGATTTCATGTAGTATAGAATATGCAGTTTCCACTGTTTTATCAAGGTAAAAACTCTGCCACAAGGGGGAGTTTTTTAGGTCAAGTAGGTATGCCTTTGGGTCAAATGGCCTGGTTGACCTTTTGGTGGAGAATTTGGATGTAGTTTGCACTTTGTTGGCTGCTCAAACTCCAGCTATTAGGCAATGATCACTAATATCCACATCAAAGGTTCCAATGTGGGAGAAGGAATGGAGTTTATTCAGAAACAGGACATCCAGAAGGGTGCTTTTGACTGTATTCTTTTTGTTGATACCAGTGGACTCTTCATTGAGTAGGGAGAAACCAAGGGAGTTGCAGAAAGATTTAAGTGGGTGACCGGCTTCTGACATCCAATCGTAGTTTAGATCCCCAAGGATAATTGTTTCCAGGGGGCTAGTGTCCAAGATAGTTGTAAGACAGGACAAGAGCTGAGTACTGGCAGATGGTGGTCTATAGCATCCTACGGCTCGGAGTGCTAACGATGGGGATAGGTCAATTTTTATGTCCAGGCACTAAAATCCCACTACCAGTGAGTTAGAATTAAGTGTTGATGCTGCCAATCTATCGTTGATGTAGATGGCGACCCCACCTCCTCTGGCTTGCCTATTGCATCTAAAGATTTGGTTTTAGCATAGAGGGCCGTAGCCAGGATTCTGAGATAACAAGTACATCTGGCATTGTATGGGCGGTCTAAGCCTGGATAAGGGTGATTTTTTTCAGCAGGCTGCACACGTTAATCTGCATAAAACTAATACCTTTAAAACATAGTGACTCAGAAGGGGAGGTAAATTTATTTATGGGCCCTGGACTAAGCTCAACATTGCCAGAGCAGAGTAAGAGGAGGAGTAGCAATTTTTTCAGGGATTATATAGGGATATAGGCTGCTAATGGGAAAGTTTAAGAATTTAAAGGGTAGAAGTAGAATTAGGGTGAGGTCCCTTTCAATAATGCAGGTTACAGCAGTAATTGAGAGGAGTTAACTGGAGAGGGTGATTTAGATTTGATCCCTTTAGGAAGGGAGGGTGTGGTTTCAGAGGATAGAAAACCAGCTTACTGTGAGATTCCAGTGGGAGGAGTTCCTGGACAGAGTCTATATAATAAACTGTTTGAGTCGGGGGGGGGGCAGTGGGCCAATAGTGAGAGCAGACTCTGGCACAAAAGTCCCTCAGTGAGCAACTAGCTTGATTTAGAAAGCTGCTTAAGGAGGGAGAATAAAAACTAATTCTTAAATATTTAGTTGCTAAGCTAGGGATTGCAGGTGACCCCACTGCTCCTAGATCTAAGGATGGAATCAATGGCCAGGCTCACACAAAGATCCAAGAAATTGTGCCAAATTTAAAATTTACAACTGCATGGGGGCACTCTATCAGTTGAGCAGGCATACCTGTTTTTGGCCCATGAGAGGGCAGGGAGCAATTCCTGTGGCTACGGCTATGGTTGGAGGAATGCCCAGGGGTTTTGACCCAGTCTGTAAAGAAAGGGAGATGAGATTAGCAGGAGGAAGGGGAAGGGGAATAACTGTCTGAGTAGGCAGAGCAGAGTGGAAGGGGAGGGAGGGATAGGATGGCTAAGATAGTATTCACTGAGAAAAAAGAGAGAAAGGGGGATGGGATCAAGAAAAGAGGAGAAAGTTAGTTAGCAATACAGAAAAGGAAAAAAGCTGAAGTTCAAGGCAAGGTAGATGCAGATTTTAGAGTTAACAGGAGTAAGAAAGGTGAAACCAGGAGCTCAAGAAGATTTTAAGCATTTATGTTCCATTTCAATATATGCAGACTTTGGTTACCTCACTGGTTGAGGAAATTTTGTTCAGTAAGACCTTGCTAATTCACTAGCTAAGGAGATGCTTTGCCTAGAGGAATAAATGCAGACTTTGGAAAACCCACTTACTGTAATAGTACTACGCAGTGAAACCATGCTACATAAATTACAAGTACACTGTAATAAAACTACATGAAGCTGCCTAGAGGGAGCAGTGCTAGAAAAACACATGGATCTGTTAGAGACTTATTGGATTCCAGGTCATGCCCTGTTACAGTCACTTAGCTAACAGTACAGGAGAAACAGTTCTATAAAAATCTCACTTGCTAGAGAAAATCTTACAGATACAAGAAAATCTACTGGACTACTAGAAAATCATACTGTTCGTAGATCATGCAGCATTACAGTCACTCAACAAACAGTACATATAGAAAATGATGTAGGCTGGCGAAAAATCGAGTGAGAGGAGGCTCTGGCACAAAGGTCCCTCAGTGAGCAACTAGCTTGATTTCGAAAGCTGCTTAAGGAGGGGGAACAAAAATGAATTTTAAATATTTAGTTGTTAAGCTAGGGATTGCAGGTGGCTCCACAACTCCTAGGTTCAAGGATGGAGTCAATGGCCAGGCTCACACAAGGATCTGAGAAATGGTGCCAAATTTTAAATTTACAGCTGGATGGGGGGCACTCTATCAGTTGAGCAGTCATACCTGTTTTCGGCCCTTGAGAGGGCAGGGAGCAGCTCCTGTGGCTACGGCCATGGATGGAGGAATGCCCAGATGGCTTTGGTACAATTTGTTTTTGGCCCTTGATAGGGCAGAGAGCAGCTCCTGTGGCTATGGCCACAGGTGGAGGAATGCCCAGGGGGCTTTGGCAAGGTTTGTTTCCGGCCCTTGAGAGGGTAGGGAGCAGCTCCTGTGGCTACAGCCATGGGTGGAGGAATGCCACTTTACAACCATGCCTGTCTGTCTTTGGCTATTCTGATTAAAGTCACTGTAATTTGACATGTACTTTTGAATTGTTTAAATAGCTTAATGGTAAGTTTATATTTATTTATTTATTACATTTTGATAATCGGGTGAGCCCACTGGGCCCCGAGAGTCCCTTTTTCAGGGGCGACCCGAGGATTACATACATTATTACATGGGATTGAGTACAACAAAATACATAACAAGTTTCACATGGATACAATACAAGGTAAACATGGTAGCAATATTACAAGTTCCAACGGTGTAGGAGTTGGACCACAGAGTATTGGCTAACACTTGGGAGTCCATTAGCTTAGCAGTTGCATTTTGAGCAGGAAGTCAGCTGCACCTTAAGCCTGGTGCAGAAGGTGTAAGGGGAGGAGATTTCCTGAATACCTCGTGGCAGGGAGTTCCATAGGGTGGGGGCGGTAAAGGTGTATGACTTCCCACCCGCCTTAGTTCTCACCCTGGGCACTGAGAGTAGAGTCCTGTCGGTCGTACGGAGTTGTCTAAGGTTGCTCTTAATGGAGATGAGCCCAGCGAGGCTGGGTGGGGGGGGAGCGTAGTAACTTGTAGGTGAGGCAGAGCGAAGGGTACTGAAGCCTGTCCTCCCACGAGGGCCAATTTAATTGGGACAGCATGTCACAGTGGTGTGTCATCGGGTCCATAAATGTGGCGAAGTGGGCCACCTTATGATAGAGAACCTGTAGCTTGTTTAGCTCTTGCCTAGCTGTTCCCTGGATGACAGAGGCTGCGTAGGTGATGGTGGGGAGCAGAACACTCATGGCGATGGAGATCCGGGCCACTGGTATCAGCTGGTCTTTCAGCCTATAAAGGGTCCTGAGTTTAGAGTGGATATTTTTGGTTACTTGGTCTACGTGATCCTTGAGGGTGATTTTTCTTTGGATTTTTTTTTTGCCATAAAGATTTTTATTGAATTTTTTCAACATACAACACATGGAACAATCCAAATGCAAATAATAATCATAACAAATACATACATTGTATAGTCTACAAGATCAGTATATAGGAACATTTGATAAAGAAACAACAATAAACAGTTTAGTGTACAACATGCCACCCAGGGTCAGTTCACAGCCACATAACAATAACAGGGTTTACATGTAGTAGAAATAACAAAAGGGGGTTATAATAACAGAAGACACAAATTAAACCACAGGAGAAACAACTCCAGACCTGAGATGGAGGAACAATACCAAGTAAAAAGAAAAAAGAAAGGCATATGAAGAGAAACCACATTTAACAAACCAGACAGGCGGGAGGTTGAGGCAGAAGATAGAGATATGAGGGTGTCAGCCCATCCACATGTACATGATAAGTACACCCCAAACAAGCATGTCAACTCAAACATCCAGATGTGCTTAAAGGGATCACAAAGAAAAAACCCAGGAACAACAGTGGGAGGGGAAAAAAAAAACATAAGGGGGTAATTAAAGGTGCTTCACAGAAGACCAATGTCCCCCTGAGAGGGCACTGCCTGAGGACCCCAGAATGGGAAAAAATAGAAGATAAAGCTTATGGTATGGGCAAATGTCTGTGGCAAAGGACCAATTAAACTTCATAAACTTGATCTGTTAGGCATGTTAGCTTGAGTAAGTTGTATTTGTTGCCACATTTAGCATGTATCTACAGTTGGCTATTTGTCTAATGAAGTTGAATTCTACTGTTTAGTGTATGTGTTCACCTTGTACTGCTTGATAGTTGCTTTGTATCTTTATTATCTTAACTACATTGTATCTGTGATGTGATCATATCTTTGTATTTTCTGTATTCTCTGTATTTTACTACTTCTGTAAAATGGTAAAATGTTTGCTGTCACCTGTGTGGCCCGGGTCATGACTGAAATTGGTCCTTTGGATCAGCTCACAGACTCAGTTACCAAAGACATAAATAAATAATTAGGAGATAGGGAAGGAACAAAATCAATTGAAAAAAAGATCAGCAGGGAAAGGCACAAAGAACTTCCCACTACACAAAAAGCAAAACCTCTGTGCAGGTTACAAATAACTCAGGAGACATTACATGGGAACATTTACCATTAGGTCTATGTTGTAGGGCACTGCAGTGAAACCTAGCCAGGAATGGGCTCCAGATGAAGAAATATTCTTTCAGCTTCAGGTTCTTTTATGCTGAGCAGTGAGGGACAAGAGATTAAACCACTCTTGACAAGCAGGTGACTGAGGGTACATCTAATGTCTAAGGAGTATCCTTTTGACAGCAGTCATTGCTCCAATGATCCAGAGAAGCTGAGGCTGTATGAAGCCAGAATCAACTTGGGGTAAGCTACGGAGGGCCAATTGAGGATCTTGAATCCCTAAATTGGGGACTATCAATAAACAAGTAGCCCATACCTTTCTCCAAATGGACACAATAGCAATACAGAACCATAAAATATGTGTTAAGTTAGCTTGAGGAGAAGCACACCTCCAGCAATCAGTGTGAGGTAAAAAGCCTGCCCTGTAAAGCCACTGAGGAGTTTTATAGGCATGGTGTAGTATCTTAAATTTAATAGATTTAGCTTGCGTCTCCCTGGATGCTTGATATGCATTGGTCCATACCTTGGCCCCTTCTTGAGGGGGAATCCTGGCATCAAGTTCCAGCTCTTTCATTTGGATTTTTAATTACTTTTGTCCTGAGTCAGACAGCCCTGAAATTTTAACGTTGAAAGCAAATATAACCAAAAGCAGCTTGGCAACCCTATATTTCTTTGTTTTTTTTTTTTGCTACATTCGCATCCAAATTCTAAATCTATTAGAATGTTTTATGAAAATGAAGGGTTTCAAATAATTTTATACATAAAAATATGTAACTGTTTTCCACCTTTTTTAGTAATGTTAGTTTAAGAGGGTGTCATAGTATTGGTAATTTACTCTTTAACTTTGCACTTATGGAAAAATAAAGCAAACATCATGACAAAAATGTGACCCTGTTTCACTTTTTCTTTCAGTCTTAGTTGACACATAAAATATAATGTTATAACAATGTAAAACAAACAGACTCCTTACAGATTCTTTCAATGAAGAGGGATTAAGTATCAACATGTGACTTTAAATTAAGAATAGCAACCCCTGTTTTTGTTGTGGATTTTAAATGTTTAGATGACCATTATGTGCTTGGCAAAAAATGATGAATTTGTCATGCAGTTATTGAAACACCAGTCAACATTCTTAAAGGTGCCTTAGGGAGTATAGCAATGATCCTCAGAAGGTCAAAGCTGAAGGCATGGTTGAGCATGTACAAAATCAAAAAGCAAATCATCATAAGGTGAGAAGGAACAAACCTAGAAAAACAACCAATCACCCATGAAATAAGTCAGTCAGGGAATGGCAATAAATGAATTTGGTTCTGTGGGAAGCTTTGGCATGCTTTTGCTTTCATGGGGAGAGTGTGTAGCCCACTACCCCACTGAACCCCAGGCATTATCTGTTTAAATTAATGGACATTTAAAATATTTGCTGTTTTAATTTTTTACTGTTAGCTTCTACAGGATACAATATGAAAATCTGATACAAACCTGTGTCCATGTTAATATGCATGGCACACCATTAAATGCAACTATTTAAACAGGAAACATAAATTTTAGGAATTAGGTTTTATGTA
The DNA here is from genome assembly GCA_016271365.2 of Neoceratodus forsteri. Taxonomy (NCBI): domain Eukaryota; kingdom Metazoa; phylum Chordata; order Ceratodontiformes; family Ceratodontidae; genus Neoceratodus; species Neoceratodus forsteri. Next base: position 842,013,402 of record CM057459.1, on the reverse strand, counting down.
TAATACAGTACTAGTAGTAGAAACTGTTTTTTTAAGTAAAATAAAAAAATAATGGTTTCTCAAACTTCTGTACCATGGCGTTGTGTCACTATACTTTTCTTTAATGATTCTCCATTCCTAACCCCTCTGGTCCACAGTTACTTTAATACTTAGTATTTAATTATTGCTGCTTAGTTATTTTATTTATGTCTTTGATAATCATGTAAGTGGACTGATCCATAAGGACCGATTTCAGCCATGACCAGGGCTCCAAAAATGAGGCAACAAGGTTGGCATTAGAAGTTGTACAAAAAGTGCATATCCAGACAGTAATACAAGTACACGTAAGGACAGTGAAACAATTTAGATTCAGAGAAGTAGATACTGGATAACAATATGTAGGTCTTGGTCCACAGAGCAAAAAAGTATGTACAAATACATAGAAAAAAGGCTTATTTACAGTAGCTGAGTTGTAATTCATTTAAACAGAGGTGCTAAAAACATTTAACTATAATACAGCAGTTTATCTTAGAGACAGCCCTGATTAACCCTGAGGAAATAAGATAGCAAGGACAACAAACAAAAATACATAAGTGCAATCAGGACTAGAGGACAGGGAAGGAGGCTGATAAGTAAAAGTTTGAGGCAGAGACAGTGCAGAAACACAGTGCAGAATGGGGGCTAGGGTGGGTCTTGGGCTGACACATGGCCTCAGGAACAGTTGCAGGAGGATTCAGTCAGGAGCCAGGCTTGTAGGTTGTTTTTGAGGGACATGTGTGAGGGGAAGGAGTAGATTTTTAGTGGGAGCCTGTTCCAGAGGGAGGAGGCTGACAAAGAGATGGCTTTACTACCCATGGCAGAATGGATGCATGTGACATTGAGAAAAAGAGTGGAGGAAGACCTGAGAGTTCTAGGTGCAACCTTGTCTACGAGTAGAGAGGTGAAAGGGGACAGGTGGTGATTCCTAAGAGAGTTATCAATTAGGCAGCCCATGGCATAGTCAAAACATCCCTGGAGGTTGGGCCACCCTAGAGATTTGTAGAGTGTGCAGTGGTGAGTAGAGTAGGGTGCTTGGAGAACAAAGCGGCAGATGGTGTTGTAGAGGAAGGCAAGGAGGTGGCGGTGAAGAAGTAGACAGGGGAGCAGTAGTCAATCCGAGGGAGGAGGTTACCTTACTCTATGGTCAGGCGGGTATCCAGAGAAAGAAATAATCTGGTTCTGTAGGCTGCCCCAAGTTTTTGGTGTATTTTGCTTATGATGTTTGTTATGTGTTCATTGAATGTTAGGGAGGGATCTAGTGTCATCCCTAGGTATTTGAAGGAGGAGACTGTGTCAAGCGGTGGACTAGCTGCGGAGTGTGTGAGTAGGAATGTGTTTGACTTGGCGACCTTGGCAAGAAAATGCTTTGAGCCAAACAGCATGACTTTGTTTTTGTTTTGTTTTTCATTCACAAGCAGTTTCCTGGAGAGGAATCAGCCATGGGCAGCGCCATAGTTGATAGTTAGGGTGGTTGAGATTTTCTTCAGGGATTTGTTGCTGTGGTACAGTACTAAATCATTGACATAGAGGAGTACATTGCAGTTTAGGCTTTCAGAGGGGAGAGCATTAATGAACGTTGAGAAGAGTAGTGGGCTGAGTACGGAGCCCTGTGGTACTCCAGTGCATGTGGGTAGCTATTTCAGCCCTTTGTGGAATGTTTTTCTTTTAAAGCAGAAATGTAATGAAAAATGCCCCCAAAAAAACTAGTTTCAGTAACAATTTAAAAAAAAATTCTATACCTGTCAAATCTACTTTCTTAGGTACCTCCTATACTGCTTAGCATGCACACCAAGAGTTTTTTTTTTATTTTCTCAGTCCTAAACCATACCTTGTCTACAGTGCTATTTCTAAACCAAATGTAGCAGTCCACTTCTTTTTTGAGAAAAGACTGCATTAAATCATTTATGAAATATTAACATTTTGGTGGAGCTAGAATATTTTACCACCCCCAAAAAACTGGTAGATTCCTGGGGTCTTTAATAGTTATAACAATATGGGGTCAAATGTTTTGCCCAGTTTCATTGCACTGCTGCTTTTAAAATGAAGACACACCTTTATAGTAACAAGAATCCTTTTTTTATGTACCAAGGCATTCAATTTATTTGTTTTGAGCAGGAAGGAAAACTACGCTAAAAGACAAAAATTACGTAATGCTGTTTCTCATGGAATGCTATTATTCTGAAAGTTCAGAGCAGAGACTGCAGTGACAAAACACAATTCAGCAGTACACTTTAATGGTGCCTTTTAAAATAAAGAATATTATGTCCCTACACTTCAACAGTTCAAATACCACAAAGCATATTTTGTTTTTTGTTGATCTTTAAATGCCATAATTCAACAACAGTACTTACTGTACACATTAATCTCATTATTTTTGAAGCATATATCAGTGAATCTGCTGTAACTTACACTGTGGTGATCAGGAACCTTTTAGCTTTCAGAGCATCAGATTGCAGCAGTGACTATGGCCCCAATATTCAGAGTCAGCCAGAAGTGCAGCACGTTGTGCTGTGCTTGCAATTGTCTATGACCGGTTATGAGCCATATTCAGACAGCTAGCGTGTGCCAGAGCACTCCAACTGACTGATTATCAGGCCATGTTGAAACAGTGTTTGGGGAAATGCACTACGCCAACATAGACCAAAACTGAATATGGCCCACAGGAGATAGTGCTGCCCAAAATGTGATGTGCCACAGCTCTGTGGGCCATATTCAGCCCGAGCATGCATATGAGATCACTGGGAATTTATTTTTTTTATTTCAGTTCGGATTAATACCTTTGAGACAAAGACTCATTTTCAAAGGTTCCAAGTCAGGAACAAACAGAGCAATACAAATACAATACAATTAAGATAGCAGTGAAAAACATGGTAGGCATCATGAAATCATAAAATGTCACAAGAGGTTCAAGACTTGCTAGTTACAGGTACATCTTAACAATAGAATAAATTACATTACATCAAATTGTTGCAGGGTAGGGATACACAGGGAGAGTGAAACATGTCAGTCATATGGCCATGTTAGGTTAGAGGATGATAGGGGAAGGGGTATGCAGCCAGGTTGGTGTTGTCAAAGTAACTAGAGGAGGTGTGGGTTGGAAGTAAAGGGGAAATATGGTATTGGAGGGTGGTAAGTTGAAAAGAGGGGGGGGAGTGGGGTGGGGAAGAGGTGAAAGGCAGGGAAAAGGCAGGAGGAACATGTTGAATTAATTACTTGCACAGTTACAGGTGGTTACATTCTTAAGGTGGGACCGTAGCCCCCTTTTTTACAGACTCAGATTTGTGTTTCCTGTCAGCATGTTGGGCAGCTCATTAAACCATTTGGGGCCCTTAAAAGTAATGGATTTTTGGGCCTGTGATGTGCACTTGAAAGTCGCATTTCTTGTTTGTTTAGTATGCACAGCCTTCTTGAACAGACAGCTTATGGAATCTGGCAAGAGGCCAAATTGCGCTTTTTTTTTAAGATCAGGCATGTTTAGTATTGGGCTCTTAGGTACAGTGGGAGCCAGCCAATCTCAGAGTAGAGTGCACAGGTGTGAGTCCATCGATCTGCCCCAAGTGCCAGATGACACGCCCTGTTCATGAGGTTTTTTTATCTTGTTTAGGGCAGTATCTGATCCTGCGATGTATATAGGTAAGCCATAATCAACGGATGATAATACTGTGCTACCTGTGGCTAATTTTAAGGCAGCAGGTGTCATTGAGTGCTTGTTTCTCTGGAGGATGCCCAGCTTCATGTTGGTGGTTTTGACAACTTGATCAATGTGGTGGGAGAAACTGAGCGTGTCATCAAGGTAAACATCCAGATATTTAAACGAGGAGACTTGTTCAGGTGAGTCACCCTTTAGGTTCAGAATTCAAAGGGGGCAGAAATTCCTTTTGTTCTGTGGGACTGAGAACAGCATTTTTTTTATGGTTTAGTAGCAGTTTATATTGCCAGAACCAATTTTCAAGTTTGTGGAAATTATCAAGTAGGCCTTCCTCGATGGTCAAGTGGTCCCTACCTGGGACCAATAAAACGGCATCATCTGCATATAATACAATGCTAACTGGGCAGGTTTCAGAGAGGCGGTTAATGAACAGGCTGAAAAGGAACGGTCAAAGTATAGACCCTTGTGGTACTCCAAGGGCCACTACCTTAGGATCAGAGAGTGAGTCGCCAATTCTGACATGTTGAGTTCTTTGCATCAGACAGCCACAAAACCAGGAGCCTGTATCAATGGCCAGTCCCAAGGAGAGAAGTGTGTTTAGCAATAGCTGGTAATTAACTGAGTCAAACGCTTTTGTAAGGTCAATGAAAACTGACTCCACTGCCATCCCTTGGTCAAGGGCGTTGTAGAGCTGAGTGATGTAATCCATGAGTGCGGTGATGGTAGAGTGTTTTTTACGGAAACCATGCTGATCACTGCAGAGTAATTGGTGATTGTCGAGGAAGTCAATAAGTTGTTGAGAGACTATTCTCTCTAGAGCTCTGGAGAGTGGTGGGAGGATAGATATTGGCCTATATTTGGTGGTGAGTGTTTTTATCCCAGGATTTGAAAACTGGTGTAACCAGGGTGGATTTCCAGTCATCTGGGAAGGCACCCAATCTTGGGGAGGCATTAAAAACCTTAGAGATTGGGGCTGCTAGTACATCAAGCATTATGGCAACCAATTTCATATCTATCAGATCACTCCCCATTCTGGTCTTTCCAAGGACCCTCTTTTCTTGCTTGATGGTTTCAGAGATTGAGACTTGCCTAAAATAGAAGAGTGGCAGCCCTACCCTCTCTGATGAGGGTATGGAGTTTCCTTGAGGTTGGTTATTCATTAGGTTAAGGAACTCACTGGGAAGCACCCCAAATAGATCAATGAACACTGTATTGAACTCATTGGCAATCAGTAGGGGTTCATAAAGAGACCCACAGCCAGTGGTGAGTGGGTCTGGTGATGCCCTGGAGGTCCTTCCAGTGAGGGATTTTTATGTATTCCAAAACCCTTAAGAGGATTTCCATTTTTTGTTGAGGAGGTCTTTAAAGTAGCTTACTTTCGCTGAGCGAATAAGCCTAGTACAGGAGTTCCTAGCAGCTTTATATGCGGATAAATCATGCAGCTTTCCTGAGTCCTTAGCATTATGCCACAGGTTGTCTCTATTATGCATGTGGTCTAGGAGATGGTATTAAGCCAGGGGGTGTGGGTTCCTTCTACTTTTTCGGTTTTCATGTGGGCAAAAATATTGCACGCCCGAGTAAACGAATTTCACAAGAACTCAAAGGCAATGTTGCCATCAGTTGCAAGGTCAAGTGGTGACCAGTTGATCAGTGATAAGTGGAGTTTATAATCATATAGTAGTCTAGGTCTCAGCACCCGACTTGTAGTGACCTTTGGCGGGCACTTTGTGAACTTGTTTGCCCAAGTGCACATGACTGGCAAGTGGTCGCTGTGGCTATCAACAAGACCTTAAACATCTGATATGTGATCCAGGTTGGAGCAGAGCATCCAGTCAATGAGTGTACTGGTGCCTGTTTTGTAGTTATGCCTAGTGGGAAGGGTAACCCACCAGTGAATATTGAAATCCCCAACAATTACCTGCTCCCACTCTTTTCCCAAATGCTGCAGATTCTCCTCAAAGAGCTTGAGCCCAGCAGTCTGCTTCCCTGGGGTATGTATACTGTTGTTAGCAGCAGTACTTTGTTTTGTTGACCAATGGTAAGTTTGAGGTGGAGGATTTGCACCTCACTAGTGAACAGGTTGCAGTCCATCATCTGCACTTTAATGTCATTTTGGACATAGACTAGACAGCCGCCACCCTGTTTGGTGAGTCTGTCTTGACGGAAAGAGTTGAAGCCTTCCAGTGTTAAAGATGCATCTGTGATTTTGGGTGATCACCAGGTCTCCATGAAGGTGATGATGTCAGGTTGTAGCTGTACCACCCATGTTTGGATGTGGGGGAACTTAGGTAGGAGGCTGTTAATACTGAATGATAACATTCTCAGTTCTCCTTTTAACAGGGGCTGTGTGAGGGTGGTTCCAGCATTAGGATGCATACTTCCCTGCCATAGATTGGGTGTGGGTGCCCCGAGTTAGGGTGGACATTCCCAGATAGCAGCAGGAGGAACAGTATGACCTTGCAACTTTGGCATGCCCATGGTTTGCTACTAGCTGCAGGATACCTGGACCCTTGTTGTAGTAAGGTAATAGAGCTAATGTAGCATGATCGGCCACACAGTATGGCTGCTAAAGGGTAGGAGTAGGTTTTTTGCCTCCGATAGCATTGATAGAGCTTGAGGGTGGTTAAGTTGTCGCGCACAGCCTGTAATAGGGACAGTTTCTGCTCCTGTGTTGATAATCCTGAGGAAGGTTCATTTTCAGGTCATAGAGTGGTGTAACTTATGCCCACTAATGGGACCAGTAACAGCAGGAGGGTCAAGAACCCTCTCATTGTGTGCATTGGAGAGCAGGAGTGAGAGGCTCTAGCAGTGGCACCTACTCTGGCTGGTGTCCAGTCTTGAGATCCAGGAAGGTGGGCAGGGAAAGTTGTCAGGTCGGGCGGCAGCAGCAGAACTGGCCATAGGTGAAGCCTTGTTCCTGTAGGTGCTGTTCAGGTGTAGGAGTCCTCTGACTGGTGTCCGGTCTTGAGATCCAGGAGGGCGGCCAGGGAAAGCTGCCAGGATGGGCAGCAGCCATGGTGCTGGCCGTAGGTGCTGCCTTGTTCCTGCCGGTGCTGTTCGGGCGTGGGAGTCCTTTGGCTGGTGTCCGGTCTTGAGATGCAAGAGTGCGGGCAGGGAAAGCTGTCAGGCGGTGGCTGCGGTGCTGGCCGTAGGTGCTGCCTTTTCCTGCAGGTGCCATTCAAGAGCCGGAGTCCCTGATGCAAGGTAGTAAGGGCAATCTGCATATCCATTATAAGTGTATTTGTTAGGACGCAGCATACTCCTAGTGCCAAAGCAGTGTGGCAGCATTAACACTTTCCTGGTGTCTAGTGGTCCCCAACCCCTGATCACTCATCCTCCTGCTTACATGCATACCCTGGTAGTCTGGTGGACCCCCCAAATGCTGATCACTCTCCCTGCTGTTTATATGCAGAGCTCTGTTAGTTTAGTGGTACCCCCTGAACATGTACCTTGCTGTTTATATGCATAATCCTGGCATTTTGTGGTCCCCTGATCACCCATATTGATGTTTACAAAAGTAACCCCAATAATCCTACCACAAACTGATTGCCAACCCCCCTCCTAACTGATTAGAGCTCCTGCCCCATGCTCTCTCAACCCAAGCATAACCCTCTAGTACAACATTAGCACAGAAGCAGAGTGGTGGCTGGCATAGCCTCTGTTCATCTCCTTTGGCAGCCACCTTCTGACAGCCACAGAGATTGAATGTTTCAATCGTGTCCACTATTTCTTTCTCTCCTCTAGAGAGTGCATGTTTGGGGCCTCCAGCCTCTCCTCATATGTACTACCCTGCTGGCCTATAGTCATCTTTGTTGCCCTCCTTTGGAAAATCTCCAGCATATGATCGTCCTCTTTAAGGTAAGGACACCAGTACTGTGTGCTGTACTCCAGGTGTGTCCTCACCAATGACCTGTGCAATGGCAGTATCACCTTTTCCTATGTACTGCTTATCCCCTCAGTGGTACAGCCCAACATTTTTTTGACTTTTCTACAGCTTTTTTACATCATGTGGAATGCTTCAGGTTGCTAGTAACCATGCCTCACCCCATCCCTTTCCTCCTCCGATGTTGATACTCGGACCCCACCCAGTCTGTATTCAGTCCTCAGGGACTTGGCTCCAATGTTTATAACCTTTCATTTCTTTGCATTAAAGTCAATTGACTGTTGAACATTTTTCTTTGAAACCATATTGTCTTTTACTTATAATGTTTTATTGCTGCATCCATATTTTCAGCTTCTCTAGTATCATTCTTCAAAAGACTTTTGCTGATAAGCATTATAAAGCTATAGGTCTATAAGTAAATGGAATCATTTTATCTCACATTTTAAAAATTAGATCAATTTCAGAGGTTAGCCATGTACAGTATAAGGGACTCTTGCCATACATTTCATTTTACAAGTATTTCCACCCATCAGGAACAATTTTTTGAATATTTCTGCTGGCATTTCATAAAGGGGGCTTTGTTATGTTTCTCTTTTACCATGTACTATTTATTTATATCCATTTCCTCCCAGACTAGCGATGAAGTTGAATGTATATTATTAATGTCAACTGAAATCTCCTGTTCAGAAAAGTTGGTTTCCTGTGCATTGTACAGAGATGAAAAATGAATGATCCACACAGAACTTAGAATCACTGCATCAATATTCATCATATCTAATTTAGTCCCATTTACAGTCAGGGACCAAAAGTTATTTGTATTTTTGTCCCAATAGCTTCTTGAAGTTCTAACCACATGTGACTATCACAATTACTTTTTCTGAAAACTAATAGTTTTTTTTATATTCTTTTTAATTTTTCTTTTTAATCCACAAGTGTTCTTAATATTCTGAACATTATTTACATTTTTATATTTCTGGCAAGTTTGTTAATAACAACTTCCTACTACATTCATTATTGAATCATGCAGCCTGTGCTGTCAGTTTGATACTTTCTGTATGCACCCTACTTTCACCAGAAATTTCATTGTAAAAAAAATCTATAGGAGCATCAAAATGTTTAATTACTTTATCTGTATCATGTGAATCTTATCATATTTTTAGCTTCCAGTGCCCTAACAGAGTTCTTTACATTTACAATTGTTCCTGCTATTGAAGGATGTCACTTAATTATTTTCCCTATCTGTAGTACCTTCTGATCAGGGACCCTGGTTTTCCATTTTTAACGGTAACACCGGTAACAATCACGGAATCCTGCTTGGTATGCGGATTTTGAATTCTTGTACCGGTGCCTCACGGAAATTGCATGTCACTGCACAGAATCTCTAAGATTTCAGCATCTTTTTTTTTTTCTCTTTCTATGTCCCCTTCTCACAGCATCAGTCTCCACTTTTCAGAGATCCCTAGGCTGGGTATCCCCTAGCTTCACCCCAGGTAATGCTCAGGAGCTCCTGTGGGCCTGCCCCTATCCTGCCTGGATTGTAACCCCCCAGGTGGGAAGGGATGGAACTCAGGTCACCCCTCCGCACTCCGTTAGTGTGTGGCGGGCAGCTCAGTGGGTCCCTCATGGTGCCTGGTTATGAAATATGGGGCACCTGGGTCCCTTCTGCCAGTGACCGATGTACAGTGATTGTTCCTGGTTTTCTGGTGTCTGTCCCTGAGGGCATCTGCACTAGAGGAGTTCCAAGGAGGTAGGTCACAGAGACATGCCACTGCTCCAGATCCTGGCTAGCATCCTCCCCACCTGATCACTCTGCAGCACCATTTCACCGCCATTCGTGGTCACACAGGTGGTGGTAAGCAGCAGGACCTGCAGCCCACCCTCTGGAGGAGGAGAGCAGTCCCCTGGGTGCTCGATCCTACTCCCCTGGCCAGACCTCCGGCAAACCGAGTTCACTTCTGACCCTGGGTCACTGGCATTGCAAGCAATAATGCTACTGCAGCGCCAGTGGGCCGACCCAGATTTCAGCATCTTAAAATGAATGCTGATGTGCTTTGCATTCTTTCTGCTTTGCTGCATATAGAGTCAGTAAGGAAATCACCTGCACTGCTTTGTTGTAATCAGCCATTCAATTTAATCACCCATGCCTAGTGGTTAGAAAACAAACAGTGATTGAACTGGGTGCATCCAGCAGTCTTGGGTTTGATTCCCACAACCTCCACTTACATACTGTGTGACTCCAAGCAAGTCACTTAACCTCCCCAGTGCTTCTAGGTCACTCCTGAAAACAGACAGTTCTGCATAGTGGGCCTTACCTCCTTTACAAAGAATATAAAAAAATACCAATATATGTTTATTACATCATAGAATAGTAGTCAGAGTACCATGTAATTAGTCTGCGTTTTACTTGGACTGCAATGATTTTGTATAGGTAAAGGTAAATGTTCAGACACATTTATGTGTTTCATAAGCTTGTTTTTAGATTTTAGTCAGGTTTTCATTGTATTGTTTGCATATGAGCTTCTAGATTGTAGATTGCTAAACACAGGATCACTGTTGCCAACTAGCTTATTCAAGTTTATACTGTAATCAGTAAGGCCATCCAAAATCCTCAGTTGTTTGAATGAAAACTAGTCTGAATGAAAATATGTTCACAAAGAAGAAACTGCTTTACTACTTGTGAAGACTTCACAGTCAGCACCCCACTTAGATGAATTGGATGATTTGCACCTTTTCTCCCACCTGCTGTTTCAGTCTCTGTGACAACAAAAAGTTTTCTGATGACTGCTTCAACAAAAAGCAAAAGTTAAGTATTTAAGTGTACTTATGTTTGGCCAGTGGATTTTGAAAGCACAGTCAATGACATATAGACGGTAAGACCCCAGGGGCTGTATGATGCTGGTGGGCAGAGTGGTGCTCAATTCACATCTGAACAAAGACATGAAAACTAGGAAACACCCTTTTCATGGACACCAAATAAAAAAAAAAGCATCCACATGTCTGGGAGATGCATGAATCCATTTGAAGGTCCTCCACTAATCACTTGTGGATTTTTTAGGTGAAGACACTTTATTTCAAAGAAGCACATTCAAGCAGTTTTGTTTTTCTCCTCCTACCCCCTGGCCATCCACTCCTTCAGGCCCGCCAAGGCCCCCCTTCCGACCACCATCCACTGCCCATTAGTGCTGTGCTACCAGGTAACCAAAAGTAACCCTTCATTGAGTGGGCCCCTACCCCAGTGGGAGGCTACCAGGGGAGGAGAATTATCCCAAAGAGCTTTCTGTGTATCCTTAGCATGGCAGGGGTCAGAACAGACACACGTCTGAGGCTTCCAGTTTATGGAGGGACCAACAGCTGTCCTTCGTTGGCCAGTGGTGTTTTCCTATTTTCTTGACAGGCCACATGATGTCAAGGCACACGTCGACGTCCATCATGCTCCCTCCTGCAGTGAGGGCTGATATGTTGTTGTGCCTCTGGCATCCACCAGGGGCCAGCAAATGCTGAGCCGTGAACCCACCCTCCCTCCCAGGAGAAGGTGCGTGGTCGTTGGACAATCAAGCCTTTACCCACCAGCTGGCCTTCAACACCCAAGTCTGTTCCCTAGCCCTGGTCAGTGGTGTCACAGGCAGATATCCAGTTCAGGCAGTTAAATTATAGATAGGAAAAAACAAAGGTAGTCCACCTTAGTGGTGATGGTTCAGATTAATTCACATGTGAGTTCTAACAAGCAAAGAGACCAAGTCATTTGTAACTTGTGCATGTGGGGTGTGGGTGTTGAAAAGGATCATAGTGCTGTCACTACTGCCATCACCCCTGAGGGATGTGGACTGCATTGTTGCCACTGCCATTACATCGAAGGGGTGGGGCTGTAGTGATTCTGCCATCACCAGTGGTGAATGGGGAAAGTAGTACTGCGCAATCACATCTGAGGGATGGGGTCCACAGTGCTACTGCTTCTGTCATTCCTGAGGGAGGAGGTCATGGTGCTGTTGCTGCTGCCATCACACCAGAGGGAGGGGGCTGTAGTGCTGTTGGTGCTGCCATCGCGCCTGGAGGATGAGGCCGTGAGTGCTGCTTCCATCACACCTTAGAGATGGGGGCTGGGGTGTTGCTGCTGCCATCACATCTTGTACCTAAAATAACTTTAAATTGGTACAAGGATGGAAGGATGTGCAGCAGTGGAGGTCAAAATTGCTAAAACGCATGTTAGCAGAGTTAAAAATTGTTAAATAAAGTACAGAGAACCAAATACCGGTAAAACCGGATTTTGGCTTATCAGACACCGGTGACAATACCGTTTTTTACAATGTGCAAAATGGAATATGCCCTTTCTCAATCCCGGTAAACCAGTGTCCCTGCTTCTGATATCAGCTTAAACAGAGTTCCCATTGTCTTTTAATATCACACTAACATTTTCAGTATCAAGTAATACTTTTATAGGAATATGTTATCCAAGGAGGCATCATCGACTACTTCAAAGCTATTTATCATTTGAAACAAAACACTATCAGTAATTGCCAAATCTAAGACTGATTCTTCCCACTTACTGGCAAAAGTAATCACACCAGGAATATCATTCCTTAGAAAATGGGCTTTTTATTTACTGGGTTCTGATTGGCTAGTACCCCAGCCAAGGGGGTACATTAACTTTCAATAGACGCCCAGTAAATAAAAAGTGCCAGTCACCTGACCACATCACCACTTAAGCTATCCTTGTGCCCACCCTGCCTACTGCTCATTGGACAATACCACCGTATTCAATTTGAAATCGGCGACATTTTTTAAATGGTATTTAGCCAGTGAAACTGGCATCCCCATCAGTCCCTAATTCAGTACCACTGCCAGCACATCCCAAAATCAGAGAAGTGCCCCACTCCCAACAGGATTCCCAAAATACAGTACTCTGATTGTGTACTGTAATGAAGAAAGAAAAAAACATTCATTTTAAATCACTAGCACTAGCACATCGCGTGCTCAGCGCTAATCGCAGCCAGTCTTACAGAGATTGGAAAACGGGCAAAGACAATTTGTTTTTTGACACCCCCCATGAACTGCTAACCCACAAAATACCTTACTCACCACCCAACTGCCCCAACAGCCTTCTTCCGTGCTGTTCTGTACACTGCTGCATTCCCGCTTGCTCTTTCTACAGAGAGCAACTTGAAACATAAGAATAACAATGACGCGGGAGACAGGGACCGTGTGTCACTACACAACTGGAAATCCATTAACTTTCACACGGTCCTGCACTTCCCATTCGCTTTCATTGCTATTTTCAAAATAAATAAATGAGCTGCATCGATGGGATAAAAGAAAGACAGAAGGGGACAGACAAATGTCGGTGGGGGGGGTGAATACAGAGACACCGCGCGTCACTACACAGCTTCAAAAATTTTCACTTTTCTGTGGTCCTGCATTACGGTCTCGCTTCCATTGGCACTTATCAATCGGGTTACAGAAAAAAACGAAAAAGACAGAAGGGGACAGACTGTTTGGGGAAGGGGGGAGTGAAGTGAGATAGCACAGTACCACACATTACTCTGTCCTCTACGACCAATGCCAAAAGTAGAGGGACTACTTTGCCAATGAAGGAGAAAAAACTTGAATTGTTGTCAAGTTTAGTGAATTACTTTATTTTTTTTTCAATTCTGTAAAAATGACACAGTTAGCCATTTCTAAGCAATAATACCCTCCAGGGTGGGTGGTATGGGCTATGCGGACCTTCCAGGGTTATAAGGCCTGCGGCGGGCCTCATTACACCCCTGGGCGGTCCGGTATTGCCCAATACCACCCACCCTGATGGGTATTATTGCTTGCTTATTCTACTAGTCAGAACTCTCAAACTATTTTCATATAAGAATATTAAAAATGTGGTTGTTCAGTTGTTTATTTTTGATGGAAAAGAACTCTTTGTTTAGTTTCAAAATAAACATCAATTTTACTTTGCTCCAACTCTTTTGTCCATTCTGAACTGTTTCCTAGTATAACATCAAAGTCTCTTTCAAATAAGATATTGAATCTTGAGGCTGTGCTCAGTCTGTCTAACAAATCTTGTAAGCTGCTAATGATGTTACTATAAGCATTACTATTAAGGTAGTGAGATATACACATTAACCCTATAGAGGTGAAAAGATGTTCCCGCAGATAAACAAACAGTTAAGAAATAATCTTGACCGAAGTCAATAACTTCAACCTTACAGTCTAGTACAGTAGATATTCAAACACAAAGAGGCAGCACTGGGATGGAGGTGCACAGAGTGAAGAACAGCTTGACCACACAAACTCTGGCACTCGCCACCTCTAATAAAATATAAGCGAACACTTGCCTATAAAAATGCAAAACTTTAATAACAGCAAAAAAGCTGCACACCTCACGCATTTCGGACAACAGTCCTTTATCAAATCTAGTAAAGTAGATACCAGAGTCGATAACCATTCTTGTGACACCCAGAGCTAGCCAAGCGTATTTATTTATTTTCTTTTTCGATATTTGAAATCCTTGCACGCCATGTTCAGTATTTTTATCCAGGCAAGTGTCTAGGAGCATAATTACATAGATACATAGATACATAGACAGTGTCGGCAGATAAGGGCCTACAGCCCACCAAGTCTGCCCATTTGAGCTTGTAAGCTTACTTTATGTTTTCCTAGAAGTCTATTGTCCCTTAACCCTGACCTCCAGAATTCCTTTATGTCTACCCCATGCATTCTTAAATCCCGTGATTGTTTCAGCCCTCACCACTTCCTCTGACATGGTGTTCCACTTGTCCACCACCCGTTCTGTAAAGAAATTCTTCCTAACGTTTCCTCTAAATCATCCTCCCTGCAACTTCATTCCATGCCCTCTAGTCCTGGAACATTTTTCACTAAAAAATAGTGTCTTCATGCACCCTGTTCCTCCCTGTAAGATACTTGTATGTCTCTATCATATCCCCTCTCTCCCTCCTCTCCTCCAGGGAGTACATATTCAATTCCTTCAACTGTCCTCATAGGACTTGTGATGCAATCCATGTGCCATCTTTGTTGCCCTCCTCTGAAACTTCTCTACCCTGTCTTTGTTCTTACATAAGTAAGGTCTTCAGAACTGTACACCACACTCCAGGTGAGGCCTCACTAGTGTCTTGTATAGTGGAATTATGACCTCACTTTTCCTGCTGGTGTTGCCCCTGCCTATGCATCCCAGCATCCTACTTGCTTTACCTACTGCCTTGTCACACTGTTTCCCTACCTTGAGGTCATCAGAGATAATAATCCCAAGATCTCTTTCCTGCTTGGTTCATGCTATATCCTCACCCCCCCCCAACTGATATATTGTGCCAGGATTTTTGTGCCCCATATACATTATCTTGCAATTCTTTGCATTGAATTTCAACTGCAAAAACCCTGACCATTCTTCAAGTTTCTGCAGGTCCCTTCTCATTCTGTCTACACCCTCTGATGTGTCTACTCTGTTACAGAGCTTTGTGTCATCAGCAAACAGGGATATTCTGCCTTCTAGATCCTGCGCAATGTCACTGATGAAGATGTTGAATAGGACCGGTCCCTGCACTGATCCCTGTGGTACCCCACTGGTCTCTCTTCCCCCTGTGGAGTGACAGCCTTTACCACCACCCTCTGTGTCCTGCCGCCTAGCCAGTTACCTACCCACTGCACTACTGTCCAGCCCACACCCATATTCCCCAGCTTGTGTAACAGTCTTCTATGTGGCACAGTGTCAAAAGCCTTGCTGAAGTCCAGATAGGCCATGTCCACTGCCCTCCCCATATCCACCTCCCTAGTCACCCAGTCAAAAAATTCAAGTGAGGTTGGTCTGACATGACCTCCCCCTGGTGAAACCATGCTGCCTTGGGTCCTGTAGTCCACTGACAACCAGACTTTCCACCAATCTCTCCTTCTGTAGTGCTTCCATGATCTTCCCCACTACCAAGGTGAGTCTGACTGGTCTGTAGTTCCCTGCTTCATCTTTGTTCCCACTTTTGTATAAAGGGACTACATCTGCTGTTCTCCAGTCTTTGGGTGCCTCCCCTGTTTCCAGAGATTGGCTAAACAGGATTGCCTGAGGTTCAGCCGCCACCTCTCTTAGTCCTTTAAGGAACCTGGGGTGCACCCCATCTGGACCCATTGCTTTATCAACTCTTATTACTTCTAGATCCTTCAGGACCCTTTCTCATGTAAAGGGACTTGTGTCCATTTCTGCACCATTCCCACCCCTTGCACTCCCTTCAGACCCATTACCCTCCTCTTCCTCGGTAAAGACTGAGCAGAAATACCTGTTCAATATGTCAGCTTTACTGTTGTCATCCTCCACGCGTCCCCCATCCTCCCTCTTCAGTCTCACTAATTGCATGATAGTTTTTTATTTCAGATTTTTCAACCACACGCCATCATCAAATTTAGAATTTATTCTCACTGTGTTCCATTTGCATTGAAAAGTTATTATGCTTGCCAAGTTCAATGATCCTGGTTAATAGGTTGGTCAGCAGTGAACTAGAAGTTTTATGGATTGGGTGATTAAAATGCAATAGACTGCTTATGCCATTTGTGTGACTGGTGGTAATTACATAAGCTGATTCATCACTGTCATCCTCTGTTGAATGGTACTCTTCCATACTGATCTTTAATTTCTGGTTAAACTGTCTCCACAACTACCTGTACTTATTGTCCTTTTTCCTCCACCCTCCACCACTCAACCACTTTCTCATTCCTTACTCTGAGGAATTGTCTGTCTACGGGAGAAGCATCATTGTCTAGGAGATCCATTTCCATTTACCCCCACTTCACAGGACCAGGCCTACACAGCTGTATTTCATGAAATAAATCTCAGAACTTCTTGTGGCAGCTTCCTACCCAGGTTGGCATCCAGCCCTATATTCTTTTTATTATTTCATCGCTAAATATGTTTTGCCTATTTTTTATTTGCATTGTGCCTCTGTTCTTTCTTTCTGTGTATGACCAAGATCTCCTCAGTTCTACTTCTTTACTGAACATTGCTTGACTGCTAATGTACTGCATTTCTCATTTCTGTTCTCCAAATGTTATGCAGAGAGTGAATATTTTGATGTACAACTACAGAATTAAGGTTGGAACACAATAGCATAATGATTGAGATTGGCATAAATGAGAATGTTCTTCATGTGCAGAAACATTTCTTCCAACTTTAAGTTGAATGAAAAAAATATTTTGACAGTAGGCACTGATGATGTTGACAATGGAATACTGAGATGAAATCATGATATAGCTAAATGAGATGCAAGAAATACAAACAATGTGGGTTTTTTTGAGAAGGTGAAATTTTATTTAAAATGTAAAATAATAGAACTGAAAGACGGGGGATTAAAATAAAGAAAATAATGGAAAGAGCAAAACCTTTGAGAAATTTACAGCATATTCATGTGGTAGAATGAAGCATTAACCAACCAAGATGACAACAGATAATTGGAAAACTGAGGGTGAGAGACACTTGCAAGAGCTCAACGTTAGCAAAAGTCATTGTGAAAATGAAAGTAGGGATAGGGGACCCCATATACAAAAAGGGTAGCACAGCACTATCTAAGATAGACAAGTAATAATATCCAAAAGGGTGGGTGGTATTGGGCAACAGACACTGCCCAGTGATGTAATGATGCCTGATTTTGCAGGTGGAGGGTCTTATAGCCTTGAAAGGTCTGGTATTGCCCATATCACCCACCCTGGAGGGTATTATTGCACTGAGAAAATTGGCTTTTATTTTCTTTTTTATAGTAATGATTTCATAAGGAAAAAGTCAGTAAAAATGTTAATAAAAAATGCACAGAAATGGTAGATTCTGTAAAATAGTCTCTTTACTGGCAACTGCCACTAGCTGTTGGATATTATACCCCTTATTAGAATAAATTATTTCTCTTCATTCTGTATGTATTTGTTTTCAGTCACCCTTGAGAGTTTTCCCATAGCACTTCTTATGTACAATGTTTAAACTAAAAAAAAAAAATATTTTTTTTATTGCATACTGTGAAGGGGGAGTGAGCAGTTTAAAAGTTGAGCAAGAATTGCAGGTGGTCTGTTTGGGGGGCAACTGAATAGGGAACACCATCATGGTCTACTGCCCAGAAAAAAGGAGGTATTTTAATTTCTTCAGAAATGTCATTTAAAAAAGCAGAATGTAATGTTGTGATGGACATTTGTCTGTGGACAGTGGAGGTAGAAGAATAAAGTTGGTACTGCCACTGACAGGAGCAGTACATTCCTTGTTGGAACAGAAAAACTTTTATTTTTCTTTCTTTGGGAGAACTGTGACTATAATGGGAGATGAAAGTTGTAGCAGGACCTGTTTCAATCAATGAACTGCAAGGGTATCCATTAGCGAGTGGGTGGGAGGAGGGCAGAGTGGACAGGCACAGCTGAATGTGTGGAGCTGACAGAGAGTTTTTCCAATTTTTTTTAACTTTATTTTAGCTGAATTTTGTTGTGTGATGTTTTCCTGATGAGTTCTTATCGGTGGTAGAAAGCAAGGCTGGGGAGGTGAAACTCACTAAGCGAGATGGAAAAACATGGCGGTTGACAAGTTTGAAAATTCAGGGTGCCCAAGAGTACCCTAAGTAATGGGGCACCCTGAATTAGCACTTGTTTTCCACCCAGCTCTATTTGTAAGTTTATGTACCTCTAGCAGTCAATGAGATTTGTTGTATTATAAAGCCCATTTTCTAACTCCTGTTAACTGGGAATTATCACCGGTGCTCCAGCAGGGCCATATTCAAAAGCAACAGAAATGAAGGAGTGCTGCTCAAACCCAGCAGAACATTTGCCCTGATAAAGCTACACTTATACAAATGAGAGATACCACATGCATAATGGTGCAGTAGTATAGTCAGAGGCTTCAGCAGGGTTGAACAGCCATCACCATGGCCCTATTTACCACTGACAAAAACCTGGACTTAACTGTTTGTTAAGGTCATGCCCCCCCCCATGAACGCACAGCACATGTGCTGCAGGCTGTACCCCCTCATGGCTATTGGACCCCCTCTCCCTGATCACCGATTTATAATAGTAATGATATCCTTCCTTTCTGCTAGTGGCCCCTCCATATACCGATACCCCCAAACTGCAACCAACTGAGGACCTGCTGCCATACACTCTCCTCACTCCAGTTACCGGTCATTCTGTCAATGACAGCAACTGAAACAGCTCTGCATTCACTTCTCCAGTTGGCCACTGTCAAACATGCACAGAATACAATCACATGTACTGTAGTTTCTGCTCATTAAAATATGTCAGAGTCTGGTTGGACTGTCACTTTGTCTTCTTCTGCTATGTGGGTGCCATTCATCAGAAACTCCATCTTAAACTTGGTACATTATACAGGAATAAAGTGTGTCTCCCATGTCCCTCTTGTAGTGAGATTGCTTTTAAGATGATCCTTCCAACTGTTTACTAACATAGAGAAATAGACTTTGATGGCAGATAAGGACCACTTGGCCCACCTAGTCTACCCATTTCTCTACCTACAGAATAAGCTTCAGTTCCTATTAAGCAACAGCCTATTTCTTCCTACGCCCCACAAAAATTACCTTATGTCTGTCACTTGTGTTCTTGAATTCTCCCACAGTTTTAAACCCCACAACCTCCTCAGGAAGGTTGTTCCATGCGTTCACCACTGTTTCTCTGAAAAAATACTTCCTCACTTTGCCCCTGAGCCATTCCCCCTCTATCTTAAAATTGTATCCCCTTGTTCTTGCACAACAATTTTTTGAAAGATGTTACCCTCTTGGACTTTGTTGATTCCACTGAGGTACTTAAAAGTTTCTATCATATCCCCCCCTTTCCCTCCTTTCGTTAAGGGTATACATATTAAGCTCCTGTAGTCTCTCCTCATATGGCTTCTCTTGCAGACCCTGCCCCATTTAGTTGCCCTCCTCTGGACTGCCTCCATCCTGTCTATGTCTTTGTGCAGATGGGGTCTCCAGAACTGGATGCAGTACTCCAAATGGTGTCTCATCAACTGTACAGAGGGATAACAACTTCCTGTTTTCTACTGGTGATGCCTCTCCCTATACATCCCAGTATCCCCCCAGCCCTCCCTCCTGCCTTCTCACATTGCTTGCTTACCTTAAAGTCATCTGATATAATTACCCCTGGGACCCTTTCCATTTTTGTTGTCGTTACTACTTCCCCCCACCCCAGTTGTGTAATCTTCCCCTGGGTTTTTGTGTCCCATGTGCATTATTTTGCACTTCTTTGCATTGAATCCAAGCTGCCATACTTCTGACCATTCCTCCAACCTTGCCAAGTCCCTTCTCATCCTTTCCATGCCTCCTTGTGCATCACACATATTGCAGATCTTTGTGTCATCTGCAAAGAGGCATACCTTTCCTACCAGTCCCTCTGCAATGTCACTTATGAAGACATTAAAAAGGACTGGACCCAGTACTGAACCCTGTAGTTCCCCAATAGTAACCCCTCTTTCTTCCGAGTGGAGTCCATTTACAATTACCTTCTGTGCCCTGTTGTCCAGCCAATGTTTTACCCAGGCTACTACCCTGGGACCCACTCAAAGGCTGGTTAATTTGACTATTAATCTTTTGTGCGGGACTGTGTCAAATGCCTTGCTAAAGTCTAGGTAGGCCATGTCCACAGCCCCTCCCTGGTCTACTACTTTGGTTACCCAGCCAAAGAAATCAATTAGATTTGTCTGACATGACCTTCCTGCTGTGAACCCATGCTGCCTTGGGTCATGTGCCCCACTGGCCTTTAGGTACTCAACAATTCTTTCCTTCAGAAGTGATTCCATCACTTTTCATACCACAGAGGTCAAACTGACAGGTCTGTAGTTTCCTGCCTCTGTCTTGCTCCCACTTTTGTAAAGGGGTATCACAATCACCTTCCTCCAGTCCTCAGGTACCACACCATCCTCTCATGATTTGTTAAAAAGGGTAGTCAGTGGTGTCACTAGTTCTCTCCTTAATTCTTTTAGAATTCTGGGGTGAATTCCATCAGGCCCCGATGCTTTGTCTACCTTCAGTTTAAGGAGTTCTTTCAGAACCCTTTCTTCTGTGAAAGGACTAGGATCGATCCCCCTATCCAGAGTGCTTCTGTTAATGGGATTAGGCACTTCTCCCTCCTCTTTTGTGAATATTGAGCAGAAGTATTTGTTCAGTATCCCTGCCTTTTCACTGTCCCTCTCTGCCCACCCACCGTCCATTCTATTTCGCCTCACTATCCCTCCCTTTGTCTTTCTACACTCCCTGATGTACCTATAAAAGGTTTTATCCTCCTTCTTAACTGAGTTGGCTATCTGTTCCTCAGTTTGGGCCTTTGCTATTCTGACTACCCTCCCTACTTCGTTCTGCTTTAACTGGTACAGTTCTCTGTCCTGCTCCTTCTGTGTCTCCTTATACTTCCTAAATGCTATCTTTTTTCTCCTTAACCTTCACTCTTTTGAGAACCATGATGGCTTTTTCTTTCATTTTGATTTGTTTATTTGCTCCACACAAAGGCTTGTTGCCTCTGTGATGGCAGTTTTGATGTTTCCCCATTGTTTCTCCACCCCTCCTTCTAGCCTATTTGCTAGTGCTTTTCTAAGGCACTCTCCCATCTTGCCAAAGTCAGCCCTTCTGAAGTCCAGAACCCTCAGTTTTATATGGCTTGACTCTGTAGCTAAGTTTATCATGAACCACACTGTTTAGTGGTCACTTGTTCTCAGATGGCTACCCACTTTTCTAGATCTGAGATCCTCTCACCATCCCCATTTGAGAGTACAAGGTCTAAGATTGCTCCCTCATGAGTGGGTTCTAAAACTAGCTGTCTGAGGCCTGCCACCTGAAGGGCATTGAGAATGGCCCTGCTTTTGCGTATGGCTGCAGCCAAGGTGCTCCAGTTAACATCTTGCATATTCAGTCCCCCATCAACAGTATCTCCCCTTTCTCTGCCATCCTAAGAATGCCTTCTATCATATCCTTGTCCATTCCCTTCCCTGACATGAGGGTTTGTATACAACCCCTGTGTGGATTGTTGTGCCATTTTCAGTCTCTAAGGTGACCCACAGTGACTCCTCTCCTCCCTGTTTACTCTTTTGTTCTGTTGCTTTTATCCCTTCCCTTACATAGAGAGCTACTCCTCCCCATCTTCTCCCCTCCCTGTCTCTCCTGTAGGTTGTGTACCCTGGCATGTTAACATCTCAGTCATAGTTCTCTGTGTACCATGTTTCTGTGACTCGATATCAAGACACCCTCTTCCATCAAGGCCACCAGTTCAGGGAGCTTGTTGCCCAGACTACAGGCATTGGTACTCATTATCCTCCATTTCTTGATGGCCTTACCCCTTTTTGCCCCATCCCTGTCCTTATTGTGTTTGTCGTTTTTTCAATTTACCCCTGCCCTTCTCCCTATTGACATCTCTGTCTTGGTGTTTACCTCACTTACTACCCTGATCTTTTGGGTTAGGCTAGGATTTCCTTGTTCCTTTCCAGTGCCTCCCCTTGGCTAGTTTAAATGCTTGCCAATGAAGCATTTAAACCTATCACCTAGGTTCCTGGTTCCTCTCCTGGATAGATGCAGACCATCACACCAGTATAGTCCTGCATCCCTCCAGGTGGACCCCCAGTCACCAATGAAGCCAAATCCCTGAGCTCCGCACCAGTTTTACAACCACTGATTGTATTCAATGGTGTGGAGCACCCTAGCCTCACCCATACCATAAACAAGCAGCACCTCCAAGAAAGTTACCGTGCATACTACTTGTCTAAGTTCCCTTCCCAACTCCCTAAACTCTTCCTGCACTGCTATGATCCCTTTGTTTGCCAGCTCATTTGTCCCTAGGTGGACAATGACATTCAGCTCCCTCCCCTGTGCAGCTGCTGCAGCTGCTCCAGCAATCCTGAGGATTCACTCCCTGTCCCTCCAAGCCATAGCACCATGCAGACACCTTACCACCCTCTCCCCTTCCTCCCCTAGTTCTACCTTCCTAACAATGGAGTTCCCCACCAGGAGTTGTTTCCTTCCCCTGTGGGGTCCCATGCCACCCTCCTGTGGGTCTCCTTTGTGGACGTTCCTATCATCCTCCTTGGTCTCCACTGTGGGTGCCTCCATAGAGTAACCACACTTTGCCAGAACGGCATATGAATTGTTGAGAGGTACAACTGGAGGGATGCACTTCTGTTTCACCACACTTTCCCTCTCTGAGCCCACTGTTGTCCAACCACTTCTCTTCCTTTGCAACCTCTGAGGCAATGGCAGTGGCACCGGTGGTCCCTGGGTGGGAGAGGAGGTCCCACAAATCCCGGCCAACTCAGCCTGGAGATGAGCAACCTCTTCCCTCAGCCCAGAGCGGTGCCTGCAGATGGGACAACACCGCATCCTCCAGAATGTCTCCCAGAAGACTGCTGCTCCACAGCCACTGCATTGCACCACTCCTATCATGCCTTATTTCTGGCCCCTTATCTGTTGTATGGAATACTTACTCTTTCCTCTGTTTTTTTTCTCTCCCTACTTACTTACTGCCTCTGTGCCCTTTAAACTCCTGATCTTCCTGTTCTGAGACAAGATGTTCCTATATTTCTCAGTAGTCTTCTTCCTTGCTCAGAGTCAGACCTCCAGCAGATGGGAGAACAGAGAGCTACTCTTCCTTCTAGGATGGTGAGTCTTTGGTGGCTCTGTGATCACTCACTTCCTGTTCCAAACAGGAAGTTCCTGTTGTCAGTCAAATCCTGTGCCTATAAAACTAGAGCTAGAGTATACTTGTTCAGGTGATTCACCCTTTAGATTCAGAATTCGAAGGGGGCAGAAATTCCTTTTGTTCTGTAGGACTGAGAACAGCATTTTTTTTTATGGTTTAGTAGCAGTTTATGTTGCCAGAACCAATTTTCAAGTTTGTGGAAATTATCAAGTAGGCCTTCCTCGATGGTCAAGTGGTCCCTACCTGGGACCAATAAAACGGCATCATCTGCATATAATACAATGTTAACTGGGTAGGCTTCAGGGATGCGGTTAATGAACAGGCTGAAAAGGAACGGTCAGAGTATAGACCCTTGTGGTACTCCAAGTGACACTACCTTAGGATCAGAGAATGAGTCGTCTATTCTAACATGTTGAGTTCTTTGTGTCAGACAGCTACAAAACCAGGAGACTGTATCAGGGGCCAGTCCCAAGGAGAGAAGTGTGTTTAGCAATAGCTGGTAATTAACTGAGTCAAATGCTTTTGTAAGGTCAATGAAAACTGACTCCACTGCCATCCCTTGGTCGAGGGCATTGTAGAGCTGAGTGGTGTAATCCATGAGTGCGGTGATGGTAGAGTGTTTTTTACGGAAACCATGCTGATAGCTGCAGAGTAATCGGTGATTGTTGAGGAAGTCAATAAGCTGTTGAGAGACTATTCTCTCTAGAGCTTTGGAGAGTGGTGGGAGGATGGATATTGGCCTATAGTTGGTGGCGAGTGTTTTATCCCCGGATTTGAAAAATGGTGTGACCAGGGTGGATTTCCAGACATCTGGGAACACACCCAATCTTGGGGAGGCATTAAAAACCTTAGAGATTGGGGCTGCTAGTACATTAAGTGTTATGGCAACCACTTTCATATCTTTCAGATCACTCCCCATTCTGGTCTTTTCGAGGACCCTCTTTACTTGCTTGATGGTTTCAGAGATTGAGACTTGCCTAAAATAGAAGAGTGGCAGCCCTACCATCACTGATGAGGACATGGAGTTTCCTTGAGGTTGGTTATTAATTATATTAAGGAACTCACTGGGAAGCACCCCTGATAGATCAATGAACACTGTATTGAACTCATTGGCAATCAGTAGGGGCTCCTAGAGAGACCCACAGCCAGTGGTGAGTGGGTCCATGATGCCCTGGAGGTCCTTCCAGTGAGGGATTTTTGTGTGTTCCAAAACCTTAAGAGGACCCCACTTTTTGTTGAGGAGGTCTTTGATATAGCTTGCTTTCGTTGAGTGAATGAGCCTAGTACAGGAGTTCCTAGCAGCTTTATATGCGGATACATCGTGCAGCTTTCCTGAGTCCTTAGCTTTATGCCACAGGTTGTCTCTATTATGCATGTTTATTTATTTATTTTATTTATTTGTACATCAGTTTGAAAATCCTTTGAGCCATGGGCTCATTTACAAAAGTTCCTCATTGAAAAAGACTAACACAATACAACAGTATGTTACAACAATGAGATATACAACAAATTGGTTTAAACAGGTATGTTTCAACAATGAGGCATACAGTAAATTGTTAAAGCCAGGCTATCTTCTATTATTGGATGCAGCCACTCAGGTGGCTTTGTCATAGCATATGAGCAGGACCAAACTAGTAACAATTACAGCTTCGAGTATTAAATAGGTGATTTTGGAAGGAGGTTTTAAAACAGGAGATTGAGGGAGCATCAGAGATAGTGGGGGGAAGTGTGTTGAACCAGGATGGGGCTCTGTAGCAAAAGGTCCTTTGACCGTGCGAGGTCCTAGCCCTGGGAATTAATAGGGTGTTTTTTTTCAGTGGTTCGGGTTTGTACTAGGGATTTTGCATGGTGGATGGGGGCTGTCAAACCTGGTGGGGATAGACCAAGGAGAGATTTTTTTGTTATGATTCAGGTTTGATACCTAAGGCGTGTTCATCTAGGTCAAGCAGCATGACCTTTGCATATATCTGGCAAGTGTGCATTAACCTAGGGACCCCTGAAATTAGCCTACAGGCCTTGTTTAGAGTAATGCAAATTTTGTTGAGGGAGGTCTGATCAGCAGCACCATACACCGGCAGCCCGTAATCCACAAGGGACAGTATGGATGATGTGACCGCGAGTCGGAGGGCCTTGGAGGGAGACAGTTTTTATACCGGTGAAAGATGCCCAGCCGAATATTTGCAGCTGAGGCAAGGGCTGAGATGTGATCATTGAAGGAGAGAGCAGGGTCAAAATAGATTACAAGGTACTTATAGGAGTAGACTTGTTCGAGTGGGAACTTGATGTGAGAGAGTATGTGGAGTTTGAAGTTGCTGGATTTGTTTTGTGGGTGGGCGAAGATCATGGTTTTTGTTTTTTTTGAGATTTATCACAAGTCTGTGTTCCTTGAACCAACCTTCAGCTTCATTATATGATCTTTGCAAGGCGTCCTGGAGGGCGATAGGGTTGTGATCAGAGGCAAACATGACAGCATCATCTGCATACAGTAAAATATTTCCATTACAGGAGCTTGGTAGGGTGTTGAGGTATAGTGAGAAGAGTAAGGGTCCAAGAATGAAGCCCTGGGGAACACCAGAGTGGATGGGACAGATGTCAGAAAGAGTCCCGCTAATTTTAACACGTTGGGAGTAGGCTGACAGATAGCTGGCGCACCAGGAGACAGGCCCAGTGGCAAATCCAGAGTGACTGAGGGCATCCAGAAGGAGGTGATGGGAGACAGTGTCGAATGCTTTTGGTAGGTCTACAAACACTGCGCCAGCCAGAGAGCCCGAGTCCAGGGAGGTGAGGAGAAAGTTTGAGAACTCTAGAAGGGCAGTACTGGTACTATGACCAGCACGGAAACCGTGCTGTTCTGGGCAGAAAATGTTGTAGTTGGTAAGGTAATCTGTGATTTGCAAGGCCACCACTTTTTCCAGTGCTTTGGAGAGCGGAGAGAGAGAATGGAGATAGGCCGGTAGTTTCCGGCCAGGGATCTGTCGCCACCTTTATGAATGGGTGTGACTATAGCAATCTTCCACGCTGACGGAAATTGCCCCAGGCAGAGGGATTTATTAAGGAGGCTGGTGATTGGGGTGAGGACCAGATCCAGTACCCAGTGAAGGATACAGGGATCCAGGGTGTCACTGCCAGAACTATTGCTCTTCAGGGCATTGATTAGGTGAGGTCTGAGTTCTTGGGCAGAGACTCGGCGTAGGTGAAAGTAAGGGCGTGTAAGGACTGGGGCAGGTAGAGGGGGGGAGGGTCAAAAAAATCTCTAGGGAGGACTGGGCTAAGATCTGTGAAAGAGGTATTGAGGCAGTTAGCTACAAGGCCTGGGTCGGTGGAGATAGTGCCATTGATACTGATCTGGGAGGGTGGGAAGGAGCGTGTGCTCCCATTTAACTGTTTGCTATTGTCCCAGATGGTTCTGGCATTCCCCCAGGAGGAGGTGAGTGAGGACTGATAGTGATCAGTCTTGGCCTTTCTAATGGCCCAGGTGCACTTGTTTCTAGCAGCAGCATACGCCTGTCTATCACTGGGCTGCTAGTTTCAGTAGCCCGGTGCCATAAGTTATCCCTGTGCTTAAGTTGTTGGAGCAAGACGGGGATCACCCAGGGAGCATTCTGCACTTTGGAATGGTGGGCTGTCAGTGGTGCTAAGATGTCGCAGGCTTTATTGAAGGTTTGGGTAAAGAAGGTTAGTGCCGTGTCGATGTCAGGGGCATACTGTATAGGAGACCAATCAATTTGGGACAGAAATTCCTTGAGGTTTTTCAGACCACCAGGTTTCAGGCACCTCCGAAGTGTGGTCTGTGCTATGGGTTTGGATACTAGGTAGTCCAGCGAAAAAGTATGGGGGAGTGATTGCTAAGTGAGTCAGGAAGGACTTGGATATCGAAGATCCATTTCGGGCGATTGGAGAGGACAACATCGAGTAGAGTACTGGTGCCTCTCTTTGGATTAGACCTGGTGGGGTGGGTAACGAGTTGAGCCATATCAAATGCTGCAAAGGAGTCACGGGTAGAGGAGGAAGAGGGGCTAACCCAATTAATATTTAGATCACCCACTAGTATTTGGTCAGAGGAGTGGTGTAGCGTAGTGAGGTATTCCTTTAGGGAGGCCAGTGCCAGTGTTTGCTTTTTAGGGGGTATGTAGGCTGTGGTTAGATAGAGTGGGCCCCTTGAGGGGTCCGGAGTCAGTTTCAGGGTTAGCGCCTGCGCTCCCCGAAATCAAGAGCAGGTGCTGGGAGGGCAAGTCCACTGAGGTAGTCTTTAGAGTAGATAGCACAGCCACCACCCTGTCTTCTAGCCCGGTCTTCCCGGTAGAGGGAGTGTCCTGGGAGGGAGACAAAGGAGTCAGGGGTGGATTTTGACAGCCAGGTCTCAACCAGGGTGATGACATCTGGTTTATGGGTTGAGACCCAGCATTGGAGTGAGTCGAATTTTTTTAAAAGGCTACAGATATTCATTGAGGCAATACAAAGCCCATGAGAGCCTGTAGCTGAGCTGTTGTGAACTGGGCCAGGGTTGGGATATATGTTACCTGACAGGAGTAGTAGCATAACTACAGCTCTGGCCAGGTGGCGGTGAAAAGTATTTTTGTGACAGACACGAGTGGAGGAGGAGGAGAGTTTTAGAACACATGGGGTAGGCAGTGTAACACAGGCTGGGGAGGTTAGAATGATAAGCCTCCCGTGGCAGTTGGAGGTGGGAGCTTGGAGGAAGCTGGGGGTGGGCAGGGGGAGCAGAAACACCCAGTGGGGGCAAGGTGTGCGAGTGCTGGCTCAGATACATAGGAGGGGTGTAGTACCAGAGCACAATGGGGGGCAACAGATTGGCATGTCTACAATAGCACTGAGCTTGATGGGTAGGACAGTGGCATCAGGCAGAGGATGAAAGCGAGGCATGTCAATAGGCGAAGGGCATGTATAATGCTAAGGAGCTAGAAGGTAATGGTAGAACAAAGTGAAAAGATGCTTGTCTGTAAGCATTGGTGCCACTTTGGTTCAGTGGTAGTGACACCACCTCTGGTGTACAGAGTACCAGGTTCAAGACTCCCCCAAGGTATTAGGAGAATGGACCTGGGTAGGAGTCGGAATCCAGGGTCTGGGGGTCGGGCATGGGCAGTGGTTGGGCCTGAAAAAAGGGTGCTCAGTAGCAACTCCTAGTGGTCAGCAGTTGCGGACTGGAAGGGATGGTAGAGGGTCAGAGTAGATTGTAGTTACAGGTAAGAAGAGCAGGCAGAGAAACACAGGGTAGTAGAGTCCAGGGGGAAGGCGAGGAGAGTTGCTGCAGATGGGTAAAGGTGAACCAGCAAGTGGAGAATGAAAGGGCTATCTGGGTAGGGAATTATAAAGAGGGAGCACTGAGTCCCTCTAGTGGCCAGCAGTTATAACCTGCAAATGGCAAAGTGGGGACTTCATTAAATAACCAACAGGAAGTGACATCAACAGGCATCGCCTATAAAGGAAATGCCGAGCCAGGGTGGGTTGGCGGGGCAGATGACGCCTACGGGCTATCCCCCCTCACACAACGGTGCTTCTGTTGGAGGTGATTTATTACCTCCAAAACGCCCGCGTGGTCCGTACGCTCCAGGAGGGAGCGCTTCAGCAGTGGAGCTGGAAGCCGAGAGTCTGGTCGGGGAGTGGGTGGGTAGGCAGGCCTATATGGCAGAGAACAATAGACAGAAATTAGTATGCAGTGGGAGACCCCCCAATATCTTCACTGTGCATGCATGAGAAAACAAAATCCTGCTTTCAACTGGCTCAGCGAGGGAGAAACATGAAACTCAGATACAGGCAGGTAAGCAGGCAAACACTTAGTGAAACTACTCTAAAACAGCATATTCTAGGCTGTCCAGGATTACAGTATTCAGTAGTCGCTAGTGCGGGTGTCCCCCCCCCCCCAGGAGAATCAACAGTTGTTCATTTGGCAGAGATTCAGGCTAGTTTTAAATTCAGCATTCAGTCAAACAGCATCTGTGGCAGAATAACGAAGGAGTGGGTCACAGTACCTAGCAGTAAGCCAAAGAAAAATCCCCCCTCACACAAGGGTGGTTCTGTTGGAGGTGATTTATTACCTCCAAAATGCCCGTGTGGTCTGTACGCTCCAGGAGGGAGCGCTTCAGCAGTGGAGCTGGGAGCTGAGAGTCTGGTCAGGGAGTGGGACGGTAGGCAGGCCTCCGAAACACCCACGTGGTCCGTACGCTCCAGGAGGGAGTGCTTCAGCAGTGGATCCTGGATCCGAGAGTCTGGTCGGGGAGTGGGTGGGTAGGCAGGCCTCCGAAATGCCCACCTGGTCCGTACGCTCCAGAAGGGAGCGCTTCAGCAATGGAGCCGGGAGCCGAGAGTCTGGTCTAGGAGTGAGGTATTAAGCCAGAGGGTGTGGGTTCCTTCTACTTTTTTGGTTTTCATGTGGGCAAAAATATTGCATGCCTGAGTAAATGAATTTCAGAAGAACTCAAAGGTGAGGTTGCCATCAGTTGCAAGGTCAAGTGGTGACCAGTCAATAAATGATAAGTGGAGTTTGTAATCATATAGTAGTCCAGGACTCAGCACCTGATTTGTAGTGACCTTCGGCGGGCACTTTGTGAACTTGCTTGCCCAAGAGCACATGACTGGCAAGTGGTCACTGTGGCTATCAAGACATCTGATATGTGATCCAGATTGGAGCAGAGCAGCCAGTCAATGAGTGTACTGGTGCCCTTTTTGTAGTTATGCCTAGTGGAAAGGGTAACAATCTGTGTAAGATATTAGCCAACTATTTGGTCCCTGACTTCGTTTTCTGTGTTAGAGTGCCAGTTAATACTGAAATCCCCAACAATTACCTGCTCCCACTCTTTTCCCAAATGCTGCAGATTCTCCTCAAAGAGCTTGCACCCAGCAGTCTGCTTCCCTGGGGTATGTATACTGTTGTAAGCAGCAGTACTTTGTTTTGTTGACCAATGGTAAGTTTGAGGTGGAGGATTTGCACCTCACTAGTGAACAGGTTGCAGTCCATCATCTGCACTTTAATGTCATTTTGGACATAGACTAGACAGCTGCCACCCTGTTTGGTGAGCCTGTCTTGACGGAAAGAGTTGAAGCCTTCCAGTGTTAAAGATGCATCTGTGATTTTGGGTGATCGCCAGGTCTCCATGAAGGCGATGAAGTCGGGTTGTAGCTGTACCACCCATGTTTGGACCTGGGGGAACTTAGGTAGGAGGCTGTTAATATTGAATGATAACATTCTCAGTTCTCCTTTTAACAGGGGCTGTGTGAGGGTGGTTCCAGCATTAGGATGCATACTTCCCTGCCATAGATTGCGTGTGGGTGGCCCCGAGTTAGGGTGGACATTCCCAGATAGCAGCAGGAGGAACAATATGAGCTTGCATCTTTGTCATGTCCATGGTTTGCTACTAGCTGCAGGATACCTGGACCCTTGTTGTACTAGGGTAATAGAGCTAATGTAGCTTGATCGGCCACACAGTATGGCTGCTAAAGGATAGGAGTAGGTTTTTGCCTCCGGTAGCATTGATAGAGCTTGAGGGTGGTTAAGTTGTCATGCACAACCTGTGGTCATTCCTATAAATAGGGACAGTTTCTGCTCCTGTATTGATAATGCTGAGGGAGGTACATTTTCAGGTCCTAGAGTGGTGTAACTTATGCCTACTAATGGGACCAGTAACATCAGGAGGGGCAAGAACCCACTCATTGTGTGCACTGGAAAGCAGGAGTGAGAGGCTCTAGCAGTGGTACCTACTCTGGCTGGTGTCCAGTCTTGAGATCCAGAAGGGTGGGCAGGGAAAGCTGTCAGGTTGGGCGGCAGCTGGGGTACTGGCTGTAGGTGCCACCTTGTTCCTGCAGGTGCCGTTCGGGTGCAGGAGTCCTCTGACTGGTGTCCAGTCTTGAGATCCAGGAGGGCGGGCAGGGAAAGATGTCAGGCGGTGGCTGCAGTGCTGGCCATAGGTGCTGCCTTTTTCCTGCAGGTGCCGTTCAGGAGAGGGAGTCCCTGATGCAAGGTAGTAAGGGCAACCGGCATATCCATTATAAGTGTATTTGTTTGGACGCAGCATACTCCTAGTGCCAAAGCAGCGTGGCAGCATTAACACTTTCCTGGTGTCTAGTGGTCCCCAACCCCTGATCACTCATCCTCCTGCTTAAATGCATACCCTGGTAGTCTGGTGGACCCCCCCAAATGCTGATCACTCTCCCTGCTGTTTATATGCAGAGCTCTGTTAATTTAGTGCCCCCCCCGAACATGTATCTTGCTGTTTATATGCATAATCCTGGCATTTTGTGGTCCCTGATCACGCATACTGATGTTTACATAAGTAGCCCCAATAATCCTACCCCCAAACTGATTGCCAACCCCCCTCCTAACTGATTAGGGCTCCTGCCCCATGCTCCCTCACCCCAAGGATCACCCTCTAGTACAACAGGAGCACAGAAGCAGAGTGGTGGCTGGCATAGCCTCTGCTCATCTCCTTTGGCAGCCACCTTCTGACAGCCACAGTGCTTGAATGTTTCAATCATGTCCACTATTTCTTTCTCTCCTCTAGAGAGTGCATGTTCGGGGCCTCCAGCCACTCCTCATATGTACTACCCTGCTGGCCTATAGTCATTGTTGTTGCCCTCCTTTGGAAAATCTCCAGCATATGTATGTCCTTTTTAAGGTAAGGACACCAGTACTGTGTGCTGTACTCCAGGTGTGTCCTCACCAATGACCTGTGCAATGGCAGTATCACCTTTTCCTATGTACTGCTTATCCCCTCAGTGGTACAGCCCAACATTTTTTTGACATTGCTACAGCTTTCCTACATTGTGTGGAATGCTTCAGGTTGCTAGTAACCATGCCTACCCCCATTCCCCCTCCTCCTCTGATGCTGATACTCGGACCCCTCCCAGTCTGTATTCAGTCCTCAGGGACTTGGCTCCAATGTTTATAACCTTTCATTTCTTTGCATTAAAGTCAATTGACTGTTGAACATTTTTCTTTGAAACCATATTGTCTATTACTTATAATGTTTTCTTGTTGCATATTTTCAGCTTCTCTAGTATCATTCTTGAAAAGACTTTTGCTGACAAGCACTATAAAGCTATAGGTCTATAAGTAAATGGAATCATTATATCTCACATTTTAAAAATTAGATCAATTTCAGAGGTTAGCCATGTATAAGGGATTCTTGCCATACATTTCATTTTACAAGTATTTCCACCCATCAGGAACAATTTTTTGAATATTTCTGCTGGCATTTCATACAGGCGGCTTTGTTATGTTTCTCTTTTACCATGTACAATTTATTTATATCCATTTCTTCCCAGACTAGCAATGAAGTTGAATATATATTACTAATCTCCACCGAAATCTCCTGTTCAGATAAGTTGGTTTCCTGTGCATTGTACAGAAAAGGAATGTGAATGACCCACACAGAACTTGGAATCACTGCATCAGTAGTCATCATATCTAATTTAGTCCTCTTTACAGTCAGGGACCAAAAGTTATTTGAATTTTTGTCCCAATAGCTTTTTGAAGTTCTAACCACATTCGACTATCACAATTACGTTTTCTGCAAACTATTAGTTTTTTTTTATATTCTTTTTAATTGTTCTTTTTAATTCACAAGTGTTCTTAATATTCTGAACATTATTTACATTTTTATATTTCTGGCAAGTTTGATAATAACAACTTCCTATTACATTCATTATTGAATCATGCAGCCTATGCTGTCAGTTTGATACTTTCTGTATGCACCCTACTTTCACCAGAAATTTCATTATAAAAGAAATCTATAGGAGCATCAAAATGTTTAATTACTTTATCTGTATCATGTGAATCTTATTATATTTTTAACTTCCAGTGCCCTACCAGAGTTCTTTACATTTACAATTGTTCCTGCTAATGAAGGATGTCACTTAATTATTTTCCCTCTTTGTAGTACCTTCTGATATCAGCTTAAACAGAGTTCCCATTGTCTTTTAATATCACACTAACTTTTTCAGTGTCAAGTAGTACTTTTACAGGAATATGTTATCGAAGGAGGCATCATCGACTACTTCAAAGCTATTTATCATTTGAAGCCAAACACTATCAGTAATTACCAAATCTAAGACTGATTCTTCCCACTTACTGGCAAAAGTAATCACACCAGGAATATCATTCCTTATTCTTCTAGTCAGAACTCTCAAACTATTTTCATATAAGAATATAAAAAAGTTTGGTTGTTCAGTTGTTTATTTTTGATGGAAATGAGCTGTTTGTTTAGTTTCAAAATAAACATCAATTTTACTTTGCTCCAACTCTTTTGTCCATTCTGAACTGTTTCCTATTATAGCATCAAAGTCTCTTTCAAATAAAATATTGAATCTTGAGGCTGTACTCAGTTTGTCTAATAAATCTTGTAAGCTGCTAATGATGTTACTATAAGCATTACTATTAAGGTAGTGAGATATACACATTAACCCTATAGAGATGAAAAGACGTACCGGCAGATAAACAAACAGTTAAGAAATAATCTTGACCGAAGTCAATAACTTCAACCTTACAGTCTAGTACAGTAGATATTCAAACACAAAGAGGCAGCACTGGGATGGAGGTGCACAGAGTGAAGAACAGCTTGACCACACAAACTCTGGCACTCACCACCTCTAATAAAATATAAGTGAACACTTGGCTATAAAAGTGCAAAACTTTAATAACAGCAAAAAAGCTGCACGCGTGACGCAGTTTGGAAAACAGTCCTTTATCAAATCTAGTAAAGTAGATACCAGAGTCAATAACCATCCTTGTGACACCCAGAGTTAGCCAAGCTTAATTTTTTTTTGTTTGTTTTAATATTTGAAATCCTTGTACAGCATGTTCAGTATTTTTATCCAGGCAAGTGTCTAGGAGCATAATTACATAGATACGTAGATACATAGACAGTGTCGGCAGATAAGGGCCTACAGCTCAAAAAGTCTGCCCATTTGAGCTTGTAAGTTTACTTTACGTTTTCCTAGAAGTCTGTTGCCTCCTTAACCCTGACCTCCAGAATTCCTTTATGTCTATCCCATGCATTCTTAAATCCCGTGATTGTTTCAGCCCTCACCACTTCCTCTGACAGGGTGTTCCATTTGTCCACCACCCATTCTGTGAAGAAATTCTTCCTCACGTTTCCTCTTAATCATCCTCCCTGCAACTTCATTCCATGCCCTCTAGACCTGGAACATCTTTTTCACTTAAAAATAGTGTCTTCCCTCACCCTGTTCTCCCTGTAAGATACTTGTATGTCTTTATCATATCCTCTGTCTCCCTCCTCTCCTCCAGGGAGTACATATTTAATTCCTTCATCCTGTCCTCACAGGACTTGTGATGCAATCCATATACCATCTTTGTTAACCTCCTCTGAAGCTTCTCTACCCTGTCTGTGTCCTTACATAAGTAAGGTCTCCAGAACTGTACACCATACTCCAGGCGGGGCCTCACTAGTGTCTTGTATAGTGGAATTATGACCTCCCTTTTACTGCTGGTGATGCCCCTGCCTATGCATCCCAGCATCCTATTTGCTTTACCTGCTGTCTTGTCACACTGTTTCCCTACCTTGAGGTCATCGGAGATGATAACCCCAAGATATCTTTCCTGCTTGGTGCATGCTATATCCTCACCCCCCCAACTGATATATTGTGCCAGGATTTTTGTGCCCCATGTGCATTATCTTGCACTTCTTTGCATTGAATTTCAACTGCAAAAACCCTGACCAGTCTTCAAGTTTCTGCAGGTTCCTTCTCATTCTGTCTGCACCCTCTGGTGTGTCTACTCTGTTACAGAGCTTTGTGTCATCAGCAAACAGGGAAATTCTGCCTTCTAGGTCCTGTGCAATGTCACTGATGAAGATTTTGAATAGGACCGGTCCCAGCACTGATCCCTATGGTACCCCACTGGTCACTCTTCCCTCTGTGGAGTGTCAGCCATTTACCACCACCCTCTGTGTCCTGCCGCACAGACAGTTACCTACTCACTACACTACTGTCCTGCCCACACCCATATTCCACAGTTTGTGTAATAGTCTTCTATGTGGCACAGTGTCAAAGGCCTTGCTGAAGTCCAGATAGGCCATGTCCACTGCCCTACCCTGATCCACCTCCCTAGTCACCCAGTCAAAAAATTCAACGAGGTTGGTCTGACATGACCTCCCTCTGGTGAAACCATACTGCCTTGGGTCCTGTAGTCCATTGACAACCAGACATTCCACCAATCTCTCCTTCAGTAGTACTTCCATGATCTTCCCAACTACCAAGGTGAGGCTGACTGGTCTGTAGTTCCCCGCTTCATCTTTGTTCCCACTTTTGTATAAGGGGACTACATCTGCTGTCCTCCAGTCTTTGGGTACCTTCCCTGTTTCCAGTGATTGGCTAAACAGGATTGCCTGAGGTTCAACCACCACCTCTCTTAGTTCTTTAAGGACCCTGGGGTGCCCCCCATCTGGACCCCTTGCTTTATCAACTCTTATTACTTCCAGATCCTTCAGGACCCTTTCTCGTGTAAAAGGACTTGTGTCCATTTCTGCACCATTCCCACCCCTTGCACTCCTTTCAGACCCATTACCCTCCTCTTCTTCAGTAAAGACTGAGCAGAAATACCTGTTCAATATGTCAGCTTTACTGTTGTCATCCTCCACGTGGCCCCCATCCTCCCCCTTCAGTCTCACTAATTGCATGATAGTTTTTTTTTTCAGATTTTTCAACCACACGCCATCATCAAATTTAGAATTTATTCTCACTGTGTTCCATTTGCATTGAAAAGTTATTAGTCTTGCCAAGTTCAATGATCCTGGTTAATAGGCTGGTCAGCAGTGAACAGGAAGTTTTATGGATTGGGTGATTAAAATGCAATAGACTGCTTATGCCATTTGTGTGACTGGTGGTAATTACATAAGCTGATTCATCACTGTCATCCTCTGTTGAATTGTACACTTCCATACTGATCTTTAATTTCTGGATAAACTGTCTCCACAACTACCTGTACTTCTTGTCCTTTTTCCTCCACCCTCCACCACTCAACCACTTTCTCATTCCTTACTCTGAGGTATTGTCTGTCTACGGGACAAGCATCATTATCTAGGAGACCCCTTTCCATTTACCCCCACTTCACAGGACCAGGCCTACACAGCTGTATTTCATGAACTAAATCTCAGAACTTCTTGTGGCTGCTTCCTACCCAGGTTGGCATCCTACCCTATATTATTTTTATTATTTCATCACTAAATATGTTTTGCCTATTTTGTATTTGCATTGTGCCTCTGTTCTTTCTTTCTGTGTATGACCACGAACTCCTCAGTTCTACTTCTTTACTGAACATTGTTTTGACTGCTAATGTACTGCATTTCTCATTTCTGTTCTCCAAATGTTATGCAGAGAGTGAATATTTTGATGTACAACTACAGAATTAAGGTTGGAACACAATAGCATAAAGATTGAGATTGACATAAATAAGAATGTTCTTCATGTGCAGAAACATTTCTTCCAACTTTAAGTTGAATGAAAAAAATATTTTGACAGTAGGCACTGATGATGTTGACTATGGAATACTGAAATGAAATCTTGATATAGCTAAATGAGTTGCAAGAAATACAAACAATGTTTTTTTTTGAGAAGGTGAAGTTTTATTTAAAATGTAAAATAATAGAACTGAGAGACAGGGGATTAAAATAATGAGAATAATGGAAAGAGCAAAACCTTTGAGAAATTTACAGCAGATTCATGTGGTAGAATGAAGCATTAACCAACCAAGCTGACAACAGAGAATTGGAAAAATAAGAGTGAGGGACACATGCAAGAGCTCAAGGTTAGCAAAAGTCATTGTGAAAATGAAAGTAGGGAGAGTGGACCCCATATACAAAAAGGGTAGCACAGCACTATCTAAGATAGACAAGCAATAATATCTAAAAGGGTGGGTGATATTGGGCAATACACACTGCCCAGTGATGAAATGAGGCCTGATTTTGCAGGTGGAGGGTCTTATAGCCCTGAAATGTCCGGTATTGCCCATACCACCCACCCTGGAGGGTATTATTGCACTGAGAAAATGGGCTTTTATTTTCTTTTTTATAGTAATTATTTCATAAGGAAAAAGTCAGCAAAAATGTTAATAAAAAATGCTCAGAAATAGTAGATTCTGTAAAATAATCTGTTTACTGGCTACTGCCACTAGAGGGTGCTGTTGGTTATTAGACCCATTATTAGAATAAAGTATTTCTCTTCAATATGTATGTATTTGTTTTCAGTCACCCTTGAGAGTTTTTCCATAGTGCTTCTTATGTACAATGCTTAAAAAAAAAAAAAACACTTTTTTTTTGGTATACTGTGAAGGGGGAGTTAGCGGTTTAAAAGTGGAGCAAGAATGGCAGGTGATCTGTTTGGGGGACAATTGAATAGGGAACACCATCATGGTCTACTGCCCAGAAGAAAGGAGGTACTTTAATTTTTTCAGAAATGTCGTTTAAAAAAGTAGAATGTAATGTTGTGATGGGCATTTGTCTGTGGACAGTGGAGGTAGAAGAATAGAGTTGGTACTGCCACTGACAGGAGCAGTACATTACTTGTTGGAACAGAAAAATTTCTATTTTTCTTACTTTGGGAGAACTGTGACTATAGGTGGAGATGAAAGTTGTAGCAGGATCTGTTTCAATCAATGAACTGCAAGGCTTTCCATTATCGAGTGGGCGGGAGGAGGGCAGAGTGGAAAGGCACAGCTGAATGTGTGGAGTTGCCTGAGGTTTTCCATTTTTTTTCTTTGTTTCAGCTGAATTTGTTATGTGATGTTTTCCTGATGAGTTCTTATCGGTGGTAGAGAGCAATGCTGGGGAGGTGAAACTCACTAAGCGAGATGGAAAATCATGGCGGTTGACAAGTTTGAAAATTCAGGGTGCCCAAGAATACCCTAAGTAATGGGGCACCCTGAATTGGCACTTGTTTTCCAACAGGTTCTATTTGTAAGTTAATGTACCCCTAGCAGTCAATCAGATTTGTTGTGTTATAAAGCCCATTTTCTAATTCCTGTTAACTGGGAATTATCACCGGTGCTCCAGCAGGGCCATATTCAAAAGCAACAGAAATGAAGGAGTGCTGATCAAACCCAGCAGAACATTTGCCCTGATAAAGATGCACCTATGCAAATGAGGGATACCACATGCATAATGGTGCAGTAGTATTGTCAGAGGCTTCAACAGGGTTGAACAGCCAACACCATGGCCCTATTTACCACTGACAAAAACCTGGACTTAACTGTTTGTTAAGGTCATACCCCCCTCCATGAATGCACAGCCCATGTGCTGCAGGCTGCACTCCCTCATGGCTATTGGACCCCCTCTTCCTGATCACCAATTTATAATAGTAATGATATCCTTCCTTTCTGCATAGTGGCCCATCTATATACTGATACCCCCAACCTACAACCAACTGAGGACCTGCTGCCATACACTCTCCTCACACCAGTTACCAGTCATTCTGTCACTGACAGCAACTGGAACAGCTCTACATTCACCTATCCGGTTGGCCACTGTCAAACATGCACAGAACACAATCACATGTACTGTAGTTTCTGCTCATTAAAATTTGTCAGTCTGGTTGGACTGTCACTTTGACTTATTCTGCTATGTGGGTGCCATTCATCAGAAACTCCATCTAAACTCGGTACATTATGCAAGAATAAAGTGTGTCTCCCACTTCCCTGTTGTAGTGAGATTGCTGTTAAGATGATCCTTCCAACTGTTTTCTAACATAGAAATATAGACTTTGATTGCAGATAAGGACCACTTGGCCCACCTAGTCTGCCCATTTCTCTACCTACAGGATAAGCTGCAGATCCTATTTAACCAACAGCCTATTTCTTCCTACCCCCCACAAAAATTGCCTTATGACTGTCCCATGTGTTCTTGAATTCTCCCACATTTTTAAACCCCACAACCTCCTCAGGAAGGTTGTTCCATGCGTTCACCATGGTTTCTGTGGAAAAAATACTTCCTCACATTGCCCCTGAGCCGTTCTCCCTCTATCTTCAAATTGTATCCCCTTGTTCTTGCACAACTCTTTTTCTGAAAGATGCTACCCTCTTGGACTTTGTTGATTCCACTGAGGTACTTAAAAGTTTCTATCACATCCCCCGTCTCACTCCTTTCCTCAAGGGTATACATATTAAGCTTCTTTAGTCTCTCCTCGTGTGGCTTCTCTTGCAGACCCTGCACCATTTTAGTTGCCCTCCTCTGGACTGCCTCCATCCTGTCTACGTCCTTGTGCAGATGGGGTCTCCAGTACTGGATGCAGTACTCCAGATGGTGTCTCACCAACTGTACAGAGGGATAACAACTTCCTGTTTTCTACTGGTGATGCCTCTCCCTATACATCCCAGTATTCCCCCAGCCCTCTCTCCTGCCTTCTCACATTGCTTGCTTACCTTAAAGTCATCTGATATAATTACCCCTGGGTCCCTTTCCATTTGTGTTGTTGTTACTACTTCCCCCCACCCCAGTTGTGTAATCTTCCCCTGGGTTTTTGTTTCCCAGGTGCATTATTTTGCACTTTGCATTGAATCCAAGCTGCCATACTTCTGACCATTCCTCCAACCTTGCAAAGTCCCTTCTCATCCTTTCCATGCCTCCTTGTGCATCAACCCTATTGTAGATCTTTGTGTCATCTGCAAAGAGGCATCCTTTTCCTTCCAGTCCCTCTGCAATGTCTCTTATAAAGACATTAAAAAGGACTGGACCCAGTACTGAACCCTGTGGTACCCCACTAGTAACCTCTTTCTTCAGAATGGAGTCCATTTACAATTACCTTCAGTTTCCTGTTGTCCAGCCAATGTTTTACCCAGGCTACCACCCTGGGACCCACTTACAGGCTGGTTAATATGACTATTAATCTTTTGTGTGGGACTGTGTCTAATGCCTTGCTAAAGTCTAAGTAGGCAATGTCCACAGCCCCTCCTTGGTCTACTACTTTCTTCACCCAGTCAAAGAAATCAATTAGATTTGTCTGACTTGACCTTCCTTCTGTGAACCCATGCTGCCTTGGGTCCTGTGCCCCACTGGCCTCTAGGTTCTCAACAATTCTTTCTTTCAGAAGTGATTCTATCAGTTTCCGTACCACAGAGGTCAAACTGACAGGTCTGTAGTTTCCTGCCTCTGTCTTGCTCCCACTTTTATGAAGGGGTATCACATCCACCTTCCTCCAGTCCTCAGGTACCACACCATCTTCTCATGATTTGTTAAAAAGGGTAGTTAGTGGTGTCACTAGTTCTCTCCTTAATTTTTTTAGAATTCTGGGGTGAATTCCGTAAGGCCCCATTGCTTTGTCTACCTTCAGTTTAAGGAGTTCTTTCAGAACCCTTTCTTATGTGAAAGGACTGGGATCGACTCCCCTATCTAGAGTGCTTCTGTTAATGGGATTAGGCACCCCCCCTCCTCTTTTGTGAATATTGAGCAGAAGTATTCGTTCAGTATCCCTGCTTTTTCACTGTCCCTCTCTGCCCACCCTCCGTCCATTCTATTTCACCTCTCTATCCCTCCCTTTTACTTTCTACTCTCCCTGATGTACCTATAAATGGTATTATCCCCCTTATTAATTGGGTTGGCTATCTTTTCCACAGTGTGGGCCTTTGCTATTCTGACTACCCTACCTACTTCCTTCTGCTTTATCTGGTACAGTTCTCAGTCCTGCTCCTTCTGTGTTTTCTTATACTTCCTAAATGCTATTTTTTTTCTCCCTAACCTTCACTCTTTTGAGAACCATAGTGGCCTTTTCTTTCATTTGATTTGTTTATTTGCTTCACACAAAGGCTTGTTGCCTCTGTGATGGCAGTTTTGATGTTTTCCCATTGTTGCTCCACCTCTCCTTCTAGCCTATTTGCTAGTGCTTTTCTAAGGCACTCTCCCATCTTGCCAAAGTTAGCCCTCCTGAAGTCCAGAACCCTCAGTTTTGTATGGCTTGACTCTGTAGCTGAGTTTATCATGAACCACACTGTTTGGTGGTCACTTGTTCCCAGATTGCTACCCACTTCTAGATCTGAGATCCTCTCACCAGCCCCATTTGAGAGTACAATGTCTAAGATTGCTCCCTCACGAGCGGGTTCCAAAACTAGCTGTCTGAAGCATGCCACCTGAAAGGCATTGAGAATGGCCCTGCTTTTGGGTATGGCTGCAGCCAAGGTGCTCCAGTTAACATCTTGCATATTCAGGTCCCCCATCAACAGTATCTCCCCTTTCTCTGCCGTCCTAAGAATGCCTTCTATCATATCCTTGTCCATTCCCTCCCCCTGACATGAGGGTTTGTATACAATCCCTGTGTGGATTGTTGTGCCATTTTCAGTCTCTAAGGTGACCCACAGTGCCTCCTCTCCTCCCTGTTTACTCTTTTGTTCAGTTGCTTTTATCCCTTCCCTTACAAAAAGAGCTACTCCTCCCCCTCTTCTCCCTTCCCTGTCTCTCCTGTAGGTTGTGTATCCTGGCATGTTAACATCTCAGTCATAGTTCTCTGTGTGCCATGTTTCTGTGACTCAATATCCTGGCATCCCTCTTCCATCAAGGACACCAGTTCAGGGAGCTTGTTGCCCAGACTACAGGCACTGGTACTCATTATCCTCCATTTTTTGATGGCCTTACCCCTTTTTTCCCCATCCCTGTCCTTATTGTGTTTGTCTTTTTCTCCATTTACCCCTGTGCTTCTCCCTATCGACATCTCTGTCTTGGTGTTTACCTCACTTACTACCCTGATCTTTTGGGGGGGCTAAGATTTCCCTATTCCTTTCCAGTGCCTCCCCATTGAATAGTTTGAATGCTTGCCAATGAAGCATTTAAACCTATCACCTAGGATCCTGGTTCCTCTCCTGGAGGAACTGGGAGTTGGCCATACCTGGCTACAACATATTCAGAAGAGACAGGGCAGGCAGGAAGGGAGGAGGAGTGGCACTGTATGTGAAAAATGACATAAGGGCCACAGAGATCCAAGAGGAACAAAATGGGGGAGAGATACTGTGGGTTAAGCTGGAAAGGAAAATGGGGCCAGCCATCCGCACAGGTGTGGTCTATAGACCACCAGCCCAGGAGGAAGAAACAGATAGGGAGTTGATGCTAGCCATCCAGAGGATGGCAGACAAGGGTGAGTAGTACTGGTTGAGACTTCAATATTCCAGACGTGGACTGGAGCATCCCAGCAGCAGCATCAACTAGGAGCAGATTTATCCTGACTCCTTCAGGTGCCTTCCTCAAGCAACTGGTCATGGAACCAACTCGGCAGAAGGCAATACTGGACTCTTGTGCTCACAAACAGGGACAGTGTGATGGGGGTAAGAGTGGGGAGCACCTGGGAACAGTGACCACCAGTCACTGTTGTTTGAAATCACAGAAAGTGCAGAACCAAACCACACAAAAACATATCCTGGATTTTAGGGGGCAAACTTTGAGAAATTGGGGAGATACTTGAAAGAGGCATTAAGGGGAATGGGGCAGGAATCAGGGGTTGAGGAACAGTGGGAAGTATTTAAAATGGGGATTACAAGAGCAACAGAATTATGTATTAAGCAGGTTAGCAAGAGGAAAAGGAAGAGGAGACCATTATGGTTTTCCAAAGAGGTAGCAAAGAAAGTGAAAGCCAAAAAGATTGCATTCAGGCAATACAAAAAGACACAGGCAGAAGGGGATAGGGAGAAGTACCAGGAGAAGCAAAGGGAGGCAGGGAGGTCAGTAAGGGAAGCCAAAGCTCAGACAGAAGAACACATTGCAAAATCAGTGGGTAGAGAGTACAAAACCTTTTACAGGTACATAAGTGAAAAAAGAAAGGCAAAGGGAGGGATAGTGAGACTGAAGGGGGAGGATGGGGGCTGTGTGGAGGATGACAACAGTAAAGCTGACATATTTAACAGGTATTTCTGCTCAGTCTTTACTAAGGAAGAGGAGGGTAATGGGTCTGAATGGAGTACAAGGGGTGAGAATGGTGCAGAAATGGACACAAGTCCCTTTACACGAGAAAGGGTCCTGAAGGAACTGGAAGTAATAAGAGTTGATAAAGCAATGGGGCCAGATGGGGTGCACCCCAGGGTCCTTAAAGAACTAAGAGCTGTGGTGGCTGAACCGCTTGCTATCCTGTTTAGCCGATCACTAGAAACAGGGGAGGTACCCAAAGACTGGAGGACAGCAGATGTAGTCCCCTTATACAAAAGTGGGAACAAAGAGGAAGCGGGGAACTACAGACCAGTCAGCCTCACCTCGGTAGTGGGGAAGATCATGGAAGCACTACTGAAGGAGAGATTGGTGGAACATCTGGTTGTCAATGGACTACAGGACCCAAGGCAGCATGGTTTCACCAGGGAAGGTCATGTCAGACCAACCTCATTGAATTTTTTGACTGGGTGACTAGGGAGGTGGATCAGGGGAGGGCAGTGGACATGGCCTATCTGGACTTCAGCAAGGCCTTTGACACTGTGCCACATAGAAAACTATTGCACAAACTGGGGAATATGGGTGTGGCAGGACAGTAGTGCGGTGGGTAGGTAACTGGCTGGGCAGCAGGACACAGAGGGTGGTGGTAAATGGCTGTCACTCCACAGAGGGAAGAGTGACCAGTGGGGTACCACAGGGATCAGTGCTGGGACCGGTACTATTCAATATCTTCATCAGTGACATTGCGCAGGACCTAGAAGGCAGAATTTCACTGTTCGCTGATGACACAAAGCTCTGTAACAGAGTAGACACACCAGAGGGTGTAGACAGAATGAGAAGGGACCTGCAGAAACTTGAAGAATGGTCAAGGGTTTGGCAGTTGAAATTCAATGCAAGGAAGTGCAAGATAATGCATTTGGGGCACAAAAACCCTGGCACAATATATCAGTTGGGGGGTGAGGATATAGCATGCACCAAGCAGGAAAGGGATCTTGGAGTTATCATCTCTGATGACCTCAAGGCAGGGAAACAGTGTGACAAGGCAGCAGGTAAAGCAATAGGATGCTGGGATGCATAGGCAGGGGCATCACCAGCAGGAAAAGGGAGGTCATAATTCCACTATACAAGACACTAGTGAGGCCGCACCTGGAGTACACTGTGCAGTTCTGGAGACCTTACTACATAAGGACATAGACAGGGTAGAGAAGGTTCAGAGGAGGGCAACAAAGATGGTGCATGGATTGCATCACAAGTCCTATGAGGACAGGTTGAAGGCACTGAACATGTACTCCTGGAGGAGAGGAGAGGAGAGGATATGATAGAGACATACAAGTATCTTACAGGGAGGAACAGGTGCAGGAATGCACTATT
Organism: Neoceratodus forsteri; assembly: GCA_016271365.2. NCBI lineage: Eukaryota > Metazoa > Chordata > Ceratodontiformes > Ceratodontidae > Neoceratodus > Neoceratodus forsteri. Next base: position 841,968,974 of record CM057459.1, on the reverse strand, counting down.
TTAAGCGAAAAAGATGTTCCAGGACTAGAGGGCATGGGATGAAGTTGAGGGAGGACGATTCAGAGGAAACGTGAGGAAGAATTTCTTCACAGAACGGGTGGTGGACAAGTGGAACACCCTGCCAGAGGAAGTGGTGGGGGCTGAAACAATCACGGGATTTAAGAATGCATGGGATAGACATAAAGGAATTCTGGAGGTCAGGGGTAAGGGGCAACAGACTTCCTGGAAAACATAAACTGAACTTACAAACTTAAATGGGCAGACTGGGTGGGCCATAGGCCCTTATCTGCCGACACTGTCTATGTATCTATGTATGTATCTATGATAGATGCAGACCATCACACCAGTATAGTCCTGCATCCCTCCAGGTGTACCCCCAGTCCCCAATGAAGCCAAATCCCTGAGCTCTGCACCAGTTTTTCAACCACTGATTGTATTCAATGGTGTGGAGCACCCTAGTCTCACCCATGCCATAGACAAGCAGCACCTCCAAGAAGGTTACCGTGCATGTTACTTGTCTAAGGCCCCTCCCCAACTCCATAAACTCTTCCTGCACTGCTCTGATCCCTTTCATTGCCAGGTCATTTGTCCCTAGGTGGACAATGACATCCAGCTCCCTCCCCTGTGCAGCTACTCCAGATATCCTGAGGATTTGCTCCTTGTCCTTCCAAGCCATGGCACCAGGCAGACACCTTACCGCCCTCTCCCCTTCCTACCCTAGTTCTACCTTCCTAACAATGGAGTTCCCCACCAGGAATTGCTTCCTTCCCCTGTGGGGTCCCATGCTACCCTCCTGTGGGTCTCCTTTGTGGATGTTCCTATCATCCTCCTTGGTCTCCACTGTGAGTGCCTCCATAGAGTAACCACACTTTGCCAGAATGGCATATGAATTGTGGAGCGGTACAACTGGAGGGATGCACCTCTGTTCCACCACCCTTTCCCTCCATGAGCTCACTGTTGTCCAACCACTCCTTTTCCATGGCAACCTCTGAGTCAACGGCAATGGCACTGGTGGTCCCTGGGTGGGAGACGAGGTCCCACAAATCCTGGCCAGCTCAGCCTGGAGATGAGCAACCTCCTCCCTCAGCTCAGAGAGGTGCCAGCAGATGGGACAACACTGCATCCTCCAAAATGTCTCCCGGAAGACTGCTGCTCCACAGCCACTGCATTGCACCACTCCTATCATGTCTTATTTCTGGCCCCTTAACTGTTGTATGGAATACTTACTCTTTCCTCTGTTTTTTTTTCTCCCTACTTACTTACTGCCTCGGTTCCCTTTAAGCTCCTGATCTTCCTGTTATGAGACAAGAAGTTCCTATATTTCTCAGTAGTCTTCTTCCTTGCTCAGAGTCAGACCTCCAGCAGATTGGGGGGTTGGAGAGCTACTCTTCCTTCTAGGATGGTGAGTCTTTGATGGCTCTGTGATCACTCACTTCCTGTTTCCAAACAGGAAGTTCCTGTTTTCAGTTAAGTCCTGTGTCTATAAAACTAGAACTAGTTTAGGGTGGTGGGGTGGGGAGGGGAGGGAAGAAGGGCAATATAGTTCCAGTAGAAAAGTTTAGTTAAAATAACAGCAGCTCCTTCCTCCTGGTGTCTCTGCCTGTTCTCTGGCAGAAGCTATCTATGGCAATGTTTAAATTTGACTTTAATCTGGCTTCCTTCTAGCTAAGCCACTCCCCCTACTTTTCATGTCTTTCTTCAGTTAGTTATTGACACAGATAATTCCCTTCCGCTACCTGAGACAAACACCTAGACAAACACCTAGATAACTGTACAGATAACACTTCACTTCGGCCAACTCAGACAAACACACTAACTTTTTTTTTGTTTGTTTGTTTTTACCCTAAATTGAAGGTCTCAGTAGTAGAGTTCTAGTTCTTTAGTCCCAGTAGAGAAGTTTAGTTATAAGAACAGCAGCTCCTTCCTCCTGGTGCCTCTGCCTGTTGCCTAGCAGAAGCTATCTAGGGCAGTGTTTAAATCTGGTGTTAACCTGGCTTCCTTCTAGCTAAGCCACTCCCCCTACTTTTCAAGTCTTTCTACAGTTAGTTAATGACACAGATAATTCCCTTCAGCTACCTGAGACAAACACCTAGACAAACACCTAGATAACTGCACAGATAACAGTTCACTTCACTTCAGCCAACTCAGACAAACACACTAACTTTTTGTTTGTTTGTTTTTACCCTAAATTGAAGGTCCCAGTAGTAGAGTTCTAGTTCTTTCATCCCAGTAGAGAAGTTTAGTTATAATAACAGCAGCTTCTTCCTCCTGGTGTCTCTGCCTGTTCTCTGGCAGCTGCTATCTGGGGCAGTTTTTTAAATCTGGCTTTAACCTGGCTTTCTTCTAGCTATTACTATAGTGACAGTGTGCACTGTTCTGCACCTACTATATGTCCATCTTGTGTTGTCTGTACCTCTTTTTCCACTTCTTCTGCCCCTTGCTCTTGACTGACCATCCCATACTCATCACTTCTCCCTGTACTCTTCTCTTATTCTCCCCTCTTTTGCAGTTATGTGCCTCTTCCACTGGATCTTGTTTATCTAAAAATTCTGGTTTGGAACCCTTCCTCTTACCACTATTTGGAGAAGGGTTCTATAGAAGAAAGTGAATTATTTTTTGTAATTTTTTTGTCTATGCAGTACAGCTCATTTGATATGCAACATGTAATTTCCACTGAGCCCTGTTTGAACTCATTTCTACAGCTGGATGGACTGGAACACTAAGTATTTAAGTGATTTGCTAATGGTCACACACTAAATATTTGGCTCTACTGATGCTTGATCTCCCAGTTTGAAAATGTGTCATTTACCATTAGATCACAGCTTCTACTGTACATATTTTTCAGGTTAATGATGATAGAAAACAAAGTGCAATGGTGAAACATAGAGAAGGCAGAGGGTTCAGTACCAGAGGTGGTGATCTTGTTGTACAGATGAAGGATTTTTTTTCATTGAAAGAAGTTAACACATTTTGCTCATCTGGTTACAGTAATGGGTTTGGATTGGAGTTTGGGGTAGTAAGATTTATGAGTACCAAACAATATGTTTCATGGGTTGTTGGTAACATTATGTACAATATCTTTGTGTAGTAGAATTAATTTCTATTATCCTTCAGGGAGCTTCTGCTCCAATTAGCCTTCAGGGAATTTCTGCTCCAGACTTCACCTTTAGCTGTGACATTGAATATTGGGGTTGGGAAGGACCCATTGCTTTTACAGGAACTGACTGATAAGTTTATTGGTAATAAATGTTGGTCAAGAGCAGCACATATGCTGAATAGATTGTGAGAAGTGTAGTGGGAAGAGTGGGGATGGGAACTTGCAGGTATGGGTGACAGCATCATAGGTGTGCACTCTAGTTGAATATTTTAGGTCTTTTTCTTGGAATTGAGTAAGACAAGTAGTCCATTGAATCATGTGATTCTTCATTATGAGCTCATCCAGTGTATGCTTAAAACACCCAATTGTATTATAGTCTATTGCTTTGTTAGGTAATATCAACCACAACCCTACTATGCTTTAAATAATGTATTACTGATAAGAATCCAACTATGCCTCCTTGGTTCTTTTTCTGGCTTATAACAAACATAATACTTGAATCTCTTTTCTCAATATCCATAAAATTAACTGTTAAGCTATATTTCACATCACTCTCCTCTTTTCTGAAGAATAAAGATCCAACTGATATAGTCTTGGTTCATCTTCTAGACATGCCATTTCCACTAATCATTCTTTTCTCTTGTCCTGTAGTGTTTTACAGTTTGTCAATGTTCAGCATGTTGTACTGTGCTCAGTTCATGGCACTATACTTTAAACTCAGCCTCACAAATGTCATTTACAGTGGCTATACCATTTCCCTTGATGTCATTACTATTTCCATTTGATGCATCCAAGAATCCTATTTGCTTTCTTAACCATTGTTTTGTGCTCTTCTACACATTTAAAATATTTATCTATGATACACCCTAAAAGACATAATTTAATAATTTATTTTTGTTTTGTTCTTTGATGACCCAGTAAGGCCCACTAGACATGAGTGCCTATTTTCAGGGGTGAACTGGGAACACTGGGGAGGTTAAGTAACTTGTTTAGAGTTGCACAGTATGCAAGTGGATACGACACTTACTGAAAAAAGATGATGTTTCTGCAATACAAGATGATTTTGTTTTTTACAGGTACATAAGCTATTTTGGAGAGGTTGGGGAAGAGGGTGATGGATGCTGGGAGTTATGGGAAGGAGGAATTCACTAAACTATCAGGTTGAGTCTGGTGAGTGGAAGGGGAAGTTTGATTTTGCATGAGGGTGTGGTAGGGTTACTATGACTCTGGTAGGGGACCTGTGACTGTGCACCATACTGCTGGTGGCACTTAGCTGTGTGTGTGTGTGTGTGTGTGTGTGTGTGTGTGTGTTGTGTGTGTGTGTTTGTTTAAGAAAAGTCTGGAAAGACAAAAAAGTGTGTATGTATGTTGTATTCTGTCCTTGTCTGGTATACCCGACTGCGTGCTGAGCATTCTGGGCCACTGGAGGTTTTGTCCTAGTCCTACATCTTTTTATACCTCTCTGCACAGCCATCATAGTGACTGGGGCTATGATTTCAGCAGTATTCTGCTGGGAACTGACTGAGTACCTCTGTTTAGTGGCTGGGACCACTTGGGTTTTAAGTTTTTGTTGTACACTAATTTTGCCAGACCTGAAGTTCTACATTGCAGCACTTTTGGCTTTCCAGCTTTATAAGCTCGCTAATTTGCAAGGGAGGCCTGACTCTAGTAGGGAACCTATGACTGTGCACCCTGTTGCTCTTGCTATTTTAGCTTTGTGTGAGTGTTTTTAAGAAAAACCTACAAAAAACAACAACAACAAAAACCTGTGTGTATGTATGTTGTACTCTCTATCCTCATCTGGTATATCTGACATCCAGGTTGGCACTCTGGGCCACTGGAGGTCTTGTCCTAACCCTCCACCTTTATATACATCTCTACAAAGTTACTGTAGTGTCTGGGGCTGTGATTTCTGCAATATTTTGCTAGTAACTGGCAGAGAACCACAATTTAGTGGTTGGAGCCTCTTGGGTTTTAAGTTTTTATTTTGCACACATTTTTCCTGATCTAAAGTCCTGCTTCATGGCATTTCCAGTCTTCCAGATTCATAAGCTCACTGATCTCTGAGCATCGGTGAGCGTGATCTTCCTGCATCTGCTGAGGAAGATGAGGGAATGAGGCCATCCCCTTTAGCACTCTAATATTACAGCTCTATCTACGTAAGTCTATATTTACTTACTTTAGTTCCTCCTATCACATCAGTATTATTACTATTATTATTATTAGTAGTAAAATGCATCCAAGATCTACTGCATAAAGAAGGAGCCATAGTTAAATAAGCATGTTGCCTTATGTTTGCACTAGCACTACTGCACATAAAAATGAGAACTTTATTTGTGTAAAATGTTTCCATTCATCCTCACTTGAAAGAGAGTGTCACATTTTTTAAAATTAACTTTTGAAAGCATAAGAAATTAATAATGTTGAGAGGTTTGCTAAAACTATTGAAGCTGGAAATCAATTAACCGCTATCATTAGGCAGAGTGCAAGAGAAGAAAATGAAGGTACCATTAGCCCCAGCTCACATGAGTGTTACATAAAGAGGGTATGGATGATCCACCAGCTGATGATAATGACTGGTTTATTCTTAGAAATGCTAAACACGAAAATGGTAGAAGGGCCCTTTGTTCAACTGACATCTTGCTTCTCTTAGCAAAAAAATTCAGTCCTTTGGAGGAGGATAGTACCCCTGCTAAGCATGCATGAGGGACCAATTTAAACTTGTAGCCTATCAATAAAATTATAATAGGGTACTCTGCTATACATTATTTTAGGCAGCCATATTTGTAGAAGAGATAAAATCAGTACTACAGTGTCCTGCTTAGCTAGGATTGTGGACATAGACAAATTGATCACCTTATCCTGCCCCAAAATTCTGCAGTTATTCTTCACGTGGGCAGTAATGATGTGGGCAGGGCCCATAAAGAGATATCTGTCTTGACCTCTATCAGTAGAAAACAAGATTAAGGTCAAAGGTTGCAGAGTAGCTATTTCATGTACTGTATTTTATCAATTCCTAAAGCCTACCCTGAGAAAAATCCAACCACTGAAAGGATTGATGCTCCCATATATAACTGTTGTAAGGGTGAAACAATTGATTTTGTTAATCACTGGGAAAATTTCAAATTAAATAAAGCTCACTACTCTAATTATGGCCTACACTTTAACAAACTCGGTGCTAAGGTCTTACAGAATAGTATAGGACAGCCTTGCACAGGCTCTGTTTAAACTTGGTTACTTGGTGGGGCAGTCTATTCCTACCCTTAAAGGTAAAGGTGTCACTGAGAGAAATTACCTGTTTCAAATAATCTTAATTACTGAAATAAGTTACGTAACTAAGTTACTGAATGCTTGTAGTCTGAAGAACACAATTTAAGAACTAGTAGCTACAGTATCATCCATAAAATAATCCAGATATTATAGCTATTACTGAGACTTGGTTGTCAGACATTGCTGACTGGAGAAGACATATAGAGGGACACAATCTTCTTAAACAGAACAAAACTTATAGGAAGGTGGGTGTATAGCCCTCTATATGAGATCAACTCTCCATTCTGATTATATTTCCTGTAATAATAACAATTCCTCCAAATCTATATAAACCATTTGGTTTAAATCTAACTCTGGAAAAATTGGCTCATTTATATTGGGACTGTGCCATCATCTTCTAGATACACCATGCAAAATTGTCAATGAAGTATATGAGAAAGTCAATCAGTCTGTTATGTGGAAGAAGTCATCTTTATAGGGGATTTAAACTTGGGGGAAATAAACTGGGCTGAACAACACACTGGTCAAGTCATCAGCAGGAAACAGTGTGTCCCAATATGTGAACAACTTCACATGAATTGATCTGTAACTGAACCAGCAAGGGAGACTAACATATTGGATATAATCCTGGGTACAAAAAATATGATAATCAAGCTCTACATGTCCACCTTTGAGCAGCAGCAACACAGCACTGTATTTTTTTGTAATCTGCTCAAATTATATGATAAACAAGGGGAGTACTGAGATCTAGCTCTATAATAAGGAAATATACCAAACATATTAATGTTGAACTGTACAACATAGATTGATCCTCTTTATTGCTAAATAAAAATGCAAATGCAATCTGGGAAATATAAAAAGAAACTATTCTCTTGCTCATTAAGAAATACATACCTGAAGTTAACAAGCATTTTTCAATGCCGAATGTTTGCTTGCTGATATTGGCATTGGTAGTGCAGGAGTTCAAGAGATGCGTAATAGGAATGGCAGTGAAGTATTGAAGTAACACCAACCCCCACCTCCACCCTCAGAGACTGACAGGTTTTGGGGATGTACCTTTAGGTCATTGGCCATAACACTCATGGCATTCCACCTCACCCCACCATGCAGACACCAAGAGGTGTTGTTGTGTGCCTTGAGGTCTTCTGCCCTTACGATCAGCCCATTTGAAAAGAAAATAAGCTGAGATGGGTGCAGTATAAGAGAATGGAGTGAATGTTAGAGCCAAAGATCCCAAGGCACACCTTGATGGCTGTCAGTGGCTGCAGGGTGGGGGTGGAATGGGTTGAACATTACGACCGATGACCACAAGTTACACTCCAAATGTCTGTCAGTGTGTACAGGGTTGGTGTTATGGTTGGAAACCCTAACACCCCAGACGTGTGTTGGTAGTTTTTGCTTTTTGGGAGGCCACCTCATGAACAGTGGCAGTATGAGTTCATTGCTCAATGTCAAAAGGTGATTTTCACAGTGAGTGTGCCATTCGGTGCCACAGGTGCAAAAACACATTTCAGGCAGGATGTGAAAAATGACAGGTGTACTGTTGATGAGGAGGTGTGAAAAAATGGTAATGTTGAAAATCTGGAATGAAAATATGAAGAAGTGGTGAAATTACGAGTGTCCATAGAAACTGTACAATGCACACTCGTAATGCAATAATTTTTTTAAATGTTTTCACCCAATCACACACCACTAGACATGCCACCACAACAGTAGCTACACCATAACAAACAGTTGTCAGACTAACAGACTGGCTTTTGGTTATAATATTGCATTGTGACAAGCCTATGTGCCACATCAAGGTAACCAGTCCCACAGACATCCAGTGGCGTCACCCAAAAATTCTGCTAGGAAATGAATGGCTCAGATTCAAATCTACTGACTGGACTGTTGTGCAGGCAGCAAGGTGCTGGCTGGTTGGTGGCAAAGCTCTCAGGCACTATGCTAAAGACTCTGCTGGGCCATTGCTAGATAGTGGCACCAGAGCTCAGCAAAGCACTATGGTCTGTCCTCTGTCCCAACTGAGTCAACTTCAATGATCTATCCCCCCACCCATTTTGGGCTGGTGGGACTGGCAGGAAAGCTAACCATCTGTCGGCTCCTCCTTGACTCGCTCCTCCAGGCAGTCCATAACTGGCAGTGAATGCGGGATGTAGCCAGCAATTTCAGATGCTTGAACCAAGTTGACACACTGCTACCCCCCCCGTTGTCCATGCCCTGCTACCCCACCCACTTGACAAAAGCATAATTTACATTGTAGCGTATGCTATAAATTGGGCATATATTGTAAATATGACATGTAATGATGTAACACACGTGATCCCATTCCTATACAGCAAGAAGGCCTTTCAATAACCAGTGTCAGACAAACAAAGTGGCTTTTAGTTACAGTGCTTCATTGTGACAAGCCTCTGTACCACATCAAGGTAGCCAGTCCCACAGAGGTCCATTCACACAGACACAGACTATGCCAGCCACATGTGCAGACTAAGACTTGCTTTTAGTTAAAATGTTGCATTGTGACAAAGCCTCTGTACCACATCAAGGTAGCCAATCACACAGAGGTCCATTCACCCAGAAACATCCACCCCAGACACACACCCAACACACACAACATCCAACACCGACACCCACCCAATGCCCAACACCCACCCACCCACACACACCAGACACAACCCCACACAGCACCCAACATCAACCCACATACCAGATACCACCCACACAACACCCAACACCCACCCACCAAACACACACTCACACAACACCCAACTCCCACCCACCACACACACACCTGCACAACAGCCAACACCCATCCACCAGACAACCAACCACACAACATCCAACACCCACCCACCTCACCAACACATACACACACACACACCATACACACCCACACCACACACCCCCACATACACACACACACACACACCCAGGCACCCCTCCTCCCAAACACACCCCAAATTGCTGTAACTTCCTGCTGCTTTACATCCACAAAGAGTCCCTCCCCAACCCACACCCACCCAAGTGCCATATAAGTTTTAACTTATTTAGAGGTGACAGAAAAAAAGCTCAAGTACACCACGGGTCATGGGGGGGTACCATATAAAACTTAAGCTAAGGTACTGGTCAAAACATCAAAATAAAGAAAACATATTGTTTTTACCTAAATGGTCTGAAGTTCACTGCAGGTGAGGGGCAGCATTTTTATTACTAAAGGTAGTGCAGTGGTGGTAATAAACAACAAGAAGCTAAGCTACTGCAGCCAGTCAGTGTGCAATAACAGTAACTGATGCCTTGAAGGATTCAGTGGTGGAAACAGTCAGAACTCAGAAGCTGCTGCACTTATTTCCAGTGGCTGAGCAAGACAGTAGTACTTTTTCTCTCCAGTGTTCACTGCTCAGAGTCTCGATGTGACAATGACCAAATGTGGTGGGCCATCTGAGCTGAGTGACTGGAACGGAGCACAGCAGGACAGCATGCAATCAATTTCCACACACAGATTCAAGCTTGCTGTACAAGAAAAAACAAACGCTAAGAGCTCAATTACTTTTCTTTACAGACAGCGAGTCTCAGCTGCTCACCGACCGACCACAGGTGCTGGCAAGCTTGCTGCCTCCTCCGCTTAGGCTCAGTCAGTCCACTAGCTGTTCCCATTCCCGGCTGCAACAAATTCATGGCCAAGCTTCTCTCTTCTTCTGCAGTGCCCTGCACTGGGCTTCTTCTCACTCCCTCCCAGTACACTCTCTCCCAGTACACTCTGAAGATGCAGCATGGATGGGTGTAGACAGGAATTTCAGATCTGCACACCAAATGAACTCACTGCTACCCATCATTGATGGGCTGGCTACCCCCTACCCCCCAGTCCATGACCTGTTCATGCCCTGTCACCCAACAAGCGCTATTTTCTTTGGTGTATACCAGCACACCACTAGCCAAATCATCATCCACAGCTGTTGGACTAACAGACTGGCTTTTAGTTATACTGTTGCAGTGTGACAAGCCTCTGTACAACATCAAGCCAGGTAGCCAGTTCCACAGAGGTCCATTCACACACCACCAGCCATGCCACCACACCACCAATCTGGCTCTTAGTTGCAGTATTGCATTGTGACAAGCCTCTGTACCACATCTGTACCACATCAAGGTAGCCAGTTCCTCTGAGGTCCATTCACACACCACCAGCCATGCTACCACACCACAAGCCACATCACCAACTTGGCTTTTAGTTACAATGTTGCATTGTGACAAGCCTCAGTACCACATCAAGTTAGCCAGTCCCACAGAGTTCTATTCACACACCACATGTTTTCATCCCTACTTTTTCCAACTGGGGTGTAGTTGGTACTGGTAGAAGATACACAAGGGAGAACCCCATATTTGAGGATAACACCATATTTCTTTGACAGAAAGGTTCTTTATTAAGAAATCGCTCACAGAAAGTAATATCAAATGTGTAGGCACTAGGGCTGAGCATGGTCTGAATAGTATTTCCTGAATACCATGGATAGTAGGCTTGCCGAATATTCGGATGGACATTCCGAATAGTTCACTATTTGGCTACTATTCAGGATGTACTATTCGGTGGGTGAGATTTCAAAATCTCACAGAGCTTCACTGGCCAATCAGAGGCTGTTTTTGGAGCTCAGATTCAGGAACACCATATGATCTCCTCACTCTGAGTGTGTAGATGAGAGGAGACAGTTGTTTCTCAGAGAGCTAGCTCTGTTTAGTTTACCACTTGTAACTTTTATAACTGCTTAAAAAACATTTTGTGTGTGATCCAGTTTTACATCTGATCACCTTGTGACTGCATCTGACTGCAGTTTTATTTTTCATCCTTAAAACTGGGCTCAGTTGCAAGGAAAAGGAGAGTCTGTGTGTGAGTGAATCTGTGTGTGTGCTGCTGCATGCTGACTCCCCTTCCCCACTACTTAAAGTTTCACAACTTAGCTGAATCAGTGTGGTTTGATTTTTTGTTTAAGAACCAATTAGTTCTTATCAGGATTTTTTTTTGTCAACAAAGTCCAGTTTGGCTTTTGCATGTAGTGGGTAACTGTTACTGGGCTCAGTAACAGTGAGTGGCTCAAGCTTTCGCTGACCGCCCCATCCCCACTGCTGTGCTTGCTTAGCTTTTTGTTCCAAATCCACACATAGTCCCTGTGGTATTTTCTATTTCTTTTGTGAAACAAATTGATATTTTGCTGTAATCAGGTTCCTGGCTTGGTTCCCTGCATAAGTGAGGTGTAATTGTCATCTGACTCCCTCTTATCTGCGTTGTAGCTCACCGCAGCGCATACATCATCCGTGTGTGTGTTGTATTGTTGTTCTTGTAATCTGTGTCCTGCAAATGCATGCACAGTTGTCTGCACGCATTTTGTTTTTTTTTTGTGATATATTAAACAGCCTATGTTTTTCTCACTGGGTCAGGCTTGGCCCATTGAATTGTTGCTGACTGTAGTCTGGTTCTTGGCTCAGTTCCCTGCACAACTGAGTAAGGAGGGTGTCGCAGGTGACTCCTCCCTCCACAGCTCACTGCACCTGAGTGGCTCCTGTGCATGTGAGTTTTTTTCTTTTTTTGTGTCTTCGCCCCCTGTGTGTACACTACTGTGAGTGTGTACACGTAAATTTTCTGTGAACAGCTTTAGTATTTCTGTGTGTGTCAGGCATGACTCACTGGGTTCTGTGTGTTGTAAGTTGTTTGGTGCACCTTCAAAGCTTGAATTGCTGTACTGTATGACTGCACAACTGATACCGTACAAGTAAGAAGTCGTTTGCTGACTCCATCTCTTTCTAGTATAAGCTTGACTTTATTAGCTGCTACATACGCGGTGTTGCTATTGTTGTTTTCTGCAAGAAGCACCAACATAAACAAAGACACTAATCACAAATAATATACACAGTAAGTTACGGACCATGGCTCATCAATCCCATAAATGTGCATGGTCCAGCCCAAGCAAGTCATCTTCACCACCAGTTGTAAGTGGTGAGAAACAGGGTGAGAGAAGATCTGTTCGTATTTGCCACTCTAAAATAGTTTTCTCCCCTGATAAGCCTTCAGGTTCTGCTGTCAGTAAGATTGGTGGTAATACTAGTGCTACTATAACTACAACTGCTACCACTACTACTGCATTTGCAGCACCATCATTTTATAAAAGTAGGAGGACTTTACAGCTGACACCTCCAGTTATACAAGAACAAGAACCCACCCCCACTACCAGTGGTAGTGCTATACACACAACCACCCCATAGAGGCAATATCGCCTATCAGTGTGCTCCTTCCCACCAGCACCAGTGCCATTATTTTAGCAACCAGAGCAAATCATTTGCGTACCATTGACACCACCACTGCCATAACAGTGTGCACTGTTATTTGTGCTCCTTGCACAGCCACTGTCACCACAACCTTTGCTTCCATTAGTAGTCCTGAGTGTTCTGCTGTCACCATGACTACTGCTGCCAGTATTACAACTAGATGTAATATGATGCCAACTACTTTGACTGTAACTCCTGATTTTAATTCTGGTGCCAGGACTACAGTCGACAGTGCTACTGCCTTGCCAAATGTCCCCATGTCCATAGGTACTGTGACTAATACTGACCATGAGACTGTTACAACGACTGCACCAATTGTGTTGCCAAAATGTACTGTTGCTCAGCCTTGCAAGTTTCCTCTCACCACATTTCCTTTTGCTGATGTGGAGGATTCCGAAGAAGAGCATTCATCTGGTTCTGAATATTTAACAGAGCCTCAAGACTTGCTAAGTACATCATCTAAGAGTGATACCCACCTAAGTGAATTTGGCGATGAGGCCAAATATGCAGCATATCTGTGTGAAGCATGAATGTGCAGCTGCCAAAAAATGCAATACTTCTAGTCGTGGCAAGCAGGCTGGTCAGGATCACCCTCCTCCTCCTCCTAAAAAAAAACAAAGAGTCCACCCTGTCCTTTCAAAGAGTTGTGTCAAGTTCAACTCCATCTGATACACAAAGTAGTTTTACAACTACATCTGTTGCCGAGAAAGAAAGGGGTAGAACAACAGCATCCACTGCACCCAGGTCTGATAAGGGGAAAGGGGCAAAATATGCCCACGGTCGCCCTATTGCGGCCTGTACTTTCACTGTCAGTGCAAGGAAAAGTGTGGTGTGGCTGTACTTTAGTGTTGTAAAAGATGATTCGACAAAGGCAGTATGCCTGTGTGTGACTGTACTGTAAGTCATGGTAAAAACCTTTCAAATCTCACAACAACATCAGTGATGAACCATCTCTGAATGAAACATCCCAGTGCACTTCAACAATCCACAGCTGTTCCTCCCCCTCCACAACATGTGCTTGTCAGCCCCTCTTCTGGTACTGGTCCAGTAGATGCACAAAGTATTGTTAGTGATTCTATTACTGAGACAGACAGTGTGCCCTCAGCTCCCCCTACACCACTTATAGCACATCCCCGAACAGGATCATCACCCATTCTGCCTTATTCTGCTCAATCATCTATTATTGTAACACCCTCCACCATGGGTTCAAAGTCAAAATCAATGAGATGTGGTACCGCTTTGACTACACCTATCATGCAAGTCTTCCATGCCCGCATCAAATACCAGGTGTCACACCCTACAGCACAGCAGATCACCAGTTTAATTGGGGAGATGATGGCCTTGGATCTGCAGCTATTTTCCATTGTGGAAAACACAGGTTTCCATAGGCCGTTGCAGCATTTGCACCCTATGTATAATATACCATCACAGACCACATTTTCACATACTGTAGTACCCCACATTTACCATGATTTGAGAAAAGAAGTTGAAAGACTACTAGCACAGGCTGTTGGTGGAGTTTTCTACTGCACAACTGACATATGGACCAGCATGAATTCAAATCATGCATACTATATATGTCACTGACAGCACACTGGTGTGTTGCAGATGTGGTAGTCACTAGTGGTGGTACTGGTGTTGGTTCTGTCTCTTCCCCCTCTCCCTGCAGGTCTGCTTTGCTAAATGGCAGTGTTATGGAAAAGGATCACTGGGCTATAAACATACTGTCATTCCTGCAAGAGATGTTGAGCCCATGGATTGATGGCAACAATTTGCAGGTAGGGTTTGTGGTCACAGACAATGCCACAAATATGATAAAAGCACTTAGAGATGGCAATTTTGATGGGATATGCTGCTTTGCTCATACACTAAATTTGGTGGTGACAAAGGCTTTGGCAAACACAGCGGAGGCAGATCACACAGACAAAGTAGCCAGAAGCATATGCAGCCACTTCCATCACTCTGTGAAAGCCACAAACTGTCTGCATCAGTTACAAGAGCTTCTTCAAATGCCACAGCATCATCTCATCCAGGATGTACAGACCCAGTGGAATTCCACCTACTATATGCTGCAAAGGCTTCTATACAAAAGTGGGACCTTCATGAGATGAGCATGGACGCTGATATAGGGAGAGTCCTCGGACATCAGGACTGGGCTGTGATTGAGGGCTTGGTTAAGGTTTTAGCCCCATTTGAAAGGAGCACTCGTGACCTAAGCTCTGTTTCTGCACTGCTAAGTCAGGTAATTCCTGCTGTACAGATCCTGAAAAAAGCCATGAGGAGAGTCAGTGAAAATGCTGAGGAAGATCCAAACCAGATACCAGGAACAGTGATATCCCTTGTGGAAAACCTCACCACAGAACTAGAAGTTTGATTTTCTGATCTCTGTTCCAATAAAAAGCACATATTTGCCACTATGTTGGATCCACGTTTCAAGTGTGAGGTACTACACCTTATAATGCCCACTCACAGGGTTACAGACATTCAGAAGCAGATGTGCTTGGACCTTAGTTTCTGCATCCTTGGGTCAATGAAACCAGCAGGTAACCCTATTGACGAGCCAGTCTCAGAATCACAAACTGAAAGCAGTATGGAAAACCTTGAGAAGGAGGGTGACTGTTAGGCTGAACTCAGCTCATCACTACAGGATGAGCAGTGGAAGAGAACAGAACAGCAGCCACAGTCAGCATGCAATCTGCTGAACAGCTATTTTAATTAGCTTCTGGAGTCATTCTTCATAAATCCAGTGGAGTACTGGATCAAAAGGATGAAAACATCTCCGCACTTGGCACAGTTGGCCCTTAAGTATATCTGTTGCCCCCCACCAGCATACCGTCTGAACGAATGTTCAGCAATGCTGGGGATGGTGGAACCTCACCAATCCTCCACTTGACCCAGCACATTGGAACAACTTGTGTTTATAAAATAAATCTACCTCACCTTGGGTACACATATGGTCACTAACAATTGCATTAAATAATTGTTTTGTACTGGATACAACATTTGTGTGTTGTAGCATTGACTCATACACAAGCCATTCAGTGTTAACCATCATTATTCTTTTAGCAAATAAGCACATGTTAACATTCATATTAAAAGTCATACTAACACAAATCTGTGACCAGCACCCTTTTCCTTTATTACTTCCACTGTCATGGTGTACTCTTTTGAACAAGCATGCCCAGCAGTTCCCAGTGCCAAAAACTGTGACCCACCTATTGATTGCTGTTCACAATACAAAATCATCAACTGGTGTTGCTACATCTCTCACCCCTGTGTTGCTCATGCCCATATTCCATCAATACCTTTAACAGCTTTCCAGGTGCCAGTAACCAGTGTGGCATCACCAGTCTCAAGTATTTCATGTGCATACAATATGTCAGCTAATAGTGTGTCATCTCCATTCTCAGTGTTTCCCATGCCTGAAATATGGCAGTTACAAGTGTGGCATCACCAGTCTCAAGTATTTTGAGTGCATAAAATATGGCAGTTAGTGTGGCATCTCCAGTCTCAGTATTTCCCATGCCTGAAATATGGCAGTTAACAGTGTGGCATCTCCAGTCTCAAGTATTTCACATGACTAAAATATTATGGTTACGAGTATGGTATCACTTGTCTCAAGTATTTCACATGACTGAAATATTCCAGTTACCATTATAGCATCACATGTCTTAAGTATTTCACATGCCTGAAATACTCCAGTTATCAGTATGGCATCTCCGGTCTCCAGTATTTCACATGACTGAAATATTCTAGTTACCAATATGGCATCACCCATCTCAAGTATTTCCCATGCCTGAAATATTCCAGTTACCAGTGTGGCATCACCAGTCCAAAGTATTTCACATGCCTGAAATATTCTGGTTACCAGTGTGGCATCACCAGTCTCAATTATTTTCCATGCCTTCAAAATTATTGCAAAGTGCTGCAGTATGCTGCAAGGAGCAGTATAATTCAATGGCAGTTGATCTCTAGTCATCCAATATTTTGTGACAATATTTACTGCACAGTACTGAATTGCATCTTGTCTTGCTTCACTGTATACTATTGATAAATAATACCATTCCAGAGAAGGTGGTGAGATAGACTACATGGACGATGACGGACAGGTGTCTCTTTATTAGATGGTCTCAAATACTTTTCTCCCCAAGCAAGTCTTTTAGTTCTTGTAGCATTGGGAATAGTATTACTAATACTAATACCACCAGCAGAACTATTACCACTTCTGGTGTCACCACCTGTTCCATCTATACATTCACTGTCACATCCTTTTGTGCAGTAGTAGGAGGGCATTAGTGCATACATGCTTTGTGCAGGAAGCAGCAGACACCACCACCAGTGTTCCCACTGCTATCACTATGGCTGCTACATCTACAGTCAGTGTGCTTCCCACCACCACCACTGTTGCCATTCATGCAGCAACCAACCTTTCAGCTGTCACCACTATGGCAGCCACTGTTACCACTATTCTTATGCCCATGGCCAAAGCATCATCTACCCCATGTCTGTGGATTTATGTGATAACCACGAAAGCGCAATCGCGATTGGTGGCAGGGCAAGTATATATCACCGAAAATCTATTTCAGTGATGTACATCCCCAACACACAGGAAAACAGTGCCAGGGACTTAAATTTTAATTGTTCATGCAGTGGGATGTGTCCCTTGCATTGCCCCACACCCCCCTACTAAAGAATTCTTAACTCCAGGGGGGTGCATGTCGGGGGGTGCAAAATCTGGATAAAAACAAATTGGGGGCCAGGCACACAAAAATGTAGGTGTGCCTGGACCTGAACCTAAAACCCTTGCACCTTTAGGCTGACAACCACCAATCACGCTATGGGGCCAGCTTGGCAGCCCCACACCAACCACACCAGGCCAACCCTCCCTCCCTTCCATCACACTGGACCCTGCCCCCCCACACACATACACATATAGTGATGTCCTGTCGCTATATACACCCACCTCCCCCATCCAGTCACCCTTCCTCAGCAGTAGCCCCTTCAACGTGCACCAGGATTGAGTTGCCATTATTGCAAGCACTCAATCGCCGATGCCCATGTCATGGACTACCGTGTCTGTGACCATGAACACCCTCCAGTGCTGACCCAATGCAATGCTTGATATTGTTTTCAGAGTGCCATATGTGTGGTGTGATGACAGTATCAGTGGCTCAGTAGGTAGCATACTCGCGTCTGAGGCTGGGAGATCAGAAGGCTGAGGGTTCTGTTCCCACATCTAGAACTTGGGTTATTATCCCAGTACTGACACTGTAGTGCAGCATGAGAGGGGTGCTGCACTTCAGAGGTGCTGTCTTTTAGATGAGACGCTAAACCGAGGTCCCATCTGCCTGGAATTTTGGTAGTTCAGGTGGATGTTAAAGATGCCATGGCACTTATCGAAAAGAGTAGGGGAAGACTTTATTAAAGAAATCATACAATACAAAACTCAAAAGCACACATAGGAAAAAAAAAACAAGCTGTTCCCGTAGCTACCATAATAAACATAAATAAAAAAAGGAAAAGGGCAAATCGTGATGAAAGTCCTCAAGTAACTGAAAAGTCATTGTCAGTAATCCAGGGCAAATTCCACCAAATAGCCTGCAAACATACCCTGCTAAGATTTTTGGATTCATAACGATAAACATTCTGTAGAGATTTGAAAATATTACCATACAAATCATAATAGGAAAGTTCATGCTGTCGAAGAGTGAACAAACATCTAGAATGCCAGACAAAGCATTTGATAACAGCAAAAATTACAGTCAATGTACTCGCGTCCCAAATATCCCAAGTACTAGGATAACTGCCATACATGAGCACAGGATACATAAGGTTTAGAAAGAAAGAAAGATGAGACTTGTCATAAAGGAATTTCCAAAAATCAACAATGTAAGTACAAGTAAAATACAAGTGCAAAAGATTTTCGGGTTGATTAATACACCGAGGTCTAGAACAGATTCGTTCCTCCACCCGTTTATGCTTTTGATTAGCTTTAACATTTAGTTTCTCATGACAATTAAGCCAGTGATGGTCTTTAAATTTTTGTGGGACACTCTTCTCATTCAGAAAGGTTAATAAGGCCTCTCTATATGCCACCAGACATTTCAGAAAGATTTCCAACTCGCTAAAATGATTCTCCATAACAAATGCATACAACTGTTTTTTAGTTTTTGAAATCACAAGTCTACTAGTGATACCCCAGGACTGAAGCTTGACAAAGACCTCATGCAGACACAATGGAGAAGTGGCTACCTACCTAATTTGTTGCAAATGACCCAGATCCCAAGCTACAAACCAAGGTGATATGTTGTGAATAAGAAAACCACATCAGTATTTATCAGGAGAAATAAACAAAGGTTTCAAATTTGCATGCAAAAACTGACAAAAAAAAATAACACAGGGTTATTCATTTGTTGTCCACCTTGATTGCGAGGTAAGTACAATACATTCCTTTTAATGGAATTAAGATGACTCCCCCAGAAGGACTGGAAAAAGAGGCTATACAGTTTAACCTCCCTTGACTTGGGGACAGGAAAAACAGAACTAAGAAACAGAAAAAGGGTCACCAGGTAAGTCTTAATCAAATAAACACATTTGCAGTAACTCATTTTGGTCTTATGCCAGTTTTGAACCATTTGTGTACCAATCAATAATTTCTTGCCCAGTTTGCAATGTTCATTTGGGACAACCCATATTCATAACCCAAAATTTTTAAAGGACTCAATGTAAAAGGGATACCAGCTATGCGATCAGTGGGAACAACTTGACCATCGAGGGGCTTCCCAATAATTTTCAACAGGTTCAAACTGGTTCCTGAGAATGTACCATAAGTGGTACAGACAGTGCCAATTCAGCAGACTGGGTATTCCCAACCAAAAGAACCACATCATCCGCATAGGCCAAGGCAGTATAAGGAACCGTAAAATTTGATATCTGAATTGGAGCAATACTAGGTGTGAAATTGAGAAGCCATAATAAAGGATATATACTAAATACATATAAAAGGGGACTGATCGGACACCCTTGTTGAACACCTTTTTTAATATGAACTTGAGGGCCTAGAAATCCATTAATACAGGGACGAACAATAGCAGTACGACAAAGGGCCTGCAACCATTCTATAAAAGTGGCAGGGATACCATAATGACGCAGCACATGCCATAAAAAGACATGCTCCACATTATCAAAGGCTTGCCTCTGGTCTAGGGAAAGAACATAACTATCCAGTGGAGAAACAGAATCATGAAAAAATAGATCCTGTAATAAAAGTAGTTGGTCCATTACTGAGTTCCCAGGCGCAGTACAAGATTGTGATGGGGAAATCAAGAACTTTGCCACTGTTAGCAACCTAGTGTTCAAAAGCTTAGAAAGAATTTTAAAATCATTATTCAAGAGGCTAATAGGCCTCCAATTAGAAAGATTCAATTTATCACCCTTATTCTTAAAAATAAAAATGAGGACTCCTGTAGACATGTCAAAAGGTACATTTTGAGTATGCATAATAGAATTATAAACTGAAGTAAGTTCTTCCAAAAGTTCACCATGTATAAGATGGTAAAGGTCAGAGGTGAGGCCATCCAGACCAGTGGCTTTACCTTTAGATAAAGATTGGAAGGCAGTAGCAACTTCCTGGGCCTGAAAAGGAGCCGTGAGACTTAAGAGCTGATCCTGAGTTGCCAGGGGAACCTGAAAATTATCAAAAAAAGAAACAAAATCTAGAGGCTGAACTGGTCGGGCAGTAAACAAAGAAGCAGCATAGGCAAATGCTATGTGCAGAACACTACCCTGCTCAGTGTGGATCACTCCCTGCTGGTCATAAAGAGCAGAAATAGTTTTAGCCTGAACCTTCTCCTGATGGCTAAGTAAGGGACAAGTGGTAGCAAATGGTCCCTGTGTATTATAGTGCTGTCATGACTGAAGATCTACAGACAAAGTCAAATGAAATTGCATCATCTTCTTCTGAAAATGAGCAATCTGAGCCGTAAAATCATGTTAGGTAAGTTGAGAGAAGGAATACAAGTGCAAAGCTGTTTCCTGTCCTGTAAATACAAAAATAAGTTCCTTCCTAAAGCGTCTGCTATGGGAAATGAGTAGTGATCACAGGTCTGATTTGGTTTCCAACCACCAAACCACTGGGTCATCATATAAGGGGAAACAAGGATTTCCTACAGGTCAAAAAGTTGGAGATGAGCTGTAAACAGTCAGTATGCTGCAAAAGACTGGAATTTAATCTCCAGTATCCGGGTCCCATGGGAGCAATTGCTTTACCCAAGGAAACCATCAAAAGCCTATGGTCAGAATAAGCAGTTGGTTCCACAGAGACAGTCTGGAGTAACAAAGAAATAGACAGGAACAGAAAATCAATATGGGTAGATAATGCCCCTTTAAAAAAAGTTCTCTCTCGCACACCTGTATGTGAAAACACAGCATCTTTAGGATAAGCATCTTGCACAGCCTTATTCAATGCAGTCATGTCACGAAAAATGTTTTCCGTCGTAGTAGCTGAACCCCGATCCCATTTACTCAATCCACAGTTTCTTTGCTGTCTTTAATTGCTGCAAATTTTCGCCCCCACTCCCCTTCCCCCAACTCTTAATTATATGCCCTGTTAAATCTGATTGACAGGAGCTAAACACAGGGGATAGTAAGGGGTGTGGAGTAGGAGGGGCATAAGGGGGAAGAAGCCCACCCTCAGCACGACAAGTGTTTTGACTCATTTATTTATTTATTGGTTTATTTTCTTTTTTTAAAAGAAAAGTATCTGAGGATCAGTGGCAGGATTTTTAGGACAGTAAATTAATACAAAGGGAACTAGGAGGCTTCAGTAACGAACAAGTAGTGGAATAGCAGTATAATTGCAGTATAATGTGGGTGGTGCAATGCAGTGGCTGTGGGGCAGCCATATTCAGGCAGACCTTCTGGACACTGAGGTGCTTCCCATTGCATGCATCTCTGGACTGTGGGGATGAGGTAGCCAGACTCAGAGAGAAGTAAACTGGGTCAGGAGTACCATCACCCCCTATCCAGAGACCACCCAGTACAATGCAACTGCCTCAAAGGATGCTGAAATGAGGAACACTTGGATGACAGTGGGTTCAGGGGAGGGTTAGAGTGGTCAGGCGAGAGGCACATCAGATCCTATTCCACTCAAGAACTCATATGTCACACTGGCAAATGGGACAACCAAATAAGAGGTACCCAGAGAAGTGGAAGGAAAGGATGTGGAGGTTAGCCAAGGAGGTGACCTCAGCAGGGAGAGCAGTGGACCCCAGAGGAGGAGGAAGTGAATCCTGGTGGGGACTCCATCATAAGAGTGATCCAGCTAGGAACACAGGAGGGGGAGGACAGGGAGGTGAGGTGCCTACCAGGTGCCATGGCATGGAGGGATGGAAGGAAGATCCTGGGGATCACTGGGAAGGCAAGACAGGATGGTGAGCTGGATGTCATTATCCACTTAGGTACTAATGACCTGGCAAATGGGGAGCCAAAGGAAGTTCAGGAAGAGTTTAGGAAATTGGGGAGGGGTCTAAAGCAAATAGATACTTCTGTCACTTTCTCAGAAGTACTACCTACGAGAGACAAGGGAGAGTGTAGGAGTGCATGCACCAGGAACTTTAACTTATGGTTGAAGAACTGGTGCTGTGAGGAAGGGTTTGATTCATTGGTGACTGGGGACCACCTGGAGGATGGAGGTTTGTTCAAGCCTGACGGCCTGCATCCATCCTGGAGAGAATCAAGCACTCAATGATAAGTTTAAATGCTACATTGACTAGCATTTAAACTAGCAAAGAGGGTGGCAGGCCAGCGGAGGGTATCTGCTTGCTCACCCCCACAGCTAGCAGTGGAACCAGTGAACCGGAGGTTGGTATCTCATCAAAGCAGTGTGCAAAGATGGAGATTAGTGCCCAAGAAGTGGATAGGCAGAAAAGGGCAAAATTCAGCAGAAGGGCAGACAGCAAGGAGAACCAGGGATAAGGACAACCAAGGAAGGGGATGAAGTAGAGACAAGCAAAACAGTCTAGGGAGGTCAAATCATGGAAAGCCATGTGTGCCAATGCCAGGAACCTTAGCAACAAGATGGAAGATCTGGAGGCTGTCATGGTGCAGTCAGACCTGGACATTGTGGCCATCACCAAAACCTGGTGTAATAATAACCATGACTGGGAGATGGCAATACCTGGCTACAACATATTCAGAAGAGACAGGGCAGGTAGGAAGGAAGGAGGAGTGGCACTGTATGTGAAAAATGACATAAGGGCCACAGAGATCCAGGAGGAACAAAATTGGGGAGAGAGACTGTGGATTAAGCTGGAAAGGAAAATGGGGCCAGCCATCCACACAGGTGTGGTCTATAGACCACCAGCCCAGGAGGAAGAAACAGATAGGGAGATGATGCTAGCCATCCAAAGGATGGCAGACAAGAGTGAGGTAGTACTGGTTGGAGACTTCAATATTTCAGACGTGGACTGGAGCATCCCAGCAGCAGCATCAACTAGAGCAGATTTATCCTGGACTCCTTCAGGGTGCTTTCCTCAAGCAACTGGTCATGGAACCAACTTGGCAGAAGGCAATACTGGACCTTGTGCTACAGACAGGGACAGTGTGATGGGGGTAACAGTGGGGAAGCACCTGGGAACAGTGACCACCAGTCATTGTGGTTTGAAATCACAGAAAGAACAGAACCAAACCACACAAAAACACGTATCCTGGATTTTAAGGGGCAGACTTTGGGAAAATGGGGAGATACTTGAAAGAGGCAATAAGGAGAATGGGGCAGGAATCAGGGTTGAGGAACAGTAGGCAGTATTTAAAATGGGATTACAAGAGCAACAGAATTATGCATTAAGCAGGTCAACAAGCGGAAAAGGAAGAGAGACCATTATGGTTTTCCAAAGAGGTAGCAAAAGAAAGTGAAAGCCAAAAGATTGCATTCAGGCAACAAAAAAGACACAGGCAGAAGGGATAGGAGAAGTACCAGGAGAAGCAAAGGGAGGCAGGGAGGTCAGTAAGGGAAGCCAAAGCTCAGACAGAAGAACACATTGCAAAATCAGTGGTTAGAGGACAAACCTTTACAGGTACATAAGTGAAAAAGAAAGGCAAGGGAGGGATAGTGAGACTGAAGGGGAGGATGGGGCAAGTATGGAGGATAACAACAGTAAAGCTGACATATTGAACAGGTATTTCTGCTCAAGTCTTTACTGAGGAAGAGGAGGGTAATGGGTCTGAAGGAGTACAAGGGTGAGAATGGTGCAGAAATGGACACAAGTCCCTTTACATGAGAAAGGGTCCTGAAGGAACTGGAAGTAATAAGAGTTGATAAAGCAATGAGGCCAGATGGGTGCACTCCAGGGTCCTTAAAGAACTAAGAAAGGTGGTGGCTGAACCTCTGGCTATCCTGCTTAGCTGATCACTGGAAACAGGGGAGGTACCCAAAGACTGGAGGACAGCAGATGTAGTCCCCTTATACAAAAGTGGGAACAAAGAAGCAGGGAACTACAGACCAGTCAGCCTCACCTTGGTAGTGGGGAAGATCATGGAAGCACTACTGAAGGAGAGATTGGTGGAACATCTGGCTGTCAATGGACTGCAGGACCCAAGGCAGCACGGTTTCACAGGGGAGGTCATGTCAGACCAACCTCGTTGAATTTTTGACTGGGTGACTAGGGAGGTGGATCAGGGGGGCAGTGGACATGGCCTATCTGGACTTCAGCAAGGCCTTGACACTGTGCCACATAGAAGACTATTACACAAACTGGGCAATATGGGTGTGGGCAGTACAGTAGTGTGGTGGGTAGGTAACTGGCTGGGCAGCAGGACACAGAGGGTGGTGGTAAATGGCTTTCACTCCACAGAGGGAAGAGTGACCAGTGGGGTACCACAGGGATCAGTGCTGGAACCGGTCCTATTCAACATCTTCGTCAGTGACACCCCAGAGGGTGTAGACAGAATGAGAAGGGAGAAGCGACCTGCAGAAACTTGAAGAATGGTCAGGGGTTTGTCAGTTGATAATGCATATGGGGCACAAAAACCCTGGCATAATATATCAGTTGGGGGGTGAGGATATAGCATGCACCAAGCAGGAAAGGGATCTTGGGGTTATCATCTATGATGACCTCAAGGTAGGGAAACAGTGTGACAAGCCAGCAGGTAAAGCAAATAGGATGCTGGGATGCATAGGCAGAGGCATCACCAGCAGGAAAAGGGAGGTCATAATTCCACTATACAAGACACTAGTGAGGCCCCGCTGGAGTACAGTGTACAGTTCTGGAGACCTTACCTACATAAGGACATAGACAGGCTACAGAAGGTTCGGAGGAGGGCAACAAAGATGGTACATGGATTGCATCACAAGTCCTATGAGGACAGGTTGAAGGAACTGAACATGTACTCCCTGGGGAGAAGGAGGGAGAGGGGATAGAGAGATACAAGCATCTTACAGGGAGGAACAGGGTGCAGGAATACACTATTTTTAAGCGAAAAGATGTTCCAGGTCTAGAGGGCATGGGATGAAGGTTGGAGGAGGACGATTTAGAGGAAACGTGAGGAAGAATTTTTTCACAGAACGGGTGGTGGACAAGTGGAAAACCCTTCCAGAGGAAGTGGTGGGGGCTGAAAAAATCACGGGATTTAAGAATGCATGGGATAGACATAAAGGAATTCTGGAGGTCAGGGGTAAGGGGCAACAGACTTCTAGAAAAACGTAAACTGAACTTACAAGCTCAAATGGGCAGACTGGGTGGGCCATAGGCCCTTATCTGCCGACACTGTCTATGTATCTATATAATTAAAATCACCACCCTAAATGACATAATGAGCAGTATGCAGAAAGGGACTGATTTGTTGAAAAAGAAGTCTACACTCTGCTTTAGTTTGAGGTGCATAAGTATTAATTAGTCAAAAAAGGACTGTGTCCAAAATGAAGTCAAGTAACAAAACCCTACCAAGGACAAGGTCCAACACCCTGACAATAGTAGGCTGAATATGGTGAAAAATGATACCAACCCCCATGCAATGGTCTGGGCCAACAGACCAAAAGGAAATCCCTGAGAGCCATGCTTTAGTGGAAACAGTAAGTTCTAGAGTAGTGTGAAGCCTAGTATCTTGTAAAAGAAAGACTCCAGGAGGGTAAATCTGTAGGAATGCAAACACCGCACTCCATTTAACAGCATTCTTAATACTATTGACGTTAGATGTCAGAATTAAGAATGGAGGGGAAAAGGATATTGAAAAAAATCAAAGGAGTCTTAATCAACACTTTTTTTTTCTGGGCTTCCCTTTTTCCGATGTGAGGGGGATTCGCCCTCATCAGGTATCAACAAATCAGAGGCATCTTTGGGTAGGATAGAGTCTGCTGAGGAACACACCGAATCAGTGTTGGAGTGATCAGCATCCAAAAAAACTGAAAATCTATTGGGGGAATCATGCAGGGAAGTTTTAGGCATCTTAGGGGTACGTAGGGCCCTGGTAGATCTTTTCCTGGTCGACATTATCCTTTCAGGAGGACCCTCAAGTTCAAGGGGGGGGGGTCATGAAGCCAGGTAGAACCTCAGTAATACTAATGGGCACTGAAGCAGCTTGCAAAACAGGGGAGTGCTTTGGTGATCCTACAAGTGAAGGAGGAGAAGGCTCCTGCAAAACAGCAACAGGACAAGCCTCAGACACATTACGGGGTGGAGGGTCTGGGGCAGTAGGAACAGGCAACTGGGACGGAGAAACTTCCTCCATTAACTGTGGTGTAGATGCTTTATTAAACTTCCTCTGGGCTAAGGTGACCAGGAGACATTACTCCTCCCCATCAGCAGAAGAGGATTTCTTATGAGTAGCCTCAGGACAGGCCACATAAAAATGTCCTTCCATCCCACAGAGGTTACAACGAACCAAGTTGGAACATTGACTACTAAGATGACCAGTCTTATGACAAAGTGAACATTTAATCTGGTCACAAGCACTACTAATGTGACCAGGAAGCCCACATTTATAACAAGTCCTGGGCTGAACTGGATAAAATAGGACACCTCTATCCCTACCTAGAAAAAAACAATTAGGTAATTGGCAGAGACCCCCACCCTCTGACTGCAAAATCACCCTAGTTTTCCACCCACCAGTCCAGACTCCCTCAGAGTCAAATATAGCGTCTGGATGACCAGTTACAGTATAGCATTGTTTAAGCCAAAACAGCAAATCAGTAACACTGACACCTTCATTTCGAAAGAGAACTGTAATGGTTTTGTGAACAGGCCTGGTAAGTGGAAGAACCTCAAAGGGGGCCCACAAAGTGGTGGTCTTCACCTGGTGATAACGTGCCCAGAACTTATCAAGGCCACTCCCCAGCTTAAAGCTAACATCAAATACATTCTCACCTGACACATGAATTAGGGCATACAATTCAGAAACATTAAAATGTAAACTGTTTTTCAATAATGTATGGCCCACATAAACCCTATCAGGAAAGGTATCTAGACCCCCCTTATATATGAGATGGACAGCATTATGGCGTTTAGCCAAAGGAGCAGCATTATGAAAAAGGGAGGCAAAAGGCTGAGGGGTTTTAGGAGGGGCAGGAGGGGGGAGCTGATCCTCCTTGCCATGGGAAACCTGTGGACAATTCCTTAAAGCAGCTGGAATATTTCTGGAAATATCAGGAAAATCAGAAATGTCACTAAGCTCAGCCTCCTCCATATCACATAGGGGAGAACTAGCCATTGTAGTAGTAAGGGGTTGTAAAACCGGAGTTTGAGTAAGTTCCAAATCCAAGGGCAAGTGGAGAGGAGAATGCTGTAAATCATCCATAGCTGGAGGAGGTACCTGCACAGGAGTGGACACAAGTAAAGCAGGCAAAGAATCCGCAACAGTCAAAATATCAGCCACAGTCTCAGGGTTAGTACTTACAGTCCCAGATCTAGTAAATACAGGAGGAGAAGGTGACAACTTGACTCCTGGTATTTTAATGTGCTCAAAACCCGAAATACAAGCCCCAGTATCAGGGGAGTGCACCCAGCCTGCAGCCTTCAAAGAGTCTTCCACGGTCCAGGGACCCCCTTCCAGAACAGGAACATCAGCCCAACTGTGTTTGCTGGGGCACCCTTTACGAGTAACTCGTTCCGTGTGAGGTTTATCAGGAGCAGTGTTGAAAGAAAAAACTGTAGCGGCAGCTTGATCCTGTCCTGAGCGGTGAAAGACCACACTCGGCTCAGTCTGAACCTCCTTCTGGTCTGTGACCATAGAAACGGGCTGCATAGTGTCAACAACAAGGCCTGAATTCACTGCCGTAGTCACCAAGCTTTTAGAATGAAACCGCTCCAGAAGTTCCTTTTTTTCTGTAAATACTGTTGTTCTTCTAACTGCAACAGCTTCTGCAGTGCAACATCAGTGGACTCCACAGTAGGTAATGCAGAACACTCAACAGGGCAATCCATAGGAGCTGAAATAGACAAATCTGCCAAGCAGGCAGACTCCGCAATTTGCACAGACACAGCAGGTTCAACAGGAGCGTCCGTCTCAAACAACATCATAGCTGAGGAGGAGATGGGCTCCTCGACCTGCTGCACATCCATCTCCTCAGTCGGCATCACAGCAACTGACTCGGCCATCCTTCGATGGCCAAAGGATCCCCCTATTGACGAGTAGGGGAATTTCCCTGGTGTCCAAGCCAAATTTCCCTCATTCACTGAAAATACCACCAACAGCTTAATCTGGTTCAAGGTCAGTTGGCATTCATCTGTATCCCCCTCCCCCGAGTCGTGCCTGAAAATAGGCAGGATTTGTCTAGTGCACTTACCCGTTCAACAAAAACTAAATACAGTAAATAAGAAAAATAAGTGTGCTGCATGTAGCTTGTGTTGCATTAATGAGACCTCTGCTTTGGTGGTTGAAGTCTCATTGAGGTGTATATGCTACACCAGGTTTAATGGGTGATTAATGGTGTTGATAAAGTGCTTTTTTAAAGTTTCCTTAAAAAACACCTTTTCTGGCCGAATACCGAATAACGAATGCCGAATACCTGGGACCCGATTAACGAATATTCGGCCGAATATTCAGGAAAAGGTATTCTCACAGCCCTAGTAAGCACCTCTTTTCATTGCCAATAAAATGTCTGTCAATGAGGTTCTTTACTTTATTGATCATATCCTAAAATACCAGACACACAGTATGTTAGCCAGATAATAACTAATACACCATACTTTTGCATTATTAAAACAGCTGGTCTGCCTCTAGTCTGAGGCAGACAAAACAAGGTACCTGCTTGTGCCATAGCAAACTTATTGGCTAATGAAAATAGTTGCCTATACATTGGTCTTACTGACAGAACTTCTTAATAAAGAACCTTTCTAATAATGAAATATGGGGTTGTCTCCATCTTCTACCAGACTCCCTCCCAGCTGGACAACATAGCCTGCATATTCTTCAACAACAGTGCACAGTTATAGACAGACAGACACCCACGAAAGTCAAGTTGAAATGGTAGTGCTTAAATAGTAAACACCAAAAAAGTCCAAGAACAAATCAAGCACCCACCAAGCTAGGTAAGAAATGCACAAAAGCACCAAAAAAAAACAAGCATTGAAACCAAAAAGTTCTAATTCTGTACTTATGTACTTGTTGATATGACACCCCACCCCAGGATGTAGCATTGTGGCATGTTGGAGTTTAGTCTATATTATTGCTTATTTGGGGGGCTCTGCTCCCCACACCCCCACTGTAGTTTCTTTACTATAGTATTGCTATAGTAACACAGTAAGGTTCAGAGTTGTTCACTAAATATTGCTTATTCAAGGGCTCCTCCCCCCCAACCCCATATAGTATTACTCAGTAAATGTTGATGATTGTGCTGTACATTTGCTTCTGCAGAAAACTGCATTGGGGGTGTGGTGGGCGGAACCTTCCAAATAAGCAACATCATTTAGTGAAATCAGCTGGATGGCAAAACTAAGAAGCACAATTATCAACGTTGCATTACTGAACAACTCTGAAACTGACTTAAATAAAGTGTCCAACATCCATAGCTGTATTATCCTCGTAGAAATGCACTATGCATCATGCATGCTGCCATAAATCTTGTAGCAGCTGCAACAAGCCCAGGATTGATAATAACGCCCACTTATTACTGTACATTTGGACCCCCAAAAAAACATGAAACATGGCAGGGCAAATCAATATATGCACCACCATTGGGAGAGAGAGACAGCACTTCAGCTGGGTGAGCATTGAGCAGAGTGAATTTTCGACTTACTGCACATTTTTTATCCCTCTGCAGTACTGTATGTTAGAAGGTTTAACATAAATAATAAGTAAAGATTAATGTAGGGTGGCAGAAAAGGTTTCCACTAACAAGAATGCATAATGGTTCTATAAACCTGGGTATAGGTAGCATTACGAGATAATAATTAACTCTTGCAAAGGTCAGCAGCAACATGTATTAAATCGCCTTATAGCATAGTAGGAAATAATTCTGTCTTCAGTTCTATTTGACAACCTTTCCTGCAACCTTAAATGAATCATATTTCTTCATTTATGTTCATTAATGCAACACTGCAGAAAGATCAAAACTATGCAGCAAGCAAGTTATTTAACTTTGTATCAAAGTGGGCTCAGCAAGACATCTTTCCATCCTAACCCTTTAGTTTAGTACATTGTCACATAATCTCTTACCTTTCAGGAAAGTTCACTTCATACAATATTTTCCCCACCCACTGAGACACGACACTTGTTTCACACTGAAATTCATGGGCTCACATCTACCTATAGCAGTGTAAATACACTTCTGCAGCTGCAGGTGCTGTGCTGCTACTAGCCAGCCTGTGAAGGACTGCTCTGTACTAAGTACTACTACTAGTACCATACCGACCACCGTCCACCAACACTCCACTGACTAAAATAACAGCAGTTACATTTTACTATAGGACTAGAACTGGAACTTAAGGAATGAGTTGTGAGCCGAGACTGATCAGAGATCTCTTCTAGTGGTCTTACCTACAAGTTTCTGCAGTGAAAGGTTCTATCTTGTCTCAGGGGGTGGGGTCTTCAGGCAGCCCAGACTCAGTACCGCAGTGAGAGTAGATGCATGCAGCACAGCAGGACAACTCTTCTGGCTCTGTCTCACTCTTCGGATATGGATCGGTCTGTTGCAGGCTGGGGCCAGCTAAGCAGTTGACTCTTGCCACCCGTCAGCTGGGCATGTAGGGCCAGGGAGCTGCTGGTAAAGTTCTGTCCATACAGCATTCCGTTTGGATCTTAGTTTAGATGGTGACCAACACTTGGGCAGCTCCTCCTCAGTGCTCTGTCTTCTTAGCGGGGCACCATTGTGGGTGAGGGTCCTGGCTGCTGCTTTAACTGCTTCTCGGCAGTGGCACTCCCTCTATGGCTGCGGCTCCAGTCAGATCTGTCCACTCTCTTGACGACATTCCTCTCCGACTCTAGGGCTTCATGCTCAGTAACTCCTATTCTTTCAAACAGAAACGACAAAGTGGAACTGGTAGTTTGTGTCTGGGGCTTTTAAACATGCCACCGTTATAACCTCGCCTCTTGATGTACGCAGTGGACCTGATTAAGAAAGGCTGCTACATGTATCAGGTTCACTTGGTGTTCATGTCACAAATGTCTAAATTTACCAACTGGCACCCCCCACCCCCGGGATGTGCAAGGAGGACAGTCCAAGGTCGAAAACGCATGAAGAAAAGATAAACAAAGGAATATGCAGACACGTTAGGTGGCTTTTTGCTACCCCCTGCTACTCGGTAAGCATGCCGTGGTATGTCTGGTGTATGCCTGCCTACACCCTGTAGTCCTGCTTGGCAGAAAGGTTGGCTCCGTTCTCGGCTCCTGCTACCCTCCCCCACTGGTCTGCTGCACGCTGTGGCATGCCAGGCACTTGGGTGGCTACACCCTGCAATGATGGGGCGCTACCTTATTGCGGAGGCAAATTTCTTTCAAGTTGGTGGCACGCTTCTCAACTGCTGTCATAGACAGCATGCTCATTCATTGGTGCCACACAATCAAGCCCAAAAAAGAAGTGGTGGTATTGGCCACAACACTGCCGCACTTCCACAACCTGCTACTTCAGCAAGCTGCCACAAAATGTTTCATGTGCATGTGTGCAAGTAAACATAAAAATGTAATATTAAATGAATGCTGAAAATAGAATGGATGTCTCAGTCATAGGTCTTCAGAAATTTATCTATAAAGAGAAAAAAGTAAAATTGGCAGAAAAAGTTTTTTTTCTCTTCCTGAAGATCTATGGTTGAAACTCTGATTCTAATTCTATATCCCTTTTTTAAGCATGCATTTGGTATTACCTTTTTGTTTAGTTTTCAACCCCCACCCTGATGCAACACCTTGCTTTTTTTTTTGTTCCGACAATCTATGTGATGAACTCTCATGTCAGTAAAGAACAGGGCATGAGATAATGTCTCTTAATGTGACATCAGCCTCTGTGTTTCACTTGTGATGATACAGTACCAGAACTGTATTTGTCTGCATTTCAAAATATAATAAAATAAAAGTTTAAAAAATAGGTGTAGAAGCT
The DNA here is from genome assembly GCA_016271365.2 of Neoceratodus forsteri. Classification (NCBI taxonomy): domain Eukaryota; kingdom Metazoa; phylum Chordata; order Ceratodontiformes; family Ceratodontidae; genus Neoceratodus; species Neoceratodus forsteri. Next base: position 841,936,773 of record CM057459.1, on the reverse strand, counting down.
GTGTCCCCGCCACTGTAAATGAGATGTTGCGGGGGTTACACAGGGTAATTAAAATTGTAATGAAAAAAAAAAGCCCTTATAAATTGCCTGAAATGGTGTTGCCCATCTCTTATGCCATTCCTTTTATTAATAAAGTTAGCAAAGTACTTCCCCATCACAGATCTCCTTTAGAGTAGTAACATACTATCACCAAGACACTGTGCTGTTTGGGGGGGGGTCTAAGAACATATTTGCTAAGAGAATTAATGCTTTACATTTTTAATGTGCTATTAGCCACTGATCACCCAGCCTGTCCCACTCTAATAGTACCGAGGAGTCGGGGACTGAGAAGGCCATCATACCCATGTAAAAACATTTACCAAACTGCTAAAGCATGAGCCCTTTTATTTTTGTAATTATTATATTTTTTGCTGTTTACCCCCCTTGCCACACACCCAGATGATCGTAGGAGGAATGTGCAACCTTCCTCTGGTCTAGAGGGTGTGCCCATGGCTGCCATCATAGTGGGTACTGAGGCCACTCCACGACTGGTGGGTGGCAGGGCTGCACAAATTCTCTGCAGCCTGCATCCTCCCTCCCCGAGAGCAGAAAGCTTCACTGCTGCAATGCGCTTGGCCTCCAGCTTGGGCTTCCAGGGCTCATCCACAGACCCTAGCCCTCCCCAGTGACAGTGGGGGCATTCTTTTTTTCCTTTTTCTGAATTATCTCTTCCTGTTGATATATTTATTTATTATCATACCAAGGGGAAGGGAGCTACTGAGTCAATTTGCACTGACAGATTCAGAATGATTAGACTCAAAGAAACTCCCACTCACTCCCCACCCAGTGGAGTCACCACCAGTAAATCATTCCACTGCCTCTTCTTTGCAAAATGAATCTCTGCCTTGTCACCCTCCTGAACAGAAACTCCCACTCACTCCCCACCCAGTGCAATCACCACCAGTAAATCATTCCACCTCCGCTTCTTCGCAAAATGAATCTCTGCCTTGTTACCCTCCTGAACTCTCTCTGTCTCTCTCTCTCTCTCTCTCTCTCTCTCTCTCTCAGGCCTGGTAAGATGACCATCTCAGCAGTATTAACAGGGAAAAAACATCTTTTTCAAGAAGCTTATTGTAAAAGCACAAAACAAATAATAAAACACAACAAAGGGATAGCAGCAGGTGTCTCTTTCAATGGTGACCCAGGAGGAGATTACATTCATTTTTCCTAGGTGTAGCAGGTATTTTCCCCTGGGTCATCTCCTCAGTGGACACTGATGAATGTATCTAGATGTCAGATACTGTACATGGGAGGTCCATCTTGCAGGCAACTGGTCCACACATCAACACAGTCTAAATGTCAACAGAATTCTTTTTTTTTTTTTTTGTTTATCCACCTCTCACATTTAGTCTGTTTTGCTCTCCACCCCAGCACCCCTGGGTCCTCACCCAACAATTGAGGATGCCATGTATACAATAACACATGACAGGGTGTGCAGTATGCTAAATTACCACATGCTTCAGGTTGATTCTAGTCAATCACCTGGTAAGTGCAGCAATTTGTGGCATTATGATACACCCTGGAGCATGTTGCTGTGCTTGAAAAAATTGTTTTAGAAGTTGAAAAGTAAAGAAAAAATGAAAGTAAAATCTGAATACATAGTCATGCCACCAGTTTTAACCAATCAGATTGATTGATTCAAGCCATTTTGTAAGGCTACACCCTTTTTTGTGGCCTGGCACACAGACTAGTTGCTGCATTGAGAGAAGATGCCATTACCAGGATGTGCATAAGTCTGGTGGCCCACCCTCACTCTCACCCCTGGAGCCAAACACCCTTTTGTAGGTTCAGTGCCCAGGTTTTGTGGGCACTGGGGTCATGTGTTCTGTTTTTTTGGGTGATGGGGTCACTTGCCCTGGCTATATGGGCTTTGGGGATAAGTGCACTAGTTTCATGGGCACTGGGGTTGCATGTCCTGGTTTTGTGGGCACAGGGGTCATGTAGTCTAGTTGTTAGGGCACTGTGGTCACATGCTCTGGTTTTGTGAACAACTGGCTCACATGCTCTTTTTCTGGGCACTGGGATCACATGCTCTGGTTGTGTGTGTGTGAACTGATGCCATTTGCCCTGGTTTTGTGGGTACTGGGGTCATGTGCCCTGTTTTTTTGGGGGGGACATTGGAGTCACATGCCCTAGGTTTGTGGGCAGTGGGATCACAAGCCCTGGTTTTGGCATTTGCCCCTCTTACCCCTTTACTGATGATCTTGGCCTGCTGCCCCCCCCCCAGCTACCACTTGGGGTCAGGCAAGCATAAGCCTCTGTACCACCACTCCCCATCCTGGAGTAGTGCAGTCCAGTGGATGCTCAAGCATCCTCCCACCATCTGAACCCGGGTCATTTGCGATGCAAGCAATAGCGCTACTGCTGTGCCAGTGGGCTGATTACTTCCTTTTTAAAGTACCAGGTTAATATGATGTTACTGGTTGGAGCACCTACAGTGGGGGGAGGGTGGGCTCTATACAGAGATGGATTTAAAGCAAGAGTATTTGTTAGTTAGGAAAACATTTTATGTTGTAGTTTTTACTAAAAATGTATTTGTGGCATCCTTAGATACACAGAAACAGAACTGTCAGCATAAAAGGCCCACCCAGTCTACCCAGGTTATCTAGTCCCTGCCTTGTCTGTCTTTGCAGACCCTATCAGGTCTATGGCAATCCTCCCTCCTCCCTGCCATTTCCTAATATTGTCCTATGTCTATCCCATGGATGCCTGAAGCTGCCTACTGTTTTCATCTCCACCACTTGCCCTGGCAGTCTATTTCAGGCACCCACTACACTTTCAATGAAGTGGCACTTCCTTATTTCCCTCTTAAACTTCCCTCCTTCCAGATTTATCACATGTTCTCTGCTTCTGGTATTCCTCCTCATTTGAAAGAGATACATGTCCTGCACCCTGTTCACCCCTGTTAAGCACTTGTAAGTCTCTATCTTGGTCCCCCTCAGTCGCCTGTCTTCCAGCGTGTATATGTTGTGATCCCTCAGTCTTTTCTAGTAGGGGTTTTGGTGCAACCCCTGCACCATTTTACCTGCCCTTCTCTGGGCTGCCTCCACCATGTCTATGTCCTTTCTGAGGTGCAGCCTCCAGAACTTGATACGACACTCCAGGTGGGGTCTCACCAGTGAGCAATACTGTGTCAACACCACATCTCTCCTCCTGTTGGAAATAACTCTCCCAGTGCATTCCAGTATCCCACTAGCCTTACCCACTGCTTTGTCACACTGCCCTGCCACTTTGAAGTAATCAGATATGATAATCCTAAGGTCATTTTTCTGCTTGGTGACTGACAGTTGCTTCCCCATTTCTTTACTCAGTTATTGGGTTCCCATGCCGTAGGTGCATGATTTTGCACTTTTTGGTATGAACCCCCAACTGCCATGCTCTTGGCCACTGCTTGAGTTTCCCAAGATCTCTGTGTATTCTTTCCACCCTTCCTCATTGTTCACCCTATTACAGATTTTAGTTATCATGTGCAAAAAGACATGCCTTCCCTTACAGTTCATCTGTAATGTCACTTAGACATTGAAGAGAAACTGTCCCAGTATTGAGCCCTGTGGCACCCCTCTGGCCACTCTCCCGTCATTAAAGTAAGTGCCATTAACCACCACTCTCTGCTTCCTATTAGTTAGCCATTTTCTAACCGCATTCACCACTTTAGATCCCACCCCATGGCTGCTGAATTTCTTAGTCTTCTGTATGGCACCATGTCGAAGGTCTTGCTGAAATCCAGATAGGCAATGTCCACTGCCCTCCTCTGATATATTTCCCTGGTCACCCAGTGAAAGAATTCAATCAGATTCATCTGGCATGACCTCCTCATGAATCTATACTGCCTTTGAACCTGCAACCTATTGGATTCAAGATACTCTACCAATATTTCCTTTAACAGTGCTTCCATTAATTTCCCCACCTCTGAGGTGAGGCTTACTAGCTTATAGTTACTAGCCTCTTCCCTGCTGCCAGCCTTACATAAAGGGACCATGGCTGCTCTCCTCCAGTCCTGTGGAACCATGCCTGATTCCAGTGAGCTGTTGAATAAGGCCATCAGCAGGGCAGCACCTCCCTGAGTTTTTTAGTACCCTTGGGTGTATCCTGTCTGGTCCAATAGCATAGCCCACTTTCAGAGCTGCAAGTCCCTTGAAGACTATTTCCTCTTAAAGCGGACTTCAGTTTACCTTCCCTCTCATTTTGTTGCTGCTGATTACAGGTGGCCTGTCCCCCCTCCTTCCACTGTAAAGATTGTGCAGAAGTACCTGTTCAGGAAGTCTGCTTTTTCTTTGTCCTCTTTGTGCAGTATGCTGCTGCTGCCCTCCTTATCCCTACTGTCCCTCCCCTTGCTTTTCTGTTCTCCCTTATGTACCAGAATAAAGTCTTATCACCATTTGCTACCCCTTTTGTTATCCTTTGCTCTGCCTGCACCTTTGTTCCCCTCACTACCTTACCTGTTTCCCTCTGTTTTACTTGGAACTCTTCTGTCTTCTTTCCTCTGTGCTCCTTATATCTTCTGAATGCCACCCTTTTTTCTTCACCACCTTGGCCACTTCTCTAGAGTGCTATAATGGTCTCTTTTTCCTTTTGCTTTTACACAATTTCTTCATGCAGAGGCTGGTTGCGTTAATTATGCTCTCCTTTATTTTTCCTTATGATTCACATACTCATACCTGGCATACCCCCACCAGGTAGTTTCTGAGGCAGGATCCCCTTTCCTTAATATCTGCCTTCCTAAGGTCCAGGAGCCTCTGCTCCCATCTTAATGTTAAACTGCATTGTACGGTGATCAGTGGTACCTAGGCGACTGCCCAGTGTGAAGTCTGCAATGCTGTCCCTGTTTGTGAGCATCAGGTCCAACAGTGCTATGTTCTTAGTCAGTTTGTTGACCAGCTACCTGAGAAAGGCCCTTTGTAGGTGGTCAAGGATGGCTCTGCTCCCTGCTGAAGCTGCGGATGGAAGGCTCCAAACCACATCTGGCATACTGAAGTCACAAACTAGCAGCACCTCCCCCTTTCTTGCCATCCTGATGATGTCCCTTTCAAGTGCCTTTTATAACTCCATTCTCTGTGCTGGAGGTCTGTATGCCACCCCTATATGGACTGTGGTCCCAGTGCTTGTCTCCAGGATGACACACTGCACCTCGAGTCCTTTCTTTTCCTCAGGTTCCCCTGAACTTCTGTAGCCTTGATTCCTTCCCTCACATATAGTCCAAACCCATCTCCCCATCTCCCTTTCCTGTCTCTCTTGAACAGAGAGTAAGCCGGTATGGCCATATCCTAGTCATACCTGTCAGTGCACCATGACTTCATTAAGGCCGTCAAATCAAAGCTATCCTTCTCCATGATGGCCTGCAGGTAGCAGATACCTAGTTGAGATATAGACTGCTCTTCATGCCTTGCTTCCCACTAGCCTGCCTCCCTCCTTGCTTTCTCTCTCCCCCTTCCTTCCTGTGCTGTTTTCTGGAGTTCTCTGACCCCCTAATTCCCTTGTTACCCTCTCTGTTACCCATTTTATTTACTCCTCTCTTCTTGCCATCCTGATTTATACCCATCTTGTCCTCCACTTTGCCCCACCCCTGTCTTCCTGTGCTCCTGCCCTGAGGAATCTACCCCACCTTGGGCTCTCCCTCCTTGTTACATAATCATCTGGGGGAGACAATCTTTTCCTCCTTTGGTATTACAGCCTAACCTCCCCCCCTCCCCAGCTAGTTTAAATACTCATCCAAGTGGTATTTAAACTTACAACTAAGGACTATGGCCCCTTTCTGGAAAGATACAGGCCATCTTTCCTATAGAGGCCCATACGCTGCCAGGCTGGTTTCCATTTCCTAATGTAGCCAAAGCCCTCCTCCATGCACTATGCCTTCAACATCTTGTTAATAGCTGTGATGCGGATTGCCTTTTACTAGCCTTGGCCATACACACATAACACCTCAGCAAATGCTACCATGTGTGCTACTTGCTTGAGGCCTCTACCTAGCTCTATGAAATTGCCCTGTACTATCACAATCCTATCCCTTACCAGGTCATTTGACCCTAGGTGAACAATGACATCTAGCTTCGTCCCATCTCCTGCTGCCCTAGCGATCCTCTGGATCTGTTCTCCATTCCTCCAACCCAAAGTCCCAGGGAGGAACTTCATCTCATTCTCCTTTTCTCTTCCCACTCCCACATCTATCCCCATAACAACAGAGTCCCCACCAGAAGCTGCTTTCTCAAAGCAAGCAAGCAAGCAAAACTTTATTTATATAGCGCCTTTCGAAATCAATGCACTTTACATAATAAAAAACACAATAAAACAAATAATGTTATGAATTATTTAAAACAGTCAGATAATTCTCCCAGCTGGGGCCTCCCCTTTTGAGGACCCCCCCACACACACACACATTCATATTAAGAATTACTGAAATATTAGCCTCTATCTCATTATTAATATAGAGAATACTGAATGGGCAACTATGCATAACCAGTGTGTTCTGCCACAGAGGGGTTCTGATTTCATCTGACCTTGACAGCAAAGCTTGAGAAGTTTGTGGAATCAGAACCCCGAGGTGGCAGAACACACTGGTTATGCATTAGTTACTCATCCTGTGTTTTTTATAGTGTATAGTATTACAGGAAATGTGTGCATTGTGTTTTGTTTTCCCTTTCTTAATGAAACTGACTTGTGCAGTCCTTAGAGGTTCTACAATGCTGTTCTACCACAGAAGAGTACAATCACATTTCATGACCTTTGAACTGTGGTACAACAGCATTTTTAAAAGGATGGATTTCTATATAGAACAGTGTTCTACAATACACTACATTATCAATTTGTTATCAGTACATTTTTATTGCTCTCTGATGTTTTAAAAACAGCTTTTATTACTAATTGTATAATTAATCACTCAAGTCATTAACGATGGCTGCAACTAGCAATTTAAAAAAAATTCCCCTCCCTCGAGGCTACGTTTTGATTTTACAGACGGTATGCATACCATGGATGTATTAGGAGGGTACAGACAAAAATTTCTGATGGCAAACAGCACAGCACCACACCACACCAAAATGTTTCATCTATTAGTAGTGGGTCTGACCAGAGAGAAGTTATGTTTTAAAAGACTTCAAAAGAAACCCCATACTGTATCTCAGTTCAGGAATGAAATACAATGAAAATAATAAATTAATATATTGATGTGTTTGCCAGAAATCCAGTACAGTACTATTGAAAAACCTTATGACAACATTTTTCCACTCACAAATACTGCTGCTTTAAAGACCAAAGAACTGTACAAAAAGTGAACTGGGTGCAAGTGGATATCAGTTGGTAATGCTGCATTGCATCCTTCCCCTTTAACCCTTTTATCTGCAATTCAATTACACTGTTCTCCATTACTTGTAAATTCACCATGGTCAAGTGAGCTGCACCCACCCCCACCCCATCAACACACATCCATATTAACTGTTACTGAAATATTAGCCTCCATCTTATTATTAATATTATCAAGTTATATTTCCCCCTCTGCTTCCGATATGACAGATGCTACATATGGGACAGGGTACAAAGTGCCCCACAATGAATTGACCACTTTATATCAATAATTTCTTCTTTATTCAGTGACACTCAATGTAGTTCCCAGCTACACAGCTGTATTTCATTCATTCACAGAAGCACATGTTCCTCTTTGGTTATTATTTGCATTGTCAGATCATGCAGATATTAACCCCCACACACACACACACACACACACACACACACACACACACACACATATGCATGCATGCATGCACACGAACACATATAGTATCTCCTTTCATGAAATGGATAAGCAAATCTAACCAGCTAAGGAATTAAAACACAATCATTTGTCAATGCCGAAAGTTTGTTGTGTGCACTGGTGCCATTTGGGGGGGGGGGGGTTATGCTGGTGTTGGCAAATTTCAACATCGGTTCATAACTTCATTGTTTTTTTAATATTTTTATACCAAATTTACAACACAGCCATTTTATTATGCTACCTCATGAAGAAAGGAAGAGTACAATTTCAACTCCTGTCTGAAAGGTACTTTCATGCAGTGGCTGTGAAGTCACCTTTCGGGATGCAAAAAAAAATTTGCCTAGGATCTGGAAAATGACAGCTGTCACATTCATGAGATGCAGTGAAGAGATGGCTATGATGAAAATTTGGAATCAAAATATTGAGAAGTACCAAAGATATGATCCTGCATTTGTTAATTTAAGTGCATGCTCGTAACTTTGTTGTTTGTTGAAATTTTCACACCACATTTTCAGTGAAGCATTCTTATGACCTCACCTCATGAAAAGTGCCAGTGTAATTTTGCTCACTCATCCCAAAAGGTGATTTCACAGAGCCACCATGCCATTCTGCGCTACAGGTGTGAAAACATGTTTCAGGATATGAAAATGATAGCTATGCTGTTCATAAGGAGGTGTGAAATAATGGCAATGTTGAAAATCTGCAGTGAAAATATTAAAAACTGGTGAAGTTAGGAGCATGCATAGAAACTGCGAAATGCACAAGCATAACACAGTCATTTTTTTGAATTTTTTCACCAAATTTGCAACATGGGCTTTTTGGGACCACACCTCATGACTAGTGGCACTGTCATTTCATTAATCGGTCCTGAAAGGTGATTCTGCACAGTGACCGCAAAATCATATTTCGGGACTGAGTAACAAAATGACAGTGACAGTGTTCAGGAGGTGGGGTACCAAGAACCCCATGTTGAAAATTTGGGGCCCAAATTCCTAAAAATGGCTGAGATAGCAACCTAAGTTGAACCCCCCCCCCGTTGTTTCCCATTGCATGGCTTACCTTTAAATCTTCACTTTGTTGGTCAGCTTTGAAGAGTACAGATGTGTCCCGGTCTTCAGAAAATCATTGCTCCCGACCTCCAGAGGTAAGTATGTGTAAGGAGGGGGTGCGGGGAGGTGGGTGCACAGTGAGAGGGTCAGGATGGGAGAGGGGGATGGGGTGACAACAATGGACCATTTTTTTTTCAGATTTAATGACATAAAAACACGGGATGGTTTTCTTTTTTTATAGGGAAAGGATGTGAACATTTCTGGACGCTGGGAGTGTGCTTCCCAGTGTCCAGGGGGATGGGGAATGGAGGGTGAGAGGAGGGCAGCAGCAGTGGGAGGAAGAGGGAGGGATTGATTTGCTGGTGGGGGGCTCAAACAGAACAAGGGTGCTGGGAGGACAGCAGCAGTGGGAGGAAGTGGGAGGGAGTGATTTGTTGGTGGGGGCTTGAACAGGAATGCAAGGAAGACAGGAGCAGTGGACAGGCTCAGCGTGTTCACATATGCCTGCCTACACCCTGTAGCCCTGCTTGGCAGAAAGGTTGACTCTGCTCTTGGCTCCTGCTACCCCCCACCTGCTGGTCTACTGCATGCCATGGTGTGCCAGGCATATGGGTGGCTATGCCCTGCAATGACGGGGTATTTCCTCATTGCGGAGGTGAGTTTCTTTCAAGTTGGTGGCACGCTTTTCAGTTGGAAGGTTTTAGCCTGTTGTTCAATGGGAGAGAAATAGTTCCTCCCCCATTCCCTACTTTGGCAGTAGGCCACCTCCCGCTCTGCTTTGAGCATTTTGGCAGCAGGCGTGATTGGTCATCCCCCCTTCCTGGGCTTCCCCTCCTGTGCTGTGTTCTTGCTTGTTGCTTCTTTCCCCTTACCTCGTGTTGCGGTCTTCACCCCCTTCCCCATCCCATACATTGGTGTGTGCATTTCCCGGTGCCTGTTTTATTTTTGGGGCTTCCCTATGCCAGCCATGTCTCAGTGCTCCATTTGTTCACTTTCTCTGCCAACAGTCCTCCATGCTCCAATATGCAGTATGCTGCTGCCGCCTGCCCCATACGACAATGGTTGCTCCCCTATCTTGCTGTTCCTTGCCTCCCTGCTTCTTCCATTACTCAGAGCCTCCCAGATGTCTTAGCTTTGCACCAGCTTGCCACAGCTCCTTGTACTCTGCCTCGGACATCCCAAAATGGGCACTCACACTTGTTACGCCTTCTTCCCCACACCTACTCCATGGATCATTTGCAGACAGCTCTTGCAGCATTCGTGACAGGACTTGGAGTTCCTCCAGTTTCCCAGCATCAGCTGGAGGTACCAGATCCCCTCCTTCATCTGCACTGTGACTCTCTGACCTTGTCCTGGGGCAGTCACGCGTGATATGGATTCCTTTTTAGAACTCTGTACAATGCCGTAACAGTTGCTTTGAGAGACGCTTTGAATCCGCAGTGTAAGATTTATGTGTCAAACTTATTTCATTGTTGCCCCAAGAAGTATTTATTCCTGTCCAGTTAGGTGACTGATCTGAGTTGTTCATATTTTGTTATTCTGTCGATACCATCCCTTGCCTGAGCAGAGGACTAAAGGTTGTGCTGCTAATTTTTACTGGAAGTCCCATACCATTCGTCTGTTCAAATATCCTGCTTTTCCTTTGGTATGCCGTACTACTGTTGGCTTTACAATCAGAGTCCCCATACTTGTGTATTATGTTATCCTCTATAGGTCTCTGTGAAGCACTAGTATACCACATCCAACTTTATTTGGACAACCAAGACCTATACCTTATTTGTCTTCCCATTACTTTCTTGCTACTTAAGTTACTGCTTTCTTGCAGCATAGAGCTCAGTTTGTTTTTTAAGAATGCCCATCACATTCAGGGGTTTTGTTGCAGTCCACCTGCACCCTGCTAAGTGTAGTAAAATTGTGAGTAATGCGTTATTCCAGGAATCCTTCTAGCCTATTACCAGCTTTAAGAGCTAATACTTCTCCAGGATCATATGACCAGACATTTACATAAGGCACTATATTAATTGCAGATGTCTCCGCAAATTTTACACCCTTCCACAGCGAAGTTGAACCACGTGGGGTCTCGTCTTCCCAATCTTGTTCTGCTAGTGATATGGGGATGGCAGACCACGTCGTGTCCCGCCTTCTCTATCATGCACTACTCAATGGAAGGAAACACATTACTCAGATATGGCGATGGTGGACCAAGTGGGGTCCCACCATCCCTATCAGGCACTGTTGCATCCATGGCGAACACGAACCACGTAGGGTCTCACCTTCCCATTCATGCTCTCCCAGCAATACGGTGATAGTGGACAATGTGGAGTCCAGCTATCCCTATCCCTTAGTACTCCATGGGCAAGGGGTCCCGCCTTTCATTTCCTGCACAATGTCTGCTACACAATGATGGATCATGGAGTGTCCCACCTTCCCAATCACCATCTCCTTCAACGGACTCAACTCATTGCTCCTTCAAGTCTCTGTACTGCAGATCGATTGACGTCAGGTCATCCTTCCTTAAGAACATGCTTCAGTTCAACAGTCAGTGGAGTCCTGCATCTGTTCCTTATTCAGCCTAGTTACGGTGATGGTGGACCACATGGGGTCCCCCCATCCCACTCATACTCTACTCCATTCCATGGTGAACCATGTGGGGTCTCGCCATCCAAACATATATACCCTGCCAAATGACCTTGCCATACCTCAAGTATTTCATATTCATTTCATGAGTACATGCAAGGGGGTATCACCTTCCTTACCTTGGACTGCAACACAATCTGGCTCCTGAGGGTACCCCTTGCCACCTGGATCCTCCCATACTATGGCGATGGTGAACCACATGGGGTCCCGCCATCCCTCTTCTACATGCCCCTCAACACCCTTCCCCTATTCCTCATCTTCCTATCCAACTTCTGTGACCCTCTCTTTACCTTCACCTACCCAATAGAACACCATTAATGGACTTCTCTAGGGCCAGGTTTTTATCGGCGATTTGAGTCATGCAGGTATCTTCCATTATCTCCTCAATGCACCCTTGTTGGACCCTCCTTCCTCGATCTGCATCCTATTTGCCAGAGTCGGCAGACTTTCTCCCCCTCACCTCAGAATCATCATTCTATGGCTATCATGAACCCCTTGGGTCTCTCCATCCCACCAGTTGTATTCCCCTTCACCAGGAGGTTACCCTCTGTATTAAATGATTTTCTTCTCGCACTATGGCAGACCGTCATTGGGGTCTTGCTTTCCCAGTATTGACCAACTGAGTCTTCAGTCACTCACACATGACTCTTCATTCATCAGGACTCCACAGGAATATCTTTCCCTTCCTAGCCTGCCTCTGAGCCTACTGTCATCATCAACATCAGGTCAACGCCTCCCATCCTGTTTGTGCACACACTTGGGATCACCATCCCATTTATGCATGCCCCACAACAGGCCTTATTTGGTACTTAATCTCATTTCACATCAGCCTCAGCAACTTTCATCCTCTGAGTTTTGCATTAATCTGTACTGCTGCAATGGCAAACCACGTGGGCTCCCGCCATACCTACAAAGGATATCACCTTCCTATCATTGGATTAAGCTCATAATACAATGAAGAGGAACCCGATGCAGGTTCCAGACATTCCAAAGAAAAGTCCCTCTATGAATGAATGAATGAATCTTTATTTATAAAAAAGCGCCTTTCAAAAACCAAGGCACTTGTACAAAGTTCATTATAAATCAAAACAATTAATAAAAACCATAATAAACATATTAAAAACCCATGGCTGCAACACTAAAAATCAGCATATGCCAGACAAATAAGAAAGGTCTTCAATGCTGTTTTAAAACTTTGGACGGTTGGGCAATCTCGCACCTGACAAGGTAGAGAATTCCACAGGGTTGGGGCCGCAAAATTAAAAGACCTGGCCCCTGGTGTCTTTAAACAGACCCTGGGAATCTCTAGCAATCCCTCATCAGTGGATTAGAGAGAGGAAGGGATAGTAGGGATGAAGGAGATCTTGCAGGTAACCAGGTCCCTGATCATGTAGGGCCTTATAGGTCACCAACCCGACCTTGAAGGTGATCCACCACCGTACTGGCAGCCAGTGCAGTCTGCAAAGCACAGGCTTTATGTGACTGTTCCTAGATGAACCAGTCAATAGCCTGGCTGCCGCATTCTGCACAACCTGCAGGTGGCAGATCTCAACCCCCAGTAACCCAAGGTAAAGGGAGTTGCAATAGTCAAGGCAGGAGGTAACGAAGGCGTGGACCAAAGTTGGAAGATCGTCGGAAGGAACCAGGTGTTTCACCCAGGTGATATTCCTCAGATGGTAAAAAGAGATTTTGACAACTGCAGACACCTGAGATTTAAGTGTCAGTCATCAAACATAACGCCCAGGTTCCGCACCTGGTCTGAGGTAGTTAGCTGTACACCCCCAAGCCATAAACCTGAAAGTACTCCAGTCAACAAATCTGCCTCCCGATGACCTGAGTCCACAACCAACACCTCAGTTTTTTTCTGGGATTAACTGCAGCCAACTCCCATTCATCCAATCCTGGATTTTGGTGAGACAGTTGTTAAATCCATCTGAGGACCGTACCAGACAGTCCACAGATGAACCGCAGGTGCCCCAATAGCACACCATGGTCTATGGTGTCAAATGCTGCAGAGAGACCATGAAGGACCAAGATGGAATGGGTCCTTTGATCTTTCACTACTAGGAGGTCATTAAGTACCTGGACAAGAGCTGTCTCGGTACAATGTCTCTTCCTAAATCCGGACTGGAGAGAATCATAGACATTGTGGCTGGTCGAATGACCATCCAGCTGTGATGCAACCACCTTCTCAATAACCTTACCCACAAAGGGCAGGTTAGAGACAGGCCTGTAGTTAGCCAGACAGTCTGGCTCCAAGGAGGATTTTTTAAGAAGGGGCTGAATCACAGCCTCCTTTAGAGGATCAGGAAAGATCCCCTTCTCCAAGGACATCCAGACTATTTAGCAAGGACCAGACTGATTTTATCCACACAGCCCATTAGGAGACGTGTGGGGTCCGGGTCCAAACTACAGTTGGTAGGACGCAATGACTGAATGATCATCACAGTGTCACTGATAATGGGGAGGCTGAAGTCACACCACAAAAACTGGGCATCTTACATCTCCTGCCGACCATCACAGCCCCCATTAGGGAGGGTCAAATGGATGCCCGATCTGATTGCGGCAACCTTATCTGAAAAGAATCGAGCAAACTCCTCACACCGTTCTTGAGAAAAAGCACTTCCAGACTGAAGACAGGTTGGATTGCACAATCTGTCCACAGTCCAGCAGAGCTGTGCTGGTCAATTCTGGCAGCAGCAATCTCCCTGGATAGGAATACTGCCTTCTTACAGGTAATTGCTGATTGATAGACCATGTAATGGTCCATCAACTATGTCTGTTGCACTCCAGGCTGGATTTCCGCCAGCACCTCTCCAGCCTTTGTCCCACTGTCCTCAACTCCCTCAAAGTCTCATAAATCCAAGGAGACTTGGGGCGAAGAGTGAGGATGTGAACATGAACAGGAGCAATAGAATCCAGGGCCTCTATCACCGCTTTATTATAGGCAAGTACCAGGTCCCCTGGATCCGTGCATTCACTCGGTAAACCCGATAGGTCGAGTACCGCGATCAAACCTTCTGGTGAAACACCCTTCAAAGGGCAGTACCGGACCATCTCCATATGGGCTGGCCTACTGGGGGTGGCCTCAGAACTGAACCCAGTGGTGTGATGGTCAGACCACCTGACTGGTTCCACCACCAAATTGGATATCTCCATCCCCAGGAGAATCACCAAGTCCAATGAATTACCACCAGTATGGGTCGGGGAGGAAATAACCTGTGTGAAGCCCAGCAAAGTCATTAGCTGGAGGAAGTCCTGACCATACTGCGAGAGTTCATCGTCGAACAAGGCATCGAAATCTCCCAGAACCAACCATCTGGGGGATCCCAGTGTCTGGTCGACAATGAAGTCCGCAACTTTCCACAGGAAAACGTTCTCATCTCCTGGTAGACGGTAGACGAGAAGTATCCTACACCCCACAACCTCACCAATGATACATTCAAAGGAGTTGGTAGTTCCCACTGGTACCTCCATTGGGCCCAGACTGGATCTAAAACAGATGGCAACACCCTCCACCCTACTATCCATCCTTGGGTGGTGTATCACTGAGTACCCGGCCAGAATTGCTGATGCCAAAACTGGACCAGTATTCTCATCCAGCCAGGTCTCGGTGATGAAAGCCAGGTCGGATGACCCAACAAGATCCGCTATTACAGCGATCTTATTCTTAACAGACCTGGCATTGCTTAACAACACCCATGTAGGATGAGAACCTGAGGAAGACAGAGTTACCTGCCTGCTACAAGCAGAGCCCTTGGGTATGGGTACCAGACAGGGAGAACCCCTTTCCTGGACCCATTTCTCCCCAGGGCATCTCCTTGTCCCTACTATTCCTATCCTCCCACTCCTTTTGATTCCCTCTCCAGGCCAGGCCCTCGTCCTCCTCCCTCTACCAATCCCCAAGGCTCTATACCTTCTATATACCTCTGGGGATAGTGGAGGACAGGAAAAAGGATGGAGGTTCCTGAGCCTGGAGGGGGAATAATACCCGACTGTCCTTACGCCTTCCCAACACATCTTCACAAATCCAACAGATACCAAACCTAACAAAAATAAAATAACAATATTAAATTATAAAACATTCAGTCACATTTAGTCAGGACATTACAAACCCACTGCCAGTACATCCACAGCTTTTTCGTAGATCTCTCAACTTAAAAGAGGACAGGTTGTGATATAAAGTTCAAACCAGGTTCAGTCTCAGTAAACAATCCCAAGTTGATCAAATTAAATTGCCATAAAGACAAAGTCTTGGAGGCCAAGAAGAAACAGGCCACAAACAAACTGCAGTCCCGTAAGCCTTTGTGATACAGCCCAGGAAATCCACAACATATCAGTGGGCTGGTGCATGCAAACCAGATCTCAAAGGGGGCCTCCCCTCCAAGTGCACCAAGCTAACTGGTCCAAACACCCTGCCACCCATGACCCGCAGCTACAATCCCCCGGCGGGCATGCCACAAGGAATGACCCACAAGGGATCTAGAAGAAGCCCAACCAGCATGCCAACTCCCCAGAGAAACAGAGGACAACTCCCACTTGGTCACAGGAAGCACAGTCGACCGCTACCCCAGGCGCATGTAGGAGACCACCCCCCCAGCACAACACCCAGGCCATGCCACTCCTCCAATCCCAAAAAACAGCTGACATCCAATACCCAGGGCAATGTCCACACTCTTCTTGGGCAATCTATTTATATTACTCACAGTTAATAATGCTTTTATCAAATTAAGGGTCACAGCTTGTGATAATCCAAACGATCCAAAGAAACTCCCAGGCTCTAGTCTTAGGCCATTAGACTTTTCAAGCAGCAATTTAATCAGTGTGGGGTTCTCCTCCCAGATCTCTCACTTTAGGAGGGGTGAACTACCACACTAGCAACCAGAGCTACTAGCTCCAGATTTAACATTGAAAAAAAAAAAGAAAAACTCAACCGACTAGGGAATTATTCAGTCTCCAGCTGAGCAGACAGCAGATAGGCAGGTGATTGACTAACACCCCTGGAACAAGCCACAGAAGGCACTCACCTCTCCCACCAGCACCAGGGAATTGTTCAGTCTCTAGCTGGGCAAACAGAAAACAGACAGACGATTGACTAACTACCCCTGAAACAAGCTATGGAAGGCTCTCACCACTCCTGATAGCAACAAGACATTGTTCAATCTCCAGCTGGGCAGATAGCAAACAGGCAGGCTTCCTTATCCAGACCACACTCAGGACTTTCAATTCCTCATGGCTTACCAGAAAGACATTCAGTTCAATTCGCCATACAGTCCTTCAATGGTCACCCGAGAATCGACTGACACTTGTTGGCTCTTGATCTCACGTACCTCTTTGGATTGTAACTCTCAGGGCCACAGCCATCTCACAAAAAATACAAGTGGCCACAGGATCCTTCTCCAAATTAGAGGAAACAGAGTAATAAACGCTTCAGCACTAACCCCTCCAGGTAAAAACACTGCCTCAAAGAAGCATTTAAATAAAATTAAAAATGTTATTCTTCTGCCACTTACTCAATTCTTGAACCCTGACTATCTCCCCCAACCCTGCACCTAAATACTGACCAAAAATAAACAAACAAAGGAACGAATAAAATAAATAAAACTTGCAAAACTATGCAGCTCTATCTAATATCCAAAGGCTGTGCTATGGATCTATAGTAATCATCTAACTCAGGCTCGGATTAACCATGGTCACAGCATCCAGTCATCATTCCAGTTGGATATTCCAGCTGCTCGAACCTTCATCTGCAACATCGACTGCTTGCTCATCTTGACCATGAACTGGACACCTTCACCAGCTACATCAGACCGTACTCCTGGACATAATTATACCTAAACTTAAGCACACTCAGGATTATTCTCCTCTTAGTATGCCCAGAGGATGGGTAGGTCAGTAGCCATGGGTCTTCAGAGATTTCCCCCAAGGGGGGTTTTCCTCTCCTGTGTGATATGGATCACACTCTCTGGAGTTGGAGGAGGTAGTCACTTCGTTACTTCTTTTTGGGCCTTAAGTCTACACCTACCCATTATCCTACACAGGGTGGGATGCGGAGAAGCACCAAAGTTCATGTTAGAAACACAAAGCATATTCCATTCAGCTTATAAGTATACACTAGCACCAAGCTATTTGCCACACATTGAATTAGAAGGCTTTTGCCTGTTGTTCAGTGGGGGAGAAATAGATCCTCCCCCATTCCCTATTTAAGCAGTATGCCGCCTCCCGGTCTGTTTCAAGTGTTTTGGCAGCACCCTCCTTCCTCCCCTGCCTCCTCCTCCTTTTCCAGCACTCCTGTCTCACCCTCTCTGCTGGGCCTTAAATGTACACCTACCCACTATCCTACACAGGGTGAGATGCGGAGAAGTGCCAAAGCTCATGTTATAAATGTCAAGCATATTCCAGTCAACTTATAAGTATACACAAGCATCAAGCTATTTGCCACACGTTGAACTGCTGTTATAGACAGTGTGCTCATTCATTGGTGCCACAGAGACAAGCCCAAAAAAACAGTGGTGCCATTGGCCACAACACTGCCTCACCTCCACAACCTGCTACTCCAGCAAGCTGCCACAAAATGTTTCTTGCATATTTGAGCATGCAAACATAAAAAGTATGAAAACAACAGAATCAGGCTAAAGTGGTTGAGCAGAAAAAAACTTTTAAATAAAAAGAATAAACTATAATTTGTGCTGTATTACATGTATTCAGTCTTTTTCCCACAGAGGATTCAGCTGTGTTATGTGACTCTCATACTCTATGTGCAGCTATGTGTATACATTGTCTATGTGGTTCTCCCCATTGTGCTTACAAAAAGAGACATGTTACACTACTACTATTTTGACTGTCTTTGTCTGATGCATTCTTAGGTAACACTGTCTCTTCAATGCATATATTATATGTATATATGGCTTACAATTTAATAAACAGAAAGTAAAAAAAAAAGAATAAACTATATGTCATATCAGTTAAAAAAATGACAAGTGGGAAGCATACAAAAAAATTGCAGAAAAAGTGCAAACATGAAATCAAACTGGCTAAAAAGAATATGGAATACAACTTGGCTCTTAATGATAAAACTCAACATAACAAGCTATTTTCAGCTACATTAACTCTTTAAAAACCCACAAAACAAAGTGGGCCCACTGATTATTAATGATGCCATCACTGATAGGTCTGAGGGAATTGCAGAGTACTTTAATGAATATTGGTGTAGGGTATCTGCACCAAACATAAATACACCTATTGCAAAGGACACAAGTCTGTATAATAAAATAGAAATATCCATGGAAGTTATTAGTGGTAAAATTAAAAGGCAAAGGACAAATTCATCTCCAGGTCCAGGCAAAATATCTGGGCATATGCTTGAAATCATGTCAGCTTATTTACTCTATCCATTATAATTACTTTTCAAAGAATCTATAAAGTAAGGAGTTGTTCCTAATGAGCGAAAAACCACAGATGTGATTCCTTGAAGAATCACTTTAGGAATTATAGGCCCATCAGCCTCAACTCTATTCCCTGCAAAATCCCTTAAAGTATAATTACGGACAACATTCTATTCACTTTGGCTGACCTGGATCCTGAACAACACGGATTTAAACAAGCATTTGTCAATGCCAAATGTTGTCTTGCTGCCATTGGTAGTGCAGGAGTTAGAGAGATGCAGCATAGGAGTGGCAGTCAAGTATTGAACTGATGCCAACCCACCCCCACCCTGCATTGAGTGAGAGGCATTAGGGTGTCCCTGTGGGTGTTTGTTAGTGCAGTGCAGGAAAACATGCTGGGCAGGATGTGAAAATGACAGCTGCACAGTTCATAAGGAGGTGTAATAAAATGCCAGTGCTGAAAATGTGGCATACAAATATCACGGAATTTGTGGAGTTGCAAAGTGCGTGGGAAATATGCAAGGCAGCTTGCAGCACTACTCCAGTTATGGAAGTTCAGCACCAAATTTTCAACATAGACATTTTAGCACCTCTGCTCATGTACAGTGTCACTGTCATTTTCCCAAAGTGTCCCAAGAAGTGATTTCGCTGGCGACCACGCCTATTCTGGCGCCGAAGTGCGGAAACACATTTTGGGCAGGATATGTGAAGTGACGGCTGTACTGTTCATCAAGAGGTGGGGAAAAATGGCAATGGTGAAAATCCAGAGTGAAAATATCACAAATGCATGACGGTACAAGCATGCGTGCAATCTGCCAACGCACACTCGTAACACAGTCATTTTATGGAGTATCAGCTCCAAATTTTCAACATAGGCATTCTAGGAGCTCTGCTCATGAACTGTGTCACTGCCATTTTCATAATTTGGCCCAAACACTGATTTCCCACAGCGACTGCGCAATTGTGTGCCAGAAGTGCGGAAACACATTTCAGGCAGGATGTGGAAAATGACAGCTGTACTGTTCACAAGGAGGTGCACAAAAATACCAATGCTGAAAATCCAGCGTTAAAATATTGCGAATGCACAAAGTTACGAGCCTGCATAGCAACTGTGCAATGCACGCTCGTAAAACAGGCATTTGTTGGATTTTTTCCACCAAATTTGGAACATAGGCTTTTTAAGAGGCCACCTCATGAACACTGGCACTGTCATTTCATTAATGGGCCCCAAAAGGTGATTTCGCACAGTAACTGTGAAATCACCTTTCGAGGCTGATTAACGCCATGACAGTGATAGAATTCATGAGGAGGGGCCCCAAAAACCCCATGTTGAAAATTTGGTGCCAAAATTCAAAGAAATGCCTGAGATATGCAGCAAAGTTGAAAAAATCCCTATTCATTGCATTATACAGCTTACCGGCATTTCCTCAGTTCATGGTCGGCTTTGAAGAGTGCAGATGTGTTCCCGGTCCATGGAAGATCGTCGTGCCAGAGTCCGGAGGGCATGGAGAGGGGGTGAGGGGAGGCAGGTGCGCAGTGGGTGGGTGCGTGGGGGAGGGGCATCTAGACTACGAGGGATGGTTTTCGTTTTGCAGGTAAAAAAAAAAAAGGAAAACCGTTGCGGGACAGTTTTCATCTTCCAGGGCATTTGGCATGCTGGAGTGGGCTCCCAGTGTGCCACCTAAGTGGGTTTTTGGGGGGTGTCAGTAGCCGATGGGGGATTGGTCACCCTCATCAGCACACAACACGGGGGAGGTAATGCCGACGGGGATTGGGCACCCCTGCCGGCAAACAAAGAAAGGGAGGCACGAGCCGGAGGGATTATGCACCCCTCGGCATTCAACATTTGGGGATGCCGACAGGGAATAGGCTCCCCGTTGGCACACAAACACGGGGGGGGTTGCCAACAGGGGATTAGGCACCCCAATGTCGGCAAGCATGAAGGCGGCTGCCACTCGCCAACCATGGTCATAATGGCGTGACACGGCAAAACAAAGGACTGCTGCATATGATGAGCTTTGCTTGGTTACGAGCGGACCTTTGCTTTGATGTGCTCACCCCATTATGAATGCATGGTGTGTGTGGCAGGCAGGCTGATTGGGGAATGAGGGGCACCTACTGATGTGTGCCCTGCATTCGCACAACAGCCGCGCCCCTCAAGACCTGCACTAGATGTTGTTTATGCACGCGCGCAAGCCAACATAAAAAGGAAGAAGCAGTGACACTAACATTTTGTGTTTTTATGAAAATAATAAGTTAGCATTTTGATGGAAAAGTCCCATCAGACATTATTTTTCTAGATTTTAGTAAAGCATTTTATTTGGTGCCTCACTGGGCCATCATTACTAAATTCAAAAATGCTAATATACACACTAGGCATATCTAGTGGATATCAAATTGATTAGAAAACAGATCCCAGAGGGTGGTGGTAAATGGGCACATTTCAGGAAAAGGTAGTTTCCAGTGGTGTCCCCTAGGTTTCTGTGTTTGGTCTTTTGATATTCCAGATCTTTATATCTGCTCTCACCCAATGTCTTAAATGCTGGTCTGCAAACTATGAGGATGATTCCAAACTAGGAGGCATATTATATGCTGGGAAAAAGAAAAAGACAGGCAGTAGCAAGAAATGGGAAGCCAGAGTTGGTAATTTAGCTATCGGGCACTCAGGGGTTGGGCAATCGAACGGATCCCACTAGGAGGACCTTGTAAAACTGTAACACAGGTTCCCAGTGTACAATCTGTCCTTGATCTCATTACAAACTCGGCTTATACATTGGAGATATGTTTTAATTGGGGCAAAAGCAAGGTTTTTTGTTTTAATGTGGTTCACCACAACATAACCCAGACAGACCGTCTTAGGGTAGCCGGTTCATTCCACTGGGGTGTCAAACAGACGAGGCATACTGATGAGTCCTGGTAGGACGAAACACGTGTCTATGTCATCTGTTAGCACCCTTTGGAAACTGTGTGAGAGGCATTTTGGCACCATGCAATTCTGCTTAAAGTTGAACCAGCATAATAGTCTGTGATGATTTGCATATGCAGCCCACGATGCCTTGTATTGTGTGGGCATGTGTGATTTTGTAACTCATTTGGATTGTGTTTCATAGTTATGGCATCCTTTTAAATGGGGGGATTTTAACTAGTTAGAAAAGGTCCAAGGAATATTTACCAAGTGCATTAAAGACATTAAGGGCTTGCCACATCAGGACCATCTACATGAACTAATCCTTATACCACTGGACACAAGTCACATGAGAGAGAATCTACTTCTCATGTTTGAAGTCATTATACAAACTTGGCATTACCTTTAAACAAGGCTCATTGGACACTAGAGGCCATCTACTTCAAATCAATGGTAATATCTCTAGCATTTTAATAAGAATATACTTTTCCTTACAGAGGACTTTCAATCCCTGGAATGCTTTGCCTCTTGATATCATTATAAGCATAAGCTGAACAAAAACAACATTTAAAACCAAGTTAAACAAGCATATCCTATTTGGGGTATTTTGCAATATTGCTAAAAAATGGTAAGAGTATTCATGGTTTAACATTTTTTTCAGTCCTGAAACAACCATAGTGTTAACCAATATGAAATGGTTTATAATGGACATGGTGAATTTTTCTGGTAGAGTGGTGATTATTCTGGTAGGGTGGTGACAAGGGTTTTCATTGCAGAATGTGATGTGCTGGTGGGATATATCAATATAAGGCACTGGGTGACGAGAGAAATAAAGAAAGATAACATTTTATGGTACTGTAGATAAGGAACACTTGGCCCACCCTGTCTACCCCTTTTTATGTTGCTTGCATGCATGTGCAAGAAACATAGTGCCATCATTGGAGATTTCGGAGGTGTGTCACCTCCTCCTCCAATTCAGTCAGTGACCTGGCAGGCGCGGCCACTGTAAGCCAATGCACGCTCCAAAATGCAGTGGCATACAGTTGAAAGGGGACTACGCTTAGTGAGCAGCGATAAGCGTAGCTCCCCCACACTCTGACGTCGCGCCCGCTTGCGTACTGCAGTAGCCGACGGGGTGCCCAATCCGCCGGATGAGCCGCGTTGTTCCCCCCAGTAGTGCTGGAGCCGCTGGGAGCCCACCCCAGCGTGGCAATCAGTCCTTTGGCCGACGGGGTGCCCAATACCCGTCAGGCTGAATGGCCTCCCGTCCTTGTGCCACGCTGGGAGCCCACCCCAAGCGTGGCAAGCGTCCCAGCATTTTTTTTTTTTAAACCTATAAAACAAAACGGTCCCACGGCGCCTCCCACTCCCTCCCACAACTCCGCACTCCACCCACTGCACACCCAGCCTCCCTCACCCCATACTTACCTCCGGACTCCAGCGCGACGATCTTCGGTGAACCGGGAACACATCTACACTCTTCAAAGCCGACCACGAACTGAGGAAATGCCGGTAAGCTGTATAATGGGCTAGATGGGGGGGTTCGACTTTATTGCATATCTCAGGCATTTTTGGGAATTTTTGCACCAAATTTTCAACATGAGGTTTTTAGGACTCCTTCTCATGAATGATGTCATTGTCATGGCGTTATTCGGGCCCGAAGGGTGATTTCGCGCAGTGACTGCGCAGTGACTGCGAAATCACCCTTCGGGCCTGAATACCACCATGACAGTGACATCATTCATGAGAAGGGGTCCCAAAAAACCACATGTTGAAAATTTAGTCAAAAAATTCCAAAAAATGACTGTTTTATGAGCGTGCGTTGCGCAGTTCCTACGTAGGCTCGTAAGTTCGCGAAATTTCAATATTTTCACTCCAGATTTTCAACATTATCATTTTACCAAACTTTCTTATGAGTAGTACAGCTGTCATTTTTCACATCTCACCCAAAATGTGTTTCCGCCCTTGTAGCGCAGAATGGTGCAGTCTGTGTGGGAAATCAATGTATGGGACAAATTAAGAAAATCACAGTGACACTGTTCATGAGCAGAGGTCTTAAAATGGCTATGTTGAAAATTTGGTGAAAAAATTCCTAAAATTGACTGTTTTACAAGTGTGAGTTGCGCAGTTCCTACGCAGGCTCGTAGGTTCACAAATTTTCAATATTTTCACTCCAGATTTTCAACATTGCCATTTTACTACACCTCCTCATGAGCAGTACAGCTGTCATTTTCACATCCTGCCCAAAACATGTTTCCATCCATGTAGCGCATAAAGTATGCAGTCGGTGTGCTAACTCAGTGTATGGGACACATTAAGAAATCACAGTGTCACTGTTCATGAGCAGAGATCTTAAAATGGCAATGTTGAAAATTTGGTGAAAGAATTCTAAAATGACTGTTTTGATGAAAAGTGCCAGCACAGTCCTTAATAATACCGTAGGTTTGCGAATTTTCTGTAATATTTGACTCCAGATTTTCTTCAACATTGCCATTTTACACACCTCCTTATGAGCAGTACAGCTGTCATTTTTCACATCCTGCCCAAAACATGTTTCGCTCATGTAGCGCATACAATGGTGCAGTCGGTGTGCAAACTCAATGTATGGGACACATTAACAAAATCACAGTGACACTGTTCATGAGCAGAGGTCTTAAAATGGCTATGTTGAAAATTTTGTGAAAAATTTCCTAACAATGACTGTTTTACGAGCGTGCATTGCGCAGTTCCTACGCACACTCGTAAGTTCGCAAATTTTCAATATTTGCACTCCAATGACTTCCAAATACCTAAACAGCACATAGAAGCAAGCAACATTTGGAACTGACAAATGCTTGTTTTTCTGCCTATACTGTTACCACAGACCCTACCAGATCTCTGGCTACTCCCCTCCCCCCTCTGCTTTCCTACCAAGATTCACTTGTGCCTATTCCATACATGCTTAAAGCCCAACACTGTTTTCATCTGCTTGCATGGTTTGAAGAATTGAAGAAAAAGCAGTTTTGATATTTATTCTGTCCTATCATCCTTTCATGGATCACACGCAGTGCTGATCCTTTAAACTGACTTTTCTGCATGGTGCTTCTAAGTGTTATAAATGTCCAGTGCCCTTGGATGTGACTTGTCATGCATGTCAGTATCAAAGACCTTACTAAAGTCTTGCTGTACTCTGTCTACAGCCCTCCCCTGCTGGCCCTCGAAGAAGGTGATCAAGCTGATTTGGCACTATCTGCCCATCATAAAGCCATGCTGAGATGGGAAACAATCTTTCCCACACAAGGTGCACAATAATTCTGTCTTCAATATATGCATCCAGGACCTTGGCCAGTACTGATGCCAAACTCTCTATGGCCATTGTTCACTCCCCCTCTTAAATAAACTGGACACCCTATATCACAGGTCCATCA
This sequence comes from Neoceratodus forsteri, assembly GCA_016271365.2. Lineage (NCBI taxonomy): Eukaryota > Metazoa > Chordata > Ceratodontiformes > Ceratodontidae > Neoceratodus > Neoceratodus forsteri. Next base: position 841,911,607 of record CM057459.1, on the reverse strand, counting down.
GATTTATTACTGACCTTCCCTCCAGCACCCATCACTGCTCCCTTTATAAGGCAGTTAACTGGACATCATTACAACACAGAAGAAATAGGAATGCTGCAATTTGGATATTCAAAGCTTTATCAGGCAAACTACCCACCTATATCACAGGCTGTTTTACCCTAATTACTTCTAGGCCATACAACTAAGGATCAGCAAACTTATCATTCTAAAGGTCCCCAATGCCTGCACCGGTTTGGGAGGGCCACTATCAGCCACTCACTAGCAGTTGCATGGAACTCACTCCAAAAACCATGAAGCTAAATAGCCTCTTACCTTTAACATCCTTCAAAAGATTCTCCACCTATTTCCAGAACTCTGCAATTGCTTTCACAAGGCCTAATCCCCGACCCTACCTACCCCACCCCTTTTCCGTGTTCCATTATCTAGTTCTACTTCTTTTTCCAGTCACCTGATATACTCTCATAAAGCCAATTAGGACCTATAATTTATATATTATGCCTGCTATACCCATTGCCTCCTTTTCTTACAGGTTAAATGGTTTTAATGTGCCTTGTATATATGTAAATTGTTATATATTAGCACTTTATGTCATTGTACTACTGTTTATGTTATTCTTGTCTATGTAATAATACTTGCACTTCTTGACCACTCAGGTCCATCTTGTAAATGAGCTACACTCAATGATGTTCGCCTGATTAAATAAAGATTTTGATTGATTGATTGAAACTTATTGGTTACAGATAGGTGCTATTATCCGACCTTGAAAATGTTGGCAGAAAAAGACCAGTGGTCTATTCAGTCTGTCTTTTTTTACCCTATACTACCCCATGACTTAATGTCTACATATAAACATTCATATGAACATGATTGCACATAAAGGCCTTAAGGTTTATCTTGTCCACTTGAGATTGCAGGCCTCACCATGTCCACAGTGGGACATGACCCCCCCAAATCACCCTTGCCCCCATTAATTCCTCCTCCCCCAACACATTTCCCCTTCATTCTGTCCCATTCTCTCTTGTAGCTATCCATCATTTTCAGGGAGACCACCTACTCTGTCAACTCGTTCCACCTGATCACCACTCTCTTGGTGAAAAAGTGCCTCCTCATCTCTCTCTCATATCTTTCCCCTGCAAGCTTCAGGCTATGCTCCCTAGTTGACTTGTTCCCACTAAGATGGAAGAGGGCCTCCATATTCACCATGTTAATACCGTCAAGGTATTAGAAGGTCTCAATCATATCCCCTCTCTCTCCATTCTGTCCTCAAGGGAGTACATGTTCAGCCTCTTGAGCCTCTCTTTGAAGGTTTTGCATTCCTGGCCCTGGGTCACCTTGTCTGCCCTTCCCCTGGAATGTCTCCAGCAAGTTCAAATTCTTCTTAAGGTAGGGGAGCCAATACTGCACACTATAATTTAGGTGTGGTCTTACCAGTGACCTGTATTGTGAGGTATCCGGTCAACATACTGTAGCATGGGAATAGCCATGCCGCAAAAACTGTGCCATTAAAATAGTATCAGGAAAAACAGCAAATGGGACAAAAGAGCATGTGGATGTTATTGTGCCCTCCCCAAATGCCACCCTATTGGGGTTAGTACTAAAAAATCTCCCCCACAACTGTCACCCTTCTGGGGTAAGCAATAATAAATCCCTGTCGACTTTCTTCCCCCCAAGTTACATCCCTCAGGAGTTTATAATAGTAAATCCCCTCCTACTGACTTTCTCTCCCCCGACTTTCTCCTCTCCAGATGCACTGTTATCCATTCTCGCTGTATTGGTGATGCAAGGTTTTTGATATCAGCATTTTGTCTGCATGACAACTGACCGTGGGATTTGTTGGCGTTGTATAGACCTAGACCCATTTACCAATAACATGACCTTCTCCTTTCTGCTGATAATCCCCTGGATATGCAGCCCTGTATGTGATGTACTTTTGCTGTTGCTCTCCTGCTAGGTACTGAGTGCTTATGGTCACTCTTTATGATAACACCCAGGTCCTTTTCTTCATCTGATTTGATGACCTGCACAGCACCCAACCTGTATTTTGTCTCTGAGTTCTTCATTCTCAAGTGCATAACTTTGTACTTTGTAGCATTAAACCCCAGTTACCAAATACCAGACTGCTTCTCTGTCCTAGCCATGTCTTCCCCTAGTTTCTGTCTCCCCTCTTCTGTGTCCAACTGAACAGGCAGATTTGACCTTTGGTCCCATCGTGGTTATTGTCCTCACTTCTTCCCTCCTTGCCCCCTACCTTACTGCTTCCTCCTGTCCTGTGTAAGTATTAAGCCTTTTACTCTGTCCCAGCCATGTCTGAAAGCATTTATGATTCTTGCACCCACCACCTCTGTTGATAGGCTGTTTTATGGCTCAGTCATTCAATCACTCACTGTTTAACAAAAAAAAACAAAAAAAAATTTCTCACATCCTTCCCAAATCCTTCCTCCCCCTCCCTGAGTTTTAGCAATATGATCATCAGCAACACTGGAGAAGGAATCCAGGGCACATTATATCTCTTTGCAGATGACACTAGGCTGTTTGAGAGGGCAGATAGTGATGAGTGAATTAGAGAGATGAAATTGTGATAAGTAAATTAGCAAGATGAAGAGTTAACTGCAAAAGCTAGGGTGGTGGTCTATGGTTTGGCAGGTAAAATACAGCACCAAAATATACAAGGTGAAACACCTAGGTAACAAGAACCCCAGAACAGATGATTGGGAGAGATAAAGCTGAGTACGTCTGAGGAAAGGGACCTCAGAGTCGTTATTAATGACTCCCTTAAACAATCTAGTCAGCACAGCCAGGCCTATAGTAAGGCAAATAGGATGTTGGGATGTATTTGAAGTGATACTGACAGTAGAAAAAAAAGAGGTATTACTACCCTCGTATAGATCATTGGTGAGGCGGCAGCTGGAGTACTGTGCCATGTTTGGGAGTGCTCACCTCAGAAAAGATAAGGACAGAAACTACAATCGCGAACACAGGGCTAACACCATTATTCCACCATAAACCACACCCTGGAGTGTCTTATGGAGATTATAAAATGGTACCAAGATATTTTTTTGGAGTGGGTAAAAGAATTAACAAATATAAAATGAAGAGTTCACTGACCCCAACAAAATAGTCCCAGAAAACCCCAATATTGGTATGCTATCTCAGTTTCAAATACTATAACAGGGGAAAAAAAAATTAAATAAAAATTATCCCTTAAACCCCCTATTTTCCCCAATCCACAGCCATTTATCAGTTTCTCAGCTTTCCTCCTTCTTCTTTACATTATTTCCTCCCTTTACCCAATATTCTTTCTTTTCTATCTTCCAAATGTCCCAGTCTCTGATTGGCCAAGTTTCTTGCCAAGCTGAGCATTTATGTGGCAACAGAGACCAGGAAATAACTAGCCCCACTGCCCAGAGCCTTAGTACCAGATGGTATTGTTGTGCCTTAGAATTTTAAAAACTGGACTGCAGCCATTTTTTTCTCACTTATCGTGTGAAAGAGTGACATACTGATATCTGACAGCTATCCCCCCAGCCACCATGTCTGTACAGTTGAGGTGACTTTGTGTTAGTGGTTTTATTTTCACAAAGTAAAATAAAAGTTACCAGACTATGCTTACCTCTGAGCTACACACTGTGGACCACGGCGACTTTGACATTCCAAACAGTCCCCTGAACCACGATCAGTCTGTCATCCTTCCTGACTATGATAATAACAGGCATAATACAAAAACAAAGATTATATGACACAGTTCCTGTGTAAAATTAACTGTTTCAATGACTGTGGGTAAGGGACAGCATTGAAATGTGAGCTAGCACCATGCTACCATTCTGCTCAACTCTAGCAACTCCATTGTAAGAAAACAGCTAGCACTCTGCAGTCTTTATTGCACTTAGAGCTGTTTGTGTTTTTTAACTAAAAAATACATGTCCAATCAAAAGCCCTGTTCTGCTCAGAAATCCCTTGTTAATGACTTATGACCAACTGCACACAAGAACAGGGAAGACAGTAGAAGATGACAGAGGTGGAAACCCCAGATGCAACATTGTACTTAACGTGTTTTTTTAAACTAATGCTCATTGTCATGGGATCACCTTCCCTGAAATAATCACACTTCATACTCAAGTCATTTACGTGCTTAGTCCGCTATTTTGCTGCCAATCCATTTATTTACATTCCAGCTTAATACCATCATATGTTTATCCCTCTATGGTTTTCAGTTTTTCATATTTGCCAAAATTTCATAATAGATTAATCACTTTATTGTCCATCAATGTGTTCATATATATCTCAGTTATAATCCTATATACATCCACTTCCACTTTGTTATTATTCTCCATCGTAGGCAGATGCACACCAGATCTACTTTCTATCCCTCTGGGTGTAAATCCCAGGGTGCCCAAACACACTTGTTTGCACACCCAGTCCATGTTTATTCTTTTATCCCAGCCCATTACTCCCAGGGCCCCGTCTTTATTTTGCTTTGTTCTCCCCTCCACCCTTCCACTCCTTATCAGGAGTTTCCCATGGCGTACCCCAAGTCCAGGAGCTATACTCCATAACCAGCCACTTGCTACTGTACACCTTCAGCAGTCCCACTTGGCTTTTCATACCACCAATTCATCACGTGGACCAAACCGCCAATTTTACAAGACAATATTTTTTGAAATGGCCACCGCTGCTGTCCATCATCAACAGCCACCTGAGGCCCTTTATACTGCCAATTCATGCTTTGGATCACCACCAATTCAACCAGTCAATTTCTACAACTGGCCACCACTTGGCCGGCCCAGTGGCACTGAGGGTTGAGGCGCTGGACGCCACACCTCATGTCACGCCAGTGACCCGGGTTCGGGAACAAGCCTGGGTGCTGGGGGTTGGCAGGGAGGGAATGGGATTGAGCACCCGGTCGGCTGCTCTTCTTTCCCTGGAGGGGGATCCAGGGGCAACCCGGTGCAAAGGGGACCCCCAGTGGAGACCGGGGGTTCTACTGCTACCAGGAGCACAAGCATAGCAGTCGGGGCCGACGACTGGCCAGAATGTGGGCGGACGCGTGCACGTTCATGGCCGTTGGCATCATTGCATGCCACCAGCTTGGGGGGGCAGGAAAAAGGGAAAAAGTAGGGCACTGGTCGCGGCGGCATGATGGCCATCTCCCCAGCAGGACTGTCCCGGCACCTGGGTGCGCGGTAATACCGGATCCTGAGTGGGTGGGTTGAGCTCTGGAGGGAGTGCTCCCCACCACCCTGCCATGGGGGGTAAGCCATGGGGGTAAAACCGCAGGGCCTAATGGGGTTGTCGGAAAGACGGTCCGAGGGGATGGTGGCCGGACAGACCTGAGGGCAATGCCAGGACATGAAGGTAGGCAGATCAGTGGCCCTAGGGGGATAAAAATAGGAAAAAAATAATAATAACTGCCCACCACTGCTGTCCAACCTTAAGAGTCCCTGTGGCCACTTTTACTGCCAAATAATCCTTTTCCACACCACCTAATTAACTGGTGGTTGGGTGGGCAAAATTGTAGCAAAACAGAATGGGGATCCTCTTGGAGCAATCTCTTTTAACCCCTTTTTTCCTTTGTTCTCCCACCAGCCAGTCACCTGAGCTTTGCCCTTTAGCTCCTCCCACTTTTGACCCAACACTCTCTTCTCACAGCACCACTTGTTCTTGGCTATCTCTTTTATCCCCCTTCCCTTCTCCCCTTCACTCTACCCTCCCCTCTCCCCCCACTTACCTAGCCACTTTCAGGTCGGTGACCCTGACAACAGAGGTTGCCATTTAGTAGATAACCTATTTTATTATGGGATCCTGTTCCCTAAAATAATCACACTTCAGACTCAAGTCAATTGGGTGTTCAGTAAGCTATTTTATTGCCAATTCATTTATTTACATTCCAACTTCATATCATCATATGTTTATCACTTTATGGTTCATCAGTTTTTCATATTTGCCAAAATGTAATCATATATTTATCACTTTATTGTCCATCAATTTATTCATACTTCCAAAAAACTTCATATCTCCTTTATAATTCTATGTACATCCACTTCCCCTTTATTATTATTCTCCATTGTAGTCAGATGCACACCCAATCTACGTCCTGGCCCTGGGTGCAAAACCCCAAGGTGCCCAAACACACCTGGTTGCACACCCAGTCTGTGTTTACTCTTTTATCCTGTCCCAGTACCCCTGGGCCCCATCTTTTTTTATTCGGCTCCTTTTACCCCTCCCTCCCCCAATTTTCTCCTTTTTCTCCACTAGCTCATCTCCAGATATTGTGAAGGATGATGGGTTTCCCACACCCTCCCTAGGGGGGTCCTTACTTCATTCTTCCACAGCCTCCTTCACCTAATATGGAATAGATTAAACACTGTGTCCATGCCGTGGACCAGATCTGACAAATCCAATCTTGGGCAATCTTATGTAGTCTCCTGGTGCCTTGGCATCCACACTAATGCCTCCCCAATGGCCCCCCTTTCTGTATCTCTGTTCCACGCCTCATCTATTGATCTCCTAGCCCCAGAATCCCTACTCACCCTTTGTAGACTTATGGTGAACCACCCTATGGTGAACCCAGACCACCATTCTTGTAATCTTCTCCAAACCCCTTCACTTTCCCACATTATGTCACACCTGGGGTCTACTCCCCAGGTCATTACTCTTCCAAAGTGCACCATCAGAAAGTCTGGTTTCAGGCAATTTTGTTTTCAAATTATCCAGAAATGGCAACAATTGGGCAACAATTGGGCCACTCTCATGACCCTATGGTCCATTTCCTATGTACTCTTGCCTTTTCTGGATCCAGCATCAGTTGTCTCCTATCCCAGCTCCATTGCCACTCTCCATTCTGCCCCACAGCTGAAATGAATGCCTGACCCTTCAGATGTATCTCTAATTTACTGGCCCCTGGAAAACAAAACAGAGTTAAAGCATGAAATGTCTGATGCACTGCCTCTATTTCCCTGGTACCCATACTCCCACCTGCCTCCCCTATGCCTCTCGATATCTCTACCCAGTGGTGCAATTCCCTACCCTATCAGCACCGTAGCAAGGCATTTTTGCACCTGGAGCAAGTCACATAATTTAGCCCCCCCCCCAAGAAATTCTAAGTAAGTTGTTACATTCACCCAAAATGTTTAACATTTTTATGAACAACATTTCATGTGCAAATTATGTGAATTCTTGAGTTGTGGTCTTTATTCTTTTCTTACATTTCCAAATCAGTTTCAAAGAATATAGATTCCCAAGAACTGTCTTAAGAAATAATGACTATCGTAATCCTTAAATAAAATGGGTTAGTTCACACATTAAAATGTATAGTATCTAGTGCTCTCAGCATCTTCAGTTGTATTTAACAGGAAGACAGTTTTGTGACTTACACAATTAGCTACTCCACTAGTTTGGTACTACAACACAGTGTGGCTGTGCAAGGATACCAGCTCTTGTCAACTTTGCTTTAGTTGTTGTAGGTTGACTGATCTGATGGCAGGCCAGGATATTGGATGTTAACTCACCTGGTAAAGGTGATTGTGTTGGTTGACATCCATGGCACTCCAGACATTACCTCATGGGTTTTAGCCCACCTGATAGGCTAGTGATGCACATGACTCTAGGATCAAATTTCTAGTATATCCAGGTCCCAGAAACCCCTGCTCTCCAGTTTGAATCTTCCAAAGCTGAAAGTAAGGTTATTAATACAGCCACTAGTGGCAAAGAAGGAGAGAAAAAACAGAAAACATCCTGTAGAAATAATGCAGAGTGAGTCGACATGTGGAAAAAATCTTTTGGCCATAGGCCCATGTTTTATTTTCCTATTAATACAATCTAAAAACTCAGCCCCAGGGGGTCAATGGTCGACATCCTGGATGTCCTTTTTTGAGAAAACGGAATCAGTCATTCCCAGACAGTCTATATTCTCTAATCCTGATCACTTCAGAGCACTGTGTTGGGTGGGTCTTGGAGTGCCACGGATGTCAACCAACACAATCACCTTTACTAGGTGAGTAAACACCCATTGTGATTGGTTGACCATCCATGGCACTCCAGACATTACCTCATGGGTAGATAAGAAGCAGTACTGTACCCGCTGGAGGGAGACAGAGTGGTCTAGGAGTGAGAGGAAGTGCTGGCGGCGGAGAGGACCTGAGTTGCAAAGGTTGGCTGCAGCCAGTATAGGTGCTCTAGTCTATAGTGCCTGGCAAAGGTATGGATGGAATTCCAAGTTGCCACCTTGCAGATGTCTTCTGCCAAGACATTAGCCCTCTCCGCCCACAAAGTAGCTACTGCACTGGTGGAATGGGCCTTGATATCTTGGGGGGGCATCATTTGTTTTGCTTTGTAGGCCTCCTGAATGGTTCTTTTGAGCCAGCTAGCAATGGTAGTCTTGGATGTGTCCTTTCCTTGTCTTTGTCCCCTTGTGACAATGAACAACCTCTTGGTCTTGCATAGAGGTAGAGTCCTAGATATGTACATGGATAGGGTGATCCCTACGTCTAGGTGGTGAGGGATGGTGTTGTCTCCCTGTTGAGTGTCTCCAGTAAAGGTGGGTAACTCAATGGGTTGTTCCCTGTGAAAGGTGGAGGAGACTTTTGGTTGGAAGGCTGAAACCATGCGTGGGCATATTCCTTGAGGGGTGAACACCGTGTAGGGTTCCCTGCAGGACAGCGCTCCTAATTCCCCGATCCTGCGGGCTGAACATATCGCGACAAGGAAGCAGGTCTTTAGACCAACCCAAAACAGGTCTACTTCCTGTAGCAGCTCGAAGGGGGCTGCACTAAGGGGGTCTAGTACCAAGGAGAGGTCCCAGGGAGAAATGGATGGTCTGACTCTGGGTGGCAGTTTTTCAACTGCTCTCAGAAAATGCAATGCATCTGGGTGAGCACCTGGGCTGTGTCCCCCTATGGGACCAAGGGTCTGCCCCAATGGCTGATAGCTGAACTCTAAGGGAGGAGTGGGCCAGTCCCTTCTCTACTCCTTGTTGAAGGAATAAGAGTATCGTGGACACGTCTGCTAGCTCCGGATCCTTGCACTGATCCTGGCACCACTTTCTGAACACTGACCATTGTCTACCATAGGTAGAAGTGGTCAAGAACTGTCTGGATTGTAGTATTGTGGAGATGACTGAGTCGTGATATCCTGTGTTCATCAATCTCCTCCTCTCAGGAGCCAGGCTGTGAGCTTTAGTGTCCATGGGGCTGGGTGTAGTACCAGTCCCTGGGTTAACATGTCGGGTTGGTATGGTAACCGGAGACTGGACAATGTCATTGCCAACACTGTGGCAAACCATGCTCTCCTTGGCCAGTAAGGTGCCACTAGATTGATGGTCCATCCTGAAGATCGGATCTTGGCTAGAACCTGTGGTAGCATGGGTATGGGTGGGAAGATGTATGACTGGTCCCGGAGCCATGGTTGTGACAGGGCATTGGTCCCCTGGGACTGAGTCTCCCTGTATCTTGAGTAATATCTCCTGACCTGCGCATTTTCTGCCGTGGCCATGAGGTCCATGGATACTGGTCCCCAGGTCTCCTGGATCAGATCGAAGAGGCTGGAGTGTAGATGCCACTCCCCTGGGTGGACTTGTTGTCGACTAAGCCAGTCTGCTTGAATGTTGAGCTTGCCGGCGAGATGAACAGCGCCGATATGGGTAAGGTGGTTCTGTGCCCAGTTGATGACCGTTGCCACCTCTCTCAGCATAGCTCTGCTTCTGGTGCCTCCCTGTTTGGCAGTGTACACCACCATGACTTGGTTGTCAGAACGTATCAGGACTGACTGACCTGCAATGGAGGTCTTGAAAACTCTGAGAACGTGGTATACTTCCTGCATGTCCAGGAATTTGATGGATAACTGGGCCTCTGATGGCATCCATTGGCCCTGTGCCATCCTGTCACCTAGGCAAGCACCCCATCCCAGAAGACTTGCATCCGTCTCTATGGAGACATGATAAGATGCCTCCAGTGGCACCCCTCGAGTGAGGTTGGTGTGCACTGTCCACCATGTTAGTGATCATCTCACTGATGGTGGTAATGGGACTGTGACATGCAGGTTGTATTCATTCAGAGACCCCCATGTGAGGATGTAAGTCTGTAGGGGTCACATGTGCCACCTGGCCCAAGGTACCAGGTCGATACATGATGCCATGTAGCCCAGTAGCTGGACTAGTCATCTTATGGTCACCTGATGACAGTTCTGCAGTTGGCATGACAAACTGATCAGGTTGAGCACCCTTGTGTTGGATGGTTTTGCCCAGCCCTGTAACATGTTGATGTTTGCCCCTAGGTGCTCTGTCTGTTGTATGGGCACCAGATGGCTCTTGGCTAGGTTCACCACCCATCCGTGCTCCTCGAGATCCTTCTGGGCGAGCTTGGTGTGTTGGAGGGAGCGCTCTCTAGAGCGTGCCCAAATGAGCCAGTCGTCCAGGTATGGGATGATGTCGAGACCCTGTTTTTGGAACCTGGCCACTAAAAACTACCGACACCTTGGTGAACACTCGTGGTGCCAAGGTAAGACCGAAGGGTAGTGCCTGATATTGGAAGTGCTGGCCTAGGATGTTGAACCTGAGGTACTGTCTGTGTTTTGGTCTGATGGGAATATGGAGGTATGCGTCCTTGAGATCTATGGACATCAAGAAATCTCTTATGTGGATACTCCATAGGGTCGACTTTAGTGTGTCCATCTGGAACCTCTGAGGGACAATGTGCTGGTTGAGGTGTTTGAGGTCCAGGATAGGGCGTAGTTCACCTGATTTCTTTGGCACGAGGAAGAAGATGGAGTATAATCCTAGCTTCTGTTCGTGCAGAGGTACGGGCTGTATGGCCCAGTTGTGGAGCAGATCCCACAGGAGTTGTTGTACCTAATGGGCTGTGGCCTTCCTTTTGGCAATGGGGGAGGTGATGAAACTGTGTGTGACTGGGGACTCTGATAACTCTATTGAGTATCCTCTGGACACCACCTCTTGAAGCCACTTGTCCGAGGTGGTGTAGAACCACTGGTGGTTGAAGAGAGATAGTCTTTGTCCCACAGGGGGAACCCGGTTAGGCCACAAGCAGGTTTGTGTGAGTAGTCATTGCTGTTTTCCTCTCTGATCTCTACCTCTTCCTCCAAAACTTGACCCATGGGATCTGAAGGAGGAGGGCTGGTAGAGTGGGTGAAAGGGGTATATTGTGTGGTGTGTGTACCTCGGCCTTGAAAAGTACTGGTTGGGTATGAAGTATCTCTATGTGTGTGGTAAGACTTGCCCCCCCCGAAACCTCCGCCTAGCGGAGGGTAGATAGGAGTGCTGACCTTTGTTCTTGAGGAGTTCTTTGCCCTCCTCCTTTTGCTTAAGGAACTACTGCAGGCCCTCCCCAAAAACATGTTTCCCCTTCATGGGCAAATTTTGTAGTGAAGTTTTGGATTCATTGTCGGCCTCCCATAGTTTGAGCTACAATGCCCTTCTTGCTCGGTTAGTGATGGCTGTGGCCCTTGTGTTCAGTCTGAGTGAGTCCACAGCCACATCGGCTAGGTATTTTGCTGCATCGAGAGTGCATTCCAACAGTTCTACCTCTCTCGATTTGGGGTTGGCCTGCTCAAGAATCTCCTCTAGCAAGCGTATTTGGGCCCATGCTGTGTAAATGGCCATAGTGGATGCCTTTGCTATCATTCCCTCTGTCTCGAAAGCCTTCTTTAACATATCTTCCACTCTTTTGTCTGTTGGGTCCTTCAAAGATATGGTCCCGCATGGCAAGATAGTCTTTCTACTAAGTGCAGCCACCTGAGGATCAAGGGTCGGGGCTGTGCACCAGTTGCTGGACTTGTCCTCTTGGACCAGGTACATGCGGTCTAAGTTTCTCTTGCTCGACATCCTGCTAGGCTCAACAGATTGCCACTCCTTGGTGATGATGTCCTCGATCGCTGGATATATCGGGAATGTTTCTTTAACGGTTGCCGTCTGATGAATCATGGGGTCCAACTTTGATTCTGGCTTGTTTTCCTCAACTTCGAACCCCGTAGTGGCCTTGACAATCTTCATGAGGCCTAGAACCATGTCAAAGGAGCATAGTTTGGAGGTGAGGGATGGAACGGATTGAGGTTCCATGTCCTCGTCATCAGTGTCAGCCCTGTCTTCTTCATCTAGCATGTCCTTGTCCTCTCCAGAGTCTGGCTTGTGGCTGTCTGGAAGTGGCTCTGCATGATCCAGATGATCCTCCGTGGCCCCCCCACAATGTCAGGCTCCAGAAGTGGTGCAGTTGGTGTCCTGTGCTGCGTGAGGGATTATAGCTTCTCCATCACATTTAGCATGAAGTTTTGTTGACTCTCCATCATTGCAATGGAGGCCTGTTGGTTCTGGAGTAAGAAGGCGCCCGGATCCATCCATGTGGAACCGCTGGGCCTCGGGTTATTGGGGCCCAAGCCAGCTGGTTGTTCCATCTATAGGTCATCGATGTTGTGGAGGCAGGCGATGCATAGGGGGCCTGACGTGTGGGGCAGAAGGTTAGCGTTGCAGGCAGTGCATTTCTTGGCCTTGACCATCTGGGGATGACAAAAAATTGATGCGTATTTGTTAGGGTTGCGTAACCATGGGCCTCCAATCTGTGGGTGCCCCAAAACTGTTTATGCTGCTGATAGGCTTTTCTGATGTGATGTGAGAGGCAGGCTGTCTTCCTCATGGGGGTCGCTATAGAGAGGGACCCGCATGGAGACAGGTAGACTGGAGGTCGCTATGGAGAGGGACCACCAGTATATCAGCATGTAAGACTCTGGGCCTATGGATTTCTATAGAGAGGAACCCATATGGACCTAGGTGGGGGGGTATCTCAGTATAGGTTCGCTGACTGAAGGGAGAACCCTCATGGAGGTAAGGCGCCAGGCTGCAAAAAGTCTATATGGGCCCCTTGTAAGCTGCCTCAAAGTCTGTAATTGGGCAGCAGTTGAACAACAGGGTATTTATTGCCCTTCTTAGTGCCTTGGTAATGCAGCTGTAGTTTCAGGATTGCGGTGGCCGTGCATGCATGGTCAGCGGAAAACGAATGTGGACCCCTACCTTTTCTGAATGCCTACATAGTAGGCTCTGGACCCTGATTAGTGATTATTTTGGGATTTTGAGAGAAACACCTCAGAGACCAGAAGGCAGCACCTCTGGGCATTGCATCACTGTCCTGGATGCTGCCAAGCCCATTTTCCTCATCCTCTGAAGGTAAGCCCAGCCTGCAGAGTCCTCTGCAATAGTAAGGGGCTGAAGGACCAGGCCATGTGGCTGTGGGGGAGGGGAGGAGTGCCACGCGGGCAGCTAGGTGGGCCTCTCGTCTTGGCGCCACACCAGTGCCACCCCTGGAGGCCCTATTCCCCCTGTTGCGCCTTCCTTGCTCCAAATCCTTAAATCTCCATGAAATGTGGAAGGGGTAGCTGTAGGCGCTCATAAGCATGCGAGCGCTGTAGGAGGAGAAAAGGCTGGAAGGCCAGCGGCATCTTCCTGTGCCAGATGCTCGTGGGAAGTGAGCAAGGAGGAAGGCCAAGAGCCTGTGGCATGTGCTGCACCATGATGAGGAGGTGCAGCAGGCCCAGGAACCACAGTCGCACCTGAGCAGAGGGGAAAAACAAGCACAAGGCCACAGAAGGCACCAGGACACCCACGCTCATCCCCCTGTAGGCTTGGGGGGAAGCCAAGGAGCGCGGCCCAGCGCAGTTGCAAGTGGAGTGTGGCAGGCAAGGGCCGCGTAGGGAGAGGCTCACCAGCATGGGGAGACACAGGCCTTGTGTCTAGGCATTAGTGGAGGGATTTTGTGGAATCAGAGCAAACAAAACTTGGTGTCGCAACAACAGCTAGCACTGTAGTTTAACATAGCAATCAGCAGGAAAAACGTTCACTTAAGGTCTATAAACAGTACAAATATATCGGAAATGAACAGTGTAAGCTTGAGCTAACTATGAGGGTGCAGAGTAGTCCTTCTAGCTCATTAAAGAGAATTGTACCTTATTAAATGGTGTCAGCACTAGCTACACATGGCAGGAGAAACCAGGCAAAGAGAAAACAGTGCAAGGAACCAACAGCCAACAAAAAAAGGCCTTGCAGAGCTATATTCCTGATAGGAAATAATTAATATTATTGAAAACACAACTGTATGTATATGGTAGGCTGCATTTTCTTGAAAGGTGAACCAAAATGCTAAGTACAAAGAAGCCTACCTTGAAAGTAGTACAGCAGGGATCCTGGTGTGCTTGTAGCCTGATCAGATGCACAATTTGAACTGGAGAGCAGGGGTTTCTGGGACCTGGATATACTAGAAATTTGATCCTAGAGTCATGTGCATCTCTAGCCTATCAGGTGGGCTAAAACCCATGAGGTAATGTCTGGAGTGCCATGGCTGGTCAACCAATCAAATGCTGTATTCACACACAGTTCTTAAATTGTTAGTCCATAGCCCTTAGCCCGAGTTCTAGTTAGTTCTGTATACAGTATGATATCATCTGAGATCTGAAACACACACAGTATGCAGTGACCTTCCACTATGCTGTTCAAAAGAGTCTGCTGCAAGATTGCATGTCTACAAATCATTACACACTACAGTGTGTGTATAACAAACAACACAATTCTTCTAGTAACAAGAGTCGCGCCAACAGAGCAGGACAGAGAGAAAGAGAGAGAGAGGTTCCCTCTGTTCAACTCCAAGCCAAGGAATCAGTCTGTTTTTGTCTCCCCCTCCCCCACTGCCCAACGTGGATTGCCTTGATCAAATGACCGAGTGAAATGTGGAAAATTATTCAGTCTATCACTTGTCTGTCACACATTCATTTTTATGGATAAAAAAACAACTTACTGATGAGAGGCAAAAACAGAGAAAGGTAAGGCAAGGCACTGGCAGGCAGGAAAAGCAAACAATTCTCTCTGGGCACTAGAAAGACTGAAGGAGTTAAGCAGGAAAAGCAGGAGAGCAGCAGACAGACACAGTGAGCATGAGTGAGTGGTAAGCTGGCAACAGTTAATGCAGCAGCAGTGACCATCAACCAGCAAGATTCGAGATTAAAGTAAAGCTTATGCAACGAGCTCGAGAGGACAAGTTGGAAAAGCAGCAGCATGCTTTTTTTTTTCACAGCAGCGAAGTGCAACCTATGCTTTTACTCTTGTGCCACCAGTTCCTGCAGATCATGGACAAGTGAGACCCGCTACTGGTTTTTGGAATTGGCCAGTCAGGAATCCGTTCCACAATTATGCAGAAAACCAGTAGTGCATCTCAGTGATGGCTGACCTGATGAGCTGGGGTCAATTTAAGCAAATGGAGATGTGGGCCAAGTCAGCGTGAGTAAGTGCACCAGAGAATAGCTGAACTATTAGTATATTGCACACGCAGCTGTAGCCAGCCCCATCAACATTTAATCAGCAGTGTGGGAAGGACTTTGTGTCTGCCCCCCAGAGGCTTGTGCCCAGGGTGGCTGCCCTTCCTAACCCACCCTACCTATGATACTGAACCCCACTGTGGCATTCGACAATCTCCTTGTGAAAGTCCTGTTCTGTGGCACTGCCTGGCCTGTGAATTGTATGTGTCCCAAAACATGTCACACTGCCACCCCTGGAACAATCCCCCTTTTTGTTTTTTGTATCCCCCTATGTGCCTTATCTGCCTTCAGGTTATGCTGCCTTAAGATTAACCAGGGCTGAGTTCTGGAATTTAATACCATCCCCCCTTCCTTTGCAACTTCCACCACAAGGCAAAGTAGCACTGTATTACATTGGTTAATCATGTCAGCCAAATTCAAAAGGTGGTAGCCATAAATCCAGCGAAACAAATATTGGTCATAAGTAGGTGCCAACATTGTCTGAAGACCTTCTTTTGCCACATGTTGAACATAGCCAAAAACCTATAAGACTAGCCAATGGAATGAATAAACTCAGAGCTGCAGCATTATAGAATTGATGGTTACTCTAGAGTTCTTGCCTTGTCTATATGAATCAGAAGGGTAAGAAAGTTCAAAGAACTTGATTAATTGAGCATCCTGCAGTGAGGACCCAGCCCCTTCCTGGGTGATTAAGAGAATGAATTATTAATCCAGGACTCCCACTGCCAATTTAATACCAATTATATGTTTGCCTATCCTGATTCCTATAGGTGCTTAAGGCTTGCTTCATATGAATATGTTCCCTTCCCTGATTTCCGCCTCAGTCTATATAAACTCAAGTTATTACCCCCCTTGTCTATAAATGAACAAATAGAAACATAGAATTTGACAGAAGATAAGTACCGTTTGGCCCACCAAGTCTGCCCATTTCATTACCTAATGCGTAGGCTGCAGATCCTAGTTAACCAACAGCCTACTTCCTCCTACCCGCTACTAGAATTGCCTTATGCCTGTCCCATGCAATTTTTGAATTCCCCCACTGTTTTTGACTCCAGTACCTCCTCAGGAAGGCTGTTCCATGCATCCCCAACCCTCTCCATGAAAAAATACTTCCTCACATTACCTCTGAGCCGTCCCCCCTCTATCTTTAAATTGTGCCCCCTTGTTCTTGCACATCTCTTTTTCTGAAAGATGCTACTGTCTTGGACTCTGTTGATTCACTTGATGTACTTGAAAGTTTCTATCGTGTCCCCTCTCTCCCTTCTCTCCTCTAGTGTATACATATTAAGCTTCTTTAATCTCTCTTCCTATGTCTTCTGGTGCAGACCCTGCAGCATTTAAGTTGCCCTCGTCTGGACAGCCTCCATCCTGTCTATGTCCTTGCAGAGATGGGGTCTCCAGAACTGGAAGCAGAACTCCAGATGGGGTCTCACCAACTGTCTGTACAGAGGGATAACAACTTCCTGTTTTCTACTGGTAATGCCTCTCCCTATGCATCCCAGTATCCCACCAGCCCTCCTTACTGCTTTCTCACATTGCTTGCCCACCTTAAGGTCATCTGATATGACTACCCCCAGGTCCCTTTCCATTTCTGTTGTTGTTATTATTTCACCCCCAATTGTGTACTCTTTCCCTGGATTTTTGTTTCCCAGGTGCATTACTTTGCACTTCTTTCCATTGAATCTAAACTGCCATACATTTGACCATGCCTCCAACCTTGCCAAGTCCCTTTGCATCCTCTCCACCCCACCTTCTGTAATTGCGAACTGTATGTGTACGTGCTTCAGGACCTCCTTGTGAATGAGCTTGCTCAATGGAGTCTTTCCTGCAATAAACTTGAACTTCTGTATCAACTCTGTTGCAGATCCTTGTGTCATCTGCAAAGAGACATACTTTTCTTTCCAGTCCCTCTGCAATATCACTTATAAAGACATTAAAGAGGACTGGTCCAAGTACTGAACCCTGCAGTACCCCACTAGTAACCCCTCTTTCTTCAGAGTAAACTCTGTTTACTATTACCCTCTGTATCCCATTGTCCAGACAATTTTTCACCCAGGCTACCACCTTGGGACCCACTCCAAGGCTGGCTAACTTGTATATTAATCTTTTGTGTGGGACTGTGTCAAATGCCTTGCTAAAGTCTTGGTAGACCATGTCCACAGCCCCTCCCTGGTCTACTACATTGGTTACTCAGTCAAAGAAATCTATTAGATTCATCTGACATGACCTTCCTGCTGTGAATCCATGCTGCCTTGGGTCCTGTGCCCACTGGCCTCTAGGAACTCAACAATTCTTTCCTTTAGAAGTGATTCCATCATTTTCCTTACCACTGAGGTTAAACTAACAGATCTGTAGTTTCCTGCCTCTGTCTTGCTCCCACTTTTGTGAAGGTGAATCAAGTCTGCCCTCCTCCAGTCCTTCGGTACCACACCATCCTCCCATGATTTGTTAAAAAGGGAAGTCAGTGGTGTCACTAGTTCTACCCTTAGTTCTTTTAGAATTCTTGGGTAAGTCCCATCACGCCCCATTGCTTTGTCCACCTAACAAACAAAGCGATGGTAGTTGCTTTCTTTTTTTGTATTTCTCCCCAGCTGCTTCAATGGTGTCTTTTATTAACCAGCCTCTGACTGGGCCAAAGTAAATTTCAGAAGCATACCATAAACTAATATTAGGATCCTGTTTTTATTAGAAAATTGTCTTTTTTATTTCCTGGCATCTGTTTGGCTGGTACCCCTTGCAGAGTGGTGCATTAGCTTTCAATAGATGCCCAGGGAATAAAAAGTGCCAGCCCAATTACTCCTTCACCCATGCACAAATCTTTGTGTCCACCCTGCTTAATCATTGGCCAAAACCACCCCACTGGATTTGAAATTGCCACCATTTTAATTTCTGTCTTAGCGAGAGATGTTAGCCCCCACACTCCATGCTTCAGTGCCAACTGTGAAAGGAAACCACACAATCCTTCACTTGGTATATTTTTGGCTACTTATTTTTTCAGTTACAGTGTTGTCTTCTACCATGCCCCGTGACTTTCTCCATACCTGAAACAGCAGACCGCGCTCGTCTCACTCCTCCAGCAGTCTGAGACTTTCACTTCCGATGGCTTACAGGTGACCAAGAACAATGGCAAACCAAAGAGGCCACCTGCCCCTGAGAGGAGGTTACCGTCCACACACCTCCAGAACTGCAGAAACTTTAACCCCATCCCCAAAATCCTTCCTGCTTTACTCCAAGATACCACCGGTGTTTCCTGGCAATGCTACTCTTGCTTAGGTAGTGCTATTCCCACATTCTGTTGCATTATCTCCCCATGATGGAAAAAAAAAAGAGCCGTACACTTTGATGTGTTTTAAAATGAATATGTAATGCGGCCATGCTCCGTGACAACAGCAGGCTTTTAAAATGAACTGCAGACACCCGACACATCTGAATGACCTGAAACATACCTGTTGCAGATCAGGGGGCTACATTCTTCCATTACGCCAGATCACTGATAAAAATAAAGGCTTCTCTCTTTTACACCTGTGATCCTCCCCAATTTAAGAATAGAAGTGACAAAAGGCAGGCCTGCAAATTAAACTGTTCCATAAGGAGGGGTGGGGGTAGTGGACTGTTGAAACACAAACTCTGCTGTAGGGACACCAGAAGCATTCAACAGCTATGCTTTCATTTCCTTAATTACAGCATCTCCATTAGGACAAAAGTTTTCTGTTCCAGTACTGGTGGAGGAACTATTTAATTACAAAACTGAATGTCACTTAATTATTTTATTAACAATTTTTTTCTCTGTCATTTCTTTTTACTGTGCCCATTTTCTAAGCACAATAATACTTTCCAGGTGCTATAAGTCCCTCTGCTTGTGGTGTCAGGCCTCATTACACCCCTGGGCGGTCCGATATTGCCCAATACCACCCACCCTGTTGGGTATTATTGCTTGCTTAGTGCTTGGGGTTATTTTGTCAATGCAGCAGATTGTGGCTCTAATTTAAGTTCCTCCATGTTCTGATTGCATAACAGTGGAAAATAAATGTAGAATCATTAGCTAGCCACTGAGCTGCTGCAAGCACTAATGGTACTTCTCTTGGTACAGACCTGTTAATCCTCACCACAGAGAGGAGAATTTGAAGCCAAGTGACTGTGGGAACATAAACTAATGATTTAACACCCTCCTGCAGGGCCCAGCTGGCCAGGTTATTGTTATGCCTGACCTCCTCTTCCTAGGCAGGTACCTCCTGCCCATTACAAGGCCCAATCTTTTCCCCGAGTCTAAAATATAGCTAGTACCCTGCCACTGCCCTCGGTGGACTACCAAGTTTAAATATTGTTACCAGTTACCCACATCACCCCCGTGTCTGTCTTTTTTTTTGTCAGGCTACAAAAAAAATCTCCCCTCCCTTCTTTGCTGCCCAAAGCCCCAATACTTGTCCCAAACTTTTCCTCTTCCCTTACTCTGCACCTGCTGCTTCCAGCCACTGATGGAAATCTTAGTCAATCCATTATCAACAGCTGCCCCATTCCCCTATCATCCCAAATTACAAATTCCCATATTCAAAAAAAACTGCTAGAGATGTTGCGAAACTATATTTCGACGGCAAAATTCCACAAAATTAGCAATTTCACCTTGCAAAATATTTTGTGAAATTCACCCATTACGTGAAATAATCTGCTGGGTGCAAAATGCAGAATTTTGGCTGCTAAATGCAGATTTTTATCATTAAAGAGGTGGCATTTTGCAGGCGAAAGATGAATTTCACCTTCTGCATGGGGAAATTCACCTTCTGCAGGTGAAATGTCACCTTCCACAGGTGAAATTTCACATTACATAGGTGAAATTCTGAATCTCTCTTCCACAAAAATTTTGTGAAATGGTTGAATTTTGTGAAACATTTCATATAACAAAATTTTCAAATTTGGCACATGTCTAATCCCTGCAAGTGCCAGTTCTCCTTACCTCCATTTTTTGTGTCACTCCCCATACCTTCTAAACTTTTCCCCATGCTTCCCCCAGTGAAGCCCCCTTTGTATGATACTACTATGTCCCCTGCCCTGTACTGTAATAGCTGCACACTGGGATGGAAGACTTTTTTTTTGAGACCATGTCCCTTTCCAAATTTCTACCTTCTAGCCTCCATAAGCCCACCACGCATGCTGCAATAGTAAGAACTCTGTCTCAGCCTTATTCCTCTATAATGATATGTGTCTCCCACTAATTGTTATGAATCTTATGTCCCACAGTAGTATAGGGCATTAGAATATGAGCTGAGCAGTTATTTTATCTACCTGATAAATGTTTATCCCTGACCAGCAAGAGAAGTTCCAAATAGTGTCTATGATCCCTCTTTATATATATACAGTATATATTTATATATATATCTATATATATATATATATATATATCCCTGACCTGCCATTAAGTCAACGGGCAAAACCCATATAAAGGTCATACAATTCAAATCTTTCTGGTTACCCTTATTAGCTGGGCTAGCCCATTCCGGTTCCTACACTATTCCTAAATGACCTGGCCACTTGCAACCTTTGTCCAAAGCCTACACTTCTAAGAACCTTCGGTGTCCTAGCAATGCACTCAGCCCTGCTTACAGACTGTGATTTCTCTTGCTTCGGTTGGTCATATGGAAAAACCTATGTGCAAATGTGTGAGACACTTTTCCAGTTCCTGAAATGTTTTCCATTTCCAGTCAAATTGATCAAGTAATCAGTTTTTCATGTCACATGGAAAGAGTAAAATACTGAATTAATTCACTTCGATTTTGCATACTACATGTCATATACTTTTATTGCGGTTTAGGCAATTTGAACTTTTTGCTGGAAAATTTCCCATCCCCCTTCTTTATTCACACAATCAAGACCTCCAGCTATTCTAACAGTATTACTTTTCTCTCCCTTTTTTTGAATGTCTGAAGGTTAAAATGCTGTTTCCTTCACTCTGTCTCTTTGCCTTCCCCCGTCCTTGCCCTCCTGACCACATGGCCTCCAGACTTATGCCTCCTTGTCTAAACACAATCATCCCCTTTTCATTGTGGATTTTATTCTTATTGGGGATTATTCACAAACAAATATGCAAGAGGTGCGTATCAGGGCGTGCAGCTCCGCACCCGAGGGAGTTCCATGTAGAGGACGTATTCATGACCACAGGCCCCTGCCCAGCTCCCCTAAGTGGCCCCGCCTCCCCAGCATGCAGGTCTGTGGGGTGCAGGTGAGTGTGGAGCATTGAGCGCAGATCAGGGTGGGCAGCTAATTGGCAGGGACCCTCAGTGGATCCTTTACTCGTCTCTCTTGTGCCATGTTGCTGGTCGGCATGCAGAGCACAAAGCAAGCCATTGTGGGTGGTCACCCCACCAACTTGATCCCGGACTCCAGATGTTCACCGACAGCAGGGGTTGCTTTGTTGGGATTGCTGATGCCCCCCACTATGCCAGCCGCCTCTGGAGACAGCCTCCCCTGGGGTGCATAGCTGGCCCTGGTGGTTTATGGCTGCCTCCCAGATGTGGTTCTGTCAATCCCCACACACAGCATTCCACATGGTTGTAAATGCCGTGAAGTGCTGGCTCACCCCCCACACCATCCCTCAGCCTGCCCCCTCATGGTGCTCTGTGACCAGCCGGGGGATTGGGTGCATAGAGGGGCGAATCCTGTTGCTGTATGCAGCAGAGGGGGTGTAGTGGGTGCTGGTGTCTGTGTGTTGGCTACACGCCTGATTTACATGGTGCATAACCACCACAGCCATTCATGAATATGACCCATTGTCTTTATTTAATAAGCTACCAACTTTTTTTTTATTAAATTGATAATTTCCAACATTGATCCTTGCCTTTCCCTTTTTTGTCCCCTCCGCCTGAACAAAAATCCACCAGCCAATGTCCTGGATTTGTTCATGTGACATAGTACTATAGCTTCCCTTAGCCAAATACAGTCCCCACCGTGAACATAACTGAATTAATTTTCTAGCTTTCATGTCCCTGGTTCCCCCGCTCTGGTTCCCCTTCAGCCTTGTTTACCAAATTAGTCTCCCCACTCATTTATTAATTCCCCCTTTTTTTTCTGTTTTTTTCATCTCTCTTAGTATTATCCTTGCTGCCCTGTGATGCTAGTGTAGGGTCTATGCCTTGCTCCTTCACCACCTTGCTTGCCCTTCATTGTACCAGCATCTCTAAATAACCACTTCCAACACTCTAAAAGTTTTTTTTTTTCTAAACCCATGGATTTGCTAGCCTCACATCCTGCACCATGATTCAGTTCAAGCAGAACCTCCCTCTGGGGCCATTTCTCCTGTCCCCCTGCATAACATGGTGCCTGCCATGAGGCTACTCGGTCCCCCCACTGCCAGATTCTGTTATCTGTTCACAATCCCTGTGATCCAGCAGATCTTTTTCCATTGCGTACTCCCTATTCCTTTTTTTCCCTCTACCACACACAACAAATGACCTCCCAAACCTAGACACAGACAGATATCAGGATCATATTCTTCCATGACCCAAATGGTGGCCGCCATGTGTAACTCTGATGATATCAGATGCTGAACCGTGGTATCAAAACTGCAATCTGACATCTGTCCCATGTATTGTTGACCTGCTCCTCTAAGAAACTATTAAATATCTCAGACTCTTCCCTGCTCCTAATCTGTTGTATTTGGCAAAAACAGTGATGCTTTCTAGCCATTGGCCATGGTAGCAGCCACCCAGCCATCTCCACCAGTAACGTGTGGTATTTTTACTGTGGCCTGAAGTACAGTAAGCTAAATACTTTAGTGCATTGCTAAACTTCATCACTTTTGTTCCTGAACACTATGCCAAAAAAGGGGTCTGAATTTGGTGGCAGCTATATGTGCACTGAAGTAATACATTTTTCATGCCCATTACTCATACTCTCTGAACTGTGATCTACATGTTGTAGAAATACCTCTAGATGGCACTAATGCATTAGTTCCACTCGGTCTTCAGAGGGATGAGTGTCCCTTAAAATTAGTGCAATATCATTAAAGAGTAGAAGTTAAGAAATGCAATTTACCCAGCCTTTACTGTAAGAATGCTTGAGTTATACTAGCTTTCTCTCATTAGTTAATGACCCCTGGAAGGGGACTCTAATTACTGTACAGTCATTTACCCAAATGACCAATCTTTCAGCAATTTTTAAAGAAACTAATTCTGTGGATGAGAACATTTAAGTTAGCTAACACTTTCTCATCCCAGGTCTGTCAATAGCAAATGGTTTGCCTACTATAAAGCCATCTCTGCTGTTACATAGTCAATAATTCAATCTACAGGACAAAACAGGGAAATTGCCCTGAATTTACAGGGAAATTCCAAATCAATCTGGGAGCACTCAGACCATGCATTTTTAAATATTTTCCTCTACCCACCCTCCCTGTTCACCTCTTTTATTCTTTTCAGTTCCCTTTGTGTTCCCTGCAGCCTTTCTTTTACTCACTTTTACAACCTTCATAAACCAAACCAGTTAAGATGAAGTCACTTTCCTCAGCCGACTGATGTACTAGGCAAAATTCTAACAAAACAGAATGGGGTTCCTCTTGGTGCAGTCTCTTTTAAACCCTTGTTCCTTTGTTCTCCCAACAGCCAATCACCTGCCCTTTCCCCTTTAGCTCCCCCTTTTGAGCTGACTCTCTCTATTCCGAGCACCACTTGTTCTTGGCTCTCTCATTCTCTCTCTCTCTCTCTCTTATTCCTCTCCCCAACCTCTCCTTCACTCAACCCTCCCCCCTTCCCTCTCCCCTCCCCCCATTCATCTAGTCACTTTCAGGTTGACAACTCTGACAGTGGAGGTTGCCTTTTAGTTGGCAACCCATTTTAGCTGTGGAATACTTTCAACCGATAGGGAGGGACAGGACACTGGAGCAGAGCTGAGACAGGTATGTATATGTTCTTTAAACCAAAGTCAGCACTTTAGCTCTGTCCACACACTGCAGCCTCAGACAGTTGAACCTGGAGAGCTCTGACATCCCAATAATGCAGTCATGGTGGTAGCTGAATAAGGAACTCTACTTGCTTCTAAAAACACTTTTGTTTGTCTACAAAACAGCAGCACTCTCAGTTGGGGGGGGTCCCATTTGCTTGTGAAAAAAAAACTAGTAAAACTATGTATATGTACAAAACAAGAACACCTTCTAAATAGCAAGTGTACCAGTAGAAAGACTACTTTACAAGAAATGTAATTTAATTCAGTTTTACCAATGTTTAACAGATGTTTTGTAACTTTCTAAATATTTTATAAAGTAAAAGTCACATAGGACCCATTTTCTAAGCGCAATAATATCCTCTAGGGTGGGTGGTATTGGGCTATATCCTACCTTCAAGGAGCAATTACATCCCTGGGCAGTTCAGTATAGCCCAGTACTGCCCACCATGTTAGGTAGTATTACCTACTTAGAAAATGGATAGAGAGAATTCTTGATTCTGATTGGCTAAGACCACCAACCAGCTAGTCAGACAATAGAGACCTGGAAATAATGAGCCCAGTCTCTGACTGCCTGATTTAATTCTAATATTACTGTGCCCACTAAATTTTAAAAAGTGACCTGCTGCCATTTTATTTCTTGCTTACAAAGCGAGATACATAGTGATGCCTAGTAGGTGCCCCCGTCTCAGTCACTTTTAATTAAACCAGAAGATCAATCCTAACTTTTTTCATTGTTAAACAAAAGAAAAGTGAAATAACTTCATACAACAATCACTTTGCCAACTGATCACCACTGCAACTTCTGATGTCCAGCTTGTTCTCAGGTTCTACATGCATACAAACTACTGGCCACTGCCAACTGAATGCCAAATAAATGTAAATGTGGTATAAAAATGAAAAGCAAGCCTCAACTTTATTTTAAAATAAAAAAAAGAAGTAAAGATAGTGTTCTGATACCATTTTCTCTTGTTGCATGCTTCCAGGTGTCATGTCATTTAGTCACACACTTCAACAAAGTAAAAACCAAAACAAACTGGACCTCTAGTCATGTTGGAAAACAGGCTGAAAACATTAACCACATACTTAAAACACTGGGACTGAAGTGGGGGAGAGATACTCCTGCATTCAACATGATGGCTACAGTGCTCTCTACTACCAGTAACAGCACTATGCAATGCAGGGACAACTTTACACAAACATATATTTTATTGATTTTTATTACCTTTTTTACATTTTTAAATTAAAAAAAAAAACATTTTATTTACGTGAACCCCAAACCTATTTTCTAAGTGCAATATCACCTTCCAAGGTGTGTGGTATGGGCAATAACAGACCTTGCAGGGGCTATAAATCCCTGCACCTCTGGTGTTGGGCCTCATTATTCCCCTGGGTGGTCCAGTATAGCCCAATTCCACCCACCCTGGTGGGTATTATTGATTGCATAGTCAACAGATGGAATGTTTACAATGACTGGAATACAAGAAATAAAATATGCTCAGTTCTGCTGGCAGAACATTCATAGCACCACAGAAACACAGACTGTAATGGCATATAAGGACCACTTGCTTTATCTAGTCTGCCTATTTTCCCTTCCGATGCTGTCTTGGTAGACCCTACCTGGTCTCCTTCTTCCTCCGACTGCTTCCCTATCAAGATTCCTTTGTGCCTGTCCTATTCATACTTGAAGCACATCACTGTTTTCACCACCCACCACCTCAACTAGAAGACTCTTCAAGGCATCTCCCACTCTTTCAGTGAATAAGTACTTCTTCACATCCCTCCTAAATGTCCCTCCTTCCTATTTTACTGCTGCCCCCTGTTCTTGTGCACCTTCTCCTCTGAAAAATACTCCCCTCTTGTACCTTATTCTCCCCTGTGAGATATTTACAGGTCTCTATTATGTCTTCTTCCCCCACCCTCTCTTCCACAGTGTACTCATTGAGATCACTCAGTTTTTCCTTATAGGGGATCAGATTTAGCCCCTGAACCCTTTTATGTGCCCTTCTCCAGACAGCCTCTACCCTGCCTATGCCCTTCCTGTTTTGCGGTCTCCATAACTGGACACAGTACTCCAGGTGGGGTCTTGTCAACAATCTATACAGTGGTAACACCGTTTCTCTCTCTCTCTCTCTCTCTCTCTTCTTTTGCTAGTAATACACTTCCCTATGCACCCTAGCATCCCATTGGTCCTACCCTCTGCCTTGTCGCACTACCTTTCCACCTTGAGGTCAGCAGAAATTATTACTCATGAGTCTCTTTCCTGCTTGGTAAGCGTCAATATTTCTTCACCCATATTGTACTTTGCCTCAGGGTTTTTGTGCCCTAGGTGCATGATCTTGCACTTTTTTGCATTGAAATCCAGCTGCCATACCTTTGACCACTGTTCGCATTTTCTCAGGTGTCTACGCATTATCTCTAACCCCCGGGTGTCTACCCTCTTGCAGATTTTGGTGCCATCTGCAAAGAGGCATACTTCTCTTCCAGCTTTTTTGCAACGTCACTTTTAAAGACATTAAAGAGGACTGGTCTAGTACTGAACCATGAGGAACACCGCTGGTCACTCTCCCCTTCTGTGAGTGAGTGCTGCTTACCACCACCCTCTGTTGTCTATCCATCAATTAATTTCATACCCAGTTTATAAGCTTACAACCAACCTCCAGACTACCCCGTTTTCTTATAGATTTCCTATGTGATACAACGTTGAAGGCTTTGCTGAGTTCTGTGTAGGCCACGTTCACTGCCCCACACTAATCTATTTACCTGGTCACCCAGTTGAAGAAATCAGTCAGGTTAATCAGACATGACCTCCCTCCATGAATCCATCCAGCCTTTGGTCTTGTAAAAAACTGAATTCAAGATATGTTTACTACACACACTCTCACAACAGAATGTCTCAGAAAGAAGCAGGGATTCTGTTTTATTGGTAGTAGGTTAGGCAACAGAGATAATCCTGGTAAGAATATGAAGGGCAAACACCAGAAATTAAAACTAAATACAGCAGTACTTCATTTTAAAATTTGTATATGTATGTGCACAGAGAGGATTACAATGGCAAATAATATCAAATAACTATTTGTTTCTTTGTTAGAAATTTGGAAAATACCTTTGAGCACAGACTCTTTTACAAAGGTTCCATGTCAGGTTAACAGACATTAGACACAATTAACATCATATGGTCAGACTAGGTACATAGCTTACAGTAGGTTACAGTGTTACAAGTACATAGTTTACAATAGGTTAACGTGTTACAGAGTCATTACTAGTACCATGGTTGAGTACAGAATCAGATAGATAGGGATTTGAGAGGTGTAGTAGCACTTCAGGGGGAGGGAGGAGAGGGGATGTGGAGGATACCCTTATGGGTCAAGTAAAGGGGATGACAGAGCAGTCTCCTGAGAGGCATTGTTGAGGGGTGGAGTGGGAGTGCGGGAGGTGGGAAGGGGTGGGATGAGGTGAGGATAGGGGATAGCAAGGACAAGGGCAGGAGGGATAAGTGGAGGGAGACGGAGGCCACAAGGGACTTGATGGGTAGTGAGGAGTCACCCCTTATGGGAGAAGTCTCTCACTTTGCAGGGGAGGAGGGTGTGACAGTCAATCAGATGGAAGGCTTGGTAAGCAGAAGAGGGGAGTGGTCAGAAGCAGTAATATTTTGAGTTTGAACTAAGGTGTTGCCTCAGACCAGTTTTGAAGTGAGAGAGGCTCATGGATGTACATAGGGGACCAGAGATTTTGTTCAGCCATAGGGGGGCCCTAAATGTGAAGGCACATTGTCCAAGGGCAGTTCAGTGAAAGGGTATGGACAGAACTCCATGCATACTACCTCGGGTATCATATATGGAGAAAGCCAGGGATAAGATGCTAGATACACAGGGGGTGTTTTCCCCATCAGTGCCTTCTTCCTGAGGAGGCAGGTTTGGAACTTGATCCTGCTCCTAGTGGCATCCACTTTGTCAGATCATATAGAGAGCAGGTATGCAAAAGTCAGTCTGCAGCCAAGGTGAGCCTGCAGGCTTTATTGAGGGCAATATGAATCCTCTTGAGTGTCATATCCATGGCCACACCATAGACAACCAGGCCATAATCAATGGTTGATAGGATGGAGCAGGAGACTAAGAGGCAGAGTTCCTCAAAAGTGAGATAATTCCTATGCCTGTAGAGGACACCCAGATTAGTGTTCACTGTCTTGACTACTGAGCCAACATGATAGGTGAAGGAGAGGGTGTCATCAGTGGTGACCCCCAAGTACTTAAATGTGATCACTTGTTCCAGAGGTACACAGTCTTTGTTGGAGATGAATCCTTTTTATAGTGGCAACTGGATATCAGCATGGTGCTGTGACTATTTTTTATTGAAGCCAATTTTACTTTTTGTGGCCTACTTCAGGGTTTTTAGTGAGTAGAGGTTGCAACCACATTTGTGACGGTAGCCAGGTAATTGTGGTTAGTATTGATGTTATTGTGATGAGGCTGCTGGATCTTTATCCAGTGATGTTGTGCTGAGATAATAGCACAGGTAAAGGTGGCACTCAGTCAATCATGTTTCTGGTTTTTGAACCCCATTTTAACAATTAGGTTTACTATGGGCAACAGCACCAGTAATTAACTACATAATAAATTAAATTATGTTCATTCATTCATTCATTCATTCATCCATTACTTACTTGACAGTGGGGTCTTCAGTCTGCTAAATGGGATTATTTTCCTTTTTTACAGGTGTAGTACATAAATGATTTATTTGGGTTACTGGGAGAGAGGTGGGTGGTAGCTAGAAGGGAGTAGGTAGGGGGAATTCACTGAATGATGGGGTAATATCAAATGAGGGAAGTGTTAGGAGTTGGGTTTTGAAGTGTGAGTGAGAAGAAGGATTATTATAACTGAATAGCTGATATATTTCCTGGGCAGCTGCAAACTTCGCCGGGGAGGAGGCTTTATTTTTCGATCCAGTGAGCAGCAAGGTGGGGATATTTTACTGAAAAGAGTTGGGGAGTATATTTTGATGGTGGAGTAGTGGGTGAGGCTAAGAAATATTTAAAAATAGTGACAAAGTTGTTGTGACCACTGGGAACATTGCAAAATCTTGCGAGGTGTGATGTTCTCACCTTTGCACCAATTGCACAAGCAAAGTAAAACTCCACATTTTCTCTAATGTAGGATAATAGAATACAAGGGTACCAGTGTGCAATGAGTTTTTTTACAAACCCAAAGTTTGAGAAGTGACATAAAGCACAATAGCAAAGCTCAATCAGCTGATACAGGCATCACACAGTGAGGGTGTGTAAAATAAATGAATTACAAACATATCATATTTTTTTAAATATCAGATTTTACTTTCCATGACTTCTTTAGATCATGAGCTGCAGCTTCTTCTGCCTCAAGAAACAGGGAGTGCAGTGTGACAGAATGATATCAGTTATTCAGGACATGAGTGTTATGCCACAGTTTTGCATAATGAGAAATGCACAGACAGATTTAAAGTGCTGTAGATATGTAATCAATGCTAACCAGAAATTATAAATTTAAATAAAAATATTTACTGATAAAAATTGATACATTGTATTAAGACAAAATAAGGATTACACAATGAAAATCATTCACTGAGCATGATAACAATAAAATGTGACATTGCTGCTGCTTAAGCAAGTTTTATCTTATGTTGGTATAAGTAAGCAATAAGACACTCTGGGGCAGTGGTTGTCATGGTCCCAGGTGCGTAGTGAGACATGAGGTGCTTGCGCCAAGTGCCTTCAGCACCTGGAAGTGCATTAACCCCTATCAACCACCACCTCAGAGTGTCATAGTATGCTTATAAAATGGGTCCCCATGCGCAAAACCTTAAATTGAGAAAACAAAAGTTTAAAAATAGAAAAACATGAAAAAAATAACATTTTTCTTCTAGAAAAGAAAAATAATTCTTGTTTTAGGTCACTTTGTGTTGTTGTTTTTTTTACGATGTACCACATTGGCACTGCTGTGATGAAAGCAAATATATATATATATATATATATATATATATATATATATATATATATATTCTCTGCACAAAACTTTGTTTATGCATCATTTGAGTTCCAGTGACAAAAGTTGGAAAATGCGGTCGTAGGATTTCCAACCCTAACACCCCAACCCACCCTAGGTTTGTAGCTCTAACACCCCATCCTCACCCTGGCATTCCAACCCTCACACCCTACCCTGCATCCAGGAATAGGCATGGGAGTGTGCCTTTGGGTTGTGAACCCTAACACTCACACCATTGCATGAGTAAGTAAGCTGAGATTGGTACAGTACAGGAGAATGGGGTAAGCTTTAGTGTTCGCAACCTCAAAGCACACCCCAAAGCCTGTTCCTGCATGCAGGGTGGAGGTGGGGTTTTAGGGATGGAAACCCAGGGTTGGGACGGGGTGTTAGGGTTGGAAACCCTAAAACCACATTTCCCAACTTTATCACTGGAACCCTAATGGTGCAATAACAACATTGTTTGCAGAGAATTTTCTTACTTTTTGAGAAAGTATGATCATATGGTATCCTAATGGTGCATTAACAACATCTTTTGCAGATAATTTCCTTACTTTTTGAGACTGTATAATAGTAGATGAATTTGCTTGTTGGAGTACAGGGTTTCCCAACCATCCGTAATTTTTGAGAGATTATAATTGTATCCTTATCTCTCTGTGGGTGCACAGGGCCCAAAGGGCCCTGCACTCCCATCACTCCATTCTCCTCTGTGCATTTCAGTGTGGGAACTCAGGGCCCTATGGGCCTGTACTGCATGTATGGATAAGGCCTGCACTCCCAGCATGCCTTAATGGTATTCATATTTGCATCTGGGACTGCACAGTGCCATCCATCCATAATGTTAGCGATATTGTAATCATATGCTTATTTCCACGTGGGAGCTCAAGGTGCACCAGGCCCTGTGCTCCCATAAATCCTAAATGGTATCCATATTTGCATGTGGGAGCACAGGGCCCTACAGGCCCTGCACTCCTATTCATGTATAATTTTTGATAAAGTGTAAGGCCCTGAACTTCAATGCCATAGTGTGCTGACCCAAAGAAACACCTGAAATTGCAATGTTCTCCTATAGAAAACACAGTAAAATGTGAAACCTGTGTAACTTTACACCAAATCAATATATTTTCACAAAACCAGCAGCAGGTACATCGATGAGATAAGCTGTGTGTAGGCTGGAAATTTCAGAAGAAAATTGCAAACTGTTTCTTCACAGTGCAGTGACAAAGAAATGACTCTGTACACTTCCCATTACAATGTTATCCTATGGGAAACTAAGAAAAATGTAACCCCACAGAACTCCAGAGCAAAGTAATATATTTTTACCAAACCAGCAAAAGGCACATCTGTGGGGAAAGACCTTAGTATCTTGAAAATTTTAGTACAAAATAGCAAGCGATTTTCTAACTATACAGTGACAAAGAAACAGCTGTCTTAAAAATCCTTTTTCACAAATTGTGAAAAAGAATCCTTTTCGGCAGTTCCTTTTTTTGCAATCTGTGGTAAATGAAAAATGAGGTTGCCCCTTTAAGAGCATCCTGACTTATCAGAGATTTTCTCCAGTGAAATGGCAGGAGGAGGGGGAGGAGACTTATAGGAAAGATAAGAAGGGGATCGGGTAGTACGACAGAGGGAATCCTGGGAAAAGGGAAGGCTGGGAGGAGAGAAAGAGAGATGATTGGCTAGAAGGAGGGGGAAGGCTGAAAGGGAGTATATAGGGCTTGGTTTGCAGGACAGAACCCTTCTTGTTGCAAGTTCCAAATTTTTACATCATAACCGAGAAAGGAAGAAGAAGAGAAAGATTATGGTTTGATCAGAAATAAGAGGGGTGCTGGTTTACACGCCCGAGCCCAGGAGCAAGACAAATTATGGATTTTGGGGTGTATAAAGATCAAATATGAAGGACTAAGGAAGTAAATGTGTATGAATGTATTGTATTTTGGAGCGTATTTCATAATGAAATTATTTTTAAATAAAGGCAAGAATAATAAAATCTTGAGTAATGGATATGTTCAGATATGTGTGCTGAATAAACAATAGCCAATTGAGCACTCAGTCAGGTATATAAAATCTTCATTTCACAAGGGGAGTCCCAGTGACAATCCTTTTTCACAAATTGTGAAAAATAATCCTTTTTCGTGATTCGTTTTTCCGTTTGTGGGAAAAGAAAATCCATTATTGCAAACTGTGGAAAAAGATCCTTCCTCATGGCATAGGTTTTCCATGATTTGCAAAAAAAGGATTTCCCATGCTAAAAAAATCACATTTCTGGACAACTTATCAAAAACCTGACACCAGAATCTGATTCTATGTGCCCCGATTAGGTAAACACAACTGTTGGTGTTTACTAAAGACCTCTATTTTTTTAGCAATTTAATTTTGTTTCCCTCACTGACTGAAAACAAGATGATGGCAGTACAAAAAAAATTCTGCATTTGGGCAAGAGATCCCGTGTTTGCAAAAAAAGGATTCCGTAGTTGTGATAAAGTATCCTCTTTTGAGCGGGACATCTAACTGGTCCCATAGAAAATAATGGGAAACTTTAAAATGTAATAACTTTGGAACAGATTTATATTTTTTCACCAAACCTTCAAAAGACGCATTTGTGACCCAGGACCTATATACCCTAAAACATGTCAGATCAAAATTCCACACCATTTTTGTGCAGAGGCATGACAAAAATTTCACCAAAGTGGTTATTTTCACATTTGTTGATAATTCGTATCTCCGCACCCTCACATCTGACCATAGAAACATAGAAACATAGAATTTAATGGCAGATAAGGACCGCTTGGCCCACCTAGTCTGACCAAAACTTAACTTGTCACATCAAGAGATCTTTGGTCCCTGATGACACATGCAAAATTACATGTGAATCACTTGAACGGTAGCAAAGTTATTAAAGTGCAAAATTTTGGGTAA
This sequence comes from Neoceratodus forsteri, assembly GCA_016271365.2. Lineage (NCBI taxonomy): Eukaryota > Metazoa > Chordata > Ceratodontiformes > Ceratodontidae > Neoceratodus > Neoceratodus forsteri. The sequence continues at coordinate 841,878,446 of CM057459.1, read as the reverse complement.
AACATAGAACTGACCAATTAACCCTAATATAGGGATGCAACCTCACCCCTTTACCATATATATTTATACCATGGGGGTGAGAGCTTTCTTAGTAGAATATCCTGTGTTATTTCCACTGCAGTGAGGTTAAATCCTGATGACATCAGCAGAGTGAGAACAAATGCCATTTATCCACACTCTGCTGATGTCACCAGAGTGAGGATAGCTTCACTGCAGCTTGCATTCCAAATGAAACTGCTTCAGAAAAGGTTATCTTTCTCACTGAAGCTGCAACTTACTCAATTAGCTTTGAAAAACACTCTCACCTGTGTCCCATTATGTTTCTAACACTCCTAGGTCCTTACTGTGCTCATCTCAGCTTTAAAACAATTTGAATTTTAAAGGAAACTCCTTCACACAGCAGTTTCTCTCTCTCAGTGCTACCTGCAACAGTTTCCCTCTCACTGAAGCTGCAACTTACTCAATTAGCTTTGCAAAACACATTCACCTGTGACTCACTGTGTATCTGACTCACAGTACATTCACAACACACACACACCACACAGAATGAGAAGAAAACACACAGAAGCAGGAAAAAAAATTCCTAAAGCTCACACCCCATGGTATAAATTGCACACATAATGTGCAGCTCAGTGGATATGGAAAATATCCTCACTCCTGCAGAGTGAGCTGTGCATTCTCACTCTGCAGGATTGAGAATATTTTCCATATCCCACTCCTGCCCATCATGTATCTCTCTCTCTCTCTCTCTCTCTCTCTCTATCTATATATATATATATATATATATATATATATATATATATATATATATATGTATGTATAGTTTTAAATTAATTTATTGAAAAGTTTCACCAGAAAAATACAGTGAGCAATCGAAATTACTTGTCTCATGGTACGTCCTGGGAGAGGGGGGTACCTGTGGGCAAAGGAAACATACACAATTGTCATAATAGGTACAAAATACTTACATGAATGATGGATATATAGTATTGATAAAATAGGTTACAGAGCCAATACAACAGTTAATCATGTATACATCATAGTTAAAATTAGGGTACAGTAAGTCGATACAACAGCTTTGTTGCAGATACAGTCAAAGAGAGCAAGGGACTTTACAATCGGCCTGTTATAAGAGCTAAGACACAAGGAGCTGTTAAATTTATTTATTTATTAAATGCTTTGGAGTTGTTGACCGGGTGGTGGTGGGATAGAGAGTAGGGATGGAGGGGTTATGTACAGGTGCAGTTAGTGGAGTAGAAGTTAAGTAGAGTGGATGAAATTATATATAGATAGATATTTATATTTTTTTCAGCCTCATTCACAGTTTTATTTCTGCTTTCTTTTTCAGGTTAGGAGAGAGGGAGGAGTGAAATATTTGTGTGGTCAGCCACTTTAGGAGATCAGGATCTGTGCAGTTGGCCACTGCTAAAATAAGATAGAAAAGGCCTTCACAGCGGTTCCTTTTTTAAAGTTTGTTCTACTTCAGTTTCCCATTTTATGCCTGCTAAGTGTTCCATGTAAGGAAAGAGAGTTAGGGAACTTCGTGCATCTGGCTACCATAAGGAGAGTGACACCAGGAGCTGTGTAGCCATCTGCTGGTAATGAGGAGAGAGCTTGAGGGTGCCATTTCTTGCGTGCTGCCACATTATAGCTAAAACAGAAGAAACCTTTCCTCAGTAGCATCTGTTTTCTTTAAGTATTGTCTCTAAAGACTGAAGAGAGGACAGCCAACAGCAGGACTCATAGACCTGCAGTGCAGCACGGACAGTAGAGATGCAGTGAAGTTTAAATTCCTTGTCGAAGTGCAGGTGAAGTGGCCACTTCACATTCGTTTATGGCTACATGAAGTCCCCATTATAATGGGTGACTTTGCACTGCTCACTTCTCTTTGACTTTGCCTTATTTTTACATAAAGGCAAAGTGAGTGATAATGAAACAGCCCACAGATCACGAGTCACAGACTCACAGTCTACAGATCATACGCTGCAGGCAGGGAGGTAATCAGCCAGACAGTAAAATAGTTTCACTTTTGCCTTGCCTAGACTTGGTGAAGGAGCTTTTGTCTGCAGCAGATGGCTGCCATTTTTACCACGCCTCACATGCGCTTTGCAAAGCTGGCAGATTGCCACTGTTCCACCACTTGCATCTTTTACAAAAAATCCCAAACAAGGGATTTTGAAGCCCTACTTTTCAAGTGTACCTGATGCTGCATATTCAACTCCATTTTTTTCAACACTGAAGGGGGGGGTGTATTGCATGAATTCTGTTGCCGGGCAGACTTGGACTCTACCTGACCACCACAATCTATGACTATTTTGGGGTCATCATCATCAACAGGCACAGCTACATCACAACTTTGAAGAGGGGTTGATTTACTAACAGACTGTTTGCACACAGTCACCTTTACTTTCTTTTTCTCTGGTTCCCAGTTGGGGTCACTGAAATCATCATAATCATCATCCACATCCACAATTTCAGTTTGGATGCAGTCCTGTGAAGAACATGTTCCAACCACAGTCTCATTATGATCATCCACTATTTTTTCTTCAACATTTGAATCATTGGATGGCCCAGGAATAACCTCAACAGCAATCAAAACATTACATTGTGACTGTGAGTCATCGTCAGGACTAGAATCATGTTCAACTACTTTGGGGATAGGTATGGATGGGGGGAGTGACATCAACTACAGTCTGACTCGTGTCTTTAGAGTCAACAGTATTTTGGCAACCTGCTAACTTGTCACAGGTTGAACTTGGGCCAATAATCATGCCATCAGCAACTTCACTACCTTCACCAGTGGAAACGGAGACAACAGCATCTCCAACCATCATTGAAGTAACTGACTGTTCTGTGAAAAACCCTACTGGGTCATAATGTCATACTCCTAATAGCGTATGACATTATAGCTAACCCAAAACAGCGCTGTCCATGACAGTGAATGGTGCAATGCCGCGTATACTGTTGTGTGCTGTATTGCACCATTCACACAATCCCAGGCAGAGGATAAGACCTCTGCTGGGAGTGGATTCCACCGAGCAGCTGCTGTGGCTCACTGGACTGAGCCACAGCAGCAGTAACCCAGGCGCTGCATCTGTAACCGAGCTTGATTCCCGGTCCCAGACATTTTATTTTTTTCCACATTTTGTGCGCTTCCTGAGTTGGACACCCCCCCAGAGTTGAGAATCTTTAGTGGGGGGGTTTGGGTAGGTGCAGCCCCCCCATAACAAGGGGTTGCCCCCCACAAAAAAAAGACATGCCGCATGGCAATATTGCGCTGTATTGGCAGCACAATTTTGCCATGCGACATTATGACTCCATGCAGTGAAAAATATACTCGAAGAAATCCCTTCACTGCCATCAACTATGCCCTTATGCTGCATACTATCATGCCCACAACCTCTCTTGCCACTGGCAGCTGTTACATGGCAAGAAACATCTTTGCATGCATGTCTCTTTGCAGGCATTTATTGGGGGGATCACATACAAAATTAACACCAAATTTAGATTTCTGAACTTTGGGCTGGATGGGAAGCCAAAAAAACAACAACTGTGGCTTACAGATGGAGACTCGGCCCTAAACAGATGCAGATGCACAGACAGATGGAGATTGCACACACAAGAGATGCAGCCACACAGGCACAACACCACCTTAACCAGTGGTGACACAAATCAAACAAGCATTTGTCAATGCCGAATGTTGTTGCGCTGGCATTGGCTTTGGTAGTGCAGTGCAGAAACACATTTTGGGAAGGATGCGAAAAATGACAGCTGTCACAATGTTGAAAATCTGGCGTGAAAATATTGAGAATTCGCAAAGGTACAAGCGTGCATGGCAACTGCACAACGCACGATTGTAGAACAGCCATTTTTGGGATATTGTCCACCAAATTTGCAATATAAGCTTTTTGAGAGCCCACCTCATGAACACTGCCACTGTCGTTGCATCAATCGGTCCCGAAAGGTGATTCCGCGCAGTGACTGCAAAATCACCATTCAGGACTGATTAACGTCATAACAGTGACAAAATTCATGAGGAGGGGTTCCAAAAACCCCATGTTGAAAATCTGGTGCAAAAAGTCCAAAAAATGCCTGAGATACGCATCAAAGTTGAAAAAAAAACTATTTATTCCATTATACAGCTTACGGCATTTCCTCAGTTACGTTCAGCTTTGAAGAGTGCAGGCGTGTTCCTGGTCCACCGAAGATCATCGCGCGAGCTCTGGAGGTAAGTATGGGGTGAGGGCAGTGTCGGAGGCAGGGTGCACAGTGGGTGTGTGCGGTGGTGGGTTGGGAGACTACGAGGAACCGTTTGTTTACAGGTGAAAAAACATTTAGTACAGTTTTCTTTTAAGGTGTTTTTCTGGGTGGATACAGTAGCCGATGGGGATTGGGCACCCCATTGGCAAATGGGAGTGGGGACACTAGCTGAAGGGATTGGGCACCCCTCATCACAGAAGATGAGGGGACATTATGCCGATGGAGTGGGTTCCCCGTCGGCACATTAAACTTGAGAGGGAGACGGATGCCGACGGGATTGGGAACCCCATTGGCAAACAACGAAGTGGGGGTGCATTAGCTGAGGGGATTTGGCACCCCTCAGCAAGCAAAAGAGGAGGGCACATCATGCGATGAGTGGGCCTCACGGCACATAGATATGGGGCAGGGTAAGCCGACCGAGGGATTGGGCACCCCCAAAGTTGGCAGTTTAGCGGCCATTGTGCCGTCATGTTTGTAGCTGATGAAGCACATAGGAAGGTCCACTGTGTGATGAGCTTTGCTCACATTGCAGTGGACCTTTCCTTAGATGTGCTCACCGCATTATGTATGCATGGCATGGCGCCGGCATGCTGGCTGATTGGGGAATGAGGGATGCACTTACTGGTGCGTTCCCTGCATTCACCAACAGCGACCGCACCTCCAAATCTGCATTGCTGCAAGATGTTGGTTGCATAAGCGCACAAACATAAAAATGGAAAAAAAAAAATACCTTTTGTTTGGGGGATTAGAGCTGCAGTACTAGTCGACTGAGTGAATAGAAAGAAGCAGTAAAAAATATCACAGATGGATAAGAGACTCAGAGTGCTATGATTACAGTGTGGCACAATCAATTGTGTCTGACTTGATGGAACACACACACACTACAGATAATGTGCAGAAAATTTAATAGTTCAGTACACTATCACCAAATCTTTTAAACAGACAGAGAAAATGCACTGCACCACAACAAACAGCAAAAAATTATCAACAATTTCTACAAGTATTACTGTGTGTACATGAACACACAAGTACTAACACACTAGCTACCCAACAACAGTTAGAAAGACTACCTTCTCACTGTGAATCTCTCTTCATCACAGATATGCTCCTCCCCTAAGCACACTTCTCCAGTGTCTGTCAGTACAGAGACTGAATGGACTAAATTAACATTCAATATGCACACAAAATCAATAAATGCTTGATGATATCAACGCACTAGAGTTTCTTGCAATTGATGTACTAAATTGTGACACAAAATTTTGTGGCAAAAAAGGCATTTTTAAAGGTTTTTACAGTGTTTGAATCTCAGAACTCTGAGAGCAAACTGTCTCCAGCTTTCCACTACGCACACTACGATGTACTGAGGCTGTGCTAGACAATATAGAGCTCATGTAACTTGCCATCCCATGAATCTTATTTATTTTTTATTTATTTATGACTTTGTTTACCGGGTAGGTACACTGATCCCAGGGACCGTTTCTGGCACAACCCAGGTCACATAAGGCAGCACAGAGTAGAAACATCAGAATAACAAGAACATAACAAGAGCAAGTAATACATAGTGAAAGGTTACAGTTGTTACATTTGGCAAATCATGGTGGCAGTAGTTGAGGGACTACAAAGCAAAGTAAGGCTCATGGTGGTACACGTTCAGTAAATAAGAGAACCTATTTGGCCCTACCCTTGGAACCTATGGGGGGGTAGTCTTTAAAGAAGTGGCAGGTGGATGCCAACAGGAGCCAGTCTTTGAGGGGAGTCTTGAACTGGTGGTGAGTGTTTATGGTGCGCAGTTCAGTGGGCAGCTTGTTCCATAATGTGGAGGCTGCTACAGACAGGGCTCTAGTGCCCATGTTTGTGGCTACCCTGGGGATTTTCAGGGAGGGGATACTGGAGGAGCATAGGCAGCGTGTAAGGTTTGGATGGTGAGAAGGGGAGCAAGAGGGGAAGTCTGGCTAATAGGGATGGCAGAATCAATAAAACTGTACAGTGCAAGGACAAAATGGGCTTGTAGTGGGAGCCACCCCAGTGTAGTGTACAGTGGTGTGTGGAGAAAGGGTCCAGCAGGGAGAAGTGGTAGGCACTGTTGTATGCTACTGATAGTTTTGCCATGGTGGATGCAGAGGTCATCAAGTAGATGGGAGGGCAGTAGTCCAGGTTAGGGAGCAGGTTTCCCTGAATGATGGCATGGTGGGCCTCAAGGGTGAGGTATTACCGGTATCTGTAGGCAGACCCTAGTTTTTGGTGAAATCTTAGAACCAGGGAGTTTATGCGCTCTGTAAATTGAACGGGAGGGGTCAAGCACAACTCCTAGATATTTGAAATGTTTGAGGTCCTCTAGGGCATGGCCATAAGGGGTCATGATGATTAGGGATGGGTTATATTTGCATTTCATTAGGAATGGCTTAGATCCGAACAACATTGTTTTTGTTTTTTGGGCATTAACAAGAAGGGGGTAGTCAGAGAACCAGTTGTGGGCTTTGGTGTAGTTTTGTGAGAAGGCTGCAGAGATGAGGGTAGGAGACTTTCCACTGGAGAAGAGCATGAGATCATTGGTGTAAAGGATTGAGTGACAGTTGAGACTATCTGCTGGAAGGGAGTTAATGAATAAGGAGTAAAGGAGGGGTCCCAGAATAGAGCCTTGGGGGACCCCAGTAGAGACAGGCAGGGTGGGCGAGTGGGCCAGACCAATGTACACAAACTTGGAGCATCCTGTAAAGTAGCTTTCAAACCAGATGGTGACCTCCAGAGAGCAGCCAAGGTGATGCAATTTGGAGACAAGGGGTGAGTGACTGACCAGGTCGAAGCCTTGGTCAAAATTCACCTTAGAGAGCATTACCAAGGTAAAGTTAATGCGAAGTCCATTCAAATCAATGGCATTTCACTTTAAAAATAAGGGGGAAGTTACACAAAATGAAGTTAACACGAAGTCCCTTGAAACCAATGGAACTTAACGTCTAAAACTAAGGCAAAGTAATATGCTTTGTAAATCGGAGTACTATATGTGAATTCCATGCTTATATGTAAAGTACTTACAGAAAGCTCATGGACTTCTTTTACCACCGCTAACAGACAGACATCAGTGCTGCAAAGCAGCATGCTGCCAACATACAGCAGCAGCAGCTCTGAAAGTGAGTGAGGAAAGAGAGAGAGAGTGTACTGTAAAAGCCCTAGTCCTTGTAAGAGAGTTGGCATAGGTGCTGGAACAGGGTGGGCCACTAGGGTCATGGGCCTACCACATCCATAAGTGGCCCTATCAGTTTTTGCATTATTACTAGGGGGGAAATGTATCCCTTACACCCTTGGCCCTACCAATTTTCAGACCCTTCTGGCACCAGTGAGAGTTGGTGAGTGTTGGTGGTTGGCACAATTGTGCTAAATTAGAAATAAATCAAATTCTGTGTAGGCAGGGTCCCGCAAATTCAGGAATCATGTTTAAGAGTGAGCAAGTGACTTCAGTTGTCCTAGAGGTCACTTGAGCAGAGCAGGGCAAGGCAGGGTATTAGGCGGACAGGAGTATGGAACAGCCAATAATTATTTTGGCATGGAAATCCTGCTTCAGAGACCTAAGCAAAAAGGATTTCAAAAAAACAGAATGTACATGCTGGTAGATGCCATTTGGCCACATTTATTCATAAATACACTGTCTGTAGGGAGGGTTGGGAGGTTAAAACGTATTGCAACAAGATTTTTTTTTATTTACAGTTAAGGCAGGTTAGGGGTATTAAGGCTTTTTGCCTTACAAACATGCAAGGCGTGGATAGTTAGGCTTACTTCGTCCTGGTTGTTGGAACAGTTCCCAAGCCAGTAATTGGCATCCCTTAATGCACTGGGTTGCAAACTGTCTCGACCAGTCAGGATACAACAAATTCCCTACCCATTTAATAAGAAATTAGGCCATTCTATCAGTTATGAATGAGGTGAGACTCCATTAGAAACAGAAACAACCGCAGCAATGGGTAGGCATTAAGTAAAATAGTGTGGATAAATAATAATTACAAAATGTTAAGCTTACTGTAAAATATGGAATTTCTGAGCTGTATGGAAATTAGTCTTATAAAAAGGGAACTTATATAATTAAAGGGTAAGTAGCACCAACAATACTACAGCAGGGAGAAAAAATAATTACATTTAAAAATTAATCAGTTGTTACTTTTAAATTGTGAAGTTTGTATATTAGATGATTTTCTGCCTGATAGTATTAGGTGTGAACTAAAGAGCAATACTTTACCTGGAGACTGTCATAGCTTATCTGTTTCTCTTTTACCATATCAGCCTTGTGATCTCACTTACTGTGACATCACATGTGATAAATATTGCAGCAGGCAATGAGCTCTTCTTGGTCAATTGTGATATTACAGTCAGTGACATCATGGGGCTTAAGACTTATGAGGAGGGCTAGAACTAGCTACTGTATGTTTGCCTCCTGGTAGAATGCTGTGCCCACACATCACACTGGGTACAAAGGAGGAAAAAACAAAACAAAAGGGAAAAGCAAAAAAAAGGCTTTAGACATAAGAAGTATTGGAATAGTTAACTGCTTTGGAATGTTAACATTATTTGATTGACTGATTGATTGATTGATTGATTGATTGATTGACTGATTGATTTCATTATTGGTAACTTGGTGAGGCCAACTGGGCACAAGACCTATTTACTGATGCAATCAGAAGCACTAACTTCAGGCAGAACACTAGCTTGTTAACAATCAGTGAAAACCAGGGATAATTATGGTCAACTCAAATAAATCTAAAACCAGATAAAAACTGGATTAACCATGGCCATCTGTGGTCTGTAACAGGGACATTTATCATTATTGGTTGTCAGTGGAAAACCATGGTTAATGTACAGTAATCAGAAAAGACTATTTTTCCATAGGATATAACCATTAGGACCAGAGGAGCCTTATTTTCCAAGTCATTCAGTTTCAAATGTGTTAAAAGAATACGCAGTTTGGGAATGGGATTAAAATCCAACTCACTGGTTATACAGTTTAGTGTATTCATTCTATTATCCAATGCCTGGTTGTCATACTATTAAACAGACAATATAATCATATGTTAATATGTTGAGAAATTCTTTTCACTTTTTCAGAGTTGCACTGTTATGTTGCCTCCAAATTATTCAACCCCATACTCTTTCAGTCTTTTTTTTTTTTACCGCTCTAGGATTATTTTCCTGTCAACTATAGCCTTACATATTGCTTCTAGTTACCGTAGCCCCACTCCAATACAGTGATAGTAAGGGCCATCATTAACAATAATCAGCCATATCTAACCATGGCTTTTGATCTCTGCCATTGAATTATATGACTCCTGTCTATCCATTTTAAGTCATAACTTATGATATAATTACTGTCAGTGGCTGCCATGCTACACCGGTTTTATCCTTTCAGGACATTAGCTGTTAACAAATTTCAGCCTATCCTTTAACTTCCCCTAAAGTTGTTTAGGCAACCATGAAGGCCTGTGCTTAGCAGTTTTGTCTTTGTGATGTATAAAGCCACTGCATTCATTATATTCTGCTTAAGGGCCTTGCACATGTTATTAGTATTCCCACACAGCCAGCCAGTCTCAGTCTCTGAGAAAAGGCTGTTGAACCAGTGCAAAATGTTATACAGCTGATGCCTCACCAGCTGTGTACAAGACTTGGGCAACTGCCTGTTTTTTTCTTTATTATGCACGTTTTGACATTTTAATAATTTTTTTTTCTGCTAAATGAATTGTCTTTTTCCCCACAAATCAAGTGGTATTGGGCCTTGGCGGGGGGGGGGGGTTACATTTGCTACTACCTGCTCTAACTTTGTAGTTTTGGAGATTGTACCCCCATTTCTTGGAAGTGACCTGTTTCTCTGCTGTCAAAGTAGCTTCTCCATATCACCTAAAATTCAGTCATATTATGATAACTATTTCCAGCCAGATCCCCAATTATTACTGCTTTGACAGAGTTATCCCAACTACCCAGTAGAAAATCAAAAACACTGTCCCCTCTTTCCCCTTGCCTGACGTGCTGAATAAGGAAACAGACAAGAAATTCCGCAGTGCTTTCCCTTGACCACTCCACCTCTCAATCAATGTCAGGTAGGTTCAAATCTTCCTTGAAAAAACATCTTTACTATCTAACAGACTGTAGTCTACCTATAGAATTGCATTTTTGCCCAACATGAATCCTCATTTTTTTTATTTATTATTTATTTATTTGAATTCTGGTAACTTGGTAAGGCCACTGAGACAGAAAGTCCCCTTTTCAGGGGTGACCAGGAGGAGGGTTTATGGGGAGGTACAGCGATATAATGGATAACAGCAAAAGATAAGTGTATAAAGACATTTTTACAATAGTTCATGCTTAAGAAAAAAAAATTAAGCATTGGCAGATTATGTCTTGCCACAGGCATTCTGTGAGACTCTCATCACTCCTCACATCCTCTTTCTTGTTTACTCTAATCCCATCCTTGACATAACAAGCAACCACTTTACCCCTCTGACCCTGTCTGTCCCTCCTGAAGAGACTATACCCATCTACCATTGTATCCCAGTCAATTATTTCCTTCTGCTAGGCCTCCTTAAGTACGACTACATTATAGCTTGTCTCAAGCAGTTCATCATGTAGCTCATTCATTTTGCTTACTGTACTTTGCTCATTCTCTGTCATAAAATGGAGTTCTGTTTCTCTCCATCCTTTCTTTAGGAATTTTACAGATGACCATTCAACCCCAAAGTACTATACATGGCTGGGGCATGGGTGTTCTCCTACACCTACCCCAACCGTCTATGTCATATTTAAGCCTCTCCCACTTCTGTATCCATCTTTTAAGCCAGTATCCCCCTTTCTTTCAAGGATCAGTCAAAGTCCATGTTCTGCATACAGGCTTCCCCTGCCCCAGAATGCTTTCCAGTGTTTGAGGATCCTAAAACTTTGCTCCTTATACCAAACGCATAGCCACACATTCCACTTACCTCCTGCATTTCTGACCCTGTGTGTATCACTAGTAATATCTCAGATAAAACTTCCTTAGATGTCCTACTCTTATGGCTGCTTCCTAGTTCCTTAAATCTATTTTGAAGGACACCAGTCTTCCTCTGCTTACATAATTAGTGCCAGCATGTACCATGATGGTTAGTTCCTCTTCAGCATTGTTTATGAGGCTGTCTACTCTCACAGTGATTTCTGTAACCCATAATCTGGGTAATAAAGTGATCAAGCAGTCTGCATGGCTATAGTGTCCTAACATTCCACCTAACCTCCTATCAAACCTCACTATAGGGTCCCCTATTAGTACTACTTTCCTGCTAACTGACTTGCTACACTCACAGACCCCTGCTGTACTGTGGGAGCCCTTGTGATCAGGTTCCAAGCAGCAGTCCCTGACACCCTGCAGTCACCCTTCACTTTCCCAGCCTGTGGCTGGTAACAATTTTAGATGGCCATCAGTGGTGGACCATGACTCACCTTACAAACCCTTCCCCTGCCAGGGCTTCCATTTCTTCTCTGTACCATATAGGAGACCCTGACTGCCCTTTACTCTTTGAACATGAACAAGTCTAGTACAGAGTTTTTACCGCTGCCATTACTTCTCCTCTGACTCACCTTTTCAACCTCTCATTTTCCCTCAGCACAGTCCCACAGTTCTGAAAGCTGGCCAAAGTTATACCAGTACACAAAGGGGGGGGGCTTCCTCCTCTGGTAACTATCAGCCAATTTTCCTCCTTCTCTCTCTTGCCAAGTTGCAAGAGAAGCTTATCTACCATAGACTCTCTGAAGTTCTCTCCTTTGATTTCCTCTCCCCTTTCCGATCTGGTTTTAAGGAAAGGTCACTCCACCATCTCCTCCCTGCTGCATGTAACTGATTATATACTCTCAGGGATGGATCAGGGCCACATATCACAGCAGCCATCTTCATCAATATGGCTATAGCCTTTGACTCAGTTTCTCATCCTCTCCTTTTGAAAAAAGCTGAGGTTGCTGGCCTCTCAGATCTGTCTGTTGATTGGTTCCATTTTTATCTCATAGGACATCTTCAATCAGTACTGGAAGGTTGCACCCTATCACATCTTTTTCCTATCCAGGTGAGGGTCCCACAGGGCTCTGTCCTAGGCCCCATACACTTTTCCATCTTCCTCAGTGACTTTCCGTCTGCCTGTGCCAACTTGGAGACACACATGTATGCAGATGACACAGTCATCTATACTTCTGGCTCCTCTTCCACAGATGCGGAAGGTCTGCTATAGCAAGACTTCCAAACCATTTTATTATGGTTTCAGTCTAACCAGCTTCAGGTCAATACTAAAAAAAATGGTATCTATGACCTTTGGCACCAGCTACAAACTGGCCAAGCTCACATCAGTTCTCACGTTTTCTACCTTGGATGGCTCCCCACTTGAAGAGGTTCTCACCTTCAAGTACTTTGGCATGTGGCTTGACAGCAAGCTTGATTTCTCTGTCCACATCAATGCCATCCATTCCAAGTTCCATCCTAAACTTGGTAACTTGTATAAAGATAAGGACTGTCTCTCTCTACATGTCTGCTGAGAGCTTGTCACGAAAATGCTGCACCATGTTTTTAATTATGTTGATGTGGTCTATGGGTATACCCCTCCACCTACCTGCCCTGACTGAATTCCCTCTGTAATTCCTTCTATTATCTTGCAACCAACTCACCCTCTCAAACTAATCTCTGCTTGTTTAATCATCACTATCCATTCTTCCCCTTCCATCCCATCCCCAGATGAACTGTGTCTTCTTTATGTCTGATTATTGATTTGGGTCACTTCCCTCCTACCTGTCATCTCTCCTCTGCATTGTTCTCTCTGCCTCATGCTCCCTTCTCTCCAGTGACCATTGCACCTTTGCCTTGCCACATTCCTGTGCCTCAGTTGGCCATTTAGCCTTTGACTATTGTCTCCCCTCACTTTGGAACCAAATTCCCTCTTCCCTCCATGTCACTGCCCCCCTTGCCTCCCTCTGATACCAAGATTCTTTTAATTCCCCCTTGCTCCTGCTTCCCTTTCCTTTAATAATTCCTTCTTACCTGGTGTAATGCCTATGTGGCACTTTCTATGGTCCTTATGTGCTTTGACTTTGCACTTTTTGCAGCACTGTATTTTGTATAAACTTTGAATTGTTTTTATCCATTTGCTTCCCTTCCCAGAAATGCACCTGAAAATGACCCTAGGCTCTGTGTGCCTTTCCCGGTCACACATTTTCAAATAAATAAATCAATAAATAAAAAAATAATCCCATCCCTGTGTAGTCCTGCCTACTACATTCTTGAATGCATATCTGCATTTCATTTTCCACTATGCTACTGTACTTTATTTCTTTCTTCCTCTGAAATTACCACTGACATTCAATGACTACATCCCCAAACCATCAATGTCTTTTAGATGTCTGAAAATAATAGGGCTCCTCTATTCCCAAATGTTCTATTAGTTTTTCAGCATAGACAGTCCAACTGCTAGAAATTCACACCATTTCTTTCACTTATACTGCAGTGTTTCAGGGTAATTCTAGTATAATCACAATTACTCATGACCTTTTACAGTCTTCAATCAAAATAGAGCCATTAAAATCTAGAATAAAGTTTGCACTCCATTTTAAGACTCATTAGAGAAGGAAAAAGAAGATAAAACCTAAGGCAGGGGGCTGTCAGAATATTATTCAGGGCAGAGTGACAAACTGCTGTGCAAGAAGCTAACCTTCTCCTAAGTTATGAAACAGTATGCCATAGTATATGGAATACATATCTTCACACAGACTGTGAAATATTTTTGTTACTTAAATAGGTGAGGGAGAATAAATGTAATGTTTTCACAAGGTTAACAACTTAGATATCTAATAAGGTAAATGAATAATCACAGCATATCAATACTTTTAAGAAGCTATAATATGTTTTATTTCCTGAATATTTTCAGAGCTAATTCAATACACATAAAGTACAGTGTATTAATGCAGCTCACATTTTCTATGAGATTTTATTTCACTTTGCATGCATGCCATAAATAAGCAAAGTTGAGACTCATGTTCCTGATCTTAAGCTGGTCTTTTTAAGTATGAAAATTTTAAAAATAACCACTCATACATACAATGTATTACATCAGAAATGAGTGCCTAATCAGCATAATGGTTGTAATACTTATTTTTTAGGTACATCAGGGAGCAAAGGAAGACTAAGGGAGGGATAGTGAGGCTTAATAAAGGGGAGGGGGTGGGCAAAGGGTGACTGTGAAAAGGCAGAGATATTAAACAAATATTTTTGCTCAGTATTTACAAATGAAGAAGGGGAGTTACCTGAAACAAACAATAGAAACATTCTGGATACAGAAGCTGATACCAGCCCATTTACAGAAGAAAGGGTTCTGAAAGAACTCTTAAAACTGAAGGTGGACAAAGCAATGGGGCCTGATGGGATTCATCCCAGAATTCTAAAAGAACTAAGGGTAGAACTAGTGACACCACTGACTACCCTCTTTAACAAATCATGGGAGGATGGGGTGGTACCTGAGGACTGGAGGAGGGCCGATGTGTTTCCCCTTCACAAAAGTGCGAGCAGGGCAGAAGTGGGGAAACTACAGACCAGTTAGTTTAACCTCAGTGATAGGGAAAATGATGGAATCACTTCTGAAGGAAAGAATTGTCGAGTACCTAGAGGCCAGAGGGGCACAGGACCCAAGGCAGCATGGATTCACAGCAGGAAGGTCATGCCAGACAAATCTAATAGATTTCTTTGACTGGGTGACCAAAGTAGTAGATCAGGGAGGGGCTGTGGACATGGCCTACCTAGACTTTAGCAAGGCATTTGATTCAGTCTCACACAAAAGATTAATATACAAGTTAGCCAGCCTGGGAGTGGGTCCCAAGATGATAGCCTGGGTAAAGAATTGGCTGGAGAATAGGACACAGAGGATAATAGTAAATGGAGCCCACTCTGAAGAAAGGGGGGATTACTAGTAGGGTGCTGCAGGGTTCAGTATTAGGATCGGTCCTCTTCAATGTCTTTGTAAGCCACATTGCAGAGGGACTGAAAGGAAAAGTATGTCTCTTTGCAGATGACACAAAGATCTGCAACAAAGTTGGTGCACAAGGTGGGGTGGAAAGGATGAGAAGGGACTTGGCAAGGTTAGAGGAATGGTCAAATGTATGGCAGCTTAGATTTAATGCTAAGACATGCAAGGTAATGCACCTGGGAAACAAAATCCCAGGGGAAGAGTACACAATGGGGGGTGAGATACTAACAACAACAAAAATGGAAAGGGACCTGGGGATAGTCATATCAGATGACTTAAAGGTGGGCAAGCAATGTGAGAGGGCAGTAAAGAGGGCTGGGGGCATACTGGCATGCATAGGGAGAGGCATCACCAGTAGAAAACAGGAAGTTGTTATCCCTCTGTACAGACAGCTGGTGAGATTCCATCTGGAGTACTGTGTGCAGTTCTGGAGACCCAATCTCCACAAGGACATAGACAAAATGGAAGCTGTCCAGAAGAGGGCAACTAAAATGGTGCCGGGTCTGCACCAGAAGACATATGAAGAGAGACTAAAGGAGCTTAATATATATAGCCTCTAGGAAAGGAGGAAGAGGGGGGACATGATAGAAATTTTCAAGTACCTCAAGGGAATCAACAAAGTCCAAGAGGGTAGCATCTTTCAAAAAAAGAGATATGCAAGAACAAGGGGCCACAATTTGAAGATAGAGGGGGGCGCTCAGAGGTAATGTAAGGAAGTATTTTTTCACAGGGAGGGTTGTGGATGCATGGAATGGCCTTCCGGAGGAGGTTGTGGAGTCAAAAACAGTGATTGAATTCAAGCATGCATGGGACAGCCATAAGGCAATTCTAGAGGGTGGGTGTAGAAAGAAGTAGGCTGCTGGTTAACTATTATCTGCAGCTTATCCATTAGGTAGGGAAATGGGCAGACTGGGTGGGCCAAGCGGTCCTTATCTGCCGTCAAATTCTATGTTTCTATACTGTATCAGTACTGTTGTATTTGAAAATACTCTTTAAATACAGTCTGATATGCACTGCAATGCCTAGATACTGAGCTGCTCTGGGGAAATCTTCAATCTAACACACTACACATCCCAGTCATTATCAAACTGATGCCAAAATTAAGGACTGAGGAGGTGATTATGGCTACCAGACAGTGACTCCACAATTTTGGGGCAGGTACCCTGAAAAAGTCCAAATCAGGGAAAGAAGGGAGGGCCCCCAGCACCAGAGGCTGCTCTTCTCAGGGTGTTGATTCACCAGATTCAGCACTCAGCAGTGACTATGAGAAAGAAGAAGAGGGAGCCTTTACTATTACATCTAAATGACTTTTTAATGAACTGAGATATGTGGGAGATAACTAAAATACAAACTGCTCTGACAAACAATAGGCATGGCATTCAGAAGCAAGAGAAAAATATTTTTGAGCTAGAAAGTCATACAACAGAGCTCCTCCACAACATGAACATGCATAAGGGAGCCCTACTCCAGCTCATTGACAGAGAGCTTCTACTCCAGGAAAATTTAGGAGGCCTGGAGAACAGGTCTCTTCAGATTAACTTATATATACAGTATATGGAATACCCAAGAAAATGGAAACTGGTAATATAGCTGCTTTTATTAATGTTTTATCAGAGGAATACTTAACTTAGATCAGAACTAACCCATCATCATCATTAGAGAACATAGAGCACTAGTGGTGATGCCCACAGACCCTAAAGTGAGACCACGGTCTGTTATTATAGCCTTCTTAGATTACAGAACAAAAACGGAGATACTTAAAAAGGCTTGAGACAAAGAATATATATCATTTAGGAACAGGTGCCTCTTTTTTGAACAAGACTGTGCCCATGACCATGGACAGATGTAAGCAACTGTTTCTCATTGTCGAGGTGCTAAGGGACAAAAGGAGAAAAGATCGTATTCATTATCCTGCAGTTTTAATAGTTTTTACAAACATGGGGTGCGGACCTTTCCTAATAATAGAGGTACTTCTAGAATGCTGGCAACAGAGTGGCTGTGTCTATATGGAGCTCCCTTAGCTAAGTGAACATTTTCTATATTTTCTCTAGTTTTTAATATTTTTTGTGTATAGTTTTTGGACTGAGAAGGAGGATATTGTTGCCTACAGGAAGGTGTGTAATGTGTGCATTACATGTTAGTTTGGAACAGTATAGTCAGCATGCTTGTTCTGTGGTGAAGCTCATCTTGTGTAAGTTTCATTTTGTACAGTAGACAGGGAGTTTGAGCTTTTTGTGGGGATGTCCTTATCATCAAGTTTAGCTGGCTTGTTGCTGGGTGGTGGCATGTTGTTTAGGTGGTATTGTGACTTTATGTGTTGCTGTTTCATGGGATTTCTGGGCTGATGATTTAAAAGGCATTTATAAAAAAATGTTTTTTTAGCTAGAATCAGGTGGTTGCTAAGAAACAGCTTCCTTGGCATAGTGTTCTAGATTTGATGGAACAATGGAGATCGCAGCCTACTGAGTTCTAGATTATTTAAGCAATAAGGCACAATAGGGTGTGGGTTAGTGGGAATTTACCCATGCCTTGTGTGGTGTGTCATGAAGCACAGCCGAGTGACTTAACCACACAAGAAGTGGGTAAATCACCCAATAACTCACACCCTGGCATGCCTTATTGCGATTATACAATTGATCCATGTGTAAAATAAATTTCAAATGTATTTAATTATGTTTTTTATAAATGCATTTACTCAGCCGTGGGTTATGCAGGTTTTACCCACGGTCATGTGACATGTTTTGACCAATGAGGTTACAGGATTTTCACACACCACTGTATAATGTAATTGTTGTTACATTTTAATGGTAAAGTGAGATAGAAATGTATATATTTTTGAATTTTACAGTTATTTTACAGTTATGTATAACTGGAAGCTAGGATAAGCTGGGCTAGGAGAATGTGGGGGAATAGGAACATGTATGGAAAGCAGGAGACTGGTAAACTGCAATAGCTGTGGAGCAGCAGTTTTTCTAGGGGTGATGTGAAGTAAAGGGGGATGTCCTGTGTGTAAGAGCCTGGAGCAGCTAAGGGCTGAAATAAAGCTACTCAGATGGGAGCTGGGGAGGATGGTGTGGGAAGTCAGAGGAGCAGAACAGTGGAGGAAAAGGCAGAGGTGTGACTGCTCAGGGAAGTGATGGCATCAGGCAGGGGATGGGAGTGGGGAGTAGCACCCAGTATACAGGAGTATTTCTCAACTCATAGCATTAGGAAGCCCAGGGTGGAGGAATGTCAAGTAGTAAGGGGAAGGGGTGGGAATGTGAGAGTAGCATCAAGGGTAAGAACTTTTGAAGTAGTGCCTTTATTGAACAGATTTGGACCACTGTCTGGAAGGAGGGAGGGGCAGCAGGAGGTGAGGTAGGAATTCAGGTTGAGCCAGGGTTGACAGTAGGAGTACAGAGGAGGCGGAGGGAACTAATTAGGGTGGGCAGGGAAGAGGAAGCAGGTAAAATGTAGTGGAGGATGGGGGAAGGAGAGGAAAGGAAGAGGGGAAGGGAGGGAAAACTGAAAGCAGATACAGATAGAAGGGGAGGGGCAGACTGGGAGATGGAAAAACAGTTAAGGGGATAAACTGTGGATGTGGAGATAAGTTCACCAGGGTGCAGAGGGAGCAGTTGGGTGGGGAAGCAGCTAGTACCGAAGGTAAGAAAGGAAGGACTGGGAGCACAGTGCAGAGGATGGAAGGATGGCAATCATAGGGGACTCCATAATTAGGGGTATTAACTGGGGAAGGAAAGGGGACCCAAATACCCAAATACAAGCAGGAGGGTGGTTTGTATGCCAGGGATGACAGCGGGGAAGGTGGACCCAAGAATAAGAGAAAGAGTAAGGGAGGTTGGAGGAAAACCTAATTTAGTTATACATTTGGGAACCAATGACCTAGCTGGGGAGGAGGTTGAGGTAGTGCAAAGTAGGTTCAGGGAATTAACACAGAAACATAGACTTTGAAGGCAGATAAGGACCACATGGCCCACCTAGTATGCCCATTTCCCTACCTAGAGGATAAGCTGCAGATCCTATTTAACCAACAGCCTATTTCTTCCTACCCCCCACAAAAATTGCCATATGTCTGTCCCATGCATTCTTGAATTTTCCCACAGTTTTAGACCCACAACCTCCTCAGGAAGGCTGTTCCATGCGTCTACCACCCTCTCTGTGAAAAAATACTTCCTCACATTGCCCCTGAGCCATCCCCCCTCTATCTTCAAATTGTGTCCCCTTGTTCTTCCACATCTCTTTTTCTGAAAGATGCTACCCTCTTGGACTTTGCTGATTCCTCTGAAGTGCTTAAATGTTTCTATCATGTCCCCCCTCTCTCCTTTCCTCAAGGGTATACATATTAAGCTCCTTTAGCCTCTCCTCGTATGGCTTTTCTTGCAGACCCTGCACCATTTTAGTTGCCCTCCTTGAACTGCCGCCATCCTGTCTATGTCCTTGCGGAGACGGGGTCTCCAGAACTGGATGCTGTACTCCAGATGGGGTCTCAACAACTGTCTGTACAGGGGCATAACAGCTTCCTGTTTTCTGCTGGTGATGTCTCTTCCTATACATCCCAGTGTCCCCCCAGCCCTCCCTACCGCCTTCTCACATTGCTTGCCAACCTTAAGGTCATCTGATATGATTACCCTCAGGTCCCTTTCCATTTTTGTTGTTGTTACTACCTCCCCCCCAATTGTGTAATCTTCCCCTGGGTTTTTGTTTCCCAGGTGCATTATTTTGCACTTCTTTGCATTGAATCCAAGCTGCCATACTTCTGACCATTCCTCCAACCTTGTCAAGTCCCTTCTCATCCTTTCCATGCCTCCTTGTGTATCAACCCTGTTGCAGATCTTTGTGTCATCTACAAAGAGGCATACTTTTCCTTCCAGTCCCTCTGCAATGTCACTTATAAAGACATTAAAAAGGACTGGACCCAGTACTGAACCCTGCGGTTCCCCACTAGTAACCCATCTTTCTTCAGAGTGGACTCCATTTACAATTACCTTCTGTGTCCTGTTGTTCAGCCAATGTTTTACCCAGGCTACCACCCTGGGACCCACTCCAAGGCTAGTTAAGTTGACTACTAATCTTTTGTGTGGGACTGTGTCAAATGCCTTGCTAAAGTCCAGGTAGGCCATGTCCACAGCCCCTCCCTGGTCTACTACTTTGGTCACCCAGTCAAAGAAATCAATTAGATTCATCTGACATGACCTTCCTGCTGTGAACCCATGCTGCCTTGGGTCCTGTGCCCCACTGGCCTCTAGGTACTCTACAATTCTTGCCTTCATAAGTGATTCCATCACTTTCTCTACCACAGAGGTCAAACTGACAGGTCTGTAGTTTCTTGCCTCTGTCTTGCTCCCACTTTTGTGAAGGGGAATCACATCAGCCTTCTTCCAGTCCTCAGGCACCACACCATCCTCTCATGATTTGTTATGAATGGTAGCCAGTGGTGTCACTAGTCCTCTGCTTAATTCTTTTATAATTGTGGGGTGAATTCCATCTGGTCCCATTGCTTTGTCCACCTTCAGTTTTAGAAGTTCTTTCAGAACTCTTTCTTCTGTGAAATGACTGGGATTGACCCCCCTCTCAAAAGTGCTTCTGTTAATTGGATTAGGCACCTCCATCACTTCCTCTTTTGTGAATACAGAACAAAAGTATTCATTCAGTATCACTGCTTTTTCACTGTCACTCACTGCCCACCCACCATCCATTCTATTCAGCCTCACGATCCCTCACTTTGTCTTTCTATGCTCCATGATATACCTATAAAAGGTTTTATCCTCCTTCTTATCTGAGTTGGCTATCTTTTCCTCAGTTTTTGCCTTTGCTATTCTGACTACCCTCCCTGCTTCCTTCTGCCTTAACTGGCACAGTTCTCTGTCCTGTTCCTTCTGTGTTTCCTTATACTTCCTAAATGCTATCTTTTTCTCCTTATCCTTCACCGCCACTTCTTTTGAGAACCATAGTGGCTTTTTCTTTCATTTTGATTTTTTTATTTGCTTCACACAAAGGCTTGTTGCCTCTGTGATGGCAGTATTGATATTTCCCCATTGTTGCTGAACCTCTCCTTCTAGCCTGTTTGCTAGTGCTTTTCTAAGGCACTCTCCCATCTTGCCAAAGTCAGCCCTCCTGAAGTCCAGAACCCTCACTTTTGTATGGCTTGACTCTGTAGCTGAGTTTATCATGAACCACACTTTTTGGTGATCACTTGTTCCCAAATGGCTACCCACTTCTAGATCTGAGATCCTCTCACTGTCCCCATTTGAGAGTACGAGGTCTAAGATTGCTCCCTCATGAGTAGGTTCCAAAACTTGCTGTTTGAGGCATGCCAACTGAAGGGCATCAAGAATGGCCCTGCTTTTGGATGTGGCTGCAGCAAAGGTGCTCCAGTTAACATCTGTCATATTAAGGTCCCCCATCAACAGTATCTCCCCTTTCTCTACCATCCTAAGTATGCCTTCTATCATATCCTTGTCCATTCCCTCCTCCTGACATGGGGGTCTGTATACAACCCCCTGTGCGAATTGTAGTGCCATTTCCAGTCTCTAAGGTGACCCATAGTGCCTACTCTCCTCCCTGTTTACTTTTTTGTTCAGTTTCTTTTATCCCTTCCCTTACATAGAGAGCTACTCCCCACCCTTCTGCCCTCCCTGTCTCTTCTGTAGGTTGTGTACCCTGGTATGTTAACATCCCAGTCATGGTTCTCTGTGTACCATGGTTCTGTGACTGCTACAACATCCAGGCATCCCTCTTCCATCAAAGCCACCAGTTCAGGGAGCTTGTTGCCCAGACTACAGGCGTTGGTACTCATTACCCTCCATTTCTTGATGGCCTTGCACCTTTTTGCCTCATCCCTGACCTTATTGCATTTGTCACTTTCTCCATTTACCCCAGCGCTTCTCCCTATTGACATGTCTATGTTGGTGTCTACCTCACTTATTTCCCTGATTTTTTTGGGAGGGCTAGGATTTCCCTGCTCCTTTCCAGTGCCTTCCCCCTTGGCTAGTTTAAATGCTTGTCAATTAAGTATTTAAACCTATCACCTAGGATCCTGGTTCCCCTCCTGGACAGATGTAGTCCATCATGCCAGTATAGGCCTGCATCAGTCCAGGTGGACCCCCAGTCCCCAGTGAAGCCAAATCCCTGAGCTCTGCACCAGTTTTTCAACCACTGATTGAATCCCATGGTGTGGAACACCCTAGCCTCATCCATGCCATAGACAGGCAGCACCACCAAGAAGGTTACCATGTGTGCTATTTGTCTAAGGCCCCTCCCCATCTCCACAAATGCTTCTTGCACTGCTCTGATACCTTTCTTACCCAGGTCATTTGTTCCTAGGTGGACAATGACATCCAGCTCCCTCCCATATGCAGCTGCTCCAGTGATCCTGAGGATTCGCTTCCTGCCCCTCCAAGCCATGGGGCCAGGCATGCACCTTACCTCCCTCTCCCCTTCCTCCCCCAGTTCTACCTTGCTAACAATGGAGTCCCCCACCAGGAGTTGTTTCCTTCCCCTGTGGGGTCCCATGCCACCCTCCTGTGGGTCTCTTTGTGGAGGTTGCCAGCATCCTCCTTGGTCTCCATTGTGGGTGCCTCCATAGAGGAACCAAACTTTTCCAGAATGGCATAGAAATTGTGGAGAGGTAAAACTGAAGGGATGCACCTCTGTTCCACCACTCTCACCCTCCCTGAGCCCACTGTGGTCCAACCACTCTTCTTTCTTGGCAACCTCTGTGGCAACGGCAGTGACTCTGGTGGTCCCTGGGTGGGATAGGAGGTCCCATAAATCCTGGCCAACTCAGCCTGGAGATGAGAAACCTCCTCTCTCAGCCCAGAGAGGTGCCTAGAGATGGGAACACTGCATCCTCCACAACATCTTCCAGAAGACTGCTGCTCCACAGCCACTGCACTGCACCACTCCCATCATGTCTTTTTCTGGCCCCCTAACTGTTGTTTGGAATACTTACTCTTTCCTCTGTTTGTTTATTTTTTCTTTCTTTCTTCCCCTACTTACCCTATGTGCATGATCTTGCACTTCTTTGTGTTAATCCCCAGTTACCAGTCTTCTGACCTTTTTGCTAGTTTATGCAGATCTCTTCTCATTCTGCCCACCCCATCTGGATCACCTACTCTGTTGCACATCTTTATGTCATCTTCAAACAGACAAGCCTTATTCTTCAGTCCATCTGCAATGTCACTGATGAAGATATTGAAGAGGACTGACCCAAGGTCTGATCCCTGTGGTGTCCCACTTGTGACTTGCATCTCTTCTAACTGTATACCATTTACCACCACTCTCAGTTTTTTGCCCATCAACCAGTTTGCCACCCAGTTGACCAATGTCTTACCCACCCCAAGCCTACCCAGCTTATTAATCAGTCTTCTCTGTGGAACAGTATTGAAAGCTTTGCTGAAGTCAAGGTAGGCAACATCAACTGCTCCCCCTTGGTCCACCACTCTGGTTACCAAGTTAAAGAAATCTATGAGATTAGTTTCACGAGACCTTCCTTTTGTAAATCCATGCTGTCTTGGATCCAGTTCTCCTATGGACTCCAGGTGTTGCACTATCCTTTCCTTAAGGAGTGTCTCCATAATCTTGCTCACTACTGAGGGAAGAGTGACTGGTCTGTAGTTCTCTGCCTCCTCTCTGCTACCACTCTTATGGAGTGGGATCACATGAGCCCTTCTCCAGTCTTCTGGGACCTCTCCTGTGCTCAGAGACTCACTAAACAGTTCTGATAATGCCTCTGCTAGTTCCACCTTTAGCTCCTTTAGTACCCTGGGATATATACCATCAGGTCCTATTGCACTGTCCACCCTGAGTTTATCAAGCTCTTGTAGGACCCTTTCTTTTGTGAAGGGACTAGTGCACATATCCCTCCCTCCCTCCCTCCTGTGTCCAAGGTGCTGAGCTGTGGGCTCTGCCCTATCTTCTCTTCAGTAAATACTGAGCAGAAGTATCTATTTAGGAAAGATGCTTTTACATGGTCCTCCTTCTCACATGCCCTCTTATCAACTTTCTTCTTAGCAATACCCTCTCTGGACTTTCTCCTTTCACTAATGTATCTATAGAAATTCTTGTCCCTTTCTTTTACTGTTTGTGCTAGTGTTTCCTCTGTTTGGGCCTTTGCCTACCTTACTGCCTTCCCTGCTTCCTTTAGGGAAGTTTGGCATGCCTCCCTATCTTCATCCTGCTGTGTTACCTTATATTTTTTGAAGGCCAGCCTTTTGGCTCTGACCTTTTCTGCTGCTGTGTTTGAGAATCAAAGTGGTTTCCTTCTTCTTTTACACTTCCTTTTCTCACTAACACAATGGGATGTTGCTTCAAGTATTGCATCTTTAATGCTTGCCCACTTTGCCTGTACCCCCTCACCTGTATTTCTTTTTGCCAGGGCTAGCTTAACTCTGTTGGCCATCTTATCAAAGTCAACTCCTCTGAAGTCCCATATTTTTGCCTTGGAATGGGATGATTTTGTTCTAGTGGCCAAACTGAACCATACCATGTGATGGTCACTGGTACCCATGTGACCTTCTACCTGGAGATCTGTGATCCATTCCCTATTAGTCCGTATAAAAGGGTAGGGAGAAGAAAGTGTAGAATCTCACCCTTAAGGGGAGAGATCTCCCTCAGAGCCAGGTGTAGCTGCAACTCTGAAATTAAGTGCTAGCTAGCACTAGGCATCACTGGATGTAAGACTGTGGCCCACAAACTGTCCCTCTCTCCATCCACCTGGGCACTTCATGTTTGTTTTATATCATCCCAAAACAGGAGAAATGTAAGGCAAACTTCCCTTATTAAGCCCAACAGCCTGATCTATGAGTCCTTCATTATTAGCTCCTATCGAGAAATAGGAAGAGCCATTCTGAATACTCTGAAAATATATTTTGCCATTGCAGGGCGTGTGAAGGGGTTGTGGGATAACAGATGGACCAGACACTGAATTTCAGGTTCAATGCACAATCTCTGTGTGATGTTTATTCAAAATACAGAAAATAAGCTTCTTCAAGTCCATATTCCTTCTTCAGTACATCAGTTTGCAGCAACAGACTATGCATGTCTTTTCGCTGCACTTAGCCTGCACCTACTAATGCTGATCTCTGGCCAGGGGCAGTTCTGTTAAATTCTATCAGAATCTCTTCTAATCTGCAGCTGTTTAGGGATATATTTTGTTTAATAGTTTCTATCTCATTCTGTATACCCACCATATGATCCAAAATCATTAGGTGTGCAGCATAAGGTTTTATAATAAAGTCTTTCAGTTCTTCACTTAGTGCAAAGGGATAATTAGCTATTTTATCATATGTACTGTTATTATCACAGGTTCTATTAGCTGAAACAGAATTCCTTTACTCAGGTCTGAAAATATGAGGTTCCTCTGAGATTTTATTTGAGTTTATATACAAACCATAATATTCGGGGGCCTTTCTGGTTTGTGTTGATGTGTAGATCTCCAGGGAAAAAATCAGGGAGTTGCATTCATTAGACTCAGAGCTGGACTGGGGAAACATCCCATTGTTAGTTGGTGTCAAGAGAGAGTTCTCATTCCTAGTCACCTCAGTTCCAATCAATTCAATTACTGTAGTCCGACTTCCTCTACTTAATGAACTCTCTAGTTGATTTGCTGCAAATGTATAAGATCTACAAGAGTCTAAGTTCATTGGATCAAATAATTTTGGTGTTGTTGAGAGCCTGGAGAGATCAGCAGGATGCAAAAGTTCAAAAGGATTTCTGGGCAGCAGATCCATCCCAGAGAATGGACTAGGAACCTTGCATCTTTTTTCTCAAAATGTACTCTAACCTTTGTCTGTTTAGTTTGATTAGTTTGATTGTTAGATGCTTGTTTAGATTTTTTGGCTTAATTTTCACACTTTTTATTTTTTCTTGTACTTTTTTTAAAATGGGCTTATTCTCTTGCATAATATCTAATTTTTGTTCTTTAAACTTCTTTTTGTTATCCCCTAGGTCCCTTAATAACTGCTTTTCTGTATCAGTTCTATCAGGGGTACCATTAATATTCAGGTCTACAGCATTCATTCTGTACTCATTAGAGAAATCATATTCCTCATCCTGGTTCGTATCAATCTCGGCAGCCTGTTTTCTGGTTAAGACCATGATGTAAAAAGAGAATCGCTAGTTTGTGCAAACTATGCTTCAGTGTAAAATTATAAGTACAACAGTAAAACAACCCTGTTAATAATAAAGCTTTTAAAAATTGCCCTCAAAAAATTAGGATACAAATATATCAACTTGATACCATTAGAATAAATAATGTCTTGGTATCAACACAGTTACAATCCAACAAAGCACCTCCAATTGCTTTCTTCTTATAGTGAAGCACTGAACCATTTCAATGGACCTTTTAAAGTATAGCAACAGAACAGTACAATGGAGTGGGCTGCAGGCCTTTGAGGAAGAGTCCTTAATTAAATTGAAAGTTTTTCTTACCACCTTCAAAAGTCAGTTTATACTTTCAGTGCAACTACTTTGGCACCATGGGTTTAAAACATTCCAAAATACACTCAGTTCCTGGAGTTTCGAGTGGTACCCACCATAAAAGCTGTTCTCTGAGACAAGCTGTTCTAAAATGGTGACAAGTTCTAAGGGTACAAATTTGCCTCAGCCCCAGGCCAAATAATTCCCCTATTCTTCCTATGGTGCTGCACTCCCCAAAAAATGGCAGAAGAAGATAGCAACGCCTCCTTCCTTACTGTTTGTTGGAGTCACTGTATGGGCAATGAAAACAAGGCAGGGAGTATCTAAATTATCAGATAATTGAATTTATTAAGCACTGCTCTTTTAATCTCTGATCTTGTCTATGCTAAAATCACATTTATTAAACATTGAAGTATATTGCAATCCACAGTATCAATCTATAACATAAAAAATCAGTTTTATTTCTGTCCTAGAGTGTGCTGAAAAGGTATACATACAAACAGATTATGAAATAATAAATCAGTTTCAGAAACCTGGATTCACTAAAGCTAAATTGTGGTTTTGTAGAAAATAGGGTGAAAAAAGACCTTCCATTTTGAAGAAAAACATTTTTTAAAAACAATTCCAGTGAAACTTATTTTCGGTAAAAGCCTTTAAATTCTCAGGCCCAGATATTCAAAAGGGCTGCACATGGTGCAACAGTGTTGTGCCATGCACAACCCACTGATGCACCCCGACGTGATATTCAAAAGGAAAAGTGAGCGCTAAAATATCGATGCGCGAGTGCATCAGTAAAAATATCACAGGCACAGGTGGAGGCGTGCCCATGCATAACCTGCATAGCCGATATTCAGCCCGGGATGTGAGAGTCACAGCAAGAACTCTACCATGCCTCTGCACAAAGTTACGCCCAAAAAGGAACAAGTGATGGCCACCCACAGGTGAGCTGCCGCATTGCAGGGCACAACACAGCAGCTGCCACCTGTGGGTGGCCACCCGAGTTCCTGCCACACCTGGCAGCGCCCCCCCATGCCCCGATCATGGGCATCACTATAGCCCTCCCCCCAAGTCCAATATCCATGGTGGTCCAGTGGACTGTACTGAGCCTGATCGCAGGCATCATTACTAGGACCCCCCAAGTCCAATATCCCTGATGATCTAGTGTACACCCCACCCACCCACCCACTGAGCCCCATCGCCTGCTCCCCGTCAGCGGCGGGCAGCATCACCCTGCCAGCCTGCCACCCCGCTGCCCGCCAACTAACGGCTCGATAGGGCTGCATGCCCAATGGTTCACAGCATGAGCCAATGTGCGTGCAGCCCATACCGTACTACTCAGTCCAGATATGTGAATGAAATGGTATTATTAGTTTTTTATATCCCCTGAACCTTTGACAGGTGCCTGCCTTATGAACGGTGGCCAGCGTTACCATATTATGTGAAAAAACATCTTCTGTCTGACACTGTTGATACACAGAACATTCATATCGAGAACCTTGTCACCCTCCTCCATGGTGGGCTCCTGCAGTTCAGTGTCAGAACAGGTGATATGCAAACTATAGTCACTAGCGATTTGGATATGGGTGCACTGGTGCCTATCTTTGAGGCAAATGAAATAAGACCATGATGGATGTGGGAGAAGGACATGGGTCAAGCAAGAAATATACACAATTCACTGCAGTTTTCCAAATTTACATCTACTTACAGTAGCACCATATTTTTGTAATAATTTCAGTTTAATAATATTTGCCAGCTTGTGCACATTCCTAAATCCTGCTCTGAGCTTACCAAGTTCCCAGTTTGGTGGGCCAAACAGTGGGAGGGACACACTGTGATGTTACACGAGGTCCCTGCACCCTAATTGGTACCCTCAGAGGTACACCGTAGACAGCTAATGCTTAGGTATAGGTTATACTAATATTTAGGGCTAAGGACATCTACCGTATAAGAGTAGATGTCAGGATATAAATGCATATTGTTGTAATACACTTTGCTTGCTAATACACATATATTCTGCCATGTATTTTCTGTGTATTTCTTACTTGTTAGATGCCAAGACACCTGTGCCCTTGAAGTAATTATAATATGTAAGACGGCATTGCCATCTTTTGGTGATTTGTACTACTACACGAGTTATGTAAGACTCTGTATAAGAACTCTTTTGTTCTCAAACCGATGACTTTACAGAATTGTATAATGTTATCTTGGACCATGGAGCCACCTCTAATTTAGTCAATAGGGCTCATCTCTGTAACTAGAAATGTTTCTATCTTTTGGTAACCATAGTAATTATCATAGGTATATAATGTAATTCACAAGCTTTACACCTCGGAGACCCGAGAGACCCCAAGAGACTACAGAGAAACCTCGAGGTGTAGGGAACGCTTAGCACTGGCTCCCGGTTCGTATTGGTAAGAGCTGCTTAGGGCAACTGTGATTTACTCCTTGGTAGTAATAAACTTGTTTATTACTCTAACACAATGCCTCTGTGATTACTTGCACTCCCAATATCGTCAAGAATCTGAAAGTGAGGCTTATACCTCTCAACAAATTGGCGACTGTGTGCAGGCGATATTTGGTGTTTGTAAGTTTTCACTTGTTGCTTAAACTTTTTCCCTTTCCCATGGGGACAGTAGGTGTGCATTCCCATATCACCTCTCCCATTTTAAAACCAGTTTGTAGTCACTTGCAAAGTCTGGCTGACTTTTTGGGTGTGGTCGATGCCGTCTCGACCCACTCCATAGCAGCTTTGGATTGCAAGCCTACAACTAATACAGTAACCGGCTGTGTTTAAAGTACTCGTGCTGTGGATCGATATGCAGCACGCTGTCTTTTTCACAGTTTGAATTTTCGTTCCCTCCCACACAATGGCCACAGTATCAGATATCTGCGCAGAACTGAGACTCGATGTCTCAAACTTCCTTGCCTCCCATGGAGGATGGGCTGACTTTGCATGGGACGCAAGTCAATCTGACAACCCTGTACTGGGGATTTCAACCCAGTATGCAGAGACGAGACAATCAACCAATAAGAGTCATGCTAAAGGGTTGATAGTCGCGGCTCTCTACACTGCTTTGGAAGCCTCCGAAGCAAGGTTTTGAACCCTTGATCTGCAGATTTCATCTCTTAAGCAAGAGATGGGTTTGCAGGAAACAGAATGTATTAGACTGCAGCAGAACTTGGAGTCTGAACTCCAAACTCTGTGGAATGAAAAGGATTCACTTTTGCATCATTCAGCCCAGGCTGGTGAACAGAAACTATGTATGTTGAAGCAGGAGTGTGAAAGTTTGAGACAGGATAAGAGTCAGGTTGTGCAAATGAATGATTTGCTGAGTGCTGCGAATGCTTAGTTGAGTGACGAAATGGGTGAGCTTCAGGATGAGATTAACCAGGTACGTAATGACTTAGAAGTAGCTTACAGGGACAATCATGAATTGAGCACCACGTATCAAGTTTTGCAAAAGCAAAAACAAGATCAGGTTGATATGGATGTTGCAAGTGTAAATCATGATGAATGTAGAACTAAGATGGTGACACTGCACCATCAGAGAGAGGTTCTGGCTGGCCATGTTAAGGAAATGGGAGGCGTAGCCCCTGCCTTTCATTCGTCATTAGAAGGGGAGTTATCTGATGATGATGTTTCACAATACAATGCCCAGTCATGCCCCTACTATGGCCCAGACTCCACACCCAGCCATCCACAGCATGGCAGGTCCCCGCCCCCAACTCCCCAGGTCACACATTGGTGACGTTGTGATGTTCATCATGGGATATGCCAACATGGTGGTGCCCATGATGGGGGGAGCAGGCCCAAGCCTGGTCCCGACGGTGCCTCCGGTAGCTGTTGTTAATGTAGAAGACAGGCAAGAGATAGAAATGATGATTGAAAGCCTTCCTGAGAGGAGTATGAGGGTATTAAAACCCAGAGTAGGCAGCTTTTTCAAGAAGCTGGCACTCAGGAAGGTATTGTCCACACTGCAGCCAAAGCTGCAGCTCGCGCAGCCTAGGATGGTGCTTGAGACCCTCTACCTTTGCCTGATCGACCCACTAATCCCCTACAAATGGCCTACTCTGTTCAGCAAATTGCTGAGAGCATCGGTCGGATGAGCCCATCTGACAACCTCAGCTGTCACTTGGAGAAGGTACTTTCGAAATGTGAGATGCTCAGCCTCGCTCCAGAATATCAGGTCCAAATACTATGCCAGACCATCGATCCTGGTTTATGGGCCAAACTCTCCTAAGCTGTTCGCCAGGATGGGAACGCTACCTTTGATGAGGTTGCAGCTGAGCTCATTTCTGCTCACAGTCCAGGTGTAGTAGGAGTGATGCTTGCATATCCTGTGAAGCAGAATGCAAAAGAAAGTCCAGCGACTTACCACCAGAGACTCTAGATGGTCTACCGAGCAGGAAAGCACCTGGCACAAGAAGCTGCGGATGTAGATCTTATTGAATATAAGACCCTGTTCCTTAGGAACATGATTCCAGCAGTAAGAGAAAAGGTAGAGCCAACCACTTATCCAAATACGGATAGGTTTGCCGATATTCTTCTGAAAACCGAGAGGGTGTATCAACTGAATATCCGTGATTTGGGCTCCGGTTCCAAAAAGGTAGCTGCCGTGGAACCAACCTCGGGGACTATGACACACTACACAGTGGAGGGGCAGGCTCAATGACAGCAGGCCCAACATCCGCCAGCCCTTTCAGCTGGTAATCAGCACCCCCAACAGGCCCAACAACAACAACCGCATCAACAACAGCAATGGGGTGGGAATTGCCATAAGAAAAGGAAGCATAAGGGTAGAGGTAAACCACAACAGAGAACAGGTCCTTCATATAGGGAGATAGCTGAAGAAAATCAGAAATTCGAGAGCTCCTGGGACAAGTGCACTCTGTGGCGGATGCTGTTCCCGCACAGACGCTTGTTGCAGTACAACCGGCAGCTCAGACCTCAACCGGCCATGGAGACATCGGATGTACAGGCCCTCAGGCCCACACAGGTCTGAACCCAGAAGCTCCTCCCTATATAACATCAATACAGCATGGTGAAGTCATTCAAGCAAGCCATGCCCAACCTCTGCATGCTTCCGGCAGTATGGATTGACAATTATAGGCCCCAGTCCATATTGTAAACAATCTGGTCTTGGATACAAACGGAAGGCCTTGCACCAAGGCCGAGGTCGGGGCTGCCAACTAGTAGTTTTGCTAGATACAGGTGCAGCTGTATCTGTGCTACATGACGAACACCCGGAAATGTCCCCTTGGTCCACCGGAAGGAGGACCAACATGTCAGGAGTCGACGGTACTAGGCTACCTGCATACCGCTCTCTACCCTTACTGGTAGAGCTAGGCCACTTAAAGGCCTCACATACTTTCCAACTGATGGTACTGCATGATCATCCTAGTATTATAGAGATCGACTTCCTTGCACAACACGGCTGTGTGGTGGACCTAGCTAACATGCTACTGATACAGATTCAGGGTCAATATCATACCATCTTGATTCCTGATTCACACGTTGTGGCAATGATATCTGCCAATGACAAAGAGTATGACGTCATAGACTTGTTCAAGAATCATGAACTTTTTCCAAAACTCCTACCTATCCTGCAACAACATTTAGAAGCGTTTGCAGTTAACAAGCATGACTGTGGTAGAATGCACACCATCATTGAAGTGCCAGGCCCGGCACATGAGAGGCAAAGGCAATATCCTTTCCCAACTGAGGCCTTGCCTTCCCTTAGAGAAATGATCAAGTCACTCCTCAAGCAAGGAGTAATCATAACTTGTGTTTCCACTGCCAACTCCCCAGTATAGCCCATGAAGAAACCCACAGGCACCTGGAGACTTACTATTGACTACAGGAAACTGAATCAGGTCACCCCCAGTTGTTCCCCAACTGTGGCATCAGCACCAGATGTGCTATGACTTTTGACACCTGACTTGAAATGGTTCAGTGCCCTGGACATTTCCAATGGTTTTTGGTCATTGTCATTGGTCCTTAAGAGTCAATATAAGTTTGCCTTCACC
This sequence comes from Neoceratodus forsteri, assembly GCA_016271365.2. Classification (NCBI taxonomy): domain Eukaryota; kingdom Metazoa; phylum Chordata; order Ceratodontiformes; family Ceratodontidae; genus Neoceratodus; species Neoceratodus forsteri. The sequence goes on along the minus strand of CM057459.1, from coordinate 841,845,744 downwards.
TTTGAAGAAAGACAGTACCCATGGACTTGCTTGCCACAAGGATTCCATAACAGTCCATCCCTCATCCATCTCCACATGATGGACACCCTCGAGAGTTTCTCTACCCCCCCAATGTCTCTTACAGTATGTGGACGACCTGTTGCTAGCAACAGCCACACAGGAACAACATTTGGATCTCTTGGATGAACTATTGACTCTCATTCGGAAAGCAGGCTTGAAATGTAACCCAGCAAAAGCACAATTGTGTCAGAAAGAAGTGCTCTTTCTGGGTCTAAAAATAACTGACCAAGGTCGAAGCCCTACCTGGAAGAAGGTACAGAGATTACAAGACTTGCCAGTGTGGCAACTCTTCGAAGGTTTCTAGGTATGGTAAACTATTCGAAAGATTTCATTTGTGATTTTGCTCAGAAAGCTGCTCCTCTGTATGAATTACTCAAAAAGGATGTACCATGGACTTGGGGCCCTGTTCACACCCAGGCTGTGACATCACTGAAGCAGGCCTTGGCCTCTGCCCCAGCACTGGTGAACCCCAATCCAGCACTACCATTCCATCTGGAGTGTGCCATCTCTGACATTGCTATGTCAGCAGTGCTGGCCCAGAAGGTGCATGGCACCTTCAGACCCATTGCATATGCCTCACGGCTCTTGACCCCAGTGGAACAGAAGTACGGCCTTTGTGAAAGGAACCTTCTGGCCACCTACTGGGCTGTCAAGCACTTCTTGTATATCATTGGGTACTCACCACTGATCATTAACACTAACCATACATCAACCACCTACTTGCTCTCAGACAGAGTGAAGGATGGGTCAGTTTCTAACACTAGGCTGAAGCACTGGTCACTTCTTCTCCAGGACAGGGATATACAGGTACAACCAACTAAAGTTCCATCTATGTTAGCTCATGGCCTCCTTTTCCAGGGAGAACCCCATGCCTATACACTACAGTCACCTGGTCTTCCTGATCCAGGTCCTTTCTTCCCTGCCTCGCCACAAGTACTCGAGAGTACCTCTTTGTGCCGTATCTTTACTGATGGTTCAGCATCCTACTATCAGGGAGAACAGATTGCAGGGATGGGTATTTTGGTGATTTACCCTTATGGGAACACTGTCAAGATATCTAAGCACTGTAGTGTAGCATCATCACAATATGCAGAGATGGCAGCAGTGGCCTGTGCCGTCGAGTTCGTCTAACATGGAACCGAGGATACCATCATTTTTACAGACTCTAACTGGGTTTGTTGTTCCCTTACATAATTTCATCCTTTCTGGCAGAAGAACTCCTTCCTCTCTTCTGATGGCAGTCCAGTGAAGTACAAAGAATTGGTAATATACATACATGCATTGGCACAGAAATTTGCTCACAAACTCTATGTACACAAGGTTAAAGCCCACTCTCTCCATGACCCCTATCATGCCTTCAATGACACAGCAGACACCCTTGCCAAGGAAGGGGCCTGAGGGGGGGGACGTCTGAATGATGGACCACACAGAGGCTAATGCAGCTGTACACATTGCAGCACTCAAGAAAAAACCTGAACCTTTTCCCCCTTGGATCTCTCTGCAGTCCAACAGCTTGACACTGAACTCAAAGAGGTGTTCAGATTCCTTGATAAAAGTACTGAAGAGAAACTTCCCACACATAACCCTTATCAAAGGCATGAAAGCAAGTTACGCTTGTCACCAGATGACAAGCTCATTTGGTTCTAACAAGATGACTCTACCACCAAGTTGTGGGTAGTCCCCAGACACCTAAGATCTGAATTCTTGCACCAAGTGCATGACACTCCTACTTGTGGGCACCAGGGAGCAGAAAATACCCTCCAATGACTCAAGACCACCGCCTGGTGGCCTGGTATCACCAAAGATGTTAAACAATACATAGACAACTGTCTCGTTTGTGCGCAAAACAATCCCATCCCTATCAAATGAAATGCCAAACTTTTACCACAAAGGCATTCTGGCCCTTGGCATGCCATTCAAATTGATTTCATTGGCCCTCTGACCAATACCAGCAGAAATAACAAGTATGCTCTTGTGGTAACTGACCTCTTCTCTAAGTGGGTAGAAGCCTTTCACACTAAGACATGTACAGCAAAGACTACTGCCAAAATCCTGGTGGAACAGATTTTCTCCAGGTGGGGTCTGCCTCTTAAGGTAGACTCTGACAAAAGAATCAGCTTTACAGGTGAGTTGATGAAAGAATCTCTTGAACTCCTCGGAGTTCAGCAGAAGTTCCACATACCTTACCACCCTCAATCCTCAGGTCAAGTAGAAAGAGCCAACAGACGGATCAAGCAAATGCTTTCCAAATTCATTGAGGACAATCCCAAAACCTGGGATTCTCTATTGCCTTTACTCCTTATGGCAATCAGGGGTACACCCTCAGCCACCACCCAGCTCACACCCTTTGAGCTGATGACTGGTAGACAGATGAGATTACCTGAACACCTGTTGTTTGACCTGCACACCCCCACTGCAGACCGCATGTCTGTGGACCACTATGTGGAAAAACTCAGAAAAGACCACATACTCATACACTTGTATGCCGCAAACTGCATGGGCAAGGCCAAGCAACAATCCAAAATACAGTTTGACAAACATGCACAAGAAGTGGATTGGCAAGTTGGAGATCAGGTAATGGTACTTCGATTTGCACATCCTACCCACTCCTTCTCCAACAAGTAGGAAGGCCCATACCCTATTGTCAACAAGCTCAGTCCAGCAGTCTATCAAGTTAGACTCCTCCACAACAACAAATTGACTGACAAATGGTTACATGCAAACCAGTTGAAACTTTATAAAGGAGCTTAAATTACTTTTCCTCACCCCATTGAGTGGAATTGTACTAACATACTAATCTTTGATCTTCCTTTTCAGATACACTGACAAGATGGCTATCTTGTTCCATTATTTCCTCCTCTCAGGAGTGATCCCCTGCATCCAAGGCATGGTACCGGACCTCCTACGACACCTCGACCCTCCAGCACCTCCTCCAGAGGGAGTATCCATCAATATACCAGATAGTATGATCACTGTCCAGGAAGGTTCCGATGCTTACCTCACTGCCTCGGTTGTTGCTCCTGACAAATCTACCCTTCAAATTGAGTGGCAAACCACATCACAAGGACAAATTCTCCCTGTGGCCAAACTCTCCAAAGGAACTTTCCAGGGTTGGCCCAATGCTAAATTATCCCCAAATGGTTCACTGTCCTTGTTATAAACTGCATTAAGACATGCTGGTTTGTACAATATAACTGCCTTAATAGATCCTTCTTATTGTAATTCTTTGTCCAAAGATTCTGCTAGCAGATTTTGTGCTATACACCACATGGTTTCTGCAGCCATGTACCTCTCTGTGTTACCGCCCACTGATAAGCAGCTTTTGGAATGTCCAAAGCATACCCCTGGTCCCCGTAGTGGTCTAACAGCCACTGCCCTCCCAGGTTCTTTGATTAATAACTTACAGTTTATGCATATACCTGTTTTATTTAATCTTACTTACTGGAATATGAAAGAGTTTGGTATGTGTCACAATACTAATACATCAACATTTTATAGTACATTATTGCTTGATAGTTTAGCTGCATTTCAGATTCATACGCAAGATCCTATTGCCATGGTCTATTCTACTGAACATAAAGGCAACTTTAGGAGGAAGCCTTCTCCTGATAATCTAAATCATAAACATAGCAAACATGAAGTTGACAGTTCTGATGTCACAGGTGCAACAGGTACTGTCACAGGTTTTTTGGTATGGCTATGTCTATTTGGAATAAAGCAGACATTGCTGCTATCAAAAGTCATTCTGCCAAGTTCTCCACTGGCTTGGTCAATAACATCTTACCTCCATTATTGCATGGTGTGGATGGCCTTAGTCAGGAAGAAAGATACACTGTATACAACACGCACGACATTGCTAAGGCATTCACTGATTCTAAACATAAGATTAACGCACTAATACAACAGAACAATAAAGAAGCAGACAAACAATACATTGCTAGAGAGATACTCTGCTCTGCTTATAGCTCCTACATTATCACTACCATCAATAACCTCTTCTATGATCTAGAATCTGGAAGAAATCCTGACATTGTACATGATAGACACATTTCCAAATGGTATTATCCAAGGTGTAAAACCACTAGCTGTGTTTCCATGTGTATGCAACAGACTTTAGCAATTCCTCTTTCCACAGCTAGGAATTTGGGGTTTGTGACCAGACACCCTAATACTGGTCCTTGTTTCACTGCTAAGAAATGTTCCATAACAGATACCATGTTTGTTTCTTTCACTGTCTCCTTACCACACTTTGATCCCATTACAGCTTTGTTCAACAAGCTTGCACTGGTACATTCCATTGGGCATTTGGACAAAGACATCTACAGAGAACGCCTGGATCTACCACCTCTACTGGTCTACCATTCATTCCTGGATGCCTGGGTGGCTCCATACACAGACAGCTGTGTGAAAAAGCAATATATCTACCTGTGTTGATGTTATGTGTTTGATGTTATACAGCCTGTTTGTGGCTACTCTCCAGACAGCATTGATTGGACTTTCACAATGGATGATGACATCACTGCGAACGGCACCAACTCTTTCGACTCAGCTTTGGCTCCAGATAAGCTTTACCAATCCTATCATGAGGAGGTTCATCGCCTGTCAACATGGATATCGAAGACGACCTACACCTGTCCTGTCCAGTTGCAAAAGTGGAGACTGCCTACTGTGCGCTCACAGTATAATTCCGATGGTGAATACTGTGTTGTTACGAACTATAAAACTTACACATATGGTTCTGTTACGTGTGCTATTGATTACCCCAATTTCTGTTTTGTCCCCCACCAGAAGACTGTTATTGGACATACTGTTATAACCCCCGTCCCCCTCCTGGATGCAGACATTATTGATGGTAACCCAGATTATCTACTCACACTGTCAGAATACTTGCCATACTTTAATGTACACATAGACCCACTCACATTTACACTAAAATCACTTTTAGAAAGGAAAGACACACACCTCATCCACATCAGCAATAATATGACCAAAGCCAATGATGCTGTTCTTGACTTGATTAATTATGGAGATCTGAATAATGCATTAACTAACACCTGGTTAGAGATTACTTTTAAAGGTTTTGTTATACAAGCATTTTTGATTTTAACTTTGATTATTATGCTTTGCTGCCTATGACATACACTATGCCAACACCGACAGCAGCTCTAGTTCCTTTACAAGGCTCATGCATCAGGATTGTAAATGACCACTGCTCCTGTCCTTTCCCTAGACATTGCCTGTGTTGCCCTTGGAGGCAACAAGGGGGGGAATGTTACACGAGGTCCCTGCACCCTAACTGGTACCCTCAGAGGTACAGGTTTAGACCTCTCAACAGTGAGTAGCTATGGTGGTAACTGAACCTGGACCTGCTGTGACTTATGATTCTCAAGTCTCTGTTCTAATGACAGACTGCCTTGCCTCTTAAATCAGCAGTTTATATACTGTATAATGAGAATTTTGTGTCTACCTTTTCTATTCGAGTATGGACAGCCCCATTCCCCTTACTTGTTTTTGCGCTTTGCACAGTTATGAGGCTGCTTGTGCAATTTTTAACATTTTAAATTACTCCAATAAATATGGCCACACCAGGTTGCCATTAATATTCTCTGCTGCATTTGAACACCCATAGTTTTTAATCACTTTTCTTGCAACTGGCATGATACATGCAACAGAAATTGCTCCTGACCTTATCTGACATTGACTGGTGACATCAAGGTTAACCCCAAGTTATGAAACACAAACTCTTAATGCAGTGAACATACAACTCAAGGTGGTGATGCACAATGTAAACAGATTTGGAAAGAAAATGACCAAAAGGGATCAATACTAAGGGTTAAAATGGAGTGCTTATGGAATATATTAAAATCTATCATGGAATGCTGCAAACTTAAAGTATGGCAGGTGTATACATTGTTCAGATATAGGTGATGAGTCCCAAGGGAAATCACTGTGTTCTTCCAAATTCCATAGATTTGTGGAGCAGGTCACTTTCAGTTTATCTCAAACAAGGGTCAAAGGTTGCAGTCACTCCAGCTTAAAATAAAGCCTGACATGATAAAGTTCTTCAAAATGTTCCTTTATTTATTGTGCCCCAAGGTTTGACCTGCATAGGCTTCTTCTGTGGGAACTGTAATAAATGTATAAATATATTTTAATATAAGCACCTGGGAGACCAATTGACATAGGAGAAAAATATAGCATTCAGGAAGTATAAGGCAGCACAGAAGGAGTGGGACAGAGAACTGTGGCAGTTCTTAGAAAATGTGCTTTTTATTTGGAGGCATCTGATTGGCTGGTACCCCTTTGAGAGGAGTCCATTAACTTTCAATAGATGCCCACCAAATAAAAAGCCCAGCCTAAACCTGCCTCATGCCCAGCTAAGCATCCTTGTGTGGAGCCTTCTTCATCATTGGCTGAAGTACTAGGCAAACAATTTCAAATTGCCACCATTTTTTTCCATCGCTTAGCGAGAGAGTAAGAGCCCCCCACACACACACACTCACTCATTAGACAATATAGCAGCCAGTACCAAAACAAATGTGTACCTACCTCTATTTTTAAAGCAGTCTCTTTTTTGTCTTGGAAGGAAACTCCCTGCTGCCACCGCTCCCTCAGTCTTGCCTGTTGGTGAACATGGAACCAGCCTCACACCCAAATCCCATAAATGTGACACATTTGAATTGCCTACAAAATTAAATTTCCTTTCCCCCTCTTGAAGTTCCTCTCCCAACTCTAGTCTTCCTGTCCAATCTCGCTGCCAATTCTCCTTCATCCCACACTATCCTTAGTATCATCAACACCCCTCACACTGCCTAAAGCACCATATGCCACATGAATTTTTTTTTTCTTGTGAAGGACATACTCCAGGAACCACAGCAGATGTTACAACCCCCCCCCAACTTGGCTGTGCTCCACTCCTGTGCAATTTTCATCCCTCCCTATCCATGACAGACAGATCACACCCACAACAACTTCCATATTTTCACTTCAGAATCAGAGCAGTACCTTCTTTTTTTTTTTACGACTTCCATGTCCTTGCCGGCTTCATGTTTCACTCTGTGTGACTTCCCAACACACACATGTGACATACTGTATATGCCGGCACTGCTTCCAGTGGCACACTCAAAATGTTTTCTCTGCTGGGGGTGCACAATACAATCCTGCAAAGACCTGCCGAGTTGAAATAATGAGTACCCACACATTTAAAAAATAAACACAGATGAAAAAAGGAAAATGAAGCTTTCATTCAGCTTAGCTTCACCTAACTGGCGGTGGGCAGTGCACATCTCTCCATGGCAACTACACTCAGAAGTACTGTTGCCCATGCTGCTTGTCATATACTGGCAATCTTCAACAAAGAAACACAAAACAGAAAGTCATCATCTCTTCATGACTTACTGTGATTGGCGATTGGGTGCTGCAGACATGGAAAGCAGGAGAGTTTCTGTCATACATACCATATAGAAGCAGTGCCAGAGATTTATTCTTGTAAATTAAAGTAAGCTATGTCTTCTAAAGTGAAAAATAAACACTATTTTCTGCTACTCCCAAAAGCCGTGTGTGTGTGTGTGTGTGTGTGTGTGTGTGTGTGTGTGTGTTGGGGGGGGAGTACTAGGATGAAAAGCCACAACTACAGAGTCTCTAGAAGAACAAAAGCCCCTAGATAAAAAAAAAATACACCTATTTTAATACAGGCGGAGGGACTATTTTATTTCAAAACTTATTTTAAACTTATTTTTAGAAACATGTTTTTATTAAACTTATTTTCTTTTACAGTGCCCATTTTCTAAGTGCAATAATACCCTCCAGGCTGGGTGGTATGGGCAATACCAGACCTTCCAGGGGCTATAAGGCCCTCCGCCTGTGGCGTTGGACCTCATTACACCCCTGGGTGGGTATGGTATTGCTCAATACTGCCCACCCTATTGGATATTATTGCTTTCATAGAGCAGTACAGAGAACTGTACCAGTTAAAGCAGAAGGAAGCGGGGAAGGCAGTCAGAATAGTATAGGTCCAAACTGAGGAAAAAATAGTCAGCTCAGTTAAGAAGGTGGATAAAACCTTTTATAGGTACATAAGGGAGTGAAGAAAGACAAAGGGAGGGATACTGAGGCTGAATAAAGAGGATGGTCGGTGAGCAGAGAGGAACAGTGAAAAAGCAGGGATACTGAACTAATACTTCTCCTCAGTATTCACAAAGGAAGAGGAGGGTGAGGTACCTAATCCAGTCAATAGGAGCACTCTGGATAGGGGGTCAATATCAGTCCTTTCACAGAAGAAAGGGTTCTGAAAGAACTCCTAAAACTGCAGGTGGACAAAGCAATGAGGCCTGATGGGATTCACCCCAGAATTCTAAAAGAACTAAGGAGAGAACTAGTAGTACCATTGACTACACTTTTTAATAAATCATGGGAGGATGGTGTGGTACTTGAGGACTGGAGGAGGGTGGATGTGATTCCCCTTCACAAAAGTGAGAGCAAGACAGAAGCAGGAAACTATAGACCCATCAGTTTGACCTCAGTGTTAGGGAAAATGATGGAATCACTTCTGAATGAAAGAATTGTTGAGTACCTAGAGGCCAGTGGGGAACAGGACACAAGGCAGCATGGATTCACAGTGGGAAGGTCATGTCAGATGAATCTAATTGATTTCTTTGACTGGGTGATCAAATTTGTAGACCAGGGAGGGGTTGTGGACGTGGCCTACCTAGACTTTAGCAAGGCATTTGACACAGTCCCACACAAAAGATTAATAAACAAATTAGCCAGCCTAGGAATGGGTCCCAGGGTGGTAGCCTGGATAAAACATTAACTGGACAACAGGATGCAGAGGGTAATAGTAAATGGAGTCCACAGTGAAGAAAGGGGGAGTTACTAGTGGGGAACCACAGGGTTCAGTACTGGGTCTGGTCCTTTTTAATGTCTTTATAAGTGATATTGCAGAGGGACTGGAAGGAAAAGTATGTCTCTTTAAAGTGACACAAAGATCTTCAACAGGGTTGATACACAAGGTGGGGTGGAAAGGATGAGAAGGGACTTAGCAAGGTTGGAGGAATGGTCAAATGTATGGCAGCTTAGATTCAAAGCAAAGAAGTGCAAAGTAATGCACCTGGGAAACAAAAACCAATGGGAAAAGTACACAATGGGGGGCGGGGGAGATACTGACAACAGCAAAAATGGATGACCTAAAGGTGGACAAGCAATGTGAGAAGGCAGTAAGGAGGGGCTAGGGGTATATTGGGATGGATAGGGAGAGGCATCACGAGTAGAAAAAAGGAAGTTGTTATCCCTCTGTACAGACAGTTGGTGAGACCACATTTGAAGTATTGAGTGCAGTTCTGGAGATCCCATTTCTGCACAGACATTAACAGGGTGGAGGCTGTCCAGAGGAGGCAACCAAAATGGTGCAGGGTCTGCACCAGAAGAAATACGAAGGGAGACTAAAGGAGTTTAATATGTATACCCTCAAGGGTAGGAGGGAGAGGGGGACATGATAGAAACTTTCAAGTACCTCAAGGGAATCAACAAAGTCCAGGGGAAGGGAGCATTTTTCAGAAAAAGAGATGTGCAAGAATAAGTGGACACAATTTGAAGTTAGAGGGGGATGGCTCAGAGGTAATGTGAGTAAGTATTTTTTTACGGAGAGGGTTGTGGATGCATGGAACAGCCTTCCTGAGAAATCATGGAGTCAAAAACAGTGGGGGAATTCAAGACTGCATGGGACAGCCACAGCAATTCTAGTGGGGGGTAAGAGGAAGTAGTCTGTTGTTAACTAGGATAGGCAGCTTATCCATTAGGTAGGGAAATGAGCAGACTAGGTGGGCCAAGCGGTCCTTATCTGCAGTCAAATGCTATGTTTCTATAATATTTGCATTCCTGAATTTCTGAGATGGGGATAAAAACTGTGGAGAAAATATATATTTATTTCAACTTCAGTGTCCTCTTTCTGAACATCTAAATCTCATAGACTGCCCTACAGTCAGTATAGGTAAAATTGATGCATTATGTTCAACCAAGTTTATTTTACTTTTCCCAGGTCATGACTAAAAAACGTACGCAGGCCTTAAGACACCTTACCTATTTACCAATGAATAAATAAACAACTTAAATAACATAAATAGAACTTTTCTCCATGATAGTCCAGCTAAGATTCAGCATCTTGTTTTCAGTGAGGTCCTTTTTCTACTCATTCCCACAGTTTGACTGGTGAAATGGAAGGCCAAGTAGCATGCCCAATACCACATTGGAAATATTTGACTTTAAAGTCCAATATTTCATGGTTAAACAAAGAAGAGCAATTTCAGTCAGAAATATCTATCGCTCTGACCTTCATTTCAAAGTAGACATAGATAATGTCATGCATTATCTACAATTCAAAACACAATGAAAGATCACTTAAAAAACACATCATATAGGCCTATAAATCTCTGATAGGTGCTCCTTTTCATCAGTGCTATTTTAGTGAAAACCATAATCACTAGCAAATCTCTACTGCTTACAGATAATATTCATCCTAGTTTTTTTTTCTGTAGTCCTATTCAGATCCTTTCTTTATGTTCTGCATAACCCCTTCCCCTCATTAAAATGCAGGCTTCATTTAGTTCCTCTATGTCAACAAGTGTTTACGTTTGTGACAGTGAGGGTCTAGCATCATTTAGACTGGGACTTTAATTATGTCAAGAGCACAAGTCATTCAAGCCCATTTGTATTAAATAAGTATTAAGTATTTGATCACACCTAAAAATCATAGGATTACTGAACATTAGCTGTATTTGTTCAGTACATTAGTAGCTGTGTTGGTTTTGTAGGTGTTTTAATTATTTTGTAGTTGTTTTAATTGTCTTAATTATAGCATGTGAAAGCCTTTGACAAAATTATTCAGGTGGCTAGAAGACTATCTGTTCTGGAAAAGGCTTATACAGTACCTGTTGTTAAAATACTATTAAAAGCAAATCTCTTTATTTCTGTGTTTAGAGGTCACATACACTGAAAAAATACAGCCCCCAAAGAATGGATCTGTTAAGAATTTTATTTTTTTACTTTCCTAAGTTATTGTGAAATAGAAAGCAACGTTAGATCCATAAGATGATCTATAACCTAACTGCTATTGACTAACATGTCTTTTTGTTTCTATCAATGCATAATACATTTGTGTTAGCTATTGTAACTGAGGACACGCATTTGAATTTGTGTGTAACGGCTATAAACCTTATAAAGGCACACATCTAAATAAACTGTCCTTTGAAGCTGTGAATGTATCAGTGATTATTTTAAGAAAATCACAGAGTTCAGCAGTACACGGACTTTCATGACAATTTTGCAGGATCAAATTATAGGTCATTTCAATTAAAAACCAGGCTCTTGCATCCAAGATTTTGTATCCATCAATTGGCTCAAAAAGCAGTTTTTCAACCATTAAATGAAGAGCTCACATAGTGGTGATACTTTGTTCTGCATGTTAGTTATTTGTTTCAGTTACGTTTCAGTCCAGATTATGAGTAACCTCGCTGAATAACATCTTCTCATTTTTTTTTTTTACTTTTTAAGTAAAAATGGCTCAATGGGCCTGCTCATCTGAATGACAATAACTCTGAATTCTAAGTTGGAATCTTTTAATTCTCTTGGATTTGCATCAGCTCCTTGCTATTTTTTTTAATCTTTCATCTCTTACAGTGTGAATACATTTTTTGTGAGTAACACTGCAAGTAGCGTAAAACACACACACACACACACACATACACACACAGTAATATAAAATAACATACACATAGTAATATAAAACATTGTGGTGAGGATTCACAAAAAGAATTTAAAGTGGGCGCAAATATTTGCACTGCACTTCCTGGCTGCACTGGTGGGCAATGGAGCTATTCACAGTTGGATAGCATGGTGCACTATCTAACTATGAGTAGGGGCCAGTGTGAGCAGCACTGACACAGGAAAAGCAGTGGAATACCCAGTAGTGCTGCTCCCACAGTCAAAACAAAATGTGCTAATACCACTTGTTCCAACAAAAAATATGAAATAAGAAGCCTGTTCACTTGCAACACAGATTATGTGATTTACTGCATAGTGTGTCCCTGTTCATTATATTATGTTGGACAGGCAACTCAACCATTAAAGAAAAGGATCACTGAACATAAGAGAAATATAAGAAGGGAGGATGAGAGGTTACCCTTCACATGACATTTTAAAGAGTTCAGACATCAGATCTCAACAATAAGATTTTTTGGACTTGAGAAAGTCACAGAACCTCCAAGAGAAGGAAATAGGGACATGCTGTTGTTAAGGAGAGAAACATGGTGGATTGTTACATTACAGAACCACAAGATGAGATATGGACTGAAGGAGAGTTTAGTATGGTCCACATTCAGGTGAAATTCATAGAAAAAATGTAAATGCAAGGAGATTAAACATAAAATAATATTTATGGGAAAATATGAGAACTAAACAAAAGCTAATACTGTTAAAATTATGTAAATTGTAATGAGAATATTTTTTTATGATCATCCACAATCAGTAGCTTGAATCCACACTGGAGTGACCTTCAGGCTCATTCAGGTGATCTCCCACTCCTAATGAGCAATGATAAGGAAATAAAATAATATCTGGGATGATACAATCCTGATGTGATAAATCACAATCTTGTCTGTAGGCAAAGAGTAGCCATCTAATTGAGGAGAACTCCTTCCTTTGATAGAATTTATTTGTCAGTAAATAGTAGGAGGGAAACCACTGTTTACTCCCATGGGAGCTTGGTGGTTTCCACAGTGACCGGGCTGCCCAGGCTGATCATCACGGTGTGATGTAATCACGTCAATGGTGTGAGCACCTGAATACCCAGCCCCTCTTTCTCCTTCAGGAAGAAGGTAGTCAGCTTCTGAACACTGGTGTCTGAAGTAATGGCACGGGAAGTTGTAAAACAATTCACAACATTGGTGTGGACAGCCTTGCAGAACCATTTGTAAAACCAGAAGGTCTGAACTTAAATAAAAGCACAGAACAAACATAAGTTATTCAGAATAGATTTTCATCCTAATATTTGATCATTTAAAGGATTATTGATGTATGAAGTATTCAAAATGGGTTTGTCTGCCCACTACTCTGAAAGGCAAATTGGCCACAAGTTTAAAGTTTAATGAAAACAGGTACATAAAGTAATTACATTTCTCCAAAATTGAATATATTTAAAATGTGTTTAGAAGAAATTAAATTTAAATGACACAAGATATAAAATAATATAATTATGTTTTATAGAGCCTTCTAGGCCCACATACTGGAACCAAGACTGTATCCAATAACAATAGCAGGTGTGTTGCCACCTCAGTATAATTGTACATATAAGCTTTGATGTAATAGAACTTAGAAAATTTGTTTGAAGGGTTACATAGAATAAATTTTCTGTTATTTGTTTACAGATTACTAAGCAGGCAGCTCAGAATTATCTGATGAAGGGACATGGTCCTGAAATGTAATAAAAAGTTAAAATTACCAGAGCGCTGAGAAAAGAAAAAGAGAAAATAATTGGATGCATGAAAATAAAAAATAAAAAAAAGCATATTCTTCTGGCTTATTTGATAGAGAATCACAATCCATAACATTTTCTGAAAGCAATCCACAATGGTTTACTTCACCCTTCTCTCTGTCTTCATTTTGAGATTTAAAAGAAAATAATTAAAATGGGAACCGAGGAATTGAACACTCTCTCACTGAACCATTAGAGGTTTTCCTTACAGATAAGAATAAGTGCTCCCCTGAACAATATGGTTAAATAAATACAGTACTATTGATAAGAACAACACAAACAGACAAAGATGGCTAATTTCTCTGGAATTGGGTGACATGACTGATGTCAGATCTATAGCCCTGAGTATAAATCAGGAAGAGCAGACAGAATTATGAATCTTGTGAAAAGTAAATGAAGTCCTCCTTAAATAAACTAGAATCATTAAAAGAAAGAGAAGTACATCTAGACTGGCATGCAGTAACTTTACTGGAACATACCAGACAGAAGAGAATTCCTAGATGCCTGTGTGTCCTAGTAGAATCAAACTTGGGTTTCTCACCTGAAGGTTTCCAACCCAAGTGGAATGGCATCAGAACAAAATGTTCCTTTGATTTTATGTTGTTATTAATAGAAACCCTCACAACAGAACAACCAAATTTTTGGGAGACATACAGAATCTAGAAACACAAATCAAGGTGACCATAGACACAGTACACCTAAAATCACTGATAGAACAAACTGAGAAATCATTACAGGAGTATGACAATCACATTAAGAGCACAAAACTCCAAAAATTTTGAAGGGACATAATAGATTATTAGGAGGATCAGATATATTCATGGAAAAATCAGAATATCAGACAACTCCAGCCCAGTGGCACTGAGGTTTGAGGTGATGGATGCCACACCTCACACCACACCTGTGACCTGGGTTCAGGAATGGACTCAGGCCACCAGGAGTTAGCAGGGGAGAGGGTGGATCAAGCATCCAAGAACTGCTCTCCTCCCTCTCGGGTGGGTCTGGGGGAGGCACCATACTCAAGTGGCCCCTGGTGATGACTGGGGATGGCACAGGCATGGTGCCTACAATGGGGTGAAGCACAGCAAGACACCCACATATGTATTGTGCATCATTGCACTATTGACTGCAGGGGGATCTAGCTGGAGGAAAAAGTCTGGGCATGACTTGCAGCTTGATGGCTGCACCCCTGCTGACCAGGAGGCCTGTCGTGAATTGCGTCCAGGGGTCTGGTCCAGTCCACGATGGAGAGGTAAGGGAGACCCTCCAATGGGCTGGAATTTCCGTACCAGACCCCCACGTATCGAGTGAGCCTGCTGTCCTCTGGGTCGGTAGGTAATGATGGCTGGATGCCCCTGCTGCTGCACTGCAGAAGGTGCATAAATACAAGGAATAATAAAAAAGAATATCGCACAATATACGACCTAGAGTACACAGCTACATCAACTCACACGACACACTAGAGGCAATAGTTACAGAAGACAATTTTTTTCTGAAATCCTAGGAGATACCAGGGTTATAGATCTTATCCAACACAATATGCACTATACAGGAACCAGTACAACTAGGGCTACTATAGGGAGAAATATTATGAACCCTATCATCAAAACTGGACAGCTAGAGACAAATCCTATAAGCAGGATTTTCCAAGGTCTAAGGACACACAGGATCCCTCCACATCAGGCACCAGACCAAAAGAAAGAGAAAAAGATAAGGGAGGTATAAACACAAGAGGAAAGGTACACAAGACTAGGTTCAAAATGGGACTGAATCAATAGTTTTCAACCTGTCTCTAGGACAACTGACAGCCACAGAATTACAAGCTCTAAGTAAGGGCTTATCTTACAGTATTACTTAGAGAATCAACCCATTTGAATTAAAACTGGATTTGGAAAAATTCAACAGAAAATGAAGATTGAAACATTTTTTTCTCATTAAAAGAAACACCTGCGTCTGACCCAGAAAAGGCAAGGGAAAGATATCGACTAAAACAGACTTTGGGTACTACCTCTTCTTTTAACCCAATAGGATTCTCTCTGCCAAAGATAACAACATACATAGATAAGATAAACAGAGAGGTAGAACGAATAGTAAAAGAAGCAGAGACACAAAAGAATCATTATAATTTAAACAAGCATTTGTCAATGTCGAATGTTGCTTGCTTGTATGTGCTGTTTAGGTATTTGGAAGTGATAGTTCCATGTCTTCCTCCCAAGACATCCACTGTGTCTTTCCGTTCAGTATTCACAGAAGAGTGGGAGGGGCAAGGGCCACAGCAGTACAGCAGTTGCCAAGGGGGTGAAGAGGTGGACAACAGTCCATTCAAAGGAAAAAGAGTCCTGCAGTAGCTCACTAAACTGAAGATGGACAAGCGATGGAACCAGATGGCACTCGCCCAAGGATATTAAGAACATGAAGGAGATAGCAGTACCTCTGACAGCCATGTTCACTGAGTCATTCAATATGAGTGAATTGGAGGAGGGCACATGTGAATCCCTCTACACAAGTCCAGCAGCAGGGAGGAGGCAGGGAACAATAGGCTGTTCAGCCTCACCTCAGTAGTGGGGAAGATCATGGAGACATTGCTTAAAGAAAGGACAGTGGGGCATCTAGAAGCCATCAAAGCCCAGGAGCATAGACAACATGGATTCACAGTGGGGACATCATGTCAGACAAATCTGGTTGATTTCTTTGACTGGGTGACAAAGGAAGTGAATCAGGGTGGGGCAGTGGACAACGCTTACCTTTGATTTCAGCAAAGCCTTTAACACCATCCCATATAGGAGGCTGATAAACTAGCTGGGTAGGCTGGGCATGGGGGAAAGGGTGGTAAACTGGGTTAGAAACTGGCTAACAGACAGGAGGCAGAGAGTGGTGGTAAATGGGGTTCTGTCTAGGGAGAGGGGATGACCAGTGGGGTGTTACAGGGATCAGTCCTGGGGCCAGTCCTGTTCAATGTCTTTATTAGTAACATTGCAGAGTGTCCGATGGGAATTTTTTCACCAAATTTTCGACATAGCCATTTTAAGACCTCTGCTCATGAACAGTGTCACTGTGATTTTCTTAATCTGTCACAAACATTGACTGCACACACCGAATGCGCCATTGTGCGCTACAAGCATGGAAACACATTTTGAGCGACATGTGAAAAATGACAGCTGTACTGCTCATAAGAGGGGTGTGGTAAAATGGCAATGTTGAAAATCTGGAGTACAAATATGAAAAATTTGCAAACTTATGAGCGTGCGTAGGAACTGCGCAATGCACGCTCGTAAAACAGTCATTTTTAGGAATTTTTTCACCAAATTTTCAAAATAGCCATTTTAAGACCTCTGCTCATGAACAGTGTAACTGTGATTTTCTTAATGTGTCCCATAAATTGATTTCATACACCGACTGCACCATTGTGTGCTACATGGGTGGAAACATATTTTCAGCAAGATGTGAAAAATGACAGCTATATTGCTCATAAGGAGGTGTGGTAAAATGGCAATGTTGAAAATCTGGAGTGAAAATATTAAAAATTCGTGAACTTACTAGCATGCATAGGAACTGTGCAACGCACGCTCGTAAAACAGTCATTTTTAGGAATTTTTTCACCAAATTTTCAACATAGCCATTTTAAGACCTCTGTTCATGAACAGTGTCACTGAGATTTTCTTAATGTGTCCCAAACATTGATTGCACACACAGACTGAGCCATTGTGCGCTACATGCATGGAAAGACATTTTGGGTGACGTGAAAAATGACAGCTGTACTGCTTATAAGAAGGTGTGGTAAAATGGCCATGTTGAAAATCTGGAGTGAAAATATTAAAATTTATGAACTCTACGGCATGAACTATGCAATGCACGCTCGTAAAACAGTCATTTTTAGGAATTTTTTCACCAAATTTTCAACATAGCCATTTTAAGACCTCTGCTCATGAAAGGTGTCACTGTGATTTTCTTAATGTGTCCCATACATTGATTTCGCACACCGACTGCGCCATTGTGCACTACATGCACAGAAACACATTTTGGGCATGATGTGAAAAATGACAGCTGTACTGCTCATAAGGAGGTGTGGTAAAATGACAATGTTGAAAATCTGCAGTGCAAATATTAAAAATTCGAGAACTTACGAGCGTGTGTAGGAACTGCATAATGCAAGCTAAATAAAACAGTCATTTTTGGAATTTTTTCACCAAATTTGCAACATAGGCTTTTGAGAGCCCATCTCATGAACACTGGCACTGTAGTTTCATTAATCAGTCCCAAAAGGTGATTGCGCAGTGACCGCAAAATCACCCTTCGGGCCCGAATAACGCCATGACAGTGACAGCATTCATGAGGAGGGGTCCCAAAAACCCCATGTTGAAAATTTGGTGCCAAAAATTCCAAAAAATGCCTGAGATATGCAGCAAAGTTGAAAAAACCCTATCTATCCCATTATACAGCTTACCAGCATTTTCTCAGTTCGTGGTCGGCTTTGAAGAGTGCAGACGTGTTCCCGGTCCACCGAAGATCGTCGCACTGAGGTCTGGAGGTAAGTATGGGGTGAGGGGGTGTGGGGAGGAAGAGTGCTCAGTGGGTGGGTGCGAGTTGTGGGAGGGGGGCAGGGAGAAGCACCGTGGGACAGTTTTATATTTGCAGGTTTACTTTTTTTTACTAAGATGACGAGGGATGTTTGCCACGCTGGCGTGGGCTCCCAGCATAGCAGCTGAAAGGCTGTTTGGGGGGGCTGGAGCCGAAAGGGGATTGGGCACCCCCCCGTTGGTCATAATAAGCTTTGCCATGCTGGGGTGGGCTCCCAGCATGGCACCTGGAAAGCTTTGGGGGGGATGTGCAGTCGTGGAACCGACGGGGGATTGGGCACCCCCGTTGGCTGTGACAGTTTTTGCCACTCTGGGGTGAGGTCCCAGCATGGAACCTGGACAGCTTTTGAGGAGGGAGGCATGGAGCTGACAGGGGGGATTGAGCACCCCCATCGGCTGTACAGGGTGTGCGTGGTGGGGAGGGAGCGCATCAGCACGCAATATGCATGCTGGCATGTGTGTGGGGGGGGCTCTGCTCACTGAAGTGGAGCTCTCCCTTTCAACTGTATGCCACTGCATTTTCAACTCCTGTCATAGACAGCTGCAGCAGTGATTGGGGAGCTGGGGCCATGCCTGCAAACACACTGACTGAATTGGAAGACGGGTGCCACACCTCCAAAAACTCGGATGGTGGCACTATGTTTCTTGCACATGCATGCAAGCAACATAAAAAGGAAGAAAGGGAGGCTTTGGTTTCATTAGCAAGTGACAACAGTATTATTATAAAACCAGTGGACAATGGGGGTGCCATAGTAATACAAAATTACACAGATTATCAATCAGAGTACTTAAGCCAGCCAAATGACACTGACACTTATGAAGAAGTAAGGAGGATTCCCTTTGACACACTTAAGGATATTATTAAACATGTAATTACAGAAGCCACAGACAGGAAAATTATAGAAGATTGGGTTAAAGCAAAACTTTTAAATGATCATCAAAAAAATTCCCCTCTTTTACTGTTTGCCCAAGATACATAAGAATGCGGAATGACCACCAGACAGACCAATAATAACTGGCATGGACTCCATTACAGAACCACTGTCCATTTTTGTGGACCACCACTGTAAAGAGTTAGTACCAAAAATCCCTTTGTATATTCAGAACAGCAAACATTGTATACGGATTATAGAGGAAGTGAATCCAGTGCAGAATGTGGAAGCTTTAACCTTGGTAACTCTGGACGTTAGGAACCTATAAACTAGCATACTGCATCAGGAAGGTTTATCAACCCTGAGAACAGCTTTGCAGTGGAGAGATGCCAACAAACCAGACTTAGAATTTATATTGACACTAACAGAATTGGTTTTAAAGAATAATTATTTCAAATTTGAGTGACACAGTTTTTTGCAGAAGAAGGGTACATCAATGGGTACGATGCTGGCACCCACTTATGCCAACGTTTTCATGGCAGAGTTCGAAAATGAATATGTCTACTCAGAAAGAAACACAAATAAGATATCATTGACACTGTATAAATGTGTTAGGGAAAATATACTGATGTTATGGAGCGGGAATAAGGGAGAACTAACACAATTCTATAATTACATAAACAAGGCAACACCATATTTGAAATTTACCATGATCCATAGCCAAGCAGAAATTCCATATTGAGATATGTTACTTGTGAAAGAAGGGAATAAAATCATAACAGATTTGTATTGCAAGGAATCAGATAAAAACACAATGTTGCATGCCATGAGTTTTCACCCGAGAAAACTTAAAGAAAACGTGCACTATAGCTAAATGCTGTGAGTGAAAAGAAATAGTGGAACACAAACCAGATATGAGAAGAAGATACAGGACATGAAACAAAGATTTAAACAAAGGGGCTACAACAATAGGGTATCAGATCAAGCAAGACAGAGATGTGAATCAAAAGAAAGAAGTGAAATATTAATGGACAGACAACAAAACACGGGTGAACAAGAGAAAATAACAATCTCCATGCAATATTCACCAACATTTCAGAAAATAAAAAAGACAATTATAGGAAACCTAAACATTTTACAAACTACTAATCATGGAAACAACATCTTTCAGAATAAACCCTGGATAACAGAAAAAAGAACAATGAAAATTAGGAATATTGTTATCAAAACACAACACTGGAATCCCCCCCCCACCACCACCACCACCACCAAGGACATGGCTACACAGGGAGATCAAAGGATTTTTTCCCAGTGGGAACTGCACACATTGCAACAAGGAGTCAAAATGAAATTTTTAATAGCACTTGTTCCAACAAAGAAAATGAAATAAGAAGCCTGATCACTTGCAACACAGATTTTGTAATTTACTGCATATTGTGTTGAGCCCCTTCTCAGACCCTTCTATGAGTTCAGGAGGAGAGATTGGCAGTACATTGCCAGATGAGTGGGACTGCTTCCCTTGGTCAATGCATTTCTCCTTGCTCACCTAGATCAGGTTTTTTTCTAATTGGAGGCACAGGCAGGCTGCTTTGCTCCCTGCAACTCGCTCTCTGCTCTTCGAACGCTGTTTGAAAATTAAGGCTTTTCTGAGGTTTTTATGAATGAAACCCATTATGGTTTGAGTTATAGCCTGAGTATAATAGTCCCAGTAGCCTGGAAGCCGTGAAATAATCTGAAATTCAGCGCCTTTTGTTTTGATCGATTCTTGGTTTCTTTACTGGCATTTTGTTACCGGCGTTTTTTGAGCAGTGTTGATATGCTGACCTACTGAGTGATATTGAGTACTAGGGAGAAATTTGTAAAGCTTTAATTCTCAGTTCTCAGCCCTTATGGAGTCATTTTACCACTCAGACATATGTTAAAACTATGCTCTGTACTGGATGTGAGATTTTATTCTGGTGGTCCGGTAATGGATGGCTGCTTCTGTGACGGATGTTGTTCTGAAGAAGTTGACAATCTAGGTGAGTTATGGCAGTCCTGTAAGTTTGGGCATATAGGTGCCAAGGAAATGAGAAGTGAGCACTTAAGATGCCGATGTGCTGATATGCTCATATGCATTTGAAGCAAGGTATGCTATGTCGTTGCCTAGGGCTGGGGGTTGCTGCTTTATCAAAAACATTGAATTTATTGCGCTTAGTGGAGCGTTGTTCCTGTCTTTCTTTTTTCCCTAGGCCAAGGCTATTTTGGCACTAATCTTCAGTAAAGGAAAAAAAAAGGGATTTAAAGTTGAATCAGTGATGAGAGATGGAAGATGGGAGACGGTAGTGTGTGAGGAGTGGAAAAACTTTTTTTTCTCTGAGACCTGAAATGATTTTGAGGATGCTACTTGAAGTTTGGCTTGCTTTCTGCAGGCCTTGGTGCATTCCTGATAAAGACAACTGCCACTGTTGCTTCAGAGGTACTTTTCTCAGGGGCTCATTGCTCATTTTTTGAGCTTGGAAGTTAATATCTTATTACTATTCCGGAGACTGATTGAACTGATACTGAACTTTTTTTTTGTACTGTGTCTTTAGACAAATACTTAAATCTGAAATTTAAAGAGGTCATCTGTCCTTTCTTATTGTTTAGGAAATGTTACTTTATTTAAATGATACATCTGATGGTTTTTAAGTTTTTTGTAATATGTTTAAGTTGCTTAAAATGTTTAGTATTACGTGATTCACGTTATTGCAAAGAATGGCTAGGCAAGTCTTTGACCAGTTCTGAACATATATATCCTGTTCTGTAGTTTAAGTCCGGATTCGATGGAGTGACCTGGATGTGCCACAGAATTTGTTGATCTCAGCTCATGAAGCTGGAAATTCAGGGTCTAAACAATGTTACAGGAATGAGTTGTGTAAGCAAGGATGGGACATTTAGTTATCCCACTCCCGTGTTGCTGGGGTTACTTGGTGTGGTATTTTCCATAAATTCTGGATAAGGATCAGTGGACCGATTAGAGCTCTCTGGGAAGTCTGCCCAGGAGGACCCATTTGGGGGGGGGTTCCAGATGGTCTACACGAACTAGGGATCCTATCACACCTGAATGGCAACCCCTATAGCTTACCCTGAGTCCCCATTTATGGGAGCCAGAGTAATATACTAAGTGCTCTTGGACAACGTAAAGATGCAGAAAAGTAATAGCTCTCTGGTGTGGTATATCAATATGTGTGTACTTCCTGAGTCCTCCTGCGTGATGTAGCAATCTGATAGTATGGGGTCTAGGATATTCTTGATTCTGTAACTTATTCAGCCATAAGTGTTGTTTAAGACTATATTTTTCTTGGTGCTGCTTGGAAATATTTGTTTGATTGTCCTGGTTCCTGTGCAATGTTCACATTTATAAGTGTTGGAATTGACTAGTGCATCAAGGCACAGAGAGACTTGCCCAGTTTGTGCTTCCTCTAAAAACTTCGAGTTGCTGAATGTATTCAAGGCAGGTAAATCATATGTTAGTACGTTATAAGGCTTCGGAATCTATACAGCAAGTGTGTGTCAAGTATGCTGACTTAATTCTAGTCAATTGTTCTTTAATTAGGTATGGGGAACTATTAGGTGATGGATGTAGTAAGTAAAGCAGAAAAACATAATGCAAGTATGTTAAATGGCACTTAGCTGATACAGAAAATATATGTAAAGTATGGAGACTAAATTTTGGCCTAGTATAGTTTGAAATGAGGATGCACTATGGAAGGGTCCCCCAGCTGAGGTTATAGGCCATTCTAATTATTGCTTTTATGTAGGACAGAGTCAGGTATTGGGAGGCAAAAATGAACTTGGCCAGCAGTGTTGAAAAGGGGTCTGGGAAATATTTGGTTATTTTAGTCTATTGTTCTAGATCTAATGGATGGGGTCACCGTCTTCAGAGGATATATTAATTTAAGGGGACAGACGGTTTTTAAATTGATCTTAAGTAAAGTGTTTAATATATGTCTATTATATTAGGAAGTAATTATTTTTCTTACTATGTTAGTTTGAAATTGAATATTATATTTAATCACAGGTTGATTGTATTTTCTTTTTCTGTTTTTATGAGGTTTATGTGTAGGAGTATATTTATATTAGTTGTATGAATATTGTAATGGCTTAGTAAGTCGAACAATAAAAATCAGCTGAACTGAGAATAGTGTGACCCTGTTCATTATATTATGTTGGACAGACAACTCGACCATTAAAACAAAGGATCACTGAACATAAGAGTAATGCAAGGAGGGAAGTTGAGAGGTCACCCCTTGAATTAAATTTTAAAGAATTCAGACATCAAATCTCAGCAATAACATTTTTTGGACTTGAGAGTCACAGAACCTCCAAGAGGAGGAAATAGGTACATGCTGCTATTAAGGAGAGAATCATGGTGGATTTTTACATTACAGATCCACAAGATGAGATATGGACTGAATGAGAGTTTAGAATGGTCCACATTTAAGTGAAATTGATAGAAAAAATGTCAATGCAAGGAGATTAAACATAAAACAATATTTATGAGAAAATATGAGAATTGAACAAAAGTTAAGACTGTTAATATTATGTAAATTGTAAAGAAAACATTTATTTTGATCATCCACAATCAGTAGCATAAATCCACACTATGGTGACCTTTAACTCATTCAGGTGACCTCCCACCCTTTATGAGCAACGATAAGGAAATAGAATACTATCGGGGGATGATACAATCCTGATGTGATAAATCACGATCTTGTCTAGAGGCAAAAAGTAGCCATCCAATTGAGGATAAATCCATCCTTTGATAGAATTTATTTGTAAGTAAGTAGGAGGGAAACCACTGTTTACTCCTGTGTTAGCTTGGTGGTTTTCACAGTGACCAGGCTGCCCAGGGTGATCATCATGGTGTGATGTAATCAGGCCAATGGCATGACCCCTTGAAGGTCTGGCTTCTCTTATACCTTCAGGATGTAGGCAGTCAGCTTCTAAATACTGCCATCTGAAGTAATGGTGCGGGAAGTTGTAAAACAAACCACAGCAGTGGTGTGGATAGCCTTGCAGAACCATTTGTGAAACCAGAAGGTCTAAACTTAAATCAAAATATGGAACAATCGTAAGTGATTCAGAATGGAATTTAAATCCTAATGTTTGAAAGTTTAAAGGATTACTGATGTATGAAGTATTCAAAATGGGTCTGTCTGCCCCCTACAGAGTCTATGAAAGGTGAATTGGCCACAAGTTTAAAGTTTAACGAAAATAGGTACATAAAGTAATTACATTTCTCCAAAATTGAGTATATTTAAAATGTATCTAAAAGAAATGAAATTTAAATGACACAAGATATAAAGTAATTAAGTTTTATAGAACCTTCTGTGCCCACATACTGGAACCAAGACTGTCTACAATAACAATAGTAGATGTGCTCCAACCTCAATATAATTGTACATATAAGATCTGATGTAAGATAACTTAGAACATTTGTTTGAAGGATTACATAGAATACATTTTCTGTAATTTGTTTACAGAAGTAATAAGCAAGCAGCTCAGAATTATCTGATAAAGGGAAATGCTGGTCCTGAAATGTAATAAAAAGTTACAATTACAACAGCGCTGAGAAAAGAAAAAGAGAAAATAATTGGATGCATGAAAATAAAAAAAAAAAGTATATTCTTCTGGCTTATTTGATGTTGAGTACCACAATCCATAACATTTTTTGCCCTCACAGTCAGCCAGGAAAATGGCCCTGCAGCCAATAGCAGCTCAGGCGCTAAGGAGCTGTTCATGAGTGGAGTCATGCAAATGATCCCATTGAGCATGCAAGGTGCCAGTGTCCATTATCGTGCCGATTTGCATGCCATTAGTGTGGCGGTGAATGGTCCTCTCACCAGCCCAAGCCACATGCAGTTGCATTTCCCCATAATCTAGTGGTGCCCTCCCTCACCCCGATCACAGACCCAATGGTAAGAAAAAATGTTATTCTATAGTGTAGGGTCTCTCCTTGGTCCCTGATCTCCCTCCTGAAATGTACAAAACATTTGCCATAGTGTAGGGTCCCTCCCCATTGCCTGATCTCCCACCGGTTAATACCAGAAATAATTTTCCATTGTGATGGTTCCTTCCCCAGTCCTCGATCTCCATATCTTCCTCCCATTAATAATAAAAAATAGTTTCCATAGTCTAGGGTTCCTCCCCATTGTCCAATCTCCCACTCAGTATCTTTCCATAATGTAGTGATATCTCCCCCCTCCCCGGTCACTGATCCCAAAATAAAGGCAAAGTTTCCATAGGGCAGTGTCCTACCTGGGTGCCTGATCTCCCACCCAATATAGTTCAACCCCATTTCGATAATGTATTGGTCCCCCCAACCATCCACCCACTCTGGTAATCACATGCCACCCCACCTTACCCACCTCAGCATGGCCACCAGTCGGCAAGCAGCCAGCCTCCTCCACCTCACAGCTGCCTGCTGACTGAACTATCAACTCAACAGTGTAGATTGTACACTACAAGCTCACTGGTGGATAGTAGTCAACTGATGGGCTTGTAGTGTATACTGTATGCTGTCATTGACAGTTCTGTCAGCGGGCAGCTATGGAGGTGTGAGGAGGGCTGTGCTGCTCGCCAACTGGCAATCATGCTGGGGTGGGGGGCGGGGTGGTATGTGATTACCGGACTGGGTTGGGGATTGGAAGGACCACTACACTATCAAAATGGGGTTGAACAATATTGGGTGGGAGATAGGGCACCGGAATGGGACACTACACTATGGAAACATTTCCTTTCTTATGGGATTAGTGACTGGGGAAGGAATTGGCCACTACACTATGGAAAGATATTATATATCACATTGGGTGGGAGATTGGAAAATGGGGTGGGACTCTACAGTATGGACAATTATTTTTTTTTATTAATGGGTGGGAGATTCAGAGTTCAGGGACCAGGAAGGGACCACTACACTATGGAATACAGCACACAGAAGTGTTAAGCTCAGGTTTTTCCAGTAGTAGAAAACCCAAAGAAATGATGGGGTATCTGATTTAAAAATCCACTTTATTGTTTGAAAAAGGACCTGCTAGTCCAGTACAATACCACACATTTTTGAGCACTCTATCTGTGCTCTTTCTAAAGGCATCTTGAGAAAGAGCACAGGTAGAGTGCTCAAAACATTTGGCATTGTACTGGAGTAGCAGGTCTTTTTTTAAACAATAAAGTGGATTTTTGAATCTGATAGCCTACCATTTCTTTGGGTTTTCTTGTTATAGAGAAGCCCAATCTCGACTCTTCTGGGTTCTGTATGTGTTTTTCATCTGAAGCTCGGCTGTATTGTCTGGTGGCCTTTTTCTTCTGAACAACTGTACACTCTGGAATGGTATGATACTATATGGGGTGGGCAGTCGGGGAATGGGGATGGGGTTGGGGGCCACTGTACCACTGCAAACCACTAGGATTGTGCGGATTACCACCAGTTTTTTTTTGTGATAATTTGCTCCACACAAAGGCCTTTGCAAAGGCCCTTGCTTAAAGCAAAACCTTTGTGAATGGGATTGCAGGGATATTCAGGTCCCCTCACCGTCATTTGCATTGTGCCCCCCCCCAACTACTTTGCCCAAGTGCAATCCCAGTTTGCAGGACCAAACTTGGCTTTGTGAATACCAGCTATTCACAAAGCCCAGTTTGCCCTCATATGAGGGGAATGGTAACTCATAAAGTTTGTGTTGTATCTTGCATTGGAGCTGTGATAGATGGTGGTGGGAAATGCCGTAGGAACCATGGTGTTAACTGCTATGTGATGATTCAGAATTTAATTATTGAGTTGGTGATGCTGATATTGTTGATCAGCCTTAACAATGGCTCCTTCTTGATGAACGCCTTATGCATTTCAAAGGAATCCTGAAGTTTAATAGTCCAATGAGACCGGCCCCATTAATTGCCATTACATGCCCTCACAATAGTGGCTAGCATTAGTACAGTGCCTACTCTACTTGTCTGAGTGCTTGTCTTTCTTTGCTACTGCTAGACATACTGTCATTGATCATGTAGCTGACCTGGTCCATCACAGAACTGATCCTCTGAGAAGGTCGATTCTACTGGCCCTGGTCCTGTTTAAGTGATGGAGGCAGTGCTGCTGCCGATTGCTTCGGCACCTTCAATTTTTCTAAACCTAGCAGCATTAAGGCGTTGTGCCAGCTCTTCAATGGTAGAGAACAGGCATGCCATTCAGAACTGTCAGCAATTCCTTCCCATTTGCTCTGGCAAGTACACTTAACGTGTGCCACTTAGACCTGACAGGTCCTACCATCATGGCTTCTGAGACCCTCCAGTGGAAGTCTGTGCATCCTAGACGCCTTGCAGGAAAAGGATTCTGTTGGCTTTTCTGGGTTTTATCTGCTGGTGCTCCAGAGGACCTCTTATCATGTGTGCTGTGAATGGGAGGAGGTTGGGGAGGAAGCAGATAAATAAATACCCTGTGTTAGCATGCATGGTCTCATCCTAATCTGACAGACTAGGAGCAGGGCACAAGGGCTTAGGAGAGTCTGTACTCAGAAAACTGAGATTGCATAGGTTATGCCATAGTTCAGCAAAAGATGTATCAGTCAGTTAACCATTCAATTAAGCTTTTATTTATAAAATGTTTCATTCAGTTTGGTCAGGTTCTCGAGTCTAATTACAATACCTAGTCATAAGCATGGCATTAAAAAAACCCAAAAGAATATAGAATAGATAAACTGCAGCAGCAAATAGAAAAAGTAACACAACTGTTGATTTTTTTGTTTGTGACTGCTTGTTGTAAGACTTCCCTATCCAGTGGATATAATGTAGGAGATAGGTTGAATTATTCTTGGTGGCAATGAGGATTCTTGCAAAACAGCATGGAAAACTGTATTTATTGTTAGACAGATGCATTTTGTGATATATTTAATTTTATTAAGATGAATGTTTTGCAGAGGCTTTGTTCATTCTTATCTTTACCTTCAGTTTCTAGTGGCACCCCCCAACCTTCGAATCGCCATCCCCATAATCATATCTATCTCTGGTGTCTAGTGGTACTCCCCAGCCACTGATCGCTGTCCCCATTGGCAACTTTATATATCCCCTGGTGTCTAGTGGCACCCCCCACCCTCCCATCTGAATCAGAACCTGAAATGAAGAAAATGTTCCCTTAATTTTTTTTTAAACTGTAAGAAAATGGTCCCTTGCTGATCAGACCCCACCCCACCTCCCACTCAGCACCACCACCCCACACCACCAGTACACACTCACACACCCTCACTCACCTGAACAGGTCACAGGTTCAAGACCCACTCTCTGATCAAAGACACGTCTTGCTACTGGAACTAGGAACTGCAATATGAGAAACTAAGGTAAATGCGGTTCAATGTATTTTAATGGGGTTTTCAACTTTAATACATAACTTAGCCATTTTCCTTAGATTTTGACCCCACATTTTCAACATGGCCCTTTGGGGATGCCATCTCATGAACAATAATACTGTCATTATGCAACTCCTGCCGGAAAGGTAATTTTGCGGTCACTTGTTGAATTCACATTTTTTGGCAGGATTTGGAACTTTGTTCTGCCCTTGGTCATGAGATGGTTCCATAAGAAGGTCATGTTGTAAATATGAGGTCAAAATATGAAAAACTGCCAGACTTATGACCATTCATTGCAATTTCATTGAGCATGCTCATAAATTGAGAATTTTTAATATTTTGACCCCAGATTTTTAGCATAGCCTTCTTATTACCCCACTTCATGTATGCCACAACTGTCATTTTTCAAAACCTGCTGAAAATGTCTTTTCACACCTGTGGCGTGTAATGGCATTGCAGTTGTGCAGAATTACTTTTGGCATGGATTTGAACATTTTCTGTATTGGGTACATCAGGTGGGATAATAAGATGGCTATGTTGACAATTTGGTCACTGTTGTCCTATAAATGGAAGTGCAGAGCCCTGCAGACCCTGTGCTTTTGAAGCTACATACATATACACATCTACAGAGGGATGGGAGAGTAAAATAAGGATTCTATTATACTATCTCAAAAAATAAGGAAATAAGTTGCAAAAAGCTTCTTTAATGCTCCAGTTAGGGTCAAAGTGACAAAAGTTGGGAAATGAGGCAATAAGGTTTCCATCCCTAACACCTCACTCTCCCTAACTAGGCAGGAGAGCAGGTCAGGGGTGAGCTTTGGTCTTCTCAAGCCTAAAGCTCAGTTCATTCGCCTAAAGTCCACTCATCTGACCTTATTTACAGATGGAATTGTGTGATTGTTAGGCTTGAGAAGCCCAAGCTGCACCCCACACCTGCTCTCTTGGCTGGCTTGTGAGGGTGGGGTGTTAGGGTTGGAAACCCTAATGCATCATTGCCCAACTTTTGTCACTTTGACCCTAACTTATATATTATTTTGACCCCATTTTTCAAGAAAGTTGTTTTATGACTCCCTTTCTAAACATGACATGTGGCATTTATAGCATACTGACCAAAATCTCATTTCACACCAGAAGTGCAAAAAGGCATCTTGTCCAGGATTTAAAAAGGATTTAAGAGTTAGACATAGCTCCGTCCTCCCACCTTTCTCTCCTGACTGTCTATCTACCCTCCTCTTCTCACCACCCACCTCCACCCCCATCTTTTTCTGCCCCATTTCTACTCCCTATCTTTACAGCCAACCTCCTCTCCAGTTTCACTTGGTGGTTGGTTGACTGCCCCCCTCCCTCTTTCTTTCTATTTTCTTATTCTCACTCTTTTCTCTGCCCCACCCCCATTCCATTATCTTCCACTCTTTCTGAGCCCTGAATGACAAAGTCATACTCTCTGACTTCATCACCACCTCTCTTCTCTTTCCCACTGCATATGTTATTTTATTTCTATACTGTTTTCATACTGTTATTGTGATGTATCCCTACTGTCAGTGAATATGTACACAAGCCCCTCACAACCTCAACTTGCATACTGTGTAATTCTGAGCAAGTTTTTTAACCAACCCAGTGCTCCTGGGTGACTCCTGGAAATAGGGACTTTTCACCTGTTTACTGAAGCATGAAAACTAAGTTTTCACCTGTCTCTATTAACATTAGAACAAACCTTTGTAAAATGTTTTCATTTATTGAATTTATGTTTGCATAACTTAAATTTTACTCATTGTATTGTACTGCGCAGAATGGATTCCAGCCACTAACATAATCATTTAAAATCCATGTTGGCCAATCAGAATGTTCCATTTATAACCATTGTTTCATAGCAAGGAAAAAGAAGGGAGAAAGGAGAAGTACTTAAACAAGTAATGTATTCACCCTTTATGTCATGCATTCTTACATAAAAAGGTTAAGCAACATGTTTGCTACAATCATGAAAGCCTCAGATTCATTAAATTGAAACTGTAAAATTACCATTATACAATGTGATAAACTGAATCAGCCAAATCCCGCAACCTGAATGGTTGACTGGTACCTTTCCCAGCATTTTAAATCCTCCAGTGTACCCACTGGAAAAAGTACCAACCAACTTTATCTCGTGCCAATCAATGTATCAATAGGACGCTGTCTCTTCAAAGGAACCTACCACCATTTTTTCCTGTCGCTAAGACACTGTGGTAAATTTAAAAAAAAATTACATCCTCTTTCGAACTGTACAGACCTCAATGCATTAAAAAATATTTAAAAAATATTAAATAAACATCATTTGCCATTGTATAATATCAATTTATCCCTCCAGGGTGTGGGTATACTGGAGGACTTAACACGACTGGTGTGGTAAATCCTCCAGTATACCCACACCCCAGAGGGATAAATTGCTTAAGTCTTCATCAGTTCAATGGCACTGAAATGGTACACTATCCCAAATGGCTAATTATATGCAAAATATAAAGGGTAAAAGTCTAAGGTAGGATGGCACAACAAAATAGGCTGAAACCATTTTAACCAAAACTACTTCTTTATTGATTGTGGATTCATTTCCATAATTAAAAAAACAGTGAACACACCAGAATTTTAAATCAAATGACTGAATCAATACACAGGTGGCTCATCATTTTGAATATCCAGGTATATATACACACAGTGCAAAGTGTTATGACATAACTGTGATAACGAATATCCTAAATGATTAAATAAAAAAAAAACAGTGAGAACAGATGCAGTAGGGAGGCAGTAAAGCACAGTGGTTTAAGGCTCTGAGCTGCAAATCTGGAGAACTGGATTTGAGTCCCACATCCCCCACTTGCATACTGTGTGACCCTGAGCAAGTCACTTAAGTTTCCTGTGCTCCCAGGTCACACCTGTAAACAAGCTTTCAGTTTAGTGTGTCTCTCTTGGTTAAAGAATTGAAAAAAAAAATAATAATATGGCAGAGTGGAGTTACTCATAAAATTAAAACTGAGGCAAAAGTTACATCAGCCATAAAATATGTGATAGGTTTAGCTTACATAGGAATTATTTTTTCTTTTCAATTAATACATTATAAATCAACTTTATACTAGTAAACATTATTTTAAATGTCCTGCTTCTTCAGGGGGCACTGCTGATCACCCAACATGGCAGCAGCTGGATTTTAGTCTTCTGAATAGATCTAGTATTAAGCTTGCTTTTCACCATTACATCGGACCGGAGAGAAATTTTAAATGCAGTGCTGCTGATCATAATAACTGAAGACTGCAATATGAGCCCTAAAAGAGACAACAGACAAGCAGTGCGTAAGCTGGATGCCTACCTCTCATCGCTAAAGGGCTTGCAAGAAACCAGAGCTGCTTCTTCCAATTCAGATATGGCAAACGAGGCCCTGAATCCCCAGATAATGGCTATCCTGCAGAAAATTCAAGCATCTGGGAAAGAGACAAACCACTGTATAGCAGCAGTTGAAGCCCGGTTTGCCGAGCTCAATAATAATTATGGAGGCCAATGCAACCAGCATCAATGAGATCCAAGCAGAAGGCAAGCGGCAACGTGGATGGAACACTGTGTTTGTGAAAGACCTTAATTTCCTTAAGGTGAAAATAGAGGCCCTAGAGAATGCTCAGAGACTGCCCAATATCCGAATAGTCAGCTTCCCTCCTAGATTTGCAAGTAATGCCAAAATCCTTGCAGCAGTCTCTAAAATGATTTTCTTAGACTTAGCTCTATTACCTGAAGACTCTGGAGTTACAGTGATGAAGGTCCTCGCTATCCTCATGTGCTCCAGATTAAGAGACTATGGTAACTCTCGACCGCTAACAGCCATCGTTACCTTTTCAAGCCCTGAAGCATGAATTCCCCTACTTCGGGCAGCAAGGAAAGAAGGAGATATAGTGTGGGAGGGCAGTAAAGTTGCTTTTTTTCCAGACATTTTGTCCCAATCGCAGAACAGGAAAAAGGCACTCCAACTAATTAAGAAAAATCTACTAGAACATGGCATTGTTGCCCAGCTTCTGTTCCCGGCCTGGATCCAGGTTCATCATGCTGGTAAGACCCACATTTTGTCTGACCTTGATGCAGCAGTTTCCTTTGCATCTAAGCTTATTGAGGCCCAGACAGATCCAGCTGAACAGCAAGGGAGGCCTGAGTCAGATTCAGATACAAATGACTGAGCCTGTTGTGGCTTTCAAGAGGCTTTCAGCTCTTTATCCCAGTGGAGTTCTCTGATGGAGATTTTTGAACCCTTTATAGCTGGACTTATTGTGTGACTTTAACCTTGCTCAATCTGGTCCTTTTCCTTTAAATTTATTCTTTTTTTTCCTGTTATAGCCATGTTGGTTGCATTGCATATTTTGTTGATCAATTTCCTGCCTATAAGGGGGTTTGCAATAGTTAGGGGACTATACCCCACTCAATATGTAAGCTGTAATGTATCCTCCTAAGATTGTCCTGTCTCCCTACCTGTCATCAGGTCTGACATGTGCGGTGGGGGTGCAATGTAACTTAATTGAGTCAAGGCTGTCTGGTGTCATTTTACACAGCTACACTACCCCTTATTAGGATTTTTTCCAGCTCTCCACATATATATTAGTTTCATGCAGGGGCGGAAATATTGGCAAAGGTCCTGCTCGGTGCAAAATAAGTGAGAGTGTTCGCTCCTACAATATTATCCAGATTTAATATAGCTGTCCTTTAACTTTTTGGTTGTCCAGTCTTAGCTAGGGGTTTATTGTTCTTATTACCCTGTGTATCTCATTTATTAACAGACTTGTACCAGGCAGAGCTGTGCAGCTATTACCTACTGCTGTATTATTAAATGTAATATGGTGGATATTCTATTATATCTGTAAAACCAATAAACATAAATTTCAAAAAATGTCCTGCTTTTCTCAACTAATTTAAATTATGCATTTGCAAAGCTTTTCTTCAGACAACAAGGGAAATGTATGTGTTCTTCTGAATTAGAATAGTGTAATTTTGTAAGTTGAAATAGCCCTGAGCTAGATAGAAAATCATCTTCATTCTGTTGAAATGATCTCAATTAGGAGCTTTTGGTCATGTATTAAGAGCTGCAAGGATGAACATAAAATGGTGAACCTGCTTTTAAAGAGAGGAAATGATCATCATTAACTAGACATGTTACATTAAAGAAAACAGTAAATGCAGTGCCTCTGCTTCAAAGATGTATCATGATTTCCATATACTGTAACTACATAATGTTTTAGAAGAGGAGTAAAGATGAGCATATGACACCCATTAATTTAGTTTCTGAAATTAGTTCAGAAACTAAATTAGGCACTTTTAAGTCCCTGCTTTGCAAACACCTAACCACCCTTGGTAAATGTGATTGTGTACACTAGGTTCTGTAGTGGCACACCTCTGTCATTTTGCTTCCTATTTCTTGTTCCTCTACTCTCTCCTCTGCCCTGCCTCTCAATGTCAGTCCTCCCTGCTGCTCACCTTTATCCCCCTTTTCTTCCCCCTACTCACCCCTTACTCACACTCCCTTTCCACCCCCTCCTCTCACCTGTCCTTCTCCACCCCAACTCTTGATCTAATATTAGGCTATCCTAAACAATCGATTAGTCATTTTGACAAACTCTAATTCCTGGACTGCATCTTATGTGGAACTATGTGTGATTTGCCACTTGTATGCTTCTTATGTTGAACTATGTGTGTTTACAACTTAATTCTAAATTTTTTGCTCTACTTTTTCAGTGATGTACTACACTTGATTACCTCACAGTTGCCTTGTATTCAACTTGTTGTACTTTGTCTTTACCTCTTGATGTGAAACCTTTGCAAATGAACCCCTGGTTCAAAGGTATGTGTACTCCTAGTTATGAATAAATAAATAAATAAATAAATAAATAAATAAATAAATAAATATACCTCACCTTTTCCCTTCCTCCACCCTCTTCCACCTTCTGTACCACCAATCCGAGAGCTCTTTGTAAGCTATAATCAGACATGTACTATTAAATATTGCACTGTGAACTATTGTCAATATTTGTGACCTGCATGTTATGTATTTACTGTCTTTCATAACCTGCTGTCCATTGTAACTTAATGTCTGTTTCACTTTCATTATGTGGAACCTTTGTAAATGAGCTTTTAGCTCAAAGGTGTTAATCCGAGATGTTAATAAATAAAAAAAACTGAGGATAATGTTTGGAGTTCTACAGTTAACAGTATTGGAATCACCTAGAGCGGTTGCCATGCTGTGCTTGTAAACCTTGAGAGCGCAGCTCGAGAGGTTTACTGTCAGCAAGGCAACCGTGAGATGTGATTTCAATGCTAAAGCGCTGGTACTTGATCTCGATGAGCGCCTCAAATATCTTACCTGTACCCTTACAAAAAAGACCCTCCTTGGGATTTCCCCACCAGGATTGACCACCACCATACGCCGCTCTGTCCCACTAGTTCATACTCAGACCTCTGGGAAAACCTCTCTTGTTATCCATAGAGCTAGGACCTCTCACGGCCAAAGAGCCTTCAGCTTTAGGGCCCCCTCCTGGTTCAACACACTGCCCCCCTCCATCTCCGAAGCTCCAACTATATCGTGCTTCAAAACTTCCTTCACGTAACCACCTTATTAACTACCGATGCTGTAACTTGCTAGTCAAAGCCGTACTCAATACTTATGACAAAGCTTATTATAAGCTGCTAAGGACGACATAACTCTGGTATTGTTTGCATCCATCCTACCTGTACCAGCTTGTTTGTATCTATGTCTTAATTTACTGTTATACTTATGTGTTGTACTGCTATACTGTGTATTTTGGTATGTCTTACTGTGACAAGGTACCTTTGTAAATAAGCCTATGGCTCAAAGGTTTTCCAAACTGCTGTTTAAATAAAATAAAAAAATAAAAAAATAAAATTGTTGTTTATAGTGTATGGGGTTAGTAACAAGTAGGGAAAGCACACAGAGAAAAACAAATGACTGTTTTGACTCATTTTTTTTAAATATGCCCTTTGATTGTTGCTGCTCCTAAAGTACAATGTGGTTGGCAACCATGGTCATGTGCTCATTTAGGAAGAGGACATGTCTGCTATGTCGGAGGCATTGTGAGAAACATTTATCATCCAAGATGGGATGCACAATCTCCAGTGGCTACTTGCTCATTTATAAAATAAAGCCTGCTTTGCTGCACAGTAGGTGAGGACATTGTGGTTGGTGATTTTTTACGTGCTCTGTGACCACTGTTTCAGATTCACAGTTTAAAACACTTACATGCCACATTCGAATGTTGGAATGTAGAAGGGTGAGCTTGGTTCCATCTTGTAATCTCACCGATCTGATGTAGGCAATCAAGGTTTATAGCTTTGATGTCAGAACGATGAGATTACAAGAAAATAAAAAGGCAGCAGGCTATGTATTATAAGGGCTCCCCATGCACTATAAATAAATAAGTATTTAGTGGATATGAGAGGCAAGTAAGTTTTTTCCTCTAGAGCACACAATCTGTATTGCTGACTATCTTACCAGAGTCTATTTGACTGTTAGTCATTGCAGCAGACATAAGCTAGAATGTAGTTGGGTTGAATCCTGAAATAATAATTTCTGTTATTGACAGCACAGGAAGTTACCATAGAAATACATTTTTTATTCATTTTTTAGCATGTACTTTATATGAAGATGAATTGCATGCAAAGTGTATGCTTTTTCTATGCTATGGGAGAACACAATCATATATTACATTAAGAGTTAAATATACTTCAAATTGCCTTTTGCCTTTTTGTAGTAGTATTAGGCAGAAGGAAGACTTCAATAGGGACCAGTCCAGGGGTCATATTAGTTTTCAATGAGGAACAGAAAATCTGTAAATGTGCTAAAATATATTTTTCTTTATTAAGTACTAGAGATTGTAGCATCAAAAATAGAGGACAGAATATGATATTAATTCTTAAAAGTGGCAGTTGTCACTTTCTATTTCTAAACTATTTCACGTTCCTTTGGCTCATTAGATGGTGTGTTACCTTATATAGTAATAAGAGTACTGTGAATGCAATACATTACATTGATGATTACATATTTAGTTCTAGTCTCCTCGATACCATATAACATCAGCATTACAACCTCATTCATTGTAATTCTACAAGAGAGCAATCTCACAGAAGGTGAGTCTCTCTTCTGTGATCTTGGTCAACTGTGATGTCAGTGAAGTTAAAATGATGACAAAATATGAAGGGGAATTGAGTTAGTTGTGTTAGCCAAGATGTAGAGTACTGTTCCACACATCACACCTACTGTCAGATAAAATATCTTCTAATTACAGTAGCAAAGGGGAATTTGAGTCAGGAGTGGGGTGTCACTGAACTTACTTTAATTATTTTATGAGGATCAGGGTTGGATGGTGAGGATGTCACTGGTAGAGGGGGTCAGGGGTCATGGGTACCAGGACAATACTGCCCATGTAAGAAAGTGAGGTATTAACTGTGCTGCATAGATAGTGCCTGGGTTTACAGCAACAGTGGTAGAACAGTGGTAGGGGAATACTACTGCCCCTGTCACTGCATGCTGAATTGGAGAGTGGACAAGTTGCCATGAGCTGGGTGCCTGGTCAAGCCACTCAGTTACCCCCCATGTCTCCCCTGCTGCAACTTTTCTTGATCATTTAAAAAAATCCTCCCCCGAGCTTCTCCCCATACACAAGGCCCCCCCAGAGTTACTTATTTAAGTTTCAGAGGGTGCAGGGAGCAAAGTCCCTTGGTAAAAACATAAAGACCCATTGTTTTAAATGGGCATGGTGTTTGAAACAGGTTGGTGTTTTGCCTGACTCTGTTTTTGTTTGGCACTGTTTGGCTGAGGCATTTTTAGCCGTGCTGTTTTGTCCTGAGGTGGAATGACCCTGTGCTGGGGTGATGCACCACTGTAAACATTGTTAAGGGTTTGGGTTTGGAAGTGATAAATGGCACCGCCACTGCAGCCTTTTACTGCTTCCAAAATCTGCTGAATATACCACTGCACCCTGTATGCATGATGTTTCCCTGATTTGCTTAGGAACAGTTGTGAATTTAAACCAATTGCACTATCTACTAAGTGCTGGGCTGTGGCCACCTATCAATATGACAAATGCCCAGATAAGAGAGCCTGTGCCTAGTTAGGACTGCACTATTCATGTCAGCACCATGCTAACCTTCTAAATATCAGTGTTATAGACCTCTAGAAATGAGTAACAGGATACTTAATGTAACTCCCAAAATGGTTAGGGCTTTCCTCTTCACCTCAGGCTGCTAACAAAACTGTCTGCCAGTTGATACTGTTCACTCCAGTACTGGGACTGCATCTTTATGATGGGGCACCAGAGGAGCACTTCCTGAACATCTGAGCTGATGTTCCTTTATGGGTATTGCTTCCCAGCTCTTTGTGCATGTTTGAGCAGCCAACTGCTGGAATGTGTGAGCTGGATGCTCAAACAGTCTGCACGGCACTTAGCACACCAAACCCGTGGACCTGCAACTTTCACCATTGCAAACACAACTGACACAGGACAGTGTCCCCTTAGTGTGCTCCAGTCCCTTGGACACTAGCAGTCATCAGGGGGCTCAAAGACACTTGGAGGAAAAGGATGACTCCATGTGTTTGGCACCTCTGCCCCTTTATGGACAGCATGGCTGCCAGACACCTTCAGCAGAAGAACTGCTCAGCAAGGGGGGAGGCTGTAAACAGAGCTCCCAATGGGGCAGAGAAAGACCCTTTTGCTGCAAACTGCCAACTAGAATACTAAGCACAGGTGTGGATGCTGAACTGGGGGGTCAGCTACAGTAAAGGTTGAGCGGGAGCCCTAGAAAAGAAATATAAAGTTGAAGAAATACTTCTTCAATGATGAGCAGCCACCATCCTGCTGACTCTGACCTCACAACCAACCAATTGGAGGCCAGCGATCTCAGCACCAATACCAATAGCCTGCTGGTAGAATGACTGTGTCCTGTGCTTTCTGCCTTTCTGCCAACCAATGGGGCATCAAATGAATTTTCTGCATACTAGTTCTGCAGATTGGCAGCCCTGTGTTCCAATCATAAGCTGTCAATCCCTAGAAAATGTTCAAGGAAGTTCCAGAAGAGGGGAGTAAGCAGTTAGCTCTCAGAGAGGGAGGAGGGCTAGTATGCTGCCAGCCAGAGTCATCCAGGAAAGCCTGCTTGGGCTTCCACAACCAACTATCAGGAAGTGACTTCAGAGGTGTCTATACCTTGTGTATAATGAGACTGAACTGTGTGCCTGCTGAGGATGACAGTTACCGGACAGATTGTGATTTGCCTTGAGAGATGCCATTAATGCATAACAGTTGCCAGCCAGGGAGCATCTGACATTGCTTGAAGACAGCTTTAAAGAGAAAACCTGCATCAATCCAGAAGAATGTCTGCCAGACAGCTAGTCAGTGCTGATGCCAGGTACTAGGTAATGCTCCACAACAGGGTTCTGAAGCAAGGCTATTGGTGTGAGGTGGCCACTGCTCTTTAGACTGATCTGTTCTGCAGAGCAGGAAGATGAAAGAGCCCAAGAGATCCAGAAGATTGCAGACGGAGAGAGCCTGAGCTACATCCAGAGGCATCTGTTACCTGAAGCATCATCCAGCTGTCCTCCCTCAACTGCAACAACCAAGCCATCAACCTAAGAGGAGTTACAGATGCAGAAGAGGAGCAAGAGAAGGAGACCAGTGGTTAGGGAAGGGATACAACAGAACTATGAGTACTCTCAGGACTTGCCCTGCAACTGGGGAAGTTTGTCCAATGTTGTTACCAAATCTACAAATACCTCATTTTGAGGTTCTACATTTAAGTAACTGCATGGCCTGTCAGGATGTTGGTTTAATTGTTCTACTTGTTCTAAAGTGCACCACTGCTGAAAAAACAGTCGCAATGCACTGGGCCTGGCTACCCAGCAAGCATAGGAGTTCCCTTTTGAGGTTGAAGGGTCAAAACTGGTACCAGTGGGAAGTACCCCCAATGTAGGTGGCCTGGTAATGCAAAAGGTCATCTAGTCTTTTCTTTTTTTAATTACTCTGTATTACTCCCTACTGCCTGCAGGCCCCAACCCTTTAGGGCATCCAAGGAGTCACACTCCTGCCTCTTGCCCACCAAGATCTAGCACTCGATCCTCCATGTGGCTTCAGTCCCCCCCCCCCAAGCAGGGATGAGGTGGGGTGCCTTCACCCTGAAATCCTTCATTGCGTCTGGTCTAGGAGGTGGTCCAGTGAGCGGGGCACATTGAAGGCATGGTCTGGGAAGCCCATCTTCCCGGACCCTTCAGGTGTGTTTCCTGTTTTCCTCCCTCCCCTACAGTGTGTGACTCCTGACGTCAAGGCATGAGGCACCGACATCCACACTATACAGTGGCTGCCCATCCCCTACATTTGGGGCTTGCAGTACTCCGAGTCTCCCCTTGGAGTCAGGCAAGTGCGCAGGCTTCAGCCTCAAGCCTCCCTGGAGAAAGCAAGCTGTTGTGGGACGCTGATGCCTGTCTCCCCCTGGCTGACCCACCAGCGACCCAAGTCCATTCCAGAAACTGGGTCACCTGTATGGAGCGAGCTGTGTGTTCAGCCCCTCGACCCTCAGTGTCACTGGGTCATGGTGGTCTAGTGTTATTTACTGCTTCATTGCTTTGTCAGGTGTGAGGTGAATACTGTTACTGTTTCAAAGTTTTTACTGGCTGGTCCTAGTCAGGCACTTAATTTCAGCCCTACCCCAAGAGTTCATGAGATTCTTTTAAAACCAGTTTTGCTTTGTATTCCCCCATCCCTTGTGATATCCTCCAAAAAATATTTTGCTGATATTTTA
Organism: Neoceratodus forsteri; assembly: GCA_016271365.2. Classification (NCBI taxonomy): domain Eukaryota; kingdom Metazoa; phylum Chordata; order Ceratodontiformes; family Ceratodontidae; genus Neoceratodus; species Neoceratodus forsteri. The sequence continues at coordinate 841,805,555 of CM057459.1, read as the reverse complement.
CATTTTGTCTCATGGGCAAATTATTAATTTATGTTACTGATAGCATTACTGTTGAATTTAAGGCTGAACTGTGATCTTGCATGTGTATGGTGACACTGTGTTGGGTGTAGGTACTGCATCCATGGGGGTTGTACTGTTGTGACACCAGGTCCACTTAAATTTTGCTTTTGGTGGAGGAACCACACTAGAAACATAGAAGCATAGACTTTGACAACAGATAAGGACCACCTGGCCCACCTAGTCTGCCCATTTCCCTACCTATTGGATAAGCTGCAGATTCTAGATAACCAACAACTTATTTCCTTCTACCCCCCCCACTATAATTACCTTCTGTCTGTCCCATGTATTCTTGAATGACTCCACTGTTTTTGACCCCACAATCTCCTCAGGAAGGTGGTTCCATGTGTTTACCACCCTTTCTGTGAAAAAAATAGTTCTTCACATTGACCCTGAGCCGTCCCCCCCTCTATCTTCAAATGTTGCCCCCTTGTTCTTGCACATCTTTTTTTCTGAAAGATGCTACTCTCTTAGACTTTGTTGATTCCCTTGATGTACTTGAAAGTTTCTATCATGTTCCCCCCTTTTCCTCAAGGGTATACATATTATGTTAGTTTAGTCTTTGTTCATGTGACTTCTGTTGCAGACCCTGCACCATTTTAGTTGCCCTCTTCTGGACTGCCTCCATCCTGTCTATGTCTTTGCAGAGATGGGTTCTCCAGAACAGCATGCAGTACACCAGATGGGGTCTCACCAACTGTCTGTACAATGGGATAACAACTTCTTGTTTTCTACTGGTGATGCCTCTCCCTATGCATCCCAGTACCCCCCAACCCTCCTCACTGCCTTATCAGATTGATTGCCTACCTTAAGGCCATCTTATATGACTACCCCCAGGTCCCTTTCCATTTTTGTTGTTCTTAGTACCCCCCCCCCCCATTGTGTACTCTTTCCCTGGGTTTTTGTTTCCCCAAGTGCATAATTTTGTACTTCTTTGCATTGAATCTAAGCTGCCATACTTTGACCATTCCTCCAACCATGCCAAGTCCCTTCTCATCCTTTCCACCCCACTTGTGTATCAACCCTGTTGTAGATCTTTGTGTCATCTGCTAAGGCTCTCTGCAATGTCTCCTATAAAGACATTAAAGAGGAATATTCCCAGTACTGAGCCCTTTGGTACACCAGTAGTAACCACCGTTTCTTCAGTGTGTACTCCATTTACTAGTACCCTCTGTGTCCTGTTATCCAGCTAATTTGTTACCCAGGCTACCACCCTGAGGCCCACTCCCAGGCTGGCTAACTTGATTATTAATCTTTTGTGTGGGACTGTGTTAAATGCTTTGCTAAATTCAAGGTAGGCCATATCCACAGCCCCTCCCTGGTCTACTACTTTGTTCATCCAGTCAAAGAAATCTATTAGATTAGGCTGACATGACCTTCCCACAGTGAATCCATGCTGCCTTGGGTCCTGTGCCTCACTGGCCTCTAGGTCCTCAACAATTCTTTCTTTCTGAAGTTATTCCATAATTTTCCCTATCACTGAGGTCAAACTAATAAATCTGTAGTTTCCTGCCTCTGCCTTGCTGCCACTTTTATGAAGGAGAATCACATCCGCCCTCCTCCAGTCCTCTGGTACCACACCATCCTCTCATGATTTGTTGAATGGGTAGTCAGTGGTGTTATTAGGTCTTCCCTTAGTTCTTTTAGAATTCTAGGGTGAATCCCATCAGGCCTTTCTGCTTTGTCCACCTTGACTTTTTGGAGTTCATTCAGGAGCGTTTCTTCTGTGAATGGACTGGTATCAACTACCCTCCCCCCTTCCAGAGTGCTTCTATTGTTTGGTTTATGTATCTGCCCCTCTTCTTCTTTTGTGAATACTGAACAAAAGTATTTGTTCAGTATCTCTGCCTTTTCACTGCCACCCTCTTCCCACCTCACCTCCATTTTATTAAGCCTCACTATCCCTTCCTTAGTCTTCCTTCACTCCCTGATGTACCTATAAAAGGTTTTATCCTCCTTAACTGAGTTGGCTATCTTTTCCTTGGTTTGGGCCTTTGCTATTCTGACAGCCTTCCCCTCTTCCTTCTGCTTTAACTGATACAGTTCTTTGTCCTGCTCCTTCTGTGATTCCTTATTCTTCCTGAATGCTATCTTTTTTTCTCCCTAACCTTCCCCGCCACCTCTTTTGAGAACCATAGTGGTTTTTTACTTTGTTTTGTTTTGTTTATTTGCTTCACACAAAGGCTTGTTGCCTCTATGATGGCAGGTTTGATTTTTCCCCATTGTTATTTCACCTCTCCTTCCTGCTCATTTGCTAGTGCATTCCTTAGACTCTTACCCATGTTTCCAAAGTCAGCCCTCCTAAAGTCCAGTACCTTTGTTTTCATATGGCTTGACTCTATGGTTTAGTTTTCACACGGTTTGGTGTTTGCTTGTTCCCAGATGTCTACCCACTTCTAAATATGTGATCTTCTCTTTGTCTCCATTTGAGAGCACCAGGTCAAAGACTGCTTCCTGCCTAGTGGGTTCCAACAATAGCTGCCTGAGGCATGCCCCTGCATGGCATTGAGAATGACCCTGCTCTAGGATGTGGCTGCAGCAAACATGTTTCAGTTACCACCTGGCATATTCAGGTCCCCCATTAACAATATCTCACTTTTTCTGCCATTCTAAGGATGAATTCTATCATTTCCTTGTCCATTTCCTCCTCCTGAGATGGGGATCTGTATGAACCCCCGTGCAGATTGTGGTGTCATCTCCTGTCTCCAAGGTGACCCACGGTGCCTCCTCTTCTCCCTTTTTACCCTTTAGTTCCATTGCTTTGATCCCTTCCCTTATATAGAGAGTTACTCCTCCTCCTCTTTGACCCTCCCTACCCCTCCTGTAGATTGTGTACCCTGGTATGTTGACATCCAAGTCATGGTTCTCCATGTACCATGTTTCTGTGACTGCCATGATATCCAAGTGTCCTCTTCCATCAAGGCCATTAGCTCAGGAAGCTTGTTACCCAGACTACTGGCATTGGTACTCATCGCCCTCCATTTTTTGATAACCTTACCTCTTTTAGCCCCATTCCTGCCCTTGCTGCCTTTGCCTTTTTCTCCATTTACCACTGTCCTGCCCCCTGTCGACCTCTCTACCTTGGTGTTTACCTTGCTAACTACCCTGTTTTGTTGGGGGAAGGCTGGGAATTCCCTGCTTCTTACCAATGCCTCCCCCTTTGGATAGTTTAAAAGCTTGCCAAAACTTAAAACTTAAAAGATCTGTTAACAACCCCCCAATCAGAAAAATCAGAACCCAGACCCCTTAACCTTGTTTGATCCCACAAGTCAGGGATAGAAACTGCAACACCCATGGTGACCTGGTTACATCTATAAAATATTTTGCATGAGAATATGATTTCAATGCATATTTTCATAACAACAAGTTATCAAATGTATATGTTCAGTAAGATGCTGAATATAGCAGCAGATTATCAAATCCCTGTCCAGATCAATAGTGCCCCATTTAGTAGTGGTATCCAGATAGTTAGTGGATGGAAAACCAATACCAACATTTAAGTTTGAACTCCAATACATAGGGTAACAGGTACAATACCAATATCAAACTGATACGTATTCCAAAGCAGTGACACGAGTATATGCATGCACTTTTAATAAAGAAAGGCACAACATGTATACCAAAATTCCAGAAACAGTATAATGATAGAAGTGGCATTTTAGCTGGAGTTGGGTTCATGAAAATAACAAGTGCTATGCTACTCTAGTAGTGATGGTATTTGAAAAAAACTACAAAAGGGGACATAACTCATAACTAAATTACTCTCATCTGATTTAATAAGAAAGGAATATACATATTATAGTGGCACAGTAGTGCCACTATAGTTAGGGTTGAACAGCAGTTTCTATGTTAAACCTGGAATTTTACAGTTTGCAACCATTCAACAGATTTTGACAAACTTTTCCAAGATTGGTATCCTGGGAAAGACTGCTTGCTGCTCCAAGTTTCGTTCTGATCAGATTTTCAGATTCTGAGAGCCAGATAGTGAAAAAAACTTAAAATGTGCCACTTTTTGCAGTTTTTTTCTCATTGCACTGTGCACAGACAGTGTGAAATTTTGGTCTGCAATTATTATGGTGGAAAGAGCATGGGTCACATAACAGGCCAGCATTTATTTGGTGAAAACATATTAATTCCTTCAAAAGGTATAGCATTTTTAAGCTGACATTATTTTCAATTGGATTTTCATTTTTCAGCATAGCTGCATGGTACAAACAAGGATCTTTGTTTGTGAGGGGGCATTCCTTGTTCACGAGGGTCCAGTCCTTGTTCATAAGAAAAAAATCCTTGTTCATGAGCCACCATCTTGTTTTTCCATTTTGCCCCCCAAAAAAGTGTCATAACTCTGCCCAGGGATGTCTGTTTTAGACATGAAATTATTCTTGTTCATCTGGAGTTGAGCTCTTATTTTAGGTTTTTCCCATTTGTTTGTTCCTATTGTTGATGTTTTCAAGCATTTTAAATCATTGTGACTTGCTAATTTCACTGTTTGTGATCCTTTTTCATCATGATAAACAAGGAAATCAGCTGGTGAACAAGGATTTCACTTTTTGACAACTAGCTGGCCAAAATCAAAATCCTTGTTCTCCCAGTGATCTCCTTGTTCACCATGATGAACAAGGATCATGAACAAGGAATTTCCTGGCAAATGAGGATTGTGGTTCTGGCCATCAAAATGTGAAATTCTTGTTCACCAGCAGATTTCCTTGATCATCATGATGAGCATGGATCACAAACAAGGAATTTCCTGGCTAACAAGGATTGTGATTTTGGCCATCTGGTCATCTAAAAGAGAAATCCTTCTTCACCAGCCTATTTTCTTGTACATCATGACAAACAAGGTTTGCAAACAAGGAAATTTCTGGTGAACTAGAATTGTGGTTTTGGCCATCTGGTTGTAAAAAAGGAAATCATTGTTTGTGAGGTGATTTCCTTGTTTGCCAGTGACAAACAAGGATGGTGAACAAGGAATTTTTTTGGTGAACAAGGAATTGTATGGCAAGCAAGGATTGTGGTTTTGGCCATCTGTTTATGAAGAATGGAAATCATTGTGTGTGAGGTGATTTCTTTGTGTCCCAGTGACAAACAAGGATGGCGAACAAGAAATTTTTCTGGCGAACAAAGATTGGGGTTTTGGCCATCTGATTGTGAAAATGAGAATCATTGTTTGTGAGGTGATTTCCTTGTTTGCCAGTGACAAACAAGGATGGTGAACAAGGAATTTATTTGGTGAACAAGGAATTGTATGGCAAGCAAGGATTGTGGTTTTGGCCATCTGTTTGTGAAAATGGGAATCCTTATTCACCAGCTGATATCCTTGTTTGCCAGTGATGAACAAGGATGAAGAACAAGAAATTTTTTTGGCAAACTAGAATTGTGGTTTTGGCCATCTGGTTGTGAAAAATGGAAATCATTGTGTGTGAGGTGATTTCTTTGTGTCCCAGTGACAAACAAGGATGGAGAACAAAGAATTTTTCTGGCAAACAAGGATTGGGGTTTTGGCCATCTGGTTGTGAAAATGAGAATCCTTGTTCACCAGCTGATTTCCTTGTTTGCCAGTGATGAACACGAATGATGAACAAAGCCATCTGGTCATCCCCTGCAACAATGGGTCACCATGGGATCAGACAAGATGCACCCCAAAAACCTTAAGGAACTGGGGCATAATTAGCAGCCCCTCTGGCACTTCTGTTCATGAAATCCTTGAAGAGCAGTGTGATATCCAAAGACTGGACAGAAGGCAATAGTGGTTCCACTTCACAAATCAGTCAGTTCAGAAGAGGCTAATAATTACAGACCGGTGAGCCTCACGTCTATAGTTGGGAAGCTAATAGAGACACTGCTCAAACAGAGGATCATAGCATTCCTCGAAACTAGCAGCCAATAAGACCCTAAACAGCATGGTTTCTAAGCATGTAGGTTATGCCAGACAAATCTGTTCAGGTTTTTTGATTATGCTACAAAAATATCGGATGACGGTGGGGCAGTAGATGTGGTCTACCTAGACTTTAGTAAGGTCTTCGACTCGGTTCAACATAAAAGGCTGGTAAAGATGCTTGACCACATAGGGGTTGGTCCAGAAGTTTTCAGATGGGTACACAACTGGTTACAAAGCAGAACCCAGAGGGTATAGGTTAATGGAACACAATTGATGGAAGGCAAATTGACCAGTGGGGTGCCCCAGGGCTCAGTGCTGGGGCCTCTGCTATTCAATGTTTTTATAGCAGACATCAGTGATGGACTGGAAGGGAAGGTGTGTCTGTCTGCAGATGACACCAAGATATGTAACAGGGTGGACATCATAGAAGGAGTGAGCAAGATGGAAGCTGACCTCAAGAAACTAGAAGAGTGATCTGGAGTTTGGCTGCTGAGACTTAACATCAAAAAGTGCAAGGTCATGCACATAGGAAAGAAAAATCAAAGAAAGGAGTATTACTTAGGAGGCGAAAGACTGGTGACCTCAAACCAGGAGTGAGATCCGGGAATCATAATCTCAGATGACTTGAAGGTTAGTAAGCAGTGTGAGAAGGCAACATTGAAGGCCAAATGAATGCTGGACTGCATTATGAGGTGAATCACGAGCAGGAGGAGAGAGGTGGTTCTACCACTGTATAGATCACTGATCAGGCCTCACCTGGAATACGGAGACCAATTCTGGAGGCCTCACCTCAGGAAGGACATTGACTGGGTGGAAATAGTACAGAGAAATGTGACAGAAATAATTCAGGGTCTGCAGTACATGTCCTACTAGGAAAGACTTAGGGAACTGAATATGTACTTCCTGGAGCAAGGAAGGGGGGGGAACATGATTCAAACATTCAAGTACATAGAAGGCATTAACAAGGTACAGGCACAGGGAATATTTATCTTCAAGAAGGGCTCCAAGACTAGGGGACGTGACCTCAGGCTGCAAGGAGGGAGGTTCTTTACCAACACTAGAATGTTTTTCTGCACAGAAAGAATGATGGACACCTGGAACAGCCTGTCCCACGAGATTGTTGGGGCCAATACTGTGGAGGGATTCAAGAATGCTTGGGATAGACACAAGGGAGCTCTGACTACAAAAGACAACTATAGTGTCAAAATAGGTCTAAAACAAAAGGGCAGACTAGATGGACAAAGCAGTCTCCTTTTGCCATCAACTTCTATGTTTCTATAAACAAGGCATTTTTGGCAAACTGGAATTGTAGTTTTGGCATCTGGTTTTGAAAAATGGAAATCCTTGTTTGTGAGATGATTTCCTTGTGTGCCAGTGACAAACAAGGATGGCAAACAAGGACATTTTCTGGCAAACAAGGAATTTCCTGGTGAACAAGTGTGGTTTTGGCCATCTGGTTGTGAAAATTGGAAGCCTTGTTCACCAGTTGATTTCCTTGTTCACCAGTAATGTACAAGATTGATGAACAAGGAATTATTTTTGGTGAACTAGAATTGTAGTTTTGGCCATCTCTCTGGTTGTGAAAAATGGAAATCCTTGTTTTAGTGGAGATTTCATTGTGTGCGAGTGACAACCAAAGATGGCTAACAAGGAATTTTTGTGGTGAACAAGGAATTTTCTGGTAAAGAAATATTGTGGTTTTGGGCATCTGGTTGTGAAAATGGCTCCCACCTGGAATGTGGTGACACCCACCATCCCTCCCCACCTATTGTGCAACTGCAACAGTATTTTGTTAGTGAGGGTAGTGATGGCAGATGGTACTCCCACCTGTAATATGTTTTTACCTTCCCCCACCCTGCCCCCTCCCCCTTGCACAGTGCAATGCCAACAGTAGTTTGCCAGTGAGGCTAGTGATGGCAGATGATGTTCTCACCTTCCCCCCACTCTCCCCATAGTGCAAATCCAACAGTATTTTGCCAGTGAGGCTAGTGATGACAAGTGGGAGGGTAGGATTTCATTGTTTGCCATTATGAATAAGGATGGTGGAAAAGGAATTTTCTGGCAAACTAGATTGTAGCTTTGGCCATCTGGTTGTGAAAATGGAACTCCTTGTTTTTGAGGTGATTTCCTTGTTTGCAAGTGACAAATAACAATGGCAAACAAGGACTTTTTTGCGGAGTACAAGAAAAGTCCTGGTGAACAAGGATTGTGGTTTTGGTCATCTGGTTGTGAAAACAGGAATCCTTGCTTGCCAGCTGATTTTATTTTTTGCCAGTGACAAACAAGGATGGCAAACAAGGAATGTTTGTGGTGAACACGGAATTTGCTGATGAAGAAGGATTGTGGGTTTGGCCATCTGGTGGTTAAAATGGCATTCACTTGTAATGTGGTGTCACCCATCATGCTCCCCTCCCACCATCTAAAGTGAACCTGCGGCAGTATTTTGTCAGTGAGGGTAGTGATGACAGATGGGTCAGGGCCTGTGCTCCCACCTGTAATGTGTTCTCACCTTCGCCCGCCCTTCCCATTTCTCCCTTCCATAGTGCAAGTCTAGAGTATTTTGTCAGTGAGGCTAGTTATGGCAGATGGGGGCACAGGAACAGAAGGGCCCTGTGCTCCCACCTGTATTGTGTTCTCACCTTCTCCTGCCCTCTCCCTCCCCCTTCCCATAATGCAAGTCCAACAGTATTTTGCCAGTGAGGCTAGTGATGACAGATGGGAGGGTTGGATTTCCTTGTTTAACATGATAAACAAGGATTGTGAACAAGGAGGTTTCTGGTGAATTAGTATTGTGTTTTTGGCCATCTGGTTTGTGAAAATGGAAATCCTTGTTTGTGATCTGATTTCCATGTTAGCTAGTGACAAGCAATGATGGTGAACAAATAATTTTTCTGGTGAACAAGGAATTTCCAGGTGAACAAGGATTGTGGTTTTGGTCATCTGGTTGTGAAAATGGGAATCCTTGTTCATCAACTGATCTCATTGTTATACTGTCTCAGTAGAGGGATGGGCATGCTGGGTTGTTAGACCCTGTGCTCTCACAGTAAAATAAGGCTATATGTGTATATATATATATATATATATATATATATATATATGTGTGTTCATTGCAGAAAACTTTGTTAATGCACCATTAGGGTTGCAACATCAAAATTAGGGAAAATCAACCTTAGGGTTGCCAATTGTAAGACCACACCTCCTCTGTGCATGCAAGATCAGGTAAGATAAATGTATTTTGGCATTTTCAACCCTAATGCTCTCTCCATTGTCCTATAATATGCCTATCTTACCTTACCTTACTTTACTCATGGAATGGAGTGAGCATTAGGGTTCAAAATGCTGAAACACATCCATCATACCGGTTCCTTCATGCACAGTGGGGGTGTGGTCTTACAACTGGCAACCCTAAGGTTGAATTTACCTACTTTTGATATTGCAACCCTAATGGTGCATTAGCAAAGTTTTTTGCAATGAATTCCCCCTTCTTTTTATGTTGGCTCGCACTTGCGCAGCCAACATATTGCAGTAGTAGCAGAGTTGGAGGCACGGTCACTGTTGGGAAAATGCAGGGCACACATCAGAAGGTGCATCCCTCATTCCCCAATCAGGCAGCAGGAGGCACTGACCTCATGCATGCCTAATGTGACCATCACAACAAAGAAAAGGACCATTGCAATGAGAGCGAAGCTCTCATGCAGCATGACCATTGCACACCTCTCTCGGTGCAGACAACATGGTGGCAGTGACTGCCACCACTGCTGCCTGTCACAATGCTGATGGGGGAGCTCACTCCCTGTCAGCATAATGTATCCCCCCCTTTTGTTGATTTCTGATGGGGCTGCCCAGTCTCCCTCAGCATCATGCACTCCCCCCCATTTGTTATGTGCAGATGGGGGTGCCCAATCTCCTCTCAGCTAAAGCACCCCCCACCCACAAACACTGAGACTCCCAGCATGTCAAATCCCACCTGAAAAATGGAAACCATCCTGTGATGTCTTATTTTTTTTTTAAACCCTGTAAAACAAAAATGGTCCCTTGGCAGTCTCCCTGCTCCCCTCCAGCAACCAGCACCCACCCACTGTGCACCATGCCTTCTCACACCCCCCTCACCCCATACTTACCTCCAGAGTTTGGCGCAATGATCTTCGGTGGACTGGGAACACGTCTGCACTATTCAAACCATCCGTGAACTGAGGAAATGCCGGTAAGCTGTATAATGGAATAAATAGTTTTTTTTTCAACTTTGGTGCATACCTCAGGCATTTTTTGGAATTTTGGCACCACATTTTCAACATGGGGTTTTTGGGAATTCTGTCACTGTCATGGCATTATTCAGCCTGGAAAGGTGATTTCACAGTCACTGTGCAGAATCACTTTTCAGGACTCATTAACAAAATGACAGTGCCAGTGTTCATGAGGTGGGCTCTTAAAAAGCCTATGTTGCAAATTTGGTGGAAAAAATCTGAAAAAATGACTGTTTTATGAGCGTGCATTGCGCAGTTGCTACGCACACTCATAACTTGGTGAATTTGCAATATTTTCATGCCAGATTTTTAACATTGGCATTTTTACACACCTCCTTGTGAACAGTACAGCTGTCATTTTTCACACCCTGGCCAAAATGTGTTTTTGCCTTCCAGAGCAGAATAGCGTGGTCGCTGTGGGAAGTGAGTGTTTGGGACAGATTATGAAAATGACAGTGATACTGTTCATGAGCAGAAGTCCTAAAATGCCTATTTTGAAAATTTGGTGATGATACTCTATAAAATGACTGTGTTATGAGCGTGCATTGTGCAGTTTGCATGCACACTCATAAGGATGCAAATTTATAATATTTTCACTCCAGATTTTCTACGTTGACATTGTTCTGCACCTCCTTATGAACAGTATAGCTGTCATTTTTCACATCCTGGCCAAAATGTATTTTTGCAGTTCCATCGCAGAATAGCGTGGTTGCTGTGGGAAATCTGTGTTTGAGACACATTATGAAAATGACAGTAACACTGTTCATTAGCAGAGGTCCTATAATGCCTGTGTTGAAAATTTGTTGATGAAAGTCCGTAAAATCACTAAATTCACTAAAAATACCACCAACAGCTTAATCTGGCTCAAGGTCAGTTGGCATTCATCTGTATGCCCCTACCCCGGGTCGTGCCTAAAAATAGGCAAGATTTGTCTAGTGCACTTACCCAGTCAACAAAAACTAAATAAATAAATAAGAAAATGAGTGTTTTCTGAGTGTGCGTTGCACAGTTAACTTCATGAATTTGTAATATATTCAATCCAGGTTTTCAAAATTGCCACTTTTCAACACCTCTTTATGAACAGTACAGCTGTCATTTTATATATCCTGGCTAAAATGTATTTTCACATGTCAGGTGCAGAAGAGCATGATGACTGTGCAAAATAGGTTTTCAGGACAGTGTGAGGAAATGATGGTGACACTGTTCATGAGCAGAGGTCCTAAAATGCCTATGTTGAAAATTTGCTGCCCAAAGTCCATAAAATGTGTTGCAAGCATGCACTGCGCAGTTTCCACGCACCCTTGTAACTTCGCAAATTTGCAATATTTTTATGTCAGATTTTCAACACTGGCATTTTTTCACACCTCCTTATCAACAGTACAGCTGTAATTTTTCACATCCTGCCCAAAATGTGTTTCGCACCTGTGGCCCACAATGGCATGATCACTGTGGGAAATCAACTTTTGGGATGGATTAACAAAATCACAGCATCACTGTTCATGAGGGAAGGTCCCAAAATTCCTATGTTAAAAATGTGGCTAACAAGCTCCCACAAATAATTGGGTTATGAACATGTGTTGTGCAGTTGCTATGCATGCTAATGACCACCAAGTTTTCATATTTTCACTCCAGAATTTCAACGTTGGCATTTTTTATGCTTCCTCATGAACAACACAGTTTGCATTCTTCACATCCTGCCCAAAATGTGTTTTCGTCCCTGTGTTGCCAAATGGCATAGCTGCTGTGCAAAACCACCTTTCAGCTCACAAACTGATTGTGCTGCTTCTCATGAGGTGGCCTCACAAACAGCCCATGTTGAAAATCTGGAGTGAAAATACCACCGCACACCTATGGTGTTAGAGTTTCCAACTGTAGCACCCCACCCAGTACAGACCGACAGGTGCCAAGGCTGTGACTTGGGATCACCGGATGTAATGCTCATGCCATTGCACCCCAACCCCACCATGCAGCCACAGACAGGCATCGTGGTGTGCCTTGCACTTTTCAGCCACAAAATTCACTGCATTCTCCTATACTGCACCCATGTCAGTGTATTTCCTTATTGAATGGGGTAAGTATACTGTCCAAAGACCCCAAAGCACACCACGGCACTTGTCAGTGTCTACAGGGTAGGGAGATGTACAATGGCATGAGCGTTATAGCTGATGACCCAAAGGCACACCCCAATGCCTGTCACTGTCTACAGGGTGAGGTTGGGGTTGGCATCACTTCAATACTTCACTGCCATTCCTATTATGCATCTCTACCTCTGACACTGCCTAAACCAATGCCAGTGAGACAACATTCGGCATTGACAAATGCTTGTTAAGAAAGTGTAATGTAACTGGTATGTGGATGTGGGAGCGCAACCCTAATGGTGCATTAACAAAGTTTTTTGCAATAAATTTTCCTTCTTTTTGAGAAAGTGTAATGTAACTGGCATGTGGCTGCATGAATACATAATGTTATCCATTCCTTGGAGTTCAGGGCTCTATGGGCCCTGTGGTACAATATATCCATAAGTGTAATGACATTCTAATGAACCCTTATCTCCCTGTGAGGGTGCTGGGCCCTTTGGGCCCTATGCTCCCAGCACTGCATAATGGCATGCCCACCAACTCCCATTTTTGCATAATGGTATGCATATGTGGGAGCACGGGCCCTCTGTGCCCTGCGCTCCCACTTACACATAAGTACAGAGACATACCTCAGGCCTTAAGATATGAAAAGGAACCCTTGTAACACAAATTTGGAAATATCTCAGTGGTGCATTAACAAAGTTTTTTGCAATGAATTTCACTTCTTTTTGAGAAAGTGTAATGTAACTGGTATGTGGTTGTGGCTCTCTTCTTGCTGCCATGAATATGTAATGTTATCCATTTCTTGGAGTGCCCTATGGGTCCTGTGCTACCACATATCCATAAGTGTAGAGACTTTGTAATGAACCCTCATCTCCCTGTGGTACTGCAGGGCCCAGCAGTGCATAATGGAATGTCCCCTCACTCCCATTTGTGTATAACGGTATGCATATGTGGGATCATGGGTCCTCTGGGCCCTGCGCTCCCACTTACAGATAAGTATAGATAAATACCACAGACCTAAAGATATGAAAAGGAATCCTTGTAACATTAGTATAAGTGGTATGTGGTTGTAAGAGCCCTGCACTCCCTTCACGCTGCCATGGATACACAATGTTATCTATTTCTTGGAGTGCAGGACCCTAAGGGCAATGTGATACCATATATCCATAAGTGTAGAGACATTGTAATGAAACCTCATCTTCCAGTAGGAAGGCAGGGCCATTTGGGCCTTAATCTCCCAGCACTGCATAATGGCATGTCCCCACTCCCATTTTTGCATAATGGTATGCATATGTGGGAAAGTGGCCCTCTGGGCCCTCTGCTTCCACTTCCACATAAGTACGGAGGCATACCGCAGACCTAGAGACATGAAAAGGAACCCTTGTAACACAAATTTGGGAATATATCAGTAATCCTAGCATTTATGAACAAAATTCCAATGCAGTTGTAATCATGACTTGGAAACCTCCACGAATGCTTAGTTCACCTAAAGGTGAATTTAGCTGCCACTAGCAAAAAATTTGTATCTCAAACTGTTTTCGAGATGCAGGCATGACAACGTTATCCTGTGGGGAATGTAGCAATGTCAGAATGCTGTCACCATGGAAGAGTGTAAATTTTTTCACCAAGCCAGCAAAATGCACATCTCTGGGGCAAAGGTTTGCCACCCTGCAAATTTTAGCCCAAAATCCCTAACCATTTGTTTGCTATAAAGTGGCAAAGAAACTGGTTGTTTGGGGCTGGTTCCTTACTTTCACTTTCGTAACATGTATTTTCCCCCTTAGACTATAATGGGGACATTTAAACTTTAATAACTTTTGAATGGATCAATATTTTTCCACCAAACCTTCAAAAGGCACTTCCCTAAACCCGTCCCTATATACCGTGGAAATTTCAAAGCAGACAGACAAAACATTCGGGCTGTGAAGTTGATCAAAGAATTTCACAAAGTTGAGGATTTTTCACACTTCTTCAAGCTCCCCAGCTCCGCAACTGCAAAACCAACTGAAACAAAACTTTCCTGATTCAGAGATCTGTGGTACCACAATGAGCATGCAACATTTCAGGTGAATCAGACAAATGGTTGCAAAGTAATTAAAGTGCAGCATTTTGAGTTTAACATAGAAGTTGCTGGGCAACCCTAATAAACTGGCCCTACTGGGCTAGTATGTATATGCATATGTATGTATTTATGTATGTGTGTGTGTGTGTGTGTATATATATATATATATATATATATATATATATATATATATATATATATATATATATATATATATATATATAAATATGTATTATTTGCAAAAGCATTTTAATGCATCATTTAGGGTTAAAGCAGAAAATGTCAGTAAATGAGAACATTAGAGTTGCCCCCTAACTCCCCAACCCACCATCCTCCACAGACTAACAGACGATGGTGTGTGTTTGTGGAGTTGTGAGGCCCAAATCTCACCCCATTCCATGTGTAAGCAGGTGGACATGCTACAATAAAGGAGAATGGGGTCAGATTTAGGCCTCACAACCTCAACAACACACCCCATCATCTGACAGTCTGTGGAGGAGCAAAGAATGTCCTTACTTTTAGAGAAAGCTGATTATAACTACAAAAAAACATGTATTGGTGGGGCCCTGTGCTGCCACCATGGTTCCCATATGCATCGCTATGCAGCATATATTGGTGGGAACAAGGGACTCTTTGGGCCACCATCCTCCCATCAAGTTGCCCATATGCATAGCTGGGTCACTGGAGGTTAGATGAGGGAGTGAAGGATGAAGCATCATATGGACTGCTGTCCTTCTCCTTCTCCGGGGAGGGATGGGAGCATGTCCAGCACTCAACAGACCCCTGGCAGATGCCGGGAGTGGTACTGTAACCAGGTTGTCCAGTCGTTCTTGGGGCGGAATGGACTATGGACATGATTGCATGTCCCCAGCCTCTCAAAGGGAGAAAAGCACTGGCAGTTCAGGATGACACTGTCTCTATGACTCTCCACCACTGTTCCAGTCCGTTGACTGAATTAGAGTCCATGGTGCCACCACAGGCCCTGAACCCCACCCTGGGGTGATAAGCCAGAGTAGCAATGTCAGTGATGTCAACATGTTCTTCCATCGTTGACAGGCAGGCCTTGTGTTGTGGTCCCACCCCAGGAGGGGGGGTAAGGCAGTGAGTATCAGTAGATGGTGCATGCCAGCCACAGGGAAATGAGATAAGGTGACCGGAATGGGTGTTGATAGCAGTGCACTGGTGAAAATACAATAAATATGAGAAAAAAAATATCTCATGAATGTTCAACCTACAGGAAAAATTCCGCTGCATTGCTTCTGTGCAGTTTACAATAGTCTTACAGTGTCATACATCACCAATAGGTGATGTAAACCACAGCAGCAAAAAGTGTGTATCTCACTTTGTTCCTGACATAATGGCACCACAATGCATCACAGAGACCGCAGTGTAATCCTATGTGGAAAATGACAATTTGCCATAGAATATCTCTGCAGCCAATTAATTCCCCAACAGCTAAACAACAATTGACATCAGTAGGGCATCCTCTTAAACCCCAGAAAATTTCATATAAAATGACCAAAGCAATGAAGTGTAAGCCTATGGGGAAAACATTGACTTTTTCATGCAATATCTCCACAACCAATTAATTTTCAACACCTAAATAAGCTAATTCACATCTCTAGGACATCCCCTCAAAACCCTGAAAATTTCAAGTAAAAAGATCAAACCATTTAAAGGAGATAGGAAATGATTTACTGTGGCTTGTCAATGTTAAATACATTATAAACAAAAAGCAATGACTTTCTTGTGTCTTTGTCAGTACTGTACATGTTTAAACTGTTTATTTACAATGCTACTCCAAAATGCTGAAACTCCGTTTGGATTGCCAGCCTTTTTTCTTCAAATTGGAGTCAGCGCATGCCAAGCTAAGAATGGCTGTCATCATTGACTCTGATTTTAGATCATTAAAACCTGCGTGCAGGAATAGGGAGCCGTTTAATCAGTAGCTTCTCAAAAGGCTGGCAAACTAAACAGAGGTACAGCATTATGGAGCAGCATTGTAAATATACAGTTTAAACATGTACAGTACTGACAAAGACACAGGAAAGTGTAGCCAGGGATTTCAAATTTGCACACATAGATGCTACACTAATGCTCCCCAGTGTCCAGGCCACCCTTCCATCCACCCCCGGTTTTATTCTCTTTTGTATTGCTAGGGTTCCCCTATGCTAGTTCGATGCATTTTTTAATTCCCCCACCAACTTCATCCCCACCACCTCTACTGGAAGGCTGTTACATGCATCTACCACCCTTTCTGTGAATAAATACTTCCTCATGTAACCCCTTAGTTTACCCCTTTCCAGCGTCATGTCATGACCCCTTGTTCTACAGCATCTCTTTTTCTGAAAAATGCTACCCTCCTTTACCTTATTTATGCCCCAGAGATGTTTGAAGGTCTCTATCATATCCCTCCTCTTCTCCATGATATACATATTGAGGTTTTCCAGTCTCTCTTCATATGACTTTTGATGCAGGCACTGCATCATTTTTGTGGCCCTTCTCTGAACTGTCTTTATCCTATCCATGTCCTTATTGAGATGTAGCCTCCAGAACTGGACACTACTCCAGATGGGGTCTCACCAATGATATGTACAGTGGTATCACCACCTCCTTTCTTCTGCTGGTGATATGTCTCCCAATGTACTCCAGTTCCTCACCGGCTCTCCCCACAGCCTTTGCACAAAAGCAACTCAGTGTCCTCTAAAACTACACCAGCATAAGTAAAACATCCAGTCTTATGGTTATGATACTACAAAATGGATGTAGTTCCTGTACTTGAACCTCTGTACGGTGGCAGATACCTTCTGCATACATGTTAGAAAAGGTAGTTTGTGTTAGATCAGGAAAAATTCAAATGCTATACTTTTCATGCTGCTGTACAACTACAGACAACTATTTCTGATTATGAATATAATGACTTAATTACATAACAAGCTACTGCAGCATATGTTACACTTAAATCAGATGCCAAAAGCTAGACTTCTGAGAGGGGTTATCTAATATCTCCTGTAAGTCCCGTGCCCCCTCCCCCGTTACCCAATCCAGCAGCCCCTTTATTGACTAAAATGAACTTCTATTTTTAATAGCCTGACTTTTTTGTTCAAAACCAACCAAGAACAAACTTGACCACCCCTCCCCGGACCAGTAACTACTCTGTTTCCTGACAGAAACTATCCAGTTTTAGTGGGGCATGCCAACATTTGTTTGTAGATGGAGAATTTGTGATCATAAGAATTTTGAAGAACTATTTATTAATCAAGGTCTTTACGGCACCAACTCTGAGGTGCATCACTTTTAATTTTTCAGGTCCATCTACCATTTTTTCAGCCCACTTTACAAGCATTTTTTAAACCCTGCTACATGCCTAGTCTTAAAACCATGTTTAAAAACATTTTAGAGCTAGCATGGTTTTACACACAGGTCTGGCCAGGAGTAAAAACATTTTAAGCTGTAATGGTTTAACTAAAACAGTTCTAGCTGCCATGTGTCCAGGGAAGCACAGTTCTGTGTGTTGAACATAACACAAAATAGTTACAAGGAAAACTGGTTTATTACCAACAGTGTGGCCATACTAAACCGTTATCAAAAATGGTTACTGAGTAGTGTGGCTGCACTGAAATGGTTTAGGTAAACTGGTTTTAAAAATGGTTTTCAAAAACAGTTCTGTAGTATGTGTTCAGGGCCTTTATGTCTGGTCTGTCTGATCAGGACTTTTGGCAGTGATGGCGTTTATGCTCTTCCATCCAGGTGGCCACTGTCTGATGTAGGGGGGCCTGCAGTTTAAAATAGTAGGTAGCACAATGAGCAGGCTAGGTCCTTATCTACTACCAAAATCTGTGCTTCTGTGTTTATGTGGAGTGGAGCTGCTTCCACATGCCGGTATGGAGCACCACAAAAATCAACACTCCATTTCAGCTGCCACTCTTTTCTGGGGCCTCAACCAAAATCCACGTTATTGATGGTCGGAGAGAGACTTTGTCACTTCTGAAATTATAACAGGCACTTGTGCCTCACCAAGAGTCAGTTTGTAGGTAAAGGGAAGCATTTGTGTTATAACTTGGGAAATAAAAGTAAGTAATAATACCCAACAGGGTGAGCGTTATTGGGATATAATGGACCACCCATGGGCGTAACGAGGCCTGATGCTGCAGGAGGAGGGCCTTGTAGCCACTGGAAGGTCTGTTATATCCCATAATGTCCACCCTGGTGGGTATTATTACAATTAGATAATGGTGAGATTTGTTACTTTTAAGTGAGTAATAATAAGAGAACATCTCTGTAAACTGATAGAAAGTGTAGCAAAAGAAATATTTTGCAAAGTAGTTCCTCAGTTTGTATGCTGTTGGATTTAGTTGTGCCATCCCTGTGCCCCACACATGAGTGAGGTATTCTGTGCAGTGCTAGCCTCTACCTGTAGAAGACGAAAAGGAGTTTTTTACCTTCAGGCATGTGCTGCTTTTTTTTGTAGTATGCGTCGAAAAAGAAAGCAAAAATAAATTCATTGAGTTCTGTGGTGAAGTTGTGTGACTTTGTTTTGGCTGGAATTGTGGAGGGCAGGCACGTGAACTTGTATGACCCAGAAGGAAGGTCAGGAGCTTTACTTCCATGGAGGCTGAGCAAGCTGGGAGTATTTTGTTGCAGGGTGTAGAAGGTATATTTAGTGTAGCGTGCTGGTGCCAATTACGTTGTAATATGAGCTGGAAGTGGAAGGAAGTTTCTGAGCTTTTAGTTTCAGGGAGGTGGATCAAAGTAACAAAAATGACACATTGAGAAAATCATTTTTTTTCTTGTCTGTTGAGGAACAGATGCAGATGAGAAGGCAGTATAAAGGAATGAGTTACTTGTAAAGTGTTGGGAAAGGCTGGTTGTTCATTATGCAAGGAATAAATGGTGGGTGGTCGGTGTTACAATTCAGGGTGCACAAGAATACATTTAGCAATAGGACACTCGTAATTGGTACTTGTTTTTGAAGCGGGCCGTTAATAAGAAATAACAGCCCGGGTGGCAGGCTTTTTTAGTCAATCAGGACGCTAGTTTCACTTTACCTATTTTCTAACAGTTTTTAGTGTATCCATCCCTCTCTCCCCCTTTCTCTCACTCCCTCTCTCACCCTCTTCCTCTCCCTCTGCCTCTGTCTTTTATATCTATACACCCTACAAGAGCTCATTGTGATAAAAGTCAAATTTTCCGCTGTGTCTTCGTAGGCATACACAAACTAAAATTATATAGTGCTCAAACACTACCGAACATCATACAGCATTCTGCTAAAATGCATTACTAACAGCTAACAAGTAAAACAATAGGTAACATTCATAACAATGTTCAGAAAATGTAGACAAAGCCACTGGGGAAAAAAATTAAGTCTGGCAAATATTCCTTTAAGTATTGTGGGATCTTATCTTAAGTAAAGCAATTATATCAAGTACTTTTAAAGAACAAATTCAGACTGAGTAAAAGAAATCTAATCATGAGGTACTATTACAAGGAATACAAAGACTGAATACATATATCCATTATAAAGATCACTATACCTAACTGACCAACCCCATGAATGATATACAGTAACTAGACTCATAAGGAACATAGTAGTCAAACTGTGTATGTATCTGACACACTCCAGCAAAAAAGAAAATATCCAGTAGGATGCACAATATGAGTCACTGATGATTGTGAACAGTCCTCTTTTGTCACAGTACAATTTTAGAGTTTTCGACTTTTTTAACCTGCTGTCTGAATATCCTTTGGCCATATTGTATATTTTCATAGTTTCCTTAAAAGAACATAATGATTTACTATTTGAAGGCAATGCAAAATGTTTATCCATTTGTTCCTGCATCCACCAGCCCTGCCCTTCCATGACTGAGAAATGCCTGACATTTCCCCCTTCCATTTTACATTTACCACCTGCTCAAAAACTGGGTTCTGTTTAAAATCAGAAAATTACATTGTTTCTTTCTCACTACAATTTATTTTGTATATCACAACTTTTTTGTTGTTTGCTCAGCTGAAGAAGGCAAATCCCTGCCCCCCTCTTTTTTACAATGTATTTTATATTTACAAATCCATGTTAAGCTGAAACCTGTCTCAGTTACTCTGGGGTCCTTCTTTTACTCAGTCCTTACTTAACAAAAACAGTTAAGTCATTTAATTTAATTAAATAACAAAATACCTGGAAAAACAGCAGACAGTAGCAGCAGCCAGGAGCAACACAGATGAACACTAGTCTGCAGCAGCAGTCAGCAGAATAGTCAGTTTTGCCGTCTTGCAAATCATAAACATTCAGGGATCTTTATCCAAAGAAGAGACCATCACCTCTCCTCAGCATCTATTCATTTATAAGGGCTTATATCAGTCGACAGATACAACATCTCTGCAATAAATATTATTATTATCCCTATATGAATACACCCAGAGAATATTACTAAACATAAAACATACTAAACAAAAATCCCAATTGCATACATTCATAAACGATAAATAGCAACCATAGTGTAATGACATCTATGCATTAAAAACTCAGTAAAATTATTGCTATATGGCTATGTCCTATAGCCTATAAGATGAGGGTGGTATATAATTATATCTTCACAAAAGTCAAAGCCACATATATAAAAACATGAATAAAAGAACATCTAGACATATTAATGAAATATACACCATACTAAATTCCTTAATGTGGACTCAATTTAACAGCCTTCAATTTCAGCAATAGTACACAAAGTTTCTGTGCTAAATGCAAGTTACGAGCATTCATGTTTCACTCCTTCAAGTATTTTCTATTTCATGTGACTGAAATAAAACAGCAGTCAGATCCATTTCTCGGAGTCCTTCAATCATTACCAATTGCCATTCATTAATGACTAGGTATTAAGCATTCTGTCAAAGTCAGGGAAGCAGAACCTCTCAAAGGGAATCACCAAGGGCTAGCTCCTCTGCTGTTTTGTTGGTGTTCCTATATGGTTGAAGAAAAAAAGGCCACATTTGATAATCAAACAATTCTCCACCCTAACCTATCCTGTCATTTCCTGTTCACAGGTGGGGACAACATGCTATTTTGTTTTTGTCATCCCTCATAAAAAATGTAAAATCAGAGTTAAAGGAAAATTTGGGCTTACCACCTTTTCAGAGGATATTTGGGGCAATGTTTTGGGGCTATATATATAAAAACAAATGGCTGCAAGACTAGGTTTTTTCTTACCCTTTAGTAAGCGTCAGTTAGCCTCTGATGTTATGCTCCATAACTCCATAATTCTGCAGTCCCATTACCCACAATAATAAACTACTCTGCTCTCCCTCAACGAAACTCCATTTAAATTCTCAAACTTTTTAATTCTTCTTTTCTGAGAGGCTCATCAGCTTTACAGCATTACATACCTTTATTCCCTTCAGTATTTCAGTTTCAATTTCAGGCTGAATTATATTATATTATACTCAACCACCCCAGTCTCCTGGAACTGTAGTGTTAGTGTTACCCCCCACCCCAGGACCCCATCCTCAGAACCCTAACTCCACATCCACCCACCCCAGATACACATGCAAGCAGGAGATGGGCCAAGGCAACACAACCAATCAGAGACAACCAGCATCACATAACAGAAGTAACATAGAACTCTCTAAACATAGTACAGAACACATCCATCATCATGGTCCAGCAACTAAATGAGTTCTGCTGCCATCAGAGTGTCTTGGGGGGTACACACGCATGATGGGCAATCATGAAAGATGGTCCACAGTAAGCATTTTTCTGTTACAAGTATCAATAACAAGATTTAAGCAGATGCCTATATTTCAACTCTTAAGAAATGATGAAACATACTGTATGTCATTTATAGATATCTATACTGGAAATAAGAGTTTGTTTGGGTGACCGTATCAACAGTTATTGGATTTTTGCATATTTTCTCTCTGATCGAGTGAGTCAGTTATAATAACAAATGATAGTAATAATAAAAGTAATATTTTGTAGCCTAATTTACGAGCTGCATGTGACAGCAACAGTTGTACCATCCAAAGCTAAGCATAAAATGCTGCTAAGGAGTATTTACAGGTAATGCAGCATTTTAGCAACATTTGATGGTGCTACTTTCATATCTGAGCAGTATCTGAAAACTACTATGTATGTGTCAGCTCTATCTTTCCTGCTACCATATGCCTATGTAGGTAGGAGTTATACCTGCATGCAGTGAGCCAATGGTTAAAGTATGACACATAAAAATTCAATATTTAGAAAATTTGTAGAGACTAAGTTTCATTGTGATAAAAAGTTATGCCAGCTATAATGTGTCACCATACTGTGCCTGCAGTATAGAGTTGATCATACTGTATTTAAGCAAGAATGCCCAATAGGGTGTGTGTCGTGCTGCGATAACGTCATGCCTCAGGTGGTTGGGCACGAGGCCGCAGGCCAAGTGCGCCCAACAACTGAGGTGTGACATTATCCCAAACGACACACACCCTGGAGGGCATTATTGCTATTTTACAATGGCTCATTCAAGAATAAAAAAAAACAAATTTAAAGATGTTTTTGTGTGGAAAAATATTTTTGTTTTTTAAGAGAAGATGAAACAACCAATCAAAAGCTGCTCCATAAAAGAACCAATCAAAAGCTCAAGCAAATGCTCATCTCCAGGTTCACAGTGAAGCTGAGACTAGACCTGTGATGTTGTACTGGGATAACATTACAGGTCAAGCCCATGACTGACCAATCAGAGTCCAGGATTTTTTCTTGCCATTGTATAATTGTTTTTTCATTACATACTGTTGTGTGAAATGAGTACAGTGTAGTGATTACTGTGCTTACAGATGTGACTGACTTGTATAGTGTCTTACAATCTTGCATTTGTCATGCATGTGTGTGTGGGGTGGGGATGCGAGTTAGAGTTTTGAGGATGGGGTGGGGGTCGGTGGGATAACTCTAACACAGCATTTCCACACTTTTGTCACTTTGGAAACAACCCTAACTAATGCATTAACAGAGTTTTTTGCAATGAATCTCCCTTCTTTTTGAAAAAGTGTAATATAAGTAGTAAATTGTATATGTTGGTGGGAGCACAGGGCCCCCACCAAGCTGCCCACTTCATCATAATGATATGTGTCTGTTGGAGCATGGCTCCTCCAGGACCTGAGCTCCCAGTTACACATACTGTACGTATGGAGCCATACAGCCACTGTATAAGGCAAGGAACCCTTGTAGCAGTAATTTGGTAATATCTCAGGAACCATAGGTGGTAGAAAAAAAATTAAGGTGTGGTTGTAATCATGAGAGTAAGTACTTAACACCACAATGAATGACTGAACCCATATCTCACATAGTTTCTGAGATACAGGCACTGAAATGCAGTGAAAAGTCACCCTTCTAACCCTTGGAATGTGTTTTTGTCCATATCTCTATAACAGTAGCAAGTAGAAAAAAAACTCAACTTCAGGTGTCATCTACTATTTCTAAACTTGTTTCAGCAGATTAGTTCAACTAAAGGTGGACCAAACTGCCAGTAGCGAAAACTTCGTATCTCGCTTCATTTTTGAGATACGGGTACCGAAAGCCTTGACGGACTCTGCAATGTTATCCTATGGGAAATTGCTCAAATTTGAAATGCTGTAACTTTGGGGCCCTTTTATGTTTTGGCACCAAACCACCAAAAAGCACATCTATGGGATGAGGGCATGCTACCCTGCAAATTTCAGCCCAAAGGACCCAACCATTTGGTTGAAGGAGGGTGGCAAAGATAGCAGTTATTTTGACTTACTTTTGCAAAATACTTTCACAAGTTACAAAAGTTTTGCAAACAAAATCATGAAAGTTTTGCATTTTCAAAAGTATTTTGTGAAAGTATTTTTTTATTTTATTTAAAAATGCATTTTGGGGGGATTTAACCATCCCAAAAAATATATGGCTAGCATCCTCAGGACCCGAATAGGTAAACACAACAATCAATGTTTACCTATAGGTTCCAATTTTAAATGGCAGGCATTTTTCTGTGTCACTAACTGAAAAGAAGATGACTGAATCATGAAAGTAAAAGGTCCATTTGTGACAGTAAAAACAGCCATTTGTGAAAGTTCTGTGATTTTTGCTAACTTTTTCCATTGACTAGAATGGAAAATTAGTTTTTTTAATAACTTTTGAATGGTTTAATATTTTTTCACCAAATCATTGAAAGGCATATTGGTGACCAAGACTGCATCTTCCCTGAAAATTTCGGACCAAACCAATAAAGCATGTGGGCTGTGGGCACGAGCAAAGAAATGCCCAAAAAGTCAGGTTTTTTGCATTATTTGGCATTCTGTAGCTCAGCAACCATATACCCAACCATAACAAAACTTATTATATCCAGAGATCTATGATACCAGACCATGCATGAAGAGTTTCAGGTAAATCCACTGTACAGTGGCAAAGTTATTAGGTGCAAAATATGAGGTTTAACATAGATACATAGATACATAGACAGTGACGGCAGATAAGGGCCTATGGCCCACCTAGTCTGCCCATTTGAGCTTGTAAGTTCAGTTTGTTTTCCTAGAAGTCTGTTTCCCCTTACCCCTGCCCTCTAGAATTCCTTTATGTCTATCCCATGCATTCTTAAATCCCGTGATTATTTCAGCCCCCACCACTTCCTCTGGCAGGGTGTTCCACTTGTCCACCACCCGTTCTGTGAAGAAATTCTTTCTCATGTTTCCTCTGAATCGTCCTCCCTCCAACTTCATCCCATCCTCTAGTCCTGAAACATCTTTTCGCTTAAAAATAGTGTTTTCCTGCACCCTGTTCCTCCCTGTAAGATACTTGTATGTCTCTATCATATCCTCTCTTCCTCCTCTCCTCCAGGGAGTACATGTTCAGTTCCTTCAACCTGTCTTCATAGGACTTGTGATGCAACCCATGCACCATCTTTGTTGCCTTCCTCTGAACCTTCTCTACCCTGTCTATGTCCTACGTGAGTATGGTCTCCAGAACTGTACACTGTACTCCAGGTGGGGCCTCACTAGTGTCTTGTATAGCGGAATTATGACCTCCCTTTTCCTGCTGGTGATGCCCCTGCCTATACATCCCAGCATCCTATTTGCTTTACCTGATGCCTTGTCACACTGTTTCCCTACCTTGAGGTCATCAGAGATGACAACCCCAAGATCCCTTTCCTGCTTGGTGCATGCTATATCCTCACCCCCAACTGATATATTGTGCCAGGGTTTTTGTGCCCCATATGCATTATCTTGCACTTCTTTGCATTGAATTTCAACTGCCAAACCCTTGACCATTCTTCAAGTTTCTGCAGGTCCTTCTCATTCTGTCTACACCCTCTGGTGTGTCTACTCTGTTACAGAGCTTTGTGTCATCAGCGAACAGTGAAATTCTGCCTTCTAGATCCTGTGCAATGTCACTGATGAAGATGTTGAATAGGACCGGTCCCAGCACTGATCCCTGTGGTACCCACTGGTTACTCTTCCCTCTGTGGAGTGACAGCCATTTACCACCACCCTCTGTGTCCTGCCACCCAGCCAGTTACCTACCCACCACTACTGTCCTGCCCACCCGTATTCCTCAGTTTGTGTAATAGTCTTCTATGTGGCCTTGTGAAAGGCCAGATTGAAGCCAATGTCCACTGCCCTCCCCTGATCCACCTCCCTAGTCACCCAGTCAAAAAATTCAATGAGGTTGGTCTGACATGACCTCCCCTGGTGAAACCATGCTGCCTTAGGTCCTGTAGTCCATTGACAACCAGATGTTCCACCAATCTCTCCTTCAGTAGTGCTTCCATGATCTTTCCCACTACCGAGGTGAGGCTGACTGGTCTGTAGTTCCCATTAAAGTGGCTACTCAACCCTAACTACAGTGGCACTGCTGTGCCACTATAATATATATATATATATATATATATATATATATATATATATATATATATATATATATATGGCATATGTAATGGGTCTACTGGAAAGAGCACAGATGTTTCCCCTGAGTGCAGTTTGACCTTATGAACTCACGAGTGGCGAAGCCATGAGTGAGGTCACAAGGTCAAACTGTAACATAGGAAAATATCAGGAACATTAGCCAAAAGGCCACAGTCATCCTACACCATTTAAAGCCTCAGAACACATAGCTGACTACTTCTATATTTATCTATAGCAGTTTTAAACTCATCCAAGGTTTCACTGGAAACTACATTGCTTGAAAAATCATTCCATTGGTCCACAACTCGTTGTGAGAACCAAGTCCCTCTCAGGTTTTTATTATAATTTTCACCTTTTATTTGATACTGATGGCCCCAGTTTATAATTAAACTTGATGTTAATGTTAATCCCAGACATTCCCACAAATCAGGAGATCCACATGCCTTATAAATCAGAGACATGTCTCCACGATATCTCCTGTATTGTAAGGAATACAAACCAAGTTCCCTCAGCCTTTCCTCAT
This sequence comes from Neoceratodus forsteri, assembly GCA_016271365.2. Classification (NCBI taxonomy): domain Eukaryota; kingdom Metazoa; phylum Chordata; order Ceratodontiformes; family Ceratodontidae; genus Neoceratodus; species Neoceratodus forsteri. Next base: position 841,778,821 of record CM057459.1, on the reverse strand, counting down.
AAGACAGTCCTCCCAGACCTGACACACTCCTCGTCACTCGTCTCTGAACTGCCTCCAACCTACGTACATCCTTCCAGAACCTGGGGCTTCATACACTACCAGCATACTCCAAATGGGGTCTGACCAGAGACCTGTAGAGTGGCACAATAACCTCCCTATCTCTAGTCCTTATGTTTGTCATAATTAGAGCCAAAATTCTATATGCTTTTTTAGATATTTCATTTACTTGGTAATTAGACTCCAAATCTTAATTTATCCATTCTCTTAAATCCCTTTCCACTTCAGTTTCCATTAACTATGCTCCATTTATGAAATCCTTGTTTTTAAGATTTCCCCAAATGCATGACCTTGCACTTATTGATATTAAATTTCAGTTTTCTCTCTACAGCTGTTGTATATATTGAGTCAATATTTTTCTGAAAATTCTGAGCTTCTGAAATATTAGTGACTACTGCTCCAAGTCTGATGTCCTCTGCAAATTTAACAATCCATGCATTACTATCACATTTAATGGAAGAAACCAGTGCATTGAATAGAAGTGGAACCAGAACAGAGCCCTGAGGGACCCCTCTGGGCACCACCATCCAATCTGACTTATTTTCCTTGATACAGATGCGCTGCTTCCTCTTAGTCAACCATGCAGTGATCTATCTAACAAAATAGGAACTCACTCCTAGATTCTCTAATCGACACAACACTTCTATGTGGGACACAGAATCGAATGCCTTTTCAAAGTCAATGTATATAACATCCACTGATAAGCTACTGTCTAAGGCTGTACTTACTGTCTCAAAAAAAGATGGCAAGTTAGTCACACATGAGCTTCCATTTGTAAATCCATGTTGTGTAATATCTATGTGTCCCTTGTCCCTTAAATGGCCCTCAACATACGCCTTTATAATAGACTCCATTAATTTACTCAATATACTGGTTAAACTAATAGGGTGATAATTCAAGCAATCAGTTTTTGGTCCCTTTTTGTGGATTGGAATTACATTTGCCATATTCCAGTCCTCTAGCACCTCTCCACAATCTATAGAGGACTGGTAAATAGCCTGGAGTGGATTACAAATAAATGTGGCAAGCTCTTTAAGAAGTTTTGGGTGTAATTCATCTGGTCCTGGGGAGGTATTTCTTTTCAGATTTAGCAATTTATCCTTCACAGTATCCACTGATATTACTAAAGGTATATCTGATGTTCTTATAAATATGGGGTCAGGTGCTGGCCCTCTACAGTATATACTGTTGAAGTATTTGTTGAACTCTATTGCCATTTCCTTTTGATTTGTTACATTTTCAGTCCTCACTAGCAGGGGACCCACAATATTATTATTTTGTTTTAGGGAAGCTATATATCCAAAGAAAGCTTTCTGATTATCTGATACCTTAGTTACCAAATTGTTTTCAAAGTTTCTTTTGGCCCTAGTTATTTCAGTTTTTACTTCTCTTAGTTTCTTTTTACATTTTAGTTGATAATCCCTAGTTCCCTCCCTCTTGTACCGATTATAAGCTCTATTTTTCTTCCTAATTAATCTATGGCTGTTGTTGTTATACCAAGCAGGAATCTTCCCTTTAGCATTATATTTTTTCATGATGGGGATTTCGGTTTCATCTCTATAATGGATAAATGATTTAAACTCATTCCACATTTCACTAACTGTACACCCTTTAAAATGTGTCTTCCAATCCCAATTTTCTACCAACAAGCCCAACCTAGTATAATCCATCACAGTAGTCCCAGTCTATGGAACACCCCTAATTTCAATTTTAGCCTCAACCATGTTGTGGTCACTCCCATTTAAAGACTCCCTTTCTCTGCAATCAAATATTTGCTCTTTCAGATTGCTCATAACCAAGTCCAAGATATTTCTCCCCTTGTTCCTTCATGTACACAGTTCTCCAGTGCCAAGGAGTCTATAGCTTCCAAAAATGCTGCTTTACAAGGCGATAAAGGAGACCAAGTATTCCATTCAATACCATTGAAATGAAGGACACCAAGCAACAATATATATTTTGGACTAATTTATCTCATTAATACTCTGAATTAATTCAAGGGTGTTTCCGCTATTTAACAATGGGGGTCTGTAATATTTACCCATTAAGATTTGCTGCCCCTTGCAAGGTATAATTTTCAACATAATTTGTTCAAATTCTAAATGCTTAGTGGTTTTCATTTCATAAGCCACAATGTTGTTGTGTACATATAAAGCTACGCTTCCTCCCCTTCTACTATCTCTATCAAATCTAAATACTTGAAATCCATCAATATTAGTTCCCCAATCATCCTTTTGCCACCAAGTTTCAGTTACTGCTCATAATTTAATTCCATCCTTCTTTAATATAATCTCCAGTTTCTCCTTTTTTCCCCAAAACTCCAAGCATTTAATAGGAACATAGTCCTGTGATCAGACTTCCCACTAAAGTTTTTTCCCTTGTCCACCGCACTATAAGCTGGATCACAGCTCACCCCCCAATCATTAATTTAAAATGTCCACTATTTTATTATTGAATCTATCTGCCATAACCCGATTGCCAATGATCTGTCAATTGCAGTTTCTCCCTTTGAGTCCATCGTTTTAACCATCCATTGAACCTTATTAGCTCCATATGATTTTGTCTGTTAGCTCTTGGGACTGGAAGTAAGTCAGAAATAATCAACAGAATATTTCTCTTTTGCAACTCTCTTCCTTCTCCTTCAAAATCCATTTGGATACCTGCAAGGTCCCTCTTCCCGATATCATGAGTGCCTATATGTAATATAGTCACAGAATTTGCTGTATTCTCAAAAAAAACATTCAGCCTTTGCTTTATATCTGCTATACCTGCTCCTTGTAAGCAAAATAAAGTAATGTGCTCTTTCCAATTGTTACAAATCACCCTATCAGCAGATTTGAGCATAGAATCACTTATGATCACTACATCTCATTGCTTATTTCCAGGATTATCTAACAATCCAGATAATGCTTTATTCTCTAACATAGGTTTTCCTAAATTTGCAGGTCTGATATTTTTCTTCTGGTTTGTAACTACTCCTGATAAATTTCCTCTCCCAGCACCGAGTCTACCCATATCCTGGCACAATTCTGAGGTATTTTTATCATTTTCTCTGACGTCCACCTAAGTAAGACTAATCCCCTCATCATTCAGACCATTATATCTATTAGTCAGCTCTACGTTGTTCTCTATCTTGTCTATGTTTCCTAGGGCTCCTTTGCACAATACTCCAGTCATCTTCTTCCTCCATACTGCTTTTGTTAGTACTTACTTTCCTTTTATAACTTGATCCTTTATTTATTTGTTTGTGTATTATTTCCCTTTCAGTAATTGCAATTATAGTTTTCGTTGCTTGCATAAACCTGGCTATTTCATTGATTCCCAACTGAACTACTATCCTTTCCTTTAATTCCTCAAGTTTATTTTCAAGTGATTTTATTAACCTACACCTTTTGCAGCAAGAACTCTCTATTTGACCCAACTGGCCCAACATTTCACATACAGTGCACTTCCACCATTCGTTGCCCAAAGTATCTAATACAACAAAGTTACAAATATTAATTCCTACCTGGCCTCCATTTACCAATTCCCCATTTCCTGATTCCCCACTGACACGGCAGACACTGTCAGAGCCTTAACTGTTTTGCCTTTGCTAGGCTCGCTGATGCTCACCATGAGAACAATTATATAGCGGGAGGTTGGAAGCACTGTGCAATTCATACTTCTGGTCCCTTGCTACAACTCTCAAACAAATAATTAACCAGGGGCTTTGCCTGGTCTTAAAAGGTCAGGCAACAGTCCCACACAATGAATATGTTTAGAATCAAACAGTGCCCAAGCAAGCAGAACAAACTTTAGCACTTTATGAGTGGAATGTGGTGTTGCCTAGCAACCATACACGCTGCTCTGCCCACAAGTAGCTAGCGCTTGTCCAACTGAGCATTTACCTCCCAGTAAAAGCTGGTACACCAGAGATATACCTTGCCTCAGTACAAAGACCTTGGATAGCTTGGAATAGCACCGGGTTTTATAGAGGTAGGTCAGAAGCACCATGGAGTTCGTACTTCTGGTCCCTTGAAACAACTCTCAAATGAGTAATTAACCAGGGTCTTTGTCTGCCTCAGGCAACAGTCCCACACAATGAATATGTTTAAAATCAAACAGTGCCCAAGCAAGCATAACTAATTTTAGCACTTTATGAGTGGAGTGTGGTGTTGCCTAGAAACCATACACACTGCTCTGCCTGTAAGTAGCTAGCGCTTGTCCAGTTGAGCGTTTACCTCCCAGTAAAAACTGGTACACCAGAGATATACCTTGCCTCAGTACAAAGACCTTGAAACTGTACGAGGCGAAATATCTGTGATATTTTCAGTAGATCCATTGCCTATCTCATTTATGTAATGTAAAATGCTGTTTTTTTTATTTTATTTCTGTTTTTTCCTTATATACATTTTCATTGTCTTCTCCTGCACTACAGTGTCCATATTTTTAGTAAGTAGGGACACTAGTGTGATTGCTAGGGTCCCTACATGCTGGTTTTGGTAATGTGGCATTTAATTGGACATGGTTTTGTGTGGGTGGGCTGAGCAGGTTTAAAAAAATATGGCGGCGAAACTCCAGCTTAGTGAGGGAGTGAGTTTGCAATGCTGTAATTTCTTTTTTTTAGTGTTTATTTGTGATGTTACACATTTCTCTGGTTGATATTTCCTTTTTCTCTGAGATTCTTCAGGCTGCAGAGGACTTCCTTGTTGGGTTCAGAGGCAGCGTGAGGTATGCAGTAGAGTTTGGGGTTTGAAAGTGAGGGAAGCATTGACTGTGCTGCGCAGTTTCATATGCTCTGTTCATACCTTTGTTCGGTGGTTGTTTTCATTTATGAGAGGTGTAAAAAAAAAAAAGAACCTTTCAGTGTGAATGTTGGTTTCATACTCAGGAGGTTCTGTGTTAAAGCTGTGTCGTGAGTGAGTGAGTACATTGCAAGTGTTTACAGAGGGTGACTTGTGTAAGGGCTTTTTCTGGTGTTGGAGAAAGTGAAAGTGTTCTGTGTATTATCACAGTAAAATGAAACTGATAGTGGGAGCTGGCATGCAAGTGAGCAGGTGAATTCTGATTATACTGCTGATGCTGCCAGCTCCCAGCAGTCAAGAAAAGTTGTTAAAAACTAGAAAAATCTATCGGAATGACATAAATTTGGTGGCTTATTTGCAAAAATCCCTCATCCCCAGAGGATTGAGACTTTAAAAAAGTCCATCTTATGGACTAAATGTAGAAGCTTTTATGAAAAAAATGAAGAGAGATACTAGATAAAGAATCTAACAAATTAATGAAACTAATCATTGAAAATGGAAAAGAAGTCAGTGCTGAAGTAGCAGAGGAAGTCATAAAATGTGAAACAATAGTATTGATTATTCAAAATTATGAGGAAATTGATAGGTCAAATAACAAATTTAAAGAAACCATTAAACAACTGGATAAAGACCTCAAATTCAGTAAACAAAAATATTCAAAAGAGATCATGATGACTATGAACTTGATCGAGTTGACAACTGGAAGATAAACTGAAGGCAGACAAATAGTTAGAAGAGTGAACGGCTTGTCTCTTTTACCGTGAGCTTAGACATAAGTGGATCACAGGTTGAAGACTGACAAATAGTTTTTAGAATAAACTCACTCTTCTCCATAGCCTATACAACCTCTTCTGAGACAGAGCACCATAAAAAAAAACATATATCAGGGTTTCCAAACAGCAAATCCCCCCAAAATGGAAGAGGAAGATGAGGAAGGGGAAGAAGAGGTGGTGGTCAAGGCAACCAGGAAGGTTCATGTGTGCATACACAATAGCCACAGAAATACCAACCCCCACAGCAAAGGCAGAATTACAACCAACAGCAGAGACAGCAATCAAATTACCACAGAAGGTGATTAACCTATCAAACAGAACACTCAGTTATGCTGAGTTAAAATTGTTCAAAAAAGGTCTCCCTGTTGTGCCTACATCACCTATAAATAATTTCCAAATATTTGTGGACCAGCAGATAGCATGCAGGAATTTGAGTCTCAGATCGTTTTACAATTGAAAGAATAAAACATTGAATACCACAACTAGCACACACTTAAGTGGACAAGGGATTTGAATACCTATTAACAATACTAATATGGCAAACAAATGTGTTTAGAGGCAAATCCAGTTTTAAACCTCCAGTGACTGCAGTAATACACATTTTCAAGGACATTTGTGAACAGGACCTATGGATATTGCTTTTTTAATTTACCAACTCTCCATTACAATAATCTCACTGAAGAAGCAAAGGAAGTGCTATGTTTATAGCAAAATGATAAAACAATCAGAAAAGAAAGATTGTATAGAATTATTCAGATAAGGGGGAAAGAAATCCCAGTCTACTGCAAATACAATCATGTTAGCAGTTAAATATATTGACAGTTGTTTTATGACATTAAGAGAGTTATCAAAAAACACTGGCATGTTCTGAAATCAACACAATTGGGAGACACAGCTTTTTCTAATGATCCCGTAATTGTTCCAAAGAAAGTGAGATAATTGCAAGACAGAATTGTCCGTCTATATCATAATATCCCTAACACAGAGACATATTGTTTTTTCACTAGTGCTGATCTGAAGGGTAACTATCCTTGAGGCAAATGCATACACTGCAATAACACATACAGGATGAAAAAGATCAGGAATATATGCATGAGTGAGGATTTAGAAATAAAATATTTCATTACCTGTCAAACAATAACAGTTATCTATGGGATTTAAGTGCCCCTGTGACAGAATCTATAAAATAAAAATGAAAAGACAGATGAAGACTAGGATAGGGAACATAAGGGTTACATAAGAATACAGGCTGAGAATTCACCAGTAGCACAATATTTCCAAGAGGGTCCACATTATCTGCTGACATTGAGGTTCACTGGCATAGAGAAAGTGAAACAAGATAGGAAATGGGGTGATTTTGATTAAAATATTATTGAGGGAAGCTTTTTTATATTGATTTGTTTCAATCTACTAATCCACTTTATTGATTAAATGAATGTATAGACTGACAGTCTATTTTATGAAGGAAAAATATTTAAATCCCCCTATCCCACTCTGCATTTGTCCTGTCATTAGTACTCTGGTATCCTTTTTATATGAAATACACTTTATGTTCTAGAAAAAAGGGGTATACATTTTAAAAGAAAATAAAGTCATTTTTCCTCCCCCCCTCACCTGCCTGGAAAGTGACTGAGGTAACAGATTAAAATTAGGCAGTGTGATCAACAGCCAGATTGAAACTAGGCAGTGTACTAATCATGTTTATAGGTGAGTAACACTTGAACTATTGGAAAGGTTCATCGAAGTGGTCCTTTCTCTTTATCTGATTTTATTTCAACAAAAAAGTAATTTGTATTTCTTAATAACATAAAATAATTCATGAAGCCAGACACCTAGTTATTCCACTAAGTACTACTGTCATAGCAGGTCCAGCACCCAGCTGAGTGTGTTTGTGCTCGGTACTACACAAGCTCATAAGTGACAAGTTCCATGTCACCAGTGAGCATGCATCACATTTGCCAGATTCTGGCTCACTTCTCTACAAAAGGAACTATCTATTGGCCTCTTGGTTGCTCACTATTGAAAAGGGAGTGATCTGTATGAACAAACTGGTCATCACCAAGGTAAAGAATGTTGCTAAAACTTTTAGTTTATATAGTGTTAAGTTTAAAAATTTTAGACTTCTGTCTCTTCTTGATATAAGTTTACTGGGGCTATGCAGTTAAATACTGAGTGGGACAGAGTTATGCAGTAGCAGTTAAAAACACTGAAAGTTAAGGGAAATGCTTTGTAGTAAGGAACTGCAGAGAAAACAATGACACAGGGGAGGAAATTGAGCTACCCATGGGCACAAAGTTAATTTATAATGTAGAATTTCTTGTAAAAAGTTTGAAAAACTGTTATACATTCTTGGACAAAGTGATATAAAAGTACAACTTTATCCTGTGTCTCATTCTTAGTCTAGTGACACAAATAAGTCATTTATTTATTTAGATTTTGTTGACTGGGTAAGTGTACTAGACAAATCCTGCCTATTTGTGGAAAGGCAAACTTGGATCCCTCAAATTGGCCCTGTCTGCCTACAACTGATCCCCATCAACAAGGCACCTACGCTGGACCAGGCCTTAGTTTTTTCACTGAGGGCTTCAATTCCATCTGTGACATCCATGCACCATGCACAAAATGGAAAATTCAGGGGAAGGTTAATGGCTGGAATGATGGCAAGCTCCTCTCCCTCCTAAAGGAGAGGGACTGCTTCTGGGAAAAAGCCTTAAACTCAGGCAGCTAGCATAACCTACAGTGCTACAAAACGGCTAGAAATCAGTGCACCAAACTTATCAGGCTTGCAAAAGCCAATTTCCATAAGACCCAGCTTAACAATGCATGGGGAGATAGAAAAAGGTTTTGGGACAACATCAAGAACATCCTTGGCAAAGATCAAAAGCAGCACCCTAAGATGCTCAACATTAATAAATCATCCTCCTCAGATCCGCTAGCCATTGCTGATGCCTTTGAACCAGGTCTTTACAGATCTGTCCTCAGTGCTGCCTCCAGACTGCCTTCTGCCTGTGGAGGACCAAGGTTGCACCAATCTGCTCATATCTAACCACCCAGCCTTCTACTTTAAGAAGGTGATGGTGAAGGAGGCCCTAATGATAGTCAGGAAAGTCCTAGGCAAAACCAGATTTGGGACCGACTGGCTAGACATGAAGTTACTATCTCTCACCCTTGATATTCTTATGATGCCCCTAACAATGCTATTTAATAAATCCTTGGCCCTAGCTCAATTTCCAGAGGTAAGGAAACAATCCCTGGTAACTCCAGTGCATAAGAATGGTGACAAGGTGCTGGTGTCAAACTACAGGCCAATATCTATCCTCTCCCCTCTATCCAAAGCTTTGTAAAAAATCACGGCAAGTCAACTCACAGAATACATCAATAAGTACAATCTTCTCTGCCAAAACCAACATGGCTTCAGGCAAAAACACAGTACCACCACAGCACTGCTGGAATACACTGACTATGCGCACAAGGCACTGGATGAAGACAAATCGGTGGGGTCCATCTTCATTGACCTCACCAAAGCCTTCAACACCATCAACCACCCTCTACTAGTATTCCAGTTCCAAAGATTGGGTGCAGCACCTAATGCCATCAATTGGTTCAATGACCACCTAACACACAGGAGCCAGCGAGTCAAAATTGGGCAGACGTTATCCAGCTCCAGAGATGTATTCCTAGGAGTCCCTCAATGATCAATTCTAGGGCCCCTGCTTTTCAGCCTCTTTGTAAATGACCTACCCACAGCCTGTGACACCAGACTTATTCTGTATGAGGATGATGCCATGCTGCTGAGCAGCAGTACCTCTCAGGTTGCTCTACAAACGGAACTACAGAACTCTTTCAATAAACTTGAGGACTTCAGTAGGCAAAAGCTGCTACTAAATTACAAGAAAACCAAGGCCATGCTACAATCCAGCCCCTACAACAAACGCAAGCATGCTCCCCTCGTAATCATCATCAAGGCTGTTGAGCAGATTGAGCAGGTGCACTTGTTCAAGTACCTTGGAGTCACCATTGATGACTCTCTCACTTACACGCACCACGTAGACTCCCTTGTCAAAGTGGTAAACACAAAGATCGGGGTCCTCTATAGACATAAGAAATCCCTCACCCCGGAAGCACTCCGAATCTCAGTCTCCAGCTCCATTCTCTCCACGATAGACTATGGGCTGGTGGTCTATGGAGCTGCTACTGATAAAGTGCTCAAAAGGGTCCAAATTGCACTCAATAAGGCATGCTGCCTCACCCTGTGTGCAGATCACTACACTCATACTTGCACCCTGTATGAGTGTACAAACTGGCTTAACCTAAAAGACAGGCTCATATACCAAACTTGTCTCCTGGGAAAGAAGGCACTCCTCAGAAAAACCCCACCCTGTATAGGAAACCTGCTTGAGGCTTCTCTCCCAACACACATCACCAGATGGAGGAAGAATGGAGCACTGTCCATACCATTCCGCCGAACCTCACTAGGGCAGCATGCTTTCTCCTATCAGGCCCCCCTCTGGATAAATGAACTCCCAATGAAATTACAAACAAACAACAGCCTGCCTCAATTCAAAGTAGGCCTCAAACAGCACCTAATGTCTAACTCAAAATGCACCTGCTTCTCAGGCCCCACTTGATAGACAGGCCTACCCCCAAGGTAACAACCAGCAGGGCTACCTAGAGAACCCTGTCTTCATTCCAGCCTAGCCAAGGACTTAAGTAAGCTATCAGTCCTCTTTAAATGCACTTGGTACTGCCCCTCCCAAACCAACCCCCACACACACACACCATACTCGACAAAGCCCTCTGGAGCTGCTCCCCCCCCTCATCGCAGCCCCCCCATTTCACTATCCCCCACCTCTCGTTCTCTGTGGTTGGTTTCAAACCCAATCCATCTTGTTTCACTGTCACCCAGCCTCTCGCTATCTGGGATAGCGTTAAACCCTATGCAGTTACTCTGCCATAGTCTATCAACGGATTTGGAGATTTCCAAGGGTGTGCTACCTAGGGCAACCGATTAGAAATAGCTTAGTATTCAATTACAATTGCTCATTTTTTTTTTCTCCTATTCATCTAATTGTCGTGTAATCGCTCTTTAATGACTAATGATCAGGCGACTGTAACCACTAAATATGTGTATTGTCTTATTGTTCACCCTGATGTGGAACCTTTGTAAAAGAGCTCACTCTCAAAGGTCTTTCCAAAATACTAATTAAACAATAATTAAAAAAATAAACAATTATTTTCAGGCACAACCCGGGGGAGGGGGATACAGATGAATACCAACTGACCTTGAACCAGATTAAGCTGCTAATTAAGTGTTTGAAGATGACATAAAGAATACATTTGCTGGTTTGATCCCAGGTGGGGCTAACTATTATTGGAGTTTTTAGGAAACAGTAACATGTATCTAATATGTCTGCATTAATAATGTAAATATCTGCTATGTATAGAAAAAGAAAGTTCTGCAGTGATGATATTTCACAAATGCTATTGGCATTTAAGTGTAATAGTAAGTTTGGCTCCTTTTCTTATCTTTGTTGATATATAAATGTTATAGTTAGATTGTGATTACTGTTTTAATTAATTATATAATTATAATTTTTAGAATTAATACCAGACTCCCTGAAGAAAGGGAACTTATAACCCTAAAAACCATTTGTTGACTGTGGTGTTTTCATCACTTTTATCGTTTCTCTGGGACTGAAGCGGTCACCTCGGGTGGGATGAGCGACGCAGCTGCTCCTTGTAGATGGCGTCTATCGGTGGAGCTGGATCGGGTTTTTGGACGGACTGCAACCTTTTGGATTACTAGTATTAGATGTAAGCTGTCCTATGGGACCTACTGGAATCACGGCGGCTGAGCTGAGCCAGCCAGAGTATTAGCTCCGTTTCTGTTCCGTTGCTCCGAGTGTTCGCTCTGCGTGGTTTGCGCCTCGCGTACCTTCTCGCCCGCTTTTCGGTTCGCTGAGATCCGAGTGCCGTATTTCGGCTCGTGGAGGCCTGGGTGTTGATTCTCCCTGTCATCTCGGGTGCGATTTACGTGCCGCAGTTTAGTTGTGGCGTGCTGGGCTATAGAGTCGGGGCTGCGGAGCTGCGGAAAGTGTTTCTGCTTACTCGGTGCAACTGCATTGTTTGCACCATTTGTGGGTCGTGGGGTCTTTGTTTTGGTACTGCCCCCCCCCCAGTGAGCCTTGGTGTCTGCTTTGGCCATATCTTACGTCGTGGTGTGATAGACTGAGAAGACCCTGCATCATTTCTGGGTGATCTTGCTGTTTGGAGTCACGGTCTGTGAACTGAATCAAATCTGGACTATCCAACCGTGTTCAGGGATCTGTGAACATTCCTGAAGATCAAGCCTCTTAAGACCCTTCAATCTTCATCTAATATATGGTGGTACAGGGTTTTCTGTAATTATAGGAGTTTGTTTTAATTTGTGGGTGTGTTGTTCACCTGTCGGTCTCCAGCCAGGCAGGAGTCACCTTGGGTGCTTCCCAGGGAGCTGGGGGAGACCAGGGCCTCTTCTAGGTTGCCTTGGGGTCAGCTGTAGTGCTGACCTATGAGACAGCTTTAGCTGTTGGCTGCTGTCTGAGTGGGGGCAATACTCCCTGCAGAAACATATTTGTCTCCTGATAGTATTTTATTGTTTTCAATAATTAATTACTGGCATCTGAGGAGCAGTCGCTGGAAGATTTTTGGATTTTTGTTTGCTTATTTGAATCTCCAAACTTTCTGCTAAGACTTTTCTGACTCATCTGGACTTTATCGTTGGAACACCAGAATACTGTTCTAGTCTTTATTAATTATTGGACTATAGGTAGCGAGAGTGATGGTTATTTATTTTATTTTATTACAAATTTGAATTTGACTCCTGCCATGTGAGAGGTGGTGTTGGGAGATTATTTAATATTTTTAGCATATGCTGCATGTGAGAGGTGCTGCACTGTCTTAAGATATAAATTGTTTTAAAATTCAAATTTGTTTAATATTTAATAAGTTATTTTACTGTGTTTTAAATTATCAGATTTCTATTTTAATTTTATTGTTTGGTTATTTTGAGTTGATTTTTGGTTTATGTTAGCTTACTTGGTTTACTCTCCTTCCTCTGTGAGAGAGAGTGGGAGAGTGTTAATGAGTGTGGTATTTTTAGGTTTATTATTAGGTTTATTTTAGTGATTTATTTAATAATGACGGTTGGGCATTATTCCCCACTAGGCTCAGGAACTTGTCTCGAGTGCCCACCACATCATCCGACACCTATTTTAGGTGTCGGGCATTGGGCATTCTAAAGAGGCGAGGACGAAGGTGGAAAGCTGGGCCTTGTGGGAAACAGGAGAGGGGAGGGCGGATTGGGGTTTTAGGGTCCAGGAGACGTCCTGGGGTGAAATGGGGTCAAGATAGAGGTTGCTCTTATCTTGTCCCCATACCCAAGAGTCCCGAAGATATCGGACAGGTACCGAGGTCTTCCCCGACATCTCATCCTGCCTTGGCGGTGTTGTGCAATGCCAGATCTATAAAAAACAAGACAGCTATTGTAGCTGATCTTGTTGGGTCAGCTGATCTGACTTGCATTACCGAGACCTGGCTGGATGAAAATGCTGGCCCCATATTGGCCTTGGCAACTCCAGCTGGGTTCTCGGTAATACACCGTCCAAGGCAGGATCGTAGGGGCGGAGGTGTGGCCATTATGTTTAAATCTGAACTGGGCCTTGTGGATGTTCCATTGGGGAACACCAGATCTTTTGAATATATCCTGGGCGAGGGTGCAGGTTGTGGGATTCTCCTCGTCTACCGTCCACCAGGTGATGGCGGCAAATTCCTACAGGAGATTGCAGACTTCATTGTCGACCTTATGTTGAGGTTTCCCAGATTAATACTTCTGGGTGACTTCAACGCTTGGGTCAACGATGAACTCTCCATTTTGGTCAAAGTCTCCTCCAGTTGATGAATACACTGGGCCTGACAAGTTGTTACCACCTCCACCCATATAGGAGGTCATTCACTAGATCTGGTCTTTCTCTTGGGTATGGAGATCACTGACCTGGGCGTGGAACCAGTCAGTTGGTCGGACCATTACACCATAAGGTTCAGCTTCAGGGCCCCCTCTAATAGGTCTGCCTCTACGGAGATGGTCCAATACTGCCCTTTAAGGGGTATTGGCCCCAGTGACCTTACGGCCGTGCTGGACCTATCGAGTTTGTCGGGTGAATGCATGAGTCCAGATGATCTTGTACTTGCCTATAATAAGGCTGTGGGAGATGTACTGGACAAAATTGCTCCTGTTCGTGTTCGGCCTCTCACTATCCGTCCAAGGAGTCCATGGTTTGATGGCTTCTTGAAGGAATTAAGGTGAGTAGGCTGAAGGCTGGAGAGAGCCTGGCAGAAATCAGGCCTTGATGTTGACAGGCTTAGATTGTTAGCCCATTATGATGGCTACCAATCAGAAATCACTCGTAAGAAAGCAGAATTTCTGTCCAGAGAGATTTCTGCTGCAAAGAATCGACCGGCTCAACTTTTCCGGACTGTGGACAGGCTGTGCAATCCAGTCTGTCTTCAGCCTAGAGAAGCTTTTTCTCAACTTAGATGTGAGGAGTTCGCTCGCTTCTTTGCAGATAAGGTTGCCAGCATCAGGTCCGGCATCGGTCTGACCTCTCCTTCAGGGGGTTACGGTGGACAACCGGTGGTACTTAATCTCGGCCTATCTGGTTGGATTTTCACCGCCTGAATTCGCATGACATAGTGAAGATCATCCAAACAATGCGTCCAACTAGTTGTAGTTTGGATCCGGGTCCTACACCTCTGTTAGTAGGTTGTGTAGAAGTTATCTACCCAATCCTTGCTGACATTGTCTGGAAATCCTTGGAGAGGGGGGTTTTTCCTAATCCCCTTAAGAAGGCAGTAGTTCATCCACTCCTTAAAAAATCCTCATTGGACCCAGACTGTCTAGCCAACTACCGGCCTATCTCTAACCTGCCATTTGTTGGTAAGGTTATTGAAAAGGCAGTTGCACTGCAATTGGATGAATATCTCACCTCTCATAATGTCTATGATACTCTCCAATCTGGCTTCAGGAAAAGGCATAGTACTGAGACTGCCCTTGTTCGGGTATTGAGTGACCTCCTAATGGCCAGAGATCGAAAGGCTTGTACCATTCTGGTCCTTCTTGATCTTTCTGCTGCATTTGACACTGTAGACCATGAGGTGCTATTGGAGCGACTGCGGGTTTTTTGTGGGCTGTCTGGTACAGTCCATGAATGGTTTTGTTTTTACCTCACTGGTAGGTCTCAGAGAGTCGTCACCGGAATTTATTCCTCTGACGCCTTCTCCCTACCACGTGGGGTACCTCAGGGCTCCATTTTAGCACCCATGTTGTTTGCAGTGTATATGCTGCCATCAGGAGAAATCATCAGGAGATACAGCTTGAGTTTTCACTGATATGCAGATGATACTCAGCTGTATCTATCCTTTCTCCCCAATCAGAGTGATGCACTCTCCGTACTTAACAACTGCCTGGATGAGATCAGAATTTGGATGAGTTCGAGCTGGTTAAAACTTAATCCGGATAAGACCGCGGTATTGGTTGTGGGCCTAGGTCATCCCGGGAGGGGTTTGGGTGCGGGACATCCATCAGGCTTATTACTTGGTGGGGTACCACTCTCTAGCTCTCGACAGGTGCGAAATCTGGGCGTTATTTTTGATGACGGTCTGACCCTGAAATCACAGGTGTCAGCTGTTGTCAAATCCTCTTTTTACCATCTGAGGAATATCGCCCGGGTAAAACATCTGATTCCACAGTAGGACCTTCTGACTTCGGTTCACGCCTTTGTTACCACCCGTTTGGACTACTGTAATTCCCTATACCTAGGGCTACAGGGATTGATATCTGCCGCCTGCAGCTGGTGCAGGCGCTGTGGCAGAGCTTTTGACTGGGACTCCAAGAACCAGTCATATTATGCCTACAGTAGCTGTGAACTGCACTGGCTGTCTGTCGTGATGGCGAATCACCTTTAAGGTTGGTTTACTAACCTTTAAAGCCTCTACGATCAGGGACCCGGTTACCTGAAAGATCTTCTGGTTTCTATTGCCCCCTCGCCCCTCCGCTCCGTAATGAGGATTGCTAGAATTCCCAGGGTCCATTTGAAGTTGTCAGGATCTCGTGCTTTTGCCTTTTCAGCTCCTACCCTGTGGAATTCTCTACCTCATTGGTTGAGAGAATGCCCGACCGTTGACAGTTTTAAAATTGCTTTAAAAACATATCTTTTTAATTTGGCTTTTTCTTTATAGTTTGATTGTTTAATGTTGGTTTCTATTTTATTATTATGTATAGTGCCTTGATTTTGAAAGGCGCTTTATAAATAAACACGAATTGAATTGAATTGAAATTAAAATGTAGGATGTGAATGTGTCTGGATGTCACAGTTGAACAAATAAAGAATTGTATTTAAACCATTCAGTGAGTGGGCCTGTCACTCCAATCTTGTGTAAAACTTCAGTAGCTTTAATTGGTTTGGGGCATCTCCAATTTGATTCTGATTATGTATTTTGTATTTTGATGAGATTGACTGAGCTGGCTAACCACTTTCTTTTTCAATATAACTAAGAATGTTTAAAAACCATCAGCACATACTGCTGGTGGAAAATAGATGTTAAAATGTGCTAGAGGCTCATTCCCATCAGAAACAATACATATAATATAAATTATGAACGATAGCTCACAGACATTTATTTTTTTATTTAGTTTTTGTTAACTTTGTAGGTACACTAGACAGAAACTGCCTGTTTTCAGGTACGACCTGGGAGAGTACAACAACAGGTATGCAATATATGTACTAATACAATGAATGAACAGCTACAACATGTATGGGAGTCAAACACTCAAAAGTCAGATAGTGAAGGGGAATGGATATACAATCTACATATAAATGATATCTGATTTACACATGTCAGTAAGTGCAGCAATACAACATTATATCAGGTAGAGAAGTTCAAAGTAATATTAGCAAAGTACCCACATCATGCTACCCAGTTACCTGTTTGGCAAGCATTTACACTTAGTGGTGACTAAGAGATGCTCACAAAAAGTGTTTTTGAAACACGCATATGTAGCAGCAGTACTGATGGCAGGTGGTACAATATATTATTCCACAGACTGGGACAAAGTTTTGAAAAGCTACTGTCCCTATATTGATCCTTATCTTGGGGACAGCAAGTCAACCAATGTCTGAGGATCTTATGGGATATGGATTATAATAAGGTTTTATCCACTCTGCAAGTTGTTGGGGTTTTTGGTTATTGAC
Organism: Neoceratodus forsteri; assembly: GCA_016271365.2. Taxonomy (NCBI): domain Eukaryota; kingdom Metazoa; phylum Chordata; order Ceratodontiformes; family Ceratodontidae; genus Neoceratodus; species Neoceratodus forsteri. Next base: position 841,761,922 of record CM057459.1, on the reverse strand, counting down.
AACTTACTACTAGGAGGCATTATTTACAAAGTTGTCAACAACCAACACCCCCAAGTCATGCAAAACATGGGGGGGGGGGTGGAAGCATTCTAAATTGACATATAATTCACAGTGGTGAACAAATCTGTTGGAGTAAAGTGGAAATGGCAGATGCTGTTGTTGGTAATATTCCACTTTCTGAGTGCTAGCTTAGATGCTAAGGATACATATTCTGAAACATTTAATTTATTTAGTTTTTGTTGACAAGGAAGGAGAACTAGATTATTTTTTGCCTATTTTCAGCCTTGTCCTGGGGGGAAGGGATACAGATGGATGCCATTTGAAATTGAACCAGATTTTTAGCTGTTGGTGGTATTTTTAGTGAATTGTATAAACATACAGTACAACATTTTGTGTAGTAGTAATGCTTTGAGCTACAGATATGCATGCATGATGTGTGAGGTGGTATCTTATTCTATAGGCTTTGCCAAGCCTAGCACTTGTTGCTCTAGAGAACTTAGATATATGCAATTGAAAATCAAGAGAGGGCTCCAATGTAACTCCTTGGTAATTGAAGGAATGTGTCTAGTCCAGCAGTTCACCATCTAGACATGTGATCTGAACTGGTGTTTGACAGTTTTGACCATTTTGGGAGAGGGGAGCCAAACAGCATGGCTTGTATCTTTGATACATTTAGGAATAGCTTATATTTAAAAAGGTATTTACTAAAATTGACAGCCCCCCTTTTTGTCTTCTACATCTACAATCTCTGCTGGCTGGCAAGTGCCAAGCTCTAAATCCTTCCAAGATGTCCTCATTTTCTTTACAATTCCACGTTTCCTGTAAAAGTAGTATATTATAACCTGAAATCCAGTTTATCCACTGTTTCCCTACTATTTTAGACCTCAGTTCAGCAATATTCCATCTTAAAATTGTAATTGAACCATGTGTTTTATTTCTTTCTGTTAGTCACTTACTAGAATCAGAAATGCTAATTGTACTACTGTATCTGAGCTAAGGCTATCTTCCACTATACCTCCTTTTGGACTATGAACATATATAATCATACAGTCATCCTCACTAAGAACATAACTGCTATTTATACGTACAACTAGTTGCCTACTCCCCTCCTATAAGCTTCTCATATCATCCTACATCAGACTATATTCCTTCTCTATATGTTTCAAAAATGTTGTAAAGTGAGGTTGTATTGTTCTAGCTAAATTTTCAGATCTAAACCTATTGGCTTTCCATTCCATACCGTTTTTATTTACTGGCTTGTCCTGTCCCAAAATAATAGATGGGTCGAGAGTAATGCGAGTATCTGAAAAATTATTCCTGAAGGTAAAAAAAGTAACTTATTTTTTCAAAACATGCCAGCACAACATACACCCATCCTTTGTTTGGATGGCCTCTATAGCGATAGGATAATTTTAATATCAGCCCAACTAAATTTGTTTCCCAGTACACCCCTTACCAATTAATATACCGTCAGTTTTAAAACATATGGGTTTTCCCTTCTATATTTCAGAATCCCTTTTAAATAGATCATGTGAAACATGTTGCCCTGTTGTATTAGTAGATCTTTGTGACCTCCCTTATTCCAGCATGTATTTTGTATCTCTTGATCCTCAATCTTTGAATTCTTATTTCATGGAAATTGTATCTGTTTTTGAATTGTATCTCTAACACCCTCATCAGATAACTCTTCCTTTTTTTCCTCTGGTCCTTTCTCTGGCCCACAATTTTTTTTCCCTTTGTGAACCTTAGTACGGTAGGACAATTGGTAGTGCTAAACATTCTTTTTGGTTTTCCTTTTTCTAATTATTTTCCCCTCAGCCTTACATCCATTAAGTAATTGATTTTCCTTCCATTTAATTCTGCTACTAAAATATCTATTTCTTTATCATCTTTAGTTGATTTCTCTCTTTTTTAATTTTCCTTCTCCTTACTACTTTTATTTTTTTGATGACTGCAACAAATTTCATTGATGATACAGCAGATTCTACACTTAAGTCACTTTCCACAGTCATGAGCTTCTCTGTACCAATAAATTTGTATAATAATGCAACAAATTCCAGAAGTCATGAGTTGATAAATCTGTATTTCTGTTTCTACTTCTTCTAAGCTGTTTAAATAATCTTAATGTAATACTTGTTAACCTTAGTTCCTTCATTTTCCACCTTGTGGATCACAGATGATCTGGCCTGTGACCACAACTGGAGGATATCTGAGTGGCAGTTTGCAGGGGGAGGTGTCAGAAATTATTCAAAATCCCTTAAGACTTTTCACAATATTTTCTAATTACAGATGACTTCATTGTTATGCTGCCCTTTTCCTGAACTTCTACTGAGTGCAGTACATTATTGGTGTTTTTTGTTTTAATTGGCTTCACCACAACATAACCCATATAGAGCATCTTAGGGTAGCTGGTTCATTCCACTGGGGTGTTAAACAGATGAGGCACACAGATGAGTCCAGGGAGGACGAAACATGTGTCTGTGTCTTCTGTTCGCACCCTTTGCAAATTGTGTGAGAGGCCTTTCGGCACCATGCATTTCTGCTTGAAGTTGAACCAAGCATAGTAGTCTGGGGTGATTTGCACATGCAGCCCATGATGCTTTGCATTATAGGGAAATGTGTGATTTTGTATTTCTTTAAAACTTGGCTTCCTGGCCAATGCCCTTTGGGGTAACCATTGCCTCAGTGCTTGTGTGCTGAGGTTCTTTGTCTTTTAACTTGTTTTTTGTTTTAATTGGGTTCACCACAACATAACACAGATAGACCATCTTAGGGTAGCTGGTTCATTCCACTGGGGTGTTAAACAGATGAGGCACACTGATGAGTCCTGGTAGGATGAAATATGTGTCTGCGTCTTCTGTTGGCACCCTTTCGGCACCATGCATTTATGCTTGAAGTTGAACCAGCATAATAGTCTGTGGTGATTTGCATATGCAGCCCATGATGCTTTGCATTATTTGCATTATTGGGGCATGTGTGATTTAGTATTTCATTATTGGTACATGTAAAAATATTCTTGTTATCACAAATACCAAATTGCTTTCCAGCTGGATCTGTTGTTCTGGCCTGTTAATTCTGATCTACACAGGACTGGACCAGTTATACACAGGATTGGACCCATTATAGTATGTAAATCAATTGATGTATCTTCATTCGTGATTACACCCTGTTCATAACTGACAGGTTCCTCTAAAATTTTTATTTCTTTCAAAAGAGGATTTAAAGATGTGGGAGCAGAATTTTTATTAATAGAAGACGAGGCTACAATTGGATTAAAAATATTTTTCAAAACCCTATTATCCCCTCTCAGTTCCGTATGAGTTCCTAGACATTGTAAAAAAAATTACATGTGCTATGTTTCTTCTGCAATGACATTATAAGAACAGTGCAATATCTTAAAGAATATTGTAAGCTCACAGAATATAAAACACACAATGGGGCAAAACCACAATCTTATACTCTAATTTATGCAGAACAAACCCTAAACTGTTAACTACCTAGCAACAATGGTATCCTGTAAAAACCTTTGATGGAAAAACTTATAATCTCTAGAGTATAGAACACAACATGATGATGTACAATAATGCAGGAATAATTACTGTCAAGATATACTCATTAACATCTTGCATAGGTTGTGAAATCCTTAAAAATATTCAAGTGCAAGTCTCAGCACAGATCTCTTGAAAATGTACTTATCAATTTGCTAATTCTTAGCTTTCTATCGACCACAAAAATCTCAGGGCCTCAGGCTGGTAACTGTCAATGATTCAGGCCACTCTCCTTTCTTAATTTAATGGCTCCAGTGCACAGAAAGCTCTGCCCAAATTTAAATGCTTGGGTCCCTGACAACTTTGCATGAGGTACCTGAATTCTTAAATGGCATCTTCCTAAGGGTCTCTGGATCAAATATTTTAGAGAGTCCAATAAATCACAGTTATGCTTTATAGTAAAAATAGAATGAAGAATAAAATTAAGCTCAAATCAAAGCTATGGGCACTATAATAAAATACAGTTCGGGGAGCGATCAGGATTAACTCCTGCAAATACAGCACTGGTCAAAACTCCATATAATAATATATGATTGCTTCCATTCTTCTAAGAGACAGAAATTTTTAGTTTATTTTTAAACTATTAATTGAATTATGTATTGATTCAAGATACAGAACAAGGATATATGTTATATATGCTATAAAAGCCCCTGGCAAGACAATGTTCAGAGAATACTGATTAAAAATGATGTGTCCTATCACAATACTACAGACAGTGAAATCACTTACTCTGCATATCCATCCTGGGGCTAGATTCACAAAGTGTTGCCCCATCACAAATTCTGTTTGCACTGTGCAAAATGGATTTTGCATGAATGTGGTATTCACAGAGGCCCAGTTTGCACCCACAAACTAGGTATGCAATGAGGCAAATGTTTAAGAGACAAAGAACCTCTGTGCGTAAACACTGAGGCAAGGGTTACCCCAAAGGGCATTTGGCTGGGAAGCCAAGTTTCAAGAAAATACAAAATCACACATGCCCCCACAATGCAAAGCATTATGGGCTGCATATGAAAATCACCACAGAATGTTATGCTGGTCCAACATAACCAGCATAACATTCTGTGGTGCGAATCAGCTAATCAGGCATTCAATGGCACAGTCACTGCATTTGCATCCACTTACATCCACTTAAAGATGCGCCTCACCTCATTTGTATGGGTTGCGCTATAAAAGTGTGACATTGGGCTGCACTGGCCATAGTCAGTTACTGCAGTCTATTGGTGAGTTGCATGCTGTTTGGGAGTGTGGACTGTGGATTTTGGGACATGCATGGGACTGCACAGTCATAGGTAACACCTGTCATTCTCACAGGCTGAATCATAACCGAGTCAGTTGTGGAGGAAGAGGAACAGAGTTGTGGGAGGAGGAGGAGGCCTAATTTCAGGAAGGCCGAGACTGATGCCCTGTTCGAGGCCTACCTAGATGAGGAGCCGCTTCTCAGCAGATGCCAGGGAACACCACAGGCCCGTGCTGCTGCATGGGAGGAGGTGGTGCGTGCTGTAAACCTGCATGGCAGCCACCAGCGCTCTGTGCAGGAGTGCAAGAAGAAGATGGGCACAGACAGGAGGAGGATTAAGGAGAAGGTGGCAGCCATCAGGGCAGCACAATCTGTGACAGGTGGGGGACAGCCAGAGGTGCTATGCCTGACCCCACAGGAGGAGATGGTTGCTGGCAGCATGCAGCGTTGTGCCATTGAGGGTGTTCCGGGTGGTGGATTCCAGACGGGTGGTAGCCTGTCACTGCATAGTAGGTCATGGTCTGACTATTGGGGGGGGGCAGGGTAGGTCACATGCAGTAACATGACTTTGTTTTCAATTACAGCTCCTGAGCATCTGCATGGGTCAGATGGAGACGGAGGATAGCCCATCCACCACCACAGGAATACACGGCTCAGTACGACAGTGGGCCCACCTGGATGTCCAGACTGATGTTGTTAGAGCAGGTGTGGAGAAGGCCCTGCCCATGTCCCAGCATGCCAGCATCCACAGATGCCAGCATGAGGGGATTTGGGCTGGTGCTGGGTCCGTCACCGAAGATGATGTCGCTAACGTCATGGGCAGTGACACGTGTGTGCCACAGGATGGTCACACAGCAGGTAACATCACGGCCATAGTTGTGGGTGGTGCCACTGTGGAGGCCTGCATGTCATAACAGTCCCAGCCTGTACCTGTCAGCAGCGGTGGGGCAGCACTGGTGTGTGTACAGGACAGTGGGACTGTTGTGGCAACTGTGGCAGCACCAGTGAGCCCTGGGGAGCAGCAGCCAGAGGGGCAGCATCAGCAGTCAGCCAATGGGCTTGGTGGCACAGTGTCAGGGGGTGGCATCAGTGCACTGTCTGTGGACATGCCCAGGCCTGGCCCTGGTGTGCAGCGCCCACCCAAAAGGGGTGCTGAGCATCAGGGCCATGCACACCCTGAGGGACAGCATGCCAATCAGGCAGATGACCTCTTCGATGAGCACACCCGCATACTGCAAGCATCAGTCAATCAGCAGATGTGGCTTGTGACGGCGGTGGATGCACTGAGTGCAGCTCTGGAGTGGGCAGAGGAGCGTCACAGCAGAAAAACCTCTCTGCTCCTGGCAGGGATGGACCGGATGCGGGAGGATGTGACCACTGCCATTGACAGGCTGACACATACAATCACAGCTGCCATGGCCACAGGGGGAACACAGTTATTTGCCCATGTGGTGCAGACACTGTGCAGTGCAATGTCCACCCCCCATTCCCAGCGTCATGCGACACCATCCTTGTCGACACCGGGTTCAGCTGTGGGCATCCCGAGCATGCCTGGTGCAGGCATGTTCGGTGTGCTGCAGACCCCTGCATGAGCACGGTCATGTTCACGCAGTGGAACCCCTGGAGGACCATCAGTGCCACCCCATGAGGCCAGTGGTCAGCCTGTCAGATCTGGCAGGTCTTGGTGGGGCCCGGCAGCCGGGGCACTGTTGCGCATGACTGACCTGTCTCCTAATGTGGCTACTGTCTGATGCTGCCCTGTGTGCACTGTGTCATTCAGTGGACAATGCAGGGGTGGGTACCTGGCCCTGCATGCAGACACACAGTCCATCTGCACACCCTCCCTGCTGCTGTCCGCAGTTGCATGTGCATGATGATGCCTGCATTGCACTGTATGCCAATGTGCAATGGTGCCCAGCATCTGACACACACACAATGACAGACAGTGGGCGTGGCAGTCTGTGGACATGTGTGTGGCTACCGGTGGCGTTCTGGGTCGGTGTGCCTCCTACCCTTTGTGCATGTCTGGTGAGTTGTGTTTGTGTGTGTGTGTGTGTGTGTGTGTGTGTGTCTGTCCTCGTGCCATGTTGGACCTCACCCATCCCTAGTGGTGTGTGTGGTTCCATGCCGGGTCACTTCCCTTGATGGCATGCACCCCTGGTGTGTGTTCATTCGTGTTTGTGGGTTGTGCTATTGCCACTGGTGGTTGAACATGGCCCCATGACTTACCTGGGTTGGCTGAAGTGCTCCTCCGTGATGGTGTCCTGGTGCAGCTGTGCCAGCCGGAGCAGTCGGGGGTCCCATTGCCCAAGGGGGGGCTGCCCATCACCATTGTCACCGACGTCCTTATCATCCCCATTGCTGTCCCCCTCTTTGACCTGTACGGCTATCCCACATTCATTGGCCATGTTGTGCAGGATGCAACAGCCCAGGAATAGCCCGCAGGCCTTTGAGGGGCTGTACTGTAGGGCACCGCAGGAGGTGTCCAGGCAACGGAAACATACCTTCAGCATCCCAAACACCTGCTCGATGACATTACGTGTGGTGGCGTGTGCCTTTTTGTAGAATTGCTGCGATGGGGTCACGGGCCACTGGTATGGTGTGAGCAGCCAGGGGCAGAGTGGGTATCCACTGTCACCTGTGTGTAGAGGGTGGAGGTTAGTTTGATGATCAGCATCGCCCTGCCCAGGGCCATGTAGACCACTACCCATGTCACTTCTGACCATGCCCCCTCCCAAGCCCTATGTTTGTCCATGTGGTTTGCATACTCACCCACTAAGTGGCCAGTGGGGATATCCCCACTCTCAAATCTGTGGCACAGTGCTGACTGGTGCCAGATGAAGGCATCATGTGCTCCCCCAGGGTCCGTGGCACAGACATTGATTATGCACCCCCTGGCATCGCACACCACCTGGCAGTTGATGCTAGCACAGCCCTTGCAATTCATGTATGCAGCCCCCTCAGGGCTAGGTGGTGTGTGGATGGCCACATGGGTGCAGTCTATTGCCCCTAGCACACCAGGCATACGTGCTACCCTGTGGAACTCCTGTATGCTTGCTGTGCACTCCTCTGGTGTACTGGGGAAATGGATGTACTCCCACAGCATGTGGCAGCAGTGTGCTGAGGAATTTTGTGAGGTGGAGAGACGCGGATGACTGGGTTATGCCTGTGGTGTCCCCTGTTGGTCTCTGGAGGGTACCTGTGGTGAGCAAGCACATGCAAACTGTCACTTTAGTCTCCACTGACAGAGAATGGCTCCATCATGTGGGTGCCTGCATCACATCACCGCACAGCTCACAGAGCCACCTCAGAATTGCCTGATTCAGGTGGTACCAGCCCACGATCTCAGTATCACTATACAGCTCGAAGTCGGTGCAGGCTCGGTACTGCTTGTTGGGGGCATACCACTGACGGGCCCTTCCATGGCTGCTCCCCCCTGCTGCCCACCTTCTCACCCCCTCATTACTGCCTCCATCTGAATGGTGACACTGGCCATGTCCCTGGCTTGTGTTCACCCACCGGCAGCTGTTTCTGTGTTTCCCCCGCTGTCCTGGCTGCTACTTGCCCTGCACCAGGAACACCTGACTGTGCTGGCCTCACTGCTGTGTGGCACTTCTCCCTTCTGCACTGTGGCTGTGGCTCCCCACACCTTCCCTGAGCCTGTGGGTTCCAGGTGCCCTTTCACTGTCCTGCCCTGTATGTGTGTGTGTTGCCTGTGTGACTGGCTATAGTTCAGCAACTTGTGGCTTCCCTGTAGTGTTCTTGTGCCTCTCCCTTGTTCCTTTTTATTTTGGCTCATTTCCGCTATGACGCAACTTCTGCTTGCTCCCCTATTGCACATGGCTCATGTTGTTGAATATCGCAGTGCACCATTTATGCATGGTTCCTCCCCCTTCAGTTGCGCATACATTCATTATCATTGCACTATTGCTCAGTGTGATTTGGGGGGCACAACTGCTTCCCACTGAATATTGCAGAATGGTGCATTTTCGGACATACGCTGGCACAACCCTATTGCACATGGTAGCAACCCTTTTGAATATCTGGGCCCATATGTATAAAGTATTAAAATAGGAAAACTTAGAATGATTTAAACTATCAGCATAAATCTAAAGAATAACTCCACTCTGCCACACTCTCATTAATTTGTTGTACTTCTCAACTACCACATTTCCTCGGACAGCTCTGGCTGTAGTTAACATGCTCTTTCTTCATTTTGCTTTATTTTGTTGACAAGCAGAAAACATACTGTGTGGTGCTGATTTAGTGTTTGTAACCCCACTGAAGGACTCCTCTGTTCTAACACCACTACTTTGACACCACCACTGTCTAATAGCCTTCCTCCGAGTAGGTACCAAAAACACACCAAAGAAGGACCACACACCAAGAACATCTGCATAAGAAATACTAGAAAGGTTACAGGAATTAACACATAGGCAATGGTGGCATACTTGTCAAAACTAAAAACACCCTTTTGCGTAACCCTGCTTCTGCTGTTGCTCCTCAACAGCTGGAGCATGGTTTAAATTGTGTCTTAAATTTTCAGGGTAGAATGGTGCTTTCATTGAATTTGTGAAAATATTAAATTGTTCCTGAGTTATAAGGATTTGAGATTTCAGTTCTGAGCATGTTCAATAGGGCCTTTCATGTATATGTTTGATACAAAAAAAGGAAATTCTTTTGTGAGAACAATTCTTTCCTATGACCCTTATCTCATTTCTATTCTTTTTTTTCTTTATAAAAAAATTTTGAAGACCAGGATGAACACAAAGACATGAATCTAGCTACAAGGGACTTATTTGGTTCAATTCTGGACCTAATTTTTTGAAAAGGACTCCAAAATAAGGTTTTAGGGTATTCAGAAACTCCTTAGTGAGGCTTACTTCATGAGTTGATATTTTTGTTTTGTTAGGCTCACAAAAGAAAAATGCAGCCTCATGAAACAAAAGACTCAGTTCACAAAAGAAGATGGTGGGACATAGGTTGTTTGGTGTTGTTGTTTCATGAACCAAGCTCTTTCTTTTGTGAGTCATGAAATACCTCAAAACAGAAGATAGGCTCACAAAACAAGATATAGGTACGTAGTTTTTTTCCAATCTTGTTTCATGAGCAGGCCTGTTGTTTCGTGAATCACAAAACAATTCACAACACAAGGTCACCTCATGAAACAAGATGGAACTTATTTTTTCTTTTAATCTTGTTTCATGAGCTGACCTTGTTTCATAACTTTTTCTGTGAGTCACAACAGTAGAGTGTCAGCTCACAAAACAAGACTGTTCCACCATCTTGTTTTGTAAGCCGATCTTCCTGTTACCTGAGTTATTTCATGAGTTGTGAAACAACAGGCTAGTTCAAGAAAAAAGATTGGAAAAAAAACATCTTATTTCACGGGTTGAGATTCTTCTTTTGTGAGCCTCACAAAGCAAGACTGCCGGCTCACAAAAGATAAATATAGGCTCATGAAAGAATTTTTTTTTATATTATAAGAATTCATTTTTTTTCATAACTCCAGCATTTTTAAAGATTTCAGAGCCACATTTTGAGCATGTGCTTTTCAAGACACTACTTCACAAATAATTGTTTTTTTTAATTGAACACACTTTATTGAATTTTTAAACAATGTACAAAAATACCAGTAAAATAGAACATGTAAACATGAAGCAGTACAGAATGATCACGTAATATTTGGACACAAAAAAAAGAAAATCTAAATTATTTAACATGAATATAAAATCAGTGTCACCTTGAAATCCCCCCTCCATCCCAACCACCCCAAACCCAGAGGAGAGTAGTGTGTACAATAAAACTAAGATGCTCTTGCAATCAAAAGAAAGTTTCCAAATATATGCTATATATACTATAAGGTGCAATAAACTGTACGGAAGTATCAATGTTATGGACTTCCCCATCTGATCGAGTCAAATGGGCATACTGAAAAACAAGATAAATGAGAGGTAGTTGTAGAACAAAGAGATTATTCAAGAAGGTATACCACAGCTCATGTCTATAGTTAATAGAGTGTAAAGGGATTCCCAAACCTTCTTACTGTATATCTAACAAGGTTGTCAGCAATACTGGCAATAGTACATTCTGCTTGTAAGGCGAATAATATTTCTTTATACCATTCTAAGTCCTGAGGGATGGTTTGGTCACACCAATGTCTCAAAATTACTTTCTTCACAGAGGCTGCAATCAGAGCTATATGTGGCTTCTGGGTTCCAATTAGTTTGTACCAAAACCTCCCAATAAACATATAACTGGTGAAAAAGCTGAATCAAGGCCTAATAGTGGATCCAAATGCTGTTCAATGTTTTCCCAAAAAGGTTTCACCTTCTCACGCTCCCAAAGAATGTGAAATAAAGTACCTTGATCTTTGTTACACCAAGAGCAAACCATCAATGAAAGCTTACGCATTCTATGCAGCTTGACTGGATGTAAAATAGATTGTGGATAATTTGGAACTACATTAATTGGTATTTATCCCATTTCAAATATTTGTAAAGATTCTTCCAAATGTGGTCCAATTAGGTAGGCCAGTAGAGGAAGGAAATACCTGATCCCAGTACTAGAGAGGTTCCTGTTCTCTATTTAAGAGTATTACTTGTAATTTATTATAATAATATGATATAACATGAGTTACTGGCGCAGTTGAGACCAAAGAACAAATCTGAGACCCATAAAAATTAGAACACCATCCTGGTACATATTGCTGTGCTCACAAACCATTGTTTAAACATCCTTGAAACCTGAGCCATAAGATCAATAAACTGTTGTTCTGCACAATTGTGTTTTCACTGTGATTTGACAAATGTGTCTTAACTGTTCATGAGGTCTGGGTATAAAAAGACTATGTTGAGTTTTTTTGGTGAAAATAATGATAAACAATAAATTGATGATGTAAGGACACCGTGTGTGTGTGTGTGTGTGTGTGTGTGTGTGTGTGTGTGTGTGTTGTATGGTAGCATACAGCCAGAAGGTCCTGTATTTCCACATTCAGATGTAACTCTCACAAGGAGGTTCTTGCGCATTTGGATTTGTAGCTGCACAGAGCTGCAGGGTCCAAAGTGGCTTGTGCTTCTTACAGCCAGATGAATGCCTAATGGGCCAGAGGGATCAGTGAGCTGTTCATGTCGGCATGTGAAGGTAGATTAACCCACTGACATGAGTGCATCTATACCAAGGCACTCACTTGGTGAACTGTGTAGAGGGCAATGTGCATCTTCACATAAAGAGACAGAAGCAGATGGACCTCGCACATATGGCATATGGCTTGGAGGGCATTTTGTGTCTCCATCAGTAACAACACAGAATCACACCACCTGTAGGGTGCTGCAGTTCTGAAGGTAACTGGCTCCAGTGACGTGATGCATGTTAGGGACATCTTTCTATGTCTCTATATGTACCTGCAGTTATCCATTGACTTCAAGCATGGCCTGAAGGGTGACGTGTGGATGTGTATTGACAAAAGTGCAGGGCCTAGAGGAGTTTGTGTTGTTGCAGTCACATGGAATCTTTGGTTTCCATGTAATATGTTTTAGAAATAAAAACAGGAAGCAGTAAAGTTCAGTACAAAAATATTTAATTTTTATATAATAATGGAAATATTTAAGGTACATAAACATATTTGTATAAAAGGCATATACATTAAAATACAATACTTTCTGATCATAAAAACAAAGCAAAATACTTCTTGACTCAATTAAAAGAAAATGCCAAAACAAGTAAATAAGTAAGGCACATAAACATATTTGTATAAATGACATATAAATTACCACTAGGTATAAAAGAATTTGAACAGAAACCTACAATTGCATCATAGAAGGTTACAACACTATGTGACAAGTTGGTACACTCAGAATTGAAAGGGTTAAATCTGAGACAAGGACACCATCTTCCTCTGGGTCCAATAACACCTGGTACGTATCTGTGTGGTGGATGTGCCCACTGTGGCAATACATCCAAGAAACAAGAAATAACGCACCCAAATGAGGACACTAAATATCCAAATAAGTTGCCCTTAACCTGTGACTCTGACCATGTTACAAATGTATCAACATGCCCCTGATCCAAATACTATGTAGGAAAGACAAGACTATTAAAACTAAGGATATTAGAGCACAAGAGCTATATTAGGACAGGGTCAGAACAGTCAACTTAGGCATGACACTTTAATCAGGAAAGACACTCTGTTGCAGCATTGGGACTTTGGGTATTAGAAAAAGTAGAGCCCCCGGGGGGGGGACTGGAATACAATGGTTGAGAAGAGGGAAATGTATTGGCTCTACACTCTCAATGCAACTAATGAAAGACTATGAATCACTGAGGAGGAGAACTGGTCTGTCTGCTGTTAGAGGCTATGATTTTAAAACCTTGGAGTTGATGCAAAGGTTATCTTATAACTTTTAGAGCCAAAGGCTCTCTTCCTGAAGTGGAGTCCACTTCTTTTTCCAAGGACCACCCCTTCCCCCTTCCATCCCCACTTATTAACCTTGAATGTTAATATAAAATCATGTGAGGAGTGATGAATTTGGAAAGTCCAATGTACTATAAGAGACTGGAGTAACTTGATGTACTGGCAGTGTGATGGCTGAATATGCAGAACTCCTTTATCATGGCTGTGGTCTGAGGGTGGAAAGTGGGTGCACTAGGATCCTGAATTGTTATTCCCCAGCAGGAGTCTTGCTGCACCTAGCAGTGCTGCATGGCAGGAAAATTGGCTGCTAATGATCATGGCACCAGGGAATATGTCATTGAGGAGCTGCAGGTGTATAGGGAGAGATTGAGGCTGCCTAGGTTCCCACCTCAGACCCAGCAGTATAAAAATGAACTGATAGCAGTAGACAATGGAGCTCACAGTGAGAGCCATGACAACCACAAAGACTCAGTGAGGATGAGTAAAAACAACATTCTGGTATGCTCAGAGAGTCTGGGAGTGGGTTTAAAGATAAGGAGAACATGCAAATTAAAACTATAAAATGCTTTCTGTAGGTTTAAAAGTCAGAGTGACTGAAGGAAAACTAAAGAGAATATTCAATAAAGACTAGGAGGTCTGAAGAAGGACCAAGGTAAAGTATTATTTGCTTGTAACTAGAGTGAATAAGGACAAGACAGTAGAAAGTAGAATATTTGATATATGGAGCTCTGCTGCGATGTAGCATACAACAAAGAACTTGGGGTGATAACAGAGACTATCTGAATGTTCATATAAGTAAGATGTTTAATAGAAACTATGCCAAAAGTTTAAACAGAGACTAGCAAATAAGTGAAAAGAGATGAAATGTAATCAGATATTGCTTAAACTGATACAAATTAAGGGGAATTATGAGAGGACAGTACAATAAAGAGAATGATAATTTAAAATATGGAGACCAGCTGTGACACAGCACAAAGCCAAAGGGATTATGTGACGTGGTCTGAATATACTAGTGGATAAAAAAGTCTGTTTGAATAATTATGTGAATATGACACACTACACAGAAAACCTTTTAAAATATGTCAACTCCAGTAAGCAGATGGCTGAAATGAGATGGAATACAACAAGACACTGTTTAAAATAATAATAATAATAATCATAATAATAATAATAATAAAAAAACAGAGACATAAAGTGATGAGGAATTTTGAATGAATTAATGGTAAGCATATTTAAATATGTCTGTGTAATTTATGGTTTAAAGCTGAATATGAACTAAGATGTAAAGTTGGTTAGTAGAAGCAGTATTACCACAAACGATCTTTGTGTTAACATAGACTGTAGAGTACTAAGGAATAATAAATTTACCTATGCATATAGGAATGTGGACTAAACAATAATTTAACATATACAACTCTAAGGTATGGATAAAAATGTGGTGAATAAAATTATAACAGTAATTGTTTTTCATGAACAGAATAATAAGGCAATATAAATCATTAATAATGTTTGTAAATATGAGAACACCACCAGGGGACACTATTAGGGCACAGGATGTTGCAATATAAAATTGTATGCAGATGTATTAGTTCTTGGAAATTTAAGTTGAATGACTAGTACAATTGTAATACATGATAGGATAGGGTGTCAATGTGGGCAGTAAGGTATTTAGTAAAAATATAAGTACATATAGTGTAGTAGTTACAGTGTGATGATGATTTGAATTGTGGTTTGTATCATCAGTTTACGCCTAGATCCTTGCCCACGAGGAAGCCCAGTGGGTGAAACGTTGGGCGCTGAGGGGATCATGGCAGTGTAAAGAGGTTTTTGAAAATAGAAGTATTACCTTGAAAGGTAAAATCTAGGCAGGCTTCTATTGTTTTGTTTGGACTTATCTGCTTCTCCCATCGCTAGAAAAATTAGTATAAACTATATTTTGGGAGGGGGCCCACCCATCTCTGGCTTCTATCTGTACCCATACAGAATCACAGCAGCTGTATGGTCCTGCACTTCTGAAGGTACAGTACGTGTTTACAGTGACTTGATGCATGTCAGTGACATCCTTTCATGTCTCTTTATGTACCTGCAGTTATTCATTGACTTCATGCATGTCCTGAATGGTGATGCATGTGTGAATGTGTATTGACAGAATTACAGGGCCTAGAGGAGTTTGTGCTTTTGCAGCCACATGGAATCTTCAGATTCCATGTAATATGTTTTAGAAATAAAAACAGGAAGCAGTAAGGTTCAGTACAAAACTATTTTCTTTTTATATAATAATGGAAATAAGTAAGGTACATAAACATATTTGTATAAAGGACTTATAAATTATAATACAACACTTTCTGATCAGAGAAACAAAACAAAACACTTTTTGACTGAATCAAAAGAAAAATGCCCTAACAAAGTCCTTTTATTTATGGTTGTTTTTGAAATGTCCAGAAACAGTAAAAAAAAAAAAAAAAAAAGAAGCTGTCTGGTCTGCTTCCATTCTCATGAGAAGGCACTCACCCTATCTTACTGTAATGAGTGGAGTTCCTGCAGTTTCCTTCAGAGCCATTACCAGTGAAAACTGCTGCAGACTGGCAATGTCTGAGAAGCTGTAGAAGAACTGATGTTTCAGAGCCCCTCCTCCTCTTCACTAATGGCTGGAGGGAACTCGGGCAGAGGATCCAGGTGTTGTGGAGGACGCACATTGATGCAGGTGTTGAAGGCCTGGTTTTTCCACTCCTGCAGTAGTCAGTTCATCTTGAGCATTTCCTCCATCTTCTGCTGCAGCAAGCCCTGTGTGGTCTTAGCAGTAGCAAGGTGGTCCTGGAAGTTGTGCTGTAGCTCTGAAGTATTTATATTAAGGACCACATTGCTGCTGATGAGAACACACAGTGTCTTGTAAGTTCTACACTCAAGTCCCTCATGACAGTGCATGCTGACAGCTATTTTTTCCTGGGCACCATGCACCACTGTAAGGGACTTGGTAAGAGAGATGACTTTCCACTCCAAGTCCTCTCTCACCTCCTCCAAGGAAGGCCTCCTAGCAATTCCCAGGGCCTGGCTAAAAACTACTAGTGACCATGCATTTGTGATTGCAGGGTTGACCCTGTGGAATTTGCTGCTAAGGTCTTTGAGGGAGGCTGCCTCATTGGAGGCTTTTAGGCAGGGACTGAAGGCATATATATTTTTAGGGAAGCTTTTGGGACCTAGCTTGATAGTGCTTTTGTGTTTTATTTGCTGATGTTCATTCTTAATAACATCGCCCTGAATTTGGTTATCTATATTTCTTTGTGATATATGTATTTTTCCTTATTATTGACTGTTTATATATTGTATAGTGCCCTGAGACTCAGGGATAGCACACTTTATAAACAAAAAAACTTACTTGCTGTGTCAGATGTTGAAGTTCCCGCTTGCCGCTGACTAGTGGTGCTTGATGTTCTGAAAAAGAAAAGAACATAAAAAAAATTACAACAAATACAGTGTTAGTTTGTACTTATGTGCCACTGCCAATTCTTCATGTGAATAGATGGCTTGATCTGTCAATAGCAAGCACTATTATTGAAGACACGTACTGCTGTCCACAATAACAAGCAGTAAACATTTTGTAACTACAGCTGCAGCAACTTATATGAAGCAGCAGGGAATTAATTAGATGCTACAGAACATTCTAGAAAATAATTCATTAGTAAACGGTGTGTATTGCAACCAATGGAAAGAGGCAATGGGTAATGATTATAAGGTCCTGGGGAGGATTCCATTACCAGTGCTGATTCATGCTATGTAAGTAACACACAGGGCCCAGTTTTAGAAGCTGAATGCAGAAGACACAACTTGCAACAAACAAGGAGACTGTGCCTGATTCAGATGCACCAAACGAAAGTCCCAGTATTCCAGAAAGTTTGTGATTTGTGCCAAATGAACTGGAATTGCTGCAACTTGCATCCTGCGACAGCAATAGTGATGCTGTTGGCAGGATTGCAGCCAGTGCATGATGAATTCACAGAGAATGGCAGGGAGAAGCCCAGATGCCCCAAGGAGCAGCAAACATGGCCCCAGGGGAGAAAGTGGACATGCACTGCTATGAAGTGGCACCAGGCAGTGTGCCACTGTAGTGTGCCATAATAATAAGTTTATGTTGACTGTATGCCCATACTGTAGTCATCCCTGCCCTGATAGTCTAGTGGCCTCCCCAATGTTGACAGTGCTCCTTGGTGGTGTAGTTCCCCCCAAACCACCAATCCCCAATCTCCCCCATTATAGTGAGAAATCCTCCCCGGTCCCATTATGCCCCCGATCCACCATCTCACCTGCACATGTAGCACTGCAAGTACCTGGTGGTCTAGTGGCCCCCACCCTCCGCACCCCATCAGACATTGCCCAGTCACCCCACTCTCCATCCTGGCATGATCCTTCAACTGACACAGTCATCTGCACACCACCACAGCCAGCCACAGAATGCATTATGAACATACTGTATACTGTATGCAGTATACAGCACGTACAAGACACATTCTTGAACTGGCTGTGGTGGTGTGCAAAGGGCTGTGCCTGTTACAGGATAGTGCCAGGACAGGGGAGCTGGGTGGTTTAGTGATGCCAGATGGGGTGGGAGAGGGTAGAGGGCAACTAGACCACCACGTACTTGCAGTGCTATCTGTGTGGGTGAGATCGGGGATCTGGAGGCACTATGGGACTAGGGTAGTTTTCTCAATTATTTTTTTTACAATTCTTTTTTCCTCCTGTCATGGCCTGCAGAGCCTCTCTCAGGCATCCTGCCTGTTCCTGCCCACCTGACGGTCTCTCAGACCTATGCCTCCTCTCCCCCCCCACAGCCAGTACTCCCAGCTTAACCCCTCCAGGTGGGGCTGCCCCTCTTCTTTGGGAGCTCTTACAAGTCAGACCCTGGCTGTAGGTGAGGGCCTGGGCAGAAGAACTGGAAAGCCAGGTTAGGCAAATCCAGCGGTGGGCATGGGCGTCAGGTGCCATCATCTACCCTGCAGAGCTGGGATTTTCCATGTTCTGGTGCTCTCCCCACCCCCCCCTTGCATGAGCACCCCTGACACCAAGGTGCACAGCAACCCTGCCTACATCAGCCACACTGCTTAACATGCTGTCTTGTGTGCTGCAGCACCCCCAATCTCCACCAGGGCAGCTGTTATGCCAGAAAAAAAAACAACCCTCCCCCTGGGGGAGGAGAGTAGCCCTGCAGGTGCTCAATCCTCGGCCTGTCCCTGCCGACCCCCGGTGCCTGAGCTTGCTCCCGAACTCAGGTCACTGGTATGGCACGAGGTATGGCATCCAGTGCCTCAACCCTTAGTGTTATCGGGCCACCCCAGTTTTCTCACTATAAGCAGGGGAGATTGTGGATTGGTGAAGGGCACTGCACCACCATTGAGCACTGTCAACATCAGGGATTGGGGGCCCTAGACTACAAGGGTATGAATGACTACAGTACAGGCACACAGTCAACATAAAACTATTATTGTAACACACTATGGTGGCACCCTGACTGGTGCCACATCATAGTGGTGGCTGTCTACCTGTGCTCCAAACTCTCCACTACTACCTCCTGTGCCCCGGGTGTGCTCCTATTGGCCCCTGTCCCACCCCTCCTCATTGACACAACACATTTAGACCACCTCCTGGCTAGTCTAAGTGGTGACCCCTCCTGCATCCATAGTGGGGCAAGCAAGATCCCCAAAAAGGGGATGTTGTAGACCTGCCATGGTGCAAGTCACCTTGCAACCTGGCCCACTGGGTTGTTTGATGCAATACTTGAGCAAGGGGGCTTTGGCTCAGCAGTGTCTGAATCAGATGAAAGCTGCTTTATAAAACCATGTTTGATGCAAGTTGTGATGCAAATCACCACTTTTCATTTTTTTCAATTGTTTAACCAGGAGTAGCACACTAAGCTGAAAGCTTGTTTACAGGTGCGAACTGGGAGCACAGGGAAGTTAAGTGATTTGCTCAGGGTCACACAGTATGCAAGTGGGGGCTATGGGATTCAAACCCAGGTCTCTAGATTTGCAGTTCAGAGCCTCAAACCACTGTGCTATACTGCCTCCCAGTCAAACTGTTCTGATGCAAGTCCCTTGAGTCATTCTAACCCATTTGAATCGCACCCACAATTTTGGACACTGAAAGCAAGACGCATATGTCTACAATAGGTACAGGCAGATGCATGATGGATGAGACATGCAACACTTATTACTGGAACTGAATGAAATGACTACAGGCTGTGTAATCCTAGTAAAATGAGGATGCAATATGGGGTACAGGTTGAAAGGTACTGCGAATATATGATCACCAGTGTTGCTTCTGTCATGTGATGTGGCACATATAAGCACATAAATACCATTTTGCTGTATCAAACTTCAGCATCCAAAGAATTTTGTTTTCTTGACCTGGAACGCCTGTTCAGCAAAACTGAAATAAAAACAACAAAAGTAATATGTAAGGTTGTAAATGAGATACAATTAACTGTTAGAAATACTGTCAGTGCATAGCAAAAATTTTGTGTAGCTAAGGTGGGGTTACTAGGTACTGATCATTGCTACTTCTCAGCACTGTATGTGAAATGATGTCATTTTTAACTCTGTATAGTTTAACACAGACAACATTTAATCTTTATTGTTGTAGACAGTGTGCTAATAGGGTACATCCATTTCAAATAGTCGGTATGTCACAGCTGTACAATATACAATATTAACCAATAACACATGACAGGGACTGTCATTAGTAATTATTGAGGAACCCCCACCTACAGCAACACCCTCTATGCAAAATGTTTGGTTGCAGAAATGAGACATTAGCACACTGCTCATAAACCATGGCGCTGCCGGGAGGAGGGGGGGTTCTGTTATGTTGTTTATGAAATGACAGAAAAAATAATAGTAGGCACAACTGTGAACAATGTTTTAAAAATTAATAACACTATTCTTCACCATTGATATTGCTTTGTGAAATTATTCAGGAGAGATAGGACTGGGAAAAAGGTAGGGGGTAGCTATTTATATTAAGGATACCATCAATGCTACAAAAATGCAGCAGGCACAAGGGGAAACTGAAGACCCATGGCTTACAATTGGGGCTGGAAGCCGGACACCCATTCAGGTAGGAATAAACTACAGTTCACCCCTACTCAGGAGGAGGCAGGGGATAAGGAAATCTTGGAAACTATAATTCAGATGTCAGACAAAGGGGACATGGTGCTAGTAGGGGACTTCAATCTACCAGACGTGGATTGGAGTTTCTGCACAACAGCATCAAAAAAAAGCATGGAATTCCTAGTCACACTACAGAGAGCAGGCCAAAGTCAACTAGTGACATCACCCACAAGAGGAAATGCAATTTTAGACATGGTACTCACAAATAATGATAGGGTTCAGAGCGTCGAAGTTGGGAACCACCTGGGAAACCGTCACCATCACATGGAACAGTTCAAAGTAAAAAGGACTGAAAACTCCACACACTCTAAACTGAAGGGTCTTCACTTCATGAGGGCAGACTTCACAAAAATGTAAGCCTGCCTGATGCACAACCTTAGTAACACAATGGAGGGGAGTGTCGAGGAATGTTGGGCAAGGTTAAAAGATGCAATAACCATGGTCACATCACAGTGTGCCCATCAGGTTAGTAAGAATGAAGAGGAAAACCCCACAATGGTTTGCTAAAGAGGTTGCAACCATGGTGAGGGAAAAGCACATAGACTTCAGAAAGTAGAAGGAGTCAGGGATTGAAGCTGACAGAACAAAATACAAAGAAAAACTAAAAGAGACAGAGAAAGTAATAAGAAATGCAAAGGCATAAACAGAGGTAAGTATAGCTCAGGAAGTTAAAAGGGTAACAAAACATTCCACTGGTACATACGTGAAAAAAGAAAGACTCGGGGGGGGGGGCATTGTTAGAATCCAAAAAAAGGACAGGTAGCCCACTGAACAAGACAAGGAGAAGGCAGAGACACTCATTAAATACTTCTGCTCAGTCTTGATACATGAAGCAGACAGTGGAGGACCAACAATAGGCAAGAAAAATTGTAGGGATGGGTGAATCGGTTCATCAAAAATACGAACCGACCCGAACATGCCAAAGTGTTCACAAAAGAATGGCTTCTGAACACTTTTGGCTGTTCAGATCAGTTCGGGAAGCTGTTGTATCACAGGAATGTGGCCTGAGATGCACCAGAGCAGGAAGAAACCACAGGAGAGACAATAGGACCATTGCCAGCTAGAGTTCATTAGTTTCAAATGAACCCCCCCTTATTTGGATCCTCCTTTTTATTTATTTAGTTTACTGTCACTTTAAAAAATAGAGGAGTTGGTGCTTTAAGATGTGCTTGCTCAGCTGACACCTTGGCTTCCATCTAACACACTCCCTAGTGCCAAATGTGATGTGGAGCTACCCCTTGAGACTGGATGACACATGCCCACCCTAACTGGCTTCCTAGTGCTTGAGCTGCCTCATGAGTTTTTTGCACTGCATTCCCCTCCCATCGTCAGCTGGCCAATTGGAGCTTAATCAGGACATCATGAGGCATGCCTTCTGCATCACAGCCACCTGCCTACTTAGAATTCACATTACGCACAGCATGAGAGAGTTTGGAGCATGGTGGCTGCAAAGACCAGTTGGACAAAACCCAAGAATCCCGCATATGGCATTTAGTGTTCATAATGTGGTGGAATTGTCTATCTGTACTGTCCCATCCCAAGACTCCTGGACCTGGGCTAATTATTGATCCTCCTGAACATGTGTGACTGTGTACAACCTTGTAAACCTGACCGACTGCCAGGGTGAGAAGATTTTATATTTGTAGCAGGAAGACAAGGGGACAGTGGGTCTAGCAAGTGTTAACTGAATAATAGGCCCTTAGATATGGCAGAGCCAATCATTCAGGTGCTATTACATTGGGAAATGCAGGGAGCTGGAGTGAGAGAGCATGAGGAGAGAGAGGCAGTTTCACTGAGGAGGCAGGAAGGCATGCAGAGTATTTAAGGACAGTGCAGGGTGAGGAATGAATGAATGAATGAATGAATGAATGATAGTTAGGAAGAGAGCCCAAAGGGCAGTAATTAGAGGTGGTTAATTTTTTTCATGGTATTGGGATGGAGTCTGCTCAGTGTGGAAGCAAGCAGCCGTGTAGCAGTGGCCAGGTGGAGGGGATCACACACACAAGTTGATAAATAAGGATGATGGACATGTGAGAGGATGAGGGGGAGGTCCCAGGAAAGAAAGGGAAGGTCTTATGAATGACAACTTTGGCAACCAGATTGCACATTAGGATTACAAATGGGGATGGGACTAGTGTGACTGATGCCCATGGGGTACCGTGGGGGTGCCTGTGTCCCTCAGGAATGGCAGACAGTAGAGACAGCTGAGGCAGGACAGTTGTCATTTAAGCTGTGGACCAGTGCATGCACGGACAGCCGTGCGCCAGAGTGGGACTAGCTGGCGGCCACTTATGGAGTCCCAGTCACCCTTCTGGAGGACAAGTCAGCAGTTGGCAAAGTATGTAACAGGACATTCAGGATGGCAAATAAAAAAGGGAGTGTTAGGTAGGTGATGGCAGAGATTGATGAGATACAGTACTGCATGGAAGTGAAGCCAACTGTGGGTGGCAGTTCCCATGGCTACAAGTAAGGATCCAGTCCTCCATGGGGTGGGGCAATCCAGGGAATATTCTAAGGAAGGCAGTAGAAGCCTAGAAAAGTAGGCAGACTAAGCTAAGAGTTGGTGACTAGTCTGAAGTTTTTGCTCTGCACTACAGAACTTAATATCTTGAGCCACCCTTAAAAATGAAATGTTGGGGTGGGCCATGTGTTACAAAAACTGAAATAGAACTCTCTCTGCTATCTGATGCTGTTGCTCTAGGGTGATATACATTATATCAAATAGTTAAAATTAATAATTGCTCTGTCACAGCATGGTGATGTCACAGTTAGGAAATACAACTACATAGAAAAAAACAAACCATGCAACCACCTCTTGGCAATAATAACTTGCCAAATATACAGTCTGGTGTGCTGTATCTCTCCTAGATCACTCTGTGTGCTATGTGCACTTTCAAATCATCCTTTTTTATATTTTGTGCTTTCTGGTGTTTGCCACGATATAGGACATGATATGTTCCATATATGCACTGTCATAAAATCCTGAGGCTGTAACTACAGGAGTCATACAGTGATTTGTGGACAACAATCAAAACTAGCCAGTTATTCTTGATGATAGGTGGGTGAGTGTTTTTTTTTGTGTGTGTAGTAATATATATTATCAATCTGAGTTCACAAGCAAAATATGCATGCCACATATCATTTTCAACATTCTGAGCTTATCCCTGATGAAAAGTAAAAGTCCCATGTCAAAATTATTTTCCCCATGCCATCTGTTATTTAATCACTTTTGTGACATGTTCAACTGTCTTAATGCAAATCATGACATACATATGTAATACACATTCCTGACTGATGCTCAGCTTTACATATTTTCAGTTTATGGAGATAGTCTCCCATGTAAAGGAATAAAACAGTCTGTGCCATGCCTTTCCTCAGACTGGCATTCAGAGCTGTGGGAAACCCCTCCAAATGCATTTGTAGACCTCCGACCTATTGATTAAGTTACAGGGGGCCAACAACATGCTGAGGCTTGTTTGTCTGTGTCAATAACTGCTGCATTGACACTGAAATGGAGACAGTTCTGTAATGCTGTGAGTCTCTCCTGGACCACCATGTGGCCTGAACTATAAGATTAGAGAGACTGAGACATGCACAATGAAGCTAAAAATCTGTGCCAGTAGTTGTGTATGTAGATAGTTTTTACAACTGAGGAGGTTCTGTGCGTGTGCAGATGCAGTCTAAAAATGATAGGTGTTAAAGCAAAATACTTCCTATTAGTAGTACTTGTATTTTTTTTTCAAACTGTATTTAGTCTATTGTCTTTCTGTTTTTACTTTTATTCCCTGCTATCACCCTATTTCACTAGTTACTCACTATCCTCTCCTTGCTGTTCTGCCAAAGTGCCGGTAAATGCTAACCCTAGGCTATCAACTCACATTCCCTATTGTCCAGACTAGTGCCCCCCAATCACTGATCCTACTGTTGCCAAGCCCCTAAAACTGCCTGGCTCTAGTGGTACTCCTTTATCCCTGATTGCCATGATGATCCCCACAACCACCCCCAACAGAATGTGCAGCTAATGCTTCTGTCCCAATTGATCACTACCCCCTAACTAGCACTGTGCTGCTGATGGTGATTGGCAAAGCCATTCCACTCACCACCATGGCTAGCTGCAGTTTGAATAGCAAGGTGTGAACCCCTTGTGCCCTGCCATGGTGCTGAGTGGAGGGGCTTTGTTGGATGACATCAGTGGCACAAATGAAGAATAAATATGTGATTGTGGATCACAAGATGCTAGCTGGAGGGAGGGGGAGTGATCGATTGGAATGGGAAGATTAGCTGCACATTCTATTGGGGGGTGGGAATCATCATGGCAATCGAGGATGAGGGATACCACTAGTGCCAGGCAGTTTTAGGCGGCTAGCAACAGTACTGTGGTAGGGGGAATGGACACCAAGGAATGGGAGTTGGTGTTAGGAAAGGAATGGATTTATGAGCACTTTGGTGGAGCTCATGCTGTGACGTGCAGTGATGCTGAATAACACACTGGCCACTGTTAATGAACATGCACTGGGACCTGGAAGAGGAGGAACATTTACTTCACACAAAACATGTGGTACTGAAAGCCTTTGAGTGTGAGGCATGAGATTGTGTGGCCAGAAATAAATGAGACCTGCAGAAAAAAGATGGAGTTAGGTAATGAAACAACAGAAAATAAAGAGAACAAAATGCAGGTTAGTGCAAATCTTGAGGGGGAACACTTAAATGAGCCAAGAAAAAGTGGTTGTGTCTATCTAGTACAGCTGCTTTAAAATAATCCCAAAACACTGCAGTGTTGTGTGGAAAAAAAATATCAACAAGGCCAGAGAAACAAATACACATTTTCTGTTAGGGAATTCATACTCAGGTGTCATGATGAGTACAGGCTGTTTAAAAGGGGAAATGGTCAGAATTAAGAGTCACACACCCATGTTTAGGAGCTTCTGGTACCAGTTTGCACTTTGTGTGTAGAAACTTTTTTTTTACTTGCTGTTTACTGCAGTACAGTAGAATGTATCAGACTAATTATATTGCCTTCCAAGCTCATGTTTCCTGTAGTCATTAAAACCCAGAATCTGCCGTCTTGTGATGCAGAGCTGCTGCAGTAGAAGATTCAGTAACCTGCAGCACATGGTGGAGTTTTTATAAGCTCAGATCTTTTGCTTACTGGTCTTGCTGCCCTCCTGGGACTAAGTACAGTCACAGAGGACTACTCAGCCCTGGAAGTACAGCAGGACTGACAGATATCTGACCTGAGCTTATAAAACTGATTAACATGAACTAGTCTTCAAGCTACTGGATCTCATACTGCTGCAGCCCTGATCTGTCAGATGCAGCTGACTCTGGTTACAGCAAATGATAGCATGGAGGCAGCAGAGTTAGCCTGATACAACCCTTCATGCTGCAGCAAACAGTAAATACAAAAAATGTTTTTGCACACAGTGTGCAACTCAGGACCAGTGCCACACTTGGATGTGGGGCTCTTAGTGCTTAGTGTTCATATTTAAAAATGATTGTGCATAATCTTTGATGGCTATTAAGGTTAGGAATGTTGTGTGCCATGTGTTAACAAAAGAAATAGGTGTAGGCATTGGGGGTTGGGGCAGTACAGAATAGCACTATGCCTCAGATACAGTACATTATCAGCATCTTGCTAGCCTAACATGTTGAATACATATATATGTAGTTGACCTGAAGCCAGTTAGATAATAATTTTCCTGAAGGCAAGGGGTGAATGAGAGCTCAGACTGATGAGTTATTTGCTTCAAAATAAGCAAAAAAATGTACCATAGAACATGTAGTACCCTGGGCATCTGAGGGACTAGCAGCCCCCAGACCCGTGGCTTTAGGCAAGCAAGTACAGCAGCAAGTTAGTACTCAGCCAACCACAGCTGCAGACTATGCCTCAGGTACAGTACATTATAAGCATATTGCTAGCCTTAGGTACTGAATACCTATATATATGTATTCAACCTGCAGCCAGCTGAATAGTAATAATTTTCCTTAGAATAAGTAGGGGCTGAAGAGAGCTCAGAGATAAGCTATTTAACTTCAGAATAAGTCACAAAATTAACCACAGGGCATCTATTTCTCCAGGGCTTCTGGGGACCTAGTGGCCCCCAGACTTTTGGACTACAAGCCATCAGGTACAGCAGCAAGGAGCAACTATAGTAGTCTGGGTATTTTGCTACCTAAGGTAAGTACCATACCCAGCCTACCACAGGTGCATACTCCACAGTTATTATTAGCATCCTGCTAACCTCAGGTAATGAATACATACATATATTCACTCTGCAGACAGCCAGATAATGATAATTTTCCTTAGAGCAAGGGGATGAGGAGAGCTCAGATATGAGTTATTCAGCTTCAAAATAAGCCTCAAAATACACCACAGAGCATCTTTTACCCCAGGGCTTCTGGGGGCCTGGCATCCCCCAGATCTCTGGCTTTTTTGAAAAAGGGACAAACTTCAAGAAAAGAACCCCACTTGCAAAAATCCTTGCAAAAGGCCTGGACAAGACTCTGGTTCCTCATCGGATGGCTGAGCTGTCCATCTTCCTGAGGTGGTACCTGATTGGGTTTGCTCTAGCAACCCATGTGGTCCACCTTAGGAGCTATGCAGAGGAATACAGGACAGAGAAGGAGCAGCAGCTTCTACAAGCTGCTCCATGATTCTGTGCTTGTGCTGCTTGTGTCTGCCCATTGGATAAGAAAGAAGTTGACTCTCGGACTCTCCCAAAAAACTAAAGAATTACATTTTTTATATGTATATTTTAAAATATTTAAAAAAAAAAACTCAAAGAAAACTTGGGGGTTGGGAGTGGGGGACTCGGGATCAGGAGGGGATCAGAGCAGAGAAATGGGTCATGTGTGGGTGTGGGAGTTGGGGATTGGGGAGTTAGGAGAGAAGACTCGGGGAGGGGAATAGGAACTTGGAGACTGGGGAAAAATGAGTGAGTCAAGAAAGACAAGAAGAGAAAAGACTGAAATGACAGAGCCAGACTGACAGTTGTTTTTTTTTTTTTTGAGCAGCAGAGGGGGTGAATTGTGCCACCCATATCACACCACTCCTAGTTAGCCTTCTTGCTGTTTGCCCAATTGCCCCCCAAAACAAGTTCGCTCTCAGTTCTCCTGCCTGTGCTCACTGCTCAGTCACTTCAGTGGGGGTTTATTATTATTTTTGTTTTTTTATTACACAATCTTTGGCTCAGTGGTCATTCCATCACATCATGTGAAATAAATAAAAAATAATAATCCTTTATGGGAAAGTACTCTCAGAAAGAGGGTTAGGCCAGGCAGGATCCCTGAATCTCTGTGAGTAGCAGCAGCACCAGCATCATCAGAGAGCCTGCATCATCATCCATTAGCCTAGATCAAATACTCTGTGTGTGTGTGTGTGTGTGTGTGTGTATGAAATAAAATCTGCCACACAGTCGTCACCAGTGCCACTTCTTGCATACTGTCTGTGTGATCCTCCAAGAAGTCAGTCATCTGTCATCTTCATGTACTCAGTGGGGTATATAAGCTTTGGCTCAGTGGGCAAGGCATTTAATCACATCATCTAGAATAAATAAAAAATATGAAAATAAATCCTTAAAGGGAAAGTACAGTAGTGTCAGAAAGGGTTAGGCCAGGCAGGGTCTCTGAATCTCTGTGGGTAGCAGCAGTGCCTGCAGTATCGGCCCTTATCCTAGGTGGCTTGTGAAACAAAGTCTGCCAGCCAGTCAACAATGCCACTTCTTGCATACTGTCTGTGTAACCTCTCCCCCAAGAAGTCAGTCTTCTGTCATCTTCCTCCTTGTGCTCTCTCGGTGGGGTATAAGCT
Organism: Neoceratodus forsteri; assembly: GCA_016271365.2. Taxonomy (NCBI): domain Eukaryota; kingdom Metazoa; phylum Chordata; order Ceratodontiformes; family Ceratodontidae; genus Neoceratodus; species Neoceratodus forsteri. The sequence goes on along the minus strand of CM057459.1, from coordinate 841,733,754 downwards.
TTGGCTCAGTGGGCAGGGTATTCCATCACATCACGTGGAATGAATAAAAAAAAAAAATCCTTAAAGGAAAAGTATTGTGTCAGAGAGGATTAGATCAGGCAGGGTCCCTGAATCTCTGTTGGTAGCAGGCAGCACCAGCCCTTAGCCTAGGTGGTGTGTGAAAATAAGTGTGTGTGTGTATGTATGTGTGTGTGTGTGTGTGTGTGAAATAAAATCACACAGCCAGTCTCCACTGCCACTTCTTGTATACTGTCTGTGTGACACCCCCCCAAGATGTCAGTCATCTGTCATCTTCCTTCCTGTGCTCGCTCGGTGGGGTATAAGCTTTGGCTCAGTGTGCAGGGCATTCTGTCACATCAAGAGGAATAAATAAAAAAAATAAAAATAAAATCCTTGAAGGGAAAGTACTGTGTCAGAGAAGATTAGGCCAGGCAGGGTCCCTGAATCTCTATGGGCAGCAGCAGTGCCTTCGGTATCGGCCCTAAACCTAGGTGGTGTGTGACATAAATTCTGGGCCTGTGTGTTAAATAAAATCTGCCAGCCAATCAACAGTGCCACTTCTGGCATACTGTCTGTGTGACACCGCTGCCTCCCTCCAAGAAGTTAGTCATCTGTCATCATCCTCCCTGTGCTTGCTCAGTGGGGTATAAGCTTTGTCTCAGTGGGCAGGGCATTCCATCACATCACATGGAATAAATAAAAAACATACAGCAGAAGTCATACACATGGTCAGATATTTCTTGAAATTTCTGTGATATCTCTGGAGAAATTTCCCACCTTCCTGCACCAGAGAGAATCTCTTCAGATATTTCACAAAATATCTGGAAATATCTGACCATACCATACAATAGCTGTGACTGTAAATAAAATCCTTGAAGGGAAAATTCTGTGTCAGAGAGGGATGGCCAGGCTAGGTCTCTGAATCTCTGTGGGTAGCAGCAGTATCTGCAGCATCGGCCTTTAGCCTAGGTGGTGTGTGAAATAAATTATCTGTGTGTGAAATAAAATCTGCCAGCCAATCACCAGTGCCACTTCTTGCATACACTTTGTGTGACTCGCCCCGATCCCAAGAAGGCAGTCATCTGTCATCTTCCTCCCTGTGCTCACTTGGTGGGGTATAAGCTTCGGCCCATGGGCATTCCATCACATCACGTGGAATAAATATTAAAAAAATAATAAAATTCTTGAAGGGATGCTGCATGCAGTTTGTTGTGCCGCTACTAATCTTTGTCTGTACTTAGAAATTAATCCAGTTATTTTTGCAGCAAGCATTGGACTCTTGGTATTTTTACCACCTTCATTGGAGGTTTAGCAGCCCTCCTGGCTCTGGAGTGCATGGTAGTATTTGCTTTTCTTAGGCCAGGCAGGGTCCCTGTGTCTGTGTGGGTAGCAGCAGTGCCTGCAGCATTGCCCTTAGAGTAGGTGGTGTGTTAAATATAAAGTGTGTGTGTGTGTGTGTGTGTGTGTGTGTGTGTTGGTGCCACTTCTTGCATACTGTCTGTGTGACATCCCCCCCAGAAAAAAGTCAGTCATCTGTCATCAGGGATGTACAGCAGTACGTATTTCAAATTTTCAATGGCGATTGTTTGTGGAAGCTCAGTTCCATCCAGCTTCTGGTGCTCTGAGAAGTACTACCAGTGCCAAGTTCATGACTCACATCATGTACCAATGAATCACATCATCATGGTCATAACGAATCACACCACTTCAGCTTTTTTTGGTGCAACCCTGTTTTTGTTTTTTTTAATCTTCAGTTTCATCATGAATCAGGACATCCAGTTATCATGTTATGTCACTCATGAGCCTTGGTTCACTACAATGCTTTTGTTAGTGTTCATGTTCTGCATAATGTCGTACTAGCAGATGTACTCGAATCTTTGTCCTCACAAGCTGGCTGCATTTAATCCAGTAGATATAATCTCAGACCTAACATTGTAGCAGTTCAGGGAAGTACAGCCATAGGTATTTCAAATTTTTAATGGCAACTGTTTGTGGAAGCTCAGTTCCATCCATTTTGTGGTGCCCTGAGAAGCACTGCCAGTGCCAAGTTCATGACTCACATCACGTCATAACGAATCTCGTTCTTCATGTCATCATGAATCACACCACTTCAGCTTTGTTTGGTGCAGCTCTGTTTCTATTTTTTTAATCTTCAGCTTTATCACAAATCAGGACACCCAGTAATCATGTCACATCACTCACGAACCTAGGTCCAGTACTGTTAGTGTTCACATTCTGCAGAATCCCCTACCTGTTGTGTTCCATTCCAAGAGTCGTTGCTGAACATAATTGGTGACATACATTACAAACACATTGTCCCCTTCTAAACAAAGTCAGACTCAGGAGACTGGTTTAAAAAATATAGAGACCTGGGACTTGCCCGCCTTTGGATCATATCATCATTATCCTGATGGTAGGTGGGAGGTGCAGCCAATACATGCCATAATTGTACTGGTAGCAACTGTGGCAGATAAGTCCCTGATCTCACACACAGTCACTTTCTCATTCTGAGGAAATTATTTAGCTAAATGTGCCTTACCCAGATTGATTAAAATGAAAAAAAAAATTGCTTAGCTCTGTTTTGTGCACCAAGGCTGCTAGTAGTGATAGTAGCAATAGTGAAGTGGTGACTTTGAACTGCCTGGTCCTGTTTTTTTCTTTTTTTGCCATTTTTCTTCACATCATGTTCCATACTGAGAGCTGTTGCTAAACAAAAGTGATGCCAATCATTTCCCCTTCTAGAAAAAGTCAGACTTGGGATACTAGTTAACAAAATAGAGATCTGGGACTTGCCTGCCTTTGGACCAAATCATTGACATCCTCCAGAAGGCACATCCACAGTCATATTAATCACTCATCCTCATCTCATTTCACTACTCATGCTGTTTAGTACTGCTCAACAGTGGTTTAATTGCTTTTTTTTCTATAGATATGTTGATTAAAATCTGTTTAAAATGATTTTTTCCATATGGTTACCAAAAATCCAAAAAGGTTATAAAAGGTTAGGATAAAGTTTGGATAAGCATCAGGACCTTTTTTTTCTTATCAGAACCTTTTAGAACCTCAGAACCTTTAGAGGTTCTCCTATCCCTAAAAAAAATGTCCACTTGGAGGAATAGACACAGGTCCCTTCACAGAGGAAAGGGTCCATGAGGAAATCAACAAGTTAAAGTTAGATAAAGCTATGGGACCAGATGAGATACACCCATGAATACTTAAAAAACTTGGGAGAGGACTGACAGCCCCATTAGCGGTGCTTTTTTACAAATCATTTAAAGGCTAGGAGGTTCCTGAGGATTGTAAGAAGGCAACTGTAGTACCACTCCACAAGAGCAAAAGCAAGGGACAGCCAGGAAACTACCATCCAGTTAGTCTAACTTCAGTTGTGGGAAAACTGATGGAGTCCCTGCTGAAGGAAAGAAACATAGCTTTTTTGGAGGAAAGTAATCAGCTCAACACAAAGCAACATGGTTTCATGGCAGGGAGGTCCTGTCAGACAAACCTGGTAGATTTTTTTGAATGGGTCACCAATACAGTGAATCAGGGTGGGGCAGTGGAATTTCATTTACCTGGACTTCATCAAAGCTTCTGACTCAGTTCCACACAGGAGACTAGTCAGTAAACTGGAGAACATGGAAGTTGGGCTCCAGGTAACAGAATTTGTATGAAAATGGATAAATGGGGGAACACAGAGGGTATTAATAAATGGCAGTCAGTCAGTGGGGGGTAATGTGACTGGTGGGGTTCCACAGGGCTTGGTTCAGGGGGTTATCCTCTTCAGCATATTCATCAGTGACATTGTGGATGGACTGAAGGGAAAAGTGTGCCTATTTGCAGATGACACCCAAATTGGCAACAAGAATGACACACCAGAGGGGCAACAAAGCATGGAAGTTGATCTCTGAAAGCTGGAGGAGTGGTCAAGGATCTGGCAACTGAAATTCAATGCCAAAAAATGTAAAGCCGTGCAGCTAGGAAAACGTAACCTAGGGAAACTGTATTCAATGGGAGGAGATCAGCTGGTGGCTACTAGGCAAGAGCAGGACACGGGGGTGATCATATCAATGACCTCAAGGTCAGCAAACAATGTGAGAAGGCAGCACTAAAAGCTAGTGGCATTCTAGGATGCATAGGAAAGGGCATCACAAGCAGAAGGCATGAAGTGATCATGCCTTTGTATCAGTCCCTGTTATGGCCCCACCTGGAGTACTGCATCCAGTTCTGGAGGCCTCACTTCAGGAAGGACATAGATAGGCTGGAGACTAGTGGTGGGCAAAGTGGGCTCAATCCACTCTACAAAGTGATTCGTGGAGCAAACGCGGATTCGCAGAGTGCTCCGCAATGCGAAGCGGAATACTTCGCATTATAATGAGGAACGCGAAGTGCATTGAAAACAGCTACTTCACATTACTCCGCCTCCACTGGTCACTTCTCTTTCAATTTTTAAGGTGAAGTACATTGGTGGCAGTTCACTTCACCTCACTTCGCCTTGTTTTTGAGCACCAAAGGAGGATTTTGCAGTGATTCATGGGAGTTGAGGTCACATGGGCTCTACATTGATCTGCACAGCCTCAGTTCAAGGTGGTATGAGTAGGAAGGAATAGGAGACAGTGTGCTCTGATAGCTGTCTGTAGGAATCTTTTAAAAGCTGTACAAAAAGCATTTTTGCTTTTTTGGGAGGGATCCAACTGTAGTTCGTCGATTGTAGGAAACGTTCCTGTGCTCACATCATCGAGCTTTTTTGTTTGTATGTGGATTTTAAATGTAAATTTACAACATTGAGTGTGTGTGGTGAAAGACAGTGAAGTGTGCTGTGTGCGGGAGGGGTGTATCTGTGTGTAGGTAGATTTAAGTTGGAGAACTAGTAATTTCTTCGTGTTTTGGTAATATTTTTGTTATATAACTGACTGTGTTACTATACACATAGTAAAATTGTCAGTGATAGTACAACTTTTCTTGCTGCTTGTGTGAATGTGGTGCAGCATTTCATAAGGTCAGGTTGTTTAAATTACAAATTTACATTATGTGGCACTGAGTACACTGAACTTTTGCATTTGCATTGCATTCCTCATTCAGCATTGTACACAAAGTGTTCTGTGTTGTGTGTGCAGTGTTGCGTGCATCAAATATAATACACCTTTAAAATTTGTGACACAGAATAGTGTAAGTGCAACTAAGAGCACCAGTGTGAACCTGCTATCCACTGCAGCTGCCTGATTTTGTACTGCAATTGTGTTCTCTGTTCTTAGTGTTGCTGCTTGTAGTGCCGTAAAAATCAGCACTGTCTATATTCAGTGCCCTCCCCCAATGTTGAAAAGGTATTTTTTACCAGACTGAATTGTTTTTGTGACCCCATCAGCACCACTGGTTAATGAAGTTGTTTTAATTCTGTGATAGTGTCACAACACAGTAGTCCCTTATATGTTGCTGAAGCCACAGTTGTTTATTTTGCTTCACATCCAACTAGCCAGTAGCGACCCTCCAGTCAGAAAGTGAATGTATGAAAATCTGAATTTGGTAATAATATTTATGGTTGATCCCACAAAATGCCTGCAAAGAGATGTGCAAGTAAAGCTGTTTCTGGCCATGGCAATGTTGGCAGTAAGAAGGTCTGTGGGCATGGTACTAGTATGTGGATGGAGAAGTGCATTGTTGATGTGAGGAAAGGTATTTCTCCTGCAGTGTTTTTACAGCCCAGTCAGTAGCTTCACTGACAGTTGGAGGAGATGATGTTCTCCCAGCCATTGGTGTTAGTGGTGGTGGAGGTAGTATTAGCATTGTTGCATCAAGTTCTAATTCCGACCAGTGTACCGTATCCAAACATATTGAGTGTGAAGCAGTACAAGTGAGTTACAGCGTAGATTATGTCATACTTCCCAGTAACATCCCATTAACAGAACCTGATTCTGATGATCATGTCACCAATAGCATACAATGTGATATTCCAGCCACTGAGGCACTTAATGTCACTCATTTTTCATGCGACAGTGATTCACAGTGTGGTGAAAAAATATCAGGTGTTAGTGGTGTAGATGCTAATGATGAATGTGATGATGCTGATGATGATGATGTTGCTGTTGTTACAACATGCAGTCCACATGTTAGCATCCAAGCAGAAGATGTGGATGTGTGTGACAGTGACGTTAATGAATATGATGATGATTTAATTTACCCCAGTTGGGAACCAGAGAAAAAGAAATTAAAAGTGTCCTTGTCTGAAATTTCTGAATCTGTTTGGAGGAATCCCCGTAAAAACTTGTGATTTACTGGTTTTAGTGGAGATGATGATGATGACAACCCAGTACTCAATATGGCAGGTAGTCGTGGTGGTCAATTGCAGGCCAGATGTGCAGTACCAGAAACATCACGTGCCCCCCCACTTCAGTGCTTAAAATAACAGACTTAAATAAGCCACATCATCATGGACATGTTAAAAGCAGAGCATCACAGTCCCTTGTTTGGGATTTTTTTGTTCAAGATGCAAATGAGGATTCAGTTGCAATCTGCCAGGTTTGCCATGTGCATGTGAGTTGAGGTAAAAAGGGGAGCCATCTTGGGACAGGAGGACAGCATACGTATCTTAAGAATAGGCACTTGGCTCTGTGGACCCAGCACAAGCTGGCAGCTAATATCAGACTTAGGCGTTCACCCGTATCACAGGCGGCAACCATATCCAGCATGTTATCCCCTTCAATGACTGTTAAGCCCAGTAGGAAATTAAACATGTGCAGTAGTGTGGTAATAAGAGCAGAGGATTACTACAGGCATGATGAAGTGGAGGACCATAACAACTTTGAAATGTTGTCCAGTGCTGGTGAGAGTAGCAGTTTTTGTGGCGGTGGTGGTGGTGATGGTGAATGCAATATGTCTAGTGCAAGTGGTACCTCAACCCCAGTTGGCAAATCTGGAAAAATAACATGATTTCTGGGTTTGTCATCATCACCTGTGCAACCGTCTTCATCAAATGTCCACACTCCACCCCCTACCAATGCCATTCATCACAGAGCACAACCATTTGTGACCAACAAAGCACACCCTGTAAAACATTTAAGTCAGCCCATGTTACAGAGTGTTTTTGCGCATAAGCTGAAGTACCCTCCCCAATCATACAGTGTCATGTGAACTTAATGCTGCTGTAGAAGAAATGCTGGCAATCGATCTTTTGCCCTTCTCCTTTGTGGAGAATTCTGGGTTCTGGCAGTTTGCTACCCATGCCTGTCCAAAATGGAAAGTCCCATCCAGGACATACTTTTCTACCCGTGCTGTTCCCGAGTTGTTCCGCAGTGTCTCAGACTCAGTAAGACATGTCCTTCAACATTCCCCCTCTCCATTCATCCATTTAAGAATGGATATGTGGACAAGTGGCAAAACAGCGGGGAGTTCATATCTGTGTAAACTGCACACTGGGCGCAGGTGCCGGGGGTTGATTGTGATGCTTGTAGTGTGACTAATCAGTGCAGGAAAGTGGATTGTCATGGTAGCAATCTTCCTGGAATTCATCAGCATGCAACAATTGGTATGCACAGTGTGACCTGTTCACACACTGGTGAGAACATGTTGGACATGGTACTGACTGAAACTGACAGATGGCTAAACCCTCTGTCCCTGAGAGCTGGGTTCATAGCAAGTGACAATGGGTCAAATGTGGTGAAATGCATCACAAATGTTTGCTTTTTTCATGTTCCATGCATGGCCCACTGTTTAAATCTTGTGGTTCAGGAGTTTCTGCAGAACCCTGACATAAAGGAAATGCTGACCATTGCACGATGTATCTGCTCTCACTTTTCAAAATTTGGAAAGGCCCGTGACCAACTGCGACAGTTGCAGATACAAAACAGCCTGCCTCAGCACCGCTTAAAGCTGGAAGTTGTCACCCGATGGAACTCCACGTTATACATGGCAGAGAGGTTGTATGAACAATACAAAGCCATCACAGAATATCTTGCTATGCACACTAGCCGTGACAGTTCTGGGGCCTCCATGTCTATGACGACTGAAGAGTGGCACCTCATGGACTCTGTAATAACAATTTTGCAGCCTTTTGAACATGCCACACAGGCAGTGAGTGGCGAGTCTGCCTCCATTAGCCAATCAATTCCACTGCTGTGGATGCTGAGGCAGACATTGGTGAATGTACAGCATAGCCTTGATGTTGCTGGAGATGGTGGTAGCAGTATGTTGCTGCAACACATGCTGACAGTATTCGACCAGAATCATCACATTGTGAGCATTCAGCGTAGTGGCAACTTTGCCATGGCAAAAATTCTGGACCCACGATACAAACGTGGAACTGCATCAGTACTGGAAGGAGGGCCTGAACAGGTAAAAAATATCAGTAGTCAACTGGTTCGCTTGGCTCATGGGGCAGAGAAGTCACGTGCCAAGGTTTGCAAACCTCAGCAGCATATTCCAGCTGACGGTGTAGCTGGAGGACCAGTAAGCATATCATGCAAGGGTAAGGGGACTGTAGTTCCTGGTGGTCTGTCATCCAAAGTGGTTGATGTCAAACCACTTTGGGAGGCTTTGTCCCAAGTGGGTATTTATGACATCAATAATTCTGGGGAACAGGCTGATGCATCAACAATCGGACTTAGTGCGGCACAGAAAATGACTGAGTCATATTTGTCTGAAAACAAGCATCTAACAAGAATTGAAGATCCTCTTTTGTACTGGAGTGGAAAGGTCAGTGAATGGCCAGAGCTGACTGCAGTGGCACTGAAGTACCTCACATGCACACCCTCCAATGTAAGTTTTGAGAGGGTATTCAGCTCAGCAGGTGCAATAGTCAGGGATCGTCAGACAAACCTGTCTCCTGCAAATGTTAGTTTGCTAACATTCATTAAAATGAATAAGAGACACATACCAGCACAGACTGCAACCTCGGTATTTATACCCTGGCCTAGTCATGGTGGTCTTGCTGATGTGGAAATGGAGCATCCTGGTGGCACTGGCAGTGGCTGCCTAAAACGGCCCACCACTGATGTAGATGATGACACAATGGAGAAAGAATTTCCCAGTGGTTAGACTTCTGACATCGATGACTGTGAGGGCAGTTTTCTTTATGAAGATGATGATGAGGTTAATGTTGGCAGGTTTTAACTGCAGTATTTAAAAGGCGGTGTCCCCCCCCACCCCAGACCACCACTACCAGGACTGATGTTATCCAAGTCTGCCACCATCATGAGTCTGTCTGCCCACCCTGGACCACCACCACCGGAATTGATGTTATCCAAGTCTGCTGCCACCATGAGTCTGTCTGCCCACCACGGACCACCAGTCTACCAGTAGACCACCACCACCAGCTTCTTAATATTTAAACCATAAAGTGAGTATGTGCACTCATGTTTGTTATGCTGCCTCAGTTCCTTAAGTTGTCTGTTTTGTTTTCTGTAGCTTTTCAGAGCCACAGTGGCAAATCACATACAGTACACTTATTTTGTTTGTTTTACAGGAGAACAAAAACAGGCTCCATCGCTAATATTACTCGTTGGGAAAGATACTGTAGCTTTGCCATACAGACAGAGAGGAAGCGATGTAATGTCCATGTGAAATCCATTCTGGTAAGTATGAAGATTTTATTTCATCCATTTCATTGCTTTGTAAAGACTGCTGCAAATATTGCAAACAACAGGTCGTCTTAGTACTTGATAAGATGTGTCTCTGAAATGTAACTTAGTTGACAATAGGGATTGAGATTTGAGAACCAGGGTTGGACTCATAATAATGAAGTTGTAACTTTTAAGAAGTCATTAATTTCATTTTTTAGGAAAGTTCACAATACTTTGTTGTTCTGTCAAAGTGGCCTTATCCAAAGGACTTCGTCAACATGATCAGGCGCACCCCTTCCCGATCCGAGCTTGGGCACACATGCAGCATGCAGAAGTCATTTCATTCCAAGACCATGACCATCATTAAGAACCGTACTCTAGAAGGATGCTAATGAAATCTGTGAAGAAATAAAAAAAATAAGAAACCATTACAGACAAAACTAAAAATATGATCCCCCCACAAAAAAAAAGGAAATACTTACCTTCATGTGCTTGAAAGTTATCCATTTCCATTTAAGTGCAAAAAATTCTCATTGAGCACTGGATGTTGCACAGCAACAGTTCAGAGATGGAGTCACCTGTGTGAGATGTAGAACAATAGCATGAATACATGTCCATGTCAAGTTCAACCCCCCTCATCATCACCTACAAAATACACAACCATATATCTATATCTATATATATCTATATATATATATATATATATATATATATATATATATTCACCAAGGCTACTATTAGTGTACATCCAAAGAGCACCTTTCAATCCCGTTGAGATGATCACTTTTCACTTTTCTGCACACAAGGAGGATGCATTCTGGGCCTGCAGAAAAAATCTGTGGACTCTGTGCAACTGTTGTGCACATGACTGACTGCACAATAAACTCTTTGGGACTTTGTACATGCTGAAACAGTCTCATTTCACTGTGTTACCACTTGTCAATTTTCTGGACACATGGAGGATGCATTCTGGGCCTGCAAAAAAAATCTGTGGACTCTGTGCAACTGTTGTGCACATGACTGACTGTGCCATAAATTCTGGGGGACTTTGCATGTGCTGAAACAGTCTCATTTCATTGTGTTACCACTTGTCAAATTTCTGGACACATGGAGGTTTCATTCTGGGCCTACAGAAAAAATCTGGGGACCCTGTGCCACTTTTGCGCACATGACTCAGTGCGCCATAAATTCTGGGGAACTTTGTATGTGCTGAAACAATCTCATTTCATTGTGTTACCACTTGTCAATTTTCTGGACACATGGAGGATGCATTCTGGGCCTGCGGAAAAAATCTGGGGACTCTGTGCCACTTTTGTGTGCACAACTGAGTGCACCATAGATTCTAGGGCACTCTGTGTGTGCTGAAACAGTCTCATTTCACTGTGTTACCACTTGTCAATTTTCTGGACACATGGAGGATGCTTTCTGGGCCTGCAGAAAAAATCTGGGGACTCTGTGCCACTTTTGTGTGCATGACTGAATGTGCCATAAATTCTGGGGGACTTTGTATGTGCTGAAAGTCTCATTTCACTGTGTTACCACTTGTCAATTTTCTGAACACAAGACAGATACCTTTTGGGGATGCAAAAAAATGAGGCACCAAAACAGCACACACACAAAACACACAGACACTTAACAGAAGGAAGGGGCCCCAGAATACAAAGTGTAACGCATACTGAAGACAACAAAAAAAAGGGCATAATTACATACAAGGGTCAGGGATGGTGGAGGAATACATTTTATGGCACAGCATGGAAGGTGGGGGGGGCATGGTGTGAGGAAACAAAACTAATGTGGGATCCTATGGTGATCCAGCAGCAGTTCCAACATGGACATAATTTGAAGCTGATGTCCCTCTATGTCATCCAGCCGCTGCTCCACAGCACTCATCCTCTTGCTGTTCTCCTCAACAGCACTCCAGAGAACTGCCAAGTCATACAGTGTTACACACACATCTCTGGTGTCCACTCCTTCGACAGGCTGACCTGCTGGTGGTGGTGGTGGTGGTGGTGTTGGGGGTGCTGGTGGAGCAACAGAGCTACTGTGGCCCTCCTCTTCTTAGGAATGCCACACCCGCTATGCACAGTGGCACCCTTTACCAAGGAATGGCTAGGAGGTGCAGACATGGTCTGTTCTGTGGCAGCCTGCCACTCCAATTGGTGGTGATTAAGCATATGGGTGCGCTGGCCCCCAGTCCCCAGGTGACTCCCCCAGGGGCCACGACGGCGCACCTCCACCACACATAGGCGACACTTCACCACACTGCTGTCCCCCCCGACACAGTCAAAAAACTGCAAAACAACTGAGGTGTGGGGAGGATCAGGCACAGGTAGCGGAGGGCCAGATGAACTGGCAGTAGGCTGCTCACACTGCTCAACAGTACTGATGGGATCCACACCTGGGCCTGGGGGATCAGGTACATCCTGCTTCAAAGGACCTTGTGCTGGACTTGGTGGTTGTGGTGGTTGAACTGCCTCAGAGTCAGGAAGCGGCGCTGGTCCTGCTTCCGGGGCTTGGACACTCATAAGTTTAGAACAGTCCAACACAAATGGGCACCCATGCCACCCACACATGCACACGGTATGACGACGTGTACTACCATGCTCTCCCAGAGCTGCCCCTGCCCCAGACATTCTCTCACCCTGTTCCATCTCATGACACAAGTACAACACACACACAGTCACACACACACAAACAACTAAGTAGTTAAGAAAAATAAAATTTACAGAAAGAACAAAGTAAGTAAAAAACAGTATGGAAAAGAGAAAAAATGTAGCTTTTAAAAACGCTGTTGGGTTAAGTATAACATTTTAACTCTCCTCCTCTGCAATCAAAACACTCCTTTCTCTAGTACACACTCCTGTCTCTCAGTATGCACATGAGAAAGTGTAACTGTCTGTGTGACTCACTTCCTTCCTGTTTTTCTGGGGGAAGTAAGGTCCACCCCACCTCCACCCAAGAAGCTCCATAAGGTCCATCCCACCTTTTTTTTATTCATTTGGGAGGGTCATGAGGTGGATCTATCATCCTGAAAGAAGACTCACATGTTTGGGATGTGGACCAGGGAACAGAACAAGTCTGACAGAAGATACTTAAAATGCCTTCAAACTGACTTAAAAACCCTTGAAACAAATGATTATCAGGGTCACCTGGTGTCTCAAAAGGAAAGACTAAGAAGTGGCTAAAAACTAAGGAAAATAGACAACTTTAAGGTATTTCTTAAACATTTATATACTAAAACCAAAGTTCAGCTTTTGGGATTAACAATACTTGTTTACCATATTCTATCTATATATATAGTTTGTCTTTTTAGTAGTTTCAAAATCTTGAAAGCATTGGTGTTACTAATGCATTTAGAAATACATTTGTTTAATTGTCTTTACAGATAACCTTGAAAGCAATGGTGTTATTAATGCATTTAGAAATGCATTTTTTAATTGTCTTTACAGATAAATCATGCATGTTCATGTGAAGGCACATTTTGGGGGGGGGATGGGGTTCAAATTATTTTAATCATGGGCACAGTATTTGGTAAGCACAGTCTGTGATGAAGTGTATTTTTCTTTTTGAGTTTGAGAAGTGGAGTTGACTTGCACAAATGGATTGTACAGATGCCATGGAAGTAGAATGGGTGAAACACTTTCTGGAACTTTCTGCATAACAAGTTCCCCTTGGCACCTCACAGCATTTGACACTACTATCCTAAGAGCAGTCAGTGTGTTACTTTACAGGACATTGCATAACAAAATACCTAGCCTTCTCTTTTTCCAAATAATATACCAACTTCATTCTCAGGCAGGCAGTTCTGACCTACTGTTATATTCTACTGAATCGTCTTAAAGGAAAACTGCATGTCAACATCAGGAATATATGTATTAATACCAGTTTTGATTTCTCACTTCAATCCAGTGTTTTGTTTCTGCTCAGGCTGTTAGAGGAGTTTTTCTAATTTTCCCTGTGTGTTTTATGACATCTGAGGGCTGTCATTCAAGTTTGTTTTATTGCATCTTCTCCAAGTTACTCTTCACAGCATGCCCTTTGGTTTGATGTCTAACAGCCCTTAAAGCAGGCCAGCGTCTTGTTACAGTGTCTTGCTTAGCCACAGCAGAGAAAAAACACTGCAGCCAGGATTCACAGTGCTATACAATATACTACAGAAAGTTACATGTTTAAACACATACACACACACACCCTAGCACATCCCCCGGAGCAGAACACAGCTGGATAAGGTACCAGTATTCAGGAAACGTGTCATACTTACCCAGAGTCTAGCAGTGTGAATCCTGGTTGTGACTATAGGTGTTTACAACTTAATGATAATAGCCACATTTTCTTCACTTGCAAATAGGTAGGCATTTGTGTCTAATTTCTGTTTGACTTACTGTAGGTTACACATAGAATCTAAAAACATTTGTAACACGCTGTATTGTGATTCAATGAACTGATAAATGGGGATTTTGTTTTCTTTTACAAATTAATTTTTCCTGACCGTGGATATACTAAAACAAAAATTTCTCAACAAAATGTTTTTAAATAAACAGTTTAACTTGCAGCAGCAGAAGAAGCATGTTGGCATTATAAGTTTAGTGGTGTGGATGTAGAGGCACCAGTATTTAAACATGGATTAATTGTGACTGGGGGGTGAGGGAGGGAGTGAGTCTTGATATTTGTAGCATAATGGTTTTCTGAAACTTCACCCTCCAATCGATTAGACTCTGCAGCCAACTGTACAGAATATCACTAAGCCATATGCAGCGTGGTATGGGTTAAACCCAGATCACCAGACCAGGATCAGTGCTATAAAATCTGCACTGGGCACAGCTTGTACAAATATTGCTGATCCAGTGGATCAAATAAATATGTGCAAATAAATAAATAAATACTCGGCTTCACCTTGTGCTTTAACCCACCCCAGGATTGACATTATTACATGATAACACACACCCTGTCATACCTTATTGCTTAAATATGCCTTTTCATAATGTACTATACTTTGATTCAGTTAGTGTATGCTACAGCCTTCATGTGAACACTCTGGGCTTCTCTTTGACTCCTGATGTCTACTTGCTTTACCTATTGTATATTGTTTGAACTGCTTTGGTCTTCTTGATGTGGTGCCTGTGTGCCTAAACTATGTAATCTGTTTATCTACTGCTACCCATGTATCTCCAGTGAATGATTGTTATAACTGTCTGCTCTCCGAGCCATTGTTTTTGGACTTGTTAACTGTGCTGTTTTTGTATTAGTTTCAACGAGGTGCCTTTGTAAATGAGTCTCTGACTCAAAGGTTTGTAAATCTGATATTTTTTAAATAAATGTTTATGTTTAAGCCAAAGAAACACCCTTATCTAGTTAATGCATTCACAGTCGTAGTGGCTCTGCCAGAGCTTGTTTTATATACTGATTTTTTTTTCTTTGTGGCTCACGCTGACAGTACCGCGTGGTATGCCATCTGTGTGGTAGGGGAGTTTTGGTGTTCATGGTGGTGTAGTGTGGCTCTTTATTTTGTGAGCAGTTATTTGTAAAGATGGTCACATATGATGAAATTCAGTTTCTTTCAGTTTTCATTTCACAGAATCGATGCCGTCAGTGTAGATGCTGATCACTGCAATCATCTATGTGGCTGCCATGCTGAGCATTTCTAATAGGTTTCATCCAATCAGTGAGCTTCTTTAGCTCATGAATAATTAATTGGACATAATAATCAGTACTGAATGATGATGATTACGTTAATGTTACAGCTTCAACTAATGCCCACGTCTTTCTGAATGCCAGCTTGCAGTTAACAGACTATATTCATGCTATTAAATTGCTACAGTCTGTCTTTAGGCAACTCTACCTATTGTCATCTCTCCATCTTGTCAGCTTGTTCTTGTTCACTTGTATGTGTCTCACCTTGTTCTGTTTTGGCATTGAATTTCAACTACCACCACTTGGACCACATCTCATTTGCAGGTCCCTCTGCTACTTCTGTACCCCCTCCTATCAAATATCCCACAGAACTTGGTGTCATCTCTAAAGATATGCATCTTTCCCTATGTTCATTCCCTTACATTGATGAATGCTTTGGAACTGAAAATGACGGGTGCCATGAGTGACACATGTGGCACCAAACTTGTGAATTCTGTCTTCACTAAGCTCATCACTTTAACCATAAGTGTCTGCTGTCTCCCACACTGTCCAACTACCCACACATGGATACTATAACAAGTACAGTTGTGATGACAGTATTCCAACAGACAAAACAGCATTGTGTATTTGAATGTGCCATTTTTAAAACAGAAAGATAATTGATATAAACCACTTATATTATCCTTTAGCCCGATAAAGCATGGCAAGGTGAGATATGCTGCACTTTCTGTCAGCATTCAATCCTTTGGCCTGTTTTAAAGGGGCAAGGTGACTATGAGAAGGTGATCATATGATCTTATAATGTATTACACCATAATAGACAGATTGGAGAAAGTAAAAAGAGTCATTTAAATCTTGATTACAAATGTTAAGGTATTCATCAATGAAGTCCACTGCATATGTCTGACACACATTTTCTCAGATTTGCCAGCATATACAAGACATGCCCAATTGTCTGTTGTACACTCAAGATTCTTGTTGATAACACTCAGCTGCTGTTCTCTTTTACACACTGCCTATACATTGGAAGACACACAGCAGCTCCCATGCTATCCCTAGTGTGGTGTTTCACACCTTCTGCATTTATCCATCTTCCTTCCATTCTGTGTGTCTTCAGTCCTTCATCAACTGTTGCCTGCATTCTTTGAGGTTTTGAGTTATGTTCATCTGACTCATAGTGTGCAGTTATTGGTAAAAACTGGGCCATGATTAAATCATTCATTGTTCTGTTATGCAAAACAGGCTACTTATTACCTTTTCTTTATGGATTTAGTGACATATACCCCATAATGCAAGAGGTAGGACCCAGTAAGCCAGCATGACCCTACCATGGAAGCTTGGGTATAGCATCCCAGGTATCTACATGTGGGTCTGCAGTGTAAAATTATTGATCAGAAATGTCATCTAGGCCATGCAGCTGTAAGAAAAGATATAATACACACACATTGAGAACATTAATAATTTAATTATCCCAGTAAATGTGTAACAGAAGCAGTTTGTCGCTGAAAATGACTGAATGGTTGGTGCCATCTTGTTTTTGGCTATGTAATACAGGGAAGCAGATATAGCTTCAATCTGGGCCATGATTTTTTTGTTCACTTCCCTGTTGTGTATAACAGCGTACTTCTTACATCTCCTTTATGGATTCAATAACTAGTACCATAAAACACAATAGCTGAGACCACAATGGGCCAGCATGTCCCTACCATGTGTGGTTGAGTGTGGCACCCTGGCTATCCACAGGTGGGTCTGCAGTATGAAATTAGTGTTCAGAAATTTCTTCCAAGGCCCTGCAGCTGTATGACAAGGAGTAATCCATAGATATTTACCACTTGTATAATCTAGCTATCTCATTAAATGTGTAGCGGAAGCAGTTTTTCACTGTAAATGACTGAATGGGGTGGCCATCTTGTTTTTGTTCATGTAACCCATGGCAAGTAGATATGGGTACAATCTGGTCTTGATTTACTCATTTACTTCCCTGTCATGTACAACAGGCTACTTCTTACTTTTTCTTTATGGATTTATTGACATGTAGCCCATAATGCAATAGATAGACCCCTCAAGAGCCTGCATGGTCCTACAATAGGTGGTTGGAAATGGCTCCCCGGCTATCTGCAGGTGGGTCTGCAATGTGAAATTAGTTATCAGAAATTTCATCCAAGCCCCAGAAGCAATAAGAAAAGGTGTAATCCATTTACATGTACCACTTTTGTAATCTAGTTATCCCAATAAATGTGTAACAGAAGCAGGTTGATGCAGAAGATGACTGAATGGTGTCAGCCATCTTACTTTTGGTCATGTGACCCAGTGAATATAGATATGGGTACAGTCTGGTCCTTGATTTACTCATTCACCTGCCTGTCTTGTAAACAGGCTTCTTCTTAGTTTTACTTTATGGATTTATTGACATGTACAATATAACACAATTGGTGGTCCCCGGATGGGCCAGCACGGCCCTAGCAATGGTGGTAGGGTATGGGGGTATGGCACCCAGGCTATCAGTAGGTGGGTCTGTAATGTGAAATTAGTGATCAGAATTAGCTTCCAAGCCACTGCTGATGTACGAAAGGGTGTAATCCATTGTCATTTACCAGTTTTATAATCTAGCTATCCCAATAAATGTGAAACAGAAGCAGTTTGGCTCAGAAAATGACTGAATGGTGTCAGACATCTTGCTTTTGTTCTTGTGATGCAGAGGATGTAGATATGGGGCCAATCTGGACCTTGATTTATTCATTCACATCCCTGTCATGTAAAAAAGGCTGCTCCTTTTTTTCTTTAAGAATTTATTGACATGTTCCCCACAATACAATAGGTGGGTCCCCCATGGGCCAGCATGGCACTATCATGGGTGGTTGGGTATAGGGGCATGGTACTCCGGCTATCTGCAGGTTGGTCTGTAATGTAAAATTAGTCATCAGAAATATAATCAAGGCCCCTGCAGCTGTAAGAAAGGTGTCATCTATAGACATTTAAATCTTGTATAGTCTAGTTATCCCAAGAAATGTGTACCTGAAGCAGTTTGATGCAGAAAATGACTGAACAGTGTCAGACATCTTGTTTTTGGTCATGTCACCAAGTGGATGTAGATATGGGTACAGTCTGGGCCTTGATTTACTCATTCACTTCCATGTCATGTAAAACAGGTTACTTCTTAGTTGTCCTTTATGAATTTATTGACATATACTTACCCCATAATGCAGTAGGTGGTCACCCAATAGGCCAGCATGAGCATACCATGGGTGGTTGGGTACGGCACCCCGGCTATCTGCAGGTGGGTCTGTAATGTGAAATTAGTAACCATAAATTTCATCCAAGCACCAGCTGCTGTAAGAATGAATGTAATCCATTGACATTTACCACTTTTATAATGTAGTTATCCCTACAAATGTGTAACAGAAGCAGTCTGACACAGAAAATGACTGAACGGTAGCAACATCTTGTTTTTGCTCATGTGGCCCAGGAGATGTAGACATAGGTACAGTATAGGCCTTGATTTACTCATTCACTTCCATGTCATGTAAAACAGGTTACTTCTTAGTTGTCCTTTATGAATTTATTCACATATAACCCATAATGCAGCGGGTGGTCACCCAGTGTGTCAGCATGAGCATTCCATGGGTGGTTGGGTATGGCACCCTGGCTATCTGCAGGTGGGTCTGTAATGTGAAATTAGTGATCAGAAATTTCATCCAAGCCCCATCTGCTATAAGAAAGGGTGTAATCCATTGACATTTGCCACTTTTATAATGTAGTTATCCCTACAAACGTGTAATAGATGCAGTCTGACACAGAAAATTACCAAACGGTAGCCACCATCTTGTTTTTGCTCATGTGACCCAGGAGATGTAGATATGGGTACAGTCTGGGCCTTAATTTACTCATTCCATTCCCTGTCACGTAAAACAGGCTACTTCATACTTGTCCTTTATTGATTTATTGGCATGCAGCCTATAATGCAATAGATGGACACTTCATGAGTCAGCATGTGCATACCATGGGTGGTTGAGTATGGCACCCCAGCTATCTGCAGGTGGGTCTATAATGTGAAATCAGTGATGAAAAATGTCATCCAAACCCCTGCTGCTGTAAGGAAATGTGTAATCCATTGACATTGACCTCTTTTATGAACTAGTTATCCTAATACATGTGCAAGAGAAACAGTTCGACACAGAAAATGACTGAACGGTGTCAGCCATCTTGTTTTTAGTCATGTGACACAGGGGATGAGGCTATGAGTACAGTCTGGGCCTTGATTTACTCAGTCACTTCCCTGACATGTAAAACAGGCTATTTCTTAGTTGTCCTTTATAGATTTATTTACATGTACCCCATAACGCAATAGGTAGGCCTCCCATGGGTGGTTGGGTATGGCACCCCGGCTATCTTTAGGTGGGTCTATAATGTGAAATTAGTGATCAGAAATGTCATCCAACAACCTGCAGCTGTAAGAAAAGGTGTATTCTTTTGACATTTACCTATTTTATGATCTAGTTATCCCAATAAATGTCTGAGAGAAGCAGTCTGACACAGAAAATGATTAAATGGTGTCAGCAATCTTGTTTTTGTTCATGTGAGGCAGGTGATGTAGATATAGGTACATTCTGGGCCATGATTTACTCATTCACTTCCCTGTCATGTAAAACAGGCTACTTCTTATTTTTCCCTTCTGAATGTATTGGCATGTACCCCATTATGCAATAGGTGTACATCCCATGAACCAGTATGGGTATACCATGGGTGGTTTGGTATGGCTCCCCGGCTATTTGCAGGTGGGTCTGTAATGTGAAATTAGTTATCAGAAATGTCATACAAGCCTTTGCTGCTGTAAGAAAAGGTGTAATCAATTAACATTTCCCACTTTTATAATCTAGTCATCAAATAAACTTGTAACAGAAGATGTTTGACACAGAAAATGACCGAACAGTGGCAGCCATCTTGTTTCTGGTCATGTGACTCAGTGGATGTAGTTTATGTACAATCGGGGGCTTGATTTACTCATTCACTTCCCTGTCATGTAAAACAAGCTAACTCTTACTTTTCCTTTCTACATTTATTGGTATATACCCCATAATGCAATAGATGGGCCACCCAGGAGCCAGCATGGCCCTACCTTGTGTGGTGGGGTATGCCACCCCAGCTATCTGCAGGTGGGTGTATAATGTGAAATTAGTGATCAGAAATTTCATTTAAGCCACTGCCGATGTAAGAAAAGGTGTAATCCATTGATGTTTACCACTTTTATAATCTAGTCATCCCTACAAATGGGTAACAGAAGCACTTTGACACAGAAAATGACTGAATGATAGCCTCCATCTTGTTTTTGTTCATGTGTCCCAGGGGATGTAGCTGTGGGTACAGTCTAGGCCTTGATTTACTCATTCACATCCCTGTCATGTAAAAAAGGCTACTTCTTACTTTTCCTTTCTGAATTTATTGGTATGTACCCCATGATGCAATAGGTGAACACCCAATGGCCCAGTATGGGCATACCATAGGTGTTTGGGTATGGCACCCCGGCTATCTGCAGGTGGGTCAGTAATGTGAAATTAGTGATCAGAAATGTCATCTGAACCCCTGCTTCTGTAAGAAAATGTGTGATCCATTGACATTTACGACGTTTATTTTCTAGATATCACAATAAATTTGTGACAGAAGCAGTTGACACAGAAAATGACTGAACAGTGGCAGCCATCTTGTTTTTGGTCATGTGACCCAGGGGCTATATCTATGGGTACAATCTGGGCTTTGATTTACTCATTCACTTTCCTGTCATGGAGAACAGGCTACTTCTTACTTTTTTTCTGAATTTATTGGCATGTACTCCATGATGCAATAGGTGGACACCCAATGGGTCAGTATGTGCATACCATGGGTGGTTGGGTATGACACCCCGGCTATCTGCAGGTGGGTCTATAATGTGAAATTAGTGATCAGAAATTTCATCCTGTCCCCTGCAGATGTAAGAAAAGGTGTAATACATTGAAATTTACCACTTTTATAATCTAGTTGTCCCTACAAACGTGTAACAGAAGCAGTTTGACACAGGAAATGACAGAACAGTAGCCACCATCTTGTTTTTGTTCATGTGAACCAGGGGATGTATATATGGGTACAATCTGGGCCTTGATTTACTCACTCACTTCCCTTTCATGAAACAGGCTACTTCATATTTCTCTTTTATTGATTTATTGACATGTACACCATAATGCAATAGGTAGACACATGGGCATACCACTGCTATTTGCAGGTGGGTCTATAATTAAGCAATAAGGCATGATAGCGTGTGGTATATCATGGGATATTGTCACACCTCGGGTGGTTAGGCAGGGGGCTGCAGGCCGAGTGCATACAACCACCCGAGAAGTGACAATATCCCATGATAAACCACACCTTGGAGTGACTTATTGCTATTATGAACCAAGTTTGAAGTTTTATAAATAAAAAAATAAAACAAACAGGTTTTAAAACATTTTATGAATCAGCTTTTGGGTGGTGTAGGAGTACATTTTGAAAAAATAGTTCTCAGACAGTAGAAAGTGAAGATGCTAGTGGTGCCAGAACTTTTTTGAAGCTGTGATGATGTAGCCCAATATCATCATGGCTTCAAAGAGCTCTTGGCCAATCAGATTCCTCTATTTACAATCCTTAATTCATAATGTGAAATTAGTGATCAGAAATGTCATCCAAGACCCTGCTGCTGTAAGAAAAGATGTATTCCTTTGACATTTACCTATTTTATAATCTAGTTATCCCAATAAATGTGTAAGAGAAGCAGTCTGACACAGAAAATGATTAAACAGTGTCAGCCATCATGTTTTGGTCATGTGACCCAAGGGATGTAGCTATGGGTAAAATCTGGGCCTTGATTTACTCATTCACTTCTGTGTCAAGTAAAACAGGCTACTTCTTACATTTCCTTTCTGAATTTATTGGCATGTACCCCATAATGGAATAGGTGGGCCTCCCCATGGGCCATCATGGCCCTACCATGGATGGTTGGGTATGACACCCCGGCTATCTGCAGGTGGGTCTATAATGTGAAATTAGAGTTTGCAAATGTTTTCAAGCCCCTGCTGCTGTAAGAAAATGTGTACTCCATTGACATTTACCTCTTTTATAATCTAGCTAGCCCAATAAATGTGTAAGAGAAACAGTTTTACACAGAAAATGACTGAACAGTGTCAGTCATCTTGTTTTTGGTCATGTGACCCATGGGATGTAGCTATGGGTACAATCTGGGCCTTGATTTATTCATTCTCTTCCCTGTCATGTAAAACAGACTACTTCTTACTTTCTGTTTTTAATTTATTGGTATGCACCCCATAATGCAATAGGTGGTCACCCAATTGGCCAGCATGGGCATACAATGGGTGGTTGGGTATGGCACCCCGGCTATCTGCAGGTGGGTCTGTAATGTAAAATTAGTGATCATAAATTTCATCCAAGCCACTGCTGCTATAAGAAAGGGTGTAATCCATTGACATTTACCACTTTTATAATCTAGGTACCCCAATAAATCAGTCACAAGCAGTTTGACACAGAAAATGACTGGATGGTGCCAGCCATCTTGTTTTTGGTCATGTGATCCAAGAGATGTAGCTATGGGTACAGTCTGGGCCTTGATTTACTCACTCACTTCCCTGTCATATGAAACAAGCTACTTCTTACTTTTTCTTTATGGATTTAGTGACGTGTACCCCATAATCCAATAGATATCCCCCATGGGCCAGCATGACCCTACTGTTGATGGTTGGTTCTGGTCACTCTCATGATCTGTAGGTGAGAAACCAATGTAACATTTGTGTTTATATAAACTATATGTAACCTGCAACTGAAAATTAGTTACATTTTAGACACATTTTTTTATCAATGATGCAACCGATTACAAATTCGCAAAAACTATTGACATTTCACTAAATAAACATATATAGCACTGAACTGCTTAGTTGAAAAACTATAGTTGTATTAGGTTTTTACTACCTTGACAAAACATTTTTACCAGGGAATTAAGAAAAATTATGTAATGACATCATAACCGATAGGTGTACCAACCCAATGAAATAATCTCTGGCAGCAAGGATACGCAATTTACAGAAAAACCTTTGCAGTGTAAGGGTTAATGTCAGTGTAAAAGACGGTGCTTTTCAGTAATCTTTTGCTGTACTATGTGCTATATGTATGGCTCTTCATAGCTTTCACTTAGGAAAAGAGATGTTAAAATAATTGGAACCTGGGCTGAGAGTGTCTTAGTATGTGTGCATGAAATTGTGCCAGACCATCAAGCAATGGATCACTGTCATCAACACCCCCAAAATCACATTCACATGTATAATTTGAAGAGCCATCCAAACTCATCAAACATTTGAATCAAATTCCATTCATTTTATTTTAGTCTTTGGTAAGAAGGTAAGGCCCATTAGGCACAAGTGCCTGTTTTCAGGGGCAACCTGGGAGCACTGGGGAGGTCAAGTGACTTGCTCAGAGCTACTAAGTAATACAAGTGGAGATTATGGGAATAAAACACAGTCAGCTGGATGTATGTACCAAGCTCATTCACAGATCATTACTCTAACCTCTATGCTATAATTCCAGACCCATTCAGATAGAAAATATGTCTTGACAGAAACTTACTGCGCTATTCAAAAGCAAGCTTTGCAGTTAATGCTCCATGTAGATAAATGCAAATATACTATATGAAAATGCCAGCAGAAGCAAGGCTATATGGACTATCGAGTCTGCTCAAATGTGCAGCTAGCCCCTCAATTTGCAGCTGCCCCACCATCCTCACACCTCTTCATCTTAACACCCCCTTACCCTATACCAATCCCCCTTAAAGCTGCCCACCATTCTACAGGAAACCACCTCCTCAGGCAGAGTATTCCACCTGTCCACCACACTTTCTGTGAAAAAATGTCTTCTTATTTCCTTCCTGAATCTACCCCCTCCAACCTAGGCTGATGCCCTCTCATATCCCTCCCTCTTCTAAGCTGGAGAATCCCTTATTTATCTCTCTCCTTCAGATATTTAAAGGTTTCAATTATATCCCGCCATCCCATCTCTCCTCCAGGAAATACATGTTCAGCTCACCCAATCTATCCTCATAGGACTTTCTCTCCAATCCCTGGATCATCCTTGTCACCTTACATTGCACCCCCAACAATTTGATATCCTTCTTCAGGAACGGGTGCCAGTACTGCATGCAGTACTCCAGATGAGGCCCGAACAAGGGCCTTTATAAGGGAAGGATCACCTCCTTATTCCTGGAGGAGTTTCCCCTCGCTATACACCCTAGCACCCTATTGGCCTTTGCTGCCACCTTCCTGCACCAAGCAGAGTTGTTCATGCTGCCCATTATAACCACCCCAGATCCTTTTCCTCTGTACAGTACTTTCCAGGTGCACCCCTCCCAGCTGATAGCTTTTCCCCTCGTTTCTCACTCTGAAGTGCAGTACCTTGCACTTCTTGGCACTGAAACCCAGCTGCCATGTTTCTGACCACTCCTGTAGTTTGGTCAGGTCCTCCTGCAGCCCCAAGAGGCATTCTCCAGAACTACAACTCAGGACATACTGTTACATTCTAGGTTTCATTTACAAATTAAGCTTTTATCCTTTTGTTTAAGCCACAAGGAATGGTATTTTAAACACTCTGGGGATATTTACAATCAACAAATAGTTATATTAATTCAGGGCTGTGCCTGACCCCTGGAAAGCACTTCTAGGTATATTTGGGGCTATATCAATCAGTGCTGTGGTGAGCAGGGCAAGCCTGGGTAGGGTGAGTGAGCGGCATTGCATGCAAATACAGATGTATCAGCGTGTGTTTGGCATGTTCGACGTTGAGAAGATCAGATACATGGTATTCTCTGAGAACTTTCAAGTATTCATGAGATAAGGTATTATTTTACCTGAACAACAGTCCTTGTTAATCTCAGTTTATAATTCGGATTATAAAATGGAGTCGGTAATTAAAATGATATCTGGGAGAGAGGGCATATTATGTATCTGTTGTAATATGTATAGCTTTGAACAGAGTGTTATAGTAAACTCAGCATACACATGTAACAAGTGTATGAAGAACAAGGATTTGGAACTTGAAATACATTTATTTGATAATAGATTACAGGCACTGGAGCTAAGTCAGGGGGAACCTCAAAAAGACTTCAAATGACTATCAGTTCTGATCATAATTTTAAGTTAGGAGGGAACTCCCAAAATATACTAAATGATGATAGTTACATGATGCATAGAAAAAGACCAAGAAGAGAAGTAGAAGCACTAGACAAAGAACAGGAGTGGTTTACTATACAAAACAGTAAACCTGCTAAGAAAGGCAGAAAAGTGGATTGCTTTTCAATACCAACATATAATAGTTTTAATCCACTCTTAAGTATAAATGAGGAATCGAATGCTGAAGTTGAAAGTACTACAGTCCAAGATCTATTAGTAGTATTCCAGCAACCTCTACAACCTCAAACTAATGAGGACTCTCCTTCCTGTGATAATATCATGCATCAGAGACAAGTTGATTTACTTAGCACCATGATTGCCTATGATTTGCATGATGTACACCATAATACCAAGATTGGAAAAGCAAAGGACAGTTCAAAACAAATGCTTGTATTAGGTGACTCAATGATATCTTACTTGAACAGGCAGGTCTGTGATATAAATAAGAGAACCCACACATTATCCTGTTTTCGTGGAGCCAAAATACAGGACATAACTAGGATGATCAGACCAATCTTGAAAAATAGTGGTCCAGACCCTTTGGTAATTGTACACGTTGGGGTAAATAACATTAGAAATCAGAGTTTGCAACAAATAAAGGAAGAATATGTTGGACTTACAAATGTATTATCAGAGACAGGAGCAAAAACAATGTTATCTGAAATACTAACTGTACCTAGAGCAAATGACTATATGGAAGATAAAATTAAGAAGGTGAATGACTGGCTCAGGTGCTGGTGTCAAAAACAAGACCTTAAATGTTTAATGAATTGGGAATTATTTCATGGTAAAAGTGAATTATTTTCTAATGATGGCCTGCATCTAAACAAAAAAGGCTCTAATGTGCTGGGTAATAACATTAATGCACACATAGATGCAAATTTAAACTGATAGAGGGGAGTGGGCTCAGATCTGTTCACTTTAATCTAGCACCTACTATACACAAAATTTCCATACCAAATGCCCATCAGAATCAGAATCCTAATGTACACTGTTCCAGGCTTAAATTTTTATTATTAAATGCTAGAAGTTTAATCAGTAATATCAATGAGCTCCAACTAGTATTATTTGATAATGACATAGATGTCTGTGGGGTCACAGAAATGTGTTTTTGGATGATGAATGGGGTCAAGATATACAAGGTTATACAGTATTTAAAAAAAAATCATACATTTCTAGAGGAGTAGGGGTAGCTGTATATGTAAAAAACAGTATTGATTGTCTAGAGGTGAAGAGTGATATGCCTGACCCTGATGGCATTGAGATTCTATGGGTAAAATTGAAATACGAACATGTTCCTATAACCTTGGGAGTTTGCTATCTACCACCTTCGTTAAATACTCATAATAATTCCTTACTTATGGACCATTTAATAAATAACAGTCAACTGAAAAATATTATGCTTATGGGGGACTTTAATTATCCAGGGATATACTGAAACAGTTTAGTAGGAACAAACCATCAAGAAACTACATTTTTAGAAACAATACTACAGCTGGGTCTCAATCAGCTGGTAAATGACCCAACTAGACATAACAACATCCTTGATCTAATATTAAGAAATATTTGCGACCAGGTAGAACCCCCCATTGTATTAGAACCCTTAGGTGATAGTGATCACTTAGTAATACTCTGGACACTTAAGTACTTTAAAGTGCAAAATAAAGGTGTGACAAAAATGCAAAATTTTGCAAGAGCAAACTATAAGGCAATAAAGAATTATTTAACAGAGTGAAATTGGGAACAGGAACTATATGATTTTGAACTAGATCAAATATGGGAAAATATAAAAGATAACATTGAGTATTGCATTAATAAATGGGTTCCTGAGAGAATAAAGTATAAAAATCAAAAGAGGCTCCCCCTTTGGTATACTACAGAGATCAGGAAACTTGTGCAGGCAAAAAAATAAGGCCTATAATAAATATAGGAAGCATGGTCAGACCTAAACTGGCAAAAGTTTAAACAAAAAACTAAAAAAGTAAAGTTTGCTATAAGAAGAGCTAAGAAACAACTACAGTGCAAATTAGCTACAGTTAAAAAGGATAGCAATAAACAGTTTTTTAACTATACTGGCTCCCTTAAAAGCAATGCTCCCAAGGTGGGTCCCCTACAGATAGATAACAAATTGGCATCTGAGGAACAAACTATGGCTAACGAATGTAATCAGTATTTCACTAGCATATTTAAAAACAAATAAATGGTGGATAATCTTGATTATGAATCCCTAGATAACTGTAAAGAATTCACTGTTGCAGAAACTTACTCAGCTTTAAACTCTTTTAAACCCACAACATCAGCAGGACCGGATAACATTCCTTTCAATTTTTTGAAAGATATTTCTTACGAGCTTGCTGGTGCTCTGACTTGCTTATTTAACAAACCTCTATCAAAGGGAGTAGTATTACAAGTGTGGAAGGAAGCTTTGGTGAGCCCCATACATAAGGGAGGTGATAAACAAAATATTAAGAATTATAGATCAATTAGTTTGACCTCCTGCATAGGTAAAGTAATGGAGAAACTTCTGTTGCATAAAATAATTGCACATATAACTAGTAATGCTTTGCCTGACATAACACAATATGGGTTTACATCTGGTTCATCATGTCAAAATAACTTAATAAATTTCTTTGAACCAATTAGTGAAGCCATGGATGCTGGTTTACCAGTGGATGTAATCTTTCTGGACTATGAAAAGGCCTTTGATTCTGTGTCACACAAAATTTTAATAGAATGCCTAATTGATATGAAGTTTCATAGTAACATCATTAGCTGGATCCCCTCTTGGCTAGAAGCTAGGAAGCAACAAGTTATTAGCAGGGGGTATTAGTCATCTTAGATCAAAGTCACCAGTGGAGTCCCACAGGGCTCGGTATTGGATCTGATCCTATTTAACATCCTTATTTCCACCATAAAAACTACTCAGGGAGTATGGCTAAATAAATATGCTGATGATACCAAAATGGGGTGCATCGTGAATGATATCATTTCAGCAGAAATGATGCAGGATAACCTAAATACCCTTTTTAACTGGGCAAATCAAAATAAATGAACTTTTAACATCTCTAAATGTAAAGTTATGCATTTATGTAAAAAAAATCGGCACTGTGATTATCATATTAATAACACCTTGTTAAGTGCAATTAATTCTGAGAAAGATTTGGGAATATATATTAGTAATAACTTAAAGTTCTCAGAACACATAAATAAAACTTTTGGAAAATACTATAGATTAATAAATTGTGTTCTAAAAAATATTACTAGCAGAGAACCTGAAGTATTAATACCTATATACTGTAGTATAATTAGATCAAACCTAGATTATTGCTCATCCTTTTGTGCTCCAACATTATTCAAATATAAGGTATTGGTGGAGAAAGTTCAAAGAAGATTTACTAGACATATCAGTCATCTGAAAATACATACATATGATATTAGAATGAAAACCTTAGGCCTTTATTCCCTAGAGTATAGGACATTAAGAGGAGATTTATGTCTGATTTATAAGGCGACACGGGATGATGCATTGTTTGAAACCTTATGCTTGAACTTGTGTATTTCTAGAAATAACACTAGGTCCCATAATTTAAAGTTAAGAGCATGTATCAATAGGACTCTTAGAAGAAATCATTTCTTCACACAAAGAATAGTTCCTTTTTGGAACTCTTTCCCCATGACCATGGTACAGAGTGTCAACTTAGCTAAGTTTAATATGAACCTAGACTTGTATATGGGTGATTCCAAATATAACTTCCACCCAGGCTAAGGGTGGTGGGTTCTTCATGGGCTCGTCCTTTGAACTCGTACTAACCTATGAACCCTTCCACCCTTCGATGACATCTACCACTGCTTCCATCTTTGTATCATCAGCAAACAGACTGATCCTACTCCGGATCCCATGTAAGATATCAGCCATGAATATCCCAAACAGTACTGGTCCCAATACCAATCCCTGTGGCACACCGCTCAACACTTCCCTTACTGATGAGAGCACCCCCCACCACCTTCTGCTGCCTTCCATTCAGCCAGCTGATGATCCATCTGACCATCTTTGTTCCCACCCCTATGTATTCCAGCTTCCCCCCACCCAGCTTCCCATGCTGCACGGAACTGAACAAATCACACCTTTTCTCACACCTATTGTTTCAGGCTCAGGGCAGCAAAACTTTTTCTGATAGTCTGTCCAACACAGATTAAGTCCTTAAAGCAGCAGTAATAGTTAACAATAATTTAAATAACTTGATGGGCAGTTAGGACAAACCAGAACATCAAGATATATGATTTACTTTTTTGCTTTAATTTCCAAAGCAATAAAAATGATTTTTAAGTTCTTAAAAGTTGATGGTCTTTTGCCATGTCAACAATCATGAATGTAAGCAAATCAAGGTGATGTTGTACTGATAACCATCAGAAACATGTGCTGGCAACGCCTTGCCATAAGCATTATAAATACAGTGAGTGCTGTTAGTGTATGTTCTCTGGCGAGAACATTTTTGAAAGTTACTGGCGGCTGCCATCTTTATTATAGATCTATGGAAATTACAAGAGTTGTAATTAAGCATGGTCTTAAAAATTGCTGATTGAATTTAAAATGCCACTGTGAAGAATCTAAGATTATCATGAATACATTACTGCTAAAAGCAAGTTCTAGCCAGAGCTGATAGGGCTGTGAAGAGCTACCAAATGATCAAAATTATTTCTTGTTGGTGCCATATAGTACTGTTTAGTCACAATCATCACAGTGCTCCCAGATCCAAATAACCATTTTCCTGTAACAAGCAGTCATTTTTCCTGTATTTTTCCTGTAGAGGTAGCATCAAATCCCTGTAAAAATTCCTGTAGGTTTTTCCATAAGCCACTAGTTTGTTATATGTGACTTTGTTCTTTATTTAAATTTAATATGTTGGCAGCCTTTTATCAGGAAAATGACTCTGATTTGCTGTTAGGTAATTAAATGATATGCCAAGATGGCCTTGGCATGATTTGGATTTACATGGAATCCATAAGGCAAAATGGGGGAATTTATTTATTTGTTGGGTTTTGTTGACCGGGTAGGCCCACTAAGACTAGAAGTCCCTTTTTCAGGGGTGATGGGGGTGGGGGTACAGATGGTAACCAACTGAAATTGTAACATGGCATAAATCCTTACTTGAACCAGATTAAGCTGTTGGTGGTATTTTTAGTTAATGTGGGAAATTTAGCCAGGACACCATGGAAACTCCCCTACCCTTTTTGTGAAGTGCCATAGGATGTTTAACAGTCACCTGAACAGGCAGACAGAAAATACAGCACCTCAGGAGTGCAGCCCCCTTCCCCATGCTGTACTACAGTGTCAGTTTTGGGATTTAAAGAGCTAGTGGAGCCAAACCAGGCAGACAGAAAAATAATATAAATTTTAAGAAGTTGGCAGTTATAAAATGTTATTTCTGAAGTACCTTTCTTTTTCCTTTTGCCCATCAGACAGTCTTCTATGTAATAATGTTGTGATGGATGTGTGGAACAGCTCTTAGCATAGCAGCTGACATATCTAGCTCTACTGTCCCTCACTACATCATCAGCATTGTGATTTCACTGATAGTGAAATCACAGGTGAATGACCTGGCAGTCACTGAACTGCTGTTCCTAAGCAGCAGTGATGTCACAGTCAGTGAGGTCACAATGCTGGTTATGTAGTGGCGGCAGTATAGCTAACAGTGTCAGCTTCCACAAACAGTGCTGTTCCACACATAACACATATTAACAGCAGGTAAACAATCTTCAAATTAAACAAAGAGATAAGAAAAAGTACCTCAGATATAAAAGGTAATGGTTGACTGCTTTTAAAATCTAATATTTGTATTAGGCAGTGCATTAGTTCTTTAACCAACATGACTGGTGTGGGAATAGAACACACAGCCTTCTGATCTTCCAGTCTCAGAGGCTAGTGTGCAACCTGTTGAGCCACTGACTCTGAGATGATATATGCTATAATATGAATATATGAAATAACAAAACATAGCACTCATTATTTCATGACCTATACTCAAAATTAATAATCAAAAGTCAGCCAGTCTTTCAAAAGATAATAGTAATGCCTGTAAACAAATGTATTGCAAATAAGTTAGAGAGGTGTGTATGTATATATATATATATATACACACACACACAAACTCCTCTGTGTGCAAGTACTGAGGCAATGGTTACCCCAAAGGGCATTTTCAAAGTCAAGTTTCAAAGAAATACAAAATCACACATTCCCCCACAATGCAAAGCATCATGGGCTGCATATGCAAATCACTACAGAATATTACGCTGGTTCAACTTTAAGCAGAAATTCATGGTGCCGAACGGCCTCTCGCACAGTTTGCAAAGGGTGCCAACAGAAGACATAGACACGTGTTTCGTCCGACCAGGACTCATCAGTATGCCTCATCTGTTTGACACCCCCAGTGGAATAGTAGCTACCCTAATAGATAGACCATCTGAGGTAGTTGGTTTCACATTCCACTGGGGTATTCAAACAAACAAGCCATCTGATGATCAAGTGGATGAACTGCGTGTCATTTGCAAACCGACTGAGCTTCCGACTTACCAGCCATTGCTGCATAAACGATCAGCATAATGTCTGTGGTGATTGCATATGCAACCCATGATATGTTTGCATTGTGGGGTCATGTGCGATTTTGTATTTCTTTGAAACTTGGCTTCCCGGCCAAATGCCCTTTGGGGTAACCAATGCCTCAATACTTGCACACAGAGGTTTTTTGTCTTTTAAATTGTTTTCTGTTTTAATTAGGTTCACCACAACATAACCAAGATAGACCATCTTAGGTTAGCTGGTTCATTCCAATGGGTGTCAAACAGACAAGGCATATTGATGAGTCCTGGTAGGATGAAACATATGTCTATGTCTTCTGTTGGCACCCTTTGCAAATGGTGTGAGAGGCTTTTCGGCACCATGCATTTCTGCTTAAAGTTGAATCACGTAATATTCTGTGGTGATTTGAATATGCAGTCCATGATGCTTTGCATTGTGGGGGCACGTGTGATTTTTGTATAAATATATATATATTTTCAAGTTCAAGTTTATTGCAGGAAAACTCCATTGAGCAAGCTCATTCACAAGGAGGTCTTGAGACATGTACACTGATGAAGAACATTACTTAAAATGAAATACTTGATAGAATAATAGTATAACATGTATTCATGTGTACACTTAGAACAAGCAGGATATTACATAAAAGGATACAACATCGGAAGACAATAGATAGTGAGAAGACATATGGTACATAGTGTGTAAGCACTTCAGGGTAGCATGCCAGCAATATAAGTCAGGGTAACTGGTGTTTGCAATAAATAATTTTAGTATATTGAGTAGTGACAGGGATTAAAAGATAAACAAAGTAATCGAGGCTTGGCAAGAGTGAGAGAAGTAATATATATGGAGAGAGAGCCAAGAATAGGATGGAAAGGAGAGCAGGTGTGGGATTCTTACAGTAGTGGTCACAGCTTGGAAGTCAGAAGCTAAGAGAATGTAGTTATGTCTTGGTTAAATGGTAGTGTGAACAATAAGTAAAACAAAATGGTTATATTAAATGCAAGCTGAAAATAGAAAATAGAGTTAAAAATCTATGTTTCGACCTTAGGTCTTCTTCATGAAATATCTAAAAGAGAAAAAAAAACAAGTTAGTGTAGAGGAGAGGTAAAATGAGAGAGAGAGAGATATATGTGAAGAAAGAAGAAAAGGGAGGCTCAGGGAGAAGAAGTGATAAATGCTAAGATTAAGAGAGAATCTGTGAAACAAAAAGGTGATGATGGGAAAGATAAAGCATAATGGGAGTGAAAGAGCTGGGGAAGTTCCCAGGTGGAGACTAATTAACAGGGCCTAGTAAGAAGGCTGAAAGGTGACAAATGTGTAGAAAGGAGACAGAAATGGAGACATATGGTGAAAATGAAAAATAAATTAAATGAGTTCAAAAACAAATAGACTTTAGGGAAAAAAAGGGATGGCTGAAAGATGTTAGTGGAAAATAAGTCTATCATTTAAACCAGAGGGCTGCTGGGAGCCAAGGCGGATAATCAGCTTGACTTCCATGTTTTTTCTATGGTCAGGATCCCAGAAGCCCTGCTGAAGGACACAAACAGAAAGGTCATTGACATTGTGGTCCCTGGAGATAAAGTGGGATACAATGGGTTTAGCAGTTTCACCATTCCTGACTGCTCTGTAATGTTCCCTGAAACGGTCAGCAAGCCACCTACCAGTTTCTCCAATGTAAATAGCTGTACACTTCCTACAAAGAATACAATACACCACATTAGTGGAGGTGCATGAGAACTCCTTGCTGATGTGAAAAACACCTGTAGGACC
This sequence comes from Neoceratodus forsteri, assembly GCA_016271365.2. Lineage (NCBI taxonomy): Eukaryota > Metazoa > Chordata > Ceratodontiformes > Ceratodontidae > Neoceratodus > Neoceratodus forsteri. The sequence goes on along the minus strand of CM057459.1, from coordinate 841,699,996 downwards.
CCGTATCTCAGTCACACTGGAAATAAATTTGCAGGTGTAGCAGCGAGTCCTGTTGCAAGGTTTGGTACCTGGGAGGGAGGAACTGTTAGGAGTTGGTAGGCTGCTTTTAACAAGGAGATTCCACAGGTTAGGTGGCTGGCGGTAGGAGGCAATAGGTGGTTCTGTAAAGGAAGCACCAATGTTAGGGTCAGTTTGCAAAATGGGAAAGTTACTAGTGATGATCCTGTGAAGAGAAGGTGTGCTCTGATGGAAAGGAAGAACTAGTGGAATTCGCCGTTGTTCCTGTGTGACAGTATCCCTCCTGCGGGGGTCAAGGTTACAGGGCACATTACTGACCTGGGAGAGTGCTCTGTCCACTGTACTTTTAGGGTATCCCCTGTTGATAAAAAAACTATGCATTATTTGGGTTTGCTCAGCAAAATCATCCTTTTCACTGCATAACCTGCGAAGTCTAAGAAACTGTGAATAAGGCAAGCCATTCTTGACATGTTTAGGATGGAAAGAGCTGTGGAGGAGGAAACTGTGAGAGTCAGTGGGTTTGTAGTAGACTGATGTCTTCAGACCAATGTTCTGGACTGACAGCTGGATATCCAGAAAAGGCAGTGTAGAGGAGGATACTTCAACAGTGTACTGAAGGGAAGGATGGGCCATGGTAAACTTGTCAAGGAAGACTTGGAGGTTCTCCCTGGAGCAGGAGGTGTCCCCTACACAGTCATCAATGTAGCGTCATCACTAGTAACTTTCCCATTTTGCAAACTGACCCTAACATTGGGGCTAAGTACAAAACTAGCCAGGAAAGTCTTAAATTATATGACTTTTACATTTTTTTCTATGTCATAGAGATATAAGCAATTTAGTATTCCAACTCCTCATTTTCTGCTCCGAGACCCATTATTATGCATACATTCTTTGTACTCACTGTCTTTCTCTATGAAGCTTTTGCAGAAAACCAGCCTGTGCATGTCCATTACTGTTACTGTTGCCCTTTCCGCTTGCGGTTCCATACCCGTTTTACTTACCGTTCATGTCTACGCCACCATGTGCATTATCCTTTGCATTTTCATTTGCGCTTGCGTTTCTGTTATTTTTTACCATCTGTGTCTACAGTACTGTTTCTCTTTCTGTTTTGCTTTGCGTCACCATGCCCATTACCATTTGCGTTTGCGGGTTCCATGTTACTATGTGACAAGACATCACATGGCGGACTGTTCTTGTGTATGCCACCGTGTGCGTTAACCTTTCTGTTCTCATTCACGCTTGCATTACCATGTGCACCACTGTTAGCACTTCTGTTTGCGTTGCTGTTCCTGTTACTATGTCACAAGGCATCACGTGGCTGGAGCGCGGGGCCCAATGGGCTCCACGCTCCCAGGGCCCCGTGCTCCTGCCTCTGCATTACATTCACTATTTCTCAATATCATTCTCAAAAAGAAGGGAAATTAGAGGCAAAAAACTCTGTTTAATGCATCAGTTAGGGTTGTTCCACAGCAACAAAAGTGAGGAAATTCAGTGTTAGTGTTAAACCCCCCCCCCTTGGACCACCCAGTCCACCCCCCAACTGGCATTGGGGTGTGCATTGGGGTCTTCAGTCCTAACTCTCACCCTATTCTCCTATACCTCTGCTTGTTTACGCATGTGATGAGGTAAGAGTTAGGCCGATTACCCCAATGTGCACCCCAATGCCAGTTGGGGGTGGGCTGGTGGTCCAATGGGGGTTTTCAACCCTAACACCGAATTTCCTCACTTTTGTCACTGTGGAACAACCCTAACTGATGCATTAAATGGAGTTTTTGCCTCTAATATATGTATATATATATATATATATATATATATATATATATATTTACTACTGAGAGACGACAGCCTCTCAGGCAAAAATAAAGTCTGTTTGTTTCTCATGACTATGCCTCTGTTGAGATGCATATATATATATATATATATATATATATATATATATATATATATATATGCTACTGGTGGTATGCAAAATATAAAGATAGTTCATGAAGTCTATGTTATGGAAAAAAATGTATTTAAATTAGAATATGAAAAATCTAAAGTGCGTAACATGGTGTCTTACTTGTTTAATTTCTAGTTATGTAAATAAAAGCATCTTTTTATAATACCATGACTTCTGCTTCTATTTATGGGCTGTAGTGTGGATTTTTCATTGTTTTTTTTGTGTTCATTCTGGGGGGGCTTAAACAACATTTCATCTTAGGACACCATTGTATGTTAAACTTTGGAATATAGCAATTTTGTTGTAACTTGGATCTTTCTAATATTCCTGAACAACCATGCTGTACAGCCTTCAACACCTTTGTTTCTAAGACAGACAACTCTGCATCTCCTAGTTAAAAAAGGAAATGTTATTTTTTAGAAATTTTTTTTCAGCAGTTAACGTGTGCTACAGGGACACCACATTATCACAGTGATACTTTCTCACCATACAAACTAAAGCTAACTACTACTTGTTCATAAAACAATGCCATATTGACAAACACACAACTAAGCTACTTACAAAGAACTATATACATTTAATTACACTCTGTACAATGTACAGTGATCCCTCAATTATCTGCCCAACTTGGGTCCACAGTTTTTGGGTGGATAAAAGAGGGTGGTGGATAATGAAGAGTGCCTGAAAATATAAACCTGAATATTGTGATGTTAAATACAGAACACTGTATCCGGTAGCAGGGTGTTATGGTGTTGCCGGTGACAAAATGGACACATTTTTTGATTTTCTGCATATAAATTATATACAGTTATCTTCAAAGTTATTAATCAACAGACTAATATTATGCTTCTATTATGCCTTAGAGAAAAAATTATCTTGGCATAAACAGAATTTTAGGTCTCCCTGGGTCAAAAATATTCAACGTATTTTGGGCAGTGTTAATATGCTTCATCTTTGGACAGATTGGGAGAAATCAATATCAATATCTTATGTGTTTAAGGAGTATGTTAAAAAGAAAATACTTAGGCTTGCCTATGATAAGCAAATGGAGCTCCTCAGAGTTCAACGTTAGGCCAGGTGGTTAGCTCAAAATAAAATTGATGTATTTATAGAGAAATATCTTACTCTTGGGCTGTCCCTGTTAGAAAGAAAAATGATTACTTGGGCAAGACTGGGAATCATCTGTTCTAAATATGCTTTTTTTTTTTAATAAGACGACTCCACCCAATTTAGGTTTGGAGTTTTGTAGATGTAACAAGGGTTTTCAAGAAGATCTTTATCATATTACGGTACAGTGCCCTTTATATAAAACCCCGCGGTTTAATCTGTTAAATGATTTCCTTATTAAATATGTGAATGCAAAATATGATATTTTATTCATACTTCTTCACCCTCAGACATTGGAGGCGGCTAAGATGGTTTCAAGTTTTTTTTATCAAGTGTTGAAACACAAAGAAAAACGTCTCTCTGCCTATGACAATTAATTTGTTCATGGATTTTTATGTGTCAAAATTTTAAATGTAATATTAGATTTAATATTTTTTTTCTTCTTTTTTGTATATAATTTTATGCTTTTAGTATGTTGCAAAGGCTTGATTGCTGATCAATAAAACATTGAACCTTAAAAACAGTTATCTTTATTTTGTATGCAAAAATATTTTAAAAAACACAGCATAGCAGCTTATTATAGCCAAGCTGTGTGAGGTTCACAATTACAGCACCATAGTATAGCAGAGCAGTATGAGGTTCAAAATCACAGCTGTATAATTGTAGTCACAAACTTGAGTTATGTAAGCTTGAAGTAGTCTATAATAGACATTTGCTTAGCTTTCACAGAAGCAAGCTGTCTTATTTTGCAATGTAGGAAAATGCACTTCTGAATATCTGTCTCATCTGCAAGCTCATAAGACTCAAAAAATCTAAGCACAGTGTTTATTGCATCCCTTTCCTCCACTACAGAAGGTAGTTTTATCTCCTGTTCTAGGGTGTCATCATTGCCAACTTGTGATTCTGTGGGTTCTAAGAAATCATCTGGGGCCTTTAAATTTGCCATCATTGTTACAAATTCATCATCAGTGACACTTTCAAAAACATCACAATCATTTTCAAAAGACACATATTCAGCAGCTGAAATTCTCATTTCTGCTTTAACATCCATTGTACCAGATACAGTTCTTATCAGATCATTCAATTCAGTGCATTCTTGTTCTGTAACTTCTGGCATCAATCTTGGCACTGACAAGGGCCTAGGAATTATGCCAGTATGAAACCAGCAGTTTTGAACTGTCTCTGCTGTAACAGAAGCCCAAGCGACTTTAATAAACCTAATGGCAGCACTAAGTAGCAGTGCCTGTGGTTTCCCAGAGTCAACGCATTCAATTAAATGCTGAAGGGGCTGCCTTCTGTAATGACCTTTAAAAGACTGAATAATGCTTGCATCTAGAGGCTGAAGGTGGCTTGTGGTGGTTGGTGGGAGAAAATGAATTTTTACATTTCCAAAACATTTGGGGATGATATGTATTGGTGCATTGTCCAGAAGCAACAAAATCTTCCTTTTTTTTTCTCATTGAAATGTTGAGCTCATTCAACCACTGTGCAAAAATGGAAGAGTCCATCCAAGCCTTTCTGTTTGATCTGTATTCTACATAAAGACCAGCATTAAATGATTTGAAGCACCTGGGGTTTGCAGATTTTGCTATAACTAAAGGTATCAGCTTTTCAGTGCCATCTGCATTGCAAGTTAGAGCAACAGTAATTCTGTCCTGGCATCTCTTGACACCTTTCTTGAAATCATTGGTGGTCAGGGGAACGGTCAGGAAATGTTTAAAAAAAAAGTCCAGTTTCATCCATGTTATAACAGTCCTGAGCTTCATACTGCTCTGCTACACATCTGGCAGTAAGCATGCCCTCACTGATAACCTCTTTACTAATGCCTGCACTCTCCCCAGATATAATGTGGCAAGCAATATTATTTCTGCTCTTAAATTTCTGTAGCCATCCATTTGAGTAAGAAAAATCAGACACATTTAATTGGCCCCCCAAAATACTTAGCTTTGTGCTTTAGGATTTTGTCTGTGACCGGAATATTGTGTGCTCTGGTGTTGCTGAACCACAGAAATAACGCCTCCTCCAGATCACCGTGTTTTGGTGTTCTCTTTGACTTTCAGTCAGCGGCAGCAGCTACAACCTCAGGCCACTCATCTCTGTGGGAAAGAACATCTCCAATGGTCCGTCAGGCCATGGGCCGGCACCACAGTGTAGAAAAATGACGAGCAACCTCCTGGTGGGTTGCTTTCAGGTTATCAACAGAAAACTTAACAATCAGGCTCTTCTGAGCCACAGTAAGAGTAAGACGAGATCGCTTTCCACTTGCCAACTCTGCCATCATTTCCCCAGACTGACCAACACTTTCATTCACCAGATAGCGAAACTGAAGATCATCAAATGCTTACAGACTTTATAACAGACAGATTTCAATAAAGCTAAATTGCAGTACTAATTAGTACTCAGGTGAAAGGGTTTTAAATAAGGGCAGACAGGAGCTGACAGGGTGGACTTACGTGGATTCACCAGATAGCGAAACTGAAGACCATCAAATGCTTTCAAATGCTTACAGACTTTATAACAGACAGATTTCACTAAAGCTAAATTGCAGCACTAATGACTACTCAGGTGAAAGGGTTTTAAATAAGGGCAGACAGGGGCTGACAGGGTGGACTTACGTGCTCGGCTAACAAAGTGGGCTAATTGATGCACAAATGATTTCACACTACAACACGCTGTGAATTTTTGATGTGATGGCGATGGCAATGGCGGAATACAGAGGGCAATTTCAATTACAATGTGGGCAAGTGGGAAGATTAAAGAATGGCGGATGGTGGACAGTGAGGGAGGTTGATTATGGAGTGCAATAACATGACATTAAATCGGGACGGGAGGTAAGAATGGCGATAACAGAGGGTGGCGGATAATCGAGGGGTGAATAAGTGAGGGAGCACTGTATATGAATTTGCCTGATATGTCTCAGCCCTCCTCATACCAGCTAATCCCAAACCTACAAAAGAGTGATGGAATCCAATGTAATACATTAATAAAGAATAACCATCAAAATAATACATTGATAAAATGACTGTTGGGTTTGAGGTAAAAGGCACAGCTAAGGGTTTTGTAGTGGATACAATGTTCCTAGACTTTACTAACGCATTTAACAGCATGATGCACAGAATGTTTCTGCACAAAATGAAAGACCATTGGGGTGGCTCCAGAGATAAAGAGATGGATGAAGAATTTGCTGGAGGAAAGGAGGCAAAGAGTGATCATTAATGGAGTTCCATCAGGGCAGGAAAGGGAGACTAGTGTGGTACCACATGGTTGGCACTGGGTCCGATTCTGTTCAATATTTTCATTGGAGACATTATGGAAGGGCTTAAGGGTAATGTCTATCTATTTACAGACAGTACAAATCTCTGCTCTAGAGTATGCACTGTTGCTGAGGTAGACAAAATGAAAAGGGATTTGCACAAACTAGAGGAGTGGCCAAAGTGTGACAGTTGAGATTAAATGCCAAAAAGTGCAATGTTATGCCCAAAGGGAATAGTAATCTAAAAGCAGAGTACTGGAAGTGATAGAGCAGGAGAGACAACTTGGTATAATCATATATAATGATCTCATGGTGACTAAGCAATGCAAGGGAGCAGAAGCGAGGGCCACTAAAATGCTGGGATGCATAGGCATGAGTATTATGAGCAGAAGGGGGGGAGGTGGCAATGCCACTTCAAACAGCTGGTGAGGACAGACCTTGAATATGGTGTCCAGTTCTGGAGACTGTACCTCAGGAGGAATGTGGAGAAAGTGGAGAGGGTCCAGAAGAGGGCAATGAAAATGGAGCGAGGACTTAGCCATTTGACATATGAGGAGAGGTTGAAAGATCTCAACATGTATACCTTGGAGCAAAGGATGGAAAGGGTGGACATGATAGAGACCATTAAGTACCAAAAGAGTATAAACAAGGTCCCAGATAGCAGTATATTCCAGAATAAAAGGCTCTTAAGCACAAGGGATTTTGACATGAAGATAGACAGTGGATGATTCTAGGGAAATATCAGGAAACACCACTTCAAAGAATGGGTTGTAGAAGGGTGGAATCCACTCCCTGAGGGAGTGGTGGGGGCCAAACCAGTGATGGGATTCAAGGTTGCATGGGATATGTACAAAGCAATTCGGGAGATGGGGGGATTACCCAGGTCACCTAGGATCCTTGAGTAATATGGAGATAGAACACTTGGGCAGATTCGGTGGGCCTGGAAGTCCTTATCTGCTGACAGTTTTTTTTTTCACGTTAACTAGCTGCAACAGTAGACAGTCATGGGAGGTATCCAGCAATGTCTAACTCCTGGTGATTTTGGCCACCAGGATCTCCCAATTAATGTTTGGCAGATTCAGTTATCTGACCACCACGGCTCCTCCATTGGGAAGCAGTAAAGCATAGTCATTGGGGCACTGAGATGCACACTATGACCTGGAAATGATAGACCTATCAGTCTGACCTCAGTGGTGGATACAATTATAGACTCTCTGCTAAAGAAAAGGATAACAGAAAACTTTGAATCAAGTGGAACCAAAGATCGAAGGCAACACAGATTCGGATAAGGAAAGTCATGTCAAACTAATCTGATTGATTTCTTTGAATGGGTCACTAGGGAGGTGGATTATGGGGGAGCTGTTGATGTGGCCTACCTTGACGTCAGCAAGGCATTTAACATTGTTCCACATAGGAGACGTGAATAAGCTTGGCAGCCTGGGACTGGGGTATAAGGTGGTGAATTTGGGTTTGAAACTGGCTGAAAGTTAGGAAACAGGGTGGTGATAAATGAGATAAAATCCAAAATAGGGAGGGTGATCATCAGGGTGCCACATGGTTCAGTTCTTGGACCAGTGCTGTTTAATATCTACATCAGTGACATTGCAAAGAGGCTGGAGGGGAATATGTGCCTCTTTGCAAATGATACAAAGATCTGCAATAGGCTGGACAGTCAAGGATGGGTGGAGAGAATAAGGAGGGACCTAGCTAAAATGGAAGAGTGGTCCAGAATGTGGCAACTAGGATTCAATGTGAAGAAGTGTAAAATCATGCACTTGGGGAATAAGAATCCAGGAGAGGACTACATGATGAAAGGGGAGATATTAGCAGTCACAAAACAGAAAAGGGATCTGGGGGTCATCATATCTGATAACTTAATGGTTGCCAAAAAATGTGCCAAGGCAGTGGGGAGAGCCAGTGGTATGCTCAGGTGCAATTGAAGAGGTATCACTAACAGAAAAAAAAGAAATCATAATGCCACTTTCTAGGTCATTGGTGAGACCTCATTTGGAGTATTGCATCCCTCATCTCAGAAAGGATATAGACAGGGTTGAAACTGTTCAAGACAGGGCAAGAAAAATGGTACAGGGTCTGTACCACATATCATATGAGGAGAGACTACAGGAAATCAATATGTACACCATGAAGGAGATGAAGGAGAGGGGAGACATGATAGACATCTTCAAGTACCTCAAGGGAATTAATAAGGTATAGGAGGGAAGACTCCTTCAGAACAGAACCTGCCCTAAAACAACAAAAGGGCATAATATGAAACTACAAGGGAGTAGACAGAGTGATAATGTAAAGTAGTACTTTTTTACGGAAAGGGTTGTGGATGCTTGGAATAACCTGCCTCAGGAGCTGGTTGGGGCAAACACAGCTGGGGGTTAAACAGACATGGAATAGACATGAGGAAATCCAAAAGAGGGGTGGAGAGGCAGCAGCAGTGGACTAGTAGGGTCAGTAGCAGCTAATTAAAGGTAGGCTATACAGGCAGATTGGATGGGCCTAGCAGTCCTTATCTGCCATTAATTTCTATGTTTATAAATCTATAGACTTTGTCTGAATTCCCTCAGCCCCTGCTTGCGTAATGTGTGACCCTGATTTCTAGCAGCTCAACACTACCTTTATTTGCTTACATCCATGATTGTTGACATAGTAAAAGACTATCAACTTTTAATACTTGAAAACCCCTTTTTCTTACCTTGGGAATGAAATAAAGCAAAAACAAAGTCATATATATTGAGGTTTTGGTTTGCCTAACTGCCCACCAAGTTATTTATATTATTGTTAACTGTTACTGCTGCTTTAAGAATTTTAATCTGTGTTGGGTGGACTATCAGAAAAAAAGGTTTGCTACTCTGAGACTCAAACAATAGGTATGAGAAAAGGTGTGAGTTGTACCATTTACCTAATGGAACAATAACTGCAAAGCTTGCTTTTGAATAGCACAGTACACTTCTGGCAAGGCATGCTTTCAGTCTGAATGGGGCTGGCAGTATAGCATAGGGGTTAGAGTAACAAGATGTAAATGAGCTTGGTGCATCCAGCAGACCTGTGTTTTATTCCCACAACCTACACTTACATAGTGTGTGACTCTGAACAAGTCATTTATCCTCTCCAGTGTTCCTAGGTCACTCCTGCAAACAGGCATGTGTGCCTAGTGGGCCTTATCTGATTAACAAAGAATAAAATATATTGAATTTGATGCAATTGTTTGATGAGTCTGAATGGCTCTTCAAGTTATACATGTGAATGTGCTTTTGGGGGTGTTGGTAACAGTGATCCATTGCTTGGTGGTCTGGCACAAATGCACACATTCAAAGACAGTCTTTTCACAGGTTCCAAACAATTATTTTAACATCTCTTTTCCCAAGAGAAATCTATGGAGGGCCTTACACACGCACAGGGTACATGAAAACATTGCTGAAAAGCAACATCCTTTACTTTGAAATTAAGAAAAAACTCAAACTTTCAAAAAGAAAAGTGTCCTTACATATAAGTATGTTAGCACTCTGCAGTCATCTTGGGGAAAAAGATGTAAATTACACATTTAAAGCTGTGTTCAATACAAAGGAAACAGCCACTTTAGTCTCCCCTGTACTGAACATCGACTGGAGCAACTAAACAGCCCAAATGTTTCAAAAAAGCAAAAAAAAAGTAAAAAAAGCACTCGCATTGAAGGTAACTATGAGCTAGTTACAGGCCAGAGCTGGCTCCTGTTACAAAACTTTTTTTACATCTCTTTTCACCAGAAATGGCCATGCAGGGCCTTACATGCAATACATAGTACACCAAACAATTACTCAAAAGCACCAGAACATGCTCTGAAGTACATCCAAAAATCTAACTTTCAAATAAAAAGGTGCTTACAGAATAATTTATTAAACCTCTGCATGCATCTGGGGAAAATAGATTTAAATTGAGCATTTAGAGTTGTGAAATTGGCCCAAGCTTATGTTCAGTATAAAGTAACCATCCTTTTTAGTTTCCCCTGTACTGAACATCGACTGAAACAACAAAACAACTCAAATGTTACAAAAATAAAAAAAAAATTGAAAATACACTAGCATCGATAGTAACTATAGACCAGTTACAGGCCAGAGCTGAGCCAGGTTACAAAACTTTATTTTACATCTCTTTTCACAGGAAAAGGCCATGCAGGACCTTACATGCAGCACACAGTACACCAAACAATTACTCAAAAGCACCCGAACTTGCTCTGAAATACAATAAAAAAATCCAACTTTAAAATACAAAGGTGCTTATAGATGAACTTGTAAAACCTATGCAGGCATCTGAGGAAAAGAAGTTTAAATTAAGCATTTAAAGATGTGAGATTGGTCCAAGCTTATGTACAGTACAAAGGAACTAGCCTTTTTAGTTTCCTTTGTACTAAACATCAACTAAAACAACCAAACAACACAAAAGTTACAAAAAGTAAAAAAAAAATGTGAAAATACACTAGCTTCAAAGGTAACTATGGGCTAGTTACAGGCCAGAGCCAGACCAGGTTGCAAATCTTTATTTTACATCTCTTTTCACCAGATAAGGCCATGCAGGGCCTTGCGCACATCACATGGTACACCAAACATTTATTCAAAAGCACTTGAACATGCCCAGAAATGCATTAAAAAATTAACATTTCAAATACAAGGTGCTTACAGATAAACTTGTAAGAACTCTACAGGCATCTGGGGAAAAAAAATGTAAATTCAGCATTTAAAGCTGTGAGATGGCCCAAACTTATGTTCAGTACAAAGGAAACAGCCCTTTTAGTTTTCCCTGTACTGAACATAGATTGAAACAACCAAACAGCCTAAATGTTAAAAAAAAACTCTAAATGCAAAAAAAGAACTAGCATTGAAGGCAAATAAGGGTGAGTCATTGGTCAGTCTTGGCCCAGGTTACAAAAAATATTTTACATCTGTTTTCCCCAAAACACCCATGCAGGGCCTTAAGTGAAGCATCCTGTACACCAAGGAGTTATGTCTAGAATTATTGCAGGTGAAACAACCAATGCAGAAAAGTACAGTTGCTGAAAACGCAGGAAGGGATGACCAGAAGGCAGACGTGCATTTGAAGATAATGCTGGCTGACTGCGAAGCATATGTTCATTACGAAGGAACAATGTGAGGATGACAGAACATTCACTGGCCAAAAGTGCGACTGAAAGAAATAGAACTGCTAGTCAAGCATTTTTAAAGACCCGGTGGATGACAAAGTCAGGTGCTGATCTATACTTTCAATTCTCATTTGTCTGGACTGCAGCTAGGACAGTACCTTACGTGGGTAAATATGGGACACTAAGGAGGGATCACTGCAAACTGTAAAAATGAGCAAAAAAGTAAAACTTATAGAAAGAAACTAATTTTACAATATGAAAGGGGTCATGAAAATGCATCATAGCAGAGAGCTGTACTGAAATTGCACAGCTCTATAATAAATGGATAACACCAGTCCAGCAAGGCATATAAAGGACAACACATGTGAATGTAAGAGGGCAATCCAAAGTGGAAAAAATTGCAAAAATACATTTATTTAACCAAAGCCTCTAAGTAGGGGGATACAACATGCTATCTATCAATGAATGGAATCAAAGTTTGTTAAGTGGAGCACTGTGTGCATGCAAATAACTACAGCACAATTTGTGATAAGCAGGAATGTCATAAATGGATGCCAATTTAAGATAGTGAGAAGGCAGTTGAAGGGCCATAGTAAACAAAATCAAATTTAACAACAGGTCATGTTATGCCTAGTATGTCTTATGATAGATCACTACAAAACTGAGATGGAATAAAAGCAATATAATACTGTTTTAAACAGTCACAGGGTCAAATTGTGCATAAGGTATGAATCTCTCCAGTACTGTACACAGAATCATATATACTGTGTATATATATATATATATATATATATATACACACATACATGCGCACCCTCACACACACACACACACACACATATGCTATTTTTTGCATCTTTCATTTGTTACTTTTTACACAAGTTCTTTCAGACTTTTTTCTGACCACCTGATGGAATCTTGAATGAGCTACATTAATGTTATTATTTTCTTCAAGGCCCTGACCCTGCAGCTAAATACACACTCAGTACATTATATTATAAAATGAAAAAAAAAATGGCCTTCTGTTTCCAGTTGTTTGATCAGGGCCTTTTATAGAAATTATGCAAGATTACATCACTAGGAAATAAAAATATTACTATTCAGACCTTCTTACTGTATAAATTGCCCATTCTAACCACAAACAATATATTTATGTTCCACTGGCTGCACAAGTTGGCCCAAAACACAAGAAAAAATCAACTGTTGTCCTCTACAAACTTATTTCTCAGTTGTTTTGACTTTTTTATAATTCCATATGGGAACATAAGGAATCAGATATTATACACGTGCTTAAAATCAAGAGAACAAGCGATGCTTTTTTTTCCCGAACTGTGAACAGTTAAACCTTTTTTGGCAGGTGTCCAAATAAATCCAGAGACCTCTCTTTCTTGACAGGTTCTTTATCTGTTATCTTTGTAAAACAGGCATTGCCCTTGCTGTGAAAGCAATTGATGACTTTTGAAGAAAGCTCCAGCATTCTCAGCTTGAGACATTCTATCTAATGTGAATAAGTGTTTGTTTTAAATTTACTGCACCTGGGTTTTAAATCTTGGGCAGTGGTTCCCAGTATAAATACATAAATACAGTTTTCCTTCCCTATCCAGTTTTCAACCCATAAATCCTGTAAAATATAGTAATCCCTATATAGCTGGGATCACTGTCATCAAAAACTGGCATGCTGCTGATCCAGTCCTCTTTGAATTTACTTAGCTACATGCTGCTTTCTGTATGTATGGGTGTGTGTGTGTGTGTGTGTAAATTCCAGACAACATATAATGAGTAAACCCTAGGTTGATGAAAGAAATAGAACACATCTATTAGACTGAACTGCAGAGGATAGAACAGCTGATTAAAAGTTTTTTTTTTTTGTTGTTATTATCCTGAGAAGTTCTAAGGTACCATACAGTAGCACCCCCTTCAGATGCCTTTAACATAGAACAGCAAATAAAAATCAGAGGGGGAGTACAGTACTTTACAGCTGGGAGAAATACATCCAAATATCTAAAAAAGGAGTTCCAACGAAAAGCCATTTTAGAGCTACAGTCTGATCGATGACAGAAGGGCTGTAGGCTCCTCCCACAGCCCTAAAATGGTAGGATACAATTTTTTGCTGGATAACTAGTGCTGCTGCTCTAGCTGCATTTATGCATAAGCAAATCATTTTCACACATTAAACAGTAGGATTAATGGTTGGTGTGAAGACAGAAGTTACCACTTTGTGGGACAGGAGACAGCAAAGGGGGAAGGGAAAGGGGAACTTGCTTAAGCAGGAAAGGGACACTAAGCCAGAACTTGTTTCCAGGTGCAAACTGGGAGCACAAGGCAGTTAAGTGACTTGCTTAGTGTCACACTGTATGCAACAGTTGGCCAATGGAATTCAAACCCAGTTCTAGAGGTTTAAAAACATAAAAACTGATGGCAGATAAGGACTGCCAGGCCCATTCAGTCTGTCTGTATACATTACCTTTAATTAGCTGCCTCTGACCCTATTGGTCCTCTGCTACTGCCTCTCCTTCCCCCACCTTGGGCTCCTTCAAGTCTATCCCATGTCTGTTTATATCCCCTACTGTGTTTGCCCCCACCACATAGAAACATAGAAACATAGAATTTGATGGCAGATAAGGACCGCTTGGCCCACCCAGTCTGCCCATTTCCCTGCCTACTGGATAAGCTGCAGATCCTAGTTAACCAGCAGCCTACTTCTTCCTACCCCCATCCCATAGAATTGCCTTATGACTGTCCCATGCATGCTTGAATTCCACCACTGTTTTTGACTCCACGACCTCCTCCGGAAGGCCGTTCCATGCATCCACAACCCTATCTGTGAAAAAATACTTCCTTAAATTACCTCTGAGCCGCCCCTCTCTATCTTCAAATTGTGCCCCCTTGTTCTTGCACACCTCTTTTTTTGAAAGATGCTACCCTCTTGGACTTTGCTGATTCCCTTGAGGTACTTGAAAGTTTCTATCATGTCCCCCTCTCCCTCCTTTCCTCGAGGCTATACATATTAAGCTCCTTTAGTCTCTCTTCATATGTCTTCCGGTGCAGACCCTGCACCATTTTAGGTGCCCTCCTCTGGACAGCTTCCATCCTGTCTATGTCTTTGCGAAGACTGGGTCTCCAGAACTGCACGCAGTACTCCAGATGGGGTCTGACCAGCTGTCTGTACAGATGGATAATAACTTCCTGTTTTCTACTGGTGATGCCTCTCCCTATGCATCCCAATATCCCCCCAGCCCTCATTGCTGCCCTCTCACATTGCTTGCCTACCTTTAGGTCATCTGATATGACTACCCCCAGGTCCCTTTCCATTTTTGTTGTTGTTAGTATCTCACCCCCATTGTGTACTCTTCCCCTGGGTTTTTGTTTCCCAGGTGCATTACCTTGCACTTCTTAGCATTGAATCTAAGCTACCATACATTTGACCATTCCTCTAACCTTTCCAAGTCCCTTTTCATCCTTTCCACCCCACCTTGTGCATCAACTCTGTTGCAGATCTTTGTGTCATCTGCAAAGAGACATACTTTTCCTTCCAGTCCCTCTGCAATGTCGCTTATAAAGACATTTAAGAGGACTGGTCCTAATACTGAACCCTGCGGTACCCCACTAGTAACCCGCCTTTCATCAGAGTGGACTCCATTTACTATTACTCTCTGTGTCCTATTTTCCAGCCAATTTTTTACCCAGGCTGTCATCTTGGGACCCACTCCCAGGCTAGCTAACTTGTATATTAATCTTTTGTGTGGGACTGTGTCAAATTCCTTGCTAAAGTCTAGGTAGGCCATGTCCACAGCCCCTCCCTGATCTACTACTTTGGTCACCCAGTCAAAGAAATCTATCAGATTTGTCTGGCATGACCTTCCTGCTGTGAATCCATGCTGCCTTGGGTCCTGTGCCCCTCTGGCCTCTAGATACTCAACAATTCTTAACTTCAGAAGTGATTCCATCATTTTCCCTACCACTGAGGTTAAACTAACAGGTCTGTAGTTTCCTGCTTCTGCCTTGCTCCCACTTTTCTGAAGGGGAATCACATCTGCCCTCCTCCAGTCCTCGGGTACCACCCCATCCTCCCATGATTTGTTAAACAGGGTAGTCAGTGGTGTCACTAATTCTACCCTTAGTTCTTTTAGAATTCTGGGATGAATCCCATCAGGCCCCATTGCTTTGTCCACCTTCAGTTTTAAGAGTTCTTTCAGAACCCTTTCTTCTGTAAATGGGCTGGTATCAACTTCTGTATCCAGTATGTTTCTACTGTTTGTTCTAGGTACCCCCCTCTTCCTTTGTAAATACTGAGCAAAAATATTTGTTTAGTATCTCTGCCTTTTCACAGTCTCCTCTTCCCACCCTCCCCTCTTTGTTAAGCCTCACTATCCTCCTTTGGTCTTCCTTCGCTCCCTGATGTACCTATAAAAGGTTTTATCCCCCTTCTTAACTGAGTTGGCTATCTTTTCCTCGGTTTGGGCCTTTGCTGTTCTGACTGCCTTCCCAGCTTCCTTTTGCTTTAACTGATACAGTTCTCTGTCCTGCTCCTTCTGTGATTCCTTGTACTTCCTGAAAGCTTTCTTTTCTCTTGAACCTTCACTGCCACTTCCTTTGAGAACCATAGTGGTTTCTTACATCATTTAGTTTTGTTTATTTGCTTCACACAAAAGCTTGTTGCCTCTGTGATGGCAGTTTTTATTATTCCCCATTGTTCTTCCACCCCTCCTTCCTGCCCATTTGCTAGTGCATTCCTTAGGCACTTACCCATTTTGGCAAAGTCAGCCCTCGTAAAGTCCAGTACCTTTGCCTTTGTATGGCTGGACTCTATTGCTGTGTTTATTGTGAACCATACTGTTCGATGGTCGCTAGTTCCCAGATGGCTACCCACTTCTACATCTGTGATCCTGTCTTCATCTCCATTTGAGAGAACCAGGTCTAAGACTGCTCCCTCTCAAGTGGGCTCCAATACTAGTTGTCTAAGGCATGCCCCCTGTAGGGCATCTAGAATAACCCCACTCTTCGAAGTGGCTGCTGCAACTGCACTCCAGTTAACATCTGGCATATTCACCACCTCCTGGGGGAGGCCATTCCAAACATTCACCACCCTTTCCATGAAAAATGATTTCCTCACATTGTCTTTCTGTCTACCCCCTTCCAGTCTCATGTCATGCCCTCTTGTTTTTTGGGCAGCTTCTCTTCTGACAGATGCTGCCCTCCTGTACTTTATTAATTCTCTTGAGGTAGCTGAGGGTTTCTATCGTGTCTCTCCTCTTCTTCCTCTCCTCCAAGGTGTACATATTGAGTTCCTGTAGTCTCTCCTTGTATGATATGTGGTGCAGGCCCTTTACCATTTTTGTTGCCCATCTCTGAACTGTCTCCACTCTGTCTATATCCTTCCTGAGATGAGGCCTCCAGAACTGGATAAAGTACTCCAGATGAGGTCTCACCATTGACCTGTATAGTGGCAGTATGCCTTCCTATTTTCTTTTGGTGATACCTCTCCCTATGCACCCCAGCATCCCAGTGACTCTCCCCACTGGCTTGGCACATTGATTGGCCTCCATTAGGTCATCAGTTATGATGACCCCAGATCTCTTTCCTGTTTTCTGGCCACTAATATCTACCCCTTCATCATGTAGTCCTCCCCTTGGTTCCTGCACCCCAAGTGCATGATTTTATACTTCTTCACATTGAATCCTAGTTGCCAGAGTCTGGACCTCTCTTCCATTTTATTTAGGTCCCTCTTTATTCTCTTCAGCCTTCCTGGACTGTCCACCTTATTGCAGATCTTTGTGTTGTCTTCAAAGAGGCACATCCTCCCCGCTCCAGCCCCTTTGAAATGTTGCTGATGTAGATATTAAAAAGCACTGGTCCAAGAACTGAACACTGTGGCACTCCACTGGTCACCCTCCCTACTTCAGATTTAGCCCTGTTACCACCACCCTGTGTGTCTACCCTTCAACTATTTTCAAGCTCAGTTCACCACCTTGTGTCCCTGTCCCAGGCTGCCCAGCTTGTTCATAAGCCTCCTATGTGGAATGGTGTTGAATGCCTTGTTGAAGTCCAGGTAGGCCACATCCACTGCTCCCCTGATCCACCTCCCTAGTGACCCAGTCATAGAAAACAATCAGATTAGTTTGACATGACTATCCTGTTATGAATCTGTGTTGCCTTGGATTGTGTGCTTCACTTGATTCAAGGTGTGCTACTATCCTTTTCTTTAGCAGGTATTCCATAATTTTACCCACCACTGAGGGGAGACTGACAGGTCTATAGTTCCAGCCTATATTGTGCAGCTCAGTGCCCTAACCACTATGCTTTACTGCTTCCTAATGGGGGAAGTGGTGGTGGTAAGAGATCTGAATCTGCCAGACATTGATTGGGGGGTCCTGGTGACCAAAATCACTGGGAATCAGGCACTGCTGGATGCCTCCCAGTCAGCTAGTTTACATAAAAACATAGAAACAGAAATTGTCTGCAGATAAGAACATCCAGGCCCACACGGTCTGCCCAAGTGTTCTATCTCCATGTCACCCAAGGACCCTAGGTGATCCAGTTAATCCCCCAACCCCTCTCCAGAATCCCCTTGTATCTATCCCAAGCAACCTTGAATCCCATCACTGTTTTGACCCCCTCCACTTCATCAAGAAGTGCATTCCACCCATCCACTACCCTTTCTGTGAAGTAATGTATCCTAATGTTTCCCTTGAATCTCCCCCCTTCTATCTTCATGTCACAACCCCTTATCCTTGAGAGCCTCTTGTTCTGGAATATACTGCTATCCTGGACCTTGTTTATATTCTTCTGGTACTTAAAGGTCACTATACTGTCTTCTCTTTTCTATATTTGTCAACAATCTACCAGCTGCTGCTACCAACTATAGTACTATCCTATACATGAATGACCTGGTCATCCTCACCCATCCCTGGGACTTTGGGGTCATCAGCCATTGACTGAGTGAGAATTTCAGAAATATCCAGTCCTGGATAATGATTCACAAGTTGGTCCTCAACTTAAAAAAAACTCATGCCATGCTTTTTGGATCCATAGCCAAGATTAAGGCCTCCCCTGCCCCTCTGTGTGTTACTCGTGTCAGTGGTACTCCTCTTCTAACCACTGACTCTAACAAATACCTTGGGGTGACACTGGATCACCAACTTGACCTTGGGTGCCATATCCAAAATGTATGAATAGCTGTCAATGGCAAACTGGGTCTGGCCTACAGAGCAAAGAAAAAAATCTTATGTCTGCTGCTCGCCTTGCATTGGCCAGAGGAGTGTTGCTTCCCTCTCTTTGTTATGGACTTCTCCTGTTTGCATACACCTCCAAAGTTCACCTCACTAGATGGAACACAACCTACAATAACATTTTCCACTTTGCACTTGCTGCCCCTCGCCTCACCCACCACTGTGACCTATATGACAAACTTGGGTGGCTCTCCCCACCCAACCACATGAACTTTGTCCTGGACTGATTCATGTGCAAGGTGCTCAATACTGGCACTCCCTCAGGGCTGGCTGAGTTTCTCAAACTGGCTGTCTCTTCTACCTACTCCCTCAGGTCTCTGTACCCAGGTGTTCTTAAAGTCCATATCACCCACACTCAAATGGGGGACAGGGATTTTGCTTCATGTGCCCCTAGGCTATGGAACTCCTTTCCCACTCAAGACCACTCCTCCCGTCTCCCACTCATGCCTCTGGAGCTCCCAGTGGTATCACTTGAAGCTCTCCTCTGCATGTGGGTGTCCTAGACCTCCATAGCTAGTTCTGGTCCCCTGCACCGGACTCATATGTCCTTCCTGGCACCCCTCTTGCAGCTCCTGCTGATGCAGCGTGTCTAACTGGACTCTGAGGTGCATATAAAGTATTGTTTCTCTGTTTCAGGAGATACTCAGACTGAGGCTCTGTTTGTGGCTCGGAGCCATATATACCTTGTAAAATTGTACTGTTCTTAGCCTTGGTGTCTCTATGTATATATATTTCTCTACATGTCTTAACTATGTTTACTGTCTACTGGTTACGTTACCATGGTTCTATTTTGACTCTGTATACTGCCTAACTTGTGTCATGTTGTCCTCTGTATGAACCTGTATGTCACTGTGTCTGTATCTCATTGTATTTTCCTGGGTCATACCTGAAAATAGGTATATAACTTGTCTAGTGTACTTACCTGGTCAATAAAAGCTAAACAAATCAATCAATCAATCAATCAATAAATAAATAAATGTCCTTCCCATCATTTGCTCCTGGGTATACATGTTGGGGTCTTTCAGCCTCTCCTCATATGTCAAATGTCTGAGTCATCACACCATTTTAGTTGCCCTCCTCTGGACGCTCTCTACTCTCTTCATATCCCTCCTGAGGTACAATCTCCTGAACTGGACATGGCTATTTAGGATATCTGCCTTGTTCTGATCCCCCTCCACCATCTCCCCACCCTTAACCTGCAGCCAAACTATCCCACCCTTTGTCTTCCTCCATTTTGCTCACCTACCAGTAGAACGTTTTTATCCCCCCTCTTAACCGATTGGGCTATATTTCGTGCTCTCCTTGCCTTTGCTCTCCTGACCTAAACTCCAGCCTCCTTTTGTCATTCCTTGTAGGATTCTCTATCTTTCTCCCTCTGCATCTTTTTTTTTATCTCCTGAGAGTTTCTCTCTTCGCACTGACATTTATTGGAACCGCACTACTGAACCATAGAGGTTTCCTCTTTTTTCTGTTTTTACTGACCTGTCTGAAGCAGAGTTTAGTGGCATCTACTATACTGTAGCCCTCTTTATTTTTCCCCATTTTTCTCCCATCTCCTCCAGATCCCCCAACCCCTACAAGGGTTTTCTTGATCCTGCCTCCCATACTCCTAAAGTCCACTCACCTCAAATCTAGGACTTTTACCCTACAGTGTTTCCTTTCTGGTGCTGTCCTAAGCTTGAATAATACTGTATTGCGGTCTTTTGTCCCTAGTTAGGGATCCCTCTGTGCAAACCATGATCTCTGATATGGTGCTTACCAACTCAGACATTGGGTGCTGTTCATGTAGTGGGGCTGCTGGAGAACAGTCACCATAACACAGTTTTGTGAGAAATGGGCACATCATCCCCATGCCTTAGTTACCCAGTCTGGAGGTAGCCAGATTTATTACCATCATTGTGTAGTCTAACACCACCTAGAACCATCATAATCAGCATGATTAGCTGTTTTTTTTGTAGTGCTTGAGTGGGACTGGTTATGCAGGCCTTCTACTTTGGCAATTGTCTCTTGTGTCCCTGATACTGTATTGTGATCACATAAAGGTCTGGATAAATACAACAGCTTTTCTGGTACCATTTGTCATTGTTGATAGAGGATGTTGTGTAAAATGGATAGCTCCATTCTTTTTGCCACCAGTATCATCCAACTTTTCCAGTACAGAGCTGCATGAAACATACCACCATAAAGGATGCTGGTTAGACTGCATCTGGAAGCCTGCATACAGTTGGAAAGCAAACATCTAGAAAGAGATGGAGTCCTGGAACTACCCCCGGGCCATTTTGTTAAGCTGTTTTTCTGATGGCTGAGTAGGACTGCATATGCAGGCCCTCTACTTTGGTAATTGTCTCTTGTGTCTCTGGTACTGTCTTGTGATCACAGAACGGTCTATGGATTAACATAACTACTTGCCTGGTACATTTGTCACTGCTAATAGAGGATGTTGTGTAAAATGGATAGATCCAGGTTTTTTTTATGCCACCAGTATCATCCCATGTTTCTAGTACAGAGCTGCATGGAACATACTGCCATAAAGGGTGCTTGTTAGACTGCATCTGGAAGCCTGCATACAGTTGGAAAGCAAACATCTAGAAAAAGATGGAGACCTGGAACTGCCCCGGGCCATTATGTTAAGCTGTTTTTCTGCTGGCTGAGTTGGACTGGTTACGCAGGCCCTCTGCTTTGGCAATTGTCTCTTGTGTCCCTGATACTGTCTTGTGGTCACAGAAAGGTCTATGGATTAATAGAACTGCTTGTCTGGTGTCATGTTGCACTGTAGGTAGTGTATGTCATGTGGACTTGCTGGACCAGGGTACTTTTCCCCATTGTCATCCAACTTTTATGCTAGGGAGAACACATCTAGAGCATCATGCACAGTTTGGAAGCCCATATATGAAAAATGACACAGACCCACTGAAATCTTTATGGAGTCTAGAAACACAGAGTAAATGTTTAAATTAATGAGTATTAGAAAGGAAAAAAAGACAATTGTTTTACAGTAGTAGTCTGGAATCCAGATCAAACCAGGCACTTAGCTAACCAGATGGGCCCAGTGTCTTGTTCTTTCTATTACATTTTTTCATCTAGTGCTCCCTTGATTATGTCAACATACTTGGCATGTGGGAGAATTCTGATTCCAAAATAAGAACAATCTTTAAATCTGTCTTCTGGATTTTGTGTTTGTGCAATTTTTAGATGGAATTCTTGAGAAACAACCTGAGACTGTGTCAGCTATGGTGTGATGTTCTTGCCTCCACATCTTGTTGTGGTGGTGGTGAGACTATGTGCCTGGATTCTGAGAATATACCTGTTAGTCTAAAGGCACAACCAAGAACCCAAAAAGAGTATATGAGAGAGTACCATGCAAGAATGAAAAATGATCCTGATAAATACACAGCACATAATCAGAAAGAAAAAGAGAGGGTGAGACAGTATAAAATGTCAATGTGTGAAGAGAAAAAAACACGGTACAGGGAAAAGGCTAGGCTTTGGATGTAGCAGTATAGACAAAATAAATAGGCAAGTCAAGTAGCTGATGGCATAGAAAAGAAAAAAAAGGACACGAGTGGAAGCAGAGAAGGTGAGAGCATTCTGGTGGGACAATAAAAAGAAACAGAGAGCAAAAATGACAGTGCAAAAAAGAAGGTGGATAAATGAAAGTAGATAGTTTATGTACGTTCAGAAGAAAGGTGCCAGATTGCAAACTACCACTGCTGAGCTAAATGCACACAACTTGGATGAAGCTGAAATGCAGCATACCAGCATGGCCTCAGACGCTTCACCTTTGGTTAACCCACAAGTAGATGGTCCACAGTCAAGCACACCACAGACTCCATTTAACAGTGATGCTACCAAAAGAAAAGCCATCTCATGGGTGCTAAAAGCAATGCTGAAATGCCAAAATTGATTTGCTGAAGTTTTCTCTGCAATGTTTCTAAAGTCAACACCAAGAAAGCAGAAAGCGATTGAGGAGAAATCCATATTAACTCCATCCAAAAAGAAAAGGTTGGATTTTCTTGACGAAACCAGTTTAAAAGCCACACTGGAAACAATTGAACACAGGAGACAAAATGATGATATTTGAATCCATTACTTGCTGCACGAGTCACTGATGGAGAAGAAAAAGTTCAGAAAATTAAACTTACACAGAGAACTGGCATTTAGCTGGAAATTTCTGTGTGCTTGCTCAGTATATGGAGATGACTACATGGACAGGCACAAGAAGGAAAATGATGCTTTGCCAGAATCAACAATCCAGAAGATACAGGACATTTACTAGTGTGGGAATCTCTCTAGGGAACTGCCAGTTTCAAAAATCATTGGGAAAAAAGATGATGCCAAAGATGGCATTGGAATCATCGGTCAACTACATATGAACAGTTCAAGGAAGAAAACTCAGATTTATGAATTAGTTACAGTAAATTCATTAAACTTAGGCTTGGAAATTTCTGTGTCATGTTCAGACATAAGCTTTTGCAGTGCTTATGTGAGTACAACCTGAACATTGACCTTAAAGTGAACAGCATTGCTTTGAAATGTGCACTGTTAAAATTATCAGACAGTGCCATAAAGCACAAATATGAGGCATCAACCCTTACACTGTGCCCCAGAGTTGGGAAATTTCACAATAAAAGATACATTAACAGGGAGTGTTTGCAGTATTGCACCAAAGGTATAGAGACAAAACTGTTGCCACTTCTAACAAACATGAGACTTCTCTATTCACCCGGAAAAAATTGCAAAATTAGGATGTCACCACAAAAAAGGAGGGGGAGGTGACAAATTCAAAACAAATGAGAATGAGAAACAAGAGTGGAGTCATCAGAGACCTAATAAAAGAACTGCAAGAAGAGCTGGAGCCGTATGCTAAGCACTTAGCAAATGCAAAGTGGCAGTCACAACAGTTTGATGCTCTATGACAAAATGTACAAAATGACTGGGTTGTGTTCTGTCTGGACTTTGGAGAAAACTATAATTTCCACTAGCAAGATGAAGTTCAGAGTACACACTGGACATACAACCAAGCAACAATTCACCCACTGGTGGCCTATTACAGATGCCTGAAACCAAACATGGTTAGCGCACTTATTTTTGTTAGTGATGATTGAAAGCATGACTTCCATGCTGTTCACCACGTTACAAACATGGCAACCAAATATTTGAAGGAATAGGAGGTTACCATAGTGAAGCAAATTCTTTTTTCTGACAGGGCACAGCACAGTACAAGAGCAAGGGCTACTGTGTTGATGCATCATTTGGTGTGGTGGACTGTGGTGTCTCCATTGAAAAACACTTCTTTGGCAGTCGGCATGGCAAAGGCTTGTGTGATGAAAAAGTGGTCATCTTGAAAAAAAGTGCATTAACAGATGTAAAATCATGAAAAGCCATCATAGACAGTGCCTACAAATTATACCAATATGGCAAAATATACCTGATGTGTCCTAGAAATGAGGAGGATCATGTGCACATGACATTGTTACTTTTTCATCAAGAAGGGCAAAATAAAAAGGCAAAGACTTAATAGAACAAATATGAAAACTTTGCCAAACACACGACTGACACTCCTTGTGAAAGGAATACATCCATATATCATATCAGTAAAAAACAGAAGCTGCTTCTGCCAACCATGTGTTACAAATGAAGGTCAGTGCCTTAATGCATTATTCACAGGAGACCAGAGAAACTTTTCTTTGAAATCTGGGGCAAAGGTGACTCCACCACCTTTGCCACGGTCTCCAACACCACCAAGAGCAGCACTACAGTCAAGGTCACAGTCACCAACACCATGGTCTCCATCTCTATCACAGTCAAATAGAGATGCAACAAAGTAAAATTCAGCCTGCAAAGTGATCACAAAGTGGTCACTTTGCGTTAGTGTTCCGCTATGTGGAGTGCCTATTTTAAACTCTCACTTCACCACTTCACATTGTAATTATGACTTTGTGTTGTGCACTCCACCATATTATGCTTTAAGGCAGAGTGAGAATTCACAGGCAGCCCACACACATCACATGGCTTACACAGTGTAGGTCACATGCTTCACGCAAGCAGGCAGGAGGGTTTGGGCAAAAACACTTTCCAACGTGGGCTGACTTACACATTTTGCATGGGTTGTGACAAATGGCTTGACTCTGTGAATGGATGGGGTGGGGTGGACGTGTGATGAAGAGGGGTGCACAGGTGACACATCCACAAATGAAGTTATTTTCCCCATTTTCTGTACAAGGGTTGATGTACCACTTGCACTAGACACACTGCATTGACCACCACCACCTACCACTGCTACTCTGACTACCACTTGACAAGATTTCTAAATCATAATCCTCCCCCTCATCATGCCTGTAGTAATCCTCTGGTGTTATTTCAATGCTACTGCAGACATTCCTGCATGGTCTTCCACTCATGGAAAGGGATAGCATGCTCAGTAAGGTTGATTATGAGGGTGAAATTCCCACTATGGCATTAGCTGCCATCTGGTGCCGGGTCTACAGTGTCATGTTCCTGTTCTTAACATGTGTATGCTGGACTCCCATGCCCAGATGACTCCCATTTTTACCTCAACTTACACACGCATGGCAAACTGGCAGATTGCAACTGACTCGTCATTTGCATCTTGGACAAAAAATCCCAAACAAGAGATTGTGATCCCATACTTTTAACATGTCCCTGATGCTGCTTATTGGACTCCGGCTTTTAAACCCTGGAAATGGGTGATGTGCTACATAGTTTTACAGGCTGGACACACTTGGACTCCAACTGACCACCACGACTACCTATGATTATTACTGGGTCATCATCATTATCATCAACAGGAACCACTAAATCACAACTTTTTTCAGGAAGGGGGGGTTTAAGGCCAACAGACTCAGACACAGCCACCTTGACTTTCTTTTTCTACAGTTCCCAAAAGGGGTCACTGACATCATCATCATATTCATCAACATCATCTGCATCCACATTTTCAGCTTGGATGCTCTCATGTGGAGAACCTGTTCCAACCTCAGCATCAGCATCATCATCATAACCCGATATGTTTGCGCTACACTTTGAGTCATTGTATGACAAAGGCATGACCTCAACAGTGCTGGAAGAAATTTGACATTGTGAGTTATCATTGCCAGGATCAGAATAATGTTCAACTACTATGGGGATATTAATGAGGAGTATGATATCATCTGCACTGTCAGTCACAGCTTTAGACTCAACTATATTTTTTGAAATGGTTAACTGATCAGAAGTGGAACTTGAGGCAGCAATACTCATGCCAGCAGAAACTGCATCAACACCACCAGCTGGGACAACATCATCTCATTCAGCTATGAGAGAAGCTACAGATTATGCTGTAAAAAACTTGGATGGAGAAATCCCTTTACTGATGTCAGCTATGCACTTCTGCATACTACCACGCCCATGGACAATCTTACCACTGGCAGCAGTGCCATGGCCAGAAACAGCTTTGCTTGAATGTCTCTTCTCAGGCATTTTGGGGGATCACCAAGAAAATTCTAAACAAATTTAGATTTTTGAACTTTCAGTCTGAGCCGGTGGATGTGAAGCCAAAAAATACAGCTGTGGCTTGCAGATGGAGATTGGGCTGTAAACAGATGCAAAAGCACAGAGAGATTAAGCTTGCACTGCACAATCAAGAAGAGATGCAGACAGGAGATCACGTGATGCCGACAATCATAAGTAACAGCTCTTTCAGAGTGCTCCAGCTAACCCCTCTCGAAAAGTTTACTATTTTTGACCCCCTAACAAGTTAGATTAAAAAAAAGGGCTAACTCTCCTCAGAGAAGCAGCTCAGCACATCTGTGAGTGGAAAAAAAGCTAAGTTACGAAGGAATGGAGGTTGAAATGTGGTTGGCACTACCCTGCCTTATGCCACTGCCTACTCCAGAGAAGGCCATCAAAAAGAACAACGCCCAGACAGCTACCTCCATATGGTCATCTACAGGGAAAATGGAGCAAAACCACTTACAGTGGATTGCTTTTTAGTTGAATTTCATCCCTTTCAGGATGAGCTTCACTCTCTGCCTGCTGAATTCAAAACCATGGCTGGTGCTTTGGAGGATATTACCAGGAGGACCAGGGATAATGAGGCCCACATAATTTCAGAGGAGAAAAAAATAGAGAATGTAGACCCAGCAATAACATCCACCAGACACCGCTTTGCAAAGCTGGAAGCAAAGGTAGAGGACCTAGAAGGTCATAGTCACCGGAACAATGCAGTCCTTATAGACCAACCAGAAAAGGAGGAAGGAGAGGACCCAGTGCTTTTTGTTCAGAAGCTGCTTGCTAAACCTGTAGGCCCATCATCATTCGGGCCTACCTATGCGATTGAGCCCATTCATTGCGCCTTAACATAGAAACATAGAATTTGACGGCAGATAAGGACCGCTTGGCCCACCCAGTCTTCCTTGCACCCAATCCTCCACCGGGTGCATTGCCATGAACATTGATCTTCAGGTTTCTTAAATTTCAAGAGAAACAGCACTTCCTCAATAAAGTGAAAGAACTGCACAAGATCAAGTGGGAAGGAGTAAAAATTCATGTGGCACAAGACCTACCTCTCATGGTGAGACAGAGAAGAGCCTCCTTCCATCCCATGGTGACCAAATTAATTGCAGCTAATATTAAGTTCAGAAAGGGCTGTCCGGTGAGGTTTCAAGTCTTCATAGCCAGCAACTGGTCCACGTACGGAAACCAGAAAAGCACTGAAGATGCTCTGACAGAGGCTTTCCCAGAACATTTTAAGAATCGATGAGGAGTGTATCAGGAGGCAACCTACAGGTATGTCACGTCTTTACTTTACTTATGGGGATCTGTATTTTGATTCTTTGGCCTGACACAGTGGTTTGATATCAAGCACAAAAGGAATGTGCTGCTTAGACTAACCAGAGAATGCATCATTCTGCAATCTAATGTACACTGGGGCATTAATGGTGGAAGGAGCACCATCTTTCTGATCTGGGAAAATCCTTATTTGCTGTAGTTATGAGACGGGCTGTCTAAGGGGCTTGCTACTTATGTTTTCTGTGGACTTTACTGGAAGAATCCTGGTAAAAGAACTCTATTGCTTAAATACTCAATGTGCAGTAAGGAGACTGTAAAGAAACTGTTGGGGAGTGCTAGTGCTTATGTGTCCCAAACTGCCAATCATGCTCGCACCTTACTTGGATTACTGGACACACAAGATGTTTCTGTTTCCTCGAGGAGGTTATCGAACTGTGGGGTCTAAGTTTAAAGCCATGCACTTGGGTTCTGGACTACTTTACAGTCATTTGACGTGGCCATGTTTCTTTATTACTTCAGTTGCGGTCAAGGCCTCGGGGGGGGGAGTGCAAGCTCTTGGTCACTGTTTTAATCATATTAGTTTTTATGGGGGGGTCTAGTTAGCTCTGTACCACAGGTGAAAAACACTCCAGAAAAAGTTCCTTTTCCTTTTGGGTAGTAAGTTTTTCTTTTATACATGTACACATGGAATAGCATAGTAATGTGGTACAGGGTAGTCTCATTCAATAGGTGGGGCTGGTGTGAAGGGTTACTATGGAAAAGATTACATTGTGTACCATAAGATGTGTAAGTTGGTGGGAGGGGGGATTATTGTTAACCTTTCTTGGGTTTTAGATACTTTACTCGCTCTGATTTTATTCAGAAATGGGATATATGGGGGTTGTTGTTATGATGGAATCAACTGTATTCTGGGTATGGGGCTTGGTTGGTGGGGGTCAGGGGGTGGGGATTTTGGGAGGCTTGGCATCAATGGGAAGGGGAAATGAAAATGCCTGTTGTGGTTGTTGTATATTTAAGCACTAAGAGCTTATATCTTGTGAGCAAGCATGGTGCACCATAAGAAAATACTTTCTTGGAATATTAGGGGTGCCCATACCAAGGTTAAAAGGTACCAGGTCTTAAAACATATTCAGTATCTTGGGGGTACATATCTCTTTTGCAGGAGACCCACTTACTGGAGGCTGAGGGAAATTTATCATGGAGGCAGTATGTGGGGCAAGTATACAATGCATGGGACAGCACACAGAGCAGAGGAGTTGCCATATCCTTTGTATATGAGCAATGTATCAGAGACTCGAATGGCTGGTACATTCTGGTGAAAGGGCTTCTTGATTGGACTGAGGTGGTGTTAGGGAATGTGTATGGTCCTAATGTGGATACCCATGGCTTTTTTATAGAGTTGCTCTCTGCAATGGCGCCTTTCATCACTCTTCCTATTATACTAGGGGGTGACTGGAACCTGCCATTCTCCCCGGATCTAGATAAATCTGATAAGAGGCACAAGAGCCTCTCCCCAGCACAGAGGTCAATTACAGATCTGGTGGACCACTTGGGCTTCGGAGACCCCTGGAGGATTCTTTAGCCTGATTCAAGAGAATATACTTTTCAGTCCGAGGTACTCGGTTCTTCCTAGAGGATTGATTACTTTTTATGTTCACTTGCACGCATGTGCAAGAAACGTCTTGGGAGAATGGGACACTTTGGAAGTGTGCCCCTCCTCTGCAATTCCCTGCTCCATTGAGCAGGCGTGGCAGTCCTGCACCAATCAGACGCGGTGCTGTGTATGACAGTGGTGGTCTTCTCTTCAAAGAAAACTACCGCTGTCATACACAGCACCACGTCACACCACCCTCCCAAATCTTTGCTGCCATGCAGGGAGCCCATCCCAGCATGGCCAACGTCCTGTGTCATCTGCCAACGGGGGTGCCCAATCCCCCATCGGCTCCACGGCCCTCCCAGCCATCCTTCTGCCACGCTGGGAGCCCACCCCAGCATGGCAAACATCCCACTTTGTCTTTTTTTTTTAAAAACCTGTAAATTGAAAACGGTCCACGGCGCTTCTCCCAGGCCCCACTCCCACAACCCGCATCCACCCACTGTGCACCCCGCCTCCCCACACCCCCTCACCCCATACTTACCTCGGAGGTCGGCGCGATGATGTTCGTGGACCGGGAACACATCTGCACTTTCAAAGCCGGACCGCTTAACTGAGGAAATGCTGGTAAGCTGTAGATAGGGGTTTTCAATTTATTGCATATCTCAGGTATTTATTTTGCACCAAATTTTCAAATGGTTTCAATAATTCCTCTGACGATAAACATTGCGTAAGAGTTTAGCCCAAAGGGTGATTTCCGCAGTCACTGCGTGAAATCACCCTTCGGGCCCAAATAATGCCATGACAGTGACATAATTCATGAGAAGGGGTTCCAAAAACTCCATGTTGAAAATTTGGTGCAAAAATTCCACAAAATGACTGTTTTATGAGCATGCATTGTGCAGTTCCTACACAGACTTGTAAGTTCACGAATTTTCAATATTTTCACTCAAGATTTTCAACACTGCCATTTTACCACACCTCCTTATGAGCAGTACAGCTGTCATTTTTCACATCTCACCCAAAACATGTTTCTGCCCATGTAGCGCACAATGGCGTAATCGGTGTGCAAAATCAATTTATGGGACACATTAAGAAAATCACTATGACACTGTTCATTAGCAGAGGTCTTAAAATGGCTATGTTGAAAATTTGGTGAAAAAATTCCTAAAAATGACTGTTTTATGAGCTTGCGTTGTGCAGTTCCTATGCACGTACGTAGGTTTGTGAATTTTCAATATTTCCACTCCAGATTTTTAACATTGCCATTTTACCACACCTTCTTATGAGCAGTACAGCTGTCATTTTTCACATCTCACCCAAAACATGTTTCTGCCCATGTAGCGCTCAATGGCGAAGTCGGTGTTCAAAATCAATGTATGTGACACATTAAGAAAATCACAGTGACACTGTTCATGAGCAGATGTCTTAAAATGGCTATGTTGAAAATTTGGTGAAAAAATTCCTAAAAATGACTGTTTTACGAGCGTGCGTTGCACAGTTCCTACACATGCTCGTAAGTTTGCGAATTTTCAATATTTTCACTACAGATTTTCAACATTGCCATTTTACCACACCTCCTTATGAGCAGTACAGCTGTCATTTTTCACATCCTGACCAAAACGTGTTTCCACCCATGTAGCGCACAATGGCACAGTCGGTGTGTGAAATCAATGTATGGAACACATTAAGAAAATCACAGTGACAGTGTTCATGAGCAGCAGTCTTAAAATGGCTATGTTGAAAATTTGATGAAAGAAATTCCTAAAAATGACTGTATTGCGCAGTTCCTACGCACGCTCGTAAGTTCGAGAATTTTCAATATTTGCACTCCAATGACTTCCAAATACCTAAACAGCACATAGAAGCAAGCAAAATTCGGCATTGACAAATGCTTGTACTTCTTTGTCACTGATTTTTTTAAGCCATGTCCAAGTGCCAAATACCACTGCAAATACCTGCAAGCGAACGTTCGGCATTGACTAATGCTTGTTTGATTAGTCACACACTTTTACCTGCGGTAATAGATAGTACTCAGTAACATGGTACTGTCTGTACCTTACCCTCGATTTGCCTAATGAGGTGATTTGGAAAATAAACAAACAATTGCTTAAAGAAGAAAAAGTAGTGAATAAGGTTGTTCAGGTGATAGATCAGTACACAGAGGTTAATTTACATTCCACGGGTAGAACAGATTTGAATTGAAGTGCCCTAAAGTGTGTCCTAAGAGGGGAATTTATACACTTAGCTTCCCATTGAAAGCGTACAAGAGAAACAAAAGGCTCTCAGTCTATTGAGTGACATTCATAGCCTGGAAGCTAAGTTGTCGGCCAATACTACAGAAGCAGCCAGAAGTAGGTTGATAGGGCTCAGGGACCAATATAATGTGCTACTCAGGGAAAAGGCTTAATTTGCTACCCTAAAGACCAGGGCAACATATATTGATCAGGGAGAGAAGGCAAGTAGGCAGATTACTCACCCTCAGGCTTAAAAATCAGGAGGCCTCCAGAATAATCAGAAGTATCCGTTCTCTGCCAGACAAGTTTATTATGTTGAATCCCAGAGATATTACTAGAGAATTTGCAAATTACTATCAGGAAATTTATAAAACCATGCCTAATCTCCCAGAGATACACACAGTAGAAGATTATCTCGAAGCCATCCCTTTACCATCACTGATAGAACAGCAAAAAGCGATCTGATAGTACCCATTGGGGAATGTGAGATTCATGCTACCATTAATTCCCTACCCCTGGACAAAGCCCTGGGACTGGATGAGTTCTCCCCCAACTTCTTCAAGGTTTTTGGTAAGCAGATAATCCCCTGGCTCTCCAAGTTATATAACTGGATACTGAGCTTGGACTTGGTTAGCAAACATTACTAGAAGCCCTGATCATTGTTCTGCACAAACCTGGAAAGGACGCAGAGAGAGTAACCAGTTACAGACCAATATCATTATTAAACTATGATATCAAAATCCTAGTGAAGTTACTTGCTAACAGGTTGGCCAGGGTATTGCCCTCCATAATTCAAGAGGAATAGGTGGGGTTCATGAAAGGTAGGAACTAGTCGGACAACCTGCGCAAGTTAGCTCATATTTTCTCTGCATCCAGGGACTCTGCTACCCCAGCTGGGTTGCTGTCCCTGAATTCAGAGTCAGAATTTGACAGAGTGGACTGGCAATTCTTGTTCTGTACCATGCACACATTTGGTTTTCCACGGAAGTCTATAAACTGGATCTCTTCCCTTTATAAAAACCTGGGTGCTCGCATGTATTGCAATGGGGTATTCTCAGATACTTTCTCCCTTCACTTGGGTACCAGACAGGGTGCCTGTTGTCCCCATTTTTGTTCAATATATATTTAGAACCCCCATTAACAAAATTAAGAGTACATAATGATGTGCAGGGTATATCTATAGGCACTCAGGTATTTAAACTTTCGGCTTATGCAGATGATATTTTGTTAAATCTAGCACACTCTAGGGAGTCATTTCCAGTAGTCCTAACCACTATAGTAGAATTCAGTAGATTCTCTAACTATAAAATGAATCTGAAAAAAATCACTGTGTTTCCCCTTAACAATAAATTGATGAGACACGAAGTAGAACAGCTAGGTCTTTAGTGGAGCCCACAGAGCATGAAGTATTTAGGGATATTCTTGACCAGAAATGAAGCGACCAAGAGAAAGCTCAACCTGGAAGCCATCTTGAAGATTATTCAACAGCATCTCATCAGATGGAAATCCCTCCCAATTTCGCTCTGGGGGCATATTAACTTAATTAAAATGAACATCTTACCAGTACTTTTTTACCCTCTCAATATGCTGAACTCTTGGCTTCCCTTAAAGTGGTTCAAAAAATTTTCACTCCATTATCTCCTCATTTATATGGTTAGATAAACCCCCAAGAAAGGCTTATGAAAAATTGGCAGCTCCCAAAGACCGAGGGAGACTGAGATTGCCACATTTCGGGTTCTATTACTGGGCTACTCAAGCCTGTAAATATTTGAAATGGCATGTCACTCTAGCTGACCTGAATTCCCTTCCATATGTCTCTTTGTGTCTCACACTAGAAAGGTAACTGATTTCTGCATCTGGTATGTCCCCAGACATTATCGTACAGATTTCATTGAAGGACCTACCACATACTTTAACCAGCTCCCCTATTGCCACCTCAGTTAGGATACATACCCAATTATGCTCATTTCTAAGATATAAACACACCAGGGACTTTAACCAACCACTTTTAGCGAATCACAATTTTAGAATAGGAGACCAACCTATCTCTGCCCAATGGATCCCCCAACTCAGTGGTTCTATAGCAGGAGATTTTTTCACTGGTGGGGTTTGTAGGTCTATGATGCATCAATATGCTATTAATAGAGGAAAAGTGTTTAAAGTATATCAGCTGAGGCATCTATTGTTACAGAGGAAGGATAAACTAGAGGAGGGAGATAATACGGGGGAGTGGTTTAGATCCCAAGTTTTAATTACTAATGTGCCAAATGCAATCTCTCAGACATATTCTATCTTACTTAACAAGACCTCTAAAGTCCAGGATGGCAAACCCAAATACTGGTCAGAACAGTTCCCCAGCTTGGAGAATAAATGGAATAAAATCTGAAGGGCTACATATGTAGTTACTTCTCAGGATAGGTTGAGACTAATTCAGTTTCAGATTTTAAATAAGATGTACTGGACCTCAA
This sequence comes from Neoceratodus forsteri, assembly GCA_016271365.2. NCBI lineage: Eukaryota > Metazoa > Chordata > Ceratodontiformes > Ceratodontidae > Neoceratodus > Neoceratodus forsteri. Next base: position 841,666,233 of record CM057459.1, on the reverse strand, counting down.
CTAAACTGTTCAGGATAGGTAGAGCTCCCACTCCAGTGTGCAATAGATACCAGCAACAGGAAGGTATTCTAAGGCATATTTTTTGGGACTGCCCATCAATCAGGTCTCTTTGGGATTTAATTAAAATTAAAGCGCATCCTCTGCTGCGTTTAAAGGATATTTTTACCCAGGAAGTCTGTTTGGTGGGGGACTTTTCCCAAATTCTAGTCCTGCAGTGCAAGTATAATATGGCACTGATTTCACTTTCTCTTAAGAAGCTGGTTTTACACCACTGGTTGGAGGCACATACCGTTACTTATTCTGAATGGCTGCAAGAATTATTATTCAACTTAAGAGCTCAGCAACTCAAAGCCAGTTTGAGGAGGTCCCTCTCTAGGTATCTGAAGATCTGGGAGAAACTTCATACCTTATATCTGATACAGGCTGGGACGAGACCATCCTGAGCAGATTACACTTATCTCCAGGAGATTAGTCCCTATCATTTTGGCTTGTTTGTGTGTGGATTTTGAATGTTAATTTAAAACATTCAGTCTGTGTACTGACAGACACTTGGAGTGTACTTTGGGGAAGGAGCCTATCTGTGGTGGAGGTAGGTTAAAACTGGGAGAAAAATGCAGTCTTTCTGTTTTGGTTATATTTTTCTTGTATAACTGTGTTAATGTACACACAGTAATATTTTCAATAATTCTTGACTTTATTTTACTGATTGTTGTGGTGCAGCAATGCATAATTTCAATTTGTTTAAAAGATTTGATTATATTACTGAAGTTTTCAATTTGCTACGCATTACTTGTAGAGTGTGTGTGAGTGTGTGCTATGCATGCCATCAAATCAGACACATTTTATTGTACCACAGAGGAGTAATTACAGCAGTGTGAATCTGCTATCCACCGCACCTGCATAATTTTGTCCTGCTTTGTGGTATCTTGGTTTTGGACAGTTACTGCAGTGCACTGCACACTCACCCCCCCCCAACCAGCAAGAGGTACTCTTTTCCAGATTGGATTGTGACTTATGAGAACTGGTTAAGGTGTTGTTGTGACATTGTGTCTGCATCTCTTCTTTTTTTTAAATTTGAATTTTATTAATTTACCACAAAACCCTGACAAGAAACCACTAGTCACATAAGTCAGCAGTAACATATGGAAAAAAAATATACAGTTTCATGCCTCTCCACCCTCCCTATTCCCTCCCTCAACCCCCCACCCCTGGCTTGGCATCGTACCCATGTTAGATTTTTCAGATTCTAATTTTCAAAACATTTTTCCATAACTTACACTTCATGAATGATCTTTATATGTTGGATAGCATCAGTAGTATATGTATGCAATGTAGCAGCAGCATAGTCATGAGAAACAAACATACTTTATTCTTCTGCCTTGATAGTCACAACAGGTCTTTCCAGTAGCAAATGTGTGTGTGTGTGTGTGTGTGTGTGTGTGTGTGTGTGCATATATATATATATATATATATATATATATAAATATATAGGTATATAGATATATATATATATATATATTTATAAATACATTGAAACACTTGTAATCATTAGTGGAGGGTAATGCAGGCACAAAATACTCACAGATGGGGGAAGGTCAGAGGTTTGGACGGAATAAAAGTTCCAGGCCATGAAGCCAACATTACGGCAACTGGGGGACTGGACATGAAGAGTGTGGCTGTGGAGCTGCTACAGGGTGATGTGGCGGATGGTTTGCAAAAACAAAAATGAAGAAAGGAAGGCCCAAATTGGAGGTATGTGCTGTGGGCAAGAAGGGAAGGTGGTTTAGGTTCTGGGTGCAGGCTCTGGGACTGGATCCGAGAGGCTGGTAGCTGAGACTTTGGACAGGACTGGAGCCACTTGGGGGATGACCAAAAGTGATGCGGGCATAACTAAAGGAGGTACAAAGGTGATAGCTAGTGTGAATATAGTGCATAAAAGGACAGGTTATATGGCGAGTGGTGAAGGAGGCCACATTGGAACACAGCTAAAATGGTGGCTGACGGGCTGCACAAAACAGCAGGCAGGCCATGTGGGGGACACAGCTAAAATGGTGGCCAAATGGGATGCATAAAATGGTGGGTGGGTTGCATGGCACCAGAAGCAGGGTGGATAAAGGGTATGGTCAGCCCAAAGGGCAACAGGGGCAGAAATTGGTGCATGAAGGCCTCACACAGCTGCTGCAGAGATGGTTAAACAGCAGGTTTATGGAGTTAAAAAAAAGAATATATACTGTACATGAGGAAGGAAAGGCATAATTATTGAATAATAGGCCCAGCTACAAAACTGCTGCTGGATGTGCAAGGCCAAATGAATTTTTTTTTTTAGTTGTCTAACCAGGAGTAGCACACTAAGCTGAAAGCTTTTTTACAGGAGCATCCTGTACATTATGGAGGCTCACAGGTGGACGCTGGAGTGGCTGTAGGCCCTGTAAATATACACAATGCAAGCAAGTGGGCAAATTAAAAAAAAGAGGAGAAGAGAGGGAGAGAAGTTGATAGCTCACAAGCAGGAGAGGGGTGGGGGGGGCGGAGGGGGCTGGGGCCTTATCTGGCCACACAATAAAATGATACTGCGGGGAGGGGATATAGAAATAAACATAAAAAACCCTTTCTGTGTACTGTATGGGTATGGGTATGGAAACAGATCAGAGGGGTGTACTCCTGAGAGAAATTACCCTGTGGTTTTCTGTCACTGTTTAGGTTAACAGGATGGGACCAAGGAAGATGCCAACACCAACCACAAGCACCCAACTGAGGGAGAAAGCAGCTGCGCTAATGGGGAAGATGATTGAGCTCCTGCATGCAGCACAGAAGAGGGAAGAAGAAGAGGAGGAGGATGCATCCAGAAAAAGGAAGAGGCCACCTGGGGGCACAGGGAAAGTAAAGGGAGGCGGCAGCCATCACTGGAACTAAAGCCTGAGCCCCTACCCAAGCCAGATGAGCCGGATACGGGGAATGGTCAGGGGGAGTTGATCTGTCCAAGGATGGCAACCTAGAAGACTACTTAGCATGCATTATAACTGACATAGGGGAAAAGGGACTGGAAGAAATGGAAAGAGTACTTAAAGAGCTAAAAGGGTCTAATGGGGATGAGACTGGGGCTGGGATAGGAGCCAAGGGGGGTTGGAAAGGTAATGATGTGGTACCAGGGGTGACCCTGGGGATCACACACTCCAGTCCATTAAGGAGAAGATATGGAAATGGGGATACGTTGATATTTATGCATTAGTAGATAATGAGACTGCAAAGAAGTATGAGCAGGGGGAAACAGTAGGAAAATCTTAAATGGCAGTGGCACTGGCACTGGTGGGGAAGACATCCGAGGATACTACCTATAAGTGCAAAAACATAGACACATGGCAGATGGGTTTTTTGGTATTCAGTGCCATCTGACTGAAGAAGCAGCTGGATTTGGCTATACCTATACTGGCATATTCAGCCATAATTAAGGTTGCATACAAGGTAAAGTTGGGGTATGGATGAATAAGGTATGACGAGGCCTTTTGGAAAAAGATGGCCTTGCACGAGGACTTGAGGTGGGACTGTACACACACAGATTTGTGAGTACTATCCAGGCAGGTGAATAGCAGTGGGGAAAGAAATAGAAAAGGGGAGAATAGCCAGATAATCAAAGCTTGCTGGGGCTACAATGAAGCATCATGCACGTGGTGAAACTGCAAATTTAGACATGTTTACTCCAAGTGTGCAGGTCAGCATCCAGTCTCACATTGCAGGACAATGAGTGACAGATCCAGTTCACAAGGCTATAGCGAACAGCCCTCGGGGGGTATTCAGGGTCAAGGGAGGACCAGAGTGCAGTATTATATGTGACACTGGACCAGGAAGTAGAGTTGATTAGGGAAATGAAGGGGGAATGGCTAGTGAAAACTGACATAGAGGTGACTTTTCAATTACTACTCTTTAGGCCTGAGGACTGGGACCTGCTGGGTTTTAAATTTCAGGGAGGGTACTATTTTGACAAAGCCATGCCAATGGGATGTTTAGTGGATTGTGCACTTTTGAAGTTTATATTACTGTGAGTGTTTGGGGAACGATATGGGTAGAAGTCCATGGTTCACTACATTGATAACTTCCTTCTGGTAGGGCAAGGTAAACAGGGAACTATAGCAATGTTTCCAGGATATGTGTGGAGTGATTGGGGTGCTCTTGCTGGAGGGGAAGACCAAAGGGCCATCCAGAAAATTAGAATTTTGGGGCATTGAAGTGGATACTGAGCATCAGGTGTTCTGATTACCCCAGGAGAAGTTACATAGATTGAAGGGGCTACCAAACAAGGTAAAAAGTAAGAGGAGAGTATAATTAATAACAGTGCAACAGCTTTTAGGGCATTTAAACTTTTCATGTAAGGCAATAGCACCAGGGAGGGTGTTTACCAGGAGGTTAGCAAGGGCCACAGGGAAAGCAAAGCTACTGCATCATTGGGTGGATATTTTTAAGGGGTACACCAAGATCTGGAAGTATGGGAACAATGCAGTTGCTGCATCACCTAAATAAGACTCTGGGATCATTATCCTGAGAAGTCATGACTTTAAGAAACCTCTGCACTAAGCCGGTCAGGGAATCAAAGGCCACTTTTTATTGTAGGGATCTCGATACATCCTTGAAGTGCCCCAGAAAATTCTGGAAAACCCTAAAAGATTTAGAAGGATACACTCTTGGTAACTCCCTACCCGCTAAAATCCTAGTTGGTGGCACCACCATTTCTGATAAGCCCTCCATCCTTGAACACCTCAGTAATCATTTTGCCACTGCAAGACTAGCCTTCAACACCTCTCCTGCCAGTAACCTATGATCCCAACTTGGTGTCCAGGAACACATAATCCCGGTATCTAACTCCTCATTCTCCCTGCAACCAGTCTCGTTGAAGGAGGTTGAAGAACTTCTGTTACAGTTGGATGTCAAGAAAAGTACTGGAGCCGACTTTCTCAACCCCTATTACCTGAAAATTGGTTACCGGCTCCTAGATGTCCCACTTACTCAGCTCTTTAATCTATCACTCTCCCAGGCTGCCTTGCCACCAATATGGAAGACAGCTCTTGTCATCCACCTGTTTAAATCTGGAGATCCTGCAGACCTTAATAATTACAGGCCCATTTCTTTACTTCCGATTTTATCCAAACACCTGGAAAAGATTGTGAGTAACCAGCTCAAAAAATATATAGAAGCTGAAAATCTAATTAACCCTTTACAATCCAGTTTTAGGGCACGACATAGTACTGTCTCTGCTCGCGCTAAAGTGACCAATGACTGGCTACATGGACTGGACACTAAAAACTTTGTATGTGCTGTATTTTTGGACCTGAGTAAGGCCTTTTTATAATGTAGACCACAATCTGCTTCTTACTTCACTCAGGAACACTGGTCTGGAGCAGCACTCCCAAAAGTGGTTCTCTAACTACCTTACAGGCCGGTACCAGCAGGTCAAGGCAGAAGGGGAATTTTCTTCCCTAAAACTTCTAATGAGAGGAGTTCCCCTGGGCTCTATATTGGGTCCTCTACTATTCACAATTTATATTAATAGAATTAATGACAACATCAAAGCTGCCAACATTCACCTCTTTGCTAATGACATGGTGCTCTACTCCTAAGGACCCTCTCCCACTGCTGCATGTGATGACCTGCAATGTGATTTTAACCTGTTGCAATTACAACTGTTAAACCAGAAACTATTACAAAATGCAAAAATGACCAAAGCTACACTATTCTCACCTTGCACATATGATGCCACACCTATAACATCCCCAAACATCACTATACTTCTGGGAGAACCCTTGGAATATGTAACTAAGTTCAAATACCTGGGAGTCTGGATTGGTCAAAGGCTCTCCTTTAATGACCACATTGAAGAACTGCTAAAAAAACTCAGGCAGAGACTAGGTCTTTTTTACAGAATTAACCAGTTCCTGACAAGAGAGGCCAAGATGAGACTAGTTCAGTCCACTTTCCTTTCCCTTCTCGATTATGCTGCCTTCTTGTACTGTCAGGGCCAGACTGCTACACTTGCAAAGCTAGATACCCTTTACCACAAAGCCCTAAGATTTATCACTGGTCTCCCCTACTCGACCCATCATTGTTCTTTGTATACAGCAGTGGGATGGTCATCTCTTAAGTACAGATGGCAGAGAAATGCAGCCATTTGGACGTTCAGAGCCATTTCCAGTAGGCTGTCCCAATATATATCAGATTGCTTGCCTTTTTGCACAGTAGGCAAGAACTCATTAAGAAGCACCTCCTATATTTCGTTATTTGTACCCAAAGTGAGATCTAATTTTGGTAGGGCTTCAATAAGTTATATGCTCCCACTACTATGGAATATGATACAAAAATCTTTGAAACTGGTCCACCCTTTGTCAGTGGCTGCTTTCAAAACAAGCTATGCTTTCTTCTTCAATGAATCCTGTGGTTGTTATCATTGAACCTGCAATTCTGCTCCTGCTATGGTGAACTGGGGTCAAAATGCTTATTATACCTTTTTTTATCTTCCTCTCCCACATCCCTAGCACTTACCAGTATTCTCTATCCAACCAGTGTTTGATCTCCATTCTAACTTGGTTTATGTGCTTAGCACCGAATTTCTCTCCAAGACCATAGTACTACCTGGCCCCTCACACCTGATTACTTATCAGTTATTTGCTCCAAAAACCTGATCTTCTGAACCAGCACTTTAGGCTTCTCAACTTCCTCTCCCATCGGGTACCCCTTCCTAGCTCATGCTCTAAAAAACTGCCCTAGTGCCTACCTCCACCGGTCTCTATCCTATCATCCAGTGTTGTACCATCTTCCCTCCTCCCTCCTCTACTAGCTTTAAGTTTGTATGCTTATACTCAAGCACAGCTATCTCAACCAGCACATCTCAACCAGCACACTGACTCTGAAATGTCTATTCACTGTAAATGCTATGTCTAGTCCTGCTGAATGTATCATCTAGTCTAGCATCGACCAATGTAATGTTTATACACTGTAAATATTTATGTCTAGTCCTGCTGATTGCACCATTCAGCCTGGCATTGACCAATGAAATGTTTATATGCTGTAAATACCTTGCCTACTCCTGCTGATTGTATCATTTATTCTTTGAAATCCTATGCTATTTTACTCATTGCTTTTATCCAATGTAATTTATGTCTATACATTCTGCCCAGGTCCATCTTGAAAGTGAGCATTGCTCAATGATGTTCACCTGGTAAAATAAAGATTTTGATTAATTGATTGATTGAATTCTTAGAGTGTTACAATGGGATCATGTTTTGGTGGGATGATTGGCAGTTCAATATGGATTTAGAGCTGTATACAGATGATTCTGGGTCATTGAGAATGGGGTCTTATTTCTGAGGAAAATGGATGTCAGAAGCATGACCTGAGGAATGGAAGAGGAAAGGTTTGTTGAAGGATATTACGTTTTTGGAAATATTTCCAATATAGGTAGCAATGCTAACATTGGGAAGGGAATTGAGGAACCAGAATATTATTTTCTGGTGTAATAACAAGGTTGTAGTGGAAGTGATCAGCAGGCAGAGGGGATCCACTGAATGGTGACTTGGGTTTTATGTCAGCTGGTAGGTCTCAAAATCAACTTGTCCTTCAAGGCAAAGCATATTAGAAACATAGAAACATAGAAGTTGACGGCAGATAAAGACCGCAAGGCCCATCCAGTCTGCCCATTTCTTTTTCTACCTTATAAATGTGCCATCGGCCTTTGCTCAGTCAGTGGCCTATCTATTCATACTCATTTGTATTGCTCCCTTATGCCTGTCCCATGCCTGTTTGAAGCCCTGCACTGTAATCATAGCCACCAGTTCTTGAGGTAAGCCATTCCATGCATCCACCACCCTTTCTGTTAAAAAGAATTTCCTCACATTCCCCCTTAATCGGCCCCCCTCTAATCTCATGCTGTGTCCTCTTGCCCTGCTATTTTTCTAATATTTAAAAATGTTAGACTCTTTCACCTTGTTAATGCCCTTAAGGTGTTTGAATGCCTCGATCATATCACCTCTCTCCCTCCTTTGCTCAAGGGTATACATATTGAGCTCTGTTAATCTGTCCTCATATGTCTTCTGATGCAGTCCCTGCACCATTTTGGTTGCCCTTCTCTGGACTGCCTCAATTTGGTTAATGTCCTTGTGAAGGTGTGGCCTCCAATACTGCATGCAGTACTCCAGATGGGGCCTAACCAGTGTCTTGTAAAGAGGGAATATTACCTCCCTCTTATGACTTGTGATACCCCTACTAATACACCCTAACATCCCCCTAGCCTTACCTACTGCTTTAGAGGTCTGCTTGGATGATTTCAGGTCATCAGTGATGATGATGCCCAAGTCTCTTTCTTCCTTTGTGACTGCTAGCAACTCCCCTCTCAGCCTATAGGTGGCTTCAGGGTTTCTCTTCCCTATGTGCATGATCTTGCACTTCTTTGCATTAAATCCCAGTTGCCACTCTTCTGACCATTTTGCTAGTTTATCCAGATCTCTTCTCATTCTGGCCACCCCATCTGGATCATCTACTCTGTTGCAGATCTTAGTGTCATCTGCAAACAGACAACCTTACCCTCTAGTCCATCTGCAAGGTCACTAATGAAGATGTTGAAGAGGACTGGTCCCAGGAATGCTCGCTAAGGTACATTTATTGTGACTTGCATCTCTTCTGACTGTATACCATTTACCACCACTCTCTGTTTTCTGCCCGTCAACCAGTTTGCCACCCAGTTGACCAACTTCTGACCCACCCTGAGCCTACCCAGCTTATTTATCAATCTTCTATGTGGAACAGTGTCAAAAAGCTTTGCTGAAGTCAAGGTAGGCAACATCAACTGCTCCCCCTTGGTCCATCACTTTGGTTACCCAGTCAAAGAAATCTATGAGATTAGTTTGACAGGACCTTCCTTTTGTAAACCCATGCTGCCTTGGATCCTGTGCCCCTATGGATTCCAGGTGTTGCACTATCCTTTCCTTAAGGAGTGCCTCCATAATCTTGCCCACTACTGAGGTAAGACTGACTGGTCTATAGTTCCCTGCCTCCTCCCTGCTACCACTCTTGTGGAGCGGGATCACATGAGCCCTTCTCCAGTCTTCTGGGACCTCTCCTGTGCTCAGAGTCTCACTAAACAGTTCTGCTAATGGCTCTGCTAGTTCCACCTTTAGCTCCTTAAGTACCCTGGGATGTATGCCATCAGGTCCCATTGCCTTATCCACCCTGAGCTTAGCAAGCTCTTGTAGGACCCTTTCTTTTGTGAAGGGAGTAGTGCTCACCTCCCTCCCCCCTGTGTCCATGATGCTGAGCTGTGGGCCCTGCCCTACCTTCTCTTCAGTAAATACTGAGCAAAAGTATCTATTTAGGATAGATGCCTTTACAGGGTCCTCCTCCTCACATGCTCCCTTTTCTCCATTTAGCTTAGCAATACCCCCTCTGGACTTTCTCCTTTCACTAATGTATCTATAGGGTTCATAATGAAATGACTGACAGCCTTCCCTGTCTTCAGTTAGACTAGTTCAGGCCATCCAGAGAACATGGGCTCCAGCTCAATTATGGAAACTACATGAAAGGAGCACTTCTGCTGTATCGAAGCTCTTGATTGACAAACACACTGAAGGCATACGAGGAAGTGTGCAATGCCTTTCAGGAGTTTCAGCAGCAGTAGGTATCTGAAGTAAGTAAGACCATAACTGAGGAATAGATAGCATAGTTTGTAGTCAGGTAATGGGAAGCAGGAGTGGCACAAATTACCTTGGGAGTGCAGCTGTCAGGGACTGGATGGGAATGCAGTATCAGGAGTCGGGCAGAGGTGAACAAATTTAAAATAGTGTGGTGAATGCTCATATGGTGGCAGAAGACTCAGGTGAGGACCAGGGATGATAGGAAGCCAGTGGCAGGGCAATTAATGATTAAACTTCTGGGGGCACTGTGATATATATGTGCATCAGGGTATGAGGCATGTTTATTCAGAGTGTTTTTCATGGTCATGGCCAGCAGTGCATTCAGAGTAGGTGTGGTGGTCACGAAAGGCAAGAAGAACACCTCAGAGGGGATTATATGGGAGGAGGTCTATTGGGGAACAGACATGGTAATACTCTGGCTGCAGTTGTCTAAAATGGACCAAGCTGGCTTAGGGATGGGCCCCAAAGTGTGTGGTGTACAGTGGCAGTGCCTAGAGAATACACGGCTATTTGATCAAGGAGGGAAAAGAATTTATTTGTGCAAGGCAATGGTTCACTAGTCACTTGTTACCAAGTGACAGGGGTCTTAAAGAAGGGGACAGCCATTTTTGGGGGAGGACCCCAAACAGTTTTCACCACATTCTTTAAGAATAGGTGCAGCCTCTGAAATGGCAGCACGGGGGGGGGGTAGGTTCCAAAGAGGAGGTGAAGCAGGTGGGCAGATGGAAATTTAATCATTATAAGAGAAATATCAGGAAAATGATTTAACAGCTATTGATTTGTATCAACAGGCAGGAGATGGCAAAGACAAGTTTGGATTGTGGGGCACACATTTGTGTGGGGCGGAAAGGCACGCATCAACTATGCTGGGAGGGAGACAACTTTGGAAGGTGACTGAGGAGACCTGAATAAAATGGAAAGGGGTCAGGGGCATGAAATGGGCACAGTTATTGCCAGTTTCAGAAAACAGAAACTAAGATGGTCCAAGCTGGACTTTTAAATAATCCATGCAAGGGGAAATTATATGGGGGACAGACCATGGAGGGGGATTATTTCATGACATGACAAGCATTTGTCAATGCTAAGTGTTACTGGCTGTCATTAGCAGTGGAAGTTCAGGAGTTAGACAGATGCAGTATAGGAATGGCAGTGAAGTATTGAACTGATGTCATGTCCACCCCCACTCTGCAGAGATGGACAGGCATTGGGGTGTGCCTTTGGGTCATCACCCATAACAGTCACGACATTTCACCTCACCCCGCCCTGCAGACACTTACATGTGTTTAGGTGTTCTTTGAAGTGTTTGGGATTTACACTAACCTCATTCCATAAGGAAATACATTGAAATGGGTGCAGTATAGGAGAATGGGGTGAACTTTTGGGCCAAGGGGTTCAAGACTCACCTTGCTGTCTGCCACTGGCTGCAGGTGGGGGTGGAATGGCATGAGCATTACTGTCAACAATCCCAAGTCACACCCCTGATGCCTATCAGTTCCTACAGGGTAGGGTGCTATGATCAAAAATCCTAACACCATGGGTGCTTCTTGGTATTTTTAGTGCAAGTTTTCAACATGGGCTTTTTTGTGATCCCACTGCATGAACAGTGACACTATCAAATCATTAGCCAAAAGGTGATTTTGCACAGCGACTGCACCATTTGGTGCCACAAGTACAAAAACGCATTTCAAACAGGATGTGAAAAATGACAGCTGTACTGTTGATGAGGAGGTGTAAAAAAATGGCAATGTTGAAAATCTGAAGCAAAAATATAAAAAAAATGGTAAAGTCACGAGTGTGCGTAGAAACTGCGCAACACACACCCATAATGTAATTAGTTTTGGGATTTTTTTACAGCAGATTTTCAACATAAGCATTTTGGGACCTCCGTTCATGAACAGTGTCACTGTAATTTTCTTAAACTATCCCGAACTCTGATTTCCCACAGCGACTGTGCTATTCTGCGCCGGAAGTGCAAAAACACATTTCGGCCAGGATGTGAAAAATTATAGCTGTACTGTTTATAAAGAGGTATGGAATAATGCCAATATTGAAAATCTGGACTAAAAAGATTAGGAATTTGTGAACTTACGAGGGTGCGTGGAAATTGCACAATGCACGCTCATAACAAAATCATTTTATGGACTTTTGTCACCAAATTTTCAACATAGCCAGTTTAAGACATCTGCTTATGAACAGTGTTACTGTGATTTTCTTAATCTGTCCCGAACATTGATTTCACACACCAACCTCGTCACTCTGTGCTACATGTGTGAAAGCACATTTTGGGTGAGATGTGAAAAATGACAGCTGTACTTTTCATAAGAAGGTGTGGTAAAATGGCAATGCTGAAAATCTGGCATGAAAATATTAAAAATGCTCGAAGTTACAAGTGTGCATAGGAACTGCACAACGCATGCTCATAAAACAGCCATTTTTGGGAATTTGTTTACCAAATTTTCAACATAGAGTTTTTGGTGGCCTACCTCATGAACTGTGACACTGTTGTTTCATTAAAAGGTCCTGAAAGGTGATTCCATGCAGTGACCGAAAAATAATCTTTTGGGACCGAATAACAAAATGACAGTGACTGAGTTCATGAGATGGGGTCCCAAGAACCCCATGCTGAAAATTTGATGGACAAATTCCCCAAAATGGCTGAGATACGCACCAAAGTTGAAAAAAAAATGCCTTTATACAGATTACTTGCATTTCTTCTGTTCGAGGTCGGCTTTGAAGAGTGCAGACATTTTCATGGTCCACCAAAGGTCATCACGCTGTGCTCCAGAGGTAAGTATGGGGTGAGGTGGGGGTGTGGGGAGTTAAGTATGCAGAGGGTGGGCGCGGGTTTGGGGCGGGGCAAGAGAATCAAAGAGGGACCTTTTTTTCTAGGTCTTCTTTTTTAAGACAATGGGGGACTTTGGCCATGCTGGGGTGGGCTCCCAATGTGGCACCAGGCAATTTGTTTGGGGAGGCAGTGGAGCAGATGGGGGATTGGGCACCCTAATTGGCCAAGGAGACTTTTGTCATGCTGGAGTGGGCTCCTAGCATGGCAGATGGAAGTTTGTTTTGGGGGGGCAGTGGAGCTGAATGGGGAATTGAGCACCCCAGTCAGCCATACAGTGTGCTGGGGGGGGGACACATGAGCCATGGGGGTGGTACATTATGCCGACAGGGATTTGGTACTCTGTTGGCTTTTTTTTTTATTGACATGTTTCACGAGGAAGGCACACTGAAAGGTGGGCAATGGCTTTTAGTCGGCTTCCTGGGGACTGTGAGAGGCTGACGGAGAAGCCATCGCGATGGTGACAACATGCAATCAGCTGTTTTGGTAACTTGTAATGCACCAAAACAGCTGACTGTGTGGTGACGTGGCCGAATTTCTTGATGCATTGTGGCCTGCTCCCTAACTGCTGACTGACACAATGTGTTTCTTGCACGTGCGTGCAAGCAACACAAAAAAGGATCTGGAAATCATTAGAGGTTGGTGGCCACAAATTATGATAGGGTGGTCTGGTAATATTTCTAGAACTGGTATGTAGACATGCCAGGGACATAAGATCTGTGGAAAATGCCAGGAAGCACCTGAATAGGAGGGTGGCTTCATTGATAACCAAAGCAAAGGAAGTATACATTTCACACAGGGGTATTTCCTTTGACTGTCCAGGGTATTGCAGGCTGGACAGGGTACACCTATAAAAAGTAGGAATATCTTTCTTTCTCCTACTGTTTATTGGGGCCTTAGGGGGTGAAAGAGAAGGGGAGCAAGGGGTGGAGGGAAGCCCATCATCCATCGTTAGACTGGAGATGGGCTAGAGGAAGGGAGGAATAGGAGGGTCCAGGTGGAAGAGCACAACATGGGGGTAGCAGGGGGAGCAGGGGGTAGTGGTGAAGGTAGGTAATCAGGCAAGGACCCGGGTCATTGGCATCTGGCCATGACTGCAACATGTATGCTGGTGGTTGGGTCATTGACATCCAACCCCAGAGAGATAAGGAAATGGACTATAAGAACCAGAAGAGGGTGTCGGGTCATGCATCTGGACCCCGAGAAGATTGGTGAAGCAAAAATGACAAAAAGGAAGTGGACTTGAATATTGTTTTTTATCATGTAATGTTTTATTGATTGATTTTGTCTTTTCCATATACAAAAGAGCCATTAACAGGCACATACGTACCCTATTAAAATACAGTCAATTACTGCAAAAAACTTACACACAACATTATCATAGAAGTCTCCTACATCTCAACAGGAGCATTAAACTACAGAAGGTTAATATATCCTTAACACAATTAAAGGTCTCATGTCAGATAATAAGGGAAAAAACATTATAATTGCCGTACACATCAATCTCCATGGATTCCCTGTATCTAAGAATACTATCGAAAAACACTATAAGGTTGTATGACGTGTTCTAATGTCTACAATACCCATTTTTCTATGATTAAATGGATTAGTTGATTGGCATCAATCAAGGCAGTGTCTCAACTATAAGTGTTAACAGATAGCATCAGAAGGTAGAACAGGGTAAGGTAGTAAAATAACAGAAGGAGGTGGGAACAAATAGGCCTTCAAATTTGGTGATTTATTGGGTATCATTTATACAATGTTGTGAAGCGGGGGATTTTGCAGTGGAGGAAGTGCCACAGAACAGATGTGGGAGTTTAAGTATGCATCCCACTTTTTTTGATACTTATAGCTCTCCCTTGGCCACAGCAGTGTTTCTCTCAAAAACAGCTAATCTGACCATGGCTGCTCACCACTGTAGTAATGAAGGGGGGGTAGGCTGCCACCACTTCATGAGGACGGCCCATTTGGCATCCATTAGGGACACCAGGATCCATGCCTTAATATGTGGGGAGAGTAGGTACAGAGCCGTAGTGTCTCCTTAGAGGAGAGAAGAATTGTGAAAAAAAAGGGGCTGTCCTATAATGTTGGTGCAGTCAGCAAAAACTTGCGTCCAAAATATTTGCAGAGTAGTGCACGACCACAGTATGTGGAGTAAATGAGCAGGGGAGGAGAGACACCTCCAACAGTGATCAGAGGGCATGATTTTTAAGGTACAGAGGGTCGGGACTTGAATATTGTGAAAAGTTGTAAATATGAATTATGAATTGAATTGATGAATATGTATTATGTTTGACAAAAAGTATGTGATAATAAATTAATTGCCAACTGAGCACCCGATAAAATATGATCAGGCATATTTATTTCCATGGTTAAATCTCTCTGACAAATGGGGTTGCCATTACAGGGCAACCTGAATTGTCAAGGGTTTTCTGAGGGAAATGGCAGGGGGTCTTGGTTGGTGAGGAGGGAAAGATGGTGGGCTGGACAAAGGGAAGGGGAAGGGAGGAGCTTGGTAAGAGATAAGGCAGACAGGGAGGTGGAGGAGACAAGTGAGATCATAAGAAGAGTCAGATGATGTGGGCAGGGAAGGGACAAAATAATAGGCTGGTGGGTGGAGCAAGCTCAGGGGTCCTTAGGGGCCCTTCTGTTGCTAAGATGTAATTTGTAGTTCATCCACACATCCCCCCCCCAAAAAAAAGCATCTAGAATAATTGGGGTAGTGAGGCTAGAATAGTGGTAGAAGATATGGACAGGGCAGCTGGGTAAGGGCGGCAGCCACAAAAGGAAGGGAATATGGGTTGCCTAAAGACAGCAATGGTAAAAAGGCCTGTGAGGCCAAGGGGCTGCCAAATGAGGGCAGCAATAAGTGAAAAAGGGTTGAGAATGGTAGTGGACTGCAGTTAAAAGGTCAGCAATGTTTTGGACTGCTTGGAATGGCCAGATAAGGAGAATCAAGAAGGAAGGAATGGAGGAATAAGGGGGGAGGGACACAACATGGGTGTAGGAGGGTATGTAGGGGGGATGGGAAGGTGGGAGGTAACCAGGCACGGACTGGGGTCATTGGCATCTGGCCATGGCTGCAACCTGTACTCTGAGGATTAGGTTATTGGCATTTGACTCCAGGGAGATAAGGAAATGGACTGTAAAAATGGGAAGAGGGTGTTGGGTCACGCATCAGGAACCCAAGAAGACTGGTGAAGGAAAAATGGCAAGAAGTAAATGGACCTGAATGTTATAAAAAGTTGTAAATATGAATTATGAAGTTAATTGATGAATGTTTATGATGTTTGACAAAAAGGATGTGTTAATATATTAATTGCCAATCGAGCACCCAACAAAATGTGGTCTGGAGTATTCGTTTCCATGGGAAAATTCCTTTGACAATAAAAGGTTTCTAAATCATGCAAAATGCTCCTTCTAACGTTGCTGTGCACCTGACTGTCATTTGTCATTCTTCATATTTAATACACTGTGTAAATCTTTAACGTGAAATAAAAGAATTCAAAGCTCTGCATTGTTTTAGTAGTAAGATGTTACCCCCCATCACACACACACACACACACACACACACACACACACACACACACACACACACACACACACACACTGCCACTGTTTCCTCCTGCTGGAAATCTGCCCACGCCCTCCCATTATTCAAGTCAGGGGACCCATGTGACCTAAACAACGATAGGCCTATCTCAATCTTACTTATCCTCTCCAAAGTCCTTGAAAAGCTATCTTACTCCCAAATGAAACTCCATATCAAATCATCTTCAGTCCTCAACCCTGCACAATCTGTCTTCTGTCTCAACCATAGTACAGTCACTGCTCTAGCCAAAGTTACCAATGAATGGATCACAGCCATGGACTCCAAGAAAGTTACTGGTGCAGTATTTTTAGATCTCAGGAAAGCATTCAGCACTGTTGATATCTTAATCTCAAGCCTAAAAAAAGTAGTGGGCACCCCCCCTTGCTGCCCAGTGGTTTACCAGCTACCTATCTGGAAGGACCCAGAAAGTATAAGCTGGTGGCCTCTTTTCTGCATCCCTCCCAGTTGTCAGTGGAGTCCTGCAAGGCTCCATATTAGGTTCCATCCTCTTCTCCCTGTACATCAATAACCTTGATGCACATATATCCCAGTCCCATCTGCATTTCTTTGCTGATGATACTGTACGGTATACATCAGGTCCTACACTGGCTGAAGTGAAGGATGTACTCCAAGCCGACTCTGCACAACTAGAAATCAACCTTATCAATGCCAAACTACTCTTCAATGCCAAGAAAACTAAGGCCATGATCTCTGTCCCAAACACCACCTCCATCTCCATTGCAAACAGGCACAAAGAATTCATCACAACCTCTCTAGCTGAACCCATTGAAATCACCTCCAAATTCAAATATCTTTTTATGTGGCTAGACAACAAGCTTTCCTTTCGTGGCCACCTCGACAATCTGGCAACAAGGCTAAAAATAAGCTAGGTTTCTTCTTTCGTAACAAGCCCCTTTTCCATTGGATACCAGAACTAGGCTGGTCCAGGCCACTTTCTTGATGATACTTGACTATGGAGATCTAATCTAGTCCTCTGTACTGGCCTCAGGACTCAACAAACTAGACGTCCTCTACCACTGCCCCATATGTTCATGACAAACCTACCCTACCAAACCCACCATTGCGATTTGTACCTAGCCACTGGCTGGACATCACTCTCAACCAGACGGATGCTTTATGTTGGTATCTGGACTCTTAAGCTACTCCTGAACAAGCTCCCAAACTACCTTGCAGCCTTTTTCTGTATTTCTCATAGCACCTACTCTCTTAGGAAAAATAACCTCCTCCTCCTCCTCGATGCACCAAAAATTTGCACTTCACTTGGCAAGTGGGCCATATCCCAACTCTCTGAACCAGCTCCAAGGCATACTGAAGCTTCCCGGTACTGTCCCTGTCAGCCTATTTAAAAGGTTGACTGCAGCAAAAATAAAAGATACTTGCAGCTGCTTCTAAATCCTAGCTCACTGCTCTAACTCTAGCCCACTGCTTCCTCTTACTTATCTAGAAATTAGTGCCTTGATACTCTTAAACAAGCACTTTGTTCCTTTTTTTCTGTACTTGTATTTTTCTGTCATTGACATTTTTATTCAACATGTTAATGCTTGCCCATAATTCTGTACTTGAATTTGTACTGTTTTTTTGATTATGCAATCTGTAACTACCTGTCTGTGTCAAAGGACTGCCTTGTGAATGAGCTTGCTTAACTGAGTTTTCCTACAATAAACTTGAACTTGAACTTGAACACACACACACACACACACACACACAGACACAGTATCGTAAGATGGATTACATAAATTTAAAATCCTTCTGACTTCACCGGCCTAGTGGTGTTGAGGGTTGAGGTGCTGGACATCACACCTCGCACCATGCTGGCGACCCGAGTTCAGGAACGAGCCTGGGTCATCGGGGGTCGGCAGGGGAGAAGAAAGATCAAGCATCCGTAGGACTGCTCCCCTTCTCGGGGGGGCGGGATGCCTCGGTGGCCTCTAGTGGTGGCTGGGGTGAGGCAGTCCATTGACAGACTTGGGGGGACATGCTGTCTCTAACGCTGGGAAGGGGCGCATGCAGTAGCGTCCGCGCTCCTGTCCCTTGGCAACATTGCATACCACAGATGTCCACAGAGGCAAGAAAAAGAGAAATATGGGCACCAGTCGCGGCGGCTTGATGGTCGTCTCCATGGGGGACTTGCTCGGCACCGAGGGTGTGTGGCTCTACTGGATCCTGTGTGGGTGTGAGAGTGCAAGAGGAGCTCTCCACCTCCCCTCCGTGGGTGACAAGTGGTGGGGGTATGCCTTGCACCCAAATGTGAAGCCGAGGATCCCCAGGATGGTGGCCGGAACCTCAAGAGGATGCCTGGAAGTGTGAAGTAAGCAGGCTGGTGGCTAGGGAAAAAAGTACTAACAAAATAATAAAAATCCTTCTGACCTGTTTTTAGACATTGGTGGTGGTCTGTTACTGCCATGGCTAGAACTAAGTTTCAGTCAATCAGAAACATGAATTTCCTTGACCATTTTACATATACTTTGACTTTCCATCTGTGAAATACACTATTGTTCTCGTTACAAACTGCCCTTGATAGCAGCACATATAATACATGCATGGATATCGCTCATCTTGCACATTGCTTCCCTCCTCTGTACAATGTTGAAAATATAAATGAATGACACTTTGATTGAAAATATCATTTTTTTATAGAAAAATCTGAAATTTCAGCATTTTAAACAAAATGTGAGTGATACAAAAACGACGTAAATAATAATGGTTACTATAATATACACATATATATATATACTGTAATTAAAACATATTTAAAATTCAATAATAATATTATTATAATTCTTTTTACATATTTATATACAAGTGGGGTGGGGTTCCCCACTGTAGAAGGACGAGGATGCACTTGCCCATGGATAGCATGATGAGGGTCTCCTTGGGTGACAGGGAAGAAGGGAAAGTAGCTCCCTGTGCATATGAGGACAGTGATCAGATGGATCACTCCCCCTCCTCTTAAGGTGACATACAAGGAGGGGATTGGCTGGAGGATCCTGTCGGTCTTCTGGGAGGGCTTGGTTCCACTGCTGCAATTGGAGGTGAAGCAGGTGTTGGATGCCTTCCCTTCCCTCAGGTTGTGCCTCTGCCATTTGCAGCAGGACACCATGGCTGGCCTCCTGGACAGCAGCCTGGTTTTCACTGTGGTCACGTAGTTAACATTAGTGAGCTCCATGTTGCTGTCCCAGAGGCCACGGATGGCTTCACAGGTCTGCCACTCCAGTTGTCCATGATGGTGCCCAAGGTCCAGATGCTTCTGCAGTTATTCTAGCAGGAGTTTCTGTTGCTCTAGCACCTCTGCAAAACTGTAGTTGGCAGCTTGGAAGCCTTCCCTCACAGTGTCTGTGAACTTGTTGAGATCCTCCCTTAGTGCCTTTCTTTTTGCCAGCATTTCTGAAAAAAAAGAGGAGAGCAATGACTTTGCTGTATTTGTTTCTTTAGCTGATGTGATTGGTTACTTGCTATGTGCTTCTATGCTCTTGATGGTAATATGTTGGCCTGTGGATTTAAGATAGTGTTGTACAGATAGTTGTAGTACTTCATTGCCTGTAAAAGTAGTATTCATGTTATAGTTCTTTTGGCCATTACTCACAATGAGTGTGCTCTGTCTGTAATGCTAAAAGAAAATGAAAAGAAAAAACAAACATATTTTTTTTTAACTTTGTATTGCAGTATTCTGTGGGAAGTATAACTTCCAGTAACATGTTATAACAGATTCTAAATGTGGAAATCTCCAAATTTATTTTTTGTAGTACAAGTATCTGTTGAGTCTTATGATAGCATATTATTATTGTTGTAGCTGTTAAGAAGAACATTGTTAATGTATATTTGTGCATTGGGTACATCTTTACACCTATAGAGATATCATTCATACAGTGTTATTGTATTAATTCCATGCACAGGAGAATTACAATTATTGCTTTGTTTATTACTGTAAGGAAAAAAAAACATTTCAGGTATTATATCTAGTTGTTTACAATCTGACTCAAGAGCCACACAGTATTTATAATTACTAGTGCTCAGTAATTGCCATACAAGCTATGTTAATTGGGGTGTGGTTGGGGGGGTAGAAAGTGCAGGGAAATGTTACACTCACTATCTGTTGCATGCTGCTGGAAGCACCACCACTACAGTGTTGCATGCTGTGTTTCACACAAAAAAGCATATAAATACCGTGCTGTTGAGATTTTTAAATGTGGACAAATTTTCTGTTTCTCGATCTGGACCTGTTCACTATAATAAATGGTAGTGTACAGAAAAGAAAGACTGTTCATATGGTAAATATTACATACAAAGTTGACTTGGTTATTACATAACTTTTAAACCATATCACAGTACTTTACGTTTGTTTCTTTTTACAAACCTGTTGTGGCGTTATGTAACTTGATTGCTTGCTAGTAGTTCGGCACCCACTTTTTTTTTTGACAACTGTTTCTGTGTTTTTGAAGCAGTAAGGCATGATGGGGTGTTGGTAGTATTACGTTTCACCCACATTCAGGGGTGTAGTCAGACATGAGATGAATACAAGTGACTTCAGTTACCTGACTGAGTGTGAATTCTACTGCTACTAACGCCCCTGAATGTCCTTACTGAGTATCTAAAATTTCCACATACAGCACATTTCAAAAATGAACACTGTACTAGTATTCAAAGCCACATCAAAAGAATAATATAAAATGTTGCTAAATAATGTAAAATAGTCTTTCCACAGATGTTTTTCAGTCATCAGCCAGCTGTATTTTTTCACCTACAGTACACTGAGTGGTTACTTACCACTGTTCTCTCTGCATTATTCTAGTAATGGAATATTGCCAACTCTCCACCACACACACATGGAATAGTAACATGGAATACATGAATTCAAAATCATAAAGAGTTCTGCTTACCTACACAAGCAGACCCACATGCACAGATGTGTAGTAGAGCCAGAACTTCAGTTTTATCTGTTGTTAAGTAAGGAGCAGGGAGTTATCAGGGAAAACTACTCGGGATACAAGTGGGAGTTCCCATGTACATAAAACAAGATTCAGTATTTGCCGTATTGGTCTTTGTAAGAACATATCCAGAAGCACATGATTTGATACCTTTTATTGGACCAACATAGATGTAACAAAAAGAACAAAGTGCTTTAGCTTTCCGACTAGCAAGTCCTTCCTCTGAAGCTTAAACAAGCTTCTGAGGAAGGACTTGTTGATCTGAGAGCTAAAGCACATTGTTCTTTTTGTTATATCTATGTTGGTCCAATAAAAGGTATCAAATCGTTTGCTTCTGGATCTGCATGTATATAAAAGAAACATTAGCAAAAGAAACTGAATAGTATTTCATTTGTTTTACAAATGTGTGTCTGTAAGGAAGGACTCGAGTTTAAGCAACATTATATAATTTACTTACTTTATTAAATGTAATGTTTATTTATTTTAAAGACCAGGTTTCAATTTTTTTTATATGAGCACAGGTTACAGACATGATTTTGATGCCAATTAGGAACATACAAACATACAAAATGCCAGCAGAAACAGGCCTCATGTTCTATCTAGTCTGCGTGATTATGCAGCTAGCTCCTCAATTGGCAGCTGTCCCACCCTCCCCTCCTCATAACCACCCCCTCACTCTGTCTCACCCTCTCTTAAATCCTCCCACTGTTCTACACGATACCACCTCCTCAGGCAGAGTGTTCCACTTATCTACCACCCATTCCATGAAAAAGTGTCTCCTGATTTCCCTCCTCAATCCCCCCCTCCAATCTCAGCTGATGCCTTCTCGTGTCCCTTCCCCTTCTGATCTCAAAAATCCCTTCTGTATTAATCCTGTTATTATCTTTAGGTACTTAAAGGTTTTGATCATATCCCCCTATCCCTCCTCTCTTCCAGGGAATAAATTTGCAGCTCTGCCAGCCTCTCCTTGTAGGACTTTTCCTCAAGTCCCTGAATCATCTTCATTGCCCTATGCTGCACCCCCTCCAGCAATCTGATGTCCCTCTTCAGGAATGGATGCCACTACTGCATGCAGTATTCTAGGTGTGGTCTGACCAGTGACCTATACAGGGATAGGATCACTTAACTGTGCTTGGATGAGATTCCCCCTACTATGCACCCCAGCATCTTATTTGCCTTTGCAGCCGATCTTTCTGCACTGAGCTGAGTGGTTCATAATCCCCGTTATTAGTACCCCTAGATCCTTTTCCTCCACTGTGCTTTCCAGCTGTACCCCTCCTACCTGATATTTCCTCCCCTGGTTCCTTGCTCCAAAGTGCAGTACCTTGCACTTCTTGGCATTGAACCCCAACTGCCATCTCTCTGACCATTCATGTATGTCATCTACCACTGCACCAATCATAGTATCGTCTGCGAACAGACTGATCTACTCTGGATCCCGTTTGAGAAATCGGCTATGAATATCCTGAACAGCACCAGTCCCAGTACTGAACCCTGGGGCACCCCACTCATAATGTCCCTTGGTGATGAGAGTTCCCCCATCACCACCACCCTTTGATGCCTACCCCTCAGCCAGTTGGTGATCCAGTTGACCATTTTTGTCCCCACCCCAACGTATTCCAGATTTCCCCCCAGCCTCTCATGCGGCACCAAGTCAAAGGCCTTGCTGAAGTCCAAATATAGGACATCCACTGCATGGCCCCTGTCCAGTTCCCTGGTAACCCAGTCATAGTACTTGACTAGGTTCATCTGGCAGGATCTGCCCGATACAAAACCATGCTGATGGCTATCTTGAAGCCCATTGTCTTCCAGAAAGATCACCAGTCTCTCTTTAAGGATTGACTCCATGAGTTTCCCCATGAAGGTAAGTAACTTGTGAGTTGCCACAATTTGGCTGGGGCTTGCTTTTAGTCATTCTAAAAGTTTTCTGAGAAATGCAGCTTTCTGATTGCCAGTAAGCATTTTATTAGCCTTATGTTAATCTGTTATTATGAAATTGGTAGAGAAAATGCAGGCTGCTGATTGGCCAAGAAGTCCTTTCAGCTGGGCCGTTATCCCAGGACAAGGTACCATAAGAAAATAGCTCAACAAAAGTATGTATAAAAAATACATCCATTTTACTAAAAAGGACCCATTTCATAATTGCAATAAGGTACTCCACGGAATGCATTATGGTGGGCTTTCTTGGATGGTGGATACACTCTGCTTTTCCTCGTGCTTCAACCCATCTGAGGTGGGCTACTATACCACCATAATGCACCCACTGTCATTTCATCCTTACAAACAAAGTAGTCACCTGTACTCTGCTATGTTTGAACTTGTTGTCTGACATATTATGCTTAATATAGTTATACAGTCTGGTTATTATTAGAGACTCTGTCATAAATAAGCAATAACCCATGGCAGGGTGTGCAGTTATTAGGGATTAATCAACACCCCAAGTGTGTTGGGAGGCATGAGGCAACAGGTTGAGTGTCTTCACAGCACCCAGAGTGTTGATTAATCCCCAATAACTGCACACACTGGAGTGGATTATTGCGCTCATAACATGGGGTATGTTTAAACAACAAAATAGCCAGAAAGGTGTTTTTTTTTTCCTTTTTGCTGTTTAAACAGCAAGAAAGGTCATGTATCCTGCCACCCTGCAAAATAGTTCTTAACAAATAATGCATTCTGCACTGGTGTTATGCACACTGAAATGTCACACATGCACTATTCAGAGGATTTGTGACATTTCTGCTGCATAATAAACGGTTCTACATTGCCTAGCACGTTGACTTCAGCCACCCCCTCTACAAAAAAATATATACCCCTCTCTCACTCTCCATATGAGTCCAATGTGATGTATGGAGTGGTCATCCCATTCCACAGTATTACTGATGCAAATTAATGCATGGATACTCAAGACTAGGGCAAGGAAGTACAGACATTAATGGATGTCCATTTCATATTATGGCAAGGAGGTACAAATATGCCCTCTGAATACATTGCCTCATGGCAAGTAAGTGGCAGGACAGTTTTGTCTGCAATTGACTTCAGCAGGTCTGTCTCGTGCATGTAGCTGTTGGGTGCTTAAGTTGCCACGGTTGTCACTGCTACACAGACTGCACTCAGTGTGGCTGCTAAACATTTGTCAATGCAGTGGCATTAATATTTGCACTACACTGTGCAGGGCTCGGTGCACCAACTGGTGCAGAAGCAGGAGTGGAGACAGGGGAGTAGAAACAGTTAGCATAGTCCAGGATTTATGATGTCCCACTGTGTCGCTCACTGTGTCTCTATGAGGTACTGTCTCCCCACTGCTTCCTATATGCCTCTAAGAGAGTCAGAGAGAGAGACAGACAAATGGTGCAATGGTGCTTTTACAAAAACTGTGGTGGCAGAGAGGGAGAAACACACAGAGGGAACTGCAGCAAGTTTGAATAACCCACTGTGTCGGTGTGTCTCTGTCTGTGTGCACTCAACACTGTCTTGCTCTATCTCAGTGCTCTCTGCACCCCTCTTGTACCCTACTTTTCCCTCTTTGCACTGATCTACTTCTGGCACTCAGTGACTCTCTGGGTCTTGCACTGTTGCTGTTATCACCATACCAGTGAACAGCCGGCAACTCCTGCTGAATGTCACAGAGAGAAAAGTGCGGGACATTTGCTGTATAGACTTAAGAAGTGGCACACAGAACTCTGTTTTGTGGCTTGCATAGAGCAGGGACTGGGCGTCCTTCGGAAGGCAGTAATGGACCACAGGCAGACAGCACTCCAGGGTTGAGGGGGGAGACAGAATGAGTAGCCAAGCTTCACGGGACTACATGCCTGAAAAGGGTGGCACAAGGAGCAAACGTCAGGTGGTGGTGGTGGCAGGAGGAGGCTGACAGAAACTGGACCGGAGCCTGCAGCACTGAAGATCATCCTGTTGCTTCCACTGCATTTCACTGCACTTCAGTGCATGATGCATTGAATATTACTGCCTTTGTAAACCAGAGCAGTAACAAGGAGAATACTGTGGGACAATTTCTGTGGCAGAAATAATGACAGTGAACGGGACAGTGCATTTAAATGCATGACATGCTGAATAATATGCACAGGACTGCGGTCACACTATCTGCTCGACTATGGGGCTGCCTCTTTTGTGCTTCACTATGTGTTTGGTCCCCGAAGGTCCACTGGGAAGGTGGGTGAGGAGTCACAGAGTGGTGAGGGGAAAATAATTAAAATGTTCTGTTGTGTTCATGGAAACAATAACAAATGGCAATATGAGTAAGTCAGTGGACGTGGAGCTGGCAAACATCATGTACATCAGCTATCAATATCACCCACTTCATTCACAATTTTAATAGCTGCCATTAGGAAATGATTTTCCCAACAAAAAAGAAGAGCGGGTCTGCCCAGATGTCTTTCTTTATTGCCCCTGCACAACTAGCTGTGTACATACGGGGAATTAATGAATGGACAGGTGATGCCCCGTACCAATCCGCTCTGTGTATTCTCCTACCCCATGTTATAAATGAAATATTGCTTACTTTTCTCAACAGAAATGCTATGCTGACACTACGTGGGGGGGAGGGTAGATCTGTGAAAATAAAATCAATTTAGTTGTTAGGTAACTGAGTATTAATGCCTCAAAATATCATACTTTCAAACATTTAATCTGTCTGACATTCATTTCACTGTTTGACATGACTACAGAGCTACTGTACCTTTCATGGCATGCTCCAGAAGCTTGTTGACATACTTTAGTACAGAGATTTATGTATATGTATTCACTATTATGTAATTACTAGATATCAATGTACTTAATATTGTGATGGAAGGAAGGCAAGCAGTACACTACTCCAATACCAGTTCAGTTGATGTACAGCAATTATTTACATGCAATGTTCAAGAAGAAAATAATAATAGTGGCTATATATGCATTGATTGAGTTATATTGTATGGTGGTACCATCTCATGCATGTAATTCAATGCCAGTAATATACTTGCTGTGTTGCACCACTGATATCATTATGTTGTTGTGCTGTACTGTACTGGTGATGCCACTACTAAAGCTCAACAACTTATAATGCTTGTACACAACTGTTTGTGTGTAGCATAGCAAGTCTGTTTTCTAAAAAAAAAAAAATCTGCACTTACATCGCAAGGTGGAGCACATTTTATCAGTAAGTTGGGCTTGCCAGCAAACCTCAAGTACCTGTTATGCAACCCTCAGTTCACTAATGAGAGTTAAATATCTGAAATAAGTATAGATGCTCATATAACCTAAACCATGATATATGAGCATCCATGCACAGATCAGTCTCTGTCTTGATCTTGACATTTCTGTGACATAGAGTGAGTCTATTACACTTCGCTGTTGAGGTTCATAGCTGACAAAAGGAAGTTTCAATGTAGACACAAATTTGTTGTGTATGGCTACCCTTATAATAACATCATATGCTGAAGAACTTTAAACACAGTTTTTACATGTAAAACTATGATAGGAATAAACATTTCACAGTGACTATGTCATTGTTCAGTTAACTATTGTAGGTGCATGTCACACTTGTGTATGCATCGAGCAATATTGCACTACTACAGTGTGATTCACTGACAATGTACATAAGTTATATTTGGTGTTTGTTTCTTTATTAATACATGGTCTACAGGTACTTCCACATCTATTCAATTTGTTACTTACTAGCTAGAAAACAAATCACATTGCAGTGGTACGCTGTAGCGGTACATAATTATTATGTTTTTAAATCATTTATGCTCACAGACATGCCAACTGTGAAAGGTATGAATTGTCACTTTGCAGATATCTACAATCTATTCAGTACCTCATGGAATATTTTGTATAGCTTAAGTGTTATTGATCATAATGTACTTACATTTTCTAACTAGAGGCCTGAGTCCAGTTGCAGCTTTCCTTACTCCTGAGGGACCGGGCTGTGGCTCCTTTTCCTGGTCTTGCTGCGAGGTGCCACCAGCAACTGGTGGTGCGTGCTGCTGAGCTACAGAGGGTTCGAGTTGTTATTCAGCAATCCCTCCGTTATGGCCTCTTCTTCAGCACCACCAGTGCCCTCCCTGACGGTCTCTAGTTCTGAAAAACACAAATTGAACAAAAGGCTGTACAGTTGTGTTTCCTTCATAGTTATATGAGTACTCACAGTACCTACTCTTTTTTAAATGTCTATGTACAGTATATAATATTTACTACTAACTTAATACACAGATTTTATTTTCTTTTTATATATACAGCACTAACCACATACTTTTTTTCTTAGTTGTTTAACCAGGAGTAGCACACTAAGCTGAAAGCTTTATTTTTTTTTTGAAGTTCAAAATGCTTTATTGTTTTTTTTTTTGTATATATGTCCGGCCTTACAAGGCCATTCTACAAACACAATACAGACTATATTATTACAAAACTAGACAATACCTTACAAAGCCCTACACATACATCCAAAATCCTCCCTCCCCACTTTTTCCCCTCTCCCTCTACCCCCTCATGGTATCGGCATTATTAATACAGGGAAAATTTGAAGGCTATCATGACTTAGTTTTATGTTTCCTATAACAGATCTCACTAAAGAGCATACAAAGTGTACAATTTACCCCAACATTTCAGAAGTTTAGGCTGTGTATTGGTTATATTAGAAATCATTTTCTCATCTGCAAGATTAGCAAGCAATTCTTGTAGCCACTCAGAGTAGGAGATGTTCTCTTCATCCAGCCAGTGTTTCAGTACTGACTTCTTAACTGATAAGGATATCATGGCCAGATGATATTTTCTCTCGGTAACAGATATCTGGGAGTAGTTACCCAGAATGCAGGCGACAGGCTCTATATTATCTCCTAAGCCCAATAATGGATCTATTTTCTGCCTTATAGTGTTCCACAAAGGGAGTACTTTTGGGCAGTCCCAAAAGATATGAAACAGGGATCTCTCAGCTTGTAAGCATCTTCTACAGGCAGATGAGGGGGTTCAGTTCATTTTGGCCATCTTGATTGGAGTATAGTACATATTGTTGATAATCTGGTATTGCATTAGCCTCAATCTGTCTTGAGAGACAAACCTGTGAGTGTCCCTCCATATCTTCTCTTAATTAAACCTTTTTTCTGGAAATTGAGCATTCCAATAAGCAGAGGAGCCATCTATTTGTGGGAAGGCTCTATCCAGGAACATGGAATAGATACTAGCCACTGCATGGTGCCTTCCAGTAACCTCTCTGAGTGGATGTAGAAATCTGCCCTCCCCCTCAACAGTTTGTGCTAATTGGATCTTCCCTAGCATATGCCTGAGCTGAAGTACTTTAAAGCACATTTGCAAGTGTACATTATAGTTTAGAAAGATCTCTCCCACCAGTATAACCTGTCCATTATTCCATATTTTCATTGCAGAGACCTTTGCTAGTTGTGGTAGCCAAGCCATGTTTACCAACTTACCCCCATCATGAAATTCGGGTTACCAAGAAGAGGTTGGGTTGGGTCCAGTCCATGTCTGTAAGACATGGAGGAACACATCTGGTTGTGTGTCCTTACTGAAACTCCAATTAGAGTGTCTATAAAGTCTGATGGGATACACTTAGAGGGAGTGTGCCAAAGAGCAACAGGGTAGATCCCATGGGCCAAAACTAGTTCTCTTTCTAGTTGAAACCATAAAGGGTAATATTGGTTCAGGGTCCCATCCTCTCTGAAACCTTCCCCCATCTGAGGTATTTTGCAGCTTGGTGGCCCAGTAATAAAGCCTAAAGTGAGGAAGTCTTGGGTCTTCTTTTGTTTTGGGGACAGTAAGCTTTCCATAGGCCCTACGAGCTGGTTTGTTTTTCCAAGCAAACCTAATTAACACTGAGTACAATCCATTGAACCATACCTGTAGCAACCATAGATTGTAACATATTAAGGGGATAGAAAATCCGGAGGAGAATTAATTAAGCTAATTCTGCCTCAGAGTGATATTGGGAGCTTCGTCCATCTCTCGAGGTCTTGTTTAATTGTCTGGACTAAAGTGTCTAAATAAGCTGAAAGCTTTATTACAGGAGCGACCTGGGAGCACAGGGAAGTTAAGTGACTTGCTCAGGGTCACACAGTATGCAAGTGGAAGCTGTAGGATACAAACTCAGGTCTGGTCTGCTGGATGTCACCAGATTTGCAGCTCAGAGCATTAAACCATTGCGCTATATTGCCTCCCTTTGACATACTCTCTATTGTATATGCAAGATGTAAGTAACCATATGACTATATTAATTTAACAGTAAGGAAATACATTATTCTACAAAAATACCTGAAAAAAACAGTTAGGTGACTGCACTGCTTAGTCTCACAGTCAGAAATATTAGTGTGTGCATTGTCCCCTGAACCCCTCCCAGGAATGATGGACACTACACCAATTTTACTCTTTGGTTGCTCGTTGGCAATATTTATTTATTTTTGGCACAAGGAATATATTTACATCCACAAAATTTATGACGACACATTTCACATCTAAAATTCTTTCAAAGCTTCCTGGTTCCGGCCTCTGTCCTTCCTCTGGTTGTTCTTCCATCTTGGTTTTCAAGGTCCAGACACTGTGAATCCGGCCCCCTCCTCCACACCAGAACCAGGCTGGTTCCACCTACCTGGGCTTTTGCCCTCCAGGCCCAGACACTTCTGAATCTGGTGCCTGTAACTATTCCCCTTCCCACTTTATCATCACGTCTGGGTTCATTGTCCCCAGCCCGTGTATCCTAACCACTCCCCCTTCCTTCCCCGCTACCCCTTTTCTTTCTTCCCACCCCCATGGTGGCCTCACTGCCCCCCTCCCTCCCAGGGAACTCTGACCTAGTCCCCTGGCCTGTGGCTGCCTCCTTTCATAAAAAAAATGTTCCTATGCACAGGGCTCCCAAGGGAACTCAACCTGCCCTCCAACCATTTCCTTTGTGCCAACCATGTCTCCCCCAGCACCTTCCTTAATAATGGTGGGAGGGTGGAAAAAATTCCCAGCAAAAGAGGTCATCCTGCCTGAGTCCTGGCCTAATATACCCCTACAGGACCCCTGGTCAGAACCCCCCCCGAGGCTCTGCCCCAACTAATACCTGGGGCTCTGGCTTCCCCAGTCATTTTACACTCTACCTACCTGGTGATGTGACCAAGCCCCACCCCTTCCCTACTACCTGCTCCTCCCCCTTCCCCCCAACCCTTCCTCTCCTGTGCTTCTTCCTGGCAAGGGTCATTAGACAAAATGGTCTGCCTTTTAATGGCAAGCTCTGTTATACCATTGTGAAACCATGACCTCTCCAGTTCATCTCACCCACAGCAGTCCCTCCCCATACACCGTGCACCCTACAGATGATGCAGCACAACAGATGTTGACTATCACCTGGACTTGTAAATTGTTATTTTTACCTCATCATTATATACAGTGCACAATGTACCTTATGTGCTCTTGTTGTTACAACCACCATGCTGCATACAAAGGTGTTATGAGGATTACAATTCCATTAATTTTACACAGCTTACTATGCTAGAGAGAATATGAGGGCATAAACAATGGCAGGTGGATTGCAGAGGTTCTGTAACAGACATGTGTTATGAGTAACGTTGATGTCACTCACATGTGAATGTTCTTCTTGTTGTGGACATATCCCACAACCTCCACCTCCCCCATCCCACCGATGTCTACATTAAACAGTGCAGCATCTGCAAAAAGACAGCTGCTAAATGCAAAGTGATGTTGTTGGGATGTCAATGTGATATCCCTGTGAATAATGTCTTAATGCTGGCAGTGAGAAACTACAGTAAAACATTAAAAAAAAAGAAATAAAAAGAGGAAAAACATGAAAAAAGAAATAGATATACAAAAATGTAACATACAGTATTGCAGTTATCTATAGGTATGTATTTTTTTTTTCTGTTGATTGCTATGTACCGGTTGGGTGGAGCACGGGAGCTTGCTCAACCACAGGATAAATATATCGTATTATATCTGAAAAATATACAGTATCTGTCTTATGCCTTCAGTAAGGTGAATTGCATTCTTGATGTTTACCTTCTAACTATTTCATGCTGTTTTATGTGAAATACAACCTTTTTTTGAACTGTAACATACATGACTGTGTAAAAGTCATTTGTCATTACTAACATCTTTGATGAATACGTGTATAGGACTGTCTATATGAAAAATCAGAACTGTTATTAAGTGCTGTACTCTTGCCAAAACCCAAGCAGACTGAGCCATCTAAGTTATACACAGAAAATACACATTTTGGGATTATATTTACAGTTCAGCAAGCATTAAGTGAGAGATTATGGTCACATGAATATTTCGAAAAAACATATACTACCAAGTTGTCAACCTGCTCAATTATATTGCATGTAACTCTTGGCTATTCCAAGATAAGATCATTGTACATTTGTTTCATCTGATGGAGACATTTCCTTTTTTAGAGGTAACTAAGGTAGTAAATAGTTTATTGTTCAACTTATAAGTCTTCAACAAATGTTAGAAACAAATTAAAAGTAACAGAGATACAATTACATAGATATACATGTCAATTAACTCAGAGCATCTGTATTGCACAAAAAAGAGAATACAATTTTCTTTAAACAGTTAATCTCTAATACTTAGCATCTATACTGCACAAAAGAATGTTACATAGGCTTTACACAAGAAGACACATTGTACTATTTGCATATTTACCCCACTTGAAATTTATATGAAACATCAGATGTTCAAGATCAATTAAACTTTTATCTATCTTTCTTTTAAGCTTATAAATTGCCTTAAAAAATGTAACCAAACTTTTGATTTTCCAAGTATCTGCAGTATGCAGAAGGATTGATGTTAATTCCAATATATCTACTATGGTAGAAAAATTAAAAAATGGTTTCAATCAATAAATGCGTTCTTTATTGACCCAAGAACATTTCCACATAACATAACAGAGATCCTCGGAGCCTCCCATGGCACATGTACATTTATCTGTGTCATGTAGGGACTTATTATAATGATATTTAATTACATTTCTCGAGAATCTTTCAGATTTATACGTAATAAGTAATTTACACTCATTTGGATCATTTAAGATGTCAAGATAGGGTTTCATACCAATATAATAATTATTTGCTCCAAACCATTTTGAATATGCTGTTTGATCAATATACTCTAAGTCCTTGTTGTCTCAATAGTTAACTACTTTTTGGAAATACATGTTTTATATTTTGGACTAATCCTGATCCCCTTGGCTATATATTTCCTTAACACTTGTAGTTTATGTTTTTTAAGTAAATTTATTATGGTTGTATACCCAAATTTAGGTGTATATCCCAACTTATACCAGTCCTGTTTTTTGTTGTAAACAGAGATTAGTCGACCTATGAATCTCATGTCTTAAGATTCTCAACCAGTATTTCATTTTTCTTGTTTCAATTCTAGCCTTAATATTTACTAGGCCCAGTTCTGCCCTAATATACTGAGCAGGGCATGATGGCCACAAGCCAAGGAGTTTCCTCAACATTTTATTTAGTGGGATGTCTAAACGCTTCCTTTTATTAATGTCCTAAATTTCAGAGCCATGTAATAATTGGACCTGATACTTTAATATTAATTACCTCCACCAAGGACCTTACACTTGAGCCACCATATTTATAATTAAATTTAACTAATCCTAGTGCCCTTTTTTCTTAAAGTTTATAATATCTTCATGTAACGCTCATTCCACATAGTATTTGCACTAAACTCTATGCCTAAAATATATATATATACACACACACACACACACACACACATATATATATATATATATATATATATATATATATATATATATGCATACATACTGTATATATGATTTTAACACTTCAACTCTTTGCTGGCCATGTTCCATATTCCTTTATTCTAATGTATCCCAATGTTATGTGAAACAAAGATACCATTTTTTTGTCTTTGTTAAAGAACAGGTGCCTAGTAAGGGTGCATATCTTAAAGAATGAAGGTTTGGGGCCTTTAGATGCCTCTGCAATCAGTCAGTTTGCTTTTATTTGTTTATTTACATAATTTTTCATCATTTTATTTGCATTTTGCTAACTGCTAGTGAAGAAATAGTCCAACGGAATCCCTGTGTGATGATGTCATAAAATCCTTACTAGCAAGGCTACCAGTGTATTTCAATGGGACACTACAAATCTATTTTCAGATTTTTATGAAGAAATAACACTTCCTGCCACCAACATATTACATATGTAATTGAAATTATATGATTCTTGATAACTTGAATTTTGTTATAATATAGCAGGTGACATGTTCTTCATAACCAGATTTTACTTGGAAAGAAGTAAAGCAAATCTAATTATTGTATTCAAAAATGTAACATCATACAGAGGGGGCACTATAGTGCAAACATATAAAAGGCAACATATGTTGATGAAATAAGTATCAATTTCTTTTGAAAAAGATAGAAAAATATATATGGTTTCTCATATAAATACACTGGGCTCTTAAATAGCTGGCAGATTCTGAGATCATAATACCAGTATTCTATAGAATTATTTTTTCTACTAATAGTATGAAAAGCAAAGGTAAAAATCTACTTGTTTCACTGCACTAACAAATATTTTATTATAAATGTTAAAAATAATTACTAACACATTAACATACAATACATAAAACAGTCTGTTTTCTATTTATTAGAAGTAAACACCTGCTCATTAAGAGCCCAGTGTAGTTCCATGAGAAACTAAATATATTTTTCTATCTTTTTCAAAAGGAATTGATACTTATTTCATCACCAAACTTTGAATTTTATATGTTTGCACTAGAGTGTTCCATTTGAGACCATGAGAGGTTGCAGCAGGTCAATTTTGGGCAAGAGACTTCATATATTAATGTGAGACACACGTAGGCCTTTGGGAAGGACAGTTGGAAGGGAGGTGGTATGATCAGGGTTGGATTCAATGTCACCTGCTCTGAGAAGCAGTAGGAGTAAGATGCATTTGGCCAGGTCAGGTGTGTGCTTGAGGTGTATGGGAGAGAATGGGGGTGGGGGTTGGAGGGAGAGGGAGATTCTAATAGATACATGGTAGTGCCAGGAAGAAATGGAGGGGAGAAGGAAGGAAACTGGGAGCCAGGAGGACTGCAGTGGAGGGAGGAAGCAGGAGGAGAGGAGAGTAGGGGAGGTAGTGGGGAGGGAGGAAAGAGACGGGTTTGAAGGGAAGGGGAGGAGGAAAGCAGGCTGGAGGGAAAGAGGTTGGGAGAAACAGAAAGGATAGGAGAAAGAGGATTATGGGAATCTTACAAGGTGGCTGCATAATATTGAGATTGAGGGGGAGATGGTTAAAAGTAAACAAAGGAGAGAGATAGGGAATAGTGGATTAATGAAAGGACCGAGAAAATGGGAAAGGAGTTTAGGGAGGTTAGGGAGGGAGGTAGCAGGAGTGAGGAAGTAGTGGGCACTGGCAGTAAATTAGGAAAGGTAGGGGAGAGACTAGAAGTAGTGGGAGCTAAAAATTGTAAGTGCATATATGGGAACTATTGGATCAAACTGATTAAACTACCTGAATAGCCTGCTAAGAACTGCTAAAAAGTGGAGTTGGCAGAGAATTGCAGCCTTGGTAGAGAGCTCCAGTGCAAGGATTGAGAACAGAAGCCAACAACAATAGTTGTACTGAGAGAAACCCAAGTTAACAATGATTGCTGTTAGTTAATATATAGGGGAGAGAAGTCGACAAGTACAGTTAGTTAGTTAGTTAGTTAGATAATTAATACTATATTACTTAATGTTGCAACCATGCACAAGAATATAGGTTGAAGTTCTAAGCAGCATAAAAAGTTAAACATTTACATATATCAGAATACAAAATATAAAATTATACAATTTTAAAACAAAAAAAGAATACAAAAAAATATAAACATTCATTTCACCACATTCAATAATTGCACAAACAAAGATTTAGTCTAAGTTTGAGTTCTTACCACAGGTTTTTCCCAAATCTCCTTACTTTTCAAATTATACCCAGAAGTATTCCTCAACACAAGTAAACAATGCAATTTATGGTCAGGCTTACACATTTTTTTAAAAACCTGTTTAGTCATTTTGTCTCTTCTAGTATTTAACCTATAAAGCACGCATTTAATCAAGGTTTCCCCATAACTTACATCCCACCCAACAATTACACTAAGTGTCCTTTTTTGTACTCTTTCAATTCCACTATGCCACCCAGCAGTTCCATATTTAACCACTGGTCTAACCACTGTAGCAAAATAATAAACCAAATCTGATTCATTCAAACCTGCACACCTCATAACAGTTAAAAAGTATAACCTAACATTTGCTTTCTTTACCATGCTTAAAACCGGTTCTGCCCAAGAAAAATCATTCTGAAAAATAAATCCCAAATATTTCACTTTGATTACTACTTCTAACTCCTCACTCCCAAAAGACAATCCTTTTATCTGTCCATTTATTCTGCTTACCAAAATATATCTCTTTGTTTTTTTTGTAGGATTGATTTGCATAAAATTATTTTCAGACCACATTTCTATATAATGTAAATCACTTCGCATAGTACTATCTTCAACATTTTAACAAATATCCAATACTGTAGTATCATCTAAGTACTTTATACATGGCCCTTTGCGTCTAGATCATTTATCATAATCAAAAATAATAACAGCCCCAATCTAGTTCCCTGAAGGACCCCACCACACATACCCACAAACTCAGATTTCATGCCTTCCATCTCAATCCATTGTAATCTTCCCTGCAAAAAACTGGCCACCCAATTTATTATATGCTCTGGCATATGTAAACTTTATCATTTTTGTATTACCCTCTCATGATCAATAAAATTAAAAGCTTTTTTGTAATCTACCAAAACAGCTCTTACATTATTTCCTTTATCCCAAGCTTTCATACTTAGTTTCAAAAATTTTAAAGCAGCATCAATAGTTGAGCAATCCCTTAAGGAACCAAACAGATTTTTGTCCAAAACCCCCTCCACAACCTCCATAATCCAGCTACAAATAAACATTTCACATACTTTTGAAATCTTACATGTTAAAGCAGTTGTTCTAAAATCTGTTGAAATATTTTTAGGTGTCACAATTTTAGGAAGGGGAACAACCTTCGTCTCCTTGCACTGTAAAGGAATTTCACCACTCAGCATTGATCTATTAAAAATATGATACACCCATAGTGAAAGCAAGTCAGCACCTTCCTTCCATACCCAATTTGCAATAACATCAGGGTCTACATCCTTATTTTTCTTAATCTTTTTTTAATTTCTTTGCTATTTCTTCCACAGATACTAAGTACTTTTAGAGGACAATTACTCTTGAAATAGCCTTATTTTCTAATGGGAGTAAATCTTTATTTACTTCACCAAATAGTTTATTAAAGCAGGTCAAAAAGGAAACACCTTCATCTCTTTCATAAAAAACTACACATTTGCTCCCATCTTTTTATTTGGTCACCTCAATTTACTGTTCCCAAAAATTATTTTGTACTTTCTCACCACTTTCTCAGGTCAGATTTCCTTAGCCCCTCTAATTTGCTTTCATAAAAAGTCCTATGTAACCTTTTCCCCATGTCATTTACCTGATTTTTCAACCTATGATATATTTCCTCATAAATGCTGCTTGCCTTTCATTTATCAATTTTTTATACTCCTCAGTAACCCATAGTTTGTCACCACCTTCATTTGTTGTTTCTTTTGTAGGCATTACTAGATCTAGAGCTTCATTAACTATGGATGTCACCATCTTCCATGTAGCATCTGCATTCCTATCTCCAAATTTTGCTTCCTGTAATTTACAAGCTATCACATCCAAAGTTAGACTCTTACCCTCCCTAGTAAATTTTCTACATTTAAACACCATGTTCTCCTCTTTTAACCTTCTACACCCCTCTGAATTATTTGTTAGCAATACAACTTTATGGTCTGATAACCCAATAGATGGTACAATTGTTGGTTTACAAAAAAATGTAGTTTAATTTGTTATAACCAAACCTAACACATTTTGTCCCCTTGTAGGTTCTTCAACTATTTGCATTAAACCATCTTCACTTGTTATTTTTTCAAGTAGCAATCTATTTGCATCCCCCATAATAACAAGACCACACTTATCATGATTTCCCCAAATTTTGTCTTATCACCATATTATGTGATTTACCATCTGCTGTTTATTACTTGTAGTGGGTGAAAAAAAAAAACACCTGCAATTAATGGTCTACATTGCCTTGGCAGACTTGGTACATTCAGTTCCACCCACATCATTTCAAAACCATCAACTTCCAAATCTAATAATCTTCTATAAGGAAAATGATCATGGATATATAAAGCTGTCCCTCCCCCAATCCAATCTAACCTATCGTTTGTTTCAATCTGATATCCCTATTTTGCAACCATCTGGCTGGGAATATTAGCACTACACCATATCTCTGTTAGCACATCCACCAGGACTTCATTTTTCTTCATTATGACAGCAAGTTCATCCACCTTTTTAGTTAAAGCTCTTACATTTGTATTCATCATTGTTGGTACCCACCTTTTCCCAATTTGAATAACTGTCAAGTTACTCCTGTTTACTCAATTTTACCTCTATACTTCATTTTACTTTATATAATCATGACAGGTATTCTATCTGCTTTTCCCATTTCCACATACCTGATTTATATCTGACATAAATTATTCATGTTTACAACATTTCTGTTTATGTGAGTCTTTCTTTCTGTAGTAATTATTACTGGAATATTATATCCCCCCTTCCCCTCACCTTCCCCATGGGCAGACATACTCACCTCATATACTTTCCCTTTCATTATTCCATGCAATCCTAAAAGGAGTACATAAACAATATACATTTGCACAATTATGTCTTTTTTATGCTCCACTTGACCCCAGAGAACTCTCTCAGGCATCCACCACCTCATCTCTAGCTCCAGGCCTGAAACTCTCCAGCCCCTGGCACCAGCTTGGCTATCCTCTCAGCTCTGAGCCCTCCTGAGGTGGGGCCACCCTATCCTCCCAGGGCACTATATCTGTCAATTCTGGCCAGGCTTGGCTTGGCCCAGGGGCTGTACAAGACCAGACAGTGTGGTGTGGTTGAGGGTTAGTGCCATCGCCTATCTCTGGTAGTGGGGTTTCTTGGTTGTGTCCAACCCCTCACCTCCCCCCCCAGCAGAGCTCAGTCATGTAATGGTGCCAGGCACACCTTCTGCAGCTCTGGATCCCTCTAACATGCCCTGCACTTTGCAGTGCCTCTGGTCACCACCGGCGGTCACTGTGATGCTATGCAGAAGCCTGAATTCCCTCCAAGAAAGGAGATCAGTCCTCTGGATGCTCAATCCTCTCTCTCCCATGCCAACCCCTGGCAGTCCAGGCTTGTTCCTGAACCTGGGTAGCTGACGTGGCACTAGGTGTGGTGTTCAGTGCCTCAACCCTCAGTGCCACTGGGCCAGACTCATTTGCCCCATTTTTAAACTCGTATCCCCACATCAAACAACTATTACTACCTTAACCACATATAAAGCTAAAAATACTAAGTAATTAAATCCAACCTTCAAAAAATTACTTACTCTCCTACCCTGTTCCGCTGATGACTCCTGCAGACTCCTCTGTACTCTGATGGAGTACTCAGCTGGAGGAATCAGCCAGACACTACACAGCTGTGCCTGAAAGATGCTGCCACATCTTAGGGGCTGTTCTTAAATAGTAAGTTGATACCACACTAGTTGCTGCTCTGCCACCATGGCCTTTGTGTGATCCCCCATTATCCAGATCTGAATTACCCCCAATTAAAGTGTTCAGGTGCAATTAATGTGACTATGCAAGGTTCTATACAGAAGGCAGTCAAATTCAATAGTAACACAAATCAGGTGCAGTCACTGAAAGAGTTTGGAAATCTCAACTTTTAAATAGATTATGTTCCAAGTAGCAGTTAACAAAGTGCAGACATTTCACAGGCAGTTCAAACTGCAGCTTTAAAGCAAGTTACTGTTCCAAATACTTGTGAGAATACTTATCATTTGTAATATCCACTGATCTTTAAGCTCTTTCCCTTTACCTTTCATTTCACTTACAGGCACAATGAAGTAAGAACGGGGGAGGGGTCCAAGCATCATGCAGCTCTGTGTTATGTCAGGAGTTCAGTGTAACCCTTCTCCTCTGAGGACTCATTGATGTATTTGTGATGGAAAATAAAGTAACCCAGCGTGGTGTGCCACCCACCTGCTAGAGCACTCTACCAGAGTACTCAGCCAGAGGAATCAGCCAGACACTACACAGCTGCCACTTGAAAGATGCCACCACATCTTAGGGTCTGTTCTTAAATAATAAGTTGAGACCACACTAGTGCCACCACAACCTTTGTGTGAGTCCCCACTATCCAGATGTAAATTACCCACAGTTAAAATGTTCAGGTGCAATTAAGGTGACTATGCATGGTTCTGTACAGAAGGCATAAACAGGATAAACAGGTCCATAAACCCCAGACAGACTAAGTTAGATTGATGCCTGGCAAGGATGATAACAACTGCCAAAACATAGATACAGTTTCATGGCATATTGGTGCTGCTGTAACAAGTAAAATGGTACTAGGAGTTATATAGCCAAATAAATGAATTGCAATGTAGGTTAAACAGGCCTTGAGCAGTACTGTGACTGTGCTTAGGAACAGCTAGCAGTTCAGCAAAGAAAGTAATACATTATGCACTTTACAAGTAATATTACACACTTGGTGAATTGGGGTGGGTTCCTTCTAGCCTATGCTCCACATCACCCTTGATGATCCAATGAATACTGTAAACATGAGCAGTGCATTTGACTATCACTCGTCAGAGTATTAATAAGTTGTGAGGTGGGGTGGCGAGGAGGAGGGCAAATTCAAATGCCACAACTCACCTGTTTGAATATGGCAGTCCATTCTTTCATTGGAAGCCCCAGTAAATTAGTAAGTCCAGCCGTGGGTTGCAATGAAATTAATTAAGTCCAGCTCTGGGATGCAATTAAGTCTTAACCTGGCAGATCCGATGTCCAAAAACAAAATATCCTGGTTCCTGATAGAGTTGCAGGGGGAGAACTCAGACTTCTGACCCCTGTTAGAGATCACTTCAGCAGTGACTTAGAAAGGGCTGCATGTAGCCAACCAAGACAAAGCAGCCAAACAGACTTTGAAAATTAGTGCCTGCTCAGCAACCAGATGATTGGCTCTAAATATTTTCAAATTCAAAAAGTCACAGCTCACCTGTTTGAATATGGCAGTCTATTCTTTTATTGGAAACCAGGTAACTTAGTAAATACAGCACTGGTTTGCAATGAAATTAATTAAGTCTAGCCCTGGGTTGCAATTAGGTCTGAACTTAGCAGATCTGATGACCAAAAATAAAGATTCTGGTTTCTGATAGAGTTGCAGAGGAGAACTCAGACCACTGACCCTGTTTGAGAACACTCCATTGGTGACTCAGAAATACTTATGGGTATGTGACAACATATTCACAACAGTGCTTGGATTTCATGTTGGAGATCCCCAGGAAAATCCTGTTACCAGTGTCTGAGAGATACACACCATCTTATAGGTAGAGCAATTTTGTAGTATTTAATTTTGGGGTGACATACAGTGTGTATTCCCAGATCATGAAAGAATCCAAGTATTTGAATGTTTACCTCACTACATGATCATTCAAGTCCAGGAGTGTTTTGTTGGCCTTTCCAGAGCATGTGCTCTGTGATGTTGAATATAGAATTTCACAGGTGGGTAAATTGCAATAAGAGCAGCCAAATCTGATTTAGCTATTTCAATCAAATCTATACCACTGTTTAGTCCCAAATCAGTACCTCCAACATGGATCAGGAGTATGTCTGGCTTAGGGTGTGTCTCCAAAAATTGGTGTATAGCTGGTATGAGCTGCTCCCATCTCATACCACCCTTACCAAACCACAATACATCACAGTTATGCACTTGCAAGTTACTCCCAAAATAACATCTAGCAAACTGTGCCATCCTACACACAAGTACACCCCCGAGGATCCACACACTAGTCCTGGAGCCTTCTGCCATGCTTTATCATCTCATAGATAGTGCAAATGCCAGTTCAAATGACAGTAATCTCAAAAATGTGAGTGTCTCTCAATAGCCCTGTGCCAAGGACTGTTTCACTTCTTCTAGCAAACTGTAAGAAGGCAGATTTGCTGAGTCACACAGCTCCAAACAGTTTTAAAACATTCAATTGGTTAGGCACAATAACTGTGTGCCAATCAGCAAAATACTAATTTTTATATGAAACAGGCAATCTGCTATTGGATAATTGCTTCTAAAAATAAATTATTTTAGAGTGAGACTGTGGTTATGTGATAGAGTACTACTTGCAACATGTCAATACTGACCAATACTATTGATCAGTGATTGTGTAGGCATAGTCTGACAGAGCCGCCATTCCCTCCTTTTTGAGAGAGCATCCTAGGTGGTAAGACACTCATACAACAGTTTCTGTTAAAGTTATATTTATTGGGTGTGTGAAGAAATACATTTTTGTATTAGTTATGTGCCTGGCAGTAAACAGCAATGTGACCCTCTGTGCAGTGATTTTGTACGAATGACAGCTATGACTTTGTTAGAATAGAAAACAAGAAAGCAAGAAAAAATCCAAAGCCCCCAAAACGAAACAAAAACACTGACAGTACTTATGGCTGCATGTAAATGTACTAAGTAGTTTAGTATCTATGACACAGACTTTTAGAAAAATCAGAAATTGTTTCTTTACTGCATGTTTGACTAGTTTTGTTTGTGGCATACTTTGTTTAATTATTAAGAGATGACTGGTTAATTTGTTCTGTCATCTACTAAATGATTTCTCTGAAAGACAACTGTAGTATATGAAAATTTATCTTCTTTGTGTATGCTAACAACTTGTCTCATATGGTTTTTAAAAGTACTGTATTGTTACTCATGATTTCTGATTGCAGTATATGTACTTTTCTTATCTATGCATTCCTTAGATTGTTTTAAAAGTTTTATTTTAATTTATGGTACTTACAGTGTTTGTAGTGTTTCTGTAGCTTCAGGAACAGCTAAATCCAAGATTGCATACTTCCTTTTATCCTTTCTGCTTCCGATTGGCTGGAAAACCACTTAATGTTGACTTTGAAATTCGTTTTTCTTGACTTGCTGATCCTTTTTGTGAGCAAGTAGCCATAAAATAATTGGACCGAGCAAAAAGCATCCTTTTTCATGAAAGTTAGTTCTTTTAAACTGCCTCCATGCTGCCTACCATTGGTTGGAATAACTATTTGCATGTAAAGTTACTTTTTCTCAGTGGTTCCACAGTCTTCTTGGCTACTTGTAATCCAAGTTCTTTGTTTAAATCCTTTTCATGACTCACTTTTCATGACTCACTATTTCTTTTCACAAGCAAGTCAAGAAAAGGAATTGGACCTTGTGAAAAGGATCCTGTTTTGTAAGACTACACTCATTTCAACTGCCACTGTGTTGTCTACCATTGGTTGAAATTGTTTTTGTATGTAAAATTACTTTTTCTGAGTGGTTCCATGGTTTTAATCGCTAAAGCAATCCATTTCCTGTTTATAGTTAAATCCTTTTTGGTGACTTGCAATTTCTGTCTCATGAGTGAGTGATGAGAAAGGTCAAACCTCATAAAAAAATCCTGTTTTGTGAGACTTAGGTTTTGAAATGGTCTGTATTCTTTTTTGATTGGGTAGAATCCTTTTCATGAGACTGTATTCCTTTATCATGAGTGAGTCACAAAAGAAATACCATCATCTCATGAAAAGGATTCTATTTATACTGACAGCAATAGATTTCTTGGCCATTTGTCATGTTAGACGCAACAGATTTGAAGTAGTAGCTTACATTTCATGTGTTTTTCCATTAAATATGCTGCAGTCAGTGGTGTATGCCATGTTTTGTGCAATTAGTGTTTTACTCCACTGCAATTAACAGCAGTTTTTTTTCATATTAAAAAACTTGTTTTTATTCTTGTACTGCAACTTACAGAAAGGGAACATTGTTTAACCAGGAAAGGCACATTAAGATGAACCTATATTTCTCCTATACAAATAGTAAAAAAGGTGTATCTAGAACCATTGGTCCCATTATAACCAATGGCTCTTCTCTGATATAGAAACCTCAGATCTCTTTAATAAGTACTTTTGTTCTGTCTTCTCTCAAAAATCACCTATTAGTACATTTAAAGTTCACCACATAGATTATCATAGGTTCTATCCAACTGACATTATACAGGCTATCAAAAACTAAAAAAATACTAGTCAGGCCCAGACAGTATTCATCCATGGTTTCTAATCAAAACCTCCATAAATATTTCAATACCTTTGTCAATTATATTCAACAAATCCTTACAAGAAAGCATTGTACCAAATGATTGGCGTTCAGCAATAGTTACTCCCATATTTAAAAAAGGCAATAAAGGTTCTGTGCAAAATTATCGGCCAATTAGCCTAACCTCAGTGGCTGGTAAATTAATGGAACGAGTAATGAAGTCTCTAATAGATCAAGATTGTAAACAATTAGGAATTTATGATTCAAATCAGCATGGCTTTACTCCCAAGTATTCCTGCACCACCAATCTGATATCTTTTTACAATAATATAAGTACTCTACTAGATGTGGGTATCCCTACTGATGTAATTATTTTGGACTTTAGTAGAGCTTTCGATAAAGTCTCACATAAAAAACTCATTACTAAAATGCACAATCTAGGTTTGTCACCTGATATTGTCAACTGGACTTTAAACTGGTTGACAAATCATTCTCAGAGAGTCAGAATTAATGATATCTTGTCTGATTCAGGTAGTGTGACAAGTGATGTACCACAGGGGTCAGTCTAGGGACCAACACTGTTTAATCTCTTTATCAGTGATTTACAAACAGGGCCAAATAACTTCATGGTTAAATTTGCAGACAATACTAAATTGGGGGGCAAGGTTAATAATCAAGAAAATATTT
This sequence comes from Neoceratodus forsteri, assembly GCA_016271365.2. Lineage (NCBI taxonomy): Eukaryota > Metazoa > Chordata > Ceratodontiformes > Ceratodontidae > Neoceratodus > Neoceratodus forsteri. Next base: position 841,622,253 of record CM057459.1, on the reverse strand, counting down.
CTGCATTAAAGAAGGCATTGGAACAATTAAAACTTTGGGCAAATGAAAATCATATGCAGTTTAATCAAGACAAATGTTTAGTAGTGCATTTCGGTGTAAATAATCGAAAAACGATATATTATATAAACGGACTACCACTTCACTCATCAAATTGTGAAAAAGATTTAGGGATATATGTTAATAATAAACTTACATCAAATGATCACTGTGTTAGAACTGCTTGCATGATCAACAGACTTTTGAGGCATATAAAACTCACTTTTGTTAATCGCACTGAACAATGCCTTATTCCATTGTATAGAGCATACATTAGACCATATCTAGACTACGGTTCCCCTTTCTGGAATCCAAGCAAAAAAAAACATAGCAATTCTTGAACAGGTTCAAAGGAGAGTAACTAGAATGATTCCAAGATTAACAAACTTGGATTATCAGAACAGATTAAAAGCTACTGGTCTCTTCTCTCTCCAAACTAGAAGATTAAGAGGTGATATGCTTATGGTTTTAATTTAATAAATTCACCAGATCTAATGGAAAAATGTGGTCTAACACTCTCCAAAGGAGACATGTTCTGAGACTGCGTAATAAACAAGCTTGAAGTAAAAACTTATAAAGCCAGCAAAGGGAAACTTTTTCCAATAAGAGCATCCATTGTATGGAACACCTTGCCACAAGAATTGGTAGAGGCAACTAGTGCCATTGTCTTTAAAACAAATTAGATGTTTGGTTGAGTAATAATAGATAAAAATGTCCCACATAGTGTAGGGAACAGTCTTGATGAGCTCTGGCCTTCTTCTGTTCTTTCATACCAAGTAATACTAAGTAATAACCTTGCTTACATGTGAGGCTTGTGACCACAAGAAAGTTACAATATTTATTTAGGTTCTGACACTACACAACAGGGTGTTGGAATTCTAACCCATATCTCAAGGTTGGCAGTTCACAGTCCAAATGCACTACAGTATACTTCCATCTTAGGTTATACCATATCTTCCAATGTATACAGATAGAGCAAAAGTAAAACAACATACAATATGGTAATTATATATATATATATATATATATATATATATATATATATATATATATATATATATATATATATATATATATATATATATATATATATATATATGTATATATATATATATATACATATATATATATATATATATACCTAGGCATGGTCACACCTCTATATTTAGGTTTATGAAGCCACTTCTATGTTAAACTCAAAATTGTGTGTTTAATAACTTTGGACCCATTCAGTGGATTTGCATGAAATTTGGCATGTGTGGTGGGGCATGGTAGGTCTCTTGATATGCCAAATTTTGTTTTGTTGGACTTATAGTCTTTGCATGAAAAAGCTGAAAATAAAATTATCCAGTTTTGGAGGCAGTTTTTGGGATATAGTCCATGGTCCTGCATGGCTGTTTGTGGTGTGCTGCTCTGTGACATGACTTGTTTGAAAGAGCTTCCCTGGTTGAACATGCCACTTTTCATTTGGCTGAAGAAATATTGAGGCATTCAGAAGTTATAGCACTTTTAAGTTCCCATTATAGGTCAATGGGAAAATTTATATAGTTATTTTGTGAACAAGAAAAGGGGTTTGGCCATCTGGTCCCTCCTCATGATTAAAGAATTTGCAGGCTCACAATCAAAGATTATTTTATCCTGAGGGAGGGACTAAATAACCAGATTTTGAGGACCAGATTGCCCAATTTTAACAACTTTTAAATTTAATATCTCAGAAATGGTTTGGTCTTTTAACTTGAAATGTGAAGGGTGTTGACAGGATGTCCTGTATCTATGAACTATGGTGCTTAGGTGTCAGAAAATACATTAATTGTGGAGAGATGGCGTGCTGCAGTTTATGTTTTGTGGGCAGTGTTTTGCATTTTGGTAGTGGCTTGAAATTTATAGGGTAGCTATATCCTTACTGCCATGGACATCCTTTTTCAGTCATTAGATGTGTAAAATGAAAACAGGTGCGAATTCTGCCACTCTGACCAATGAAAATCTCAAACTTTAAAATGCTATATCTCAGTCATGGTTTGGTCTTTTAAATTGAAATGTACAGGTTGTTGAGGGATCTCCTGTACATGTGAATTATAGTACTAGGTGTTAGAAAATTAGTTGCTGCAGAGATATTACGTGATGCACTTTACATTTTGTGAATAGGATTTTGCTTTGTGGTAGGCACTTTTAATGTTAAGCCTCACATTTGCATGTTAATAACTTTGCAACCATTAAACAGATTTGCACTAACTTTGAAATCCACAGGTCTGATGTTGTAGATCTCTTGATTTTCTAAATTGCCTTTCAGTTGGACATATGGTTTTTACTGCGAAGTGCCCAAATTCACTTTTCACCACTTTTGAGCATTTTCTATCTGTGGCACTGTGCAGACACATGTAGCTATTGGTCCTAAACTTGGGACATAGAAGGAGCTTGGGCCAAGAAATATGCTCTTTTGTTTGTTGAAAAATATTCATCTGTTTAAAAGTTATTACAATTTGAAATTCCATTATATCCTATGCAGAATGTGTATGTATTTTGGGATGTTAATGGAAAAGACCAGATAGCCTTAAGAAAGACCAGATGGCCAAATTGAGATGACCATATCTCAATAACGTTTAGTATTTTACTTGAAATTTGCAGGGTGTTGAGGGATGTCATAGAGATGTGAACTATGCTGCTTAGGAGTTGGGGAAATAATCTTTCTGAGATATAATGACATAATTGAAATGTTTCCCATAGGATTACATTGCAGTCTGTGTCATGACTTCGGTGCTGTTATCTCAGAAATGAAGTGAGATAGAGACTTTTCTTTACAAGTGGCTTAGATTAGAAAAAATTGACATTGTAGAGTAAGCCTGCAGTGAAATTTTGTTTGTATATTGCATGGTTCATGAGATATTGTGAACATACTGTCACAAAGGTTGAAAGAGTGCCTATCCAGTGCATTTTGAGGCCATAGATCAGAAATGATGTGAGATATGGGTACAGACTTTTAATGAAGTGTGAAGTATTCACTGTCATGATTACAGTGATGCCAAATTTTTGTTCTAGCTCTTATGGTTCCCAAAATATGCACACATTACTGTTATAAGGGTTTGGTGCCCTATAGTACTACTGCATAGCTCTGTAGCTTTGCATACGTGGGACAAGTGAGCCCAGATGCATTTGTTATGCAACAATTGGCAATTTGGTGGTAACGTAAATTCTATACAAAAAACTGTTAATGCTTCATTTACAGTTAAAGCAAAAACAGTCTGAAAATGAGACATTAGGGTTGAATCACACACCACCCCAATCCTCCACAATCTGACAGATGCCTTGGTGTGTCATTAGGGTCATGAGGCCTAAATCTCCCCATTCTCCTTTACTGTAGCATTTCAGCATGCTCGGTCACAGAATATATTATAGGGCACAGTCGCACCCTATATTTATGGTTATAAACCTCTTCTATGTTAAACTCAAAATGTTGCACATTAATTACTTTGGACCCTTTCAACAGATTTGCATGAAATTTGGTATGTGTGGTGGGGCATGGTAGATCTCTTGATTTGCCAAATTTCATTTTGATTGGGTTACCATTTTTGCTCACCAAAATGCTGAAAATGCACTTTTTACCAGCTATGTTGGCAGCTTTTTGATTTTGTCTGTGGTGCTGCACAGCTGTTGTGTGGTGTGCTGCTCTGAAACTTTGCTCAGCTGAAAGAGCTTGGTAAAGGAACATGCTACTTTTCATTTGGTGAAAAATATAATCCATTCAAAAGTTATTAAAGTTTTAATTTGCCATTATAAGTCAGTGGGGAAATTTATATGGTTATTTTGCAAAAGAGTGGGGTTTGGCCATCTAGTCCCACCTCAAGATTAAAGAATGTGCAGGCTCACGTATCAAAGAATCTTAGATCATGAGGATTGTTTGATCGTCATGGCCACCATCTTGTTTTAGTTTGCGGTCAGAAAAATTTAAACATCTCTGTCCGGGGACTTCTGAGAGTGAAACTATGGTGGTTTGCTCAGGGTCTTGCCTCTATCGAGCCATGCCTGTGGTTTCTTTCAAGATGGTCAAAAATAGAGTTTTAACTTTTTATTCTTTGATTGTGGCTCACTAATGATCTTTGAGTCGCTAGCCTGCAAATTCTTTGATCGTAAGATTCTTTGACCCTGATCTTTGATCGTGAGGGCATAGCTAGATGGCCACAAAAATTAATTTTCTCAGATCAGGGTTGGCTTATTAATCCAAATGATGGTGGGTTTTGCTCAGGGGCTTAGTTTTATCAAGGTATGGCTGTGGTTTCATGAATTTCTGCCTAAAATTGACTTTTAACATTTTATTGTTTGATCATGGCCTGCAAATTCTTTGATTGCAAGCCTAAAATTCTTTGATGTCGAGAATCTTTGACTGCGATCTTTGATCATGAGGCAAAACTAGATGGACACATGGAAAATTAAATTTTCTTGGCACCAAGATCACTTCTAAAGGCAAACTAGGTGGGATCTCCTCAGAGCCTTTGTTCTGTCAGTCATGGCTGTGGTTTCATGTATTTTTCTATAAAAATTGTTTTAATATTTTTTATTCTTTGATCATGAGCCTGAAAATTCTTTGAACATGAGCCTGCGATTTCTTTCATTGTGAGATTCTTTGATCATTATCTTTGATCACGAAGGAGGGACTAGATGGACAGATTGGGAGGGACCAGATAGCACAATTTTAAAAAATTTTCAAATTAAATATCTTGGAAATGGTTTGGTCTTTTAACTTGAAATTTGGAGTGTGTTGACAGCATGTACTGTAGATGGTAGTTATAGTACTTAGGTGTCAGACAATACATTTTTTGTGGAACTATTGTGTGATGCAATTTATGTTTGGCGAACAGCATTTTCCATGGTGATAGAGGCTTTAAATTACTAGGGTAGCTAGCCTTATTGCTATAGATTAACTTTTCAGTCGTTAGGTGTGTAAAATGTTAATAGGTGTGGAATTCTGCCAGTGTGATGAATGAAAACCAGAAACTTTCACATTTTATATCTCGGAAACAGTTTGGTATTTTGCATTGAAATTTGGAGAATGTTGAGGGGATGTGCTGTCTATGTGAAAAATGGTGTTTAGGTGCTGGAAAATTCATTTGCTGCACCCATATTGCTTGGCACACTTTATGTTTTGCATATGGCATTTTGCATTGTGGTACTGGCTTCACATGTATAGGGTGCCTAGCGTTACTGCCATGGAGGTAATTTGTAGTAGTTAGGTATCTGACATGTAAACAGGTGTTGAATTATGCCACTCTGATTACTGACACTTTGCTTTCTTTCAAGGTGGTGGGCCCCACACGACCAACCATATGCGCTGCCAGCAATACCTATGATATTCAGTACTTGAACTCTTATCTTAGGCAGGAATTTGCAAGTTGGTGGGAGCACGTGACCCAAAGGGCTGCACTCCCACTAACTTGTGCAGCTTTCTACTTTTCTATTCTTTCTCAAAAAGTAAGGAAATTCTGTGAAAAAAAACTTTGTTAATGCATCATTTAGGGTTGAAACACAAAAAATCAGGAAATGAGACCTTTAGAGTTGCCCCATCCCCCTATGGACCCACCCATCATCCTGAGATTGACAACTGATGGGGTGTGTCATTGGGGTTGTGAGGCCTAACTGACACCTCATCCTTCTTTACTGTGGCTTGTCAATATAATTACAGATGGAATGGGGTGACATTTAGGCCTCCACAACTCCAATGACACACCCTGTCATCTGTCAATCTCAGGATGATGGGTGGTTCCATAGCAGCCTAACACCGACGACCCCAATGCTCATCCCGATGCCAGTTGGGAGGGTGGGCTGAGGTGTCAAGGGGCTTTCAACCCAACACTGAATTTCCTTCTTTGTTCACTGTGGAACAACCCTAACTGATGCATTAAATGGAGTTTTTGCCCAAATTTTATATATATATATATATATGAATGTGTGTGTGTGTGTGTGTGTGTATATATACCAAAAATTTATTGCATCAGTTAGAGTTGTTCCACAGCAACAAAAGTGAGGATATTTGGTGTTGGGTTGCCACCACTAGACCCCATGCCCACCTGCCTCCACCAACAGAGATCAGGGTGTGTGTTGGGTCAACGGCCCTAACTCTCACCCCATTCCATGTGTAAATAAGCTGAGGTGGTGCAGTATAGGAGAATGGGGTGAGAGTTAGGACTGATTGCCCCAATGCATGCCCTGATGCATGTTGGTGGGGGCAAGGTGGGCATGGGGTGCAAGGGGTGGCAACCCTAACACCAAATTGCCTTGCTTTTGTCCCTGTGGAACAACCCTAACTGATGCATTAAAAGGATTTTTTTGCCATGAATTTCGCTTCTTTTTGAGAATGTGCACTATAAATAGTAATAACCATAACAGTAATGCTAACACTAACAGTAATGGTAATGGTGAGTGAAACACAAATGCTAATGGTAAGTGCAACACCAACAGGAACAGGAATGCAAATGCAAGCTCTAACTGTTATGGTAACACAAACGGAAATGGAAACGCAAGTGGTAATGCAAATGGTATTGCAAACACAAACGGTAATGGTAACGGTGACGCAAATGCAAATGCAAAAGTCAATGGTAATGGTAATGATAAATGTAACTGCAAACACTAACTGTCTTAGTAAAAGTGACAAAGGAAATAGAAACGAAATGGTAATGGAAATGGAAACACAAACCGTAACACAAACAGTGAGGAAAAACAAACAGTAACACACGAAACAGTAACAGTAAACTGATATAAGGCAAAAGTAGCAAAGTCTGGATCTCACTTCATTTCGAGATAACGGCACAAAGGTGATCTGAAACAACAGTAGTGAAAAGTCTGTATCTTGCTTCATTTCCCAAGATAATGGCTCAAAAGCGGTGTGATGCAACAGTATTGAAAATTCTGTATCTGCTTCATTTCCAAGATAACGCACAAAGGTGATGTGATCCAACAGTAGTGAAAAGTCTGCATCTGTTTTGTTTCTGAGATAATGGCACAAAGGCGACATGAGACAACAGTAGCAAAAATTGTATTTTGCTTTGTTTCCTAGATAACGATGCAAAGATAATCTGAGGCAACAGTAGAGAAAAAGTCTGTATCTTGCTTTGTTTCCAAGATAACAGCACAAAGGTGATCTGAGCCAACATTAGCGTAAAAGTCTGTATCTTGCTTCGCTTCCAGATAATGGCAGAAAGGCAATGTGAGCCAACAGTAGCGAAAAGTCTGTATCTCGCTTTATTTCTGAGATAATGGCACAAAGGCTAATGTCACCAAACCACTGAAATGCACCTCCATATCACTAGGGCTACCTATGCTATAAATTTCAACCCACTAGTACCATACATAACGCTATGTACAAAATGATAAGTGCATCACGCAGTATCTCCAGAGCAAATTAGTTCCCCAACATGTAAATGGCATAATTCACATCTCCAGGACATCCACTCAGAACCCTCCAAATTTCATCTGAAAAGATCAAACCGTTCCAGAGATATTCAATTTTAAAGTTTCTGCACCTTCAAGAAGCCTTCCACCACAAAATGGCAGAAATCGCGGCCAAACATGTGGTAAAATGGTGGAACCAGCGGCTGAAAAATCTCTGACTGTGAAGGGGGAGCAATTTCAAATCCTTATAACTCTGGAATGGAACAACATTTTTCACCAAACAAAAATTGGCATGTTCCCTGAAGAAAGGGTTTTCCAGGTGCCAAGTATCAGACCACTCAACCACAGAGTGGCTGCGCTAAGCATTATGCAAAACAGTGCAGAAAAATAGCAAAAACTAAATGTTTTGCACTGCACTACACAAAAAAACATATGCACCAGTGAAACATAAATTGGTAAATAAATAGATGCACCATTCCACTCCATGTATTCCAAATCTTATCCAAATCTCTTTAACAGTTGCAGAGCAGCATGAGCATAAAACTTTGCACAAGTGGCAAAACATAAATTTTTAGGTACTTCATTCTGCAAAAATATGCAGATGTCAAATGAAAATTGGTAAATGCACAGAAGTATCATAGTAGACCAAGTATTACAAATGTCACAGAAATCCACAGAAACCCAAGTGTTAATGCAAATGAAAATGGTTACGAAACGTAATGGAAACATGCGCAAACATTAATGCAAACAGAAATGGTTACTCAAACAGTAACGAAACGCAAAACACAAACAGTAACGTGAAAATTAAAATGGCAATGGCAACAGTGAGGTAAAAGAAAATAGTAACTGTGACGGTAATGCAAACGTAAGTGCAAAGGGTAACGCACACAGTGACACAAATGGAAATGATAATGCAAATGATAAAACAAATGCAAGCGCAAATGTAAATGCAAACACAAATGGTAACACAAACGGTAATGCAAATGCTAATGGCAACTGAAACGCAAATGCAAACGGTAACAAAACGGTAAAGAAAATGCAAACAGTAATACAAACGCAAACAGAAATGCAAATGGTAATGGCAACTGAGATGCAGAAGGAAACAGTAATGCAATCAACAATAGAAACACAACCAGAATTGCTGACACCAATGGAAATGCAATTGCAAACAGTAATGAAAACACAAACAGTAATGGTAACGTAATTGGAAATGCAAACAGTAATGGTAACACCAACGATGATGCCAAAGGAAACAGTAACGCAAATGGAAACACAAACGCAAGCGCAAATGCTAATGGTAATGCACACAGTGACGCAAAAGTAAACACTAACAAAAAAGGTAACAGAAATGCAAATGGTAACAGTAATGCAAATGGAAACACCAACTGTGACACAAAAGGAAACAGTAATGCAAACAATAACACAAATGCAAGCACAAAACGCAAATGCAAAGGGTAACGCACACGATGATGTAAACAGAAATGCAAACGGTAATGGAAACACAGGCGGAAATACTAATGGTAACAGTAACGCAAACGCACACACTTTTTTCCCCAAAAGGTGCATTCAGAAGGACAGTGAATACAAAGGATGTATGCATAATAATGGCCCTTGAGCAGAAAATGAGCACTTGGAATACTAAATTGGTTATATCTCAGGAACCATATGATGTAGAAAAACATTTAAATCTCATATTGTTTATGACTTTCCAGGCTAGTTTTGTACTTAGATACCCAATGGGGGACTAAGAATTTTTGCAACGAAATGTCCGTATCTTATAGTGTTTTCGAGATACGGGACCCAAAAGTCACTGTGAATGCAGTAATGTTATTCTATGGGAAAAATTGTCAAATTTGGAGTCCCATAACTTTGCAGCCCTGTAATATTTTGGCAACAAACCATGAAAAGGCACATCTGTGGGTTATTGGCTTTCTTCCCTGCAAATTTCAGCCCTAAATGCCAAACTGTTGTTTTGCTACAGGGTGGCAAAGATTTCCTGTTGTTTTGGCCATAGTGTCTCAAAGTACTTGTGCAAATCATGACACTTTCACAAAAAAATCACGAAAGTGTCACATTTGGGAAAGTACTTTGTGACACTGCTTTTGGGGAAAATGTTAAAAATATATTTCTAGGGTGTTTTACTCCAAACAAAGACATGACTAGCATCCTCAGGACCCGACTAGGTGAACACAACAATAATTGTGCCCTTAAAGGGTCCCAAATTTAAATGGCAAGCATTTCTCTGACCAGCAACTGAAAACAAAATGGCCGATTTTCAAAAGTAAAAGGGTCATTTGCGAAAGTAAGAACGGCATTTGCAACACTTTCGAATATGTTAACGTTTCCCATAGACTATAACAGGAAACTATTTTTTTTTGAATAACTTTTGAACTGTTTAATATTTTTCCACATAATCTTCAAAAGGCACATCAGGGACCCGGCTGCATGTTCCTGAATGCTTCAGACCAATCGCAGCAAACCATGTGACCTGTAGGAGTGAGCAAAGAAATGTGCAAAATGCATAATTTATGCATTTTGTGGCACACTGTAGCTCCACAACTGTATATCTGACCAAAATGCTACTTGCCAAATCCAGAGAACTATGATACCAGACCATGCATTTCCAAATTTCAGGCAAATTGTCATATGGTTGCAAAGATACTAAGCTGCCAAATTTCAGATTTAACCTTAAATGGGTACTCAACCTTAACTGTAGTGTCACTACAGTGCCACTATGATATATATTTATAGGTGCATTAAGCACTTTAATGTTAAACCTCAAATTGTGCACCTTAATAACTGCGATCATATGACAGATTTGCCTGAAATTTTGCATTAAATCTGATACCATAAATCTCTGGATTTGTAAAATGCGTCATGGTCGGATGTACATTTGCAGAGCTACAGAATGCAAAAAAATGCAAAAAAATGACTTTTTGCGCATTTCTTTGCTTGCACCACAGCACGCACGATTTGCCCATTTGGTCCAAAATCTTCAGGGAAGATGCAGTCTGGGTCATCAATGTGCCTTTCAAAGATTCGGTGTAAAAATATCAAACCATTCAAAAGGTATTCAAAAAACAAATTTCCCATCATAGTCAAAGGGGGAAAATATATGTGCATCATGAAAGTTTCACAAATGCACTTTTACTTTCGCAAATGCCCCTTTTACTTTCGTGATTCAGCCATCTTGTTTTCAGTTAGTGAGAGAGAACAATGCCTGGCATTTAAATTTGGGACTTTCTAGGTAAACACTGACTGCTGAGTTTACCTAGTCAGATCCTGAGGATGCCAGCCCTATCTTATTGGGGGCTAACCCCCCCAGAAATGACTTTTTAAACATCAGGGAAAAATACTTCTCAAATTATGAAAGAAATGAACAAAATATTTATGCAAATGCAAAAGTTTTCATGCTACATTTTGTGAGACATTCGTGATCTGTGAAAATTAAAACAAAAAATCTTTGCCATCCTACTTCAACAAAATGGTTTGCGTCTTATGGGCTGAATTTGCATGGTGGCAAGCTCCTGGTCCCACAGATGTGCCTTTTGGTGGTAGGGTGCCAAAACATTCAAAGGGCCCAAAGTTACAGTGTTCTGAAGTTGTGAAATTTCCCATAGGATAACATTGCGGCATCCGTTATGCCTTTTGGTGCTCGTATCTCGAAAATGAAACAAGATACATAGTTTTCGCTAGTGGCAGCTATCTGCAGAAACAAGATTGGACATCACACATGACACCTGCAGTGGGATTTTTTTCCTACATGCTACGGTTACAGAAAAATTGTCAAAAACATATTTAAAGTGTTCCAAGGGTGCTTTTTCAGTTCATTTCAGTGCCTATATCTCAGAAACGATGTAAGATACGGATTAGGTCTATGATATTGTGTAAAGTACTCACTATCATTATTATGCCAGCACTGGAATTTTTTTCCTAGCTGCTACGGTTGCTGAAATATTAGCAAATTAGTCTTACAGGGGTTGCTTTCCATATAGGGCTGCTGTATGGCTCTGTAGTTATGTATAAGTGAGAGCACAGGGCCCAGAGGGCACGTGCTCCCACATGCACATGCCATCATGTCAACAAATGGACAATGTGAAGGGAGCACAGGGCCCCGAGGGCCAGCACTTCCACTAACACACACCACTTATATTACACTTTCTCAAAAAGAAGGGAAATTCATTGCAAAAAAAACTCTGTTAATGCATCAGTTAGGATTAATAGTACAACAATAAAAGTTTGGAAATGTGCTGTTAGGGTTCAAAACCCTAACTACGCCTCCACACACACGCACACACACACATACACACAGGCAAGAGACATGTAAGATTGTAAGACACTATACCACTCCATCACATCTGTAACCACAATAATTGCAACACTGTACAGTATGTAATGAAAAAAACAAATATAGTATCATTGACTCTGTACTGCCAGCACAGTATGATAACACATTATTGCTGGCATATCTTCTCCATACAATGAGATTTAGTCTGGACACACTTTCAAAATACTGACTTTTATGTGTCACTGTTCAACAATCAGGTTACTGCAGGCTCCCACATGGGGCATGTGGTAGCAGGACAGATAGAGATGACATATACTACTTTTAAAATACTGCTCAAGTATGAAACTAGCACAATCACATGTTGTTATATGGCTGCATTACCTGGAAATACTCATTACCAACATGTTATTGTTAGCTTTGGATGTTACAACTGCTGCTTTCATGTTACTTGTAAACTATACTACAAATAATTACTTTTATTACTAGACTTTGTTATTAGGACTGACTCATTCTATCAGTAAAATAAATACAAATATACAGTACAATGACTGTTGGTAGGCTTATTATAACTCTCATTTCCAAGAAACTATCTGTGAATAACGTACTGTGTGTTACATCACTTCTTCATTATTGAAATATAGTCATCTGCTTAAATCTTGTTATTGCTGTTTGTAACACAAAAATGCTTACTGTGGGGCATCACTCATGGTTGCCCAGGATGTGTGTCTACCCCCAAGGCACTATGATGGTGGCAGAACTCATACAGTTGGTGACCCATGATGATGAATGTGTCTTGCAGTACATTTACAGAGTTGTATGTTACTTCTGTTACCTGATGTTGGTTGGCTCTGATTGGTTCTGCTGCCTTAGCCCTTCCACTGCTTCCATGTGTGTGTGTGTGTGTGGGGGTACGGAGTTAGGATTTTTAACCCTATCAGCATATTTCCAAACTTTTGTCGCTGTACTATTAACCTAACTGATGCACTAATGGAGTTTTTGCAATGAATGTATGAATATATATATATATATATATATATATATATATATATGGCAAAAACTCCATTTAATGCATCAGTTAGGGTTTTCCACAGTGACAAAAAGCAAGGAAATTGATGTTAGGGTTTAAAACCCCCTTTGCACCCACCCCAAGCTGCACCCCAGCTGGCATCGGTGTGCATTGGGTCATCAGCCCTAACTCTCACCCCATCACATCTGCAAAGAATCTAAGGTGGTGAAATACAGGAGAATGGGGTGAGAGATAGGATCGATGACCCGGCAACCCAATGCACCAACTGAGGTGAGGTGGAGTGCAAGAAGTTTCAACCTAACATCAATTTCCTCACTTTGTCTCTGTGGAACAACCCTAATTGATGCATTAAACTGAGTTTTTTCCTCTAATTTCCCTTCTTTTGAGAATCTGCTGTAGAAGCAGTGAATGGAATGTGGTGGTGGGAGCTCCACCATGTGATCTTTGTGACATAGTAATGGTAAGTGCAAGGGAAACACAACTGCTAATGGTTGTGCACATGGTGACAGAAACGTAAATGGTAAAGCAAATGTTAATAGAAATGCAAGCACAAAGTGATGCCAAAGCGAACTGTGATGCAAAAATGGATGTAACCACGTAAGGAAACACAAACCGTGGCGTGCACAGTAATGAGTACGGCAATTAGAAACTCAAATGGTATAGTTAAGCATAAATAACTCCAAAGTGAACCGAAACAGAAATCACGAGCGCAAGCACACACAGAAAGCACCAAAACCGTAGCAGCGCACCATCACGGTACCATATGTTGCAAACATAGAAGTAACGTTAACATAAACAATGCCAAAGGAAACAGAAACAGAAATGGGAATGGAAGCGCATATGGAAATGCAAACCGTACTGTGCACAGTCATGTTACCGCAGTTGTAAACGCCAATGGTAACAGTAACAGCAACAATACTGCCAAAGGAAACAGAAATGCAAAAGCAAATGGAAGCACGTATGGAAACACAAACCGTAATTACACGGGCACAGTAACACTATTGAAATGCAAATGGTAACAGTTACAGCAATGAAGATACAAACCAAAAGAAAAATGCAAACCAAAGTGGTGCCGGAAACTCTAACCAAAATAAAAACAGACACAGTAATGGAAACGCAAATGGTGCAGTAATGCAACACATAGCGCAAACAAGAATGCAGAGGGTAACGCCCCTGAAAGGCGTACAGGAACAGTAACACTAACGAGTACCAAAACACAAGTGGAAATGCTAACTGTTACAGTAACGATAGCGCACACCCTGTTTTTACCCAACAGCTGCATAGAGAAACACAGTGTGTACAAAGAATATATGCATAATAATGGGCCTTGGAGCAGAAAATGAACTGTTGGAACACTAAATTGCTTATATCTTGGAACCATGTGACATAGAAAACAAAATTTAAATTTCACATGATTCATGAGTTTCCTGGCTAGGTTTTGCTGAATGCATAACCCATAGGGCTATGCATTGCCATGATGAAAATTTCGTATCTCGCACCATTTCCGGGATACGAGCCCGAATATGTGTGGTGAAAGCCACCATGTTAGTCTATGGAAAAAAATCAACTCGAGTACCATAACTTGGCATCTGTTATTTTGTCACCAAACCACCAAAAGGCACATATAAGACATATTGGCTGCCTTCCCTTCAAATTTCAGCTCAAAAGACCAAACTGTTCTTTTGTGGCAGGGTGGCAAAGAACTCCTGTCATTTTGGCCATAGTCTGGAAAAGTAGTGTTGCAATTTGCGAAAGCTTTCACAACATTTTGTGAAAGTGTTGCAGATGTGACATTACTTTGTGACACTACTTTTTCCAGAAACTTGAAAAACATATTCCTGGGGTGTTTAACCCCAAATAATGACATGGCTAGCATCCTGAGGGTCCGACTAGGTGAAAACAAAAAATTATATTTCCTAAAGGGTCTCAATTTTGAATGCCAAGCATTTTCTGATCAGTAACTGAAAAAAAATGGCAGATTTGCAACACTACTAAGGCCATTTGCAACACTAAAAAGTGCATTTGCGAAAGTGTTGCACTGTTTGTTAACTTTTACCTTTGACTTATAATAGGAACTTGTTTTTTGAATAACATTGGAACCGTTCAATATATTTTCACGAAATCTTCAAATGGCATGTCAGGACCCTGGCCGCACGTTCCCTGAAGTTTTTGGACTGGTCGCATAAACTGTGTGACCTGTAGGTGTGAGCAAAGAATGTGCAAAAAGCATAATTGCGCACATGGATGTTGCTTAATAACTCCGCAGTCGTATATCCGAAAGCACGAAAGTTGGCAGATCCCAAGATCCACCATGCCCATCTGATCATACCATTTTTCAGGCAAATCTGTTGAACAGTGACAAAGTTATTAAGGTGCAAAGTTTCACCCTTTAACCTCAAAAGTGCTACTCAACCTAACTATGATACACTACTGTGCTACCATAACTAATATATATATATATATATATATATATATATATATATATATATATATTGACTCTGAGCAGCACTGTGAGTCTAACAAGGAGAGGCAGAGTGACAAAGCTAGCCCAATACACTTTTATTTTTACTTGCTGGTCTGTAGAGTTATGAGGGTCCCTGACATAGGACTGCAGGAAGTGGCTCAGAATTTCAGTCTCAGGGTAGTTCCCTTCAACTGTAGAACATTTTATGAGAGTTCTTTTTAAATCAGGTGATGAATAAGGCAATTTTATAGATTTTAATGGCACACTGTGGGCTTTCTAGCACTTTTCAGAAATTAATTCTGCTGTTTATAAACACATTCATTCTGTGACCTGATCAAATACTTCTGGGTCATGTCTAATAACTAGAAATGCACCGAGTGAGGGGTGCAAGCTCAAGTGGGTGAGTGCATGTTGAGGTGTGCAGAGAGGCATGCAGAGGCACACATGTCTGGCACATGTCAAGCATGTCTAGAGTTACTAGAGGGACATAAGGTAAGATCTTTGCCTAGATTGTATACAAATAATCTATACCAGCAGCTTACTACTGTATATAGAATAAACCAGGATCTGTCACATCCATGTGTATAAAAAATATATATATATAAATAAATAAAGGAGAACAAAAAATGGCAGACAAAATAATAACCACAAATGGGGAAGTGGGAATCAAATGTACAGTCTGTGAAATATATAAAATTGTATCCACACTTCCAGCATGTAACATATGTATCGACAAATGTAACGACAACAGTGTCCTTGGCTAGCATATAAAGACATTTTACAATAAACTGGCTACATTTGAACATAATCATGCAAACATGATTGGCAAAATTAGGGCAATCAACATTCCAGATACCCAATTAATTCAAGGAACAGCTGATTCCAGTATAGGGAATGAAAGCTTATCTAATAAACAAAATGAGGACCAAAGCAAAAATATATCGGATACAAATCAAATGATAATCATACCCACTACTAGTTCAAAAAGGGGCAGACAGGTGGATGAGGGAGATGAAAACATCCTGGATGACTAGGAACTTGTGAGTTTCAGTAAAAGGCATAAAAAGGGCAGGAAGGCCATGACGTTTTGTATTCCCATTTGTAATAGCTATGACTCCTTAATTAACCTTGGTGATGAGGGACCATCAATAAGGATAAATGACAGGCTGACTAATCTAAATAACACAGGACACAGTACAACTGTAAACTTAGACACACAGGAAAAAAAACAGTAGAGATCATGGTACCTTTTTAATAGACATGGGAAATAGCCAGTCTGGCTTGAGGATGGATATGTTGCCAGTACCTGGAAACAGTAATGAATCAGCTGTACCACAAATTAGGACAGCTTTAAATTAGTCTGATGATCTACTAATGGGTGAATTTTCATTGAATTGTGATGCTACTGTCACCCTCAATTGCTGTCAGATATCAGCAACAGGATTTGTTTATGGATGTAACTCCCTTAACTGGTGATAGTACTGAAGCAGACTCCATGACCAGTACCAATATACCCCTTCACCCTCTTGTTGTAACAAGACAGGCTTTTGTCTTAGGTGGCTCCATTATAAAAAACATGGACAGGATAATATGCAATCTGGACAAAAGTAACTAAACTTGCAGTAGTTTTAGGGGGACCAGAATCAAAGATCTAACTCTTATGGTTAAAACATTCTGAACGATTCAGGAGAACACCCATTAGTGATTATACACATGGAAACAAATGATATAAATGTGTCAAGCATAGATGAGATCAAGAAAGACTTTACCCTGCTTTGCCAGTTCTTAGAAGACAAGGGATGTGAGATTTTCTTATCAGAGATACTTCCAGTACTGAGATCTGCAAATATGATTATGAGAAAAATCAAAACCATCAATGAGTGGTTAACGATGTGGAGTCTGAGCAAAGGGTATAATTACATCCCACATTGGGGAAACTTTGATGTTGACTATAGTCTGTTCTGCTATGATGGTCTACATTTAAGCAAAAGGGGTACAAGATTACTATGGAAGAAATTAGAAAACATTATCTCGAGAAAATTAAACTAACTACACAGGGGGAAGGGCAAAAAAAAAAAAAAAACACTACCCAGTCTCTAAAATTGAATGCAAGTTATGTTCTTTTGTAATGGCAGATGCTAGAAGTCTCAACATAAGTAACAATGTTGAACTTGAGCCCCTCTTAAAACTAAATAATTAAGATTTAACAATGATCACAGAAACTTGATTGGATGAAACAAATGACTGGATGAATAACATCTAGGGGTATCAGCTATTCAAGAAAAAACAGGTCTGGGAAAAAGGTGTGGGGGGTTGTAATATAAAAGACAACATATACTGCACTCAAATTGATATAAATGTAGGAAGCCCTACCTCAACTGAATCTATATGGCTGGAGATTTAGCTTAAAAATAGGAGGAACATAATCCTTGGAAACTGTTATAGAGCCCCTGCCAGCCCAAACTACTACAATTTAGAATGTCTAAATGAACTTCAGAAGGCAATTAACTTGGGAGATGTCATTATAATGGTGATTTCAATGCCCCTGGCATTAACTGGATAAATTAATAGGAACCTTAGAATTTGAACGATAACTACTATGGTGATAAATGCAAATGTATTGGATCAGCTAGTGACTAGACCTTCTAGGGGTAAAAATATACTGGACTTACTCATGACTAATATAGGATCCAGTATATCTGACAAAAGAGTGCTTAGCACCCTAGGATAGAACAAGTGATCACAGCAAAATCACCAGTTCACCCCCTACCATGAAACAGCCAAATGCAACTAATACCGTTTTCAAGGACTACAACAAAGCAAATTGGCATCACATAAAGGAAGCTCTAGACAATACCGACTGGCATCACCTATTTAACAGTAAAGATGCAGATACTATCTGGGAGATTAAAAAAAAAATACAATTTTTGAGCTAGAAGATAAATCTGTTCCAATGATTAGGAAATATAACAATAAAGGATCTATTCCTACATGGTTCACAAAAGCTGTCCAAAAACAGATAAAGGTTAAAGAAAGGATGTTTAGGAAATCCAGAAGGTACCCCACACGTGAGAATACTTCTAAGTATAGAACCAAACTCAGGAAACTTAAAAAAACTAATATGAAAGGAGAGAACAAATCTGGAAAGGAGACAGACCCTTTCTAGGGAGAACAACAAGTCCTTCTTTTCCTATATTAACAATAATAAATCATCACTCAAAACCATTGGCACACTAATAAAGACTACCAAAACAATAACTGATCCAAAAGGGATAGCAGACTCATTAAATGATTACTTTACATCAGTATTTAAAGTTAGTGTGGGATAGAGTACACTAACACCATAATAACAGCCCACCCCCAAGAGATATTACACCTGAACAGACCCTAGACCTCTTGAGTAATATCAAATTTAACACCTCCCCAGGGCCTGATAATATTCATCCTCAGTTCCTGATTAAAATGGCACATTACCTGGCATTACCCATGTCTATTTTGTTCAATGCATCCATACAAACAGGTGTAGTCCCACGGTGAGTGGTGGGCAAAGTGGCCAAAATTCACTCTGTGAAGTGATTTGCGAAGTAAGGCAGAATCTGCAAAGTACTCCGCAATGCGAAGTGGAGTACTTTGCATCATAATTTGTTTTTCCACCTTCCCCAAACCACTACTCCACTAATTTTAAGGTGAAGTACATTGAAATCAATGTACTTTGCATCACCTCGTCTTGTTGGTGAGCCACAAAGGTGAATTTTGCAGTGATTCATGGGATTGCAGGTCACATGGGCTATGGATTGTTCTGCACACCATCTTTTCAGGGTAGCATGTGTAGGTAGCTGTAGGAGACAGTTTGCTCTGGGAGCTTTCTGTGATTCAAACCCACTAACATCTGTTAAAAAAACCTTTTTTGAATAATTTGTTTTGCTCAGAACTTCAGTGCATCGATTGCAGGGAACCCTCCTGTGCTCATATCATCGAGTGTTTGTTTGTGTGTGGATTTTGAATGTTAATGTACAACATTCAGTCTGTGTACTGACAGACAGTGGAACTGTGCTTTGGAGGAGGGGTGTATCTGTGTTGTAGGTAGATTTAAGTTGGAAAAATAGGGAGTTCTTTGTTTTTTGGTTACATTTTTCTTGTATGACTGTGTTAATGTACACACAGTAATATTTTCAGTAATTGTTGACATTTTTTTGCTGATTGTTTTGTAGACCTGGTGCAGCAGTGCATAATTTCAGGCTGTTTAAAATATGTGGTATATTAATGAAGTTTTCAATTTGCTTAGGCAAAGCATGTGTGTGGTGTGTGTGTGTGTGTGTGTGTGTGTGTGTGTGTGTGTGTGTGTGTGTGTGTGTGTGCAGTGCATGAAATCAAATAATACACCTTTTATTTTGCCACAGTGTAATTGCAGCAGTGTGAACCTGCTATCCACTGCACCTGCATGATTTTGTACTGCCATTGTGGTATCTTGGTTTTGCAATGTTACTATAATCTGCAGTGGCAGTGCCCCCCCCCAAACTGCAAAAGGTATTCTTTTCCAGATTGGATTGTGACTTGAGCACCACTGGTTAAAGTGTTGATGAACTTGTTGTGACTTTGCGTCTGTATCTCTTTTTGAAAGCACAGTTGGTTTTTTTTTGGCTTCACATCCAGCAACCCAGAGTGAATGTTCCAAAATCTAAATTTGTTTACAATATTCTTGTTGATCCCACAAAATGCCCGCAAAGAGATGTGCAAGCAAACCTTTTTCTCACCATGGCACTGCTGCCAGTGGTAAGATTGTCTTTGGGCATGGTACTATGCAGTCACAGAAGTGCAATGCTGATGTGAGAAAAGGTATTTCTCCTTCAATATTTTTTACAGTGCAATTGGTAGATTCATTCATAGTTGGAGGAGATGCTGTTGCCCCAGCTTGTGGTGTTAGTGCAGTTGAGGGTGGTATGAGTACTGTTGTCTCAGGTTCCATTTCTGACCAGTTGACTGTATCCAAAAATATAGTTGAGTGTAAAGCAGTGCCCGTGAATGACAGTGTAGATATCATATTCCCCAGTAACATCCAATTCCCATTGGCAACTGAACATGAGGATTCTGATCACCATGGCAATAATAAAACACAATGTCACATTTCTTCCACCTTGGTTCAGGTCATGCATTTGCCATGCAATGATTTACAGTGAGGTGAAAAAATATCTGTTGATGGTGGTGTTGATGATGAATCTGATGATGCTGATGTTGCTGTGGTAGCAACATGCAGTCCACATGCCAGCAGCATCCAAGCAGAAGATATGGATGTGGATGATGTTGATGAATATGATGATGATGTCAGTGACCCCTGTTGGGAACTGGAGAAAAAGAAATTCAAGGTGGCTGTGTCTGGGTCTGTTTGCATTAAACCCCTTCCCGGTAAAAAATGTTGATTTACCACCAGTTTCAGTTGATGATGATGATGACCCTGTAATAATGATAGGTAGTCAGGGTGGTAAGTTGCAGTCCAAGTGTGTCCGGCCTGAAAAATCATGTAGCACACCCCCCACTTCAGGGTTTAAAAAATGGAGTCCAATAAGCAGCATCAGGGACATGTTAAAAGTAGGGGATCACAATCCTTCATTTTGATTTTTTGTACAAGATGCAAATGATGAGTCAGTTGCAATCTGCCAGGTTTGCCATGCACATGTGAGGTGAGGTAAAAGGGGGAGCCATCTGGGCACAGGGGACAGCATACACACCTTAAGAACAGGCACATTGCACTGTGGACTCAGGACAAGATGGCAGTTAATACCAGATAGGGGCATTCACCCTTGTCATCAACCATAATGAGCATGTTATCCCCTTCCATGACTTTAAGATCATGTAGGAAATTAAATGTGTGCAGTAGCAATGAAATAAGAGCAGAGGATTATTACAGGCATGATGCGGTGGAGGAGCATAATGATTTTGAAATCTTGTCCAGTGGTGGTGAGAGTAGCAGTGGTGGTGATGGTCAAGGCAGTATGTCTAGTGCAAGTGGTACCTCAACCCTTGTTTGTAATTCTGGGAAAATAACTTCATTTGTGGATTTTTAATCACCTCTGCAACTGTCTTCCTCACACTTCCACAATCCAGCCCCTGCAAATACCATTCACAGGCAGAACCATTTATCACACCCCATGTAAAATGTTTAAGTAAGCCCACGTTACAGAGGGTTTCTTGTGCATAAGCTGAAGTATCCCACCCAATCATACAGTGTCACTTGAATGTAATGCTGCTGTAGTTGAAATGCTGGCAATTGATCTTTTGCCCTTTTTGGTCATGAAGAATTCTGGGTTCCAGCAGTCTGCAGCATGTGCCTGTCCAAAATGAAAATTTCCAACCAGGACATACTTTTCCACCTGTGCTGTCCCTGAGTTTTACCTTACTATGTCTGACTCTGTAAAACATGCGCTTCAACATTCCTCCTCTCCATTAATCCATTTAAGTATGGATATGTGGACAAGTGACAAAACAGCAGGGAGTTCATATTTGTGTATAAACGTATATTGGGCACAGGTGCCGGGTATTGCTTGTGCTGTTGGTAGTGAGAATAATCAGTGCAGTAAGGCTGAATGTTGTAGTAGCAATCTTCCAGGAATTCAACAGCATGCAACGATTGCTATCCACAATGTGACCTGCTTACACACTGGTGAAAACTTGCCGGACTTGGTACTGACTGAAACTGACAAGTGGCTGAACCCCCCCTGTCCCTGAGAGCTGGGTTCATGGCAAGTGACAATGGGTCAAATGTGGTTAAATACATCATGAATGGTGGCTTTGTTTTGTTTCCATGCATGGTCCACTGTTTAAATCTTATGGTGCAGTAGTTTTTGCATCCACATAATATAAAGGAAATGCTGACAGCTGCACACCATATGTGTTCTCACTTTTCACACTCTGCAAAGGTCCGGACAACCACGGCAGTTGCAGATTGAGCACCACTTGAAGCTGGAAGTTGTCGCCCAGTGGAACTCCACTTTATACATGGCAGAGAGGTTGTATGAACAGTACAAAGCCATCTCAGAATATCTTGTCATGTACACTAGCCATGACAGTTCCGGGGTCTCCATGTCTATGACAACTGAACAGTGGCACCTGATGGACTCTGTAATAACAATTTTGAGGCCTTTTGAACATGCCACACAGGCAGTGCGTGGTGAGTGTGCCTCCATTAGCCAATCAATTCCACTGCTGAGGGTGATGAGGCAGACATTGATGAATTACAGCATAGCCTTGTTGTTGCTGGAGACAGTGCTAGCAATGCATTGCTGAAACACATGCTGACAGTATTCGACCAGAATCATCACATCTTGATCATTCAGCGATAGTGACAACTTTGAGTAGCAGCAATGCTCGACCCACAATACAAACATGGAATTGCCTCAATACTGGAGGGCGGATCGAACAGGTAAAAATGTCAGTGGACAACTGGTGCACTTGGCTCATGGGGCACAGAAGTCATGTTGCAGGGTCAGCAAACCTCAGCAGCAGAATCATGTTGAAGGTGAACCTGGAGTAGTATCAACATATCCTTCTGTAAGGGAAGGAACTTCAGTTCCGGTGGTCTGTCATCAAAACTGGTTGGCGTTAACCCACTTTGGGAGGCTTTGTCCCAAGTATTGATTTGTGACATAAAGGATTCAGGAGTACAGGATGATGCATCAACCACTGGACTTAGTGCAGCACAGTGAATGGTTGAGTCATATTTGTCGAAAACAGGCATCTGTCAATAACTGATGACCCTCTTTATACTGAGAGGAAAGGTCAGTGAATGGCCAGAACTGACCACAGTGGCACTGAAGTACCTGACATGCCCACCCTCCAGTGTAAGTATCAAGATGGTATTCAGCTCAGAAGGTGCAATAGTTCGGGATCATCATACAAACCTCTCTCCTGCAGATGTCAGTTTGCGACATTCATAAAAATGAATAAGAGGCACATACCAGGTCAGACTGCAACCTCAGTATTCATACCCTGGCCTGGACATGGTATTACTGATGTCGAAATGGACCATCCTGGTAGTGCTGGCAGTGGCAGCATGAAATGGCCTACCACTGATGCAGATGATGACACAATGGCGAAAGAATTTCCCAGTGGTCAGAATTCAGACATATATGACTATGAGGGCAGCTTTCTTTATGAGGATGATGATGAGGTTAATGTTGGCAGGTTTTACTTAAGTGGTTAAAAGGCTGTCACATTTGTTGTATCATTATACATGTTTTCTTTTTGATAAAGGTAAATCAGTGTTCCATTCAGACTGACTCAAATTCCATATGTCACTGTCACGTCACATTTGTAACACAGACCACAATATATCCTCTGTACCACCACCATAAGACTGCTGTTAGCCACTGCCACTATAGGGAATGTCACCATATGCCTCCCTGGACCACCACCATGAAACCACTGTTAGCCACTGGCACCCTAGGGAATGTCACCATGTGCCCCCCTGGACCACCACCATGAAACTGTTGTTAGACACTGCCACCATAGGGAATGCCACCGTGTGTCCCCCTGGACTACCACCATAAGACTGCTGTTAGCCACTGCAACCACCACCAGATGCAGGAAGATATGAGAGAGAATATCATCGTGTGCCTAAGCTATGACCACCACCTCCCACCACCACCATTCTGTCGATGTTTTCCATTACATGTCTTGACTATGCCAAGGCAGAGGGAGTTGAACAGGAACCAAATCCATCAGCCAGAAGCACATGACTTCTTAATATGAATACTATAGTGAGCATGTGTACTGATGTTTTTCATGCTATTCAACTTCCTATAGCTGTGTGTTTTGTTTCCTGTTGCTTTTCTGAGCTGCAATGGTCAAACAAATACGGTCAACTTATTTTGTTTTTCTACAGGTTAACAAACTACTCTTCTTCGATGAAGGTCTGTATCAATGGTACAGCATTACTGTGTACATCACCCTAAGGGATATCCATTTCCATACTGGTAAGGATATCAATTTTATTTAATCTGTTCCTCTTTTTTTTCATAAGAGTGCAAAACATCCGGCTGATGATTTGTAAAGTAGGTGACATGTACGTCACAAAATATTTGCCCAACACTTCATGTTTCATGCACTGTATTCCAAGTTTGCAGCTGCAGCTATGCCAGTGTTGAAAAAAGTTTTACCCAGGTCATGTGACTTGATAAGATGTGGTTTTAAAATGTAACTTGAGTTAAGATGTAGGGATACTGACACAATGTATTTCTTACAGTCTGGTCCTAAATTTAATTGTGATCTGATGATTTGGTGTTCTTCTGGCTTACAACTTAATAGCTGTGTTAATTCCTAAATCTGTGGTGGAACAGCCACGGCTTAAATATAATGTGCTACTGCTGCAATCAAGTTGCGATAAGTCCTTAATTTCTTTTTTTAAGAAACATCCAGATGCTTTGCTGTGTCATAGCTGCCTTATCCAAAGAACTTCATCATCATATCCCTCCCCCCCCCAGGCTGGCTGGCAGACATGCAACAAGTAGAAGTCGTATGACTCGATGATGACCATGACCATCATTACTGGACTGGAGAAGGATGCAGATGAAATTTGTGAAGAAGTAACCAAACAATAAACCATTAATGAGACCTACTTGCAATGATAACCCGCTCCAAAAAAAAACAATACTAACCTTCATTGGCTCGAGAATATTCCATTTCCAATTCCAATGCCAAAATTTCTCAAGCACGGGAATGCACACACCAACAGTATGTCACCTATGAAAAAACAATACAATGAGTACATGTATATTTATGTCAATCCTCCCCAAGAAAATATATATGTATATATCAACTCACCAAGGCTACTATTGGTGTACACACAAAGGACACCCTTCCTGTTGAAGTGATCGCAGCACACTTTGGGCAACCAACAGTTCTCTCAATGTCATCATTTGTGATGGATCCAGTACACTGATTGGTCATTCATGGTATCCCTCCATCATATGGTTTGGCAAGACACTGGGCATCATCACATTCACATCATCATCACAGTAAGGTCAGTACACAGCAGCATGTAATTGCAACAGCAGCAGCATTTATTGTAATGCTCCTATTTCACTTTGTCAGCACTGGGAAATTTTCTGACACAAGACAGTTGCATTTTGGGGATGCACAAAACTTCTGGGGACTGTCTGTGAGTGCTGCATGTATAGCTGAGTGCACCATTAATTCTGGGACTCTTGGCATTTGGTGTAGTGCTCCCGTTTCACTTTGTCATCACTGGGAATTTTCTGGACACAAGACAGTTGCATTTTGGGAATGCAAAAAACTTCTGGGGCTGTGTGTGAGCTCTGTGTGCATGACTAGGTGCACCATTAATTCTGGGACACTTTGCATTTGGTGTAATGCTTCCATTTCACTTCATCATAACTGGGGAATTTTCAGAACACAAGACAGTTGCATTTTGGGAATATACAAAACTTCTGGTGACTGTGTATGAGCACATAATGTCATAAATTATAAATTAATGTATATTTAAAAATATATATTTTTGGAGCCTCAGTAATGTTTACCTTCTGTTGTGAAGTGTTTCTCCAAAAGCAGGACTGAGCAGTACAAGTATACTGTGCTAAACTGCATGTGTGCAGTCAGTGTTCTTTCCTGTGTGTGCAGACGGACACTGTCTAGCTCGTGCAAACATTTTTTATTTATTTTTATTTTTTATTTTATTTTGCAATCAGTTTACAACCTTTGAGCCAGAGGCTCATTTCCAAAGGTACCTCGTCAGGTGTGGTAGAAAGAGAAGAGAACATAATACATAAAGATGCAGGCATACATGGATCCACAGTATAGGTTACACAGTTTGCATTATAAGGTGCAGATTCAGGTATTGTAGACAAAAAGGAAGGTTACAGAGTTTAGCAGCATAAGTGAATGATACTTGCAAAAAGAAACATGCGTAACAAGTTCCATGGTACAGGTTACAGAGTTAGCAGAGCATGCGACCAGGCCAACACAGCAGATAGTTTGATTTGGATACAGTAGTGCATTCTAGTAGGACAATTTGCAAGCAGTATATTAGGATTCTAGCATACATGGTACATTCTTGAAAACTGAGAGAAGGTAGGCAGTCGGATATGGTAGTAAGTCGAGGAGGTAGGATTAAGGTGGTACAGCGAGGGTGCAGCCCAGTGGGCTTTGTCACAGCAAAGGGTGTTGTACACCCGTTATGCACAGAGTGCAGCAGTGCGTGTTGATTAGCTCACTTTTGAGTGCAGTTTTGAACTTGGAGATGGGGGATTTCCGAGATGGAGAGGAGTGTGTTGTACCAAGAAGGGCTCTATGGCGGAAAGATCTCTGTCATCACGAGGTCCTAGATCGAGGAACCAGGAAGGTGGCCTTGCAGGAGGTCCGAGTACTGACTGGGGGTTGGGCTAGGAGGAGGGAGGCTGTCAGCCCGGGTGGTTTCAGTCCTAGCAGGGTTTTTTTAGCTATAAGGCAAGTTTGATATTGCAGCCGTTCGTCAAGGTTTAGTACTGTTGCCATATCATAAAGCTGACACATATGTGTGAGCCTAGGGGCCCCTGTGATTAGCCTGCATGCCTTATTTAGGATGAGGTGGATTTTGTTTAGGGCAGTTGTGTTGGCAGCACCCTAGACAGGTAGCCCGTAGTCAACTAGGGATAATATGGAGGATGTAACTGCAAGCCGGAGGGCATCGGGGGGAGACAGTTTTTGTAGCGGTATAAGATACCGAGCCGTATATTGGTAGCAGAGGCAAGTGCATCGATGTGGGTGTGATAGGTGAGGGCTGAGTCAAAGGAGATCCCTAGGTACTTATAGGAGTGGACTTGCTCCAGTTGCTGTTTGGAGTAGGAGAGGATACGGAGAGGGGATTTGAATGCTTTGTTTTGGGGGTGGGCAAAGAGCATGGTTTTAGTTTTTTTAAGATTTATGACCAGTCTATGCTCTTTAAACCAGGTTTCAGCATCATTATAGGAACGTTGCAGGGAATCCTGGAGGGAGGAGGAGTTACGGTCGGTGGTGAAGATGACGGCGTCATCTGCATACAGCAGAATTTTCCCAGTGCATGCACATATATATGATGTGACTTGTTGCAGTATGTAAAGAACAATGATAAGAATATATAACAAATATTTTATTGGTACCATCATCATCAGCAGCAGCAGGGTAAGTGATATGATATTTTTTCTGAGGTCTCAGGCCACTGTGCATCTCAGTTACTCACAGTGCACAATGACTTTATGGAGATAATAGCACAAAAAATAATTATTTTCAACAAACCACACTCCACAGATATTAAGTATTGCTGATTCACCAAAAATATGTTATGGTATACAGATATTTTAAAGTCGGAATATATAACAGGTCCTGCAGTCCTCTGCCACCACACTGTGCAACCACTGGTGCCATGTCCTGTTATGGTGTACATCAACTTGCTAAAAAACTGACACTGACACTGTAAACTAGAAAGACATCACTCATTCCAGAACAAAAAATGAAAAGAAGAACTGTGGTAGCACAGTGTGTTGGCATTGACAGTGAGTGAGCTGGTCCTTATATATTTCTGACTTTATAGTGTCTTACAACCATCCGTCAAATATTTCAGGTGCTTCACCATCACCAATACTTCATGTCTGTTGGGCACAGTTTGTTGAAAAGCAGAATTTTAGTTGCATATGATCTCCTAAAAGTCATGTTTGCACTGTGTGAGTGTGACTAAGGAGCACTCTGGCTGAGACCTCTGAAAAATATATCACTTAGTCCACTGATGATGATGGTACCAATAAAATATATGTTATATATTCTTATCTTTATTCTTACATATTGCAACAAGTCTCACTATATATGTTTATATGAAGCTGACAGCATCTGGTCTGCACACACAGGAAAGAACACTGACTGCACAGTGCAGCAGATGGAGCATCATCAACACAATCTGCAGTTGGTGTTGCTCTATGTGCTCCAACTCCTGCTGCACAGCACTTACCCTTCATTGTTTTCTTCACCGCAGACCACAACACAGCAAGGTCAGCATGAGTAACAGGCACTGTGGGGTCCACTGGTGGTGGTACAGCTGCAGGTGGTGGTGGGGGTGGTGCTGCAGTAGCTGCTGTTGTGGCCATTCTCTTGCTGCTGTGGCACTGCACAGCAGCACCTCTGGCACTGCCACAGAACGACCAGTGGGTGGAGGCCTGGCCCATTCTGTGGCAACCTTCCACTCCACCTTGTGGTGATTTATCATGTGGGTGTGCTGGCCCCAGTCCCCAGGTGTGTTCCCCAGGGGCCATGGAGCACCTCTGCACCACTTATGCAGCAACGTACCAGCTTGCTGTCCCCCCAATATAGTCAAAAAACAAACAAACTGTGGAGCTGTGGGGGGGCCAAGGAACAGAAGGGACAGATGTACTAGCAGCCTGGACACAGCAGTGATCAACCCCCAGCACATCCTGCTGTGAAGGCTGTGCTGCTGGAGCTGCTGCTGCTGGTGGTTGTGGACTTGGTGGTGGTGGTACTACTGCTGCTGCTTCCAGGGGGACCCCAAGATTTTAGAATGGTCCAACAGCACCTGGCCATGCCACCTGCCTCAAGTGTGCACTCCTCCTGCCAGTCATGCTGCACACGGATGTGGTCCCACTGCCCCAGCACAGTCCCAGACATGCCCACCCTCATTCCCTCTGCCTGTGCAATGATGAAGAGTTGAGTCAATCAACAAAACACTCACACACACAACATAGGCATACACACACCCACAAAATCAGACACACACACAGATAAACAAAACGTATAAAAGTAAAACAAAGAAATCCCAGAAAGAAAAATGAAATGTCTACAACAAGAGTACAAAATACTAAACAGTCAACAAAATAGCTTTCAAAAAGCTGTTGAGGTTTTACTTTTATAATAAAATGATCTCTCTGCTCCCACTAAGACAAACTGCCTCCTCTCTCCCTCTGCTCAGGAGAAAGTGAAAATATCTGCTTGCATGAGTCACTTCCTTCCTGCCTTGCTAAAGCATGTGACTTACAATACGGAAAGTTATGTGATGTGTGGAGGGTTGCCTATATTGTTTTCACTTCTCCTTACTTTACTTTAAGGAGAATGACAATGCAAAGTCATAATTACAAGGCAAGTAAGTCTCTTCACACTGGCCACTCTGCATAGCGGAGTGACAACCACAAAGTGCCCACTTTGGTGGCGCTTCACTGATGAAATTTAAATTCTCTGCATCTCTACCCACAGGACTGAGTCAAACACATAGATACAGTTTCATGGCATATTGGTGCTGCTGTAACAAGTAAAATGGTACTAGGTGTTATATAGCCAAATAAATGAATTGCAATGTAGGTTAAACAGGCCTTGAGCAGTACTGTGACTGTGCTTAGGA
Organism: Neoceratodus forsteri; assembly: GCA_016271365.2. Taxonomy (NCBI): domain Eukaryota; kingdom Metazoa; phylum Chordata; order Ceratodontiformes; family Ceratodontidae; genus Neoceratodus; species Neoceratodus forsteri. The sequence goes on along the minus strand of CM057459.1, from coordinate 841,592,690 downwards.
ACAGCTAGCAGTTCAGCAAAAAAGTAATACATTATGCACTTTACAAGTAATATTACACACTTGGTGAATTGGGTGGGTTCCTTCTAGCCTATGCTCCACATCACCCTTGATGATCCAATGAATACTGTAAACATGAGCAGTGCATTTGACTATCACTCGTCAGAGTATTTAATAAGTTGTGGAGGTGGGGTGGGAGGGAGGAGGGCAAATTCAAATGCCACAACTCACCTGTTTGAATATGGCAGTCCATTCTTTCATTGGAAGCCCCAGTAAATTAGTAAGTCCAGCCGTGGGTTGCAATGAAATTAATTAAGTCCAGCTCTGGGATGCAATTAAGTCTTAACCTGGCAGATCCGATGTCCAAAACAAAATATCCTGGTTCCTGATAGAGTTGCAGGGGAGAACTCAGACTTCTGCCCCTGTTAGAGATCACTTCAGCAGTGACTTAGAAAGGGCTGCATGTAGCCAACCAAGACAAAGCAGCCAAACAGACTTTGAAAATTAGTGCCTGCTCAGCAACCAGATGATTGGCTCTAAATATTTTCAAATTCAAAAATCTCAGCTCACCTGTTTGAATATGGCAGTCTATTCTTTTATTGGAAACCAGGTAACTTAGTAAATACAGCACTGGTTTGCAATGAAATTAATTAAGTCTAGCCCTGGGTTGCAATTAGGTCTGAACTTAGCAGATCTGATGACCAAAAATAAAGATTCTGGTTTCTGATAGAGTTGCAGAGGAGAACTCAGACCACTGACCCCTGTTTGAGAACACTCCATTGGTGACTCAGAAATACTTATGGTATGTGACAACATATTCACAACAGTGCTTAGATTTCATGTTGGAGATCCCCCAGGAAAATCCTGTTACCAGTGTCTGAGAGATACACACCATCTTATAGGTAGAGCAAATATTTGTAGTATTTAATTTTGGGGTGACATACAGTGTGTATTCCCAGATCATGAAAGAATCCAAGTATTTGAATGTTTACCTCACTACATGATCATTCAAGTCCAGGAGTGTTTTGTTGGCCTTTCCAGAGCATGTGCTCTGTGATGTTGAATATAGAATTTCACAGGTGGGTAAAATTGCAATAAGAGCAGCCAAATCTGATTTAGCTTTTCAATCAAATCTATACCACTGTTTAGTCCCAAATCAGTACCTCCAACATGGATCAGGAGTATGTCTGGCTTAGGGTGTGTCTCCAAAATTGGTGTATAGCTGGTATGAGCTGCTCCCATCTCATGCCACCTTACCAAACCACAATACATCACAGTTATGCACTTGCAAGTTACTCCCAAAATAACATCTAGCAAACTGTGCCATCCTACACACAATACACCCCGAGGATCCACACACTAGTCCTGGAGCCTTCTGCCATGCTTTATCATCTCATAGATAGTGCAAATGCCAGTTCAAATGACAGTAATCTCAAAAATGTAGTGTCTCTCAATAGCCCTGTGCCAAGGACTGTTTCACTTCTTCTAGCAAACTGTAAGAAGGCAGATTTGCTGAGTCACACAGCTCCAAACAGTTTTAAAACATTCAATTGGTTAGGCACAATAACTGTGTGCCAATCAGCAAAATACTAATTTTATATGAAACAGGCAATCTGCTATTGGATAATTGCTTCAAAAATAAATTATTTTAGAGTGAGACTGTGGTTATGTGATAGAGTACTACTTGCAACATGTCAATACTGACCAATACTATTGATCAGTGATTGTGTAGGCATAGTCTGACAGAGCCGCCATTCCCTCCTTTTTGAGAGAGCATCCTAGGTGGTAAGACACTCATACAACAGTTTCTGTTAAAGTTATATTTATTGGGTGTGTGAAGAAATACATTTTTGTATTAGTTATGTGCCTGGCAGTAAACAGCAATGTGACCCTCTGTGCAGTGATTTTGTACGAATGACAGCTATGACTTTGTTAGAATAGAAAACAAGAAAGCAAGAAAAAAATCCAAAGCCCCCAAAACGAAACAAAACACTGACAGTACTTATGGCTGCATGTAAATGTACTAGTAGTTTAGTATCTATGACACAGACTTTTAGAAAAATCAGAAATTGTTTCTTTACTGCATGTTTGACTAGTTTTGTTTGTGGCATACTTTGTTTAATTATTAAGAGATGACTGGTTAATTTGTTCTGTCATCTACTAAATGATTTCTCTGAAAGACAACTGTAGTATATGAAAATTTATCTTCTTTGTGTATGCTAACAACTTGTCTCATATGGTTTTAAAAGTACTGTATTGTTACTCATGATTTCTGATTGCAGTATATGTACTTTTCTTATCTATGCATTCCTTAGATTGTTTTTAAAAGTTTGATTTTAATTTATGGTACTTACAGTGTTTGTAGTGTTTCTGTAGCTTCAGGAACAGCTAAATCTAAGATTGCATACTTCCTTTTATCCTTTCTGCTTCCGATTGGCTGTAAAACCACTTAATGTTGACTTTGAAATCGTTTTTCTTGACTTGCTGATCCTTTTTTGTGAGCAAGTAGCCATAAAATAATTGGACCGAGCAAAAAAGCATCCTTTTTCATGAAAGTTAGTTCTTTTAAACTGCCTCCATGCTGCCTACCATTGGTTGGAATAACTATTTGCATGTAAAGTTACTTTTTCTCAGTGGTTCCACAGTCTTCTTGGCTAACGCAATCCAAGTTCTTTGTTTAAATCCTTTTTCATGACTCACTTTTTCATGACTCACTATTTCTTTTTCACAAGCAAGTCAAAGAAAAGGAATTGGACCTTGTGAAAAGGATCCTGTTTTGTAAGACTACACTCATTTCAACTGCCACTGTGTTGTCTACCATTGGTTGAAATTGTTTTTTGTATGTAAAATTACTTTTTCTGAGTGGTTCCATGGTTTTAATCGCTAAAGCAATCCATTTCCTGTTTATAGTTAAATCCTTTTTGGTGACTTGCAATTTCTGTCTCATGAGTGAGTGATGAGAAGAGTCAAACCTCATAAAAAAAGATCCTGTTTTGTGAGACTTAGGTTTTGAAATGGTCTGTATTCTTTTTTTGATTGGGTAGAATCCTTTTTCATGAGACTGTATTCCTTTATCATGAGTGAGTCACAAAAAAGAAATACCATCATCTCATGAAAAAGGATTCTATTTATACTGACAGCAATAGATTTCTTGGCCATTTGTCATGTTAGACGCAACAGATTTGAAGTAGTAGCTTACATTTCATGTGTTTTTTCCATTAAATATGCTGCAGTCAGTGGTGTATGCCATGTTTTTGTGCAATTAGTGTTTTACTCCACTGCAATTAACAGCAGTTTTTTCATATTAAAAACTTGTTTTTATTCTTGTACTGCAACTACAGAAAGGGAACATTGTTTTAACCAGGAAAGGCACATTAAGATGAACCTATATTTCTCCTATACAAATAGTAAAAGGTGTATCTAGAACCATTGGTCCCATTATAACCAATGGCTCTTCTCTGATATAGAAACCTCAAATCTCTTTAATAAGTACTTTTGTTCTGTCTTCTCTCAAAATCACCTATTAGTACATTTAAAGTTCACCACATAGATTATCATAGGTTCTATCCAACTGACATTATACAGGCTATCAAAAAACTAAAAAAAATACTAGTCCAGGCCCAGACAGTATTCATCCATGGTTTCTAATCAAAACCTCCATAAATATTTCAATACCTTTGTCAATTATATTCAACAAATCCTTACAAGAAAGCATTGTACCAAATGATTGGCGTTCAGCAATAGTTACTCCCATATTTAAAAAAGGCAATAAAGGTTCTGTGCAAAATTATCGGCCAATTAGCCTAACCTCAGTGGCTGGTAAATTAATGGAACGAGTAATGAAGTCTCTAATAGATCAAGATTGTAAACAATTAGAATTTATGATTCAAATCAGCATGGCTTTACTCCCAAGTATTCCTGCACCACCAATCTGATATCTTTTACAATAATATAAGTACTCTACTAGATGTGGGTATCCCTACTGATGTAATTATTTTGGACTTTAGTAGAGCTTTCGATAAAGTCTCACATAAAAACTCATTACTAAAATGCACAATCTAGGTTTGTCACCTGATATTGTCAACTGGACTTTAAACTGGTTGACAAATCATTCTCAGAGAGTCAAATTAATGATATCTTGTCTGATTCAGGTAGTGTGACAAGTGATGTACCACAGGGGTCAGTCTAGGGACCAACACTGTTTAATCTCTTTATCAGTGATTTACAAACAGGGCCAAATAACTTCATGGTTAAATTGCAGACAATACTAAATTGGGGGCAAGGTTAATAATCAAGAAAATATTTCTGCATTAAAGAAGGCATTGGAACAATTAAAACTTTGGGCAAATGAAAATCATATGCAGTTTAATCAAGACAAATGTTTAGTAGTGCATTTGATTGTAAATAATAGAAAAACGATATATTATATAAACGGACTACCACTTCACTCATCAAATTGTGAAAAAGATTTGGGGATATATGTTAATAATAAACTTACATCAAATGATCACTGTGTTAGAACTGCTTGCATGATCAACAGACTTTGAGGCATATAAAACTCACTTTTGTTAATCGCACTGAACAATGCCTTATTCCATTGTATAGAGCATACATTAGACCATATCTAGACTACGGTTCCCTTTCTGGAATCAAACCAAAAAAAAAAAATAGCAATTCTTGAACAGGTTCAAGGAGAGTAACTAGAATGATTCCAAGATTAACAAACTTGGATTATCAGAACAGATTAAAAGCTACTGGTCTCTTCTCTCTCAAACTAGAAGATTAAGAGGTGATATGCTTATGGTTTTAATTTAATAAATTCACCAGATCTAATGGAAAAATGTGGTCTAACACTCTCCAAAAGGAGACATGTTCTGAGACTGCGTAATAAACAGCTTGAAGTAAAAACTTATAAAGCCAGCAAAAGGGGAAACTTTTTTCCAATAAGAGCATCCATTGTATGGAACACCTTGCCACAAGAATTGGTAGAGGCAACTAGTGCCATTGTCTTTAAAAACAAATTAGATGTTTGGTTGAGTAATAATAGATAAATAATGTCCCACATAGTGTAGGGAACAGTCTTGATGAGCTCTGGCCTTCTTCTGTTCTTTCATACCAAGTAATACTAAGTAATAACCTTGCTTACATGTGAGGCTTGTGACCACAAGAAAGTTACAATATTTATTTAGGTTCTGACACTACACAACAGGGGTGTTGGAATTCTAACCCATATCTCAAGGTTGGCAGTTCACAGTCCAAATGCACTACAGTATACTTCCATCTTAGGTTATACCATATCTTCCAATGTATACAGATAGAGCAAAGTAAAACAACATACAATATGGTAATTATATATATATATATATATATATATATATATATATATATATATATATATATATATATATATATATATATATATATATATATATATATATATATATATATATATATATATATATATACATATATATATATATATATATATATATATATATATATATATATATATATATACTAGGCATGGTCACACTCTATATTTAGGGTTATGAAGCCACTTCTATGTTAAACTCAAAATTGTGTGTTTTAATAACTTTGGACCCATTCAGTGGATTTGCATGAAATTTGGCATGTGTGGTGGGGCATGGTAGGTCTCTTGATATGCCAAATTGTGTTTGGTTGGACTTATAGTCTTTAGCATGAAAAAGCTGAAAATGCAAAATTATCCAGTTTTGGAGGCAGTTTTGGGATATAGTCCATGGTCCTGCATGGCTGTTTGTGGTGTGCTGCTCTGTGACATGACTTGTTTGAAAGAGCTTCCCTGGTTGAACATGCCACTTTTCATTTGGCGAAGAAATATTGAGGCATTCGAAGTTATAGCACTTTTAAGTTCCCATTATAGTCAATGGAAAATTTATATGGTTATTTTGTGAACAAAAAGGGGTTTTGGCCATCTGGTCCCTCCTCATGATTAAAGAATTTGCAGGCTCACAATCAAAGATTATTTTATCCTGAGGAGGGACTAAATAAGCCAGATTTGAGGACAGATTGCCCAATTTTAACAACTTTTAAATTTAATATCTCAGAAATGGTTTGGTCTTTTAACTTGAAATGTGAAGGGTGTTGACAGGATGTCCTGTATCTGTGAACTATGGTGCTTAGGTGTCAGAAAATACATTAATTGTGGAGAGATGGCGTGTCGCAGTTTATGTTTTGTGGGCAGTGTTTTGCATTTTGGTAGTGGCTTGAAATTTATAGGGTAGCTATCCTTACTGCCATGGACATCCTTTTCAGTCATTAGATGTGTAAAATGTAAACAGGTGCGGAATTCTGCCACTCTGACCAATGAAAATCTCAAACTTTAAAATGCTATATCTCAGTCATGGTTTGGTCTTTTAAATTGAAATGTACAGGTTGTTGAGGGGATCTCCTGTACATGTGAATTATGGTACTTAGGTGTTAGAAAATTACGTTGCTGCAGAGATATTGCGTGATGCACTTTACATTTTGTGAATAGGATTTTGCTTTGTGGTAGGCACTTTTAATGTTAAGCCTCACATTTTGCATGTTAATAACTTTGCAACCATTAAACAGATTTGCACTAACTTTGAAATCCACAGGTCTGATGTTGTAGATCTCTTGATTTTCTAAATTGCCTTTCAGTTGGACATATGGTTTTTGCACAGCGAAGTGCCCAAAAATTCACTTTTCACCACTTTTGAGCATTTTCTATCTGTGGCACTGTGCAGACACATGTAGGCTATTGGTCCTAAACTTGGGACATAGAAGGAGCTTGGGCCAAGAAATATGCGCTTTTTGTTTGTTGAAAAAATATTCATCTGTTTAAAAGTTATTACAATTTGAAATTCCCATTATATCCTATGCAGAATGTGTATGTATTTTTGGGATGTTAATGAGAAAGACCAGATAGCCTTAAGAAAGACCAGATGGCCCAAATTGAGATGACCATATCTCAATAACAGTTTGGTATTTTTACTTGAAATTTGCAGGGTGTTGAGGGGATGTCATAGAGATGTGAACTATGCTGCTTAGGAGTTGGGAAATAATCTTTGCGAGATATAATGACATAATTGAAATGTTTCCCATAGGATTACATTGCAGTCTGTGTCATGACTTTCGGTGCTGTTATCTCAGAAATGAAGTGAGATAGAGACTTTTCTTTACAAGTGGCTTAGATTAGAAAAAAATTGACATTGTAGAGTAAGCCTGCAGTGAAATTTTGTTTGTATATTGCATGGTTCATGAGATATTGTGAACGTACTGTCACAAAGGTTGAAAGAGTGCCTATCCAGTGCATTTTGAGGCCCATAGATCAGAAATGATGTGAGATATGGGTACAGACTTTTAATGAAGTGTGAAGTATTCACTGTCATGATTACAGTGATGCCAGAATTTTTGTTCTAGCTCTTATGGTTCCCAAAATATGCACACATTACTGTTATAAGGGTTTGGTGCCCTATAGTACTACTGCATAGCTCTGTAGCTTTGCATAACGTGGGACAGTGGGCCCAGATGCATATTGTTATGCAACAATTGGCAATTTGGTGGTAACGTAAATTCTATGCAAAACTGTGTTAATGCTTCATTTACAGTTAAAGCAAAAACAGTCTGAAAATGAGACATTAGGTTGAATCCACACACCACCCCAATCCTCCACAATCTGACAGATGCCTTGGTGTGTCATTAGGGTCATGAGGCCTAAATCTCCCCATTCTCCTTTACTGTAGCATTTCAGCATGCTCGGTCACAGAATATATTATAGGGGCACAGTCGCACCCTATATTTATGGTTATGAACCTCTTCTATGTTAAACTCAAAATGTTGCACATTAATTACTTTGGACCCTTTCAACAGATTTGCATGAAATTTGGTATGTGTGGTGGGGCATGGTAGATCTCTTGATTTGCCAAATTTCATTTTGATTGAGTTACCATTTTGCTCACCAAAATGCTGAAAATGCACTTTTACCAGCTATGTTGGCAGCTTTTTGATTTTGTCTGTGGTGCTGCACAGCTGTTGTGTGGTGTGCTGCTCTGAAACTTTGCTCAGCTGAAAGAGCTTGGGTAAAGGAACATGCTACTTTTCATTTGGTGAAAAAATATTAATCCATTCAAAAGTTATTAAAGTTTTAATTTGCCATTATAAGTCAGTGGGGAAATTTATATGGTTATTTTGCAAAAAGAGTGGGGTTTGGCCATCTAGTCCCACCTCAAGATTAAAGAATGTGCAGGCTCACGATCAAAGAATCTTAGATCATGAGGGATTGTTTGATCGTCATAGCCAACATCTTGTTTTAGTTTGCGGTCAGAAAATTTAAACATCTCTGTCCGGGGGGACTTCTGAGGTGAAACTATGGTGGGTTTTGCTCAGGGGTCTTGCCTCTATCGAGCCATGCCTGTGGTTTCTTTCAAGATGGTCAAAAAATAGAGTTTTTAACTTTTTTATTCTTTGATTGTGGCTCACTAATGATCTTTAGTCGCTAGCCTGCAAATTCTTTGATCGTAAGATTCTTTGACCGCGATCTTTGATCGTGAGGGCATGGCTAGATGGCCACTTAAAAAAATTAATTTTCTCAGATCAGGGTTGGCTTATTAATCCAAATGATGGTGGGTTTTGCTCAGGGGGCTTAGTTTTATCAAGGTATGGCTGTGGTTTCATGCATTTCTGCCTAAGAATTGACTTTTAACATTTTTATTGTTTGATCATGGCCTGCAAATTCTTTGATTGCAAGCCTGAAAATTCTTTGATGTCGAGAATCTTTGACTGCGATCTTTGATCATGAGGGCAAAACTAGATGGACACATGGAAAATTAAATTTTCTTGGCACCAAGATCACTTCTAAAGGCAAACTAGGGTGGGATCTCCTCAGGAGCCTTTGTTCTGTCGAGTCATGGCTGTGGTTTCATGTATTTTTCTATAAAAATTGTTTTAATATTTTTTATTCTTTGATCATGAGCCTGAAAATTCTTTGAACATGAGCCTGCGATTTCTTTCATTGTGAGATTCTTTGATCATTATCTTTGATCACGAAGGAGGGACTAGATGGACAGATTGGGAGGGACCAGATAGCACAATTTTAAAAAATTTTCAAATTAAATATCTTGGAAATGGTTTGGTCTTTTAACTTGAAATTTGGAGTGTGTTGACGGCATGTACTGTAGATGGTAGTTATAGTACTTAGGTGTCAGACAATACATTTTTTGTGGAACTATTGTGTGATGCAATTTATGTTTTGTGAACAGCGTTTTCCATGGTGATAGAGGCTTTAAATTACTAGGGTAGCTAGCCTTATTGCTATAGATTAACTTTTCAGTCGTTAGGTGTGTAAATGTTAATAGGTGTGGAATTCTGCCAGTGTGATGAATGAAAACCAGAAACTTTCACATTTTATATCTCGGAAACAGTTTGGTATTTTGCATTGAAATTTGGAGAATGTTGAGGGGATGTGCTGTCTATGTGAAAAATGGTGTTTAGGTGCTGGAAAATTCATTTGCTGCACCCATATTGCTTGGCACACTTTATGTTTTGCATATGGCATTTTGCATTGTGGTACTGGCTTCACATGTATAGGGTGCCTAGCGTTACTGCCATGGAGGTAATTTGTAGTAGTTGGTATCTGACATGTAAACAGGTGTTGAATTATGCCACTCTGATTACTGACACTTTGCTTTCTTTCAAGGTGGTGGGCCCCACACGACCAACCATATGCGCTGCCAGCAATACCTATGATATTCAGTACTTGAACTCTTATCTTAGGCAGGAATTTGCAAGTTGGTGGGAGCACGTGACCCAAAGGGCTGCACTCCCACTAACTTGTGCAGCTTTCTACTTTTCTATTCTTTCTCAAAAAGTAAGGAAATTCTGTGAAAAAAAACTTTGTTAATGCATCATTTAGGGTTGAAACACAAAAAATCAGGAAATGAGACCTTTAGAGTTGCCCCATCCCCATGGGACCACCCATCATCCTAGATTGACAACTGATGGGGTGTGTCATTGGGTTGTGAGACTAACTGACACCACATCCTTCTTTACTGTGGCTTGTCAATATAATTACAGATGGAATGGGGTGACATTTAGGCCTCACAACCCCAATGACACACCCTGTCATCTGTCAATCTCAGGATGATGGGTGGTTCCAAACAGCCCTAACACCGACGACCCCAATGCTCATCCCGATGCCAGTTGGGAGGGTGGGCTGAGGGGTCCAAGGGGCTTTCAACCCTAACACTGAATTTCCTACTTTGTTCACTGTGGAACAACCCTAACTGATGCATTAAATGGAGTTTTTGCCTCAAATTTTATATATATATATATATAGAATGTGTGTGTGTGTGTGTGTGTATATATATATATATATATATACCAAAAAATTATTGCATCAGTTAGGGTTGTTCCACAGCAACAAAAGTGAGGATATTTGGTGTTAGGGTTGCCACCACTAGCACCCCATGCCCACCCTGCCTCCACCAACAGAGATCAGGGTGTGTGTTGGGTCAACGGCCCTAACTCTCACCCCATTCCATGTGTAAATAAGCTGAGGTGGTGCAGTATAGGAGAATGGGGTGAGAGTTAGGACTGATTGCCCCAATGCATGCCCTGATGCATGTTGGTGGGGGCAAGGTGGGCATGGGGTGCAAGGGTGGCACCCCAACAACCAAATCTGTCCTTGCTTTTGTCCCTGTGGAACAACCCTAACTGATGCATTAAAAGGATTTTTTTGCCATGAATTTCGCTTCTTTTTGAGAATGTGCACTATAAATAGTAATAACCATAACAGTAATGCTAACACTAACAGTAATGGTAATGGTGAGTGAAACACAAATGCTAATGGTAAGTGCAACACCAACAGGAACAGGAATGCAAATGCAAGCTCTAACTGTTATGGTAACACAAACGGAAATGGAAACGCCATGGTAATGCAAATGGTATTGCAAACACAAACGGTAATGTAACGGTGACACAAATGCAAATGCAAAGTCAATGGTAATGGTAATGATAAATGTAACTGCAAACACTAACTGTCTTAGTAAAAGTGCATAAGGGAAATAGAAACAGAAATGGTAATGGAAATGGAAACACAAACCGTAACACAAACAGTGAGGGAAAAACAAACAGTAACACACGCAGAAACAGTAACAGTAAACTGATATAAGGCAAAAGTAGCAAAAAGTCTGGATCTCACTTCATTTCCGAGATAACGGCACAAAGGTGATCTGAAACAACAGTAGTGAAAAGTCTGTATCTTGCTTCATTTCCCAAGATAATGGCTCAAAGGCGGTGTGATGCAACAGTATTGAAAATTCTGTATCTGCTTCATTTCCAAGATAACGGCACAAAGGTGATGTGATCCAACAGTAGCGAAAAGTCTGCATCTGTTTTGTTTCTGAGATAATGGCACAAAGGCGACATGAGACAACAGTAGCAAAAAATTTGTATTTTGCTTTGTTTCCGAGATAACGATGCAAAGATAATCTGAGGCAACAGTAGAGAAAAGTCTGTATCTTGCTTTGTTTCCAAGATAACAGCACAAAGGTGATCTGAGCCAACATTAGCGAAAAGTCTGTATCTTGCTTCGTTTCCGAGATAATGGCAGAAAGGCAATGTGAGCCAACAGTAGCGAAAAGTCTGTATCTCGCTTTATTTCTGAGATAATGGCACAAAGGCTAATGTGCACCAAACCACTGAAATGCACCTCCATATCACTAGGGCTACCTATGCTATAAATTTCAACCCACTAGTACCATACATAACGCTATGTACAAAATGATAAGTGCATCACGCAGTATCTCCAGAGCAAATTAGTTCCCCAACATGTAAATGGCATAATTCACATCTCCAGGACATCCACTCAGAACCCTCCAAATTTCATCTGAAAAGATCAAACCGTTCCAGAGATATTCAATTTTAAAGTTTCTGCACCTTCAAAAGCCTTCCACCACAAAATGGCAGAAATCGTGCCAAACATGTGGTAAAATGGTGGAACCAGCGGCTGAAAAATCTCTGACTGTGAAGGGGAGCAATTTCAAATCCTTATAACTCTGGAATGGAACAACATTTTCACCAAACAAAAATTGGCATGTTCCCTGAAGAAAGGGTTTTCCAGGTGCCAAGTATCAGACCACTCAACCACAGAGTGGCTGCGCTAACATTATGCAAAACAGTGCAGAAAAATAGCAAAACTAAATGTTTTGCACTGCACTACACAAAAAACATATGCACCAGTGAAACATAAATTGGTAAATAAATAGATGCACCATTCCACTCCATGTATTCCAAATCTTATCCAAATCTCTTTAACAGTTGCAGAGCAGCATGAGCATAAAACTTTGCACAAGTGGCAAAACATAAATTTTTAGGTACTTCATTCTGCAAAAAAATATGCAGATGTCAAATGAAAATTGGTAAATGCACAGAAGTATCATAGTAGACCAAGTATTACAAATGTCACAGAAATCCACAGAAACCCAAGTGTTAATGCAAATGAAAATGGTTACGCAACTGGTAACGAAAACATGCGCAAACATTAATGCAACAGAAATGGTTACTCAAACAGTAACGAAAACGCAAAACACAAACAGTAACGTGAAATTAAATGGCAATGGCAACAGTGAGGTAAAGAAAATAGTAACTGTGACGGTAATGCAAACGTAAGTGCAAAGGGTAACGCACACAGTGACACAAATGGAAATGATAATGCAAATGATAAACAAATGCAAGCCAAATGTAAAATGCAAACACAAATGGTAACACAAACGGTAATGCAAATGCTAATGGCAACTGAAAACGCAAATGCAAACGTAATAAAACGGTAAAGAAATGCAAACAGTAATACAAACGCAAACAGAAATGCAAATGGTAATGGCAACTGAGATGCAGAGGAAACAGTAATGCAATCAACAATAGAACACAACCAGAATTGCTGACACCAATGGAAATGCAATTGCAAACAGTAATGAAAACACAAACAGTAATGGTAACGAATTGAAATGCAAACAGTAATGGTAACACCAACGATGATGCCAAAGGAAACAGTAAAATTCAATGGAAACACAAACGTAAAGTTAAATGTTAATGGTAATGCACACAGTGACGCAAAAGTAAACACTAACAAAAGGTAACAGAAATGCAAATGGTAACAGTAATGCAATGGAAACACCAACTGTGACACAAAAGGAAACAGTAATGCAAACAATAACACAAATGCAAGCACAAAACGCAAATGCAAAGGGTAACGACACGATGATGTAAACAGAAATGCAAACGGTAATGGAAACACAGGCGGAAATACTAATGGTACAGTAACGCAAACGCACACACTTTTTTCTCCCAAAGGTGCATTCAGAAGGACAGTGAATACAAAGGATGTATGCATAATAATGGCCCTTGAGCAGAAAATGAGCACTTGGAATACTAAATTGGTTATATCTCAGGAACCATATGATGTAGAAAAAACATTTAAATCTCATATTGTTTATGACTTTCCAGGCTAGTTTTGTACTTAGATACCCAATGGGGGACTAAGAATTTTTGCAACGAAATGTCCGTATCTTATAGTGTTTTCGAGATACGGGACCCAAAAGTCACTGTGAATGCAGTAATGTTATTCTATGGGAAAAATTGTCAACTTTGGAGTCCCATAACTTTGCAGCCCTGTAATATTTTGGCAACAAACCATGAAAAGGCACATCTGTGGGTTATTGGCTTTCTTCCCTGCAAATTTCAGCCCTAAATGCCAAACTGTTGTTTTGCTACAGGGTGGCAAAGATTTCCTGTTGTTTGTATAGTGTCTCAAAGTACTTGTGCAAATCATGACACTTTCACAAAAATCACGAAAGTGTCACATTTGGGAAAGTACTGTGACACTGCTTTGGGAAAATGTTAAAATATATTTCTAGGGTGTTTTACTCCAAAAAAAGACATGACTAGCATCCTCAGGACCCGACTAGGTGAACACAACAATAATTGTGCCCTTAAAGGGTCCCAAATTTAAATAGCAAGCATTTCTCTGACCAGCAACTGAAAACAAAATGGCCGATTTTCAAAAGTAAAAGGGTCATTTGCGAAAGTAAGAACGGCATTTGCAACACTTTCGAATATGTTAACGTTTCCCATAGACTATAACAGGAAACTATTTTTTTTTTGAATAACTTTTGAACTGTTTAATATTTTTCCACATAATCTTCAAAAGGCACATCAGGGACCCGAGCTGCATGTTCCTGATGCTTCAGACCAATCGCATAAACCATGTGACCTGTAGGGTGAGCAAAGAAATGTGCAAAATGCATAATTTATGCATTTTGTGGCACACTGTAGCTCCACAACTGTATATCTGACCAAAATGCTACTTGCCAAATCCAGAGAACTATGATACCAGACCATGCATTCCAAATTTCAGGCAAATTCGTCATATGGTTGCAAAGATACTAAGCTGCCAAATTTCAGATTTAACCTTAAATGGGGTACTCAACCCTAACTGTAGTGTCACTACAGTGCCACTATGATATATATTTATAGGTGCATTAAGCACTTTAATGTTAAACCTCAAATTGTGCACCTTAATAACTTTGCGATCATATGACAGATTTGCCTGAAATTTTGACATTAAATCTGATACCATAAATCTCTGGATTTGGCAAAATCTCATCATTGGATGTACATTTGCAGAGCTACAGAATGCAAAAATGCAAAAATGACTTTTCGCATTTCTTCTTGCACACACAGCACTACGATTTGCCCATTTGGTCCAAAATCTTCAGGAAGATGCAGTCTGGGTCATCAATGTGCCTTTCAAAGATTTGGTGTAAAAATATCAAACCATTCAAAAGGTATTCAAAAAACAAATTTCCCATCATAGTCAAAGGGGGAAAATATATGTGCATCATGAAAGTTTCACAAATGCACTTTTACTTTCGCAAATGCCCCTTTTACTTTCGTGATTCAGCCATCTTGTTTTCAGTTAGTGAGAGAGAACAATGCCTGGCATTTAAATTTGGGACTTTCTAGGTAAACACTGACTGCTGAGTTTACCTAGTCAGATCCTGAGGATGCCAGCCCTATCTTATTGGGGGCTAACCCCCCCAGAAATGACTTTTTAAACATCAGGGGAAAAATACTTCTGTAAATTATGAAAGAAATGAACAAAATATTTATGCAAATGCAAAAGTTTTCATGCTACATTTTGTGAGACATTCGTGATCTGTGAAAATTAAAACAAAAAAAAATCTTTGCCATCCTACTTCAACAAAATGGTTGCGTCTTATGGGCTGAAATTTGCATGGTGGCAAGCCCTGGTCCCACAGATGTGCCTTTTGGTGGTAGGGTGCCAAAACATTCAAAGGGCCCAAAGTTACAGTGTTCTGAAGTTGTGAAATTTCCCATAGGATAACATTGCGGCATCCGTTATGCCTTTTGGTGCTCGTATCTCGAAAATGAAACAAGATACATAGTTTTCGCTAGTGGCAGCTATCTGCAGAAACAAGATTGGAAATCACACATGACACCTGCAGTGGGATTTTTTTCCTACATGCTACGGTTACAGAAAAATTGTCAAAAACATATTTAAAGTGTTCCAAGGGTGCTTTTTCAGTTCATTTCAGTGCCCATATCTCAGAAACGATGTAAGATACGGATTAGGTCTATGATATTGTGTAAAGTACTCACTATCATTATTATGCCAGCACTGGAATTTTTTTCCTAGCTGCTACGGTTGCTGAAATATTAGCAAATTAGTCTTACAGGGGTTGCTTTCCATATAGGGCTGCTGTATGGCTCTGTAGTTATGTATAAGTGAGAGCACAGGGCCCAGAGGGCACGTGCTCCCACATGCACATGCCATCATGTCAACAAATGGACAATGTGAAGGGAGTACAGGGCCCTGAGGGCCAGCACTTCCACTAACACACACCACTTATATTACACTTTCTCAAAAAGAAGGGAAATTCATTGCAAAAAAAACTCTGTTAATGCATCAGTTAGGATTAATAGTACAACAATAAAAGTTTGGAAATGTGCTGTTAGGGTTCAAAACCCTAACTACGCCTCCACACACACACACACACACACACACATACACACAGGCAAGAGACATGTAAGATTGTAAGACACTATACCACTCCATCACATCTGTAACCACAATAATTGCAACACTGTACAGTATGTAATGAAAAAACAAATATAGTATCATTGACTCTGTACTGCCAGCACAGTATGATAACACATTATTGCTGGCATATCTTCTCCATACAATGAGATTTAGTCTGGACACACTTTCAAAATACTGACTTTTATGTGTCACTGTTCAACAATCAGGTTACTGCAGGCTCCCACATGGGGCATGTGGTAGCAGGACAGATAGAGATGACATATACTACTTTTAAAATACTGCTCAAGTATGAAACTAGCACAATCACATGTTGTTATATGGCTGCATTACCTGGAAATACTCATTACCAACATGTTATTGTTAGCTTTGGATGTTACAACTGCTGCTTTCACATGTTACTTGTAAACTATACTACAAATAATTACTTTTATTACTAGACTTTGTTATTAGGACTGACTCATTCTATCAGTAAAATAAATACAAATATACAGTACAATGACTGTTGGTAGGCTTATTATAACTCTCATTTCCCAAGAAACTATCTGTGAATAACGTACTGTGTGTTACATCACTTCTTCATTATTGAAATATAGTCATCTGCTTAAATCTTGTTATTGCTGTTTGTAACACAAAAATGCTTACTGTGGGGCATCACTCATGGTTGCCCAGGATGTGTGTCTACCCCCAAGGCACTATGATGGTGGCAGAACTCATACAGTTGGTGACCCATGATGATGAATGTGTCTTGCAGTACATTTACAGAGTTGTATGTTACTTCTGTTACCTGATGTTGGTTGGCTCTGATTGGTTGTGCTGCCTTAGCCCTTCCACTGCTTCCATGTGTGTGTGTGTGTGTGGGGGGGGGGTACGGAGTTAGGATTTTTAACCCTATCAGCATATTTCCAAACTTTTGTCGCTGTACTATTAACCCTAACTGATGCACTAATGGAGTTTTTTTGCAATGAATGTATGAATATATATATATATATATATATATATATATGTAAAAAACTCCATTTAATGCATCAGTTAGGGTTTTCCACAGTGACAAAAAGCAAGGAAATTCGATGTTAGGGTTTAAACCCCCTTGCACCCACCCCAAGCTGCACCCCAGCTGGCATCGGGTGTGCATGGGGTCATCAGCCCTAACTCTCACCCCATCACATCTGCAAAGAATCTAAGGTGGTGAAATACAGGAGAATGGGGTGAGAGATAGGACCGGCAACCCAATGCACACCAACTGAGGTGAGGTGGAGTGCAAGAAAGTCCTCTAATCAATTTCCTCACTTTGTCTCTGTGGAACAACCCTAATTGATGCATTAAACTGAGTTTTTTCCTCTAATTCCCTTCTTTTGAGAATCTGCTGTAGAAGCAGTGAATGGAATGTGGTGGTGGGAGCTCCCACCATGTGATCTTTTGTGACATAGTAATGGTAAGTGCAAGGGAAACACAACTGCTAATGGTTGTGCACATGGTGACAGAAACGTAAATGGTAAAGCAAATGTTAATAGAAATGCAAGCACAAAGTGATGCCAAAGCGAACTGAGATGCAAAAATGGATGTAACCACGTAAGGAAACACAAACCGTGACGTGCACAGTAATGGTACGGCAATTAGAAACTCAAATGGTATCGTTAAGCATAAATAACTCCAAAGTGAACTGAAACAGAAATCACGAGCGCAAGCACACACAGAAAGCACCAAACCGTAGCAGCGCACCATCACGGTACCATAATTGTAAACATAAATGGTAACGTTAACATAAACAATGCCAAAGGAAACAGAAACAGAAATGGGAATGGAAGCGCATATGGAAATGCAAACCGTACTGTGCACAGTCATGTTACCGCAGTTGTAAACGCCAATGGTAACAGTAACAGCAACAATACTGCCAAAGGAAACAGAAATGCAAAAGCAAATGGAAGCACGTATGGAAACACAAACCGTAATTCACACGGGCACAGTAACACTATTGGAAATGCAAATGGTAACAGTTACAGCAATGAAGATACAAACCAAAAGAAAAATGCAAACCAAAGTGGTGCCGGAAACTCTAACCAAAATAAAAACAGACACAGTAATGGAAACGCAAATGGTAGCAGTAATGCAACCGCAAGCGCAAACAAGAATGCAGAGGGTAACGCCCATGAAGGCGTACACAGGAACAGTAACACTAACGAGTACCAAAACACAAGTGGAAATGCTAACTGTTACAGTAACGATAGCGCACACCCTGTTTTTACCCAACAGCTGCATAGAGAAACACAGTGTGTACAAAGAATATATGCATAATAATGGGCCTTGGAGCAGAAAATGAACTGTTGGAACACTAAATTGCTTATATCTTAGGAACCATGTGACATAGAAAACAAAATTTAAATTTCACATGATTCATGAGTTTCCTGGCTAGGTTTTTGCTGAATGCATAACCCATAGGGCTATGCATTGCCATGATGAAAATTTCGTATCTCGCACCATTTCCGGGATACGAGCCCAGAATTGCGCGGTGAAAGCCACCATGTTAGTCTATGGAAAAAAATCAACTTCGGAGTACCATAACTTGGCATCTGTGTCATATTTTGTCACCAAACCACCAAAAGGCACATATAAGACATATTGGCTGCCTTCCTCAAATTTCAGCTCAAAAGACCAAACTGTTCTTTTGTGGCAGGGTGTAAAGAACTCCTGTCATTTTGGCCATAGTCTGGAAAAGTAGTGTTGCAATTTGCAAAGCTTCACAACATTTTGTGAAAGTGTTGCAGATGACATTACTTTGTGACACTACTTTTCCAGAAACTTGAAAACATATTCCTGGGTGTTTAACCCCAAATAATGACATGGCTAGCATCCTGAGGGTCCGACTAGGTGAAAACAAAAATTATATTCCTAAAGGGTCTCAATTTTGAATGCCAAGCATTTTTCTGATCAGTAACTGAAAAAATGGCAGATTTGCAACACTACTAAGGCCATTTGCAACACTAAAAGTGCATTTGCGAAAGTGTTGCACTGTTTGTTAACTTTACCTTTGACTTATAATAGGAACTTGTTTTGAATAACATTGGAACCGTTCAATATATTTTCAGAAATCTTCAAATGGCATGTCAGGACCCTGACACACGTTCCTGAAGTTTTGGACTGGTCGCATAAACTGTGTGACCTGTAGGTGTGACAAGAATGTGCAAAAAGCATAATTGCGCACATGGATGTTGCTTAATAACTCCGCAGTCGTATATCCGAGCAGCACAAAAGTTGGCAGATCCCAAGATCCACCATGCCCATCTGATCATACCATTTTTCAGGCAAATCTGTTGAACAGTGAAAAAGTTATTAAGGTGCAAAGTTTCACCCTTTAACCTTAAAAGTGCTACTCAACCCTAACTATGATAACACTACTGTGCTACCATAACTAATATATATATATATATATACATATATATATATATATATATATATATATATTGACTCTGAGCAGCACTGTGAGTCTAACAAGGAGGCAGAGTGACAAAGCTAGCCCAATACACTTTTATTTTTACTTGCTGGTCTGTAGAGTTATGAGGGGTCCCTGACATAGGACTGCAGGAAGTGGCTCAGAATTTCAGTCTCAGGGTAGTTCCCCTTCAACTGTAGAACATTTTATGAGAGTTCTTTTTTAAATCAGGTGATGAATAAGGCAATTTTATAGATTTTAATGGCACACTGTGGGCTTTCTAGCACTTTTCAGAAATTAATTCTGCTGTTTAGAAACACATTCATTCTGTGACCTGATCAAATACTTCTGGGTCATGGCCAATAACTAGAAATGCACCGAGTGAGGAGGTGCAAGCTCAGGTGGGGTGAGTGCATGTTGAGGTGTGCAGAGAGGCATGCAGAGGCACACATGTCTGGCACATGTCAAGCATGTCTAGAGTTACTAGAGGGACATAAGGTAAGATCTTTGCCTAGATTGTATACAAATAATCTATACCAGCAGCTTACTACTGTATATAGAATAAACCAGGATCTGTCACATCCATGTGTATAAAAAATATATATATAATAAATAAAGGAGAACAAAAATGGCAGACAAAATAATAACCACAAATGGGAAGTGGAATCAAATGTACAGTCTGTGAAATATATAAAATTGTATCCACACTTCAGCATGTAACATATGGTACGACAAATGTGTAGACAACAGTGTCCTAGCTAGCATATAAAGACATTTTACAATAAACTGGCTACATTTGAACATAATCATGCAAACATGATTGGCAAAATTAGGGCAATCAACATTCCAGATACCCAATTAATTCAAGGAACAGCTGATTCCAGTATAGGAATGAAAGCTTATCTAATAAACAAAATGAGGACCAAAGCAAAAATATATGGATACAAATCAAATAATCATACCCACTACTAGTTCAAAAGAGGCAGACAGGTGGATGAGGGAGATGAAAACATCCTGGATGACTAGGAACTTGTGAGTTTTCAGTAAAAGGCATAAAAGGGCAGGAAGGCCATGACGCTTTGTATTCCCATTTGTAATAGCTATGACTCCTTAATTAACCTTGGTGATGAGGGACCATCAATAAGGATAAATGACAGGCTGACTAATCTAAATAACACAGGACACAGTACAACTGTAAACTTAGACACACAGGAAAAAAAACAGTAGAGATCATGGTACCTTTTTAATAGACATGGGAAATAGCCAGTCTGGCTTGAGGATGGATATGTTGCCAGTACCTGGAAACAGTAATGAATCAGCTGTACCACAAATTAGGACAGCTTTAAATTAGTCTGATGATCTACTAATGGGTGAATTTTCATTGAATTGTGATGCTACTGTCACCCCTCGAATTGCTGTCAGATATCAGCAACAGGATTTGTTTATGGATGTAACTCCCTTAACTGGTGATAGTACTGAAGCAGACTCCATGACCAGTACCAATATACCCCTTCACCCTCTTGTTGTAACAAGACAGGCTTTTGTCTTAGGTGGCTCCATTATAAAAAACATGGACAGGATAATATGCAATCTGGACAAAAGTAACTAAACTTGCAGTAGTTTTAGGGGGACCAGAATCAAAGATCTAACTCTTATGGTTAAAACATTCTGAACGATTCAGGAGAACACCCATTAGTGATTATACACATGGAAACAAATGATATAAATGTGTCAAGCATAGATGAGATCAAGAAAGACTTTACCCTGCTTTGCCAGTTCTTAGAAGACAAGGGATGTGAGATTTTCTTATCAGAGATACTTCCAGTACTGAGATCTGCAAATATGATTATGAGAAAAATCAAAACCATCAATGAGTGGTTAACGATGTGAGTCTGAGCAAAGGGTATAATTACATCCCACATTGGGGAAACTTTGATGTTGACTATAGTCTGTTCTGCTATGATGGTCTACATTTAAGCAAAAGTACAAGATTACTATGGAAGAAATTAGAAACATTATCTCGAGAAAATTAAACTAACTACACAGGGGGAAGGGCAAAAAAAAAAAACACTACCCAGTCTCTAAAATTGAATGCAAGTTATGTTCTTTTGTAATGGCAGATGCTAGAAGTCTCAACATAAGTAACAATGTTGAACTTGAGCCCCTCTTAAAACTAAATAATTAAGATTTAACAATGATCACAGAAACTTGATTGGATGAAACAAATGACTGGATGAATAACATCTAGGGGTATCAGCTATTCAAGAAAAAACAGGTCTGGGAAAAAGGTGTGGGGGGTTGTAATATAAAAGACAACATATACTGCACTCAAATTGATATAAATGTAGGAAGCCCTACCTCAACTGAATCTATATGGCTGGAGATTTAGCTTAAAAATAGGAGGAACATAATCCTTGAAACTGTTATAGAGCCCTGCCAGCCCAAACTACTACAATTTAGAATGTCTAAATGAACTTGAAGGCAATTAACTTGGAGAATGTCATTATAATGGTGATTTCAATGCCCCTGGCATTAACTGGATAAATTAATAGGAACCTTAGAATTTGAACGATAACTTACTATGGTGATAAATGCAAATGTATTGGATCAGCTAGTGACTAGACCTTCTAGGGGTAAAAATATACTGGACTTACTCATGACTAATATAGGATCCAGTATATCTGACAAAAGAGTGCTTAGCACCCTAGGATAGGAACAAGTGATCACAGCAAAATCACCAGTTCACCCCCTACCATGAAACAGCCAAATGCAACTAATACCGTTTTCAAGGACTACAACAAAGCAAATTGGCATCACATAAAGGAAGCTCTAGACAATACCGACTGGCATCACCTATTTAACAGTAAAGATGCAGATACTATCTGGGAGATTAAAAAAAAAATACAATTTTTGAGCTAGAAGATAAATCTGTTCCAATGATTAGGAAATATAACAATAAAGGATCTATTCCTACATGGTTCACAAAAGCTGTCCAAAACAGATAAAGGTTAAAGAAAGGATGTTTAGAAATCCAGAAGGTACCCCACACGTGAGAATACTTCTAAGTATAGAACCAAACTCAGGAAACTTAAAAAACTAATATGAAAGGAGAGAACAAATCTGGAAAGGAGACAGACCCTTTCTAGGGAGAACAACAAGTCCTTCTTTTCCTATATTAACAATAATAAATCATCACTCAAAACCATTGGCACACTAATAAAGACTACCAAAACAATAACTGATCCAAAAGGGATAGCAGACTCATTAAATGATTACTTTACATCAGTATTTAAAGTTAGTGTGGGATAGAGTACACTAACACCATAATAACAGCCCACCCCCAAGAGATATTACACCTGAACAGACCCTAGACCTCTTGAGTAATATCAAATTTAACACCTCCCAGGGCCTGATAATTCATCCTCAGTTCCTGATTAAAATGGCACATTACCTGGCATTACCCATGTCTATTTTGTTCAATGCATCCATACAAACAGGTGTAGTCCCACGGTGAGTGGTGGGCAAGTGGCCAAAATTCACCTGTGAAGTGATTTGGCAGCAGTAGAATCTGCAAGTTACCCGCAATGCGAAGTGGAGTACTTTGCATCATAATTTGTTTTTCCACCTTCCCCAAACCACTACTCCACTAATTTTAAGGTGAAGTACATTGAAATCAATGTACTTTGCATCACCGCTCTGGTTGGTGAGCCACAAAGGTGAATTTTGCAGGATTCATGGGATTGCAGGTCACATGGGCTATGGATTGTTCTGCACACCATCTTTCAGGGTAGCATGTGTAGGTAGCTGTAGGAGACAGTTTGCTCTGGGAGCTTTCTGTGATTCAAACCCACTAACATCTGTTAAAAAACCTTTTTGAATAATTTGTTTTGCTCAGAACTTAGTGCATCGATTGCAGGGAACCCTCCTGTGCTCATATCATCGAGTGTTTGTGTGTGGATTTTGAATGTTAATGTACAACATTCAGTCTGTGTACTGACAGACAGTGGAACTGTGCTTTGGAGGAGGGGTGTATCTGTGTTGTAGGTAGATTTAAGTTGGAAAAATAGGGAGTTCTTTGTTTTTTGGTTACATTTTTCTTGTATGACTGTGTTAATGTACACACAGTAATATTTTCAGTAATTGTTGACATTTTTTTGCTGATTGTTTTGTAGACCTGGTGCAGCAGTGCATAATTTCAGGCTGTTTAAAATATGTGGTATATTAATGAAGTTTTCAATTTGCTTAGGCAAAGCATGTGTGTGAGTGTGTGTGTGTGTGTGTGTGTGTGTGCGTGTGTGTGTGTGTGTGTGTGTGTGTGCAGTGCATGAAATCAAATAATACACCTTTTATTTTGCCACAGTGTAATTGCAGCAGTGTGAACCTGCTATCCACTGCACCTGCATGATTTTGTACTGCCATTGTGGTATCTTGGTTTTGCAATGTTACTATAATCTGCAGTGGCAGTGCCCCGCCCCCCAAACTGCAAAAGGTATTCTTTTCCAGATTGGATTGTGACTTGAGCACCACTGGTTAAAGTGTTGATGAACTTGTTGTGACTTTGCGTCTGTATCTCTTTTTGAAAGCACAGTTGGTTTTTTTTTGGCTTCACATCCAGCAACCCAGAGTGAATGTTCCAAAATCTAAATTTGTTTACAATATTCTTGTTGATCCCACAAAATGCCCGCAAAGAGATGTGCAAGCAAACCTTTTTCTCACCATGGCACTGCTGCCAGTGTAAGATTGTCTTTGGGCATGGTACTATGCAGTCACAGAAGTGCAATGCTGATGTGAGAAAAGGTATTTCTCCTTCAATATTTTTACAGTGCAATTGGTAGTCATTCATAGTTGGAGGATGCTGTTGCCCCAGCTTGTGGTGTTAGTGCAGTTGAGGGTGGTATGAGTACTGTTGTCTCAGGTTCCATTTCTGACCAGTTGACTGTATCCAAAATATAGTTGAGTGTAAAGCAGTGCCCGTGAATGACAGTGTAGATATCATACTCCCAGTAACATCCAATTCCATTGGCAACTGAACATGAGGATTCTGATCACCATGGCAATAATAAAACACAATGTCACATTTCTTCCACCTTGGTTCAGGTCATGCATTTGCCATGCAATGATTTACAGTGAGGTGAAAAAATATCTGGTGATGGTGGTGTTGATGATGAATCTGATGATGCTGATGTTGCTGTGGTAGCAACATGCAGTCCACATGCCAGCAGCATCCAAGCAGAAGATATGGATGTGGATGATGTTGATGAATATGATGATGATGTCAGTGACCCCTGTTGGGAACTGGAGAAAAAGAAATTCAAGGTGGCTGTGTCTGGGTCTGTTTGCATTAAACCCCTCCCCGGTAAAAAATGTTGATTTACCACCAGTTTCAGTTGATGATGATGATGACCTGTAATAATGATAGGTAGTCAGGGTGGTAAGTTGCAGTCCAAGTGTGTCCGGCCTGAAAAATCATGTAGCACACCCCCCACTTCAGGGTTTAAAAAATGGAGTCCAATAAGCAGCATCAGGGACATGTTAAAAGTAGGGGATCACAATCCTTCATTTTGATTTTTTGTACAAGATGCAAATGATGAGTCAGTTGCAATCTGCCAGGTTTGCCATGCACATGTGAGGTGAGGTAAAAGGGGGAGCCATCTGGGCACAGGGGACAGCATACACACTTAAGAACAGGCACATTGCACTGTGGACTCAGGACAAGATGGCAGTTAATACCAGATAGGGGCATTCACCCTTGTCATCAACCATAATGAGCATGTTATCCCCTTCCATGACTTTAAGATCATGTAGGAAATTAAATGTGTGCAGTAGCAATGAAATAAGAGCAGAGGATTATTACAGGCATGATGCGGTGGAGGAGCATAATGATTTTGAAATCTTGTCCAGTGGTGGTGAGAGTAGCAGTGGTGGTGATGGTCAAGGCAGTATGTCTAGTGCAAGTGGTACCTGAACCCTTGTTTGTAATTCTGAAATAACTTCATTTGTGGATTTTTAATCACCTCTGCAACTGTCTTCCTCACACTTCCACAATCCAGCCTGCAAATACCATTCACAGGCAGAACCATTTATCACACCCCATGTAAAATGTTTAAGTAAGCCCACGTTACAGAGGGTTTCTGCATAAGCTGAAGTATCCCACCCAATCATACAGTGTCACTTGAATGTAATGCTGCTGTAGTTGAAATGCTGGCAATTGATCTTTTGCCCTTTTTGGTCATGAAGAATTCTGGGTTCCAGCAGTCTGCAGCATGTGCCTGTCCAAAATGAAAATTTCCAACCAGGACATACTTTTCCACCTGTGCTGTCCCTGAGTTTTACCTTACTATGTCTGACTCTGTAAAACATGTGTTCAACATTCCTCCTCTCCATTAATCCATTTAAGTATGGATATGTGGACAAGTGACAAAACAGCAGGAGTTCATATTTGTGTATAACGTATATTGGGCACAGGTGCGGGTATTGCTTGTGCTGTTGGTAGTGAGAATAATCAGTGCAGTAAGGCTGAATGTTGTAGTAGCAATATTCCAGGAATTCAACAGCATGCAACGATTGCTATCCACAATGTGACCTGCTTACACAATGGTGAAAACTTGCCGGACTTGGTACTGACTGAAACTGACAAGTGACTGAACCCCTGTCCCTGAGAGCTGGGTTCATGGCAAGTGACAATGGGTCAAATGTGGTTAAATACATCATGAATGGTGGCTTTGTTTTGTTTCCATGCATGGTCCACTGTTTAAATCTTATGGTGCAGTAGTTTTGCATCCACATAATATAAGGAAATGCTGACAGCTGCACACCATATGTGTTCTCACTTTTCACACTCTGCAAAGGTCCGTGACCAACTACGGCAGTTGCAGATTGAAACTGCCTCCCACAGCACCACTTGAAGCTGGAAGTTGTCGCCCAGTGGAACTCCACTTTATACATGGCAGAGAGGTTGTATGAACAGTACAAAGCCATCTCAGAATATCTTGTCATGTACACTAGCCATGACAGTTCCGGGGTCTCCATGTCTATGACAACTGAACAGTGGCACCTGATGGACTCTGTAATAACAATTTTGAGGCCTTTTGAACATGCCACACAGGCAGTGCGTGGTGAGTGTGCCTCCATTAGCCAATCAATTCCACTGCTGAGGGTGATGAGGCAGACATTGATGAATTACAGCATAGCCTTGTTGTTGCTGGAGACAGTGCTGCAATGCATTGCTGAAACACATGCTGACAGTATTCGACCAGAATCATCACATCTTGATCATTCAGCGTAGTGACAACTTTGCAGTAGCAGCAATGCTCGACCCACAATACAAACATGGAATTGCCTCAGTACTGGAGGGCGGGTCCGAACAGGTAAAAAATGTCAGTGGACAACTGGTGCACTTGGCTCATGGGGCACAGAAGTCATGTTGCAGGGTCAGCAAACCTCAGCAGCAGAATCATGTTGAAGGTGAACCTGGAGTAGTATCAAGCATATCCTTCTGTAAGGGGAAGGGAACTTCAGTTCCGGGTGGTCTGTCATCAAAACTGGTTGGCGTTAACCCACTTTGGGAGGCTTTGTCCCAAGTATTGATTTGTGACATAAAGGATTCAGGAGTACAGGATGATGCATCAACCACTGGACTTAGTGCAGCACAGTGAATGGTTGAGTCATATTTGTCTGAAAACAGGCATCTGTCAATAACTGATGACCCTCTTTTATACTGGAGAGGAAAGGTCAGTGAATGGCCAGAACTGACCACAGTGGCACTGAAGTACCTGACATGCCCACCCTCCAGTGTAAGTATCGAGATGGTATTCAGCTCAGAAGGTGCAATAGTTCGGGATCATCATACAAACCTCTCTCCTGCAGATGTCAGTTTGCGACATTCATAAAAATGAATAAGAGGCACATACCAGGTCAGACTGCAACCTCAGTATTCATACCTGGCCTGGACATGGTATTACTGATGTCGAAATGGACCATCCTGGTAGTGCTGGCAGTGGCAGCATGAAATGGCCTACCACTGATGCAGATGATGACACAATGGCGAAAGAATTTCCCAGTGGTCAGAATTCAGACATATATGACTATGAGGGCAGCTTTCTTTATGGGATGATGATGAGGTTAATGTTGGCAGGTTTTACTTAAGTGGTTAAAAGGCTGTCACATTTGTTGTATCATTATACATGTTTTCTTTTTGATAAAGGTAAATCAGTGTTCCATTCAGACTGACTCAAATTCCATATGTCACTGTCACGTCACATTTGTAACACAGACCACAATATATCCTGTCCCCTGTACCACCACCATAAGACTGCTGTTAGCCACTGCCACTATAGGGAATGTCACCATATGCCTCCCTGGACCACCACCATGAAACCACTGTTAGCCACTGGCACCCTAGGGAATGTCACCATGTGCCCCCCTGGACCACCACCATGAAACTGTTGTTAGACACTGCCACCATAGGAATGCCACCGTGTGTCCTCCTGGACTACCACCATAAGACTGCTGTTAGCCACTGCAACCACCACCAGATGCAGGAAGATATGAGAGAGAATATCATCGTGTGCCTAAGCTATGACCACCACCTCCCACCACCACCATTCTGTCGATGTTTTCCATTACATGTCTTGACTATGCCAAGGCAGAGGGAGTTGAACAGGAAACCAAATCCATCAGCCAGAAGCACATGACTTCTTAATATGAATACTATAGTGAGTATGTGTACTGATGTTTTTCATGCTATTCAACTTCCTATAGCTGTGTGTTTTGTTTCCTGTTGCTTTTCTGAGCTGCAATGGTCAAACAAATACGGTCAACTTATTTTGTTTTTCTAGGTTAACAAACTACTCTTCTTCGCTGAAGGTCTGTATCAATGGTACAGCATTACTGTGTACATCACCTAAGGGATATCCATTTCCATACTGGTAAGGATATCAATTTTATTTAATCTGTTCCTCTTTTTTCATAAGAGTGCAAAACATCCAGCTGATGATTTGTAAAGTTAGGTGACATGTACGTCTACAAAATATTTGCCCAACACTTCATGTTTCATGCACTGTATTCCAAGTTTGCAGCTGCAGCTATGCCAGTGTTGAAAAAAGTTTGACCCAGGTCATGTGACTTGATAAGATGTGGTTTTAAAATGTAACTTGAGTTAAGATGTAGGGATACTGACACAATGTATTTCTTACAGTCTGGTCCTAAATTTAATTGTGATCTGATGATTTGGTGTTCTTCTGGCTTCACAGCTTAATAGCTGTGTTAATTCACAAATCTGTGGTGGAACAGCCACGGCTTAAATATAATGTGCTACTGCTGCAATCAAGTTGCGATAAGTCCTTAATTTCTTTTTTTAGGAAACATCCAGATGCTTTGCTGTGTCATAGCTGCCTTATCCAAAGAACTTCATCATCATATCCCTCCCCCCCCCAGGCTGGCTGGCAGACATGCAACAAGTAGAAGTCGTATGACTCGATGATGACCATGACCATCATTACTGGACTGGAGAAGGATGCAGATGAAATTTGTGAAGAAGTAACCAAACAATAAACCATTAATGAGACCTACTTGCAATGATAACCCGCTCCAAAAAAAAACAATACTAACCTTCATTGGCTCGAGAATATTCCATTTCCAATTCCAATGCCAAAATTTCTCAAGCACGGGAATGCACACACCAACAGTATGTCACCTATGAAAGAAAACAATACAATGAGTACATGTATATTTATGTCAACCCTCCCCCCAAGAAAATATATATATGTATATATCAACTCACCAAGGCTACTATTGGTGTACACACAAAGGACACCCTTCCTGTTGAAGTGATCGCAGCACACTTTGGGCAACCAACAGTTCTCTCAATGTCATCATTTGTGATGGATCCAGTACACTGATTGGTCATTCATGGTATCCCTCCATCATATGGTTTGGCAAGACACTGGGCATCATCACATTCACATCATCATCACAGTAAGGTCAGTACACAGCAGCATGTAATTGCAACAGCAGCATTTATTGTAATGCTCCTATTTCACTTTGTCAGCACTGGGAAATTTTCTGACACAAGACAGTTGCATTTTGGGGATGCACAAAACTTCTGGGGACTGTCTGTGAGTGCTGCATGTATAGCTGAGTGCACCATTAATTCTGGGACTCTTGGCATTTGGTGTAGTGCTCCGTTTCACTTTGTCATCACTGGGAATTTTCTGACACAAGACAGTTGCATTTTTGGGAATGCAAAAACTTCTGGGGCTGTGTGAGCTCTGTGTGCATGACTAGGTGCACCATTAATTCTGGGACACTTTGCATTTGGTGTAATGCTTCCATTTCACTTCATCATAACTGGGAATTTTTCAGAACACAAGACAGTTGCATTTTGGGAATATACAAAACTTCTGGTGACTGTGTATGAGCACATAATGTCATAAATTATAAATTAATGTATATTTAAAAATATATATTTTTGGAGCCTCAGTAATGTTTACCTTCTGTTGTGAAGTGTTTCTCCAAAAGCAGGACTGGCAGTACAAGTATACTGTGCTAAACTGCATGTGTGCAGTCAGTGTTCTTTCCTGTGTGTGCAGACGGACACTGTCTAGCTTCGTGCAAACATTTTTATTTATTTTATTTTTATTTTATTTGCAATCAGTTTACAACCTTTGAGCCAGAGGCTCATTTCCAAAGTACCTCGTCAGGTGTGGTAGAAAAGAAGAGAACATAATACATAAAGATGCAGGCATACATGGATCCACAGTATAGGTTACACAGTTTGCATTATAAGGTGCAGATTCAGGTATTGTAGACAAAAAGGAAGGTTACAGAGTTTAGCAGCATAAGTGAATGATACTTGCAAAAAGAAACATGCGTAACAAGTTCCATGGTACAGGTTACAGAGTTAGCAGAGCATGCGACCAGGCCAACACAGCAGATAGTTTGATTTGGATACAGTAGTGCATTCTAGTAGGACAATTTAGCAAGCAGTATATTAGGATTCTAGCATACATGGTACATTCTTGAAAACTGAGAGAAGGTAGGCAGTCGGATATGGTAGTAATGTCGAGGAGGTAGGATTAAGGTGGTACAGCGAGGGTGCAGCCCAGTGGGCTTTGTCACAGCAAAGGGTGTTGTACACCCGTTATGCACGAGTGCAGCAGTGCGTGTTGATTAGCTCACTTTTGAGTGCAGTTTTGAACTTGGAGATGGGGATTTCCGAGATGGAGAGAGAGTGTGTTGTACCAAGAAGGGGCTCTATGGCGGAAAGATCTCTGTCCATGCGAGGTCCTAGATCGAGGAACCAGGAAGGTGGCCTTGCAGGAGGTCCGAGTACTGACTGGGGGTTGGGCTAGGAGGAGGGAGGCTGTCAGCCCGGGTGGTTTCAGTCCTAGCAGGGTTTTTTTAGCTATAAGGCAAGTTTGATATTGCAGCCGTTCGTCAAGGTTTAGTACTGTTGCCATATCATAAAGCTGACACATATGTGTGAGCCTAGGGGCCCCTGTGATTAGCCTGCATGCCTTATTTAGGATGAGGTGGATTTTGTTTAGAGGCAGTTGTGTTGCAGCACCTAGACAGGTAGCCCGTAGTCAACTAGGGATAATATGGAGGATGTAACTGCAAGCCGGAGGGCATCGGGGGGAGACAGTTTTTGTAGCGGTATAAGATACCGAGCCGTATATTGGTAGCAGAGACAAGTGCATCGATGTGGGTGTGATAGGTGAGGGCTGAGTCAAAGGAGATCCCTAGGTACTTATAGGAGTGGACTTGCTCCAGTTGCTGTTTGGAGTAGGAGAGGATACGGAGAGGGGATTTGAATGCTTTGTTTTGGGGGTGGGCAAAGAGCATGGTTTTAGTTTTTTTAAGATTTATGACCAGTCTATGCTCTTTAAACCAGGTTTCAGCGTCATTATAGGAACGTTGCAGGGAATCCTGGAGGGAGGAGGAGTTACGGTCGGTGGTGAAGATGACGGCGTCATCTGCATACAGCAGAATTTTCCCAGTGCATGCACATATATATGATGTGACTTGTTGCAGTATGTAAAGAATAATGATAAGAATATATAACAAATATTTTATTGGTACCATCATCATCAGCAGCAGCAGCAGGGTAAGTGATATGATATTTTTCTGAGGTCTCAGGCCACTGTGCATCTCAGTTACTCACAGTGCACAATGACTTTATGGAGATAATAGCACAAAAATAATTATTTTCAACAAACCACACTCCACAGATATTAGTATTGCTGATTCACCAAAAATATGTTATGGTATACAGATATTTTAAAGTCGGAATATATAACAGGTCCTGCAGTCCTCTGCCACCACACTGTGCAACCACTGGTGCCATGTCCTGTTATGGTGTACATCAACTTGCTAAAAAACTGACACTGACACTGTAAACTAGAAAGACATCACTCATTCCAGAACAAAAAATGAAAAGAAGAACTGTGGTAGCACAGTGTGTTGGCATTTGACAGTGAGTGAGCTGGACCTTATATATTTTCTGACTTTATAGTGTCTGTACACCATCCGTCAAATATTTCAGGTGCTTCACCATCACCAATACTTCATGTCTGTTGGGCACAGTTTGTTGAAAAGCAGAATTTTTAGTTGCTATATGATCTCCTAAAAGTCATGTTTGCACTGTGTGAGTGTGACTAAGTACACTGGCTGAGACCTCTGAAAAATATATCACTTAGTCCACTGATGATGATGGTACCAATAAAATATATGTTATATATTCTTATTTTATTCTTACATATTGCAACAAGTCACACTATATATATGTTTATATGAAGCTGGACAGCATCTGGTCTGCACACACAGGAAAGAACACTGACTGCACAGTGCAGCAGATGGAGCATCATCAACACAATCTGCAGTTGGTGTTGCTCTATGTGCTCCAACTCCTGCTGCACAGCACTTACCCTTTCATTGTTTTCTTCTACCGCAGACCACAACACAGCAAGGTCAGCATGAGTAACAGGCACTGTGGGGTCCACTGGTGGTGGTACAGCTGCAGGTGGTGGTGGGGGTGGTGCTGCAGTAGCTGCTGTTGTGGCCATTCTCTTGCTGCTGTGGCACTGCACAGCAGCACCCTCTGGCACTGCCACAGAAGGACCAGTGGGTGGAGGCCTGGCCCATTCTGTAGCACCTTCCACTCCACCTTGTGGTGATTTATCATGTGGTGTGCTGGCCCCAGTCCCCAGGTGTGTTCCCCAGGGGCCATGGAGCACCTCTGCACCACTTATGCAGCAACGTGCCAGCTGCTGTCCCCAATATAGTCAAAAACAAACAAACTGTGGAGCTGTGGGGGCCAAGGAACAGAAGGGACAGATGTACTAGCAGCCTGGACACAGCAGTGATCAACCCCAGCACATCCTGCTGTGAAGGCTGTGCTGCTGGAGCTGCTGCTGGTGGTGGTGGACTTGGTGGTGGTGGTACTACTGCTGCTGCTTCCAGGGGACCCCAAGATTTTAGAATGGTCCAACAGCACCTGGCCATGCCACCTGCCTCAAGTGTGCACTCCTCCCTGCCAGTCATGCTGCACACGGATGTGGTCCCACTGCCCCGCACAGTCCCAGACATGCCCACCCTCATTCCCTCTGCCTGTGCAATGATGAAGAGTTGAGTCAATCAACAAAACACTCACACACACAACATAGGCATGCACACACACCCACAAAATCAGACACACACACAGATAAACAAAAACGTATAAAAGTAAAAAAACAAAGAAATCCCAGAAAGAAAAAATGAAATGTCTACAACAAGAGTACAAAAATACTAAACAGTCAACAAAATAGCTTTCAAAAAAGCTGTTGAGGTTTTACTTTTATAATAAAATGATCTCTCTCTGCTCCCACTAAGACAAACTGCCTCCTCTCTCTCCCTCTGCTCAGGAGAAAGTGAAAATATCTGCTTGCATGAGTCACTTCCTTCCTGCCTTGCTAAAGCATGTGACTTACAATACGGAAAGTTATGTGATGTGTGGAGGGTTGCCTATATTGTTTTCACTTCTCCTTACTTTACTTTAAGGGAGAATGACAATGCAAAGTCATAATTACAAGGCAAAGTAAGTCTTCACACTGGCCACTCGCATAGCGAGTGACACACAAAAGTGCCCACTCTTGGCGCTTCACTGATGAAATTTAATTCTCTGCATCTCTACCCACAGGACTGAGTCAAACACATAGATACAGTTTCATGGCATATTGGTGCTGCTGTAACAAGTAAAATGGTACTAGGTGTTATATAGCCAAATAAATGAATTGCAATGTAGGTTAAACAGGCCTTGAGCAGTACTGTGACTGTGCTTAGGAACAGCTAGCAGTTCAGCAAAGAAAGTAATACATTATGCACTTTACAAGTAATATTACACACTTGGTGAATTGGGGTGGGTTCCTTCTAGCCTATGCTCCACATCACCCTTGATGATCCAATGAATACTGTAAACATGAGCAGTGCATTTGACTATCACTGCGTCAGAGTATTTAATAAGTTGTGGAGGTGGGGGTGGCGAGGGAGGGAGGGCAAATTCAAAATGCCACAACTCACCTGTTTGAATATGGCAGTCCATTCTTTCATTGGAAGCCCCAGTAAATTAGTAAGTCCAGCCGTGGGTTGCAATGAAATTAATTAAGTCCAGCTCTGGGATGCAATTAAGTCTTAACCTGGCAGATCCGATGTCCAAAACAAAATATCCTGGTTCCTGATAGAGTTGCAGGGAGAACTCAGACTTCTGCCCCTGTTAGAGATCACTTCAGCAGTGACTTAGAAAGGGCTGCATGTAGCCACCAAGACAAAGCAGCCAAACAGACTTTGAAAATTAGTGCCTGCTCAGCAACCAGATGATTGGCTCTAAATATTTTCAAATTCAAAAATCACAGCTCACCTGTTTGAATATGGCAGTCTATTCTTTTATTGGAAACCAGGTAACTTAGTAAATACAGCACTGGTTTGCAATGAAATTAATTAAGTCTAGCCCTGGGTTGCAATTAGGTCTGAACTTAGCAGATCTGATGACCAAAAATAAAAGATTCTGGTTTCTGATAGAGTTGCAGAGGGAGAACTCAGACCACTGACCCCTGTTTGAGAACACTCCATTGGTGACTCAGAAATACTTATGTGGTATGTGACAACATATTCACAACAGTGCTTGGATTTCATGTTGGAGATCCCCCAGGAAAATCCTGTTACCAGTGTCTGAGAGATACACACCATCTTATAGGTAGAGCAAATATTTGTAGTATTTAATTTTGGGGTGACATACAGTGTGTATTCCCAGATCATGAAAGAATCCAAGTATTTGAATGTTTACCTCACTACATGATCATTCAAGTCCAGGAGTGTTTTGTTGGCCTTTCCAGAGCATGTGCTCTGTGATGTTGAATATAGAATTTCACAGGTGGGTAAAATTGCAATAAGAGCAGCCAAATCTGATTTAGCTATTTCAATCAAATCTATACCACTGTTTAGTCCCAAATCAGTACCTCCAACATGGATCAGGAGTATGTCTGGCTTAGGGTGTGTCTCCAAAAATTGGTGTATAGCTGGTATGAGCTGCTCCCATCTCATGCCACCCTTACCAAACCACAATACATCACAGTTATGCACTTGCAAGTTACTCCCAAAATAACATCTAGCAAACTGTGCCATCCTACACACAAGTACACCCCCGAGGATCCACACACTAGTCCTGGAGCCTTCTGCCATGCTTTATCATCTCATAGATAGTGCAAATGCCAGTTCAAATGACAGTAATCTCAAAAATGTGAGTGTCTCTCAATAGCCCTGTGCCAAGGACTGTTTCACTTCTTCTAGCAAACTGTAAGAAGGCAGATTTGCTGAGTCACACAGCTCAAACAGTTTTAAAACATTCAATTGGTTAGGCACAATAACTGTGTGCCAATCAGCAAAATACTAATTTTTATATGAAACAGGCAATCTGCTATTGGATAATTGCTTCTAAAATAAATTATTTTAGAGTGAGACTGTGGTTATGTGATAGAGTACTACTTGCAACATGTCAATACTGACCAATACTATTGATCAGTGATT
The DNA here is from genome assembly GCA_016271365.2 of Neoceratodus forsteri. Classification (NCBI taxonomy): domain Eukaryota; kingdom Metazoa; phylum Chordata; order Ceratodontiformes; family Ceratodontidae; genus Neoceratodus; species Neoceratodus forsteri. The sequence continues at coordinate 841,557,084 of CM057459.1, read as the reverse complement.
GTGTAGGCATAGTCTGAGAGCCGCCATTCCTCCTTTTTGAGAGAGCATCCTAGGTGGTAAGACACTCATACAACAGTTTCTGTTAAAGTTATATTTATTGGGTGTGTGAAGAAATACATTTTTGTATTAGTTATGTGCCTGGCAGTAAACAGCAATGTGACCCTCTGTGCAGTGATTTTGTACGAATGACAGCTATGACTTTGTTAGAATAGAACACAAGAAAGCAAGAAAAAAAATCCAAAGCCCCCCCCAAAACGAAACAAAAACACTGACAGTACTTATGGCTGCATGTAAATGTACTAGCAGATTAGTATCTATGACACAGACTTTTAGAAAAATCAGAAATTGTTTCTTTACTGCATGTTTGACTAGTTTTGTTTGTGGCATACTTTGTTTAATTATTAAGAGATGACTGGTTAATTTGTTCTGTCATCTACTAAATGATTTCTCTGAAAGACAACTGTAGTATATGAAAATTTATCTTCTTTGTGTATACTAACAACTTGTCTCATATGGTTTTAAAGTACTGTATTGTTACTCATGATTTCTGATTGCAGTATATGTACTTTTCTTATCTATCATTCCTTAGATTGTTTTAAAAGTTTTATTTTAATTTATGGTACTTACAGTGTTTGTAGTGTTTCTGTAGCTTCAGGAACAGCTAAATCCAAGATTGCATACTTCCTTTTATCCTTTCTGCTTCCGATTGGCTGGAAAACCACTTAATGTTGACTTTGAAATTCGTTTTTCTTGACTTGCTGATCCTTTTTGTGAGCAAGTAGCAATAAAATAATTGGACCGTGCAAAAAGCATCCTTTTTCATGAAAGTTAGTTCTTTTAAACTGCCTCCATGCTGCCTACCATTGGTTGGAATAACTATTTGCATGTAAAGTTACTTTTTCTCAGTGGTTCCACAGTCTTCTTGGCTACTTGTAATCCAAGTTCTTTGTTTAAATCCTTTTCATGACTCACTTTTCATGACTCACTATTTCTTTTTCACAAGCAAGTCAAAGAAAAGGAATTGGACCTTGTGAAAAGGATCCTGTTTTGTAAGACTACACTCATTTCAACTGCCACTGTGTTGTCTACCATTGGTTGAAATTGTTTTTGTATGTAAAATTACTTTTTCTGAGTGGTTCCATGGTTTTAATCGCTAAAGCAATCCATTTCCTGTTTATAGTTAAATCCTTTTTGGTGACTTGCAATTTCTGTCTCATGAGTGAGTGATGAGAAGGTCAAACCTCATAAAAAAGATCCTGTTTTGTGAGACTTAGGTTTTGAAATGGTCTGTATTCTTTTTGATTGGGTAGAATCCTTTTCATGAGACTGTATTCCTTTATCATGAGTGAGTCACAAAAGAAATACCATCATCTCATGAAAAGGATTCTATTTATACTGACAGCAATAGATTTCTTGGCCATTTGTCATGTTAGACGCAACAGATTTGAAGTAGTAGCTTACATTTCATGTGTTTTTCCATTAAATATGCTGCAGTCAGTGGTGTATGCCATGTTTTGTGCAATTAGTGTTTTCTCCACTGCAATTAACAGCAGTTTTTCATATTAAAAACTTGTTTTTATTCTTGTACTGCAACTTACAGAAAGGGAACATTGTTTAACCAGGAAAGGCACATTAAGATGAACCTATATTTCTCCTATACAAATAGTAAAAAGGTGTATCTAGAACCATTGGTCCCATTATAACCAATGGCTCTTCTCTGATATAGAAACCTCAAATCTCTTTAATAAGTACTTTGTTCTGTCTTCTCTCAAAATCACCTATTAGTACATTTAAAGTTCACCACATAGATTATCATAGGTTCTATCCAACTGACATTATACAGGCTATCAAAAACTAAAAAAATACTAGTCAGGCCCAGACAGTATTCATCCATGGTTTCTAATCAAAACCTCCATAAATATTTCAATACCTTTGTCAATTATATTCAACAAATCCTTACAAGAAAGCATTGTACCAAATGATTGGCGTTCAGCAATAGTTACTCCCATATTTAAAAAGGCAATAAAGGTTCTGTGCAAAATTATCGGAATTAGCCTAACCTCAGTGGCTGGTAAATTAATGGAACGAGTAATGAAGTCTCTAATAGATCAAGATTGTAAACAATTAGGAATTTATGATTCAAATCAGCATGGCTTTACTCCCAAGTATTCCTGCACCACCAATCTGATATCTTTTTACAATAATATAAGTACTCTACTAGATGTGGGTATCCCTACTGATGTAATTATTTTGGACTTTAGTAGAGCTTTCGATAAAGTCTCACATGAAAAACTCATTACTAAAATGCACAATCTAGGTTTGTCACCTGATATTGTCAACTGGACTTTAAACTGGTTGACAAATCATTCTCAGAGAGTCAGAATTAATGATATCTTGTCTGATTCAGGTAGTGTGACAAGTGATGTACCACAGGGGTCAGTCTAGGGACCAACACTGTTTAATCTCTTTATCAGTGATTTACAAACAGGGCCAAATAACTTCATGGTTAAATTTGCAGACAATACTAAATTGGGGGGCAAGGTTAATAATCAAGAAAATATTTCTGCATTAAAGAAGGCATTGGAACAATTAAAACTTTGGGCAAATGAAAATCATATGCAGTTTAATCAAGACAAATGTTTAGTAGTGCATTTCGATGTAAATAATGAAAAACGATATATTATATAAACGGACTACCACTTCACTCATCAAATTGTGAAAAAGATTTAGGGATATATGTTAATAATAAACTTACATCAAATGATCACTGTGTTAGAACTGCTTGCATGATCAACAGACTTTTGAGGCATATAAAACTCACTTTTGTTAATCGCACTGAACAATGCCTTATTCCATTGTATAGAGCATACATTAGACCATATCTAGACTACGGTTCCCCTTTCTGGAATCCAAACCAAAAAAAAAAACATAGCAATTCTTGAACAGGTTCAAAGGAGAGTAACTAGAATGATTCCAAGATTAACAAACTTGGATTATCAGAACAGATTAAAGCTACTGGTCTCTTCTCTCTCCAAACTAGAAGATTAAGAGGTGATATGCTTATGGTTTTTAATTTAATAAATTCACCAGATCTAATGGAAAAATGTGGTCTAACACTCTCCAAAAGGAGACATGTTCTGAGACTGCGTAATAAACAGCTTGAAGTAAAAACTTATAAAGCCAGCAAAAGGGGAAACTTTTTTCCAATAAGAGCATCCATTGTATGGAACACCTTGCCACAAGAATTGGTAGAGGCAACTAGTGCCATTGTCTTTAAAACAAATTAGATGTTTGGTTGAGTAATAATAGATAAATAATGTCCCACATAGTGTAGGAACAGTCTTGATGAGCTCTGGCCTTCTTCTGTTCTTTCTACCAAGTAATACTAAGTAATAACCTTGCTTACATGTGAGGCTTGTGACCACAAGAAAGTTACAATATTTATTTAGGTTCTGACACTACACAACAGGGGTGTTGGAATTCTAACCCATATCTCAAGGTTGGCAGTTCACAGTCCAAATGCACTACAGTATACTTCATCTTAGGTTATACCATATCTTCCAATGTATACAGATAGAGCAAAGTAAAACAACATACAATATGGTAATTATATATATATATATATATATATATATATATATATATATATATATATATATATATATATATATATATATATATATATATATATATATATATATATATATATATATATATATATATATATATATATATATATAAATATATATATATATATATATATATATCCTAAACATAGTCACACCTCTATATTTAGGGTTATAAAGCCACTTCTATATTAAACTCAAAATTGTGTGTTTAATAACTTTGGACCCATTCAGTGGATTTGCATGAAATTTGGCATGTGTGGTGGGGCATGGTAGGTCTCTTGATATGCCAAATTTTGTTTTGGTTGGACTTATAGTCTTTCGCATGAAAAAGCTGAAAATGCAAAATTATCCAGTTTTGGAGGCAGTTTTGGGATATAGTCCATGGTCCTGCATGGCTGTTTGTGGTGTGCTGCTCTGTGACATGACTTGTTTGAAAGAGCTTCCCTGGTTGAACATGCCACTTTTCATTTGGCGAAAGAAATATTGAGGCATTCGAAGTTATAGCACTTTTAAGTTCCCATTATAAGTCAATGGGAAAATTTATATGGTTATTTTGTGAACAAAGAAAGGGTTTTGGCCATCTGGTCCCTCCTCACGATTAAAGAATTTGCAGGCTCACAATCAAAGATTATTTTATCCTGAGGAGGGACTAAATAACAGATTTTGAGGACCAGATTGCCCAATTTTAACAACTTTTAAAATTTAATATCTCAGAAATGGTTTGGTCTTTTAACTTGAAATGTGAAGGGTGTTGACAGGATGTCCTGTATCTGTGAACTATGGTGCTTAGGTGTCAGAAAATACATTATTGTGGAGAGATGGCGTGCGCAGTTTATGTTTTGTGGGCAGTGTTTTGCATTTTGGTAGTGGCTTGAAATTTATAGGGTAGCTATCCTAACTGCCATGGACATCCTTTTCAGTCATTAGATGTGTAAAATGAAAACAGGTGCGAATTCTGCCACTCTGACCAATGAAAATCTCAAACTTTAAATGCTATATCTCAGTCATGGTTTGGTCTTTTAAATTGAAATGTACAGGTTGTTGAGGGATCTCCTGTACATGTGAATTATGGTATAGGTGTTAGAAAATTACGTTGCTGCAGAGATATTACGTGATGCACTTTACATTTTGTGAATAGGATTTTGCTTTGTGGTAGGCACTTTTAATGTTAAGCCTCACATTTGCATGTTAATAACTTTGCAACCATTAAACAGATTTGCACTAACTTTGAAATCCACAGGTCTGATGTTGTAGATCTCTTGATTTTCTAAATTGCCTTTCAGTTGGACATATGGTTTTGCTGTGAAGTGCCCAAAATTCACTTTTCACCACTTTTGAGCATTTTCTATCTGTGGCACTGTGCAGACACATGTAGGCTATTGGTCCTAAACTTGGGACATAGAAGGAGCTTGGGCCAAGAAATATGCTGCTTTTTGTTTGTTGAAAAAATATTCATCTGTTTAAAAGTTATTACAATTTGAAATTCCCATTATATCCTATGCAGAATGTGTATGTATTTTTGGGATGTTAATGAGAAAGACCAGATAGCCTTAAGAAAGACCAGATGGCCCAAATTGAGATGACCATATCTCAATAACAGTTTGGTATTTTTACTTGAAATTTGCAGGGTGTTGAGGGGATGTCATAGAGATGTGAACTATGCTGCTTAGGAGTTGGGGAAATAATCTTTTGCGGAGATATAATGACATAATTGAAATGTTTCCCATAGGATTACATTGCAGTCTGTGTCATGACTTTCGGTGCTGTTATCTCAGAAATGAAGTGAGATAGAGACTTTTCTTTACAAGTGGCTTAGATTAGAAAAAAATTGACATTGTAGAGTAAGCCTGCAGTGAAATTTGTTTTATATTGCATGGTTCATGAGATATTGTGAACGTACTGTCACAAAGGTTGAAGAGTGCCTATCCAGTGCATTTTGAGGCCCATAGATCAGAAATGATGTGAGATACGGGTACAGACTTTTAATGAAGTGTGAAGTATTCACTGTCATGATTACAGTGATGCCAGAATTTTGTTCTAGCTCTTATGGTTCCCAAAATATGCACATTACTGTTATAAGGGTTTGGTGCCCTATAGTACTACTGCATAGCTCTGTAGCTTTGCATAAGTGGGACAGTGGCCCAGATGCATATTGTTATGCAACAATTGGCAATTTGGTGGTAACGTAAATTCTATGCAAAAAAAACTGTGTTAATGCTTCATTTACAGTTAAAGCAAAAACAGTCTGAAAATGAGACATTAGGGTTGAATCCCACACACCACCCCAATCCTCCACAATCTGACAGATGCCTTGGTGTGTCATTAGGGTCATGAGGCCTAAATCTCCCCCATTCTCCTTTACTGTAGCATTTCAGCATGCTCGGTCACAGAATATATTATAGGGGCACAGTCGCACCCTATATTTATATGGTTATGAAGCCTCTTCTATGTTAAACTCAAAATGTTGCACATTAATTACTTTGGACCCTTTCAACAGATTTGCATGAAATTTGGTATGTGTGGTGGGGCATGGTAGATCTCTTGATTTGCCAAATTTCATTTTGATTGAGTTACCATTTTTGCTCACCAAAATGCTGAAAATGCACTTTTTACCAGCTATGTTGGCAGCTTTTTTGATTTTGTCTGTGGTGCTGCACAGCTGTTGTGTGGTGTGCTGCTCTGAAACTTTGCTCAGCTGAAAGAGCTTGGGTAAAGGAACATGCTACTTTTCATTTGGTGAAAAAATATTAATCCATTCAAAAGTTATTAAAGTTTTAATTTGCCATTATAAGTCAGTGGGGAAATTTATATGGTTATTTTGCAAAAAAAGAGTGGGGTTTTGGCCATCTAGTCCCACCTCAAGATTAAAGAATGTGCAGGCTCACGATCAAAGAATCTTAGATCATGAGGGATTGTTTGATCGTCATGGCCACCATCTTGTTTTAGTTTGCGGTCAGAAAAATTTAAACATCTCTGTCCGGGGGGACTTCTGAGGTGAAACTATGGTGGGTTTTGCTCAGGGGTCTTGCCTCTATCGAGCCATGCCTGTGGTTTCTTTCAAGATGGTCAAAAAATAGAGTTTTTAACTTTTTTATTCTTTGATTGTGGCTCACTAATGATCTTTAGTCGCTAGCCTGCAAATTCTTTGATAGTAAGATTCTTTGACGCTGATCTTTGATAGTGAGGGCATAGCTAGATGGCCATAAAAAATTAATTTTCTCAGATCAGGGTTGGCTTATTAATCCAAATGATGGTGGGTTTTGCTCAGGGGCTTAGTTTTATCAAGGTATGGCTGTGGTTTCATGAATTTCTGCCTAGAATTGACTTTTAACATTTTTATTGTTTGATCATGGCCTGCAAATTCTTTGATTGCAAGCCTAAAATTCTTGATGTCGAGAATCTTTGACTGCGATCTTTGATCATGAGGCAAAACTAGATGGACACATGGAAAATTAAATTTTCTTGGCACAAGATCACTTCTAAAGGCAAACTAGGGTGGGATCTCCTCAGGAGCCTTTGTTCTGTCGAGTCATGGCTGTGGTTTCATGTATTTTCTATAAAATTGTTTTAATATTTTTATTCTTTGATCATGAGCCTGAAAATTCTTTGAACATGAGCCTGCGATTTCTTTCATTGTGAGATTCTTTGATCATTATCTTTGATCACGAAGGAGGGACTAGATGGACAGATTAGGAGGGACCAGATAGCACAATTTTAAAAATTTTCAAATTAAATATCTTGAAATGGTTTGGTCTTTTAACTTGAAATTTGGAGTGTGTTGCCATGTACTGTAGATGGTAGTTATAGTACTTAGGTGTCAGACAATACATTTTATGGAACTATTGTGTGATGCAATTTATGTTTTGTGAACAGCGTTTTCCATGGTGATAGTGGCTTTAAATTACTGGGTAGCTAGCCTTATTGCTATAGATTAACTTTTCAGTCGTTAGGTGTGTAAATGTTAATAGGTGTGAATTCTGCCAGTGTGATGAATGAAAACCAGAAACTTTCACATTTTATATCTCAGGAAACAGTTTGGTATTTTGCATTGAAATTTGGAGAATGTTGAGGGATGATGCTGTCTATGTGAAAATGGTGTTTAGGTGCTGGAAAATTCATTTGCTGCCCCATATTGTAGCACACTATGTTTTGCATATGGCATTTTGCATTGTGTACTGGCTTCACATGTATAGGGTGCCTAGCGTTACTGCCATGGAGGTAATTTGTAGTAGTTAGGTATCTGACATGTAAACAGGTGTTGAATTATGCCACTCTGATTACTGACACTTGCTTTCTTTCAAGGTGGTGGGCCCCACCGGACCCAACCATATGCGCTGCCAGCAATACCTATGATATTCAGTACTTGAACTCTTATCTTAGGCAGGAATTTGCAAGTTGGTGGGAGCACGTGACCCAAAGGCTGCACTCCCACTAACTTGTGCAGCTTTCTACTTCTATTCTTTCTCAAAAAGTAAGGAAATTCTGTGAAAAAACTTTGTTAATGCATCATTTAGGGTTGAAACACAAAAATCAGGAAATGAGACCTTTAGAGTTGCCCCATCCCCATGGACCAACCCATCATCCTAGATTGACAACTGATGGGGTGTGTCATTGGGGTTGTGAGGCCTAACTGACACCACATCCTTCTTTACTGTGGCTTGTCAATATAATTACAGATGGAATGGGGTGACATTTAGGCCTCACAACCCCAATGACACACCCTGTCATCTGTCAATCTCAGGATGATGGGTGGTTCCACATGGCAGCCCTAACACCGACGACCCCAATGCTCATCCCGATGCCAGTTGGGAGGGTGGGCTGGAGGGGTCCAAGGGGGCTTTCAACCCTAACACTGAATTCCCTACTTTGTTCACTGTGGAACAACCCTAACTGATGCATTAAATGGAGTTTTGCCTCAAATTTATATATATTTATATATATATATGAATGTGTGTGTGTGTGTGTGTGTATATATATATATATATATATACAAAAAACATTATTACATCAGTTAGGGTTGTTCCACAGCAACAAAAGTGAGGACATTTAGTGTTGGGGTTGCCACCACTAACTTCATGCCCACCTGCCTCACCAACAGAGATCACGGGGTGTGTGTTGGTCAAGACCTAACTCTCACCCATTCCATGTGTAAATAAGCTGGTGGTGGTGCAGTATGGGAGAATGGGGTGAGAGTTAGGACTGATTGCCCAATGCATGCCCTGATGCATGTTGGTGGGGGCAAGGTGGGCATGGGGTGCAAGGGTGGCAACCCTAACACCAAATGCCTTGCTTTTGTCCCTGTGGAACAACCCTAACTGATGCATTAAAAGATTTTTTGCCATGAATTTCGCTTCTTTTGAGAATGTGCACTATAAATAGTAATAACCATAACAGTAATGCTAACACTAACAGTAATGGTAATGGTGAATGAAACACAAATGCTAATGGTAAGTGCAACACCAACAGGAACAGGAATGCAAATGCAAGCTCTGCTAATGTTAAATAACACAAACGGAATGAAACGCAATGGTAATGCAAATGGTATTGCAAACACAAACGGTAATGGTAAGCGGTGACACAAATGCAAATGCAAAAGTCAATGGTAATGGTAATGATAAATGTAACTGCAAACACTAACTGTCTTAGTAAAAGTAGCATAAGGGAAATAGAAACAGAAATGGTAATGGAAATGAAACACAAACCCGTAACACAAACAGTGAGGGAAAAACAAACAGTAACACACTAGAAACAGTAACAGTAAACTGATATAAGGCAAAAGTAGCAAAAGTCTGGATCTCACTTCATTTCGAGATAACGGCACAAAGGTGATCTGAAACAACAGTAGTGAAAAGTCTGTATCTTGCTTCATTTCCCAAGATAATGGCTCAAAGCATGTGATGCAACAGTATTGAAAATTCTGTATCTGCTTCATTTCAAGATAACGCACAAAGGTGATGTGATCCAACAGTGGAAAAGTCTGCATCTGCTTTGTTTCTGAGATAATGGCACAAAAGCGACATGAGACAACAGTAGCAAAAAATTTGTATTTTGCTTTGTTTCCGAGATAACGATGCAAAAGATAATCTGAGGCAACAGTAGAGAAAGACTGTATCTTGCTTTGTTTCAAGATAACAGCACAAAGGTGATCTGAGCCAACATTAGCGAAAAGTCTGTATCTTGCTTCGTTTCGAGATAATGGCAGAAAGGCAATGTGAGCCAACAGTAGCGAAAAGTCTGTATCTGCTTTATTTCTGAGATAATGGCACAAAGGCTAATGTGCACCAAACCACTGAAATGCACTCCATATCACTAGGGCTACCTATGCTATAAATTTCAACCCACTAGTACCATAATAACGCTATGTACAAAATGATAAGTGCATCACGCAGTATCTCCAGAAACAAATTAGTTCCCAACATGTAAATGGCATAATTCACATCTCCAGGACATCCACTCAGCACCCTCCAAATTTCATCTGAAAAGATCAAACCGTTCCAGAGATATTCAATTTTAAAGTTTCTGCACCTTCAAAACCCTTCCACCACAAAATAGCGAAATCGTGGCCAAACATGTGGTAAAATGGTGGAACCACAGCTGAAAAATCTCTGACTGTGAAGGGGAACAATTTCAAATCCTTATAACTCTGGAATGGAACAACATTTTCACCAAACAAAATTGGCATGTTCCCTGAAGAAAGGGTTTTCCAGGTGCCAAGTATCAGACCACTCAACCACAGAGTGGCTGCGCTAAGCATTATGCAAACAGTGCAGAAAATAGCAAAAACTAAATGTTTTGCACTGCACTACACAAAAAACATATGCACCAGTGAAACATAAATTGGTAAATAAATAGATGCACCATTCCACCCATGTATTCCAAATCTTATCCAAATCTCTTTAACAGTTGCATGAGCAGACATGAGCATAAAACTTGCTGGTGGCAAGCATATAAATTACGGTGCTTCCATTCTGCCAAAAATGTGCGGATAATGCGGATGTAAGAGAGTTGGTGGATGCGGAGTATCATGATGGACCAAAGGTATTACCGATGTCACAGAATCCACAGGAGCCCAGGTGTTAGTACAGGAAGAAGGATAGTTCATGACTGGTGGCGTGCACTCCTTCCTGCCAGTCATGCTGCACACGGATGTGGTCCCACTGCCCGGCACAGTCCCAGACATGCCCACCCTCATTCCCTCTGCCTGTGCAATGATGAAGAGTTGAGTCAATCAACAAAACACTCACACACACAACATAGGCATGCACACACACCCACAAAATCAGACACACACACAGATAAACAAAAACGTATAAAAGTAAAAAAACAAAGAAATCCCAGAAAGAAAAAATGAAATGTCTACAAGAGTACAAAAATACTAAACAGTCAACAAAATAGCTTTCAAAAAAGCTGTTGAGGTTTTACTTTTATAATAAAATGATCTCTCTCTGCTCCCACTAAGACAAACTGCCTCCTCTCTCTCCCTCTGCTCAGGAGAAAGTGAAAATATCTGCTTGCATGAGTCACTTCCTTCCTGCCTGCTAAAGCATGTGACTTACAATACGGAAACTTATGTGATGTGTGGAGGGTTGCCTATATTGTTTTCACTTCTCCTTACTTTACTTTAAGGGAGAATGACATTGCAAAGTCATAATTACAAGGCAAAGTAAGTCTTTCACACTGGCCACTCTGCATAGCGGAGTGACAACACAAAGTGCCCACTTTGCGGGCGCTTCACTGATGAAATTTAAATTCTCTGCATCTCTACCCACAGGACTGGAGTCAAACACATAGATACAGTTTCATGGCATATTGGTGCTGCTGTAACAAGTAAAATGGTACTAGGTGTTATATAGCCAAATAAATGAATTGCAATGTAGGTTAAACAGGCCTTGAGCAGTACTGTGACTGTACTTAGGAACAGCTAGCAGTTCAGCAAAAAAGTAATACATTATGCACTTTACAAGTAATATTACACTTGGTGAATTGGGTGGGTTCCTTCTAGCCTATGCTCCACATCACCCTTGATGATCCAATGAATACTGTAAACATGAGCAGTGCATTTGACTATCACTCGTCAGAGTATTTAATAAGTTGTTGAGGTGGGGTGGAGGGAGGAGGGCAAATTCAAATGCCACAACTCACCTGTTTGAATATGGCAGTCCATTCTTTCATTGGAAGCCCCAGTAAATTAGTGTCCAGCCGTGGGTTGCAATGAAATTAATTAAGTCCAGCTCTGGGATGCAATTAAGTCTTAACCTGGCAGATCCGATGTCCAAAACAAAATATCCTGGTTCCTGATAGAGTTGCAGGGGAGAACTCAGACTTCTGACCCTGTTAGAGATCACTTCAGCAGTGACTTAGAAAGGGCTGCATGTAGCCAACCAAGACAAAGCAGCCAAACAGACTTTGAAAATTAGTGCCTGCTCAGCAACCAGATGATTGGCTCTAAATATTTTCAAATTCAAAAAGTCACAGCTCACCTGTTTGAATATGGCAGTCTATTCTTTTATTGGAAACCAGGTAACTTAGTAAATACAGCACTGGTTTGCAATGAAATTAATTAAGTCTAGCCCTGGGTTGCAATTAGGTCTGAACTTAGCAGATCTGATGACCAAAAATAAAAGATTCTGGTTTCTGATAGAGTTGCAGAGGGAGAACTCAGACCACTGACCCCTGTTTGAGAACACTCCATTGGTGACTCAGAAATACTTATGTGTATGTGACAACATATTCACAACAGTGCTTGATTTCATGTTGGAGATCCCCAGGAAAATCCTGTTACCAGTGTCTGAGAGATACACACCATCTTATAGGTAGAGCAAATATTTGTAGTATTTAATTTTGGGGTGACATACAGTGTGTATTCCCAGATCATGAAAGAATCCAAGTATTTGAATGTTTACCTCACTACATGATCATTCAAGTCCAGGAGTGTTTTGTTGCTCTTTCCAGAGCATGTGCTCTGTGATGTTGAATATAGAATTTCACAGGTGGGTAAAATTGCAATAAGAGCAGCCAAATCTGATTTAGCTATTTCAATCAAATCTATACCACTGTTTAGTCCCAAATCAGTACCTCCAACATGGATCAGGAGTATGTCTGGCTTAGGTGTGTCTCCAAAATTGGTGTATAGCTGGTATGAGCTGCTCCCATCTCATGCCACCCTTACCAAACCACAATACATCACAGTTATGCACTTGCAAGTTACTCCCAAAATAACATCTAGCAAACTGTGCCATCCTACACACAAGTACACCCCGAGGATCCACACACTAGTCCTGGAGCCTTCTGCCATGCTTTATCATCTCATAGATAGTGCAAATGCCAGTTCAAATGACAGTAATCTCAAAAATGTGAGTGTCTCAATAGCCCTGTGCCAAGGACTGTTTCACTTCTTCTAGCAAACTGTAAGAAGGCAGATTTGCTGAGTCACACAGCTCCAAACAGTTTTAAAACATTCAATTGGTTAGGCACAATAACTGTGTGCCAATCAGCAAAATACTAATTTTTATATGAAACAGGCAATCTGCTATTGGATAATTGCTTCTAAAAATAAATTATTTTAGAGTGAGACTGTGGTTATGTGATAGAGTACTACTTGCAACATGTCAATACTGACCAATACTATTGATCAGTGATTGTGTAGGCATAGTCTGACAGCGCCATTCCCTCCTTTTTGAGAGAGCATCCTAGGTGGTAAGACACTCATACAACAGTTTCTGTTAAAGTTATATTTATTGGGTGTGTGAAGAAATACATTTTTGTATTAGTTATGTGCCTGGCAGTAAACAGCAATGTGACCCTCTGTGCAGTGATTTTGTACGAATGACAGCTATGACTTTGTTAGAATAGAAAACAAGAAAGCAAGAAAAAAAATCCAAAGCCCCCCCCCAAAACGAAACAAAAACACTGACAGTACTTATGGCTGCATGTAAATGTACTAGTAGTTTAGTATCTATGACACAGACTTTTAGAAAAATCAGAAATTGTTTCTTTACTGCATGTTTGACTAGTTTTGTTTGTGGCATACTTTGTTTAATTATTAAGAGATGACTGGTTAATTTGTTCTGTCATCTACTAAATGATTTCTCTGAAAGACAACTGTAGTATATGAAAATTTATCTTCTTTGTGTATGCTAACAACTTGTCTCATATGGTTTTTAAAAGTACTGTATTGTTACTCATGATTTCTGATTGCAGTATATGTACTTTTCTTATCTATGCATTCCTTAGATTGTTTTTAAAAGTTTTATTTTAATTTATGGTACTTACAGTGTTTGTAGTGTTTCTGTAGCTTCAGGAACAGCTAAATCCAAGATTGCATACTTCCTTTTATCCTTTCTGCTTCCGATTGGCTGGAAAACCACTTAATGTTGACTTTGAAATTCGTTTTTCTTGACTTGCTGATCCTTTTTTGTGAGCAAGTAGCCATAAAATAATTGGACCGAGCAAAAAAGCATCCTTTTTCATGAAAGTTAGTTCTTTTAAACTGCCTCCATGCTGCCTACCATTGGTTGGAATAACTATTTGCATGTAAAGTTACTTTTTCTCAGTGGTTCCACAGTCTTCTTGGCTAACTGAATCCAAGTTCTTTGTTTAAATCCTTTTCATGACTCACTTTTCATGACTCACTATTTCTTTTTCACAAGCAAGTCAAAGAAAAGGAATTGGACCTTGTGAAAAGGATCCTGTTTTGTAAGACTACACTCATTTCAACTGCCACTGTGTTGTCTACCATTGGTTGAAATTGTTTTTTGTATGTAAAATTACTTTTTCTGAGTGGTTCCATGGTTTTAATCGCTAAAGCAATCCATTTCCTGTTTATAGTTAAATCCTTTTTGGTGACTTGCAATTTCTGTCTCATGAGTGAGTGATGAGAAAGGAGTCAAACCTCATAAAAAATATCCTGTTTTGTGAGACTTAGGTTTTGAAATGGTCTGTATTCTTTTTTTGATTGGGTAGAATCCTTTTTCATGAGACTGTATTCCTTTATCATGAGTGAGTCACAAAAAAGAAATACCATCATCTCATGAAAAAGGATTCTATTTATACTGACAGCAATAGATTTCTTGGCCATTTGTCATGTTAGACGCAACAGATTTGAAGTAGTAGCTTACATTTCATGTGTTTTTTCCATTAAATATGCTGCAGTCAGTGGTGTATGCCATGTTTTTGTGCAATTAGTGTTTTACTCCACTGCAATTAACAGCAGTTTTTTTTCATATTAAAAAACTTGTTTTTATTCTTGTACTGCAACTTACAGAAAGGGAACATTGTTTAACCAGGAAAGGCACATTAAGATGAACCTATATTTCTCCTATACAAATAGTAAAAAAGGTGTATCTAGAACCATTGGTCCCATTATAACCAATGGCTCTTCTCTGATATAGAAACCTCAAATCTCTTTAATAAGTACTTTTGTTCTGTCTTCTCTCAAAAATCACCTATTAGTACATTTAAAGTTCACCACATAGATTATCATAGGTTCTATCCAACTGACATTATACAGGCTATCAAAAAACTAAAAAAAATACTAGTCCAGGCCCAGACAGTATTCATCCATGGTTTCTAATCAAAACCTCCATAAATATTTCAATACCTTTGTCAATTATATTCAACAAATCCTTACAAGAAAGCATTGTACCAAATGATTGGCGTTCAGCAATAGTTACTCCCATATTTAAAAAGGCAATAAAGGTTCTGTGCAAAATTATCGGCCAATTAGCCTAACCTCAGTGGCTGGTAAATTAATGGAACGGTAATGAAGTCTCTAATAGATCAAGATTGTAAACAATTAGAATTTATGATTCAAATCAGCATGGCTTTACTCCCAAGTATTCCTGCACCACCAATCTGATATCTTTTTACAATAATATAAGTACTCTACTAGATGTGGGTATCCCTACTGATGTAATTATTTTGGACTTTAGTAGAGCTTTCGATAAAGTCTCACATGAAAAACTCATTACTAAAATGCACAATCTAGGTTTGTCACCTGATATTGTCAACTGGACTTTAAACTGGTTGACAAATCATTCTCAGAGAGTCAGAATTAATGATATCTTGTCTGATTCAGGTAGTGTGACAAGTGATGTACCACAGGGGTCAGTCTAAGGGACCAACACTGTTTAATCTCTTTATCAGTGATTTACAAACAGGGCCAAATAACTTCATGGTTAAATTTGCAGACAATACTAAATTGGGGGGCAAGGTTAATAATCAAGAAAATATTTCTGCATTAAAGAAGGCATTGGAACAATTAAAACTTTGGGCAAATGAAAATCATATGCAGTTTAATCAAGACAAATGTTTAGTAGTGCATTTCGGTGTAAATAATCGAAAAACGATATATTATATAAACGGACTACCACTTCACTCATCAAATTGTGAAAAAGATTTAGGGATATATGTTAATAATAAACTTACATCAAATGATCACTGTGTTAGAACTGCTTGCATGATCAACAGACTTTTGAGGCATATAAAACTCACTTTTGTTAATCGCACTGAACAATGCCTTATTCCATTGTATAGAGCATACATTAGACCATATCTAGACTACGGTTCCCCTTTCTGGAATCCAAACCAAAAAAAAACATAGCAATTCTTGAACAGGTTCAAAGGAGAGTAACTAGAATGATTCCAAGATTAACAAACTTGGATTATCAGAACAGATTAAAAGCTACTGGTCTCTTCTCTCTCCAAACTAGAAGATTAAGAGGTGATATGCTTATGGTTTTTAATTTAATAAATTCACCAGATCTAATGGAAAAATGTGGTCTAACACTCTCCAAAAGGAGACATGTTCTGAGACTGCGTAATAAACAGCTTGAAGTAAAAACTTATAAAGCCAGCAAAAGGGGAAACTTTTTTCCAATAAGAGCATCCATTGTATGGAACACCTTGCCACAAGAATTGGTAGAGGCAACTAGTGCCATTGTCTTTAAAACAAATTAGATGTTTGGTTGAGTAATAATAGATAAAAATGTCCCACATAGTGTAGGGAACAGTCTTGATGAGCTCTGGCCTTCTTCTGTTCTTTCATACCAAGTAATACTAAGTAATAACCTTGCTTACATGTGAGGCTTGTGACCACAAGAAAGTTACAATATTTATTTAGGTTCTGACACTACACAACAGGGTGTTGGAATTCTAACCCATATCTCAAGGTTGGCAGTTCACAGTCCAAATGCACTACAGTATACTTCCATCTTAGGTTATACCATATCTTCCAATGTATACAGATAGAGCAAAAGTAAAACAACATACAATATGGTAATATATATATATATATATATATATATATATATATATATATATATATATATATATATATATATATATATATATATATATATATATATATATATATATATATATATATATATATATATATATATATATATATATATATATATATATATATATATATATACCTAGGCATGGTCACACCTCTATATTTAGGTTTATGAAGCCACTTCTATGTTAAACTCAAAATTGTGTGTTTTAATAACTTTGGACCCATTCAGTGGATTTGCATGAAATTTGGCATGTGTGGTGGGGCATGGTAGTTCTCTTGATATGCCAAATTTTGTTTTGGTTGGACTTATAGTCTTTGCGCATGAAAAAGCTGAAAATGCAAAATTATCCAGTTTTGGAGGCAGTTTTTGGGATATAGTCCATGGTCCTGCATGGCTGTTTTGTGGTGTGCTGCTCTGTGACATGACTTGTTTGAAAGAGCTTCCCTGGTTGAACATGCCACTTTTCATTTGGTGAAGAAATATTGAGGCATTCAGAAGTTATAGCACTTTTAAGTTCCCATTATAAGTCAATGGGAAAATTTATATGGTTATTTTGTGAACAAAGAAAGGGGTTTTGGCCATCTGGTCCCTCCTCATGATTAAAGAATTTGCAGGCTCACAATCAAAGATTATTTTATCCTGAGGGAGGGACTAAATGGCCAGATTTTGAGGGACCAGATTGCCCAATTTTAACAACTTTTAAAATTTAATATCTCAGAAATGGTTTGGTCTTTTAACTTGAAATGTGAAGGGTGTTGACAGGATGTCCTGTATCTGTGAACTATGGTGCTTAGGTGTCAGAAAATACATTAATTGTGGAGAGATGGCGTGTCGCAGTTTATGTTTTGTGGGCAGTGTTTTGCATTTTGGTAGTGGCTTGAAATTTATAGGGTAGCTATCCTTACTGCCATGGACATCCTTTTCAGTCATTAGATGTGTAAAATGAAAACAGGTGCGGAATTCTGCCACTCTGACCAATGAAAATCTCAAACTTTAAAATGCTATATCTCAGTCATGGTTTGGTCTTTTAAATTGAAATGTACAGGTTGTTGAGGGGATCTCCTGTACATGTGAATTATGGTACTAGGTGTTAGAAAATTACGTTGCTGCAGAGATATTATGTGATGCACTTTACATTTTGTGAATAGGATTTTGCTTTGTGGTAGGCACTTTTAATGTTAAGCCTCACATTTGCATGTTAATAACTTTGCAACCATTAAACAGATTTGCACTAACTTTGAAATCCACAGGTCTGATGTTGTAGATCTCTTGATTTTCTAAATTGCCTTTCAGTTGGACATATGGTTTTGACAGCGAAGTGCCCAAAATTCACTTTTCACCACTTTTGAGCATTTTCTATCTGTGGCACTGTGCAGACACATGTAGGCTATTGGTCCTAAACTTGGGACATAGAAGGAGCTTGGGCCAAGAAATATGCTGCTTTTGTTTGTTGAAAAATATTCATCTGTTTAAAAGTTATTACAATTTGAAATTCCATTATATCCTATGCAGAATGTGTATGTATTTTGGGATGTTAATGAGAAAGACCAGATAGCCTTAAGAAAGACCAGATGGCCCAAATTGAGATGACCATATCTCAATAACAGTTTAGTATTTTACTTGAAATTTGCAGGGTGTTGAGGGGATGTCATAGAGATGTGAACTATGCTGCTTAGGAGTTGGGGAAATAATCTTTTGCAGAGATATACTGACGTAATTGAAATGTTTCCCATAGGATTACATTGCAGTCTGTGTCATGACTTTCGGTGCTGTTATCTCAGAAATGAAGTGAGATAGAGACTTTTCTTTACAAGTGGCTTAGATTAGAAAAAAATTGACATTGTAGAGTAAGCCTGCAGTGAAATTTTGTTTGTATATTGCATGGTTCATGAGATATTGTGAACGTACTGTCACAAAGGTTGAAAGAGTGCCTATCCAGTGCATTTTGAGGCCCATAGATCAGAAATGATGTGAGATATGGGTACAGACTTTTAATGAAGTGTGAAGTATTCACTGTCATGATTACAGTGATGCCAGAATTTTTGTTCTAGCTCTTATGGTTCCCAAAATATGCACACATTACTGTTATAAGGGTTTGGTGCCCTATAGTACTACTGCATAGCTCTGTAGCTTTGCATACGTGGGACCGTGGGCCCAGATGCATATTGTTATGCAACAATTGGCAATTTGGTGGTAACGTAAATTCTATGCAAAAAAACTGTGTTAATGCTTCATTTACAGTTAAAGCAAAAACAGTCTGAAAATGAGACATTAGGGTTGAATCCCACACACCACCCCAATCCTCCACAATCTGACAGATGCCTTGGTGTGTCATTAGGGTCATGAGGCCTAAATCTCCCCCATTCTCCTTTACTGTAGCATTTCAGCATGCTCGGTCACAGAATATATTATAGGGGCACAGTCGCACCCCTATATTTATGGTTATGAAGCCTCTTCTATGTTAAACTCAAAATGTTGCACATTAATTACTTTGGACCCTTTCAACAGATTTGCATGAAATTTGGTATGTGTGGTGGGGCATGGTAGATCTCTTGATTTGCCAAATTTCATTTTGATTGGAGTTACCATTTTTGCTCACCAAAATGCTGAAAATGCACTTTTTACCAGCTATGTTGGCAGCTTTTTTGATTTTGTCTGTGGTGCTGCACAGCTGTTGTGTGGTGTGCTGCTCTGAAACTTTGCTCAGCTGAAAGAGCTTGGGTAAAGGAACATGCTACTTTTCATTTGGTGAAAAAATATTAATCCATTCAAAAGTTATTAAAGTTTTAATTTGCCATTATAAGTCAGTGGGGAAATTTATATGGTTATTTTGCAAAAAAAGAGTGGGGTTTTGGCCATCTAGTCCCACCTCAAGATTAAAGAATGTGCAGGCTCACGATCAAAGAATCTTAGATCATGAGGGATTGTTTGATCGTCATGGCCACCATCTTGTTTTAGTTTGCGGTCAGAAAAATTTAAACATCTCTGTCCGGGGGGACTTCTGAGGTGAAACTATGGGTTTTGCTCAGGGTCTTGCTCTATCGAGCCATGCCTGTGGTTTCTTTCAGATGGTCAAAAATAGAGTTTTAACTTTTTATTCTTTGATTGTGGCTCACTAATGATCTTTAGTCGCTAGCCTGCAAATTCTTTGATCGTAAGATTCTTTGACCGCGATCTTTGATCGTGAGGGCATGGCTAGATGGCCATTTAAAAAAATTAATTTTCTCAGATCAGGGTTGGCTTATTAATCCAAATGATGGTGGGTTTTGCTCAGGGGGCTTAGTTTTATCAAGGTATGGCTGTGGTTTCATGAATTTCTGCCTAAGAATTGACTTTTAACATTTTTATTGTTTGATCATGGCCTGCAAATTCTTTGATTGCAAGCCTGAAAATTCTTTGATGTCGAGAATCTTTGACTGCGATCTTTGATCATGAGGGCAAAACTAGATGGACACATGGAAAATTAAATTTTCTTGGCACCAAGATCACTTCTAAAGGCAAACTAGGGTGGGATCTCCTCAGGAGCCTTTGTTCTGTCGAGTCATGGCTGTGGTTTCATGTATTTTTCTATAAAAATTGTTTTAATATTTTTTATTCTTTGATCATGAGCCTGAAAATTCTTTGAACATGAGCCTGTGATTTCTTTCATTGTGAGATTCTTTGATCATTATCTTTGATCACGAAGGAGGGACTAGATGGACAGATTGGGAGGGACCAGATAGCACAATTTTAAAAATTTTCAAATTAAATATCTTGAAATGGTTTGGTCTTTTAACTTGAAATTTGGAGTGTGTTGACACATGTACTGTAGATGGTAGTTATAGTACTTAGGTGTCAGACAATACATTTTTGTGGAACTATTGTGTGATGCAATTTATGTTTTGTGAACAGCAGTTTCCATGGTGATAGTGGCTTTAAATTACTAGGGTAGCTAGCCTTATTGCTATAGATTAACTTTTCAGTCGTTAGGTGTGTAAATGTTAATAGGTGTGAATTCTGCCAGTGTGATGAATGAAAACCAGAAACTTTCATTTTATATCTCGAAACAGTTTGGTATTTTGCATTGAAATTTGGAGAATGTTGAGGGGATGTGCTGTCTATGTGAAAAATGGTGTTTAGGTGCTGGAAAATTCATTTGCTGCACCCATATTGCTTGGCACACTTTATGTTTTGCATATGGCATTTTGCATTGTGGTACTGGCTTCACATGTATAGGGTGCCTAGCGTTACTGCCATGGAGGTAATTTGTAGTAGTTAGGTATCTGACATGTAAACAGGTGTTGAATTATGCCACTCTGATGACTGACACTTTGCTTTCTTTCAAGGTGGTGGGCCCCACACGACCAACCATATGCGCTGCCAGCAATACCTATGATATTCAGTACTTGAACTCTTATCTTAGGCAGGAATTTGCAAGTTGGTGGAGCATGTGACCCAAAGGGCTGCACTCCCACTAACTTGTGCAGCTTTCACTTTTCTATTCTTTCTCAAAAGTAAGGAAATTCTGTGAAAAAACTTTGTTAATGCATCATTTAGGGTTGAAACACAAAAATCAGGAAATGAGACCTTTAGAGTTGCCCCATCCCCTTGGACCAACCCATCATCCTGAGATTGACAACTGATGGGGTGTCATTGGGTTGTGAGGCTAACTGACACCACATCCTTCTTTACTGTGGCTTGTCAATATAATTACAGATGGAATGGGGTGACATTTAGGCCTCACAACCCCAATGACACACCCTGTCATCTGTCAATCTCAGGATGATGGGTGGTTCCACATGGCAGCCCTAACACCGACGACCCCAATGCTCATCCCGATGCCAGTTGGGAGGGTGGGCTGGAGGGGTCCAAGGGGGCTTTCAACCCTAACACTGAATTTCCCTACTTTGTTCACTGTGGAACAACCCTAACTGATGCATTAAATGGAGTTTTTTGCCTCAAATTTTATATTATATATATATATGAATGTGTGTGTGTGTGTGTGTATATATATATATATATATATATAAAAAACATATTGCATCAGTTAGGGTTGTTCCACAGCAACAATGAGGATATTTGTGTTAGGGTTGCCACCACTAGCACCCATGCCCACCTTGCCTCCACCACAGAGATCAGGGTGTGTGTTGGGTCAACGGCCCTAACTCTCACCCCATTCCATGTGTAAATAAGCTGAGGTGGTGCAGTATAGGAGAATGGGGTGAGTTAGGACTGATTGCCCCAATGCATGCCCTGATGCATGTTGGTGGGGGCAAGGTGGGCATGGGGTGCAAGGGTGGAACCCCAACACCAAATTGCCTTGCTTTTGTCCCTGTGGAACAACCCTAACTGATGCATTAAAAGGATTTTTTTGCCATGAATTTTCGCTTCTTTTTGAGAATGTGCACTATAAATAGTAATAACCATAACAGTAATGCTAACACTAACAGTAATGGTAATGGTGAATGAAACACAAATGCTAATGGTAAGTGCAACACCAACAGGAACAGGAATGCAAATGCAAGCTCTAACTGTTATGGTAACACAAACGGAAATGGAAATGCAAGTGGTAATGCAAATGGTATTGCAAACACAAACGGTAATGGTAACGGTGACACAAATGCAAATGCAAAAGTCAATGGTAATGGTAATGATAAATGTAACTGCAAACACTAACTGTCTTAGTAAAAGTGACGCAAAGGGAAATAGAAACAGAAATGGTAATGGAAATGGAAACACAAACCGTAACACAAACAGTGAGGGAAAAACAAACAGTAACACACGCAGAAACAGTAACAGTAAACTGATATAAGGCAAAAGTAGCAAAAAGTCTGGATCTCACTTCATTTCCGAGATAACGGCACAAAGGTGATCTGAAACAACAGTAGTGAAAAGTCTGTATCTTGCTTCATTTCCCAAGATAATGGCTCAAAGCGAGTGTGATGCAACAGTATTGAAAATTCTGTATCTGCTTCATTTCAAGATAACGCACAAAGGTGATGTGATCCAACAGTAGCTTAAAAGTCTGCATCTGTTTTGTTTCTGAGATAATGGCACAAAGGCGACATGAGACAACAGTAGCAAAAATTTGTATTTTGCTTTGTTTCCTAGATAACGATGCAAAAGATAATCTGAGGCAACAGTAGAGAAAAAGTCTGTATCTTGCTTTGTTTCCAAGATAACAGCACAAAGGTGATCTGAGCCAACATTAGCGAAAAGTCTGTATCTTGCTTCGCTTCCAGATAATGGCAGAAAGGCAATGTGAGCCAACAGTAGCGAAAAGTCTGTATCTCGCTTTATTTCTGAGATAATGGCACAAAGGCTAATGTGCACCAAACCACTGAAATGCACCTCCATATCACTAGGGCTACCTATGCTATAAATTTCAACCCACTAGTACCATACATAACGCTATGTACAAAATGATAAGTGCATCACGCAGTATCTCCAGAGCAAATTAGTTCCCCAACATGTAAATGGCATAATTCACATCTCCAGGACATCCACTCAGCACCCTCCAAATTTCATCTGAAAAGATCAAACCGTTCCAGAGATATTCAATTTTAAAGTTTCTGCACCTTCAAGAAGCCTTCCACCACAAAATGGCAGAAATCGTGCCAAACATGTGGTAAAATTGGAACCAGCGGCTGAAAAATCTCTGACTGTGAAGGGGAGCAATTTCAAATCCTTATAACTCTGGAATGGAATAACATTTTTCACCAAACAAAAATTGGCATGTTCCCTGAAGAAAGGGTTTTCCAGGTGCCAAGTATCAGACCACTCAACCACAGAGTGGCTGCGCTAACATTATGCAAAACAGTGCAGAAAAATAGCAAAACTAAATGTTTTGCACTGCACTACACAAAAAACATATGCACCAGTGAAACATAAATTGGTAAATAAATAGATGCACCATTCCACTCCATGTATTCCAAATCTTATCCAAATCTCTTTAACAGTTGCAGAGCAGCATGAGCATAAAACTTTGCACAAGTGGCAAAACATAAATTTTAGTACTTCATTCTGCAAAAAATATAGATGTCAAATGAAAATTGGTAAATGCACAGAAGTATCATAGTAGACCAAGTATTACAAATGTCACAGAAATCCACAGAAACCCGAGTGTTAATGCAAATGAAAATGGTTACGCAACTGGTAACGGAAACACATGCGCAAACATTAATGCAAACAGAAATGGTTACTCAAACAGTAACGAAAACGCAAAAACACAAACAGTAACGTAAAATTAAATGGCAATGGCAACAGTGAGGTAAAAGAAAATAGTAACTGTGACGGTAATGCAAACGTAAGTGCAAAGGGTAACGCACACAGTGACACAAATGGAAATGATAATGCAAATGATAAAACAAATGCAAGCGCAAATGTAAATGCAAACACAAATGGTAACACAAACGGTAATGCAAATGCTAATGGCAACTGAAACGCAAATGCAAACGTAATAAAACGGTAAAGAAATGCAAACAGTAATACAAACGCAAACAGAAATGCAAATGGTAATGGCAACTGAGATGCAGAAGGAAACAGTAATGCAATCAACAATAGAACACAACCAGAATTGCTGACACCAATGGAAATGCAATTGCAAACAGTAATGAAAACACAAACAGTAATGGTAACGAATTGAAATGCAAACAGTAATGGTAACACCAACGATGATGCCAAAGGAAACAGTAACATTAATGGAAACACAAACGTAAAGTTAAATGTTAATGGTAATGCACACAGTGACGCAAAAGTAAACACTAACAAAAAGGTAACAGAAATGCAAATGGTAACAGTAATGCAAATGGAAACACCAACTGTGACACAAAAGGAAACAGTAATGCAAACAATAACACAAATGCAAGCACAAAACGCAAATGCAAAGGGTAACGCACACGATGATGTAAACAGAAATGCAAACGGTAATGGAAACACAGGCGGAAATACTAATGGTAACAGTAACGCAAACGCACACACTTTTTTCCCCAAAAGGTGCATTCAGAAGGACAGTGAATACAAAGGATGTATGCATAATAATGGCCCTTGGAGCAGAAAATGAGCACTTGGAATACTAAATTGGTTATATCTCAGGAACCATATGATGTAGAAAAAACATTTAAATCTCATATTGTTTATGACTTTCCAGGCTAGTTTTGTACTTAGATACCCAATGGGGGACTAAGAATTTTTGCAACGAAATGTCCGTATCTTATAGTGTTTTCGAGATACGGGACCCAAAAGTCACTGTGAATGCAGTAATGTTATTCTATGGGAAAAATTGTCAACTTTGGAGTCCCATAACTTTGCAGCCCTGTAATATTTTGGCAACAAACCATGAAAAGGCACATCTGTGGTTATTGGCTTTCTTCCCGCAAATTTCAGCCCCAATGCCAAACTGTTGTTTTGCTACAGGGTGGCAAAGATTTCCTGTTGTTTATTATAGTGTCTCAAAGTACTTGTGCAAATCATGACACTTTCACAAAAATCACGAAAGTGTCACATTTGGGAAAGTACTTTGTGACACTGCTTTTGGGAAAACTGTTAAAAATATATTTCTAGGGTGTTTTACTCCAAACAAAGACATGACTAGCATCCTCAGGACCCGACTAGGTGAACACAACAATAATTGTGCCCTTAAAGGGTCCCAAATTTAAATGGCAAGCATTTCTCTGACCAGCAACTGAAAACAAAATGGCCGATTTTCAAAAGTAAAAGGGTCATTTGCGAAAGTAAGAACGGCATTTGCAACACTTTCGAATATGTTAACGTTTCCCATAGACTATAACAGGAAACTATTTTTTTTTTGAATAACTTTTGAACTGTTTAATATTTTTCCACATAATCTTCAAAAGGCACATCAGGGACCCGGCTGCATGTTCCCTGAATGCTTCAGACCAATCGCGCAAACCATGTGACCTGTAGGAGTGAGCAAAGAAATGTGCAAAAATGCATAATTTATGCATTTTGTGGCACACTGTAGCTCCACAACTGTATATCTGACCAAAATGCTACTTGCCAAATCCAGAGAACTATGATACCAGACCATGCATTCCAAATTTCAGGCAAATTCGTCATATGGTTGCAAAGATACTAAGCTGCCAAATTTCAGATTTAACCTTAAATGGGGTACTCAACCCTAACTGTAGTGTCACTACAGTGCCACTATGATATATATTTATAGGTGCATTAAGCACTTTAATGTTAAACCTCAAATTGTGCACCTTAATAACTTTGCGATCATATGACAGATTTGCCTGAAATTTTGCATTCGCAGTCTGATACCATAAATCTCTGGATTTGGCAAGTTGCGTCATGGTCGGATGTACATTTGCAGAGCTACAGAATGCAAAAAAATGCAAAAAAATGACTTTTTGCGCATTTCTTTGCTTGCACCACAGCACGCACGATTTGCCCATTTGGTCCAAAATCTTCAGGGAAGATGCAGTCTGGGTCATCAATGTGCCTTTCAAAGATTTGGTGTAAAAATATCAAACCATTCAAAAGGTATTCAAAAAACAAATTTCCCATCATAGTCAAAGGGGGAAAATATATGTGCATCATGAAAGTTTCACAAATGCACTTTTACTTTCGCAAATGCCCCTTTTACTTTCGTGATTCAGCCATCTTGTTTTCAGTTAGTGAGAGAGAACAATGCCTGGCATTTAAATTTGGGACTTTCTAGGTAAACACTGACTGCTGAGTTTACCTAGTCAGATCCTGAGGATGCCAGCCCTATCTTATTGGGGGCTAACCCCCCCAGAAATGACTTTTTAAACATCAGGGGAAAAATACTTCTGTAAATTATGAAAGAAATGAACAAAATATTTATGCAAATGCAAAAGTTTTCATGCTACATTTTGTGAGACATTCGTGATCTGTGAAAATTAAAACAAAAAATCTTTGCCATCCTACTTCAACAAAATGGTTGCGTCTTATGGCTGAATTTGCATGGTGGCAAGCCCTGGTCCCACAGATGTGCCTTTTGGTGGTAGGGTGCCAAAACATTCAAAGGGCCCAAAGTTACAGTGTTCTGAAGTTGTGAAATTTCCCATAGGATAACATTGCGCATCCGTTATGCCTTTTGGTGCTCGATCTCGAAAATGAAACAAGATACATAGTTTTCGCTAGTGGCAGCTATCTGCAGAAACAAGATTGGACATCACACATGACACCTGCAGTGGGATTTTTTTCCTACATGCTACGGTTACAGAAAAATTGTCAAAACATATTTAAAGTGTTCCAAGGTGCTTTTCAGTTCATTTCAGTGCCCATATCTCAGAAACGATGTAAGATACAGATTAGGTCTATGATATTGTGTAAAGTACTCACTATCATTATTATGCCAGCACTGGAATTTTTTTCCTAGCTGCTACGGTTGCTGAAATATTAGCAAATTAGTCTTACAGGGGTTGCTTTCCATATAGGGCTGCTGTATGGCTCTGTAGTTATGTATAAGTGAGAGCACAGGGCCCAGAGGGCACGTGCTCCCACATGCACATGCCATCATGTCAACAAATGGACAATGTGAAGGGAGCACAGGGCCCCGAGGGCCAGCACTTCCACTAACACACACCACTTATATTACACTTTCTCAAAAAGAAGGGAAATTCATTGCAAAAAAAACTCTGTTAATGCATCAGTTAGGATTAATAGTACAACAATAAAAGTTTGGAAATGTGCTGTTAGGGTTCAAAACCCTAACTACGCCTCCCCACACACACACACACACACACACATACACACAGGCAAGAGACATGTAAGATTGTAAGACACTATACCACTCCATCACATCTGTAACCACAATAATTGCAACACTGTACAGTATGTAATGAAAAAAACAAATATAGTATCATTGACTCTGTACTGCCAGCACAGTATGATAACACATTATTGCTGGCATATCTTCTCCATACAATGAGATTTAGTCTGGACACACTTTCAAAATACTGACTTTTATGTGTCACTGTTCAACAATCAGGTTACTGCAGGCTCCCACATGGGGCATGTGGTAGCAGGACAGATAGAGATGACATATACTACTTTTAAAATACTGCTCAAGTATGAAACTAGCACAATCACATGTTGTTATATGGCTGCATTACCTGGAAATACTCATTACCAACATGTTATTGTTAGCTTTGGATGTTACAACTGCTGCTTTACATGTTACTTGTAAACTATACTACAAATAATTACTTTTATTACTAGACTTTGTTATTAGGACTGACTCATTCTATCAGTAAAATAAATACAAATATACAGTACAATGACTGTTGGTAGGCTTATTATAACCTCATTTCCAAGAAACTATCTGTGAATAACGTACTGTGTGTTACATCACTTCTTCATTATTGAAATATAGTCATCTGTTAAATCTTGTTATTGCTGTTTGTAACACAAAAATGCTTACTGTGGGGCATCACTCATGGTTGCCCAGGATGTGTCTACCCCAAGGCACTATGATGGTGGCAGAACTCATACAGTTGGTGACCCATGATGATGAATGTGTCTTGCAGTACATTTACAGAGTTGTATGTTACTTCTGTTACCTGATGTTGGTTGGCTCTGATTGGTTCTGCTGCCTTAGCCCTTCCACTGCTTCCATGTGTGTGTGTGTGTGTGGGGCACGGAGTTAGGATTTTTAACCCTATCAGCATATTTCCAAACTTTTGTCGCTGTACTATTAACCCTAACTGATGCACTAATGGAGTTTTTGCAATGAATGTATGAATATATATATATATATATATATATATATATATATGGCAAAAACTCCATTTAATGCATCAGTTAGGGTTTTTCCACAGTGACAAAAGCAAGGAACTCGATGTTAGGGTTTAAAACCCCTTTGCACCCACCCCTGCTGCACCAGCTGCAGATTGGCATTGGGTCATCAGCCCTAACTCCTCACCCCATCACATCTGCAAAGAATCTAAGGTGGTGAACTACAGGAGAATGGGGTGAGAGATAGGACCGATGACCCAATGCACACCCCATGCCGGTGGGGCAGGGTGAGGGTGGGTGCAAGGGGGGGTTTTCAACCCTAACATCGAATTTCCTCACTTTTGTCTCTGTGGAACAACCCTAATTGATGCATTAAACTGAGTTTTTTTCCTCTAATTTCCCTTCTTTTTGAGAATCTGCTGTAGAAGCAGTGAATGGAATGTGGTGGTGGGAGCTCCCACCATGTGATCTTTTGTGACATAGTAATGGTAAGTGCAAGGGAAACACAACTGCTAATGGTTGTGCACATGGTGACAGAAACGTAAATGGTAAAGCAAATGTTAATAGAAATGCAAGCACAAAGTGATGCCAAAGCGAACTGTGATGCAAAAATGGATGTAACCACGTAAGGAAACACAAACCGTGACGTGCACAGTAATGGTACGGCAATTAGAAACTCAAATGGTATCGTTAACAGCATAAATAACTCCAAAGTGAACCGAAACAGAAATGCGAACGCAAGCACACACAGAAACGCAAACCGTAACGCGCACCATCACGGTACCATAATTGTAAACATAAATGGTAACGTTAACATAAACAATGCCAAAGGAAACAGAAACAGAAATGGGAATGGAAGCGCATATGGAAATGCAAACCGTACTGTGCACAGTCATGTTACCGCAGTTGTAAACGCCAATGGTAACAGTAACAGCAACAATACTGCCAAAGGAAACAGAAATGCAAAAGCAAATGGAAGCACGTATGGAAACACAAACCGTGATTCACACGGGCACAGTAACACTATTGGAAATGCAAATGGTAACAGTTACAGCAATGAAGATACAAACCAAAAGAAAAATGCAAACCAAAGTGGTGCGGAAACTCTAACCAAAATAAAAACAGACACAGTAATGGAAACGCAAATGGTAGCAGTAATGCAACCGCAAGCGCAAACAAGAATGCAGAGGGTAACGCCCATGAAGGCGTACACAGGAACAGTAACACTAACGAGTACCAAAACACAAGTGGAAATGCTAACTGTTACAGTAACGATAGGGCACACCCTGTTTTTACCCAACAGCTGCATAGAGAAACACAGTGTGTACAAAGAATATATGCATAATAATGGGCCTTGGAGCAGAAAATGAACTGTTGGAACACTAAATTGCTTATATCTTAGGAACCATGTGACATAGAAAACAAAATTTAAATTTCACATGATTCATGAGTTTCCTGGCTAGGTTTTTGCTGAATGCATAACCCATAGGGCTATGCATTGCCATGATGAAAATTTCGTATCTCGCACCATTTCCGGGATACGAGCCCAGAATTGCGTGGTGAAAGCCACCATGTTAGTCTATGGAAAAAAAAATCAACTTCGGAGTACCATAACTTGGCATCTGTGTCATATTTTGTCACCAAACCACCAAAAGGCACATATAAGACATATTGGCTGCCTTCCCTCCAAATTTCAGCTCAAAAGACCAAACTGTTCTTTTGTGGCAGGGTGGCAAAGAACTCCTGTCATTTTGGCCATAGTCTGGAAAAGTAGTGTTGCAATTTGCGAAAGCTTTCACAACATTTTGTGAAAGTGTTGCAGATGCGACATTACTTTGTGACACTACTTTTTCCAGAAACTTGAAAAACATATTCCTGGGGTGTTTAACCCCAAATAATGACATGGCTAGCATCCTGAGGGTCCGACTAGGTGAAAACAAAAAGAATTATATTCCTAAAGGGTCTCAATTTTGAATGCCAAGCATTTTTCTGATCAGTAACTGAAAAAAAATGGCAGATTTGCAACACTACTAAGGCCATTTGCAACACTAAAAAGTGCATTTGCGAAAGTGTTGCACTGTTTGTTAACTTTTACCTTTGACTTATAATAGGAACTTGTTTTTTGAATAACATTGGAACCGTTCAATATATTTTCACGAAATCTTCAAATGGCATGTCAGGACCCTGGCCGCACGTTCCCTGAAGTTTTTGGACTGGTCGCATAAACTGTGTGACCTGTAGGTGTGAGCAAAGAATGTGCAAAAAAGCATAATTGCGCACATGGATGTTGCTTAATAACTCCGCAGTCGTATATCCGAGCAGCACGAAAGTTGGCAGATCCCAAGATCCACCATGCCCATCTGATCATACCATTTTTCAGGCAAATCTGTTGAACAGTGACAAAGTTATTAAGGTGCAAAGTTTCACCCTTTAACCTTAAAAGTGCTACTCAACCCTAACTATGATAGCACTACTGTGCTACCATAACTAATATATATATATATATATATATATATATATATATATATATATATATTGACTCTGAGCAGCACTGTGAGTCTAACAAGGAGGCAGAGTGACAAAGCTAGCCCAATACACTTTTATTTTTACTTGCTGGTCTGTAGAGTTATGAGGGGTCCCTGACATAGGACTGCAGGAAGTGGCTCGGAATTTCAGTCTCAGGGTAGTTCCCCTTCAACTGTAGAACATTTTATGAGAGTTCTTTTTTAAATCAGGTGATGAATAAGGCAATTTTATAGATTTTAATGGCACACTGTGGGCTTTCTAGCACTTTTCAGAAATTAATTCTGCTGTTTATAAACACATTCATTCTGTGACCTGATCAAATACTTCTGGGTCATGGCCAATAACTAGAAATGCACCGAGTGAGGAGGTGCAAGCTCAAGTGGGGTGAGTGCATGGTGAGGTGTGCAGAGAGGCATGCAGAGGCACACATGTCTGGCACATGTCAAGCATGTCTAGAGTTACTAGAGGAACATAAGCTAAGATCTTTGCCTAGATTGTATACAAATAATCTATACCAGCAGCTTACTACTGTATATAGAATAAACCAGGATCTGTCACATCCATGTGTATAAAAAATATATATATAAATAAATAATGGAGAACAAAAAATGGCAGACAAAATAATAACCACAAATGGGGAAGTGGGAATCAAATGTACAGTCTGTGAAATATATAAAATTGTATCCACACTTCCAGCATGTAACATATGTGTACGACAAATGTGTCGACAACAGTGTCCTTGGCTAGCATATAAAGACATTTTACAATAAACTGGCTACATTTGAACATAATCATGCAAACATGATTGGCAAAATTAGGGCAATCAACATTCCAGATACCCAATTAATTCAAGGAACAGCTGATTCCAGTATAGGGAATGAAAGCTTATCTAATAAACAAAATGAGGACCAAAGCAAAAATATATCGGATACAAATCAAATGATAATCATACCCACTACTAGTTCAAAAAGGGGCAGACAGGTGGATGAGGGAGATGAAAACATCCTGGATGACTAGGAACTTGTGAGTTTCAGTAAAAGGCATAAAAGGGCAGGAAGGCCATGACGCTTTGTATTCCCATTTGTAATAGCTATGACTCCTTAATTAACCTTGGTGATGAGGGACCATCAATAAGGATAAATGACAGGCTGACTAATCTAAATAACACAGGACACAGTACAACTGTAAACTTAGACACACAGGAAAAAAAACAGTAGAGATCATGGTACCTTTTTAATAGACATGGGAAATAGCCAGTCTGGCTTGAGGATGGATATGTTGCCAGTACCTGGAAACAGTAATGAATCAGCTGTACCACAAATTAGGACAGCTTTAAATTAGTCTGATGATCTACTAATGGGTGAATTTTCATTGAATTGTGATGCTACTGTCACCCCTCGAATTGCTGTCAGATATCAGCAACAGGATTTGTTTATGGATGTAACTCCCTTAACTGGTGATAGTACTGAAGCAGACTCCATGACCAGTACCAATATACCCCTTCACCCTCTTGTTGTAACAAGACAGGCTTTTGTCTTAGGTGGCTCCATTATAAAAAACATGGACAGGATAATATGCAATCTGGACAAAAGTAACTAAACTTGCAGTAGTTTTAGGGGGACCAGAATCAAAGATCTAACTCTTATGGTTAAAACATTCTGAACGATTCAGGAGAACACCCATTAGTGA
Organism: Neoceratodus forsteri; assembly: GCA_016271365.2. Taxonomy (NCBI): domain Eukaryota; kingdom Metazoa; phylum Chordata; order Ceratodontiformes; family Ceratodontidae; genus Neoceratodus; species Neoceratodus forsteri. The sequence goes on along the minus strand of CM057459.1, from coordinate 841,524,233 downwards.
TTATACACATGGAAACAAATGATATAAATGTGTCAAGCATAGATGAGATCAAGAAAGACTTTACCCTGCTTTGCCAGTTCTTAGAAGACAAGGGATGGAGATTTTCTTATCAGAGATACTTCAGTACTGAGATCTGCAAATATGATTATGAGAAAAATCAAAACCATCAATGAGTGGTTAACGATGTGAGTCTGAGCAAAGGGTATAATTACATCCCACATTGGGGAAACTTTGATGTTGACTATAGTCTGTTCTGCTATGATGGTCTACATTTAAGCAAAAGGGGTACAAGATTACTATGGAAGAAATTAGAAAACATTATCTCGAGAAAATTAAACTAACTACACAGGGGAAAGGCAAAAAAAAAACACTACCCAGTCTCTAAAATTGAATGCAAGTTATGTTCTTTTGTAATGGCAGATGCTAGAAGTCTCAACATAAGTAACAATGTTGAACTTGAGCCCTCTTAAAACTAAATAATTAAGATTTAGCAATGATCACAGAAACTTGATTGGATGAAACAAATGACTGGATGAATAACATCTAGGGGTATCAGCTATTCAAGAAAAACAGGTCTGGGAAAAGGTGTGGGGTTGTAATATAAAAGACAACATATACTGCACTCAAATTGATATAAATGTAGGAAGCCCTACCTCAACTGAATCTATATGGCTGGAGATTTAGCTTAAAAATAGGAGGAACATAATCCTTGGAAACTGTTATAGAGCCCCTGCCAGCCCAAACTACTACAATTTAGAATGTCTAAATGAACTTCAGAAGGCAATTAACTTGGGAGATGTCATTATAATGGGTGATTTCAATGCCCCTGGCATTAACTGGATAGAATTAATAGGAACCTTAGAATTTGAACGATAACTTACTATGGTGATAAATGCAAATGTATTGGATCAGCTAGTGACTAGACCTTCTAGGGGTAAAAATATACTGGACTTACTCATGACTAATATAGGATCCAGTATATCTGACAAAAGAGTGCTTAGCACCCTAGGATAGGAACAAGTGATCACAGCAAAATCACCAGTTCACCCCCTACCATGAAACAGCCAAATGCAACTAATACCGTTTTCAGGACTACAACAAAGCAAATTGGCATCACATAAAGGAAGCTCTAGACAATACCGACTGGCATCACCTATTTAACAGTAAAGATGCAGATACTATCTGGGAGATTTAAAAAAAAATATGAGTTTTGAGCTAGAAGATAAATCTGTTCCAATGATTAGGAAATATAACAATAAAGGATGTATTCCTACATGGTTCACAAAAGCTGTCCAAAAACAGATAAAGGTTAAAGAAAGGATGTTTAGGAAATCCAGAAGGTACCCCACACGTGAGAATACTTCTAAGTATAGAACCAAACTCAGGAAACTTAAAAACTAATATGAAAGGAGAGAACAAATCTGGAAAGGAGACAGACCCTTTCTAGGAGAACAACAAGTCCTTCTTTTCCTATATTAACAATAATAAATCATCACTCAAAACCATTGGCACACTAATAAAGACTACCAAAACAATAACTGATCCAAAAGGATAGCAGACTCATTAAATGATTACTTTACATCAGTATTTAAAGTTAGTGTGGGATAGAGTACACTAACACCATAATAACAGCCCACCCCAAGAGATACATTACACCTGAACAGACCCTAGACCTCTTGAGTAATATCAAATTTAACACCTCCCCAGGGCCTGATAATATTCATCCTCAGTTCCTGATTAAAATGGCACATTACCTGGCATTACCCATGTCTATTTTGTTCAATGCATCCATACAAACAGGTGTAGTCCCACGGTGAGTGGTGGGCAAGTGGCCAAAATTCACTCTGTGAAGTGATTTATGGAGCAGAATCTGCAAAGTACTCCGCAATGCGAAGTGGAGTACTTTGCATCATAATTTGTTTTTCCACCTTCCCCAAACCACTACTCCACTAATTTTAAGGTGAAGTACATTGAAATCAATGTACTTTGCATCACCTCGTCTGGTTGGTGAGCCACAAAGGTGAGTTTTGCAGTGATTCATGGGATTGCAGGTCACATGGGCTATGGATTGTTCTGCACACCATCTGTTCAGGGTAGCATGTGTAGGTAGCTGTAGGAGACAGTTTGCTCTGGGAGCTTTCTGCGATTCAAACCCACTAACATCTGTTAAAAAAACCTTTTTTGAATAATTTGTTTTGCTCAGAACTTCAGTGCATCGATTGCAGGGAACCCTCCTGTGCTCATATCATCGAGTGTTTGTTTGTGTGGATTTTGAATGTTAATGTACAACATTCAGTCTGTGTACTGACAGACAGTGGAACTGTGCTTTGGAGGAGGGGTGTATCTGTGTTGTAGGTAGATTTAAGTTGGAAAAATAGGGAGTTCTTTGTTTTTTGGTTACATTTTTCTTGTATGACTGTGTTAATGTACACACAGTAATATTTTCAGTAATTGTTGACATTTTTTTGCTGATTGTTTTGTAGACCTGGTGCAGCAGTACATAATTTCAAGCTGTTTAAAATATGTGGTATATTAATGAAGTTTTCAATTTGCTTAGGCAAAGCATGTGTGTGAGTGTGTGTGTGTGTGTGTGTGTGTGTGTGTGTGTGTGTGTGCAGTGCATGAAATCAAATAATATACCTTTTATTTTGCCACAGTGTAATTGCAGCAGTGTGAACCTGCTATCCACTGCACCTGCATGATTTTGTACTGCCATTGTGGTATCTTGGTTTTGCAATGTTACTATAATCTGCAGTGGCAGTACTCACCCCAAACTGCAAAAGGTATTCTTTTCCAGATTGGATTGTGACTTGAGCACCACTGGTTAAAGTGTTGATGAACTTGTTGTGACTTTATGCCTGTATCTCTTTTTGAAAGCACAGTTGGTTTTTTTTTGGCTTCACATCCAGCAACCCAGAGTGAATGTTCCAAAATCTAAATTTGTTTACAATATTCTTGTTGATCCCACAAAATGCCCGCAAAGAGATGTGCAAGCAAACCTTTTTCTCACCATGGCACTGCTGCCAGTGGTAAGATTGTCTTTGGGCATGGTACTATGCAGTCACAGAAGTGCAATGCTGATGTGAGAAAAGGTATTCTCCTTCAATATTTTACAGTGCAATTGGTAGCTTCATTCATAGTTGGAGGAGATGCTGTTGCCCCAGCTTGTGGTGTTAGTGCAGTTGAGGGTGGTATGAGTACTGTTGTCTCAGGTTCCATTTCTGACCAGTTGACTGTATCCAAAATATAGTTGAGTGTAAAGCAGTGCCCGTGAATGACAGTGTAGATATCATACCCCCAGTAACATCCAATTCCATTGGCAACTGAACATGAGGATTCTGATCACCATGGCAATAATAAAACACAATGTCACATTTCTTCCACCTTGGTTCAGGTCATGCATTTGCCATGCAATGATTTACAGTGAGGTGAAAAAATCTGGTGATGGTGGTGTTGATGATGAATCTGATGATGCTGATGTTGTTGTGGTAGCAACATGCAGTCCACATGCCAGCAGCATCCAAGCAGAAGATATGGATGTGGATGATGTTGATGAATATGATGATGATGTCAGTGACCCTGTTGGGAACTGGAGAAAAGAAATTAAGGTGGCTGTGTCTGGGTCTTTCATTAAACCCCTCCCCGGTAAAAAATGTTGATTTACCACCAGTTTCAGTTGATGATGATGATGACCCTGTAATAATGATAGGTAGTCAGGGTGGTAAGTTGCAGTCCAAGTGTGTCCGGCCTGAAAAATCATGTAGCACACCCCCCACTTCAGGGTTTAAAAAATGGAGTCCAATAAGCAGCATCAGGGACATGTTAAAAGTAGGGGATCACAATCCTTCATTTTGATTTTTTGTACAAGATGCAAATGATGAGTCAGTTGCAATCTGCCAGGTTTGCCATGCACATGTGAGGTGAGGTAAAAGGGGGAGCCATCTGGGCACAGGGGACAGCATACACACCTTAAGAACAGGCACATTGCACTGTGGACTCAGGACAAGATGGCAGTTAATACCAGATAGGGGCGTTCACCCTTGTCATCAACCATAATGAGCATGTTATCCCCTTCCATGACTTTAAGATCATGTAGGAAATTAAATGTGTGCAGTAGCAATGAAATAAGAGCAGAGGATTATTACAGGCATGATGCGGTGGAGGAGCATAATGATTTTGAAATCTTGTCCAGTGGTGGTGAGAGTAGCAGTGGTGGTGATGGTCAAGGCAGTATGTCTAGTGCAAGTGGTACTCAACCCTTGTTTGTAATTCTGGGAAAATAACTTCATTTGTGGATTTTAATCACCTCTGCAACTGTCTTCCTCACACTTCCACAATCCAGCCCTGCAAATACCATTCACAGGCAGAACCATTTATCACACCCCATGTAAAATGTTTAAGTAAGCCCACGTTACAGAGGGTTTCTTGTGAAAGCTGAAGTATCCCACCCAATCATACAGTGTCACTTGAATGTAATGCTGCTGTAGTTGAAATGCTGGCAATTGATCTTTTGCCCTTTTGGTCATGAAGAATTCTGGTTCCAGCAGTCTGCAGCATGTGCCTGTCCAAATGAAAATTTCCAACCAGGACATACTTTTCCACCTGTGCTGTCCTGAGTTTTACCTTACTATGTCTGACTCTGTAAAACATGTGCTTCAACATTCCTCCTCTCCATTAATCCATTTAAGTATGGATATGTGGACAAGTGGCAAAACAGCAGGGAGTTCATATTTGTGTATAAACGTATATTGGGCACAGGTGCCGGGTATTGCTTGTGCTGTTGGTAGTGAGAATAATCAGTGTAGTAAGGTTGAATGTTGTAGTAGCAATCTTCCAGGAATTCAACAGCATGCAACGATTGCTATCCACAATGTGACCTGCTTACACACTGGTGAAAACTTGCCGGACTTGGTACTGACTGAAACTGACAAGTGGCTGAACCCCCCCTGTCCCTGAGAGCTGGGTTCATGGCAAGTGACAATGGGTCAAATGTGGTTAAATACATCATGAATGGTGGCTTTGTTTTGTTTCCATGCATGGTCCACTGTTTAAATCTTATGGTGCAGTAGTTTTTGCATCCACATAATATAAAGGAAATGCTGACAGCTGCACACCATATGTGTTCTCACTTTTCACACTCTGCAAAGGTCCGTGACCAACTACGGCAGTTGCAGATTGAAACTGCCTCCCACAGCACCACTTGAAGCTGGAAGTTGTCGCCCAGTGGAACTCCACTTTATACATGGCAGAGAGGTTGTATGAACAGTACAAAGCCATCTCAGAATATCTTGTCATGTACACTAGCCATGACAGTTCCGGGGTCTCCATGTCCATGACAACTGAACAGTGGCACCTGATGGACTCTGTAATAACAATTTTGAGGCCTTTTGAACATGCCACACAGGCAGTGCGTGGTGAGTGTGCCTCCATTAGCCAATCAATTCCACTGCTGAGGGTGATGAGGCAGACATTGATGAATTACAGCATAGCCTTGTTGTTGCTGGAGACAGTGCTAGCAATGCATTGCTGAAACACATGCTGACAGTATTCGACCAGAATCATCACATCTTGATCATTCAGCGTAGTGACAACTTTGCAGTAGCAGCAATGCTCGACCCACAATACAAACATGGAATTGCCTCAGTACTGGAGGGCGGATCCGAACAGGTAAAAAATGTCAGTGGACAACTGGTGCACTTGGCTCATGGGGCACAGAAGTCATGTTGCAGGGTCAGCAAACCTCAGCAGCAGAATCATGTTGAAGGTGAACCTGGAGTAGTATCAAGCATATCCTTCTGTAAGGGGAAGGGAACTTCAGTTCCGGGTGGTCTGTCATCAAAACTGGTTGGCGTTAACCCACTTTGGGAGGCTTTGTCCCAAGTATTGATTTGTGACATAAAGGATTCAGGAGTACAGGATGATGCATCAACCACTGGACTTAGTGCAGCACAGTGAATGGTTGAGTCATATTTGTCTGAAAACAGGCATCTGTCAATAACTGATGACCTCTTTATACTGGAGAGGAAAGGTCAGTGAATGGCCAGAACTGACCACAGTGGCACTGAAGTACCTGACATGCCCACCCTCCAGTGTAAGTATCGAGATGGTATTCAGCTCAGAAGGTGCAATAGTTCGGATCATCATACAAACCTCTCTCCTGCAGATGTCAGTTTGTACATTCATAAAATGAATAAGAGGCACATACCAGGTCAGACTGCAACCTCAGTATTCATACCCTGGCCTGGACACAGGTATTACTGATGTCGAAATGGACCATCCTGGTAGTGCTGGCAGTGGCAGCATGAAATGGCCTACCACTGATGCAGATGATGACACAATGGCGAAAGAATTTCCCAGTGGTCAGAATTCAGACATATATGACTATGAGGGCAGCTTTCTTTATGAGGATGATGATGAGGTTAATGTTGGCAGGTTTTACTTAAGTGGTTAAAAGCTGTCACATTTGTTGTATCATTATACATGTTTTCTTTTTGATAAAGGTAAATCAGTGTTCCATTCAGACTGACTCAAATTCCATATGTCACTGTCACGTCACATTTGTAACACAGACCACAATATATCCTGTCCCCTGTACCACCACCATAAGACTGCTGTTAGCCACTGCCACTATAGGGAATGTCACCATATGCCTCCCTGGACCACCACCATGAAACCACTGTTAGCCACTGGCACCCTAGGGAATGTCACCATGTGCCCCTGGACCACCATCATGAAACTGTTGTTAGACACTGCCACCATAGGGAATGCCACCGTGTCCCCTGGACTACCACCATAAGACTGTTGTTAGCCACTGCAACCACCACCAGATGCAGGAAGATATGAGAGAGAATCATCGTGCGCTTAAGCTATGACCACCACCTCCCACCACCACCATTCTGTCGATGTTTTCCATTACATGTCTTGACTATGCCAAGGCAGAGGGAGTTGAACAGGAAACCAAATCCATCAGCCAGAAGCACATGACTTCTTAATATGAATACTATAGTGAGTATGTGTACTGATGTTTTTCATGCTATTCAACTTCCTATAGCTGTGTGTTTTGTTTCCTGTTGCTTTTCTGAGCTGCAATGGTCAAACAAATACGGTCAACTTATTTTGTTTTTCTACAGGTTAACAAACTACTCTTCTTCGCTGAAGGTCTGTATCAATGGTACAGCATTACTGTGTACATCACCCTAAGGGATATCCATTTCCATACTGGTAAGGATATCAATTTTATTTAATCTGTTCCTCTTTTTTTTCATAAGAGTGCAAAACATCCGCTGATGATTTGTAAAGTAGGTGACATGTACGTCACAAAATATTTGCCCAACACTTCATGTTTCATGCACTGTATTCCAAGTTTGCAGCTGCAGCTATGCCAGTGTTGAAAAAAGTTTTACCCAGGTCATGTGACTTGATAAGATGTGGTTTTAAAATGTAACTTGAGTTAAGATGTAGGGATACTGACACAATGTATTTCTTACAGTCTGGTCCTAAATTTAATTGTGATCTGATGATTTGGTGTTCTTCTGGCTTCACAGCTTAATAGCTGTGTTAATTCACAAATCTGTGGTGGAACAGCCACGGCTTAAATATAATGTGCTACTGCTGCAATCAAGTTGCGATAAGTCCTTAATTTCTTTTTTTAGGAAACATCCAGATGCTTTGCTGTGTCATAGCTGCCTTATCCAAAGAACTTCATCATCATATCCTTCCCCCCCCCAGGCTGGCTGGCAGACATGCAACAAGTAGAAGTCGTATGACTCGATGATGACCATGACCATCATTATTGGACTGGAGAAGGATGCAGATGAAATTTGTGAAGAAGTAACCAAACAATAAACCATTAATGAGACCTACTTGCAATGATAACCCGCTCCAAAAAAAACAATACTAACCTTCATTGGCTCGAGAATATTCCATTTCCAATTCCAATGCCAAAATTTCTCAAGCACGGGAATGCACACACCAACAGTATGTCACCTATGAAAGAAAACAATACAATGAGTACATGTATATTTGTGTCAATCCTCCCCCCAAGAAAATATATATATGTATATATCAACTCACCAAGGCTACTATTGGTGTACACACAAAGGACACCCTTCCTGTTGAAGTGATCGCAGCACACTTTGGGCAACCAACAGTTCTCTCAATGTCATCATTTGTGATGGACCCAGTACACTGAATGGTCATTCATGGTATCCCTCCATCATATGGTTTGGCAAGACACTGGGCATCATCACATTCACATCATCATCACAGTAAGGTCAGTACACAGCAGCATGTAATTGCAACAGCAGCAGCATTTATTGTAATGCTCCTATTTCACTTTGTCAGCACTGGGAAATTTTCTGACACAAGACAGTTGCATTTTGGGATGCACAAAACTTCTGGGACTGTCTGTGAGTGCTGCATGTATAGCTGAGTGCACCATTAATTCTGGGACTCTTGCATTTGGTGTAGTGCTCCTGTTTCACTTTGTCATCACTGGGAATTTTCTGACAAGACAGTTGCATTTTGGGAATGCAAAAACTTGGGGTTGTGTGAGCTCTGTGTGCATGACTAGGTGCACCATTAATTTGGGACACTTTTGCATTTGGTGTAATGCTTCCATTTCACTTCATCATAACTGGGGAATTTTCAGAACACAAGACAGTTGCATTTTGGGAATATACAAAACTTCTGGTGACTGTGTATGAGCACATAATGTCATAAATTATAAATTAATGTATATTTAAAAAATATATATTTTTGGAGCCTCAGTAATGTTTACCTTCTGTTGTGAAGTGTTTCTCCAAAAGCAGGACTGAGCAGTACAAGTATACTGTGCTAAACTGCATGTGTGCAGTCAGTGTTCTTTCCTGTGTGTGCAGACCGGACACTGTCTAGCTTCGTGCAAACATTTTTTTATTTATTTTTATTTTTTATTTTATTTTGCAATCAGTTTACAACCTTTGAGCCAGAGGCTCATTTCCAAAGGTACCTCGTCAGGTGTGGTAGAAAGAGAAGAGAACATAATACATAAAGATGCAGGCATACATGGATCCACAGTATAGGTTACACAGTTTGCATTATAAGGTGCAGATTCAGGTATTGTAGACAAAAAGGAAGGTTACAGAGTTTAGCAGCATAAGTGAATGATACTTGCAAAAGAAACATGCGTAACAAGTTCCATGGTACAGGTTACAGAGTTAGCAGAGCATGCGACCAGGCCAACACAGCAGATAGTTTGATTTGGATACAGTAGTGCATTCTAGTAGGACAATTTAGCAAGCAGTATATTAGGATTCTAGCATACATGGTACATTCTTGAAAACTGAGAGAAGGTAGGCAGTCGGATATGGTAGTAATGTCGAGGAGGTAGGATTAAGGTGGTACGGCGAGGGTGCAGCCCAGTGGGCTTTGTCACAGCAAAGGGTGTTGTACACCCGTTATGCACAGGTGCAGCAGTGCGTGTTGATTAGCTCACTTTTGAGTGCAGTTTTGAACTTGGAGATAGTGGGGATTTCCGAGATGGAGAGAGGGAGTGTGTTGTACCAAGAAGGGGCTCTATGGCGGAAAGATCTCTGTCCATGCGAGGTCCTAGATCGAGGAACCAGGAAGGTGGCCTTGCAGGAGGTCCGAGTACTGACTGGGGGTTGGGCTAGGAGGAGGGAGGCTGTCAGCCCGGGTGGTTTCAGTCCTAGCAGGGTTTTTTTAGCTATAAGGCAAGTTTGATATTGCAGCCGTTCGTCAAGGTTTAGTACTGTTGCCATATCATAAAGCTGACACATATGTGGTGCCTAGGGGCCCTGTGATTAGCCTGCATGCCTTATTTAGGATGAGGTGGATTTTGTTTAGGGCAGTTGTGTTGCAGCACCCTAGACAGGTAGCCCATAGTCAACTAGGGATAATATGGAGGATGTAACTGCAAGCGGAGGGCATCGGGGGGAGACAGTTTTTGTAGCGGTATAAGATACCGAGCCGTATATTGGTAGCAGAGGCAAGTGCATCGATGTGGGTGTGATAGGTGAGGGCTGAGTCAAAGGAGATCCCTAGGTACTTATAGGAGTGGACTTGCTCCAGTTGCTGTTTGGAGTAGGAGAGGATACGGAGAGGGGATTTGAATGCTTTGTTTTGGGGGTGGGCAAAGAGCATGGTTTTAGTTTTTTTAAGATTTATGACCAGTCTATGCTCTTTAAACCAGGTTTCAGCATCATTATAGGAACGTTGCAGGGAATCCTGGAGGGAGGAGGGGTTACGGTCGGTGGTGAAGATGACGGCGCTATCTGCATACAGCAGAATTTTCCTAGTGCATGCACATATAATGATGTGATTTGTTGCAGTATGTAAGAATAATGATAAGAATATATAACAAATATTTTATTGGTACCATCATCATCAGCAGCAGCAGGGTAAGTGATATGATATTTTTCTGAGGTCTCAGGCCACTGTGCATCTCAGTTACTCACAGTGCACAATGACTTTATGGAGATAATAGCACAAAAATAATTATTTTCAACAAACCACACCCACAGATATTAAGTATTGCTGATTCACCAAAAATATGTTATGGTATACAGATATTTTAAAGTCGGAATATATAACAGGTCCTGCAGTCCTCTGCCACCACACTGTGCAACCACTGGTGCCATGTCCTGTTATGGTGTACATCAACTTGCTAAAAAACTGACACTGACACTGTAAACTAGAAAGACATCACTCATTCCAGAACAAAAAATGAAAAGAAGAACTGTGGTAGCACAGTGTGTTGGCATTTGACAGTGAGTGAGCTGGACCTTATATATTTTCTGACTTTATAGTGTCTGTACACCATCCGTCAAATATTTCAGGTGCTTCACCATCACCAATACTTCATGTCTGTTGGGCACAGTTTGTTGAAAAGCAGAATTTTTAGTTGCTATATGATCTCCTAAAAGTCATGTTTGCACTGTGTGAGTGTGACTAAGGTGCACTCTGGCTGGAGACCTCTGAAAAAATATATCACTTAGTCCACTGATGATGATGGTACCAATAAAATATATGTTATATATTCTTATCTTTATTCTTTACATATTGCAACAAGTCACACTATATATATGTTTATATGAAGCTGGACAGCATCTGGTCTGCACACACAGGAAAGAACACTGACTGCACAGTGCAGCAGATGGAGCATCATCAACACAATCTGCAGTTGGTGTTGCCTCTATGTGCTCCAACTGCTGCTGCACAGCACTTACCCTTTCATTGTTTTCTTCTACCGCAGACCACAACACAGCAAGGTCAGCATGAGTAACAGGCACTGTGGGGTCCACTGGTGGTGGTACAGCTGCAGGTGGTGGTGGGGGGTGGTGCTGCAGTAGCTGCTGTTGTGGCCATTCTCTTGCTGCTGTGGCACTGCACAGCAGCACCCTCTGGCACTGCCACAGAAGGACCAGTGGGTGGAGGCCTGGCCCATTCTGTGGCAACCTTCCACTCCACCTTGTGGTGATTTATCATGTGGGTGTGCTGGCCCCAGTCCCCAGGTGTGTTCCCCAGGGGCCATGGAGCACCTCTGCACCACTTATGCAGCAACGTACCAGCTTGCTGTCCCCCCAATATAGTCAAAAAACAAACAAACTGTGGAGCTGTGGGGGGACCAAGGAACAGAAGGGACAGATGTACTAGCAGCCTGGACACAGCAGTGATCAACCCCCAGCACATCCTGCTGTGAAGGCTGTGCTGCTGGAGCTGCTGCTGCTGGTGGTGGTGGACTTGGTGGTGGTGGTACTACTGCTGCTGCTTCCAGGGGGGACCCCAAGATTTTAGAATGGTCCAACAGCACCTGGCCATGCCACCTGCCTCAAGTGTGCACTCCTCCCTGCCAGTCATGCTGCACACGGATGTGGTCCCACTGCCCCAGCACAGTCCCAGACATGCCCACCCTCATTCCCTCTGCCTGTGCAATGATGAAGAGTTGAGTCAATCAACAAAACACTCACACACACAACATAGGCATGCACACACACCCACAAAATCAGACACACACACAGATAAACAAAAACGTATAAAAGTAAAAAAACAAAGAAATCCCAGAAAGAAAAAATGAAATGTCTACAACAAGAGTACAAAATACTAAACAGTCAACAAAATAGCTTTCAAAAAGCTGTTGAGGTTTTACTTTTATAATAAAATGATCTCTCTGCTCCCACTAAGACAAACTGCCTCTCTCTCCTCTGCTCAGGAGAAAGTGAAAATATCTGCTTGCATGAGTCACTTCCTTCCTGCCTTGCTAAAGCATGTGACTTACAATACGGAAAGTTATGTGATGTGTGGAGGGTTGCCTATATTGTTTTCACTTCTCCTTACTTTACTTTAAGGGAGAATGACAATGCAAAGTCATAATTACAAGGCAAAGTAAGTCTTTCACACTGGCCACTCCGCATAGCGGAGTGACAACACAAAGTGCCCACTTTGCGGGCACTTCACTGATGAAATTTAAATTCTCTGCATCTCTACCCACAGGACTGGAGTCAAACAGTGGTTATTCCTAGTATGGTGGAGAATTACAGACCTATTAGCTTGACTTCTATATGCTGCAAAATTATGGAAAAATGGTTAAAGCTACTTATTGAGGATGAGATTACTAGAGTTAACCTTCAGGACATTTGTCAACACAGTTTTAAAAAGGGGCTATCTTGCAACACCAACCTAATAACATTCTATGATCAAGTCAGCAGGAGCCTAGACAATGGATAACAAAATGATATCATAAGCTGGATGTAGGAAAGGCATTGAACACAGTGTCACATGACCTTTTGGTAAATCAAATGAATATTACGGGTTTCAACTCCTTTGTTGTTGGTTGTGTCAAGAGTTGGTTGACTGACAGAAGACAGATAGTCTGGGTAAATGGTGAATACTCTAGTGAGGGTGGAGTGTGAAGTGGAGTGCTGCAGGGCTCCATCCTGGGGCCTGTACTGTTTGGACTGTTCATCAGCAATATGGGTTCAGGGGTGTCTAGTAGATTATCAGAGTAGGAACAGAGGTGGACACTGTAGAAAAACACAGGATTCTATGCAACAATTTAACATCTATTCAGAACTGGGCCACAATAAACAGAATGTCCTTTAACCCCCAAAAATGCAGCATTCTACATTTTGGCAAAAACAATCCTGGGCACCCACATTCTATGACTGGTACCCAGCTCAAATCAGCAACTAAAGAAAGGGACCTTGGGGTAATTGTAAATAACACCCAGTCCCAATCAGATCACTGTGTACAGGTAGCGAGGGAAGCCAACTACTTGACCCGAGCAATATCCCTTTCCCCTAGTGACCAGGGATCCACATTGTGTAGTACAGATATACAAAACTTTCATGATACCACATATGGATTATGGATCTCCCTTTTGGTGCTTCTACCTAAAAAAGAATGTAAACTTACTAGAGAAACCACAAAGAAGGCTAACCAATAGTTTCCAAGGTCTTGGTAACATGGAGTATAAAGATAGGTTACAAAGATTGGGCCTGTTTAGCCTAACAGAAAGATGACTTAGGGGCAATCTTTTGTTTTTCTATAGTGTACTGGGAAATAATGACACCATGACTGAATTTGTTTTGCAATATAACTATAGAATGGTACAGTTAAGATCACATAACAGACAACTTATGGTCCAGAGAGCTAATGCAAACAAATGAATGCACTTCTTTACAATAAGAGTGGCACTTAGCTGGAAAAGTTTAACTAGTGATATTGTAAATCAAAGTGCAATAGATGGGTTTAAGAGAGAACTAGGCAAATACAGTATATTATAAATTCAAGGGTAGGATAAGCACCCACTTGACAGTGGGAGACAATCTTGATGGGCATTTGGCCTTTTTTTGTCTAACAATACCAAGATACCAAGAAGAGATTTTACTAGAACATTTGCTTTTGTAATTTTTTCATTTTTTTTCTGTTTATTCACTGGTGTTGTATACAGCGAATACACACTTAACAAAGGTGTGATTACCAAGTGTTGGTACATTTGCAACACTTCCCCATGTGATACTAAATGCCATTGTTCATACTGATTGCATCGCCCCCCCCACAAGCGCACGCACGCACACACACACACAGTTATGACGTCACTGTGCTATGTGTTTACTGTACTTACCTGTAATGCTGATACATGAATACATAGCGCATCTTGAAATACCTCTTAAATCGTATTCTTTTCATGGGTGCACTGAAACTATTTTTCTTATGTTGTCATGTGTTTGCACTCTATAAAATATTTTGAACAACTAATTATGCAGTATATGACTGATTGGGTTTGTGATAATCTGCCTATCATGATTTTATATGGAACTGTAGTGATTTGTATTTTTTAACTCTTTCTTTTACAGATTTTACAGGGGCAGGGTGGGTGCTGATATCTATTGATGGGGTGGGGGGGGGGTCCACTAGACACCAGGGAGTGGAGGATGATTTTTAATTTTTTTTATAAAACAGACGGAGGTGGCAGGGTAACTTGGAGGGGTACTTATTTAATATTATAATGGCCAGTGATGGCTGGGGGGACCACTAGACACCAGGAGTGGAGGGTATTTTTTTTAAATTAAATCAGGGGTGCAGGGTAACTTTGGGGAGTTCTTATTTAATATCATTATGGCCAGTGATGGTCGGGACCACTGGACACCATGGAGAATTTTGGCCAGTGAACAGTGGCCACGACATTTCACCGCAGGAGGTGAAATTACTCCCTCAGGTGGTGAAATTTCACCACGAATGGTGAAATTTCACCCATGGGTGCAAAATTTTGCCCACGAGTGAAATTTCACCGGCTTGGGGGTGAAATTTTGTTTCCAACTGCGAGCAAAATTTTCCAGTTTCGCACATCCTTGCCAGGGAGTACATATTCAGGTCCTTCATCCTGTCCTCATAGGACTTGTAATGCTATCCCTGTACCATCTTTGTCACCCCCTCTGAACTTTCTCCACTGCCTCCACCTCCATTACATTTTAAAATAGGAACTGTTGAGAGTTCACTGTCATGCACTCTCATGAAATCTGAAGAAACTGGTGTCTACGCATTGGCTGAATGAAATGATTCAGCTCTCTGTCATACAGAACAGCTTCACACAGAAAAGCTTATTGGATTTTACTATCATTATAGTATTTGGGGAGTATGTAGAATCACAGTAAAAAATACATTAATTACATTTCAAATCAGGAACTGATGTGAGCTGAAACCTCATGTCAGACCACACAGCTCTCTTCTCTGACAGCTAGGGCTGACAGCTCAGATGAGAGGCTATGATGTGTGCTCACACAGTCAGAAAATTGAGCTAGGAGCTACCGGCAGGACTGTCTGAAAAAGTGGCAGTTTTCAATTGGCACATTACTGTGTTTCAGCTGGTATGAAAGAGTAGTAAATGCATGTAATATACTAAGTTAATCAAACGCTCACCTAACAAATAAGAAACATGACACAGTAACATTGTTAAAGCATTTGTATTACATTTCACCTTCAAATAAATATGGGGCTGGCGATTAGAGGGTGAGGGTTCCACTAGATACCAGGGAAACATTAAATAAACCAATGAGCAGAGCATGGAGGTGCCACTGGACACCAAGGAAACATTAAATAAATACAGGGCCAGTGATTGATGGGGGGCACTAGACACCAGGGAAACATTAATCCTGAACTCATTCATTCATTCATTCCACAGTTCAGTGACTCACTGGACTGTAGAATAAATGAATAAATCGCAGATTAATGTTATAAACTGTGGAATGGAATTCTGCAGAACTGTCATTCCAGAGTTCATGTGTATTATTCCTTAGTTCAGTGAGAACATTTCACAGAACAGGGTGAAAATTTGCCAGACACTTTCAAAAGGTTTCTGATTTCACCAAAGGTGAAAGTTTGGAAAATTTCATAAAATGTGCAAAAATATCACAAAATTTCCACAAAAGCAGAATTCCCAACTTCTGCCCAGTTCTAATGGTGTCACATACTGATTGGTCTTTTCTGCATGAAATCTTTGATGTAAACTTGGCTATGTCATTCTTCATCTTGCTTCAATTGGAAATGCAGGATACATTTGCTCCTATTATTAGGAGATGGGCTTGAGGTTCAGTCACTAAAGTGCTGGATCTTGGCTTACTTGCCAAGCTGACTGAACAGGACAAGAGATGGGAATTATATAAGGCTTTCATCTCATTCCATGACTGGGTGGCTTATACGGAACTTTGAAATGTATGTAAACATGAAATTAGACAGAAGAAAAGCCTTCATTTCAAGCAGCTCTTTGACTCCACTGCTCATACTCCCTGGCTCTTCTGGAAATATATCAAATGGATGCTGAGCCTGAGTGGTGATCATCAGTTTCTGATATAGTGCTTAATGGAATACTCTGTAATAACAGTTCCACTATTATTGATGCTTTTTTTTTTTTAATTTCTTTCCTTCTGATCGTGGCACCATGGAACCTCTCTCAGGCAACCTAGTCCTTTATCCTGCCCAGCCTGAAGCCCCCCCCCAAACTGAACCTCTTCTCTCCTCCCCCTCCCCGCAGCCAGCACCCCCCGGTTTGACCCACCTGGGGGGGGCCGTCCTCTCCTCTTGGGAGTGCTTACAAGTCAGACTCTGGCTTCAGGGTAGGTCTGGGGAACGGAGGACCTGGAAGGTCAGTTGGGGTTGGCCCGGCAGGGGGCATGGGGACAGGTGCCATTGCCTGCCCATGACACCGCTGGTTTCCATGTTCTGTGTACTACCCCCTCCCACTCCCTCCCTGCATGGTGCACATTGATGCTCTGGTGCACAGCAACCTGACCAGTGTCATTCATGCTGGATACATGCATATCTTGGCTGCTGTAGTTCCTCTGGCCTCCACCAGGGGTCACCAGCACACCGGGACAACCCACCCCATTCTGCCCGGTGAGGAGAACACCACAAGGGCACTCATCCTCAACCCTCCTTAGCCGAACCCCGATGGCCCGAGCTCGTTCCTGAACCCAGGTCACCAGCGTGGTGTGGGGTGTGGCATTCAGTGCCTCAGCACCACCAGGCCAGCATTTGCTGATGCTTTAAACAACCACTTCTTTGACTACACTAAGATCTTCCCCCTTCAGCAGGTGGTGTCAATTACATCGTCCTTCTATATCACCTGGTCACCCTCCCTTTACTTACAAGGACTAATACTTGAAGTTTATAGGTTGCCACAACAGGTCTTTTTGAATCCAAATCTGCAGGCATTGATTGTACAGAACCTAGTTTCCTCAAGACTGCTGCTCATGAGCAGGCTTCACTCTATAGCCATACTTTTCAACCTGTCCCTGAATAACGGCATTAGAACATAGAAACATAGAAATTGACAGCAGATAATGGCTGATAGGCCATTCAGTCTGTCCATTTTCCTCCTACTGCAAAAAGCCACAGACCCTGCTTGATCTTTTGGCTTTATCTTCTCATTCCTGTTGATAGGGTTCCTCTATGCCTATCCCATGCATTTTGAATTTCCCACTGTGTTGGCCCCATCACCTCTGCTTGGAGTCTGTCTCCATGCATCCACCACCCTTTCTGCTAAGAAATACTTCCTCACACTCCCTTAGTCTAATCCTTCCAACCTCATGTCATGCTATCTTGTTCCTAACATTTCTTTTCTAGAAGTTGCTACCTCTGGTACCTATTTATGCCCTTTAAATATTTGTAGATTTCACTCATATCTCCCCTTTCTCCTCCTCTCCTCTCCCTCCTCTCTCTCTCTCTCCTCCAGGGTATACATATTAAGGTCTCCCAGTCTATACTTTAGATGACTTTGTGCAGGCCCTGCACCATCTTTTGTTGCCCTTCTTTGAACTTTCTTCCTGTCTATGTCCTTACGGAGATGCGGCCTACAGAACTGGACACAGAACTCCAAATGAGGCTCACCAGTGATCTGTACAGTGGCATCACCACCTCTTTCTTCTGCTGGTGACACCTCTTCCTGTGCAACCCAGCATCCCACTGGCTCTCCCTACAGCCTTGGCACATTGTCTGGTTGCCATTAGGTCATCAGATATGATTACCCCAAATCTCTTTCCTTTTGGTGACCATCAGTATCTCCCCCATAGTGTAATCATCCCCTGGGTTCTTTTGCCCCAAATGCAGGATTTTGCACCTTTTCACATTGATTCTCAGCTGCCACACTTTTGACCACTCCTCCAGTTTAGCTAAGTCCCTACTCATTTTTTCCACCCATCCCGGAGTGTTCACCCTGTTGCAGGTCTTAGAGTCATCTGCAAAGAGGCACACATTCCCTTTCAGTCCCTCTGCAATGTTGTTTATGAAGATATTAAACAGGACTGGCCCCAGAACCAATCCCTGTGGCACCTTACTGGTCACCCTCCTTTCCTCAGATTGAGCTCCATTTAGCACCACCCTCTGTCCTCTATCATTGAAGCAGTTCCTAACCCAGTTTACCACCTTGTGACACACTCCCAGGCAGCCCAGCTTTTTCATAAGCCTTCTATGTGGAATGGTATTGTAGGCCTTACTGAAATCCAGGTAAACCACATCCACCGCTCCCCCAGATCCACTTCCCTTGTCTCCCAGTCAAAGAAATCAATTAGATTTGTTTGACATGACCTTCCCACTGTGAATCCATGCTGTCTTGAATCCTGTGCTCTGCTGGATTCAAGGTGTTCCACAATCCTTTCTTTAAGTAGTGATTCCATCATTTTCCCCACTATTGAGGTGAGGCTAACTGGTCTATAGTTTCCAGCCTCATCCCTACTCCCACTTTTGTGAAGAAGAACTACATCTGTCCTCCAGTCCTCTGGAACCACTTCTGTATAGACTGATTCATTGAACAGGGCTTCCAGTAGTGCTGCCAGCACCTCCCATAGTTCCCTTAATTTTCAAGGATGAATTCCATCAGGTCCCATTGCCTTGCCACTTTCAGTTTTGTGAGTTCTTTTAGGACTCTTCTGTAAATGGACTGGTATCCACCTCCCTCACATATCTGCTCATGTTACCTATCTGTGGTCTCTCACCTTCTTCTATGAATACTGAGCAAACATTTTTGTTCAGTATTGATGTTTTTTCTAGGTCCCCTTCCTCACACTCCCCCTTTTCCCCTTTAAGCCTTACAATCCCACTCCTGGTTTTCCTCCTTTTCCTAATGTACTTAGAAAAAGTATTGTCCCCGCTGACACAGTGGTGCTGAGTGTCGAGGTGCTGGATGCCACAACTCATGCCATGCTGGTGACCAGAGCTCAGGAACGAGCTCAGGCCCCAGGTGTTGGCTGGGATGGGGTGAGGACTGAGCACCACAGGGCTGCTGTCCTTCCCCGGGGGGAGGT
Organism: Neoceratodus forsteri; assembly: GCA_016271365.2. Taxonomy (NCBI): domain Eukaryota; kingdom Metazoa; phylum Chordata; order Ceratodontiformes; family Ceratodontidae; genus Neoceratodus; species Neoceratodus forsteri. The sequence continues at coordinate 841,504,935 of CM057459.1, read as the reverse complement.
CAGGGGATACCTCAGAGCTCCAGTGGCTCCCAATTGAAATTGGAGGTGCTGCAGTGCATCGGCTGCACATCAGGCAGTGTGGATGACAAGGGCAGGTTGTCATGTGGCAGTGCCTCATGGGTGCACCACACAGGGGGAGGGGCATCAAGAACATGGGAAAATCTTGCTCTGCAGGGCAGGCAATGGCACCTGACCCCCAAGTCCACCACCAGATCCACTCTGCCTGGCCTTCCAGGCCCTGCACCTGGGCCCCACTCCCACAGCCAGAGTCTACATGTAAGAGCACCCAAAGAGGAGGAGTGGCCCCACCCCAGAGGGGTTAAGCTCAGGGTGCTGGCTGTTCGGGAGGAGAGGAGGCACAGGATCAGCGGGGCCTCAGGTGGGCAGGGTCAGACAGGATGCCTGACAGAGGTTCCATGGGCTTTGACTGGAGAGAAAAAAAAAGTCTTGACCCTTTTTTTTTTTCCTTACTGTGCTTTTTTTTCCTCCGTTTGGGCCTTTGCACTCCTGACTGCTTTCCATGCCTCCTTCTGTTTATCCAGGTACACTACCCTGTCCTTTACCTTTTTCTGTATACTGTTTCCTGAAAGCCATCTCTTTCACCCTTACCTTCACAGCCACTTCCTTTGCGAACCAGAGTGGTGTTCTTTTTCTCCTGCCCATTTACTGTTCTAATACAAAGGTTTGTTGCCTCTACTATGGTTCTTTTCAGATGGGCCCACTGCTCTTCAACTGTCCCTCATTCATTCCACCCTGCCAGGGCCTTCTTGAGCCATATCCCCATCTTAGAAAAGTCCACCCTCCTAAAATCCAGGGCCCTCACCTCTGTGTGGCTTAAATCTACTCATACTGAATCGCACCGTGTGATACTCACTGGGCCCTAGGCGTCTGCCCACCCTGGCTTCCGCAATTCTGTCTCCATTGGTGAGTTCCAGGTCCAAAACTGCACCCTACTGGGTGGGCTCTAGCACTAGCTGCCTGAGGCCTGCCCCTTGCATGGAGTAAAGGATGTCCCTGCTCCTGGCTGAGGCAGCAGCTGGGATGCTCCAATCCACATCTGTCTGGTGTTGGGTGATATATACTTTGCAGCTGTATGGGTGAAAGTGATTGTTTGCTCCTATTTGCTCCTATTGTTTGTGTCCATTTCTTCTGGGATTTACTTTATTTTTGCACATTTTAGCCCGTGAGTGGATGGCACGACCCGTATAACAGTGACTGTGACTGCTGGCCGCTGGATAACCAGATATAGGACTGTGGAGGTGAGTGTGGAAAATGATAATGGTTCGGCAAAAGGAGAAGCTGCTTCATTTTATCTGATGAATGCTTCTGGAGCACTAGAGTCTCAAACCCTAGAGTATAAATGTACACTCGTGAGGCTGGCACTAAGTTGTAGCTGGGTACTTACAAGGACGAGGTGTCGCGGTTGAAAGAATTACATAAAGTCAAATGTGATATAGATGCGCAGAAATGCAAGGGTTCCTGTAAACTAGTTGCTGACAGATGGTCGTTTGACTTTATCATTGAAGTGTATTGCCATTGTAAACTCTTCTGTTGTTATGGGGTTATTTCCATGGGACAATTACAGTATATATACCTGTAGTCCAAGAAGGATATCATCCTCAAATCTGTGAGCAGTAAGTTGTTTTCCTTTGCTGTGCCACTTGCCTCTGCATCGCCTAAAATCTATATGTTTTACATCTACTGGCAGACAAGGTATTTAATCGCCTCCATTTAACACTCATAGTAAAAGAAGTTGTTATTAAAAAAAGCTCATTTTTTTAAATAAATCCATCAGCAATAAAAATACCCTTTCATAAGTTTATAAATGCCAAGAGTGGTAGGTACATTTGATTGTACTGTAGAAGAGTCACTCAAAAGTCCCACTTTTTTAAACTATTGATCAGAATCAAATTACTTTTTGTTAAAGTATTCCCCTGTGAAATGGTTGTTTAGCAAAACTGAGGAAGTTATTCTAATTTATTTATTCATTGTTAACTGGGCAATGTCCACTAGGCACTATCAAAAAATGGTAGGGTATACAGTGTAAAATGATATGGGGTAAAGGGATAAGTCTGAACTGGAACCAGCAGGTGTAAAGGCATAGGTAATGGGAAAAAAGGTAGATTATTAAACTGGAACCTGTTGGGGGGAGATGTAACATGCTGAGGGATGGGATGAGATGAAAGGCAGTGTACAGTTGGTAAACCTTGTGCTAATTTCAAGCCATCTCTGCTTTCACAGTTACTCTGCATGTCTGTATTCCCCCGATGCCACAATGGCACCTTAGTTAAGCTTCCTAACAGACAGTCTGCAGTCCACTCCCAACCATTACTTCTGCTATGATTGGCAGGGGTTGGGGAGAGTAAGCAATGAATTATCTCTCCACAAGCTGGGTAAACTTTAGGACAGGATCACTATGCCTTTTTAGGTCCATTGTATGTTGTAATGGAGATATGAACATATGAAGCAGCAGCAGAAGAAGGCCACTCTGCTCGTATTGCAGGGACAACAGCTTGAGCTACTGTCACTGCCCTCCTTCCTTACTCCTCCTTACCCACGATCCTACCTTCCCCTTGCCTATCCCAGCCTCTCTTGAAGCTGCCCTCGTCTTCAACGAGATGACCTCTTCTGGCAGTGCATTCCAAGTGTCCACCACCTCTCCGTGAAGAAGTGCTTCCTGACCTACTCGGCTAAACCTCCCACCCTCCAGCTTAAGACTGTGCCCCTGGTGTTGTGTTGCCACTCAGCTTAAAGAGACTCTGCTTATCAACCTTATTTATCTCTTTCTACTGATACAGTGATATTTATAACCCAATAAATTACAGCACTGCCGTGGATTGATAATGTATTTTGACATTGCCATGGCATGTATTTGTCTATTTGAATCATATTTACCAAGTAAGCAAACTAGAATCCTAACTGACTTGTGTCCAGCTGAGACCGGGGAGGTAGGGAATATATTGTAACAATGTGATATAAAAGCACAAGGATCTACATTTTTAATATTGAATTATTGTTGACGCAAATGTATTAACTATGAAATAATCAAATCCTATGTACAGTATATGTTGTATATAATGTGGGATATACTTCTAATGTAAATTCCTTTATTGTAAAGTATAATTAGGATTCGTATGTCCTGTTGAGTATATGTTATTTGTCACATGTTTTTCAGCTTGATATTCTAAAGTTACAAGGCACTGTGGGACCTCACTGGAAATGAGCTATGGCTCAACTGAATTTTGTATCCCTGTTTATATATTATGAATAAAATGTTCCTACTATTACTACATTGTGGAATGGCTGCTTTTTAATGCTCTTTGCCATCCAAGTCCCCCAAGATCTGGATTTGCTTTTGACGTGTAAACATAAAAAATAGAGATGTAAAGCAGTGAGAGGAGAGTTACATATCCTTTACAGATTATTTTCTGAAGAATAACCAGTGCCTTTCAGGCTGTGGGTGTGGAGCTGACTGTATGGGCAGTTGGTTAGTTAGCAAACAGCATTATCGAGCAGGCAGATAATGTCTGATTCTTAATTGTATCGACTGATAAGCTGCTGTGCTACACAAGATAGCCACACCTCATGGAGGTCAACCCAGAGTTAACGACACATGATCTATGTTACTGTTGCATGAGCCTCTGCTTAATTCGTCCGGAAGGAATGCTGTAAATACAGTTGGGGAGATTTTAGATATTGCCTTTGTGGAGCACTGACTCACTGTGTAGACAAAGTAGGGGTTAAATGAGGAAAGAAAAAAAAAAAAACACAATAATGGTTCATATTGATCTGTGGGGCCCAAGTTCTTAAGGCAGCAGTGTAAAGCTGTTAGAACAGTGAGTCACGTTAGTCCCCAAGGGAGGAAAAAAAGGTGAGTAAACATATAGAATTTTGTGACAGTATTTATTCACCCCCCCACTATGAAATCAGTAGTATGGCAGAGGGTTGCTGAAGCTTGCTTAACATCTGTGTGAATTAGAAGTACTTGTATTTAAACCATCATATGAAGAGTCTTTAGGACAGTAAGAGGGATGGTAAAAAATAAAGACATTGAGCTTTGCCTTGACCTCATTGGTGGCAACAACGTGGCTTGCATTTCCATCTGGTGACCTGGGTTCACTCTGCAGCCTTGTCCACCTGCCCTGGGCAAGTGGAGCTGTGAGAGCTCAGGCTCCTGGTAGAGGGTAGCAACGTTCTTGTTAATGCAGCACCACCTAATGATTAATATGGGCTACCTAGGATGTCATGGGTAAGTACGTGATGCCCCCCCCAACCAATCAGGCAACTGCAAAGACCTTGGCAGCAGTGTGGAAGGTTGGTGGGGAAAATGAGGAAAAACACCTGCCAGGAGCATGGGTGGTACTGCACACCACCAGACGACTAGCTCTGAAAGTCAACCTGGCCTTTCATCCTTGGAGATAAAGTTCTGTATTGTCTGGAGTCGCCGCCCCACCAGGACCAGTCAGTCAGGGAGGTGTCTTCCACTAGGCTGTCGGGGGGGGCAGCTCTGAAACAGAGGTAAAGGTCGCACTTTGAGTCCAGCAGCTGCATGTGTGCAGACTGCTTGAAGGAGAATGAGGACTAGATAGATTAGAACAGCTAATATTTTTCTAGTCAAACTACCTCTTGCTGGGAGCTGCAGTACTGAACATAGGATTTGCAAGAAAGCGAGTTGTGCTCACAACAGAGGGAGTTGAATCTTACAATTGTCTTTGGTTTGTAGCAGATATTCTGCAGGTGGAGGCTACTTCTAACTGAAAGGTGAAATAACATACTAACATACTAAAATGCCAGCAGAATAGGCCTAACGGTCTTTCGAGTCTGCTCGATCGGTCAGCCCCCACCCTGGGTGCTGACCTTGCTGCCCCCTTCGCCTTCTCTGGCTTCTCCCTTCCCAGTTCTGGATGATGCCCAGATTTCTCACCCTAGAGGATGTGATCAATAGGGTGGACCCCAGGACCAGCCCTGTTGCCCGCACTGGTGGCACCCCCATCATGCCTGTGACCAGACTCAATCACCAGCACCTTCGTCTTGTCAAAGTTAAGCCTCAGCCAATTAGAGGACTTCCAGACCTGGATCTCAGCCAGGCACTTATTTAGTTGTTCAACAGCGCTTTTCGTTTTGGGGCAAACTACATATACAGCTAGGTATCATCTACATAATAGTGAAAACCCAGACTTATGAGCTCCCCCAGGGGCAGCATGTACACCGCGAATAACCTCAGCGATAGGATCAAATACTGAGTAACTCCACATGACAGGGGCTTTGGGGAGGAAGATAAATTCCCCATCACTACCCTTTGCCTCCTGTCTGAGAGATAGAACTCAGAAACCAGTTGATGACAGAACCGGCGAGTCCACAATACTCTGTAAGGCGATCCAAGAGCACAGTGTGGTCCACGGTGTCAAATGCTGTTGAGAGATCGAGGAGAATGATAATTGACCAGTCTCCTCTATCCCTTGCCCTGAAGAGGTAATTTTGCACCCGATTATGTAGTTAGTATCTGGGTTGAGAAAGTGTGGCAAAACCGAATTTATGAGACACAAATGATGCTGTTCAAATCTCTTGTATCTGTAATGACATGTAGACATATCCCAGAACTAGAACAGTGTTGCATATAAAATAGACCCACCTGCATATATTGTTGCAGACACAGGACCCTGGGGATAGCCTGAGGGGCATTTTCACCTTTACTACCCCTGATCAGTTTTGTTCTTGCTCTTGTCCCTATCAAACTGGGGGGCTAGAGAACAGTGAAAAATTAGGTTAGATCCACCTGAGACAAGTCAGGACCAGCACAGAAGGCCCCAAAGGGTGGTGCGATTCAAGTGATGACCGTAAGTGTCAGTCCATTGCTATGGGGGATCACAAACTCTGAGGCAAGTAATGACCCCGTCCAAAGTGCAGAACTTGATGTCTTTGCATGTCCTTGTGACCTCAAAATACAAAATGGGGCTAGGTGGCATGAATTTAAACCAGTGCTACAGATAAAATGTCATTGTACTCCTCATTTTCGAAGTGAGGTGAGTGAAACCAAATATGGATGAGTACGAATGATGACATTCTTTGGTTGAAGAGTACTTTTTTTTTGTCAACAATGTATTTTTGTAATGAAATAAACATGGATCAATAATTAATTTGTGTCAGTTGTCTCAGACACACACACATACACACACACAACCCTACTGTCTCCCAGCATGAAGTGCACCCCCCCTGCATTGCCTTTTACCTCTGCTGTCTCCCAGCGTGGAGCACCCCCGTCCCAAGCCCTGCAGCATACCTTGGCTGTCTCTCTCAGTGGAGCAAACCCCCCCCCCACCAGCTCTGCAGACCACCATGTCTGGTGTGACCTCATATGCTGCCAGTGAGGTGGTGGATAATCTTCAGGATTGGCCTGATAACCTATAAGGGCTTGCATGGAATGGGCTCTGCTGCAGGTACACCGAAGGGCGAGCTAAGAAGTGTGCTGCTTGCAGCAGAAGAACGCAAAAGCTAAAGAACAAAAATTGCTGGGTACTTCAACATGCAAGAAACAAATGCTAAAGAAATCCTCTTAAAGAGCAACTGACACCTTCAGGACAGCTTTAACAAAACATAATATTTAGGCGCAGTTCTATATTCTTCCTCTACATTATTTACTATTGAGGTTATTTGCATTAAAACAAAATCTTTGTTCCTAAAGAGTTCAGCTATTCCTGTTGCTTTCTCCTTACCTGAGGTCATAAAGCACTGCTTGTGACCTCACAGTTACTCCCATGGCAACAGATTGTGATGTCACAACAGAGGATTATGACTTGAAGTAGGGAGTAAGCTGTAGGTGCAGATGAACTGTAAGGGAATTCTAATGGGTAACGAGCGTGTATTCATGCAAATTTACTCTGTAATAAATAATGGAAAAAATAAATATGTAGAATATATATGAAATGCAAGATGAATTGTATCTAATTGTTATGTTTTTCAAAGTTTTCTTTGAAGCGTCAGTAGCTCTTCAAGCTGATGCAGGTTCAAAGGCTTTATTCTCCACAGACTTGGCAAAGGCAGCTGCACCACAGGTGTGCCTGGTTCAGAACTGTGAATTCTTTTCAAGGCAAGGCAATAGTATTTGTTTGGCACCCTATCCCAAAGGCTCTGAGCACCTTACAACTTTAAAAAGGTTAAAACACTTCAATAAACACACAAATATGATAAAGCAGCAAAACTTTAATAAATTAATCTGGGAAGGCCTGTGAAAAGAGATTAGTTTTCAGTTTTGCTTAAAGGCCCGTGACTGTCGAAAGCAGATCTGTTTACCTCTGGCAAGAAATTCCAGGGGAGAGGTGCTACAACCCCAAAAGACCTGCCCCCCATTGCTTCAGTCAAGAACAGGAAACCTGGCACAAGCCAGCACCAGTGGATTGGCGAGTACGGATGCGTGTGTAGGACATTAAGAGGTCTCTCTGGCAGCCTGGACCCAAACTGTGTTGGGCCTTGAATGTTTACCAGCAGATCTTGCAGGTTTACACAGCCACCTTTGCACCACTGCAGCTTGAGTGCTTGAGTTGTGATACAAAGGCAGCCATGTGGGACTTACTGTGGCGTGCTAAGTCATCTTGTCACCCTCTCCATCAGCTGGCACAGGAGTAGGGATGCGTTCGGAGCAAGCAGCTCAAGCAGCTGTGTGGACAGGCTGGGTCGCTCACTCCAGTGCACAGTGCAAGTTACCAGCACAAGTTGTCGACCATCCAGAGACTGACTGTCCCTTTCAGCATGGCTTGCATCAGCGCCAAGAGGGGCTGTATAAAACGCAGTGAATGATGGTCTCAGGTGGTCCAGGAAGTAGCAGCATTGAAAAGTGGAGGCAGTGCATCGGCTGTGTAAACAAGCAGTTACAAATTCTTTTGCGAGCTGTGATACCTGCTGAAGGAACTAGCTTTTTTTGGAAAGTAGTAAACTTAGAAAACTGATTTACCTGCCCTTCTGGGGAGGTGCTGAACTTTATCTGAAACTTAATTGACTCTTAAGGTGTTCACTGGAACAAATGTGCTTTTAATCAATAATATACATCAGGTTGTGGTATAGCATGAGATATCACCACATTTTGGGTGTGTTAAGAGATGGGGAGCAGCGCTGATAGCCTTGAGCCACTCAGAACATAACATTATCTTATGACATACCACACTCTGAAAAACATTCTTGTGATTATAAAATGACTCTGAAATGTTAGGAAAAGACTGATCTTAATAATTGTATTTTGAACCGTAATGATATACTGAGATATTGTCATGGATCAAAGATTGATTCAGCCAATCATCTTCCAGGATTTCTCCTATTGATTTTATAGTGATGCATATAAAATGGGTAGGGAGAATGCAGAAACCTTATTTCTTACCCCAGGAGTCCAGTAGCATTAGTAACTTTAGCAGTTAGCTGGCTAGGTGGAACTGCCCAGTGGTGGTAGGCCTCAGATGGGCCTGGGCTTCAGGGACTACACTGAGAGTCAGGAGGTGTGAGCACACTGGTGTTGGACCATGTGCACAGTGTGTGGGATTGTGTGCCCCATGATGTCAGAGTGTGTGCTCACCAATACAGGGATGTGTTGGTACCTGCATGGTATAGGTAGCGTACTCCACACACAGCTTTGGCAATGGCACCATATGTCAGGCATGTATGCTGGCTCAGCCTACACACCTCTCTGTCTGGTACAGTTTTATATAACTCTCCCTCCCTCCCTCCCCTCCCTTCCTCTTCCTTTCCTCCCTCCCTCTTCTCTCCTCCCTCCCTTCTCTCCTCTCCTCTCCTCTCAGAAAGTTGATGGACTGGTTGTCTTCTTTCCTCCTTAAAGATGTTTGTACTATTTAAAAATATAGCATTACCTGGTGGTCTAGTGACCCTCCCCACTCCCCAATGTCACTATAATACAAATTATTATCTGGTAGTCTAGTAGCCCTCCTGGAGCCCAAATCCCTCATATCACTATATTTAGAAATAGTAACATTACTTGGAGGTCAAATGACCTTCCTGATCCCCGATGACCTTGTATTTCATGTATAACAATAACCCCCATGTCCTGTTACATAGGTATGCCATGAACCCCCTCCCCATTCCCCAACCCACCCACTGTACATATACATAAGAAATGATCCTCTTCACTGGTGTTCTAGTGGTCCCCCTCCACTTCCCCAATGTGACTCCTGTAAGAATTGGTAATGGTCCCCACCCCAGCAGGCACAGACTAGACAAAAGGAATGAAGAGAAGGGATATGATGCAGACTTTCAGATACCTCAAGGGTATAAATAAATTTCAAGGAGGAAAGCCTTTTCAGAAGAAAGGATGCACAAGAGCAAGGGGTCATGCAATGACACTGGAGGGGGTAGAAACAAGGGAAATGTAAGGAAACATTTTGTCACAGAAAGGGTGGTGTATGCCTGGAACAGCCTCCCTGATGAGGTGATGGGAGCAAAAACTGTAATGGGATTTAAGAAGAAATGGGATAGGTATAAGGGAATCTTAGAAGCAAGAAAAGGGGTAGGGGTAATCCTAGAGATCAAGTAGGGTCTACAATGTGACAGTAGGTAAAGAACATGGGCAGACTTGATGAGCCAAGTGGTCCTCATCTGCCCTCAAATTCTATTTGAACATACAAAGAAGCCAGCAGGAGAAGGCAATTTGGTCTATCAAGTATGGTCGTATTGCATGGTCCACAGCTTGAGGTAATGTCCCTGCCTTCCCCCACTCCTCCTATCCTCCCTACCCATGATCTTTACTTTCCTCCTATGCCTATCCCAGCCTCTCATAAAGCTTCCCACTGACTTTGATGAGATGACCTCTTCCAGCAGTGCATTCCAAGTATCCACTACCCTCTATGTGAAGAAGTGCTTACTGCCCCCCCTCCTAAACCTCCCACCCTCCGACTTAAGACTGTGTCCCCTAGTATTATGGCTGCCACTCAGCTTAGAGACTGTCCTTATCAACCTTATTTATTCCTTTTCAAGTACTGGAAGGTCCCAATCATGTCCCCATCTCTCTCTCCCTCCATCCTGTCTTCCAGGGAGTACATGGGTCTGGACTGATAGAGAGAGAGCAGTGATGAGTAAGAGGAGGACACTCAAGTGTGAAGTGGCAGAAAAAATTGAAGAGGATATCCAATCTGGCCAGGGATGACTTGGGCACAACATTGTAGACTACATCACATTGGGCAAATATTGGGAGGATCATCTTTGGGACAAGTTCACGCCTTGCCAGGAGAGGGAGGCAGTTCCAGTTCCTGTATAAAGCACCAATCAAAGAAAAAGGATTACCTAGTGTATTTGGCGTCCACCCACACATTCAGTCATTTCAATGTGAGCTGGCATGTACAGGCAGATCAAGGGAAGACTAGTATAATAAATCCTTGACATGATGTGCCATTGAGAGAGAGATTGCTCAGCAGACCAGGTACAGATGGGGCAGAGGAGGAACACTGAATGATCTAGGAGCAGGACAAGAAAGCATTTTTGCTTCAAAATTAGTTTTACCTTTCTTGTGGTAATTTTTATTTTTATTTTATTTAAACAGCAGTTTGGAAAACCTTTGAGCCATAGGCTTATTTACAAAGGTACCTTGTCACAGTAAGACAAACCAAAATACACAGTATAGCAGTACAACACATAAGTATAACAGTAAATTAAGACATAGATACAAACAAGCTGGTACAGATAGGATGGATGCAAACAATACCAGAGTTATATCGTCCTTAGCAGCTTAGTAATAAGCTTTGTCATAAGTATTGAGTACGGCTTTGACTAGCGGCAGTTACAGCATCGGGTGTTAATAAGGTGGTTACGTAAGGAAGTTTTGAAGCACGATATAGTTGGAGCTTCGGAGATGGAGGGGGGCAGTGTGTTGAACCAGGAGGGGGCCCTAAAGCTGAAGGCTCTTTGGCCGTGAGAGGTCCTAGCTCTGGGGATAACAAGAGAGGTTTTCCCAGAGGTCCGAGTATGAACAAGTGGGACAGAGCGGCGTATGGTGGTGGTCAGTCCTGGTGGGGAAAGCCCAAGGAAGGTCTTTTTTGTAAGGGTACAGGTAAGATATTTGAGGCGCTCGTCAAGATCAAGTACCAGCGCTTTAGCATACAGTAGATAGGTGTGTGTCATCCTAGGTGCTCCAGTAATTAACCTGCAGGCCTTATTCAGAGTAGTGCGAATTTTATGGAGTGCGGTCTGATCAGCAGCACCATACACCGGCAGTCCATAGTCCACTAGGGACAGGATAGAGGAGGTGACTGCGAGTCGAAGAGCCTCCGGGGGGAGGCAGTGTTTATACCGATGTAAGATGCCCAAACGATATTAGTGGCAGTGGCTAGGGCAGGATGTGTCCATGGAAGGAGAGGAGGGGTCAAAATGGATCCCTAGGTATTTATAGAGCAAACTTGTTCGAGTGGAATGAGGACCCAGAGTGAATGAGGAGTTTGAAGTTGCAGGACTTGTTTTGGGGATGAGTGAAGAACATGGTTTTGGTTTTTTTAAGATTTATCACCAATCTATGTTCCTTGAACCAGCCCTCGGCTTCAGTGAAGGACTTCTGCAGCGAATCCTGGAGGGCAGTAGGGTTACGATTTGAGGCAAAGATGACTGCATCATCAGCGTACAATAGAATGTTCCCTGAGCAAGAGCGTGGAAGGGGTGTTAAGGTAAAGGGAGAATAGTAAGGGGCCCAGAATGGAGCCCTGGGGAACCCCAGAAAAGATGGGACAGATGTCTGAGTAGGTCCCATTAATTTTTACATGCTGTGAGTGGTCAGACAGATAACTGGTGCACCAGGAGATAGGCTCAGCAGCAAAACCAGAGAGACTAAAGGCATCAAGAAGGAGGGGGTGGGAGACAGCGTCGAAAGCTTTCGAAAGGTCGATGAAGACAGCACCAGCCAGAAAACCAGTGTCCAAGGAGGAGTGGAGAAAGTTGGAGAACTTTAGGAGGGCTGTGTTGGTACTGTGGCCCGCTCGGGAAGCCATGCTGCTCAGGACAAAGGACATTGTAGGTGGAGAGGTAGTCTATAAAGCACCAATCAAAGAAAATTTGTATATATCTTTTTTATTTTCCTTTCCAGGGCCCACAGGAACTGATTTGTCATGGCAGGCCATATCTGTGACCAACAAACAAAGGCTGCTTGCCAATAGTAAGGTAGGAAAAAAGGGGCCCATTTTTAAACAAATTTGGAGGGTACATGCAGGGAAGGGGGGATTTCAGTCCTTGGACCAGAAAAAATGATGATGGATTTCTACTACCATCACACACATTTTTTTTTATGACCCAAGAACAGAACTTGAGCCAAGCTTGGGTCCCTCTTGGAGTAATACAGCATTGTAGAAGCCAAATGTCAACATATTGACTTTAATTCTGCATTGTAGCAGCATGCTTTTGGCTTACAGAAGGTTACTAAGTAAACCAGTGAACTGGTGACTGGGTGTTGTGAAGGGAGTAGAGTTAAGTTAAAAACAGAAAAGTTATTGCAAGTATGTGGTTTGACATTTTGCTGCATGCTACTTCACCCATCAGTTTGCATTGCTAACTTATGGAGCTTACCTCATGGAGCTGCATTTGCGAGTGAGTAGAAGAGGTGTAAACAGTAGTATTTTGCGAGATGCGGTAATGAAATAATGGTATTTTACCTGCTGTGGAGTGAGTGAAGTCAGAAAGAAATTGCTTTTTATTACTTCTCTAGTGTTCTACGGTACTGGTCGGCTTTCGGTGTGTGGTAAAACGGGATGTTTGTAAAATGCTTCCTGTACTTGTAGTAGTGCTCCGGGAGTAGAATCTTCGTTAGTTCATTAGTGTGGTGATGAACAGGGGGAAATGATGGCAGGAGGACAGTGTGAAGTTGATGAGCGGTTTCTTGTGGCAACTTGCAGTACTGGTAGGGCAGTATCTCTTGCTAAGCGAGAGACAAAAATGGCGGCAATGAAAGTTAATGTACCCCCTTGGTAAGGGTACTAGCCAATCAGATGCCAGGAAATAAAAAGCACATTTTCTAAGGTAGGATAACGTTGTGCCTTATGTATTGGATGCACTTGTGCCCAACCACCTAAGGCATGATGTTATCCCAGCATGACACACGCCCTGTCGGGCATTATTGCTTACTTGCACCCAGTGTTAACACTTTTCTTTGTTATAACCAAGTTAATTCATTAGTCTCCAGTCCCATCCCATATTATTCAATGTCACATGCCTGAATCTGATTAGGTAAGGTAAGCGAAGAGGATAATGCTCTCCTCAAGCAAGCAAGCATTGCATACATAAGCATGGGACTTGCTGATATCCCTCAGGCAGTGCTGTTAATAAGCATGCTGATGTACCTGGGACAGTGCAACAGAACAATGTAAATCCCCTAATTGTTCAAGATGATCATGGGCATGGTGTGGTCACACCACAACTCCTACCACCCTCCTCCCCATGGGCTCCTAATGAATATGCATTTCTGTCCATGCCCAGGGTTACACAACCCCATCCAAGCAAACACGGACTGCCCTGGCACAAAAGTGGTCGCATCACATAACCTAAGAGAACAGACGCCACAGGTAGTTTGCTGTAACAACGACTCCAGATACCTGTGCACAGCCTTGAAGGACCCACCCTGAAAGGTAAGTACTTGGTTGGTGGTTTTTATTAGCATCACCTATGACAGTGTGTGGTGGGCCGGTTTTGGTAGCCCAGGTTGCCGTGGATGCCCCCCCCACCACACAGACTACTTCAAAATCATCTCATCTGACAGTTCTAAAGGGCACAAATGAAACAAAGTTGTTTCAGTTTGATGTGGTTTAATACAGTTTTTTTTGTCCGAGCATGCGTCTCTATTCTTCTACAGACACAGACACAGACAGACACATACACCACCAAAAAATGAACTTTTTTTATACTATGTTTACATTCAGGATATAGATAGTTTAAAGCAGGTCCAGGCAGTACAACACCATAAAAGAAACAATGCATTTTACAATGCCCAACAAACCACCAAAAGACCACAAAACAATGGACCATCCCCCTGCCCGGGAGAGTGGCTGGAAATCTAGGTCAAGTGTTAAATGAGGAGGAGAGACCACAGAACATCTTGTCGAACCACACAGTAAGGTGAAACTACATAAACATGCACAATTTTTATACTGTAGGATTTCATACTTTCCAACAGTTCCTAATTTTGACACAGAAACTTATATTTAGTGCTCAGAAGCCCCTTGTACGAGGGAGGTAAGCATGGCATGGACCCAGCAGACTGACATACATGTTGAAAAAATATTTCTGTGCCAATATACCCATCCACCCCTCCCTCCTCCATCACCAGTGGCCAGAACCAGTTTTTTCAGCATGTGTACCAGTCTGCCCTGGTCAGCACAGCAGCACAAAGCTGGCAAGGCAGCAGAAGGCACACCAAGCAACAGTGAATTAAATGTCCATGCAAAAAGCTACAGCCCACTCTCCCCACCCCAGTCCTGCAACACACAGACTTTCTCCCCCTACCCCAACCCCAACCCCACAAACTAGACCATCCCCCCAGCCCCACCAAACACAGACCATCCAGTGAGTTTCCTCAACAAATCCCACCACACCAGTAGCACAGTAACTGAGTGTCCCCACCCCACCAACATGACTAGTGTCCACACCATACCAAACAAGTAGGCCCCCACCCACCCCACCAACATGGACAGCTTCAACAGCCAGCAAATCCCTCCCACCCAAAGAAACACAAGTTGACAGCAAACCTTCCACCCACCCCCAGACACATGGCCATGGCCAAGACTTCCAAAAGACACATTTCTGGGATGTGAATGGTATTAATTTCCAACAACTAGCTTGCAACACAGTTGCTCACCAAATCAGTAAGGGCACAGACAGGGCAGCATGCAAATGGGCACAGCAAGGCCAAGAAGGCAGGTCAGGTAGCTGAGTCTCTCCCAACAGTCCCGTTCCTCTCATGATTAATCCCCTGACAAGACAGTAACTCATTTTTTCTGACACCAGATGAATATATCGCATTATGGGTCTGCTATAGCCTGCATGACCGCCGGCTTCTTCACTGTTCTGGGCCTGGCTGTTCACTGACCTGAATAATCCTTCTCAGTGGACCATGGAACTGGTGGGCAACGGGCGTGGTGTGGTACTTGCCAACAGCATGGTAAATCTTTTTCTGGCCTGCTGGACACAGGAGCTGGGTGTGCAGGCAAGCCTGCCGTGCCTCAGACTCACTGTAATTGTACTACTCGCTCCTCCACCTGGTCTGTCCGGTGGTAGAGGCATTGTGGCTGCAGGCCTCCTAGGCTCTCAGGGATGGGAGGCTCAGGTGGCAGCGGGAGAGCCCAGAGCATAGCTGGCTGCACTGAAAAACAGAGAGTAGGTAGTCGGAGGACTCGGGTGAAGTATATTTAAACTGGGCTGTTCAGGACAGGAGGAGGGTGGGAACACTAGACTGACTGAGACACTGGTGACACCTGACAGACAACCAAAGACTGCTGCTCGACATCCTCGAATAGCTATGTCTCCTCAGCCCTACGCTCTATGGGTGCTGCTGCTGCTCCTTAATGGAAGGCACACAGACAACTAAATTGCGCCATTAGCGGAGTACTGCTCACGCTATGGCGCCAGCTTGCAGCAATCTCTGTCCTGGTCTAATTTCTCAGGGTGGGCAGCTTGCCCCTCTGCCCCCCCACAATCTATGCCTATGCAATTGTGGCAGTGCTTGGTTTATAAGGGTATTGGGAGGCCATTGGTGTGGAAAAGTGAGGTTGTTACACTGTGTACAGGCAGGGTAGGGGGAGATAGAAAGAGTTAGAGACAGAGACAGCAGGGGACCAAAGATACATTTATACAGGCATAAAAGTCAATAATAAAGTGTATTCCTGGCCTCAGTGTGTGTGTATGTGTGTGTTTGTGTGTGTGTGTGTACACAGACTGGGGAAAAGCAAACTGGCAGCATAATCTTTTGACTTGTTACCGTGTTTGGGGGGGGACTACAGGGCACAAAAGAGATCTTTTAGTTATAGGAATCACAAAATGTATTCTTGGACAAAATGTGGGTTTTTAAGCAATAAGGCATGACCAGGGGTTATGTTAATGGTCTGTTAATCACGCTCTAGTGGCATAATGTGGCACGAGGCATTGCTGAGTGTGACATGCCCCTAAAGGGTGATTAACTGACCATTAACATAATCCCTGGGAGTGCCTTATTGCTATTATAATAAAAATGTTTTTAAACAGTGTTAAATCTTGTTCAGCATATGCCTAAGCTCTACATGTATGTTAATAAAAGATTAACATAAGGCTGCTAAAATGTTTGCAGCCAATCAGAAAGCTCCATTTCTCAGACCATTTTTATAATTAAAAAAAACATATTTCACTTGCACAATCGGGTGGGGGTGGAGGTGGGGGAGAGAGAGAGACTGGATGTCAAGAGATCTCTTACCTGGTACATGATAACCACTAAGGACCATAGAAAGGACAGAAAAAAACTGATCTTACTTCGAGAGGGTTCCTGCAGTAGGTCTTCACGTATAGGTCTGCAACTCCTGGCCTCAGAACTACACAGCAAACTTGTAGCTAGCAGTCGCCAGCAGGGGCCGTGCCCCATCTTCGGGTGATGTGACGTCAGCGTGACTATAAAGGGGGGCAGTCCCTTGCCCATCATCCACTTCTTTCCCACCATCACCTTATTTATCCCTTTCAAGTACTTGAAGCTCCCAATCATGTCCCTCCTCTCTCTCTCCCTCTCTTCCCTGTCTTCCAGGGATTACATGTTCAGTGCCCTCAACCTCTCCTCATATGACTTGCCCTGCTGACCTGCTATTATCTGACCTTGATTCCCTCACTGCTGGATCTGATGATGGGGATGTATTCCAGACCCAGCTGTTTTGGACCTTCTTGTTTCCATTAAGGAGTACTTTGATTGGGAGTCTAAGGATTTGGACCCTATGCGGCAGAGGCTTGTGGAGCACCTGGATCTAGAGTCTATGTCCCCGGTCCCCATTCCTCTGTGGATCACCCCCTTCTGCTGCTTCCCGGCTCACTTGTTGATCCTTTTGTTTGCTTCAGCATCGGTTCCTCCCCCCACTTCCCCGCTCCTGCCTTGTCCTGTTTCTTATGTTTGTGATGTCCTTCTCCAAACCCCTCTCTCCTACTTGTGCAGTCTCTTATCCTCCGCCGCCACTTCTCCGTCCTGGTTAGTAAAGGGGGGGCGACATGAATGTAGGGTGGTCGAGTTAGGGTACGAAGATTTAGGGGTTGGTTATTGGTCTGGGTGGGGGTCCAGTGCCAGGAAGAGGGGTCAGAAGGGTGCAAGTGACAGCATTGAAGACGGTCAACTAGGGGGAATGTATTCAGATTAGGAGTATGTGGAGTGGAGAACCATAGTAACTTTCTTGTTCACTTGCCTTTGAATACCAATCTGATGCATTGGTTTGTTACTTCCATTAAGGCTTCCTTTAGATGCTTACACTGTTCTTCCACTCCCCCTCCTGCCCCCATTCTCTCCAGAGCTCTTTTGAGACCTCTCCCCATTTCAGCAAAGTCAGCATTTTTGAAATCCAAAACCTTTGTCCTAATATGACTTGAGTTAGTATCTATCCTTATGCTAAACTAAACTATATTGTGATCGTTGGATCCCAATGTGGGGGAGTTTTGAGAGAGTGAGATTAACCACCATGCTAGTGTGCTAAATTAATGATAGCGCATGTTATCAAGGTGCATGTTGTGCCAATTTGTAAGTCGCATGGAACATTTGTGATAGTGCATGTTATCAAGGTGCATGTTGTGCCAATTTGTCAGTCGCATGGAAAATTCATGATAGCACATGTTACCAAGGTGCATGTTGTGCCAATTGGATGGTCTAAGTGAACATTTGTGATAGCGCATGTTATCAAGGTGCATGTTGTGCCAATTTGACAGACGAAGTGAACTAGATGCTTCATTTACAGAAGTGGTGCAAAGAAGGAATTCCATTAAAAGGATCAGTGAATGAACTTATCTGATTGCCCAGGCAACAATGGATCAGTGAACAAAAAAGGAATATCAACTATCCCAACCGGAATAATAAAGTCACTTGAAAATTGGCCATCTAGGCAGAGAGCACTAGTCTTTCTAATCATCTTTACTAAAAACAAATTTTCTTCTATCTGTTAATTAATTTTATTCCTTTATGTCACTATTATTATTATTATAATACTTCTTCAACAGTAATTTTTTCTTATGCACCATTACACTCTAATGTAGTCTGATGCACCAGCAGTATCTATCCACTATCGGTTTCTTATCTCATTACTGTATCTTTTCATATTAACCTATTGTTGTTTCTCTTTCGCATGCCTGAACAGATGAGGACTCCTTCACCATCAGATAAGTATTGTTCTACTGTGAACATGTCATATATTAATAATTTATTATGAACTACGGATTCTTTGTGACTCCATTCCTGTATTTTATTTTTCAGTACTGACGGACATCGTCCCTTCAAGATTCCTGCTTCTGACTCCACAGTATCCTGGTAAGACGCTCTCCACATATTACTTGGTTGTGTCTGGTATGGGAGGGGTTGCATGGGATATCTGTCCTATAATCCCAGATCTTACTTGAGAGGATCTTGCAGTGAGTAATTACTTATAGGACTGATGCTGGCAGGTGGCAGGACCCACAGAAGATTTCTACCTAGCAGTCCCTGGCACTCAACTACCACAAGGATGGACATACCCTGTGCCTGTTCTGCCTAGGCCCCGATCACCCAGTCGAGAAGTGCCAGCACTGAAGTAGGCTGTTTCATGCATCCAACACCCTTTCTTTAAAAAAGAACTTCCTCACATTACCCCTTAATTGGCATCCCTCTAATCTCATGCTGTGTCCTCTTGTCCTGCTATTGTTCTTATGTTGAAACATGTTAGACTCTTTCACACAGAGCCAAGTAGATAAAAAGTACTAGCCCCTTCACGTAGTCCTGTATCATTGTGCCCAGCCTAATTTTCTATTGGCATAAAGTACCCGATAAAATTTCAAATCTCCGCCATTTTTTTCTTTCACTTAGCAAGAGCTACTGGTCCCCAGAACCCTGTATTGTTTAGTGGAAGCTGCTGCTCTTCATATTTCTTTTTATTTCTGTTTCCTCAGCATGGGGCACTCCTGAGATAGCAAAAGATGCCTACAGCACACACAGCTACCAGAAGCTGAGGCTCTCCATGTAACCCAACACAGTACTGCTGCTTGCCCAACACCAGTGCTTCCTCTGTTTAATAGAAATCATATTTCTCAACAAATGAAGTAACGTGTGTGTGTGTGTGTGTATGTCTGTGTGTTGGGGTTAACCAAGATGACCAGTTAAATCCATGTACTGGAACTATTTTATTACAAAAGTCATATTAAACTAATTATTTAGTTAACAATTTTGTTATAAAATTAATATTGTTCTACTGTGTCCATTATGCCCCTGGGCGGACCGGTATAGCACAATACCGCCCACCCTGTTTGGTATTATTGGTTACATAATACACATTTTCACTTCACTTCTACTTGTACAGCAGTTATTTGTTCATGTAATGTACTGTTAGTATTATGACACGATATAAAACAAATGTAATCAGAAGAACTGAGAATTGAATTCACAAACTATAAACAATACTTTGGATGTATATGCTTTATTAATAAGACATAAAATTGGTTGCTTTTATCACTGAATTAAAATGTATGATGTGTTCTTGCAAATGTTTAAGGTCAATTTAATAACACTTATCCTAACTTGATCCCTTAGAGTTTTTCGTGCATCATCTTCTTTGGGACAGCACCAGAAAATCAGAAGAGAACAATGGTTAATTTTTACATTTATCAGTTCACTGACACATAGACACTTTTGGAACGTTTGACTTTTGATGGATATCAGCTGTACTGTGAATTGTTGATCCTAACTTGCTATATGTGAAGTTCTTCCTGTCTTGTGATACTGCATATTGTATGGTTAATTAAAGTTGCAAGTTCCAAAACAAGAAAGGTTTCAATTTGGTGATTTTCTTGACTAGTAAGGAAATATACTATTTGTTTATAACCAGGTAACATCAGGAGGCATTAACGCACACTACAGGGTGGCAAAAATGCTGACTGATGTTATCCGGTCATAAACACATAGTCATTTACCTTGCAAATCTGATATTCTACTTGGCTTTTCATGTCAGCCGATGCCAAGCAATGCAAATATATATATATATATATGCAGTAATCAAGTGTTCCTTAGGTCAGTGTAGTAATGAAAACAATATTTGTTTATAACCAGGCAACATCAGGAGGAATTACAACTCACTGGAGGGTGGTAAAATGCAGACTGATGTTATACAGTCATAAACCTATAGTGATATATTGAGGGTTGACATTGTACACTAGTGAATGCTTAACTTGATGTTGCACCTGATACGGGATGGGATGTTTCTATTATCATATCACTGTGTCTTCCCGTATGTGTGAAAATGAGCTTGAGTATTCCGTTAAAGATATTACATGTAACTCTTTGAATATTACTTATTTTTTTTGTCTTTCAGGTTGATTCCTTGCAGTATATTTGACATAATTCAACAGAACATAGAATATTTAGTGGTACATTTGAAAATATAAATCAGTGCACAGCGGGGAGTTGGGGAGTAGGGTTTATTGAGCCAAACTGGTATTCATAGGGGCTTCATTTTTCATATTATTGTTAGAATCACCCAACAAAGATAACTTGCAACAATGATATGTTTTTTTTTGTTTTTTTTTCTCTACACCTTACAAAATAATCATCATGGCAAAAACAATGACTGCATTGGATGTTTTGGCTGAGATCCAGATGTGTAGAGAGTCCGATTTCTCCGAATCGCATAGTGAAGAGGATGTTGAAGAAAGATTGTACAGTCTGGATCTGGTGGAAGTGCGGAATGAGTCTTCTGAAGATGAAGAAGTTACTGATCAAGATTACATGCCGGATGTGGAGCAGGAAGATCATGAAGAGACCCCTACAACATCAGTAGGTGCAATGCCCAAGAAGACTCGTGGTAAAAGGGCTCGGTCATCATCAGAACAAAGCGTTAGAAGACAAGACGAATGGGAAGAAGTGACAACAACAAGTGACAATGGACACCTATTCACTGCAACTTCAGGTCTCCAAGTACCAGTCCCAGAAAGTCCACTTGGATTTGTACAACTGTTTTGCCTGACAGATGAAGATTTGGAGCTTATTGCAAGGGAAACAAATAGATATGCCGATGATTTCTTTCTGGCACATCCAATTGATGAGTTGCCACCACATTCAAGGGCCAGGGCTTGGAAGATGACTGACAAAGAAGAACTAAAGAGGTTTTTTGCATTATACATTGCGATGGGACTGGTAGTGAAGAGCAGTAAAGATGAATACTGGGGATTGGATGAAGTCACCTACACACCATTCTGGGGCAGTGTGATGGCAAGAAACCGATTCAACCTGATTTTCTCTTTTCTCCACATGGCTGACAACTCAGATGGAAGCCTAGAGGATGGAGGATTTGATCAACTTTTCACATTGGGAGATACATGAGTGATTCCTGAAGGGATCACGAGAAACCTATCTTCCGACCAGGACCTCTCCCTGGATGAAGGTATATGTCTGTGGAAGGAAATCTAAGTTACAGAACATTTAATCCACAAAAACCAGTGAAGCATGGAATCAAGGTGTACATCTTATGAATCAAACTCGGGATACATATGCAACTGGCAATTCTATACAGGCAAAGTCGATGAGGAACAGAGCAAAGGACATACATACAGAGTTTGTTTTGATCTTGTGAGAAGAACTGCGAGGAAAGGCTACAGGATTTACACAGACAGATACTACAATGGACCTCAACTCTACACAGATCTATTTTTATCTGGAGTTGGTGCAACTGGAACTGTTATGCCCAACCACAAGGAATGCCTCCCAAAATAAAAGACATAAAGCTGAAGTTGAAAGAAAAGGTTACATTCAGGAAGACACCAATGCTCTGTATGAAGTGGAGAGACAAGAGGGACATACACATGCTGTCAACAACATCAAGTACTGAATTTGTTGATACCGGAAGAAAGGATCGGAAGACTGGGGAGTCAATAAAAAGAAACAAAATGTATACTGGACTACAACAGATATATGGGTGGAGTTGACAAAAATGATCAGCTGACAGGGTATTACAATTTTATCCGGCGATGCAAGAAGGTATGGCAGAAGGAGTTCTTTTATTTACTGAATGCCATGTTAATTAAGGGGTACATAATGTACAAGAAATTTTCCCCAGAAAGAAAGAAGATGACGCACTTGAAATTCCAACGAACTGTAGTTAAAGAACTTGTAACGACCAGTGAAAAAATAGATGATCTTCCACAGCATAGCCAAAAATGGCAATCGACAAAATTGGATCCATGCCAACGACTGCAAGGCAAGCACTTTCCATCAAAAATACCAAGAACACCAAAGAAGCTGTACCCTACCTGAAGATGTGTGGTGTGCACAAAGAAAGGGAAGCGTAAGGAATCGACCTACTGGTGTGCAGATTGCGGCAAGGGCCTGTGTGTAAATAAATGCTTCTCCGAATAACATTCAAAGATGAAATACGGGATGCCCAGATCACCGAATACAAGTGATAGTGACACAGAAGAGTAAATCGCTTGACAGGTGCAGATTCCCAGTATTGAGATTGAGATGGTGGAAATAGTCAGCATTGCGTGTCTATTGGACACCATGGCATGTTTTATAGTTGCTGTTTCCCAGTGTGGGAAGCCATGGGGTGTCCATTAGACACCATGGAATGGTTAATTGGTATAGATTCCTGGTATCGAGACCGAGATGGATGAGTGATCGAGATGTAGGATAGGTGGGAAATGCTGAGTGCTGCATCCCGGAATGGACTGCACAAGACTTCCCTCTATCATAGTCAGCATTGCGTGTCCATTGGACACCATGGCATGTTTTATAGTTGCTGTTTCCCAGTGTGGGATGACATGGGGTGTCCATTGGACTCCATGGAATGGTTAATTGGTATAGATTCCCGGTATCGAGACCGAGATGGATGAGTGATCGAGATGTAGGATAGGTGGGAAATGCTGAGTGCTGCATCCCGGAATGGACTGCACAAGACTTCCCTCTATCATAGTCAGCATTGCGTGTCCATTGGACACCATGGCATGTTTTATAGTTGCTGTTTCCCAGTGTGGGAAGACATAGGGTGTCCATTGGACACCATGGAATGGTTAATTGTGTAGATTCCTGGTATCGAGACTGAGATGGCGGAGTGATCGAGATGTAAGATAGGTGGGAAATACAGAGTGCTGCTTCCTGGAATGGACTGCACAAGACTTCCCTCTATCATAGTCAGCATTGCGTGTCCATTGGACACCATGGCATGTTTTATAGTTGCTGTTTCCCAGTGTGGGATGACATGGGGTGTCCATTGGACACCATGGAATGGTTAATTAGTATAGATTCCCGGTATCGAGACCGAGATGGCGGAGTGATCGAGATGTAGGATAGGTGGGAAATGCTGAGTGCTGCATCCCGGAATGGACTGCACAAGACTTCCCTCTATCATAGTCAGCATTGCATGTCCATTGGACACCATGGCATGTTTTATAGTTGCTGTTTCCCAGTGTGGGAAGACATGGGATGTCCATTGGACACCATGGAATGGTTAACTGGCGTAGATTCCCGGTATCGAGTCCGAGATGGCGGAGTGATTGAGATGTATGATAGGTGGAAAATGCTGAGTGCTGCATCCCAGAATGCTGCCCATAAAAACAAAACAATGCAAAATACAGTTTTTCATATCAAGTTTTTATTCAAGTACAGTTAAATGTGGATTATTTAGAATAATGCATATCATTTCTAAGAATAAGAACTTTATAAACTGCTGCCAATTAGAAATGATTTCCTGTTCTCTTTAATCCAACTGTGGTTCCAGTTTGTACCAAAAGCACTATACTGTTATATACTGTGCCTAACCTTGTTTTATAGGGGGTCTCCAGGGTTGAACTAGTGGAACCAGCCCTGGTGGTAAGTGCAAACAGTGTGGGGAAGTGTATACAGAATAGGGGCTGCTGTGAAAATGTTTGTTGCATATTGTCTATGCTACTAGAAGGGGAAAAAGGGGGATTACAATGTCTCAGAAAGCTGTATCCAGGTTAGCCTTGTTACTAACAACCCTGTCCTCCACCCGTGTCAGTACACATGCCCCATAACCTGCAACTAGCCATGCAGGCAGGAGTAGTAGCCCTTGAGATAGCACCACCTAGGGGATACATAAGTGTGGGATGACATGGGAAGGCTGAACAACATGTACTGCTTTATTCATGCTAGGTCATCAAACATGACTACTGCAAAATACCTTTCCTATTTGGTAACCATCAGTTTCTCAAACCACCAATAACATAATGTTTTCATGAGATCTTGTGCCTCAAATGCATAATTTTGCTCTAAGTGCCACTATTAGTAATCACTCTTAAATGTTTTTTATTTCCTGGAAGATACCAGACATGTTGTCTTTGCCAGCAAATGTCAGGAATTGACACTACTACCTGTCATAGATTGGATACACTTGATGCTATAATATGTATGTTTCTTAATTCAGATATGCAGTGTCCAGAAGACTGTATGGATCTGTGGACACTCTTTTGTGCATTGGGCGAGGGATTGGGAGTGGTCTCAAACTGGGGACCAGTGTTGACCTTGATACTCCAGTCAATGTTCATTGGTTAGGTGAAAGGGGTATCGTTGGGATCAACTGGTGCCAATGTTGCGACGGGAGTGCCTGAGGGGATCCAAACCAGATGTCATCGTCATCCACCTGGGAGGCAATGATTTAGGATTGAAGACACCAGTGATGCTGCTTAGGAAGATGAAGGAGGACATCGCCTTGATCAAGCACAAATCGAAAACCATGATCCTTTGGTCCCATCATCCAGCGTCAGCAGTGGAGAGATGTTTCTGATAAGAAGAAAATGGACAGAACAAGGAAAGATCAACGCACAGAGATGAGGGGCATTCATGAGAGGATTGTCAGCAGGCGTGATCAAGCATGATGGCATCATGTCTCTCTTCCAGAACTGTATCGGCAGGTTGGTGTCCATAACGGATCAGGGAGCGATATGTTCTGCAGTGACATCAAGAGGCTGTAGCTCAATCCTATAGGTATGCAATTTATAGATGCAGTGGCGGGGAATGTACAGTATATAATCCAATGGACTATAACTTTCAGGTTGTCATTGGTATAATGTCATTAAATTCTGTGTTTCAGATTGGAGTATATAGGCTAAAAGTCTTTAAAGCGAAGAGCGTTATACGGATATCGTTCCGATACCCTATCGACTGTCGTCGAGATTAGTCTTCCATATGACAATCACTGTAATCTATATACACAGTCGTTGTACGAAATATGTCCCTGAGCTTCAGAAATACTCATGCAACAGTCAGAATGGGAAATAAATTGGAAATAATAAGTGCATAGGTAGGTTACTCATGTGATGTCACTAACGGTAAGTTACAGTTTAGCTTAGGTTTTGAGATGTGTGTATTGATGTACAGTATGTATTCATGTTTAAAAATTAATTCAGGGTTTGACCTCATGAAACTGCTAACAGTGTTAGTCAGCTGGGTACCTCAACAGTGATTCACTTGCTACCCATACCTAGCAAAGGGGTGGTGTACTTTTGTTTTACCTTTATTTATTTATTTATTTTACCTTTGTCATACCAGGAGAGAAACACTGCAATGATGCTATATTACAACATTTTACATCTTGACTTCCTATGATACTACTCAACTGATACTTTCTGGGATTACGGTAAGAGACAAACTAGTTTGTCTAACAGGCTGTGGAAACCTTGCGGTGTTAACATAAATAGCCTTGTAGACCTACTAGTACGCATTGCACCACAACAAACTTCACCTTCACCGTCTCATCAGTTGGAATGAATTATAATGCATGGACTAGTTCTGAACACTCCAAGAGATGACTTAATGTGAGGGTGAGCTACATTATTTTGGTTAAATTAAATATCACAGAGTATGTAAAATGTTGATGCAATGGTGTAGCATAGGGTAAGATCAGACAGTTTTTTATCTACAGGTCACAAGCCTGAAGACGATATATAGTATTTATAATAGGTGAAGGATAGGGCTTTTCTCCACAGGTTTTAGAATAGGGAAAGGATAGGGTTTTTCTCCACAGGTTTTAGAATAGAGAAAGGGTATGGTTTTTTTACACAGGTTTTAGAACAGGGAAAGTATAGGGTTTTTCTCCACAGGTTTTTTTGAATAGGGAAATGGTAGGGTTTTTCTCCACAGGTTTTAGAATAGGGAAATGATAGGGTTTTTCTCCACAGGTTTTTGAAAAGGGAAAGAATAGGATTTTTCACCACAGGTTTTAGAACAGGGAAAGGATAGGGTTTTTCTCCACAGGTTTTTTGAATAGGGAAATGTTAGGGTTTTTCTCCACAGGTTTTAGAATAGGGAAAGGATAGGGTTTTTCTCCACAGGTTTTTGAAAAGGGAAAGGATAGGATTTTTCTCCACAGGTTTTTGAATAGGGAAAGGATATGATTTTTCTCCTCAGGTTTTAGAATAGGGAAAGGATAGGGTTTTTCTCCACAGGTTTTAGAATATGGAAAGAATAGGTATTTTCTCTGCAGGTTTTAGAATAGGGCCCCACCAATAGAGATTTAGCTTGTGATCCCCCTCTTCTCTATCCATCCTACGGGATCCAACTCTCAGGGCCTCGCCTTACTAAAACGCATAGGCTCTCCTTGGCTGTGCCTTCACCACTAAATATCTTTAATGCTATCAAATTTGGGTCGACCTGGATCGGAAAGCTACTGATAAGCTGCATTAATCCAGCAACCCCACTGGCCCCTGGGCTAATTGAGTGGCTCCTTTTGAGGTACATCATGTCAGGCGCCCTATGGCTCCTTTTACTGCCCCTTCTTCTGCTGATACCAGCTGCCCAGCATTAGACACCTGAACTACCATCATGTTTGGTCTACAATGGCACCCTGTGCTGTAAACCACATGGCAACTTATCCTTTAATTGCCTCCGTGATTCCAAGTACCAGTACCTCGAACCCTGCTCTTGGACCACACATACCAGTAGTACTTATAACACTCCCCCACCACAAGGCCCACCTCCCACCATGCAGACTTCTATCTCCTCCCCACCTATTGTGGTAGAGGTACTAGCTCTTGCTACAACAGATCAGCTCTTCTATGGTGGCTACTTTCCAGTCCCTAAAAACATCAGATCTACTAGATGGGAGAAAGGCAGGAATTACAAGCTTATAATTAGCGCTCTTAGGAAAATCCTACTTATCCTCCTGCTTTGTTCAGGCAATGTAGAACTCAACCCTGGCCCCCCAGAAGCTATTGCTTTGCCAGCAGAACTAGCAAATTTAAAAGGAATAAGCTTCTTGCATATTAACGTATGTAGCCTCCTTAAAAAGATAACCTTAATACAAACCTGGGTAAATCATACCTCTCCTGACATACTTGTGATTTCCAAAACTTGGCTTAGACCCAGCACCACTAGAGAAGTAAACATACCCAACTATGCCTTGTTCAGAACTGATAGGCATGCCAGAGGAGGAGGGGTAGCTATCTACGTTAAAGACAAATTTTCTGCCTCCTGCTTATCCTCGGCATCTGTCGCCAGCGAATTCGAATGCCTAATTCTCAAAGTGGAAATTACACAGACTACTGCACTCTGCGTAATAGGATGCTACAGACCACCGTCTGCTGGCCTATAGCTTGTGTCATATTTAAGTGACAAGTTGGGACAGGGGCTGCCAGAAACTATTATTTTAGGAGACCTCAACTTTGACTGGATCTCTAACACAGCTGCCCCCCTTGCATCCTTCTGTGATGAACATGGGCTGACGCAACTTATTACTGAACCAACAAGCCCAAATGTGAAGAACCCCAGTAAAAGTACACTTTTGGATGTGCTAATGGTGAGCAAATCTCATCTCTTCTCCCACGCTGATGTCTTCTTCTCAGACGCCAGCGACCATTGTTTTATTGCGGGAGTAAGATCCACCAACAACCCAGCATCCATCAGCAAGTTCTCTATGAAGAGATCCAGGTGCAACTTCAATGAACATGCCTACCTAAACAAGCTTAAGTACTCCCCTGAGTGGCAAGATTTCTACCTGGCCAAAACGATTACGTCAGCTTACAATATCTTCCACAACATTCTATCAAGGGCCCTTAATAAGTATGCTCCCCTTATTAAAGTTCAAACTAGGACCAAAACCTGTAAATGGCTCACCCCTCAGATCAAGTCCTTGCTTCTAGAAAGAGATAAGCTCTGGAAAAAAGCATGCAGACTGAACACTGCAGAGGATTGGAACCAGTTCAGGAGACTACGAAATTTATGCACCAAAACAACCAGAGAATCAAAGGCCACCTTCTTCAAATCTGAACTTGACTCTGCCACAAAGAGCCCAATAAAGCTCTGGAACACAATCAGTGATCTGCTAGGCCACTCCCCAGGAAATTCACTCCCGACCAAGATTATCTCTGGCAACGTGACTATAACCGAAAAGATGGATATACTTGACGCATTCAATAACCAATTTGCTACTGCAGGCATGGCATTTGATAACTCCCCTGCAAACATACTTCGCTCCCAGACTGCCAGCCAACTGCCTGAAACTCCGATAGCCTCGCCGCCTTTCTCACTTCAACCTGCCATACTGAAAGAGGTAGAGGACCTCTTGCATCAGTTGGATACTAGAAAAAGTGCTGGGGCCGACTCCCTTGACCCTTACTTCCTAAAAATTGCCTACCACATACTAGCAATACCCGTCACCCACCTTTTTAACTTATTCCTGTCTCAGGGCACCTTACCACCTATATGGAAGACAGCACATGTCATACCACTGTTCAAATCAGGTGACCGTGGCGATCTCAATAACTACAGGCCAATTTCCCTCCTTCCGGTCCTGTCAAGCTCCTAAGAAAATTGTAAATGCACAGCTGAGGACTCACCTTGAGTCTAGGAACTGCTATATCCTATGCAGTCCAGATTCAGAGCTAAACATAGCACTATCTCAGCCCTGGCCAAAGTTACTAATGACTGGCAGCGTAATCTTGAGAGCAAATACTTTATTTGTGCTGTTTTCCTTGATCTAAGCAAAGCTTTCGACACCATCGACCATAGTCTGCTCCTCTCCACCCTTCAAACCATAGGTGTGGACCCCTCCTCTCTGCGTTGGTTCACTGACTATCTTACAGGGTGCCTTCAACAAGTTAAAGCCGAGGAGGCCTGTCCCCTAAAAACTCTGCAAAGAGGGTACCTCAAGGTTCTATATTAGGGCCCTTACTTTTTGCAATCTACATTAATAACATCAACTACTGTATAAAAAGCCAACATCCATCTGTTTGCAGATGATACAGTTCTCACGTGAGTCGCCCAACACCTGAAGCTGCCTGCAATGACCTACAGTCAGAATTCAACCTTTTGCAAAGCCAAATCCTCCAAAAAAGCTACTCCTTAATGCCAAAAACTAAAGCGATGGTCCTCTCTCCTTTTATCCGTACAGCTAACCCTGTGTCCAGTGGGACAGTTCCCAAATTACCACAGTTCTAGGTGAAAACTAGAATTTGTTACAAAATTCAAGTATCTGGGAGTTTGGATAGACCAAAGACTCTCCTTCATTGAACATATCGAGGACTTGCTAAACGACTTCGGCAAAGGCTTGGACTGTTTTTTAGAATCAGCCAATTTCTCACCAGAGATGCCAAGAAACAACTGGTCCAATCCATTTTCCTATCATTGGTTGATTACGCTGACTTCCTCTACAGCCAATGCCCCAACTCTTATACGGCTAAACTGGACACACTCTACCATCAAGCACTGAGGTTTATAACGGACTCCCCTTCGACACACATCACTGCACCCTATATGCGGCAGTGGGATGGACATCACTAAAGTTCAGGCGCCACAGAAATGCCGCTCTCTGGACCTATAGAGCCATCTCTAATAAGCTGCCTTACTATATCTCCTGCTGTCCTCCCTGAGTATAATTGGGAAACACGCATTAGAAGTTACTCCAGCTATTACACTTACAGTACCCAAGCAAAATCCGCTTGACGGGGCAGCCATAAGCTTATGCTACCTACCTTATGGAAAGATCTACAAAAACCCTCAAATTAAGCACTCTAATCGGTATAAATGATTTCAAAGATGCTTTATTTCCGTACAATCAGAGAAGTATGTAACTGCTTCACCCACTCAGACCCAGTACCGGTGTCTGCACTGGTATATAGCCACGCCTAGACCCAATTTTAAGTACTGACCCCCCCAGCTTGCTCCTCACCAGCCTAATTGTTCTCTCTCTTATCCCCGTCTTATCAACACTAGGCCCATCCATCCCCTTATTCTTCCTTTCCCAACCTCAGGTAGGAGCTCACTACCCTGGGTTGTGACATCCTACCATGCCCCGTACTTTATAGCATTCAATCCCGGGGCTCACACATACTCCTTTTCTCCATCCACCTTCTCTACATCCAGCTTTACCAACTCCTTTCTGTGCACCGTGCCCTCCTAGCCTTTCTCCCCCTACTTCCCCCTCTCTCTCTTCCCCTACCTTCACCTCTACCTGGTGTATATTTTTATTTTTATTTTTTTCTTCTGTTACTTCCTCCTGCAACCTTAGATAACCTGCTTTATCTTCCTATAGACACTTCTATGTATGTAAATACCATGTAATCTGTATAATATCTGTATAATTCTATGTACATATGAACTTCTTTTTCTTCCTCTCTGTAAAGAGTATTATCTGTATTGCCTTGTAAATACCTGTGTTGACCTGTATATACAATTGTTCATGCTCCACCCAGGTCCATCTTGCAAATGAGCTTCTGCTCAACGATGAACGCCTGGTTAAATAAAGACTTGATTGATTGATTGAAATGAGAGGGTTTTTTGCCACATATTTCTGGCATTACCATGTCTGCTGGAATGCTCTTTGTGTATGATGATCCATACACTTGAAAAAGTTTCACATCAGTGAAATGTGGACCACTGATGGTAAATGCTAATGGTAATAAAAAATAGTAAACTATTTTGGTTTCTTTCATACTGTATAGTACACTGTATAAGATACTGTATGGTGGCCTAAATACACAACGCTTTCGTTAACACCTTACTTAATTTGCTGTCCTCACTGTAACCGTGAGATACTGAAGAAACTAGGTCCATTTTCTATTAATTATATAAAACTCATGGTGAAATCTAGATTTAGTAGTTGCCGTATTGGTCCTTGCAAGAATAGATCCAGAAGCAAATGATTTGATACCTTTTAATGGACCAACATAGATGTAACAAGAAGAACAAAGTGCTCTAGCTTTCGGACCAACCAGTCCTTCTTCAGAAGCTCATGGCAGTTGTTTAGAAAATATAATACTTATAACAGCTAGATAATGCAGAGAAAAACAGAAAAAAATCCCCATTGGTTTAAAATAGACATTAAAAAAAAACAAAAAACACAGAAGATGATGTCAGAGTAGTTTAACAGTACAATACTGCCTTCAGTCCGAAAGAACCTTGGGTACAGATGTGCTTGATGGAACATACATACAAAGAATCCTACTGCATATAAATTTAATTGACATAAGATAACACTGCTGAAGCAGATAACTCCTAAATCAAGCTATGAGTGTCACAGTTAGTATAAGGATGTGATTACTGAAAGGCAACCCCCACCCAGCTTAAAGACAAACTCAGATAGTTATAGTGCTCATAAAATTACAATGTTAGCATTAAAGACAAGAATTACCAGTAAAGTTATCTTAAAAACATCAGTGCACACTGTGTGATGTGTAAAACCTAGCTGGACCTGTCACCCAGCTGTATTCTCAAGCTAAATAAAAGGCCCAAGAAATTTCAAAACCTCAGGACTATATAAATGATAATTTAAATATAAATTGATAATATTAGTGTCAAACAAAAACTCTAGTCGAGGAACCTCAAGGAATTAAGACCATGTAGCCTGATATGTACTGATGTCAATATATACTGAGAATATAGCAACTTGATGTAACACAAGTGTCTAAGGAATCTGAAAAGATAAAATGTAATTTCTCCTCCTCTTCATACAAACAATACAACCTAACCCACCCACATCACAATAATGTGGGTGGGGAATCTATAACAAAAGGAGATGTTGTCTCTCTCTCTCCCCCCTCCTTTTTTTTTCTCTCTCTCTCTCTCTCTGTCTCTTTCCACAGACACACACACACACACACACACACACACACACACACACACACTCTCTCTCTCTCTCCTAGTGAACCTATATTAACTTCAGTCACTGCAATAGTTCCCCAAAGGAATACAACTTGTCATGAAATCCTGAGTAAAAGGTCTTATGTCTCATAATATCTACAGAGTAAAACAGTAACACTATTTAACCGTACTACTATCTGCAAAGTAACATTTCCAAGGATACTAGATAGAACTACCATGAAATAAACCTGTCACCTCCCAGGATAAGATAACTAGAAGTAAATATAAACTATATGTGTAAGACCAGAGGTCTAACATACCTACACATCCACAAATTACTACAATATTAGCCTAATTTAAAAAGATCTGTGCAGGACCCCCAAGCAAATGAGATCACACACCCCAATAGGGAAAGGGTAGGGTTTTTCTCCACAGGTTTTAGAATAGAAGCAGTTTGATACAGAAAATGATTGAACGATAGCCACCATCTTATTTTTGGTCATGTGACCCAGGGAATGTAGATATGGGTACAGTCTGGGCCTTCATTTACTTATTCACTTCCCTAACATGTAAAACAAGCTGCTTTTTACTTTTCATTTTTGAATTTATTGGCTTGCACCTCATAATGCAATAGGTGGACACCCCACTGACATGAATGGGCATACCATGGGTGGTTGGATATGGCACCCTTTCTATCTGCAGTTGGGTCTGTAATGAGAAATTAGGGATCAGAAATTTCATCCAAGCCCTGCAGATGTAAGAAAAGGTGTAATGCCTTGGCATTTACCCCTTTTATAATATAGTTATCCCTACAAATGTGTAACTGAAGCAGTTTGACAGAAAATGATTGAACGGTAGCTGCCATCTTATTTTTGGTCATGTGATCAAGGGGATGTAGATATGGGTACAGTCTGGGCCTTGATTTACTCATTCACTTCCCTGTCATGTAAAACAGGCTACATCTTACTTTTACTTTCTGAATTTATTTGTATGTAACCCATAATGCAATAGGTGTGCCCCTCACGTGCCAGCATGGCCTTCCTTAGGTGCTTGGGTATGGCACCCCAGCTATATGGTGGTGGGTCTATAATGTGAAATTAGTGATCATAAATTTCATGCAAGTCCCCGCAGATGTAAGAAAATGTGTAATCCATTGACATTTACCACTTTTATAATGTAGTTATCACAATAAATGTGTAACTGTAGCAGTTTGATACAGAAAATGATCAAATGGTAGCCACCATCTTGTTTTTGGTCTTGTGATGCAGGGGATGTAGCTATGGGTACAGTCTGGGCCTTAATGTACTCATTGTCTTCCCTGTCATCTGAAACGGTCTACTTTTTACTTTTACTTTTTTAATTTATTGGCATGCACCCCATAATGCAATAGGTGGACGCCCCATTGGCCATCATGGGCATACCATGGGTGGTTGGGTATGGCACCCTGGCTATCTGCAGGTGGGTCTGTAATGTGAAATTAGGGATCAGAAAATTCATCCAAGCCCTGACAGATGTAAGAAAAGGTGTAATCCATTGACATTTACCACTTTTATAATGTAGCTATCCTTACAAACATGTAACAGAAGCAGTTTGATACAGAAAATGATTGAACGGTAGCCACCATCTTGTTTTTGGTCATGTGACCGAGGGGATGTAGCTTTGGGTACATTCTGGGTATTGATTTACTCATTCACTTCCCTGTCATGTAAAACAGGCTACTTTTTACTTTTACTTTTTGAATTTATTGGCATCTGCCCCATAATGCAATAGGTGGACACCCTGTTGGCCAGCATGGACATACCATGGGTGGTTGGGTATAGCACTCCGACTATCTGCATGTGGGTCTGTAATGAAAAATTAAGGATCAAAAAAATCATCCAAGCCCCTGCAGATGTAAGAAAAGTTGTAATCCATTGAGATTTACCTCTTTCATAATGTAGTTATCACAATACATGTGTAACAGAAGCAGTTTGATACAGAAAATGATGGAACAGAAGCCGCCATCTGATTTTTGGTCTTGTGACCCAGGGGATGTAGATATGGGTACAGTCTGATTCTTGATTTACTCATTCACTTCCCTGTCACGTAAAATGGTCTACTTTTTACTTTTACTTTTTGAATTTATTGGCATGCACCCGATAAAGCAATAGGTGGACACCCTGTTGGCCAGCATGGACATACCATGGGTGGTTGGGTATGGCACCCCGGCTATCTGCAGTTAGGTCTGTAATGAAAAATTAAGGATCAGAAATTTTATCCAAGCCCCTGCAGATGTAAGAAAAGTTGTAATCCACCGAGATTTACCACTTTTAGAATGTAGTTATCCCTATAAACATGTAACAGAAGCAGTTTGATACAGAAAATGATCAAATGGTAGCTGCCATCTTGTTTTTGGTCATGTGACCCAGGGGATGTAGATATGGGTACAGTCTGAGCCTTGATTTACTCGTTCCCCTTCCTTGTCACATAAAACAGGCTACTTTTTACTTTTACTTTTTGAATTTATTGGCATGCACCCCATAATGCAATAGGTGGACACCCCATTGGCCAGCATGGACATACCAGGGGTGGTTGGGTATGGCACCCTGGCTATTTGCAAATGGGCCTGTAATGTGAAATTAGGGACCAGAAAATTCATCTAAGCCCCTGCAGATGTAAGAAAAGGTGTAATACATTGACATTTACCACTTTTATAATGTAGTTATCACAATAAATGTGTAGCAGAAGCAGTTTGATACAGAAAATGATTGCACGGTATCCACCATCTTGTTTTTGGTCATGAGACCTAGGGGATGTAGCTATGGGTACAGTCTGGTCTTTGATTTACTCATTCACTTCCCCTTCATGTAAAACAGGATACATCTTACTTTTCCTTTCTCAGTTTATTGGTATGTAACCCATAATGCAATAGGTGGACACCTCATTGGCCAGCATGGGCATACCATGGGTGGTTGGGTATGGCAACCCGGCTATCTGCAAGTGGGTCTATAATGTGTGAAATTAGGGATCAGAAAATTCATCCAAGCCCCGACAGATGTAAGAAAAGGTGTAATCCATTGACATTTATCACTTTTATAATGTAGTTATCCCTACAAATGTGTAACAGAAGCAGTTTGATACAGAAAATGATTGAACAGAAGCCGCCATCTTGTTTTTGGTCATTTGACCCAGGGGATGTAGCTATGGGTACAGTCTGGGCCTTGATTTACTCATTCTCTTCTCTGTCATGTAAAACAGGCTACTTTTTACTTTTACTTTTTGAATTTATTGGCATGCACCCCATAATGCAATAGGTGGACACCCCATTGGCCAGCATGGGCATACCAGGGGTGGTTGGTTATGGCACCCCGGCTATCTTCAAGTGGGTCTGTAATGTGAATTAGGGATCAGAAAATTCATCCAAGCCCCTGCAGATGTATGAAAATGTGTAATCCATTGACATTTACCAATTTTATAATGTTGTTATCCCTACAAACGTGTAACAGAAGCAGTTTGATACAGAAAATGTTTGAATGGTGTCAGCCATCGTGTTTTTGGTCATGTGACCCAGGAGATGTAGCTATGGGTACAGTCTTTGCCTTGATTTACTCATTCACTTCCCCGTCATGTAAAACAGGCTGCATCTTACTTTTCCTTTCTCAATTTATTGGAATATAACCTATAATGCAATAGGTGGACACCCCATTGGTCAACATGGGTATACCATGGGTGGTTGGGTATGGTACCCCAGCTATATGCTGGTGGGTCTATAAAGTAAAATTAGTGATCATAAATTTCATCCAAGCCCCGGCAGATGTAAGAAAAGGTGTAATCCATTGACATTTACCACTTTTATAATGTAGTTATCACAATAAATGTGTAACAGAAGCAGTTTGATACAGAAAATGATTGAACTGTAGCCACCATCTTGTTTTTGGTCATGTGACCTAGGGGATGTAGCTATGGGTACAGTCTGGGCCTTGATTGACTCATTCTCTTCCCTGCCATGTAAAACAAGCTACTTTTTACTTTTCCTTTTTGAATTTATTGGCAGGCACCCCATAATGTAATAGGTGGTCACCCCATTGGCCAGCATAGACATACCAGGGGTGGTTGGGTATGGCACTCCGGCTATCTGCAAGTGGGTCTATAATGTGAAATTAGGGATCAGAAATTTCATCCAAGCCACTGCTGCCATAAGACAGGGTGCAATCCATTGACATTTACCACTTTTATGATCTAATGATCTCAATAAATGAGTCACAAGCATTTTGACACAGAAAATGGCTGAATGGTGTCAGCCATCTTGTTTTTGGTCATGTGACCCTGGGTAGGTAGCTATAGGTGCAATCTGGCCCTTGATTTACTCATTCACTTCCCTATTTCTTACTTTTTCTTAATGGATTTTGTGACGTCTACCCCATAATCCAATAGGTACCCCCCATAGGCAAGAATGGCCCTACCATTGGTGGTCCGTTCTGGTCACTCTCATAATCTGTAGGTGAGAAACCAATGTGAAATTTGTGTTTATATAAAGAATTTGTAGCCTGAAAGTGAAAATTAGTTACATTTTAGACAACAATTTTTATCAGTGATGCAACTGATTTTAACGTTTTTACAAACTTCAATATTTTTTGCGAACACAAATTCGCAAAAACAATCGAAATTTCACTAAATAAACATATATATCTCCAAATGTCTTTGTTGGAAAAGTTATATTTTCATTTTGAATTATAGTTGTGTTAGTTTCTTACTACCCTGACAAAAAAAGTTTACCAGGGAATTAAGAAAAATTATGTAATAACGTCATAACCGATAAGTGTACAAACCCAGTGAAAAAACCTCTGGCAGCAGGGATATGCAATTTTCAGAAAAACCTTGGCAGTGTAAGGGTTAAGTCTCTGTTTGTTTATGGTATGAAATAAGCCCAGATCATGAGCTTTTATGTTGGATCTATTACTAGATGCCACAGAGTCTGTCAGATTGTGGTAGGAGGGCTCTCTCTTCTCCCTTGGGATGCGGCTGCAGGATACTACCCTGAAGACCCCATAAGTGACATAGGGCCCTATAGCTACAAGGACATCTTGGGATCCAGACTTGATGTATGAACATATTTCCCTGATTAGGGTTGTTCTAGATAATACAGTACAAATGTAGATTTGAACAAGATGCTAAAGGGTGTGCATGCAGCTGTGTATGTACATAGTTATAGGATGTACATAGTGACCATGCTCAGTTTTGGGGCGTGGACCCTGGATTATCCTGGGTATGTGTATGTCTGTCTTACGATCAATGGAAGAAAAGCACAATAAAGAAATAATAAAAAAAAAACTAAAGGCAAGGAGTATAACAAACATCTATGCCCTGTGGAGGTCTTCATCATAGGAACTGTAAAAAAATAACATTGAGTAGTTCGGGGTTGAGTCAGAGAAATATGCTTTTTGAAAAGTTCATGAAAAGAACCATGTACCATGTTTTTTTGTACATTCTTTTTATTCTCCCCTTGCCACAATCAGCCTTGTACATGCGATCATAATGCTCCTAGCACCTACCAGCCACTGCTGCAATCCTGCTGAAGCAGGGAGGACTGTGGCTTATCATAAAAAAGGATCATATTAAAGGAGAACACAGAGCTAGGAGGTAGGTCATGCCCAAAAATGCTCTGAAGAATGAATGTTAAATAGTAATATTGCAAGTTAGCCCCAGACAAAATATATTTGTCAAGACAAATCTTAAATTCAGATTTAGTTTTGCTAATAATAATGTCTTCTGGTGATTTTTTCCAGGGACCAACTACTCTAAGTGAAAAAAATACTTCCATTTAATATGTTTGAAATGTTTTCCTGATATTTGCAGAGGATTACCTCTTGTGTTGTATATACTATCCTTAAATTGTAGGCCAAGTTCTGACATGAGAGGAGAATCATGAATGATGTCAAAAAGAAACAATAAATCGTCTTATGCGACGTGTTTCTAAGGGCATTCAATTTAAATTCTGTAATCTGTTTGGGTAAGGGACATCCTTCCAAAAATTTGCTTTGTAAATTTGCATTGAACATTTTCTTCACTTACACAATTATATTTTTCATAGGGGCACCTCAATTGTGAAGTGAACACCAAGTGAGATCTAACATAGGAACAAATAAAGGCAATAAAAGGTTAGCATTACGAGACTGGATGTTTCATTTAATGTACCAGATAACCTTATTTATTGTTTTTATGATATCATTAGTATGTTTATCTTTTCAAAATCATCTGAGTTTATAATGTCCAAGTCTTTTTCATCTGTAGATTTATTTAAAGGTTGATCCCCCAGAATATAAGAGTTTTGAGTATTATGTTTACATAAGTTTATGATTTTGCATTTATTAGGATTTAGTCGCATGCCACACTTAATTACCCAAAGATTATATCTAGGTCACGTTGAAGGCTATCTACATGTTCAGTGTTAAAACAAGGACTACCCAATTTGACGTCATCTGCAAATTTTACTGTATATGATAAAACATTAGCAGCTAGATCAGAAATGAAAACCTGAAAAAAGAGTGGGGCCCAAGACAGATCCCTGGGCACATCACTGAAGACTTCACCTGGGGTAGACAAATATCCATTAATTAGTACTTGCTGAATGTGATGAGACAGCCAATTATTAATCCAGTTTATAATATTTTTATTGAAACTTAAATCTGTAAGTTTTTCAAAAAGGGTTTTATGTGGCATAATATCAAACACTTTACTGAAATCTATATATACAACATCACATGGAATGTTATCCTCCAATAAGGCACTGATATTTTCATAAAAACACAGGCTAGATAAGCAACTATGACCCTGTTTGAAGCTGTGTGGTTCTACATAAACAATATTTAGAATTGAAGTAATGATATCTTTGACCAAACCTTCCAAGATTTTGCAAACAGGAGAAGTAAGGCTAATATCCCTATAATTTTCCCAATCACTTTTTGGGCCCTTCTTATGTAGAGGAATGACATAAGCAGTCCTCCATTGGTCAGGGATGAAGTTATGTTTTAAACAGCCCTCAAAAATAAATGTTAAAAGAACGGTTAGACTGTCTGCAAGTAAATAAAGGATGTGATCAGTGAGATTATATGGACCTTGAGACATTTTCCCTTTTTGATCCTTCAATCTAAGAA
Organism: Neoceratodus forsteri; assembly: GCA_016271365.2. Taxonomy (NCBI): domain Eukaryota; kingdom Metazoa; phylum Chordata; order Ceratodontiformes; family Ceratodontidae; genus Neoceratodus; species Neoceratodus forsteri. Next base: position 841,465,578 of record CM057459.1, on the reverse strand, counting down.
GTATTTACTCAGTAGAAAATGTAGGAGAGTCAATGTCATCCTCTACATTTAGGAAATGAGTATTTCTATTAGGAGTGAAAATATTACAGAATTTGTCATTAAATATATTTGCCATAGTTTGCTGATCCTGAATAATACCCCAAAGCATAACAGTGGCCCCAAATGACTATCTTGTCTCTTTAGAGAATTTAAATATGAATAAAATAGTTTACTGTTATTTTTATTAGCCAACACAGCAAAACTAAGTTCCCAACTTTTTTTAGCCTTCCTAAATTTGGACTTGCATTTTCTCTGTATGTTAAGAAAAATATTCCAGTTAGTGTCAATTCTATTTATTATTAAGATTTTATCTTTTTTTTTCTTTAAGTTTACTAGTTTTTTGATCGATTTGTTGAACCATTTTGGGGGGATGTTTTTTATTATTATATTTTAATTTAGTTGGAATATAAGTATCACACAGACTAGTAATTTTCTGTTGGAAGAAATGTCAACAATCCTTAATCAACCTATTATCAATTTTGTTTTTTCAGTCAGTGTTAGACAGATAATTTTTTATTTCTGTAATGTTGGCTTTATTATAAAGAAAAATTTAAGTTATATCAAATTTTGGGGAATAGTTAATAGTTAGCTCAAATTCAATAGTATTATGATCGCTTGTAGCTATGGGGAGGACATAATACAATTATTAATAGATATTCAGCACCACGTATGAGGTCAAGGATATTATTGCCTCTACTCGGAGTGGAAACATATTGTACAAGGTGCAATTGACTACATACAGAAAGACATTTTTTACTTGTTCCAGTATTTGCTGAGTAATTAACCCAGTCGATACCATTTAGGTTGAAATCTCCTGTAATAAGGAGATTGCCTAAAGTCCCTGCATTTTTGAATTCAAGAAACATGGCATCAAATGTATTAGAAGGACAATCAGGTGGATTATAGCAAGTACCAATTATTAACGAATTGGTTGGATAGATTCTAACCTTAACCCAACATGATTAAATAGTTAAAGAATGTGTTTTAATACAATTAGTTATATCTAAGGAAGATATGTCATTATTAATAATAGCTATGCCACCACCATGCCTGCAACTACTGTTCAATTTGTATATAATGTAATGTGAGAGACAAAAATCTAAAGCAGACTTATCATCCCACCAGGTGTCAGTTACACATATTATATCAATTTTGTTTGGAAATATCCTGATCTTAAATTCATTCACTTTATTCTTGAGAGATCTAGCATTAAATGAAATAAATTTGATATTAGAAGTGATATTCTGAGTACTCTTAGAAACATTAGGTTTTAGAGAAGTAAGAATTTTCACCTTCTCCCCCTGTGCAATTAGTTTAAATGTAAGTTAATGAAAGTATTCAAATGCTGACTGAGCATGGTGCTTCCCCTATGACTGAGATGCAGACCATCCTGACAAAACAGTTCTCAGTGAGTCTCAAAATTTTCCCAAAGAGTAATACATTAGAGATGTTGCTTAAGACACCAGGAACAAAACCAGTTATTAATCATTTTAATTGTGTGATTCATAAAGTGAGACACCCTGGGAACAGGGAGGATTTCGGAGAAGCAGATATCACAATCAAGTTCAACAAGTATGTTAGAGAGAGCTACAAAATCTTGTTTAATAGTGCCAACAGAACTGTGGCTTATGTCATTAGTACCTACATTTATTATGACCAATGGTCTTGTGCCAGTATCAAGAAGAATATTTTTGATCATGGTTGTGATGTCAGATATAGTTGACTCTCTGAAACTAGAGCATGTCCTATTAGCTTTATCAGTTTTGCATACTGCTCTATCAGTATGTTTGATCATTGAATCCCCTAAAATGAAAATTTGTTTAGGGTCATGAGCTGCAGATGGGTCAGTTTCCAAATTTGGGTCTAATGACATAGTAATAGTATGTGAACAGGATGGAAGCACTGACATAGGGATACTGACGTTAATAAAATCTGATGGAACAGAGACAGACCTAAGAATATTACTGCTTATTGATGCATTAATAGAAGTGATAGAAGGGGAGCTATTTATTGACACAGGAGGAAGAAGTATTAGCCACCAAAACTGAATTACAATTAGTAGAACATGGATCTAATGAATCATTAGTATGCACAGATTTCCCAGGAATCACACTGGAGGTGTCATCAGTTGTAGCAATAATAGAAACAGACACCTCATGGCAGGCAGAAGGGTCTAGTTCTGGGACAATGGAATCAAACCTATTCAGTAACTGAAGAGAAAAATCTTGAGCATTTCTACCTTTATTTTAGCTGCCCTCAAATGTTTTTGCTAGTGACCATTCGTGCCTAAGAAAATCAGACAACTCATCATCCTAATGTCTTCCTGCTTGCTAGATCTCCCATCGATGTACTAGCAGAAGCAATATATTCACTAGAGGAAGGAAAAAACAGTTGTGGTGTGGGAACTTCAGGACCCTTATCCTTACTACAACCAGGCTCATTGGATGTTGATGGAGAACTTGATTTGAGTCGTCTGTCCATATCCCTTTGATTTTTTTTAATTAATAAGTCTATCATTGAAGGTAGATATTTCAGCTAACAAATCTTTATTAGTTAAGCACTTACTGCAATAATATTTTTGCTTGGGGAGAGAGAGGCAGTTGCAACAATGCACATGTTGCATTCACAGCATTTGACCCCCCCATTCCCCATAAAGTGTCATTTTAGTGGCATTCATTTTGTTCAATATATTTGTAAATTAATACGTAGTATTCAAAATCCCTAAATAAACATCAGACAGATAATTAATTCAGTGGATTACTTGAAATAGAAAATAACAAAGTACTACACAGGTAAAGCTTATGAGAGCCTAGAAAGAAATTACAAGGGTATATGGTAGGACACCCAAGATTAGTAAGCTAAAAACTGTAGGAAGGAGAGTAAAATGATACACAGATAAACTATTGGAAGTGTTTTCCTGCATAAAGTGACCTGCCACCAGAAGCATCTGCAATGCCTGACACACCAGACACTCACCGAACACAGACATCTCGGCATGTGTCTCCACACGTGAAATGCGCGCTCACCCCACACGTGCTTGCCCCACTTTCTTGAGAGCTCAATTAAAAACACTGCAACCAAGTAGTACCCCTGGTCATGTGATCACCCTAAAAACAAGTGGAACAAATAAAGTGCAGAAAAACTCTATATGCTGGCTCAGGAGTCTTTAAAATGACTTAAACAGATGTTTTACTGTGCCCCACTCCAAGGAAAATAAAAGAGATGCACTAAACACCTTTCTCACCCGTATTGTAGATCACTTAGAAAATGTCCTGAACTACAAATCCCAGACTACGTCTTGCTAGTTGGAAAGCCTAGGACTACAATAGTAGGTAAAACACATATAATTTCATAAACATAAAATGCTTTCTAGCAATACCATTTGCCAGACCTGCCTCACTACATATAGCAGCCCCACAGTATGTGGACAAACGGAGAGAATAGCTCACCCCGCTTGCTTAGGGGCTCAATTAAATACACCACAACCAGGAATTACCCTCGGTCACATGATCACCCTAAAAATGAGTGCAGCAAATAAAGTGCAGAAAAGTGCTATATGCTGGCTCAAGAGTCCTTAAAAGGACTTAAACAGATGTTTCACTGTGTCTCACTCCAGGGAAAATAAAAGAGATTCACTAAACACCTTTTTCCCCTGCATTGTACTTCACTCAGAGAATGTCCTGAACTACAAATCCCAGACTATGTCCTGTTAGTTGGAAAATCTAGGACTACAACAGTAAGTAAAACACATATAATTTCATAAACACAAAATGTTTTCTAGCAGCACCGTTTGCCACACCTGCCTCACTACATATAGAATTCCCACAATATGTGGACAAATGTAGGGAATAGCTTTCCCCGCTGGCTCAAGGACTCAATTAATACACCACAACCAGGAAGTACCCCTGGTCATGTGATCACCCTAAAAACGAGTGGAACAAATAAAGTACAGAAAGGTGTTATATGCTGGCTCAGGTGTCCTTAAAAGGACTTAAACATATGTTACACTAAATGTTTCCTAGGAGCACCATTTGCCAGATCTGCCTCACTGCATATAGCAGTCCTGCAGTATGTGGACAAACATACGGCTTACTCCCCCAGAGGGGCCCTCCTGGGGGGGACTGCATCATCCTTGAGCCCCTGCCCCTTGAATCAGGTTTTGTTTGAAGATGATGGAGTGATATTCCATCAAAGGCATCATGCTCGTGGCCCCTGAGGGGTTTTGCCATATAGTTACTCCCCTGGGATGCAGATGTGCAATGACATATGTGCACACAGTGCTGACATCTGCCACCATCCCACCCCTTCTAGGGCAACACTCTTTGTAATGCCCACAATCTCCACTGGAGGCAACTATAGAGTGATGCAACCGCAGATAGCCACCCCAAGACAGGAGAGCAGTCCTCCAGATGCTCAGTCCTCTCCTGCCCCTGCTGACTACCAGTGTCCTGAGTCCGTTCTCGAACCCGGGTCACCAGCCTGGCACAAGGTGTGGATTCAACACCTCAACCCTCACTGCCACCGGGCCAGCACAAGGTACCTTGTTCAGTGCAACTTTCGTAGCCAGGGTCCCAAATTGTAGCTAATACCTCTGGTCTGACTGTAACCAACTCAGATATTCATAGAGATTACAATGATGTGATGAGTAGGGTAACTGTGAAGCAAACCTTGCAATATGATTTATTAATGTCTTAACCTTATTTAACAACCCCAAGCTAGTTGAATGATAAAATAACAAACCATAATCTACCAAAGGTAAAAGAAAACTCTTCAACAGTAAGAATCTAGTAGATGGAATAAACAGTAAGTTAAGTCAATAAAGAGAAACTAATCATTGATGAACTAATTTTATCATTGTATTGATGTGCTGCTCATATGATAAGAATTCATCTAAAATGTGCCACAGATAATATATAAAGGTTTTAACTTGTTCAATATCATTTCCCTCCAAAGTACACAGCGAAAGGGTAGGGGTCTCACTTAACCTTTTCTTTTGGTTACAAAAAGCATTGTCTTTGCTTTTTTCCGATTCAGAACCCATCCATTATCATTAAACCAATTCTGAATGGCCATAAAATCCTGTGCAGATCTTTACTTACTTCCACAAAATTGGAACCACTCATGAGAATCACTGCATTATCAGCATAAAGAAAAATGTGGGTATTCAAACAAACTAAAGTCAATGAATTTAAAAATAAACTAAATAAAAGGTGACCCAAAACTGAATCCTGGGGAACACCTAGTGAAATGGCAGTCAGGGAGCAAGTTCTATCCTTGACTCTTGTTGACTGGGAGCGACCAGAAAGGTCTTATTAAGAGTTCTCAGCAACAATATGTGATTGACCAATTGAAGTCCTTGTTCAGGTCCTCAAATGCAGCCACAGTAAAAAGAACCTTATCAAGGGCCTGAAGGACTACTTGTGTGAACCTGACCAAGGCCATCAATGTACTATGACCTGAATGGAAGCCATGTTCTGCTGATATTAATAGATCATATTTCATAATATGCTCTATCATTTGATCAAATACAATTCATTCCTATATCTTAGAAAGCAGAGCCAACAGAGAAATTGGGAGATAATTCTTTACACTGTTCATATCCCCAGACTTGAAGACAGGAACCATAGTAGCCTGCTTCCAAATGTCAAGGAACTGGCCAGTGAAACGAGACAAATTAAATGTTTTTTAAGGGGAAAACAAATAATATCAACGGTGATCATTGCAAGCTATAATCCAGCCCATCACTGACTACCGAAGGGTGTGGATTAAATTTTGTCAAGTTGGAGAAGACTTCAAAGTAAAATTTAGATACAGCATGTCTAGCAGGTCTGTACATAATAAATCTTGCACAAAACAGAATCCATGCTGATATAAAGTGCATTCTAGAGTACAACCACTTGCAGTCTCTATACCAACCACTCTAGACACTGATTAATGTACGTGTACGTGTCAATGTAATGATGCAAGATGTGTCTATTGATGTATCACACTCGTTGAAGAGGAAGAAACCTAAGAAAGTTTACTCTTCTGCATTTGTTTCTCATGACAAATCAGCAGTACTTGATCACATGAATTCACCACCAGCAAATCAGTGTGTTGGTGTGGCAAGAATAGCACCATTTGACAATAGTAAAGGAGTAAACTGTTATACGAACATATGAACATAAGAATTTACCAACAGAAAAAAGCCACATGGTCTATAAAGTCTGCTTGAGTGTGCAACTAACACACTTACCTTGCAGCTGCCCCACCCCTCATCCTTCACAACTATCCCCATCTCACCCTGTCCCATTCCCTTTTGAAAATACCCACTGTCATACAGGATGCCACCTCCTCCGGCAGAGTGTTCCATTCCATCACAACCCTCACTGTGAAAAAGTGTCTCCTCATTTCCCTCCTATGCCTTCCCCTCTCCAATATAAGACCAGGCCATCTCATGTCCCTCCCTCTCCTTAGCATAAATATCCCTTCAGTATCTGTCTTGTTTATCCCTTTTAAGTACTTAAAGGTCTTAGTCATATCCCTTCCAATCCCATCTCTGCTGCAGTTATTACATATTCAACTCACTCATCCTCCCCTAGTATGGCCTGTCCTCCAATCCCTGGATGATCTTTGTCACTCTACGTTGTACTCCTTCCAGTAATCTTACATCCTTCTTCAGATATGGGTGCCAGTACTACAAACAATACTCAAGGTGTGGCCTGACCAGTTACCTGTAGAGAGGAAGGATCACTTCCCTGGTCCAGGAGGAGATTCCTCTCGAAATACATCCCAGCATCCTGTGGGCCTTTGCTGCTGCCTTCCTGCACTGCTCTGTATTGTTAATTGTCCCCATAACAATGACTCCTAGATCCTTTTCATCCTCAGTGGTACCTACAGTAGCAGCACTCCTCCCAGCTGGTAACCCCTCCTTGGGTACTTTGCTCTGAAGTGCAGTACGTTGCACTTTTTAGCACTGAACCTCAGCTGCCATGTTTCCAACCACTCCTCCAGTTTGATAAGGTTGTCCTGCAACCCCTGCCATCCTGCTATGTCATATACAACAATCCCCAACTTGGTGTCTTCAGCAAACAGACTGATCTTATTCCTGATGCCATGCAAGATATCCGCTACAAGTATCCCAAACAGCACCGGCCCCAGTACTCAGCCCTGTGGCACCCCACTCATTACAGCCCTTGGAGATGAGAGCTCTCCCCCCCCACACCAGTACCCTCTGCTGTCTCCCTTGCAGCCAATTCTCAATCCATTTAACCATCTCAGCCCTTGCACCCACATATCTCAACTTTTCCCCACTCTCCCATATGGAACTGAATCAAAGGCCTTGCTGAAGTCCAAATATATGACATCCACAGCATGGTCCTTGTCCAATTCCCTCATTACCCAGTCATAATACTCAATTAGATTAGTCTGACAGGATCTTCCCGAGACAAGCCCATGTTAATGATTGTCCTTAAGCCCATTGCCTTCCAGAAAGGTCATCAGCCTCTCCTTCAGGATTGTCTCCATCAGCTTCCCCACAATGGATGTTAAGCTCACTGGTCTGTAATTGCCTGGTTTATCCTTTGGGCCACTTTTATGGAGGGGCACCATGTGGGCCATCCTCCAGTCATGTGGCATGCACCCTGTGTCCATGGAGGTATTGAATAGGTCTGCCAGTGGCCAGCCAGGACCTCTGCCATTTCCTTTGACACCTTGGGATGTATGCTGTCCGTCCTGTTTCCTTATCCAGTGTCAGAGCCCTTAGACCTTCCAATATCCTACCCCCAGTGATCACCTCATCCATTACCCTCTCACCCACCAACCATCCCCACCCCCTGTGATAGTTGACCACCCTTCTCCCTCAAGAATACACAACAGAAGTACTCATTTAGTGCTTCTGCCTGTTCCACCACTTTCTCTGCCCACCCACTGTCGTTCCTGCTCCTCACTATCTGGTCCTTGCAGCTCCTTCTCTTCCATATGTATCTGAAGAATTCCTTTTCTCCACCTTTGATGCCCTGTGCCATCCTCAATTCCCTGGAAGCCTTGGCCACCCTGACTCCCCTGGTAACTTATTTGGACTTCTTCACTACGCCCCTCTATGCACCCCCTTCCCAGATTTCTTGTATCTCCTGAATGCTGCTTTTTTTGCCCTTACCTTTTCTAAGACTTCCCTACTCATCTAGCTTAGTTTCTTAGACCTTCCCTTTTTGCTCTGTGATTTGGTACAGGTCTCAGTAGCCTCCATAAGCCCCAATCTGATTTTTTCCCATTTCTGCTTCGCATCCCAGTGAGGCTGAATTCCTGTCAGGTGCCCTCCCCCAAGATTTCACCCATCCTTCCAAAATCAGCCTGTCTGAAGTCAACCACCCTGGTCCCAGTTCCCACTGCTTCCCTGCTCATGTTGAGTGTGTACCACAATAAGTGATGGTCACTCCCAGCCAGCAGGCCCTCCACCCCCACCTCCCTTATAACCTCCCCATTGGACAGTACTGGATCAAGTGTATTTCCCAAACTAGTCAGCTCGGTAACCATCTGCGCCAGAAAGCTGTTCTAGAAGGCTTCCAAGAGTATCTGTTCCCTGGCACTCAAGGTGGCTGGGGTACCCCAATCAACTCCTGGCAGATTGAAGTCCCCCACGATCACTGTCTTACCTTTCCAGCACACTTTCCTAATTTGTTCTGCAAGCTCCCTGCTCTGGTCCTTCCCTTGAGCCGGTGGCCTGTATACCATGCCCATCTTGAGAGTCCTATTTTTCGTGTCATGGAATTGCATCCACAAGGACTCTGATCTACCCCCCCTTCCCTTGCACACTTTATCCCTTCCCTCACATAAATCACCACCCCTTCCCCTTTCCCTTTGCACCCATCCCTCCTGTAAATCCTATACCTTGGATTATCAGGTCCCAATCCTGGTACTGGTTGGCCCATGTTTCATGATGGCCACTATGTCCACTCTTCCCTCTGCCAATAGAGCATGTAGTTTGGCAATTTTGTTCACAAGTCTTCTTGTATTCAAGGAGACAGCCCTCCAAGATGTTCCCTTTCCCTCCTTTCCCCATTTCACACCCATCTTAACTCTGCCCTTTAACCCTTCCCTGATTCTGGCCCCATTTGAATGAGGGGTAAGCTTGTTTGTCTGCCCTCTCTGGAGACCCCACATCCCAGCTTCCCACTCGCCACCCCACTGTCCAGATTAAATTTACCTTTGTTGCTATGTACTCCTCAATCCTATGTTTTAACAGCCCCGGCCCTTTCCTGATCAAGTGTAATCTGTCCCCTGTGAACAGATCACTATTGTCACAGACACTGCCTCAGCCTCCCACTATCCCATACCCCTTGGACTGACTCCATTCCCACAGCCAAGTGTTGAACTCCTCTATCCTTTTCTTCCTCAGTTTACTTGCACTGAGCACTGGGAGTACCTCAGAGAAGGCCACTGATCCCTATACCTCCTTACATCGCCTTCCTAGTTCCTCAAACTTCTCCCTTACCACTTCTACTGTTTCACCTGCCAAGTCATCATACCCATGTGCACCACAACAGGTTATTTATGCCTTCCCCTCCTTGTGCACTTGAGAATAGATTGTCCTGCCCAACCCTCTGTCAACCTAGGGACGGACTCTACCATATGCGACCACGTCTTTCCCCTTTACTTCCCCATCTGACCCCTTTTAGTATGGAGTCTCCCAGCACAAGTACACTCCCATCATCCTTTCTCTTCTCTCCCCTGATCCATTTTCCCTTGTACCTACATCATGAGTCCACCCTGCCCTGCACATTTGCATCTCTGTCCTTACCCTTTGCATCACCCCCAGTTTCCACTCCTGTCTTGCTCCCTCCGCTAGTGCTCCCCATGTCTGACTTGCCCTCTCCCCCAAAGCACTCCCACTATCATCACCTTCCTTCCCCTTCACACTGGGCCCCCTCCTCTCATCTCCCTACTCTGCTGTGTCTCCCTTGTCCACCCTATTACCTCAACCCCTCTTCCCCTTAACCTTGCCCACTTCCTCTGGCTGAATGTTGTCCCCTGGGCATTCACTACCCCTCCTCTTCCTCCTCCAGCCCCTCTTGGAGATCCCCTCCCTCCTCATCCATCATTGTAGACAACACTTTGAACCTATTTCCTGTCACCACTGTACTTGTGTGCATTGGTTCCTTCCTACTGTCCCAAGACATCCCCTTGCTGCTGACCCCTCTGTACCCTTTGGCCATCTACCCCAACTTCTTCCCATTCCCTGGTTCAAAGCTCATTTTGCTCCTTGGTTCTGAACTCTTGTTACTCCTTGAGGGTGGTCATCCTTCTCCTGTCTTCTTCCCCGATCCCCCTGCCTTCTCTAACTCCCTACCAAGCCACTGCACTTCTGCCTCCATTCTCTTCAAACTGTGACAAATTGGACACCCCCTAACTTCCATAGTATGTTCATCCAAACAACGGTCTCACATCCATTACACCCTTTCTCCCCCACTTTGTCCTCCTATCTTCCTGCTTCCCCCAGTACTATTCTCCCTTCCTCTGCCACCACTCCACCAAATTGGCCAATCCTCCCCATTGTAATCTTCACTAGCATGCCCCATTTTTATACTTCCAGTTCCCACCCTGTTGCTCCTAAATGTCCCTAATACTAACTATAGTGAGAGTGTTCCCCCTTAACCTTCCTTAAGATTCCTTAAATCTCCTTAGACATGAGTATTGTAAAAGAGTACCCCCCAACTTTACTGTAGTTTTAAATTCTGGAATAGAGTTAAAAAATCTAAAATAATAATCATCACTTACTGTATCCCCAGTCCCCCACTCTGCAGCCCTCCAGTAATTACTGACCCTGTGTGTATGTTCCCTACCATTCACCTATTCCATTCCACCCTTCACGTTTTATACTGTAGGCTAATTCCAGAGATTCTTTTTAGCATATATCACTCTATAACAGAAAAGAAATTACAGTCCCACCCTAAGACACTGTAAGATACATATCTACTACTATCCCAGAGCTACATATCACTCTGTAATATTAAAAATAACAATCCCTTCCATCAGGACACATTAATGGATGCACCTCATGGTGCTCTCCACCAATCCCAATGCATTACCACCCCAATAAATGTGGACGAGCTCAGGGTGAAAAGGATGAGGAGGGTGGGTTGGGCTTACCCCAACTCCTGTGAGAGACAATCAGCCTCTTGCACAATAGTGCACCTCATCCCCTGATGCTAATGCTGCAATGCAGGCACGCCTACATATGCCAGAGTTTTTTTAAATGATCAGTGCTTGCAAATCAACAAGTCTCTCTGAGGCATTGAAGAGAGTGATAAGGGGCAGCCAACAACAGCTTCCAAGTTTACACAGCTTAACACCACTTCAGTTAACTCTGTCATGTTATCATGAGCAGGAAGTGTCCGCTGACAATGAACAGTAAGTTGTTACTTCATTTATCATGGGTGTTATCAACACTATAGATGAGGATGTCATTCCACTGAGACAGTACTTCACAGATAATTAAGTGTGCAAGTATACATGTCTGTCACATGGTTACATAGACAGAGAAACCACAGATGACAAGCTCTGAATATCTGTGTATATTCCAGATGACACATCTGTGAAATTTCACAAACTGTTACGAGATGCACAGTGCAGACAGGAATGCCGAAGATGTGGCAGAGCCACAACATGGCCTCTAACAGTCTCTCAGTGCACCACATATGTCATAATTGTACAACAGTGATTTCACTCACATGGGTTAAAAGTGATGAATCCCATTACAGAGTGCATTGCTAGCAAACATATATTTTCTGGTGCACACTTTGGCACTCATGTAATCATTTTTATATGATGGGCCTTCTGTACAGTCTGGCCATTATGTGACATGACGCAGATACAGACATGGGTGGTTAGAGTCTAATGAAGCAGTATGCAACATGAAAGAAAGACTGCCAACAAATCTCAAAGATGCATATGTCATTACACTGAGAAACATGGATCTTACACAGGCCACAGAAGAGTAGCTTATACCAGTATGCCTTACAGCTTTTTTAGCTTACCTGTTCTCAATATGGTACTTTATTGATACATAGCAAAAACAGTGTTATATTACGCTGTTGTAACTCTGTGCATATTAACAGACTACACAGCAGATGTGTCATCTTGCTCCAGGTTGCTGTGCATAATGTGACACTCATGCAAAGCAACATTTATGTGATTTTGCCATAAGGACAGTGAAAAGCATTATCATTTTACTATTTTCTTCTACAAGTAATGCTCTGATTGCTTTGCTGATTTCAATTACAAATGTTAGAGTGGGCTCAAAAAAATAAGGGTGTTGGGCTGTATAAATAAATCAGCAACTATACGCTATCTTGGCTCATGTAGATAGTCCTTATGACACAGTGCTGTAAAAAGAAGTGATACTCACTATTTACAGAAATGACCACTATTATAACATTATTTGGAATGGCAAAAAATATTTGCTATGACATCATCCCACAGCACCTATTCAACAACTACAAAACTATGACCCAGACTTGCAAATATGCATAGATGACTAAAAACATTATTTGTGTTTTGATATACTGCATTCTTTCTCTTGTATCATAGTTATTTTAACAGAATGCAGTTAATACTGTTGATTTCTGCTGAACACGTTATGTATTATCATAAGAAGACAGTGCAGTTTTTACTGTTCTTAACAGTTATGATTTGTCATAAATAATGCCTGCTTGATACATGTTGATTTGATTACAAACAATGTTTCAAAATGTTACATGTGACAATTACATAACAATCAGGTAGTGTTTTTAAATGTTACACCTAGTATGCTACTCATGTTGTGTTCTTGTTCTTTTGTTGGATCACCTTCATTGATTGGTCCAGTGTGGAATTTTCCAATTACATGCTATTACACATCAGACAGCTTTCTGAGGAATATTGCTGTTTACACATCTTAGAAATCTGCAAGCTGTGAACACGTAATTTGTAATACATTATGGCTGTCTTCTTTGTATATTATCTTTTTCATATTTTTTTTTACTATGGAAATACACACTTGGTTTTTCGCCCACTCCAGGAACACAGCCTTAATTTGTTCAAAATACAGTTGGCATTTTTGAAAGGAAAATTTTTAAAATGTATGTTTTGTATTGCTTGTCATTCTTCATAGATATTTAAGATATTATAATTTTAGAATGTATAGTAGAGCATTGCTCTGAATAAAATGTCATCCCTTTCACAATGCTATTGATTCACAGTTCACAACTTCAGGGGATGTGAGTATACTCTTCTGTGGTACATGAGCATTGTGGGATGTGTAGAGAATGTAGAAGTCACATTCATTCTGAAAGCCAAAGAACTGCTGTTTTCATATTTCACATCATAGTATTTACTATGAAAAATGCAGAACAAGCAACTGTATGCAGCCTATTCTAACACTTTGGGGTCATGATTCCCATGAACCTTTTGTGCTTTGATATTGAGTTCAGAGGGAATCAGAACTCATCTGTTGTAGAACACACTGCTTGTGCATATTGGCACATCCAGTAATCTCTATCTGTACTGGCACAAAGTACAATAGTATGTGCATAAAGTATTTACAATATGATCTTCACATTTTACAGTTACAATGTTCTTATGAGTTAAACCATTAAAATGACATTGAAATTATATATATATATATATATATATATGGATGTTACAGCCAGAATGCAACATAGAAATGCCGCACAATATCACACAATGCTGCAGTTTACTGCAGGAGCCATTTAAAGTCAATGGCTATTGAGCCTTTTTGTCATGCAGGATTTTGTGACATGTCAATACTGCAAGTTACTACACTTCATTGTGGCTGACCCCACTGTATGTATGTATGTGTGTGTGTGTGTGTGTGTATATATATATATAGATATATATATATATATATATATATATATATATAGATATATATATATATATATATATATATATATATATATATATATATATATATATATATATATATATATATATATATCTATATCTATATATATAGATATATATATATATATAGATAGATATAGATATATACACTCTATATTAAATAATGTACAAAATATACAATTCATGCAAAGTATTTAAACAAAAATACTAACATCAGAACATTTATTATATACTGTGATATGGCATGGTGTAACAGTTTTTAGAATTATATAGTGTATGGTGGAACCCTGTTATGCATGGCATTCCATGCTTAGAATATGCTTGTTATGATTGGTAGTCACAACATTATGTTGTACAGCTGCAGTAGTGATATCACAACTGTAGCACAAGTTAGAATGCTGCTACTTAATTGTTTTTCTGTATCACATTGAGCTAAAGTTTTTTTTTTTTTAAATGAACTTAGAGAACAGCTGGAGGACATTTAATAAGGAATTTGAGTTTGCTAATTACCCTCCACTGCCTCTCACCAAACTCACAGTTCACTGACAAGTGCTAAGCATCTGAAATGGGTATGGATGCTCATACACTATACAAGATAATATATGGACATCCATACACATGCAAGCCTGTGTCTTCATTTTGACATTTCTATGGCATCTAGTGAAAGTCTTGAGCTTTGCTGTAGACATTCATGGCTGCAGTAAAAAAAAAATCTTGCTGTAGAAACAGACTTGCTATCTATGGTTCCCCATACAATATCTTCTTTATAGTGAATAGTGGAATGCTGTTATGCATGGAATTCCATGCCAATACTATGCTTACTGTACTACAGTACTGATTTAATTATGTTGTTGTACTGCAGTACTGATGTCTCTGTTGTAGCACAGCAACTCAGAATAAGGCTACACAATTACTTTTCTCTATCATTTCGAGGCTGAAGCTGGTTTTGCTTTGTTTTTTAAACCTGAAATACAGAATGAGCTGGAGTACTTTTAATCAGTAAGTTGAGCTTGCCATGAACCCTGAACTGCCTCTCTGCCAACCCCCAGTTCACTCAGAGGAGCTAAGCATCTGGCATGGGTATGGATGCCCATACACTATAAAAGATAATGTATGGGCATTCATATACAGACAAGCCTGTGTCTTCATCTCAAGTTTTCTATGTGATCTAGTGAATCTCTTGAGCTTTGCTTTTGAGGTTTCTGCCTGGTGTAAAATAAATTCCAATGCAGAGACAAGCTTGTTGTGTATGGCGCCCCATACATTATCTTCTGTGTTGAGTTCAGTAGTAAATGAGTAATCTTTTTTCATTGAGGAAGTGAACCAACATCTCAGTAACCAAAAAAAAAAAATACCAAATGCAATAGTAAGATACATGTTGCATTAAAAGTTTCTCAAAAATTAAGGAAATTAATTGCAAAAAACTTTGTTAATGCATCAGTTAGGATTGTTATTAAAGTGACAAAAGTAGGGAAATAGTCCACACCCCCCCACACACACACACAAGTAGGGGAAGGGCCAAGGCAACACAGCAAAGCAGAGACAGTCATCATCACGTAAGAAAAACAACACACAACTTTCAGAACATACCACAAGAGTCATCCATCATCAGGATCCACCACCATGCCAGTATCTTGGGAATATGCCCACATGCTGGGTACCATAAGGAAGGGGCTACTGCATGCAGTGCACCCCAAAGTACTCCCTAAAGCCCTACTAGGAGGCTGGTGGAATGGCAGAACTGAACTGACAACCACCAGTGTAAAGACAATGTGTACTATAGAGGTGTGCAGAAGTGGTAGTGCAGGGCCCATATGGCACTGCACTCCCACTAGTAATTAAAGATTTAGTAATAATAATTGTAAATTAGGAATATGTGGCACAAAGGAATTTACCTATTTAAATTATTGTTGGTGTACTGAGCTGCCTATGAGTAAGAGTGCAGGGCTGTAAGAACCATGTCTTTGCTCTTTAAAGTAAGGAGTTGTTGAGAATATTTATTTGTTTGGGACAGATGGTAACAAAATGAAACACATAAAATCAAAGTCGTATTTATGTGTAACACATTACTTGGAGAATGTGTCATCAATGACAATGTGCTCCAACTTGTTAGTAATTAATAGATGACACAATTCAACAATTATGAATCAATTGTAATACAGTCAGCATCCCCTCCCCCCCAAAAAAAATAAAACAAGTAATATTTATACACTATTCAGTTGAAGTAGAACAATGACAACTTAGTACCTAAAGTGCATACAGTCCCATTATTCCACTACCATTTTCTAAACGCAAATACTATATTTTTTAAAATATAAAACATTACTTGCAGATTGTTAAAATAAGAATGAATGGTAGTTTTGACATACAGCCCCCTCCCAAAAAGGTGACACATGTGTAGTACTTATCTATCGGGTCATAACGCAGGATAGTTTGGTCCATCTGCTAGAATGACAAACTAAATAATTCCTCTCACAGTCTGTAGTAATTCAGAGTACCTGACAGTGCACCCATTTTAGTGCAAATAAACACAAATAAAAAATCAATGTTATAGTCTGCTCTGAAGGAATGAAACTGCAAGAATAGCCGCAGAGTGGGAGAGAAGACATTGCAATTATATGTCAAAGTAAATGAATGGTTACATCGTTTACAATTTTTGAGTACATGAGGCTGTATGCAGCCCTTCCAACAAAAAAAGAAGCAACAATTATACTGCTTAGCTATCTGTGCTTCAGCTTCTGTGCTCCCTTTGTAAACTAAGTTAGTGACTACTCTATTACAAAGTTGTGTATGCCTGGGTGTGAAACTGTCAGTAACTCAGGAAAAAAGCTACAGCTTAACATATGGAGCAATGGAAACAGTCACTACATTTTCATCAGAACTATGCCATCCTTCTGTTAGGTCTCTATAGGTCTGTTTGCAACTCTCATGCACTCTTACCCCAGTCGCAGCTGAGTAATACAATTGTTTTTTCCTGTGAGGGTTCTGACCTCACTGCCACCTATTCCATCAGCATTCTGGTATGTCTCTAGGGAGCACTTTGGAGTGCAGTGCACATAGTAGCCCCCCTTTGTGCCCAGCATGCATGCGTATCCCCAAGATACTGGCATGGCAGCAGAGCTCATACAGCTGGTGGACTCTGATGATGGATGTCCCTTGTGTTATGATCAGAGAGTTGTATGTTGTTTTTCATAGCTGATGATGGCTGTCTCTGTTTTGTTGTGTTGCTTCGACCATTCCCCTGCTTGTGTGTGTGTGTGTGTGTGTGTGCGTGTGTGGCGGGGTGTGTGGAGTTAAGCTAGGGTTGGAAACCCCAAGGTCATATTCACCCATTCCTCAGTAGATGCTTGAGCAAATTATTACCATAGCCATCTGATTACCCAAGAATATGTACTTGGTACAGAAAATTATCAAATCTCCACCAAAGCATATTCTAAACAACTGCGATGCCATTCCATGCCACAGGTGCGAAAACACATTTGGGGCAGGATTTGAAAAATTACAGCTATGACACACATGAGGTGGGGTAATAAAAAGGCTATGTTGTAAATCTGGGGGTTAAAATATTTAAAATTACCATAGTTATGAGCAGGCATACAGAAATTGCAATGAATGGTCATATCTTTGTAATTTTTTCATATCTTGACCCAAATTTTCCATATTCTTCTTATCGCCCCCACCTCATAAACCCCATAGGTGAAAATTTCTTAATCCATGGCAAAATGCCATTCTGCTCCACAGGTGTGAAAACATGTTTGGGGAAGGATGTGAGAAATGATAGCTGCACTATTGGGGTGGTGTAACAAAATGGCTATGTTGAAAATCTGGAGTGAATATATTAAAAACTGCAGATGTGTCCCAGTCCACAGAGGATGAAATCGGCCAAACCTCCGGAGGTAAGTATAGGGTAGGGGGTGGGGTGCAGGGAGGTGAGTACTCAGTGGGGGGGTCAGTATTGGGGGAGTGGGATTACAGGGATGATGGGTGATGATGTTCTTTTGGACATCAAAAAAATATAAAAAAGACATTGGGGACTGTTTTCTTTTGTTGCAAGTAAAAACATATTACATGTATCTTGGGGCACTAGGGGTGGGTTCCCCTGTGTCCCATACTGCTGGGGGGGACATATAGTTAATTCCAACATGGAGATTGTGGCCTCCATGTCAGTCACCTAATTAAACAAGGAGCTGGGGGGGGGTCTGACACCGGGGTAGGCATCTTAGTGTCGGTATTTATCAAATTGTGTAAGTCTTTTGGACACTGGGGTGGGCCCCCCATGTTTCCCATACTGCTGAGAGTGGGGATCTAGTAAGTGTTGACATGGGAATGGGACCCCCAGTGTTAGCAACTATTTATAAAACAACTGGCTGGGGGGGTCCGACACCAGTGGTGGCCTTCCTGATGTCGGATTATACAGAAAAAAAGAAATTAATCAAAGTCCAAGACTAACAAAGACTGACAGTGGGGATTGGGACCCTAGTGTGAAGATGACAGCAGTTAGGAATGGTAGCAAATGTCAACAACTTCCAATTGATCTACACAACACCCCCCGTCATTTAGTAAAGGACAGCTGTGTCATATAGTTCAAACTATATGACACAGCTGTCCTTTTGGCAGCTATGTTGTACAGTGCAAACTATGTGACACAACTGTCCTTTTGATACTTGTATAGTATAGTGCAACCAGCTACTTTATAAGGCAGTAAGTTTAATTCCTCACTTCATGGTACAGCTTTAAAAAGTGTAGATGTGTCCCGATCCACAGAAGATGATAGCCTATAGTACTTCCAAGGCTACGTATAGGGTAAGGGGGGGCAGTGGGCAGTCAGCTTGAGGGTCTGGATGGTGAAAGGGAATGGTGTTGATGACAAGAGACCACTTTCTTTATTTCAGGTTTAATTTAAAAAAAGATGTTGAAGGACAGTTTTCTATTTTTGCAGGTATAAATATAAATCCATCTTGGGACACTGGGAGTGGGTTCCCCAGTGTCCAATTGTGCTCAGTGGGTTAATTTTGACTGCCAACATCGGAATTGTTCCCCCAATGTCAGCAAACATTATTTAAATAATGAGGGGGCATCTGACACTGGGAATGGGAATCAAGGTGTCAGATTGTAAAAATAAGTATATAAAAAAAATAAAGAAATACACTGCCACCTGGGACTGGGGCCCCCAGTGTGCAGGAAACAGTTTAACTAAGGCAAAGTCAGAATGGCAGGGCTACAATGACAGTAGCCCTGTTCCTAACCTATGAGTGGCAACAGCAGCAGGGGTTACACTATACAACACAGCTGTTGTTTATTAAAGACAGCCATGTCGTATAGTGCAAACTGCTGCTTTCACAAAAATTCAGTTATAAATAGAACATTGTTTTTTGAACTGCACATGCTCAGAAACGGAACATTTTAATAAAATACTTTAAAAATGACTTAACTATGGGACCTAAAAACAAGAAAAGCACACACCTTGGACCAACCTCTATCAAACCTGAATGTTTCTGATTTTAAAGGCTCCTACTATTTAAGTTATCGGATGACAAAACAGTCTTTCAAAAAATGAGACTTTTGAGGTTTTGTGAACCTCTGTAACTTTGCTGCCACTGCCCCTGCACTGATCTACATGAAATTTACAGGATCAAGAGATCCTGGAACAGAGGCCATGCTTTTCAACTTTCATGTTAATCAGGTAAACAGGGGCAAAGTTATTAAGGTGCAAAAATGTGTGTTTAACATAGAAGTGCTTACGCAACCCTAATATACAGGCACTATCGTGCCTGTATAATACATTTATACATACTTTGAAAAAAAAACTGCATTAAAGCACCTGTTATAGTAACTTAAAGCTACAAAAGTAGGGGAAATGTGATGTTTTGGTTTCCAACCCTAACACCCCCCACCCCCACTCCCCAAGCAGCAAAAGGAAAACACATTAATCCTTGGGTCGCTGAAATCTTGGCGAATCAGTGGTGGTATCTTCCTTGGGGGCTGTCAACCTTAATGCCCACCCCATTCTGTGAGCAAACAATATCACAAATGATGTCCTTTCTTCACTCATGGCCCAGAGTGGTGAGGGAGGGAGCATTGGGGTTGACAACCCCTCCAACTTGCAAAGACTCTGAAGACCCCAAACCCCAATGTTTTTCCTTTTGCTGCTTGGTGGAGTGGAGAGGGGTCTTTTGGGTGAGAAACCTAACACCACATCTCCCTACTTTTTTGGTGATAAGTTACCATTACTGGTGCATTAATGCAGTTTCTTGCAAATAATTTCCTTACATTTTGAGATACTATAATCATATACTCATTTCCTTGTGGGAACTCAGGGCCCAAAGGGCCCTACACTTCCATTCCTCCATAGATGCATACACGTATGTTGCCATGGAGGTGAAGGGCTCAGAGGGTCCTGTGCTTGCATTTCAGCTAAAACAGCAACCAAACTGTCTGCATAGCCTAGTTATTACCTCACCTCATGAATGCCATGCTGAGAAATTTCAAAATCCCTGCCAAAAAATCATTCTGCACTACAGAAACATTATTTCACACCAAAGGTGAGAAAACACAATATGGCCAGGATCTGAAAAATGACAGCTGTCATGTTCATGATGTGATGAAAAAAATGGCTATGTTGAAAACTTGGGGTGAAAATATTTAAAATTACCAGAGTTACGACCGAGGGTAGTAAAATTTCAATGCATGAACATAACTTTGTCATGTTTACATACAGGTATTTTCATTCCACATTTTCAACATAGCCTTCTTATGGCCCCAACTCATGAATAAGGGTTGTGAACATTTTCAAATTCTTCCTAAAAGGTGATTTCAATAGTGATCACAAAATCATCTTTCAGGACAGATTTGCTAATTCCAACATCATTGTTCTTAAGTTAGGGTCCTGAAAATGCCATGTTGAAAATAGGGTATCAAAATATGGAAAAATGACTAACTTATGCATCAAAGTTGAAAGCCCCATTAAATACATTTAACCCACTTACCTTAGTTTCTCATATCGCAGTCGTAGGTTCCAGCAGCAATACGTTTCTTTGATCACAGAGTGGATCTTCATCCTGTGACCTATTTAGGTGAGTGAGAGTGTACTGGGGGTGTGAGTGGGTGGGTACTGAGTGGAAAATGGGGGTGGGGGTTCAGATCAGCATGGGACCTTTTTTTCCCAGTTAAAAAAAACAACAAAAAAACATAGAGTGATGGTTTTCTCTATTTCTCATTGAGACAGTGATCGGAGGGTGGGGGTGCCACTAGACACCAGGGAAAGTGACAGTTATTTTATTATGCGGATGGTATTAGGAGGGTGGGGCATGACTCTAGACATCAGGGGAAGCAACAGTTATTACAGGGATGGCAACTGAGAGGGTGGGAGGTGCCACTAGACACCAGGGAAAGTGAAAATTATTATGGAGATGCTGATCAGAGGGTGGGGGTGCCACTAAACTCCAGAGAAATAGAAAATTATCATTAGGATGGCAATCAGAGGGTGGAGGGGACCCCAGAAGCAGGAAACTAACAAACTATTAGGGGGAAGCAATCAGAGGGTGGGGTGTGCCACCAGACACCAAGGAAAAATTATTCATAATGGGGATTGAAGGGGGGTGCCACTATACTCTAGGGAAACATTACCGATAATTAGGATTGGAGGGTTGGGGTACCACTAGACATCAAGGAAACATTATTTGGAATGGTGATCAGAGGTTTTGGGGTACCACTAGTCACCAGGGAAACACTACTGGGAATGGGAATGGAGGGTTGAGGTGCCACTAGACACCTGCAAAACATTATTGGAAATGGGGATCAGAGGTAGTGGGGTGCCACTAGATGTAAGAGAAACATTATTGGGAACAGGGATCAGTGAGTGAGGGGTGCCACTTGACACCTGAGAAATATTATTCAGGATAGGGATCATAGGGGTGTCCACTAGACACCAGGGAAACATATGGCATCAAATTAAATGGATCTGCTGCAAACAGAAGGGGAAAGGCACCTCACTTCTCTTACTGCAGCCTACAGCATGAGTACCAGCTGAGGTTGCAGAAGTCAAGAAAGTCCCACTGTTCTCATACAAAAATGACACTTGACACCAGAAAAACTGAAAATGATCATGGGGACAGTGATCAGCAGGTGGGGGTGTCACTAGACACCAGAGAAACAGCAAACTATTAGGGAGACAGTGATCAGAGGCTGGGGGGTGCCATTAGACACCAGGGAAATGTTAATGGGAATGAGGATTGGAGGGTGGGTGGTGCCAATAGATTCTAGGGAAACAATATTGGGAATGGGGATCAGAGGATGGGGTGTCATTTGACACCAGGGAAACATTATTTGAAATGGGATCAGAGGGTGGAGAGGTGCCACTAGACACCAGGGAAACATTATTGGGATGGGGATTGGAGGTGGGCCACTAGACCCCAGGGAAACATACTGTATAAAATTAAATGCAGCCACTGCAGACAAAA
This sequence comes from Neoceratodus forsteri, assembly GCA_016271365.2. NCBI lineage: Eukaryota > Metazoa > Chordata > Ceratodontiformes > Ceratodontidae > Neoceratodus > Neoceratodus forsteri. Next base: position 841,443,199 of record CM057459.1, on the reverse strand, counting down.
CAGGATTGGTGGCTCACTCCTCTCACTGCAGTCCACAGTACAAGTTCCAGCTGGATCTGCAGAATTCAAGAAAGTCCAGCTGTTGTCATACAGAGACTGCAGGTCAACAGCTCCTCTCGTCATGCTGGGCACTCTGATTTCTGGATGCCAGAAAATGTATTTCTGGCAAGTTAAAACACAAAAAAACACCAGAATCTAGATAAATGTGTCCTGCTTAGCTAGTTTCACATGTTGTTTTTTGTAAAAATACATTATTTTATTGTACTTTTACTGTTTGTAAGTTTAAAACCGTAAAAAGGAAATGGCAGCCATCTCGAGTATTTTTCCCTCTACGGCAAGTAAATCAGGCAAATAACCACTTGTGATTTTTTTTTTTACCTTTCATGATTGCTGTTTCTCTGCACATGAACAGTAAATCATAACGTTTTAACACCTGCAAAATGTTTTTTTTAAATCGGTCAAACTTTTTTTTAATCACTCGAACTTGAACAATATCCCAAAAATCATTATAATTTAAAAACTGTATAAAATGTTTTCACTAAACCATCCAAAGGCTCATTCTTGGCACATGCCCCATCATCCCTGAGAATTTCATGAGCAAATTCCACATTATCTAGGCTGTAGGTGAGATCAAAGATACCCAATGTTAAGTATAGGGAAAGAAAGTGTAGATTTTTTCACTTTTTGACCCTATGATTCTCAGACCATACAAGATGTCATCACAAACGGTTCATATCTTGAGACTCTGACAGCCTGACTGCACATGCCACATTTTGTGCTAATTCATCAAACAAAGTTATTAGGGTGGAATAAATTGGATTTAACATTGATCTGCCAGTTCAACCCTAACTATAGGAGCATTACGTACTCCTATGAGATATATATATATATATATATATATATATATATATATTATTATTTTTCAGCTGTGTGCACAAATCCTATGTGTTAATTGCTGTAATTGCAGCTCTCCATGAGAGCTGTCAAGAGTCAACGAGGTGTGGCTCACCTTGCAAATGTACTTGTAGCGAGCTGGCTGGTGCTGTCAGATCATTGTTTTGCTAACTGAACCCCCTCCTTACAGTTAATCACCTGCCTTGCCGGAGGTATCGGAACACTTACACTGTCAACATGGCACTGTCAACATGCATTGTAGCCACAGTAAATAAGATCACCCAACCCTCACAGTGGTCACTGTTTACTGTCACTGTGATCACTGGAACCACATATCAGAATGAAACTCCTGCTTCTATGGTCATAGTTGATTTACAGCTGTGTTAAGTGAGTGATTTTTTTTAAACATAAAAGCTTTATGCACACCATGTGAAGGGATCAGGTTTCCGTGATCGGTGTATGGTCAGAAAGCTGTACTATGCACTAGGCGCCAAACTGACATTGCTTCATCTGGATAGCACCACGTTTTTATAAAGGTGCAGTTTAATAAAAAAAATCTATAAATGTATGTTATAGTGTGTGTAATAATGGTTGAAGTAAGCAATAACCCACTCCAGGGTGTGGGGTTATAGGGATTTAATCCACACCTGGGGTGCTGTGAGGACACTTTGCCTGTGGCCTCGTGTCTCACAATGCAGTGGGTTATTGGATGTATAACACGGGTAATGTAAAAAACTCAACTCCATTCAGAAAAATGGAATTTTACCCTGTGGAAACATAAAAAAGGGACTGTATCCTGCCACCTGGTAAAATAGTCCCACCAAAGGAAAACACACTGCATGCCTGTTATGCACAGAGAAATGTTACACATACACTACTGATGTAAAGTGTTACATTTCATGGCCATACCACTGCTTGCTATTGTGGCATTGACCTTTCATGGTGCCCCCCAGACAAATATGCAGCTGGAACTGGAACGCTCGGAGATGCCACTAACAGACACACACACACACACAACTACACACCTGTTCAAGATTGTTCTGACTGTTCTGTCCTCCAACCTTTTGACACATGCACACCTGTTGGCACATTCACGCTCTGTCAATGACTGTGTATGTCTCTCTCCCAGAGTCTCCAGCACATCCCAATGTTGATGTGTGTCCCTCATAGTCTGTCTCTGTCACCTGGCATACGGGGGCGGGGGACAGCATTGAACTGCAGGGAGCGATCATGTATGACTCCTCGGGGGAAGGGGAAGGCAGAACTGCAGCCACAGAGGAAAGCACCCGCCCTGTTCTACCTTTCTCACTGTCTTTCTCACTGCAATGGGAAAAAGGGCACAGCCTGTCACAGGTGCGAATGACCTGCAAAACTGGACCGGAGAGAGGAACAACAATAAAAACACATGCAGCACCATGGTCCACTCTTTTCCTCTCCCCGTAACCTGTTGTTACACATGTGATGGGAGAGGTGAGGTGGTGGTCTCCTGTTTCTGTCTCCCTTTGTCTCTGTCTGCTTGTCTGTCTCCCCATAGGGCTTTACAGGGACTTCCACAGAACACACAGTTGCTTCTCGGGGAGGGGGGACTCAGGGAATTGTAGTCACCTTCTGGGTAATGCGGTCTGGGTGTCAGTCCAGGAATATATAGTAACACCGGTAACGTTCCCTCATAATGTGGGGACAGCCAGGGGAATCATGGAAGGCTGAGACTAGCACAGGCTACATGTGGCATGAGGGTATTTGTGGGGGGGGCAATCTCTTGCTCAGGATCACAGTGCTCCTAGCATGAATACTGGTGTATCACATTGGGGGAGAAATCCCACGACTGTCTCCCCTTCCATCCCCATTCTATACAACATGGACCACGCAGACAAACAGAGAGACACTGCACACTGCATCAGTTCAGAATTAGATGTCCTGATCTGCATGTCACCATCTCTCTCTCTCTCTCTCTCTCTCTCACTGTCTGTGAGTGATGATCTAAGTTGGCTATGGGTCATGGAATGACAGACAGCCACCAAGTTGTTCAATTTCTCCATCTGGGGCTCTCTCGCTTACCTAGAGTTTTAATGACTGCCTGTCATTGCTCAATGTTCACATGACTAACAAGTCCTGCTCTGCCCAGAGATATTGCTGGCCAGCCCTCTCACCCCAGCTGCGGATTAAATAGTGAATTTAATCTATAGTCAGGTGATGCTGTTTGGTCAATGGGCCTTCCCCCTTCTTTCAACCCATGTTATAAAATAACTTATAAGTTTGCTTTGGCAGCATGGGTACTGTGCGACTGATGTTGCAAAGTGGTTTTCATTGTTTTCAATAGCTGCCCATGCCTTTCTATGGCATTTTCGGTTGTATGCAATTTTGGATGTATGCACAAAAATGGCATGGCCCAAGCCTGTGCATACGTCCAGAACTGACTGTGCATATTAATTTAAAAACCTTTTTTGCAAAAGTACAGATTGAAATGTGATTTTGCACTTTGAAAGTAATCATCCCAAACATGTCACCCAAAATATCCCTTTGGGACAGTTTGTACATTTAAACCGCAATTGTAGTGAAGAAGTGGACTTTCAGAGGGGTGCAGGGGAACTGGTAGAATGATTTACATAAAGAGGATGTATGACGCCCTGTTTGACAGTTGTGTTGAACAAAGTCTGTAATATAGAGAGAAGTGAATTGTTTAGAGTTAAACCAAAAAGGAATGTTAAGAAATATAGTGGCCTTAATTTAATTACAGCTTTTACTTCACAGGCACAGTGTTTTGAAGAGACTCTATGTAAGAACTAGCACATACAAGCTGTAGAGCCTAAACTAAAAGAAATTGTGCAGCATGATCCGAGGGTTTCATATCAGAGTGGGCAAAATCTATCAGACCTACTTCTTCACAACATTCAGAGCCCTGATAAGAAGCCGATGTCCAACAGACCATTGGGGAATTTCAAGTGTGGCAGTTGTGCTGCTTGTATCTTTGTGCAGGTGGGAGATGAATTCAGACTGATAACTACAGGAAAACAATATAAGGTACACTCTTTAATTGCATGTAATACAGAGGCAATTGTTTATTTAGCAACCTGCACATGTGGAAAGTTTTATGTTGGCATCACTGTGAGAAAATTTCAAACCAGGAGGTTAGAACATATGTGGTGGATTTATTTAAATATATTAGGGAATGCACTAGCAGCACATGTTGCAAACACTGGTTCTGGACATAAATGTACTTTTCTTGCATTGGAGATGGTATCCTTGAATGAGAGGGGAGGGGATGAGAACAACAAACTCATGTGCCATGAAACATATTGGCAGTACAGACTGAAGGCTGTGTTTACCCCCAGAGTCAATGAACATTTCCAGTTGACTCCTTTAAAAAAATGGAGATATACTGAAGTAAGCAATGTGTCCCTCACAGATACTAAGGATATAGAAATGAGCCTGTTTAGAATTTTAGCACTTGCCAGTTCCCCATATACTGTATAAATGTATTAACTCTGCTATCCTCTGACAGATGAATTTTTTAATGAGATGTTAGATGTTTAACAGCATGCATGATCCAGTAGTGAGCAAGATTTATTTGTAGAATAAGCATGCACCAGTTTCTTGACATTATATCTATGTATACATTTTGCAGTCCCCTGATAGACATATTTTTAATGAGATTCTGGAAGTTTAGAAGTTTGTAGGACTCCATAGTGAGCAGGAGTTATCTGCATAATGAGACTGCAGTTTATTATATGCTTTTTTATGAGTGTTACCAATAGTGTATGGTGTGACTCCATTTTAACTTTTTTTACTTTGTTTTATTTGATAAATGATACTGAATGAAATGTGATGTCACACATGATGTATAATGAGTTGGCTGTTTAGTCCTTCCTCTGGGGGTATCTGACGTCTTGGAAAAGCATCAGGGTGATTCTAACCATTGACATGTTGAGTAGAGGTGCTACTGTTTTTTTTTAAATTTGTACTGTAAGGCTATTTTTCAATCAAATGAATTTTTCCTTTTTGTGAGCCAGCAGTGAAGTGTTCTTTTTACTGATATCTTTGGCCATTGAGCTGAGTGGTCCTGCTGGAGAGAGCATAGTAACATTTCAATGTATGCATAGAACTTTGTCATTTTTACATAGTCTGAATTTTCAACATAGCCTTTTTATGAACACACCTCACGAACAGGGATGGTGACCATTTTCAAATCCCACCCAAAAGGTGATTTCACCAAGTGAATGCAAAATCACCTTCCTAGCCAGATTTGTGGAATTCCACAACCATTGTTCATGACTCAAGGTGTGGGATCCAAAAGCCCATGTTAAAAATTTGGTGTCAAAATATGTAGAAATGGGTAAGCTATGAATCAAAGTTGAAAACACCTTTAAAATACACTGAACCCACTTACCTTAATTTCTCATATTGCAGTCGCCATATCCAGCAGCAAGACATGTCTTTGATCGGAGAGTGGATCTTCACCCCCTGACCAGTTCAGGTGAGTGAGGGTGTGTGGGGGTGTACTGGGGTGTGTGGGGTGGTGGGTGTTGAGTTGGAGTTGGGGGAGTCAGATTGCTGAGTGACTTTTATTCAGTTAAAAAAAAAGAAAGAAAACATTGAGTGTTGGTTTTCTGTATTTCAGACCAAGACAGTGATCAGAGGGTGCAGGTGCCACTAGACACCAGCGTAAGACCAAAAACCAAAGGAGACATTGATCAGACGGGGTGGATGCCTCTAGACACCAGAGAAAGATAAAACCTTCATGGGGATGGCAATCAGAGGGTGGTGAGTACCAAAGACACAAGGGAAAGATAAAACAATTATGTGGATGGCAATTGGAGGTTGGGGGGGGTGACACTAGACAACATTGAAAGATAAAAAATAAACTATGGGGATGGAGATTGGACAGTTGGGGTGCCACTAGACACCAGGGAAAGACCAAAAGTAATGAGGACAGTGACTGGAGGTTGGGAGTTGCCACTAGGCACCAGGGAAAGACAAAAAAGTAATGGGCACAGCAATCAAAAGCAGTAGTGCGACTAGACACCAGAGAAAGAACAGAAACTAATGGGGACAGTGATTGGAGCTTGAAGGTGCCACTAGACACCATGGAAAGATAAAAAAATATATAGGGACAGTGATTGGAGGATGGGGAGTGCCACTAGACACCAGGGCAGCATTACAAACAGAAAGGGATGGGAAAGGAGGGTGCCACTTGAAACCACAGAAACAGCATCTCACTGCTCTCAATGCAGCCCACAGCATGAGTTCTGGCTGTGGCTGCAGAAGTCAAGAAAGTCCTGCTGTTCTAATACAACTTCTCATCTCACTAAGCTGGTCACCCTGGTTTATGGATGCCAAGAGAAGTTATTTCTGGCACGTTTAAACAGAAACAAACAAACATCAGAATCTATAGAAGCTAAACACATCCTGTTTAGCTAGATTCAGGTATCTGTTTTTGTAAAAATACATACTTTGATTTTATTTTCACTGTTTGTAAGTAGAGATGCAGCAAAGTAAAATGCCACCCACGAAGAGGACGCAAAGTGGCCACTTCACGTTAGTATTCCTCATGCGAAGTGTCCATTTTAAACCCTCACTTCATCACTTCATGCTATAATTATAACTTTGTGTTGTGCACTCTGCCTTATTCCACTTTAAGGTGGAGTAAGAATTCATAGGCAGCCCACACACATTACATGGCATACACAGTGTAGGTCACATGCTTCAGGCAGTCAGGCAGGAGGTTATGGGGATGAAGACTCTCCAGTGTGGGCAGACATACACATTTTGTATGGGGTGTGACAAATGGCCCTGCTCTGCGAATGGCCAGGGGTGAGGTGTGGATGTGTGATGAAGAGGGATGCATAGGTGACATGTCAACAAATGAAGTTATTTTCCCTGTTTTAAATAGAGGGGTTGATGTACCACTTGCACTAGACATTGCATTGACAACCATCACCACTACTACTCTGACCACCACGTGACAAGATTTCTAAATCTTAATTCCCCCCCACAACATTATGCCTGTAGTAATCCTCTGGTGTCATTTCATCACTACTGCAGACATTTCTACTTGGTCTTACACTCATGGAAGGAGATAACATGCTCAGTAAGACTGATAACGAGGTCAAATGCCTCACTATGTCATTAGCTGCCATCTGATTCCAGGTCCACAGTTCCATGTCCCTGTTCTTAAGATGTGTAAGCTGGCCCTCCATGCCCAGATGACTCCCATTTTTACCTCGACTCACACATGCATGGCAAAGCAGGCAGATTGCAGCTGACTCACTATTTGCATCTTGGACAAAAAAAATCCCAATCAAGGGATTGTGATCCCCTACTTTTAAGATGTCCCTGATGCTGCTTATTTGACTCTGGATTTTTAACCCTGGAAATGGGGGGTGTGCTAAATGATTTTTCAGGCTGGGCACACTTGGACTCCAACTGACCAAAATTACTACCTATGAATATTACTGGGTCATCATTATCATCAACAGGAACCACTAAATTAAAACTTTTTTGAGGAGGGGAGATTTAATGCCAACAGACCCAGACTCACCCACCTTGACTTCCTTTTTCTATGGTTCCCAACAGAGGTCACTGACATCATCATCATATTCATTAACATCATCCGCATCCACATTTTCAGCTTGGATGCTGTCATGTGGAGAACATGTTCCAACCACAACATCATCATCATCATCATCATCATCACCTGATATTTTTGTGTCACACTTTGAATCATTGGATGGCAAAGGCATGACCTCAACAACTCTGGAAGAAATGCGACATTGTGAGTTATCGCCGCCAGGATCAGAATCATGTTCAACTACCATGGGGATGTTAATGGGTAGTATGACATCATCTGCACTGTCAGTCACAGCTTTAGACTCAACTATATTTTTTGAAATGGTTAACTGGTCAGAAGTGGAACTTGTGGCAACAATACTCATGCCAGCAGAAACTGCACTAACACCACCAGCTGGGACAACATCATCTCCTCCAACTATGAGTGAAGCTACAGATTGTGCTGTAAAAAACATTGATATAGAAATCCCTTTACTGACATCAGCTATGCACTTCTGCATCCAACCACATCCTCAGACAATCCTGCCACTGGCAGCAGTGCCATGGCCAGAAATTGCTTTGCTTGCATGTCTCTTTGCTAGCATTTTGGTGGATCACCAAGAAAATTCTAAACAAATTTAGATTTCTGAACTTTCAAACTTTCAGTCTGGGCTGGTGGATGTGAAGCCCAAAAAAAAAAAAAAAAACAAAACAAGTGTGGCTTGCAGATGGAGATTGGGCACTAAACAGATGCAAAAGCACAGACAGATTAAGATTGCACTGTGCAATCAATAAATAATGCAAACACAAAATCACAACACCATAACTAGTGCTCACAAGTCACAATCCAATCTGAAAAATAATACCTTTTGCTGGTTGGCGGGGGTGCAGTGCACCACAGTAACAATCCAAAACCAAGCAGTAAAAAATCATGCAGGTGCGGTTGTTAGCAGGTTCACACTGCTGCAATTATTCTCTGGCACAATAAAATGTGTCTATTTTGATGGCATGCGTCTCACACACACACTCACAAACACACTACAAGCAAATTGAAAACTTCAGTAATATAACCAAATCTTTTAAACAAACTGAAATTATGCACTGCTGCACCACAACAATCAGCAAAAAACATTGTCAAGAATTACTGAAAATATTACTGTGTGTACATTAACACAGTTATACAAGAAACATATAACCAAAACAGAAAGACTGCCTTTTTCTCCCAGTTAATCTAGTTCCACCACAGACATGCCCCTCTGCCAAAGCACACTTCAAGTGTATGTCAGTACACAGACTAAATGTTCTAAATTAACATTCAAAATCCTCACACAAACAATAAACAATCAATGATATGAGCACAGGAGGGTTTTCTACAATCGATGTACTGAATGTTGAGCAATAAAATGGCTCAAAAAGGCGTTTTTAACAGCTTTTAGAGGGGTTGAATAGCAGGGCTCTGACAGCAGACTGTCTCCAGCTACCACTACACACACACTACACAGAACTGAGACGGTGCAGAACAATATAGAGCCCTTGTGACCTGCAATCCCATGAATCACTGCAAAATTCACCTTGGAGCTCAATAACAAGGTGAAGTGATGTAAAGTGCATTGATTTCTATGTACTTCACATTAAAATTGGTGCAGAAATAGCTGGGGGAAGGAAGAATAAGGCAACGTCATTGTTATCAATGGACTTCGCATTCCTCATTATGATGCAAAGTACTCTACTTCACGTTGTGGATTACTTCGTGAATTTCGCATTACTCTGCAAATTGCTTCAGGGAGTGAATTTTTGCCACTTCGTCCACCTCTATTTGTATGTTTAAAACAGTAAACAAATGGCTACCATCTTGAAGGTTTTTCCCCCACGGCAAGTAAATCATTCAAATAACCACTCACAATGTGTTTTTTTACCTTTTGCGATCATTCTTTCTCTGCATATGAACAGTAAAGCATAACCTTTTAACATCTGAGAATTTTTTTTTAATCAAACTGTTTTTTTAATCAATCGAACTTGATCTTTATCCCAAAAATCATTACAGTTCAAAAACTGTATAATAGTTTTTCACCAAACCATCCAAAGGACACCCTTGGCACAGGCCCCATCATCCCTGAACATTTCATGAAGAAATTCCATAGTATCTAGGCTGTAAATGAAAGCAAAATACCCACTGAAAATACAGGGAACCAAAACATAGATTTTTTTTTCACTCTTGGACACTCTGTATCTCAAAAACCACACAAGATGAGATCACAAAACATTTTACATCCTGAGAAGCTGACAGCTTGATGATGCATGCCAAATTGTGTGCTAATTTGTCAAACAATGGCAAAGTTATTAAGGTGCAAAAAATTGGGTTTAACATTGAACTGCAGATGCAACCCTTACTCTGGGGTGCTACTGCACCCCTATATACTATACATGTATGTATGTGTGTATATATATGTATACATATATATATATATATATATATATATTGCAAAAACTACATTAAAGAAGACATTACAGCTGAATATATATTTGTACTCTGACTAATTTTCTCTGGACTTTCTTAATTTGTGAAATATCATGTTTCCTAAAAGGACGCCATAACTGAGATGCATAATCCAGATGGGGACATATGTAAGCTCTGTATAGTGGCATTAACACTTTTTCCTCTCATAATTTAATGTTCCTACATATGGACCATGCAGCTCTATTTGCTTTTTGAATTGTTTTATTAATCTGTAACCCAGGTGAAAAATCATCCATTATATTGACACCAAGATCGTTTTCCGAGGATGTGCTGATGAGTAAATTATCATCTAGGCAGTGTGTGTGACATTGGTTATGAGGTCCCAAATGCATGACTTTGCATTTGTTATGATTCAGTTTCATATCCCACATCTTAACCCAGTGTGTAATATAATCCAGATCTTTTTGAATAATTGCTATATTATCTGGTTTAGAATATGGTCCGCCTATTTTAATGTCATCAGCATATTTTATAGTGGTGGAAAAGCAATTCTGCATGACATCTGCAATAAAAGCCTGAAACAGACAAGGACCCAGGACAGAACCTTGTGGAACCCCACAACAGACATAGCCAATTTTAAAGAGATGTCTATTGATTAATACTCTCTGTGTTCTACCAGTCAGCCAACTTGACATCCATTTAATGACGTTATAATTAATCTGTAAGGTGATTCACTTTTGTATTACAGCCCAATGAGGCATGAAATTGAAGGCTTTACTAAAATCCACAAACACAACGTCATAAGGGAATCTGTTGTCGATTTGATAACTGGCATCTTCATAGAATCTGAGAAAATTTGTCAGGTAGCTATGATCTTTTTTAAACCAATGCTGGTTGGTGTCTAAGTTATCCAAAGCTTCAGAAATCATCTCCTTAATGAACCCTTCTAATAATTTACACAGTGGGTATGAAAGGCTAATTAGTCTATAATTTTCCCTATTATTACCTGGTCCCTTTTTATGGATTGAGATAACAAAGGCAGTTTTCCAAAGTTCTGGGACTTAAGACAAATTGATACATTGCTCAAATAAAAGCCTTAATGGAAATAACAGACTCTCAGCAAGAAGATATAGAAGGTGACTAGAAATGCAATCATGCGAGGCACTAGTTTTACCCTTTAGTAGTGATAATTTATTATGAACATCAGTTTCAAGTATAGTAATTGGTTTATCTGATGTATTATGCAATGTAACACTTTTATGATTGGTTTGAAACATTTCACAAAATTTGGTGTAGTAGAAGTTGGCCATATCATTAGGAGTATGTAATGGATTATGTTATCATTTGATTGTACTGGGCCTGCCTGGCACATATGTTTTTTAAGTGAATTGATGTAGGAAAAAAAGGTCTTGCTATTGATTTTATTAGCGTCTGATGTTAGTTTGTATTTCCATTTTTTTCTTTGCTTTTTGGATGTTTCTTTTACACTTTCTTTGCACTTGTAAGTAAGAGGCCAATTGGTTTGTGTGGGTGATTTTAAGTAATTAGAATGCCTTTTGTTTTTAAGTTTAATTAGATTTCTGATAGATTTATTCATCCACTTTAGATAGTGATGCCTAGCTGTTTTATTTTTAAATGAAATGTAAGTGTCCCTTAACTTACAGATTGTATCATTTCAGGGCATAATCAATTGTTGATGCACCTCTGTTAGAGATGTAAGTAAAGTTGCCCTCTTTATCTCCATTCATCCTACCATTGAGTGGGTAGAAGTTTAATTCCATCAAAAGTTCTATCAGTTTTTTTTTCCCAGCAGTATTTATTTTGCTATCCTTAGCCTCCCTGTTAGACAGATCCCTAGATTGAAGTTTAGCATCAAATAAGGAATTACTGTGTAAACCATCAAACCTTCCTATGCAGGCATTAAAGTCACTTTGAAATAGTATGTCACTTTCATGGTGATTTCTCAATAGCTCATTTATGGTGCATCTTAGATTATCCCATACAGTAGGATTGTAAAATTTAGAATTACTCAGTGGTATATAGCAGTTATTTATTATAAATCTCTGTGATGCCATCCCCAGCAGTAGAACCAAAAAATGATCATTCTTACTTAGAAGTTGCACTTCATTGCAACTTCCAGTCCTAATAAATTCCACTAGTATTATGAATTGTTTCCCCTGTTACTTGAAAACATTCAAATCCAATAAACATTATAGAATCTTCCTTGTGATGCTATGTTTTCTGGAGGCACAGTACATTGAACCCCTTCAAAAATATGTTTAGCTCTATATCAGAGCCTATTTTTTTTCTAGCAGGCAATATTCCATGATAGAATAAGTTGGCCTTTAACTGTTTCCTTCTGAACCCAAAGTGAAGAATTATTTATATCTGACTGTCAATTACTGTAGCCTGCAATGGCCAAAAATCTATTTTTGAGTGGGACTGGTTCACTTACTATCAATTCCACTTGTGGTTGTTTTATGACTTCAAGAATTTTTGAATCAATTAAGTTAAGTCCAGATCCATCCAGGAGTGAACATTTTGATTAAATGCATTCTACCAATTCTCTCTTTCTTAGTTGTATATCTACTTGACTTGAAGAGTCAGATCTTTTAGCTACAGCACTATTTACATTCTTAATAGGAATTTGGAGAATATTGGCCAATAAATTATGTATTGCACAGGTTAACTTATTATCATCCGTATTGTCCAAAGGATTCAGACCAAACATAGTAACAGAAAAAAATCTTATCTTTAGCTTCTCTCTGTTGTCTATTCTGGGTTTTAATTACATTTCTGTTTGGAAAGACTATCATAAAATCATTATTACACAGTGGTAAACAATTAAGCCAGACATAATTTGCAACCCTAACTGAGCAGAAGAAGACATCTATCATAAATGCAGCTTCAACTGGGACATACTTGATTGCAACAATTTCTTCCGGATCAAGATCAAAATCCAGCATTTGCTTCAAATTCTTACATGGAGATATACCAATTTCATTATTATTATTGCCCAACCAGTTGGGGGGGGGGGCAATAAATCTGACTATTGGCCATTTCATGCAATTTTAATCTTAACTGTTTTTGGCATTACTTTTGTTAACTCTATACTTAATGATTTTTGTATATTATGGCCACACTTTTCTTTTTGAATGGGTACCTTCTTTTCTCAGGACAGGGAGGAATACCTGAAGGAGTCATGGGAGTTGACAAGGGCAGTCAGGGCAGTCAAGGTGTCCAGGGAACTCAGGCTAACACAAGGCATCAAAAATGGGGAGAATGACTTCTTCAGGTACATCAGGGACAAAAGGAGTTGTAAGGACTAGATAGTAAGAAATAAGAAGGATGGGGTAGGTGGAAACAGGGGCAGAACAGGCAGAAACATTAAACAAGTACTTCTGCTCAGTATTTACTAAAGAGACAGGAGGCACTTAAGGGGGTACTGGAGGGCTTGAGGGCACTGAGGGTGGACAAGGCACCATGGTCAGATGGAATACACTGAACCAAACAAAGAAATCTGCCCCACCAGCATGGATGTGCTCAGAACAGTACAGAAATCCACAACACAAGAGTTCAAGCACCATCCAGTTTTTAAAATAAGTCAACTAGCACACCAAATTTCAGTTAGTGTTCATAGCAGCAAAATTTATTTCACAAAAAGGACACAAGGTCAGAAATTTATCCTACCTCCACATGGAAGGGGGAACTCCAGACAGCAGTCCCTTCAGAATAGCTCCAACCAGTTTCCAGGATACAGAACAGTTCTATAAGTGTTGTAGGTCCCTACTATAGTGATCTGAGATTAACTATGTATATGTGTGTGTGTGTGTATATATATATATATATATATGGTAGCACGGTAGTGCTACCATAGTTAGAGTTGAGGAGCCATTTCTATGTTAAACCCCAAAACTTTGCACCTTAATAACTTTGCAACCGTATGACAGATTTGGCTGAAATTTGGAATACACAATCAAGAGCCATCAGCCTTGGGATCTGAAAAGTTTTGTAGTGGTCAGATATACAGCTACGGAGTTATTAAGCATGATCTGTGCACACGTTTACGCTTTTTCTGGAATTCTACACGGTCGTGCCTACAGGTCATACGGTTTGCACGACCGGTCCTAAATCTTCAGGGAACGTGTGGATGGGGTCCCCAATGTGCCTTTTGAAGATTTCAGGAAAAAATATTAAACAGTTCAAAAGTTATTCAAAAAACAGTTTCCCATTATAAGTCAAAGGGAAAAGTTAACAAACAGTTCAACACTTTGGCAAATGCATTTTTTACTTTCGCAAATGGGCCTGTTACTTTCGCAAATCGGCCATTTTGTTTTCAGTTGGTGATCAGAAAAATGGTTGGCATTTAAATTTGGGACCCTCTAGCAACCTAATTCTTTTTGTATTCACCTAGTTGGACCCTGAGGATGCTTGCCATGTCTTTATTTTGTGGTAAAACACCCCAGAAATATATTTTTCAAATTTCTGGAAAAAGTACTTTCGCAAATTACTTTCGTGCTCACGAAAGTGTCAGTTTCTGAGCTTTCGCTAAATGCGACAGTAATTTTCCATCTGTGGGACAGTGACAGCGATTCTTTGGCACTGCGCTGCAAAAGAACCGTTGGGAGTTTTGGGCTGAAATTTGGAGGGAACGGAGCCGACATCTCACAGATGTGCCTTTCAGTGCTGTATTGAAAAAATATTACACGCTGGCAAAGTTATGGCACTCCAAAGTTGATGGTTTTTCCCATAGGATAACATTACGGCGCCCGAAGCATTACAGAAATCCTTTGGATCCCTGCTGGAAAATAACGGTTTGGTCTTTTTTCCTGAAATTTGGAGGGAAGACAGCCAACAGCCCACAGATGTGCCTTTCAGTGGTTTGGTGAAAAAACATTACAGGGAGGCAAAGTTATGGTGCTCCAAACTTTCCTTTTTTTTCCATAGGATAACATTACGGCGTTCGCCGTGCCTTTCAGGGCCCGTATCTCGGAAAGCGGTCAAGATATGGACTTTCTTCAAAATTTCTTAGCCCCAAAAGGGCTAAGATACAAATTAGCCAGGACAGTTGTAAATAATATGACTTTTAAATTTTTTTCTACTACATACGGTTCCTGAGATATAATGTATTTAGTATTCCAAGATCTCATTTTCTGCCGATACTCATTATTATGCATACATTATTTGTACTCACTGTCTTTCTCTATGCAGGTTTTGGGGAAAACCAGCCTATGCGCTTACATTACTGTTACTGGTGCCCTTTCCGCTTGCGATTTCCATTCCGTTCACTTACCAACTGGCGTCTACTTCACCATATGCGTTATCCTTTGCGTTTTCATTTGCACTTGCGTTTCTGTTATTTTTGCCATTTGTGTCTACAGTACTGTTTCTCTTTCTGTTTCACTTTGCGTCACCATGCCCATTGACATTTCCATTTACAGGCACCATGTTACTATGTGACAAGACATCACGTGGCACACCGTTCCCGTCTACACCACCGTGTGAGTTACCCTTTCTGTTCTCATTCGCGCTTGTGTTACCATGTGTGCCACTGTTAGCATTTCTGTTTGCGTTGCTGCTCCTGCTACTATGCCACAAAACATCATGTGGTGGGAGCACGGGGCCCTTTGGGTCCTGTGCTCCCGCTGCAGCATTACATTCACTATTTCTCGTTATCATTCTCAAAAAGAAAGGAAATTAGAGGCAAAACTCAGTTTAATGCATTAGTTAGGGTTGTTCCATGGCGACAAAAGTGAGGAAATTCGCTGTTAGGGTTGAAAACCCTAACTCCGAATTCACCCCCCCAGCACCACACACACACAGACACACACACACATTCAAGTATGGGAGAGGACCAAGTCAACACAACCAATGACATACATCCAGCAGCAGGTGACAGAAATAACAAACAATTGTCTAAATGTACTATGAGACATCCCCACCCACCTGACCA
Organism: Neoceratodus forsteri; assembly: GCA_016271365.2. Lineage (NCBI taxonomy): Eukaryota > Metazoa > Chordata > Ceratodontiformes > Ceratodontidae > Neoceratodus > Neoceratodus forsteri. The sequence continues at coordinate 841,427,348 of CM057459.1, read as the reverse complement.
GGTACTGCATGCTCAGTGGAGATCAACAGCAAAACTGAGGCCATGTACACCACACGTACACATCCCTGATTGCAGCTGCACAAAACGTACCACACTTATTAGTTGCATGGCCTTACCTACCGATGCCCCACACCACACCACAACTGGTACTGTGCCGTTATTCAATATAAATGCTGAAGGTGCATGATGACAGTTGTAGAAAGGTTTTAACACTAGTGAGTATACATTAATTAAGAGAAGCACATAAATTAACTACAAGACACTAGCATGCTCAAGATAAAAGTAGTGATACATTTAGTAGGTGATTTACATAGTAGTACATTTACTGCAATGGTTTACTCAACATAGAGGGCTGATGTAAACGTATGGAAAAGCATTGCCTGTTCAACGCTGTGAAATTGTGCACTGCCAGTATCACATGCATTCTTACTGATGAAGGTGTACTGCTGATGTACATACATAGACCTTCAGTGTGTTTCAATACTAAAGATGCAGTAAGTATTCTTTGTAAGAAACATTGTAATTGCATGGATCAGGCCAAGCAACTTCTAAATATCATAGCACTACTGAGCCAACAATGATGTACCTGTATCGGAGATGTATATAGGATAGATTTTCCTGTAGGCAGTTACTGAGTATGTTGTACCTGATAAAGACAATCTCATTGCATCGTGATGACTAACTTATTCAAATAGTAATGCATTTACTATTGTTGCAATGAGTGATCTATGCCACTTATGGACACAGTGTGATTTTTTTTAACAGTTGTTTCATACTCAGGCTGTATGCCTACTGTTTGGGGTTTGCCACACTTCGTCACCGATGCTATCAAAGTGATAACTATGTTAATTGTGGTACAACAGGAATCAAGTAGGTATGGTGTAGATATAAACAGAATGTCTTTTAGTATTGATTTAACTCACAATGGGGTAAGTGTACTAGGACAGCAGGGTTATCCTTATCACTGACTCTGTCAGTTATAATCACACTAGGGTTTCGATGACTGTAATGATCAAGTTACACTGTTCATCTTCATGAGTTCATATTCACAGCCATTATCCAGTAACTAGACAGTGTATGGTGTAACTGGGTGGGACACTGTGTTACAAAGCTGCTGCAGTGCCTAGCAGAGGAGAGTATCTACTCATAAGACAATAAGCAATAAGGCAAGACCAACAGTTATGTTAAATGGTTTGTTAATCACCCTGTAGGGGTTTAATGTTGAATGAGGCATAGTGAGTGCCACATGTCGCTAGACAGTGATAAACTGACCATTAACATAATACCTGAAGTGGCTTATTGCTATCATAATAAAACTGTTTTTAAACAACATTAAACCATGTTCATCATATGGTTAGGCTCTACATGTATGTTAATAAAAACTAAACATAAGGCTGTTACAATGTTTACAGTAAATTAGAAAGCTGCATTTCTCAAACCCTTGTTATAATCAGAGATATTATACCTGTACAACTCCTTGGTTTTGCTGAACTCTATTGCTCCAGGTGGCCTACCACAGTGGTGTGGTCTGGTGTAGAGCATCGGTAGGTAAGGCCATGCAACTACTAAGTGTGGTACGTTGTGTGCAGCTGCAATCAGGATGTGTACATTTGGTGTACATGGCCTCAGTTTTGCTGTTGATCTCCACTGAGCATGCAGTACCTGGTCAGGTGGGTGGGGATGTCTCAGTACATTTAGACAATTGTTTGTTATTTCTGTCACCTGCTGCTGGATGTCTGTCATTGGTTGTGTTGACTTGTCCTCTCATACTTGAATGTGTGTGTGTGTGTGTTTGTGTGTGTGTGGTGCTGGGGGAGTGTCGAGTTAGGTTTTCAACCCTAACAGCGAATTCCTCACTTTGTCAGCCATGGAACAACCCTAACTAATGCATTAAATGGAGTTTTTGCCTCTAATATATATATATATATATATATATATACATATATATATAACATTAAGCATATATACAGTATAAATATATGACTTTTCATTATAATAGAGGGACCTATGTATATTTTTGCACTGCAGTTATTGAAACACAAATTGAATGTGTATTTGTTTTTGGTTTTTATTATCAACTTCACAAATAAGTTTTAAAACACTTGGTTTAGGTATGTTTCATAAATATGTTAAACCACATGATGCACATAGTGCTTATGTACTGTCACTTTAAGAACTTAGATAAGAAGGGTTTATCTGGTAAACTAAGGCACTTTCTGATGATGCATGGGGTGAAACCAGTTGGAGCTAGTCTGAAGAAACTGCTCTCTGGCATTCCCCTTCCATGTGGTGGTAGGATGTATTTCTGACCTTGTGTCCCTTTTGTGAAATAAATTTTGCTGCTATAAGCACTATCTGAAATTTGGTGTGCTAGTTACAAACTGGATGGTGCTTGAACTCTTGTGTTGCAGATGGCATACACCCACGGGTGCGAAAGGATCGGGCAGGAATCCTGGCAGAAACCTTGGCAGACCTGTTCAATGACTCTCTGGACTCAAGGAGTGTACCTCAGGACTGGAGGATGGTGCACGTGGTACCCCTCCACAAGAGCGGCTCCAAGGATGAGCAAGGGAACTAATTTTCAATATTTATAGACCCCCTTCTACTATATTAAAAACTTTGAAAGTATGTTACATAGTCTAAGTCATGATCTTGAGTCTAGAAAAAATAGATTCTCGAATGTAATAAATTTTTTGGCTGGAGATTTTAACCTTAGGGTAGCAGCAGAAATAGAAAATAAATCAAAGGAATGGTGTATAGATGATACAGTAAATATCCAATCAAGGCATTCCATGGATAAAAAAATTAAATAGCCATCTGGGAACTAGCGACCATCGAACAGTATGGTTCACAATAAACACAGCAATAGAGTCAAGCCATACAAAGGCTAAAGTACTGGACTTTAGGAGGGCTGACTTTGCCAAAATGGGTGAGTGCCTAAGGAATGCACTAGCAAATGGGCAGGAAGGAGGAGTGGAAGAACAATGGGGAATAATAACAACTGCCATCACAGAGGTAACAAGCCTTTGTGTGAAGCAAATAAACAAAACAAAATGATGTAAGAAACCACTATGGTTCTCAAAGGAAGTGGCAGTGAAGGTTCAAGAGAAAAAGAAAGCATTCAGGAAGTACAAGGAATCACAGAAGGAGCAGGACAAAGAACTGTATCAGTTAAAGCAAAAGGAAGCTGGGAAGGCAGTCAGAACAGCAAAGGCACAAACTGAGGAAAAGATAGCCAACTCAGTTAAGAAGGTGGATAAAACTCTTTATAGGTACATCAGGGAGTGAAGGAAGACCAAGAGAGGGATAGTGAGGCTTAATAAAGGGAGGGAGGGTGGGCAGAGGGTGACTGTGAAAAGGCAGAGATACTAAACAAATATTTTTGATCCGTATTTACAAAGGAAGAGAGGGAGGTACCTAAAACAAACAGTAGAAACACTCTGGATACAGAAGTTGATACCAGCCCATTTACAGAAGAAAGGGTTCTGAAAGAACTCTTAAAACTGAAGGTGGACAAAGCAATGGGGTCTGATGGGATTCATCCCAGAATTCTAAGAGAACTAAGGGTAGAACTAGTGACATCACTGACTACCCCTTTAACAAATCATGGAGGATGGATGGTACCCGAGGACTGGAGGAGGGCAGATGTGATTCCCTTCACAAAAGTGGGAGCAAGGCAGAAGCAGGAAACTACAGACCTGTTAGTTTAACCTCAGTGGTAGGAAAATGATGGAATCACTTCTGAAGGAAAGGATTGTCAAGTATCTAGAGGTCAGAGGGTACAGGACAAGGCAGCATGGATTCACAGCAGGAAGGTCATGCCAGACAAATCTAATAGATTTCTTTGACTTGGTGACCAAAGTAGTAGATCAGGGAGGGGCTGTGGACATGGCCTACCTAGACTTTAGCAAGGCATTTGACACAGTCCCACACAAAAGATTAATATACAAGTTAGCCAGCCTGGGAGTGAGTCCCAAGATGACAGCCTGGGTAAAGAATTGGCTGGAGAATAGGACACAGAGAGAAACAGTAAATGGAGTCCACTCTGAAGAAAGGGGGGTTACTAGTGGGGTACTGCAAGGTTCAGTATTAGGACCAGTCCTCTTCAATTTCTTTATAAGCAACATTGCAGAGGGACTGGAAGGAAAAGTATGTCTCTTTGCAGATGACACCAGGATCTGCAATAGAGTTGTTGCACAAGGTGGGGTGGAAAGGATGAGAAGGGACTTGGCAAGGTTAGAGGAATGGTCAAATATATGGCAGCTTAGATTCAATGCTAAGAAGTGCAAGGTAATGCACCTGGGAAACAAAAATCCAGGGGAAGAGTACACAATGGGGGGTGAGATACTAACAACAACAAAAATGGAAAGGGACCTGGGGGTAGTCATATCAGATGACCTAAAGGTGGGCAAGCAATTTGAGAGAGCAGCAAGGAGGGCTGGGGAGATACTGGGATGCATAGGGAGAGGCATCACCAGTAGAAAACAGGAAGTTATTATCCCTCTGTACAGACAGCTGGTGAGACCCCATCTGGAGTATTGCGTGCAGTTCTGGAGACCCAATCTCTGGAAAGACATAAACAGGATGGAAGCTGTCCAGAGGAGGGCAACTAAAATGGTGCAGGTTCTGCACCGGAAGACATATGAAGAGAGACTTAAGGAGCTTAATATGTATAGCCTCGAGGAAAGGAGGGAGAAGGGGGACATGATAGAAACTTTCAAGTACCTCAAGGAATCAACAAAGTTCAAGAGGTAGCATCTTTCAAAAAGAGGTGTGCAAGAACAAGGGGCACAATTTGAAGATAGAAGGGGCGGCTCAGAGGTAATTTAAGAAGTATTTTTCACAGAAAGGGTTGTGGATGCATGGAATGGCCTTCTGGAGGAGGTTGTGGAGTCAAAAACAGTGGTGGAATTCAAGCATGCATGGGACAGTCATAAGGCAATTCTAGGGGGTGGGAGTAGGCAGAAGTAGGCTGCTGGTTAACTAGGATCTGCAGCTTATCCATTAGGTAGGGAAATGGGCAGACTGGCTGGGCCAAGCGGTCCTTATCTGCCATCAAATTCTATGTTTCTATGTTTCTATAATAAAGGGAAAAGTTTACTAGAGTTTTGGGATAAAAACATGTTAAGAATCTTAAATAGAAGAATAAAGAATGACTGGCATGGTGGAAGAACCTTTCCCACTTTATGCAGTGGTAGTGTTATAGACTTTTGCATCATCAGCACAGAGATTATAGGAAGGTAAATAGTTCAGAAGTATGGGAGCGTGATCATTTTCCAATTTGTGAGAAAATTAAACTACACCTAGAAGCACCCGATTTGGATCCCCAGCTGAGGATAATGCTAATAGTAACATGTGTATTTATCATGGAAAGAAAATAAAATGGAATTCATATACTAGATAAGATTTAGATAAAATAATAGTCTGCCAAGAGGAATTTGATCTTAAAACTAAATCAAAGAATTTTAGTGATTAAGATGTAGTTAATTTGATAGAAGCATTTTCTGAATGTATGGGCATATTAAATAAAGATTTAACCAGTAATCTAAGGAAAAAAAAACAAACAAAGGTTGGAACAAAAAAATCCCTGGTATGACTCAGATTGCAAAAAGATAAAAAAAGAAATAAAAAACAGTTAGCAGATCATTGTGCAAAAGCAGTTGTCATAGGCTATTATAGGCCTTAAAAACTTAAAAACGTAGTATAAAAAACAATACATAACAAAAAAATGAAATATAAAAATTCTCTTTTGGGTACCATGCAAGGAGCCACAAGGGATAAAGATATGCAAACATTCTGGACAATGCTAGCATTTGGCTACAAGGGAAATAATATCAGGTTCAACACACAAAGTTGCATTAGTGCTAATGAATGGGTAGCCCATTTTAGAGAAATGTATGGGTCTAGCAGTGATAAGTGCTTTGTAAATGTAAACCAGATATGTGCAGTCCATAATTTAGATGTTTATATTATTACTGAACAAGAAGTCATAAACTCTATTTGACAGCAAGAAAAAAAAATATTAAGGCAGCAGGAGCGAATGGAATTCCTGCTGAAATTAATCAATATTCACCTGAGTTTTGGGCTGGGATATTAGCTCCAAAATTTACAATTATTAGCACAGTTCTAATTTTACTAGCAGATTGGAATAAAAAATAGAATAATAGGTTCCTGTGCATTACAATGTAGTAATTCCATCGAGAGGTTCTTGGGACATTGGGAACCTCGAGATCGAAGCTCTAGAGGTTCCATGTCCCCAGAACCTCTCGATGGAATTACTACATTGTAATGCACAGGAACTTATTTTTTATTTTTTTAAATATATGGATGTGATTTTCAATTTTCTTTTCTCTCAGGTGGTTGGCAGCTGCAGCAAACAAGTCTCTCCGTCCTGGCCATGCGCCACTCTGTCTCACTGCTCAGTGTTTTTTTGTTTTGTTTTACTGAAGGACAGCCTACCTTTTCCATGTCTGGGGAATGCAGGGTCACCTGGATATCTGTATTTTTCAGATATTTAAAACAAAAAAGCTGCAAAATGTTCCAGTTGAGAAACACTCTCGGTAAGCGAGACAGTGGCCACCATGTTTTTCGAACTGTTCTGCCTGCCCTAACAGGAAAAGTGGCCAATTGGAAGGCACGTTTTGAAAGATGTTGGGAGCTAGACTAGCACATGTTCTGTTGTGATCTGGTAATAATACGATTGTTCAGGTCCCCAACGATAGTATTATGGCACCTGAACGATGGTATTATCACTCCTGAAGTGTAGTATTATCACTTTGGGAGTGATACTATTACGGGGAATTTTTTGTATGCTTTTCTACTATATTATTTTCATGATCCATATATTAAAATATCATAGTGCCACTGTTCAAGAAGGGAAACAGACAAGATACTAAATGCTATAGACTCATTTCCCTTCTTCCAATAACACAAAACATATATACAAGACTCATTTTAGGAGAAATTACAAGACTGGGTTTTCAAAAATAATAAAATATTCACATTTTAAAGTGGTTAAAAAACATAATAATACATTAAATCTGATTTTTACTCTTCAGCATATCTTGAATAAATATGTGATTAAAAGAAAAATAAAGTATTACATCTGTTTTAAGATATAAAATCAGCCTTTGATTTTGTAAACAGAGCTATATTATGGAACATGCTCTCTGAACTGGGACTCAATAACAAAACCCTTTCTATTTTAAAGATTTTACATAACAATACTACTGCACAGGTCAGATTTGGCTTGGGTGATGCTTTAACAGATGAGATTCCTATGTTTAAAGTAGTTAAATAGGGTTGCCTTCTTGCGCCAACTCTATTTAACATCTATATTGAGTCTGTTTTTAAAGATCTGCAATTGGTTGAAACTTATCCACCACAAATTAACAATGAGAAAATAAGACTCATGTTATATGCTGTACTTTTATCTCAAACCTCAATATGTTTAAAAAGGAATTCCAGAAGGCAGTCTTTTGCCTGAGATGAGGGGCACTGCGTGGAGCAAGTAAGTTGAAAAAGATGCAAAGACACTAAGTTCTATCCCAGAATGTGGTTTAATGAAAGCAATGAGCAATTGAGCTCCGTGTAAGAATAGGCAACAGCAGCCGCTTTCAATTCATGAGGACAATTGCCAAAGATACATTAGATGTGGTTTTCCTAGCAAGATTACTATTAAGTGGATGAAAATTTTGAGATGTGAACTGGCCCATTTTAGAGTGTGACCAATTGGTAATAGGAACAGGGTGGCATGGTGCTCATTTTGAGAGTAATATATCAGGACTTCCAGATCAGTGGAGTTTAAATAAATGAAAATTAAGTGTCAACACTGTTCATATACGATTGGCCTGAGGAAGTGACGTTAAGCCACAAAACTTTTGCCTCATGTATATGGGTGTGAAGAAAAAGAGTTTAATAAATATATGAGTTTTGATGGGCTTTGGATTATATCTTACTTTTTATAACAATTTTAAAAAGGGATTTAACCCAGATTATGAATGCATTGAAAAAAGTGACCTAGAGTTAAATATTGGCAAATCAAAAACTATGGTCTTAAACGTAGTAAAGGTAAGGAAATCAACCCATAGTACATAAATGATAATAAATTTGAAGAGGTAATGGAGTACAAGTACCTTGGTGTGATTTTTGAACAAAATTTTGTCTGGACTAAATATACGAAAGAAATGAAGGAAAATGCATATAAAACAAAAATGTGATTAGACTATTTGCACATACATTTGCTAGTAATTCTTTTAAAGCTCAGAAAATTTCTTCTGAGGCAAAAAAATATAACCCAGACATTATATGGTTCTGAAATATGGGAATTAAACTTCTTAAAAAATAGTTAAATTGAAACAATTCAAAATAATTTCATTAGATCAATTTGGGTCTTCCAAAAGACTGTCCAACAGCATTTTTGAGATTAGAAACTGGCATGTTTTCTCTTGGAACAAGAATTCTGATAAGGATTGGTAATTTTTGGAAAAGAATGATGAAAATGGAGGATTTACAGTTACCAAAAATGTGTTGGTTAGACTTCTTGAACAATACAGAAGCAAACCAATACAAACAATGCTGGTTTATGGTATTAAATCAAAAAATAAACACATGGGGACTAGAAAACCTATGGTCAGTAAAAGCAATAATAAACATTAATTTATACATCAGTGAAGTGATCCAAAGGATTCATAATATAGATTTACAAAAAGAATTAGAAAGCATTTGTTCCCTGGATCCTCAAAACCTGTATATAAATCTGAAGTTATCACCAAAAAGCGAAAGATATTTGTTGCTCTGCAATAACAGAATACACATAAAATTACTGTGCAGTCTCAGACTTCATACGTTGTGCTGTTTCTATTCATGGCAAAGTAAACAATACAAAGAATGTTTATGCACTTATTCAGTACCCTCTGGGGAGTTATATATTTTGCACTTTTTTTTAGTTTGTGATAAATTGTCCTTGGAAAGGAAAAAGTGGATTTACCCCTTATTGAAGAGAAAATGTGTATGCCAAATTTGGAAAAATGTCTTCTCTCGATGAATTTAGATAACCACATGAAAATGTATAGTGTATCAAAATTTTTGCTTGCTATAAAATATAAAAGATAGATTTGTCACTCTTAGTACTGGAGCTTTTTATGAGATGGTCATCTCCTGTTAATTATATAACATGTGTGATAATTAAAATCCTTTGCCCAGTAATTGTATTGTGCATGGAAAGAACCGACATAACTTTTAAATAGAATAATGTTACTGTATGAAATTATCATTTTATCCTGTCATTTGTCAAATGATTGAATTTAACAAATGTTGTTGAAATTTTAATACATTGTTTAATAAACTGAAACTGAAACTACAGATCGGTAAGCCTCACATACATTGTGGGAAATCTGATGGAGACAATTCTGAAGGAGAGGCTAATTTTCCTCCTAGAGGGTAATGGGCTACAGGATGGCAGACAGCATTGGTTTGTCTTATACAGACCCTGTCAGAGCGACCTGGTGGAGTACTATGACTGGGTAACAAGGCAATTAGACAGGGGACATGCAGTGGATGTCCTATACCTGGATTTCAGTAAGGCATTCAATTCAGTGTTATATGTGAGGCTAGGATGTAAGCTAGAAGGCACAGGAGTGGGGGCAAAGATGGTGGGGTGGGTAGTAAATAGGTTTCAAGGGAGATAGCAGAGGATGGTGGTGGGAGGGGTGCTCTCATTTCCCACGGCAGTGACAAGTGAGGTGCCACAGGGCTCTGTACTGGGGATGGTGTTGTTTTGGAATTTCTTAGCAGACATATCAATAGGCATCAAGAGCAAGATCAGTCTGTTTGCAGACAACACCAAGATGGGAGCAGTAGTGGATGACTTAGAAGGATGGCAGGGGTTGCAAGATGACCTGGCAAAGTTAGAGGCCTGGTCAGACCTTGGCATCTGGGGTTCAATGCCAAGAAATGCAAAGTGCTACATTTTGGAGCAAAGAAAACAAGGAAGAGTTACCAGCTGGGAGGATTCAACTAGCCAAGACAGAAGAGAAGAAGGATCTGGGGGTGATCATAATGGCAGCAATGAACAACTCAGCACAATGTAGAAAGAGAGCTGCAAAGTCAATAGGATGCTGGGTTGTATTTCCAGAGACATATCCTCCAGGAGGAGGAGGTGATCCTGCTGTTACACAGGTCACTCGTTAGACCACACCTGGAGTACTGCATGCAGTTCTGTCAATCATACCTGAATAAGGACATTAGGTTACTGGAGGGGGTGCAGCACAAGGCAACAAAAATGATCCAGGAGCTAGGGGACTTACCCTATAAGAGCAGGCTGAGGGAGTTGAACATGTAGTCCCTGGAGAAGAGGAGTGGAAGGATGGGGGACATGACTGAAACCTTCAAGTACATGAAGGGAATAAGTAAGATGGGAATGGAGAGGCTTTTCAAATTAAGGAGCGGGGACGGACATTCAAAAGCATGTTCTGAGATTGGAAGGGGGAAAGTTCAGGAAGGAAATGAAGAGACACTTTTTTTCAGAGAAGGTGGTGTCTGGATGGAATACATTACCAGAGGAAGTGGTATCCTGTAGAACAGTGGGCTGCTTCAAAAGGGGATGGGATAGGGTAAGGGGAAGGTCACTGGAGGGGGAGGGGGAAAAAGGGGCAGCTACAGTATACGGGCTGCTAGCTGCAGAATCGAGCAGACTTGATAGACAATAAGAAAAGTCAAGACACCGCCATGGACTCCAGAGCCAAGAGGACTGCTAACCCTCCAGTGAAGGTGGCCAAAAATACCATGAAGTACAGTAAAGAGAGATCTGAACAATTTCAGCTAACAGATTCATGTGTTCGGGGTCATAAAAAGACTATGCTGAAAATTTGTGGTCAAAATAAAAAAAAATGTTATGAAGAAAAGCTATGTTTAGTGCTGGTCATTGGCTCAATGGGTTGTGAGTTGTGTTCCCGTGCTGGGGACTAGAGTGGGAATGAACAGAGAGAGCCAGCTGAACAGCATGAGAATGGGTTTGGAACAATTGCATGTCACCACTTCTAACCTGGGAAAGGATTACACTGTTCTTCAAAACAGGTAATATATTGTCTTGAGCAGCAGAGCCTTTCCTCACAAGGGAGTTGACATATGTGTCAAGATCTGACAGGGCCATATACTGCATTAGGAGAAGAGGATTGGCTTGAAAATTGAAAATGATTCCACTATCCCAAAAAGAAAGGCCATGCATTGCAAAAAATTGTATTAATGCAAACATTAGGGTTGAAGAAAGCAAAGCATATGAAGTAATGAATGAAAATATTAGGGATTGGAGTCTCAAGAGTCTTGCCAAACCTGTGGTGTGCTGATCCTTGGGGTTGTCAACCCAAATGATCACCATCTCCCCATAGCAAACAAACATGATTTCTTGCTTCATTCAGGGTCTGCAAGCCCATGCATGAAGAAAACTAAGAGTGGTTCTGTTGGCCATATGTGGTGAGCCATGTATCTCTACCTCAAAAGAGTATATGCCTGTGAGGCACAGTGCTTTGAACAGGAAGCTATAGGTTGGGGGGGCAGGGCATAAAGAACACCACACCACCAGTTTGCTAAGATGCCTGAGACTTCAAACCCTATGTTCCTATTTTCTTACTTTATTTACTTTGCGTTCTTCTACCCTAATGTCTGCATTAACGTATTCTTTTTTTGCAATGAATAGACAAACAGCAGACAGACACATACATAGAGACAGATGGACAGACAGCAGATAGATAGATAGATAGATAGATAGATAGATAGATAGATAGATAGATAGATAGATAGATAGATAGATAGATCAGAGCCAGCCACAATGCAATGTGATGACTTGCAGTAAGTGAAATGTCACAAAATACTGCATGACAAAAGAGCTTAACTGACATGAATTACAGTGTTTCTTGCTGTGTGGTGCAGCATTTTGTGATGATATACACAGCATTACTGTGCTACATTCTGGCATAGATAGATAGATAGATAGATAGATAGATAGATAGATAGATAGATAGACAGATAGATAGATAGATAGATAGCTAGATAGAAAAAGTGGTGGCCTCTCAAATCTCTGACTACCTCTCCACCTACAATGTCCTTTGTCCTGAGCAGCATGGCTTCCGAGCGGGCCACAGTACCAACACAGCCCTCCTAGAGTTCTCCAACTTTCTCCACTCCTCCTTAGACACTGGTTCTCTGGCTGGTGCTGTCTTCATTGACCTCTCGAAAGCTTTCGACACTGTCTCCCACCCCCTCCTTCTTGATGCCCTTAGTCTCTCTGGTTTTGCTGCTGGGCCTATCTCCTGGTGCACCAGTTATCTGTCTGACCGCTCACAGCATGTAAAAATTAATGGGACCTACTCAGACATCTGTCCCATCTTTTCTGGGGTTCCCCAGGGCTCCATTCTGGGCCCTTACTATTCTCCTTTACCTCAACACCCTTCCACGCTCTTGCTTGGGGAACATTCTATTATGCGCTGATGATGCAGTCATCTTTGCTTCAAGTCAGTAACCCTACTGCCCTCCAGGACTCGCTGCAGAAGTCCTTCACTGAAGCCGAGGCTGGTTCAAGGAACATAGATTGGTGATAAATCTTAAAAACAAAACCATGTTCTTCACTCATCCCCAAAACAAGTCCTGCAACTTCAAACTCCTCATTCACTCTGGGTCCTCATTACCACTCGAACAAGTTTGCTCCTATAAATACCTAGGATCCATTTTGACCCCTCCTCTCCTTCCATGGACACATCGCTGCCCTAGCCACTGCCACTAATATCCGATTGGGCATCTTACATCGGTATAACACTGCCTCCCCGAGACTCTTGACTCATGATCACCTCCTCTATCCTGTCCCTAGTGGATTATGGACTGCTGGTGTATGGTGCTGCTGATCAGACCGCACTCCATAAAATTCGCACTACTCTGAATAAGGCCTGCAGGTAAATTACTGGAGCACCTAGGATGACACACACCTGTCTACTGTATGCTAAAGTGCTGGTACTTGATCTCGACGAGCGCCTCAAATATCTTACCTGTACCCTTATAAAAAAGACCCTCCTTGGGCTTTCCCCACCAGGATTGACCACCACCATCGCGCTCTGTCCCACTAGTTCTATTCGGACCTCTGGGAAAACCTCTCTTGTTATCCCTAGAGCTAGGACCTCTCACGGCCAAGAGCCTTCAGCTTTAGGGCCCCTCTTGGTTCAACACACTGCCCCCTCCATCTCTGAAGCTCCAACTATATTGTGCTTCAAAACTTCCATACGTAACCACCTTATTAACACCCGATGCTGTAACTGCCACTAGTCAAAGCCATACTCAATGCCCAGACAAAGCTTATTACTAAGCTGCTAAGACATAACTCTGGTATTGTTTGCATCCATCCTACCTGTACCAACTTGTTTGTATCTATGTCTTAATTTTACTGTTATACTTATGTGTTGTACTGCTATACTGTGTATTTTGGTTTGTCTTACTGTGACAAGGTACCTCTGTAAATGAGCCTATGGCTCAAAGGTTTTCCAAACTGCTGTTTAAATAAAATAAAAATTAAAAAATAGATAGACAGACAGATAGACACACAGAGACAGACAGGCAGCCAGGCAGGCAGTCAGAGAGGCAGACAGACAGACAAACAAACAGACAGATGGATATTTGCTCAAAACTATGTTAATGCAGACATTAGTCTTGAAGAACACAAAACACACAAAGTAAGGAAATGAAAGCATCAGCATTTGGATTTTTAGAAGTTTTGGCAGATCACTAGTGTTCTTGGGGTTCTGAACTCCTAATGCCCACTTCCCTCCCTCCAACCTCTAGCCTGCTGACCAAATCATAAGGTATGGCTCCAAACACATACAGTGTTAAGAGGTAGAGAAATATGTCTTGAAACATGTGGCTTACAGAATGAATTATAACTTTCTTCAAAATTAACCAAGCATCATAGTAAGATCATAAAAAACTTTCACTTCTACTTTCTGAGACTGTGTCATTGTTACATTCCACAATTGCAACCTAGTGGTATTCTGAAATCTCATCTCTGCAGTATTTTAAAAATTGCACACAACTTTGACATTCTAAATCTATGTTTGCTGTTGCATTCCACCCCCATCACATTGTTAAGTTCCTTGCATTTGCACATTATAAATATGGATACCCTGTACCCACCCAGTGTCAGTTTCCCTTTTTAAAATTTTTATCACAAATGAAATTTTATGTATCATGGAAGAAATAAGCATTACAAGGTAGCTTGTAGTGAGGAATAGGATGTGACTTCTGGTTATGACATCATTGGTAGCTTTTTACTGACACATTTTTGAACAGGCAGTGAAATTAGCGTTACAAACTTATAACTTGTTACAGACTTGTAACTTTTAAACAAAGTAACATAGAATGCATTTTTGGCATGAGGCTGATAGGAGATAAGATGATCAAATTTCGGAATGCACTGACACTACAAATTTTGGCTGGACTCCTTTCTTCAACCCCTTCACCCCTGAACTAAATAGATGTCAATGCAATGTGATCTTAGGTGTGAGGGGACACTCAATAAATGAAACTAGTGCCATTTTATTTTATTTTCTTAAACTGATCATGCACAGTAGCCAGTTTGGCAGTCAAAGGTCTTTTTTTTTCATATAGCTCTTTGGTCCTCGTCACCTCCTCCCACCAATTGGTGATGGGGACACATAGGTATTTTACTGGTTTTCTCCCCTGAACCCCTCCCCCCCAAGGCCCCAGCACACAGCTGTGAGAGCATGTGGAGGCACGCTACACAACCCATAGTGCCAGCTCAGCCCCTTCCACCTCCTGTAACTATTTCTGCCGCCCCCTCTCCACCTAAGCTATTCACCGGACCTCCACCCAGGAGGAGTGGAATGATGGGGGTGGGCACAACCACCCTCACCACCCTCGGGAGAGGAGACCTGCCCATCGGCATGCTCGATCCTGCTCCACATGCTGGCAGCCCGATGACCCAAGGTCATTCCTAAACCCAGGTCACCGGCGTACCACGAGGAGTGGCATCCAGCACCTCAAACCTCAGTGCCACTGGGCAGGTGAATCAGTCAAAAATCTTTTCAGGTTACTGCCTTTGTTAGGCTATTGCAAATTGCTAAGGTTGGCAGAGTAATAGCATTGATTATTCCTGGTCATGTGGCCAGGTTTTTGTCAATAACAAGAAACAATTTATAACAAAGGTGTGTTATGCAGATAGAGTGCTGTGTAGACATTGCCAGTTAAACCATTTTAAGAAAGTACACAGAACCACTGTGTTAAATCGGGAAACAATCCAGAAAACCTCACTTCACCACAGTATTGAAGTCATGCACATCTAGAAAGAAACCAATTATAAAGCAAGTCCTTTTGAAGGGAAATACCTTTTGTGCTAACAAGGTTTTGAATTTTTATAAAATCAGCTGAGAGTTGGTAAAGGAAAAAGCTGCATCCACCAATAGAGTCATACACAGAGGAGTGAACGTTTGGACTTCTGGCTAATACTGGGTAATTGCACCATCCCTTACCCAGTGCTACAGGATATACCTGAAACAGGGATATGAAGTATGAGCTATTTTGTGATTTTTCTGATGTTGCTGTATCAAACTTGCTGCCTCTTCATATATACAGCTAAGGCTGCAGGCACCAGCTTTTCTTTGGTATCCTAATGTGCTTTCTACAGAGCTGAATGTATCCCTCTGCAGATTCCTTAAATAGGTTCTTAGGATGCCAAAAGTCAATATTTTATGGAAAGAAACCTGAAAAATCCCTTGAAGCAGATGTGAAGCTAGGAAAATATGCATATACACTTCTTACACTGTGACCTTGTATATTGCTCCATACCATTTATCCTCCCCCACATTGCACCCTGTTTGTTTCTGTACATATGTGTACCCAGATGCTATATTATCCACTGATGAAAATTAAAACAGCAGTCAGCTGAATGTAACATAGTGGTTTGCTAGGAATGAGCTAAGCATCATATTATAACTTTAGAAGGTTTGTCTAACTTCTCGTGTGTGGGTTCAAAATGCGGCCCCTCAGAAACAAACTTGTACATCATTACTTATGTTAGAATATATGCATTCTTACACCCTTTCTTTTAGGATGCTACACTAATGCAAGTATTATTCTGGGATGGCATTGGTAATTGACTCTGTGGAAGTGTTTACATGTTGCAGTAGGTGATAATGTGATGTGAAGCCCCACTATATTAGTTTGAGTTGAAGGAGCTTAAATCTTGTCAGGAATTTCGGAGCACCAAGAATACTGATGATGAACAAGCTTTTACTATTGGTGTTTAGCAAGTTTCTGGAGATATCAATCTGACAGGGAATGCTTCTAATTCAAAAGAAAAAGAAGCATGGCAGTGGCTGACACCAGAGATGCTGGCAGACTGCAAAGAGAATTTGTGCAATAGATGCTAGTTTGGCAAGTTCAAAACTGGAGAAGCAAACAATGAGGAAATTGATCAGTCCAGGTTTCTTTGCATAACAGCTTGATCTTTGCCCCCTTCAGTCTGTTATTTAAAGGGTGTGCAGCCACTGCACATTCATCTCTGCATCATGATACTGAAAGCTTAACTGGTATCTGCAGTCATGGGCATGCCTTAACTCATAACAATGGGGCTTGCCACTAAAAGGCAAGCCAGGTTGTCTAATGATCCCTACTAGGAAGAAACACAGGAGGGGGAAGGGCCGGGAGGAGGGGGAGCAGATGGAATAGAAGGGATGGGGCCTGGTGACATCACCAGGTAGGTGACAGGTAAAATGACAAGGGGATGCCTGAGGCCCAGGGATTGGCTGGGGGTGGACCCAAAGGGGGTCCTGACCAGGGATCCTGTAGAGGTGTATCAAGACAGAACTCAGGCAGGATGACCTCTTCTTCTGGGAATTTTTCAATACGGAGATCTCACCACATTGTTGGCAAGAACTGGTAAGGCACATGGGGGCAACTAGGCCTTCGAGGTCATGGGGCCCAGTGTGTTTTAGCTCATGGTATTTTCTCTTGGTGCATTGGTTTACATTAAATTTTCTCTTGGTGCATTGGTTTATGGTTGTTTGTAAAAAGTGAGAGCATGGGCCACGCATGTCACTGGGCTGGCCATGAGGTAGGATTGTTTGGAGCAAGCAGAGATTAGAGAGTGTGGTCTGGCATTTAGCATGCCACTAGTGCACTTAGGAGAGATTCTGAGACCACGGTTGGCTCACTGGGGATGGATTTTAGAAAAAGAAAAGTATATAAATAAAATCTATGTAAATGTGTACAGTAGTTTGATTGGTGAAATGGTTGCTTCCTAGGACTGAATGCATGGTGGAATTGGTGCTGTGCTTCTTTCTTGGTCATTGTGTCGGGCGTTTCAGCCCTAAGGAAGTGGTGGGCCTGCTCAGTGACTGGTGAGTAGGGCAAGAGGTTTTTTTTCTGCTCAATATGTTGCAGTTTAATGGGCAGGAAGTGGAGCGCAGCATGAGCGGTGCCTTCCAGGAAGTAGCAAGCAATGGCCAGGCTGTGAGAGGCACATTGTCTTCTCAGTGGTAGCTATGCTGGGTCGGCAATACCAGGTGCAGGTAGAGGGAGGTCCCTCTTGATCGGCCCAGAGGCGGTGGAGTGGTGGTGGAAGGCAGTGTGGTGTGTGCAAGCCAGCCCAGCAGATGGCTGGCACTTTGTCAAGAATTGGGGCAAAAGAAAAAAGGAAAAAGAAATGGGAGAAAGAATGTGCGGTTGTTTACTGGGTGGAGAACGGAGGAGGGGTGGAGTGGCCTCTCCCGGTGATGTGCAATCCCATTTGGGCCTAGGAAGGTCATGTGGTCCAGCACTACCTTGTGCCACTGATGGTGGTAGTTGTGCAGCCCAGGAGGGTAGTGAAGGTTAAAGAGGTATGGTTGGGAGCAGAGGATAAGGGATGTGGTTGATCGCTGAGTTGGCAGTTTTGGGTGGTTTTGTGGGTGAACGGGGACAGCAATCCTTCTGCAGAGCCTTGAGTGCATGGTGTGGGCTTGGAGGGGTGGGTTTTCACAGCATTCTGTCTAAGAAGAGGGGCAGGTGGACTAGTGCTGCAAGATTTGATGAACCAGCTTAAAAACACAAACAAAAAAAAAACCCACAGGACACATGCCAACGAGGTGGAGGGAGTGCCTATATATGCTTTGTTCACGGTGTTGGAATGCAGACATACCCTGGTATCGGGGAGGGGGATAGAGGAACTGAGTGCTGTGAGAAAGTTCAGACAGGTACCCTTTTTTCCAGCTCGCTCATGGACAAGGGAGGGGGCTGGCGTGGCGTGGGCACTACAACCTGGCTGAAGGGGGGGATTGCAAGTGGGAATAACTGGTGTTTGGATGAACTGATGCAGCAACAGCCACAGAGGACAGGACCACAATGGTATTCCAGCATGGGGAGATGAAGGCTGTTCGGGGTGCAGCAGAAAATGGAAGGGGTTTCCCACACCAGTTCGGGGGGAGGGACAGATGCGATAACATCTATGTTGGGCAGTTTGTGGGTCTGAGGTGGACTGCACCCACTCAGAGTTGTGGGTAAGGACCCTCTCAGGGAAGTGGGCAGTGCTGGGGGTAAGTAGGTAAGGAAGGCCACTTCTGCCACCATGGCTTAGATGTGTTGGGGGTACAATGAGGCCACCTCTACATTGGGCTATTGTAAGTCCTGGCACACTTGTTCCAAGTGAGGGGGGTCACACCCAGTCTTCAACTGCTGGTAGGGGGTGGAAAGAGGTGAGCAGCATGGGGGACAGTACCATGAACAGTCCTTTTGGGGTGCCCGGGGGGGTCACGGCAGGGGCCAGTGGTGTTGTCATAGAGGTCAACACTACAATCCCGGGGGGTGGCATTGACAAGAAACACAGTGAGGGCCGATGAGTTTACATGCTGGCACACACTCCCATCTCCCTAGCAGTGGTGGAGGAATGAACCATATACTACCCCAATAGGGAGATGGTGGAGCTGCTCTGGGCAGGATTCTGGGTGGGCTTCCCACTGGGGTTTCAAGGGGGCGGGCAGGGATGTGGGCCAAGAATCTAGGGTCAGTGAAGGGAAAGGAGGAAATAGTAGGGGCCAAGATAGAGAAGGAAATCAAGGTGGGTTGGGTGAAAGGCCCTTTGGAGCCCCCCCTTGTGAGTTTTACTAAGTTTCCCCATTGGGTATCATTCCTAAGAAGATGGCAGGGGAATTCCTCCTGATCCATCACTTATCCTATCCCAAGGGCTCATTAGTAAAGAAGGGCAAACCTAATCACCTTAAAATAGTATTGTATGCCTCTCTGGAGCAGGCAATAGGGCTGATTAGGGTTCTCGAGGGGTCATGGCTTGTGAAGATGGACATAGAACTGGCATTTCAGCTCTTACCCATCTGGCCAGAGAATTTGGACCTGTTGGGTTTTCAATTCCAAGGGGGCATGTATTTCGATAAGGCCATGACCATGGGCTGCTCAGTTGTTTGTTCCACCTTCGAAACATTCAGCACCTGAGTGCAATGGGTGTTCAGAGTCAGGTATGGGCACCAGAGGGTGGTGCACTAGCTGGATGATTTCCTCCTCATCTGGGAATCCAGAGCTGAGGTACAAGGGATGTTGTGGGATTTTAAGGCAATGTGCTGACAGGTAGGTATACCGTTGGCACGGGGCAAGACAGAGGGCCCCGCTCAGAAGTTGGAATTCCTGGACATAGAGGTGGACACAAAGGGGGGCTGTTCTCAGCTTCCTGGGGACAAAGTGGCACACCTAAAAGGCCTGCTAGCACAGACTATGGAGTGGCAGAGGGTACCACTGGTACAAATGCAAAGAGCTGCTGTGACACCTTCATTTTGCCTGCAAGACCATCAGCCCAGGCAGAGCATTAACAAGGAGACTGGTAAGGGCCACAGGGAAGGCTTGACTGCCGCACCACTGGGTGCATGTGTCGAGAGGAGTGCGCAAAGTCTTCCGGGTATGGGAGGAGTTTCTTGACAGCTACAATGAGGTGAAATTTTGGCAGAAAGAGTGGGAAAAGAATGCAGACCTGGAGCTGTTCACAGACACTTAGGGGACCCTGGGAATGGGGGCATACTTTCATGGGGAATGGATTTCTGAACTTTGGCCAGCATCATGGGAAAAAGGAGGGGTACTGAAGGATATCTCATTCTTGGAGATCTTCCCGATATGGGTGGCCCTGGAGGTATGGGGTTATAGGATGCAGAGGAAGCGCATCTTGTTTTGGTGCAAAAACAAAGGGGTGGTGGAGGTCATTAATAGGCAAGGGGTGGACAGTGATGGTGGGCAGGGTGCTCAGGCACTTTGTTTTGTTCAGGCTGCAGTTAAATATTTCTTTCAGAGTGCAGCACGTTGAGGGGCTGAGAAATGAAGTGGCTGACAGTCTTTCCCGTTTACAGCTCGAAAAGTTTCCGTAGCTGAAGTCTCAGGCAGTGCCACAGAGGACCAGAATACCGGGCCAGCTGTGGGAGGCTGGAGTGACACAGCCAGGGTGCTTTACAAAGGCTCTTGGGCAGTGAACACATTGAGGGCCTACAAGGCCAGATGGGTGAAGTTTCAGGATTTCAGAAGGAAGTATGGGTGGGACAGGAATGAACTGGCCCGGGACTAGCAGGTAAGGAGGTTTGTGGTAGAGCTATAAGAAGATGAGCTGGCTCACACCACAATGGTGGTGCATTTAGCTGGCATCAGTTGGGTATGCCAGGACAGTGGCTGGCCCGATGTAAGGGCCAGCAGGGCAATAAAGCTAATGGTTTTGGGGTGGTGGAGTAGTCAGGTGGCAAGGGCAGACAGGAGGTGCCCCATAAGAGGGCCATTGCTGGAAAAGGTCTTAGGGGCAACCCAGAAGGTATGTGCCTTGGCCCAGGAGGGGGCACTATTCCAGGCCGTGTTTGTGGTTATGGCAGCAGGGGCATTCCAGGTAGGTGAAGTGGTGGCCCCATCAAAGGCAGCTGCTGGGCAGGCCTTGCAGTGTAAGGACATCCTATGAGAACATGACAGGGTGGTCATCAACCTGTCCAGGTCTAAGATGGACCAGAAAGGGAAGTGGACCCAGGTGTCTCTGGTGAGACAACCACAGTTCACTAACTGCACCATGAGTGCTCTGAAGGCATATGTAAGCACTCAGGGGAGGGCTGGGGGATGTTGTTTCAACATGGGGATTGCTCCTCTGTCACGGGGTTTCAGATTGGGGCTGTACTCAGGAGGGCCCTGTCATTCCTCAGAGAGAAAGGCATTAGGGGGATGAGGTGGGCACAGCTGATGCCTGTGATAGAAGAATTAAAGTTGCAGTGGGGAACACCAGATTACTTTCTTATACACCTGGGGGGCAATGATATGGGGGGCCTGCCATGGAGGGCATTGGGGAAGAGCATCATGGGGGATTTAGAGACATTGAGAGGATGGTGGCCAAGGGTGACAATCAGCCAGTCTGACATCACCTCACAGAGGGTTTGGAGGAGGGTGAAAAGATGTCCAGCTCATTGAGAAGATCAAGAAGCATTTGAATAGAAGGGTGGCATGGACAGCCATCGAAAAGGGGGGGGCACGCCTTCAGCACAAGGACATTTCCTTCAACCAGCCTGCAGTGTACAGGTTGGATGGGGTCCACCTGTAGGAATTTTGCATGTGCCTATTCCTAAGGCTCATCAGGGAGTTGATGAGCAGGATAGCCAGCAAGGGTCAGAGATACAAGCCTTCAAGGGGGGAGCCCATATGTCCATCGCAAGTTGGAGGAGGGGCAGTGGAAGAAAGAAAGGGGGGAGCAGGGGGAAAGGAAGGGCAGAGGGGGTACAATACACAGGCTGGGGACAAGGAACCCAGACGTGGTAGTAAAGTGGGAAGGGGGATAGGTCTAGGTGCCAGATTCAGAAGTGTCCAGACCTGGAGGGCAAAAGCCCAGGTAGGTGGAACTGGCCTGGTTCTGGTGTGTGGGAGGGGGCTGGATTCAGAGTGTCTGGGCCCTGAAAACTGAGATGGAAGAAGAACAACCAGAAGAAGGACAGAGGCTGGAACCAGGAAGCTTTTGAAATAAATTTTGTGTGGATTTGAATTGTGAAAGTCATGAATCTGTAGATGTAAATATATTCTTTGTGCCAGAAATAAATTTGACAACAAGCAACAAAAAGTTAAAAATTGTTGTGGCGTCCATCATTCCTGGGAGGGATTCAGGGGACAATGGGGCTTGCCACAAAAAGGTAAGCTGGGTTGTCTAATGATCCCCACCAGGAAGAAACACAGGAGCAGGAGGGGTGGGAGAAGGAGGAGCAGATGGAATAGAAGGTATGGGGCCTGGTGACATCACCAGGCAGGTAACAGGTAAAATGACAAGGGGATGCCAGAGCCCCAGGGATTGGTTTGGGGTGGAGCCCATAGGGGGTCCTGACAAGGGGTCTTGCAGGGGCATATTAGGCCAGGACTCAGGCAGGATGACCTCTTTTGCTGGTAATTTTTTCCACCCTCCAACCCTTATTAAGGAAGGCTTTGGGGGGGCATGCTTGGCATATAGCAAAGAGTTTGGAGGGCATGTTGAGTGTCCCAAGGGCCCTCAGCATAGGACCAGTATTTTCAGGCTATGGGGAGGCAGCCACAGGCCAGGGGGCTAGGTCAGAGTCCCCTAGGAGGGAGAGGCAAGGAAGCACACTAGAGTTGGAAGAAAGAAAGAAGGAAAGAAAGAAAGAAAGAAAGAAAGAAAGAAAGAAAGAAAGAAAGAAAGAAAGAAAGAAAGAAAGATAAGGGAGGAGCAGGAAAGGAGGAAGGGGAAGGGGTAGGATACATAGGCTGGGGACAAGGAACCCAGATGTGGTGGTAAAGCAGGGAGGGGGACAGGTCCAGATGATGGATTCAGAAGTGTCCAAGCCTAGAGGGCAAAAGCCCAGGTAGGTGGAACCTGCCTGGTTCTGGTGTGCAGGAGGGGGCTGGAATCCCTGAAAACTGAGATGGAAGAATAACCAGAAGGACAGAGGCTGGAACCAGGAAGCTTTGAAATAAATTTTGTGTGGATTTGAATTGTGAAAGTCATGAATCTGTACATGTAAATATATTATTTGTGCCAGAAATAAATTTGCCAACAAGCAACCAAAAATTTTAAAATTTTTGTGGCGTCCATCATTCCTGGAAGTGATTCAGGGGACAAGCTTGGTATGGCAGCTTCAGAAAATTCAATGAAATAGCTCAAAGTCTGAACCTCTGTTTGAGCAGCTCCTGTGGAAATACACAGGGATGTGTGTGATACAAGTCACTGACAGTTGTCACTTGCTACTAATTCATGGCATGATACTAAATACTAAAGTCACTATTACAGTGTAATTTGTGTTTATACTACTATGTTTGTATTGTTTACTTGACATGGAACCAATACAAGAGACCTCTGAGCTCAAGTGGTTAATTCCAAGACTGTAATAAAATAAAATAAAAAAAAATTATAATACTTATTGCAGAATTTCCAAAAGGGGATGAACACAGACACAAATGCATGTTCTACTTGAATCTGTGTCTGCCTAGTTCCAACCAATGTAAAACACTTTATTTTTAAAGGGTTCAACGTTTTGCTGCCATTATGTTTGGACTCAGTTCTGCATTTTCAGACCCAGTTGTGTGCATACTATGCATGATGTTAGATAATTTCAAAGATAGTCTAATAAAGTTTGTTACTGGACACCCACATTTTAATAAATTTTCTGTATCATGGCTCAGTACAGTATATACAGTAGGATCTGTGAGGCACACTCACTGTTACTGAAGGTGTAGTACTAACACCTACAGTAGGCTGACATACTGTGTATAAACAGTAATATGCCATACTGAAGTATCAGATTCCTTACACATCTCAGGATGCTTTTTGAGCTGATAGCTGAGAGTGAAATTCATATGAATATAATGGTAACTTAAAAAATTAATAACTTTGGAACAGATTAATATTGTTTCACCAAACCAGCAAAAGGCACATCTACTGTATGAGGCAAGTCCTTTCTATCCTGAAAATTTCTGATCAAAATTCCAGACTGTTTCTGTGCTGAAGCATGACAAAGAAACTATAAAAACATGATAAATTACGCAATTTTTTACACTCTGTATCTCAGCACCCACACATCCAGCCAGAATGAAACTTGCCCTTCAATCACTGCATATTTTCATGCAAATCAGTTGAATGGTTTCAAAGTTAGTAAAGTGCAAAATTTTGAGTTTAACATAGAAGTGCCCATTGAACCCTAACTATAGGTGCATGACTGTGACCCTATAATAGATCAATCAATCTATCTATCTATCTATCTATCTATCTATCTATCTATCTATCTATCTATCTATCTCTTTATAATATGTATGTGTGTACGTGTGTGTATATTACAGGGATGCGGTAGCACCCCTATAGTTAGGTTTGTACTGGCACATCTATGCTAAACTCCAATTTTTGCACCTTAATGACTTTGGCACTTTTTGATGAAATAGATCAAAAGGTGGCATGTACAGTCATTCTGCCAGTGTCTCAAAATGTGGAAATTTTTGTAATGGCATCTTGTATGGTTTTTGAGATATGGAGTGGCAAAAAAGTGAAAAATTTACACTTTTTTCCCCCTATGTTTAACATGGGATTTGTTGCTCTCATTTACAGCCCAGATGAAATAATTTTTTTTTTTCCTGAAGTTTTCAGAGATGATGGGGTCTGTGTGAATTTCAAATAAGGCAGCTCCAACCTGTCATGCAAGGTAATAGCTATACATGTAGGGCCAGATATTCAAAACTTGGCCCGGGGCTAAATTAGCACTGCCCGGCGGGCAAACTTAGCTCAGAGCACAAAGCAAGCCATATTCAAAAGGAATAGCCTGGGGCAAACAGCTTCTGAATATAGCATGGGAATAAGGCCGGGCAAACTGGGCTGAGAGTGCAGGGCAAACTTAGCCCTAGAATAAAACACCTCTGAATATGGCAACCAGGAAGTGCAAACCACAACAGCAAAACAGTGCACAGTGATGTGAAGGTAGGTAAAGGTGAACTATGTGGCCACTGTGTGTGCCAGCAAATGCGTGGACCCAGTACAGCTGCAGGCAGCAGCATATGTGAAAGTATAGTTTTCAAAACTGTAAAATATTCCCCAAACTGTTTGCGCAGTGCTAACATGTTTGCGCGGGTTTAGTGCAGTGCTAAACCGTTAACCCGGTGCAAACACATTTGCCCGGCACTAAACTTTGACATATTCAAAAGTGACATGCAAATGAGCCTACTTATGTAGTCTCTGAACAAACATACCAATTAGT
The DNA here is from genome assembly GCA_016271365.2 of Neoceratodus forsteri. Taxonomy (NCBI): domain Eukaryota; kingdom Metazoa; phylum Chordata; order Ceratodontiformes; family Ceratodontidae; genus Neoceratodus; species Neoceratodus forsteri. The sequence continues at coordinate 841,402,116 of CM057459.1, read as the reverse complement.
ATCTCATTATGCCCTGATTTGCATGCTATTTGTGCCAGGCTAATGGTTTAGCCCTGCGCTAAACCTGCACAAATGTGTTTGTGCTGCACAAACAGCTTGGGGAATATTATACAGTTTTGATCACTACTTTCAAATGTGTTGCTGCCAGCAGCTGTACTGGGACAACCCAGCATAGGCACAGATGGTGGTGGTGCTGCAGGCAACTGTCAGACTCTAGGTCATGCTATTGTGCACAGCAGACACTACAGTAGCAAGGGGGCCAGTAGTGTGTGGACACAGCAATGCCTATGGTGTGTAGGGCAGTGATGATGACTGCACTATACACAGTGAGATGCCCAACCTCAAGGTGTTTACTGACAGTAAATATTACTGTTACACTGTGTGTGACCCACAGATGCTGCATCTCTGGCATGGGAGGCTCACAGTGACATATACATGTCCGACTTTGTGTGCTGTGGCAGTTGTACAGCTGTGCGGTATGTGGCCGGGCGGGGGGCATATATTATCAGAAAGGCACACTGGTGTTGCGGTATGCCCAATACTGGCCCATGTGCACTGCATGATGTGTCCCAGCCTTGTGGCCACACCTGGTCTGTGGCACAGCCTGGACACCCATACACTCTCCCCTCAACATCCCCCATGCCCACAGTGCTGCATGTGTGTGCTGGCATCTGTTGGTGTCCACAGAAGTGTGGTCTGCAGGTGTGTGATGGATGGCCACACTGCCACACTTTTCCACTGGCAGCAGGGTCACCACTTATTGCCTGGCATGGCTGGGACTGGTGGCAGATGATGGCATCATTGTGATGCCATCAGTTAGCAGCATGCTTCCTCTATGTTTGGCTTTGTCTCTGCGTCATATTTATTTGTTAGGGTCGCACAAAAACCACTCAAACACTGTGCAAAGCCATAGTGTCATGCAAAACTGATTGCCCAGGGTTAAGACAAGCTTTTCCTGGGCGGTAATGTGTACCACGCTAAGTGTCACACTAAGTAGCGCAAAACCACTTTGCACGGCACTAGTTGCTGAATATAGCATAGCACCTGTATTCATGTCAGTTTGCCCCTTGCATACATTATGATTTTGACCAGCGCTAATGCAGTTTGCCTGTGCTATTTGGCCTTTTGAATATAGCAGACCCGTGCTAATCCCGCAGTAAACCTGTGCAAATGGTTTTTGCCTGGTGCAAAGTTTTGAATATCTGGCCCATAGAATCCAGAAGAACCAACACTGATTACACTCTGCAATGAAGATGAAATAATGTATTCTTATGTCCACACATACAAATAAGTCCAGCACATCATGCCATTGCAGCAGCATTTGAAACACACAGCTAACTGCCCCGAACAGTTTATAGCTGACTCTCGTCTTCAGGGAGGCAGGTCCTACATGCAATCAACAATTTTATATAAAAAAGACTGGTGATTTCTATTAACTTAATGATCACATGGGACATTGGCTATGCCCTCTGGACTCTCAGGCTATGCAGGACACACACAATTCATGTCTGAATAAGAAAGAGGCATTCAGAGTGAAAATCTGCTGAGTCTGCTATACAGGGAATTGTGTTAGCTCTGAAAATTGCAGGCTTAAATGTTCAGGAAACATGTCTTCATTTAAATGACAGCTTGTGTTTTAATTAACTGGCATTAGACTTAATAAATGAGATGGGATTTTCAGTAAGCATTAGCACACAATTTATTATTGAACTGAATCGGGGGTATGAGCTTATATTTTATTACCTTCTCACTTCCGATATATGGCAGCTAACAGTAAATGTCTTAATGCTTATGAATTTGTTAAGGAACACGCAACACAATAATTTATATATTTATGAGTTTTGTGAGGATTATTTATATATTTTTTTGTTTGACCTTTTGATCTCCATACATAAAAAAATTGTGCATTAGATATTTTATTAAAGTAACTGGCCACCCATATATACTAGGGTATATGGTTAATAGTAATTTGGTCCAAGAATAATAGTTAACATAAAGCAATGAATAATATTGGACCAGCAATGTCTGGTAACACTGATGTTTTAACTCTGTGTAAGTCTATTTTAAATTGATGTCCCATGTGATCATTAAGTTCATGGGAATAACATGTCTTGTTTATACAAAACTGTTGATTGTATGTAGGGCCTGCCTCCCTGAGGAGGAGCATCAGCTTGAAACTGGTTGGGGCAATTAGTTGCGTGTTTCAAATGCTGCTATAATGGCATGATATGCTGTACTTTTTTTTATAAGTGTGGACATAAGAATAATTATCATATTCTCATTGTGGAGTGTGGTCAGTGCTGATTCTTTTGGATTCTACATCATGGGGTCTGTGCCAAGGTTGTGCCTTTGGATAGTTTGGTGTAAAGATCTCTCACTATTTTTACATTTTAACAGTTTTTGTGACAGAGGCTAGGCTAGCAGGGAAATTAAAACTGTTCAAATTTTTATCACTGAAGGATTTGCTCAGAGAAATGCTGTTTGTGTTGTCAGCCATCTTAGTTTTTTTCTCAGTTATAAAACTGCTTTTCCTCATAAATACTGCTTGTCAATTAATGAGCAAGACATGTATTTAAGGCCCCCTTACATACTTTGTCCATTTTTTGTCTTATTATGTGGAAATATACAGGGCAAATGTTTGTTTTTGTGGGGAGAATAATTTTGCCTCGCTATTGTAAGGATAGTTTGAATGGTAAATAACCATTCAAACATTTTAACAGTTCAAACTTTGCTGTTCAATCTGAAAAGACATCAAACAGTAATGTTCAATAGTATATTGAATGATTCTGCCCACAAAAAGCAATTTTGGTCATTTCATTACTAAAGTAGATGCTAAATCAAATACAGACCCGCCCCCCCCATCACTGTCCCCATAGTCTTATTTATTTCCTTGGTTTCTACTGCCCACCCCCCCTGATCACTGTCCCCAGCATCTTCTTTCTTTCACTCGTATCTAGTGGCACCCCACTCCATGATCACTATCTGCATAGTCTATTTGTTTCCCTGGTGTCTAGTGGCACCCCTCCCCAATCCCTGTCCCTGTCTTCTTCTTTCTTTCCCTGGTGTCTAGTGGCAGCCCCCTCCCTGATTGCTGTCCACATGGTCTTTATTTGTTTCCCTGGTGTCTAGTGGAACTCCCTTCCTGATCCTTGTTCTCATCATCTGCTTTCTTTCTTTGGTGTCTAGTGCCACCCCCCCCATCCCGTATCTGTCAAACCTGAAAAAAAGACAATGGTCCTCAATGTTTTTTTGAAAGCTACAAAAATAAAAGGTCCCTTGCCTATTTTACCCACCCCCACCTCCCACCACCCCACACCTCCACAGTACACCCCCACACACCTTCACTCACTTGAACAGGTCCCAGGTTCAAGATCCACTCTCTGATTGAAGACATGACTTGCTGCTGGAACCAGCAACTGCAATATGGGAAACTAAGGTAAATTGAGTTCAATGTATTTCAATGGGGTCTTCAACTTTTATGCATAACTCAGACATTTTTTTCACATTTTTACACCAAATTTTCAACATGGTCTTTTGTGGACCCCACCTCATGAATAATAAGACTGTCATTACACAACTCCCACCCAGAAGGTGATTTCATGGTCACTTGGCAAATTCACCATTTGGGCAGAATTTGAACATTTTTTCTTGCCCTTGTTCATGAGGGAGGGTTATAAGAAGCAATGTTGAAAATGTGTGGTAAAAATGTGTAAAAATGCAGAGTTATGCCAATCCAATTTAATTTTGCTATACATGCTCTTAACTTTGGAAATCTGACGTATTTTGACACCAAGTTTTCAACATAGCCTTCTTAATACCCCCACCTCTTGAATGTCACAGCTGTCATTTTTCAAATCCTGGTCAAAATGTGTTTCCGCACCTGTGGTGTGTAATTGCATTGCAGTGTTATGGAATCACAGTTTGATGGTGATTTGACATTTGCAATACCTGGTATATGAGGTGGTATAATAAGAAGGGTATGCTGACAATTTGGTTGCTGTGGTGCTACAAATGGAAGTGCAGGCTCAGGGTGCCCTGCACTTCCATGACAACACATATATATATATATATATATATATATATATTATATATAACACATATATATATATATATATATATACATATACACATCTATGGAGGGAAAGTAGTGCAGGGGCCAGAGGGCCCCGTATTCCCACAGACTAATAAGGATATGATTACTCTATCTAAGGATATGATTAGACTATCTCAAAAAGTAAGGAAATTCATTGTGAAAAACTGTGTTAATGCATCTGTTAGCATTCAGGATAAAGTGCAAAAATGAGGTAAATATGATGTTAGGGTTTTCAGCCTTAACACGCCACCCTCACTCTGGAGGCAGCAAATCAGGCATGCCATGGGGTTATCAAACCTAACACTCACCCCATTCCATCACTAAATAAACATAGATGTGTACGCTGAATAAACATGGGGTGAGCATTAGGTTTGGCAACCCCGCTGCATGCCTGATTTGCTGCCTCCAGAGTGGGGGTGGGGTGTTAGGGTTAAAAACCCTAACTTCACATTTTCCTATGTTTTGCACTTTATCATAAATTCTAACTGATGCATGAACACAGTATAGTTAGGGTTGAGAACGCACTTGAATGTTAAATCTCAAATTTTCTTTGCTCACACCCACAGCCTGCACAATGTGTCCGTTTGGTCTGAAATATTCAGTGAAGATGCAGTCTGGGTCACTGATGTGCCTTTCAAAGCTTTGGTGAAAAAATATGAAACCATTCAAAAGTTATTCAAAAAACAAATTTCTCATTATAGTCAAGGGAAAATATATGTGTCTCACAAAAGCTGCTGCCAGTACATTTTCCTTTCCCAAATGGCCCTTTTACTTTTGTGCAGTGGCCATCTTGTTTTCAGTTAGCGAGAGAGAAAAATGCCTGTTATTTAAATGTGGGACCCCCTAGGTAAACACTGACTACTGGGTTTACCTAGCTGGATCCTGAGGATGACAGCCCTATCTTTTTTGGTGGGTAAAACTCCAGAAATGCCACTTTTAAAATTGGCACCCCAGTACTTTCACAAATTGTGAAAGAAACAGCCTTGATACTTTCGCAAACATGAAAGTGTTGTGCTGTTTTTTGAGAAACGTTCACAATTTGCTTAAGTACTTTGCCCAAAAACTGCAAATCTTTGCCATCCTCATGCAACAAAACGGTTGGAGATTTTGGGCTGAAATCTGCAGGATGGCAAGCCCTGGTCCCACAGATGTGCTTTTTGGTAGTTTGGTGTCAAAACATTCCATTGGCCCAAATTTACAGCATTCCAAAGTGGAGAAATTTTCCATATGATAATATTGTGGCATCCATGATGCCTTTCAGTGCCCATATCTAGAAAACAAAGTGAGATATGGAGTTTTAGCTGCCTGAAAATTAGATCACTTTTAAGTGATCTAACCTGCAAAAACAAGATTGGAAATCATAGACTACATAGGCAGTATAATTTTTTGTCTACTTGCTACGGTTACAGAGATATTGATTAATTAGTGTCACAAGGGTTCCAAGGGTGCCTTTTCAGTGCATTTCGGTGCCCATATCTTGCAATCCATGTGAGATTCAGATTAGGGTGACTTATCTCTCATGGAGGATACGTTGTCATGATTACAATGCCACTTACATTTTTTTCATAGCTGTTATGGTTACTGAGATATTGGCAAATTAGCGTTACAAGTGTTCCTTACCCTACAGGGCTGCTGCATGGCTCTGTTGTTATGTGTAAGTGGGAGCACAGGGCCTACACTCCCACATACACATACCATTATACAAAAAATGGGCAATTTGAAGGGAGCACAGGGCCTTGAGGGCCCACGCTCCCACTAACACATACCAGTTACCAATTACATTACACTTTTTCAAAAAGAAGGGAATTTATTTAAAAAAAACTCTCTTAATGCATCAGTCAGGGTTCATAGCACAGCAATAAAAGTAGGGAAATGTGATGTTAGGATTACACCCCCACCACCCCTACCCTCCATTCACCAACAGACGTTGAAGTGTGCTACGGGGTCATCAGGCCTAACTCTCACCCCATTCTCCTATGCTGTAGCATGCCAGCTTGTTTACACATGGAATGGAGAAAGAGTTGGGACTGATGACCCCATGGCACACCCCGATGTCTGTTGGTGAGTGCAGGGTGGGGGGTGGAGGTGGGCTGGTAGGAGTATAACTCTAACATCACAGTTCCATACTTTTGTCGCTGTGCTATGAACCCTAACTGATGCATTAACAGAGGTTTTTGCAATATATATATATATATATATATATGTGAAAAAAAAAACTCAGTTTAATGCATCACTTAGGGTCATTCCACAGTGACAAAAGTGAGGAAATTCGGTGTTAGGGTTGAAAAAAAACCTTGGACCCCCCAGCCCACCCCCCTAACCAGCACTGGAGTGTGCCATGGGGTCATAGGCCCTAACTATCACCCTATCACATGTGTAAAGAAGCAGAGGTATTGGAGAATGGGGTGAGAGTTAGGACTGAAGACCCCAATGCACACCCCAATGCAGGTTGGGGGGTGGGCTGGGGTCAAAGGGGGGTTTCCAACCCTAACACTGAATTTCCTCACTTTTGTCGCTATGGAACAACCCTAACTGATGCATTAAATGGAGTTTTTTGCCTCTAATTTCCCTTCTTTTTGAAAATGATAATGAAAAATAGTGAATGTAATGCAGCAGCGGGAGCGCGGGGCCCAAAGGGCCCCATTGTCCCGCCACGTGATGTCTTCACACATAGTAACACAGTGCCCTCAAACGCAAATGGTAATGCGCATGGTGACACAAAATGAAACAGAAAGATAAAAAGTACTGAGAAATAGTGAATGTAATACAGCGACGGGACCAGTGAAGGGAGCGTGGGGCCCAAAGGGCCCCAAGCTCCCTCGGCATATTGTGTTCTTGTCACATAGTAACACAGTGCCCACAAACAGAAATGGTAATGAGCATAGTGCAACAAAGCGAAACACAAAGATAAACAGTACTGTAGATGCAAATGGTTAAAATTACAGAAACAGAAGCACAAATGAAAATGCAAAGGGTAACGCAGAAAGTGGCGTAGACAGGAAAAGTAAGTGAAACAGGTACAGAACCAGAAGCAGAAGCAGTAAGGGTAAGAGTTATGGAAATGCACACAATAGTTTTCCCCAAAAGGTGCATATAGAAAGACAGTGAGTACAAAGAATGAATGCAAAATAACGAGTCTCGTAACAGAAAATGAGGACTTGGAATAGTAAATTGCTTATATCTCAGGAACTGTACGACATAGAAAAAAAAATGTAAAAGTCGTATGAATTATCACTTTCCTGTCTAGTTTTGTACTTAGCCCCTGTGTGGGGGCTAAGCATTTTTCCAACAAAAAGTCCATATCTCGCACCGTTTCCAAAATACGGGCCCTGAAAGGCACGGGAAACGCCATAATATTATCCTATGGGGAAAAAGAGAAGTTCGGAGTGCCATAACTTTGCCTTCCTGTAATATTTTTTCACCAAACCACTGAAAGGCACATCTGTGGGATATTGGCTGTCTTCCTTCTAAATTTCAGCCCAAAAGACCAAACCTTTATTTTGCAGCAGGGCACCAAAAGATTGCTGCAATGCGTTGGACGCTGTAATGTTATCCTATGGGAAAAAGCGTCAACTTTGGAGTGCTGTAACGTTGCCGCCATGTAATATTTTTTCAACGAAACACTGAAAGGCACATCTGTGAGATCTCGGCTGTGTTCCGTCCCCAAATTTCAGCCCAAAACACCAAACCGTTCTTTTGCAGTGTGGTGCCAAAGAATTGTTGTAATTTTCCCACAGCCTAGAAAAGTACTGTTGAAGTTTGCGAAAGCTTTCGCAAATTCATTCGACAGTGTCGCAAGTGCGACAGTACTTTGATAAAGTACTTTTTCCAGAAATTTGAAAAACATATTTCTGGGGTGTTTTACCCCAAAATAAAGACATGGCTAGCATCCTCAGGGTTCGACTAGGTGAACACAAAAAGAATTAGATTGCTAGATGTTCCCAATTTTAAATGCCAAGCATTTTTCTGATCGTTAACTGAAAACAAAATGGCAGATTTATGACAGTAAAAGGGCCATTTTATATAGAAACATAGAAACATAGACCTTAATGGCAGATAAGGACCACTTGGCCCACCCAGTCTGCCCATTTCCCTACCTATTGGATAAGCTGCAGATTCTAGTTAACCAACAGCCTACTTCCAGCAACCCCCCACTATAATTGCCTTATGTCTGTCCCATGCATGTTTGAATTCCTCCACTGTTTTAGACCCCACAACCTCTCCAGGAAAGTGGTTCCATGCTTCCACCACTCTCTCCGTGAAAAAGAATTTCCTCACATTACCCAAGTCATCCCACCTCTAACTTTAAATTGAGCCCCCCTTATTCTTACACATCTCTTTTTCTGAAAGATGCTACCCTCCTGGACTTTGTTGATTCCCTTAAGGTACTTAAAGGTTTCTATCATGTCCCCCCGTCCATCCTTTCATCAAGGGTATGCATATTAAGTTCTCTCTCAGTCTTTCTTCATATGGTTTCTGATGTAGACCCTGCACCATTTTAGTTTCCCTCTTCTGGACTGCTTCCATCCTGCCTATGTCCTTGCGTAGATGAGGTCTCCAAAACTGCAAGCAGTACTCCAGATGGGGTCTCACCAACTGTCTGTACAGAGGGATAACCACTTCCCTTTTTCTACTTGTGATGCCCCTCCTTATGCATCCCAGTATCCCCCTGGCTCTCCTTACTGACTTCTCACATTGCTTACCCACCTTTAGGTCATCTGATATGACTACACCCAGATCCCTTTCCATTATTGTTGTTGTTAGTACCTCCCCTGCTATTGTGTACTCTTCTCCTGGATTTTTATTTCCCAGGTGCATTATTTTGCACTTCCTTGCATTGAATCTAAGTTGCCATATGTCTGACCATTCCTCCAACCTTGCCAAGACCCTTCTCATCCTTTCTACCCCCCTGGTGTAACAACTCTGTTACAGATCTTTGTGTCATCTGCAAAGAGGCATGCCTTTCCTTTCAGACCCTCTGCAATGTCACCTATAAAGACGTTAAAGATGACTGGACCCAGTACTGAGCCCTGAGGTACTCCACTAGTTAACCCCCTTTCTTCAGAATCTGTTCCATTCACTATTACCTTCTGTGTCCTGTTGTGAAGCCAGTTTGCTACCCAGGCTACCACCCTGGGACCCACTCCCAGGCTAGCTAACTTGATTATTAATCTTTTGTGCAGGACTGTGTCAAATGCCTTGCTAAAGTCTAGGTAGGCCATATCCACAGCCCCTCCCTGGTCTATTACTTTGGTCACCCAGTCAAAGAAATCGATTAGATTTGTCTGACATGATCTTCCTGCTGTGAATGCATGCTGCTTTGGGTCCTGTGCCCCGCTGGCCTCTAGGTACTGAACAATTCTTTCTTTCAGAAGTGATTCCATCATTTTCACCACCACTGAGGTTAAACTAACTGGTCTGTAGTTTCCTGCTTCTGTCTTGCTCCCAATTTTGTGAAGGGGAATCACATTTGCCCTCCTCCAGTCCTCAGGTACCACCCCATCTTCCCATGATTTGTTAAAAAGTGGGGTTAGTGGTGTCACTAGGTCCTCCCTTAGCTCTTTAAGATTCTAGGGTAAATCCCATCAGGCCCCATTGCTTTGTCCACCTTGAGTTTTAGGAGTTCTTTCAGGACTCTTTCTTCTGTAAATGGACTGGCATCAACCCCACTACCCAGAGTGCTTCTACTGTTTGGTTCAGGTAACTCCTCCTCTTCTTCTTTTATGAATACTGAGCTAAAGTATTCATTCAGTATCTCTGTCTTTTCACTGTCTCCCTCTGCCCACCTCCCCTCTCCTTTATTAGTCTTCACTATACCTCCCTTAACCTTTCTATGCTCCCTAATGTACTTATAAAAGGTTTTATCCCCCTTCTTAATTGAGTTGCCTATCTTTTCCTCGGTTTGGGCCTTTGCATTTCTGACTGCCTTCCCCACTTCTTTCTGCTTTAATTGATACAGTTCCCTGTCGTGCTCCTTCTGTGATTCCTTATACTTTTTGAATGCAGCCTTTTTCTCTTTAACCTTCCCTGACACCTCTTTTGAGAACCATAGTGTTTTTTATTCTCTTTGTTTTCTTTATTTGTTTCACATAAAGGCTTGTTGCCTCCATGATGGCAGTTCTGATTTTTCTCCATTGTTCTTCCACCCCTCCTTTCTGGCCATTTGCTAATGCATTCCTCAGGTATTCACCCATTATGCCAAAGTCAGCCTTCTAAAGTCCAGTATCCTTGTCTTTGTATGGCTTGTCTCCATGGTTGTGTTTATTACGAAACACACTGTACAGTGGTCACTTGTTCCCAGATGTCTACTGACTTCTAAATTTGATCCTCTCTCCATTTGAGAGTACCAGGTCTAATATTGCTCCCTCCTGAGTGGGTTCCACCACAGCTGTCTAAGGCATGCCCCCTGTAGGGCATTGAGAATGACCCTGCTCTTGGATGTGGCTGCAGTCCATGTCGTCCAGTTAACATCTGGTATATTCAGGTCCCCCATCAACAGTATCTCCCCTTTTTCAGCCATTTTGAGAATGCCCTCTATCATTTTCTTGTCCATTTCCTCCCCTTGAGACAGGGGTATGTATACAACCCCTGTGCAGATTGTGATGCCATTCCCTGTTTCCAAGGTGGCCCAGAGTGCCTCATGTCCTCCCACTTTACTTTTTAGTTCTGTAGCTTTGAGCCCTTCCCTTTTGTAGAGAGCTACTCTACCTCCTCTTTTACCCTCCCCGTCCCTTCCATAGATTGTGTACCCTGGTATGTTGACATCCCAGTCATGGTTCTCCGTGTACCATGCTTCTGTGACTGCCACAATATCCAGGTGTTCCTCTTCCATCAGGGCTACTAGCTCTGGAAGCTTGTTTCCCAGACTATGGGCATTGGTACTCATTGCCCTCCATTTAATGTTGGCTTTATCCTTTTACCCCATCCTGCTGTTATTGCCTTGTCTATTTTCCATTTACCCCTGTCCTGCCCTCTGTCAAGCTCATGCCTCAGTGTTTACCCTACTACCTGCCATGTTTTGTGGGGAGGCTTGAACTTTCCTGTTTCCTATCAACACCTCCCCTCTTGGCTAGTTTAAAAGCTTGCCAAGGAAGCCTTTAAACCTGTCACCTAGGAGCTTGTTTCCCTTCCTGAACAGATGCAGACCATCATGCCAATATAGACCTTCATCTCTCCAGGTGGACCCCCAGTCCCCAATGAAGCCAAAGCCCTGTGTTCTGCACCAGTTTTGCAACCATTCATTAAACTGCATGGTGTGCAGTACCCTAGCCTCACCCCTGCCATAGACTGGCAGCACCTCTGAGAAGGTTGCGAAAGTAAAAACTGCATTTGCGACACTGTCGAACTTTTTGTTAACTTTTCACTTTGACTTATAATGGGAACTTGTTTTCTGAATTACTTTTGCATTGTTTAATATTTTTTTTGGACCGGTCACACAAACCGTGTGACCTGTAGAGACGACAGTAAAATTCCAGAAAAGCGTAAATGCGCGTGCAGATCACGCTTAATAACTCCACAGCTGTATATGTGGCTGGTACAAACTTGGCAGATCCCAAGGCGAATGGGTCTTGATCATGCATTCAAAATTTCAGGAAAATCTGTCAAACAGTTGCAAAGTTATTAAGGTGCAAAATGTTGGGTTTAACATGTAAATGGCTCCTCAACCCTAACTATAGTGGCACTACTGTGCCACAATAATATATATATATATATATATATATATATATATATATATATATATAGATATATATATATATATAGATATAGATATATACATACATATACAATAGTGGCACGGTAGTGCCACTATGGTTAGGGTTAAGTACCCCATTTAAGGTTAAATCTGAAATCTTACACCTTAATAACTTTGGTGTCATATAATGGATTTGCCTGACATTTGGAATGCATGATCTGGTACCAAAGATCTCTCCACCTGCCAAGTTTTGTTATGGTAAGATTTTCTGTTGCATAGCTACAGAGCACCAAAAAACACATAAATTATGGAGTTTTGTGCATTTCTTTGCTCGCACCTACAGCACGCATAGTTTGTGTGATCGGTCCAGCTCCAGGGAAGATGCAGCCAGGGTCCCTGATGTGCCTTTCGAAAATTTAATGAAAAAATATTAAACGGTTAAAAAGTTATTCAAAAAACACTGAATCCCATTATAGTCTATAGGAAAAGTTAACAAACTATGCGAAAGTGTCACAAATGCAGTTTTAGTGTCGCAAAAGACCCTTTTACTTTTGTAATTCAGACATTTTTCTTTTTAATTGGTGGTCAGAAAAATACTTGGCTTTTAAATGTGGGACCCTCTAGGGACACAATTTTTGCTGTGTTCACCTAGTCAAGACCTGAGGATGCTAGCCATGTCTTTTTTTTTAAGGGGGGGGGGTTGGTAAAACACCAGAGAAATTGTTTTTTAATTTTTGTAAAATGTAGTGTTGCAAAGTACTTTGGCATATGCATCACTTTCGTGATTTTTTTTTTTTTGCAAATGTTTTGTGATTTGCAAAAGTAATCTGCGACACTATGCCCAAAACAATAGGAAATATTTGCCATCCTGCTGCAAAATAACAGTTTGGTCTTTTGGGCCAAAATTTGCAGGGAAGAAAGCCAACATCACACAAATGTGCCTTTTGGTGTGGCTTGGTGCAAAAATAAAACGGGGCTGCAAAGTTATGGTACTCCAAAGTTGACAGTTTTCCCATAGGATAACATTACAACATCTGCTTCACCTTTTGGGTCCTGTATCTCAAAAATGGTTCAAGATACAGACTTTTCATCACAAAATTTCTTAGTCTCCCATTGCGGTGCTAAGTGCAAAACTAGCCTGGAAAGTCATAAATAATATGAGATTTAAATTTTTTTTCTATGTTGTACGGTTCCTGAGATATAAACAATTTAGTATTCCAAGTGCTCATTTTCCTGTCTGAGGGTCACTATTATACCCACATTCTTTGTATTAACTGTGCTTCTGAATGCACCTCTTTCAAACAGAAAGTGTGTGCATTAGAATTACTGTTAGCGTTAGCATTTGCATTCATATTTGCGTTTGCATTTCTGTTATCATTTGTGTTTGCGTTTATGTTTGTGCTTGCATTTCTGTCGCCGTTTGCGTTAGTGTTTCTGTTTGCATCACTGTTAGGTATTACTGTTTGCTTTTGCAATACTGTTTGTGTTTCCATTTATGTTTGGTTCACCGTTACCATTTTCCTGTCCATTACGATTTGTGCTTCTGTTACCATTTACGTTTGCATTACCCTTGCCGTTAGCTTTACCTTTACCATTTGCATCTGCTTTTATGATTGCATTTGCTTTACTGTTTGTGTTTATTATTGCGTTTGTGCCATTGTTACCATTACCATTAGCATTTGTGCTTCTGTTTAGGTTACCATCACAGCTTGCATTTACGTTACCATTACCGTTTGCGCTTGTGTTACCATTTGCATTTGCGTTACCATTAGCGTCACCATTACTGTTTGCTTTTCAGTTTGCTCTTGCATTTACGTTGCTGTTTATGTTTGTGTTTACTCTAACATTTGCATCACTGTTAGCGTTACCATTAGCATTTGCATTTACGTTACCATTGTCATTTGCGTTTTCTTATCTTTCGTGCTTGCGTTACCATTTGTGTTTCCATTTCCATTACTGCAAATGATACCATTTGTGTTTGCATTTGCACTTACGTCCGTGCTTCCATTTGCATTACCATTTCTGTTTGCATCACAGTTAGATTGTCATTAGCATTTGCGTTTATGGTACCATTGCCATATGCATTTGTGTTTGCATTACCATTTGCATTTCCGTTTGCATTACTGTAACCGTTAACATTTGTGTTTCCATTCAAGTTTGCATGGGCGTTACCGTTCCCATCAATGTTTGTGTTTCCATCGTTGTTACCATTAGTGTTTGCGTTAACGTTTGTGTTTGCATTTACATTTCCATCACCGTTACCATTACCATTTCTTTTTATGTTACCATTACCTTTTGCGTTTCTGCTTGCATTTTGTTTGCGTTTACGTCTGCATCACCATTACTGTTTCTGTTTCCACTCCCGTTTCTGTAAGCTTTAGCATTTGCATCTGTGTTCACATTTGCATTACCATTACCATTATTGTTTACATTTGCCTCACCATTACTGTTAGCGTTATCATTACTGTTAGGGTTATTATGCATAATTGGCCAGCATGATGGGAAAGGGCCCCCAAGCTCCCACCACCACATTCCATTCACTATTTATATTGCACATTCTCAAAAAGAAGGGAAATTCATGGCAAAAAACTCTGTTTAATGCATCAGTTAGAGTTGTTCCACAGTGAGAAAGGCAAGGAAATTCAGTGTTAGGGTTGAAAACCCTAACTGCACATTCACCTCCACCCCCACCACACACACACATACATGCAAGTAGGGGAAGGACCAAGGCAACACAACCAATCGCATACAAGCAGCAGCAGGTAACAGAAATAACATACAACTATCTAAACCATGAACATACACACCCATGCTCCCATCAGGCTGTGGCATGGGGTTGTCACTGCTAACTTTAATCCCAGACATTCCACGCACCGCAAAACACATATCACTATGGACAACTGGCCGTCTTGGGCCACATGCTGCCACCAACACATAACACAAACTACACATTTGGAATTTTGAGGTGTACAAGACCCAAAACAGGATTTTCCACATTCCTTGAAATACATTCAAAAATCACTTTTGCAAATATGACAGTGTTGTGCTATGCATTTGTGACACTTTCATGTTTGTGACAGTGCTTTGCGACACTATTTTGCATGCTTTCACAAATGCAACATTGTTGTGTGTTCCGTTTGTGACACTTTCATGTTTGTAATAGTATTTTGCAAAAGTATGCTCCTGATGACTGCACATCTTTGCCATCATCCTGCAAGCAAATGGTTGGGTCCTTTGGGCTAAAATTTGCAGGGTGTCAAGCCCTTATCCCATAGATGTGCCTTTTCCTGCGTTGGTGCTAAAATACTTAAGCATGACAAAGTTAGTTTGTTCTGAAACTGAGCAATTTCCCATACCCATGATGCCTTTCGCCACCCATATGTCGAAAACATTGCAAGGTACACAGTTTTCACTACTGCCACCTTGTTTCACCTTTAGGTGATTTAACCTCATGAAACAAGTTTGGAAATACTGTATGATATCTAAAGTTAGATTTCTTACCTACTTGCTGCGGTAACACAGGTATACAGGTCCTGCTGGTTGTGTGTGATTGGTTGTGTTGCCTTGGTCCTTCCCCTACTTGCATGTATGTGTGCATGTGGTGGTGGTGGTGGGGGGAATGTGCAGTTAGGGTTTTCAACCCTAACACCAAATTTCCTCACTTTGTCGCTGTTTTTGCCATGAATATATATATCATGGTGGCACAGTAGTGCTTCTATAGTTAGGGTTGAGTAGGGTGTTCAGTGTTAACCCCCTAAACTTTGCAAATTAATATCTTTGTCACAGTTTGACAAAAGGAGCTGACATTTTGCATGTGTTATCTAGAATGAAAAGTCTTGATCTGTGAGAATATTTTTAAAAGTAGCTTGTGCTTTTTCTGAGATTCACATATGTAATTTTTCGTAAAAGACTAACTTTTTCCTATATTTAAGATGGATTTTATTTTTTCCTCTCACCCACAATCTACATGGGGAATGGATTTTTTTCACCAAAATTGCAGAGGACATGACACATGTCCTAAGGTAGTGCATTTGATAGGTCTGATGAAAAAAATATTAAAGGGTTCCAGAGTTATAAGGCTTTAAATTTTAGTGATCTGACCTGCACATATGCATTAGGATTTTTTAGATAATGTCTTGGTGTAAAATGAATATTAGATGTCTAGGACCATCTTTTTGGTTTCACACCACTCGCTTGGCACAGCACCAAACATTTTTTTGTGCCATGTTAACCATCATTTTGTTGATGTTTTTCCACAAAATCACAAACATGGAAAATACATAAAAATGCAGGCATTTTAAAAAACAAACTAAAGAACATAGCTAAACAGACCTAGTTTAGCTAGACTGTGATGTTTGTTTTTTAAAACAAGGTGCAGAAATGCCTTTTCTGGGCATATAAAGTCCCGGGTGCCCTGCTTGGTGAGAGGGGCCCTTGACCCATGTTCTCTGTATGAGGACAGTGGGAATTTCTTGAGTTCTGTAGTTATGGCTGGAACTCATGGTGTGGGCTACAGTGTGAGCTTTGAGCCACCATTTCCCTGATGTCTGGTGGCTCCCCACGCTCCATTGCAATGTGTATTGTTGCCCTGGTGTCTAGTGGTATCTCCCACCCTTCCAAATGCTGTCCTCATTATCAAATAATGTTTCCATGGTGTCTAGTGGTACTCCACACCCACCAAGTGCTGTGCCAATATACATATATGTTACTGGTGTCTAGTATAGCCTCCCATCCAACGATTGCTGTCCCCCTAATAATAACAATTTCCTTGATATCTAGTGGTACCCCCACCCACCGATCACTATTCCTTTACTAAAAATATATTCCCTGGTGTCTAGTGGCACCCCCACCCCGATCACCATTTCCATAATAAAAATATATTCCCTGGTATCTAGTGGCACCCCCCCCAACTTACCATCAGTGGCCAAATCTGAAATAAAGAAAATGGTCCCTCAATGTTTTTTTTTTAACCTGTAATAAAGAAAATGGCCCCTCACTGATCAGCCCCACCCACCCCAACCTCCCACTCAGCACCCACTAACCCACACCCTCCAGTACATCCCCACATGACCCCACTCAGCTGAACAGGTCCCAGGTTCAAGATTCAATCTCCATTCAAAAACACGTGTTACAGCTGGAACCGTCAACTGCTACTGTATATGACAAACTAAGGTAAATGTGGTTCAATATATTTCAATGGGACTTTCAACTGTGATACATAACTCCACTATTTTTGCATATTTTTAGACCAAATTTTCAACATGGCCTTTTGGGGACCCTACCTCAAGAACAATGTCAGTGGAATTCCACAAATCCAGCCCAAAAAGTGATTTCACTGTCACTTGGTGAAATTACCTTATGGGCTAGATCTGAAAATTTTCACCACCCTGTTCATGAGGACCCATATACTAGATAGACAATAGAGAAGGTAGAGGCTGAAGGACCATTGTACCATCAAGGGTTAGACTCTGGTATAAGGTGGGTAAGAGGGCAGGAGGGGCCGGAGGCAACCATGGGTTCCTTTCTGGTATACGAGCGGGCAATATAAGGGGGAAGGGGCCATGGGACAAGAGGAAAAATACAGGTTACACTCTGGTATATGGGTGGGCAATATGAGGAGGTAGGGGCTGGGGACCAGTAGACCACCAGGGTTACTCTATAGTATACAGGTGGGCAACAGAGTGGCAGGAGCTGGGGGACTAGTGGACCACCATGGATTGCACTCTTGAGCATGTGTGTGTAATTGTTACTATTCACTTTGCATAATGTAATAATTATTATAACACATTGCAGTAAAAGAAAAAAAGACATTTTCAAATATTCAAAAAATCTACATTATGTATTAAGACACACTGCAGCAAAATAAAATTGACATTTTCAAATACTCAAAACAATATACAGATAGCTATTTACTATAAAAAAAGTTATTCAAAAGAAGAAAATAAAACTCAACCCAATAGACAAAAAAAAGGAAGCAGAGCTCTTACGTTTTGTTAACTGTTTGGTTGCATTTTTTAGTAAAGGTTGGGAGAACAGGGTGTTTTTGAAATGTCAAGCTAATCTCCTCACAGTCTGGCATCCACTAGAGACTTAACACCCACCACAAATGCATCAGTGGCTCAGCATTTAAATTACTGATCATGGCCCTTCAACTTGCTGAGTATGGCTTCCAGTGTTCCCTCCATTCTCACTATCCCCTAACAGAAATCTGCTACATCCCTCTGCAGTGCAGCAAAAACAGGGTTGAGGGGCTGCTCAACAAGGTCTTGTTGCACCATCAGGGAATCCCTGTTGGGGCTGTATGGAATTATCTTCCAGCTGCTTCCCCTGCCAAATCCCTCCCCTCCCACACCATGTTTCCTCAATGCAATATACAATGGCAAAAGCTCATCCTAGACATTGATACATAGCTACATAGACATTGTTGGCAGATAAGGGCCTATGGCCCAACCAGTCTGCCCATTTGAGCTTGTAAGTTCACTTCATGTGTTTCTATTGTCCCTTACCCTGACCTCTAGAATTCCCTTATGTCTATCCCATGCATTCTTAAATCCTGTGACTGTTTCAGCCCCCACCACTTCCTCTGGCAGGGTGTTCCACTTGACCACCACCCTTTCTGTGAAGAAATTATTCCTCAAATTTCTTCTGAATTTCCCTCCCTCCAACTTCATCCCATGCCGTCTACTCCTGGAACATCTTTTTCACTGGAAAATAGTGCATTCCTGCACCCTGTTCCTCCCTGTAAGGTACTTGTATGTCTCTATCATATTCCCTTTCTCCCGCCTCTCCTCCAGGGAGTACATATCCAAGTTCTTCAGCCTGTCCTCATAGGACTTGTGATACAATCTCTGTACCATCTTTGTTACCCTCCTCTGAACCTTCTCTACCTGTCTATGTCCTTACATAGGTAAGGTCTCCAGAACTGTACACTGTACTCCAGGTGGGGCCTCACTAGTGTCCTGTATAGTGGAATTATGACCTCCCTTTTCCTGCTGGTGATGCCCCTGCCTATGCATCCCAGCATCCTATTTGCTTTACCTGCTGCCTTGTCACACTGTTTCCCTACCTTGAGATCATCAGAGATGATAGCCCCAAGGTTCCTTTTCTGCTTGGTGCATGCTATATTCTCACCCCCAACTGATATGTTGTTTCAGGGTTTTTGTGCCCCATATGCATTATCTTGCACTTCTTTGCACTTAATTTCAACTGCCAAACCCTTGACCATTCTTCAAGCTTCTGCAGGTCCCTCCTCATTCTGTTTACACTCTTGCATGTCCACTCTGTTACATAGCTTTGTGTCATCAGCAAACAGGGAAATTCTGCCTTCTAGGTCCTGTGTAATGTCACTGATAAAGATGTTGAATAGGTCCAGTCTCAGCACTGATCCCTGTGGTACTACACTGGTCACTCTTCCCTCTATGGAGTGATAGCCATTTACCACCACTCTCTGTGTCCTGCCACCCAGCCAATTACCTACCCACAGCACTACTGTCCTGCCCACTCCCATATTCCCCAGTTTGTTTAATAGCCTTCTATGTAGCACAGTGTCAAATGCCTTGTTAAAGTCCAGATAGGCCACATCCACAGTCTTCCCATGATCCACCTCCCTTGTCACCCAGTTGAAAAATTCAATGAGGTTGGTCTGGCATGATTCCCCCCACCATGATATCATGCTGCTTTGGATCCTATAGTCAGTTGGCAACCAGATGTTCCACCAATCTCTCCTTCAGTAGTGTTTCAATGATCTTCCCCACTACCAAGGTCAGGCTGACTGGTCTGTAGTTCCCCGCTTCCTCTTTGCTCCTGCTTTTGTATATGGGGACTACATCTGCTGTCCTCAAGTCTTTGGGTACCTCCCCTGTTTCCAGTAATTGACTAAACAGGATTTCCAGAGGTTCAGTCACCATCTCTCTTAGTTCCTTTAGGACCCTGAGGTGCATACCATCTGGTCCCATTGTTTAATTGACTCTTTATCCTTCCAGTTCCTTTAGGACTCTTTCCTGTGTAAAGGGATTCATGTCAATTTCTGTGTCATTCCCAACCCCTGTACTCCCCTCATGCCCATTACCCTCCTCTTCCTCAGTAAAGGCTGAGCAGAAATATCTGTTCAGTATGTCAGCTTTTCTGTTATTATCCTCCACGTGGCCCCATCCTCCCCCTTCAGTCTCACTATCCCTCCATTTGCCCTTCTTTTTTCACTTGTACCTGTATAAGGTTTTGTCCCCTCTACCAACTGATTTTATGATGCGCTCTTCTGTCTGAGCTTTGGCTTCCCTTACTGACCTCACTGCCCCTCTTTACTTCTCCTGGTACGTCTCACTATCCCCTTCTGCCTATGTCTTTTTGTATTGCCTGAATGCGATCTTTTTGGCTTTCACTTTCTCTGCTACCTCATTGGAAAACCATAATGGCCTCCTCTTCCTTTTCCCTTTGCTAACCTGCTTAATGCATAATTCTGTTGCTCTTGTAATTACCATTTTATATATTGCCCACTGTTCCTCAACCCCTGATTCCTTCCCCATTCCCATTAATGCTTCTTTCAAGCACCTCCCCATTTTCCCAAAGTCTGCCCCTCTAAAATTCAGGATACTTGTTTTTGTGCAGTTTGGTTCTGCTCCTTCTGAGATTTCAAGCCACAGTTACTGGTGGTCACTGTTACCAAGGTGCTTTCACACTGTTATCCCATTACAATGTCCACATTTGTGAGCATGAAGTCCAGTATTACCTTCTGCTGAGTTGGTTCCATGACCAGTTGCTTGGGGAAGGCATATTGAAGGGAGTCCAGGATAAATCTGCTCCTGGTTAATGCTGATGCTGGGAAGCTCCAGTCCACATCTGGAGTATTGAAGTCTCCAACCAGCACCACCTCACACTTGTCTGCCATCCTTTGGATGGCTAGCATCATCTCCATATCTGTTTGTTCCTCCTGGGCTGGTGGTCTGTAGACCACCCCTGTGTGGATGTCTGGCCCCATTTTACTTTCCAGCTTAACCCACAGTATCTCTCCCCAATTTTGTTCCTCCTGAATCTCTATAGCCTTTATGCCATCTTTCACATAAAGTGCCACTCCTTCTCCCTTTCTTCCTGAATATGTTGTAGCTGGGTATGGCATCTCCCAGTCATGGTTATCATTACACCAGCTCTCTGTGATGGCCACAATGTCCAGGTATGACTGCATCATGGCAGCCTCCAGATCCTCCGTCTTGTTGCTAAGGCTCCTGGCATTTGTACATATGGCTTTCCATGATGTGAACTCCTTGAACTGTTCAGCTGTTTCACTCCATCCGCCTCCTTTGTTGTCCTTTAAACCTGGTTCTCCCTGCTGTCTGCCCTACTGTTGAATTTTGCCCCCTTTTTGCCTATCGACTCCTTGAGTGCTTATCTCCATCTTTTGCACACTGCTTTGTAGAGATATCCACTCCTCCTGTTCAATGGTTACACTACTAGCTGTGGGGAGTGGGCAATTAGGTACCCTCCTTTCTGGCCTGCCACCACCCTTGGCTAGTTTAAATGCTTGTCCATGTAGCATTTAAACTTATCATTGAGTGCTTGGATTCCCCTCCAGGATGGATGCAAGCTGTCAGGCTTGAACAAGCCCCCATCCCTCCAAGTGGGTACCCAGTCACCAATGAATCCAAACCCTTCCTCACAGCACCAGTTCTTCAACCATGAGGTAACATTCCTAGTGCATGTACCCCTACGCTGTCCCATGCCTCTCACAGGTAATACTTCTGAGAAGGTGACAGAAGAAGCTACTTGCTTGAGACCTCTCCCTAATTTCCTAAATTCTTCCTGAACTTCCTTAGGCTCCCTGTTTGCAAGGTCATTAGTCTCTAGGTGGATAATGACATCCATCTCACCTTCCCATCTTGTCTTCCCAGCAATCCCCAGGATCTTTCTCCCATCCCTCCACACCATGGCACCTGGTAGGTACCTCACCCCTCGGTCCTCCCCTTCATGTGTTCCTAGCTGGATCCCTCTTACGATATAGTCCTCCACTAGGATTTGCTTCCTCTTCCTCTTCCTCTGGGGTCCACTGCTCTCCCCACTGAGGTAACCTCTTTGGTTGACCTCCACATCCTTCCCTTCCACTTCTCTGGGTTGCTCTGTTTGATTGTCCTTCCCCTTCCACTTCTCTGGGTAGCTCTGTTTGGTTGTCCTCATTTGTCAGTGCAGCATATGAGTTCTAGAATGGAGTAGGATTTAGGATGGGCCTCTTCCTGACTGCCCTAACCCTCCCTGAGCCCACTGTCATCCAAGTGATCCTCATTCTTGGCATCTTTTGAGGCAGCGGTGTTGGACTGAGTGTTCTCTGGATAGGGGTGAAGGTATTCCTGGCCTAGTTTACATCTGTTTTGAGTCTAGCTACCTCATCCCACAGTGCAGAGAGATGCCTGCAGAAAGGGCAGCACCTCAGCACCCAGCAGGTCTTCCTGAATATTGCTGCCCCACATCCACTGCTTTGTACCACTCCCCACATCATGCTGCATTTATACTGCTATTCCAGTACTTGACTGTTACTGAAGCACTCCTTGTAGTTCCCTCTTTATTAATTTACTGTCCTGAAAAACTTGCCAGTGATCCTCAGATGCTTTTTTTAAAGAAGGAAAACAAAACAAAACAAAAAAGTCAAAACACTTGTTGTGCCGAGGACAGGCTTACTAACATACTAACATACTAAAATGCCAGCAGAATAGGCCTAACGGTCTTTCATGTCTGCTCGTTTGGTCAGCCCCCACCCTGGGAGATGACCTTGCTGTCGCCCTCACCTTCTCTGGCTTCTCCCTTCCCAGTTCTGGATATTCTCGCTGCACTGGATTTTGCTTCCAGAACCCTTCCCCTGTACCTGTCCCACCTCCTCTTGAACCCCTCCACCATCTCTGCCTCCACCAGCCCCCTGGGCAGTGCATTCCATGGCTCCACCACCCTCTCAGTGAAGTAGCACCTCCTCCTTTCTCCCCTGAATCTTCCCCCTCCAACTTCCACTTATGCCCTCTAGTTGACCCCTCCTCCTTCCTTCAAAGCACCCTGACTGCTCCTCCCCTATTTAACCCTTCATGTACCTGAAGACCTCTATCATGTTCCCCCCAGTCCCTTCTCTCTTCCAATGTGTACATATTTAGCTCTTTGAGCCTCTCCCCATAGATCCTGTCCCCCAAGCCCCAAATCATTTTGGTTGACCTCCTCTGGACCCTCTCCAGGAGTTTAATGTCCCTCTTTAAGTGTGTCCTCCAAAACTGCACACAGTACTCGAGGTGTGGCCTCACCAAGCAGTTATACAGAGGGAGTATCACTTTCCTCCTTCTGGAGGTGACCCCCTAGAGATGCATCCCAGCATCTTGTTGGCCTTGGCTGCTACCCTCCTACAAGTCTCCGAGTTGCTCATCTTGACATCCACCCCCAGCTCCCTCTCAGCCATCGAGACTTGTAGCATTCCCCCCCAAGAGTGTACACTTGGCCCGGGTTTCTGGCCCCCAGGTGCAGTACCTTGCAATTCCCTGCATTGAACATCAGCTTCCACTTTCTAGATCATCTTTCAAGAGCCTCCAGGTCCCCCTGTAGGGCCACCCTCCCCTCCTCCCTATCCACCACTGCTCCCAGTTTTGAGTCATCCACAAAGAGACTCATCTCACTCCTGATACCTGTCCTTATGTCAGAGACATAGGCATTGAACAGGAGAGGCCCAAGGACTGATCCCTGTGGGACCCCACTAAAGACCCTCCTTGGGGATGAGACTATCCTGCCAACTATGACCCTCTGGGTCCAGTCCTGGAGCCAATTGTCTATCCATCTGATCATCTGGTTCCCCACCCCCATTTCTCCCAGCTTATCCAACAGGCCCTCATGAGGAACAGAGTCAAATGCCTTGCTGAACTCTAGAAAGAGGACGTCCACTGGTCAACCCAGGTCCAAGGCACCCATCACCCAGTCATAGAACTCCACAAGGTTTGTCTGACATGATTTCCCTGGGATGAATCCATGCTGTCAATCATCCAGGCACCCTAAATTTTCCAGGTTCCCCCCTAGCCTCTCCTTGACAATGCCCTCCATCACTTTGCCCACCATCGATATCAGGCTGACAGGCCTGTAGTTCTCTGACACCTCCCTTGATCCCCCCTTGTTGATAGGCACTATATGCACCACCTTCCAGTCCTGGGGCACCCACCCTGTCCTCAGAGAGATGGTGAAAAGCTCCACCAGGGGTTTTGCCAGGACATCCACAAGTTCCTTCAGCATTGTGGGATGTAATTTATCTGGCACCAGTGCTTTCTCCTTCTTAAGGGACCTGAGGGCTTCTCTCACTCTCTCTGCTGTGATTTCCACCTCCACTACCTCTTCTCCCTACTTAGCCTTCCCCCCTCCTGCCAGTGATGCCTCCCCCTTTTCCCAGACCCACTGATCGGTAAGGATCCCCCCTCCCCAGTATCATTATCTCCTCCAATGTATGATGCAGCACCCCCATTTTCCTTGGTGAAAACTGAGGTGAAGTACTCATTTAGTACCTCAGCCTGCTCCCCCCAGGTCTTGTGCCCATCTCTCCCCTGTTTTAATCCTGCTAATCTGCCCCTTCACCCTTCATTTTTCCCCAATGTATCTAAAGAACCCCTTGTTCCCTTTCCTAATTTCCTTGGCCAGGTTCTGCTCCTTCCTTGCCTTAGTCACCCTCACCACCCTAGTGGCCCTTCTAGCCATCAGTTTGTACTCCCCTTATCCCTTTCACTCCTTGAGCACTTGAATTGCCTATAGGCTACCTTCTTTCCCTGCACCACCTCCTGGACCTCCCTGGTCCACCAGCAGGGTTTTTGGGCCGTACCACATTTTCGTCTTACTCTGGCAAAGGTGCTGGTAGCATCCTGCAGCCCTTTACTGATTATTTCCCACCTACTGTCAGCATCCATGTCTGGCCTAATCACATCCAAATGCTCCTTAAGGATCCTTCCCATTTCCTTAAAATCCACCCACCTGAAGTCAGTTACCTCCATTTTTGTGCAGCCCTCTACCACTTCTAGGTACAGGCAGAACCAGACCATGGCATGGTCACTCCCTGCCAATGGGTCCCTTACCTCCAGGACCCAAATCTGGTCACTGTCTGCCAGGACCACATCCAGTGCCCATGCCTCCCTGGTTGGTTCCCCCACCTGCTGAGTTAGGAACGTGTCTTGAAAGACATCCAACAACCTCTGTTCCCTGGCCACTGAGGATGTCATAGTCTCCCAGTCTGTTCCTGGCATGTTTAAGTCCCCCAACACCACCACCCTTCCCCTGCCCAATCTGCAGTGTCTCCCAACATCTGCCACCAGACTCTCCTCCAGCTCCTCCGCCAGTGCAGGGGGTCTATACACCACTCCTATTTTTACTCTCTTGCCCCCTTATTATCAAGGTGACGCAAATCACCTCCACAGTTCCCTCCACCTCCTCTACTCCCCCATGCCAATGCAGTTTTTGACTATTATTGCTACCCCTCCTACCCTTCCCTCCCCCCATCCTTCCTGAACATAGTGTAACCTTCCAGGTTCAGGTCCCAGTCAAGTCCTGCGGTGGCCCAGGTCTCAGTGACTGCTGCCACATCCACCGCTCCCTCAGTAAGCATCACCTGGAGCTCAGGCATTTTATTGCCCAAGCTCCTGGCATTTAGCAGGACTACCTTCCACCCTTTTCCAATACTTCCATTTCCCCTGCTCGTGTTCCCATGGGGATTCCATTTTCCCCTGGTCTGCACTTTACCAATCGGCCTTTTCCCGCATTCCTCCAGCTCCCCAGGGGGGTGGAGACAGAGTCCCTCCTTTATCAGACCCTCCTCGACAGCCTTTTCTCCCATCCCTCCCCCCTTCACAAGTTTAAGCCCCACTTTTCACCAATGAACCCCTCTATTTTCAACTTAAGGATTCCCCTCCTCTCCAAATTGAGATGAAGCCTATCTCTGGCATACTGCTCCTTATCCTCCCAGGTCTCCCCCCAATCCCCCATCAACCCATACCCTCTGGCCTCACACCACTCCCTGAGCCACTGGTTTATGTCCCTAATCTTCCTTTTGTGTTTCCCACTAGCTCTTGGCACCGGCAGGATTTCCAAGAAGGAAATCATGCACCCTATGTCATGACAGACCCTGGCAAGCTCCTTGAACCTTGCCTGTATCTCTAGCTCACTATTTCCCTCAATGTTATTTGTACCCAGGTGGACCAGTATGTCCGGGGAACCCCCACAATCCTTTTCTAGCTGATATACCTTCTCTATAAGCTTCCTCCTCCTTATGCCCCTCCTACTTTACAACCCCTGCTATTCCCTGTGCTTGGCTACTGTCAATCAGATTTAACAGGGCATATAAATAAGAGTGGGGAGTAGGGGAGGAAAATTTACAGAAAGTACACACAGCAAAGGAAAACATCAACACTACATGCACACTAAACTAGGTTTTAAATTTTCAACAGCCCAAAAACAATTCTAAGTAAAGACAGCAAAGAAATAACAGTACCACTAAAAGCCCACAAATCTAGGTTTAAAGCAAAAACAGCAAGTAAAGACAGCAAAGGAAAACAGAACCACTGAAATAACATCAAACTAGGTTTCAAATTTTCAACAGCCCCAAAACAATTCTAAGAAAAGACAACAAAGAAATAACAGTACCACTGAAAGCTCACAAATCTAAGTTTAAAACAAAAACAGCAATGAGCAGATATTGCACTGCACTGAATTATTTTGGATCCTTCCCCTTCTGGCCTCTTCTGAGAAAACAAAAATCAACTTGCTACCTCAAATCTGACTTAGCCCCACCTCCAGTTATCATGTAGCTGAGGTCAGAGGTCAGACAATTCGCACCTCTCCTCCAAACTGCAGGGCAAGACAGACAAGACAAGACAGAATTTGCAGCACGTAAAGATAGCAAAGGAAAACAGCACCACTACAAGCACACCAAACTAGGTATTACATTTTTAACAGCCCAAAAACAATCCTAAGTAAAGACAGTAAGGAAATAACAGTACCACTAAAAGCCCACAAATCTAGGTTTAAAACAAAAACAGCAAGTAAGGACAGCAAAGGAAATCCACACCATTAAAACCACACCAAACTAGGTTTAAAATTTTCAACAGCCCTAAAACAATTCTAAGTAAAGGAAGCAAAGAAATGAAGCTCCCAAATCTAAGTTAAAAACAAAAACAGCAATGAGCAGTTACTGCACTGCACTGCACTGAAATAAATCTGGATCCTTCCCCTTTTGGCCTCTTCTCACTGGATGATAATGTCCTAGCCTAGTGAACACAGTTCTTTTTTTACTATGTCCTTCCTTTTGTCTTGTCTTTAGCAGCTGCATTGCTTGTGCATAGCTTCTGCTTTATGTTGTTTATGCAGAGCCTACAAAACTGTTTGCTTTCTCTACTGAGTCATCACTTCCCTTTGGGTCTCTTTACGGGTGCTGCTGGGTAGACCAGATGGCCCTGATTGCTTCCCATCACCAATGTAAACAGAGTGAGACAGAAAAGAAATAGACAGAGAGAGAGAATATGACTTTGAAGTACTCATTACTGGATTTTACAAGATTATAAACCCATTTATCTTGAAAAATCATTATAGTAGGCTTTATTAGCTATTCCCATTTGAAACTGTCAAATTACAGTTTGTAGCATGGTACAGTGTAACTAGGCAGCATAGGGAAAGGTATAAGGAATACTCAAAGATTGGAGTATCATTTAGTCTTTCATGGTTCAAACGTAAAATGGATTATATTTATTGGTTAACCACAATAATCTACCACTGTCAGACCCTCACAAACTCCATAATTTACAGTTGTGAATTACTGAGTTCCATATACCACGGGCACCACAAAACTGTCATGAGTCCCCTCTGCTGTCCCTCTAGAAGGTGTCCTCCTGCTGGCAATCTGCTGGAGTGCCTGACTGAAAACCGCCAACATGACACAAACCCTTCTTGATGGTCTGACTGAAAAAAACCTAGCCACAGTGGAAAATACAATTTAATATTTATAAAAATGCCTGCAATTGGGTAAGGAGGGCTCTTGTTCTTCCATACCTCACCATCAATTGCTAAGCCAGGTCCAAAAGAGTGACCCATCCCTAAGAAGTCATAGCTCCTCCACTACAGTACAGCCAAATGATAGTAAAGCAAGGACTTTACCACTAAACTTGAATTTAAAAGCGACAGCTCAAGTGGCTGAAAATTAACATGCAGGTGCTTGTAAGGAGATAAGGAGAGTTCTTGTTCTTACAAATTAACCACCCTGCCACTGCCAATTGTCATGCCAGCTGGATTCTGGACTACGTGGAGACCCTGTGAAGTAGCACCTCCTTTCTGCCAGTACAGCCAATCGGGAGTAAAGTTAACCAATAGTAACCAGTAAATATAGAAACTAAAACATGGGGAAATGTGATTCAGATTGTATGCACACCCCCTGTGTGTAATGCCCAGATAAACACGTCAGGCTTTGTCCTCGGGATTTATGGGGCATCACACACCTCAGATGTGCATAAAATCCTCATAAACCACACTTCCCCATGCATTATTCTATATTTTATTCCATTGATGTTGGTGTGAAAAAAACATCTGTGGTGAAATAACCAATGTTGATTTCAGCATAAGACTATTATTACCTATATGTTTTTTTAACTTTGGACCTTCTTTCACATCACAGTTTGCATTTCACAGGAAACCCTCTTTTAAACCAAGCTTCTCACTGAAAGACCTTTCTTTTGAAGAAGTCAAATGATTCAGTTTCCCACAATAATATCTAGCTGGTGTAAAGTTATCTCCTTGTGTCACTGCTAGGAGTAAGAAGAAGAAGGAGAAGAAGAACCAGCATTTATATCACACTTTTCATACACAGTGTATCCCAAAGCACTTTACAAGCAATGCTAGACTGGTAGTGAAGTGACTGAATTTGTAGTGGTGGCCATATCATACATCAACACCCACACACACCCTGGACAACTGCATGAACTGGTTTAAAGAAAGGGGAATGTTGGCAAAGAAACTGGGATTGTCCCCTACTCTTTATGAAGAGTGCCCTAGGTTCTTTTACTTCCACCTGGACATCCACCAGGGCAGCACTAGGATGGGTAGAAGGGACCGTGATTTAATGTCTCATCCAAAAGACGGCACACCCCAGCAGTACAGCAGCCCCCAATACTGCATTCATATGCCAACATTTTAGGTGCAAGTCCAATCCCTGTTTGGCACTAGAATCCATGACCTTTTGGTCCAGAGGTGGATGTGTTACCAACTGAGCCATGCTGACACCCACATGGCAAACACAAGGCACCATAACCGTACCTCCTCATATGAGAACAATTCAGTATGTACCTGGTCCTCTTCTATCTGGCAGACAATCAGGCAGTCTTGGGAATGAGACTACTATGAGCAGTGGGGGAGATTTATGTAGTAGAGTGAGCTAAGTGCTTGAATTTTTTGTTGCTTATTGTCCTTTTTTCTTCATCATTACAAAATAAATGTTTGCTTGAGTGCAGTATTGGTGGGGCTCACAGAAATGGGAGTAGGATTGCAATGGGAGGGATCTGAGAGCAGGAGTGGAACTTGGTCTGCCTAAGCCAGTAGCCGGAACATAAGACCATATGTCTTCAGGAGCCCAATAATGGTTGAGTCAAAAGGACTACAAAAAGGGCTGATTTTTAGTCCAGCACTCCCTTGGGACTGAAATAACTACAGAGCAGCTTGTGGAGGTGCACAGAGTGGAGCAAGCTAAGTGCACAGATTTTTTGTTATTTATTTTGCTTTGTTTTCAGTTTTACCAAAGACATATTTGCTTGAGTGCAGCATTTGTGGGGTTTGGTGAACTGGGAGGAAAGAGGAGGGCAGCAGTGAGAGGGAAATGAGTGCAGGCATGGAAGTCAGTCCACAAGAGCTAGTGGCTGGAACACCATACCACATGGTGGCAGGAACCCAGTGGATGTTGAGCACTCCCTGCATAATACCCAGAAGGCCAAGTGACCCCTTGCATGAGTGCAATGAAGCAGGATTGTGGCATCTACTTTAGTACAGACTGAGGGCTTCTGCAGATAGGACTGCATGCCGCAGACCACACTGCTCAATGGGGGGGGGGGGCAGGTGAGGCAAGGGAAGTTGTTAGTGGTTTGAAAGTAACTGCATCTACTACCCATCTGGAGTCTGTCTCCAGAAGGGCAAAAGGTCCATAAGGGCAATGGGGACACCAAATTGCACTATTAAGGACTACCTACAGTGTAAAATGTGGTGAAGAGGCATGCAGTGGAGGCAGAGGGAGACAGGTAGAGTTGTATGGTGCAGATAGCACTGGGCAGCAGTGTTCCTGGAAGCTCTCTGGGAAGAGGGGGGTTTGCCTGGTTTACAGGCATATTGGACAGCTGAGTGCAGAGGTGTGGCAGTTGAGTCAGGATATCAGTGAACTGGTGGGGAAGGGGATCCATAGGGTATGGATGAGAGGAGCAGAGAAGCCACAGTTCCTTGAGGAAGACATGGAGGCGATAGCAGCAGGGGAACAAGGCAGGTTGGGGGCCATGAAAGGGGGAAACAAAGTAGGAAGGTATTAGGTAGGTCCCAAGGGTCCATCTCCCCCAGCAGGAAAGAAAGACCAGAGTGGAGGATGGATAATGGTAAAGGGAATAAGCAAGACAGGGAGGGGATAGTGTCCTGTGATATCAGCACCAGAAGTGCCAATACAAAACAAATTCCTCCCACTGGACAGAGCGAAAACTTGGAGGTATCCATAAGGACAGTAAGATGTGGAGCGAAGGAGGAAGTAGAAGGGTGGTGGTGAGAGGAAAGAAGTTCAGGTAAGAGGGAATGGGTGGAGGAAGTAGGAAAGGAGGTGGTGAGGAGGTTTAAGTGAAGGAACAGGCTGAAGAGTGAGAAGAAGGGAAATGATAGGGGTGTCAGGAGAAACTGAGGGCTAGGTGGAGGGGATTGGGATGGCAGTAGCTAGTATGAGGGGTTGAGGAGGAGTACAGTATGTGCAGGAGGAGAAGGAGGCAGACAGGAATGGACAGAGCATGGGAAGAGGAGGGGAAGAAATCAGGAAGGTGGAGGA
Organism: Neoceratodus forsteri; assembly: GCA_016271365.2. Taxonomy (NCBI): domain Eukaryota; kingdom Metazoa; phylum Chordata; order Ceratodontiformes; family Ceratodontidae; genus Neoceratodus; species Neoceratodus forsteri. The sequence goes on along the minus strand of CM057459.1, from coordinate 841,371,297 downwards.
AAGGTGGTGACCTTGGAGATTCAATAGTAAAGGGGGAAAGGTGGGGAGGTATGGGGTCAGGAGCAAACCATAGGATGGTAGAATGTTTGCCAGGGATTACAGCAGGAAAAGTGGGATCTCTGACAGCCAAGAATGTGGTGTGGGAGGTTAGAAAACCTCACATAATAGCACATTTCAGTACAAACAACCTAGCAGGATGCAAGGTGGGGGTGGTGCAAGAGAGGTTCTGTGAGTTGGGGAAAATTTGCAGCAAGTTAGGGATACAGTAGCTTTCTCTGAGATGTTACCAATCGCAATGGCCAGTATTCTGTGGAAAGACAGAATTGAGGAAATCAGAGAATTAAGCAATAATGCACGACAGGGTGTGTGTTGTGCTGGGATAACGTCACGCCTGGGGTGATTAGGCACGAGGCCGCGGGCGAGTGCGAAATCACCCCAGAAGTGACGTTATCCCAGCACAACACACACCCTGGAGTGCATTATTGCATTATACAATGGCTCGCTTTGTTTTGAGAAAAAAAAAGGAAAAGCTGTTTCAAATATTAATTTATTGCATTATTTTGTTTGGGCAGGCATACTTATTGAAAAAAGTCCACAGTTCCTGTCTTGTGCAGGAGATGGTGCTGCCCCTACATGTTTTTTCTGTATTCTTTTAAATGTGTATCATTGTGGTTTTGTATGTTTTGCCCCTGTTCAACTTGTCATTTTGCTATTTACTCTGTTCTCTTACTGAGAAAGACATTGCTGTTCCATTTTTTTTTTACCTTCCTAATTTACTGGCTCAATGTTGTCATTCACTCGCTGTCTCCCGTTGCTGTTCCGTTTTTTTCCATAGCTAATTTACTCGCTTGATATGGTCATTCACTCTGTCAGTCTGGTGTGAAGTGTGAAGTCACGAGGGCCACTGATGTTTCAGTCAGAAAGGTTAGTTTGGGGTTTTGAAAAAAAATTGAAGAAAGAAATGTGTTTCAGGAGGCTGTGACGCTATGACAGGAGCACATGTCACTGTTTAAATGTGTCACTCGGGCCGCTATGGTCAAAAATGATGGATCGCAAGGTAGTTTTCTCAGGTAGGTTACCAGGAGACTTTCATTCTTTGTTCAGTAAAACACAGTGTTGTGAGTGTATAGGCAGACCTGGTAGTGAAACTGATCATGGTCTCAGCAAGGAGGGTAGTGGGGCAGTGAATCGCGTTGTGGAGTGATTTTTTTTTTTTTTTACATTTGATGCGGTCTTCTGTGTGCTGGGACTAGACCCGTGATGTTGTGCTGGGATAACATCACGGGTCCAGTCTCAGACTGACCAATCACAGGTCAGCATTTTTTTATGCCATTGTATAATGGCTTATAGGGTGCTGTGAGGTGGAAGGCACAGGTATGTTTGTCACTGGGAAGGGACCTGGAATAATAAAGACCTCTGTGCTCCACTCCAGACAGGCAGCATCTAAGTAAAAAGGGTACAAGAGTTCTGAAGAGCAAGTTGGAGGACTTCATGGGAAAAGACCTCAATTTAAAATGACAAGGGGAGTCAGTAGGGTGCAAAATACCCTCAGTCACCTGGTGGAGGAGGCCGATAGGCCTTCCACTAATCAGGACAAAAAATGGAGGAACTAGTGGAGAGGGGAAGAGGAGGGAAGAAGGGACTTGAGGAGAGGGAGGGAGGGAGGAAGGGGTGGGTGGGGCAATTGAAAAGGGGGTCCAGAGAAAGTAGTTGAGAGGGGAGAAAGTGTGGAGGAGGAGTGGAGGAGAGGGAGGAGAGGTGTGGGACAAAGATAAAGGGGGTTCAGGGGGCCAGAATCAAGGTGGATTGTAGTGTCTCTGAATGCCAGAAGCCTGGGAAATAAAATGGATGATATGCAGGCACTAATGGCCAAAAAGGTGGATATTGCAGCCATCACAGAGACATGGGCTACACTGAACCATGGCTGAGACCTTGCAGTTTAAGGAAAAAATGTATAGAAAGGATAGGGAAATGTGTGGAGTGAGTGACTCTGTAAGTGAGGGAGGGGGTACCAAAAAAGAAAAGGACAGATGGAAAGACAGAAGCATTATAGGTGCAGGTCCAAGTTAAGAACAGGAGGAAACTAAGGATGGGGGTAGTATGTAGACCATCTTCACAGGATGAGGACTTAGATAAGGTACTGATATCCCAAATCATGGAAGTGGCAGGCTAGGGGGAGGTAGCGATAGTGGGTGACTTCAATCTACCTGGGGTGGACTGGAAATTCCTGACTTCCTCCAACATCAGAGAGCAGGTACTGATGGATGCATTCCAGAGTGGATTTCTAACACAGGGTGTCATGTAGCCCACCAGGAAGGGGATTGTGCTGGACCTGGTCCTTTCAACTGTCGATATGTCCATGATGTAAAGGTGGAAGCACCATTTGCAGGGAACAACTACCACATGTTGTGGTTCCACCTGAAAATGAGCAGAGGGACATTCAGAACCAAGATAAGTGCTTTGGATTTCAGGAAGGGTAACTTTAATAAGTTGGGAGAAATTCTTGTAGGGAACCTTGCTGGGATCTGGAAAGAGATTTAGATGGAGCAGAAATGGGGCATAATAAAGGAGGGATTGTTGGAGGCCAGTGGTGAGTGTGCAAAAATCAAAAGGAAGAAATCTAAGCTCAAAAGTCCAGCTGTTTTGGAATATAACGGAAAAGAAGGCAGCTGTCTGGAAGTACAAACATACTCAGAATCAGGAAGATAGGGGAATTGAAAATGATAAATCAAGGGTAGGGAGCAGAGCAATTTGAGAGGCAAAGGCTACTAGGGAAGTGTGGCTGGCACAGGGAGTAAAACTGAGTGAGGCATTCTTCAAATATATACTGGAGAAGAAGGATATTAGAGATGAAATTGCCATGTTGAAAAAAGGAAGGGGACTGGACAGAAGAAAGTGAAGAGGAAGTGGAGGTGCTTAACAAGCACTTCTGCTCTATTTCTAATAGAAGGATGGACCACTGTCACAAGGGAGCATGGGAGTGGGGTTGGGGAAGGGGGAGTCACCAGTGACATAATAGCAGTGGAAAGGGTGAAAAAGGGCCTAAAGGCCCTAAAGGCAGACAAATTTCCAGGTCCTCACAGAGTGCACTCTATTGTCCTAAAGGAACTGGTGGAGGTGCTGGAGGGCCCCATGGAAGACTTGTTTAGCACCTCTCTGAAGTCTGAGACTGTGCTCCAAGAATGGAGAACTGCACATGTGGTGCATCTCCATAAGAGCAGTCCAAGAGATGTAATAAGGAATTATAGGCCAGTCAGTCTGACCCCAACAGAGGGGAAATTGTGGGTGACTATCCTGAAGGAGAGACTGGTGGGCTTTCTCGAGGAAAATGGGCTGCAAGGTGAAAGGTAGAAGGGGTTTATATCATGGAGGTCCTGCAAGACTAATCTGATTGACTTTTTTGGCTAGCTGACCAAAACAGTGGACATGGGCCAATCAGTTGATGTTCTGTATCTCGACTTCATCAAGGTCTTTGACTCTGTTCTTCATAGAAGATTTGTCAGGAAGCTGGAGAATCTGGGGGTGAGGCTAAACTCATTAGATGAGTCACAAACTAGTTAAAGGACAGAAGCTAAAAGGAGATTGACGGCGGGGGGAGTCTCAGAAGCTAAGCTGGTGACATTTGGGGTGCTACAGATCCCCCAGTACTTAGTGTGATGTTGTTTAACGTCTTCATCAGTACATAGTGGATTGGATTAAAGGTAAAATCTGCCTGTTAGCAGATGACACAAAGCTCTGTGGGAGGGTGGACATAAAGAATAAGGAGAAAGGAACTAAGGGAAGGCCTTGCAAGTTTAGAAAAGTAATCAGAAAATTGGCAGCTGGGGTTCAACACTAAAATGTTCAGTTATGCACTTAGGGGTAAGGGTATCACTTTGCAACAGTGATGGGAATACAGCGAAGACCATCACGGTAACATTACCAACAGCTCACTGTGATAGCTGTTGTATTCCTGATGCTGCTGCTTCTAGGGTGTTCATCACCTCCCCAAACCAACTCCGACCCAGAGTTGGTTATTTAAAGTCTGTGAGGTGTGTAGGGCAAAGCCCCCTCATTCCATAGAAAACAGTTTTCTCCAGCAATGGCACAACACCAGTTGGCAGTGTTGTGCCATTGCTGTACTGACGGTCACTGTTCTCCATGTTGCTGCAGCATGGTGGAACCAGGGGCAAGGAACCCAAAGACCAAATATTGTCTGCATGGACTGTGGGTCACAAAGTCTGATGAAGAAAATGGCCTGGGGGTTATCACCAAGTGTGACCTGAAGCACTTGGTGCACTGCAGGAGAGAAGCAGCAAAAGCAAATTGGATGCTGGGCTGCATAACCAGGGGGATTAACAGCAGGAAGACAGAGGTCATACTGCCACTGTACAGATCACTGATAAGACTGCACCTAGAGTACAGTGTGAAGTATTTGGAGCCTTATCTCAAGAAGGATGTCAGCTTGCTGGAGAACAGTCAGAGAAGGGTGACCAAGATGATACAGGGCCAGCATGGCAATTCTTATGAGGAGAGGCTCAAGGTGCTCAACATGTACTCCCTTGAGGAGAGAAGGGAGAGGGGGGATATGATTGATACCTACAGATACCTTAAAGATATTAATAGGGTGATTATAGAGGGTCTCTTCAGTCTTAGTAGGAACAAGTCCACTGGGGACATAGTCTAAAGCTCATAGGGGGGAGATTTAAGAGAGAGAGATGAGGGGACACTTTTTCACTGAGAGAGTAGTGGCAATGTAGAGTGAGTTGTCAGAGGTGGTCTCCATGAAAATAGGATAACTTCAAGAAAGAATGTGACGGAATAGAGGGGAAAGTTGCTGGGGGAGAAAGAGGAGGTATCGGGGGTCAGAGGGTATTTGGGGGGCAGGTCCACTGTAGGGCATGGGGGGACCTTCACAGTACAGCAGACAAGATAGATCATAAGGCTTTCTTCTGCTGGCATGTTTGTATGTTTGAAATGCTCTAAACCTGCTCCCATACCCGTGTCTTAGGTGCTGTAAGTCACAGAACCACAACTCTAACAGCCATATGTTATAGGATGTGAGTGAACTGCAGAAGAAAAAAAGGTAATATGTCACCTTTTGGAACATCATCTTTCACTCTACTTACTGACACAGCCTACTCAGGATGATACTCGGTTATATGAAATAATAGTATAAAAAAAAATGTAGTATAAATATGAATTAATGGTGAACACATCTGACTACATCATATGTTTTAAGTATTTTCCTTTTTGAGCCACCTCAAAAAAGATATTCTAGCCAGCCCAGTGGCATGGAGGGCTGAGGCTTGATGCCTTACCTACTGCTACACCAGCGACCTGTGTTCATATTGAGAGTGGGTCATCAGGGGTCAGCAGGGGTGGGAGAGGATCGAGCATCCAGAGGACAGCTCTCCTCTCCCAGGAAGGGTAGGGAACAGAGATCGGCACCTATCTGACACCTAATGGAGGAAAGGTGTTAGCATGCTGTGTCCTATAAGTCAGGGCATGGAGGAGGAGCAGCCGACTTGTGTGCTGCATGCAGATGCATGCGCTGCTCGGCCACTGTTAGCACTGTGTGCTCCCCTCTGCAGAAAAGTGGAAAAATGGTCCCTATCAAGCATCACGATGGCCGTCATCTGCAGGTGCCACCCCCGAGAAGGCACCTCCCTAAACTGGATCCAGTCTTGGCTGGTTGAGTTGGGGGCTCCCCACCACCCTGCCACAGAGGATAAGCCTTGGGAGAAGAATGGTAGGTAGCCTGAAGGTCAGGGGATGGAACTGGGAGGATGGCAGGATATAGGACCGATTGGGACCAGGGGAGAGAAATACCAGCAAAAAAAAAAGATATTCTGGAAATCATTTTTGGGTGGATAGATTTATGATAAAAATATCTCCAGTGTGCAATGGTGCACAGCATAACCCCCAACCCCTGACTGTTGCAGACCTCACAACGTACTAAACACAACCATGCTACCACTATGAGCTCTACACTTTGGGCTGTCCTTTATTATAATTATATCACAACTTCCTGTCATTCAGATGGAGGCCATCTGAGGGGTGACAGAGCAGAGGCTGAATTTAAAGTGCCTTCATTATATAGTATTTCTACTTGCTAATCCCCTCACAAAAAAATTGCAACATTTTCTATTAATATGCAAACAGTAATACAGTTTTCTGGACTTCAGAGGCTGGCACTGTAATATACAATGCATTTCAGTGCTAAATAGAGGGGCTGTGCATGACAGTCTCCATCCTTATGCCCTATAGCGGTATGCTTTCAGTGAAGGTAGACACGTGGTGATGTGGAGAGAAGTTTCCTTAAACAATCAGGAGTGGAGAGAAGTCTGTAGCACTGCTGATGTGTTGTGTCAACAATGTGGGTGAGGTTGTGGATGTGGGCATTTACACTATCCACCATGGTGTAATTTGTATTCTTTCATTCACTATAAATGGCTATGAAGGGGTGAAGATGTACTAAGATGCTATGTGCCACAGTGGGTTGTTGTATACATATGTTCATCTTGATCAGTGATTGGGAGGATGGGGATGCACACTACCATCCCCAGAGGCATTTTGTAGTCATGAAGCAGTGACTGAGGGTGTTGGGAAAACTGTGACTTAGACTTGTAGCCCCTCATGTCAGTCCACTGCATGGGACATGGCCGGATGAAGGGAGTGTGCATAATCATGTTTTTGGATGAGGGTAGGTTTGGGGCATCATTGAACAGTGCTGCAGCAAAGGCTGTTTAGCAGAGTCCAACCTCTGAATATACCATTCATAAGACTTCAGGCTGCCAAGTCATTTGGACTACCACTTGCAGTAGCAGAACCACAATGTGGTTCAACAAGTTGAAGGCAAAATAGTTTTTACTCTGACGTCTATGATTATCCTCATAGAAAAGCATTGTTTTCAACCTCTGCTAAAAATACCAAGAAATTAAACTTAACCACTTTCATGGATTTCACTAGCACCACCAGCATCTTGATGTAATTAATCTTCTCCATTCTTCCCAGCCACAGCAACAGTGTCTACTGAATCTGTTAAATAAAGCACATACATTGTGATTATATTTCTACTGGCTGACCCTTCCCCAAAAATGACATTTTCTTTTAAGATAGAAAAAGTAATGCAATTCTGTATGAGGCTTTTGCAAAAAAAGGCATATAAGCATGGATGGTATACTAAAATCCTAAAGAGCTTGTAGGAAAAATGTTAATGCTAAGTGTGTTGATAATTAGCTATGTTTTGCAATCATTTAATTATAATAAACAGAATTAGTCTAGGAGAAAGAAAGCAATATGAGAAATGAATGGCAGGAGTTATTGCAATTTCAAATGGCTGTTTCATAATACAATGTGCCAGAAACATATTAAAGACTTGAATACATAGTATACAATGGCAAGAAAGAATTCTGGTCTCTGATTGGTCAGTCTGGGACTGGACCTGTGATGTTATCCCAGCACATCACTGGTCTAGTCTCAACACTGTGAACCCATTTGGATGCCCACCATGATGACCATTATTTATTTTTTGTTTCTTCTCTTAAGAAACAACAATATTCCTTCACACTAACAAAAACATTCTTTAAAATTATTTTTCTTATTCTGTATTACAACAAGCCATTGCATAATATCAGTAATGCTCTCCAGGGTATGTGTTGTGCTGGGATAACGTCACGCCTCAGGTACTGGACGCACTTACAAAGAAGTTGAAGACTTACTCCTCAGCTTTGATACCAGAAAAAGTGCAGGTGACGATGGTATTGAACCCTTCTTCCTGAGACTAGGTTTTGCCCATCTCATTGCCCCTATCCTCCATATTTTTATTCTCTTCATCACCTCTGTCACAGTTCCATCCTCCTGGATATCAGCCCACATTCTTGCTCTCTTCAAATTAGGAGACCCTTGTGATTTAAACAACTAAATGCCTATCTCTATCTTGCCTGTTCTCTCAAAAGTTCTTGAAAAACTGATCTATAACCAGCTAAAAAAGCATCTTGAAACGTACTCACTCCTAAATCCAGCACAAACTGATTTTAGCTTTAGACAGCACCATGACAGCATTGGCTAAAGTCACTAATGACTGGATTTCTGCTGTGGATTCTAAGAAGGTTACTAGTGCAGTCTTCCTAGACCTCAGTAAAGCATTTGATACTGTTGACCATAACCTACTAACTACCTGCCTCACTAATCTAGGTGCCACTCCATCTACTGCACAGTGGTTTAACAGTTATCTTTCTGGAAGGATATAAAAAGTCAAAGCTGGTGGTCTTCTCTCAGCTCCCCTCCTGATTGCTAGGGGAGTCCTACAAGGCTTCATCCTTGGCCTGATCCTTTTTTCCCTGTATATCAATGATCTCAATTCTTACATAATGAATTCCAGCCTGCACTTCTTCGCGGATGATACAGTATTGTATACCACAGTTTCTACCTTATCGGAAGTTAGCGAAGTGTTGCAAGCTGACTTTGCTCAACTTGAAACCAATCTCATAAAAGCCAAGGTTCTCCTAAATACGAAGAAAATTAAGGCAATGATTTTTTCACGCAACAATCCCCTTGAAACTCTACCTGCCCCACTGAAGGATTTTATTGTTACCTCCTTGGGAGAACCCCTAGAAGTTGTAGCAAAATTTAAATATCTTGGCATTTTGATAGACAACAAACTCTCTTTTAATGACCATATCGAGGGCTTATCTAAGAGGTTCATAGCGCAGCTGGGATTGTTTTTTAGAAATAGATCTTTCTTCCCTCTTGCAACCTGAACCAGGCTTGTCCTAGCTACATTCCTTCCATTACTTGATTATGGAGATTTTATTTATGTCTCCTCTTAACCTCAAGCCTAAGTAAGCTGGACATTCTCTATCACCATGCCCTGTGGTTCATCACCAGCTCCCCCTACCGGACTCACCACTGTGATCTTTACACAGCTGTTGGCTGGACCTCTCTCGCCACCAGATGCCTGATCCATGCTGGTATCTGGACCCCTAAGATACTCCTTCACAAACTACCAGGCTACATAATGTCGCTTATCCACATCTCGTATAGTGCATATTCTCAGGAAATCGGACTACATCCTGCTAGCTGTCCCTAAGACTCGTACTATCTTTGGCCAACGAGCTATTTCATATACTCTTCCTACTTTTTGGAACCATCTTCAGTCCATACTGAAACTAACTAGCATTGTAACAATCAATTTCTATAAAGCACTAACAATTTCTAAAATAAAAGATACCTGCAGCTGTCACTAAGCGTACCCCCGTACTACATGCCAGTCACTTGTGTACCGACTATCTCTTGTCCTTTCCTAGCCAGGATTGAAACTGCCTAACTAGCATAGGGCTTATACATGCTAAATGATATGATATCCCCAATCCACTTACCTACTTCCTACTTCCCTCATGCTCTTTCCTACCCACAGACTTCCCTGCCTTCAAATCTTCTATCCAGGCCTACTAATTACCCATTCTTTCATGTCCTTGTACATTTACCACTTTGTTTTCCTTGCACAAGTAACCAAATTTGTCCTTTTTAGTCACAAGAAATATGTCTCAGCTGGACCTTGCACTGCTAGGTTGTACCTTAGTATGATATATCTTTTATGATCATTATTGGCACTTTGTCTAATTACAGTCAATAATATCTGTCTATGTGATATCCATATGTCTGTGTAAATATCTCAGGACCTTCTTGTGCATGAGCTTGCTCAATGAAGTGTTTTTTCTGCAATAAACTTGAACTTGAACTTGAACTCTGCCTGCAGCCTTGTGCCGAACCACCTGAGGCATGACATTATCCCAGCACAACATACACTCTGTCGGGCATTATTGTTTAATTGCACTGTTACTTCATGTTTTTGTTTTTCATTTATACTGTATTTGTATTCAACCTTGGTTTGGAAGGTGAGACAGGCCTCTCTATGTAGGCAGATAAGAGGTCTGGGTCCTCTGCTGGGTGAACTCAGACTAGGAGGTGATCAAGGACGACACTTTGACATCTCAAGCAGGTAGGGTTGGTAGGACCAGGTGAGAGAAACAATGGGCTAGATATTCAAAACTTTGCCTCGGGACTAAATTAGCACTGCCCAGTGAGCAAACTTAGCACAGAGCACAAAGCAAGCTATATTGAAAAGGAAATAGCCCAGTGCTAATCCTACTGAATATGGCAGTCTAAGGAAGCCGGGCAAACCGGTCTGGGAGTGCAGGACAAAAATAGCCTGGGAATAAGACAGCACTGAATATAGCAACAGGGAAGTGCAAACTGCAACTGCAGCTCATTAGACTCTGTAGCAAGCCAGTGTTGCAGGTGGAGAACATTGTGTGTGATTGTACAGAGATGTCTCACATCTACTGCAAACACACCTCTCAACCCCCTGCCTCAGAAATCAGGGACAAGGCTTAAAAAAATCAGGGACAAAGGTTTACAATTAGGGACACATCTTAAGAATTGGAGATATCCACTCAGGAAGCTGGTAGAATAAGTGGTTTAGTGTAAAATGCATTTTCTAAGGAAGAACACATCTGTAACATTAATGTTTGAAATTATTTTATGATTACAACCCCCACTGTTTGGTCATGGAAACACAATTTTTAGGATGGACAGAGCAAAATTTTGAGGTAAAATCAGGGACGTCTTTGAATATCAGGGACAGTTGAGAGGTATGACTGCAAACAACAATGTAAGTCACACATTGCAGAACTGCGCTATGCTGAAGTAAAGTTTTCCTGGGGCTAACCTGATTGCACACTGCTAACATATTAGCACGGTTCAAACTGGTTAGCCCGGGCCAAATGGGAGAATATATTCAAAGCTCCCATACAAATGAACCTATAGGTAATCCATGGGCAAACAGGCACATTTGCATCTCATTATGTGCTGCTTAGCATACATTACCATGCAGTTTGCCCGGTGCTACTGCATGGTGCACACAGCTCCACCTATTGGTCAGAATGGAAGTATAGGCTGGATGCTGCTGACCAAGGCATGCCCACAGCATCCCCTTTTGGTTGGAATGGAAGTACAGGCTAAAAGCAGCAGGAACTGTGTGCCGGCAGGCATAGTCAGTGCATACAGGGCACCCATGCATCTGTGCATATGACCTGTGTGTGTGTGTGTGTGTGTGTGTGTGTGTGTGTGTGTGTGTGTATATATATATAAAAATATATATACACACACTCACAGATCGATAGCTAAACACAGACACACTGCCTGTGGCCACTGTGGCCATACTTGCCCTGGAAGATGCCCCCCAACAACATAGGTACCCCACTGCAGTAGTGGGTGACTTACAGTGGGGGAACTTAATGCATGGGACAGATATAAGGTGAATCTGGTGGGGGTGGGAGGCCATAGGCCATAGGTTCACTAGGATATGCAGCATATCCATTAGATAGGGAACGGGGCAGATTAGATGGGCCAGGCAATTCCTTCCCTGCCATCATGGTCCCTGTACCCATGTGTGCTGTTACACACCCTGGCATACCCCTCACCTCTTGTGTCACTGAAAAGAGGGACATAGACATATGTGGACTCTCAAGATGAGGGACAGGGCAGTTGCAAGGGGTAGAATGAGGGATGACCCTTATAAACAGGGACAGTTGAGTGGTATGACCCCTGGTATCCCTGACAATATCTGGTGATCTAGTGGTCCCCCCACACCCCAGCACAATCCCCAAACCCCAGAGCAAGTAATAATTAAGGTCACTTCCCTGGTAGTCTAGTGGTTCCCCCAACCCCCAAGCAAGTATCCTGTCCCCCATTGCACATATTAAAATACATTTTCCCTGGTAGTCTAGTGGTCCCCACACCCCCAAGCATGTATCCTGACCCCTGGTGCAATTATATTTCATATCCTTTCCCTGGTAGTCTAGCAGTACCCCCACCTCCAAGCATGTATCCAGACCCCCGGTGCACATATTAAAGTTACAATTTTCTCTGGTAGTCTAGTGGTCCCCCCACCCTAAGTATGTATCCCAAACCATGGTGCAATGATATTTCAAATCCTTTCCTTGGTAGTCTAGTGGTTCCCCAACCCCCAAGCACGTATTCCAATCCCCAGTGCATGTATTAAAATTACAATTTTCCTTGGTAGTCTAGCGAACCCCCCCACCCCAATGAATGTAACCCAACCCCCAGTGCAAATACATTTCATATCCTTTCTCTGGTAGTGCAGTGGTCCCCCCACCTAGCCGTGACACCCGCTCATCCCAATAATGTCTGAGAATAGAGCCAGCGACTGGCACAGCCTTCCTCTTACCACCAAGGCGGTAGGAAGGAGCACTCCTTGGTGGTGAGAGAAGGGCTAATCCGGTCACCAGCTCTAGTCACAGACATTATTGGGATGAGCGGGGTGTCACCGCTGGGTGGGGACCGCTAGACTACCAGGGAAAGGATATGCAGTGTATTTGCACTGGGGTTGGGATGCGAGCATGGGGGTGGGTGGGCTGCTAGACCACCAGGAAAAATGTAACTTTAATATGTGCACCGGGTTGGGATACATGCTTGGGGGTGGGGAACCACTAGACTACCAGGGAAAACTGTAATTTTAATATGTGCACCGGGGGGTCAGGATACGTGCTCGGGGGTGGGGGGACCACTAGACTACCAGGGACATAACGTCAATGGGTGGATAACGGGGATCAGGAATCATACTTTGGGGGGGCCCTGCCACCACATTACTGCAGGAACATTACTGCCGGCACATTACAGCCAGCCTTTTCTCAGCAGTTTTCAGTGCCACGCTACAGGTTGCGCTAATGGCTGTAGCGCAGTGCTATACCTTTGAATATGCCTGCGCGCCGGCATTCAGAGCTCCTCCCCTCAGTCTCTCACTTGCAAGCATTCTATTTTAGCTTCAGGGCTAAGACCTAGTGCTGGCACTAAATGTCCTTTTAAATATAGCAGCTGAGTGCAAATTCGGTGCTAGTCCAGCACAATGGATTTGCACCCCGTGCTACACTTTGAATATCTGGCCCCATGTGTGATAATGCAGTCTTAAATCAGTAATTAACTAATTCTGCTAGAATCATAAAACATGTAAGGTTAGAGAGAGCATTTTAGCCTCAATGATCACACTAACGGTTAAGTTTAACATAAAAACATTTGTTACCATTAATGGAATGTCTAAAATAAACTTCAGATGGTCAGATTTCACCAGTATAAGAGACAGAGGAACAAGCATTATGGGAATGGGTTTCTGAATTTAATAATCAATCATAAACAACATTTGAGACCTTCAGATTAGTGAACTGGCATTGCTTGAGGACTATTATGTCCCATTTAAAATGAGATATAATAGACACGCTAAAAAAGCACAGTAGCTCACTAGAAAAATAAGGTAAAAATTAATGATGAAAAAATGCTCTATAAAAGAATGAAAGATGAAGGGATAGGAAATGTTTAAAAATGAAGTAAAGAAAATGAAGGGATAGCTACTATATATATATATATATATATATATATATATATATATTATAGGGACAGTCGCATTCCTATATTTAGGTTATGAAGGCACTTCTATATTAAAGTCAAATTTTGGGTGTTAATAACTTTGGACCCGTTCAACAGATTTGCATGAAATTTGGTATGCACAGTGGTGCATGGTAGAGCTCTTGATTGGCCAAAGATTCTTTTGGTCGGACTTAATGGTCTTTGCGCACAAAAATGCTGAACAATGCACTTTTTTCGAGTTATGTGGGCAGTTTGGGGATTTTGCCCGTGGTGCTGCATGATAGTCATGAGGTGTGCCACTCTGTGACTTGACTTGTTTGAAAGAGCTTTGCTGGGAAAATATGCCACTTTTCGTTTGGTGAAAAAATATTAATACCTTCAAAGTTATAGCACTTTTGAGTTCCCATTGTAAGTCAAAGGGAAAATTTATATGATTGTTTGCGAACAAAGAATAGGGTTTTAGACATCTGGTCCAGTCTCATGATCAAAGAATTTGCAGCCTCGTGGTCAAAGAATCTTTGTCCCCAAGAATTTCTTTGATCGCGATGGCTGCCATCTTGTTTTTTAAATGCAATCTTAAAATCAAATATCTCGGCTCAGTGGTCACTCCTGAAGTAAAACTTACATGGGTTTTACTCAGGGGTCTTCGATCTATTGAGCCATGCCTTTGTTTGAACTAATTTGGTAAAAAATTGAGTTTTCAACATTTTTATTCTTTGATCGTGGCTTGCTACTGATCTTTGATCGCAAGCTTGCAAATTCTTTGATCATGAGAGAGAGATACGAGATGGCCAAATGAAAAAAATTAATTTCTCAGCCCAGGTGTGGCATTGGAACACAAATGAGGGTGGTTTTTCTCAAGGGGTTTTCATTTTCTCGAACCATGGTGGTGGTTTGCTGTATTTGTGGCAACATTTTGAAGCTGACCATGATCCAGCAAAATCTTTGATCGTGAGTCTGAAAATTCTTTGATATCGAGATTCTTTGATCGCAATCTTTGATCGTGAACGAGGGACGAGATGGCCAAATGAAAAAAGTTTAATTTCTTAGCCCAAGGGTGGCCTAGGAACACAAATGAGGGTAGGTTTTGCTCGGGGGCTTCGTTTTATTGAACCATGGTGGTGGTTTGCTTTACTTCTGTCAAAATTTTCAATTACTCCATTTTTTATTCTTTGATGTCATGTTGTTTATCACTAATGAACTGATTAGAGGATAAACACATCAGTGAGGTGTCTTTTTATCGGTTTGTATATGGATTTGCAGATATATTTCAAGGGAATGTTATAATTAGCAACCTTCTCAGAGGCTGTGGTTTGGAGTACATTGAGGGTATTTTCCTCTGTATTTAATTTGCTTCCTAATAGCAACAATTATATATTTTGAATGAACAATTATTTGTCTTATGTGACTATCTGTAAGTGAATATGAATCCTGGCCCTTTAGCAGTTTTCCTCACTTCAGTTACGGCCCTTTTCTGCCTGCTACTCTCACTTGAAACTGTCCAGGCATCTGTCATTTTCATGTACACCATGGTGGTGGTGGTGATGACGTAACAAAATTGTATTCATAAACAAAATTTATATTTGCATATATTTTTATCATTCCAAAAAATTACTATAACAGGTTAATTCGATAGTATTTGGAATTCAAGTACCCAACATTGTTTATTACACTAAAATACAGTACTGTATATTAAGCTGTGTATAAACATCCTCTTAGTGTTTTTCCCATATGCTATAGTTGCCCACCTTTTGCCTCATTGGTTCCTCTCCCTAAATATATAGTAGATGCACTCCTAAATGTGTCAATCGCCGGCCTTTTTTATGGACAGAACAGTACCTAAAATAGTTTTCCTGCCACTTCATGTACCCATTTTTTTGTGATAAACTAGTAAACGTTTAATCAACAGTATAATTTGAAATAGAGTTAACATGTCTTAACCCATATATAAACACGTGCTGGGATATATTTATTATGCATACACTACTCCCCTACAACTTACGCTAAAAGTCTCTTAAATGGGGATATGATTTAGTGAAACAAAATATCAATCTGTCCTTTTTATCTGATGCAATAATTATGTGTGATTTTTTTATGACTAAATGATAACTGTGGTAGCTTATTAGGTGTGTGCTGCCAGAGGAGCGCAACTTCCTCCTCCTCCTCCTCCTCTATCTCTTTGCAGGTTCATAGTTGAGTTTAACCAATTGGCAGCACCCTGGGACAACACCAAACTCCAGGCACAGTATCAACCTGCCTATGAACTTTTTCTACTCCCCCAAACTTTAAAGAAGTTCTCCCACAGCATGCTTGGTATCAATGCAGCACTTCCTAAAAATTCCCAATCCCACCTTTAAGTTAGGTGGAAATAAAAATCTAGTTCTTGAGTACTTACCTCTCGGCACTTCTTATCTGGGGGAGCCTGGGATGGTGCACAATTTCTGGTTTCTGATACACCAACCACATACATCTCTCCATTGAATCTTCTAACAAGGCAATTTTTTTTTTTATGTTTTTACTCTAGTGTTTTGTTTTTTTTGTAACACGCGAAATGCTTTATTTTTTACGTAGTTTTTTCTCTCACTCACTTCATTTTTATGAAGTCCCCAAGTCTCTCCCAGCTCAATACAGCAGTCTTTCTTTCTTTCTTTCTTTCTTTCTTTCTTTCTTTCTTTCTTTCTTTCTTTCTTTCTTTCTTTCTTTCTTTTGCTGTTATTTAAATCATTTAGGATTTGGATGGTTGCTCATAGATCTTGAGAATCAACAGGAGCCAGGCAGGATGCCCAACTAGGGAGAGAGTGCAGGAGACTAGGCTGATCTACTGGGCTACGTCAGGGGAGACAGATCATTAGTCGGGAAGCAGAGTATGATGATGGCTTATAGCACCGCAGCTGGGTGAGCAGGTCAGGTGAGCTTTCTATTCTTTTGGGCTCTCACAAACCTATTGCCTCTCATGCTGCTTCTCTGCTGTTGTCTGATAAAAAGCATGCATTCAGCTTTGATAAAGGAGATTGTGGGTAACCTGCTGATGGGTGGCCCTAAAATAGCCACAGCTCTATTTTTTGGAAGGTATACATTACACAGACACTGACACACACACACACACACACACACACACACATTATCTATATCCCTCACCTCTGAACTTCCCCTTGAAAACAGAATCCAACCCCTTCAATTTCTGAAACAACCAGGCCTTTATATCGTGAATATTACAACACAAAGATGATAATCATTGCTAAACGCACCTTTCCAGAACTGTATTAGCTGGGGTGGAGGCATCTTAAAGCCACGTTATTTAACAAAACTTCACATAAAAGAAGCAGTACTCATCCCAACTGGTTTGCTTGTATTTCCAGCAAAAATAGCAACACTACTTATATGTTCCCCTTTTGCAGTTGGTGGTGCTAGGACATACTACTCATTTTGCATGAGTTTTTAATGATTTCCATTAATTTTTATATTTCTAACCACCCATTTCATCAATGACCTCCCTCACCCATGCACACATATTTTAGTTTCTGGTTATTTAGGATATGTTTACAATAACCAACAGATTTATTAATTACCTGGAAGTGCTTTATCATAAGACAATGAAAGATAATAAAGCATTATAGCTAACTTCTGTCATATTCACAAATCCATTCTGGTTTTAATTAGTAGTGTTTTTTAATTCATCAGGCTCTTCCATTTTCCAGATTTCAGTGCACGATCTGCTTGCATACGACTTACTTAATTAAAATTAAGTTAATTGCAATACACTTCGCTTCACATAACCCTAACAATGCATGAGAAGAGTCATGAAAAATAGGGACCACATTAAAAACCCAATGGTTAGAAAGGATAATAAATTATTGCAGTCATTGTTTAGTCAATTGAATATAGGCCATGTTCAAAGGCTGAGTGAAGGTACATATGTCCTGTTTTACTAAACTGTTACTGAAATATATAGGATTGGGAGGACTCTGAGGCTTAACTAAACATATTAACAGAAGGATGCAGTTGCCGTTGATTGCATGTTTGCATTCTGTAGTAATAGCAATGATTACAAATAAAATTAGAATGTAGTGATTTAAGTCTAAACTAAATATATATGCTACAATATTAGACTAATGTCATGGTTTGCATATATAATACATCCCTTCTTCCTGTCAGATTTCTTTGGAGAAAACATTTCTGTTTTCTTTAAAATGTTCATTATATCTGTTGATAGCATACAGTATATCAATTGGTAATCCCCTTCCATTTTGAGTTTATTTAGGGAGATCAATAGAAAAAAGATGTAATGATCTAATTAATTACGGCAAAATTAAAACTGAGTATAAAATCAATCTCTGATGGTGTTGAAGATGGAATTAAATTGATGGTCCATCTGTTCTCCTCATAGGCTATATCAATATGCAGCCCAAAGATGCACCTAATAACAGTAGCACTCCTTTGCTTTCCCCCTGCTTTAGTTACATTGAAAGGAATCTCTTGTATTTTTCAGGATTGAATTGTGAACATATATAAGCAGAAATAAGTTTATGTTTAATGCACCGAACTGGAAACTTCCAGGGTTAAAATTTACTAACGATTATGATATATTATATCCCAGCTCTACACACACACACACACATTTGGGGGCAATTATGTTTCTTCTAGTGGGCTAAATCAATTAATTGCCCACCCATCTGTTTAGTCTTCTACAAATACAGTACAAAAGAAAATATTCAAAAACATCTCAATGGATGTTAAAGAGTTTAGTAACCTAGATCAGTGTGGTAAGGTGATAAACATGGGGCATCATGCATGGTGTATGTTTCTTCTGTCTGGCAACTTCCTTCAACACATTTAATAGAACATTCAGGTCAGTAGGAATAAAGTCCACCACCTGATTACTCTTCCTAGTGAACATAGCTAATGTCATGTTAACCAAATATGGTTTATACTCTGATGGATGATGACCTGTTCTCATATAATGCACAGAAATTGATTTCATCAGTTCATTTCCCCAAAGCAGTTCTGAAGCTATAAGTTGTGTCCTGTTATAGAAAATGGACTAACACTCTATTGCTTTCAATACACCTATACAACATCTCTATAGTTGTTTTTGCTTGTATTACATTCATGTATTAAAGTAAAATATCCACCTGAATATACGTGTGTGTGCATGTGTGTAATACAAAATTACATAAACTACCACTGATTAATTTACTGTGTCATTATCCCTTCCTCACATAATGATATATCACATTTGAAGAAACTCACCAGAGCATTTCATTACACTATGTTATTAAATATATTCTGTAAGACACAGGGTTGCTAGCTCAGTAGTTCACTCCCTCCTGTGTAACACAATTCTAACAAAATTTAATCGCAAGAGTCTTTGATCGTGATCTTTGATCATGAAATGACGACCAGATGGCCAAATGAAAAAATTAAATTTCCCAGCCCAGGGGTGGCCTAGGAACACAAATGAGGGTGGGTTTTGCTCAGGGGGCATTATTTTATTGGACCATGGTGGTGGTTTGCTTTACTTCTTTCAAATTTTTGAATTACACCATTTTTTTATTCTTTGATCGCGAGCCAGAAAATTCTTTGATCACGAGCCTGCCAATTCTTTGATCATGAGATTCTTTGATTGCGAGATAGAGACAAGATGGCCAGATTTTATAATGCATTAGATAGGCCAATTTTACCAATCTTTGACATTAAATATCTCATAAATGGTTTGGTCTTTTTACTTGAAATTTGGAGGGTGTTTACTGCATGTCATGTAGATGTGAATTTACATGTCAGACAATATATTTTTTGTGGCGATATTGCTTGGCACAGTTTGCATTTTGCAGACAGTGTTTTGTATTGTGATGGTGGCTTGAAATTGAAATGGTACCTAGCCTTATTGTCATGGATGTAGGTTTCAGTCGTTATGTCAGTAAAATGTCAACAGGTGCGGAATTATGCAACCCCGAAGAATGAAAATCTCAGACTTAAAAATGTTAAATCTCAGATATGGTTTGTTTTTTTACATTGAAATTTGGAGGGTGTTGATGGTATGGACATGTTTATAAGTTGGTGGGAGCACAACTTCTTAGTTTTCTATTCTTTCTCAAAAAGTAAGGACATTTTCTGTGGAAAACTGCATTAATGCATCATTTAGGTGTGTCATTGGGGTTGTGAGGCCTAAATGTTTCCCCATTCTTCTTAACGGTTGCTTCTGAATATGATTACAGAAGGAACGGGGCAACATGTAGGCCTCACAACCCCAATGACACACCCCGTCATCTGCCAATCTTGGTAAGATTGGCAGGTCCATGAGGGGCAACCCTAAAGATTTTTTATTTCCTGACTTTTTCTCGTTTAACCCTAAATGATGCATTAATGCAGTTTTTTGCAAATATATATATATATATATATATATATATAGTTATAAAATGGGTGGGAAAATTATGTCTGCTCATTTGTTGGACCACATCACATGACCATGCATATATCAAAGCGCGACCGCACACCTGCACTTTTACCTCCCTCCAAAACAATTTTGAAATTTTATAAGATAGATAAACCACTCTGAGGTGTGCAGTCGTGCTCTGATATATGCACACCTTGGGTGGTTGATGCACACTAACGCATGCATATATCAGAGTGTGACTGTACACCTCAGAGTGGTTTATCTATTTTATATATATATATATATATATATATATATATATATATATATATATATTAGAGACAAAAAGTCCATTTAATGCATTTGTTAGAGATGTTCCACAGTGATAAAAGTGAGGAAATTCAGTGTTAGGGTTGAAAGCCCTTTGGCCCCACCACCCACACCCCTAACAGGCATTGGGGTGCACGTTGGGGTCATCGGCCCTATCTCTCATCCCATCAGATGTGTGAAGATGCAGAGATTTTGGAGAATGGGGTGAGAGTTAGTACCGACAACCCCAATGTGCACCCCGATGCCGGTTCCGTAACCATTTCATTTACTGTTCCCATCTATGGCACCATGTGCATTACCCTTCGTGTTTCCATTTGCACTTGTGTTTGCATTATTTTAACCATTTCTGTCTACAGTACTGTTTATCTTTCTGTTTCACTTTGTGTAACCATGCGCATTACCATTTGCATTTGCGGGCACTGTGTTACGGGCCCCGTGCTCCCACTGCCGCATTACATTCACTATTTCTCATTATACTTCTCTGGCTAGTTTTGTACTTAGCCCCTAATCGGGGGCAAGTATTTTGATGAAAATTCTGTAGTCACACCGCTTCCAGATACGGCATTCGAGCAGCGTACGGTAACGCCGTAATGTTATCCTAAGGGGAAAAAGAGAAGTCTGAGTGCCATAATCTTTCACCCCTTGTAATATTTTTTTCACCAAACCAATAAAAGGCACATCTGTGGGATGTTGGATTTCTTCTCTCCAAATTTCAGCCTAAAAGACCAAACCGTTATTTTGCAGCAGGACAGCAAATGATTCCTATAATGTGGCAGATGCCATAATGTTATCCTAAGGAAAAAAGAGTCAACTTTGGAGTGCCATAACTTTGCCACGCTGTAATATTTTTTCACCAAAACACTGGAAGGCACATCTGTGAGATGTTGGCTGCCTTCCCTCCAAATTTCAGCCCAGAAGACTAAACCATTCATTTGCAGCAGGGTGCCAAAAAATTGCTATCATTTTCACACAGCCTGGAAAAGTACTGTAGAACTTTGCGAAAGTTTTCGCAAATTCATTCAACACTGTCACAAGTGCGAAAGTACTTTGCAAAAGTACTTTTTCCAGAAATCTGAAGAACATATTTCTTGGGTGTTTTACCCCAAAATAAAGACATGCCTAGCATCCTCAGGGTCTGACTAGGTAAATACAAAAATAATTAGATTGCTAGAAGGTCCCAAATTTAAATGCCAAGCATTTTTCTGATGACCAACTGAAAACAAAATGGCAGATTTGCGACAGTAAAAGGGCCATTTTTGAAAGTAAAAACTGCATTTGCGACACTGTCAAACTTTTTCTTAACTTTTCCCATTGACTTATAATGGGAACTTGTTTTTTGAATAACTTTTGAACCGTCTAATATTTTTTCACGAAATCTTCAAAAGGGACATCGGGGACCCTGGCTGCACATTCCCTGAAGATTTTGGACCAGTCGTTCAAACCGTGTGACCTCTAGAGATGACCAAAG
Source organism: Neoceratodus forsteri (assembly GCA_016271365.2). Taxonomy (NCBI): domain Eukaryota; kingdom Metazoa; phylum Chordata; order Ceratodontiformes; family Ceratodontidae; genus Neoceratodus; species Neoceratodus forsteri. The sequence goes on along the minus strand of CM057459.1, from coordinate 841,349,698 downwards.
AATTCCAAAAATGCCTAAACACGCACCAAGATCATGCTTAATAACTCCGCAGCCATATATCTGAACAGTACAAATGTTGGCAGATCCCAAGACCTATGGTTCATGATTGTGTATTCCAAATTTCAGGCACATCCATTGAACGGTTGCAATGTTATTAAGATGCAAAATTTTAGGTTTAACATGTAAATGGGTCCTCAACCCTAACTATGGTAGCACTACCGTGCTACCATAATATATATATATATATATATATAAATATATATATATATATATATATATATATATATATATATATATATATATATATATATATATATATATTAGATAGATAGATGTATCAATTAAGAGGGGAAAATAACTAAGACACTAAAATTACTATTAACTCCAAGGAAAACCCCAAAGACAGTTTTATAATTATGTGACTAGGGAAAGAAAAGTAAACAATGTGATCTGACCAAACAGGGAGTGAGAAATATTAATATCTGTCAATACAGAGATGGCCAAATCAATTGCTTTTGTGATGACCTCAGAGGTAAAATGAATGTGGACTTTTCCTCTACTGCATGTATGGTTTTTGAGTTAACCCTGCAAACAGATATGTTTGCTTACTTGTTTTACTTTTCTTTTTAATTGCAAGTAGTTGAGCAGATGTAAGCAGATGAGCAGTTTTCCCATTTACACTTGCAACAAGTACAGAGATAAAAATGTATTTAATCTACTAAGTAGCCTAAATGGAATTAAGGCTCAGTGCAGAATAGTATGCAGCTGTGTGTTAAAGGTGTGTGCAAAGGAACTGATGAACCTTATATATAACATAATTTTCCATTTAATCTTTAAAGGGGTCATACCAACAGCCTGGGGAAAGGCTTCTTTTACTCCTTTCTTTATCAAAGTACCAATGCTACTGACTGTTGCCTATGTTTGAAAGTAGCTGTTAAATGCTAAAGAATGTACACAGAGATACTGCACAATACAGAGACATATATGGATGCAAGTACACACATACACCTAAAAAATAAAGATGCTTACCCCACCCAGTACACAAACTCAGAATTTATAACCTGATCAGTTCCTGCACTAGGGCCTCTGGAGTCAGCATGATCTGTTGCCAATTTGAAGTAATGGTTCCCAAGTTGCATTCAAATCTCAAAGGCTCAGCTGAAACTTTTCAAGTTATCTGCAGCATAAAACTTCAAACCTTGCTTAACCTCTATCAGTAACATCAACAATGACACGTAACAATTTCTCTCAGACTACAAACATTGTATTTAGAAAGAAAAAAAAAAAGATTCACACTGAGGATCAAATTCAGGCTTCCTACCCACTATTGCTCTGGTAGCCTGTAACTCTACCGCTGAAATTATGTTACTAACATCAACAATGGCATCTAATGGCTTTCTCATACCACATACATTGCAGTGGGAAAACAATGCCTCAAAATTGAACTCAGGCTCCTACCCATTACGGCTGTGTAGCCTGTAGCTCTACCACTGTACTAGTTTCATTAACAGGAGATACATGCTGTGGCAAAGGACATCCAGCAGTGAGTTCAGAACCGCCCCCTCCAAGCTGCTTTGGATTTCAGTAATGAACAGTCTGTCAATCTGAAGCAATATTTTCCAAGATAAATTCAAACATCAAAGTCTCAAATGAAACCTTTCAAGTTATCTGCAACATAGAACTTTTTTCCCATTGTTCATTTCCTGTGCTGACCTGACTGTCCCCTTCCCTTCCTCCTGACTGTCTCCTTCCTCCTGACCACTGCAAGCCTTGTCACTCAGCTTCTGTAGAACTCAACTTCCCACCATCATACTCTGCCACAGGACAGTGGGAAGTGGACCCACTCACTGATGTTGGGCCTGTGAGTGGTCAGTTGTCATCCTGCAGCCAGGTTTTCTTCCATTAATTTTCTCCCTGGCCCCACAGATGTGCAATTGCATTGCAATGTATGAGCTCCACCTCTGTGGAGACACCCCATCATCCTGAATGTGTATTCCCTTCCTGCTCCTGGTGGCATTGCAAGTGCTTCCACTCAACCACCACTGGATGGCATTCTAACAGTGAGCCACAATAACTCCTTCTACAGAGGGAGGAGAACAATCCTATGGATGCTCAATCCTTCCATGCCTGGCAAACCCCTAGAAACCAACATCTGTTTCCAAACTCAGCTTGCCTATGCGGCAGGAGGTGAGGTACATGGTGCCTCTGCCTTTATGTCACTCAGCCGGCTCGGCAACATAGAATCTAAACCTTGCTGAAAATCTATTGCTTACATCAGCATTGACATCTAAAAATGTCTCTCATACTACATAAATTGTAATCACAAAGAAAAAAGCGAGTAATGCATTCCAGTTGACCACCCATGCAAGAGAACAGAAAAAAACTGTATAGGAGGAGCTTGTTTCTAACAAGCCCTCAAGTCAAGTACCCAAGTTAGGAAATAATGACCCACTCATCACTCAGTAAACTTTAGCTTCAGTCATTTATTAAAATTTATTAAACATTATACACTTGTTAAGAAGTCTGCTTCTCTATAGCCAGTGTTTCAAGGACTCATATTGTCCTCAGGGCATCTGCAGTGTACTATAGCTATTAGAAATATAAACAATAATAAAGTACATTTTTCAATCAATTTTAATTTTTACATGAACAACCAAACTATGAAGCATAGAACCCCTAATAGGTACAAGGTTGTATTCCAAACATATAAGTACTATTTTAACTTATAAAATTCATCCATATAAAACCAAAAAAATAATTCAATAAGTAATTTCATCATACCTTTCAGGTGCATGTACTCCTATATGGTCTAAGTTCATAATAGCAGTATAATTAAAACCTTAGTATTTTTTGCAGTTAGATGGCAAGTCAAATTTTATTTTTTAGGCACCTAATTCCAGAAGCTCTGGGCACCACACAACAACAAATCCATCACAAAATGACAAAAACATAAAATTTTCCAATCTACAAATTATCACTTATATATATTTAAATCAGTAAGACCAGAAAATAATAAAAGGGATGAGAGGAAAAATCCTGCCCAACTCAGTCTGGGGGATCGGGAAAAGCTTGGCAGAACAGGTGAGTCTTGAGGTGGAAGATACAACATGGTATATCCTCCTGCCATTGTAATCCATTGGTAACAACTGGTATCAAATCATTTCTTGTTTTCTGGAACTTTTGTTTGAGAATTTAACAAACCAAAATATCTACGTCATAATATAGCATATTGGAATTACCATCTGTTGTTTTAACATAGCTGACTGGTGTCTAAACCACCTCTAAACGGAGCACACTGAAAGTAAAGATTTGCTGAGAAAAGCTCCATGACATAATATAATTCATATTTAAAAACAGAGATATTGGTGGATAAAACACATAACTTGTTATATTATTTGCATTGTGTGCCATATCTAAACATCTTTCCATAGTTTTTGAACAAATTGCCACTGTTTTGCAATATACCTTCTGAAAGGGGTTAAAAATCATCATTCTTATATGTAGCTACAACATGATCTATTGAAATGTTTTTACCTTGATGTTTTCTAGTATTTGCATCTCCTGCATATCTCCTTGGTTTCAGGATCCAGCCAGAGCTCAAAAATGAGCTGCACTCTAAGAGAGGTACAGGCAACATGTCAGAAACTGTTTGGAATTCAATGCAACAGCATGTTTGTTGGAAGTACAATGATTGCCACTGTATCTTCAGGGAGCCTCATGTGCTCTATGTTGTTATGCCTGGGTTGTATACCACCAACTGACCCACATGTAACCATAACCTTATACACCTACATGTATTAGTGCCTTACACAGTCTTATAATGTGTGATCTTGTTTTATTACTTGTGTTAGTGTTCTTCATTTATATTTGCTATGCATATATCTGTCTCTAATGCATTTACCTATATGCTATGTTTCTGCCATATATTCTGATATACTCATAATCACTCATATTCTGTAGTTTTCCACTATTGTGACACATTGTATGCTTTTCTGATGACATTGCATGTGTTCTTAGACTCACTGTCTCCAGTGAGACTGATAACAGGTTGCAGACTATAAATTATCATTGTTTAGAGATTCAGAGATTCTTCCTTACTTTGCAACTTCATTTCCTATGTAATTACCCAAGGGAGCTACCTTATTTACATGCCTTATCCAATGCTGTTTGTTTATTATATCTGCAACTGTACTCATGTATTTGTATGCACACCAGTTCCTCAAAGAGAGAAAGAGAAAGAGAGCCCATCCTCGAGGAATGGTGGGAAATCAGCTTCCTTGCGATTTTGCTTCATTTTATTATGGCATGAGTATGTAATAAACCTTTCTTATTTCTTCTACTTGTTGTTATTTCTTTGGCCAGCATACCATGCGAAGAACCTAAGCTGTGATATTTTCACAGGGTAACAGTGTGTAGGGTCACAGGTGAATGTGGCCTGTTCCTGCACTTCAATTTATTTCCTACTGTTACTACCACTCTGGGGCAGGTCTCTGTGTATTACATTCATGATGTCATCATGTGGGTGTTGAGGTGATGACATTATTATACTCGTGGGTGTGATTCTATTAATATAAGTTTTAAAATAAAGATTTGAAAAGAAGTCTATCCATTCATGTTGGACAGCTGGTCTAATCTGTGCTGATCATCAGAACTTGACCCCCAGAGTGTAACCATACTAGGAAAATTGTTCATGAAAAGCAAGACATCAGTGGTTGATAAGTAACCATATACATATGTAAGCAAACAGTCTGGATTCATTTTATTCTACCTCTGCTCTAAACTCTGTGCTTTCAGCTCCTACTGTAGCACAGTACTAACGTGTGCATGCCCTGTTGATAGACATATACTGTATCACAAGATTATGGTCATTTTCTTTATGAAGTGCAGGAATTAATATACCAGTATTAAAGGAGGGTTGTGGACCATTTACTAAAGTAACACTTACTGCAGAGTAGCAGAAATAGGGAGTTATGTCAAGGGCAACCATGATACCTGTGAAAAAAAATGTTTGTTCTTTGGAAAATAAGTAATTTATTACCAACATACCAACTTTTTGGAATACAAAACACTTCTAATATGTATTGAGTGCTATCAGGAGTTTTTCCATCTGAATACTCTTCTCAGTTGCTCTGAAGTGTAACATTAATTAGTGTCTCCACGGACCACACCAAAACTTGGCCTGTCCTGGACAGTTCAGACTTTCTGACCCAAGAGGTGGACACTGATAAAATACTGTATTATTTTCCTGTTTTATATGTGGCTGAGAAGTTCAAAGGACGCATTAATGTAGCGGTAAATGGAAATAAAACAAAAATGCCAGTGTACTCACTGGCATATGGAGGGCATGACCAGATCCTGAAGAATATAGGCACAGTCAGGGGTGTGAAACCACTTTCCCCTACCTATAACACTCCAACCAAAGTTCGGACATACATAAAGAATAGAGATGCAGCAAAGGTTTACTTCGCCCTCAAATTATCGGCAATGTCAACAAATTCACCTCCATGGATCAATTTGTGAAGTTCTCCCCTGAAGCCACAATTCACCATTTGTAACTTTGCCTTGTTTTGGTTTTTTTTTAAGTGCAAACTGCACTTTAAAACCCTCCAAAGCAAGGAGAAGTTACAAATTCCAACAAATCCCTCAACTTACTGGTGTCTAGTGCCCCCCACTGATCACTGGTTGCAATTTTTTTGTATAATTGAATTAAATCCCTGGTGTCTAGTGGCCACCCCAACCCTCCTGACCACTAGAAGGCAAAGCATGAGTAACGTTGCGTGTCTTCAGTGCTATTTTATAACATTATTACATGGTGCAAAACACCACAGCTGGAATTGTAGTTGTGTTGTTTGCAATGACAAAATTGTAGCATTGTTTTTGATGAAGTAAACTTGTGTTTGGCTGGTGCTAATATTCTGTATGAAATGGAACCAATTGCCTAATAAAATCAGTGTGTTTTTGATTATTATAATGTAACACTTTCATATGATCTCATTTTCTTTACATGCATAAATTTAACAGTCTTACATTTTGTGCAGAGAAATTTGTTTATAAAATAAATTGATCTTTGTTGTGCAGATTCACCCAATGGTTGAGGATGATTCCTCTGTAATTTTCAATAATACAAGCCACAGGCTGGCTACAGTGATTTTCAAGTGCATTGCAAAATATGTGTGGGATACCTGGGTTCCCAAGAATTCAAGCCTTTTAAAGGTCAGTTGCACGTGGCTGGAAAAATGCTAACAAGTATGGTGTAAGTTCATGATTAAAACGTGAAAATGCAAGGCAACATGTAATTGGTCACAGCGTTTTCCGCTTAGTCAATTAATCAATCAATCAATTTCAGCATACTGTGAGCAGCTTGGAAAAAATTCCTAACTTTCTAAGTGCTATACACTGCCAAAAAAAAAACATTTACAGAGCTTTTATTATTGAAAGACAAAAAATATATATATTTCCCAGATAAAAAGGGAAAAAAGGCCTCTTGGGGATAACAGCCAAATCCTTTCCCAAAACAGCCACCAATCCCCAAAACAAAAATGAAAGTTTGCAGAGGGGTGAAAAAGCATCACGTCATCCTAGTTCCAATACAGAACTGAATGAAAAGGGAATCCAGAGGCAGTGTTGCCATTCATTTTTAATTCAATACATTTAATGTTCAAGCAGTTGAAGATCTATGTTCCCCAGTGGCTTTTCAACAGCTTTTCCATTTGGGCAGTTCAGTCTGATTCCATGTTTTCTTCATCTCACTTTGGCCCATGGTCAGTTCTCCTGGGGGCAGCAGAGAAAGATACTGTCTAGGGTAAAGCACATCTAGTGTTTACTTTGGGATAAGTTAATGTTAATTGGAACTTATGACTTCTGAGATTACATTCTCTCATATTGAGGGACATTCCTAATTGTATCATTAAATCATTATCTCTAATGATGTTAAACATCAAGAGGAGATCTCCCCTAGTTCTTCTCATTTCCAATGAATACAAGTCCAATTCCTTCATTCTGGTTTGATAATCTTTGTTTTGTAAGCCATCAATCATCTTGGTAACCCTTCGCTGAACCCCCTCCAATTCAATGATGTCACATCTAAAATTTGGGCTCCATAGTGGTGAACAATAGTCCAGATGTGGTCTCACATAGGCTCTATATAGTGGGAGTATACATGCCCTGTTTCTAGTAACGAACAAACTTTTTATGCACCCTATTATTTTATTTGCTTTTTTTTATATGATTACAATGTGATGTTAAATGTGAATATTGCATTTATAATAACACCAAGATCTTTCTCCTCTTTTACTGATACCAGTGTGGAACCATTTAACATAAACTGTACATTTGGATTATTATCTCCTAAATGCATAATAATGGTTTTATTGACATTAAAATACAAATTGTTTTGTTTGGCCCAAATTTCAAGGAGTTGAATGTCTTTGACAGCATCTGTTATTTCATCTGATGATCCCACTTTAAGTGCAATTTTTGTATCATCCGTGAATTTTATAGCCTTGTTCTTAAGATTTTGCAGTCATATCTGACACAAAAATATTAAATAGAATGGGTCCAAGGACAGATCCCTGTGGAACTCCACTAGTCACTGCACCCACGGATGAGGTGTATCCTCTTATACAACTTGTGTATGATCTGTTAGCCACTCATTTACCCAATTTATTAGAATATATAATTTAAATGCCTGCAGCAGTAGAAGAAGGAAAAATATATTATAATGTACAATGTCAAGAAAAAATGCTGGGCTTTGATTGGTCCATTTGGAACTGGACCCGTGATGTTATCCCATCATAACATCCCGATGTTATCCCATCAACATGGATCTAGTCCAGGCACAGTCATGACCACATTTAATGTGAATAAATCAGTCCACACCATCCCTGACACCAGCTTCTGCTCTCCCTGCTATGCATCAGCACCCCCCAACACAGCAGCCACAACCACACAGAATCACAACAACCTCATACTCCACACTGGACACAAAAATCTTTAAAGCAAAAGAAAGTCATTATTTGAAATGGCACATTGATTCCCCCCTCAGCAGTAGTGCAAACTGTTTGAATGAGCCACACTCATTCAGGCCATTTGGTTCATGAAAAAAAATGGCAGCACTTCTTACAGCTGTTGTTCTTGTTGTGAAGGAACTGGAAGTAATAAGAGTTGATAAAGCAATTGGGCCAGATGGGGTGCACTCCAGTGTCCTTAAAGAACTAAGTGAGGTGGTGACCGAACCTCTGGCAATCCTGTTTAGCTGATCACTGGAAACAGGGGAGGTACACAAAGACTGGGGAACAGCAGATGTAGTTCCCTTAATCAAAAGTGGGAACAAAGAGGAAGCAGGAAACTACAGACCAGTCAGCATCACCTTGGTAGTGAGGAAGATCATGGAAGCACTACTGAAGGAGAGACTGGTGGAACATCTGGTTGTTAATGGGCTACAGGACCCAAGGCATCATGGCTTCACTAGAGGGAGGTCATGTCAGACCAACCTCCTTGAATTTTTCGACTGGGTGAATAGGGAGGTGGATCAGGGGAGGGCAGTGGACATGGCCTATCTGGACTTCAGCAAGACCTTTGAAACAGTGCCACATAGAATACTATTACGCAAACTGGGGAATATGGGTGTGTGCAGGACAGTAGTGTGGCAGGTAGGTAACTGGCTGAGCAGCACAACACAGAGGGTGGTGGTAAATGTCTGTCACTTCACAGAGGGAAGAATGACCAGTGGGGTACCACAGAGATCAGTGCTGGGACTGATGCTATTCAACATCTTCATTAGTGACATTGAACAGGACCTAGAATGCAGAATTTCCCTGTTTGCTGATGACACATAGCTCTGTAAGAGAGTAGACACACCAGAGAGTGTAAACAGAATGAGAAGGGGCCTGCAGAAACTTGAAGAATGGTCAGGGGTTTGGCAGTTGAAATTCAATGCAAAAAAGTGCAAGATAATGCATATGGGGCACAAAAACCTTGACACAATATATCAGTTGGGGGGCAAGGATATAGCATGCACCAAGCAGGAAAGGGATCTTGGGGTTATAATCTCTGATGCCAATCGCTAAATGTAATACTTGCTGATATTGTTGTACTGTTGTTTTGGGCTGTTCAGTTTTTACTACTGTACCAGTGTAAATCTCCCTACCCCAGGGCGCATCTGGAATCGAGCGGTACTCTGCTCAGCATGCTTTCCTGGTAAATCTCTTAAATAAATAAATGACCTCAAGGTAGGGAAACAGTGTGACAAGGCAGCAGGTAAAGCAAATAGGATGCTGGGATGCATAGGCAGGGGCATCACCAGCAGGAAAAGGGAGGTCATAATTCCACTATACAAGACACTAGTGAGGCCCCACCTGGAGTACAGTGTACAGTTCTGGAGACCTTACTTATGTAAAGACATAGACAGGGTAGAGAAGGTTCAGAGGAGGGCAACAAAGATGGTACATGGATTGCACCACAAGTCCTATGAGGAGAGGTTGAAGGAATTGAATATGTACTCCCTGGAGGAGAGAAGGGAGAGAGGTGATATGTTAGAGACATACAAGTATCTTACAGGGATGGACAGGGTGCAGGAATATACTATTTTTAAGCGAAAAAGATGTTCCAGGACTAGAAGGCAAGGGATGAAGTTGGAGGGAGGATGATTCAGAGGAAAGGTGAGGAAGAATTTCTTAGCAGAACGGGCCGTGGACAAGTGAAAATCTCTGCCAGAGGAAGTAGTGGGGGCTGAAACAATCATGGGATTTAAGAATGCATGGGACAGACATAAAGGAATTCTGAAGGTCAGGGTTAAGGGGCAACAGACTTCTAGGAAAACATAAAGTGAACTTACAAGCTCAAATGGGCAGACTGGGTGGGCCGTAGGCCCTTATCTGCTGACACTGTCTATGTATCTATGTATTTATGATTCTACGTGGTTGTGGCTGCAATGCTACTATTCTTTGCCCCTCAAACCAAAAGAAAAAGAAAGAAGGAGACAGTGAGGGAACACTGCAATCCAGACTGAGCCAGTGAGCAGGACATGGTCAGCACGCTGCTGCTCTCTCTCTCTCGCTTGGTGTTCCACTCACATTAATTTTTTTTTTATTCCAGGCATGTTTCCTTATGTGTACAAAAAATTACAACACATCCCCCTACCACCTCCCTACCTCTGTTCTTCTAAATTGGAAGACATCCAGTTGAGAGTGGGCAGCCTACAGGAGGGTGATGTGGGAGAGCTCCAAACAATCCTTGCTGGCTCAAAATATTATTCACTGTGATAGTCTCCCGGTACAACATTTAAATACTGCAGCAAACTGTACTGGGAGAAGTACAATCAGGACACATTTGGGAGGGGGATTGGAAGAAATTAAATGAAAGTAGATGGGGGACCAGGAAGCAGATACAAGACACAAGAAAAATCCTAATGTGCTGACACTGCCACCTTCTAGGAAGACAGAAAGAATGAACTTATTTTTCTGTAAATACACCTCCATACACAAAAAATGAAATAAAAAACTTATAAAAATACTACTTTTTATATAGCTTTTTTCTTGTTAAAGATTAGCCATTGTATAATAGGAATAATGCACTCCAGGGTGTGTGTTGTGCTGGGATAATATCACTTTTCTACTGTTGTACACACTTGGCCTACGGCCTCATGCCCAACTATCAGAGGCATGATGTTATCCCAGCTCAACACACACCCTGTCATGAATTATTCCTTTAATAATAATGTTATGCATTTTGAAAACTTCTTTCATTGTCTTTTTTTTTAATATAATGTTATTGAGAATTGTGAATGGGCAAGCAGATGTGCAAGAATCTGAGTCAGAGAGCCAGTGAGAAGTAAGCCACAAGCTGAGACACAAGTTACCTAACCAGTTACTGTGCTGGAAATGTAAGTATTCTTGAAGAACTCATATACAGCATCTGTACTCCAATATCAAGCTGCCCTGATTGTTGCGTGTGATGACAGCTGGTGGAAACAAGGGGGATTAGTGACAGTAACAGAGGTAGGAGGTGGTGGAAGATGAGTAAGTGAGCTGGCATGGGACCAAACTCAGTCAGTGGAAGAAACAACCAATAAAAAAAATGTAAAAAAATTGCTGGTATAAAGTTAACTTTGTGTTCATTTTCCATATCCAACTATTAGGTGAAAGCTGCACAACAAAGAGCAATTTATTTTATAATCAAATGTTACTCACTGCACAAGAATGTAAGACTGTTAAATTTATACATGTAAAGCAAATGAGAGGTCATATAAAAGTGTTCCATCATAATAATCAAAAACACATGAGGCCTGATTCCAAGACGACTTATGCATAGCGCACGTTGATTTACGCCGAACCCCATAGCATAAATCGCAACTTGCGCCATGAGATACACAAGTCGTGATTCCAAGTCATGACCTGTGTCATGTCATATGCAAGTTGTGCCAAAGGTGGATTACGCCACCCACTATGCCCGCAACCTGCAACATCATGGCACAATGGTGGGTTACGGCAGCAACTATGCCCTATTCCAAAAGGGCAGCTGCCATAACCCACATATGCTATTCCAAAAGCCGCAATGGCACAGTGCAATTAGACCATCAGGGAGATGGTCTAAGGGGCATTCATCCATGCTAATCAATGGATGCCCACTCTGCAGTGCAGCAGAAAGTACACAGCTGTGCTCCCCGTGACCCCAACACAGACATGTCCTCCACCCCCCTGAATGTCAGGAAACCCCAGGGTCCATTTCCGAAGTGCCCCCTGAATGTCAGTGCCATGTGTCCAGCTCCCCCATGCCCCCTGGTGCATGCAGTGGTGTTCCAGGGTGGGGGGTCACTGGGGGGGGCAGTTCTCAGCAGGCTGTGACTTGCAGCATCCAGGTCCATTGCACCATGCCCATGGCATTAGCCTGCATCTGCCACAAATCGCAGGACGTAGATGCTGGAGACCCTGCCTGTCCTAGAATATGGTGCAGGGTCTCTGGCATAGCGGTGCATGGTGCAACTCTCATATGCCTGTGAGTTGTGCCATGTGTCTTGGAATCAGGCCCACTGATTTTATTAGGCAATTGGTTCCATTTAATAGAGAATATTAGCACCAGCCGAACATTAGTTTACTTCATCAAAAAGAATGCCGCAATTTTGTCATGACAAATAAAACAACTATAATTCAAGCTGCCATGCTTTCCATCAGATAATACTGTTATAAAATAGCACTGAAGACATGCAGTGTTATTTATGCTCTGCCTTCTAGCGGTCGAGAGAGTGGCGGGCCACTAAATACCAGGGATTTAATTCAATTATAAAAAAGCATTGTGGCTGGTGATCGGTGGGGTGAGGGGACCACTAGACACCTGGGATTTATATTTTGTTTTTTATTGTGGCCAGTGTGGGGGGGGTCAACTACTACACTGGGGTTGCAGGAAACTTTGTATGCAAAGTGTGGAATTTCACTAGCAAAATTTCACATTTCGTGTTCAATCTGGCACTTCATGAATTGGCAAATTTCACAAATTGTGCTTCATGAACTGAGCTCAGTTAGCAAAATATTTCATTGAGAAAATGTTCATGTCGTCCCATGTTACTAATGGAGAGTGGAGGGACACATGGTAGAAATCTAGTTAGATGTGAGCAATATGGAATTAATTACATGTAGACTGACACATGATAAAAGGGACTGAGAACAAATCAAAAACATGATGAACAAGCAATACATAACAAAACATAGACACCTGTCATATTTGTGGGAACCCACAAATATGTGGAAGATTCAATGTATGATGAGGATTTAATGATAACACTTTCTGCAGTCAAACAACAAAGAAGGACAAAGCAATATGAAGGTAGACAAAACATGAGCAACACACATCCTGCCTTCTTGTTCTGTCACATTGAATATATTTATTTACTGTTTTAAATTTTGGTAACTGGGTAGGCCCACTGAGATCATTACAGTCCTTTTTTCAGGGGCAACCTGGGATTAATTACATACAACTAAAGAAAAAACAGCTAGAACCACTCAAAGCAAATGGAGTAATACAGACATTGCAATAAAAAAACATAATAAATGGTATAACATGCAGGTTAGGTACAACTGATAATCAGTATGAGGAATAAAACAGTTACACAAGAATAAAACAGTTACACATAGCTTATCAAAATCAATAAGGGTCCCAATATGGGAACAATGGCCAGCCAAGATACTGACAGTAGCTACTAAGGTAGCCCTTTGGAGTGTTCTGATACTCAGTGGTAACATGAACAGAGACTCACACTCAACAGGTGCATCTTGAGGCCTTTTTCAAAGTCTCCAAGAGAACTGAATTCTTGGAGATTATTAAGGAGTCCATTCCAGAGGGATGGTTTGTAAGCGGTGAATGACCAGAGCCCTTGAAACATCCAGAATCTGGGGACATGGAGGAGCTGCTGATCAGAGGACCTTAAAGTTCTTCCAGTCTGCTTAGGTATTATAGTACCCACCAGACTAGAAGGAACATTAGTTTGCTGAAGCTTGAAGGCCAGGCATAGTGGAGGGTACATTAATCTTCTCTTTAGAGAAGGCCAATTTAGTGAGTGCAAAACTTTGCAGTGGTATTCTATTGGTGGTGCACCTAGGGCAAATGTCACACCCTATGATATAATGTTCTTCAGTTTTTATATCTCTGTGCTTCTCAGTGAGTGTAGCACAGGGGCACTATGGAACAATGTGAGCAAGAGTGTGCCAGTGGCTACCCTTAACTTAGATGTCTGATTGAGGAAATGGCTAAGACAATACAGGAGACCAAGCTTCTGGTTCAGTGTCTTGGTGAACTGGTCAACATGACCCTTGAAGGAAGAATCTTGATCTATATACACACCCAGATATTTAATGCTGTTTACTACCTCTATCTTAGAACCATTGAACAGACAGATAGGGGGACAATAAGCATGACCTATCAAGACCTAGGCTTTTAGGTCCAAATAAGATAGCTTTGTTTTTGTTTTTTTCTCCATTGAGAACTAGCCGATTGTTCAGCAACCAATTCTCCAATATAGAGAGGTCCTGCCTGAGAAGTTGATTTAGCTAGGCTGCATCTTGAGATGATCTGTACAGCATGGCATCATTAGCTTAAAGGTTCACCTTGGCACCCCCACAGTACTTGGGCAAGTTATTGATGAATAGAGAAAGCAAGAGGGGCCTCAATATTGAACCTTGATGGACCCCTTCCAAAATGTGGTGTTTGTCAGGCTTCACCCCCAGCCATCTGACTGCTTGAGATCTACCATGCAGGTAATCCATGAACCACTGCACTGAGTTGTTGTCCAGTCCAAGGGATCTGAGCTATGAGATAAGTAGCTGGTGGTCCATCAGATCAAAGTCCATGGTGAGGTCTATAAAGATTGCACCAGTTAGTTGACCATTATCTTGGGCTGCAAGGACGTCTGATGTGAGGCTAACAGTAGCACTATCAGTGCTATGTTGTTTTCTAAGCCTATGTTGCCAGGGAGTGAGAAGGTTGTGTTGTTTAATATATTTTTGGACTTGCTGGTAGACAATTCTCTCTAGCATTTTGCTTAGTGTGCAGAGAATAGAAATTGGTTTGTAATTCTCAACCAAGTCACTTGGCCCCCCTTTAGGAATGGGAGTAACCAGAGCAGCTTTCCAAACTTTGTGAACTTTACCTTCAAGCAGCAACCTATTGAATAACCACATGATTGGTGTGGCAAACACTTAGGCTACTGATCTGAGTAGTCTGGGTTCAAGGTTATCATACTTTGCTGAACCTGTGACCTTAATTTTTTTGAGCAGCTTTAGAACCTCAGGTTTAGACACCAGCTTAAGGTGGAAGTTAAGTGTCAGGGGAAGGTCCACTGTGTGATCGTGGGAGGTTAGGCTAGAGCTGATGGGCTGAGCCTTATATTTACCCAGGTCTGTGAGAAATGCACTGAAGGCATTTGTGGAATCTTGAGGGTTTGTGTGGCATATCCCACCAGCAATAATGTCACAGACATTCTGCGTGGCATTCCCCTTTAGGAGAACATTAATTTGGGACCAGAACTTTCTGGGGTCAGAAGGATTCCTAGTTTGCAAGTTCTAGAGGTACTGTCACTTGGCCCGCTTTGATTCTCTTTTACATTTATTCCTGAGTTCTCAATACTGGACCCAATCATTGGACAAGTTAGTGGATTTGTACCTACCCTAAATTCTGTCTCTTTCCCTCATTAGTGTTTTTAAGTCATGCGTCAGCCACCTAGACTGTTGTGCTTTGACCTTCATTTGTTTAAGGGGCGTGCTTATTGGCCGTGGACAGGAAATCATTGGTGAAAAAGTCCAAGGGTATGTCCAGACTAGGGGCAAGTTTGATCTGGGTCCAATCCACTGCCAATAGGGGTTTTTACTATAACGCTGTGACAGCGCTCACACCGACATCCCCCACAGCGACAGACACAATGCCGAGTGTCGGCATTGTGCCACCAGGGATGCGTGTGTGTTTCTATGAGGGAGCTGCACCCCAACAACCCCTCCCACACCCTCTGGTCCCTAGATATCTAACTATGAGTCGAAGTTGGACCGGGGGGCACAACACCAGGATCCACACCACCGGTGTCTTCTTTGCAGCAGTACAACAATGACTCACCACAGATAGGTGAAATCTGTCCCTGTGCTGGCGTTCAAGGTGAAGGAGTTGGCCTTGTGTCGGTAACCCGATAGGGTACCAACAAAGAAGCCTGTGTTAAATTTCAAGTAATCAAGCACCAAAAAGGTTCTAGGGTGTGGGGTGGGATAATCATTTTTCCATATTTCAAAAATAGAGAAGTGGTCACTTAAGGAGTCAGCAAAAGTGCCAGCCAACTTGAATCTGCTAGGGTTAGACACAAGGATCCAATCCAGTGTGGTGTGGATCCCAGATTTTAAATTCAGTCAAGTAGGTTCTTGGATAAGTTGGATCAAGTTAATCTCTTGCAGGTTGGACTTAATGTCACATTTGGTAAACAGGCCCCAGTGAAGGTTGAAGTCAGCCAGGATTTTTTTCTCACAGGAAGGCAGGTCAGAAATAATTCTGGTAAGGGCCTGTAGTGCATCCACTGCAGTCTTAGGATGGTTATATACACAGCCTATTAGTAAGGGCTTAATACCACCTAGCAGGAGTTTAACAAATAGGGATTCAAAACCCAAATCTACCAGGGCTGGTGTTGCTACCATAGAAGCATATATACTGTTGTGAAAAGAAATAAATGTCTCAGTCAAAGATTATATACATGCTTATTAAGTTTTCAAGCTTAATTACAAACAGTATATACATAAGAAATAAATCCATCACATTTCAGAATAGGCAACCCAGTCTAGTTCTTCTTTAATTCTGGTTTTAGGGTCTAAAGTTCTAAATCTGGCGATCCAATAGGCCTTACATACAAGTAGTATTTTCTCCCTGTCTCCACCTCTTTTCAAGGGTGGTATAGTACATGTTGTAAGCTGTAAAATTTCAATGAAGGAACTGAATGCCTTCCAGACAAGAAATTTATAGCCACAGATGACTTAAGGTCCTTCCTTTTGATTTATCCTTTGTGTTCTAATATCCAATCTGTAAGAGGTCTGTTCATTTGTTCTATATAGACCTTATCACAGGGACATTTCAGCAAGTATACAACTGAAGCAGTGTTGAGGTTATTAGCTGTTTTACATCTATGTTTTCATCCCAGGATCACATAAGGGATGAGTTCTCAGTAAGCATGAGTACAGTACTTATACTGTATGTGCACTCACTAACAGCTAATATGGCATCTGGCTGATTTGGTGATAGGAGGGCTGTGCTAGTCACAGTATCCAGCTCGGAGGATCTCCCTGTACCCAGGTAAGGGGGAAGTGTGGAAAGGTGGGATGTGAGCAGGCAGGTCAGTTAGGGGACACTGGACCACCACTACTTTGTTGTAAATGGAGAATCAGTGGTGGGGGAACCACTGGACACCAGGGCATATTTACTTTAATGAAATGGATGATCAAGTGTGGAGGAGCCAATGAACATGAAGGCATGATCACGTTAAAGAAATCGGCAATCAGGTTGAGAAGAGTCACTGTAGACCACCAGGGAATGCATACTTACTCTAAGAGAATCAATTTGTGGATCACATTAGACCACCAGAAAATGTTAAGAAACATTCAAGGAGCAATCAAAGGAGGTCACACTGGACGACCAAGGCTGACATTTTGTATGTGGCAATGGTGCTAAGGGGCTGCTGATCTTCATGCAAATGAGCACGTAATGAACATACAAATGGGCCCTTAGCACCTTGTACATTCAGTGGGCTTGTTTGCATGTTTGGGCTTAATATAGCCCACCGTGGTCTTGGCTCTTTCCCATTTTGGGCAGTGCTAGTCCTTTTGGGCAACATACAGCCAAGATCCATGTTGGGGAAGTGCAGCAGCACTAAGCGGTATGCCAACATGGCTTGATATTCAGTCAGATAATACTGCTTACTATCTGAATAAATTTAACAGCAGCCAGGTCAGGCACAAGTGCAAGAACTACATTTGGGTTGTGCTTGCACATTTGTTTGAATTTCTGGCATGTCATTTTTTTTTTCTTACTGCAAAACTTACTGAATTTTTTAAATATAATTTACAGCTTGTATATCTGATGTTATGAACTAAGACCATATGGGTGTACATACACCTGAGAGGTATGATGCCATTTCGTACTGAATTATATTTTTAGTTTTATGTGTATTAAGCTTTAGAACTTAAAATACTACTTATGTGTAAGGAATACAGTCTTCTTCCTATTAGGGTTTTATGTGTCATAGTTTGATTGCCCATGCAAAAACTGAAATTAATTTGAACAAACTTACTTTATTATTTCTATACATTTCTAATAACTGCACTGCTGAAGCTCTGAGAAAAAGGCAAGCTCTGGTAACATTTACTATAGAGAAGCAGGCTTCTTAACAAGTATATGATATTTAGTAAATTATTTATTGAAATGTTTCACCAGGAGGGCACACTGAAAGCAAGTTACTTGTCTCACAGTGCGACATGGGGGGAAGGGTTACATAGGGTTGTGAAGGATGATCAGTTACAATAGTATGTAGGTAGTACAAACACTACAGCATTGTAATATTGTGCAACAGTTGGAACACAAGGTGTTGTACAATAAACAGTAGTGAAACACTGGGTAAATTACATGTCCAAATTCATATAAAAGAACATATGAATGTACAAAACAGTAATAATGCGATAGAACCATTTATAGTGAATGAGTGTACCAGGAGCAAGCTCAAGGTAGTATGCAAGTGCTGTTGGAGTAAAAAAGATGGGGTTAGGTTGTGCACAATGATGACCCAGAAGGGCAGGAGGAGAAGAGAGGGGGGAGAGTCAAGAACTGAATATGAGGGGAAGGGTTAGCCATTTCCTGATTTCCCCCTTCAGGATGTTGAGAATCCTGCCAGGAGGGGTCATGGTAGAAAGGCAGAAACTGGGGATTGGTATTAAGGAGTGTTAAAGAAGGAACAGCTGAGGGAAAGGTAATTGTGTAGGGCAGAGGTAAGGGAGTAGTTGGAGAAGGAGTAATGTATTTCAGGGGTGAGGGAATTCCAGATTTTAGGGAAATGATAGATAAAACCAGTCTGAATGATGAAGGTGGACCAGCAAGGGACCATTAAGGTGCAGGCGTCATTTGATCTGAGAGTGTGGGTGGGGGGAGGTGGAGGTGGAGTGTAGAGAGAGGAAGAGAGATAGGAGGGGAGCCCCCCCCAACCAGAATTTGGAGTTTAGTTTGGTACAGTGAGCGATGCATCTGTGAGGCAGTGTAAGGAAGGTTAGAGAGCGATACAGTTCACAGTGGTGGGAGCAGGAAGGGGAATCGATAGCAAAGTGGCAGAAGGAATTAAAGAGAGTGACCAACTTGGTCTGGGAAGATTTGGGAGCAGCACCATATATTACGTCACAGTAGTCAAAGATGGGGAGTATCATCTTCTGAACAATTTCGCACCTCGCAGTCAGTGGGATGCAACTATGATTTCCATACAGAGTGCCAAGGTTGGGGCACAGTTTCTTCAGGATAGCATCGATATGCACAGAGAAGTTGAGGTGCTGGTCCAGCCAAACTCCCAGATATCGAAATGAGGAGGTGTCCTCCAAGATGGTTCCATCAAGGGTGTGGAAGGTGGGTAGGGCCAGGAGCCTAGAAAGTCTCTGCCTGGTGCCAAAGGTCATTGAGACTGTCTTCTTGGTGTTTAGAAAAAGCTAGTGAGAAGCAAATCAGAGCTGAACTTGGTTGAAATCGTGCTGTAAACTGGTTTGCACAGCAGCAGGGTTTTTGTCGGAACTGTACAAAACAGTATTGTCAGCATTCATGTGGATAGAAGAGGATGAGCAGGCTTTTGGAAGATCATTAAGAAAAATGGAGAAGAGTAGGGGACCAAGCACTGAGCCTTGAGGGACACCAGTGTTGATGGGTGGGGGGGGGATGGAATCATGGATTCTCGATGACTGGGTCCTGCCAATGAGGTAGGATTTAAACCAGTTGGTGGCTGATGGAGCAAGGCCAGCTGAGAAGAGTGAATCAAGAAGCAGGGGATGTGAAACAGTGTTGAAAGCTTTGGCTAGGTCAAAAAAGATGGCTGAGGTGATCAGGCCATCATCCATCCCTGAAAATATGGAGTCAGTAAGCCTGAGGAGGGAGGTGGTTGTTAAGTGGTTCTTCCAAAAACAAGATTGGAAGAGGGTGAAGAAGGAGGAATCAGAAAGGAAGGGTGATAGTTGAGAGAGAACTAAATGTTCTTGAAGTTTGGCAAGGGTAGGAAGGAGGGAAATTGGGCAATAGTTGCCAGGAGTGGATGTGTCACCACGCATTGGGAGAGACAGAACTACACTATGTTTCCAGGATGAGGGTACTTGGGCAGAAATAAAGGACAGGTTAAGGATTAGGGAGATAGGATAAGCAATTGCAGGAGCAGAAAGGTAGAGAAGTTTAGGATCAAGCTCATCTGATGAAGAGCCTTTAGAGGGGTTGAGGGATAGGAGAGCATTAAGAGCTTCATCAGGGGAGATAGTAGAAAAGTAAAATGGGGGAGGGGTAGGCACTGGCTGAGGTGAAGGGCTGAAGTTAGTAGGTGGCAATGGGGAGAGGGAATTTAGAAAATACATGGTGCATGAAGTGTAGTAGGCATTAAATGCATTGGCCACAGAGCCAGGGTTGGAAACTAGGGAGTTATTTATTTTGAGAACTGGAGGGGGAGGGGACAGGGGGGAGAGAATAGGGCATGAACTACCCTCCAGAATTTAGATGGATACTTGGTGTTAATAGGAATGAGGAGCTGAAATAGTCAGGCATAGCCAGTCTAGTAGCTTTAGTACATGAATCACATAGTATTCTGTACTTGGCATAGTCATTTGGATGTTTAGTAGATTTAGTAGATAAATTACTGAAGATTAAGTTGACTGAATGGTGAGTGGGTCATTTTTTTTCTAAAATGATTACAAAAAGAAAAACAATGTTTGGCATTTCGAATCATACCCAGATTTGCACCATAGAAGTAACATTTCAATGTTAACAACATCAATTTTAGTGAGAAAGAAAATATGTACACAGCAGAGAACTGAACCCAGCAAGTAATATGAGGAAGTTCTTTTTCACAGAAAGGGTGGTGGATGCATGAAATGGCCTAACTCAGGAAGTGGTGGATATGAATACAGTGCATGCTTCAAACAGGCATGGGATAGACCTAAGGAAGCAATACAGATAAGTATGAATAGAGAGGCCATTGACTTTCGCAATCTGGTGTTGGAATTGATATGGCAGGATTAAATATTTTTTAATTTTTAATTCATTGTAATCAAGTACCGTAGGCCCTAGAGGCACCTGGGATTCAGACGGACCCTTGTTAATCATGGTTAGTTATCTGTCTGTTTCTGTTTCAGCCTGTACATTTTAAGTTGATATCATTGAATGTTTTGTCACACTCTGTTGTATCTTTACCTTTTACCGCACCCTCCTGGCCTCTCCAAATGTTGTGGTTTGGCCTGTATTTATGTGTACTACTGTATGTTTTGTGATTGTCCTATCAAAAATAATAAAAACTGTTAAACTTAAAGAGGCCATTGACAGAGTAAAGGCCTATGGCATGTTCATAAGGTAGAAAAAATGGCAGAGTGGATGGGTCTTGCCTTGCCTTATCTTATCTTGCATTGTCTTGTCTTATCCTTATCTGCCATCAACTTCTATGTTCTGTGTTTTTAATGGTCTTGGCAAAGATAAGTGCTTGAGATCATGGACTAGTAATCTAATTAGTTGTTATGGGCTCATCAGTCAAGCACTGGACAACAATTGTTCAAATGATATTATTTACCATGATTTTTAAAGGCCTTTGACATTGTGTCTCATTATTAATTAGCTGAACAATTATACATTGGGGTTCACCAGTAATATCATAGATTATACTAACAACTGGCTTAAGGAAAAGGGAAACAGAGTGGTGCTCAATGGCTACTTTTTCATCCTGGGTACAGGTAATGGATGAAGTGTGAGAGGGATAATATTTGTTGTGGTCACTTTTGTTTAATATGCCTCTGTAGTCAACAGTTATTTCAAAAATAAAAATAATTCATGGTCAGCATAGTTTGCTTATAATAACAAAATTCCAATTTTGTATCTAAATGGGCAAAATAAACTCATTTGATTTTTAAAACTGAAAATTTGTGGTGGTACACTCAGGAAAAAAAACATACACCTTAATTATTCATTAGGTGGTAGCATGTCCATGAGCTAAAGTCAGTAGAAGGTCCTATGAATCATGATAAAAGGAGTCCGTACATAGAGAACCCATTGTGAAATGGTAGCCAAGAAATCTATCATATAACTGATAGAAGTATGAGAGGATTTGTTAGTCATAGGACAATTCTAATGCCACTGATCAGGCCTAATAATAAGAGATGTGTTCAGTTTTGGTTTCCATTTTGCAGGATGGATGTACAGAGACTTTATTTATTTATTTATTTATTTATTTATTTATTGAACTATTTCATCTGGAAGGCACACTGAATAACAAGTTGCTTGACTCATGGTGTGACCTTGGTGGGGGTACATTTGGATGAAGAATTAGACATACAGTTTAACATTTACAATATCTGAAAAATTAAACATTCAATTACATTTGTAACAAGACATGCAGTTAAAAATATCATAAATAATCATACATTTCCATTTGTAACATAACATATAATTAAATATATCATACCTGTGGAATATGCATTTAATTATAACTGGCATATCTGAGGAAATAGTACAGGAATTTAATGTAGCCTTGGAGACAATTCCTTGCAGGAATGGATCAAGGTTAAGAGGCAGATAATTTAGCAAGTATTGAATAAATGAGGTCTAGTGGCGGAACATCAAAGACGGTAGAGGTGTAGACAGGGGAAATAAGCTGTGGAAGGAGAGGATAAAAATGGGGAAAACATTACCAGAGAAAAGTGAGAAAAAAATAAAAACAAAAATAATCAGTTGTGAAGGGCAGGTTAACACAGTGCTAGTGCAATCTGGGAGCACCTCAGACAGAAGAAAAAGTGCAAATTATTAGCTCAGGTGAACTAATTCCTTTGATTAAGTGCAGGAAGGTGGGGGGGCAGGAGAGAGGTGGAGGTAAGGGATAGGGAAGGGAAGAAAGAATCATACCTGAAACTGGCCCCCTCAGAGTGGGGATATAGCTGCCAGTGGTGGAATAAGGTGAGGACTTGGAGTAAGGGGCAGGAGTAGGCAAGGACAAGTTGGGTAGAGATAGTAGGAGGGAAGGTAAAGGGAAGGAGGAGGAGGAAGGTAGGAGAAACTTCCCTAAGATTAGGCTGCAGAGAACCCTGCCAGAGAGCAGAGTCAGGTGAGGACAAGTTAGGATATATTGATTATTGATCTTCATTTAGTGCTCCAACCCTAATTAAGGATAAAATACTGGCTGAAAAGGTGCAGCAACGATTTAATAGACAGGTCCTTGATTACAAAAAATTTTCATATAGTACAAGGCTAAAGAAACTGAATCTTTATTCCTTGGAATATCGATCCCTTAGAGGCGATCTTTGTCTAATATATAAAGCCACAAGGGATCAAACATTATCCGAAACTGTATGTCTAGAATGGCAGACAAACACAAATTTTACTAGGTCACATAAACTCAAATTAAAATTATCTATTAATAAAACTACAAGTAGAAATCTTGTTTTCACTCAGAGAGTGGTACCTACCTGGAATGCATTGCTTGTAGAAGTGGTAAATAGTAGTACTCTACAAATATTCAAAACAAAACTAGATCTCTTTATGGGTAACAGCAAATATGATTTCCATCCAGGATAGGATGACGAGTTCATTATGGGCTTGTCCCTCAAGCTCGTATACACCTATGAACCTATGAAGCTAGGTAGAAAGGATGGAAGGGAAAGGGGAGGTAAGAAAGAGTCATTTCCCAGTGCTGGATCCCCTCCAGGTTACTGGAGACAATTTCTTTGCAGGAATGGATCAAGGCTAAGAGAACCCTGTTGGGGGCAGAAATAGGTGAGGACAATTTGGAAACAGAGAAAAGAAAGGATGAAGGGAAAGGAGGCAAGGGGAGGGAAAGAAGAAGCTTGCCTAAGACTAGACCACTCCAGGATGCTGAGAAGCCTGACAGAGTGCAGAATCAGGTGAGGACTAGTTGAGTAGAAATGATATAGGGGGAGGAGGAGTGAAGGAAGAGTAATCACCCAGTGCTAGGCCCCTCCAGGATGCAGAGAACCCTGCCAGAGGTTAGAAATAGGTTCGGACAAGTTGGGCAGAGGGAATGGGGGATGGAAGAGGAAAGAAAAAATAAAGAGGGAGGGAAGAAAACTTACCCTAGAGTAGACATCGCCAGGGGTTTAAAGAAGGATGACTAGAGTGGTACTGCGATGGAAGGACTTTCTTAAGATCAGTGTATGCAAAAAATAAAACTAGGGCACACTGAAACTGGGCAAAACCTTTGAACCTACTTTTCCCCAATAAATGATTCCAGGTATATTCAAGTTACATTTGATGATAAAATGTTCTAGTTGCAAAAACACGGAGCATTTTAGGGATGTTTAAGTAGTTTTTCTTTCAAGAAAAAAGATGACCACCATATTTGTTTTTAGAATAGCATTATAGTTCTGGCAAAGGTTAGGACTGACAAAATAAAAAAAATTCATGGTGAGCAGCATTGGATGTACATAGAAAAGCGGATTTAACAAGTATGCTGATATTTATATTAACTGTAGCTGAAACTAACTTTTGGAAAAAAGAAACATAGTTTTGTTGTTGGTGTACTGCTGCTCCAAAACCTTTTTTAGATTCAAACCTACACGTCTGAGGGGGAATAACATTTTTATATGTAAGTCCATCAGAAATTGAGCATATCTGGAAACACTTCATTCAAAAACCAAAAGTAAGGTTTTTAGTAATAGGGATGATCCTTTTCAATTAGAGACCATAGCCGTTGCAAGGGGGGTTTCGTCTGGTTCGAAAGAACACCCCCTTTTGAAACTCCCCCTTTTTTTCATCATTTGTAAAATGTATTCATCATTTCTGTTTATTTTGTGACTGTCACAGAGTGCTGATGCACACATGATGAACCCCAGCACTTTCTCACTGCATGCGTGCCCCCCCCCCAATCTGCTGCCATTCAGCTCCTTCAGTGCCAGTAAGATGACAGGAGCTGCTTTGTGAGTCTTTCTCCACACTCTCCTCCATGAGTGGCTGGCCAATTGCAGCTCACTTCAGCACTGTGTCCATGAGGAATGCTACCCACAATTCACACTGTCAGCTAGCACTCGAGGAAGATTGAGCATGGTGGCAGGCTCAGAGACAATGTCTCCAGGACAACAAAAAAGAAGTAGAGGACCTCGATTTATAATATTATCAGTCACTGGCAGGTAAATTTTCCTGGCCACTATTGTCGAAGATGTGTCCCTTAATAACTGTATATCAAGGGATAAGCTGTGCAGTTGGGCAAGGGAGCTGTTCAGTGGGAGGGCTGAAGATTTAGAAATAAATTACTTAAATCCTCCTCTATACAAAATGCAAAGTTGTCATGTTTCATATGCCTGTTTTAACTTTTCATAAGTTAAGCAAAAGACGTACCACAGTGGAAAGGCAATGCAAGTGTTTGGAAGGGTCTGGCTGGGATCTACAGTATACTGCCACCTTACTAATTGTACTGCTCAGAGAGGTCTTCACTGTGGTCCTATTTTCATTGACATTCAGTTCCACTTTAGTCTGTGTCATTTGTGCCAGTCGCCATTAAAACAAATAAATTCTCATAAAAGTTTTCTCCAGAAGACCACATGTGTCAGTAGAATGACATTTGTTGCCACAGTGCAGTGTTATGAACATACCCACTATGCTTTTGGAAGCATGGGGGGTGGAGGGGGTAGGCATTTAGGAGATGGTAACTTTGCACTGGGAATCCCTGCCACTGTCAAATTACCTTTCCCCTCAATCCCTTTGTCATGCCTACCACACTGGAGAATGGAGTGGGGGCAACAATTGTAATACCCAATGCTGAGCTAAGAATTATGTTGCAGATTTTTTTCCAAGCAGGAAGCTTGGTATAGAAACATAGAAAATGACAGCAGAAAAAGACCAGAGGTCCATCCAGTCTGCCCAAATTCCCTATAATCCCTGGAACCTACCATTTCTCTAGGGTACTAACCCTCCCAATCCTCTCTCTATTCTTCTCCTTGGTTCTGTCGCGCCAGGCAACCACTATTCCCTTCATTAAGTCCCAGCTCTGCTTGAATCCTTTGACTGTTTTTGCACCCAATTCAGCTGACATACTGTTCCAAAGTTCCGTCACACTTTCTGTAAAGTACTACTTCCTCACATCTCTCCTGAACCTACCTCTTGTTAATTTCCATTCATGTCCATGTGACTATGAATTGGTACTCAGGCTAAACAGTACACCGCAGTTCACTTTGTTAATTCCTTTAAGGAACTTAAAGGTCTCTATCATATCTCCCCTCTCCCATCTGGTCTCCAATGAGTACATATTTAGTGCCTTGAGGCACTCCTCATAGAATTTGCCCTGCTGTCCCTGAATCATTTTAGTTACTATGTGCTGCACTGTCTCCAACCTATCCTTATCCTTTCTGAGGTGAGGACTCCAGAACTGAGCACAGTACTCTAGGAGATGCCTCACCAGGGATCTGTAGAAGGAAAGTATTACCTCCTTTCTTCTACTATCAATATCCCTACCTATATATCCCAGCATCTTGCTAGCCTTGCTATAGGCCATGTTGCACTGACTCGATTGCTTAAATGGGATACTAAGTTGGGGATGGTGGGGGTTACAGCAAGGGGTACAGGAAGCTCAGATATGAGTAATTTAGACTTGAAATAAGCCACAAAAGTGCAACCACAGAGTATATCATAGCCCATGTATTCTGGGGGCCTATCAGCCCCAAACCTTTGTCCTAGAAGCAAGCCAACATTGCAGCAAGTTAGAAGTATACAATACCCAGCCAAAACCAGCTCAGTGCATTAGCATTTGATGTATATATATATATATATATACACACGCACACATGCACACACACGCACACACACACACACACACACACACACACACACACACACACATACACACACAATCTAAGCCACCCAGATAGTAATAATTGTCCTTAGAGCAGGAGGTGGAGGGGAGCTCACAGATGAGTTATGTTGGTTTAAAATAAGCCACAAAATGAGCCACAGAGCATCTAGCACCCCAAAGCTTCTGGGGACCTGTCAGTCTCCAGACTCCTTACCTACACACCAGTAGATACAGCTGCAGATATTAAAGCTGATAACATAATACAGTACATCTGAGACAATGCCTTAGGTATATTACATTAGCAGCATCTTGCTGTCCTCCAGTACTGAATGGATATGTATTCACCCTGCAGCCAACCAAATAATTTTACTTAGAGCAAGGGGTGAAGGAGATCTAAGATGTGACTTCTTTAGCTTCAAAATAAGTCACAAAATGCACCACAGAGCATCTAGTACCCCATGGGTTCTGGGGTCCGGGTGGCTCTATGACCCAAAGCTTTTTTTAGAAAGTTGCAGACTGCATAAAAAGAACCCCCCTTGTGAAAATCCTGGCAACGGCCCTGAGAGACAAATCACTTCAGCACCTACAAATGATGCAAATTCTTCACAGAGTAGTGAAAATGTGTAACTCTTTACCCAATCTGTATACTTTGCTGAATGTAGTTCATTGGATTTGTTGAAACATAACATAGCTGTATGGATGCATCTCAGAGGTAATAATGTGTATGAAGCAACAGACAGCTTGAAAACCACTTTGATTTCTTTTTGTCTGAATAACCTACAAGTCACTGTGGGTTGCATCCATTTGGACTAAGAGATTTATCCACCATGAGTGCTTATAGTCACTTAAGTACTTGATTCCCTAATACCAGTCAGAATTCCAGCTCCTGGTGTTCCCCTCCATTAACCGGCACTCCATAGTCAGAAAGTGCATTCCTAGGCTCCACTCTGAAAGCTGAGCAAAAATACTCATTGAGATTGTCATCCTCATTACAATCCTCTTCTACTCAATAATTTCTTAATTGTAACCACCATGCTCAGTTTTCAGTTCCTTTTCTCTCTGGTATCTAAAGAGGGCCTTGTCATTATAATTTCTCCCTCTGCTGTCAACAGTTATTTTGCCCTTCTTAGCACTCAACATTAACAGCATTATCAGCAAGGATTGAGCAGTTGTTGCCTCAGGATTCTGACGAGAACATACTGGGCCGGATAATCAAACTGCGCCCAAAAAGTGCGCAACAGCAGGAGCAAGCACAAGTCAATTGCGCATATGTGCATATGTGCGATATTCAAACATGGAGCAAGACAAATTGCGCAAGCAGCCAACATCTGAATACTGCACAAACTGCGCCATAGCACAACCAGGAAGGGGAAGCTGAGCAGAAATGATGCGCCATAGTGCAACAAGACTAGCCCAGCTGAGCAGTCCAGAGGTGCCATAGCGCAAGCAGAGTCCCCCCCCAGCAGAGCAATGGAACTGCACAACCAGGGAGGCAGGCTGGGGCCCACCACCAGCCATGCCATACATGGGCAAAGGAACACACTGCAGAACTAACAATACACCCGCACACCCCAAGCACAGCATCACTGGGGGAGGGATGGATGATCCACCGGCCAATGGGGACAAGCCAACAAAGCACAGGAGGGCCATGTCACCCCAGCACACCCACTGGCAGGCTGAGACTGCCACACACAGGGGGTCGACAACCACAGTGCACATCAGCCCCCCCTTCTGTACAGCACACCCTGCACTGTGACCCCAAGACACCACCCATGTGCAGTGACTGGCACTGCAGTAAACACCATGCAACCCTGGCACATTGCAACCTCGTGTAGCACAGAACCATACAAGCCAGACCCACCCTGGGCACCCAGCAGTGGGCGGCAGCAGATGGCAAGACCGACTGAAAGGCACTCCCACACCGGAGACACCTTCCCATGCACACACACACACACCCAGGACCTTACCACCCCAGATGCCATGCACACCACTGCAACTGAGCAACCATAGCCCGCTGCAAATCAGAGACCACCACAGAATTCATAACAAAATATATATATTCAAAAAAGATATGTACAACACCAACAACATCTATATACATATGTACAAGACAAGGGGGTAGGGGTACAAGGTAGGGGTGGGTAAGGGGTGGGGTGAACAACTGGGAGAGGGAAGGCAGGGTGGGAGGCTGGGTGAAGTGGGGAAGGTAAGCTCAGTCAGCGCCCGGCAGGCTGGTCCCCTGCTGCCTGTTGATCTTCCTGGTTCCTCCAGCATCGCCTGACCCCATGGCACTGCATGTCTGTCAGGAGGTCATGCAGCGACTGACACCTGCGCCAGCCGCTTAGAGGGCACGGTCCATCCGCCCGGGGAGGGATGCTGAGACCTAGGAAAAGGGAACACAGTCAATGGCTGTGACTGTCCACAACCCTGAACTCCTCCCATTCTGCAAGGCATATAGCCTAGTGCCCCACACCTGTGATGGTATGCACCCACCCACAGTGACCATGCACATGACACGCCCAACCAGGCAGCACCAGCTATGTGCACCACTGCACACACACACTGCCCATGTCCATCACAGCACAAACAAGGCTGTCAAGTGACGTGGCAATGTGGTGGGATGCCAGTTCCACAGCCATGTGCCCAGTGCATGCATGGACCACCAGTGACGCACACACAGACGTGCAGTGACACTGGACAGTGATGACTGTCTCCTGTGTCATGCATGGTTGTGTTGTCCATGGCTGGTGGTCATGCCCACCCCCCCTCCAGCATGCAATAGCATCCATGATGTAATGACACTCATACTCATCAAGCAGCTGTGGCTGCTGTTGCTGCCACTGTGGCCCACCCATCACGCCTCCTCTGGCTGCCACCTGGGCCCCGCCATGGCCCTCCTCAGCCTGGGCCTGCATCCTCCCCACCAGGCCTATGGGTGACAAATGTTGAGAAAAACATCAGTGTGACCCCAAAGCAGACTGCCCCCTGCCCCAGTGAGTGTGCCTGCCCACACAGCCAGACCCATGCATCTCACACCTGCACACACTGACACAGCCAACCATGGCAGAGCCATCCCCCCATGCACTGCCACCAAAACACAGTCACACCCTTACAGAGAATACAGGTGCATAGATGGTACACCCACCTGGCCTAGGCACAACGCCCCTCCTGGCACGTGACCTGAGGCGTTGCAGCTTGTCCGCTCCTCCTGTGGAGGTCACTATACCTGTGCCTGCACTGTTCAGCAGACCGGCACCGCCCTGCCAGACCCTCTCCAGTTCAGTGGCCACCTGCAGCCACACATGGGTGCGGGCCATGGTGAGGGGCTGATCCCCAAACAGTGCCCCAAAGTGAGGCTCAACTACTGCCACCAGGTTGGCCACCTCAAACTGACTCCACTGGGGAGCTCTCCTGCGTGCCATTACTGTGGTAGTAGAGCAGGCAATATGGCGCCCCGCAGCGCGGCAACTACACGTGGAAATGTTGCACAATAGACTATCATAGGTTCCAATTGTGCTGTTCATATAGCGCCGTTGCTTCACATAGCGCTGTCACCAAACAGTGCAACAGAGCCGTACACATGGCAGCCGAACAGCGCCAGGGGGCAAAGGTCGGACACCAGGTCAGGGGTCTATGACGCAAGGCCACGCACAGCTCCATCTGACGTCTATGCATCCTGTGCGAACGGTCACCTGTGTGCCAGTGCCACAGTGGAATATTGCGCAGTAGTGCCACAGCGCCATATGGTGCCCAGTGCTGTACGCCACTGGCACAATGGTGGCCATAGCCTGAATTCATATAGTGCACAACCGCATCAGCCAGCAGGCGCCTCGTAAGCTACCTGGGCATCGCAATGCAGTGTACCACACAGTCACAGATATGTGCCATTGGCTCAGCCAGCTCAACCATATTGCGCAAAGCGCAATGGCGCGATATTCAGCCGACACATGCAAATCATCTGATCAGCCATTCAAAGGCACAGTGGCATGATTTGCATCTCATTACAATTGCTCCACTCCTAATTTGCATGCATTGTGCTATAAATGTGCGACATTGGGCTGCGCTGGCCAGATTCGGTTACTGCAGGTGAGAGGTGAGTTGCATGCTGTGTGATGTTCTGGACAATGGTCATGGGATAACGCTGTAGACTGCACAGTGACAGGTGTCCACTTCCACCCATGCTGATCGACAATGACCGAGCAGAGCCAAGGTGAGGGTGAGGATGGTGGGTGGAGAGAGAGGCCCAACTTCACCACGGCGGAGACAGAGGCCCTCTTCCAGGCCTACCTGGAGGAGGGCCACTACTGAGTGGATGGCAGGCACCCCTCAGGCCCGTGTGGCTGCATGGGAGGCGTAGCTCGGGCAGTGAACCTGCACGGAAGCCACCAGCCTTCGCAGGAATGCAAAAGAAGATGGGGGCAGACTGCAGGAGGGTGAAGGAGAAGGTGGCAGCCCTCAGGGCGGCACGTGCTGGCACAGGCGGGGGCCAGCCAGCGGTGGTGGAGCTGACCCCAGCTGAGGACCGACTGGCTGCATCAATGCAGTGGAGTGCTATTGAGGGCGCACCAGGAGGTGGATTCCAGACAGGTGGAAGC
Source organism: Neoceratodus forsteri (assembly GCA_016271365.2). Lineage (NCBI taxonomy): Eukaryota > Metazoa > Chordata > Ceratodontiformes > Ceratodontidae > Neoceratodus > Neoceratodus forsteri. Next base: position 841,318,582 of record CM057459.1, on the reverse strand, counting down.
CCATCACTGCACGGTATGACATGGTGGTGGTGTTGGGGGGGGGTTGTTCACATGCACTCACATGTCCTCTCTTTCTGTTACAGATCCTGTTCGTCTTCAGGGGACAGTGGTGGTGGGTCCAGGCAGTGAGGAAGACCTGCTGGACATGGAGGAGGGTCCATCCACCTCTGTCACCAGCCAGCATGCACTGCACCAGCATGCACGCCGGGCTGCCAACTCTGGTGTCGGTGAGTCAGGTGTGGGGGGTGCACAGCCTGTGTCTCAGCAGTCTGGCATGCAAGCATGCCAGCACGCTGTGACTGTGGCTGTAGCACGTACCTGCACCATTGATGATGCAAGGACTGCAATGGGCAGTGACATGTGTGTGTCCCATGATGGACACACAGCAGGCCAGCACGTGCCCCTGGACCTAGCTGGTTCCAACGTGTGTGCCAGCATGTCGGCACAGTCCCAGACTGTGCCTGTCAGCACCGGTGGGGCAGCACTGTTGGCTGTGCAGGTGTCTGGCACTGTTGCAGCCACAGCAGTGGAACGAGTGGTCCCTGGGGCACAGCGGTTGGAGGGGCAGCAGCAGCAGTCACCCACCAGGTCTGGGGGTACAGTGTCCAGTGGTGGCACATGCCCACCACCCTTTGATATGCCCATTCCTGGTCCTGGTGAACAGCACCCACCCTCAAGGGGTGTTGAGCTTCAGGACCTTCCATACCCTGGGGGACAGGATGCCGTTGTGGCAGAGTACCCATTTGAAGAGCACACCTGCCTGCTGCGGGAATCAGTACAGCAGCAAAGGTGGGTTGCAATGTCCGTGGAGGCACTGTGCATGGCTGTGGAGCGACACAGCAGGGACTGTGCTCTGAACCGTGCAGAGATGGTCCATATGCGGATAGATGTGACCGCCGCCATTGACAGGCAGACCCAGGCATTGGTCGCTGTCGTGGCTGCGTTGGGCACACAAGGAGGTGCCCCTGTACCATGCACCCCACACAGTACGCTCTCCACTCCCCATTCCCAGCGTCGTGCGACACCAAGCCTGTCGATGCCAGGTTCTGCTGTGGGCATCCCGAGCACCCCTGGTGCAGGTATGTTTGTCATACTACAGACCCCAGTGCGGACAAGGTCGTGATCGCGCAGTGGGACCCCTGGTGGTCCATCGGTGCCACCCCATGTGGCCCCTGCTCAGCCTGCTAGTGCTGTTGGGTCACGGTGGGGCTGCCCATGCATCCGTAGTGGCCGTGGAATGGTGCAACATGACTGACCTGTCTCCCAGTGTGGGCCCTGTCTGGTGCTGCCTGGTGCACTGTGCATCATGGTGGGCAGTGCACTGGTGGTGCCTGCACATCACGCCAACATACGGACCACCTGCACACCATCCCACTGCTGTCTACAGGTGCATGTGCATGATGATGCCTGCATTGTACTGTACACCACGTGCAAGGGTGCCCAGCATCTGACACACGTACTTGGACAGTACAGATGGTGGGTGTGGTCTGTGGATCTGTGTGTTTGCCATGTCTGTTCCTGCTCTGCTGTGCACCTGCCCATGTATGCTTTGTGCCAGGTGTGTGTGTGTGTCTGTGTGTGTGTCCATATGACTGTTCGCCCCTCCCTGATGGTGTGTTTGTGTGCCTAGTCCCTTCCACTCCCCTTGCCGTCATGCACCCCTGGTGTGTTACTCTGTGTGCCTGTGGGTTGCGCCAGGACAGTGTTAGTTGCACATGGCCCCTTGACTTACCTGTGTCATGCATAATGCTCCTCCGTGATGGTGTCCCGGTGCAGCTGGGCCTGCCGGATCAGTCGGGGGTCCCGCCGTCCAAGGGGGGCTGCTCATCACCATCAACACTGGTGCCGCTGACGTCCCCATTGCTGTCCCCCTCCTTGACCTGAATGGCTATCCCACAGTCTTTGGTCATGTTGTGCAGGGTACAACAGGCCAGGAATATCCCACAGGCCTTTGAGGGGCTGTACTGTAGGGCACCGCCGGAGGTGTCTAGGCATCGGAAGCGTGCCTTGAGCATCCCAAACACCAGCTCGATGATGTTGCGTGTGGCGGCATGCGCCTCATTATAGCGTTGCTGCGATGGGGTCATGGGTTGCTGGTATGGTGTGAGCAGCCAGGGATGGAGTGGGTATCCGCTGTCACCTGTGTGGAGATTGTGGAGATGAGTATCATGTTCAGGTCCATATTGCCAATATCCCTGTGTGCCACTACCATAGCACCTGTGGCATTCCCACCCTTTCCCCATGTTTGCAATTCTTACATGCATACTTACCCACTAGATGGCCTGTGGGGATGTCTCCACTCTCGAATCAATGGCACAGTGTGGACTGATACCATATAAAGGCATCATGTGCTCCTGGCCAGGTGTGTGGCACAGACATTGATTCTGCGACCAGTGGCATCACACACCACCTGGCAGTTGACACTGGAATAGCCCTTCCTGTTCCTATATGCAGCCCCATCGGGGCCAGGTAGCATCATGTATGGCCACATGGGTGCAGTCTATGGCCCCTAGCATGCCAGGCAGCCACATGCTACCCTGTGGAACTCCTGCATGTTTGCTGTACGCTCTGCTGCGGTGCTGGGGAACCAGATGTGCTCCACAGCATGTGGCAGCAGTGCACTGAGGAATTGGGTGAGGATGCATGACGTGGCCGACTGTGTGATACCTGTGGTGTCCCCTGTCAGCCTCTGGAAGGTGCCCGTGGTGAGCAGGCAGATGCAGGCTGTCACCTTGGTCTCCACCGACAGAGCGTGACTGCGTCGTGAGGGTGCCTGCATCACATCACTGCACAGATCACAGAGCCGTCTCAGTATTGCCCTGTTCAGGTGGTACCAGCCCACGATCTCTACATCTATGTACAGCTCAAAGCTGATGTGGGCACGGTACTGCCTGTTGGGGGCGTACCGCCGACGGGGTCTTTCCACGGCCACATCCCCTGCAGCATGTACTCACCCCTCATTAAAGCTTCCATGTGGAGCTGGCACTGTCCATCTCCCTGGCTTGTGACCCCCCCTGGCTGATGTTGCTCTGTTACCCCCGCTGTCCTGACTGCTACCTCCACTGCACCTGGTACACCTCCTGGCCTCTGCACTCTGTGGCCCCATACACCTTCCCTTGCCCCTCTTCTGTCCTGTGCACTCCCTGGCCTGCACTGTTTGTTACTCTGGCCTTCTCTGTCTCTCTGCCTCATGTGTCTTCCCTGTCATGTTCTTGCACCTCTTCCTTGAGCCTTTTTATTTTGGCTCATTTCCGCTGGGGCGCAACTTCCGGCTGTCCAGCTCTTGCACATTGCACAAGTCTTTGAATATCGCATTGCGTTCTTTATGCATGGATCCACCCCCTTCGGTTGCGCATGCCTTCATTTGCATTACGCTGTTGCTCAGCCTGTTTTCGGTGGCGCAACTGCCTCCTGCTGAATATCGCAGAATGGCGCACTTTCGGACTTGCACATACGCAACGCTATTGCGCATGGCGCAACCCTTTTGAATATCTGGCCCACTGTAGCAACATTCAAACAAATGGGTGAGCACTCCCATTTAAAAAGTTGTTATTCTACAGTAGATAAGCAGGAAAAGACTAATGAGGAAACTTAATACAGTACTGTATTTGAAACCTTTGGGGATTGGTTGGCATTTTCTAAGACACCACATGCCTCTTGCATCCAACACACTCTGCATTCATTGGGATGAGAATTTCTGAAACTGACAAATGGGTATTTCTGCAAGCCTGTAACAAGGACTCTGTATACTACATTTATTCTATCTATATGTTTTGTAGTCTGTTACAGTTTGGTTGGTAGGGTGAGGTAAATTACCAAATGCACCAAGAGATGTCAATGTTTTTTTAAAAGAGATCCTCTGTGCTGTGTATCCAGTTCAGTGTCTGTCAGCCCAGCTCTCAAGTGTCTTCTGTGTTGTCTCCTCTCCTTGTGGCACAGGCAGTGGCGTCTTTAGATGGGTAAGATACAAAACCACTAACTTCATTAGATTCTGCCAAAAACTGCTAAACTGATTAAGGAGTAGTATGTCTCACAAATATAGTGAAATTAAATTAACAGTGAAAATAACCTGTTTTATAATAACTCTCAATCTCGTTCACTTTCTCTAAGAATCTTTTTTTATGACCCTCAGATTGATTCTCCTTATACTTTTTTCACTAAATGCAGTTCTCCATATTAATATGGAGAAATATACCTTTGTCCCTGCTGTGTTACTCTTCTTAAACAATGAAGACTAACCACAGGAATGCACTCACCATGATGTACAGTAAGTACTTGCAAATAATTAATTTTGAAGTATTATAAGGGAAAATTATTTTACGACCATATCATGTCTCCATCATTCAGTTTGTGGGCCATGTACAATCAGAGTTGAAACAAATAAATATAAAAATATGTGCAGCCTTAAATTGTGTCCCATTATTTCCCATCAATGGTGAAGAAGCCCCCAACAAAAGCCCCCCAAAAGCAGTTTGATCCATTTGATTTAACACATAGTTTCTAGCTGAATTTATGAAGTGGATGGCAATGGTTGCACTTCATATTGTTGATAGCAACCAGATTTAGATGGCTGTGCAACACAACACAGTAATAATAACAAAAGCTGCCATATATGAGTAGTTCATGGAGTTTTTGCAAGAAGTTAAGACTTTGTAGTTGAAAGTAAATCGGGTAATTATATTAGCTTATATCCTTACCAAGGATTGTAATGTGCAGTCTTATAGCGAAAGCACCGTTTATATCCTTAAAATTAGAAATTTGTTAATGTTTACTATGCAAGAGTGAATGTTCATTTATAGTTGGAATACACACTTACAGTGAATGTTAGAATTTGCCAATAGTATTTCTTTAGTCCCATTATCACATTGTCATGCTTAATTGCCATTACTGTAAAGATGCCACTTCTAACTGTTCTACACAGAACTACTGCAGAATATCAATAAGACTTTTAGTGGCAAGTAATTGAATTAGACTGGAGATGTCTGAGTGGGTCAGATCTTGTTTACTGCATCAATATTAGAAATGAAAAACATTCAATTTCTATTACATCACACCTTTAGCTGCCTTTGTGTTATCAGAATAAAAATATACCATTTACTATATTGCATTTAGTTTCTATATTACTGATCAATCATACTGCATGTGAATTTTGCCCAATAATAATGGAGGAATGTAGACATATTTTTACACATTTAAATGACCAAGTAACGCACTTATTACAAAGCAACAGCATTTCTTTTGTATCATGTCTTATAATGTCATTACTATTCAGGTAGAATCATAAAGTCAATGACTGTGATTGTCAATGTTTAACCAAGAAGATTTGTGGTAACACCACATCATTAACTGTGTTTGAAATAGTTTTGCCATCCCTATATATTAAAAATTTTAGCAAAAAGAACATTTTGAATTCAACCCCCAAATCAGCTAATAGTTTCTAGTAGTGAGGTAGTTCTAGCAAAAAAAGTACCTCTTTTTATTTCTCTGCAATTCATTTCTGAACCTATTTTACATTTGGTTTTGAAATGTATTAAAGTTATTGCGTTCTTACCATTTCCACCATGAAACAATTAAACATCTTGCTGTGAATCTGTGCTGTTTACCACCAGATACATGAGCTAGCACCATCTGAATATATCCATGTTCTGTTTGTATCATGCATAGTCAAAATGTAACCTCAATTGAGGAGATTCTTAACAAGCATTTGTCAATGCCGAATGTTGATTGCGTTGGTCTGTTAAGCATGCTCACTGGCCCTCTGTCAGTCGCTCAGTCTGTTTCTTCCAGTGCTGCAGGCTGCTCTTTTGTACTGGGCTCCTGCCTGCAATGGCACCTTGTTCTACCCACTAAGAATTCTGCAGCTGTCCCTACAGAACTCTGTTGAGGTGGCTCACTCCCCCTCTCTCACTCGTTCATTCTGTTTCTCCTGGTGCTGCAGGGTGGCCTGTTGTACTGGGCTCCTGCCTCTGTGGGTGGCTTTTTCTGCCCAAAAAGAAATTTGCAGCAGGCCTGACATAGGTCTGCTGAGCCTGCTGACTCCCCCTCTCTCACTCACTCGCTCCATTTCTGCCGGCGCTGCAGGGTGGCCTTTTGTAGTAGGTTCCTGACTGGTGCCGCTTTTCGCCAACAAAGAAATCCAGAAAGCAGTCCTGATGGAGCTCCATTGAGCTCACCACTCCACCTCTCTACTTGCTCAACAGTTTCTCCCAGGTGCCGCAGGCTGCCTTTGTACTGGGCTCCTGCCTGCATTGGCACCTTTTTCTGCCCACAAAGAAATCCACAGCTGTGCTGACAGAGCTCTGTTGAGGTCGCTCACTCCCCCTGTCTCACTCACTCATTCTGTCTGTCCTGGCACTGCAGGCTGCCCTTTTGTACTTGGCTTCTGCCTCTGTTGGCGTCTTTGTCTGCCCACAAAGAAATCTGCAGCAGTCCCAACAAAGCTCCATTTAGCTTGCTTACTCCCCTTTTCTCACTCACTCATTCCATTTCTGCCAGTGCTGCAGGCTGCCCTTTTTTATTGGACTCCTGCCTGCGTTGCCGCCTTCTTCTGCCCACAAAGAAATTTGCAGCAGTTACAATAGTGCTCTGTTGAGCTTGCTCACTCCCACTCTCTCAATTGCTCATTCTGGTTTCCCTACCAGTGCAGGCTGCCCATTTGTACTGGGACCCTGCGTGCATTGGCACCGTTGTCTGCCCACAAACAAATCCACAGCTGTCCCGACAGAGCTCTGTTGAGGTTGCTCAGACTCCCTGTCTCATATGCTTATTCTGTTTGTCCTGGCACTGCAAGCGGCCCTTTTGTACGGGACTCCTGCCTGCATTGGCACCTTTTTCTGCCCACAAAGAAATCCACAGCAGTCCTGACAGAGCTCCGTTGAGCTCACTCAGTCCACCTGTCTCACTCATACTGTTTCTCCCACTACTGCATGCTGGCTTTTTGTACTGGGCCCCTGCCTGCATTGATGCCTTTTTCTGCCCACAAAGAAATCCGCGGCAGTCCTGAAAGAGCTCCGGTGAATTCGCTCAGTCCTCCTCCATCACTCGCTCTCTTGTTCTGTTTCTCCCTGTGCTGCAGGCTGCCCTTTTGTACTGGGCTCTTATGTTGTGCCCTTCCTCTGCCCACAAACAAATCCGCAGCTGTCCCGACAGAGCTCTGTGGAGGTCACTCAGTCTTCCTCTCTCACATGCTTATTCTGTTTGTCCTGGCGCTGCAAGCGCCCTTTTGTACGGGACTCCTGCCTACATTGGTGCCTTTTTCTGCCCACAAAGAAATCTGCAGCAGTCCTGACAGAGCTCCGTTGAGCTCACTCAGTCCCCCTGTCTCACTCGCTCATACTGTTTCTCCCACCACTGCAAGCTGGCCCTTTTTACTGGGCCCATGCCTGCACTGATGCCTTTTCCTGCCCACAAAGAAATCCGCAGCAGTCCTGAAAGAGCTCTGGTGAGTTCGCTCACTCCCCCTCCCTCACTCACTCTCTCTCGCTCTGTTTCTCCCAGTGCTGCAGGCTGCCCTTTTGTACTGGGCTCTTGCGTTGGGCCCTTTCTCTGCCCACAAACAAATCCGCAGCGGTCCCGACAGAGCTCAATTGAGCGCGGTCATTCCCCCCTCTCACTCGTTCGATCATAATGTGTCCCAAACAGTGATTTTCCACAGAAACTGTGCTATTCTGCGGCAGGAGTGCAAAAACCATTTTAGCCATGATGTGAAAAATGGCAGCTGTACTGTTCATAAGGAGGTGGGGAAAAATGCCACTGCTGAAAATGTAGCGTGAAAATATTACAAAACTGCGAAGTTACAAGGTTGCGTGGAAACAGTTCAATGCACGCTTGTAACACAGTCATGTTATGGAGTTTCGTCACTCGATTTTCAACATAGGCATTTTAGGACCTCTGCTCATGAACAATGCCACTGTCGTTTTCTTAATCTGTCCCGAACAGTGATTTCCCACAGCGACCACACGTTATTCTGCGCCAGAACTGTGAAAACACATTTCAGCCAGGATGTGAAAAATGACAGCTGTACTGCTCATAAGGAGGTGTGGAAAAGTTCCACTGGTGAAAATGTGGCGTGACAATATTACAAATCTGCGAAGTTACAAGGGTGTGTGGAAAGCCAGTCATTCAATGGGCTATTATCACCAAATTTTCAACATAGGCATTTTAGGACCTCTGCTCATGAACAGTATCACTTTCATTTTCTTAATCTGTCCGGGACAGTGATTTCCCACAGCGACCGCTCTATTCTGCGCTGGAAGTGCGAAAACACATTTTGGCCAGAATGGGAAAAATGACAGCTTTACTGTTCATAAGTAGGTGTGGGAAAATGGCAATGTTGGAAATCTGGAGTGAAAATATTATAAATTCGCGAACTTACAAGCATGCGTGCAAACTGCACAATGCACAGTTGTAACACAGCAATTTTATGGAGTATCATTACCAAATTTTCAACATAGCCATTTCAGGACTTCTACTCATGAACAGTGTCACTGTCATTTTTTTTAATCTGTCCCAAACACTGATTTTCCACAGTGACTGCGCTATTCTGCGCTGGAAGTGCAAAAACACATTTTGGCCAGGATGTCAACAATGACAGCTATACTGTTCATAAGGAGGTGGGACAAAATGCCAATGTTGAAAATCTGGCATGAAAATATTGCAAGTTCACGAAGTTACGAGCGTGCGTAGCAACTGCACAATGCACACTCGTCAAAAAGTCATTTTTTTGATTTTTACCACATTTTTGCAACACAGGCTTTTTGAGAGCCCACCTCATGAACACTTGCACTGTCATTTTGTTAATCAGCCCCAAAAGCTGATTCCATGCAGTGACTGTGAAACCACCTTTCAGTGCCGATTAACGCCATGACAGTTCAAGGAGAAGGGGTCCCAAAAAACCCATGTTGAAAATTTGGTGAAAAAATTCCCAAAAATGCCTGAGATATGGACTAAAGTTAGAAAAACCCTATTCATTACATTATACAGCTTACCGGCATTTCATCAGTTTGCGGTCGGCTTTGAAGAGTGCAGACGAGTTCCCGGTTCAGCGAAGATCATCATGCCGAGCTCCGGAGGTAAGTATGGGCTGAGAGGGGGTGTGGGGAAGCTGGGTGCGCAGTGGGTGAGTGCGGGTTGTAGGAGGGGGTGGGGAGACTACGAGAGATGGTTTCCTTTCTTTCAGGTACAGGAAACGGAAGAAAATGTTGCAGGACCACTCACAGGGACATGTGGCATGCTAGGGTGGGCTCCCAGTGTGCCACCGGAGTCTGGGGGGACAGCTTCAGCCAATGGCAAACAACAAAAAGAAGAGGGGGGATTCCTTTCTGCCAATGGGGATTGGGCATCCCCGTCATCAAACAACAAAAGGAGGGGGGAGAATTCCTATCTGCTGATGGGTATTGGGCACCCCATCGGCACACAATTAAATGGGGGAGTGTCATATTATGCTGGCAGGGAGTGGGCTCCCCCATCGGCAAATAACATTGGGGGGGTTGGATATTGATTGTGAATATGGTGGCAAGCCACCGCCATGTTTCCAAACAAAATCAGAGATCCTACATCCCGCCCTGCAATGACGGGTTGCTCCCTCATTGCAGCGGATGGCTGACTCTGCACTGACGAGGCAGCCCATGATTGCAGTGGCTGATTTTTAAGAAAGTTATGGCATGCTGGCTGAACTAGTATCAGCAGCAGTGTGCCACAGCACTGGGGGACAGGGGACAAGCCTTTTCAGGCTGTGGGGGCATTGGGCACAACACTGCCACGCCTCCACAACCTGCTTCTGGAGAAATCTGTCGCAACATGTTTCTTGCGCATGCGTACAATCAACATAAAAATTGCTAGAGGTGGCCATATTTATTGAATTAAGTCATTATCAACCTAGTAATAAAGGATGACTAAGGAATACCTTAGTAAATTGAAAATATGCCGCTAAAGAATGAAGTGAACTCAGAAATACAGTACTGCAAAAAATATATATTATACTGACGTGGTAGCACCAGTATAGTTAGTGTTGAGGAATGACTTCTATATTAAAGCCCAATTTTTACACCTTAATTATTTTTCAACAGTTCAACAGATTTGCACAAAAGTTTAGTGGGTAGGTCTCTTGGTGTGTCAAATTTAGTTTGAATCAGTTGTATGTTTTCTGAGCTACAGAGTCTGAAACAATTGCTAAATTTGTATGTTTTTTTTTTGTTTGTTTGTTTTTTGCTGTTTCTTTGTCTACTTGTATCTCAGAAATTTTTTTAAACTGTGGTCAGAAATTTTCAGGGTAGAAATCCTTTGCCTCTCAGAGATGCATTTTGGTGGTTTGGTGAAATAATATTAATCAGTTCCAAAGTTATTACATTTTCAATATCTCATTATTTTCAATGAGGAATTATAGATTTTAAGAATGAAAAAGAATCCTGTGTCACAGGAGGATAATCCCCTTTTCACAGATGGGTCATCCTATGATGCAGAAGTGTAATCCCTTTGCGCAGATGGATCATCCATTGTCGCAGGTGGGAAATCCATTTTCATGGATCCCCAATTTTGTTTTTCACTTAATGAGAGAAAGAAAACACAAAAATTAATGTATTTAAAAAAACAAACATCAGAACCTAGCTAAATGGGACCTGTTTAGCTACATTCTGATGTTTGTTATTTAAAATGATGGCAAGAAATACCTTATCTGGGCACCCCAAATCCCGGGTGCCCAGCTTAGTGAGAAGAGCACTTCCCCCCCCACATTCTTTGTATGAGAGCAGCAGGATTTTCTTGACTTCTGTAGTTGCAGCTGGAACTTGTGCTGCTAGTTGCAGTTTCAGATGTGAGCCATTATTTTCCATGTGTCAAGTGGCAGAGCCCCACCCTCTGATCGCTGTCCTTGTTATTTTGTTTTGGTGTCCTCTGAGAAAGAGTTGCTTTATGATTGTAAAAGGGTTTCCATGATGATCCTGTCCTGTGATTGAGAATGCTGGCATTAGATTGTCAAATGGCAATTAGATAAAATGTGATTTGCAGGGGCCAAAATACCATCAGAAGGCAACTCCTTCTAATCCCTCTCTCTTTCAGCTTTGGTGTTTGATTTGTGTCTCAGGTAGTTCTTATTTGCTCTCTGTCAGGAATTTCTCAATGGATGATTAGATGTGTTATTAACATACATATAATTTTAAATAGTGTGAAATAAATTGTCACTAATGGACACTAGCCATCCCCATTATATTTTTGCATGCCCTGGTGTCTAGTGGCACTCCCCCAGCTTGGATTTCTGTCCCCATTATTTCTTTGAATTCCCTGGTGTCTAGTAGCACCTGCACCCTCCCATTTCATGTAGAAGCCTGAAATAAAGAACATGGCCGCTCAATGACTTTTCTTTTGCAAAAAATTGTCAAAGAAAAACATGGTCCCTCTCCAATCTTCCCCCACCTCCTGCTCAGCAGTCACCACCCCACACCTCCCAGTATACCCTCACACATCTTCAATCACCTGAACAGGTCTCAGGTTTGAGATCCGCTCTGTGATTGAAGACATGTCTTTCTGCTGGAACCAGCGAAGGCAATATGAGAAACTAAGGTAAATGTGGTTCACTGTATTTCAATGAGACTTTCAACTTTTATGTATAAAGCAGCCATTGTTTGAGAATATGACCCCAAATTTTCAACATGGCCTTTTGGGGACCCCACTCATGGATAATATGACTGTCATTTTGCAACTCCAACCTGAAAGATGATTTTGCGGGTGCCTGGCAAAGTCACCTTTTTGTGCAGGATTTGCATAACAACAGTCATATTGTTCATGCAGTAGGGTCATAAGAAAGCTATGTTGAAAATGTGGGGTCCAAATCATTAAAAATGGCAAAGTTATGACCATTCATTGAAATTTTGCTATGCATGCTCATAACTTTGGAATTTTTAAATATTTTGACCCCAGATTTTCAACATAGTCTTCTTATTACCCCCACCTCATGTATGTCATAGCTGTAATTTTTAAAATCCTAGCTAAAATGTGTTTCACACCTATGCCCTGGAATGGGACTGCAATTGCACAGAATTAGGTTTTGGCGGGGATTTGAAAATGTTCTGCATGAGGTACATGAGGTGAGATAATAAGATAGATATGCTGACAGTTTGGTCACTGTTGTCTTATAAATGGAAGCACAGGATCTGGAGGGTCCTGTGCATCCACAGCTATATACATATCTGCATAAAGACAATCATGGAGCATGGGAGCACAGCGCTCCTACAGGCAAACAAGGATAGAAGTAAACTATCTGCAAAAGTCAAGAAATTCATTGTAAAAAGCTTTGTTAATGTATCAGTTAGGGTTACTGTGACAAAAGTACAGAAATTTGACATTACGGTTTCCAAGCCTAACACCCCATCCCCCATCCTGCACACAGCTGCAGACATCAGGAGGTGAGCCTTGAGGTTGTCAACTCTAATTCTCACCACATTCTGCAATACTGCACCCATCTCAGCTTATTTACTTATGGAATGGGGTGAGTGTTAGGGCTGATGACCCCAAGGAACACCCCTGATGCCTGTTGCTGTGTACAGGGTGGGGGATGGGGTGTTAGGCCTGGAAACCCTAATTCCATATTTACCTACTTTTGTTGTGTCAGCCCTAACTGATGCCTAATGAACTTTTTTACAATGAATATATATATAATTCTTCATTCAAATAATAAATATTGCTGCTTTACATTATTTAATATATATATATATATATATATATTCATTGCAAAATATTTTGTTTCATGCATCAGTTAGGGTTAAAGCAAAAAAACTGGGGAAATGAGACGTTAGGCTTGAGCCCCTAACTCCCACCCCCCACCCCAGCCTTCACAGACTGACTGATGCTGGAGTGTGCCATGGGGTTGTGAGGTCCAACTCTCACCCCACGCCATGTGTAAACAGGTTGACATGCTACAGTGTAGGAGAGTGGGCTGAGAGTTAGGCCTCATGACCCCATGGCACACCCCGGTGTCTGTTGGTCTGTGGAGGATGGAGGAGTTGGGTGGTGAGGGGTTAGGGGCTCAACCCTAACATCTAATTTCCCCACTTTTGTCACTTTAATTTTACCTGATGCATTAAACAAAGTTTTTTGCAATTAATTTTCTTACTTTTTCAAAAAGTGTAATATAACTAGTAAATAGCATGTGTTGGTGGGATTGTGGGATCCTTACAGCCCTGCGCTCCCACCAAGCTGCCCATTTCTGCATAAAGGTATGTATCTGTGGGATCAGGGGTCCTCCGGACCCTGCGCTATGACTTATACATAGCTACAGAGCCATACAGCAGCCCTATAGGGCAAGGAATCCTTGTAACACTAATTTGCCAGTATCTTGGGAACTGTAGCAGCTAGAAAAAAATGTCAAGTGTTGTTGTAATCATGACAGCGAGTACTGCACACGATATAAATTGAATGAATCCATATCTCACATTGTTTATGAGATATGGGCAGGGTGTAACAGTGGCCCATGTACCTGAAAATGAGCAATTGGAATACAATTTTACAAATACCTCAGTGACCATACAGGTAGAAAAAAATTTCAAAATTTATGGTATTCATGGCTTTTGAGCCTACTTCTGTACTTAGCTCCCCTGCAAGTGGATGAAGAATTTTTGTGACGAAAAATCCATAACTCGAACTGTTTTTGAGATACAGGCTCTGAAAGGCATGATGGCTGCCACAATGTTATCCTATGGGAAAAATCTCAACTTCGTGATGGCATATCTATGTAACTGCTTAACATTCCAACAACTAAATAGCATAATTCATGTCTCTAGGGCATCCCCGTAATACCCTGCAAACTTCAAGTCAAAAGACCAAATCATTAATTTACACTGCAGTGCAAAAGTTTTTCAAAGTTAAAAAATTCATAGTTCCTGAGGTAGCAAAATCCCTGACCATCAGATCAATCACCCATTCATGAGCTGTCAAACTTGCCGAGAAATCCTTGACCATCAGATTTTGGCCTTCTGGTCCCTAAGTGATGGTCAAGGATTTTGCTACCTCGCAAAAGAGGATCGGGTGGTGGACTAGGATTTTGACAGCTCACGGACAGCAATTTTGTCAACTCATGAAAGAGGTTTCAAAAAAATAATCCCCTTTTGTGAGCTGACAAAATCCTAGTCCGCGAGCCGATCCTCTTTCACAAGGTAGCAAAATCCTTAACCGTGAGTCAATCCTTGTCCGCAAGAAGGGCCATTTGGTGACAGTCAAGGATTTTGATAGCTCACAAAACATGATTGGCTTGCAGACTAGGATTTTGACAGCTCACGGACTAGGATTTTATCACCTCATGAAAAAGGAATCAAAAATCCAATCCCCTTTTGCAAGCTGACAAAATTCTAGTCCGCGAGCTGATCTTCTTTCGCGAGGTAGCAAAATCCTTGACCGTCAGCTTAATCCTAGTCCACAAGAAAGTCTGGTCACAAAGTGATGGACAAGGATTTTGTAACCTCTCAAAACAGGATCGGCTTTCGGACTAGGATTTTGTCTGCTCATGAAACAGGATCGTTAGTGAGTCGTCGTCAAGGAATTTTTGCATTTCAAAGGGCAATTTTTTTAAACAAAATGAAGCAAACCAATAGCATGGGTTTGCAAAGGGCATCACCCCAAACAAAAATCCATGCCTTAGTACAAAGAAAAGTTACCCATGGAGGAAGCTATAATATTTTTTTTGGTTGGGGGTGAAGCAAAACAAGATGGCAGCTTACGGACAAGTAATTTTCTGGTGGACCAGGATTTTTTTAAATTCTCATTTGTGACCTGACAAAATCCTTAATCATAAACCCAATCCTGTTTCACAAAACATACATATAAATCTTGGAGTAAACTGAGCATGCTCAGAACCAAAAAATGTAAAATTAAATAACTTTTTAACAGATTAATATTTGTTAACCAAACCAATGCTAGATTGTTCTTTGATCAACACTCTTTCTACATTACAAATTTCAGACAAAAAGACCACGTGCTGTGCTTGCAGCACCATGGGCCAAAAATCTGTCAAAAGTTGCAAAAAACACATTTTTCAGCACTTCGCTGTGCAGAAACTGTATGTCTGCCAAATATCACCAAGCATTCCAATTCAGTGCAAATCTGTTGAATGGTTACAAAGTTATTAACATGCAAAAATTGAGGTTTAACATTAAAGTGCCTACTGAACCCTAACTATAGGGGAGCAACTGCGCCCCTATAATGCATATATATATATATATATATATATATATATATATATATATATATGCAATAGATAGCCATGCTCTGATATACGCACGCCTTGGTGTGCATTGTGCGGCCTCATGCGTTCAACCACTCAAGGCATGCTTATATCAGAGTGTGACCACACACCCCAGAGTGGGTTATCTATATTATAAAATGGTCATAAATGTGTGGTGTGGGGAAGTAGTCCCTACGTGGCACAAATAATTGTTTTATCTGTAGAGTAGCTGGTTGATGATGCCATAATTTTAATGGTTTAAGTTGCTGGTAATGGTTATCTGGTTGATCCAGCCATTTTTGCTGTGGCTTCATGTTGAAGGGCTTTCACTTTCTGCTGCAATGTAGCGTGACCAAGTGCTGCTACTGTTTGTGAGTTCCTTCCAGAAGTTTAAGTGTCACTCAGTTTAAAAAGTAAAAAATAAAGTTGTTTGTTTCTGTTTTATTCATTTTCTCAGAAAAAGAAAGCTGCTGTCTGTACATGAAGAAGACCCACTGCAGAGCACTTTCACTTTTATCATACTGAACTGTAGCATGACCGAGCGTGCTCCGTCTCCAAAGTAAAATACAGGTACATGTTTAAAGTAAGTCCTTCTTAGCTGAAATCTAAAGTAATGTGTGTTTTGTTTCCATTTGTAGCTCTAGTTTCTAGAAAAGAAGCTATCGACTGAAGTGCAAGGAGAGAAAGTGCAGAACGAGGCAGTCAGTAACTTCAAAATGACATGCAATGCAGAGTGAGCATTGCTATAGCAATGCTCACTCTGCATTGCATATGTCATTCTGAGGCGCCGACTGCCTCGCTCTGCATTTTCTCTCCTCGGACTTCAGTTGGCAGCTTCTTTTCTAGAAACTTGAGCTACAAATTGAAAAAAAAAACACTTTACTTTAGATTTCAGCTAAGAAGGACTTACTTTAAATGCTTACATGTATTTTACTTTTGGAGAGCGAGGACGCTCGGTCACGCTACAGTTCAATATGATAAAAGTGAAAGTGATCCACCGTGGATCTTCTCCATGTACAGAAGGCATCTTTCTTTTTCTGAGAAAATGAATAAAACAGAAAAAAACTACTTTTTGTTTTACTTTTTAAACCGAGTGATACTTGAACTTCTGGCAGCATCTCACAAACAGTGGCAGCACTTGGTCACGTTACATTGCCACAGAAAGTGAAAGCCCTTCAACATGGAGCCGCAAGAAAAATGGCAGGATCAACCAGATAAGACTTTTAAATTGCATTTTATTAAAAATGTATAGCAAATTTAAACATATCTTGTGTAAACTGAGTTGAGGATTGCTGTATTGATTTGTTATTTCTGTTGGTGTTAGCCTGTTTGTGGTGCCTGCTTGTGCTAGGTGTGTGTGTGTGTGTGTGTGTGTGTGTGTGTGTGTGTGTGTGTGTGTTTGTGGCAGCTTTTCTGTGCCAGGTGTGGAGTGATATTACTACTGGTGAGAAAGTTCTGAACACTGGAAGGGGGCTGGAAAGCAGTTCAGGCATGCGGTTGTGCTGGGTGGTGTGTGGTCATTTGGAAATAATGCATGGTCATGTGATGCATTCTGTCCAATCATGTTAGTGGAATTTCTATGATTTTACCTACCTATTTTATATATATGCCCCAAATTATTTTTACTTAAATCCCATAACTATATCATTGTTACACTGAGTGCATATGGAGATAATGTAATACCAAATATAAAGATAGTCAATCATCTGGAAGTATAAGAAAATGAGTCTTTAAATTAGCACATGAATCAGGTAACGTATGTAACATGGTGTCCCTTCTGTTGAATTTTCAGCTTAAATTTCTTTCGGTTTTTTTCAAATTAGTATGGTTATTGAAGCTATTTAGGTACCATAGCATGCAACATGTCACTATTTTATACTATTTTATTCTAAGCATTACCTGATTGTAATTACACCACAATTTATCTTTGGGCACCACTGCTGTGAAAACAGGACAGGTCAAAGTTTTGCAGCTGATTGTATCCATTTGTTTTTATGTTCCCCTTTTTTTTAATCTGCTATGTGAACCTTGGTGGGTATGTTAGACACCACTGAGTTTCCTAATTGTTCAGTGCAATTTATTCAAAAACAGTTTTTTCATAAGAAGTCATGTATGTAATAGTGACACCACAACAAGTCATGTACGTAACAGTGACACCACATAAAGTTATGTGGTTAACAGGGACCCAACAAAAGCAACAATGTAAGTGTAACTATCCAGCAAAGTCCTACTATAAGAAATACTTATGTTAATGTACATAAAGTGACCGTAGTTATCTTTAAACATTTACTTTTGAATGCATTTTCACTGGGCATATCAATGTTTACCTGCTGATTACATCTGTTTGTTTTTACAGTTCTTTTTTTCTTAATCAGCTATATGAACCTTTATGTATAAGTTAGACACCACTGAGTTTCCTAATTATTCAAAGCAATTTATTCAAAAATATTTTTTTCATAAGAAGTCATGTATGTAACAGTGACACCAAAAGTCATGTACGTAACAGTGACACCACATCAAGTCCTGTGGTTAACAGGGGCCCAACAAAAGCAACAATAGAAGTATAATTATCTGATAGAGTCCTGCAACAAGAAACACTTTTGTTAATGTACATAATGCAACCATAGTTATGTTTAAACATTTACTTTTGAATGCATTTTCTCCAGAGGTGTCAAAGTTTACCTACTGACTGTATCTGTTTGTTTTACACCTCTTTTTTTCTTACTCAGCAATTTAAACCTTGGCTGAAAATTAAGACACCACTTATTGTCCTAATTATTTGGTGTAATTTATTTAAAAGTTGTTTTTTTCATAAAAAATCATGTACGTAACAGTGACACCACAACAAGTCATATATGTAACAGTGAGAAGAATGGAGACACCAAGAAAAACACTCTCCAGGATGAGAAGTAGAAAAGAAGTTCCTTGGGCAGGTGTAGGACTTTTAAGACCTTCAAAGGATCAGCAACAATAGAGACAAGTGCTTTTAGTTCTGCAAATGGACCGCTGGTGTTGTGGAGAATTTTTGGACCCATAGTCTTGTACATAACAGGGGGATGCCAAGGGAGGAGGATCCAGCTATTTAATTAAAACATCATGAATACCGCAAAGTAAAGAAAAAAATAATTAGAAATGATGTTAAGGAGAGTCAGAGACACTGCAATTGGGGGGGTTTATTAGAAAAAAAACTATTTGAAAACCAGGGCTGTACAAGTCCTGAAAGTACTGTAGGGGGACACCACTGGTTTGTGTGTTACCAGGGGAAAAAGGCATATAAAACTACATAAATTATAAATTTAGAAATAAGAAAGTTTTAAGAAGCACAAGAGCTAACTATGACTATGAGATACTAGCATACAACTTTTTTTCTTTAAAGTGTAAATGTTGAGACTGAAATGAGGCACTCTATGAATGACATGGAACAATGTCACAAAATGTCATCTTTCTTAAGGGGAAAATGTGGCACTCCAGATGGGTCCACAGCAAAACATCAACACAACAGAGGTTGATGTTATTTACAGTATGTCCTTATTGAGTACAATACTAGGGTGTATTGGAATGGAAACATTTTATTATTTATTTAAGAAGTTACAGGCCATTATTATAGAGGTGATGCAAGTCTCTCCAGTACTGTACACAGACGTGTATATATATATATATATATATATATATATATATATATATATATATAAAAGTCTTCAGTCAAACAAGAAATGCTGCTGCTTTACATTATATGCTAACTTTTTTATTTAAAAAAGTTATTTTTGCTGTTTCATTGAATCATGGAATCATAGATGTTTGTCAGCAGAAAAGGATCCCATTGGCCCATCTGGTGGGCTCTTGTTCCCTCCCAGTAGGTAACCCTAATGCTACCACCCTACACATCACTTACGTGTCCTCCCCCTGTAGATTCCTGGCCCCTTTTCTCATCAGGGTATCTATCCCTCTCTCTCTTGTTTAAACCCATGCAGTTATCCCTTGCACTCTTGAATCTTCTCACTGTTGATACCTCAACCACCACCTGTGGTAGCCCATTCCAGGGCCCACCTTCCTCTCTGTGAAGTAGTTTCCTCTCCTGTTGCCTCTGAATTGACTGCCCTCCAGTTTCAAGCTGTGACCTCTAGTTCTTGGACTGTCCTTCATCTTGAAGATACTCCCTTCCCTCACTTTGTTAAGTCCCTTCAGGTATTTAAACATTTAAACCATATTCCCCTCTCTTCTGGTTTCCAGTGGATATAGGTCAAGCTCCTCCATCCTCTCCTCATATGTCCTCTGATGCATTACATGTACCATTTTGGTCACCCTCCTCTGGACTCTCTCACACCCTATCAATATCCCTCTGTAGGTGCAGTCTCTAGAACTGTACTCCATATTCTAAGTGGGGACAGACCATTTACCTGTATTATCATCTCCCTTCTCCTGCTTGTGATACCCCTCCATATGCATGCCAACATATCACTTGCCTTTCCAACCACTTGTTGCACCACTTTGGTTTGCCACCTTAAGGCTGTCCAAAATAATAATCCTCAGATCCCTCTTCTGCTCCATTATACCTTCTAATGTGTATGCAGTCCTTGTGTTCTTATGCCCAATGTGCATTATTCTACACTTTTTGGCATAAAGTCTCTGTTGCCAACTCTCTGACCACCCATCCAGCCTTTGCAGGATCCTCTATAATGCTCTCCACCCCCCCACCACCTGTGTATCCACTCTATTGTGGATCTTTGTATCATCTGCAAACAGACACACCTTTCCATGAAGACCCTCCATAATGTCTCCAGTGTAAATGCTAAATAGTATTGGTCCCAGTAATGACCCATGGGGTACCTCACATGTTACTCTTTCCTCCATGGAATGAACCCCATTTTCAACCATGCTTTGACTCCTATCACCAAGCCAGTTTTCCACCCAGTTTGTTTTTTTCTCCCCTACCCCTAGACTGCCCATTTTGCTCATAAGCCTCCTGTGAGGGATGGTGTCAAAGGCCTTGCTGAAGTCCAGATAGCACATGTCCACCTCCCTCCTGATCGCATGCCCTTGTCATCTAGTCAAAGAATTAAATGAGATTCATCTGGCATGACCTTTCCTCTGTGAGCCCATGCTACCTGTCATCCTGCAGCCCATTTTTTACAAGATAATCCAATGCCCTTTTCTTTAGGAGT
The DNA here is from genome assembly GCA_016271365.2 of Neoceratodus forsteri. Taxonomy (NCBI): domain Eukaryota; kingdom Metazoa; phylum Chordata; order Ceratodontiformes; family Ceratodontidae; genus Neoceratodus; species Neoceratodus forsteri. The sequence continues at coordinate 841,298,212 of CM057459.1, read as the reverse complement.
GCCTCTATAATCTTTCCTACCACCGATGTAAGACTGACTGGATGGTAGTTACTCTGATCTTCCTTTCCTCTGCTTTTGTGTATTGGTACACCTCTGCCTTTCTCAAGTCCCCTGGTACTCTCCCTGTGTCCAAAGATAGGTTGAACAGCCTCATTAGATGTTCTGCCAGCATTTCTCTAAGCTCTCGGAGCACCCTGGGATGCACGGCATCTGGACCCATTGCCTTGTCCACCCTTAACTTCTCGAATTCCTCCAATATCCTGCTGTCCTTGAATTGACTATCGTCCACCTCCCTGTCCTCATTGCCTCCCGCCTTCAATATTGGTCCATGTTCCTCTCTTTCAACCATGAACACTGAGCAGAAATATTTGCTTAGCAAGTCTGCTTTTTCTGAATCCTTTTCTATGAGATCTCCCCCTTCCCTTAAAGTCTCATTATACCCTGCTTGTTTTTCCTTCTCACACTGAGGTATCCGAAAAATGTTTTGTCTCCCCTTTTGGCCTCTTCTGCTATGTTCTCCTCCATATCTGTCTTCACCCTCCTGATTATCTGCCCTGCCACCCTTAGCTTTTCCTTATATACCTCCTTGTTTCCCTTTATGTTAATGTTTCCCTTTATATATTTAATTTTTCATAATTAGGCATGTGCTTTGATCAATATCAATCACATGTAAGCCCACACACATACTGTAGAACTTCACATACAAGAAAATTATAAACCTATTGATACATTTTTAAAAGGTCTTGATAGCTTGCTACATTACAACTCAACCATATAAATTGCTCACATGATTGTGGGGGAAAATCTAGATGGGACTCGGCATTCTTTTTTCCTATACAAAACCTAGTAAACCTCAAAGAATACTATCTGCTGAAATACGTAGTCACACAACTTGCATATAACACCCATGTCAGCAATGTTCACAGAAGCACTGGAACAATTGTGTCATGGCAACTTACCACATGCAAATGTCGATAGGGAGAAGGGCAGGAGAAAATTACAAAGGCAATAAGGACAGGAATGGGGCAAAAAGGGGGAAAGGCCATCAAGAAAAGGAGGGTAATGAGTACCCATGCCTGTAGTCTGGGCAACAAGCTCCCTGAACTGGTGACCTTGATGGAAGAGGGATTCCTGGATATTGTAGCAGTCACAGAAATGTGGTACACAGAGAACCATGACTGGGATGTTAACATACCAGGGTACACAACCTACAGAAGAGACAGGGAGGGGAGAAGAGGGTGAGGAATAGCTCTCTATGTAAGGGAAGGGATAAAAGCAATGGAACCAGAGTAAACAGGGAGGAGAGGAGGCAATGTGGGACACCTTAGAGACTGGAAATGGCACCACAATCCCCACAGGGGTTGTATACAGACCCCTATGTCCGGGGGAGGGAATGGACAAGGATATGATAGAAGGCATCCTTAGGATGGCAGAGAAAGGGGAGATACTGTTGATGGGGGACCTGAATATACCAGATGTTAACTGGAGCACCTTTGCTGCAGCCACATCCAAGAGCAGGGCCATCCAAGATGCCTTACAGGTGGCATGCCTCAGACAGCTTGTTTTGGAACCCAAACATGAGGGAGCAATCTTAGACATTGTACTCTCAATGGGGATAGTGAAAGGATATCAGATCTAGAAGTGGGTAGCCATCTGGGAACAACTGATCACCTAACAGTGTGATTCATGATAAACTCAGCTACAGAGTCAAGCCATACAAAAGTGAGGGTACAGGACTTCAGGAGAGCTGACTTTGGCAAGATGGGAGAGTGCCTTAGAAAAGCACTAGCTAATAGGATAGAAAGAGGGGTGGAGCAACAATGGGGAAACATCAAAACTGCCATCACAGAGGCAATGTGAAGCAAGTAAACAAAACAGAATGAAAGAAAAAGCCACTATGGTTCTCAAAAGAGGTGGCAGGGAAGGTTAGGGAGAAAAAGATAGCATTTAGGAAGTATAAGGAAACACAAAAAGAGCAGGACAGGGAAATGTACCAGGTAAGGCAGAAGGATCAGGGAGGGAAGTCAGAATAGCAAAGGCCCAAATGGAGGAAAAGATAGCCAACTTGGTTAAGAAGGGGGATAAAATATTTTTATAAGTACATCAGGGAGTGTAGAAAGACAAAGGGAGGGATAGTGAGGCTAAATAGAATGGACGGTGGGTGGGCAGAGAGGGACAGTGAAAAAGCAGGGATACTAAATGAATACTTCTGCTCAATATTCACAAAAGAGGAGGGGGGAGGTGCCTAATCCAATTAACAGATGCACTATGGATGGGGGGTTGATCCCAGTCATTCACAGAAGAAAGGGTTGTGAAACAACTCCTAAAACTGAAGGTGGACAAGCAATGGGGCCTGATAGAATTCACACCAGAATTCTAAAAGAATCAAGAGGAGAACTAGTGACACCACTGAATACCCTTTTTAACAAATCATGGGAGGATGGTGTGGTACCTGAAGACTGGAGGCAGGCAGATGTGATTCCCCTTCACAAAAGTGAGAGCAAGACAGAGGCAGGAAACTACAGACCTGTCAGTTTGACCTCTATGGTAGGGAAAGTGATGGAATAACTTCTGAAGGAAATAATTTTTGAGTACCTAGAGGCCAGTGGGGCACAGAACCCAAGGTGGCATGGGTTCACAGTGGGAAGGTCATGTCAGATGAATCTAATTGATTAATTTTACTGGGTGACCAAAGTAGTATACCAGGGAAGGGCTATGGACATAGCCTACCTAGACTTTAGCAAGGCATTTGACACAGTCCCACACAAAAGATTAATCATCAAATTAACCAGCCTGGGATTGGTCCCAGGGTGGTAGCCTGGGTAAAACATTGGCTGGACAACAGGACACAGAACATAATTGTAAATGCAGTCCACTCTGAAGAAAGAGAGGTTACTAGTGGGGTACTGCGGGGTTCAGTATTGGGTCCAGTCTTTTTTAATGTCTTTATAAGTGACATTGCAGAGGGACTGGAAGGAAAAGTATGCCTCTTTGCAGATGACACAAAGATCTGCAACAGGGTTGATACACAAGGAGGCATGGAAAGGATGAGAAGGGACTTGGTAAGGTTGGAGGAAAGTTCAGATGTACAGCAGCTTAGATTCAGTGCAAAGAAGTGCAAAATAATGCACCTGGAAAACAAAAACCCAGGGGAAGATTACATAATGGGGGAGAATGTAGTAACAAAAACAGAAATGGAAAGGGACCTGGGGGTAATCATGTCAGATGACCTTAAGGTTAGCAAGCAACGTGAGAAGGCAATAAGGAGGGCTTGGGAGATACTGGGATGTATAGGGAGAGACACCACCAGCAGAAAACAAGAAGTTGTTATCCCTCTGTACAGACAGTTGGTGATACCCCATCTGGAGTACTTCATCGAGTTCTGGAGACCCCATATCCACAAGGACATAGACAGGATGGAGGTAGTCCAAAGGAGGGCAACTAAAATGGTGCAGGATCTGCAAGAGAAGCCATATGAGGAGAGACTAAAGGAGCTAAATATGTATACCCTTGAGGAAAGTAGGGAGAGGGGGGACATGATAGAAACTTTTTAGTACCTCAGTGGAATCAACAAAGTTCAAGAGGGTAGCATCTTTCAGAAAAAGAGAAGTGCAAGAACAAGGGTGTACAATTTGAAGATGAGGGGGACAGCTCAGGGGCAATGTGAGAAAGTATTTTTTCACAGAGAGGGTGGTGGACACATGGAACAGCCTTGTTGAGGAGGTTGTGGGGTGTAAAACTGTGGGAGAATTCAAGAATTCATGGGGGGGTAGGAAGAAATAGGCTGTTGGTTAACTAGGATCTGCAGCGTATCCTGTTGGGATGGAAATGGGCAGACTAGGTGGGCCAAGCAGTCCTTATCTGCCATAAATGTCTATGTTTCTATGTTTTTATTAGTGACTTACTGTTCTTATAAAACATTGTAAGGCGTGTTTGTCATATTTTAATAGAAAGTAAAAAATACTAATGGAAACATCTCTGTGTCCAATACTTGGCTACAAAAAGTTATATGATTTGTACATGGCCCAGGTAGATAACATAGTAAGAACATTTATATGCCCTTATCATGGGTATACTGATTCTTCTACTGGAGCTGTATTTGGTCAGAATCTTCCCTGGTATGCCTAGACCAAGGTCTTTTTCATTGGAGTTATTTTGAAAGGTTTGCCAGATCTGCAGCATTTTTAAAATGAGTTACATTATAGCAATTAACATCCAGTTGTGGATGCTGATTGCTAAAAGTAGATGAAAATATGGACATAGTGAAACTTGTTCTGGTAATTTGGCCCATATTCAGTTGTATCTCAGCTTTGAAAACTGGACATAACTAATTCAAAGTTCTGAAAATTGGACTTACTGTACCTACTGTATGTCTTAGCTTTGACACTTGGATATATATTAGATGAAATCTACTCATATGCCTACACTTAAACCCAATAGAACATACAGAATAATGTATAATGCATGAATAATGCATGCCCTGAGAAAGAAACTTAGGGTACAGGGAAAATGCCATAAATGGCTGAGCCCAAGCCTCAAGCATTCCATGCTGCTCCACGACAGAGCATGGCGAACCTACAAACCCTCCGGCAACACATCTGACTGGGAGAAGTACAGGGAACTGAGGAATCAGTGTAAAAAAATCCTCCAAACAGGCTAAGTCCCAGTACCTAAGAGACCTCCAAACGAGTCACCTACGTCACCCTAAAAAATACCGGGGCCACTTAAACTCCCTCCTCAAGGGTACTACAACTACTCATGCAGACTCCATTCTAGTAGGGGATTCATTGACCAATGTCCCCTCTGTAGTTGCTGAGGCCTTCTGTGCCTCCTTCTCAAACCCAAATGGGTCCCCCGACCTCCCCAGGTCTTCCCCCTCACTCCAGAGTAGACTGAGTGCCTCCAAGGCCCCAATTCTACCTGAAACTGGTCAAACAGTCTGAGGTACTTCCTCTCCTACTTAAAATAAACCCTAATTCCTCCTCAGGACATGACCAGCTAGAACCTCATCTACTAAGGGCCATCACCCCGGCTATCACCCTCCCTGTAACCCTCCTCATCAACAGGTCCCTCCTTGAAGGAGTAGTCCCAAAAAAGTGGAAGGTAGCGACCATTGTCCCCATCCACAAAAATGGTCCCCATGACAAAATGGGAAACTATAAACCAATCTCCCTTCTCAGCTCTCTAGGGGAAATACAGGAAAGACTAGTATCCAACCAGCTTCAGGACTACCTAGAGCAGCACCTACTCCTGGCTAATGTACAACACGGCTTCAGGAAAGGCCATGGTACTGACACTACACTCATCCGGCTAATATCGGACATCCTTACAGCTATGGACCAAGGCTCCCTTACGGGTGCTCTATTCATTGACCTATTCAAGGCCTTTGATCTGGTCAACCATAAACTCCTCTCTCCAAACTCCTCCACTTTGGACTGGATGATCACTCACTCTCCTGGTTCGAGAGCTACCTGAATGACCGTTCCCAAAAAGTCAGCTGGAGGGGTACCCAGTCTGGCTCAAGACCCATTGTCTCTGGGGTACCCCAGGGCTCTATCCTGGGCCCCCTGCTATTCTCACTTTTCCTTAACAATATTGAGGGCAACTGCTTGCTCAGCAACCTCATCCTCTATGCGGATGACACTGTCATCTACTGCAGTGACCCACAACCCAGCGTCATCTCCGCCAAACTGCAGGCCAGCCTCTCAACTCTTGAGGCCTGGTTCACCTCCAACTCCCTAAAGCTCAATGAAGAAAAAAACCAAAGCAGTCCTGTTTGGTACAAGATGCCTGGGCACTGACAGAAGCAAGCTGCTCCAGCTCAATACAGTCCAAGGAAAAAGAGTAGAGGTCATTGACAAGTTCAAATACCTCGGGGTCCACCTTGACCAAGAGATGACCTATAAACCTCACATTGACTCCATAACCCAGTCCATCCATAAAAGGCTTGGCCTCCTCTACCGCCTGGGCAACTCCCTTTCCAGTGAGGCAAGACAAGCAATTGCCTGCAGCAACCTCCTCCCCTCCATCCTGTACGGTGCCCCTCTTCTGCAGTTCCTCCGGGAGATGGAACTCAATAAACTCATCATGCTCTACAACCATGTGGCTCACTTTGCTACCAACTCCTCCCCTAGGATGCACCACTGCAAGGCCCTTGCGGACCTAAACTGGCCCACACTGCGGCACAAACTGGCCTACCCAACCACCTGCCTTGCCTTCAAGTTCTCTACCCTTGGCCCTCCTCCCCACGTTTGTGGACTTCTCACCTCCAAAATCCAATGCCGAACCCTGTGATCCTCTGCAAATTGCCCCCTAGACATCCCTCGGATCCGCTCCAACCAAGGCAAGCACTCCTTCCAATACTCTGCCTCCTACCTATGGAACTCCCCTCCAGCCAGCCTGATTGACAAACCTTCCCTTACCCAGTTTAAGTCTGGCCTCAAAGTATATCTCCTCAAACTCAGCCTCTGTGGCTGCAACCGCTAGCCCGCTAGTCCTTGTCTCCCTCCCACCTCCACTGCCTTAACCCCACCTTCTTCCCTGAAGAATCTCCTAAACAAGGCTGTCAATATACTGCATACCTGTCTCAATTCCTACTAACTGTGTGTATCCTGATGTCTCTGTACTGTATGCATGAGCCTGAATATGAACCTCCTGTAACCTCTGTATATTGATGCCTATGTATATTTTTATACCTATTGTAACTACTGTAAATCATGCCAATATATGTTTTCTCTGTAACTAATTCTGTGTCGCCCCTGAAAAAGGGACCTCTGGTCTCAGTGGGTTTACCCGGTTACCAAAATCTAAATAAATAAATAAAATATAGGGAACTGTGCACAACAAGGCTGTTTCCATCGAGGAGGTTGATGACACCATAGACCTCAAGAGTGAAGTTCGAGAAGTCGCTATGATGTCATCATCCCCCCAAGAAGGAAACACACAGTCTTTTGTGCACAGTTCCCTATCTATTATTTTATATACTATATGGTTCCCCAAAAATGTGGTTGGTTTAATTTTACAAAATTTCAGGACTGGGTGCAATTTCATACCTTGTGTTCTCATTGCCGATTTCTCCTGGTTCTTGCTGCTGTGCCACTCTGCTGCTGACCTCGTATATCTCAGTTCTTGCTATTGCCATGCTGTGCTCCTGGCCATGAAGATCATTAGGGGCAGTGAAATTAAAACAATAAAACTGACAAACTTAACCAACCCGGTGGAGCTGAGGGTTGAGGTGCTGGATGCCACACCTTGAGCCATGGCGGTGACCTGGGTTCAGGAATGGACTCAGGTCATCAGGGGTTAAGCATTGAGTGTCTGAAGGGCAGCACTCCTTTTCTGAATGAGGGAGGGTTTCCTGCCACAGTTCGAGCTGGTCCTGGCAGTGGCTGGGGGTTGTCGCTATCTGCGGCATGTTTGAAGGGGTTGAGCTGCAGCGGATGCCTTATGCAGGGGTGCAGAAGTGTGCACATGGCATGCAGGGTATCATTGCATGTCCAAGCTCTTGGGGAATGTGATCAAGTAAAAAGTCCCATCTCCAGTAGGCGATGGTGAGTCTGGAGATGATGCACCCAAGCCCAATGCCGGTTCTGCCTCACTGTCTCTAGTGGTCTGCTGAGCCTGGATGACCCATTAGATTTGAGATAGAGTGCCTGGGAGTTAAGGTGGTCCCTCCCCAGGGACTCACAGCAGGGGGGTCGGGTGGACCAGAGGAGACAGAGAAGAGCCACACTGGAACAGCAATAGCAGACTTCAGGCAGGTGGGAGAAATCACCATCGAGTGACCACACCGGAGAGAGTCCAGAGATGGAGAGGTAGGAGTATAAATAAAGTTTGAAAAAAACAAACTTACAAACTGATTGTTTGGAAACATGGAGCTGACTATGGCAGTTCATGTCCAAACATTCTTTGATGTGCTCTCCCAACTGCTCATTAAGTGGTGCCACCATGTTGACCAGTACTTTTTTTTGTAAAGTAAAGTGTTTCAGCCAATCAGGAAACAGTTCAAGGCTAAAATGTTGTACTGTCGATGTGTTGTCAGAACAATAGTACAACAGTTTTTTTTACCTTTGGACTGTCCTTCAACAACATTTTGAGAGCCACTGATTTTCATATAGAATAAGCCCTTACCATATACTATCTTGTAATTAGATATAGACTTTTAAAACTACAACTTCATGTCTCTCCCCAGTATCATTTCAGTGGTCTCAAGCAATCACAAAGCTGGCATTCCTTGATCACATTTGTTAATTCTTTAATATTGTTCCATGTAATAGTTATATAGAGAATAATGCATAGGCTGGAGTGCTTCACATAAATTTAATATGCACACAAGGTGTGTGATGCTACATACATCTCGAGAGAGAAGCTTGAGTGGTTTATCCAGCATTACACATTGAGGATGTGTACTGAATTGAGTTCACATTACAGCCCATGCATTAGTTTTTATAATTTCTGGAGAGCATTTTTTTTTTCAGAGCAGAAACAATAAAAGCTTAAGCAGTGTTCAACGACAATACAGTGCAGTAACAGTCTATGTTTTATGAAGAACAATGCTATTGTGATAGCACAAACAAAATGTTGTGAATGAATGTTTTCTAATGTTATTTATTTCCCAGAATGTTTGTTTTAACGACACACACTTTCAAGTGTAAATGCTACACTTTCCATTGTTATGCACTGGCAATTTAGAGTCTGCAAATGGATTTTATTGTACGACTGTAATCTGATCAGTATTTCACCACACAGTTGATATATGTGACAGTTCTTTGCACCCATTTCTGTTATAAGGTATTTTTTGGTGCTAGTTTACCACTTGGGTAAATTTTTTTCTTTTAAGTAAAGATTTGTATTTGGGCTTTCAAAAGACGAACGAACCAAGTCTCACAACCACAGAGAGAAGTGAAACTGAGAGCAGCTCTGCAGCTAGGAGAATGGTCTCACACTATTGCTGTTTGAATAATAATAACCAGCTACTTATTCCAGGAAATTATAACTAGATAAGCCCATAGGGGGACAACCATTGTTCACCAGTTAATACATACAGATTAATTACCTGCTTTGTAGGTCATACACTGTGTGGCGCCTCAGATCATAAAAAGTGTACCCGCTACCAGGATTATGCATAGGAAACTGGCAGTTTAATAGTACAAAGAGTACAAAATTCCACAGACTCCCAAAAGTCAAAGCATCATTGTATGTCCAGTATATGAAAATCACTGCAAAAAATTTAGTCTGGTTGAGCAATAAGCAGGAGTGCACAGTGCCAAAGGGCCTCTCACAGAATCTGCAAAGACTAAGAACAGAAGATACAGATCTGTGTTTCTTCCTTCCTTCTCATAATTCATGAGTGTGCTTCATCTGTATCTCAGCCCAGAGGGATCTAGACCAGCCATGATGTAGTGTAACAGGTTTGGGTCATGGTGGACCCAACATAAGAAAGCAAGCTAAAAACAAAGAACCTAAGCACTAAAGCACTGAGGCAAGGTTACACACAAAGGGCATTGGCAACAAAGCCAAGATTCAAAGAAAAGCCAAATCACACATAATTTCATAATATAAAGCATCATGGGATCTATTCGTAAATCATAATGAATGCAACATGTCTGTCTCCAGTTCTTAGCCTTTGCAGCCTAGTGGCTGAAGTCTTCTCTAGTACTGCAGGTGTTTAGGGTTTGGGGGAGCACAAAAGTGAATGTGCTACACAGTGTCTTAAATGTTTACTTGTGTAGTAGGTGTTACAGGGCTTGGGGATGTTGGAGAAAAGAAAGTGTCACACAGAACATAATGGGACCAGCCACACCATTGCAGCTCACCAGCCTAGTATATCTAATACATAGCAGATCATTAACCAGAATGCTGGGGAGCCTAGGGTAAGAGTATTGAAAGGATGAAATGTGTCAGACCTGAAAGACAAACACAGAACATGGTAAAAAAGGATTTGCTGTTATTTAGTAAGGAAATTCAGATAGTACTTTTCTGACAGACAGCAGGTTGGATTCCCTTCAGACCTATAGAAGAAAAGAGAAAAATGGTTGGTATGGGAGGAGGGAATAAAAGAGTAGAGACAGAGTTGTGGAGAGGTACACAGTATACAGTAGGATTGTACTAGATAAGTGAAAGATATGTTAAAGGAAAATGTACATGTTTAAATAAAGGTGAATTTGAAATTGAATGAAGAAGAAAATGCAAAGCAAAAGGACAGTGAAAATCAGAAAGTGGGCTAATGTTTACCCCTCAGTCCCTAGTGCTGGTGTTAACATGTTAGGAGCACTGTTGGCATAGTGGCTTCTGTTTAGTAAATGCACTGGGTTTTTGTGGGCTTGTAGATGCCCTAGTGGCTATGAAATCATTTATTTAAAAAGATGTCCCTGGTATTGAATTTCCCTCAAGAGGAAACAGGGAAATTAAAAGCAAAAGGAGACAGATAACGAGACAGTGATGATGAAATATACAGAGCAAAAGTCAGAAAAGGGAGGGGAGGTTCAGATTGTACATGGTTGTACATTTCCTGTATATGTCTTTACGTGCTCTCCCCACTTATGTAACATCTCCACCAGGACACTTCTAGAAATGAGATGTTTATAGCTCACATTGTCTTTCCTTTCCAAATAAAATAAATAATTTACCCCGCAGTCCCTAGTGGTTGGTATTTACATTTTGCGATCCCTTTTGGCAGAGGGACTTCCATTTAATGAAAGCTGTTTTTTTTTTGTTGTTTTTGTCTTTTGCTAGTAGAGGCCCTAGTAGTTATGGGCTCATTACTTTAAAAAGATGCCCCATGTATCTATTGGGTCTAGAAAGTTTTTTTTTTCCAGAATGCTAACTCTTAGTGCCTGCTGCATCTCTGTTGTCTCTCTGATTGGAAGAGGAGTGGACAGAGCCAGAAAGCATGAACAGGCTTCTTAAAATGATGCAAAGAAGGTATTCACTTTCCTACAGCACCAGCCTGACAGAAGCATGGGGAGAGAGAGAGAGAGAGAGAAAGAGAGAGAGAGAGAGAGATTGTGGCTATGGGCCACCAAAGAAATAATGTAGGAGCTGCTCCTGTGGCAGTGGAATTGGAGTTCTGGTGTGGAACAAGAGATGCTGCCGGTGCTGCTGTAAGGAAGCAGCTCATGTAGCTGAGTACAAATACTCCCATGTGAAAACAGAGCATGGGAGTATGGAGCATGCAAGAGAAACCACAACATTGAGAAACACTCCTGTGGTTGCTAAAAGTGCCTAGAAGAGCTTTGATGTAATATGTAAATATACCAGCATTTGGATTGGGGGACAGATGCTCTTGAAGGCGGGCTACAGTGGCAGGCACCACATCATTCGGTGCTACTCCCTGGTTGTTTGGTTTGGTTAGAGCCCTAATGGGCTAATTATAAGGACTGTGGGAAAGAAGGAGCAGCACCTCAGGGCCAGGAGGCCTGTGGACATAGCTGCATGGCAACAAATGCAAGTAGCCCTGCTATGCAAAAGGGCTAACAAATTATTGGCACTAAAGAAACCAATCAGTTAGCTAACTTTGCCACATAAATTCTATCTGGCAGTTCAAATTAAAACTGGCAGTTTGGTGGGATGTCACTTTCAAGCAATGTTCTGCAATGTAAAGCAGACTTTACAAATGTTGCAAATTTGTACTTTACATTTTAAAGAAAAGTTATTGCTTAGAAATGTGGTGAGCAATGGCATAGCTGATGATTCCCAAAAAGGTAGTGTGGAGAAAGAAGAAGGCAGAGATTTAATTTTGTAGCTCTGTGAGTGACTGACCCATGCCAAGCACCCCAAAGCCCCAGAATGATAGCAACATGTCTGCTTAGCCGTTGCAAGCAAACATAACCGCTGTACAGCTAAAATGTTAATGAACTGGCAAGTGGGAGAATTCAGCTGCTGTTATTCTCCTGGTGGACAGTAATCAGTTGTACACATAGCTGTCTTAGGGACCAGAGTGGAGAATAAACATCAGTTTCCACACGCTTTTCAGATTCATTATAAATACTTAGATTAACTGATTTTGTAACAAGATTAATGGAATTCCCTGGGCTTATGAATGTTCAAACTCTGAAAATATAATTGCACATATTCCTTGTAGGGTTAATTTCCTATCTCTAGTGCATTACATTTAAATTATGGCTTTCATATAATTCATATGTTACATCAGTCTTGATACTGCACTTGTATACAGTATTTATACAATGGTTGCTTGTCACATATTACACTGCACATATACTAGTTAACTATGCCACACATAATATATTCTGATATGGGAGAATGGCTAATTTATAACAATACTTGTGAATAAAACAAGCTACAAAATGATGTTTATTGGCAGCAGTTTAATTAACAGAATAAGATAAAGAACAGTGCTTTCATAATATCGCACACTGGAAAGTATTAACATTTTTGAACTACTTTTTTAATTTTTTGTACTGTATTTTGCATTCTCTAATTTATTATGGGCTGAAATCTAAACATCATCAAGATTCCAACTTCTTAAGAAAATAGAATAGAATTAGATAACACTGGTTTAATAGTCATACCATTTCAAGTCCAAACAATGTCAGTACAGTAGTAATGAGTTCTGGAAAAAAACTCTAATATAAGAGAAGTGTGCAAGGATTCTAATGTTCATGGTCTGAACAGCTTATCTCTTTATAGGTCAGCAGGCTTACCATTCAGTCAAGTTAGCTGGAAATATCATTCTCCCAAAACAACTTACACATTTCAGTTGCAAAAAAGACAATATCAGCATCACTGTATAGTTCTAATAGGGTAATATAACTATAGAATTCAGTTAGATCTTCACACATCTGTCTTCCCAATTTTGTTGCTTTGAAGTCTTAGTAGTGCTCCGCAGTTTCCTGAGTTTTTCTGATACACAGCTCCCCCAGCTGTACATTCTTACCCAGAGAAGACTACTTACTTAACCCATTGTTTTCTGTGAGAATACATTAAGGGGCATTACGCACTTGTGGATTAAGCTCATTAAGTGAAGCTTCACATATACAGTACCTTATAGAATTAACTTCCCATCTCTGTTGCACTAAATTCAAAATACCAGTTGCCCAGCAATGCTGAGAATGCTGACAGAGAGTAGGCACCCAGTTTAAATCTACATATTTAATCATTGCAAAAAACTGTGTTAATGCACCAGTTAGGCTTAATCTTTATGACACAGAAGTAATGAAATATGGCATTAAGTTTTCAACCCTAACTTCCTCCCAGCAACAAAATGACAAGACCACAAGAGCAACCACAGGCAGTAATTATTCAATTAGATAAACAACATACAACTGTTTCCAGATTACACAACATGCAGCAGCACTGATGTGCTACCATTGAGGATTTGTATCTGTGGTACTGTGTGCACTCTACACGATATATGCACTCATGTCTGGCTGCAGACAGAAATCTAAAGTACTCAAATCACAACATTACTTCTGCATGCAGAAACACAGACCCCTACAGCCATACATACAATTCCATGATACCCAAATTACAAGAGTTCTTTTGTCTGCAGATACACAGACACCTGCCGTATACAGCCAGCACTTCTGTAGTTACAGATACTAATGCATATCGTAAGACATAGAAACAGTTCTGTCCACCATGATCCAAACCTTTAAGACCACATAAGGGCTGGTTCACTTTCTCCGAGTTTGAGAGACAGATGAGGCACACTGTTGAATTATAAGACGGAAGAAACATGTGCCTGTATCTGCTGTTCTGAGCCTTTGCAGATTGAGTGAGAGACCCTTTGGCACCATACACTTCTGTTTATTGCAGAACCAAACTAAATGTTCATGGTGATTTGCATATACTGTACATACAGTGATGCTTAGCATTTTAAGGGTTGGTGGGATTTTGTACTTTCTGTACTATCAAACTGTTAGTTTACTATGCATGTGCAAACCCAATACTGATTCCCTCCTGTTAGCTTGTACCATTTTCATGATCTGAGGTGCCACACGGTGTACTGCACAATCTGTGAAACAGGTAATTAACTTGCATATAGTAACTGGCTAGCAATTTTTTTTTTCTTTTTTCTATGTGCTCATCTGGTTATAATTTCCTATAATAGCCAGCTGTTTATTATGGTAGAGACAAGCTTACTCAAACAGCAGTAACACAAAACCATTTTCACAGCCACACAGCTGCTCTCAGTTTCACTTCTCACTGTGGCTGTGAGCATTGGTTCACTCATATTTTGAAAGCTCAAATAAAACTCTTTATGTAACAGAAAAAATATATACCCAACTAGTAAACTAGAACCAAAAAACAAACAAACAGAAGACTTTATAACAGAAATGGGTGCTAAGAACTGTCACATGGGGGGCGCTGTTGAGCCCAAGCTAGATGGTCGCAAGGATTTGTAGCTCTTCAGAAACTACAAATGAAAAAGCTATTTCTACATTTTATAAGGTGGAATAAACACCAAAAGTGACAGGACTGGTAATTGGAAGATTAGTTGTACCGACATGGGCAATCCAAGGAAGGATAAATCTACCCAAGAGGGAGCAAAGAGCAATCAAAATACAGCCCTGCTCGCCATGAGGTCTGCCCAAGGCCCTGCTACCTTTGAGCTTCAATTACTTGAAGAAGAAACCCTTCAGAGTCTGGGAATAAAAATGAATTGGCTTATCTTTTCAGTAGAGGGTCTGGCTACCCGATTTGATTCCCTAACTAAAAGAGTAACAGTTCTGGAGATGGACATTTCTTTTATTAAAATGAAGACTGGGAAAGTTGGGAAATGTTCAGAGGCAGCCCTGGGAGAGACTGCAAAACTAGTGAAAGAAAATACTCACCTCCATTCAAGACTAGAAATGTTGGAGAATCAGGCAAGGGCGAATAACTTAAGAGCGCTTGGAATCCCAGAACAAACAGAGGGTGACCATTTGGCCATATTCATGTTAGAATGGCTGGAATCACAACTCAGACAACCCCTTATTGAATGAAAGATCCATTTCCAAAAAGCTTACAGGGTAACAACAAGGGGCAGCCAAGTAAATCCAGAAGCACCCAGGGCAATTGTGCTAGTCCTCAATGGAATCGGAACAAGAGATTTTCTCCTTTCATTGGACAGAGAGAAGCAGAATTTGTTGTGTGAAATGGGAGAAGGTTAACTCATATCCGGATCTTAGCTACACGACTAGGCAAAAAAAAAAAAACGGTACAACGGAGTTCGATTGATGTTGAGAGGGGCAGGAGTGTCGCACAGCATGATTTTTCCGGCCCACCTGAGGATTGCACATCAAGGGAAAATTTATATTTCACTGACCCACAAGAGGCCTTAAAATGGACTCAGAGACATGTGCCAGCTAGTCACCTCTGGGAATACGGTTCACAGTCACTTTCTGAGGATGAAGATGAAGCTGTCGGTGCAACCTTAAAAAATGTCCAGTAAGCAGTAAAAATACCTCCAGAATGAACTAACAAGCTTAATGTTGTTGAGAACCTCACTGTTTGGGACTATAATTCTTAAAGTTTTATGCCAGTATAGTATGGGCATGTTTAGTTTTTCCCTTTTAATTAGTCCCTAAAATAATCTTTTCTCAACAATATCGACAGGATAGTGATCCTGTTAGGTGATGGTCTGATATCTACTTGTCCTAACCTGCTGTCCTGTAAGTAGAATGCCTCAATTTTGACCTGAATATTAAACGTAGAGCCTAATCCTTTCTTTTCAGTAAATTCAGGTACTTAATATTATGGTGAAGCATGATTCCTCATTTTCTTCTACTAGAAGACAAGTTTGGTTAACAATTTAGCCTTTTGACTAGGGAGTTATAAATAAAAATATATTCATGCTGCTCATGGGTTTAACAACACAGCAAGATTCGGACAAAATGTTTGTTAATCGCTTATTTAGCCTCTATAGAAACCCCTTATGATGTGTCTTAATGATGTAGTACGGATTTCTTTTTTCATTTTATCTGTGTGTATTAAGAGGGGTGGTGCCCTCAATGGATTTTAATGTTTCCTTGTATGTACTTCATCCGTGATATACAATGTGTATAATATTGATAAACTCAATAAATACAAAATTAAAAAAAAAAGAACTGTCACATATCTCAGTTGTGCAGTGAAATACCAATTAGGTTGCAGTATTACAGTAAAAGCCATCTACATACTGAAAACTGCTAGTAAACAACAAGTTTAGGTATTTAAACTAGAAATTGTTTCATTAAAACAAACATCCTGAGAAATTAAAAACCATAGGAAGCATTCCTTATCAACATATTTTGTTCCTGCTATCTCAGTACTATCGTTCTCCACAAAACCCAGACTTACTACACTTTATTCTCATTAAACATTGGTTATGTTTTCATAGTTTCTGGTTAGAAAAAAAATGCTCACAGAAATTATAAAAACTAATGCATGGACTGGAATGTGAACTCAGTTTAATACACACCCTCAACATGTAATGCTGGATAATCCATTGAGAGGCCTGTGATTCTGTAGCTGTAGGTGTAAGACATACACACCAATGTCTGGCAGCAGAAGTAGGGGGCCCACTAAATCCATGATACCCAAATTGCAATAATACTTCTATCTACAGGGGCACAGGCTGCAAAAAGTCTGCACCTTTGCAGCCACAGCTATAAGACAAGCAGTACAACTTCTGCTGTAGAAGTGCCAGACCCTTTGTGGCCTGCACATCTGCAGCTGTATATACAAATCCATTATATCCCTGCAACAGTACTTTGTCCCTGTTGGGCCAGCACTTTTTCAGCCACATGTACTCATGCATACTACTATTTCCCTATTTTTGTGGTATTAGATTTAACACTAACCAGTGCTTTAAGCAAGCAATACGACATGACGAGGTGTGTGCTATGGCCTGATAAGAGCATACCCCAGGTGAGTTATGAGGCATGGAGCACTTGCGCCAAGTTCCTTTAGCACCTGGGAAGTGCTCTTATCAGGCCATAACCCACACTTCAGAGTGTCTTATTGCGCTTATAAAATGGGCCCCTGAAGTAACCTTTTCTGAAGGAAAGGAAAACAAAAGAATGTCATGAAGATAAAAAAAAGGTTTCATTGTGTGGAATTGTAAAAAAATAGTCCCCCTATTGAAGTACTTTCAGAAGTGTTTGATCACCAGTACAGGGCTCCTTGTATTAGCCTCAGGTGTTTTTAGTACCATTACACCCCCTACCATAGTGATTTTGTCTTCTGCTATCTTTAGTAGCTACAGATATCACAGGTGCAATTTGCCTGAGGATGATTTCATTACACTTCAGCCCGCCCTTTGCCGTTGTGTCACAGTGGCCATTTGCCTGAAGACTACTGTACAGTGAGAGTGAGAGCGAGTGTGGGCCAATGTAGCAGCTGCAGATACTATTTTTGACACAGCACGTCCTACATCACAATTGTAATTGCAGACTGGTAAGTCATTATGGAATTTTGCAAATTGATTTATTATTTTTAAGCTACTGCAGCGCTACCCTCACTAGATCAGTGGACAAGCGTCTCTGTATCTGGAATGGAAACCCATGGCACACACTACTGTGGCTTCCTTGCACTGAGCTTTATGAGAACAAGCAGCACAGGTCCAGCATAGGTCAGATTTCATTTTTAAAAACAAAAGTGATGGAGACAGTTACAGAAAAAAGAGTGGGTCAGATTTCAGGTGACAGTTGGTGGTGGTTGGGGGTGTGTGGGTGCAGGTGCCAATCAAGGAATGCGGTGGAGATCGGAGAAGCTGAGGAACAGACCAGTGACTGGAGACAAGCTACTGCAGGGATGGGAAATCTTCAGGATAGCTGCAGATTGACAGTGTCTCAGAAAAGTATGTGCATGTACTTAGACCTGTTTTTAATGCATGTACTGATGTCTACAGTACTGTGCCACTGCTCTCCTAGTTCAGCTGTTTTAGTTCCATTCTATACTTCCAGGAACTGGTAGAGTAGGTGGTGTCATGCATTCATTTCTCTGTGTGTGGTCCATTTTGCTTGGTACAATTAGTGCCAGTTGGAGGGTTATGTCCTGATAAAGATACCAATCAGAATACAGGAAGATATTTGCCCATTTTATAATGAAGTTTTTTTTTTCCAGTGAATTTCCTTTATTTTTTAGATAGTGGAACTATATCCTCATTCATGCAGCTCCACCACAAATTTTCAAAATAATAATGTTATTGTCCTTTTGCAACTTGGGGAAGAGTTATGATTGGAAACCCTAATACCACTCTTCCTTTTGTGCATTAGGCTGAAGCCTAAGAGGTGCATCAATGCAGTTTTTTTGCAAAAATGTCCTTTCTTTTTGAGATAGTGGAATTACATACTCATTTATGTAGAGTAACTGCAAAATCACCTTTTGGGCTAGATTTAAAAAATGTTACCTAACTTGTTCATGAGGTGGAGTCCTGAAGCTGTAATATTGAAAATCTGGTATAAAATATTTAAAAATCACAAAATTATGAATAAAAGTTCAAAACACATTGAAATACATTAACTTTACTGACCTTATTTTCTTATATTGCAGTTGTGGTTCCACCAGGAGGACATCTTTACAATCAAAGAGTGGATCTACATCTTGATATGATGTTTAGGTGAGGGATAGTGTGGGTGCTTCTGGGGTGGTGAATGTTGAGTGGGGTGTCAGAGTGGAGTAGGTGGGGGTGTGGAGGGCTCAGATCAGCAGTGGACTGTATTAATCTTCACAAATTGTAAAATAAAATCAGCGTAGGACCATTTTCTTCTTACTGGTTTACCTAAGATAATAAAGCAAAAAAACAAGGCACATTTTTTATCAGGACAGGACCTGACACTGGGGATTGGGAACCTTAGTGTCGGCCTTTAATGTTGGGCAGCATTGGAGGTGGGGACACTGGTGTCACCACCAATGTATTGGGGGTGGACAATATGGAGGGAAGGGGGTAGTAAATTGGTAACAGGAGCAGACACCCCAGTCAACTTATATTTCTTTGTATAATTGGGTAGGATGAGGGGAGGGCTGACTGAACTGAGAAGGTGAGGGACTATTAAAAAACAGCAGACTTGGGAATGATAAGGGAGGCCTGGCTTAGTTGGGGGAGGGAACATGATTACTTGTTTTTGGGTGTGAGCTGGAAAAGAAACTCCTCTGTTGAACCACTTTGTCTGTGATAGAAAATTCTTGAGTTACAACATGAAAAACAGCTCCTCTTTCTAAGCTAGGCACCCAAGATTTTTGGGTGCCCAAAAGGCATATTTCTTAGAAAC
Source organism: Neoceratodus forsteri (assembly GCA_016271365.2). NCBI lineage: Eukaryota > Metazoa > Chordata > Ceratodontiformes > Ceratodontidae > Neoceratodus > Neoceratodus forsteri. The sequence continues at coordinate 841,279,016 of CM057459.1, read as the reverse complement.
ATCTGACTCTAACTAAACAGATTTTGTTTAGCTAAGATAAGGTTTTTTTGTAATGCATAATTTGAAGGTATTTTCCACATTTTTTAGTTAAAAAAAAATGATGGTGGTAATTACGACCTGAAAAACTGTCTTCTGTATTGTGTAAACTAAGGGTTGTGAAAGGAAAATACTCTTGTGACATAAACACTTTCGTGTCATATCAGATGGTTAACCAAAAATCGTATTAAGCATGCTCAGAAAAAAAACGTGTAACTCAGAAGGTGATTAATATTTTTTCAATAAATCTTTGAAAGGTGCTATCTTGGTACACACCATTTCTACTCTAAATATTTCAGAATAAAATTATGTACCATCTAGGCTATAGGAGAGAGCAAACAGAGTACACTAAGTATTGGAAAAAACATACATTTTGTTAAAAAAATTGACATTCCTAATCTCAAAAACTACACAAGCTGCCATCACAAAACTTCTCACATTTTGGTAATTTGTCTTCGAGAAAACACATGCAAATCCTGGACAATATATTCATCAAACACCACTAAAATTATTAAGGTGCAAAAACTGGGGTTAAAAATTAAACAGCAATGAAAACAACAAAGGCCTGCCCAGAGATGACTGTGGGGCAACCAGCAAAGCAATTTACTAATAGAAAAGAAAAAAAAATGGCACCACTAACTCACATCAGTAGTTAAAAGTCAAAGACTTAAATGTAGTCAAACATCCTTAATTCAGCAAAGACAGACACAGACCATTGGTAGGAGAGGCATGGAAACTGCCAGTCTCAATGTTTTGCGTACACATGATTTTGCAAGAGACTGGGTTGCACTGCCATCAGCCATATTTTAAAGTGCTCCCTTATAGTGACAGGCAGTGCAATACATGAATAAAAGTGTGATAGTGCAAATGTACAAAATGCATACAAGTAAGTGATATGACAAAACTTAAAAACTAATTCATTGATGGATTTAAGAGTCACATTGCTGGAGCAAAAAAATACTATCTATCTATCTATCTGGCTATCTATCTCTCTATATCTGAATCAAGTGGAATGGGGTGCTCACAACTGGTACTGCTTCTCATGCCCCCCTACACTCCAGGTTGCCCATCCACTTGTTAGCTGCAGTAGCAACAGGTGGCCAACCACCAGTACCATTGAAGATCCTCTTAACATTAAGGTGCCCAATCCCCAATGTCAGCTTGTGTCCCTCTATAATAAAGAAAACCATTTTGCATTGATCTTTTTTTACCTGCAAAAAGTAAATGGTTCGTCAGTGATCTGATTCCCAAAGCACCTCTCGCCCACCCCTCCCTGACAACCACTCAGCACCCACCACCACACATGAACCCATATACCCTGGCTCACCTGAACAGGTCAAAGAATGTATATTCACTCCCCAATTGAAGACATGTCTTGCTGCTGGAACCAGTGACTGCAATATGAGAACATAAAGTAAGCACTTTTTATTGTATTTTAATAGGGGTTGAACTCATATTCATAGCTTTGCCATTTTGCAACATTTTCACACCAAATTTTCATTATGGCCTTTTTGGTACCCCACCCCCATGAACAATGGTGTGGAAATAATACAAATCCATCCCAGAAGGTGATTTCTCAGTTGCTGCACAAAATCACCTTTTGAGCAGGTTTTGAACATTTCTGTCACCTTTGTTCATGAAGTAGGGTCATAAAAAGACCATGTTAAAAATTTGAGGTAAAAATATTGAAAAAAAAACAAAGTTTTCAGTGTACAATGATATTTATATATGCACACACATAACTTTAGTAATTTTCAATATTTTAACCCTAGATTTCCAACATAGCTATTTTTTCCACACCACTAAATGAACATGAGAGTTGTAGTTTTTTCAAATCCTGGCCAAAATGTGTTTTCACACCTGTGGCACGGAATGATGTTTTGGTGGGATTTGACAGGATACATCTATTGGGTTTATGAGGTAGTATAATAGCAAGGCTATGCTGAAAATTTGTCTTTCAAATATGGTAAAATGTCTAGATTATGAGTGAACATTGCAATATTTCAATGTTAACTCATAACTTTAGTAGTTTATAACATTTTAACTCCAAACTTTCAACATAGCCATTTTTCCATACCACCTCATAAACATGACAGGTTCTAATTTTAAAATCCTGGGTGAGATGGGGTTTTCCACTTGTTGTGCAAAATGATATTTCTTTTTTTTCTAAATTAAACTTTATTTTCTGACAAGATACAGCCAGTGATAACATCAGCCAAGTTCACGTTCCATAGGTTAGTATAAAATCCAGTATCACATCTTTACGAACAGTAAAATATATGTGGAGAGAGCAGTCAAACTAAAATACATAAGTCTAACCAGTTTATCCATAACATGCAAGGATCCCTAATATATCTACCCCTTCTATTTCTGCCAGATAATAAAACAAGTTCCAGCCAGAGCCGATAGGGCTGTGAAGGGCTACCAAATGACCAAAGTTACAAATGTGCATAGAAATTATGCAATGCCCAGGTGTAACTTGATCATTTTGTTGAGGTATGGCACCAAATTTTCAACACGTCCTTTTTTGGGACCCCTCCCCATGAAGAGCGCCAGTGTAATTTTGTTGACTTGTCCCGAAAGGTGATTGTGCAGAGTGAGCGCGTTGTTTTTTAATATTCAGAAATTCATAGCAAACTTGATATGTGGTTGAGGAATACAAACACATTCCCTTTTTGAGTTTTTATTTTGAAAGAGATAATTTTTGTTGTTGTACATGACATGGTCATGACCAGTATAAACAGTATTTACAAGTTAAATATTTAAAATGCACACTACATGCTGAAGTAATATTATATGAATATTAAGAAGAAACAGTCAAATATGGAAAACATATTTTATTAATTCTTTTCCCATACTTTCACTCATATATTATTTTGGATAAACATTTCAGATAGCAATTTATTATTTTCTTGTTGGTGCCATATAGTGCTGTTCAGTCACAATCATCAAAAAATTGCATGCTGCTAATTCAGTCCTCTTGAATTTATTTAGTCAGAGTGCATGCTGCTGTGTGTGTGTGTGTGTGTGTGTGTGTGTGCATGCAACCTGTCACTGTAGATTAAAAAATGCTATAGTCCCCAGTTTTGGCAGTCTCTCACCATTCATTAGGACTAAATGCAGACAGTGTAGCTGTCTCTGTGGATTATCCAAGGGTTTAAATCCCAAGTGGTGTCAGTCCCTTACCTCTTACCAACACTAAATCCATCACAGTGCGGGTAAGTTTGTACTGAGTCTACCCCACATGATACCGTACCTGTGGATAAACTGAGGGTTTTATCTATTTTTTTACCAGCACTACATTCATCACAGTGGGTGAGTGTGGGGGGGGACTACACAGTCACTGTCCCTGTGGATAAACAAAGAGCTTTACTTTACCATCTAGTGCTATCTCAATTTATTATTTTCTTGTTGGCTCCATATAGTGTAGTTCGGTCACAATCATCAAAAACTGGCATGCTGCTAATTCAGTCCTCTTGAATTTATTTAGTCAGAGTACATGCTCTGTGTGTGTGTGTGTGTGTGTGTGTGTGTGTGTGTGTGTGTGTGTGTGTGCAACCTGTCACTGTAGATGAACAAAATGCTATAGTCCCCAGTTCTGGCAATATCTCACCATTCGCCAGGACTAAATGCAGATAGTGTGGAAACCAAGCACTTACCCTGCCCCCACACTGTAGCTGTCGCTATGGATTATCCAAGGGTTTAAAGCCCAAGTGATGTCAGTCTCTTACCTCGTACTTACCATCACTAAATCAATCACAGTGTGGGTAAGTTTGCACTGAGCCTGCCCCTCATGGTACTGTACTGTGGATAAACTGATGGCTTTATCTACTTTTTACCAGCACTATATTCATCACAGTGGGTGAATGGGGAGGGGGGCTGCACAGTACCTGTCCCTGTGGATAAACAAAGAGCTTTAGTTTACCTTCTAGTGCTATTGCAACTGTACCTTCTATGATCATTGAGAAGAAAAGTCAGCAGCGAACCTGATTCTGCGGATAAACAGAGGTGGTGTAAGTCCCCACCTTTCACTAGCACTGGATGGCAAATATACAAAGGTTGAAAAAAAAAACAGAAGAAAATGGTCTCAGATCACAATAAATGCCCATAGGAATGACACAGCTTACAAAGCTGCAGGTGGACTGTCTGTAATATGACACTGTAGTCTGTCTATTTCAGAGCTTCAATAAATTCAGTACAACAGATAATGAGATAACCCATAGGTTGCTGAAAGAAATAGAATAAATCTATTAAACTGAACTGGGCAGATGCTCAATCTGCAGCCCTGCAAAGGTTCAATTGAGGGGCTAGAAGCAGCAGTTGAAAAACATTTTTTGTTACTATTCTGAGAAGTTCAGAGGTACAATACATTAGCATCTCCTTCCCTTCAGATGCCTTTTACATAGAGCAGCAAATAGCAAAAATCAAAGTGGGAGTGCACTATTTTGCAACTGAGAGGAATATTTCCAAATGTTCAAAAAGGGAATTCCACGATCAGCCATTTTTAGAGCTACAGGGCCAAATATTCAGAACTTTGCCCCGGGGCTAAATTAGCTCTGCCTGGCAGGTAAACTTAGCCTGGAACACAAAGCAAGCCATATTCAAAAGGAATAGCCCGGGGCAAACAGCTCCTGAATAAAGCATGGAAATGAGGCTGGGCAAACTGGGCTGGGAGTGCAATGCAAACATAGCCCTGGAATAAGACAGCTCTGAATATAGCAACCAGGAAGTGCAAACCACATCAGCAACACAGTGCACAGTGATGTGAAAGTATGTGGCCAATGTGTGTGACAGCAAATGCGTGAACCCAGTACAGCTGCAGGCAACAGCAGATGGGAAAGAACAGTGTTCAAAACTGTATAATATTCGCCGGATCGTTAGCGCCACGCTAACACATTTGCACAGCTTTAGCATGGAGCTAAGCTGTTTGCCTAGTGCAAACATGTTTGCCCGGTGCTAACTTTGCCATATTCAAAAGTGATATGTAAATGAGCCTACTTAGGTATTCTCTGGGCAAACATCCAGATTAGTATCTCATTATGCTCTGATTTGCATGCAGTTTGCCCAGCATTACTGTAGGGTCCCACAGCTCCACCTGTAGGTCAGTCTGAAAGTACAGGGGCTGGCCAGGTCTGGCCGCAGCTCCACCTGTAGGTCAGTCTGACAGTGCATGATGGATGCTGCAGGCTACATGTATGCAGTACAGCATAGCATTGTGTATCCCAGGGGACAACACAGCATAGGCACAGGTGGTGATGGTGATTCATGCAACATTGTAGGGCATGCTACAGTGCACAGGGGACACCACAGTAGCAAGGGGGCCAGTAGTGTGAGGGACACAGCAATGCGTATGGTGTGTGGGGTAGTGATGACCACTGCACTGTACACTGTGACAAGCCCACCTTGCAGGTGTGTACTGCCAGTGGACATTACTGTCACACTGTTGTGTGAACCACAGATGCTGCACCTCTGGCATGGGATGCTCATAGTGACATAGACATGGCCGGCTGTGTGTGGTGTGGTGTATGTACAGCTGTGCAGAATGTGACAAGGGGGCATGTACGATCGGACAGGCACACTGGTATTGGGGTATTCCCAATACTGGCCCTTGTGCACTACATGCTGTGTCCCAGCCTTGTGGCTGCACCCGGTCTGTGGTGAGGCCTGGCCACCCGTCCACCTTCACCTCAACACCCACCATGCCCACAGTGCTGCATGTGTGTGCTGGCCTCGGTTGGTCACCACAGACGTATGGTCTGCAGGTGTGTGCTGCATGGCCACACAACCATGGTAGCTCCTGGGGGCTGGGTCATCACATACTGCCTGGCATGGCTGGAACTGCTTGCAGCAGTTGGTATCATTGTGGTGCCATCAGTATGCAGCATGTTTCCTCCATGTCTGGCTTTTTTTCTGTGTAATAGTCATATGTTAGGGTCACGCAAGACCATGCTAATGCCACGCAAGGCCACAATGTCACACAAAGCTGTTTGACCAGAGTTAAGACCAGCTTTTCCTGGGTGGTAATTTGTACTGTGCAACGGGTCATGCTAAGTCACACTAAACACCATAGCATGGTGCTAGTTGCTGAACATCTAATTGCTCCTGTATTCATGTATTCATGTTCAGTTTGCCCCTTGCATATATTATGGTTTGCCCAGTGCTAATGCAGTTTGCATGTGCTATTTGGCATTTTGAATATAGCAGACCTGCGCTAATCCCATGCTAAACCCGTGCAAACGGTTTGCGCACTGCTCAGAGCTTTGAGTATCTAGACTCTGCCCACAGCCCTAAAAATAGGATCCATCTACTTTTAGTCAATTCAATTCCATCTGTAATCTAAGAGATGCTGTAATCCTTTCTAAACTATGAATTTTATAACAATTTTTTAGCCAGTGACTCCAGGGGCCAGACATTCAAAACTTAGCCCAGGGGCAAAATTAGCACTGCAGAGCATGCTAAATTAGCCTGGAACCATCAGCACGCTATATTCAAAGGAATAGCCCTGGGGCTAAACCTGCTGAATATAACATGCAAAGGAAGTAGTACAAACAGGGCTGGGAGTGCAGTGCAGAAATAGCCCAGGAAAGAAGACAGCTCTGAATATAGCAACAGGAAAGGTCAAAATGCAACAGCAGCTCAGTGGACACAGATGTGGAGGAAGGCTCAGCTGCAGTAGCAGGCCAATGTGAGTGACAGACATGGAGTGCTGCACAACAACAGCAACAGTCAATGCAGGCCAGACACAGCAGAACTATGCTGCACAAGTGACAGGTTAGCCAAGTGCAAACACATTAGCCCTGTGCTAAAACTTTGCCCTGGGCTAAAACATTAGCCCAGGGCTAAAGTCTGCAATATTCAAAGCTCATATGTAAATGAACCTACTGATGCAATCCGTGTGCAAACAGCCACATTTGCATCTCATTATGGACTGCCTAGCATACATTACCATGTCGTTTGCCAGGTGCTATTTCATGGTGCACACAGCTCCACCTGTAGGTCAGACTGGAACTACAGGTCAGGAGCCGCAGGCTGGTAGGTGCACAAAGCTCCACCTGTAGGTTAGACTGGAACTACATGCTGAATGCCTGGGGTGTGCACACAGCTCCACCTGTATACCAGACCTGAGAACAGCCAGGTAGCTGCAGGTAATGGGTGTTGGCAGGCCCACTCAGTGTATACCTCTCACCCAGTCACAATCAAAACTGAGCATGTGAAATCCATAACACATAGCCTCCTAGCTACCTGTAATACTGACAATGGATGTATCAAAACATTCATAGTGCAGCCCATATCTCCCTTCCTTGCATATACAGTATGGTAATAAAGCCAATGATGAATGGCTGCTCTGTCAAGGATATAGAACTTTTTGTGTCTCTCATGTCAAGCTGCCTTTTAAGAGTCTGCTTTCTGCTGGTAGGAGCAAGGGGAAAGCTTGAGGTGGAAGCAATGTTCTGTTGTGTATGTGCTGTTTGTGTCTAACAGATGTTGCCCATTGTGCCTTTCCCTCTCCTTGCACATGTTATCTGTACCCCCTCACCCTTTACCCCTAGTAACAAAAACAAGCAGCACATACTGTTTACAACAGGACGTCAGTTCCACCTCTGTCTTCTAGCCATGAAAGACACACAAAAGAGTCAGCCAAGCATCACTTGCATAGTACTGCTGTTTTCATACCCCATACTCCATAACTGTGCATTTCCTTCCTCTCTCCAACTGTGTTATCTGTGCTTTCCTTTTATAACAAGTAACTTAATGAGGGCTTATGGCTCTTTGGCTGTACAGCTTCACAGTGCCCCATTTGGCACAGTACTGTCTTACTAGGTAATGTAGAGGTATACTTGTTTATTTGCACCAGTTTTGTATATAACATCATTGTTATGTCAATTATAAATTCATTGCCAGCATGTCAGAGCTTAGGGCATGCCGGTTTCTAATATAACAGAACTGAACCGGTCAGGTGATGACAGCTTTAGTATGTGGATGATACAGTACATTTTATTCAGTTCCACTTGCACAATAATCATACAACAGGGGATGCTGTTCAACCATCATAAATTGCAATCACCTTGTGGTGCCGACCACCCCGCTCCCCCGATCCCAGAACCAATCCAGTGACTAGCTCCGCCCACCACACATCTCCACAGCTAGCCACCGACTGAGCTATCAATGACAGCATATTCAGAATGCACTCATTTATAGCTCAGTCGTCTTCAGGCTGCAGAGGTGTGTGATGGGCTGAGTCAGTTGCAGGCTTGGTTCTGGGATGGGGGTGGGTTTGGGGTGGTAGGCACCGCTGTGTGGAGGGGTTGGCGGACCACTAGACTACCAGGTTGTTGAGAGTTTTCATTTATGGGGGAATAGGGCTGGGGCTGACTATGGGAACACTGGGGCTGGTACCGATGCTATTCATGGAGATCCAGGCTGGTGGGGGGCACTACAGTATCAGGGTAGAGGCGGTGTTATATACATCCTGTGTCGGGGATCGGGGCTTGGGGGCCATTAGACTGCCAGCAAGTATGTTCACTTTCAGTGCACACGGTGTGAAGGATTGGATCTGAGGGGGGGCACTGTACCCCCTCAAGTGAGTGCTACCAGAATAGTGCCACACTATATGGTGCTAGTCTGGTAAGCACCAACACGGACAGTGAGTAGGATTTTACAGCGCTAGTTGTAAGCACTCCCCTGGTCACTGTCTGTGATCCTGTATACAGGACAAGGACTACAGGGAACAGGATGCTGGTCAAGCTGCTCGTGTGGTGTGGAGGGCTAGGGCATGGAGCAGCTCGGCCAGAGGCAATAGAGACCAGGGTTCTAATCCCGGTCTCTGGCATTTTTTACTATATTGGGACTTTGTTTTTTTACTTGAGGATGTGGAAACAGTATTCCACTGCCCTGTGAATTATAACTTTCCCCAGGATCTACTCCCCTTCAGAGTGAGAATCCTATAGACTTGGGTGCAAGGGGAAGAGCCCCCCACATTGGGGGGATGCAAGGAGTTGAAGCCCCCTGCAAACAAAAAGATGGTGCATTTTTTACCACGCACACCATGCCAATGCTATTCTTGTCAGCGCTTACTGGATCCAGTGCTGGGGGGCACACTAGACCAACAGGGAATTAGACAGTATCATGTCTTAACTGTGTCCATCAGTGGAGACTGGGGAATATCATTCCAACATGTTTGCTCTAAGTTACCATCACCATTTCATTGGCAGTAATATGCACTGCACTGCATATGGCGCTACTGCCCATTGTGCAGTTTTATTCTTTTCAATATAGCGCTGTGCCCCTATGAATTGTCCCATCTTTCTCTTAATCCCCTGAATACATTATTTTTTAGTGTTGGCACTAACACGATGTGCCAGCATTAATTGAGCATTTGAATATTGCAGCAGGATGCAAATGCGGCGCACATTCTGCGCTACCGCTTTGTGCCCGGTGCAAAGCTTTGAATATCTGGCCCTAGGTTGGTAATGATTTGTATAGCCAGAACTGTGTAATTTTCTTTAATGGAGTTCCTATTAGAATATAAAATAAATATGTAGCCTTCTTTCCCCTCAAGCCATGGGGAGGTAACCCTAAGATCCACGTCTGAAAGAGAAGAGGTATATCTATTCCAAATATTTTTTTAAACTCCACCCCCAGGTCTAGCCAGAATGATCTTACCTTCAGGCAATTCCAAAATATATGTGTGTGACAGTCTACTTCTCCACATCCCCTCCAACAGGCATTAGAGCCTGAGTGGCTAAAATGTTTAATCCGTTCTGGTGTATAAAAATACCAGAAAACAACTTGCAATCGGAATTCTCTCTATCTTGGGAAGAGGTGGTGAGATGAATTCCTTTCCTGATCTTATTCCAGTCTCCCTCTGTCAAGACTATCCCAGTTTCCACTGTCTAATTCTGCTTAATTCAGGATAAAGGATCTTCTGCAAATCCTTGAAATTGTTTATACATCTGCAAGATCACTCCTTTCTCTTCTGGTTGCATCGCTAATGACTAAAGTAGAGACCTGCTGAGATTTTCCTTCTTCCGGAATGCTTGTGTTTCTAAAGCTCCTACTACTACATGGCTCATCTGACAATATTGAAACAGATCCCTGGATTATATGGGTAAAGGGAAAGGGGAATTTGTTTAACCAGGACAGTCACACTAACCCAAAGCTTGTTTCCAGGTACGACCTGGGAGCACAAGAAAGTAATTTCTAGTTGTTATTTGTTGTTATTCTACCTCCCAACGCTGTCATGCCTATCTGTTACTTGATTGCTCTCAGTCCAGCTTTGAGCCTGTCTGTACCATAAGCTGTATTACCCACTGTCGGAGCATGTGGCTCCTGTATGTAACCTCGGCTCTGTATTTTGTCTCATGGATACCTTGTAACTCTCCCGGGTCGCACCTGAAAATAGGCACTTGGCTGTCTAGTGTGCTTACCCGGTTAACAAAAGCAAATAAATAAATAAGTGACTTGCTCAGGGTCACACAGTATGCAAGTAGGGCTGTGGGATTCAAACCCTGGTCTCCAGGTTTGCAGCTCAGAGCCTTCCTTAAACCACTGTGCTATACTGGCTCCAGTCAAATTCTCTTCAAAGTTGTATGAATGACTTGACAATTCCTCCAGCCAGTAATTGTCCTAGACATTTCAAGCCCTTCCTCCCCCAACCCTGAAATTATTTGTCCCCATAACCATGAATAGGTCTAATACCTGATGATATAGGAGTGCATACACCAAAACCAATCCATAATTTATAATTCTTACAGACTGCCTGCCATATTCTCACTGAAATTCCTAACCAGAGGTTTGCACATTTAAATTTTTTTTAACTTTTAAGATAGGCACAAGCTATCCATGGTAGTTCCACGACATGTAATGGCTTAATGGCTGCTGATTCAATATTTACCCAAATTGGAGGATTTAACGTATGGGCTGCTAATAAGGACCCTAACTTTGCTGTCCAATATTAGGCCTTAAAGTCCAGAATTGCTATCCCCCCCCCTTTACTTTGAGAGTTATCATAATTTTTCCAATTCACTCTAGGTTTTCTTCTTCCCCAAATGAAGTTACTCAACAGTTTCTGCAGTGCTCACCAAAAGTTCACTGGCAAGGAACCAGGTAATGTTAAGAAAAGGCAAATGAACATAGTTAAATGTTCATCTGAACTACTTCTACCCTACCCCCCACTGAAAGCGGAAGAACTTTCCATAGCTGACAATCTGCTTGAAGCATCCCTAATAAGTTGTTAAAATTTGTGTCAACCAGTCCAGATAAATTTTGAGGGATCCAAACCTCTATGGGTCAGAAGCCATCCTTTACCTTTTTAAGTCCATTAAATAACAAATCCACTAGCCATTTGGAATGTCCCAGTAGCATTACCTCCATCTTAATCTCATTAATTTTAAACCCCAATAACTTACCATTCTTTTCTATTATTGTTTTAACCAAGGGATGTTATAAGAGGGATTCAATAAATACAATAAAGTGTCATCAGCATACTGTAAAACCCTCAGCTCTTCTCTCACCACCCTAATTCTTTGGAGCTCCCTTGTTTGTCTAATCAAGGCTGCCATGGGTTCCACACACAAGGCAAATAACAGCGGCGATAGAGAGCACCCTTGCCTAGTGCTCTTTTCTGTTAATATTCAAGGGGAGGAAAAAAACATTAATTTTAACCCTTGCCTGAGGGGATTTATAAATATTCTGTATCCAATTGCAAAATTTAAGACCAAATTGAAACATAGCCAGCGTCCTTAATAAAAATTCCCAGTCCAGGTGGTCAAATGCCTATTTGGCATCAATAGAAATTATTGCCCCTCCTTCTCCCTTTGGCCAAGTCTGTGAAGATGAAATAACATTCAGTAATTTTCTAATGTCCTGTATGGGTCTCCCCGGAATAAATCCCATCTGATGTTTATGTATAAGAGACGGTATGATCTTTAGTATTCATAAACTGATTGTTTTAGTAAACATCTTGAAATCATACATCAGCAGGGAGCTTGGGTGATAATTTACACACCTGATTAGGTCTTTCCTGGGTTTAGGTAGAACCATTATTACCACATCATCCCAGACTTTAGGTAAGGCCCCCAGTTCATGAGCCATTTTACACAGTCTCGTAAATATTGGAGTAAGCTCATCCACAACAATTTTTATAAAATGCTGGTATATAACCATCCATTCCCAGGGATTTACCCACTCTTAACATTGTTATTGCTTCCCTTATTTCAGATTAAGAGAAGGGGGAGTCAAGATATTCATGTTGTGCTTGAGACAGACTAGGCAGTTGGATATTGCCTAAAAAAAACTAACTCTGAGCTCTTGTTCGGATTCCCTTTCCCACTTATAAAGTTGAGAGTAAAAATCCTGAAAGTCTTGCATTATCTGTTTAGGATCTGTATAAGCCTCACAAGAGGGGCTGTTTGGAATAATAAGAGGGTCATATCTGTCTGCCGCCTGCTTCCATAAGCGTGTTGCCAACATTTTGCTTGTTCTCGCGCCCCCTTCATAATACCATTGGTTAATGAACCTCAGTTGGTTCTCTATTTTCCAAAGAGCCACCCTAATTCTTCCTTTTCCTTTTTTAATTTTAGCCAAAACCATCCTGTCTGAGTTTGTTTATGTATAGCCTATAGTCTCCCTAACTTACTTTCTAACTGAATAAGTTGTCTTTGGTGGGCCTTATGCTTAAAAGAAGCATAAGAAATAAAATGCCCTTGAAGTAATGGTTTCATCCCATCCCATACATATTTTAAGGCTGGTCCTTTCCCCTCATTCTCTGCTAAATAATGTTTAATAACCTCCTTAGTTGCCGCAATAAAAGCTGGGTCCTTAAACAGCCCTGCATTTAACCACCACAACTTATCCAGTTTCGGTGAGCCCAATTTTACTTTTACCCAGATTATAGCATAATCTGAAATTGATATTGGGTGGGTAATTATAGTCAAGAATGTATGCACCTTACTTTTCTGTGTAGTCAAATGATACAACCATGCTTATGAATTGGTTGCCAGGGAGTAAAATGGGTTGTCTCTGGTTGTTGGATTATTATGTCTCCAGGGATCTACCCACACTCCCAAAATGATGTTTCAGACAACATACAATAAATACCACATGTCATGTTAATAAATGGAGTCATAAATCAACTATCTTAAACATTTGGGATCAAAATAAAAAATATGTAATTGATAAGAAAAAAATATAATTATCAAGAAACTTTGTGTGTACTGCCAGTCTTCACCACAGTGGGTATGCTTTTGATCCCATGCCAGTGAGCTGATTTCAGAGGTGGGCTCAATGACTCAACTACATGGGTTCAGGGTAGTGGAATGCTGTTGTTATGCAACACCCCCAGTAGCCAGGGAATGAAAAGTGCAGGGTTACCCACTTGAGTCAAGGTACCATATAGTAAAAACAACTCTTCTCTTGGCATAGGGCCCTGCACCTCTGCACCTGTGAGTGGTAGACAGCTCTGTGCATTGGCTTAGAGACAGACTCTTTGACCTGTGTATCTACATCTCCATTCACAGGGAAGCGTAGGGTCCAGAGGACCATGAACTTCCACATACCACAAGACAGCACCTTGATTTCTTGCTATCCATTGCTGCACTTCTGTAGGTGGACTGTGTCTTCCCTTGGAACAGGACCCAAAGTGTCATGTGTCTCTGCATCTGTTCACGAAGGTCCCAAAGGGACCTGCGTGAATGTGGATACAATTTCACCATCTCAAAAAGAAATGGAATTCATTTCAAAAACTTTTTTAATACAGCAGTTAGGGTTCAAGATAATGCCACAAAAGTAAGGAAATGTGACATTAGGGTTTCTGACCATAACTCACCAATTGAACCACCCAAGCAGCAAATGGAAAAATACACTGTGATTTTGGGTCTCTAGAGTCTTGGCGAATTGGGGGTGCATTTTCCTTGGAGTTGTTATCCCTAACACTCACCACATTCCCTGAACAAATAATACCAGATGTGATCTCCTTTCTTCATGCAGGGCCACCAGATCCCTGGGGGAGGAAAACTGCAACAGATTGTTTTGGCAACATAGAAACATAGAACATAGATACATAGAATTTGACAGCAGATAAGGATCGCCTGACCCACCTTGTCTGCCCATTTCCCTAGCTACATAAACTCCAGAACCCAAATGATCTGCAGCTTGCCTTCTCTTTCCCACCACTAGGGTTGCTAACATGTGATGTGATATACTTCTCTACCTTTGAAGAGTGTATCACTATGAGGCACTCACTGAAGCTCTTTCTTCTGCTTTAGACAGGAGGCTATGGGCTGGAGAGAGAGGTGATCATTAGGGTTCACATCCCAATGATGACCCCACTGCTGCTTTGCCAAGAACCTGAGACCCCCAAACCCTAATGTTTTGGGGTTCAAAACTCTAAGCCACATTTCCCTACTTTTGTAGCATTAACTTAAACACTAACTGGTGCATTAACAAAAAACTGGCACAGTAGCACAAGTATAATTAGGGTTGCTTGGCAGATTTTATGTTAATCCCATAATTTTTCACCTTAATAGTATGAGTATGGGTATCATTAAACAAGATTACTTCAGAATTGGTATGCACTGTCTAGCATGCAAAGGCCTAAATATGTTGAAAGTTTTGTGACAGCAGATTGTGCAGTTTCTGAGATTCATATGTGTAATTTTCCTGTAGAGGGCTATTTTTTCCTAGAGTTAACATGGGTTTTTGGATTTCTTCTCACATACAGTCTAGATGGTATGGAATTTCTTTCTGAAACTTTACAGGTAGAAGCAGGCTGTGCCAAGCTAGAACTTTTCAGAAGTTTCATGAAAATATATTAAATGGGTTCAGATTTATAAGGATTTGAGATTTTGTTTCTTCCTAAGTGGAAGGGAAGGTTAAGGAGAAAAGGATAGCATTCAGGAAATATAAGGAAACACAGAAGAAGCAGGACAGAGAACTTTATCAGTTAAAGTAGAAGGAGGCAGGGAAGGCAATCAGAATAGCAAAGGCACAAACTGAGGAAAAGATAGCCAACTCTGTTAAGAAGGGGGATACAACCTTTTATAGGTACATTAGGGAGTGAAGAAAGACCAAGGAAGGGATACAGAGACTTAATAAAGGGGATGAAATGTGGGCAGAGGGTGACAGTGAAAAAGCAGGGATACTGAACAAATATTTCTTCTCAGTATTCACAATAGGAGAGGAGGGGGAGGTACCTAAACCAAACAAGAGAAACACTCTGAATAGTGGGGTCGATACCAGTCTGTTCACAGAAGAAAGGATTTTGAAAGAACTCTTGAAACTGAGGGTGGACAAAGCAATGGGGCCTGATAGGATTCACCCAAGAATTCTAAAAGAACTAAGGGTAGAACTAGTAACACCACTGACTACTCTCTTTAACAAATCATGGGTGGATGGGGTGGTACCTGAGGACTGGAGGAGGGAAAATGTGATTCCACTTCATAAAAGTGGGAGCAGGGCAGAGGCAGGAAACTACAGACCAGTTAGTTTGACCTCAGTGGTAGGGAAGATGATGGAATCACTTCTGAAGGAAAGAATTGGTGAGTACCTAGAGGCCAGTGGGGCGCAGGACCCAAGGCAGCATGGTTTCACAAAAGGAAGGTCATGTCAGACAAACCTAATAGAGTTCTTTGACTGGGTGACCAAAGTAGTAGACTAGGGATATGGCCTACCTAGATTTTAGCAAGACATTTGACACAATCTCACACAAAAGATTAATATACAAGTTAGCCAGCCTTGGAGTGGGTCCCAAGGTGGTAGCCTGGATAAAATGCTGGCTGGACAAAAGGATGAAAAGGGTAATAGTAAGCAGAATCCACAGTGAAGAAAGGAGGGTAACTAACGGGGTACTGCAGGGTTCAGTACTGGGATTGGTCCTCTTTAATGTCTTCATAAGTGACATTGGAGAGCACCTGGAAGGAAAAGTATGTCTCTGGGCAGATGACACAATGATCTGCAACAGGGTTAATACACAAGGTGGGGTGGAAAGGATGAAAAGGAACTTGGCAAGGTTGGAGGAATGGTCAAATATATTGCAGCTCAGATTCAATGCAAAGAAGTGCAAGGTAATGCATCTGGGAAACAAAAACCCAGGGGAAGAGTACACATGGTGGGTGAGTTAATAACAACAACAAAAATCAAAAGAGAACTAGTAGTAATTATATCAGATGACCTAAAGGTGGGCAAGCAAAGTGAGAAGACAGTAAGGAGGGCTGGGGGGATACTGGGATGCATAGGGAGAGGCATCAATGGTAGAAAACAGGATGTTGTTATCCCTCTGTACAGACAGTTGGTGAGACCCCATCTGGAGTACTGCATGCAATTCTGGAGACCCCATTTCCGCAGAGACATAGACAGAATGGAGGCTGTTCAGAGGAGGGAAACCAAAATGGTGCAGGGTCTGCACCAGAAGACATACGAGGAGAAACTAAAGCAGCTTAATATGTATACCCTTGAGGAAATGAGGGAGAGGGGGGACATGATAGAAACTTTCAAGTATCTCAAGGGAATTAACAAAGTACAAAAGGGTAGCATCTTTCAGAAGAAGAGATGTGCAAGAACAAGGGACACAATTTGAAGATAGGGGGGGAACCTCAAAGGTAATGTTAGAAAATATTTTTTTCACACAGAGGGTTGTGGATGCATGGAACAGCCTTCCTAAGGAGGTTGTTGAGTCAGGAACAGTGGAAGAATTCAAGAATGCATGGGACAGACATAAGGCAATTCTAGTGGGGGTAGGAGGAAGTAAGCTGTTGATTAACTAGAATCTTCACCTTATCTATCAGGTAGGGAAATGGGCAGACTGGATGGGCCAAGTGGTCCTTATATGCCATCAAATTCTATATTTCTATGTTAGTTCTAAGCATGCTCAGTATGGATATTTTGAAAGCTGTAAATAATTATGGGTTAATTTCAGTCCTTCTAGTGTTGGTCAAGCTGCTTCAGAAAGTTGTTTCCCAACAATCAATTTTATGAATTCTAACAGTATTCTTAATTTTGTTATTTGGATATTGAACAATTGTTTAACAAATGCTGCTCTTGTTGAATTAACTAATGATGCATTTTGTGCGATGGGAAATGACAAAATCACTGCAGTGGTCTTCACTGCTTTATCAACAGCTTTGGATATAGTGAATCATGAATACATCTTGAATAAGTTAAACATAGGGGGTGGGACATTCAGACTATGTCAAAAAGATGCGCACTAGCGGGAACAAGCACAAGAGCAGTGCGCCACTGAGCAACATGCGTGATATTCAAACCAAGCGCAGGCCAAGGTGCAACACAGCTGAATATCGCTCCACATGTGCCATGGTGCAACCAGGGATGCGCAATGGAGCAGGGTCGATGCGCAGTAGCACATCCAGTGATGTGCAG
This sequence comes from Neoceratodus forsteri, assembly GCA_016271365.2. Taxonomy (NCBI): domain Eukaryota; kingdom Metazoa; phylum Chordata; order Ceratodontiformes; family Ceratodontidae; genus Neoceratodus; species Neoceratodus forsteri. Next base: position 841,261,607 of record CM057459.1, on the reverse strand, counting down.
GGACAAGGACAGAAAGCAGGGGTGCACTAGCCATGGAATTGCCATGGGCGGAGGAGCATGCTGCAGGCCAGACAGACCATCCTCCCCCAGGCCCCCAATGAGCTGCACAACTAGAGGTGAGCTGGATGGACCACCAGCCCATGAACCCCAGCACTGATTCAACAGCAGAGGCACAGTGCCCCAGCACACTACCCTGGCAAACAGTGACCACAACACAAGGAGAGCCGGACCCTCCTTTGCCACTGCACCCCACCAATGCTGATCACCCCCTGTACAGCGATCCCAAGACACCCAGCCCAGAAGCATCACCAAACAGTGCATGGCACTGAAGACATGCCAAAACCACCACTGTGACAATGCAACCCTGTGCCCCATGGCACCATGCAAGACAGCCCCACTGTGATCCCCCCACAGCAGGTGACACCAGCCACTGATGCAACCACAGCATACACAATGCCCCCCTGCATGGCTCCCACCATGGCACAGCAGAGAGGTCGACCCTGCATCAGTACCCAAGGGACCTTGCATGTGACAAGGCCTGCCCTGGACACCACCACCAGCAGGACAGCACCCTGCACACCTACCCATGCACACACCCTGTCCCTGCACTGGCCCCACCAGACAGCACAGCTTCCCACTGTGGTGCATGGAGGCATGCACCACACAGGAATCAACACAGGGCATGAACAAATCCCGCACCCTGTCCCAAGGGTACCCCGTCACAGAGCCACACAAAGCGGGGCAACAGATGCCACTGTTGCGTGTCCAATGATGCTGTGCACCCATGGCCTGTATACCACCATGTCACTGGTGAGCTAGCCATGTGGTGCATGCACTATTAACCTGTCCACCGCCAGCATGCAGCTGGAGCACATGTGACAGACAGAAGACCACAGGCACTGCCAAAGACACCAGCAACAGCATGGAGGGGGACAACAACAGCACTGCCCACAGTGACACCTAAGACAGACGTGCAATAGACCTGCAGACAGGATGCCAGCTGCCAGAGGGTGGCTGGCATGGACAGCCACCAATGTCACACCAGCAGACATGCATGCATTGGAGGGGTCAGCACAACCGTGCATACCACAGACATGCAAGGGGCTCAGCTGCATGGGCCAGGTACACACTGACAGGGGCGACTGGGACACAATGCATGCATCTGTGACCTTTGCACACAGGCTTCTAGTGCACAGGGCACAACACACATACCACAGACAGGGACCATGGCCCCCACCCACACCAGTGGAGGGGCCCTGCCAGACTCACATATGATCAGGCCTGCACCACCCCAGATGCCATGCACACCACTGCAGCAAGGCACCAGACGCCCGTTGCAAATCAGAGACCTCCACAGTTGTTGTATGAAACATGTATATAATTCAAATGGTAACAATATTAACAACTATTTACAAAACTATATACAAAGTGGGGAAGGGGGATATAAGGCTACAACTTGGGTGGGGATGGGCATGGGGCAAGGGGGAACAGCAAGGAGTGGGACAAAGGGGTGTGAGGGACAAGTCCAGGAGGGAAGGAACAGCACAGGCACCACAGGCCCTACTGGCGGCCCTTCTCTTCCCTGAGCTCTCTGTGGTGCCTCCTGTGCCACCACCAGTCCCTCCGCTCCATTCCCTGCAGCACCTCCAGTGTGGCCAGGGTCACCTGCAGTATTTCTTGTATGTGATGCTCCAGGGTCATCCAGTGTTGTCCACCTAGGACAAGGGAGCAGAGTCAGTACGTGTGACTTGCCAGACCCCCGCAGCCCATCCAAAGTGCATGGCATTCAGCTGTGGGCCTCACCCCTGTGATGGCATCTGACCACCCTCAGTGAGTATGCCCACAAGACCCACCTACCCAGGCACCCATAGCCATGCAAACCACTGCACACCCACACCACCCATGCACTACACAGCACCAACGTGGCCATACAGTGTCATGGCTATGCAGTGTGATGGCAGTGGCAGAGTCAGGTGCCCAGTGCATGCACAGCCCACCTGCAACTCCCATCAACACATGCAGTGCCACAGGACAGTGCGGAGTGCACCGTGTGGCATGCATGGCAGTGGGGCCATGTGTGGGGGACCATGCCCTGCCACCACCCCTGCAACCCACCATGCACAGATGTAAGGGGAAACATGGCACTCACCTGCATCCTGGTCAGCAGGGCTCTGCTGACCCATGGCACCACCACTGTGCCCTGGCTGCAAGGCCATACCACCTGCTCCAGCCTGCCATCCCTGCTCATGGGTCAACTGGGCCCTACAGCAATCCTCTGGGCCTAGGGTGCAAACAAGGAGAGGGTAACATCAGTACAGGTCAGTAACATAGCCCCCCCTTGCTGTGTGCATGCCCGCACAGCCCAGCCATGATGCGGTGGTACAGGGTGTACACGAGGCACCCCCAACACCAGTAACACAGGTAAGCCCCCCCATGGCATGGCTTGATGGCCACTATGATACCTGGACAGACAGATACTACCAGTGATGTGATGGACCACCTACCTAGCCATGGCATGGCACCCCACCGGGCATATGCCTGCAGTCACCACCATTCACATAGATAGTGTGAGGCTGGTACTTGTTTTAAAAAAATATGGTTTTTTTTTTTGTCTACTGAATTATAGTAAATTGTATCAGACCTCTTCTGAAGACTTGCAAATAGACATGCATTGTAACTACAAATCCCAGAATCCTCTGCAACTGACACCAGAGGAGGTAGCAGCAGTGGGAGACTCAATAGCCTGCAGTGCATGTTAGAGTTTTTATGTCACCTGTGGTGACCAAGGTGTGTGTAGAGTACTGTGACTTAAGTCTCTCACTCCCGGAGAAAGCGTCTCATGTGGGATGCTCAGCCTTCCTCTATCCCCCATCAGCACTTTGATGCTCTAGGAGCATCCACTAACCATGGTCACTGGTATTACAAAATGATCATTGCCATTGCACTGAAGGGCCAGTCATATTTTTTTAAGCAACATGCTGTCATTATTTAATTACATGTTAATAAATATTGCTAGTATTATTAGTGTTACTATTTTGTTTTCATATTTAACTGTTTACATCTTGGTTTGTTTAAATGTTTGACAGGATCAGACATCTTTCATTTTACTCTACAAGTAGTTTAGGTAGGTGCATTTTATTATCTGCATTTATTTTACCATCCACAGCTACAGCACTGTTTCAAGATGTCTTGAGAAATATATGCTCTGTCACCTTCCTGAACAAATAATGAAGAGTGATTTCCCACTGGCAACATGAATGTCAGAAACGGATTCAATTCATTTGGAAATTAATATCAATTTCAAAATAAATATGCAAGTAGATAGCTTAATGAAAGTTTCGATCACTGTTTCATAAATGCCAGCCTTGGGGTCTGCATTCCATAGAATAAAGTGAATATGAACTAAAGATTTAGAGAAATGACTACATTTTTATACTGTATGACTCAGCTAGGACAGTTGTGTTGTCATTATCCATAATCTGAAAGATCTGCAGCACATAACCTTGTTAGTTTCGTAGTAAAGGCCCATGACCAGGACTGCATCAGGACTTGTGTAAGAATTATCCACTGTCACTTTGAATTGTATTCAAAGTTCTCTGTTGCTTAACATTTGGGGTGGAAAGCAACATAATGTGACATGAACATCTTCTGACATGTATTATTAAACTACCTAAAACTGAAACCTTCATCCTCACTAGTGCCTTTCTAATATTTGCGAGAGAGTTTAAAGGCTGATAGCTAAAGATCACATAACCGTAATTTAATTCCTCTTCTCTAATGTCGTGGTTGTTTCAGTTTTCTATTGGATAATTTTATCCTGTGGACAATAGGTTAATTTTAACAGCAGAATGGCCACAAAGCAGGGTTGCTGCTTAAGTGTGCAAGTCTGCATATGAATATAATTCTAGCATTTCTTTTCTGCAGTAGCATAAAACGTACTACTCAGCAGAGTCAGTGAAATTGTTTGTAAAACTCCAATCAAAGTTATTGAACCGCCAGCAGTTGAACTTGTGAGGCTTTGTTTTGCTGAACTGCCGTTTCAGTAGTTTTTAACATAACACAAATTGTACACTAAGCTATCTGCATCAGAAAGTTATGCACCATGCCCTTACAGCACTGCAGCACTTCTGCCTTTATAATTAAAGATCAGAATGAGACACAATTTTTGTAAGGTTGATTGTAATCATTATATAATAGAACAACTGTCTGATTATTTATCCAACTGGATTGTTATTGCCACAAAAGATAGCAATTAGTGCAGGGCTACTGTATGTTCCTTTTAGTCATCATCATCAACTGAGGAAATTCATTTCTTTCTTTAAATCTATGACAGTTAAATACTTTTTTCCTGAGAAATATTTGAGTATGAATGAATTCTGACCACAAATGCAAGACCATCCAGCTTCATGCCATTACCAGCATTGCAAAGTAAATGGTTCTACTAAAAATCATTGGCAACTCTGGTCCATTAATAACTGTTCACTCTTTTGTCTTGTCAGTTTGCCTGGAGTAAATACATTAAAGTAGACACATAAAGATTATTTTACTATTACAAGAGAAACAAATAAAATGACCTTTATTTTATGTTTTATTTTGTAACACCAAAAGCATACAAAAAGAGACTCAGGCTTGTTAAAAAGAGATTTTAGACTACTGAGAAGTGAATTCCTTATTATAATCGTTAGAATATGTATTCATTAAAAAAAAAAAAGAAAAGATTGCTGTCTTCCTGCAGTGGCTTTAGAATTGGCCACTGTGTTATTAACAAGACAGCACAACAGTAGACTGAAATTATTCTTGGCACATAACGAAGGGATTTGTCTTTTTGCCTGCAGTTAATTGATAGTACAAGCAATCTTCAGTGTAAAAGCAATCTCATGACAAAGCAATCACATAGCTTGTTCCATTGCTCATTTGCATTTTGATTTTACTTGAAATTAAGGTAATATTTCTTTTTGATGTAAACCTAAAAGGAGCCCATCACTTCTTTTTGGTCAAGACCTAAAAAGAGCCCATCACTGTAAAATAACCATCTTCTTCAAATGTTCTTTCTTTTGCTTTCCATATGCTACAGTGTCATTAATGCTAAAAATTTCCATTTATACAGATTCCTTTGCACATAATTAAACCTTTTCCATACTTAAAAAAGGTCAACATATTTTCTGACCCTGTATCAGTCACAGTACATTTATTAGCTCTATTTGAGACTTGATACCTGCAGACAAAGAATATTACTGGGAATTCAGGTTCAACCTCTTAGGTGTTATGGTCCTGAAAACCTTTTATTGATTCTGGACTAATTCTATTATTAATTTTTCCAAAAAAAATTGGATGCACCATTAATCAAATGGGTAAAGGATAACCCAAATACGATCTTATTTTTTATAATGATGCTAAACAGTCCACAACATTAGTTGTCTAAAATAATGGAGTCCTGGAGCATAATATTGCATGACCAAAAGGACACAGAGACCATTTTGCCTGTCCCATCTATTGGCAGACAGTGGAATCATTTTGCTGTAAATATTAGTGTGACACTGCCAAACTTTCCTCTTGCCCTCCTCCTTTTTATGACAGAAATGAGCACTGTATCTCATGCATTTCACCTCCTGCAGTCATTTGTTGAACTATAAGTAAAATAAATGCTTAAAATAATGATTGGAAAAGATTAAGTAAGTTAATACTATATACTGACAATGGTCTTGGGTGATCTCTGGGTCTGGTAGCACCAGGGAAGCTCCAGATGCACCACTATCATGGTGAAAAAATGGATGTGCACCAAAGTACATGTGCGGACTATCAGCTCACACATTCTCAGTGCAGCTGCAAGCTGTTCTACATCTCGGCTCCTATGGCTCTTCTTTACAAAGAGAAACATAATGAGTGGCTGGATGGAGGCTGAAACAGCATCAGGGACTTCAGCCAAATCAGTGGTGAGGAAATGGTTCACATGGGACATTTGATGACAGAAAAAATAGTGCAGTGGAGTGCTTCACAGACCACGAAGGTGACAGTGAGGTAACTCTTAAATTGTTTTTGGGTTGGAGTGGAGTTCTTTTTGCTAGCAAGAGGTCTGCAGCACTCTGACCACTGCAGCTCTAAAAACAGTTTAAGTTGTATTTAATAAACCAAATTGAAGTACAAAAGTGGACATTAAAGTGGACATTTGAGTGGCACTCAAGTATAGAGTCCTTGGTGCTGAGTGCTTCTGTTTAAAGGGCAACTAAACAAGATATTTGATAAAATTAAAGTGTTATATTCAGAAAACAGGCGTATAGTAGAATCCCCTACCTTTTATGTGCTGAGCTACTTTTAATCCAAAATAGCATTTTTATATAGTTTTGTCATGTTTGAAGATAAATAAATAGACTGAGCTTTCAAATTCCACACTTCAGTAGTATCCTAAGATGGCTGCTATGTGGTAATGTTATGATGTCATCAGAGCAAAGAGTGCTCTGGAGTGATAATGGTTTTATTTATTTAATTTATTTCCGTACTTGGAAAACTATTTGAGCTCAGAGCTCTTTACATAGGTCCAAGTCAGGACATTTCAGTACAACAGATGAAATTATACAAAGAATTGCAGAAATACAAAGGTAAACAAACAGGATAATATATCAAACACCTTACAGGTCACAGGAAAACAGACAATGTACAGTGCCCAATTAAGAAACCAGTCAGTTGTCAGCAAACAAGAGGTTGTTTGGATCATTGCTAAGTGCTGAAGAAAAAAAGAAAAAAGGGGATGAAGGGGAGGAGCCCAAGTGCAATGTGCAAAAGGAGAGCATAATATCAGTATAGCAGTAGGGATTGGAGGGAGGTGACTAGACTGGAGGCAGAGGGAGAGGGTGTTAGATATGTGGGGGGAGCATGATGGCCTACTCCAGGGAGAGAGGGAAGGGTTGAGGGGTCAGGGGATGGAAGTAGTGATGGGGGGTGGAAAGGTGGTGCTAGTGATGGCAGGTACATCGAGATTTGTGTATCATAAGGAGCTTCAAGTTCATTTTGAAAGTACCCAGTATGGGAAGGCATGCAATGTTCTCCTGGAGAGAGCTGAACCATAGTGGTGCATTGTAAGCAAAGGACCTTTGTCCTTGAGATGGTCAACATTTTGGAGTTAGGAAGGATGGGTGTTTGGAGTTATGGGTATGCCGTGGATTATTGCTGGGAACCAGAAGTTGTTGGACCCCTAGCAGTAGTTTACCAAGGCAGATCTGTTTGGCCGGAAGGCAGGATTGATATTTTAGTTGGTCATTGAGCATGAGCCAGTGTGCCCTGACATAGAGATCACAGGTGTGAGTCAGTCAGCATGCACCTAAGGTGAGCCGGCAGGCTTTGCTGAGTGCAGTTTTTATGCACTGGAGAGCAGTATCTGTGGCAGAACCATATATAGGCAGCCTGTAGTCCACCAGGGAACCCACAGAACTGTGAATAGCTATGTTGAGGGCTTCATGGAAGAGGCTATGCGTGTGATGATAAAGTAGCCCTATGCGCTTGTTGATAGCTTTGACTGTGTTGTCAATGTGGAGAGTATAAGAGAGTGAATATTTGTATAGGGGCTTGTTATGTATCAAATCAAATCAAACCAAATTTTATTTGTAGAAGGTGCCTTTCCATTGATCAAAGTGTCTGCACATAAAATCAACAACTCAAAAATTAAATATAATACATAAACCACCAATAAATTAAAATCCAGTAAAACTACAGATCATAAAAAAGATGACAGTCCATTCTACTTAGACATTAACATTCTTCTAGAAATGCCAGGCCAAAAAGGTAGGTCTTTAACTTTGTTTTAAAACTTTGTAGAGTGGAATAAAAACTTTTAAATTACGTGTTTGGTGCAAATTCTTTACAGTGCATATGTGATACCATCTTCACATATGCAAAGTAAAGAATTTTCCCCAAAGATATTGTCTGAAAGTTTTAATTCAACTCTGCACAACAAGCCCCGATACAGATAAAATCATCACTCTGGAGTGCTTCGCTCCAATGACATCATGTTACTGCATAGCCGCCATCTTAGGGTGCTACTGAAGCATGGAGTTTGAAAGTTCTGCTGTTTTGTTTACTTATTTTCAAACATGACTAAACTATATAAAACCACAATTTTGGACTAAAAGAAGCTCAGCATATAAAAGACAGGGGATTCTATTACATCCCTATGTTTTCTAATTTCAGCACTTTCATTCTATCAAATACTTTGTTTTGTTTTCTTTTAATGGAGATAGGAAATTATTTTTACATAGTTAACTGCCCTACCATCTTCCTTTCCATGCAAGTTATGTATTCTGATATGCTGTGATGATTTTTTTATAAATAAATAATGCAGCTGTGGGGTGCCCTCAGATCTACACTGAGTTCCACTCTCCTCACCTGTTACTACTCTTGTTTTTCATATCTCTAAGACATTCATGACACCAGAAACTCCCATTCCATGCTATTCATCTGAATGGCCTGGAAAGGTGTTTGTGATGTCATAGAATTTTCAAGCAGTATGAAAACAGAGAGCTGCAACTGCTGAGCAGAGAAGGATTCAGGGTAGTTACAAAAGTGACAAAATTATATTGCTAGTTTAACAAAAAAGGTCAAAAACATATCAGAATACTGGGTAGCCAATAAACAATCAGCTAGAGGTCATCTAGCGGTGTAACAACTGTTTCCTATCACCTTTAACACAAATTTGCCAAAAAAAAAAAAAAAAAGCAGAACACACCATTCAGGCACAGAAAATGTTCCCTTGGAAATTGTTCACACTACCTTCACTGCTAACATAGAACAACAGGACAAACTTAGGAATTGTATTCAGAGCAACAGGATCTCTGAGTCTCTACCAAATCCTCTTGTAATCAGTATGGCAATAGGATTTGTATTTCTCAATTGCTCCAAACTACAAAAGGCATTCCTTTTCCACTCTGAATTGCTCTGCTTTACTTGGAAAAGGTATACCCAAAGCTGGAAGGGTATGTCTCATATTGTATGCTCAAACTTAAAGGCAGAGATACCATACTCTATTAAGGTAGTCAATCAGAATTAAGTTTTGTACACATAAAGGCTCTAATCTTCAGTGTTCAGAGCTATTCTCCATGAGTCTGAAGATGTGCCCCACATTGAGGGCCAGTGTCCCTCATATTCTTATATTTTGAATGTCAGTATACTGCCTTTTGGTGACAAAGTGTTAATGAGATATAAGGTGATGTGCCCTACAGGTGATGGGGTTAATTCCAACCTCCATGTATCCAGTCCCTCTTTCTTCCTAGTCACACTGCTCATTACATTCCCCAGACAGCACTGCAGGCTGATGGAGGATTTACCTTGGAATGACAAGTTATAGGCCCTTAGCTGCCCTGTACACAACTCTTCCCAAAGGATTGCATTAGTCAATGACATACATGCATCCCCACATATATCCCACCCAACATGTCTGCTCATCCTAAAAACAGTGCTTTGGTGCATGCATGATACAAAAATAAACCCTAATAAAATAAAGGATTTGAAAGGCCGAAACTGGCATTCATGGGGTGCATATTTCCCCATGAATAGAAATAGAGGAGGCAGAACTTCATGCGGTGGGACTGGTTCCTCTAGGCTAGTAAAATTGAAATGTTTAAAGATTAATGTTATTGTTGGGGAAAAGCATTGTAAAAAATGCAGGGGCGGATTACACAGCATGAACGGTATTAAATATACCAAATGCCCCATGTCTCTAAGTGAGCTCCAGGAACTAACTCTCATGTTCTTTACTCCAACTTTCTGTTACCCGTTACCATAGCCCCTTGTCATAGCCTATTTACATAACCCTGCCCCTGCCACTCATAGGGGCATGGTTGTCATTGGGAACCAACTGCCGTGCTTGCATCCCGGCTGGTTAGTTCTGGTTGCTGTAGCATTAGGCTAGCAGGAAGAGCTCAGGCCTGGTACTAGAGGTGGTAATGGTCAGAGCAACAAGCCCTGCTGCACATCAAACTCAGGAGCCCAATTCCATCTGGAAAACAGGTTATTGTTATCCATGTCATTTCATTCATGAAATGGGTGGGGGGGGGATTAATGGCATTTGGATGAGAGAAAAGTGATTACAGCCATACCTCTCAACTGTCCCTGATTTTCAGGGAAGTCCCTGATTCTGTCTCAAAATTTTACTCTGTCCCTCCTAAAAATTGTGTTTCCATGACCAAACAGTGGGGGTTGTAAGCACAAAATAATGTCAAACATTAAAGTTACAGACTTGTTCTTCCTTAGAAAATGCATTTTACACTAAGCCCTTTATTCTACCAGCTTTCTGAGAGGATAACACCAATTTTGAGAATGCGTCCCTGATTTTGGTTCTTTGTCCCTGATTTTTTTGAGCCTTGTCCCTGATTTATGAGGCAGAAGGTTGAGAGGTATGTTAGAGCCAGAAGTGAAACAAACAACAGCTTCTGTTAAAAAGGAATGGTTGGCGGATCTAACATTGGTGAGTGGTTTGGAATTGTTGTTTTCCCTGATATGGTTAGTGGATTTCTGTTTGAAACCTCTATAGTTCAAGTGAAACTGAAGGAAACCTAAACATGCATGTGTTTTTTAGCCTAAAGTTGCAACTGCTGTTGCTTGCAAAGCAATTTTATTTTGATTAGCAACTTATGTGGGCAAAACATTTTAAATCTGTCTCAAGCTCAGATTAATGGATAAGAAGACTAGCAGCTGAAAAACAGTCTGTAAGTTATTTATATATCCTAACAATCTGTGTCTTTAAGGCTGGGATTCATCTAGGTTCTTGGCATTGCCTTTTCGTTAATTAAATTTTTTTAAGCCTTTGGCTGTAAAAAATAAAGATAATTAAATAACTGAGGCTAATTTTTTCCCGGCATGGTGCTTCAAGACACGGTTTTAAATGTACCTTTAGACAAGAACTTACACCCCCTGCCAGTGCTGTCACTAGTACTTTTTTCTCTTCTAGTAGACCGGAAGGCAGAGCAAGGCCTTTTGGGCTATAGTATCAAAAACATGATGCACCGTGGAAGGCTTGAAGCAGGGAATTTCTTGCTGGCATGTAACTGAACTTTTAGATTATTGCAGTATTTCAGTATTTCTGCCAGTTGATGCCTGGGCTTTTTATTCCTTGGATAATGTATTTCAGTGGGTCCCACTAACTCATGAGTAGTGATTTTAAGAGCAGTACGCTATTGTCACTTCTGGAGATGGGTGAGTCTCTTCACATACTCTGGGTGGAAGAATTGTGTTTTATAAGATAACATCAAAATACTGTAATTTTTCCATTCCTTCTGCCAGGCTCCATACTTTAATATGCAAAAATACAAAAACAGTAAGCCAACATTACAAGGTGGAGCATTGTTTACCAGACCATGCAGTGTATTGTAGGACTGTGCTATATGATCTGGAGTTTTAAGTTGTTGAATTCTGATCCTGAAAAGCTGAATGCTAGTACAGTAAGTGGTAGTTTGCTCGAGGAAAAGGGGTTTCCAAATTACATTCCAGTTGAGGCTGATATTTCAGAAAGCACACAGAATAGAAAGTTTTCTGATAATAATCAGTCATGAGATGCCAGAAGGAGACCTGCAATTTGTTTATACTGGCCCAGATATTCAGAGCAGTTGCACATGGCCCTACGTGAGTTGCACCGGTGCAAGTGCCGAATTGCACCAAGGATCCATAGTCAGCAGGAGCCATTGCATAGCACAGAATCCATTGCACCAATGTGCAACTATAATGTATGCAGGTGCGAGTGCAGGGGGCATTCCCATGAATACCCAGAGCAGTGGCATATTCAACCGTGAAACCATGGTGCAAATGTGGAGCAAATCGAAGTTGCTCCAAGCAGACATGTTCCTATAAATACAGGGCACAAACACACAGACAGCAGATGTGCCAGGGGTGAGAGTGACAGGGAGAGATAGAGAGAGACAGACAGACAGACAAACAGACAAATGACCACACACAGAGGGACAGGGACAGAGAGTTGGTCTGGGAGAGGGAGATTGGGGCAAAGAGAGAGAGAGAGACACACACACACACAGACAACCAGTGCACCAGGGTGGCACACAGCCAGCAGTCAACAGCCCAGGGGGACAGTGGACAGCAAGAGCCATGGATAGTGCACCCTTCCTTATGAAGGCAGTAATGAGGGGTGTGAGGGGGCAGGAGGAACAGCGGCCTAGGAAGGTCCCGTCGGTGGTATGCCTGACACAGGTAGTACTGTGCCTGCATAACCTTTGAGAACTACAGCGACACTGAGATCATGGGCTGGTACTGCCTGAACAGGGCCATTCTGAGGCAGCTCTGCAAGATGTGCAGTGAGGAGATGCAGGCACCCACCAGATGGAGCCACACCATGTCCGTGGAGACAAAGGTGACTGCCGTCATGTGCCTGCTTGCCATGGGCACCTTCCAAACACCAACAGGGGACACCACAGGCATCACACAGTTGGCCATGTCTTGCCTCCTCACACAGTTCCTCAGTGCTCTGCTGCTTGCTTTGGAATTCATCTGTTTCCCCAGCATACAGGTGGAGCGTAGAGCAGCAATGCAGGACTTCCACAGGGTGGCACACACACCTGGCATGTTTGTGGCCATTGACTGCACCCACATGGGCATGCCACCTGGCCCCGAGGGTGTGACATACATACACACTTGCATACTGTGTGACCCTGAAAAAGTCACTTAACTTCCTTGTGCTCCCAGGTCGCACCTGGAAACAAGCTTCAGCCTAGTGTGCCTTTCGTGGTTAAATAATTTCCCCTTTCCCCTTTCCCTATACATAAACAGGAAGGGGAGCCCGCGTGTCAACTGCCAGGTGGTGTGCGATACCATGGGGCACATCACTAATATCTGCACCACACATTCTGGGAGTCCACACACCGCTTTCATATGGCACAGCTCTGCACTGTGCCACAGATTAGAATGTGGGAAAATTCCCATTGGCCACCTAGTGGATGAATATGGCACAGGCAAGGTGCAATGGGCAGAGCAGACCTGGGGATAGGGGGTGGTAGGGTGTGCATGGTGGCGGGGGTGCTAGAGACAGGCAAGAGGTGCATCACAGCATAGCAGAGGACTAACAGTGTCATTCTCCACAAAGGTGACAGCACATACCCACTGAAACCCTGGCTGCTCACCTCCTACCAGGTAGATGGTGTGGTTCACATGCATGGGTCACAAAGAAGGTACAGCACACATGCAGGGACATACATGGCAAGGAGCATGCACACACAGAGGCATGATGCAGGGGTAGGGGAATCAGGGGCACACAACTACACACAGCAACACACAAACACACACACACACACACACACACACACACACACACACACACACACACACATATGCACCTACCCATACAGGCGTTGGAATGTGTTGTGGATCAGACGCATTGCACCGGTGCACAGGCACAACCGGTGCTAGACTGCCCTCATCATGCCCACACCACACAGTCCAGCAGCTGGGCAAGCACACACACACAGTCAGCGTGCAGCAGACACACAGGCATGCCACCAGTGGAATGGCACACACACACCGCGCCTGTGCGGACAGGGCAGCAGCTGCAGACTGCAGTCGGTTTGGCCCACAGATCAGATCTGCTGCATGGTACCATGGAGGTGGACACGCTGGGGCCGATCGGCAGCCATAGGCTGCACATCAGCCGGGGGGGTGCAACAGCACCCCAGGGGTGGCAGTGCGGGACCATGACTGTGTCTTTGCAGGGGTGTTCAGGCACCCAAACAGGCCAGCCCCGGGCATGCCTGTGATGCCTACATCAGAGCCCGGCATTGACTGTATTGGGTCACCCTATGCTGGGTTCGTGGGGTGGACCACGCACTGCGGGGGGTCACCTGTGCACGGCCATGCCCTGTGGCAACCAGCAACACAAAGCCATCCGTGATCGCACTGACAATACGATCCAAGGATGCAGTCGTGGTCTTCTGCATGCGTTGCACCCTGCCAGGATCTGCACAGAGCCCCTTTCCTGCTGCTCAGCTAACTGGCACACCTTCACATGCAATGGATGTACCCCAGCCGCAAGCAGCACCTGTTGCTGAATGGACCCCCTCAGCAGCCGGGTGTGCTCATCCAGATGGTCGAATGTTCTGGTGCTCCCAGGAGGGATGCCGTTCCTCTTGTGGTGAATGGCCATGCTGCACAGGCCCCTCTCCAGTGGATGCTGCACAGTGGGGTCTGCAGGGGAAATGGAAACAGCAGGTGCACTAGCAGCGGACCCTGTGGCTGGCTGCCCGGTGGCACCTGCAGCCTGCTGTCGTCACTGTCCAGCTGCTGTACACTGCCCTGCACCTGTGCAGCCACACTACCACCACCTCAGGACACAGCCATGGCACTGCACACCGCTGCACCAGCAGAGGTGGCAGGCAGCTGTTCCACCACTGGCAGAGGGCTGGGCTCAGTGCCTGTTTCTGAAGCCAGCAGGGGTGCCACACCCACAATTTTGCCTATGGTATCCTGTGAGTAGTCCTCATCAGAGTCAGACCCTGCCCTGAGCTGTGTCTTCGCACACAGGACACCAAGGCTGGCATCCTGCTGGATCACATCCTGGGCCTCGTCTGACCCTAGGTCCAGGACATCCACATGCACTGTGGTGCTGAGCTGCAGCCTGTCAGGCCCCAGATGCACATGGATGTGGAAGACTGGTCCTCCAGGGCCATGCCGGTGTCCACGGGTGCTGCTGCTTCCAGTGCCTCATCCTCTGCAAGGAGGTGTTCTGGTGCTGCAAGTGAAAAATGGTGTGTCAGTGATGCAATGCCCACATGTGCCCCCCGTACACTGCCACTGCATGTGTTCTGCAGCATGACATGCACATGGGTGTGCACACATGCACATGTCATGCATGATGGCCACATGCATGCCAGCATGCCCATGTATGCACCCTCCCGGGCCACCAGCTGTGTGTGTCTGACATACATACCATGCAGTGATGGGCTGCCACCCATCTGGAAGTCTCCTCTAGGCACACCCTCCACTGTTGTGCAGCACATTGTCACTGCCATTAACTCCTCTTGCGGTGTCAGTGTGGGTGCATCCACTGGCCTTCCTCTGGTGACAATATGGGACACCCTGATGGCTGCCACCTTCTCCTCAATCTGCCACCTGTCTGTAGCAACACTTTTTTGGCACTCCTGGGGCCAACCACTGGTGGCTGTCATGCTGGATTACATAGGTCACCACCTCCTCAGATGCACCTGCCCTTTCCTGTGGTGTGACCGTGGCACCACTCAACAGGGCCTCCCTGTCCAGGTAGGCCTCAAACAGGGCATCAGTCTCAGCCTTCGTGAAGCTGGGCCTGTGCTTCTGAGTAGGCCCCCGCTCCTCACCCTCCTCATGTGCAAGCATGTTGCTTCATGTGGCCATGGACAGCACAGTGTGTCAGTGGCAGCATCTCCCTGGTCCATCACACCCTGCAGTGCTGTCTGCTCCCAGTGTGCTGCAGGCATCCACCACTCACCTTATCAAGGTTGCAATACTGGTCCATAGCCTGTGCTGTTCTGTGGAGCTTATGTAGCGCAACGTATACAAATGAGGTCGACCGCAACAGTAACGATATGCTAATGTACCCCACTGTGACATGCATTGGCTGATGAGCTCATTTGCATGTGGCATCTGAATATCGTGATATTGCACCATGCACAAAGGGATTGAGCCAGAGTAAGTCACTGCGCACTACGCATGCATGCACGGTGTGAAGATCTGCAGTGCGCATGCATGTCTCGCTATCATGGGGTCAATTGTGCACTGCATGCAGACAGTGTGATGCAGTGGCATTGCACATGCTGTGCATGGCCAGCTATGTCATGGTCACACATGGGGTACCGTGCCCTATCATGCACGTGTGCACTGCACAATGGTGGGTAACCTCTGACCTCTGGGTCAAACCTCCATGGCCCCACAATCCCATGTAGCCATGCCCACTCTGTGCATCTCTGGCACAGCACAATGGGTGGGCACTGTGCATTTTCCTGTGCATCACACATCAGGCACATGTTGCGGCCACGTGCGCCTCCTCCAGCCATGTTTGCCGCTGAACACGCTACAGTAAAATGGTGCAAGGAAGAGGTCAACATGCCCCTAACTGGTCAAAGGTAGACCTGGCCAACCTTGTGGTCTGTGTGGAGCCCACACCCCCCAGCTGTTTGGGCAGGTGCCCCTGCAGCAGGCCAGGGGCACTGTGTGGCAGGGGATTTCTGCCAGCCTGGACTGCAGGACTGAGGTGCCCAGGACCGGTGAGCAATGCAGGCACCACTACGGTGACCTCATCAGGTGGGACCCAGAAAGGCTGAGGAGGCTTCAGGCACACGCCAGGCATGGGGCTGTGCCACAGCCAGGTAAGTCATCCCATGTTGCATGTCTGCCCTGGTGCTGTACTATGGTGTTGGCTTGGCTGCCTGTCATGCCCTACAGAGGGTTACACTGTCATCATGCACATCACAGAGTGGCATTGCCAGCTTCCACTTGTGTTGCGATGCAGCCATGCAGGCATGTGGGATGTGTCGGGCAGGGGCATAACCTGTGCACAGGGGTCAGAGAGGCAGCTGCTGTGGTCAGTTACTGATGTGCATCTGTTGTCTTTCCATTCCCAGGACTGGAGGACCACAGGTGGGCCAGGACTGCAGCAGCACAGCACGGAGCGGTGCACCATGACAGGGGTGGATTGGCACCAGCAGGGCCACAGGGGACAGGTAAGTACTGTCATGGTCCTTTGAACTGTACATGTGGGGTGGTGGTGGGGGAGTGGGTGCAGGCATGGCCTCCTGTGCCATGTGCCCTTGCAGCTGTGTGTGTCGCACTGTGTGTGGTGCATGCCACTGTGACACGTCTATTGGATACGTGTGCCAGCTGTTGGTGGAGTGGGCACGCACCCGGCTGCCACTGTTGTTGTTGAAGTGCAGGGTTTTATTTAACTCTAAAAATTGATTAGTATTTTGCTCATAAAAGTTCTAAAACATTGTGAAAATGCATAGCACTTGCCTCACTGTGTTTAACAAACGTAACACTTCTAGAAAACCTATATAAATATCTTCTGTATAGTTAGTATTGTCCCAAGAAAAAACTGCTAATCAATTATTTAAAACCCTGTGGTGCTGCTGGTGTACTGTGCCATGTGACTGTCATTGCGCAGTCATGTGGCCATTGTGTGGCAGGGACCACCTCTGTGCAATGTCGTGGTGCACCAAGTTGCTGGTCAGTGTTGGCCCCCCCCCCCGTGGGTGGCTGTTATAGGCCCTCCAGGGATGTGTGTTCCCACTGCCCATTGCGCACTGTGGGTGGGCATGGTTCCTCGGGCCATTGCACTGATCACCTGTCCTGTCCCTTCTTATAGGTGTCCTGCAGCCAGTGCGCAGACCCCTGAGGAGGATGCTGAGCTGCCTAGTGCTGGAGAATCCCTTAGTGGTATCCTCAATACTGGAGGTGGTGGTGGTGATGAGGAGAATGATGGCAAGTGGAGAGGCAGGAGCGGCAGGCAGAATGCCAGGTCGGCCAGATGGGGCCATTGCTGAGGCTGCACCAATTTTCCCCTGTCTCCCCTGTTTAACCATCCCCTACAGTCCCCCCTCCCACTGTACAGTCCCTGTTCCCTGTCCCCTACCCTCATTGTGCATACCTTTTCCCAGACCCTGTTTTTCTGTAATTAGTTAACTTAAATATATAGTTTTCTGACTTACCTGCCTCTGTCTGTGTCCACTTTGCAGGTGGAGTGAGGAACCATGCTGCAGTGGCCCAGTGTCTGTCCATTTGGTGTGCATGAGAAGGGGCACATGTTGTGCTTCTGTGGCTCACTGCTGTGTGCTGTGGTGTATTCCACTGTGGTGGTGTCCATCCTCTGGGTTGGTGGCTGTGCCTTGGGGTGCCCATGGGGCAGCTGTCAGGGGTGTGTGTGGTGGGTGTGTGAATGATGGTGGCACACAGCCATAGTCTTTGGTCGAGTACTATCCACACACTGTGTTGGGGTCTTCTGCTTGGTATTGTGCGGCCTGTCCCATGTAGTCTGCCACACTGTCTGCCACCCAGCACATTCAGTGCCTACTGTGTGGACTTCCTGTGTGCCTGTGTGGTGTGTGTGTGCTTGGCTGCATAGTCCTGGGTGTGGCCTACTATGGTCTGGGGGGCACGGCCAGCAGTCTACCAGGTGGGATCTCCTTTGGTGGCCCCCCATTGGCTGTTGGTACCTCCTGTCACCTGCTATCTATGCCACTGTTGTGTTCTGGGGTCCCGTGTCTGGGTGCCTGTGTGTGCCCTGCTGTGCCCTGCTGGTGATGGCCTCCCATTGCCTGTCACTGTGCTTCCATGGCTGTGTCCCTGGGTCTGTTCTCCGTGCCCTGCCTCCTTCTGTCACTGTGCTGCTCTTCTCCAGGGTTGTGCTGGAGCATCTCTGTTTGCACAATGGCCCAACTCTGTTTGCGCCATAGCGCAACTCTGTTTGCTCCATGGCGCATCTCTGCCATATTCAGCCGGGTTGCGCTGAATCAGTTTGGCCTGTGCAACCTCTGAATATGGCTCCAGTTGCATCATGGCGCATTGTATTTGAGCTGTGCCGGACTTGCACCGGGCATTGGTGCATTTCTGAATATCTGGGCCACTGTATTTAAATTGACGTAAAGGAGAAAATGTGATTAAAATATTTGTGGCAAACCTCTCATTTGGGGACATAGCTGAGATTTGCTTACATTGATACGTAGACAGTAATGACAGAAAAAGACCAAAGGTCCATCTAGCCTGCCTGGAGTAGATATAAAAGAAAAAATGTTATTACATAGAAACAAAGAATCATAGAAATTAATGGCAGAAGGGCGCCACAAGATTGATCTAGTCTGCCCGACATGGATAACAACCCCCTTCCATCCTTTCTGTGAAATTATACCTTTGTGCCTGTTCCAGGTGTTTTTGAACCAGTTTACCATTTTAGCCTACACGGCTTCCCAGGGCAGACAATTCCATGGGTCATCCACCCTCTCAGTGAACTTCCTAATATTACTCCTGAATCACCCATCCTTGAGCCTCATATTGTGTCCTCTAATTCTGGAGCTTTTCTTCTCATGAAGGAGCATCTGTACCCCTACCTTATTTATACCTTTGATATTCTTGAATGTCCCAATCAGGTCCTCCTCTCCCTCCTCTGCTACAGGGAGTACATGTTGAGCTTCCTCATCCTATCCGCATATGTCTTTTGTTGCAGGTCCTAAATCATATTGGTGGCTCTCCTCTGCACCATCTCAATCTTATGGATGTCTTTCCTACAATTTGGCCTCAGAACTGTATGACGTATTCCAGGTGAGGGTGCATCAGCATCCTGTAAAGTGGCAGCACATGGAAACATAGAAACATAGAAACATAACATAACATAGAAACATAGAATTTGATGGCAGATAAGGACTGCTTGGCCCACCCAGTCTGCCCATTTCCCTACCTATTGGATAAGCTGCAGATCCTAGTTAACCAGCAGCCTACTTCTTTCTACCCCCACCCCCTAGAATTGCCTTATGACTGTCCCATGCATGCTTGCATTCAACCACTGTTTTGGACTCCATAACCTCCTCCGGAAGCCCGTTCCATGCATCCACAACCCTCTCTGTTAAAAAATACTTCCTCACATTATCTCTGAGCAGCCCCCCCCATCTTCAAATTGTGTCCCTTGTTCTTGCACACCTCTTGTTTTGAAAGATGCTACCCTCTTGGACTTTGTTGATTCCTTGATGTACTTGAAAGTTTCTATTATGTCCCCTCTCCCTCCTTTCCTCGAGGGTATATATTAAGCTCCTTTAGTCTCTTTTCATATGTCTTCCGGTGCAGACCCTGCACCATTTTAGTTGGCCTCCTCTGGACAGCTTCCATTCTGTCTATGTCCTTGTGGAGATCGGGTCTCCAGAACTGCACACAGTACTCCAGATGGGGTCTCACCAGCTATCTGTACAGAGAGATAACAACTTCCTGTTTTCTACTGGTGATGCCTCTACCTATGCATCCCAGTATCCCCCAGCCCTCCTTACTGCCCTCTCACATTGCTTGCCCACATTTAAGTCATCTGATATGACTACCCCCAGGTCCTTTTCCATTTTTGTTGTTGTTAGTATCTCACCCTCCCATTGTGTACTCTTCCCCTGGGTTTTTGTTTCCCAGGTGCATTACCTTGCACTTCTTAGCACTGAATCTAAGCTGCCATACATTTGACCATTCCTCTAACCTTGCCAAGTTACCTTGCCAAATCCCTTCTCATCCTTTCCACCCCACCTTGTTCATCAACTCTGTTGCAGATCTTTGTGTCATCTGCAAAGAGATATACATTTCCTTCCAGTCCCTCTGCAATGTCGCTTATAAAGACATTGAAGAGGATCAGTCCTAATACTGAACCCTGTGGTACCCCACTAGTAACCCTCCTTTCTTCAGAGTGGACTCCATTTACTATTACCCTCTGTCTCCCTTCTGCAACTTGTGATTCTCCTTCCTATGCGGCCCAACTTACCACTGACCTTTAGCACAATCTTTTCACACTGCTTCCACACCTTTAAGTCATCTGATATAATGAGTCCTAGGTCTCACTCCTGGTTGATGCATGCCAGCTGCTGCTTTCAAGGTAGTATCCCACCTTGGGGTTTCTCATACCTAAGTGCATGACCATGTACTTTTTGGAAAAGCCATTTCCTAATGTATCCTGGAACCACAGGGAGCTTAATTGACTTGCTCAAGGTCACACAGTGTGCAAGTGGCAGTTGTGGGGTTTAAACCCAGGTCTGCTGAATCTCTAGGTTTACAGCCTGGTGATATAACCTCCACACTATACTCTCTCCTAAAATATTTGCAGCAAACCTCTGATTTGGAGACATAGTTGAGATTTGTTTACATAGATACATAGACAGTGATAGCTAGCCTGCATGGAGTTCCTGATCTGCCCTGGGACCTATTGTCCATAACATCATTGTTCTGCTGCTCTGCCATGAAAGGGGTGATAAGGATGCTTCACTGAGTTGTGTTGGACTGTTACATGTTGCAGCTTTACCATCTAAGCTACTGCAGTTATGCTGGCATTGAAGTCGTAGTGTGCCAAGATCACAAATTTAGAGGTAGTCTGTGAACTTCATGAACATTTATTTATCAAACAAATGATATAAGGTCTCTGGACCCCAACTAACTGATCCTGGGGTCCAAGAGCACCTGGAGAGCTCCTGATGCACTGCTTTCACACTGAGAAAATAGATGCACACCAATGCACGTGTGCAGACTGCCAGCTTGCACATTCTCAGTGAGGTTACAAGTGGTTCTGCATCACAGCACCTCCATCCCCTCTTTTTAAGGAGAAATGTTATGTGTGACCGGATGGAGACTGAAGCAGCATCAGGGACTTAGACCAAAGTGGTGGTGAGGAAACAATGCAAATGGGATCTCCAGGTAACAGAAAAATAGTGTTGCTGAGTGCTTCAGACCATGGAGACTACTGTGAAGCAACCCATAAATTGTTGTTGGGTGGAGTGGAGTCTTTTTTTTGCTTGCAAAAGGTCTGCAGAGCTCCACCCACTGCAGCCCTAAAAAGGGGGTGCCCCTTTAAGGGCAGCCTGGATTGCCAGGGGTTTCCTCAGGAAGGGGGAAGGCAGATGATTAATAAGAGAAGGGAAGGGGGAGAGGATGGGGAGGGAGACAGAGAGATTCCCTTGGCTAGTGAGGGGTGGGGGAGAAGATGATTGGCCAGCAGAAAGGGATGGGTGAGGGCTTAAGGAGGGTATACATGTGAAGGTTTGGAGGACAGATACCTTCTTTCGCTGTTTTTATTAATTATAACACTAGCACATCAATTGGCTAATCAGCTGGATCTTGAGGACATGTGGAGATTTAGTAGCAGGTATAAAGTATCAGCAGGTATCAGTAGTACAAAAGAGATTCTGCAGGTTTCAAGCTAGATGGAATGGTTCTTAATTAGAGAGGTTTAAAAGCTATATGCAGATTGTATGCTATTTTGTGATAGTTTTGAGTCAGAACAGTTTAAATTATATGCTGGTTTTGTGATACTTTGGGGTCAGAGCTGGTTTTGCAGCAGTTTTGGGGAAGAACATTTAAAATTGTAGTGTTTGATGGTTTAAGCTAAGGTCAGTTAAAAAGGCTGGTCAAGGAAAATTGTGGTGAGGTGTGGCCAGCATGGGCTGGAGAGCATAGGCTGCACACAGTTTGTTGTTTATGAAGTCATAATGGAGGTATAAAATGTGCAGGAAGTTTGCTTAATACTAGTTCTGAGTGTTTGAAATGTTATCATTGACTGAGAAGAAAAAATTGGCCTAAGCAGCCCATGAGAGATGTGGGGAGAGTTTAGAGAGCAGGGCAGTTTTGCAATAAAACTCAGTGGGATAAGCCCTTACTTGTTTCCTTTAGTGTCTGGTGTGGGGAGTGTATAAGAAGGAAAGCCAGGTGAGTGAAAATGGTCTTTGCCTGGGTGGGACCTGGGAGGGAGCAAAGTGCTAGCAAGAAAGACAACCAATAGGAGTTGCCAGGAGTCTACAGGGGGGGAAGTGGGGCAGCAGCGGAGGATGACCGCAGTCTCAGCTGCATCTAATAGAAAGTAAGGATTTGATTTGATTTAAAAAAAAGAAGAAGAGTTAAACAACTGGGAAGAGCCTGCAACGTTTCTATTTATACAGAAACTTATCCAATGATGTGGAATTGCAACAGGTGCCAGCCCACAATTTGAACCTCAGGGGACAGTATCTGATGTCACCAGGGGCTGTCATCTTTGGAAGATGGAACAAGAAGGTGGAGGTGGCAGCCACCCATGTTTTTGATACAAGCAGGTCAGATTGCTGAGTCCGAGGGCTGCATTTGCTTGCCATGGGTGAGCAGGAGCAAAAGTATTGGTAAAGATGCTAGGGGATCAGATAGCTAAAGTGGGGAACAGAGGCACGGGGTGGGGGATGGTTGAAGCATGAACAGTGGCCATTTTAAAAGGAGCTACTTGGCTAGGGAGTGGACCACTAGATGGCAGCCATGGATGGCGGGAAGGGGACTGCAAAGAATAAAATGGAGGAAGGGGAATTTGGAGGGAAAAGACAGGGACCAGGGCAGCCCAAGAAATGGAAAGTGGAGGGAGCAGAAGAATATGGATATCATGGGGATGCACAGGAAAAAACAGGAGGTGGATACTAGGTGCAGAGGTTCAACTCCAGTTTTTCATCTGGCAAGGAGGAGTTGCCAACCCAATGTTTCTTTCTTTGGTTGATGAAAACTTTACTATGGTATATAGCACTTTTAGGATTGAAGGCAGTTGACACAGTAGTTGTCTCTTTCAAATATGCCAGATTACCACTACCTCATAGGTTGCGAAGAAAGCACAGCAGTTGGACCACAGTGGGCTCAGGGAGGGTGAGGAGGGTGGAACAGAGGCACACCCAGTCAATTGTTCCACTCCACAATCCATACACCCTTCTGGGGGAGCATAGCTCCCCTATGGGTGTACCCGCAGAGAAGACTGATGATAACTGTCACAAGGGAGGCCCACAGAAAGGAGGCAGAGGACACCAAAGGAAAGGAAGCAGCTCCTGGTGGGGACCCAATTATTAGGGGCATAGAACTGGAG
This sequence comes from Neoceratodus forsteri, assembly GCA_016271365.2. Taxonomy (NCBI): domain Eukaryota; kingdom Metazoa; phylum Chordata; order Ceratodontiformes; family Ceratodontidae; genus Neoceratodus; species Neoceratodus forsteri. Next base: position 841,238,056 of record CM057459.1, on the reverse strand, counting down.
GAGATGAGAAAAATGAGGTAAGGTGCCTGCCTGGTGCCATGGCTTGGAGGGACAGGAAGCGCATCCTCAGGATCACGAGAACAGCTGCAAGGGATTCCGAGCTGGATGTGTGTCCACCTAGGGACAAATGACTTGGCTCATCATGAGATTAGAGCAGTGCAGGAGGACATTGCAGAGTTGGGGAGGGACCTAAGACAAGTAGCACACACAGTATCCTTCTCAGAGGTGCTGCCTGTCAAAAGCATGGGGGATGTGAGGGTAATTGACACCATGCAGTTTAATGAATGGTTGAAAAAATGGTGCAGAGCACAGGGATTTGGCTTCATTGGGGACTGGGGTTCCACCTGGAGGGACACCAGCCTATACTGGCAGGATGGTCTGCATCTGTCCAGGAAGGGAACAAGTCTTTGAGCAATCGGTTTAAATGCTTCATTGGCAAGCTTTAAACTAGTCAAAGGGGAGGCACTGACAAGCAGCAGGAAAATCCCAGCCTCCCTACAAAACAGGGTACTAAATGAGAAAAGACAGAGGTAGAACGGTCAGTGGGGATGCTGCAATGGAAGGTAAAGCCATCAAAAATGGAGAGCAATGAGTACTAATGCCCGTAGTCTGGGTAACAAGCTTCCTGAATTAGTGGCCTTGATGGAGGAAGAACATCTGGATATCGTGGCAGTCACAGAAACATGGTACACACAAACCATGACTGGGACATAAACATACCAGGATACACTGTGTATGGGAGGGACAGGGAGGGTAAAAGAGGAGGAGGAGTTCTTTACATAAGGAAGGAATAAAAGCAACAGAACAAAAAGGTACACAGGAGGAGAAGAAGCACTGTGGGTAAATTTGGAGACAGGCAATGGCACCACAATACGCACAGGGTTGTATACAGACCTTTCTCAGGGGAGGAAATGGACAGGGAAATGATAGAAAGTATACTTAGAATGGCAGAAAAAGGGAGATATTGCTGATGGGTGATCTGAATATGCCAGATGTTAACTGGAGTGCAGTTGCAGCTGCCACTTGAAGAGTGGGGTTATTCTAGATGCCGTACAGGGGCATGCCTTAGACAACTAGTACTGGAGCCCACTCTGAGAGGGAGCAATATTAGACTTGATTCTCTCAAATGGAGATGGTGAGAGGATTACAGATGTAGAAGTGGGTAGCCATCTGGGAACTAGCGACCATCCAGAACAGTATGGTTCACAATAAACACAGCAATAGAGTCAAGCCATACAAAGACTAAAGTACTGGACTTTAGGAGGGCTGACTTTGCTAAAATAGGTGAGTGCTCTAGGAACGCACAGCAAATGGGCAGGAAGGAGGGTGGAAGAACAATGGGGAATAATAAAAACTGCCATCACAGAGGTAACGAGCCTTTGTGTGAAGCAAATAAACAAAACAAGACGATGTAAGAAACCACTATGGTTCTCAAAGGAAGTGGCAGTGAAGGTTCAAGAGAAAAAGAAAGCATTCAGGAAGTACAAGGAATCGCAGAAGAAGCAGGACAAAGAACTGTATCAGTTAAAGCAAAAGGAGGCTGGTAAGGCAGTCAGAACAGCAAAGGCCCAAACCGAGGAAAAGATAGCCAACTCAGTTAAGAAAGGGGATAAAACCTTTTATAGGTACATCAGGGAGTGAAGGAAGACCAAGGGAGGGATAGTGAGGCTTAATAAAGGGAGGAGGGTGGGCAGAGGGAGACTGTGAAAGGGCAGAGATACTAAACAAATATTTTTCTCAGTATTTACAAAGGAAGAGGGGAGGTACATAAAACAAACAGTAGTAACACTCTGGATACAGAAGTTGATACTGCCCATTTACAGAACAAAGGGTTCTGAAAGAACTCTTAAAACTGAAGGTGGACAAAGCAATGGGGCCTGATGGGATTCATCCCAGAATTTAAAAGAACTAAGGGTAGAACTAGTGACACCACTGACTACCTTTTAACAAATCATGGGAGGATGGGGTGGTACCTGAGGACTGGAGGAGGGCAGATGTGATTCCTTCACAAAGTGGGAGCAAGGCAGAAGCAGGAAACTATAGACCTGTTAGTTTCACCTCAGTGATAGGGAAAATGATGGAATCACTTCTAAAGGAAAGAATTGTCGAGTATCTAGAGGCCAGAGGGGCACAGGACCCTAGGCAGCATGGATTCACAGCGGGAAGGTCATGCCAGACGAATCTGATAGATTTCTTTGACTGGGTGACCAAAGTAGTAGATCAGGGAGGGCTGTGACATGGCTACCTAGACTTTAGCAAGGCATTTGACACAGTCCCACACAAAGATTAATATACAAGTTAGCCAGCCTGGGAGTGGGTCCCAAGATGACAGCCTGGTAAAGAACTGGCTGGAGAATAGGACACAGAGACTAATAGTAAATGGAGTCCACTCAGAAGAAAGGAGGGTTACTAGTGGGTACTGCAGGGTTCAGTATTAGGATCGGTCCTCTTCAATGTCTTTATAAGCTACATTGCAGAAGGACTGGAAGGAAAAGTATGTCTCTTTGACGATGACACTAAGATCTGCAACAGAGTTGATGCACAGGTGGGTGGAAAGGATGAGAAGGGATTTGGCAAGGTTAGAGGAATGGTCAAATGTATGGCAGCTTAGATTCAATGCTAAGAAGTGCAAGGTAATGCACCTGGGAAACAAAACCCAGGAAGAGTACACAATGGGGGTGATACTAACAACAACAAAAATGGAAAGGGACCTGGGGGTAGTCATATCAGATGACCTAAAGACGGGCAAGCAATGTGGAGAGGGCAGCAAGGAGGGTTGGGGGATACTGGGATGCATAGGAGAGGCATCACCAGTAGAAAACAGGAAGTTATTATCCTCTGTACAGACAGCTGGTGAGACCCCATCTGGAGTACTGTGTGCAGTTCTGGAGACCCAATCCATAAAGACATAGACAGGATGGAAGCTGTCCAGAGGAGCAACTAAAATGGTGCAGGGTCTGCACCGGAAGACATATGAAGAGAGACTTAAGGAGCTTAATATATAGCCTCGAGGAAAGAAGGGAGAGGGGGACATGATAGAAACGTCAAGTACCTCAAGGGAATAAACAAAGTCCAAGAGGGTAGCATCTTTCAAAAAAAGAGGTGTGCAAGAACAAGAGGGCACAATTTGAAGATAGAGGGCGGGCGCTCAGAGGTAATTTAAGGAAGTATTTTTTCACAGAGAGGGTTGTGGATGCATGGAACGGCCTTCCGGAGGAGGTTGTGGAGTCAAAATCAGTGGTGGAATTCAAGCATGCATGGGATAGTCATAAGGCAGTTCTGGGGGGTGGAGGTAGGAAGAAGTAGGCTGCTGGTTAACTAGGATCTGCAGCTTATCCAGTAGGTAGGGAAATGGGCAGACTGGGTGGGCCAAGCGGTCCTTATCTGCCATCAAATTCTATGTTTCTATGTTTCTATTATATCCCTATTTACACAATCAAAGTGGTTGTTTGTCAAGGAACATGGCACAGTTGTCCAAGTTCTTGATTACACGGTGGTACAGCTAACTAAAGTACAGTGAAAACGAGGTTTGCTAAGGCTCCTCTGGGGGTCAGAACCTTGCCACAGCTTTTGGTCAAAAGAAAGCAAAGCTTGTGGATAGCGAGTGTTGCTTTGCAGTATTTAAGTGGATGGTACAATACTGCAGAATAAAAAAAAACACAGAAAAGTGCTGGTAATACCATTTAGTTCACAAACAGAACTGTACTAGCCCTGCCCACTCCCATCCTTGACTCCAGGGCCCAGGCGCTTACACTGAAACTAACCCCTGACCCTTTAAAGGGACCCCTTTATCTGACTACTGCATACGTGCCCCCCAGGGACCAAACGCAGGCCATTGCCTCTCTTACAGAATACCTTACCTCTCTACCTCCTTCCGCTGATCAAATTCTGGTGGGTGACTTAAATGTCAACTGGCTCAGCCCTCCTCCTCCTCTACCCGAGACTCCTTTTCTGCAATAGACCTAACGCAACTAGTTACCCACCCTACCAGGACTAACCCCAAGAGAGGCTCCAGTATCTGCTTGATGTGGTACTCACCAACCGCCCTAATCGGATCCCCAATGTACAAGTCCTCCCAGACTCTCAGCGATCACTCCACCATTCTATTCCACTGGTCAACCTCAGTCCCCAAACCCATAGCACAGTCCACATGCCGCGAGCGTCTAATACCTGGTGGACTGATAAAACTTAGAACTTCTGTCCCAAATTGACTGGTCTCCTATACAGGCAACTCCTGACATCGACACAGCTCTCCTTCTTTACCCAAACTTTTAACAATGCCTGTGATATCTTTGCCCCAGTGTTGACCCGCCGTTCTAAAAGTAAGAATGCCCCCTGGTTACCCAGCTTTGATCCACCAGCTCAAACATAGGACAACTTATGGCACCGTGCCATTGAGACTGGCCGCCCAATGACAGGCGGTTATATGCTGCCGCCCAAACAAGTGCACTCGGGCCATCAGAAAGGCTGTCTGAGCACCATCGGTCCTCACTCACTGCCTCATGGGGAATCCCAGAACCTTCTGGGATAACATTAAACAGTTAAATGGGAGTGCACACTTCCCCACCCACCCAGATCAACATTAATGGTGTGATCTCCTCAGACCCAGCCCTCATAGCCAACCACCTCAACACCTCATTCACTGACCTTAGCCCTATCCTCCCTACAAATTTTTGACCCTCCCCCAGCACCTGTCAGAAATCTTTCTCCCTTATTTTCTCCTCCCGTGTTTCTGCCCAAGAACTTAGGCACCTTGTCACTGCCCTCAAGAGTAATAGTACAGGCAGTGACACCCTGATCCATGTATCTACGGCTGGTCTTAGACACAGTCCTTACCCCGATCACTTGCCTCATCAACCACTCTCTTTGCCTGGGAAGGTTCCAACTGCCTGGAAGGTCACCACTGTCACCCCTATCTTTAAAGTGGTGATAAGACTGTGGCTGGAAACTATCGACCGATCTCCATTCTCTCTCCTCTCCAAGGCCTTGGAAAAGTGGTGGCCTCTCAAATCTCTGACTACCTCTCCACCTACAATGTCCTTTGTCCTGAGCAGCATGGCTTCCGAGTGGGCCACAGTACCAACACAGCCCTCCTAGAGTTCTCCAACTTTCTCACTCCTCCTTAGACACTGGTTGTCTGGCTGGTGCTGTCTTCATTGACCCTCTAAAGCTTTCGACACTGTCTCCCACCCCTCCTTCTTGATGCCTTAGTCTCTCTGGTTTCTGCTGGGCCTATCTCCTGGTGCACCAGTTATCTGTCTGACAGCTCACAGCGGTAAAATTAATGGGACCTACTCAGACATCTGTCCCATCTTTTCTGGGGTTCCCCAGGGCTCCATTCTGGGCCTCTTACTATTCTCCCTTTACCTTAACACCCTTCCACGCTCTTGCTCGGGAACATTCTATTGTACGCTGATGATGCAGTCATCTTTGCCTCAAATCGTAACCATACTGCCCTCCAGGACTCGCTGCAGAAGTCCTTCACTGAAGCCGAGGGCTGGTTCAAGGAACATAGATTGGTGATAAATCTTAAAAAAACAAAAACTATGTTCTTCACTCATCCCCAAAACAAGTCCTGCAACTTCAAACTCCTCATTCACTCTGGGTCCTCATTCCCACTCGAACAAGTTTGCTCCTATAAATACCTAGGGATCCATTTTGACCCCTCCCTCTCCTTCAATGGACACATCGCTGCCCTAGCCACTGCCACTAATATCCAATTGGGCATCTTACATCGGTATAAACACTGCCTCCCCTGGAGCTCTTGTTCATGAGTCACCTACTCTATCCTGTCCCTAGTGGACTATGGACTGCCGTGTATGGTGTTGCTGATCAGACCGCATCACAAAATTGCACTACTCTGAATAAGGCCTGCAGGTTAATTACTGGAGCACCTAGGATGACACACACTGTCTACTGTATGCTAAAAGCACTGGTACTTGATCTCGACTGAGCGCCTCAAATATCTTACCTGTACCCTTACAAAAAACCCTCCTTGGGCTTTCCCACCAGGATTGACCACCACCACGTCACCTGTCCCACTAATTCATACTCGGACCTCTGGGAAAACCTCTCTTGTTATCCCTAGAGCTAGGACTTCTCACGGCCAAAGAGCCTTCAGCTTTAGGGCCCCCTCCTGGTTCAACACACTGCCCCCCTCCATCTCCGAAGCTCCAACTATATTGTGCTTCAAAACTTCCTTACGTAACCACCTTATTAACACCCGATGCTGTAATTGCCACTAGTCAAAGCCGTACTCAATACTTATGACAAAGCTTATTACTAAGCTGCTAAGGACGACATAACTCTGGTATTGTTTGCATCCATCCTACCTGTACCAGCTTGTTTGTATCTATGTCTTAATTTACTGTTATACTTATGTGTTGTACTGCTATACTGTGTATTTTGGTTTGTCTTACTGTGACAAGGTACCTTTGTAAATGAGCCTATGGCTCAAAGGTTTTCCAAACTGCTGTTTAAATAAAATAAAATAAAAAATAAATAAGATATGAGTTTGCAAACCATAAAGGTGTTCTTTATGTGCCATGTCAACATAAAATACAGTGGTGAATGCAGGCAGAAACCAGTTGATATATGGGAAGGAAGCCAGACAGATAGGCTCCAGTCTATAGAAGAAATGCAATAAAAAAAATGGAAAAGAAAAGAACATTAATGGAGAGCGTATGCAGGCAGGGTCGCATGCAGCAATAAAGGGAAATGGTTTTGACAGTATATTCTGCTGGGAGAGTTTGTAAATAGGAATAGCACCAAGAAGAAATACAAACACGAAGGGAGCTGGCAGCAAAAAGCTGATGAAACAAGTGGCGAGGCTCATGAGGCAAAGAAGTCAGAGGATAAGATTAAGAAGTATGGAAAGAGGAAGGTGCCAGAGGATTATAGAAAGGTAAGAGAGGAAAGTGCCCCAACAAACCAGGGGCAGATGGAGTGTAGAAGCCCATGGATAAGGATACTTTGTTGAATTTGACAGTTGATGGGAGTTTGAAGGAATATTTGGCAGGAATCATTGAAGAAAGAGGGGAAATGATTTAGACGAGATGGAAAAGGCTCTGCAAGAATTAAAAGTAGAAGAGGGCCAGGGCAAGGGCAGGGTGAGGGGTGGAAGGGGGGGAGTAGAGGGCGGGGTACCAGGGATGACTCTAGGGGACCATGTGCCACAATCAATAAAAGAGAAAATATGGAAAAGGGAATATATGGACATGTTTGCAGTGGTGGACAAGGAGACAGTCAAAAAATATGAGGAAAGAGAGAGAGAGAGAGAGAGAGAGACAGTCAGGAAGTCAGAAATTGCTGTGGCATTAGCATTAGTGGGGAAGATAGCAGAGGAAAAAAGCTATAAAAGCAGGACTTTAGAGGCATGAGTAGCTGGGTTTATGCACTTTAGTGTGATTATGCTGCAGAAGCAACCAGAGCTGGCCATGCTTATACTGATGTACTTGGCGATACTACTGGATGCATATAAGATGAAAGGAGGTATGAGTGGTTCAAATATGAATAGAAGGTCAGACAAAGGATAGTGTCACATGGCAATATGCATTGGGACACCATGCAGGCAGACTAGTGGCTTTGAACAATGACAGGGCACACCGAGGAGAGGGTTCGAGAAGGATCAAAGGTGTGATGGGGAATCAGATAAAAACCTGTAGGGGTACAATAAGGCAAATTGTAAGTGGGTATATTGTAAGTTCAGGGATGCATGCTCAAAGTGTGCTGGCCCGCAACTTGTATCTTGGTGCAGGGTCATGTGGGACAGGTTTTGGTCACAGACCTATTGAGGGCAGCCATTTTTAGAGAGTTTTGTGGGGCAAGGGGGTGTGACAGGGTGGAAGAGGGAGGGGTTTCACTGAAAGAGGGGCTTTTTCGTCAGGTGCAGGGGGTCGAAAAATCAAGGGGGGAGCCAAGGAAGAAGAGGGGTTTTTGCATGGCATGAACACTAGTTAGGACTGAGATCCTGATGGAGTGGACTAAAGGGTATATGGATAGGGAGGCTCAGCAAATATTGAGAGACAGCTTTATGGGGGTGGGGTTTAGCCTACACTATAAGGGGGGAAGGAAGACTATGAAGGCAAGCAATCTAGGATCAGTTAAAGGGAATGAGGAGGTAGTCTAGAAGAATATAGGGAAGGAGGTAGCAGCAGGCTGGGTAGAAGGCCCAGTTGAAGCATCCTCTTTTCCCAAGCTAAGAGTGTCACCTTTGTGGATAGTACTCAAAAAGCAAACTGGGAGTATTGACTGATTCATCATTTGTCTGACCCTGAGGGGAAATCAGTCAGTGATTTGATAATAGAAGAGCAAAGAGTGGTGTCATGCACAATGTTGAATCAGGTGGTAGAAATGATCTGAGCAGGGTGGAAGGGACGTGGCTGGCAAAAATTGACACAGAAGCTGCCTTTTGGTTGCTGCCAATAAGGGCTAAGGACTACGACCTCCTGGGATTCAAATCTGAACGTGGATATTACTTTGATAAGGCAATGCCAATGGGGTATTCAGTTGCATGCTCCACCTTTGAGACATTTAGTTCCTTGCTCAAGTGGGTCTTCAGGGACAAATACGGGCATAAGGCAGTGGTCTACTATTTAGGTGACATTCTCTTGATAGGCCAGGGTATGGATGGAGCAGCAGAGATGCTTTGGGGCTTCCTTGAGATGTGTGACATATTGGGTGTTCCTTTGGTGGAAGGAAAGGAGGAGGGACCCGTACGCAAATTAGAGTTCCTGGGGATTGAGGTGGATGTGGAGGAGTGGGTATTCAGGTTTCCTGCTAATAAGGTAGCAAAGTTAATGGAGCTGATCATGCTGGTGAAGAGTAGGTGGATGGTTCCATTGTCGTTAGTGCAACAGTTATTGGGTCATTTAAACTTTACATGCCAGGCAGTTACACCGGGGAGTGTTTTTACCCATAGGCTGACTAGGGCCACGGGTAAGGCAAAGAAGTCACATCAGTTGGTGGATATTTCAAAAAGGGTACAGCAAGATTTGAAGGTCTGGGAGCAGTTTTTACATTACAATGGCCACGGTTTGGGAGAAGGAGTGGTTATTCAATACAGATTTAGAATTGTATACAGATGTGGTGGGCTACTGAGGATGGGGCATATTTGAAAGGGAAATAGATATCGGAGAAGTGGCTGGTGGAATGTGAAAACAGGGGCCTGCTGCAGGATATCACATTCTTGGAGATCTTCCCGATATAGGTGGCAGTGACCATTTGGGGACAGTGATAGCGAAATCAGAAGATAGTGTTCTGATGTGATAACTGTGCTGCTGTGGATGTATTAAATATGCAGAGGGGGTCCATGGAGATGGTCACTAGGGTGGTTAAGTAGCTAGTATTAGAAGGATAGAGGTTGAAGCTATCTTTTAAAGCAAGACACATTGAGGGCTTTTAAAATGCCGTGGCAGATAGCCTTTCCCATCTTCAGTTGGACAGGATCAGGTTGTTGGTCCCAGGGGCAGCTGTTAGGAGAACGTTGGTCCATCCCACTTGTGGGGGATTGGATGGAAAAAGCCTGGTTGCTGTTCAGAAGGTTTTGGTCTGCAAGTACATTGAGGGCATATGAAGTGGTGTGGAAAGTATTCCAAGAGTTTTGACGGTACTCTGGGATGGAGGTAAGTGGGCCAGTAACCGAGAGTCAGGTCAAGAAGTTCATGGTGCAAGAATAGGAAGAGGGGTTGGTGCACTCAACAATGGGGATACATTAGCCCATTCACAATGTATTTTTCCATCATTTCTGCTCTGTAAATGGATTTCTAACTTGTAACTCTACTTGTGTTCTTGGGCTATCATGCCCTCTCTGTATCACTCCCCCTTCCACCAGGAAACATCTGGAAATGAGCTATCAGCTCAGTATGCCTTTCCTGATGAATGCTTTAAATAAATAAAGTAAATAAAATGTATCAGGAATAGAGTTGGTATGCAGCTTAAAAGGGTGGTGGGAGCCCAGTTGAACCTTGGTAGTTAGGAGACTTTTCTAAGGATGGCAGAGGCTGCAAGTGAAAACAACGGACATTAGGAGGCCAATAGTGGGTGAGTTGTTGGGCTGGCTATTATGAATCTTAAAGAATATCTGCCATTCAGCTTATGGGGCTTGCTTGTTCATGGCTGTTTTCTTGGTAATGTACCGGGGTGCTTTCAGAGTAACTGAGGTGCTAATGAAAACCAAGAAGGATGGGGTTTTGGGGTCTATGGTGGGGAGAGGTGCAGTGGGGGGATGGCATAGTGATATGGTTGTACAGGTCCAAGATGAACCAGATGTGGCAGGGGCAATGGTGGTTTTGAGGAGGGGACAAGCAAGGGGCAAGTGTGTGGTGAAAGCATTGGAGGACTATAATGTGGTCAGGCCAGCAATATGATAGCAGTATTAAAGAGCTACTGATGCCTCAAAGAAAATTTTGAAAAACTTAATAATTAAGTACAGTTCAGCTTGCATTTATATATATTCTATAAAAGTCACCTCCCCAATATTTATTACTGAGGAAATTTGCTCAAATACATGATCTTTATCCCTTAAAGTTCATATGCCTCTATAGCATACTCCCTACTTCAAATCATAATCCTCAGCTGTGACATCACAATCTGTTGCCACGGGAGTAACTGTGATGTCAGAAACAGTGCATTATGACTGCAGGTAGGGAGAAAGCAACAGGAACAGATGAACTCTTCAGGAGCAAAGAGCCTGTTTTCATACAATGACCTCAGTAATAAATTACTGGGAGGAGAAATTCAGAACTGATATGACATATGAGCTGAACTGTGTCTAAATATTATGTTTTGTGAAAGTTCTTTTAAAGGCGTCCGCTGCTCTTTAAAGAAGGGGATGAAGTTCTGGGGGAGAGGAAACAGGTAGGTTTCCATTGCATTCAATCCAGATCTGTGTGGCGTTGGAGCTGGTGTCAAAAGGTGGTTCGGTTGGGAAGATAAAAGACGTGGGTAGATGGAGGTCAAGTTGCTATAAAAAGTACTGTATAACGGGAAAATGAAGTATTAATGTTTGTCTGTTTTCTCCTCAGATGCAGTTCACAAGAGGAGAGTTTGGATTGTGGGGCATTCAATCATGAATTGGGCGGAGAGATGAGTCACAATGAGGCCTGATAGGAGACAGCTGCAACAGGCAGCAGAGTAAATCAGAGTTCATTGAAAGGGGATTTATGGGATGAGATGGATGCAACTGTTGCTCTGGTGGAAGAGTTAAAACTAAAATGGCCTAGGCTGGATTTGTTATTACTTCATTTATGGGGCAATGATTTGGGGGAGCAGCCATGGGTGGAGCTATTGCAGGAAATAAAACAGGATGTGGAGATAGTTAGAGCTTGATGACTGGGGGTGATGATAGGGTGGTTGGAAGTGATACCAAGATGGGTATGGCGGCAAGCTAGGATTGAGAAAGCTAGGAAGAGGATAAATAGAAGAATAGCAGGGTTTATGGCAGACGTGGACGGTATATATGTGTCACATAGTGAGATATATGACTGTGTGTGCTGTTATAGGCACAGTGTGGTTCATTTATCAGAAGTCGGCATAGATCTATTCAGTCTTCGGCTAGAGGAGGCACTAGAAGAGTGGGAAAAGAATAGGACCATAATGAGAGGAAGCCCATCGTCCATCAAAAAAATGGAAGATGGGCTATTGGAAGGGGAATGATGAAGGTGGGGGAGGAAGGATGGGAAAAGAGGCACAAGGAGAGGACTTAGTGGGTGCAGGTGGTACAGTGTGATAAAAATGCTAGGCACAGACAGGGTCTACATCTAGCCGTATCAATCACTTTGTGTGGTTGTCACCCCAGAGGCCCGAAACTGGGGGTTGGGTAGACATCCAAGCCCAGAATGACAAAAGAATGGAAGGACATGGTTTGTCAGCAAAATGAGGGTTTGGGGTACACATCCAAGCCTAGGAAAACAAGATAAGGGTTGGACTTTTTTTTGGTGTATATGCAATATGGTAGGAATGCTTTAGAAAATGGAAATGTGTATACATATGGATGTATTCAAGGATCGTATTTCAGATGTAAATAATTTGTCAATAAAATGCAATAAAATAAATACTGAGTGAAAAGATGAAGATGGTACAGATACAAAAATTTTAATAAATAATCGGCAATTGAGCACCCATGCAGGTGTATGGTGTTTCATTTCAAGAAGAGAATCCCAATGGCAATGCTCTTGTTAATCAGGTGGTAGGGCCAGTTCCCTATCTGCATATGCATTCCTGCTGTTTTCATTCACCAGGGATAGAGTTATGTGCCAGTGTGCTGCCCCACCATGCTGAGTGTGGTGTGTGTGTGTGTGTGTGTGTGCATGCATGCATGTGTGTGTATGTCCCCCATGTGTCCACCATTAATTGTATAAGTGGCTTTATTCATTTGAACTGGACACCGGGGTACCCAATCCCCAGTGCACTTTAATTCCTACTAATGCAGTGTGACACTCGGGTGCCCTTCCCCTGGTATCGGTTCATTCACCCTCCCCTCCATAAAGTTCTCCCCAACACCACTAATTTATGCTTGCTGGCATCAGAGCGCCCAATTCCCGGTGTCAACGTAGGCAACCTGCATCACCTTGACCCACCAGTCTGAGACACCAAAGCACCTAACACAGGTGCTCCCAATGGTCACTATAACACTGAGTGCCAATTCTCAGTGCTGGACATATCTATCCCCTCCTTAGACCCCTCCAACACCTGCAATTTATAGTTTCCGATACTGTGGTGCTCATCTCCCATTCTTGAAGTAGACAACTTCCTTCTCCCAACCCAACAGTCTGGGACACTGGGATATCCACCCCTGATGATCCCAAATGTCATACCAACACTGGAGTGTCCAATCCCCAGTCTCAGAGCTACCTGTATAAAAGAAAACTATCCCATGATGTATTCTCCTTTTTTATTCCTGAAATGAAGAAAATGGTCTCTTGTTTTCTGCTTCCTCCCCCACAACCTCAAACCCCCCTCATCACCCAGCACAACCCATTACTCTATACTTACCCAGCCAAGGTCCATCACAGTAGGCGTGCTCCATATTTAAACTCTTAGAGACATCTGCCCCTAGCAATGGCTGCGTGTATCTCAGTGAGAAACATCTCCAGTAGGGCTGTAAAAGTAACATATGAATTTCAACATACCACAATTAATGGTCTTTTCATTGCTTACATTTGAACAATGAGTTTCAGGGTTTATTTGTTGTATTTAAGGGACGTATTAAAATAACATTAGAAAAAAAACCTGCAGCACTAGCCCAGGTGGACAGGATTCATTCAGCTCTTCCTGGTCCTCCTGTGGCTCAAACCCTTTATCTGATCTCCTACCAGCCCTCCCTTTACTGAGCAGCAGTTTGTGACCTAAATCTGACCATAACAAAATCTCTCATCCCTTTATAGAAAAACATATACTGTAGTACTCCCTATCTCTGAGTTTGGTGAAGGTGTGATAATGTATTCACTGTCCCATTCCACACAACAGCTGCTGCCACAGTATAGTAAGTCTGTCAAAGAATTGCAGCAGACGTCCATTTGTCTGTGGCCCTTCCCCCCAGAAACTGAAGCTATGCAGGAAGGGTTCCTCCCCTCAGGATGGAAAGCAGACCCCAGCATCACACCTGGAAAAGGAACCATAGGGGGTCACCTGCAGGGTGGTGGCCATCTGAATGGGTTTGGGAGAGAGAGGGGTTAAAAACTGAGGCTAGCACCACCCTCTCCTATCTTCTCCCTCTTTACATCATCAGGACACAGAAAACAGCAGCTGACCAGGATCACCCATCATTAGTATTTTTGAAGTAATGAAGTTAACTGTAAAGAATTGAAGGCTTAAGCAGGCTGGGTTAGCCTTAGGCATAGGCATGTGCAAATAAAAAAAATCTGCTGGCGAAATTTCCGTGAAAGTCAGAATTTCACTTCTGCAGAAGTTCAGAAAACACTTTTTCAACTTCTGCATAATTTCCGACTAATGCATGTGTGTTTTTTGTATGTTATGTGACTTTTTTTATTTACTTGCAGAAAAAAAGTTCCTCAGTCTAAATTGTCTAGTTTCTCCAGAGAGGTGCATTAATTTCCATCTTTATCTACTGCCCCTCTCAATATGGCATAATTTTTTTCCTGTATGTTAGAGAATATCGTGCATTTAATTTTAAGAAGTGTAATTTTTTCCCAGAATGCCACAGGTGCAAGCACGTTTTCCACATGTAATGTATTTCTGTTTTATGCAGTCCTGCATTAAAATAATTCTGAATATCTTAAACAGCACTCAATGTGACCTGCAGAATTTTCTGTGAAATCTTTTTAAAAATGTGAGTATCGGCAGGCAGAAATCAGAAATTTTGCCTCTTAGGACTAAAGAGAACTCAGAAGAGATTATAGTGAGGAGGGAGAGAGAGAGAGAGAGAGAGAGAGAGAGAGAGAGAAGACTTGTGATTGGGACTGGGAGAGAAGCCACAGTACAGTCCATTATTACTTTTCAGTTTAGTTTTCAAGATGAGGGTCCTTGTTTTTTTTTTAGATGGCAGCAAGTGGTAGTGGTGAAGAATTGACTTTGGGAAGCAGTAGCCATGCCCAGGAAGAAAGCACAGCAGGCACAGCATGTGCAGAGTGGGAACCAGAGTGGGCAGCAACAGCAGGGCCAGGAACAGCAGGTCACCACCTCTAGCATTAGCACCAAGAGCCCACAGACAGAAATGGCACCTCCATTCTCCTACAAGGAAGTTGGTGGCTCAAATAGGCAACCTCTGAAATAGAGGCAAAAAGTGTTGGCAGCCATAGAAGCAACTCTTGATTCTGGGTGAGAGGGACCTGTGCCATGCACCATCAGGCAGCTTAAACACAAGTGGGATGACCTCCAAAGAAGGGAAATTGAAGTACTGGAGGCACTTGGTTGTGCGGTGACCAGCCCCAAATAGGGGAAAAGGAAAAGGAGGAGAGCAGACAAGACCACCACCACTACTGGATCTGCCAAAGAGAAGAGGATGTGGGTGGAGGAGGACAGCGGCACTAGAGAGTATACGTTTTCCTTTATTTGCTCTTTTTCAGCCTCCTCTCTGCTGCGTCAACTACTCATCAATGATCCCTAGGCTCAGTAGCCCCTACTCTTGTCCTGGGTAACTCCTGGAGGAGACTCTGGACCTTCTTCCATCCTGCCTTGGCCTACCCTTCCCCCAGCGGAGAGCCCAGGTCATCCTCCTCCCAGCACACTAGAGTGTGTGACTGTGTTAGGTTGTCCAGCAGTCCCTCATTTGGAGTCCGGTTGTAACATCTGGGGCAGCCAGGTCCCATCTACCAGCTGCTGCAAATGTGCTTTTCCTTTGTTCCGACTCTGTTCCCTGAGAATGCCAGCACACAAGGGGAGCCAAGGAGGCAGGGCACATTGAGACGTGGCTCCAGTCCTGCTCCTGACCACTGCCCTCCTCTCCCAATTGCTCTGCGGCTCCACTGCACCACCACCACCTGTGGTCACCCAGGTGGTGCTAATTTGGTGGGGCCTGCAGCCGACCCTCCCCAGTGGATGAGAGCAGGCCCTCAGGTGCTCAGTCCTCCTCCCCCAGCTGGCCTTCCAGCAACCCAAGTTTGCTCCTGACCTTGGGTCACTGGCATGGCAAGCAATAGTGCTACCACTACGCAGGTGGGCACCCTTGCACTACTGAGTACTATGACTTTATTATTCAAAGCTTTGTCATCTTCTTCAAAAGCAAATAAACAAATCAAAATAAAAAAAAAAGCCACTATGGTTCTCAAAAGAGGTGGCGGGAAAGTTAAGGAGAAGAAGATAGCATTTAGGAAGTATAAGGAAACACAGAATGAGCAGGATGGAGAACTGTGCCAGTTAAGGCAGAAGGAAGCAGGAAAGGCAGTCAGAATAGCAAAGGCCCAAACTGAGGAAAAGATAGCCAATTTGGTTAAGAAGGGAGATAAAAGCTTTTATAGGTACATTAGGGGCGTAGAAAGACAAAGGGAGGGATAGTGAGGCTGAATAGAATGGATGGTGGGTGGGCAGAGAGGGACAGTGAAAAAGCAGGGGTACTGAATGAATACATCTGCTCAGTATTCACAAAAGAGGAGGAGGGGGAGGTACCTAATCCAATTAACAGAAGCACTCTGGATAGGGGGAATGAGTTGATCCCAGTCCTTTCACAGAAGAAAGGGTTCTGAAAGAACTCTTAAAATTGAAGATGGACAAAGCAATAGGGCATGACGGGATTCACCCCAGAATTCTTAAAGAATTAAAGGGAGAATTAGTGACACCACTGACTACCCTTTTTAACAAACCATGGGAGGATGGTGTGGTACCTGAGGGCTGGAGGAGGGCAGATGTGATTCCCCTTCACAAAAGTGGGAGCAAGACATAGGCAGGAAACTGCAGACCTGTCAGTTTGACCTCTGTGGTAGGGGAAATGATGGAATCACTTCTGAAGGAAAGAATTGTTGAGTACCTAGAGGCCAGTGGGGCACAGGACCCAAGGCAGCACAAATTCACAGTGGGAAGGTCATGTCAGATGAATCTAATCAATTTATTTGACTGGGTGACCAAAGTAGTAGACCAGGGAGGGGCTGTGGACATGGCCTACCTAGACTTTAGGACGGCATTTGATACAGTCCCACACAAAAGATTAATAAACAAATTAGCCAGCATGGGAATGAGCCCCAGGATTGTAGCCTGGGTAAAACATTGGCTGGACAACAGGACACAGAAGGTAATTGTAAACAGAGTCCACTCTGAAGAAGGGGGGTTACTAGTGAGATACCACAGGGTTCAGTACTGGGTCCATTCCTTTTTAATGTCTTTATAAGTGACATTGCAGATGGACTGGAAGGAAAAGTATGCCTCTTTGCAGATGACGCAAAGATCTGCAACATGGTTGATACACAAGGGGGCGTGGAAAGGATGAGAAGGGACTTGGCAAGGTTGGAGGAATGGTCAGAAGTATGGCAGCTTGAATTCAATGCACAGAAGTGCAAAATAGTGCACCCGGGAAACCCTGAGGAAGAGTACACAATTAGGGGGAGGTAGTAACAACAACAAAAATGGAAAGGGACCTGGGAGTATTCATTTCAGATGACCTTAAGGTTGGCAAGCCATGTGAGAAGGCAGTAGGGAGGGTTGGGGGGGATACTGGGATATATAGGGAGAGGCATCACCAGCAGAAAACAAGAAGTTGTTATCGCTGTGTACAGACAATTGTTGAGACCCCATCTGGAGTACTGCATCCAGTTCTGGATACCCCATCTCCACAAGGACATAGAAAAGATGGAGGCAGTCCCGAGGAGGGCAACTAAAATGGTACAGGCTTTGCAAGAGAAGCCATATGAGGAGAGACTAAAGGAGCTTAATATGTATACCCTTGAGGAAAGGAGGGAGATGAGAGACTTGATAAAAATTTAAGTACCTCAGTGGAATCAACAAAGTCCAAGAGAGTAGCATCTTTCAGAAAAAGAGATGCGCAAGAGCAAGGGGACACAATTTGAAGATAGAGGGGGGGCTACTCAGGGGCAATGTGAGGAAGTATTTTTTTTCACAGAGAGGGTAGTGTATGCATGGAACAGCCTTCCTGAGGAGGTTGTGGGGTCTAAAACTGTGGGAGAATACAAGAATGCATGGGAGAGACATAAGGCAATTCTTGTGGAGGGTAGGAAGAAATAGGCTTTTGGTTAACTAGGTTCTGCAGCTTATCCAGTAGGTAGGGAAATGGGCAGACTTGGTGGGCCAAGCAGTCCTTATCTGCCATCAAAGTCTAGGTTTCTATGTTTCTGTGTTATTGTTTTCATTAGCCACTGTTTGAATTACACCATATGACTGTTTTTGTAGACAGACAGAGTGGGTCGTATAGGCATGACTGTGAAATATAGCCCATTTTTCAATGTATAACTCTAGACACTGAATAGTAGTGGTCCATCCTTGAGGTAAAGTCACTGTGGCTTACTGCACAGCTATGTTTCATGTGGTGCTAGTCTCTGCCCCATGTAATTCCAACAGTGGTTGTCATGAACAAGTTAAAGATAAACTCTCTGTTACTGCAATACACTGAATGTAATGTGAGCCTTTTTTTTCATAATTACATTGAGATAACAAAATGTGAAGAACAGGAATCAGGCCTGTGTGTTATTACCGTAGTTACCTGCGGTGTCATGCATGATGTATGCCCCCCAAGCTGACTACAACCCCTCTTTGATGATGATTATGATATGTGTTGTGTGTGTGTGTGTGTGTGTGTGTGTGTGTGTGTGTGAGACGTCACAGATCATGTGCTATCCAGTGCATCACCTCACACATATATCTTCAGGGACAGGAGCATGAACCAAGAGGATGTTGCATCCATTTCGGACTGTTTTCTAATTTGTTGTTGTGTTAACTTGTTGTCCAACCATGACATTGTTAAACTAACACTGTTGTTGCATCTGCGTTCTTGTGCATAGCAACTGTCTCCACTGTGGCTATATGTGACTTGCCGTGTCTGTCATGACTACCATCTGCATCCTCATCCACATTGTCCAGGGGGTGTAGTGGTGCTGTCAGTGATCATGTCTGCCCAATGCCCACTGCTCGATACATCCCCTCATGGCATTCCCTGCAGCAGACTGTGATCACTGTTGTGGCATCCAGTGCATTTGTAACTTGGCAAAAAGCAGTAACACAAAATAAAGACAAGTAAATAGTAAAAAAGCATCACATGGTATACTTTGGAGACGGCATTAATTTAGCACAAGGTCAGAAAATATGCAAAACAGATTCACTAGCAAATAGTGAATGGCAGAAATAACCATATGATGGACCTGTTATGGTGCCTATTAAAACAATAGCCATGCAGATCTGCTAAATTGTTACAATCAAATGTTGACACCTTCTTTGTTGACAGATATCTTTCCTATTGTTTTGACAACATCAGCATATAAATCGTACTCTGTGAAATGTTGAAAAAGGGCAGGACAGAAATGCAAACAGTGCAAAATGTGTTTGTATTGTTTTATTCACAGTATGAAAACAAAACTCATAGTAAACATATTATCCTAAAAGCCATGTTACAAGAGCATTAAGCCACTCCAAAGGTGGCATCTAATGGGGAACTAATGCATGGTTGGGCCATTGTAGGCACTCACACTTTGGCCTGGTGCCACAACCCTCCCAACCATGCATTAATTCCCTTCCCCATTAGATGCCACCTTCGTTGTGGCTTAATGTTTACATGTGCACTGTACCGTGTGTATCCAGATTTACAATCCTCACCCTGAACAGTCATGTCACTCCATAATGGCCATTTCCAGCAGCACTCTTTAGGTGAATATGTGATGATGTGCAGTTTTCTGGAAGGGGAAGTGAACCCATTAGTGTGATTCCTCCTCAACTCCCTTCATGTGATTATCTGCTATATTCTTATCTTTGATCAAGCTAGCAGTTTGCCTTCCACACAGGATGGAATGTGTTTGATTACTGCAGTGCTCCTTTACATTTATGTGTTCCAACTTGCAACATTTATTTCAACTATTTCTCTTCATTTGAAACAGGTGCTGCCGGAAGGTCCTGTGATGATGCTGCAGTCAGAGGTGATGCCAGCAGCAGTGTTGCTACAGAAGCAGAAGGACCAAGCCTGAGCATTGTAGAGCTGTGTCTGGTAAGCTATGTATATTGTTCACAAATTATTTATTTTATTTATTTGAATGTAGGATTACAAGTACGTTTGAGCCAAGGCTTTTTTTACAAAGGTTTCACGTCAATTTGAGGACAGTACAACAAAATACAACAAGCAAGGCAGTATAGGCAGGATAAACAGGTTTACAATCAGTTCCTTGAAGAAAAATGCATACATTTTTGGAGAAGACCGAACAAGGGCAAATGAAGGTGTACAATAGTGTTAAAAGACATGGGTAGGACAGTGGGAGGTGAGAGCTGCCAGAGGCATTGTCACATCACAAAAAGAAGTGCAGGTGGTGGGGTTGGATGGAGAGGGGAGGAGGGGGGAGGAGAAAGAGAAGAGATAAGGGAAAAGGTAAAGTGCCAGGTGGAAGAGCTGAGGCAAGGACTGTAGGATAGTCAGGCGTGATGGCTAGATGAGGCAGTTGCAGGCACTAGAGGCAGTGAGAGAGAGGCAGAGTCTTGATTTGAAGGGGCCAGGCTTGGGTACAGAGGCGATCTCACTGTTAAGACTATTCAGCCAGCTTGGGGCCCTGTAGGCAAATGAACATTGTACCAGAGATGTTTGGCAGTGAGGGACCAGCAGGAGTTGAGATTCAAATCCCTAGTATGGTGGGTATTGCTACTTGGGCAAAGGAGGGCTTGGTGCCTGGGGGAGCAAGGCCCATGGTTATCTTCTTTGCCATAATGCAGGTTTGGTATTTTAAGTGGTTTGAGAATTGTAGCCAGCCAGTTTGAGCGTAGAGATCACAGGTGTGCGAAAGACGATGAGATCCAGTTATAGAACGACAGGCTTTGTTGAGGGAGGTGGAAGTGTGTCTGAGGGCTGTTGAAGTGGCAGAGCCATAGATGATGAGTACATAGTTGATTATGGAGACAAAAGAGCTTTGGACAGATACCCTTAAGGCTTGTTGGGTAAGGTATGACCTGTGCCTGTAAAGGAGACCGACTCACATGTTAGCAGCCTTGGCGACACTATCAATGTGGGCACCGAAGGACAGGTTACTGTCAAGAGAGATCCCAAGATATTTAAAAGAATGCACCTGTTCGAGGGCCATTTCACGGCAGTTTGTGACGGTCAGTGGATGCAGCCATCTCTTGTTGTCGGAGTTACTGAAAAACATCGATTTTTTTTTTTATAGTTAAGGATGAGTCTATATTTGCTAAACTAGTTCTCAGCAGAGGCAAAACCAAGCTGGAGATTGTTTTGCCAGGATTGTAGATCCTTATAGGTGGTGTAAATTATGGTATCATTGGCGTAGAGTATGATTTGTTCCGGGCAGGACTGAGGGAGGCTCTTCAGGAAGAGACTGAATAGAAGGGGACCCAGTATGGAACCCTGAGGAACCCCAGAGCAGACTGGTCTTGTATTGGAGAGGACACCTGCAATTTTTACTCTTTGAGATCTGTTTTCCAGATAGCTTTTAAACCAAGCTGTGGAGTCTGGGGAGAGCCCAGTATTTAAGAGCTGCTCCAGAAGCTGATGATGATGGACGGTATCGAAGACCTTAGTTAGATCTATAAAGACCGACCCGGCTAGATGCCTATTATCCAGAGAACTGAGAATGGCTCCGGTAAATTCCAGGAGGAAGATGTGGTACTGTGCCCTTTTCTGAAACCATGTTGTTGTGTACATAGGGTACTGTGTTTGTCCAGGTAATCAGTGAGCTGGTCAGCAACTAAGCGTTCAATGGCCTTGGATAGGGGAGGCAGTATGGAGATTGGTCAGTAGTTTTCATGGTCGGTCCTGTCTCCATTTTTGTGGACCGGAATAAAGGTAGCAGATTTCCATCTGTCAGGGAACTAGCTGAGGCTGAGGGAGAGGTTGAAGATCTTAGTTAGGGGACGAATCACCTTGTCTAGGGTGAGGGACAGCAGTTTTAGGTCAAGTGAGTCCCCACTATTTCTAGATTTTGCAATTGCTTTACTTATGTATTTGCAAGCTTTGTGCATCTTGACTGCTTTGATGTAGAATGGAGGATGAGTAGAGCAGGGAGGGATGCTGGTAGGATGAGCAGGGGAGTGCAATTCATCAAAGTAGTCAGGGGGAGAACATTACTGAAGTCCATGAAGGCAGAATTGAAAGTACTAGCGATAGTCAAGGGGTCAAGGGTAATAGACCCATCAGTAGCTAGCATAGCTAGGAAGGATACATTGAATCATGTGTTGAAGAACTCAACTGAATCAACAGACTACCATCTGTTGTGTTTCATTACTACAAATTGGTGGAACATGGCCTGTGGCTACTAGTCTGTGAGCACTGTATTTCTTCTAGAGGCACCGGTGTACATAATACATTAGTTTTTATCTAGTGTGTTGTGAAGATGAAGTGCTCCTTATCCTAAGGAACAGCTTGCTGCCTGACCCATACCACCATCCAGGTTCTTATTAACCCACTGATATTTCCCATATGGCCCTATGCAAATAACAGCAAAAGTCATTTGAATATCACAAAACACACCTGCATTGTAGTACATCCAATAGGGTGAAAGGTGATAGTTGCATGCACTGTTGTTGATCATGCTGCTGGTAAGTGTGCGCACAGATCAACATTCATGCCAGACCAAGCAGGATAGGGGATTGGGTGTTTATTTTGTCTATGTGATCCTTATAAGTTTACACTGGTCATAAAATACCAAGTGACAATTATTGAAATCATTCAGTGCCTTGGCAGTCCTGTTCATGACATCCAGACTACCACTTTGGCTACATGGTCGCTAGAAGAGTGGCGGTTGGGGGGTGGCAGTAATTAATTCTTTGTGCAATCCAATTTCACTTTAAGAAAATGAATAGCCTGACCTTGATTGCCCCAATCAGTGTTTTAGAAATTTTATGAATCATCACTTCTGAGTACCGTGTCCAGTACACCTGATCTGACTAAATTGTAGCATTGAAATATGCACTGGTGTCGATGTGTCATTCCCTCCCCAGTGGAGTGCAAGGTGTCATCTCTAAAATTGTGAATATAAAGTGTGAATGTACAGTGGGCTGAGGTGGTGTGTGTGGCCTCATCATTCACTGCCTGTAGAGTTATGGCACAGCGGTCATGAAGTAGTAACAACAAAAATGGAAAGGGACCGGGGGGGGGGTAGTCATATCTGATGATGTAAAGCTAAGCAAGCAATGTGAGAAGGCAGTAAGGATGGCCTGGGGGAATACTAGGATGTATAGGGAGAGGCATCACCAGTAGAAAACAGGAAGTTGTTATCCCTCTATACAAACAGTTGGTGAGACCCCATCTGGAGTACTGCATGCAGTTCTGGAGACCCCATCTCCACAAGTGTATAGACAGGATGGAGGTAGTCCAGAGGAGGGCAACTAAAATGGTGCAGGGTCTGCAAAAGAAGCCATATGAAAAGAGACTAAAGGAGCTTAATATGTATACCTTTGAGGAAAGGGGGGGGCATGATAGAAACATTCGAGTACCTCAAGGGAATCAAGAATGTCCAAGAGGGTAGCATCTTTCAGAAAAAGAGATGAGCAGGAACAAGGGGACACAGTTTGAAGATAGAGGGGGGATGGCTCAGGGGCAATGTGAGGATGTATTTTTTTTACAGAGAGGGTGGTGGACACATGGAACAGCTTTCTGGAGGAGGTCATGGGGTCAAAAACAGTGGAGAAATTCAAGAATGCATGGGACAGGCATAAAGCAATTCTGGTGAAGTGTAGGAAGAAGCAGGCTGTTTGTTAACTAGGATCTGCAGCTTATCCAACAGGTAGAGAAATGGGAAGACTAGATGGCCCAAGCAGTCATTGTCTGCTGTCAAAGTTTATATTTCTATGTTTCTATAAAATTAAGTCGAAGGGCCATGACAGGCCATCAGGTGGATATCTACAAGTACTCAGCAGAACCTTCTGTCAAGGTGATAGTGTTAGCATTGTCATCGCTGGGTGAGGTCAGGCAAGACTTAAATTGTGATAGGAAGCAATGTTTGTACATCTATGTATTTCTGTGTTAGGCAAACAGCTAAGTAAGATTGCCACTGTGCAGTGCTGCTGCTGCAGTACTGTAAGTGGCCTATAAGTGTGACCGCAGATCAGATCTAGGTCCAGTTTGTTGCTCAACGCAGGCAACACAGTTTGTGATTTAAATGGTCAATGGAGTCTGTAAAAGTATCAATGAAACCACAGTCTGCTGTTGTATCAATGATATATACAGATAGAGAAACATAGAAGTTAGGTGTCATCACATAAGGGCCTCATGTGCCATGGCAAATCAGTCTGCAATCATTTTATGCCTCTTTTATACTACTGTGTCACTGTATACCCTGTGCTGTCTCTGGACTTGTTCCTTCCTCCCTTTCACTTCCAGTATCCTGTAGTGCCTTCCCCATGCTTTCTTGAATCCTGTTACTGTTTCTCACATGATCAACTGCACTGGTAGGATGTTCAACCACTACAGCACTCTTTCAGTGAAGAAGTGCCTCCTCACATTCTCTCTGAATCCTACCCCCAATGTCATAGCGGGAGTCCTCGTAGTTCTGCATATTTTTCTTTGAATCATGCGCTGCTTCCCTGTACCTTGATTTTACCCATGAGGTATCTGTAGTATGGTTCTTTGTATCATATCCCCATGTGAGGCACAATTATCATTGCTGGAACTACTATTATGTAAACCCCAGCACCTACCAATTTCTTGTCTTTCCATGTCAGCCTGGTATTGTGAGAAAATGTTTGACATAACCACTTCTGAATAAATTGATCATCATCCACCATGTCTGGGTGTATTTTTGTAACAACACTGCTTCGGTACTTTCCCCTTGAAGCTGCCCTTGAATGCCACTAGTGCCTACTGCTCTCTTATTTTCATTTCACATGTCAAACACATGACACGGCTGCTGACTCTGACAAACATCACCACATCTTTCAGCCTGAGTACAATACTGTGTACAGTGCCCAGCATGGGGGTATTGTACAGGAGAGATACATGCACGCTGTACTGCATATGTTGCAGCATATACTGTTTGGTAGTGCTCTAACTTAGTAGAGGCTTGAGTGAGAATCAACCACACCATGCTCATCATGCATGGTATGAGTCCCTTATTTCGTAACACTAAACATGTAGTCATCACGTGACGGAAAGGAGGGTTCATGCTCTTTTTTATGGTACATGCTGTTTACTGAGTCAAATGCAATACCAGAATGGGTCAAACAGTGTTATGATATCTTCACAATGAATTATACAAGTGGACTTCAGTATCTGCAAAAACACAATGTAGATGACTGTGTGTGGGCTGTGGGGTGGCAGGGGTGCTCCTGCCTTCCAATGGATGTTACACCATCATCTATGAGACACAGTGGTGGGGGTGCACATAACAAGAGGGTGCAGTATACCACAACATGTGGGTGGTGTTCTAACATTGCTTTGACTTAAGCTTTCACACACTCATGGCCTTTATATTTCCCAACCTCTCTAAATATGATGGGGTCAGGTGTAACACATACAACAGGGACCAATGAGAGCTGTTGAATGAATACAGAGACTGTTAATCATGGCATCAGCAGAACACCAGGGTACATTGATGTGACACTGAGTACTTGAAAGAGTACTGTACTACAAGTACTGATGATGACATTGATCTGAACATGCTATCCCTTGCCTCCTGACGCCGTCAGTGATTTGGCATTTTTTTCTTTTTATGGAGAGTTATGTCTCCAAAGTTTAACCTGCACATGGTTAATTACTGCCATATTGTCACTGTTGTGTGTTATGTTTTCTTTACATTGAATAATATTTCACTGTAAATAGTTTTTGGGAATTCGTTGTTGTTCACTTGTTGTTTCATTCCTTCTGTTCAATACTTGTTTTTCTTCGCTATTCTCTTCATCATTGTTGTTTGTTCTGTTCTTCGTTTTCTTGAAAACATAAAAGTGTAACTGTTTTGACATGACTTCCTTGTCATGAGTCTATTTACTGGGTTTCAAAGTTCGGGTTACTTTTTGGGAGGCCAGGGTGGGGGCTGAACTTATAAATCACTCAACATTTCAGGACAAGAACAACGTCCGCATAAATTTCTTTGTTTTTTCTTATTTTTTGGTGGGGGATGGAGGCCTGAACAGCAGCAAACTGGGAAAAGTTTTAAACACTCATCATTTCAGGACAAGAGCAATGTCTGCTGAAATGTTTTTGGTTTTTGTTATTTTTTAGGTGGGGGGAGGTCCTAAAGAGCGACAAACTGGGAAACTTGTAAACACTCAACATTTCAGAACAAGAACAATGTCTGCACATGTTCTTTTGTTTTTTCTTACTTTTTGGTTGGGGATGGGGGCCTGATTAGCGGCAAACTGGGAAACTTTAAACATTCAATATTTCAGGACAAGAACAATGTCTACTGAAATTGTTTTTGTTTTTTCTTATTTTTTTCATGGGGGTGGGGGACCTGAAGAGTGGCAAACTGGGAAATTTTTAAGTAATGCAGAGTTATAACTACAGAACTGCTGCAGATGTCAGTGTGGATTTTCAGCACAAATCTGGATGTAGTAATCCATTGCTTCACTAACCTTTTGGGTAACACAGCAGTTTATGACTCAGCCAGGCATGCACACTGACTCCATGTGCAAGGCTCTTTATTATACTGGGTCATGAGATTGAAGATACAAGGTGCTAGGGTACCTAGCAACACAATTTCTGCCCACAACACACATGTTCTGTGACTCCATCTCAAACTCAGGCAAACTCAAACCCCTTAGCTGTGTCATCATCAGATGGACTGTCACACTCTCCTCATCCTCTGAGGAGCCCTGCTGCTCACCACCTTCTTTGGCAGGATCATGAAATGTTATGTTGTTGACACAACATGCTGCTTGGGGAAGAAATGCGGGGTCATTTTGACAAATGTTAGTTACTCAACATTCCGATCAGACAGACAACTTCAGCGATAAGTCACAATAGCATCTGTGGTGCTGAAAACCCTTTCCGATCCTACACTGGCACAGGGGCATGTGAGGTACTCCATGGTGATAGCTGTAAATGCAGGCCGGATTTCCAGTTTGCTTTGCCAATAGTCCAGGGGTTCATCATCAAGCTTAGCTGCTGTGGGTCATCCATATATGACTGCACCATATGGCATGCAGATAGCTGCAGATCTATGTTGTATTCCAGTTGCTGGTGTGCAGAGACACCAGTGTCCTTCAGCATGGACCAGAGGGGGTTTGTGGCACCACTGCTACCATGTGATGATGACGGTGAGGATGCAGACACCATACTGGTGGAGGAGAAGGATACTGGGCAAGGGGCTGTTGCTGCTTGCAGTTTCTGTACTGTGACTGATTTTTCCACCCATACCTCCGAGTGCATCATCCAGTTTTGGACCTTGTCATGCAGGATGACCACATAGTGATCAAGATCAGCCTTCCCACCTGAAAGAAGGGACATCATGCCATTCTTGTACTTTTGATCAAGCAGAATTGCCAGGATGTATGCCTCCGAGTTGTTAATGTGAATGACTCAGGGATCATCATCACACAGCTGCATGATGCGGTCAGCCAACTCAACTCCAACAGAGTCTGCAGCCACTTCAAATTGCCCCCTTACATTGACCAACCAGTTCCTGGTGGAGTACATGCAGCAATGGTATCACCTGGCTCTAACATGCATTTTCTGTGCTCAGAACCTATGTTGACTGTTCAAGTGGACAGAGCACTTGGATACCACTGTCCATTAAAAAACACTGGGATGAACTCAGCAACATGGATTTATGTGCTTCCCAATCATGCATGTGCATTATATACTCATTGAGTGGCTTGTACTGTTTATACAGCCTCTCAAGCATATACAGTGTGGAATTCCATTGGGTTGGCACATCAGATTTCAAGCAGTGCTGTGGCACATTACTGGCCTTCTGTAGAGCCCTGAGCTCTTCTCTAGCAAGTGTGGAGTGACTGAAATGGCTGAAGATTGTGTGGCTGGCAGCCGACATGGCACTCACTGCTTAGTGATCCAGAAAGGAATTCACAATGGGACTCAACACATGAGCAAAGCAAGGGACATGATAAAAGCTTTGATGGCATTCTGGGTATTGTCACTGGCAATATACACATTCTTGAATCCAATGGGCTTTTGCCAGTGGCTGATGGCCTCATTAATGTGTGTGAGAATTCTGTCGGATATATGTGACTGCATATTCTGCATACTCCGCATACTGAACGTGGCATGCTGTCAACCAGAAGTAATACTGCTGCCACTGCCAGTAGTCAGGGGACAAGAAGATGAGGGACGGGGTGCAAGGCATATACCCTAGGGAAATAGGCCTAGCATGCAGCTATGCACATATAACTAACACCTGTTGATGGGGCACACATTCAGATGTCAGTGGTGAGGTGAATGCTGGCTACTGCAGAGTGGGATAGAGCATGTGACACCATGCATGCTAAGTCATTATATATTGCTGGAAGAGCCTTAGTGCTGAAATAAGTTTGACTGAGAACTTTATATTTAGGTGCAGCCTTCTCCATAAGTTCAATGAAACCAGGATTCTTGACAAATGAGAATGGCAAAAGGTCTTTTGCCAGCATCTTGGCAGCAGTCATGTTAAGCTCTTCTGTCACTGGTCATTTCTGATAATATTTGGTGTGCTTGTTTAATATTGATCTGCTATCTGGCTGCTTAAACCTAACTGTGCGCTGAACTTTGGAGAGTGTTTTGGCTTTTCCAGGTATGGTCTTGTGGCTTTGGTTACCTTGTCTGCCAGCAGGGACATGCTGGAAAAAGCTCTCTATCCATGCAGTGGATGGATCAGGTTGACTACCTCTAGTTGTCTTTGCATGTGTGGGGGTGGAACACAATAATAGGTCAAATGTTTACAAGTCCTCATTATCAGGCTGGGAACCCACACTTTCATAGTGTGCTGAACTATAAATACTAAGCTTGGCACATACAAAATTGCTTGAGGCTAACACAGGAGCACCTCAGGGGGTTAATGGACACAGCCCCTAGCCCAAGTGGTAATCAACTGTTGAAGTTATTGTAATATAAATAAGAGCAACTATAGTATGTATATAATGCCTTTGAAGATAAGAGTTGAGTGGCAGACTATGGCAGTCATAGTCTCTGGACATGTACTAAAATGTATTATATTTTATTAATATAGAAGTTTGATATGTTCCATGACTACAGTATGTACAAAAAACAATTTATGTATTGATTATAATTAGATCCTATCCCTCAAGAAGCCCATTGAGGTGAAACGCTTCAATACTAGGATCTATTGTCAACAATATTAAGAAATATAGACAATAAAGAGCATTTGCTGAAAAAGTTAATAGGTGTGGTTGGCCATTTAATTGATTTCTTGGATCTACTCCGCCCACCAGTCCCCATGTGACCTATGACTTTACTGGGAGGGAACCCACATTTCCTTGATTTTTTGCTGCCCTGTTATTGAGACTGTTCACTATGTTCCTGTTCCTCTTGAGACCCTAGGAACTCACACAGTAGTGTGGCAACATCCATGGCAGTCTTTTTACACTCTTTTGAATGATGAGCATTAGCTGCGCTTGAAGTAGCACTACTGTGATGCATGCAAAAGAAGCTAGAAGCTTTGATTTCCACTGTAGCTGACACTGGTGCAGTATGTAACATGGCTGGCATTGCACTACCACCAGAACTAGCAGTACCAGAAACAGTGTTGCTCCTACTATCACCTTCCATAGCACCATGTACACCTCCAGGTGAAACTCTTGAGAGTGACTGAGTACCAATGGCCCTTTTTCCACATCATCCACGCTTCCCCTTGCCATTGCCTGACATGTACTTTCTGTGCTTCAGTAAAGCCTTAAATACCAGCAAGTATTCAAAAACAATGCAGCAATACTACAGACTGAGACTGCAGAACACAGAGTACCACAACATATGAGATAATCACAAAGATCAGCAAAAGTGCTGAAATATCTTTGCCCCAGCACTCCAAGTACAGATACCAGCACTATTTTCCTTCTCCTGGGCAAGAAAAAAGTGGCAGATTGTCAATGAGAAAGCCTGTTCTCTGGAGCAGAACAAACAGAGCTCTTCCCTCTTCAGAAAACTCTTCAGAAATTAGCTATACAGTGAGAAATGTGTGCTATCACCTGATGCCTCCTTCTGCACTCCATGTGACTGCAGAGCTGCAAATCATGATTAGAGCAACATGAGGTGTAATTTGACCTTTCCATGGAATTTCTGTGCTGAAGTGAGGAATTTTTCATGTACCATGGAATTAAAAAGAATGCACTTCTTTGGTTCTGTGGAATTTCAAAGACAAGAATGTGAAATAAAACAAGGAAAGAAGGAAAAAAAAAACAAAGCAATTAAGAAAACAGAACAGGTTACTTGCTGACTCCACACTTAAGGTGCTTGACAGCTTGGGTGGTTACATTCACTATGTGTGCTTAAGGTTGATTATAGCACCTGTAGAAAAACAAATATAGTCACGCATAGCTGGCAGGAAAAAAAAAGCAGAATTACATTGAAAACCATGGATAATTACATGATATGGCCTCAAACCTCTCAACCTCTTGCTTCATAAATCCAGGACAGTATCCTGTGACATGTACTACTTGCAAGTGGGCGCCAACCAAAACGGTGACCGACTTTCAGAGTATGTCGACAGGGCAGGGGAGCAGGGAAGGTGACCAGATGGGGTGGGTTCTCGAATAGCAACAGGATGTCGCTATATTTACATGCACACGGGGGGGAGCATGCTGAGCGGGTGGAGATAGGGTTTGTGAGGGGTGGTGCTGCAGTGAGCTGCTCAGATGGCTCCGTGGCATGGTGGGTGGGTGCTGGGCTGTGGTGACCAGGATGTTGGGTTCAGGTCCAGGCACAGGCATGTTTGTTGGGAACCCCCGAGTAGTTGTTTTTTATTTTGTACAATTTTACACCCCCCTGACATGCACCTCCCTGGAGTTGAGAATCCTAAAGTAGGGGGGGTGCAGGGGGGAGCAGCTCCCCACATGACATTAAAAATCTGAATGTGTTGTGCCATGTTACTTTCCACCACAGAATTTAATTTTGGTGATGTACACTCACCATAATGACGTAGAATCATTAGGGACAATGCTTAAAAAAATTTGGAACAAAGACCCGCAATCATGGACACATCTTTAAAATTGATACCATTCACTCAGAAAGTTGATGGAATAAGGGGATTAGTGTTAAGATACATTTTCTGAAGAAGAACAAATCTGTACCTTTAATGTTTGACATTATTTTGTGCTTACAGTCCCCATACTTCAGTCACAAAATCACAAATTTGCAAGGGACAGAAGAATATTTTGAGTAAAAGATCAAGGACATCCCTGAAAATCAGGAACAGTTGAGAGGTATGTACATCATTGTATGTGACAAGACAGTGAATACGCTTGTTTCCACATTCCTTAAGTAAAATTCCGCAGTTACCCTATAAGTAACGCAGTATGATGTTTCCCGCGAAACCCCACATGACTGCAGAGCTGAAAAGTATTACAGCTACATGAGGTGAAAATGAACCTTTTTACGGAATTTCTGTTCGAATCATGTGATTTTTAGTATGCCATGGAATTAAAAAGAACACAGTTCTTGGGTTTAGGGGAATTCAAAATAAAGAAACACAAAATACAACCAGGAAAAGAGGAAAAAAAGAAGCAATTAAAAAACAAAGAACAGGTTAATTGCTGACGCCACACTTAAGGTGCTCGACAAGTTAAATGCTTAATTTCAGTATGTGATCTTAAAATTTGAAATACCACCTGTAGAAAAAGAAATAGGGACACACATTGCTGGCGAAAAAAAATCTGCAGAATCACGTAGAAAACAGCGGATAATTAAGTGATATGGCAAAATAGTTAACAAGACACTTTATTTTCACACTTCATAAAAAAAGGCTAGCAGTTCGTAATCAAATACCAAAGTACTAGGTTCAAAATCTGCCATTATTTGGTGGAAGTTTGGAATTCTGCCACTGGCGAAAGAGCAGAAAATTCCACAAAAGTTTTGAAATTTCACAGAACTTCCACAACGGCAAAAATCAGAACTTTCGCCCATGCCGACTTAGACATAACCCTTAGGAAAAGGATTAGTTCCTGTCAGCACTGGCTAATGGGCTTTGTGTGGGAGTCGGGGTGTGGAACATTACCACTTTAGCAGACAGAAGAGAAGCGGCCTTCCAGCCATTGTCCAGCACCCCTAGGTAGAATTAGAATGGTTTAAAATTATCAAGAGTCAGTTAAGGGTATTATTTGACTGATGAGGAATTATCCCCTTGGTTCAGTAGGAGATGCAGAGCCCATGTTTAAAATTGCAGAATCCACTGGCTCAGAGAGGGAATTTATACAAAACCAAAAAAACAACAAAAAAAAGAAAAAAAAAAAGAGACTGGGGCTTTTACCAGCCTAACAGGTATCCATTAAACCTCTACCAGCTGCACTGTCTGGTAAAGGAAGTGCGGTATGCAGGCAGCGAGTTTCTCTCTTGATCTGGGTAGGTCTGGAGCAGGTGCTGGAAGGCAGAGGTGGCAGTCCTGGCAGGACCCAAAATGAGTAGCACAAGTGCAGGAGAGGGTGACAAGAGTATCCTTGCAATCATTCCTGATATGGAGCAAGAGCTGAGAGGTTACCAAAATAGCCACATGGTGAGTGCAATGGTAAGGGAGGATGAAACCATTCAGAATATGGTGGCCATGCAAACTCATCATTCCCAGGCAGTGGACCTAGGTAGCCAACATAATGCTTTTCACTGGGTTGGACTTTAGAATAAAAAAGAGGCCTTTCAAGAATTGAGTAGAGACTGAATTACACTCAAACTGTTATATTAAAGCTGGTTTCAAGAAAGTGAACTACTTCCCATACCTCCTAAACTCAGCATGGCGTTAAAAAGGGGTTGTGCGCTTGAGCTAGTCTGAAATTAAATGATTACAAGTATTCAAAATAAGTCCCAGAAATTACAAGAAAATGAAGCACTTGTCTAAGGGCACGTGCAATATAGTATGACTGTGTCGTTCTCAATATGAATCATTGTCCCACACCCCCACATTCTACCCCCCACACTCTCCACCCCCACCCACATTGCTAAAGGCAGAGTGTCTGTTGGAGGGGCAGCCGCCGACCCAGGGAACAGGTCTGCCTTCAGTAACTGGTAGGCAGTTGGAATGCAGTGCAGAAAAAAAGGAGCATGGCTGGTGCATGGCTACAATAGTAACACCTTAGGTAATTCCAAATGGTACATCATTTTCTGATGCTTGGGGCCAGGCAGGAGATGCAGAGGTTAACCTGGATCTGAAGTGGGGCCATCTGTTATGATGGGAGACTACCCCCCGCGCAGAATGTCCAGCTTCCACAGTGAGCAGTCCACATCTTCCATGATCAGGGTCTGGGTTTCTCTGGACCAGCTGCAAGGGAAGGGTGGTGGTAGCAACCACAACTTAGAAAGAAAAATCTCACACAGCTGACTGTGCCCTCCTGGCTACCAAGACCATTGCTAGGGTCAATCCCTGCAGGTGGGTACAGCTCGCACAAGGGGGCACAAAGTAAAAAGTAGATAATATGCGAGGCATGGGGAGAGCATTAGCAGAAGCCAGTCAGCCATGGCAAGGCCCTCTCCCCATGTGCCCAAGTCACAACACTGAGCTTTACTAATGAGCCCTTTCTTTAGGTGGGCAGTAGTTCAATTTTTACAGCTTCAATAATGCACAGCAAGAAGAAGACAACCACTCTAAAGGCAGTAACAGTGGCCCTGGAAGTCCAGCTTTAAGAAATGTATAAGAAAAAGGGCTATGAATGGCTTGAAACCTGTTTGGAAAGAACCAATGCTCCGACAAAGATCAGTGTTAGCGAATAACGAATAGCCAGCCAAGAAACTGTTGGAACCCTCTCCAATGGTCCTCAAGACACTTCAAGAAGGTAAGAGCACTACAGGGGTTCCTCAGATATTTGTGGAAGAGTTTAGGAACATGGTAATTAGGGCTTTCGGACAGGTTCCTCCTTGGTCACCTCCACCAATTGAGCCCAGGGAGGGGTCTGTTGAATCAGCCTAGTTGGGAGCAGATTTTGGAGCAAACACTATGGAACT
The DNA here is from genome assembly GCA_016271365.2 of Neoceratodus forsteri. Classification (NCBI taxonomy): domain Eukaryota; kingdom Metazoa; phylum Chordata; order Ceratodontiformes; family Ceratodontidae; genus Neoceratodus; species Neoceratodus forsteri. The sequence continues at coordinate 841,204,419 of CM057459.1, read as the reverse complement.
CCCACCCACTTACACCCCAATCAGAGGCCCAATGAGTCCTGCCCCAAGACAGCAGGAGACCACAAAAGGGTAAACCACAGAAGAAAAGCTGGACAAGATCATTGACCTGATGACTGGGTTTGAGGACTCAGCCCAGGGTCAACAACAAAACTGGGGGCAGACTAGGGGTCCACAGTTGTAGTAGGCTCCAGCACAGCACCAAAACCGGTGACAGTGGAGGGAGACCCTGATTACTACAGTAGGGTGGCTCAACCAGTGTGTTCCCTCCTGAAGGATAAGGTCCAGCAGCAGATCCAGAACAGGGAATACATAGGTACAATATGTTTCCTCTGCTCAACCATCCAGGTGAGCAGGAAGACAAAAAAGTCAAGTCCTAGAACTTGGAGAAGAAGAAAGTGATGGTGCCTTGTGCATAGGCACAAAGGGAGAATGGCATGGTTAGAATATGAGTAAGAGCTCAGGCACCAGAAACAAAATAATGCGTTGCTCCAGTGGAAAGTATTGGACATGCACCCTCAGGTGGAAGTGATGCAAGGTGGGGGGGGGGGTCCTCCACACAGATAGCAGATTACCTATCAATACACCCCAGCCACAGCAGTTTTAGTCTGTGATGTCTCCCTCCCAGATGTGCTTGACATATAACCGAGGGAGTTGTGCCAGGAAAAAAAAGATTTTGGCACAAATGTGTCACTTGTGGGCAGCAGCACCCCTTCATACAGTGCCCCTCCTCAAAGGCCCCTAGGGACGCAGGCCTGCCTTCCCTGGTGTGGATGGACAAGTTTCAATTATGGCTTGACCACTACCAGAACTGCAAGGCTGCCACCTGTTAGTGGAGGGTTGTTCAGTAGGCTTCAGAATCCCTTACATGGTTCCCTAGCAGGAGTACCAAGTAAAGTCCAGAAGGCGCCCTGGGATGAAATGGAATCCAGACAGGGGTTTCCCATGTCTTGTTCCCATACCCAAGGGTGCTGCCAAATTTGGTGGGCAGTTAGGTCGGACAGCCTCCGAGGTTTGTCCAACTCGGGCGGTGTTATGCAATGCCAGGTCTGTTAGGAATAAGACCGCTATTATTGCGGATCTTGTTGGCTCAGCTGACCTGGCTTGCATCACCGAGACCTGGCTGGATGAAAACTCTGGCCCCATATTGGAGGCCATGGTTCCAGCCGGGCATTCGGTGATACACTGCCCGAGATTGGACCACAGGGAAGGGGGGTTTGCAGTCTGTTTCAAGACTAAATTGGGCCTCATGAATGTGGTAGTAGGTGAGACTGAATCTTTTGAGTGCGTAGTTGTAGCAGGTGTAGGTGTTCGAATCGTTCTCATCTACCATTCACCCGGAGATGGGAAACATTTCTTACAGGAAGTAGCAGACTTCCTCGTCGATAGAGTATGTCATCTGAGTCTCCCAGATTGATGGTTCTGGGTGACTTTAACGTCTGGATTGACGATGAACTCTCACAATTTGGTAACAACTTCCTCCAACTTATATCTTCTTTGGGCCTTACACAGGCAGTTTCCACTGCTACACATAGATCTGGGCACTCTCTGGATTTAGTCTTCCTCTTAGGGATTGATTCATCTGACGTGGGGATGGAACCAGTCATTTGGTCTGACCACCACACCGTGAGTTTCAATTTTTGCACCCCCCTTAGAAGGCCTTCCCCTGTGGAGATGGTCAGGTACTGCCCATTGTGAAATGTTACTTCTCAGGGTCTAGCTGCGGTCCTTGATCTCTCATCCCCTGTGTTGGCTAGCAGTAATCCAGGGGAACTGGTGTCAGCTTATAATACGGCCGTTACAGTGGCCCTGGATTTTATTGCTTCTGTTCATGAACGCCCCATATCCCTTCGCCCCAGGTCCCCCTGGTTAGATGGGACACTGAGAGAGTTGCGGAGACAGGGGCGAAGGTTAGAGAGGTGCTGGCGCAACTCCACCCTTGATGCCGACCGCCTTAGATTGATGGAACATTATTCTATCTATCAATCTGCAATCTCCCATAAGAAGGCAGAATTTCTGTCCAGGGAGATTGCAGTTGTACAGAATCGACTGGCTCAGCTGTTTCGGACTGTGGACAGACTGTGCAGCCCAGTCTGTCTACAAGTCCAGAGAGCCTTTTCACAAATGGAGTGCAAGGAGCTCACTCGGTTCTTTGCAAATAAGGTGGACGACATCAGGACGGGCTTGCGTCCAGCAATCTCTAAGGGTGATGTTGTGGAACAGTGCAAGCTCACAATGCCTAGTTTCTCTTGGAGTTCCTTTTGCCAACCGGAGGTCGTGGATATTATGAGGATCATCCATAGTGTGCTGCCTATGAGCTGTAGTTTAGATCCTGGACCAACTCCCATAATTTTGGGTTGTCTTGAGATCATTGGCCCAGTTATGGTGCAGATAGTCTGGTGTTCCTTAGAGTCAGGTGAGTTTCCTAACTCCCTGAAAGAAGCAGTGGTTACACCTCTACTGAAGAAAGTTACTTTGGACCCAGACTGTTTCTCAAACTACAGACCTATCTCTAACCTTCCCTTTTTGTGGGGAAGGTTATTGAGAAGGTAGTGGCAGCCCAATTGGAAGACCATTTAACCATCCATAATATCTATGAATCCTTCCAGTCTGGTTTTCGTAAAAGACACAGCACCGAGACTGCGCTGGTTCGGATGCTTAATGATCTTCTGCGGGCGAGGGATCAGAAGAGATGTTCTATTCTAGTTCTTCTTGATCTCTCGTCAGCCTTTGACACTGTGGATCACCTGGTGTTGTTAGCACACCTGAGGTAAATATGTGGAATGTTGGGAACTGTTATAAAATGGTTCACTTCATTCCTTACTGGGAGATCACAGAGAGTTGTGTCGGGGGTTCATTCCTCCGCCCCAACTTCTTTGTTGTGTGGGGTGTCTCAGGGTTCAGTGCTGTCACCCATGTTATTTGCAGTGTATATGCTGCCCCTCGGAGACATTATAAGACGGTATGGGCTGAGGTTTCACTGCTACGCAGATGACACCCAGCTATACCTGTCTTTTGCGCCTGACCAGGATGGAGCTCTCTAGGTGTTTAATAATTGTCTGGAAGAAATCCGAGGATGGATGGATTCTAGTTGGTTGAAGTTGAACTCAGAGAAGACAGAGGTATTGGTGGTGGACCCTGGTGGTCAGATAATGAGGCCGAAAGATGGCTCGCCCTCTGGAATTTTTCTTGACGGCGTGTCACTTCCGACCTCTGAATGGGTGCTCAACCTGGGGATTGTCCTAGATGACAGGCTGACCTTTCAATCTCAAGTGTCGGCCGTTGCCAGAACTTCCTTTTATCATCTTAGGAACATTGCCAGGGTGCGTCACCTTGTTCCATCTGACTGTTTGCCCATGTTGGTCCACGCCTTTGTGCCCTCATGGCTAGACTACTGCAACGCCCTTTACTTTGGGCTTTCTGGGGTTGAAATCCATCACCTTCAGCTGGTGCAGAACGTTGCAGCCAGGGTGTTGACTGGGACAAGGAGATCCAGACATATCACCCCGGTACTACGCGAACTGCACTGGCTTCCTATACGGTGGCAGATCACCTTTAAAGTCATTTTATTGTCTTTTAAACCCCTTCACGATCAGGGTCCGACCTATCTGAAAGAACTTCTGGTGCCTTACTGCCCCGGCCGATCGCTACGCTCGGCTAATGAGGGGTTGTTAGAGATTCCAAGAATGAGTTTAAAATCTTCTGGTAGCACAGCTTTTTCTTATGCAGCTCCCACTCTTTGGAATTCTCTACCTCGCCAGTTAAGGGAGTGCACCTCCTTGGAGGTATTTAAGAAAAATTTGAAAACCTACTTGTGGCAGAGTGCCTTCTTGGATGATTAATTGATATTTGAGTATTAATATTATTTTTTGGATAGTATGGATGTTTTTAGTGTAGGTTTTTAATACGTGATGTTATGTATTTATTGTATTTATATGTTTTATGTGATATTTTATATTGTGCTTTTCGACATGTAAAGCTCTTTGATATTTTAAAAAGCGCTTTAAAAATAAAGTTATTATTATTAAAGAATGTGAAGTCTGACAAAGACTATCTACAAGTGGCCTGGGACAAAGTGTAAAAAGAGATGTGATTGGGGAGGGTGAGCAGCCCATATTCGACCTCTCCCCTGCCTAATCTCATGGTGTTCTCAATTTGCGTTATGCCCAATAAGGATTAAGGTTAATTCCAGATGATCAACCACCTGTTGCATCTGGAAGGGGATTCAGTTAATGAGCACATTGATTCCCGCTTCACAACAGTTCAAAATAAGTTGCCTGGCAGGGCGGTAGCAGTAGTGTGGGCAGCAGGGCCTCACGCCTGGATGGCAAAGGCAGGCATACAATTAGCCTTCTGCTTATTATCACTACAACTGGTAGACTGGGACTGGTTATGGATAAGATTTGAGAGGAAGTGTTATGTGAACAATTGTATACCCATGAGCTGCGAAGTAGCATGTGCAGTGTTTGAAGGTTTCACTAACTTTTTACATTGGGCTGCTACTTGCACATCGGGGAACCCACGCATTGTCCACCCTGTGTATGACTTTCTGTTTGTGGATCTAGGTCATTCACTGGTTTGTGGGACAGACACTAAGCACTTTCATAAAACTGTGCAGTCACTTAAATGTTCCCTTGGATCCAGAGAAGGTCAAGACTCCAAGCTTGGTGATGACTGTCCTGGGAATAGAAATTGATGCAGTGAAGTATGAGTTTTGGTTGCCTCACAACAAGTTAGATGCATTACAGTATCTCTTGAGCAAGGCTTCTCTGGCTAAGAAGATAACACTGTGAGATCTGCAGCAGATAGACATCTAAATTTCACCTGTTGGGCATTCCCACAGGAAGGACTTTCTTCTGATGGGTAGTGAAGCTGGACGTGGAGGTTCGAAAACTCAATCACTTGGCAAGGGTGATAGAAAGGCTACAAGAGGATCTGTAGGTGTGGCAGGCATTTGTCACTCATTTTCAACAGCACCTCAGTGTGACTAGAGACAGAGGATAGCCAGGCCTTGGAGTTGTATTAGGATGCAGCAGTAGGGATGGGGTTCAGATCATTAATCTAGGGTGAGTACTGTGACTCTGGGTTGCCCACATGAGGGCAGACACCAGCTTCTACAAACAGATAACTGTTTAAGTTTTTTTATGATTGTAGTAGTCTTGTGCATTTGGGGTCCAAGGTTGAGGGACAAGAGGGTCATCCCAGCTGGCGGTGTTGCTGGTCCCTCAACCATCCTCCCATGGCCTGCAATCAGCTGACAAATCCTTGCTCTATGTTCCGAGATGTCGGACGACTAAAGGCACAGGGGCCTTCCAATTCTCTGCTCCCAGGCTATGGAATCCTCTTCCACTCAACCTCGGGCTGTCTCAGTCTCACTTTGGATTTAAAAGTGAATATTGTTGTTATTTATCCTTAGCTGATGCTTGTACATGCTTTGACCCAACCTGAAGCTCCTGAATCTTACCAGTAATGTCACTCCTGCTCTAATCCAGCTCCAAGACTGTCTCCTCTTCCCCTCCCCATATTTTTCCTTCTCTTTGTAAATAACTTCTTGACTACTAGCTCTCTTCCTTCTCAAACCTTGTTGCTGACCATTCACTGTTGTTTTGCCAGTTACCACCCCTGACCTTCCTTCTGTCAGTCTTTCTTGTTATCTTTGAACATTCCTCACATTTCTCTCTACATAACCTTACTATCTTATTAACCCTTTCATTCCACAGGTCAGGTCCATGATTTCTGCACTTATTATATATCTTATTGCCATTATTTTTTGTTGTTTCTACCCATTGTATTTTTGTAGCACTGCTGTACTGTTCCTTTATTTGTATTATTGTACCCATGTTGCTGTTGTTCAACTGTTCTCCTTTTGTTGTACTCTTCCGGGTTGTGCCTGAAAATAGTCATTTTATGGCTAGTGCACCTACCTGGTTAACAAAAACTAAATAAATAAATAAATAAAAATCTTTTGTTTGGACAATACGAGCATGGTACATACCATAAATGGGCAGTTGGAGGCTAAGGGCCCCTTGGGTGACCACATAAGAATATTTGTCCTAAAATGCATGTAGCTTAATGTTCATTTTGAAGCTGTACATGTTAATTGCATTGAGAATGGAACTGCTGATACTTTATCTCGTTTGCAGAGGCAGAAATTCAGGAAACTGGTTCCAGCAGTCAAACAACTTTCACACTCGGTACCACCATTTTTGTGGAATTTGGTAACCTTGAGAAATGGAAGTATATAGGTAATGCCATTGCTCTTTGGACTATGGTGGCTTACCATCAAGGTGTGGAGCATTATAATATATGCAGGGCAGATGTGGGATGGCCAAGCTCCTGGCCCATACTGGTTGATCATCTGTGCAGTTATATAATAGTAGCAAGGCAACAAGAACTGCCACCAGGGGTCATTAGTCAACATTTGGTGGGGTTGTCATGGTTTTCCCATGTCTTGGGGTTCAAGGATAGCACCCAAGCTTTCAAAGTCTGGAAGGTCCTTGAGGGTTGCGGTAAGAGCCATTCCAGATGGCCAGAGACACAGTGCACAATTACACCAGCAATCTTGGAGGAGGTGTGGGCAGCCTTGTCAGTGGTCTGTTGAAACACTTATGAGGCCACTTTATTCAAAACCATGTTTCTGATGACATTCTGTGGGGTATTATGGGTCTTGGAATTGGCACATATGTCCCAAAAGGGGGTGGAACCCATCTTGACAGAAGGGGATATGGCAATGGCCCCGTAAGGGGTTTTCATGCTGCTGCAAAGAAGTTAAACTAACCAGAAGGTTATTGGCTGCTGGTATTCAGTAAAGGTCCCATTCAGATCCTTATGAAACATCCATGCCCTGGTGGCTACCAATGTGGCCTCTTGACTGATGGAGGGCAAGGTCTTCTTGTGGCATGTGGATGGCAAGCCCATGACAACCTACCAGTTCCTGCATGTAGTGGGGATCATGGTCCGTCATGCTGGACTGAATGGCTAAGAATATAACACCCATTTCTTCAGGATCAGATAGCAGTGACTGCCCAGAGCCAATGACTGTTAGATAGTGAGATCCAGGACCTGGGGCACTGTACATCCCAGGTATTTTTGCACTATACACAACAGCACTTGCATTAATAATCTTGCATTGCTCTGTTTGGGGTTCCCCAGAGGGATCCAAGTGCATGTGGATTTGTTGTCATTCCTTCATTTACTGGGTGGACAAGAGAACATTCTGACAGCTGGGGGATGAACCTAATAATACCTCAACAGAAGGCACAGATTAGATAGTTAGACAAGAGAGGCATGGGCTGGGAGGAACTGCTCCTCAAATTGGCAACAGAGGCCTGGACATGTGCAAATACCAAACATTCTAATAATTCATCAAGGTGGGAAAGATCTGGGGCTTTGAAAGATGATTGATCTGCTCCTGATGATGAAGGACCTACTTCCATACTGGAGTGGTGGCCTAATACCATGATTATCTGGTCTCACTTAATTCAACATATGCACTGGCAGTATGCAGTGGACTCTAAAGCTTTAGAGCAGCATGCACTCAGATTAATAAGGAAATGTGACCATTCATGGAATCTATAGAGTGAACTGTGGTTCGGCACAAGGATATTAACACCTCATATGAAGAACTTCAAGCTCAAGATGGTGTGCATTTGTGGGATGAAGGATAGGATTTGTTGTTGGATTCATTTTATAAGATAGTGGTAGCACAGTTGGAGTGAGTTGCTTAGGGTGTCAGATTGTGTTCATCCTGTGTAGCATGGGAGTATAGCAGACCAGTGGTACACAGAAAATGTGGGATGAGTTGCATTCTCCAGAAGGGCTTGTCACCTTCGCTCAGCATGACGCCCAGGGGACTGCAAGAACCGAACCCTTTTTTCGGGGGAGTGGGGGCACGGTCCAACTTCATCAGGCCAGACTGTGAGTACGGCACTGCCAGACAGGGGCAGTAACTGGCCATTTGGCCACATGACCACCCTGCTCTTGGAGTTGGGTATCCACCTAGGAGATATATTTATTCCACGGCCCACACAAGGGCTGGCCCATCAAACAAAGGCTAGTGCTGGGACCAGTAGTGTCTACACAATCTCCCAGCTATGCATGCCATTCCAGTAATCTAACATGTTAAATAAACATATGGCTGTGGTCATTTCTCCAAAATATAGAGTCAGTGTATTTATTCAGGAGAAGGGGTATGGTGGCTACTGAGACAGAGTAAGTCTGCCAAAGGATTGCAGCAAACATCTGTTTGTCTGTGGCCCCTTCACCAGAACCTGAACCTAGGCAGGTAGGGCTACTCCCTTGGTGGGGTCGGACCCTGGCACCACCCCTTGAGAAGTAACCATAGGGGCTGCCAACAGGGCAGTGGCCATCTGCAGGGTATGGGGCAAGAGGTGTGAAAAAGTGCTGAGACCAGCAGCTTCCCTCTCTTCTTCTCTCTCTTCAGATCACCAGCACAACCCACCCTAGCAAAAGCAGAGTTAGGGTTAATCAGACCAGAAAGGGAGCACAACAGCCCAATATGGGTGACCGCATTAGGGGTCGGGGAGTGAATTTTCTTGATTTTTCCCATAAAAGGATTTTTTTGTTTTTTCGCCTCCTTCAGAGGGATAAAAGTAGTTGGCATGAAGAAGGTTTTAATTGTCATAGTCGTGTATCATGGCAGTATAGGAGTTTCGCAGACCAATGGTATGGGGAAAGGGAAGATGAGTTGAAGTCTCCTGAAGGGCTTGATACAGTAGTCGCCAGAGACATTGCCTGCTATTTCCAGATATTTCACAAAATTTCTGAAGAGTTTCTCTCTGCTGCCCCTACTGTGGAAATGCAGAAAGAGGGAGATATTTCTGGAAATATCACAGAAATTTCGGGAAATATCTGGCAGTGTCTGTGGCTGCTACTGTAGCTCCAGTTGGCATGAGGCCCATTGGACTGCAAGACCTGGACATTGGTTGGATGATTTGCAGTCCAACCTCATCATGCTAATCTGTGAATGTGACGGTGCCAGATGGGGGTCATCGCTAGCCACTTAACCACATGACCTCATTGCTCTTTACATCTGTTCCTTGGCTCACACAATGGTTGGCTCTTTAAACAAAGGTGAATATTGGGGCCAAATGTGTCTGCAAGATCTTTCAATGGTGTATTCGACTCCAATAATGAAAGATGTTAAATAGGCATATGACTGTGGCCATTTCTCCAAGTCATTGAGTCAATGTGTTTATTCGGGGGAAGTGATATGGGGGCCTACTGAAACAATTTCATGTCATTAGACAACTGAACTCACTGAGGTACAAGGTGGAGGGGAGTCTCTCTGGTGTTACATGTTACCTTGACACCATCCTTTTCCTATCTGGTCCCTCTGCCCCAGCCATCCAGACACCACTTCAGCATGACTTTACCGCAGTATCTAACTGGTTCAATGACAACTGCCTAAAAATGAATACCAAAGACCATAGCCATGACTTTTGGCTCCAAACAAAAACTTGCCAGGCTCCCTGTCCTTTCTGCCTTCTCTACCCCAACAAACACTCCTCTCAATGATGTCCCAGCCTACAAATACCTAAGGGTGCGGCTTGATCTCTTTCTAGACTTTTCCCATTTTAAGGCCATTCACTCTAAATTACAACCCAAATTGGGTCTACTCTACCATCTAAAGGGTAGTCGTTCCATCCCAGTCAGATGTGAACTGCTGGTCAAATGGATACTCCCAGCTTTCGACTATGCCAATATTGTCTTCAGCACAGCTCCTGACACCACCCTTGCCAAACTTGATATCCTCTTCAATACCTTCTGTTGTTTCAACTCAGAATCCCCCCACGACACACCACTGTGACCTCTATTCCTCCCTATCCCTCCAATCCCAATCACAGAGATGCACATAGCAGTGCTCTAGCTTCATCTCCAAATATTGGTTTGGAACTCTTCTTTCCTGCCTCTCCTCTCTCCTAAATCCTGACACCCCATCCCCTACAATTCACATATGAATTACTTCCACTCCTTCACTCTCCTGACAGCATGCATCTCTTCTGGAAAACTAGCATTCTCTTACAGACTCTCCTCCGTCTGGAACAACCTCTCCACTCATATTCGCCTCCCCCCCCTTTTCCTGCATTCAAGCACCTCCTCAGGCCTTCCCCTGCTACATCTTGTAGCTGCCCACTGCCTTAATCCACAAGAATACTACTGTCCTCCTTCCTCTCTCTCCCATTTCCTGATATTAATTAGAGATCACATGCTTTTTATTTTGTTTATGTTGTCTCACCCTGCCTATTGAATCTCCTGTACAATGCTCTGTTATGTAATCCTACAGTGACAATTAATTTGCTTGCTGTATTATACATTAATGAAAATGAATTTATTCTGTAATATACTGTATATTTTATGTTCTGTATTATATTGCATCTGAATTGTGCTATCCCTTTGCTGTATTTCTACCCCCTGTCCCCGGGTTGTACCCGGAAATGAGCTTCTGCTCAGTGTGCCTTTCACAGTCACCAAATTTTAAATAAATAAATGTTACAGAGGATAGCAAAAAAAAACTCACTAATGTACTCTATTGGTTTATTTTACTCTTGTCGCACCGAATCATGGATTTGGCATCAGGGCAACTGTTTGCAGTGGAGCTCTTTTTTTTCCCCTTGAAGAGCTGTAGAGGTCACACAAGGTAAACAGTTGCATGTTTGAATTAAAGAGTTAGGAGGTGGAAAAGGCCACCAGATTGAGCTGTTGGGATTTACTATATTGTCCATCATCATGGATCTGGAGTTGGTGGCACCATTTGCAATACTGTTCTTCTTTTTTTTTTTTTTTTTTTTACCTATAAAGGGTATGGGGATGGTTGAGTTAGTAAGGGAGGTACCATATGTGTCTAAATTTGTTTGGAAGTAGGAGGGGGGCTCGACTTACAGTATGGGATTTAATATATTGGTCCCACTATGACAAGATGGCAGCCACGCTGGGCTAGCCATCAGAAGCAGGAGTCGAGTTGTGTTCTCACTTTTAGTTTTTTAGCTTATCTTAGTTTTTCAGTTCTTTATTTGAGTTTAATCTTGTTTGGTTACTTTGTTTTCATCTTTAGTCTATTCTGTTTTCATTTTATTATTTCTTTGGTCCGTTTTCCTGATTTGTGCTGTCTACCCTGTTTATCCTGGTTCGGATCTGTGAACTGTGCCGGTTTTCCTTTGAAAGAATTGCTTAAGGACTAAGCGCAATTAGGAACTGGGAACTGAAGGAACTATTATCTGTGGAGTCCTGATATTGCGTATGTGTGGAGACCAGTGTGTGGAGTCCCAGTGGCAGATTGAGGAGTAGCGTGGTGTAACCCGGAGTGGCTTTGGGTGTGCAGCGAGCAGTGAGGAGTGGTTTTGGTCAGTGCTGGACTAGGAAGAGACTCCGGTGGACTGTGGGGCGGTATCCCTTCCGACCCTGACCTCGAGCCAGTGGTGCGCTGTAGTGCTGCTGCCGTAGGGCAGCTGGATTCTTCAGCTCTTCTGTTTTCATTGCTCAGTAGCTGGAGGGCTGCCGTAGTGGTGAGCGGGTCTGGAAAGAGGTATCGGGATCTGGGTGGGAACTTCCTGAAGTCGTGGAGCATAGGTGGTAACTCAGAGCTATCTAGCATCTGAAACGCTGCTGCTAGTCCTGTTATCAGCTACTCGATGGAGTGGAGAAATAACTTTGGTTTCCTGGGTGCCCTGGATTATCTTTTCCCTGCTCCCTGGTTTCTGGTTTTCACAGTGAGTTTTGGCTTTAACTACAGACTACTCGTATGTTTTCCAGAACTGAGATTATTGTTTGGGGCTTTGTTGTTTTTCAAATGAAGGTGAGAGCTTATTTGAAATTTGAATACTGCCACCATTTCTTGGAGATATAAGCTCCTGGACTCATTCTGAATTTGATAAGAGCAGTCTGCAATATATTACTTCTCTGAATTGGTTTTCCACCCATGAGAGGGGTGAACTACCTACCGGTCGACCCTGTGCTTCATTGAATTTGTGATCATCATGAATATGTGACTCTCAGACTTTAGCCCTTTTATTTCTTGTTGGTAATTTTATAGGTGAAATTTCTCCATTGCAGAGTTCTGTGAGAGATTTCTCTGAGGGGAAATTATTTCGAATATTTTTATAATTTTACTTTAGTTTTGTATTGTTGTGTTGTTAAGTAGCCCAGGTTGTGAGAGGACCGGTGGGCTTATTTTATTTACTTATCTATTTTATGTGTTAGGTAGGTTAGGTATTTTTTTGTTTAAGTTATATATTTTAGTAACTTAGTTGTTTGAAGTTGGTTTGATTAGTTAGTTGGGTGGGGGTGGGGTGAGTAAAGATTTGGTTGTGGTTTTTTTTTCTAAATTGTTTAGTTAATATTGTTAGTTAACTTGTTTTAATTTTATAAGGAACTATTTTTATCCATTTTTATCATTTTGAGGATTTGCTCTGTTTGATATGTGGTATTCTGTGGCTGCCCCGGTCGTAAGCTACTCAGCCTCTGCTCTCCACTCCCTCCGCCCCTTCTATACCCCCCTCTGGATTTTTCTATCTACCAACACTGTCGGGCTCTAGGTATTGCCCACAGGAGGGGGAGTGGGGGTGGGGGTGAACAGTGGAGGTGAGATGAGCGGAGCACTCCCATTGGGGTGACTAAGCCTAGGAGACACCCTGGGGTGAAGTGGAGCCTAGAGCGTGGGCCATCCTGTTTGGTCCCCATACCCAAGGGCACCATCCTTAGTGATGGGCAGGTAGTCAGGGCAGTCCAGGAGTCCTGTCCAACCCAGGTGATGTTGTGCAATGCCAGGTCCATCCAGAACAAGACAGCAATAATCTCAGATCGTATTGCCTTGATGGACCTGGCGTGCATCATCGAGACCTGGCTAGACAATAATGCGGGACCAATACTGGAGGCCGCAATTCCAGCTGGGTATACAGTGATACATTGCCCAAGGTTGGACCATGGGGGGAGGGGGGTTGCGGTCTGCTTTAAGACTGAATCGGATCTCACCAGTGTACCAGTTGAGGAGACCTCTTCTTTTGAATGTGCCGTTGTAGCAGGTGTGGGTTATCGAATTGCTCTCATCTACCATCCACCAGGAGATGAGAAGCAATTCCTTAAGGAAGTAGCAGACTTCATTGTCGACCTAACATTTGAGTACCCCAGGCTGATGGTCTTGGGTGACTTTAATGCATGGATCAACAATGAACTCTCGCAATTTGGACAACACTTCCTCCAGTTAATGGATTCACTGGGCCTAACACAGGTAGTTACCACTGCTATTTATAAAGCTAGCCATTCTCTTGACTTGGTCTTCCTCCTAGGGATCAAGGCTTCTGATGTGGGGGTGGAACCAGTCAGTTGGTCAGATCACTACACCGTGAGATTCAATCTTTGTGCCCCTCCTTGTAGGCGAACCCCTGTGGAGATGGTCAAGTTCCGCCCCTTGCAGAATGTTTCCTCTAATGGCCTTGCAGTGGTTCTTGACCTATCAGAGCTTCCTGTGAATAGCAATGATCCAGAGGCATTGGTTGTGGCTTATAATACTGCCATTACCTCTGCCCTGGATTTTATTGCTCCAGTTCATGTGCGTCCTCTCTCCTTCCGACCTCGAACCCCATGGTTTGATGGGGTTCTGAGGGAGTTGCGGCGAATTGGACGCAGGTTAGAACGTTGCTGGCAGAAGTCTGGCCTGGCTGCCGACCACCTTAGACTGCTAGAACATTATCAATTCTATCAGTCAGAAATCTCCCGTAAGAAGGCAGAGTTCCTGTCCAGGGAAATTTCTGCCACACAGAACTGACCTGCTCAGCTTTTCAGAACCGTGGACAGATTGTGCAACCCAACCTGTCTACAGCGCCGTAGAGTGTTGTCACAATTACAGTGTGATGTGATTGCTCAGTTTTTCATTGATAAGGTGGCCGACATTAGGGCAGACATCAGTTTGGCACGTTCTGCGCTAGTTGTGGGTGTCCAGAACAGGGTCATTATCCCTCTGTTTTCCTGGAGTACCTTCGACCGCCCAGAAATCGTGGATGTTATGCGGATTGTCCAGGGGCTGTGTCCTACCTCCTGTAGTTTATATCGAGGTCCCACACCCCTAGTCTTAGGGTGCAGAGATTCTATTCTACTGGCTGTAGCACAGATTGTATGGTCCTCTCTTGACTCGGGTGTATATCCCCTGTCCTTGAAAGAGGCAGTGGTGACACCCTTGTTGAAGAAACCATCTTTGGACCCAGAATGTCTGGCTAACTACAGACCTATCTCGAACCTCCCCTTTGCAGGGAAGGTAAATGAGAAGGTGGTAGCAGCCCAATTGGAGAACCACTTGACCATCCATAGCATCTACGAACCTCTCCAATCAGGTTTCCGTAAGAGGCATAGTACTGAGACTGTGCTGGTTCGGATGCTCAGTGATCTTCTGATGGCGAGAGACCAGAGAAAACTGTCTATCCTGGTGCTATTGAATCTATCTTCAGCATTTGACACCGTCGACCATGGGGTTCTTTTGGAGTGCCTGAGATGTATTTGTGGACTCTCTGGGGTTGTGCTCAGATGGTTCACATCATACCTCACCGGAAGATCTCAGAGGGTGGTGTCAGGGTTTTTTTCCTCTGATCCTGTCTTGCTTTTCTGTGGGGTCCCTGAGTGGCCAGCTCCCCTTCTGGAGTGTTTTGTGGGGATGTCGAGTTACTGGTCTCTGAATGGGTGCAAGATCTGGGGGTGATCTTAGATGATGGGCTGACCTTAAGATCTCAAGTGTCAGCAGTGGTAAAATCTTAATTTTATCATCTGAGAAACATCACCAGAATCAAGCACCTTGTTCCGTCCGGTGATCTGCCAACTTTGATCCATGACTTTGTGATGTCATGCCTGGACTACTGCAATTCGCCTTACCTTGGGCTTCCAGGGGTTGATATCCGCCGCCTTCAGCTGGTGCAGAATTCCGCAGCTCGAGTACTTTCAGGTACTCCTAGAACATCACATATTACTCTGGTGCTGCGGGATCTGCACTGGCTACCAGTTCAGTGGTGGAGCACCTTCAAAGTTGGATTACTGACTTTTAAAGCCCTACATGATCTGTGCCCTGACTACCTGAAAGATCTCCTGACTCCTTACCTCCCGGTTTGGTCACTCCTCTCAGCCGATGTGGGGTTGCTAGAGATCCCTAGGGTCACACTGAATTCAGCTGGTGCCCGGGCTGTTATGTTTGCGGCACCAACCCTTTGGAATTCTCTACCTCGTCGGTTAAGGGAGTGTTCGACTGTGGGGAGCTTCATTAAATCCTTCTTATGGAATAAGGCATATGGCCTTGTTTAATGTTTGGTACTTGTTCTTAACAGTTTTTATATTATTGTCTGTTTGTTATGTTTGTATTTAATCTTCTTGGAATGTGTCTTGATTTTAGAAAGACGCATTATAAATAAAGTTTATTATTACTATTATTATTATTGCCTAACATGGATTGGGAATCAGAGACACCCTTTTTTGTGCTATTCTTTTTCCCCCCTTTCTTTTTACTCAAAAGGCCAGACTCTGGTTAGGAAGGGGAATGTGATTAAATGACAGGGTTGGGAGGGGGAAGGAGTACCCAACTGAGCTGTTGGAATTTCCTATATTTCTCCCTCCAGTCATGGATCAGGAGACATGGCAAGGGGTGGGTTGCAAGATATCGTATGCATTTTGTTCTTGTCACCAACTACAGGGCTAAATATTTCTTTGAAATTGTTTATATATCTGGTATGACTCAGTACTGAATACAAATGACTAGGGCTGTACTTTTGTCATGGAACATTTTGAAGAAAATGATGGTATAGTCTGGGTCAAAATGGCAGAAATCATGGAAATCATAGTAAAAGTCATCATTGTGTGCTAAATAATTTACCTCTGTATTGACATTTTAAAAGAAAAAGCTTATCAGAGAAGAATTAAAAGTTAAAAAAGAATAGTTGATTATGCTGGTACAGCAGCTCAAACCCTAGAATCTCGCACTCAGGCTGCATGAGGATCAAGCAAACTATGGTTTTGTGACACGAAATTATGGTTATTTCATTTACAAACACCAAAAACTAAGGTTTTGTCATGCAAAATCCTAGAAATCATGTGTTTGTCATAAAAAATGACAGTAATTGTGTGGTCATCAAGGACAATAACACAAATTATGGTATTTTCATAAAAAAATTGGAAAATCATGGAATCTGTGTCTTTCATGGCTTCCGTGACAAAGGTACAGCCCTTTAATTTACCAGTTTCAGAGTATTAGTTGGTCCTGAGTAAGATTTGCACTGAGTATTCACAAGAAGTTACAAGCACAGCTCTAGAAACATAGGGTTTGATTTTCTAAAATGTTGTGCTCACCGCAAGGGACTTACGGTACAAAGTTTGACGCAAGTAGCAACATGCACAAAACTGTGCTGCAAGCGCAGTTTTACAAGGAAGATTGCCACAAACCCCCTGCTGCAAGTCTCTTGCACCAAATACAACCAGTTAGACCAGCTCTCCTTCGTCTAAATTTGCATCTGTGGGGGTACCATTTCATGGGGCTTGCGCAAAACCTTTGGTGCAAGCTGCTGTAAAGTGGGAAAATTGCCACAACTGCACTTCTAAAATTGGACTTTGTTGCATCCAAGTGCTTTGGCGCAGCTGTGATGAACTTTGCGGAGGATTCAGGGCTTGAGGAAGCCCTGCATCCACCTTCTAAAATCGAGCCCATAGAAACATAGCAATTGATGACAGATAATGGCAACTTGGCCTACCCAGTCTGCTCATTTTCCCTAATTACATTATCACGACAGACCATACTTGATGTACAGCTCTTCATCCCTATCCCCCTCCTTATCACTATGATTCCCATGTGCCTATCCCATGCATTTCTGAACCCTGCAACAATTACTATCCAGACTCAGTCAGCCTGTTGCAGAGATCCAAGTTCAGAATATAAACCCAGGTCTCTTGTGTGGCAAGTAGTTACTCACTACCAGGCCATTAAGTTCACTTTTACAACTAATAGGCAATCTGGTTAAACATTCTTCAGAAAGATTGATTATGATATTTTTTTAACACAATGCTTTTGAAAAGAAAAACCTGTAGAATATTAAGATCAAGATTCATTGTCCTCAATACTGAAAAAAAAGATCACTGTTAAAGTAACTTTGCTATTTTCAGGGTTAACATGACGAGAAAAAAATGGATTTATGAAGTGGTTAGTGTATGTGTATGTGTTAGGTTTCACAACTGTGGTCTTGTGCTATGGAGGTATAGTTTAAACTACCATTTGGTTAGAAAGCAAATAATTCCTTTTGTACTGTACTGACACCTTTTGTGAATCAAAGAACTTGTCACATATATTTTTTTCTTTTTTGTTGAGCATGATATACCAAATAGGACAGATCCCAAAAGGCATGAAACATTTTTGTCCACTTCTAGGAGGTGCCCTAGATTTTTCCTTTATATAATGTAGGATTACCAACCTTCTATATCTTATGGAGACAGAAATGGTACAAGCATTGCAAACTGTTTCTGCCTCTACTTTAATCTATTGACCAATTTTTGTACATACAAATATCTTATTAACCCTTACACTACCATGGATGTCAAGAGTTGAGGAATTATTGCATCTTCTTTAGCATTTAGTACTGATATATATTACATCATGTCTACCTATACATAGTCTGTACATACAGTATATGACAGTGTTTGTGTAACAATATAGAAATGAAGCATAAGATAACTTGAATCACTATACTGTAGCATACCCAATCAAAACATGCAAAATAAATACCTTATTTTCTCTGTGCACCAAAAGGTCCAAATACGTTACTTAGATTAAAAAAAATGCTCTTCTTCCCAATGTCTCTCCTTACTTTCATATTGTATGTGATTAGCTCATGATTGTTTTTGTTTGTTTTTTCTTTTCATTGGCTAGTTAATGTGAAATCAAGTATTCCTTCATCCTATATATGATTCATTCAGTGCTTCCAACGTGCCTGGAGTTGGAAGATTTTATTTCCATTTTGACATCAGTTCCTTTTGCAAAATGTCACTAAAATAGAGAAACAGCTTTGAATACTAAAACAGAAGATTAATCTCGTAGTCCTGGAATGGTGAGCAGCACATCAGCAAATGAAAATTGATAGCTTGTGCCACAATGTAATGGGTAATTGGCAATCCCTGGCAAGAGTAGGCAGTTTTTTTCTTCTTATCGCATATAGTAAGGTCTTGAAAAGTTAGTTGTCTCTGGACTGCCTCATCCAAATAGAAGTTTTCTCCACTCTGCTACTAATTAAACTTGATGCCACAGCTTTGGTGATTTTTAGAGCTTACAAGGGTAGTAATGATGTATACCTTAGCTACATGTGTGGGGCTTCTACCATAAAATAACTGCATACCCTTAATTTTTTGACTAGTGTCATCATTTATAGAAAGAAATGCATAAACATATGTGAATCAATTACACATATTGAATTATGAAAATCACATAAGGAAATACAAATTAAGAGAGCTGCCACAAGTGAGATAAGCAATGAACAAGCAACACAGCCAAGGAAAATCACAAAAAGAAAACTGCTGGGCAGCACTCAAACCAATCAGAATGGAATCACTGGAATGCCACTAAAAACATCATTATAAACATACTGATTTGGAAGAAGGCCAGGCTTGCAGCAAGAGGAAGGAGTGGCATTGTACTTTTTAATTGACAGATATGGGGTTCTTATTGTATAGGGAATGGAAAAAAGCAGGCAAGTCACTAGTCCTGTGATCAAGTCTGCAAGCTGCAGTTTGCAAATGGTTAACCTTTTAATGTGAAGAAATCAGAAAATATATATTTTTATAAATATACTGTAATTCTGAAAAGGATCATTCTGGGCATGCAAAAGTTAGACACAGTAAGCCCACTATGAACATGCTGTGAGAGGCATGGCCTGGAGTCATTCGAAATGGCAGCTTAAAGAGTTAGCTTTGTCCTAGTCATTGAGATAAATATGTTTCCACCCTAACTTACATTAATTGAACAGTCCCTATGGGATGCACTGAGTCAGCAGCAAAACAGGATCACAGCAGTCTTTTTTTTTTTGTGTAACCAGTATTTTGGCAGCAACCCAAGACAACCATAAAATCCCTCCTCAGCCAAGACTGTAGAGTGATATAGTGATGGGAGCAGCAGTCGGTGGAACAGTTGGCTCAAGCAAATCCTCTCTGTGCTACATCAAGTCTCCGCTCAAGTCACTGGTGGCAGACATGACAGAGCTCAAGACATCTGTGGTATCTAGTGTGGAGGACATCAGGTACTATACCTCATGGACTGGGTCAATGTCAGCAAGAACTATGTGACCAGCCTCAATGACATGCAGCAGTGTATACTTCTGTAGTATGGTGACCAAAAATACTGACTGGATTGTCTCTGGAAGTGTGCAGAGGACCAAGAACATCATGGATGTAGAAATAATATCATGGTTTTCATCATCTCAGAAGGTGTTGAGGGTACAAATATGGAAAAAGGTCTTCAGGAACTACTGCTTCAGTGAGTGTCAGCTGCCAGCTATGACCCACTCCAGGTGGAGTGAGCACATTGTAGAAGATACCCTGTATAGCCCACAGACTGTATACCGAGTAGAGGTGTGTGAGAAACAAATACCATTATTTCCCAAATACCACTAATAATAGACTGTTCGTTACTTGAGATGGAAGATGAATAGTGGGTGCTATTTGTGTCTATATAACATTTTGCTATTTGGTGGAATTTCAAAATTTCCCGAGACTTCCTGTCCTCTGAGAGGCCACTTTGGAAGCTTACTTAAGACAGGTCATGTGACTCCTTAGGCAGGAGAAACATGATCTGAGCTTCTACAGAGAAAGAATCTACTTCCATCAACTAGTTAAAGGGGAAAAGTTGCAAATTTTTAAGTCTTAGTCTGTATGTCCTGTTGCCAAAACCCCACACAAATGGTCCCTTAACAATTGTACAAGTTTCATGAATAAAAAACAAAATCAATTTCCTTTGTTTCCTTACCTGTAACAGTATTAAAAAGCCATTTTAAAAGTCCTTCTCAAGCTGTGACATCTTTGACAACCTGTCAGCACTTATTTATTGTTTTTGTTGATAGGGTAAGTGCACTAGACACATTCTGCCCATTTTCAGGCATAACCTATGGTAGGGGGATACAGATGAATGCCAACTGACCTTGAACTGGATTAAGCTGTTTGTGACATTTTTTTTAGTGAGTAGGGAAAATTTGGCCAGGACACCAGGGAAATTCCCCAACTCTTCCAGTAGGGGGATCCTTGGCCATCTGCATTGCAATGGCAAGTCTGTGTGAGACACCGGAGGAGATGGACGCAGAAGGTGCAGGACAGTGGGCCTCCTCTCCTGTGCTGGTAGCACAAGAGGCCGTTGAGGAAGCTTGTGCAGTGGCTGAAATTGTTGATCTCAGCATCATTGATGCTAATGTTCCTACAGTGATTGTGAATCCTGAGCACAAGTCTGTGCAACTACATGGTGGTGACAAGGCATAGTCGCTAGCTGAATGGCCTGTGTTACTGCAGAAAATGGACTTACTTGATAGGGAGCTTGCAGCTCTCTCAGTGGACTCAGATCTTCTTAGTGCGGTTGCCCCTTCAGTTGCTTCAAGTCAGACTATTGATGCAGCAGGACCTGCGAGTGATGGTGCACCACAGGAATCCGTCACTACGTTGTCTAAGGCAACATTGACTCTTGGTTCTGGGGCTGGCAGTTCAATGGGTTCTGGTCCTGAGTGCCTAAATCCCCTGCCAGATTGGACAGGCAACCGGAGGAAGTGTCTTGGTGGTACCTAATGAGGCACCCAACCGGCAACATTGAGGAGCAAGGTGCCAGAGACAGAAAACGCCACTGACGGTCTAGTGTTTTCTTTTTCATCTTGATTGCAAAGCCCCTGGTGGAGCAATCAGCCAGGCAGGATTACTGCTGATTTGCCACATCATGAATTGTCAGACTCGGATCGAGGTTCGGAACTTTCTAAATTACAGGGGTAGACGTCGTGGTCTCCTGAACTGGCTCTAAAAAATGCCAGTTGGGAACAGATGAAAAGCGGTTCCTGGTCACCTGATTCTCAAGACCCTTCCTTCATCAACATGCTAAAGAACACTGAAGCACCAGTGGCCACCGAGGCTTCTTCACTTCAGCGCTCCAACTTACCCTGGGGTAATAATTCTAATATTTGTGATACGGACTGTGGTGTTATTACTTGTGCTGTTAATAAGGTTATATCTGTGGATGTTAATGAGGTAGAGTCTGTAGGTAGGATTGAGACAGAATAGTCAAGTATTTCTTGCTTCTACCTCTACCTTACTAAATCAGGTAGTGGGAGAGGACACAGTTCCTGTGGTACCTGTACGATTGGGTTCTGACCCTGTGTTGGTGCAAGAGACAGGTACGGATCATGGTAAACCTGTGGGTTTTAAACTCACAGATTTATTTAGTAACAAGGGTGAGCCAGCCCCAAGACGCAATGCCGTGCGTTTCTTGTACAAAGGAGGCTGGAAACCCTTCCTGACAGGGTGTATATTGCAAAAACCTTACTTAAGGGTTCAATGTGGTTCTTTTCATCTGAGATTTTTGCATTAATTGGCTTGGGGAATGCTAATTATGATGTTAGTTTTTAAAATGTATCCAGCCTGGATCAGTTTTGGGCCCAGTATGCCACTTGTAAGAATTCTCCTACTTGGTCCCCTTTTCATGTTCTTCCTCTGACAAAAATGACTGTTAAAAATATAACCATTATGTTTAAAAATGAAGGGGGAACATTGAAGATATTTTATTCTGGTTGAGACAACTTTGTGAGGTTTTGAATAGGCCAACTCCAGCTTTGGATAGTGAGTAAATTTGGGATGGAGGGTGGAGGGTTAGAGTTAAGTTGTTCTCCAAAAACTTAGGCCCCAATCACTTACCAAGTTTTTTTTTTATCTAGGGAGAGATAAGGGGATGATTTTTTATGCAGGTCAGCCTAGATCTTGATTCAAGTGTGGCTCACGGGCACACTTGAGCTCAGCTTGCGATACTGTTAAATGCAGTCATCGTTTGGAATTTGGTCATAATTCAAGTTATTGTTTGAATTTATTCAAATGCAACCTATGTGTACATACAGGTCATGCATATGGTCAATGCCGTTGGGCCTCGCATAATAGAGATGACTATCCCTCCTATGAAGGCCTGATTAATCTTGGTCAGCAACAATAGGCTAGAAGAAGTGCAGAGCATAATTTATGGGTCGGCATGGAGGCCTTACACCAAACCCAGCAGATGAAGGCCGCTGGGTCAGGGGAAGTGAAGGAGGATAGTTTCCCCCAGGGTACAGTGGAGACAGTGCAGGAACATATAGACGCGAAGGAGGATGTTGGCCCTGACCAGAATGAATCTATATCTGAGGATCTCAGTGAAATGCCTCTTCCTCCCCCGCCTCCACACCAGCCCCTGCCAGACACAGAACAGTCTGCCTTTATCAAAGTACAGCAGAAAAGAAATAGGAAGGGGTTAGCTGTTTCTGGACTGGGTAAGGTTTCAGGAGTTAGGACTTGGAAATCTGGAAATAAATTTGCTTTACTGTCTTCTGATATTACAGATAGGGATTCCGCAGATGAAGAAACAGACACTTCATCTGTTATTTCCAATACGGATATGGAGGGGGTGGTGTTACAGGCCCAATAGCTAAGAGTACTAGGCAGAGTCGAAGGAGTAAGTCACCCTAGTTTATTATTATGGACTCCCTGTCAGTCTTTGCATTAAACATTAATAGTATTAAAGGGGAGAGAAAGCTTGGAGGTGTTATGCTCTCTCTGCATGATATGCATTGTGACATTACATTTCTGGTTGATACCAGGTTGAAGACCAATCAGGAACTCAAACAAGCCTCTAAGGCTTGACCCCATGGACCCTCCTTTTGGTCTTCTGGTGTGGACAGAAGTGATGGAGTAGGTATTTTGTTTTCTAATTCTACTCTTAAAGTGTCCAGGCTTGTGGATATTCATCCAGGGAGAACATTATTACTTGATATATCCTTTCATTCTGAAAGATTTTGGTTAATTGTTCTGTATGCTTCCCAGACTAAGGCACAGAGGGCAGCCCTTTTTAAATCAGTAAAACCTTTTTACACACCTCTAGGCTGATTGTTTGGGCTAGGGATTTTAATTGTGGATTACATCAGGCAGATAGGGGGCTTCAGATCTCCAAACTTTTCAGCAATTCCATTGCCCTTAAAAATGTGATTTCCACTGCTTTTCTTCAAGATACCTATATGGTTCGGTATCCTAGGGGTGGGTTTACTTATTTCATGGGTGAGTTCAAAACCAGGATAGATTTTATATTCCTTTCCAACACACTTCAAGTAGTTGACTGTAAAACTATTGGGAGTGAATTATCTGACCATGCTGCTTTACGGGTTACGATTTCTTGGACTGATGTTCCACGAAGTAAAAAGATTAAGTGAGACTTAATGATTCTATGCTAGGGGATCCTAAATTCCAAAAAATATGGAGGTGGGAATGAGCTGCTAGATTGTCTGTAGCTGATCTCTATTCGGACATCTCAGAGTGGTGGAAGGACACTAAGGTAAGGTGGAGACAGGTTTTACAGTAAAAGGCTGGTGATGAGCATACTAGCAGATATAAGAGGTACTTGGCATTATGTCAGCAACTACAGAATCTAATTTCACTATCAGACATCTCTCATTGAGTTTATAGCATGCAGATTTCCATCCTTAGTCATCAGTTGAGGGATCTGCAGTATGATAGGGCTAGATCTTTGGGGCAAGAAGCTAGGTTTGGGACTAGGTTAACCAAAGGAGGGTTAGATCCCTTTAAAGAATGTAAGGGTAGAGTTGAGTCCAGGGTTATCTAAAGTTTATTGTCTCCATCTGGGGATCTTGTGAGTTTTCCAGAACTGTTGGTAGGGGTAGTTGAGAATCAAGTTTTGAATATGCTAGGGACCAAATCTGACTGTGATGCTGACAGTTTTTTACCATCACTAAACTTACCCCATCTCACACCTGAGGAGTGTGAAATGCTAACTAAAGAAATCTCTGATGAGGAGGTGGTACAGGCTATCATTGGTTTAAAATTGCACTCAGCTCCAGGGTCTGATGGACTCACGGTGGTTTTTTATACTACATTTAAGGAACAGCTGATTCTGGCTTTAACTATTTTACTTAATGATATGTTGACCAAGGCTAAATTTTCTAAATCAATGAAGGAAGCAATTTTAGTCCTAATCCATGAGAAAGGTTCTGTGGCAGACATTAATAATAGGAGACCTTTAAGTCTTCTTAATGTGGATAGCAAGATTATTGCTAAAATGTTGGTTGTTCTGGTGGCTAGACTTATTAGTCCAGCTCAGAAATGTGGTATTCCAGGAAGATGCCAAAATGACAACCTTATTTTGTTGCGGGAATTGTTTGCCTTGGGGGACATGGATAGCATTAAGGGATGGGTACTCGGGATTGACCAAGAGAAAGCTTTTGATAGGGTTTCCCATCAGTTCTTATTTTCTGTTCTGGCAGCATTTGGAATCTCGACCAAATGTATAGGGTGGATTAGAACCCTCTACTGTGAGGCTGTCCTTATTCCCAATGTTAATGGTTGGTTGGGAAATCGGGTGTTGGTTAAATGTGGGGTTAGACATGGGTGCCCCATGAGCCCCCTTTTGTACAATTTTGGAATAGATATTTTAATTAGAGCTATCCTCCAATGCTCTGGGGTGATTGGATTGCAAGGGGCACATATTTCTGCTCCCATCAAAATTTTAGCTTATGCAGATGACTTGGTCCTTACTGTGGCCATTGAAACTGATAAAAAGGCCTTGTCTGGTGTCCTCCAGCAATATTCCACAGTTGCAGGGTCCTGGATTAATTTTGAGAAAAGTAGTGGACTTCCCTTTGGGAAACTTTCTGTCCCTGAGTCTGGGTCCTTTGCTGGAATCAGGCTTTCTCCTGAACCCATTAAAATTCTAGGACTTCTGTTTGGATCAGGAGATATGCAATCTCTTAATTGGAACACAGCCATGGGGAAGGCTAATAGACTTGTGGCTAGGTGGAGACAACATCAAATTGGTAAACAGAAACGGGTTTAATTGCTTAAAACTTTGGTGGTCCCTGTTTTTTTGTATCTTTGTTATGTTTTTCCCCCACCCATAAAATTATTTGCCAGATTATATAGTATTTTTTTCTAGGGATTTTGGGGATCTCGGTTGAACCCTATTAAGAGAAGTTTGACTTACAGGCCTATCATAGAGAGAGGGGTAGGGATGTTAAATCCTGTGGCTTTCTTTTATAGTACTTTTTTGAATTATAATTTTGGTGGGGCTTTGAAGCCTGGTGAGAAAGGATGGAAGCCCTTTATTTTTTTATGGCTTATGCCTTGTATTACCCCTATGGGAACAGGGAAAGAAGGGATTTGTAGCTGGAGACCCTGGGCTTATGGCTTACGGTGTGGAGGCTGTAAAACTGGCTATGACCTGGGGTTTTGCACCTCATGATTTTAGTATAAGAAACAGGAAGGCCTTATATGAAGGGATTTGGGGGCAGGGAGATCAGGATCTAGTGGAATTCCCTTTCTGTCCTCCAGGTCAGCAGGCCTGTATATGGAAACAACTTTTGAACCCAAGAATACCACCGTATGTGTGGGACACAGTATGGCTGGGTAATTATGGTAGACTTAGTGTAAAGGGGAACCATAAACATAACATGTTGGATGATAGATATTGTCCTAGGAAGTCATGTGCTTCTATTATTGAATCTCAACAGCATTTGTTCCTTAAGTGTAAATTTGTACTTGACTTTTGGGGAACCATTGCTGTTGTCTGGGCTGAACCTCTCTTTTCTAACTTGATGTATGTAGAACTTATGTTTGGGACTAATATGGCCTTAAACAAGAAATACAATGCTGAAACTGTATATATTGTCTTGGGTTTGTTAAGATATTTTTTATGGCAGGCAGGTGCCTGTTGGCCTTACAACAGAAGTGGATATCACCTCAGGAGATTGTGAAAAATGTTGGGAATGCAGTACTGGCAGTGAAAATGTCTGAATTTTCAAACAAATCAAGAAAGCAATTTAGTCAGTTATGGCTTAATAGTGAATTATGGAACTTGGCGTAACAGGCCGATTTATTAGTCTTTCTGTTTCTATACCTGTGTACTACATTTTGTATTATTCTTATGTATATATTTCTGTAATTAAGCCAAATTTCTTCTCAATAAAATTCCCCTACTCTTTTTGAGAAGTGCCATGGGATCTTTAGCATTCACCTGAACTACCACCAGAACAGGTAGATGGGACCTCGGTTTAACATCTCATCTGAAAGACGGCACCTAAGGAGTGCAACACCCCTTCATGCTGCACTACAGTATCAATATTGGGATTTAACACAAGTGCCTGGTGTGGGGATAGAACCCATAGCCTTTTGATCTCCCAGCCTCAGATGTGAGTGTGCTACCTGCTGAGTCACTGACACTGACACTGTCACTCAGGCAATTAACAGCACATATAGCACAAGGTGCAATAAAGATATTTATTTACAGTGGACTAGTGTGTACACTATCTTTTGTCTTCAATTGGCAACTGGCTCTTGCCTACAAGGAACAGAGGTTTAGCAGCAATTGTTGTCATTGGTACTCTATATCTATTTTTCTTATCCTTCAGTATCTCCAGAGTACAATGAGCTGGTCTCACTGTTTCTCTTCTCCCGGTCTGCCTGATTCCTTTCTTTGAGGCAGGGGGTAAACTCAGGGGAGATGTAAGTACTTCTTCACAGAAAGGGTGGTGGATAAATGGAACAACCTCCCAGCAGTGGTGGTTGTGGCAAGCATTTTAAAAGGATTCAAGAATGCATGGGACAAGCATGTTATCCCGCTCCACAAGAGTGGTAGCAGGGAGAAGGCAGGGAACTACAAACCAGTCAGTCTTACCTCAGTAGTGGGCAAGATTATGGAGGCACTCCTTAAGGAGTGGATAGTGCAACACCTGGGATCAATAGGAGTGCAGAATCCAAGACAGCATGGGTTTACAAAAGGAATGTCCTGTCAAACTAATCTCATAGATTTCTTTGACTGGGTAACCAGAGTGGTGAACCGAGGGGGAGCAGTTGATGTCGCCTACCTTGACTTCAGCAAAGCTTTCGATTCTGTTCCACATAGAAGATTGATAAATAAGCTGGGTAGGCTCGGGATGGGTTTGAAGTTGGTCAACTGGGTGGCAAACTGGTGGAAGGGCAGAAAACAGAGAGTGGTGGTAAATCGTATACAGTCAGAAGGGATGCAAGTCACAAAGTGGGGTACCTCAGGGGTCAGTCCTGGGGGCCAGTCCTCTTCAATATCTTCATCAGTGACATTGCAGATGCACTGGAGGGTAAGGTTTGTCTGTTTGCAGATGACACCAAGATCTGCAACAGAGTAGATGATCCAGATGGGGTGGGCAGGATCAGAAGAGATCTGGATAAACTAGCAAAATGGTCGGAAGTGTGGAGACTGGGGTTTAATGCAAAGAAGTGCAAGATCATGCACATAGGGAAGAGAAATCCTGAAGCCACCTGTAGGCTGGGAGAGGAGTTGCTGGCAGTCACAAGGAAAGAAAGAGACTTGGGCATCATCATCACCGATGATCTGAAATCATCCAAGCAGAGCACTAAAGCAGTAGGTAAGGCTAGGTGGATGTAAGGGTGTAGTAGTAGGGGTATCACAAGTCAGAAGAGGGAGGTAATAATCCCTCTTTACAAGACACTGGTTAGGCCCCATCTGGAGTACTGCGTGCAGTACTGGAGGCCACACCTTTCACAAGGACATTAACCAAATTGAGGCAGTCCAGGGAAGGGCAACCAAAATGGTGCAGGGACTGCATCAAAAAACATATGAGGACAGATTAACGGAGCTCAATATGTATACCCTAGAGCAAAGGAGGGAGAGAGGTGATATGATCGAACATTCAAACACCTTAAGGGCATTAACAAAGTGAAAGAGTCTAACATGTTTCAGTATTTTAGAAAAATAGCAATACAAGAGGACACAGCATGAGATTAGAGGGAGGCCAATTAAGGGGTAATGTGAGGAAGTTCTTTTTTTTTACAGAAAGGGTGGTGGATGCATGGAACTGCCTACCTCAGGAAGTGGTGGATGTGAATACAGTGCAGGGCTTCAAACAGGCATGGGATAGGCATAAGGGAGCAATACAGATGAGTATGACTAGATAGGCCATTGACAGAGCAAAGGCAGATGGCACATTTATAAGGTAGAAAAAGTAATGGTCAGACTGGATGGGCCTTGCAGTCCTTATCTGCTGTCAACTTCTATGTTTCTTTGTTTCTATGTTTAGTGGTAAAGAAAGGGGGGGTACATCTGGAGATCAAGAAGGGTATGCAGTGTTGCCGTAGGTAGGGAGGGAAAATGGGCAGAGTAGGTAGGCCAAGGGTCTTTATCTGCCTTCAAATTTTATGTTTTTATGTTTTTTTTCCCCTCCCTTTCTGTGCTTTCCATTTCTCACAGCCTCAATGTTCATTTTTATTGTTTTTGTGGCCTCTTACCCAATAACAATTTTTATACAGAGAAGAGGATCTGTCAGTCCTCTCTATCACCCCCCCCCCCAAACTCTCTGAAGCCACTGCGACACATCATCATTCAGTCAGCATGCAGCTCATGGGCAGTAGTCAGAAGCAGGAGTAATGCTGCTGATTTTTGTTTAACCTTACTTTTCCTTGTTTTTTTTCTTTCTGAGTTTTTGTTTTAATTTTGTTTTAACTTTGCTGTTTTGCTTTGTTTTTCGCTGTAAGCTTAGTTTGCTTTTAGTTGTAAAGCTCAGTTCTCAGCTCATCTATCTGAAGTTACCTGTGGTGTTTTTCTGTGTGCCTCGATTGCACATGAGTCTCAGACATCATGGGAGCCACTTTTACTTTGGTTGAATGGTGGAAAGCTCAAGGTTACGCCTGATGGCAATTCTACTCTTTGCCGAATTTTAGTGGACTTGGGGAGTGGTTTCACATTCTGCTACATCTTTTATGGACTGGCAGAAAGCTTCAGGACATGTCTCCATTGTCAGTAAGCCAGTAGCCAGCAGTTTGCATTTTCCCTAACCTACTTCCACTCTAGGATTCAGTTGGGTCTGCTCTCGGACTTGCTGCATTCTGCCTCTGCCCCTACTCTGCTGGAAATCTGTGAACTGGGAGGACAGCGGAGTAGTGTGCAAATTGCTGGGAAGTGTTTAATGGAGAGTTGTACAGGTAAGGTGTTCCCCCCCTCTGTGCTTCTTGGCTACTGTCCATCACTCTTCCTGGGACTGGGCAGGAGTCACCCCGTTTGGTCTCCGGGAAACCAGTGGGGAATTGGGGCTTCTCCTAAGCCACCTCAAGGACTGGCAAGTCACTGGCTCGCTGGGGTGCTTGTAGCCATGGGTCATTGGTCGCCGGGGGTGCAGTTGGCCTGAGAGGGCACAGTTCAGGGGTTTTATTAGCCTCTTATTATTACACTGTCTGATGTTTTCCTCAGTCTGGTCCTTGGAGTCGCTTATGAGGATGACTTGGAGCAGTTGGTGCTAGTGGATAGCTTCTACTGACTGCTTTTCTGAGGAGTTTGCCAACCTGTTATCTATTTTTTCATCTTGGCGCTTTCGTTAACTTGGACTGGCTTTCTTCTGGTTGGAATCTGTGTCTGTGAAAACTGATTTGATTTGCTCCCTGGCCCTGTTTCTCAGGTTCTTAGGCAGTGAGAGTGCTGTGCACACCATTTTTCTTTATATTCTGGGTACCTTAACCATGGCTTTCCCCCTCTCCATGTGAAAGGTGGTTGCTGGGGGTAAAATGTATCTTCCTGACTGAGACTCATGGTCTATCTTAGAACTTTCACTGCATTAACATATTGTGACTTCTACACTGACTTATTGTTTTTGGTTACTGTGGACTGTTCCCTCACCATGTGAGAGGTGGTGCTGGGGTCACACTATTTTCTGACTTTTTAACCAGGGTGATGAGAGCTCTCTGGTTCAGAACTCATGCCGGATTATACTATTGAGGCTGATTTCTTAGTTTCATTTACCCTGAGTATTTACAATTTAGATTTCTATTATTTTTTGCACATTTTATTTTACGTTATTTTTAATCTTATTTTTTTGGTGTGCAGGTGTTTATGAGAGTGTAGGGGTGGTTGCGTGGATGATTTGTCTATATTGGTTTTAGGCTATCTATTTATTGTATTGATTTGCAACTATTGTTAGATTGAAGATGTGCTGGGAGATAGCTCCTCTGGTCAGGCACTACTCCTCTTCCGAGCTCTGGGACCTTCGCCACTTTAATTGTTCCCCCCTTGCCTGCAGCTGTTTACAGATGATGCAGGACACTGGGAATAGTAGGGAGGAGGCAGAGGAGGTCTGGGAGTCCTGAACCTTGGGGGGGGTTGAGAGGGATGGTTGAATTGGGGTAGTTAGGACCAGGAGATCCCCTGGGGCAAAATGGATTCCAGAACGTGGTCCTCCACATCTGGTTCCCATACCCAAGGACTCCAATGTTTTGGGGCCAGTGGCCAGGCGGCCCTGGAATCCTGTCCGACTTGAGCGGAGTTGTGCATTGCTAGATCTATCAGGAACAATATGGCCATTATTGCTGATCTTGTTGGGTCAACAGATCTGGCTTGCATCACCGAGCCCTGGCTTGATGATAATGCTGACCCCTTTCTGGAGGTGGCCATTCCGGCTAGTTTCTCGGTGATACATCGTTCGAGATCAGACTGCAGCAGTGGGGGTGTAGTCATTTGTCTTAGATCTGAATTGGGCCTTGTGGGAGTGCCAGTTGAGGAACCCAGATCATTTGAGTATGTCATTGTTGCAAGAGTGGGGTGTAGCATCATTCTCATTCTCATTTACCATCCACGCAGGGGTGAGAAATTTTTCCTACAGAAAATCGCGGACTTCGATGTCGACATGGCGTTTGAGTCACCTACTCTAGGCATATGGTACTGGATGACTTTGATGCCTGGGTCAATGATGAACCTTTGCAATTTGGTCAGGATTTCCTCCAACTTATGTACTTGTTGGGCCTCATGCAGGTCGTTGTCTCTGCAACTCATAATCACAGTCACTCATTCAATCTGGTTTTTCTCCTGGGGATGGAGACCACCAATGTGGTGATGGAACCAGTCAGAGGGTCCGATCACCATACCATAAGGCTCAATTTCCAGGCTCCCCTCTATGGTCCTGCCCCTGTGGAGATGGTCAGATACTGCCCTTTGAGAGATGTGACCCCTGATGGCCTTTTGGTGATACTAGACATATCGGGATTGCTGGGTGCCAGTGGGAGTCAAGAAAGCTTAGTTCAGGCCTATAATAAGGCCATGACAGAAGCCCTGGACTCTATCACGCCAGTCCATGTTCATCGTCTCTGTCTTTGCCTGCAGTCCCCTTAGTTAGATGGGACCTTGAAGGAGTTGAGACAAGTTGGAAGAAGGTTAAAGCAACGCTGGCAGAAATCCACCCTAGATGTTGACTGCCTTAGATTGATAGAGCATTACCGGGTCTATCAATCAGCAATCACCCATAAGAAGGCAGAGTTCCTGTCCAGGGAGATCGTTGCAGCTCAGAATCAACCAGCTCAGCTCTTTCAAACCATTGGTTATGCAATCCAACCTGTCTGCAGGTCCGAAGCACATTTTCACAGCTTAAGTGTGAGGAGTTTGCTCGATTCTTTGATTATAAGGCGGCCAATATCAGGGCTGAGATCCAACCAGCACACTCTATGGGGGTTGATGGTGGGCAGTGCTTGGCCACTGCCTCTCTGTTTTCTTGGTCCTGTTTTGACTGTTCAGAGATTGTTGATATCATGTGGATTGTCCAGAACATGTGGCCAACATGCTGCAGTTTGGACACGGGCCTAAAAAGCCTTATTATGGGTTGTATGGATTCTATCGGCTCTGTCCATGCTAAGATTGTGCAGTGCTCCTTAGAGATGGATGAGATCTCTAGCTCTCTGAAGGAGGCGGTGGTGACATCACTTCTCAAGAAAGCTTCTTTAGACCTTAACTGCTTGGCTAACTACAGACCTATCTCTAACCTTCCCTTTGTTGGCAAGGTGATTGAGAATGTAGCTGTGCTGCTGCTGGAGAACATCTTACCATCCATGATATCTACGCTCCTCTCCAGTCCAGTTTTCTGAAGAGACATAGTATCGAGACTGCTCTGGTTCGAGTGCTCAATGATCTCCTGATGGCTAGAGATCAGTAGCGCTGCTCCATCTTGGTGCTTCTTGATCTCTCTTCAGCTTTTAACTCCATGGACCATGGGGTGTTGCTCGAGCACCTAAGGGTCATACTGTGGCCTGGCAGGTTCAGTCCTCAGATGGTTTCAATCGTTCCTCACTGGCAATTGCAGAGGGTGGTGTCTGGGTTGTTTTCCTCAGACTCATTCTATCTGCCATGTGGGGCCCCTCAGGGCTCAGTGCCTTCTCCAATGTTGTTCGCAGTGTATATGCTGCCTCTAGGAGACATTGTAAGATGATATGGGCTGAGGTTTTACAGCTATGCAGATGATACCCAGCTCTAACTGTCTTTTGCGCCTGACCAGGATAGTGCAATCTCAGTCTGTAACAGCTGCCTCCCAGAAATCCAGGACTGGATAAAATCCTGCTAGCTGAAATTTAATTCTGATAAGACCTAGGTGCTGTTGGTGGATCCACATCTCCAGATAGAGGGGTCAGCGGCAGGCCTTCCTTCTGAGCTTTGATTCTGGAGTAGTCAGCTGCCTTCTTCTGAACAGGTACGAAATCTGGGGGTGATACTTGATGATAGGCTGACACTCCATTTGCAGGTGTCTGCAGTTGTCAAGTCTGCATTTTACCATCTATACATAGATACATAGACAGTGTCAGCTGATAAGGGCCTATGGCCCACCCAGTCTGCCCATTTGAGCTTGTAAGTTCAGTTTATGTTTTCCTAGAATTCTGTTGCCCCTTACCCCTGACCTCCAGAATTCCTCTATGTCTATCCCATGCAGATTGTTTCAGCCCCCACCACTTCTCTGGCAGGGTGTTCCACTTGTCCACCACCCGTTCTGTGAAGAAATTCTTCCTCACGTTTCCTCTGAATCGTCCTCCCTCCAACTTAATCCCATGCCCTCTAGTCTTAGAACATCTTTTTCGCTTAAAAATAGTGTATTCCTGCACCCTGTTCCTCCCTGTAAGATACTTGTATGTCTCTATCATATCCCCTCTCCCTCCTCTCCTCCAGGAGTACATGTTCAGTTCCTTCAACCTGTCTTCATAGGACTTGTGATGCAATCCATGCACCATCTTTGTTGCCCTCCTCTGAACCTTCTCTACCCTGTCTATGTCCTTCACGTGGTATGGTCTCCAGAACTGTACACTGTACTCCAGGTGGGGCCTCACTAGTGTCTTGTATACTGGAATTATGACCTCCCTTTTCCTGCTAGTGATGCCCCTGCCTATACATCCCAGCATCCTATTTGCTTTACCTGCTGCCTTGTCACACTGTTTCCTACCTTGAGGTCATCGAGATGATACCCCAAGATCCCTTTCCTGCTTGGTGCATGCCATATCCTCGCCCCAACAGATATATTGTGCCAGGGTTTTGTGCCCCATATGCATTATCTTGCATTTCTTTGCATTGAATTTCAACTGCCAAACCCTGACCATTCTTCAAGTTTCTGCAGGTCCCTTCTCATTCTGTCTACACCTCTGGTGTGTCTACTCTGTTACAGAGCTTTGTGTCATCAGTGAACAGTGAAATTCTGCCTTCTAGGTCCTGCGAATGTCATTGATGAAGATGTTGAATAGGACCGGTCTCAGCACTGATCCCTGTGGTACCCACTGGTCACTCTTCCCTCTGTGGAGTGACAGCCATTTACCACCACCATCTGTGTCCTGCCACCCAGCCAGTTACCTATCCACCACACTACTGTCCTGCCCACACCCATATTCCCCAGTTTGTGTAATAGTCTTCTATGTGGCACAGTGTCAAAGGCCTTGCTGAAGTCCAGATAGGCCATGTCCACTGCCCTCCCTGATCCACCTCCTAGTCACCCAGTCAAAAATTCAATGAGATTGGTCTGATGACCTCCCCTGGTGAAACCAAGCCTTGGATCCTGTAGTCCATTGACAACCAGATGTTTCACCAATCTCCTTCAGTAGTGCTTCCATGATCTTCCCCACTACCGAGGAGAGGCTGACTGGTCTGTAGTTCCCTGCTTCCTCTTTGTTCCCACTTTTGTATAAGGGGACTACATCTGCTGTCATCCAGTCTTTGGGTACCTCCCCTGTTTCCAGTGATTGGCTAAACAGGATAGCCAGAGGTTCAGCCACCACCTCTCTTAGTTCTTTAAGGACCCTGGGGTGCACCACATCTGGCCCCATTGATTTATCAACTCTTATTACTTCCAGTTCCTTCAGGACCCTTTCTCGTGTAAAGGGACTTGTGTCCATTTCTGCACCATTCTCACCCCTTGAACTCCCTTCAGACCCACTACCCTCCTCTTCCTCAGTAAAGACTGAGCAGAAATACCTGTTCAATATGTCAGCTTTACTGTTGTCATCCTCCAAGCGGCCCCCATCCTCCCCCTTCAGTCTCTATCCTCCTTTGCCTTTGTTTTCACTTATGTACCTGTAAAGGTTTTTTCCTCTACCCACTGATTTTGCAAAGTGTTCTTCTGTCTGAGCTTTGGCTTCCCTTGCTGACCTCCCTGCCTCCCTTTGCTTTCTCCTGGTACTTCTCCATATCCCTTCTGCCTGTGTCTTTTTGTATTGCCTGAATGCAATCTTTTGGCTTTCATTTTCTTTGCTACCTCTTTGGAAACCATAATGGTCTCCTCTTCCTTTTCCTCTTGCTAACCTGCTTAATGCATAATTCTGTTGTTCTTGTAATCCCCATTTTAAATACTGCCCACTGTTCCTCAACCCCTGATTCCTGTCCCATTTCCCTTAATGCCTCTTTCAAGTATCTCCCCATTTTCCCAAAGTATGCCCCCCCAAAATCCAGGTTACGTGTTTTTGTGTGGTTTGGTTCAGCTCTTTCTGTGATTTCAAACCAAAATGACCAGTGGTCACTGTTCCCCAGGTGCTCCCCCACTGTTACCCCCATCGCACTGTCCCTGTTTGTGAGCACAAGGTCCAGTATTGCCTTCTGCCGAGTTGGTTCCATAACCAGTTGCTTGAGAAAAGCACACTGAAGGGAGTCCAGGATAAATCTGCTCCTAGTTGATGCTGCTGCTGGGATGTTCCAGTCCACGTCTGGAATATTGAAGTCTCCAAGCAGTACTACCTCACTCTTGTCTGCCATCCTTTGGATGGCTAGCATCAGCTCCCTATCTGTTTCTTCCTCTTGGGCTGGTGGTCTATAGACCACACCTGTGCGGATGGCTGTCCCCATTTTCCTTTCCAGAATAACCCACAGTATCTCTTCTCCCATTTTGTTCCTCCTGGATCTCTGTGGCCCTTACATCATTTTTCACATACAGTGCCACTCCTCCTCCCTTCCTGCCTGTTCTGTCTCTTCTGAATATGTTGAGCTGAACATTGCTCAAGTTAAGCACCTCATTCCATCTAGAGACCTTCTGGCATTGATCAACGCTTTCGTAACCTCACACCTGGACTACTGTAACTCACTTTACCTAGGGTTTTCGGGGGTAGATATCTGCTCCTTGCAGCTGGTACAGAATGCTGCCACTCAGCTGCTGATGGGGCTCCTTGTTTGAGTCACATCACTCCTGTGCTGTGCAAACTGCACTGGCTGCCTGTTCAGTGGTGGATCACCTTCAAGGTGAGTCTTCTGGCCTACAAAGCCCTGCATATCCAGGGTCTGGGCTACCTGTAAGAACTCCTGAACCCTTACTGTCCTGGCCATCCACTCGCTCTGCTGATGAGGGGTTGTTAGAGATTCCAGGGTACAGTTGAAAACCTCTGGTTCTCACACCTTTATGTTCACAGCCCCAGCCCTGTGGAATTCTCTACCTCATCAGATTTGAGAGTACCAGACTGTGAGGAGCATTAAGACAGCTTGGACGATTTACTTGTTCTGCCAGGCTTTTGGGGATCTTATAAACTATCCTGCTTCCATCTGTCTTTTTATTTTATTGATATAATTTGAATTGCTTGTTTTATTTGTTTTAACTGTTTTAAAGATTTGTACAGTGCTTTGGTTTTGGATAGTCTGCTTGATAAATAAAAGTTTTTTTTATTATTATTATTATGTATGGCCTGGTTTTGTGGTACTTGTGAACAGGAAATAGAAATTGAACATTTTTAACAATAGACAATCAATGTAAAAATGATTTAGAGAGAAGTACTGCAGCAGCAGGAACAGAAACAGCAGGCTGTTGAGAGTTACTAAATAAATGTTGTGTTATAACTATTATACACTTTTTGGGACTCGATCTTGTGGCAATAACAAGTGTGAGAAAGTTGAAATGTGCTTACGGATGGTGAAATTTGGTAAGTGAAGCAAAATGTTTATTGGGGGCACCGAACATATAAAGGCAGCTAGACTGTTGGCAGCTGAAAGAGAGTCAGTCAGTTTTGTGGAAACAGCTTGATTGAGTTTTGGATTAATTATATTTAGGTACCATGGTAGAGCTTCAAGTTTAACTGGTTGCAGGATGGTTAGTAAATGATAAAGTGGATTTCTCTAACACTTAAGGCAAGTGTTCGTATGTGGATAAAAAAAAAAAAACTGCACTTTGTGCATCATGTGATTTGCATACATGTGATATGTCCAGCTTGCTTAAGAAGGAGATTTGGGCCAAATTAGTAGGGAGACTGGCCTGCTAGTAGGGAGATGCCGTAACATCATGAGTTTGTCCTTAAATAGCATCACAAAATAAGAAAAAAAGCATTTAAAAACATTTAATATATTTCATTTTGTCAAGAATAAGCACTAAACAGAAGCAACAACGAGTTGTGCAAAGTTATCACTTACATTGTTCATCACTGATTTACTTTTTATGTGTCTTTATGTTCCAAAAAAAAACATGAATGAATATTTTGGACAGAAGTTTACTTAAGCAGGAGATTTTGTTTCCCAGGAGTGAGGGAGGGAGGGATAGAGGGATTTCAGTCAAAAAAACTGGAGTCTCCTGCAAAAAGAGGGAGATATCACATGTATGGATTTGAAAGTGTGGAGAAAAGACCAGAGAAACACAGTTTGCAAATTACAACAAAACACAGGGGTAGTGTTTCGGGGAAAAGGCAGCAATCGCTGTAAGAGAGGCAACAAAGGGAGTATACAATGATGTTTTGAAGTAAATAGACCTTTGCTATAAGTCAAGAGTAGCCTTCATGCTGCACTGAAGTGCTCACTGATGCCAATAGTCAGACACAGACCACAGTATGTATGGTATGTCACTGTCAGGTAAATGAATGGGCATTGGGGTCATAAGAGACACGAAATGAAAGATGCGCAGAGTGCAGGAATAAATCTTGATTTTCCAGATATGTTAACAATTCTTTGGTGCTTAAAGGGGTGTTTCAGCTATAAGGTGCCTTACAGTGTAACACTCAGCTGCTATCTACCATAACTGTTCCCCTTTAAAACTGGACAAAAATCAGAAATCTTGAAATTTTTTCTTCCCTCTCGAAATCCCAAGCTACTGCAGAGTGTTTTTTTTTTTTACACTGTAGCATGAAAGGTAGGCTTTTAAGATAGGGAAAAGGCAGGCCCCAACACTACACACACACACACACACACACACACACACACACACACACACACAGTGTGTGTGTGTGTGTACTGCACTAAACCAAAATGTGATTTTAAGCTGTAGTGCAGTATGTTTTATAAAACAACAGCTTAAGGGAGTATAGAAGGCTTTGTAGGTGTTTATTTTGATTAAAAATGTAAGTCATTTTGTAACTTAATTGTTGTCTGGAGCAAAGAAAAAAGCAAGTAGTCTAGCTGAAGTTCTGTGATCTGTTAGGGACCTCTTCAGAGCTGCAGTGGGTGGTGCCCTGCAGACCTTTTATGATCGATGAGAAATAGGACTCCACATTCCTTCTGAATAACATGTTGGATTGTGACATAGTCACCGCCATGTCTGTGAAGCAGTCTGCCCATGTCGTCCCTACCGACTGTGGTACCGCACTATTTCACAGTGCCAGCGGTCACAGCAGAACACGGCACACTCTGTCATGTCCAAGATGGCTGCTGCTCTGTACTGCACATGCACTAGCAGTCTCAGATGCACAGTAGCATGCGGTGGCCATCTTGATCATGGTGGAGTGGGTCGTGTTCCGCCATGACCGCCAGCACTTATTAATTTATTTATATATTTTTTATATTATAGAAATTCCCCCCACCCGACATTTCCTCTCAGCACCCACCCCCACCCCCAAAAACACAGAAATGACACTGTGGATGCCCAATCACCCAGTGTCACACTTGTCTTCTCCCACAGTGATTTTCTCCCCACCCGACCCTCCCTCTCAGTCAACATCCCCAGAACATAGCTATGACACTGGGGTGCCCAGTTCCCCAGTGTCAGAAACAAATTCTCAGTTTATTTTACCCCCCCACCTCACAGTGACACTGGGAGTGTCCAGTATCCCAGTGTCAAGAAGAAATCCTAAGTCCATGTTTTTTTCTTTGCTGTAAACCCCAGTGTTGCAAACAAATCCTTGGTCCATTTTACCTCCCCTTCCAAAAACAAACATCACAATGACACTAGGGGTGCCCAATCCCCCAGTGTCAGAAACAAATCCTAGGTCCATTTTACCCCCCGAAACAGCACAGTGACACTGGGGATGCCCAATCCCCCAGTTTCAGGAAGAAATCCTTAGTCTGCTTTTTTTTTTCTTTGCTTTAAAGAGAAAACCGTCCATCAAAGTCTTTTGCAATTTTTTTTGTACTTATGAAAAGAAAACCATACATCGATGTCTTTTGAATGGTTTTTGTCCACCCCAAGCCCTTACTTACCTCTGGGAGGGGGGTCCAGCACTGTCATCCCACATCTTCACTCTTCAACGCTGTACTGTGAACTGAGGAAACAGATATGTACTTCAATGTATTTCAATTGGGTTTTGAACTTAGTGGCATAACTTGGCCATTTTTGAATATGTGTGCCCCAAATTTTCAACATGCCTTATTTGGGAGCCCACTTCATGAACAATTGCACTGTCATTAGGCAGATCTTTCCTGAAAGACGATTTTGCAGTTCCTGTACAAAATCACCTTTTGGGCAGGAGCTGAAACTTTTCTCTGCCCTTGTTCATGAGGTGGGGCCATACTAAGGCTATGTTGAAAATTTGGTGTAAAAATATTAACAAAAAGCAAACTTATGACACTATGTTGAATTTTGCCAATGCAGGCTCGTAACTTTAGTAATTTTCATTATTGTTTCCCCAAATTCAAAACATAGCCATATCTTTACAGTACCTCATGAGTGTAACAGCTGTTATTCTTCAAATCCTGGCCAAAATGTTTTTTGCACCCCAAAAGGTGATTTTGCATGTCCTGCTCGAAATCACCTTTCAGGCAGGAGTTGAAAATTTTCTCTGCCCTTGTTCATGAGATGGAGTGTTAAGAAGACTACAGTAGGGTGAAAATTTGGTGTAATAATATTAAAAATCAACAAAGATACAGTATGAGCCTACACTGAATTTTGTGAATGCAGGCTTGTAATTTTGGTAATTTTCAATATTTTTAACCCACATTTACAACGTATGCATATCTTTACTGCCCCTTATGTATGTGACTGCTGTCATTTTTCAAATCCTGACCAAAATGTTGTTTTTTTTTATGTGTCAAAAGGTGATTTTGTGGTCCCTGTTCGAAATCACCTTTAGGCCAGGAGTTGAACATTTTCTCTATCCTTCTTCATGAGGCAGGGTCATAACAAGGCTATGTTGCAAATCTGGTAAAAAATATTTCAACACAACACATTTATGAGCCTACATTACATTTTGTGAATGCAGGTTCCTAACTTGGATAAATGTTAATATTTTTACACCAAATTCTTCACCTCCAGCCCCATAGGTTCTAGTCATAGTTTGTTCCTATTGTTGTCATAACTTGGCTTCATGACTAATAAAATATTTTCTCAGAATTTGGTCATGCTTGACCATAGTGCTTAAAACTTGTCAGATCAGCATTGTTGTAGTTACTTAAGTGACTTAATTTCATAATAAACATGATTATACTTACTATCAGAAATCTTCCTATGAGGAACTCAGGCTAGAGTCTCTCCACAGCTACTTTAGTAAGTGCATGTGCACTATAGCTGCTGCTGGAGGGTGGAACTAGTCAGCTGACTCATACCACTTCAGTTAGCTGCTTTTCTGTTCCTGAGTGTGTGTGCATGGCTGTGCACTCAAAACATGTTTCCTAAGTTTGTGGCTGTGTACCCAAGAAGAAATTTGAAACATTTGTTTCCTGGGAATTGAGTCAGACTTGATTATTAGTGAGTGAGTCTTGTCAGCTCAGCTTTGCTGCAGTGAATTGGGTGACTTGATTTCAAAATAAATATAATTTAAGTTTAATATTACAGATCTCTTTTGAGAATCCCAGGCTTGAGTCCCTCCACAGCCACTTAAGCAAGTAAAAAGCACCATGGCTGATAGTTTGGGACTAGTTGGCTGACTCCCACCACTTCAGTTAGCTGCTTTTCTATTCTGTGTATGTACATGGCTGTGCATGCAAAACATTCATCTTAGTTTGTGGCTGTGCACCCAAGAGGAAATTTATGTTTGTGTTTCTGAGGTTTTAGTCAGGCTTGACTATTAGTTAGTGAGATTTGTCATCACAGCATTGCTGCAGTGACTTGAGTGATTTGATTTCATAATAAATATAATTTAAATTTAGTATCTTACATCTCTTGAGTGGAACGCAGGTTTAGATCCCTCCATGGCCACTTAAACAAGAGCAAAACCACTGTAGCTGGTAGGGTGGGACTAGTCAAATGACTCTCATCACTCCAATTTGCAGCAGCGCTGTTTTTGTGTGTGTGTGTGTGTGTGTGTGTGTGTGTGTGTGTGCGACTGTGCACTCAAGAAATGTTTTCTAAGTTTGTAACTTTTGTGCTCAAGAAGAAATTGAAAAAAATGTACTTTGTCAAACCAGTGAACTAGGGGAAATGGAATGCCAAGGATACAAAATGATGATGTTCCTGGAATATTCAAAGGATCTGACAGCTCACAGATGGGCCTTTACTCAGGCCTGCCAAGCTTTACATCGTACAGGTATGCCATTCATGCTCCAGTATCAGGCCCAACTTAAATTCATGCACAATGGGGTTAACCAACAATTCTTTACTGTGCCAGTAGGAATGAGCTCACCAATGATCTCAACGCAGACTTCACCCACTTTATGTCAGCCAACGTATTTGCTCCACTGAGTGACTGCCCAGATAAAGCAGTGCCTAAAGAAATACATGACCTACCAGTGACCAACCCTCCTGGTACACCATATGCAGCTTGATCAGCTACTGAAAGACAGATGCACCTAAATACAGTGGAGGTCCTTCCATCAGCACAACAGAAGTTGACTTTAACTGAATATTCTCCTTTGACCATCTTGGATCAACTTGCCAGAACTCCCTCCAACTCTACCCCACCACTACTGCTAAATTCACTGACCTGAAATCCTTGCTTCCCATAGGGAAAGTAGTAAAACACTGTGATTTCCTCATATTCAGCTGGTGGGCATATGAATGAAGTCCATCAATGGAATAGAGAACTTTACTGGAAGGGAGGGGAAAAGGGTTTTAAAATGTGAGCAGTCACCCTCAGTCACCCTCAGCTTTATGTTGGTAGTACACTTTCATGGGTTGGCAGCATGCATCTGCTACACTTTTCCTGAGCTCTGTAGGCTTAAGCCACAACACAGAAAACCGTGTCTTTGGACACAGGAAAGGAACAGAAATTGTATTCTGGACTGTGTTTTGCATAATCTAAACATACTAATTTGGCTCTTGCAGCTGTCTTATTTGTGTATACACTATGTATACATTAACTGCAGCCCTCCTAGCCCTCCCTTATTCCATGACTCCCTCTTGCACCAATATTGCTCTCGCTCTCTCAGTTCCTCTGATTATCAGATTGTGGCACTCTCCTCCATTTCT
Organism: Neoceratodus forsteri; assembly: GCA_016271365.2. Classification (NCBI taxonomy): domain Eukaryota; kingdom Metazoa; phylum Chordata; order Ceratodontiformes; family Ceratodontidae; genus Neoceratodus; species Neoceratodus forsteri. The sequence continues at coordinate 841,162,387 of CM057459.1, read as the reverse complement.
TACTGCACTAGCTTTGTATCTAGTCTGTTCCCAACCTGCTTCCCAGTCTCTTTGAACTTTCTCTCAGCTCTAGACAATAGGTGCAATGTTGCACTCATTTGACATAAAAACGGACATGGGCACACCCTGATGATAAGGAGTATTATTCCCCCAATACCATGACACTGGTGCAGGCAACTCAGCTGATCCCCTTACCTGGGACCCCTATTGAAGGTGGGGGTATGTGGTAGTGGACACTACTCCAAGATCATGATACCTCTGCATTAGTGCACAGCCAGAGTATCACCCGTGTGACCGTATCCATATCTTTCCTTTTCTGCTGATATCCCCTATTTCTGAACATAGCTAGACTGATGCCTTGGCAACTCTCTCCATCAGAACATGGACATAGAATATGTAACATTCTTTATCACAGACCTTCCTGACGTTACCCTCTCTGTTATGTCTTCATTCCCTTTCTTATCCTGCCATCCCTTGTCCTCACCCCTTCCCCTTCCCCTTTTCATTTGTAGCAGTTATCCCTGCTTCTGCTCAACTTTAACTCACCTTGATAGCCTCTGCTGCACTCTTTTACCTGCTACTGTAAACACAATTCACTTTAGTCATCCATGATACACTATTATTTGAATATGCATCACTTGGTTTGAGTAAATCTCATACCTATGAGTTATATTACCTCCCACTCTCCTTCAAGGTAACTGACCTATCGTTTTCAGATTACTCAACTTGAAACTGGGTGCTGTTAGACAGTTCTATTCCCAGTTTCCTGCTGCAAGTCTTTTCAAAAGGTAAAGACAGGGGAACTGCCCATGTTCCTTGGATTAGTTTATTTAAAAAAAATAAAGTAACCATTTTACTTATATTATCAGCTCTTTCTCAGCTAGCTTAAATTAGCTGTTCAGTCCTAGGTGGCCATTCTTGGTGGGACCCGAGAGACCATGAGGAGTCACATGGCAACCGGTCATAATCTCAGTACCCATGCGTATGAGCACTATGTACTCATGTTTGTTTTTTTTCATTAACTGCCCTATTACACAACTGTGTTCAACTTAATGTTTGTGCAATGAGTTTAATACATTCTCTAATCCATCACTGTAACCATACAATGTATATAGTTAAAGCTCTTGCAGTTGTTCAATATTGTTATGTTACAGCATCCACGTATAGGAGCTTTCCCAGTCAAGAGTATCTCCAGAGCGGGCAGTGTGGTGGGAAAGGCTCTCTATGGGCACCGTTTCCTCCTACCCTTCACATCTCTTTAGTATCCTTATTACCTTCTTGCCTTTCTGTCATAATCCATGATTATTTGCATACACCTTTTAAACCTCCAAATAACCAATATTAGATGCCATAGCAGGAATACTTGGGGATTATTTATTTATTGATTTATTGATTGATTGACCGATTGATTACTTGGATTAAAACCTTTGAGTACCAGGCTCTTTAGATAGGTTCTGCATCATTAAAGCAAAGAAACAGAGTAATGAGGCATAACAGGAAGGTGGCTAACACATGAGAATCACCACAAAACATATTGGTTAAGTAAATAAATAACAAATCATGTGGAATTGTACAATTCATGCCATAATGTAGAAAACTGGGAGGCTAACAGGAAGAAAAGGGTGGACTAAAAACACAAGGGAGGAGAACCACCACCAAAGGCATTAGTCAGAGAGTGGACAACTAGAGTAGAGACTAACAAGTAAGGGAAAGGAAGGATCAGCCCAGAAGGCCTTGTCAGAGGGGCAGGAGAGAGAAGAGGTAAGGGACAGGATGGAAGAGCATGGGGTGGAGAGAAAGTGGGGTGAAGGGGAGATGGAGGGAGAAGTGCTAGGGCAAAGGAGCCAAAATTAAATTCCCCTGTTAAGCAAAAGAAGGTTTTAAACCACTTCCATAAGATGCACACAAAAAATGCCCTCCTCCAAGAGACCAAACTTATGGATCTGGAATCCAAAGAGTTAGCTAATGGACGGATAGGACAAAAATTCACAGTTCAGCCAAATCAAAGAAAAGAGGAGTATGTATTTTATTTCACAAAATCTTGAATTGGCAACTAGTGAAGACTAATCAGGATATAGATGGGCTATGGGTTCTGGCTATGTTTCATACCCCTTGAGGTCCTCTGGTGGTGGGAAATTTATATGCTCCCAATGACTCGCCTCAGTACTTTCATTTAGTAGCAGCAGAAGTGGCTGCCTTTATTGCAAATTTAAAGTATCCCAAACATTATGATGGTTCTCAGATCCTAGACAAATCCATCTGCTATGATTGGATATTCAAACTCATATGTGAAGGGATTGTCCCCCACATGACAGCTTATTTGAAGCAAACCAGATCCTCTGTCAGATACCTCCCCTAGTTTACGCATCATGTACCACCTAGACCCAAGTCGGACACTGGTTAAAAGTGGATCTATCTCACCAAACTGTCACCCCCCTTTGGGGCACTAAACTCATACATGCAGGAGGTATAACTCTAAATGTGTCCCTCTGGAAAGGCAAACACATTCTTACTATATGAGACATTTTCTTACCCAAATCAAATATAATTGACTCATTCCAAGGTCCTCAAACCAGAAACTGGATACAAATAACAGAATTCTGGAAGTACCTGCAACCAAGAAGTACACTTACACCTCTTCTGAAATCAGTAAGAGATACGTCAGTACATTTGTCCTCACATCCACTCACTACATGGACTACCCAGCATAGAGGCATAGTTAACTGTGTCTACTCCAGTTTCAGAGACTATATACCAGTTCAAACTACTCAGGCCAGAGAATACTGGGAGAAAACTCTCCATCTCACACTGGATGACACAGAATGGTCTACCTGTTGAAAGTCCACCTGAGCTCCTGCTAAAAGTACCAGTAGCCAACTCATACAGAATAAAATACTCCACTCATGGTACCATATGCCTATGGTTCTATATGCAGCACATCTTATTTCTAACAAATGGAGACCTGCATTATATTTTATGGGCTTGCCCCTAAGTCAAGTTTTATTGGCAACAAATCTGAGAAACTCTGACCCAGATTCTCCAGACAGGCTTACCTCTCATGGCCAAATTATTACTTGGATCAAAACACAGAACACCACACCTTCAAAAGCATTATTACAACTTAATGAAACAGGCCAGTATAGAGGAAAAATGTTTACTATTTGTCAAATGGCATACTGTGGAGAGTCCATCAATACAGGAATTTCTTAATCATATGTTACAGATAGTTCAGTACAAAAGACTCTCACACCTGGCCACAAACTCTATAGAGAACTATGACAAAACCTAGTCTGATTTCCACCATTATCTCAAACAAACCTCTCTCCCTATCATGCCACTGTCCAGCACTTTCATCCCTCCACCTTGTACTTGTATAAGATAAAGGATACCTGAGGCATTATCATTTGTATCCATTACTATTACCCTCCTTGTCTGCTTCGCCTTCCCTTCCCCCCATGCCAGACCCATTCTGGAGCAGAACCTGACACTGGATGAGGCTTATCTTCCCTCTTGAAACCTCAACTTCAGACTAGCATGTTAATACAGACCAAGAGTATGTATACATTTTGCTGTTCTTTTCTTGTACATAGTTTTATTTCTTAACTACATAATTAATCAGAACATACTTTTAGCAGCTTTTAAGCTAGTTGGAAAATTGCTGTTCAATACCTAAGTAGAAAATAAGAAGTTGAGTATCATATCCTAGGCATTTAGTTAATTAAGGACTACAATATCTATTGTGCAGGTTTATTCCTTATTTATGTCAGAAGATGTTTTGCTTTATTGCTGATTTCTCAGAAAAGGGATGTGTTTTCATTACTTTTCACTTCAATGTCATCAGCTAGGATGTTTTTATTAACCCAAAACCTCGGCATATATCGACAGATTATCCTAAGCTGTAACTGTGATGGTAAAAGTTGAAAATAAATAAAAATGGTTAACTGCAAACAAAAAAAAAAGAAGTGAAAAAATGTCTTAATCTGTTTCAGCATAGCATGATACAGGATGTCAGTACCAGATGGTATTCATCATGCCTGATTCTATGTAGACAACTATAACAGAAGTGCACACTTCATGATGCATCAATGGAGTGTGACACTGGGGGAGTCCTAAGCCACCATGAGTAGTCACTGGTTGATGCCATGGTGAAAGTACTTAAGCCATCTGAGAGGAGCACCCATGATCTAAGTGTGTCCACTGCCACTCTAAGCCAGAAGTTACCATACAAAGTGCATACACAGAGAGCAGGCATGGAGAGATCAGTAGAGGAAAACAGGGAGATTGCAGATGTGCCAGTTGTGCTTGCCAAGCACCTGCAAGCTCAACTGGATGCAAGATTTCAGGGACTGGTGACAGCAGCATCTGATGCAGAAGGTCATGATAGTGAAGGAATTCCATCTGGGCAATCTGGTTCCACTGATTAAGATGGGAAGACATGTTACTGACAGCAGCGCTGATGTGAGAGAGTGGGCACTGCTCAGCACATCCTTATATCAAGCACAACAGATGAGGATACAGTCACAGCCTTTTTCTGTAGAAACTATCTTGAATGTCTATTTTGCAGAATCTCATGAGCTATTTCAGTTTGATCAATTAGGCTCCAAATCAAAACAGGCTTCCTGGCACAACTTTGGTGAAATGGACAGCAGTTTAAAACATAAACAACAGATGAAAAGCAAGAAAACTGCACTCTATAACTCAGCCTGACAGCCAGTTGCAATTAAAAGTGGCTTGAGCTTTATTGTTACTAACATGGAACACACATGCGAAACAGTAGACACAAATACCTCAGCACTTTAAATCACGCTGGTTCTCCCTCAGTGGGTGGAGCCACACCTATCAAGCTTCTCTCAATCAGTGGGAGTTTAAAAAGACAGTGGCCCACCAGTATCTTAACATCTATGCGAATGCACAACCAAGATGTTACCATGCTTACAAATATGACACTGACTTCAAATAATTCCTGAAACTGAGGATCTGAAACCAAAAAGAGGGGGACAAGTAACATATTTTTTTCACCCACCGCCCTTTCCCCTACTGCCCTCTCTTCCAAGCCTGGCTGAGACTTTGCTGTTTCTGTCCTTTGCTTTTTTGCTCACCCCATTTTAATACCCCGCTTTCTGTGTATTGCTAGTACCCCTCTTTTTGTTTTTTCATCCTTCTATTTCAGAAATTATTTGCAGTGATTTTTACAATGTAGGGCATTATCTGTGTCACATTTTTAAGCAAGGGTAACCCCTCACCCCTGCCTTTTTACCAAAACGACAGGTGGCATGCTGTTGGCATTGGCAGCAATACCTGGTGGGGACCTGGGTTCAGGGAGGATGAGGTTACCTGGCACAAGGGGACCTAGGTTTGGCTACTCTGCACAGGGGCACCCAAGTAAATCCGAACACAGGAAGCAATAACTGTAATGTCCAGAACCAGGATTGGGATTTTTCAGTGTGGCTTTTATTCATAACTAGCTGAACACAGCAAAGCATAGATGGACCCCCAAAGGGCTACGTTCACTGTATATGCAGATCGGAGACTACAAGGCGGTCCACTTGAAGAATGAACCCGTTTCTACTGTTGTCTGGCTCTGGACCCACCAGGCACTCAGCCCAGACTTGCATGCACTTTGGATACACAGCCCAACTGGCCCAGCTCCCCTGCCGGCCACTTGACTGATGGTCCATTTAAAGGATGGACCCAATTTACTTGTTGAGACTCCCATCAAACAAGGAGTATATTTTCCCAAGCTGTGGCTCCCCACATCACATAGAGTCTGCGGCTCCTAGAGAGATTTGATTTCTTACTTCCTTCAGACTCCCATCAAACAAGGAGTATATTTTCCCAAGCTGTGGCTCTCCACACCACTTAGAGTCTGCGACTCCTAGAGAAATTTGCCAATTTGCGACCCACGTCTGGGTACCTACCTCATCACTGGCCAGGCGCATGAGGCAAGTAGCAATCACAGTAGAAACTGTAGAGGTGGACCTGGTTACTAAAGATGGGGGGTGTTCCCACCTCCAGCTCCCACAGCCCATACCCGGCCATTTCTCTGGACAAACAGAAACTTAAACTTTGAAATGTAGATTCAATGGTGGATGACCTGTAGCACCCCCTCTACAACATTACTTGAAATCCATTCAGACTTTAAATTTTTAAACTACTCCATTTGTTTGTCCTAGTACAATAGGCCTCCCAAATAGTAGTTCACATCCCAGCTTTTCTTCACATTTTCCAAACTGAAGAAGCATATTGTTTGCCCTCTCAAATAGAGCACAACAATCACCCTTTCGTTGCAGGTGCCCCACAGGCAAAGTACCACTTCTTTCACTGTTATACGAACAAAACATAAACAGTAAACAGGCAGCTTTCTTCTGTAGTGGAAATTAGGGGATTGCCCCTGGAATCCACAGAGGGACTTCTCTCCCCCGAGAGAGGGGGCACTGAGACCTGGACAGAGGTTTCCACCACTTAAAACTGGACTCTAACTTTCTCCCAAGGAGGTAAACAGAAAACACTTCCTTCTCACTAGGAAGTAAATAGCAAAACTCATTTTGAAAACTCCCAAAGTTCTACCTCACTCCCTGTGCTGCAGATTCCAATGTGGCTTATGCAGCTGCGACAGTTCTATGGTGATGTCATCTCTCAGTCTCAACTGTGACTGAGAACAGAGTGAGACAGTGTGAAACCCATTTAACTGGAGTTTCACAAGCTGCCTTCCCTGCCTACTACTAGGTCTTATTGGGATTCTAGTAACCCCGGGTAACAAGGGGGTTACACAAGGTAACATATTGGCTGTAAATTCACATTGATAATGAGATACTGGTTGGCCACTGTCTCTTTAAGCTTTCAATATTTCAGAGGGGCTTAACAGCTGTGGCTGCACCCCATGAGGAAGAACCAGTGTCGTTCAAAGTGCTGGGGTATTTGTATCTGCTGTTTCTCATGCTTGTGTCATGTTTGTAACAATAAAGCCACATCCATTTTTATTTGCAACCAGCTGTCTGGCTCTTATTTATTTTATTTTATTTTAGTCTTTGGTAACTGGGTAAGGCCCACTAGGCACAAGTGCCTGCTTTCAGGGGTGACCTGGGAGCACTGCATGCATTCATCTCCATACAGTAACTTAGTGCAACTGGCTGTGATAAACATCAGTTGCCACTATGAGTGTGCGCTCTGAGAGGATGTTTAACACAGCTGGTGATGTATAGCCTCATCATCCAACACTGGACCCTGAACATGTTCAAAACTTGTTTTCATCAAGCTTAACTTGCCATTTCTTGGGTATGTTTATGAGTTACCCCAATGAAAATATACATATAGTCTCTCAAGTCTGCTTTAGCTGATTATATTTTCCCTATGCTTCCTTCCTTCCTGCAGTGTTTACTGCACACACCTTCATTATAATATAACTGAATACATGAACTTTTTCTGAATCAGATATAACTTCACTTCTTGTTGTTTTAATACATGTTGTTATCATGCATCTCAGAACAACAAGGATGCTGAACAAAAACACAGCTATAATAGCTGCAAGGTAACTCCAAACCCAGAGGGTGCTAATAACTTCATAACAATGAGGTTGTGAAACAGAATGCACTACACAGGATACCACTCACTGCTCTGCTTTTGTATAAAGCCTACAAAAACAACATTCCTAAAATCTTATTGCTTGCCAGCATCCACAACACCTTAACATTTTGCAGATATGGCTTGTTTAGGGGACTGCTTTACTGATTTCATCATTTTGCTATCCCTTTCTTGTTTGCAATTATTTATCTCACAAATAAAAAAGGGTGCCTGGTTTTATTGCTCTTTTACAATCCTTTCTTTTCATTTTCTTTATTCACACATCTACTTTGCTCAGCTGTCACTTGGCACACAGCTTATGCTAAGATGCCATGGCAGGTCCCATAGGGAGACACTGTCTGTGCCTCACTTCCTGAGAGGATAGCCATTGATGGGATGCTCAATTCTCTCTCCCTTGGCTAGCCCTTGAGCGTCCAAGGTCCATCTGGAGACTCAGTTTGCCTGAGTAGTGAGTAATTAGCAGTACTGACAGTACTATAGCACTATGGGGCTGGTTCTTTCTATTCATGCTAAGTAACCAAAACATTGATTTTTTAATCTATTATTTTCCATTCCTGTTGTTTACCTGGGATATACCTTCTAATCAGACAGAGAGTTACCTTCAAAACAGGTAGGGATATATCCTGACCTAGTGACCTTTAATTAGACAGTGAATGGGATATACATTGTTCCGGATCTATTAGCATCATTGAGACAGTGTGTGTGTGTGGGGGGGGGGTAGACAGGGGCTGGGGCAATTACACCACACAGTGACTTCTCAGCTCTGATCCTCAATCTGGCCCACTGAGGTGTGACGTGGCCACAAAACCAAAACATTTCGACTGTGCCATGTTGGTCTCCTAGTTGACTGGAGATCCCTGCAAGCAGATTAACATGGCACTTTCAAAAATCTTCTAGGAGGCCGGGGGGAGGGAAGTGGGGGGGTTGGCAGGTCTGGTCCCATGCATACTGTATATATGACATGTATCTGTTATGAAAGATCTGTCTTGTATGGTAAAACTCTAATAAAATTTAAATTGAAAAACAAAAAAAAATCTTCTAGGAGGCCTTGTACTTGGGTCCTCCTTGAAAATGAAACAAAAGGATGTAATAAAAGGGCCATAAAAGCAGGCAGCATTTTAATTTGTGTGATTAATTACTACAGTTAAGAAAGGGGTAGCTAAATGAAAATAACAGTAAAAAAACTCCTCTAAACAAGCTCTATTGGTGAATTGCTGGGCTAAATATGTATTGTTTTAATGGGTAAAAACAACTTCATATTGAAAATTATTAATGTATTTTGGGGGATTATGCAAATTGCAGCTGCTGACTGAATGAGTGTCATCTCTATATTACTACACCTCATGACATCTTCTTTATCATTATGCCAAAACAAGAAGGATTTGTACCAGGGCTGTGACTGATTCATGCTTGCAGAGAAGAAACAGGCCTGGCCTAGTAGTGCAATTACTTTTTCCCTTTCACTTTTAGGGAAGAAAACACTTTCCTAGCCGTTCTCTTGAGAAATACTGACTATTTAAATTCTCACACAGAAAAGTGAAAAAAATTTACTCTTTCCTTTAGCTTGGTATTTAGAAAAGGAATGAAACAGTCATGATTTCAGATTTTTGACTAATTATGTTTGCTTGCACGTGCAGTGCACAAGAAACATATTGAGGTTAGTAGAGCATTGCAGAGATGTGGCAGTGCTGTAGCCAATGCGGGGGATGCTTTAATGGGTGTGTCCCTCAGCCACCAATCAACAAGGAAGCTGCCGATGACAGCAGTTTCAGAACGAGCGCCACACTTGAAAGAAATCTGCCGCTTCAGTCAGGGACAGTTCTGTCACTGCAGCAGCAGTTCTCTCCCCTCCCCCCACGACAACCAGGCACGTTCCAGCAATGCACATTACAGTGCACAGGAATACACATGGCTGGAGTTATGAGCAACTTGCTTGCTCAGTGTGCATCTCCCAGTGAAACATATTAATAAATAAACAGGCAAAAATAATAAATGAACCCCACTGCGGCTTTGCTTAATTGGCAACTCCTGCTGCCCACCACACACTCCCACCAAATCTGACATTGGGGTGCTCAATCCCCATGTCAACATGTATCCCCCTCATTAAGGTGGCACACTGGGAGCCCATCCAAGTGTGCCAAACTATGGTAATTATATTTCTGATGCCAGGATGCCTGCTCCTGGTGTCGGATGACCTCCTCAAGCCTGAACATATCTTTTGCTGACAATGGAGTGCCCAATCCTCGTGTCAGCACGCCCTTCCACCTCCACTGTTGTGGCACACTGGGAGCCCACCCAAGTGTGTCAGTGTAATTCGTTATCTTTTTCTGTCACCAGGATACCCACTCTCTGTGTTGGATGTGTTCCCCATGCCCTCTTTTTTTCAGCTGATCTCAGAGTGCCCAATCCCCGGGTCAGCATTTATCCCCTCTCCACTAGTCTGGTACACTGAGAGCCAACCCCAGTGTGCTGATATTTATTTTTCATGCTATTTAACTTGGAGAAAAGAACACCATCCCCCAAGATATTCATTTTTTTTGTTAAACCTAAAGAAAAAGTAAATGGTCACTCATTGTCTTCACCACCCCCTCCTGACCCTCCCTCTGCACACCCCACCTCCCTTCACCCATACTGACCTCCAGAGGTCCAGCTTTGAGATCTTCTGTGGACCAGGAACACATCTGCACTCTTCAAAAGCCAACCGCACACTGAAAAAAATCTCAATAAGCAATCAGTGTGGGGTTACAACTTAGGTTGATATCTCAGCCATTTTGGGGAGTTTTGGTCCCAAATTTTCAACATGGCATTCTTGGAACACCACCTCATGACCACTGGCACTGTCACTTTTTTTCTCAGTCCCAAAATGTGATTTTTCGGTTACTGCGTGGAATCACCTTTTGGGACCAATTAACAAAAAGACAGTGCCAGGGTTCATGAAATGGTGTCCCAAAAAGCCCATGTTGCAAGTCTGGTGAAATAACTCCATAAAATGACTGCGTTTTGAACATGCATTGCACAGTTTGTACACACACTCATAACTTCACCAATTTTTAATACTTTCACTCCAAATTTCAAACATTGCCATTTTTTCACACCTTCTTATGAACAGTAAAACTGTCATTTTTTGCATGCTGCCTAAAATGCGTTTTTGTACCTGCAGTGCAGAATGGCACAGCCACTGTGTAAAATCAACATTTGGGACAGAGTAATGAAATCACAGTGCCACTGTTCCTGAGGGGAGGTCCCAAAATGGCTATGTTGAAAATTTGGTGAAAAAATTCCAAATAATGACTGCGCTATATGCGTGCATTGTTCAGTTTCTATGCATGTTCATAACTTTGACACTTTTTCATATTTTCACTCCAGATTTTCAACATTGTCATTTTATCACACCTCCTCATGAACAGTGCAGATGTCATTTTTCACATCACGCGCAAAATGTCTTTTCACACCTGTTGCACCAAATGGCGCTTTTGCTGTGCAAAATCACCTTTTGGGATTGAGTAAGAAAATGGTAGTGCCACTGTTCATGAGGTGGGTTCCCAAAAAGCCCATGTTGAAAATTTGGTGTGAATATACCAACAAATGCCCAGGGCGTTAGGGTTTCCAACCATAACTCCCCACCCTGTACTGACTGACAGACATTGGGGGTGTGGCTTGGGGTTGTCAGCCATAATGCTCGCTCCGTTCAACCCCACCTTTCAGCCATTGACTGGCATTGTAACGTTCACCCCATTCTCCTATACTGCACCCATCTTAGTTTATTTCCTAATGGAAAGGGGTGAGCGTAAGGGCCAAAGACCTCAAGGCACATTGTGACACCTGTCAATCTCTGAAGGGTGGGGTGAGGTGGAATGGTGTGGGCATTATTGCTGAAGACCCAAAGGCACACCCAAACTCCTGTCAGTCTCTGCAGTGGGGGGGAGGGGGTTGGCATTAGTTCAATACTTCACTGCCATTCCTGTTATGCATCTCTCTAACTCCTGCAGTACCAATGCCATTACAAGCAAGCAAACATTCAGCATTGACAAATGCTTGTTTTAACAAGTGGATGGATGTAGACTGCTCTTTCACAATAAATAATTGTACATAATAAAATGGATAGCAAAATGATGACAACAGTAGCAGAGAACACCAAGAAGAAGGAACTGCTGTTATAACTATACTTCTCTACTGGGACTATATTGCCCTCCTCTCCACCCTAAGCCAGTTCTACTTTTGTAGGCACAGGATTTGACTGACAACAGGAACTTCCTGTTTGGGAGCAGGAAGTGAGTGATCACAGAGCCACAAAAGACTCACCATCCTAGAAGGAAAGGAGTAGCTCTCCGTCCCTCCTAGCTACTGGAGGTCTGACTCTGAGCAAGTAAGGAGACTACTGAGAAATATAGGAACTTCTTGTCTCAGAACATTAAGATCGGGAGCTTAAAGGGCACAGAGGCAGTAAGTAAGTAGGGAGAAAAAAATATATAAACAGAGGAAAGAGTAAGTATTCCAAACAACAGTTAAGAGGTGAGAAATAAGACATGATGGGAGTGGTGCAGTGCAGTGGCTGTGGATCAGCAGTCTTCCAGAAGACATTCTGGACGATGCGGTGCTGTCCCATTTGCAGGCACCTCTCTGTGCTGAGGGAGGAGGTTGCTCATTTCCAGGCTGAGTTGGCCATGATTTGGGGGACCTCTTCTCCCACCCAGGGACCACCAGGGCCACTATGATTGCCTCAGAGGTTGCCAAGAAAGAGGAGCAGTTGGACCACAGTAGGCTCAGGGAGGGTAGGGTGGTGGAACAGAGGTGCATCCCTCCAGTTGTACCTCTACACAATTCATATGCCATTCTGGTAAAGTGTGGTTTGTCTATGGAGGCACCCGCAGTGGAGACTAAGGAGGATGCTGGGAACCTCCACAAAGGAGACCCACAGGAGGGTGGCATGGGACCCCACAGGAGAAGGGAACAACTACTGGTGGGGGACTCCATTGTTATGGGGTAGAACTGGGGGAGGAAGGGGAGAGGGAGGTAAGGTGCCTGCCTGGCACCATGGCTAGGAGGGACAGGGAGTGAATCCTCAGGATCGCTGGGGCAGCTGCATGGGGGAGGGAGATGGATGTCATTGTCCACCTAGGAACAAATAGCCCAGCTGAGAAAGGGATCAGAGCAGTGCAGGAAGAGTTTGTAGAGTTGGGGAGGGACCTTAGACAAGTAGCACATACTGAAACCTTCTCGGAGGTCTTGCCTGTCTATGGCATGGATGAGCCTAGGGTGCTCCACACCATGGGATTCAAACAGTGGTTGAAAAACTGGTGTAGAGCTCAGGGATTTGGCTTCATTGGGGACTGGGAGTCCACCTGGAGTGATGAAAGCCTGTACTGGCATGATGGGCTGCATCTGTCCAGGAGGGGAACCAGGATCCTAGGTGGTAGGTTTAAATGCTTCATTGGCAAGCATTTAAACTAGCCAAGGGGGGAGGCACTGGAAAGGAGCAGGGAAATCCTAGCCCCCCCAAAAAATCACAGTAGTAAGTGCGGTAGACACCAACATAGAGGTGTCGATAGGGAGAAGGCAGGAGTAAATGGAGAAAGTGACAAAGGCAAGAAGGACAGGGATTGGGCAAAAAGGAGTAAGGCCATCAGGAAATGGAGGGTAATGAGTACCAATACCCGTAGTCTGGGCAACAAGCTCCCTTAGCTGGTAGCCTTTATGGAAGAGGGATGCCTGGATATCGTAGCAATCACAGAAACATGGTACACAGAGAACCATGACTGGGATGTTAACATACCAGGGTACATAACCTACAGGAGAGACAGGCAGGGGAGAAGAGGGGGAGGAGTAGCTCTCTATGTAAAGGAAGGGATAAAAGCAACTGAACAAAAGAGTAAACAGGGAGGAGAGGAGGCACTATGGGTCACTTTGGAGACTGGAAAGGGCACCACAATCCGCACAGGGGTTGTGTACAGACCCCCATGTCAGGGGGAGGGAATGGACATGGATATGATAGAAGGCATTCTTAGAATGGCAAAGAAGGGAGAGATACGCTTGATGGGAGACCTGAATATGCCAGATATTAAATGGCGCACATTTGCTGCAGCCACATCCAAGAGCAGGGCCATTCTTGATGCCCTACAGGTGGCAGGCCTCAGACAGCTAGTTTCGGAACCCACTCGTGAGGGAGCAATCTTAGACCTCATACTCTCAAACGGGGGCAGTGAGAGGATCTCAGATCTAGTAGTGGGTTGCCATCTGGGAACAAGTGACCATCAAACAGTGTGGTTCATGTTAAACTCAGCTACAGATTCAAGCCATACAAAAGTGAGGGCACTGGACTTTAGGAGGGCTGACTTTGGCAAGATGGAGAGTGCCTCAGAAAAGCACTAGCAAACAGGCTAGAAGGAGGGATGGAGCAACAATGGGAATCATCAAAACTGCCATCACAGAGGCAACAAGCCTTTGTGTGAAGCAAATAAACAAATCAAAATGAAAGAAAAAGCCACTATGGTCCTCAAAAGAGGTGGCTGTGAAAGTCAGGAAGAAAAAGATAGCATTCTGGAAGTATAAGGAAACACAGAAGGAGCAGGACAGAGAGCTGTACCAGTTAAGGCAGAAGGAAGCAGGGAGGGAAGTCAGAATAGCAAAGGCCCAAACTGAGAAAAAGATAGCCAACTCAGTTAAGAAGAGGAATAAAACCTTTTATAGGTACATCAGCGAGCGTAGAAAGACAAAGGGAGGTATAGTGAGGCTGACTAGAATGAACGGTGGGTGGGCAGAGGGGACAGTGAAAAAGCAGGGATACTGAATGAATATTTCTGCTCAGTATTCCCAAAGAGGAGGGAAGTGCCTAATCCAATTAACAGAAGTATTCTTGATAGGGGGGTCGATCCCAGTCCTTTCACAGAAGAAAGGGTTCTGCAAGAACTCCTAAAACTGAAGATGGACAAAGCAATGGGGCCTGATGGAATTCACCCCAGAATTCTAAAAATATTAAGGGGGGAACTAGTGAAACCACTGACTATTTTTTTTAATAAATCATGGGAGGATGATGTGGTACCCAAGGACTGGAGGAAGGCGGATGTGATTCCCCTTCCCAAAAGTGGGACCAAGACAGAGGCAGGAAACTACCGACCTGTCAGTTTGACCTCTGTGGTAGGGAAAGTGATGGAGTCACTCCTAAAGGAAAGAATAGTTGAGTACCTAGAGGCCAGTGGAGCACAGGACCCAAGACAACATGGGTTCACTGCGGGAAGGTAATGTCAGACAAATCTAATAGATTTCTTTGACTGGGTGACCAAAGTAGTAGACCAGGGAGGGGCTGTGGACATGGCCTATCTAGACTTTAGCAAGGCATTTGACACAGTCCCACACAAAAGATTAATAGTCAAATTAACCAGCCTGGGAGTGGGTCCCAGGGTGGTAGCCTGGGTAAAACATTGGCTGGACAACAGGACACAGAAGGTAATTGTAAATGGAGTCCACTCTGATGAAAGAGGGGTTACTAGTGGGGTACAGCAGGGTTCAGTATTGGGTCCAGTCCTTTTTAATGTCTTCATAAGTGACATTGCAGAGGGACTGGAAGGAAAAGTATGCCTCTTTGCAGATGACACAAAGATCTGCAACAGGGTTGATACACAAGAAGCATGGAAAGGATGAGAAGGGACTTGGCAAGGTTGGAGGAATTGTCAAAGTATGGCAGCTAGATTCAATGCAAGAAGTGCAAAATAATGCACCTGGAAACAAGAACCCAGGGAAGAATACACAATGGGGGGAGGTAGTAACAACAACAAAAAGGAAAGAGACCTGAGGGTAATCATATCAGATGACCTTAAGGTTAGCAAGCAATGTGAGAAGGCAGTAGGGAGGGCTGGAGGTATACTGGGATGCATAGGGAGAGGCATCAGCAGCAGAAAACAGGAAGTTGTTATCCCTCTGTACAGACAGTTGGTAAGACCCCATGTGGAGTACCGCATCCAATTCTGGAGACCCCATCTCCACAAGGACATAAACAGGATAGAGGCAGTCCAGAGGTGGGCAACTAAAATGGTGCAGGGTCTGCAAGACAAGCTGTATGAGGAGAGACTAAAGGATCTTAATATGTATACCCTTGAGGAAAGAAGGGAGAGGGGGGACATGATAGAATCTTTTAAGTACCTCAGTGGAATCAACAAAGTCCAAGAGGGTAGCATCTTTCAGAAAAAGAGACATGCAAGAACAAGGAGACACAATTTAAAGATAGAGTGGGGGCGGTTCAGGGGCAATGTGAGGAAGTATTATTTCACAGAGGGGTAGTGAATGCATGAAACAGCCTTCCTGAGGAGGTTGTGGGGTCTAAAACTGTGGGAGAATTCAAGAATGCATGGGACAGACATAAGGCAATTATTGTGGGGGGTAGGAAGAAATAGGCTGTTGGTTAACTAGGATATGTGGCCTATCCTGTAGGTAGGGAAATGGGCAGACTAGATGGGCCAAGCGGTCCTTATCTGCCGTCAAAGTCTATGTTTCTATGTTTCTATAGGGTTGTTAGGAGGTCTAAACCTCACTTTCATGTTTTTGACGATATTGGTAATGCAAGTAATCACAGACACGTTGCATTAGAGTAATAAACAAGTTTATTACTACCAAAAGGATAAATCACAGTTGCCCTAAGCAGTTCTTACCAATATGAACTGAGAGCCAGTGCTAAGCATTCCCTATACCTCGAGGTTTCTCTGTGTCTCTTGGGGTCTCCCCTGAGGTCTCCGAGGTATAAGACTTGTGCATTACATTATATACCTATGATAATTACTATGGTTACTGTAAGACAGAAATATTTCTAGTTATAGAGATGAGCCCTATTGGCTAAATTAGAGGTGGCTCCATGGTCCAAGATAACATTATACAATTCTGTAAAGTCATCAGTTTGAAAACAAAAGAGTTTTATACAGAGTCTTACATAACTCAGTGTAGTAGTACAAATCACCAAAAGATGGCAATGTCATCTTACATATTATAATAATTCCAAGGACACAGGTGCCTTGGCATCTTACAAGTAAGAAATACACAGAAAATACATAGCAGAGTATATGTATTAGCAAACAAAGTGTATTACAACAATATCCATTCACATCCTGACATCTACTCTGGTATAGTAGTTGCCCTTAACCCTATATGTTAGTATAACATATGCTTAAGTGCTAGCTGTCTACAGTGTTCCTCTGAGGGTACCAATTAGGGTGCAGGGACCTTGTGTAACAGGGTACAAGCAAGCTCACAAGACAGAACAGTAAATTCTCAAGGATACAGTATATTACATTGACAGTTCCAGAAGAGTGAGGTGTTAACAATAGCAACAATACAGTATGTGCAAAGCAGAGTAGCTTTGAGGTGAAAATACACAATTATTACGCAATGAAGACACTCGAGTTACTTAAGTACAGATGCATCAAAACTGAATTTCACCGGCCGAATTTTGCTCTGTGAAATATTTTGTGAAATTTGCATATTTCACAAAGTATTTTGCTGGTGTGAATTAAAGTGGTAATAGTACAAAGGTTCCATACCATTACCGCACAATGATGTGCGGTGCACAGTTGCATGGTATACAAGTTTTGCTCAATTATCACTGTTTGAAATTCAGCCTGCGAAATGCAGAATTTTGAAGGTGGAATTTTGTACAGTGATAATCGCGCAAAGGTTATATACCGTTACCATGCAATGATGCGCTGTGCACGGTTGAGCGGCACCCAGTGAATAACATGTATACTGCTACCATGCAGCAACACAGCTTTGTATTGTAGCAGTATACAACATTTGCATGATTACCACTGTATTTCGCACCAGCAAAATATTTCTTGAAATGAGCAAATTTCATGAAATATTTTGCAGACTGAAATTTGTGCATTTCACCCATCTCTGTTCTTAAGTGCAAGACAATGGGGCAGTGGCAGCCTGAGTAGGCTTTGTCAGCATGAAATAGGGGGACATAGGGATTGGGGCGGATGTTGGGGATGAGATGATTGGGCAGGAGTGGGTCAACCAGTTGTTGGGCATGGGCCAAAGTGTGTCTAAGTGGGGCAGTCACAATGATTTGCTTGAGCTAGGAGAAGGCAGAGCTCTCTTTTGTAGGGGCCAATCTTTTTACAGTCTATGAGGGAGGCTTGGAGGTCATCTAACCACTGATGCCCTCAGTAGAATAGGGCTCGATGGATGGTGTGCTTAAATGGGACATGGAGTACACCTTTACTCCATGCTTCTCATCATTTTAGATGTTTGGGCACATTGGATTAGTGTACCACCTGGTTAACAAACAAGCAAACAAATAAAGTGTGGGACAAGTGCCGCATACAGGTCCATGCAGCATATAATGACACTAAAGGGCAACTGATATAAACTAAAGTATTTCACAGGTGGCACAAGACCCAGCAGGTGCAACAAAAAATGAGCTTGCTACCTCACTTCAACAGCTGGAGATGGGACTACCTGAAACTTCATTCACTTTGGCAGGGTGTCTTAGCTGACTGCTCTAAGGTAGCAGTGATCAACATACAGTATCCCCAAGACCTGATCTTTTCCTTGTAAGATACTCAACCTGCTTGAATCCTCTACCCCAGGTATACCAAATTTGTTTTTTAGTACCAGTCATGGAGACTAAATATGCTATCCTGATAAAATGGTGGCAGCCAATGTCTCCCTCTGTAGTTGCTTTTCATACCTCACTATCTGAGCTGCTACTATTTGAAAGACGTTCCTTTACTAACCAAGGGAAACTTGGGGTCTACATTAACAAATGGACCCTATTCCTCAAGTTTTACCTTTATTCAGTACCTATGACACCCTCTCTGAACCTGCCAGGAAAAGATATAACACTTTCCCAGCAAGTGGTATCAGACCAGTAATGGAAGAATAGGCTTTATATGATCCCCCCATTGACATATTTTGGGTTACATAGCATGGGTAAACATTATACAACTGTATGCTGATGTGATTTGTAGTGTTAATGATGAATATTTCTAAGGGCACCTACAGAGGACTAATGGTGAGAGACCATCAACTTTGGTAAAAATGATATACTGTACTGTACTGTACTGTACAGTACCTTAACTGACTGCAACCTCTAGATCCAATGATTATATATCATGCGGTATTCTCCCTCATGTACTTGTAGTGATCAACATTCATGCTATGTAATGTTGTTGTGAATTATCTTTGAATTATCTTTCAATAAAAACTTGTTCATGTTAAAAAAACAGGACATGCTGTGAATGTGCAATTCAGGTTCTCTTCAGGCAATTAAAAATTAGCCCCAAAAGATATGCTGCAAACTTTCCATTCAGTTTCAGGTTATCCAAAATTAGTTAAGTCTACTAATGACATGCTCCAAGTATATAATTTAAGTATGGTTAATCCAGACAGTAACTAAATCCACTGAAGACATGCTGCAAATTTGCCATTCAGATTCAGATAGTACAAACATGAGCTAGATCCTCTAAAGACATAATACAAATGTGCCATTCAGGTTCACTTCAGGGAATTCAAAACTTAGCTAAGTCCCCTAAGAGTATGATGTGAATCTAGACTTCAAGTTCACTTCAGGCAATTCAAAAATTATTCATGCTCCATAAGGACATGTTGCACATGTGCTATTCAGTTATAAATAATACAACATGAGTTAATTCCATTAAGGAAATGCTGGAAATATGCCATTCAGGTTTAGGCAATACAAATATTAACAAAAGTGAATCCACTAAAGACATTCTGCAAATTTACCATTCATGTTAAGGTAAAAATTAAGAACCTTTAATAATGAAATTCAAAAAATGTAACATTCAGGTTTAGAAACTCAAACAGCTTACCACTGCATGTCCACTGATGGCATGGTGCAGACAAAACAATCATGTGTAGTTTATATAAACAAACTCTGGTCAGAGCCGATATGGCTATGGAGAGCTTCTGGGATGCTTTTACCCATTATTTCAAATGAATTTGCATAATGCAGATCTGTGGAGAGGCAGTTTCAGTGTTGTCTTCCTTTCACACATTTTTACAATGTGTTTTCCTAGAATATGCCTGTTGATTGCTATATATTTATCTTGGTTAGTTCACCGAAGAAATGGCATCTTATTTTCAGTGGGGCTCTACATCTACACAATATTATGTTGCATTGTGTGAAATCAGAACGCACTAAAAACAGTATTTTACATCTGGGGGGATATATTAAGTGCTGGATCGATGCATGAGCAGAACGATGCATTGCACAAAGAGCATGCACTGGTCAGCACTGATACAATATTCAAAGAGAATGCACCACTGGTACATGCTGCTGTGCATTGTTCATGTTATGTGGCACATCTTCCTTTTCCACCAGGATGCGCTGTGTATCTCCTTTGAATACGAGGGCCCTGAACTAGATAACTTGAACAAATACATTAAAAAATTGATAAAATCATGACCACATTGAAAACAAGATATTGCATCTAATCTGGGACAGCATGAGTAAATACAGTGTAAAAATGTGTAAATGAACATCCCTGTGACAATGAGAGGTAGCATCTCCCCTGCCCCATCCAGGATACGAAATATGGGATAAGAAATATTCAGTGCTCCCAAATCCAGTTAACCATTACTCTGTAAGAAGCCTTGATTTTCCCTGTGTTTTCCCTACAAAGGCAGAATCAAATCCTTGTATAAATCCCTCTAGATTTTTCCATAAGCCACGGATTCCTTACTTATGACTTTGTTCTTTATTTATTATATCAGCAGCTTTTTATTAGGATAAGAGCTGTGATTTGCTGCTCAGTATTAATATTATATGTCACGATGGTCTTTGAATGATTTGGATTTATATGCTATGCATAAGGCATAATGGGGGCCTATATGAAATAACAAATATCAAGCTCATTATTTCATGAACTATACTCAGAATTAGTAATCACAAGTCAGACAATCTTTCAAAAGATACTAGTAATGCCTGTAAATAGATTTATTTCAAACACACACACACACACACACACACACACACACACACACATATGCTGTTTTTGCATCTTATAGTTCTTAGTTTTCAGACAGATTCTCATAGACTTTTTTTCTGTCCACCTGATGGAATCTTGAATGAGTTAAGTAAATGTTATTATTTTATCAAGGCCCTGATCCAGTAACTCAGTAAATATACACTCAGAATATCATATTATAAAATGACAAAAAACAGTCTTCCATTTGTAGTTGTTTCATCAGGAATTTTATAAATGGTTTAAGTTCTTTTTGTTATATCTATGTTGGTCCAATAAAAGGTATCAGATCATTTGCTTCTGTATCACTCATGGTTTGTCAACAGTTAATTCACTAGATGAGGTCTTCCATGCCAGGAGTTTGACTGTTTCTCCACCTCTCCCCCAAAGACACACACACACACACACACACACACATATGCTCACACACACAAACACACACACGCACTCACACACATGCTAACATGCACCCTCACACTCTTACTATAAGAGATCTGTGTAGCTTTTATCTGCTATGTTTTTGGAAGCAGGACACAGCCCTTTCCGTCAAAAAGA
This sequence comes from Neoceratodus forsteri, assembly GCA_016271365.2. Taxonomy (NCBI): domain Eukaryota; kingdom Metazoa; phylum Chordata; order Ceratodontiformes; family Ceratodontidae; genus Neoceratodus; species Neoceratodus forsteri. The sequence continues at coordinate 841,141,280 of CM057459.1, read as the reverse complement.
AATTAATGGATTTAGTCTGGATAGTTCACTGAAGACCTGGCATTTTATCAGATAGGTCTTGAGAGGTTAAAAACAGTGTAAATCTTTACAAAATTTACTGTGAAATGGTAACATTTATGAGGTATGACTCTTCCTTGAAAGATATTCATCCTCAACTGAAGTTAGTACCAAAAAATGTTAATTGCTAATCATTTACATGTACAAGCTGTTGCATTTTGAAGGGGGTAAACAAATCTCCAGTTTAATAGGCAACCAATATTTAACAAGCTGTTTCAGTTTCCTAATGGCCATCAGATAAGCAGCTGGGAATTATGTCTCCAACATTCTAAACAGAAAGAAGGGATTATTTTATTTCAGTTGTCATAGTGATTTGTAGATGTGGAAAGATACATTCAATACTCCAAAAAATGTGTTCCAAGAAACTCCATTTTCAAGCTACAGATAGCAAAATGGCTGTAGGCTCCACCCACAGCCATACAAACTGAGTGATTCCACTAAGAGTATGCTGTAATTTTGCCTCAATGTGAGGTTTTCTAAATCATAATAATGTCTCTCTTCTAAATCCTCGACATAGTCTGCCTTTTTATGGTTTTATGTGATGATGGTGAGTCCCTTATTACTTTGCTCATTAGAGTGAGGAAGAATTGCCCACAATAAAAGGGCAACTTCCCATTAGAGAGAGCCCCACAAACAGAGATGGTCCTCTAAAAATATACAGTAATTCATTGTTTATGCACCCCCCAAAATAAAGATTCTGAACTCCCGGGGGAGCGAATTTAGAAATTAATAGAAACTCCTCCTGGAAGCAAAAACAGTATCCGTACCGGGATCTAAACCCTTCACCCCAGGCTCCAGGGACAGTGACTCAACCACTACACCACACAGCCAGCTTGGCAAGCTTTGGCCAATAGTTCTTTTATTCTCATTTCTCATGAATGTAGCTTGTATCCCTGAATGCTACACTTGCTTTCAGGATTAATATCTCCTTTTCACTACTCGCTCTACATGGGAGGGGTATTATTGAGTCACTCATATTGATGCGATCAATAATACATGCTCTTATGTGGTGCTGCCCCTTTTTATTACTGCCAGATTTATTCACAACATTGGGATTATAAATGCAGTCAATCAAGAAAATGTTTATTTTTTTGTTTGTTATTAAGAATGTTGATTTTTCCACATTTTCACACAGTAGCCTAAATTGAGCATCTCTTACCTGCAGGGCTAAAGAGTTGCTTTGCAAACACAATGCACTGGTTGGGTAATCATGTACTTTAAAGCCACTTGCACAAGTGAGGGGCACACAGACTTCTTGCTTTGACAGTGTATTATGTAGTAGGAGCTTCATTCCACTCAATACCCTTTTTAGCTAAATAGCATTCAACTAAAGCCTGGGCAGAGGCAGTAATATAGGGAGAAGGGATGTTTGATTTTGTAGTTACAGCATTGTCCAAGTAACAGCAGAATTGGCAGGTAGTACAGTGTGTGGCAGATGAGTGTTTTGTAGCTTGACAGAGCAGAGAACGCACTGAGGTGTAGGAGGAATGGATGATTTTTTTTTATTTAGTTTTTGTTTACTGGGTAGGTGCACTAGCCATAGCAATGACTATTTTCAGGCATGACCCAGATAATGAGGCTGCACCTTTTGTCATTGTTATTTTCAAAATGAAATATATTATTTGAATGGTTTTCTCTGTATCCTTGCTATCACCGGAACACAGTGGGGTCATACTTATGGAACTGTTACATCTTGCACCATGGGTCTAGTACTGCTGTGCTGATATAATGCTTTGCCTCCAGCATATCATAAAATGTCTCATCATCTTTGACTTTTATGATAATTGTATACATTTTTTTATTCTTTGTGTTAAGTTGCTGTCTGAAACCATAACATTCTCCAGTTTGTAACTATTGTAGCCATCCTTTGGAGCCTTCAAGCTATAGTATACGTGACTGTGGCCAGTTGAACTCTAAGAATCTTAATCAGTGGAATGATATATATGAAGGTGGCACTGTTAGAACTCAATTCACTTGTAATTTCTTCAAAGGACAGCAGAATCATGATAAAGAGCTGCAAAATAGTCAACTGTTACAGATACATATAAACCTCAGCATCCCCTGTTTGGTTCTCCAAAATCTTCTGTCCTAAAGCATTGGTTAGCTCAGGCAACATAGAAATGTGGAAAAGGCGGAGTTCCACATTGTTGCAACACCCCGGGTATGCATGTTCAGTGGCAGCCTATGCTGTTCCTGTAGTCCCAATTGCTGCCATGCTTTGTGGGAGGGAATGAATGAAGTGTGTGCATATTGTTTAGCAACTTGAGTGATAGTTCATATCCCTCTGCTCTCTTCCAAGAATACATGCACAATCAAATCCAGACAGTGTGCAAAACATTGGGTGTATACAAAGTACAATCTTAAAATGGTTTCTTTACCTTGGAGCCATTGTCAGCTACAATAAAGCCAAGGGGAAACCCTTCTGATGTAAGCCTTCACTTTGTCTCTCTATAAAGCTCATAATGTATATTAAATGCTGTGTGGTCCTTTGGGACATACTGCAAGTGAATGAAAACCAGTTTGAGAGGGATTTTTTTTGTGATACTACATGGGGTGAAGGATAATCAATTTGCAGTCAGTGACATAAATAGTTCTGGCTGAAAGCTAGTCAATATATCTGATGTCAGGTGTACTATTCCAACAACTGCATCATTTAAGACACATTTACTTTAACACTGGCTTCCTCATACATTTGTGGCACTGTATCAGAAGAAGAATATGTTGTGGATGGAATGTTATATCACTGTGAGAGGTGATTCACAAGTCCTTTCAAACCAACATGCTCTACAACTCTGTAAGGCTGTACATCCACTGCTATACAATGCTTTCTTTGAACTCAAATACATGGATGAGGGAAATTCACACTAACAAGCAAGAAATTCACTCTAATAAGCAGGAGGACACATTCATAAGGTAGACAAAAATGGGCAGACTGGATGGGCCTTACGGTTCTTATCTGCCATCAACTTCTGTGTTTCTATGTTTCTATGAGGGAGACTCAGGAAAGATGTCTGTTTACTCTTTTTCATGGAAAGAGTGGTGGACAAGAGGAAAAAGCTACCAGAAGTAGCGGTAAGAGCCAAATCATTGAGCAATTTCAAGGGAGGCAGGCACATGGGTCTACTGAGGGAGTAAGGTAGAAACCAAGGTGTGGAATTGCCAAAAGGAATGAAGGAGAGTACATGTGGGATTGGCAGACTGTATGAGCAGGTAGGACTTTATGTGCTATCACTGTCTATTCATCTATGTCTATGTATTATATATCCATACCTCTTAACCTAATACCTTACGCATCAGAAACAGGACTTACACAAAATATGGGAAAATAATCCAAATCATGGACACTTTGCACAAAATGAGAATTAAGACTTAAAACGTTTGCAACACAGTGGGACTTACTGCAAGAATCATTCTCTGAAGGAGAACACCGTTTCCTATATTTTGTAAATGGAAGAGCAAACTTACCAAACCCTACTGTATTACACATACACCAAATCATTCTTCAAGCTTGATGTGAGTATACATCCCCTGGATCTGGTTAAAGCTGATTGGAAAAGATTAACATTCAGCTCTGATATTGACTTTTCATGGTATTTCTTCACTGTGAAGCATAAGACAATGTTCAACAAGTTTCTCTCTACTAAACTTGTAAGAGTTCAGGGGCAGGCAACATAAGTGGGTAACACCTGAACTGTTGAACTGCTACTGAAAAAGACCCATGAGCTGGACCACATAGAAAACCTATTCCAAGGACAGGACCAGAAAGACCAAAATCAGCTTACTACACTAAATACTGGGAAAACACTGTAATTCCCCAAAATATTTATTTACGAGATTATCTGGAGAATGCTAAATTAATTTATTGAGAGCAAAAAATAAATACACTGATTAGCAGCCCCAGTTCTTTGACCAAAGAGTCTTCATCAGGAGGCATGTCAAATGGTGCCCTGCATCATTCTTCAAAGGACAATATTTAAAGTGACAATGACAAATTCAAACTTCTTACAAAAACAGAAAATAACATAAGCAAAGCAAAACATGAACAAGCCAGCCACAATAAATCAATGAAAACCTGAAATTAAACAAAAATATATTGGATACACTCTAAAGGCCCAATTCTCAAAGGTGCTGTGTCCAGCGCAAGCTGTGGCAAACAGCAGCTTGCACTAAAGCCCCATGCACCAGGGACTCTGCACCAGATTCAAGTACAGGAGGGGTTCTGGTGCCTAAGTTCCCACACTTGCAACAACCCCTCCTATGCAGCAAACACCTGGTGCATGGAAAGGGTCTGCTGCAGACATCTTGGGACAATTGGGTCCCCTTCCCCGATGCTGCTGCAGTTTTATGTACTACAAAGTACCCCTACCAGATCCCCAAAGCTGTCCTGTTATTATAATAATAAAATACCCCCTCCTTGATGCCACCATGTATTGAAGTACATGAATGAACCCCCACCTGATCCCCAAGGCTGTCCTGTTATTAAAGTAATAAACTGCTCCCCTCTCCAATGGTGCCCGTATCAATTAATAAACAATCTCTCCCCTCATGGTAGTCTAGTGCCCCCCACACACCCGTGCCCTGATCACCCATAATCCATATTGCAATGGTCCTGGTGGTCTAGTGAACCCCCTGCCCCATAATGCCCATCCAGTAGGAGATGGTGACTGGATCTGCCCATCTCTCACCTCCACAGACAGCCACCAACTGAGCTCTGAATGAATGCATATGATGTATGCCATTTATGTTTGGTGTAGGCTGAACTTCCTTGTGCTCCTAGGTTGCACCTGTAAACAAGCATTCAGCTTAGTGTGTCTCACCTGGTTAAATAATTGGGGGAAAAAATCATTATCAAGGCTTTGAGAATCAGGCCCTAAATGTTACTATACCTTTAGGACCTATTACTATATATTTAGGATCACATTTCCATGCAAATATCCCTTGAGATCAACAGTATCCCCTATCATAGAAAAAAACTACTTAAAAATATATTGAATACATTGTAAATGTTACTGTTTATTTAGGATTAGTTTTCAATGTAAATATCCCTAGAAAACAACAAAACCCGCTATTTATGCAACAACTACTTAAAATGTATGTAAAAACATTAACCATACATGGTATTAAAGGTAATCCTATACCAAAGAGACATTTGGAGCAAAACAGACTGCTGCACCCAGTCCAATATAAAGTAATAATGTCAAGGCATATAACTAATGCTAGGCCAGCTCTTGTGAGCTGATGGGAGGTGCAGAAGGTTAGTAGTCCAAGACTCAGAAGTATGTAATACCAATGGGTAGGCAGTATAGCCTAGAGGTTAGAGGAATGAGGTGTAAATGAGTTTAGTACATCCAGCATACCAGACCTGAGTTTGATTCCCACAACCTCCACTTCCACTCTGTGTGACTCTGAACAAGTCACTTAACTGCCCAGGTCGCCCCTGAAAACAGGCACTTGTACCTAGTGGGCCTTACCCAGTTACCAAAGACTAAAATAAAAAACATATTGCAAATAATTCTACATTTTGTCATAACAACAAAGTTAAGCCTATTAGAACGAAAGAAAAAAAAAAGACAGAAAAACCATAGTCTCACATTGTGTCCATGGAAATTCACCACCAAAAGATAAAATGTGTAGTCCTGTAGGGATTTCTAATCATCTAAATTCTTGCTCATTCAGCTTCACTAGCTGCAAAGTTTGAGTGCACAATGGGGGAAGGGTGCTAATGGTCTGACCAGAGGCCTCAGCTACCTGATTGTTTCTGGAAGACTTGGGCTGGTCCCACCCACCCAAACCCCTCACCCCACCCACCTCTGGTCCATTATTTCCTTTATACTACAGGTTCTGACATCACTTCCTCAAACAGGCAAAGGATATGCACCTGTCATAGCAGAAGCAGACATCCAGGAAAGGAACAGCAGCAAGTGAAGAGGTGACTGCTCTCTCAGTGGAACGGAAGTAAATGCAAATCTTGGAGCTTTCATTATTACTTCTTCACATTGATATTGCATTGGGAAAAGGAGGAGTAGAGGTTTGAAGAAGGTTGTGCAATAGCTACTTAAAGTCTCATTTTGAATGTGGATAGGAAGGATAGGAATATAAAAAGCAGTTGCTCAATATATCTAAATGTGTGCAACAAAGGAGGTAAGGGAAATAAAGAAAATGTTTTGCACTGATAGAGGGGGGACAGGGGAGACTTGGGGGAGTGTTTGGCATCCTGCATCTGGAAGGGTGGAAGGGTGGGAGGTTGCTGCTGGGCAGCGAAAGCAATGGGTAGGGTGGTAGGCTGCAACAACTGCGGTACACCAATCTTTCTAATCATTGCCTGGAGTGTGGGAGGATGTTTAGTGTGCAACCACATAGAAAAACTTAGAAAGGAGATTGAGGGTCTGCAGGAGGAACTAAGACAGGCAAGGCAGATTGGGGGTGGGTTTAGCCCAATACTGGAGGGAGGAAGAAGGGGAGATGAGGGAGGGCGATTTAAGCCAACAGTGGTGAGGAGAGGGTCAGAAGAAGGGAAGCAGAGACAAAGGGGCCCAGGCCAGGAAGAACGATTGCTGGGGAAACCAGGTCAGGAGACAAAAGACAAATGGAAGGAGGAGATAGGGACTTGTGAGGGGAGGCGAAGAAGTGGCAAAAGTCATGGAGTGGAAAGGAGAGAACAGGTTACTATGAAGAGAGAGGAAGCGGGCATTTGTGAAGGGTCTTCAGAAAACAGCTGTGCACTGCTAGAAAGGAAGAAAGTGGAGGAGGGAAATTATGAAATTAGAGGAGTAATTGATAAATGCCTGGACCAAACTGGAGCGGGGGGAAGTTCTGCTGGGAGAATTGCAACAGGGGTAAAAGGGGGAAATAATGTGCAGGAGGAAGAAGAGGAGCTGGAAATGAGAGAGGGAGATGAATGGAAGCAAGCAGGGAGTAAGAGGGGTGGAATCTTAGTGCTGGGGGACTCAATACTAAGGAGTTAGGTGGGGTAGCAAGGGGAAGAGACATAGTCGCATTTGGGTGGAGGCCATGCCAGGAATGACAGCGGAAAGGGTGGGACAGACTGTTCTGAAATATGCTAGAAGGGGTAGGGACAAGCCTCATTTAATTATACATCTTGGGACAAATGACCTGGCTGACAAGACAGTAGATGTAGTCCAGAGGAGGTTTGAGGAACTAGCACAATTATGTGAGGGGGCAGGAAGATCAGTAACTTTTTCTGAGACACTTCCGGTGCCAAAGGCAAGCACAAGAAAGCTGAGAATAGAGGAATTTAATGGATGGCTAAGAACCTGGTGTTGTGCTAAAGGGTATGGGCTGTTGGGGGTGGGGAGGGACCTGGGAGGACAGTAGTCTCTATGCCAAGGACAGACTACACTTGAGTGAGGAGGAAAGAAAGTGTTGAAACAGAGGATGGAAGAGTATATAGAGAGTTGGGAATTTAAACTAGGAGTGGGGGTGAGTTGGGGAAGAGATATGCAGAGACCACAGGTTGGGAAATATATGAGCTCACCCCATAACAGTGACAAAGGACAAATGGCAAGTACTATTGGTGATGCTAGGAAAGGAGGGCAGGATGGGGAAGGGTGGAAGGTGGTTACCCTTAATGCTAGGAGCCTTGGGAGGAAAACTGCAGAGTTACAGGTTCTCATGGCAGAGGGAGAGGTGGACATTGCAGCCATCATGCGAAACATGGGCCACCAATATAATGACTGGGACCTGTCTGTACCAGGGTACAGGTTATTTCGTAGGGACAGGGTGATTGGGAAAGGAGGGGTGTGGCACTATATGTGAAGGAAGGACTGAAGTGTGTAAGGGAGGAAGGGGAGGAGGGTAGTACGGAGTCAATTTGGGTGCAAATCCAGGATTCCAAGAATAGGATTCTTAGAATGGGAGTGGTGTACAGGCCACCATCTCAGATGGAGGAGTTAGACAGGGAACTAGCGGGACAGATCAGGAGGACCTGCGAGAAGGGTAGTGTGGTGATTGTGGGGGACTTCAACATGCCAGGAGTGGACTGGAGCACCCAACAACCAGGAACAGAAGGGAGCAGGTACTGCTGGATGCCTTCCAGGACAGCTTCCTGTTGCAAATGGTCAGTGAACCAACCAGGTTAGGGAATACCCTTGACCTTGTGCTGGCAAATGGGGACTTTGTGAGAGAACTTACAGTGGAGGAACCGCTGTCAGGGAGTGACCACCACTCAGTATGGCTCACATTGGATATGGGCAAGGAAGGAGTGGAATCTGGCACAAGAGTGCTGGACTTCAGGATGGCCAACTTTGGGAGGATGGGGGAAGTGGTAAAAGGGTACCTGGTCAGAATTCAATCTAGTATGGATACTAACCAGAGGTGGGAGCTCATAAAGCTGAGGATAGTGGAGGCAACCAAAACCTGCTGATAAGCCCAGAGCAAGAAGGCTAGGGCTAAGAAACCAAGCTGGTTGAGCAAGGAGGTCATGGAAAAGGTAAGGAGGAAAACAGCTGCCTTTAGGAAGTACAAGAAATCAGGAAGGGGGGAGGACAGAGAGGAGTACTTGACAGAATCGAAGGAGGTGACAAGGGCAGTAAGGGGAGCCAAAGCATCTCACGGAACTCAGGCTGGCACAAGGCATTAAGAAGGGGGAGAAGGACTTCTTTAAGTACATTAGGGAGAAAAGGGCTGTAATGACCACATAGTAAGGATTAGGAAGGAGGGGGTTGGTGGAAGCAGGGTGCGATAAGGCGGAAGCACTAAATGAGTACTTCTGCTCAGTATTTACTAAAGAGAAGGGGGGTGACACCCAAGCTGGGAGAAATGGCAGAAACAGGGGAAGGGTGACAGATGGGGAAATCATGGAGGGCAGAGTTCAAGAGGGTTTGAAGGCACTGAGGGTGGACAAGGCGACAGGCCCAGATGGCATCCACCCCAGGGTACTGAAGGAGCTGGCAGAGGTCCTTGCAGGACCTTTGGCAGACCTATTTAATGCCTCACTACATTCGGGGTGTGTACCTCAGGACTGGAGGATGGCTCATGTGGTGCCCCTCCACAAGAGTGGCCCCAAGGATGAACCGGGAAACTACAGACCAGTGAGCCTCACATCCATCATGGGTAAGCTAATGGAGACTATCCTGAAGAAGAGGCTGGTGCCCTCCTAGAGTCCAAGGACTACAGGACAGCAGACAGCATGGCTTCATACATGGCAGATCCTGCCAAACCAACCTGGTCGAGTTCTATGACTGGGTAACTAGGCAACTGGACAGGGGCCATGCAGTGGATGTCCTGTATCTGGACTTCAGTAAGGCATTCAGACTCGGTGCCACATGGGAGGCTGGGAAGGAAGTTAGTAGGCACAGGGGCGGTGCAAAGCTGGTGAGATGGGTAGGAAACTGGCTGCAGGGAAGGCAACAGAGGGTGGTGGTGGGTGGGGGAGCTCTCACACCCAAGGCAGTGACATGCGGTGTCCCACAGGGCTCAGTGTTGGGACCAGTGTTGTTTGGGATATTCATTGCAGACATATCATGGGACATCAAGAGCAAGATCAGTCTGTTTGCTGATGATACCAAGGTTGGGCGGTGGTGGATGACCTAGGGGATGGCAGGGGTTGCAGGATGATCTGGCAAAGCTTGAAACCTGGTCAGACACCTGGCAACTGGGTTTAATGCCAAAAAGTGCAAGGTGCTGCATTTTGGGATGAAGAACCCAAGGAGGAGTTACCAGCTGGGGAGTGCAGCTAGCCCAGACAGAGGAGGAGAGAAGGATCTGGGTGTGCTCATTACAGGGTCAATGAACAACTCAGCACAATGTAGGAAGGCAGCTGCAAAGGCCAACAAAATGCTGGGTTGTATTGCAAGGGTATATCCTCAGAGGAGGAGGAGGTGATTCTGCCACTGTATAGGTCATTAGTTAGACCACACCTGGAGTACTGCGTGCAGTACTGGCGTCCGTATCTGAAGAAGGACATTAAGTTACTGGAGGGGTGCAGCGCGGGGCAACAAAGATGATCAAGGGCTGGGGACTTATCATACGAGAGGAGGTTGAAGGAGTTGAACATGTACTCACTGGAGGAGAGGAGACACAGGGGTGACATGATTGAAACCTTTAAATACATGAAAGGAATAAACAAGACGGTACAGAGGGGCTGTTCAAAGTAAGGGAGGGGACGGCCACCAGGGGCCATGATATGAGACTGGAGCGAGGAAGGTTCAGGAGGGAGATGAGGAGACACTTTTTTACAGAGAGGGTGGTGGCTGGGTGGAATGCGTTACCTGCAGAAGTGGTATGCAGTAGAACAGTGGACTGCTTCAAATGAGGATGGGACAGGACAAGGGGGAGTGTTAATGAAGGGGAAGGGTGGAAGGAAGGGGCAGCTGCAGAATAAGGGGTGCTAGCTGCACATTCGAGCAGACTTGATAGACCTCTTGGCCTTTATCTGCTGGCAAATTTCGTATGTTCGTATGTCAAATCTTTAGTGTTTAGACTGAAACTCATAAGTTGCCACATGCTGAAAAAAAGGAAAACATGTACATTACACAGTCAGTCAAATAAATAAATAAATGAAATTTCTACTTTTGAAAAAAAGGTACCAATTCAGTTTCTACTTTCAATCCATTTGGTGTTAATGCTTTAAGAGTTACAATTCCTCTGTTTTCCTTCTTTACAGAATATTGATTCTGCCTCCTTCATAAAAAGGAGGTGGAACATGCTGTAGGGACATGTTTTTGTAACAGAAGTCTGTCCATCTCGGTTTATGTTTTTCAAAAGTTCCTATGGCTGAATGAAACCCAACTGGTGGATAGAAAGTTGACTTCACCATAAATCCTGCTGTTTGAAGGAAACCAGAGGAATTCACAGAAAGTCCAGAGTCTAATAACTCCTCTAGGTTCACTTGGTCGAATAAGTCTAAAATAAACATTCTGTCCACCAGATGGCTCTCACACAGTCATAGGAACTTTTGAAAAATGTATAAACCAAGAGGCGGAGAAACATCTGTTACAAAAATCATCCAGATAATAGGTTTAGCCTATCACCACCGGAAATAAATTACTCTTCAAGAATCAGAGGAACTCAAATGGGTAGTTATAAAGCCCTCAGATGTGGGCAGTACTATCATCCTGTTGAATGTATCTGATTATATAAACAAAGGATATGGCTTACTGAATGTGTCAGAAAATTATGAACGTCTAAGAGTATATGGTTTCTCTTTATTATTTATAAAAATCAGTGGCTACTCGAGAGTTGTTGTGCACGTTCTAAAAGTTGTGCACATTCTGAAATTTTTTGTGCATGATCAACAAGTTATTGTGCACTTTTCATCATTAATATTCATTAATTGCTGTGCTCCTTGCCACCTCATGAAAGCAAACAGCATTGTACAAAGTAACAAATATGGTGGGGCCACTTACAGGCCTCACTGAGATAGTTTGGACACCGAGTGCCACAGCTGGCTCTGTGTTTCCAAATTGTACTAATGTCAATTTTTTTTTTTATTTTTGTTTTAAATAAACTGCTGACACAAATCTGTAAATGCAGAGAACAGAAAATGGAACTGCACCAATGCACTTTGAAGGAGACAACTGCCAACAACAAATGGGATTGCTAATACAAGGAATGACACCTTGTCATACTCAGAAGCTCAGAAATGTAAGTTCTTTTTGAATCTCTGGGAACCATATACAATAACAAATAAAGTAAGGGCGCCCATTCACAACTCGACCCGTGTTTCCATCTCAGGGTCGCAGTACCAGCATGTCTCTCAATCTTTTCTCTAGACGTCTATACACTGGTATCTCAACCCCTCAATGGAAACACAGGTTCATTGTATATGGATGCCCATACCTTATTGCATATGTAGTAATCCTACTAGTTTTTTTTATTATTATTTTTATTATTAGAATTGTTTGAATTGCTAGAGGGAAGTATTTCCAGGAAGCAGCTTATATCAGAAGAGGTAGATTTTCTCTGGATGGAGTATCCAATAACTTCAACATTTTTTATATACTGCCCAAAATTCATAAAAAATATGACAAACGCAAGAGGCAAACCCTTAGACTCAGGTCTAGAATCTCCTACATAAAATGTATCACTCTTTCTAGATAATTTTTTGCAACCTGGTCTTCTGGATTTTAGGTCCTACATCTAGGACACAATGGACACATTAAATAGTTTGAAGGGTTTCACATGAAAAGAGGAATATGCAAAGCTTGCAACAATGTTAGCTGCCAGTTGTACTAGCATACCCCATTCAAAGAGCATAGAAACTGTAGAACTTTTACTGACCAGAAACTGTGAACCAAAACATATACCTTTTTTATTGAAGGAACTTGAATTGGCCTGACATGTAATTATTTTACTTGTAACAAAGAGATCTTTCTTCAGAAGTCTGGCACAGCTATGGGGGCAGCATTTGCCCCCCTCCTATGCCAATGTGTACATGGGGCATTGGGAGGATGTGCATATTTAAATCAACTGTTAATCATTACTACAACAACGTAGTGCTATAGTATCAATTTGTTGATGATATCACCTGCATCTGGCATGGCAATGAGGATGAAATGCAAATTTTTATGGAATATTTAAACTGTAAAAGCTTTAACCTCCATTTTACTAACGAGGTGAATAGGCACCAGATACATTTTCTAGATGTCACTCTAAGCGACATGCCAGATGCAAAAGTCTTATCCTGTGATTTCAGAAAAGAAACAGCAGCACATACCCTAATACATTATAACAGTATCCACACAAAGAAGCATATTACTTCCATACAGTACCATATTCTCAATTTTTATTACTGAAAAGAAATTGCAGGGGCATTAACACATCTAACTGACTGGCATCTGAGCTGACCCAGAGTTCCAGAAATTGGGGCTACTCACAGAGATCCCTTGATAAGGATTTATAAAGGGTTTGGAATTTGAATAGGGATGAGTTATTAATACCAAGATACCACAATACGAGGTTGATCAGCCATTCACATTTGTGACAGATTTCAGTCCACTTTCAGGACAAACTGGAACTCTTATTCACACATTTTGGCCAGGTTTGCAGGCAGATAACTCCTTGTATAAGTGTGTCGGAGCAAAACCAAGAGTTACCTTTAAGAAAGGCAAACCTATTATAGACCTCTTAACAGCTAGCCATTTTATTTCAAGTGGCCACCTCTTCACATCTAGTTACTTTATTTCAAGTGCCACTGTGAGTAAAACCTCAACTTGGTTGCTGCCACATCCAAAAGTGTTCTACAGATTTTTTTTGTAATATTTATAAATATGCAGTGAAGGTCAATACATATCCTAGTCCCATTAAACCAACTAATAAGTAGAATTCTGACAACTGATCACCTGTAGAACATTGCTTGGGGTTTATGTGCCTTGGTGTCCTTGCAGACTTCAATATGTAGGGAGAGCAATATGTATCCTTGGAAAATGGACTTTGTAAATGCACAAATCTGATTGGCTGGCATGGGGTACATTAACTTACAGTGAGAGCCCTGTAAGTAAATGGTACCAGCCATGCCAACCCTGACAACCTCATAAATTTTATCATTGTGCCCAGCCTGCCTCATCATTAACTGAAGCACAGGGCACACAGTTCAAACTGCTGCCATTTTTTTTAACACTTAGAGAGTGACTTATGCCACCCTCCCCCCCACTGCCACCACCATATATATACAGCATTTTTGGAGCAACACTTTTGCAATTTATTAAAGTGCGGGAACAAAACAGCAATTTCCCAAACTGTGCTTACTTTGAAATTTGTCTCTCTCGCTCTTGTCTGGTGCCCATTCTTCAGATGCTGCCCACATGCACTGTCACTTAATGAGTGGCTCCCACTCCACAACCCGCTCGGTTTACTCTTTTTATCCCTGTAAGTATCCACAGCTCAGATTCACAACTGGGGAACAAAATGACGGGGTGGGGGGTTCATGTACCAAAGAGGCACCACCCACTCTGCTGGCTTAATGAGTGGCTCCAGTTCCATGACTCTCCAGACTGCCAGCACCTCTCCTCACTCCAACAGACTCTCCAGACAACTGCCACAACCACATCTCTTACAAGTTCCACAAGAGATAAACATAGCAAGCATTTAATAAAACAAATGAATTCTGTGATGGCAGCAGCGGGGGGGGGGGGACATGAAACCAAGACAACAAACTCAGAACTACAAAAACTACATTAGGACACTCATCCTTAGGTTAAAAAAAAACAACATGCAAATGGAGGCAGAAGAACTAATTCATGAACAAAAACATAAAAACATTAAGACTTTTCACACATAAACACAAAGAATAGTGTTTTTAAACATAAAGAAAATTACCGTCCCCATTTTCTAAGCACAATAATACCCTCCAGGTTGGGTGGCATTGGCTATACCAGACCTTCGAGGGGCGATAAGGCCCTCTGCCTTCAGCATCGGGCCTCATTACACCGCTGGGCAGTTCAGTATTGCCCGATACTACCCACCCTGTTAGGTATTATAGCTTGCTTAAACAACATATTCAGGAACATGTCAGGGCAATTTGTCTTGGGAGGGAGAACAATACCCGAGGGGCACACTGCAAAGTGAGACATAATTCAGATCCAAAGAATTTTGAAATTTATGGCCCTAGAACATGTTCCACCTCCTCCACATGGAGGACACAGGATCAATATCCTGCTAAAGAACAAAAGCAGTAGGACTGAAAGTCTTAAAACTTTGTCACCAAATGGGTGGAATGAAGAAATTGACATGCCTTTCTTGAAATGTTGAAATAGGAATTCCACTTGTGTCTGATATTTTTACTGGACTGTATATACCTTTTCCTTTTTATGGCTGTGGGTGGAAATACAGCATCTTTGCTATCTGTAGCTGGAAAATGGAGTATCGTGGAACACATGTTTTGGACTTTTCAATGTATTCTTCAGTGCCAACTGAAATAAAATATTCCCTTCTTCCTGTTAAGCATGTTGGAGACATAACTCCAAGCTGCTTATCAGATGCCATTAGGAAACTGAAACAGCTTGCTAAATATTTGTTAAATATTAGTTGCCTATTAAATGGGAGATTAGTTTACCAATTCAGAATGCAACAAACTGCACATTTAAATACTTAGCATTTAAGACAGCTTCTTGATACTAGTTTCACTTGGGAATGTATTGTCTTTTAAGAAAGATTCATACGCTATACGCTTTTGGAAAGATGCTCTCAGAAATTAATTTCTGAGCGTGTCTTTCTAGTAGTGCTCATACAGCACTCAGTTGGCGGCTGGTCGTGGGGTGAGAGGTGGACTGTGCCAGTCGCCAGCTGGGGATGGGTGGAGGTGCTTGGTGGACTGGCATGGCTAGGTGGGGGTGGGGGCCACTAGACTACCAGGGAATTGGAGTTCTTAAGTTATTTTATATTGATCGGTTGGGGGCGCTAGACTACCAGGGCATTGGAGATATTAATTTACATTATACAGATCGGGGGGTGCCACTAGACTACCAGGGCACTGGAGACATTCATTTATTTAATACTGATTGGGGAGGCCTCTAGACTACCAGGGATTTGGAGACCTGTATGTCATATATGATGCTCAGGTGGGGCACTGAGACTACCAGGGCTTGACAAGATACATTGCCACATTTGCGGCAGGCGACTTGAAATTGGGGCATGGGTGGGGGTGGCAGCCCCTTTGAGGATTCTGCCAGTGGGTGTTTCAGGGGGATAGGTGTATGGGTAGCCCTGTAGAATCCCGCTGGGATTTGCTGGGCATGGGGGAGAGGGAAACCATGCACTGACTTCTGGACAGCCGACGGGTCTAAAAAATCCCCGGGGGTGTCCGTAAGTTATACCAGCTAAATACTGATATAAGTTATGTTGCCGGTTCTCCTCCGGGGGTTCTTGCAGAATCCTGATGTGGGGAGTTTGTGGCTGCCCTTTTAGAATGGGGTGCAACTACTGCCGTAAACCCCCTAGCACCATGTCACAGGGGGTATATGCAGTGTAACTGCTGTTCAGTGCAAGTGTTCAGGCCACTTTGTAGAATCGCGCATGTCACAGCTACTGGTGTAAGTTGCTACATGTGCCATTCTACTTTGCGCAACTACTGTTACGCCAGGTGTAACCCTTCTAGAATCTGGCCCCATGAGCTTTTGTGAAATTGTGGAATGCTGTGATACTTTTTTTGAAGCCATGGCTTTACAGTTTGCCAAGTCACACACTTGAGTTGCCATTGTAGAGGAAGGTAAATGGCTGGGTAAATTGGCAATAATGTAGCATTCATACAAGGTGGCACCACAATAAAAGTAGAATGGTGCCAAGTGGCAGGCACCTATGTTAATAGACAGAGTATGAAAAACAGTCATGGACATCACTGTGCACTAGAGCTCCTTGAGAAGTGTGCTTCTTGCTTGGCTACTAGTTCTGCCTCTCTACTTTTTAACATCTTCATCATCAATCTTGAAGATAAAGTCCCTAGAAAGCCTCTTATGTTTGTGGATGACACTAAGCTAGCCAGGGTGCTAGACTCCTTGGAGGATGGGGCCAGTCTTCAAGAGGATGTAAACAAGCTGTACTATTGTTGTGACTCCTGGAGCCTCAGATTCAATTTAGCCAAATGCTATGTGCCACACATGGGGAGACAAACACAGGTAAGACTATCACACTGTGTGGGACTCCCTTTGCTGTAGTGCAGCAGGAGAAGGACCTAGGTGTCATACTATACAAGGGGTTGATGCAGTAGCAGCAGTATGTGTCTTCTGTCAAAAGGATCATCAGAAAGCTGGGGTACATAAAAATGGGTGTGACCAACAGAGCAGGAGAAGTAATCCTACCACATTCCAAATTCTTGGCTAGCCCCTGTGGAGTCATGGTTTTCTCAATACAAAAAGAAAGTTGAAACAGTTAGGAGGGTGCAACACAGAGCCACCAAAATGATCAGCAGTATAGGAAACAAAAGCCACAGTATGAGAAGTGGTCAATAGCCCTTAACAAGTTCACGCTGGAGAAAGGGTAGCTGAGACTGGACATGATCTGAGTAGTTCACATACTCAGAGGTATCATCAAGCTCACACTGTCAGAAATTTTGATTTGGTGTCCTGCAGCAGGACACAAGGGCACATCTTGAAACTCATGGGTAATGCTAGCAGGCAATGTTTCTCCCAGAAAGTGGTGAACCTATGGAACAGCCAACCAGTGGACTTAAAGTCAGCAAATGCCTTTCAGGTAAAGTAAGCCTGGACACATTTCTACTTACTATATGAATCTCTAAGTACCCTGAGTACCTGAGTTGGTAGGGAAGCCATATACATCAGTACATTTATTTACTTTATTTTTATTGATCAGGTAAGCACACTAGATAATTACAATGCCTGTTTTCAGGTGAGAAACAGGAATGTATAGAGTAAACAATGAAACAAACATATCACAAAGTAACATAAAAGAATCCAAGGTTACATAAGGGCAAGGGAGTCGAACAATGGTCATTACATACTGTAAGTAATAAATACTGAGGATTGTGGAAGTACACTAAAGATCGAGAACTAGTCACAGTATCAACACAGCACACAATAATAGTCATGTTTATGGTATATAGGCAGGATACAACCCATGCCAATGGTGACCACAGAAAAATGTGGAGAGCCTCACCAAAGGGGGGGGGGTATGCTCACCATGTTAAGTGCAATTGCAGGCAGAATTAGTCTTCAGGAAGTCCCAGAGGGACCTCCTGAAAAGTAAGTGGGAGGAAGCACTTGAGACTGGGAGTGAGAGGAAGTTCCAAAGCCTAGGCCCACAGACAGTGAAGTCCTGGTCTTCTGAGGCTGTGTGGGTCATAGGGACATCAAGCAATGGCATACCATTGGACCTGGGTAACTTGAGATAGCCCCCTTTAGTTGGTCAGCAAGAACAGGAGGTGTTGCAGTTCTGATCACCTGATCTATAAACAAACCGAGGGCAAAAACAGACTATTTGCTGGGGAAAGCCAAACCAATTTTCTATAGCGTTGACAGCGGTGAGTAAGACATATATTGGAGATTTGCAGAGAGAAGTATGTTCTGTTCCCTTTGGATACTGCACTACTGCATCTTTTTTACACTGAAAACTAGCCTATTCACAGTGAGCCATGATTGGATACAGCAGATGTTTGCATTCAACCGAGAGCTGATGATCCTGATATGATCTGAGCTAGTTAGCAGCAGATGATCATCAGCATTCAGGGCAAAACTAGAGAAGGAAGGTACCGGGGGGACAGGCTCGTAATTTATATACTGGGAGAATAAGATAGGTCCAATAATGGAGACTTGGAGGACACCGAGCTTAATAATAAGCTTGCACAGTGGCTTCTGAAATTTTACCATTTGTTTTCTGCCCTTTTTTAAATGTTTTCACAGTACAATTATTTTTACATTATACTTATTTCACCAATGCTTGTGAATTTAAGGTGGCAGGTATAATGGGCCTAATTCCTTTTTGACCTTGTTTCTACATTATGCCCTGGGTATGGCACAGAGGGCAGGAAAAATAATGTATCAACACATTCTTGTTCTACTGTAAACAATTAATATAACATAGCTCAATGTATTAGAGCTTAAAAATGTAAAACTATGAGAAATAAAATGACAGCAAAAAGGCCATTTAAATTTAAATTGGTAATCAAAGAAAAAAACAACAGAGGAAGAAAAAACTAGGGACAATTAGAGGACTCATAGAAGGACAGCTTGGCACAATAACAGGCATGAGTAAAGTAACCTTGGAGAAAGATCTTCAGAGCAGAGGAGAAGGAGGCTAAGCAAATGACTAGAGGAAGGATACACCAGAGAAAGGGAAGTCTGTCCAACAGAGATCTTGAAAAAGAAAAGGTAGAAGGATCAAGAGTTTGTGTTCCTAAGGGAGTAATAGGAGGTAAGAGAACAGGCAAGGAGAGAGTTAAGGTATGAAAGTAAGGAATCAAACTAGAGTTTACCATTGAGAGTCATAGTGTGAGAGACATCAAGTCTGTATGGATGGGCGAGAGAAGTATTAAAAACAAGGATGTATACTGGGATGACATTCTAGTGAAGGTCCACAGAAAGCATGGCTGAGAGAGTCTAGCCTATCTTGGGTAAAATTTAAGGACTGCATTACACTGTAAACCAAATTCCCACTGGAAGTGTGGTGATATTTTTTACAGCAATCTCCTTACAAATAGTAATTGGAGTTCCAGATTTATTATGGTAATGTTCATGGTATTTTGGATGGAGTTTCTTCTGGATAGCATCAATATGAAAGAAGAAATCAAGGTAAAAGACAATCAACCAAACACCTTGAACAATGAGATTATCGAAGGAGAGAACTTCCTCTGGGGAAACCAAACAAGGTCTTGAAGATTGGGATGGACTGAATATTATCCAAAGCAAAAGGCACCATGTAATCCATTTACAGTACATATGAATAATGGCAGAGACACAGGCATTTAGGAGATCATTAGGGCCAGGAAAAGTACATTGTGACACTCCTGCAACAATAAAGAGGGAAAGGCAGAAGTAGTCATCAACAAAGAGAGCATGACCCTCTCAACTGCAAGATATGATGAGCCTCACATTCAAAGGGATTATGCTGTTTGAACCTGGCTTATGCTAGAGCAATCACCCAATTGTGAATAAAAGCAATATTAAGCCATTAGCACTGCATTGGCCAATTGCGGTAGCACATGTTTGTTAATATAATGTATTCAGTGCAGATAAAGGGGTCAGTGATGTGAATATTCTGCACAGCATGATATTCAATGATTTAGCACTGCACTAATGGTATTTAACATGATTTTGTGCTGCCCAAACTACAAGCTAGAAAATGCATTTCTTAACTGTGGCCAACTCAGAGGTGGAACCATTAATTGCAAACAAGTGGCACACATTGTGTACCTGATGGAGGGTTTCCTAGATGATAAGGTGTGGGGAAAAGCCCACCCTGGACCAGCGCAGGCCCCAGAGGTGCTCTGCTGCAAACAGACAGTACTGTCCATGAGTCACATTCAAAGTCCTCAGTGATTAACAAACTGTGGCTTGGTACGGACTCAACAGGGCCATACTTATGTAGCTGTGTGAGATACTGCATTAGCACCTCCAGACAGGATCCCACTGCTGTCATGAAAGTCCATAGAGCTTAAGATGACAGTAGCACTGTGCTTACTGGACACCAGAACCTTTCAGATACCATTGGGTGACACCACTGGTATCACACAGTCTGCCACCTTGCATCTGTTGGGCCAGTTCATAGATGGTCTGTTGGCCCATGTTGGGAAGTTCTATGTATTCCCCACCACACCAGCAGAGCAAACAGTAACCATACAGTACTTATATTAGGTTGCACACCTATCAGTCATACTGGGTGCCATTGACTGCAAACATGTTGCCATCCATGCACTCCCAGGGGATGGGGAGCAGGCTTACATAGTTGATACCATAAAAAGAGTGAGATTACTAACATAATTGGGACTATATTAGCAGAAAAAATCATTTAATACTATTTAAGTTTTTTAGTTTATTGGATATTCTTATTAAGTGAGTTCAGCTTTCTTGCAGGACATCTTTGTAATGGTTAAAGGCTATTGTTATGTAATGGGGGTATACACAGAGCATTTTGTAATTCAGTTTGCCACATGAAAGAATGTTAATTAATATGCAAGTTCTTCAGGGATTTAAAAGGGAAGTAAACATTTCAGGAGTCACTCAAACTGTGAAAACCCATAAAAAGATCTTTCAAATGAGGTATTGGGCTTACCTGCAGGTTTCAGGAGTCCTGAGATATAAGTACCTAAATCAGATGTAAATCAAAACAAGGTAGCAGACATTTCATTGAATCATTAGACCAACAGTGATGTCACTGAGGAGCAACCTGTAATTAATAACATGTAGCTTGACCCTCAGTTACGTCACTTTCTGTTTTAAAATGGCTGAAGCCTTGTTTTGATTTACAAATTAATTAGACAGTCACTCTCAGGACTCCTGACACCTACAAGGAAGTCCAGTGCCTCGTCTGAAATATCTTTTTATGGGCTTTCACAATTTGCATGACCCCTACAATGTTTACTTCCCCTATAATCATATGAAGTTTAGTCAAACACTGCTCCCTGACAAGACTGCAAAGGTGCTACATAGGGATGTTTGCACGAGTGGCGGTATGCTGCAATAAAAAGTAAATTATTTAAATCTTCCAGCATGTTGTCTGTGCAACTTTGCTGTTTTTATACATATTGTAAGGCTTACATTAATAGAAAAGATGGTAACACTTTATTTTAAGTGTCATTAACTACACTGTAACTACTGTACAGCTACACTGTAACAGCACTGTAACTACTGGGCAGCTACATGTAACTACTATGTAGTTGTTAAATAGTTCCACAATTGTGTGTTGAGTACTTACACAATTTGCATGAAAGAACAGTTATGTAACAACTTACCATAACAGTAGATATTCGAGGGGATCTCAATCATCAGGTCACACTGTATGAACTTCACTGTCAATGAAGCAGGATAAACACAGAAGATTTTCCAGCAGTACAACTACGGTCACTCACACCAACATCACCTGCCAATTTCATCAACCCTATAAAGGTGTGAGTGGCCCTGCTCTCTCCTCAGTTCTTACCTGCAGAGACTAAGGGAGAATTCCCATGCATAGGGGACTGAGGAGAGAGAAAAATAAAAGACGGGATACACCAGTTAGCCAGTTCTGCATAGAGAACCTAAAAAGGGAGATGGTGGGAGGGAAGGCAGACCTGATGACTAAGATTCCCTCAAATATTTACTATTATGGTAAGTTCTTAAGCAACTATTCTATCTTCTTTGGTTGAATCACAGTTATCAGGTCACATCATAGGAATGAGTACCAAGCAGTTACAGGTGCAACATAACAGTCTGTGAGGAAGGCCAACCAAAGCTTATGACAGTAGGCCCTGCAGAACAGCCCTGTTAAAACCTGCATAGGCTCTAGAAGAAATGTTCAGACTGTAGTACTTGGTGAAAATGTGGATGGTATTCCAGGTGGCAGCAGTGCAAATGTCAGCTGCAGGGATCTCTTTGAAACAGGCCACAGAGGTAGCCATTCCTCTTGTGGAATGGGCTTTCACTGAGTTAGGTACTTATTCCCACTGACCATCTTGCTGAAGATTGTTACCCCGCGCCCTCATTCCCAAATTCTGCTCTTCCAGAATATTGTATTTCCCGTATTTCAAGTTCCCAAACATGTATTAACATCTGTATCTCCGCGTTCATCCTACTGTGTGACAGTAAAGGTCATATTAACAATTATACGAGCTATGTTATTTCCAATTACAATTGTTTCTGATTTAAGCACTTCATGCTCACTTTAATAATTCTAAGAAGTGTAACTCACTTAATGTTAGTTCTACACTCACTCACTCCTGTTTCTTGATGAAGTCTGTAATCTGTCTCTCTGAACGCGTTCCACTGTCTGTCAGATGCAGCTAATCACTGACAGCAGTACAGTGATTGCTGTCAATCACTGATCTAAGCCTGATATAAGGCATTGAGTGTAATAGTGTAGTAGTGCTTGAGTTCTAGAGTAGCAGCGATGGCTGAAGCAATATCCAAAGTATGTCCTGGCATTCCCTCACAGAAGGGAAATGATAAGATCTCTGTCAATGGCTACCTTATGGTAAAAGAAAGAAATCAGGGTGTTGTGTTTTATTGGTGCTACCAGAGCCACAAGTCATTGCACTGTCTCAGCAGGGCTTCCACCATTGGAGTACATCAGGGAATAGCACACAACTTTATTATCTGAGACATTCATTTCGTTCTTTTAGTTTGTTTCAAATTTTTTAAAATAAAGGTTTTTTTTTAATGGCTGTGGTACATGGAAATCTGCAAAAAGAAGCAGGTGAGGAGATCTATATTGCTTATAGTGTTTATATTGTTGTAATGAACCATAATACAGCACTAAAGCACTGCTTCTGTTTTTTTGTTTTGCAGGTAGTGACATCAGCCGATTCCAGCGCTATTGTATTTCTTAATTCTTCATGCATTTCTCAAATATTCATAAAATATTGTTTACAAACTACTCTGTCCATGAGTGTTATATCCACTTTACTGATTGTAAGACTTTTCGGGATATTGGGATACGGGAACATATAATGTTAGGAGCTCTTAATGTCGGCATTATGGTCCCAGGATTTTGGGCAATGGGAAAATGGATGGCAGGAATTAGTATGGATACCCTTTCACCACCCCTGGCAACTCTTTGTCAAGCTTTTTGTAACAGAACACAATACAATGTGCCAACCATTTAGACAAACATTCCTGGGGTGAAAGAAACAAAATGCTGTTTTGTCCTTCTGTAGTCCTTGGTACGGAGCAGATAATATTTCAAAATTCTGCACACATCTAGTGTATGGAGCAGAGCATCCCCTGGATTGGCACCTTCTGAAAAATAAACTTGTAGGTGGATAGATTGGTTTAAGGTAAACACCAGAGACTACCCTAGGGAGAAACTTAGGATTCATGAGGAAAGACACCCTGTCTTTGTGAAAAATCAAATAAGGCTCTTCACACCAGAGAGCCTGAAGTTTGGAAATCCTTTGTGCAGAAGTAATAGCAATCAGAAATAATGCTTTCCAAAACAGAAAGTGTAGCTTGCAAGTCATGGCTGGCTTGAATGGAGACAGGGTAAATTTTTCCAAAACAAAATTTAAATCCCAGGTCAGGATATGGAAACGGACTGTAGGTTTCAGGTGCAAGATGCTCCTAGGTAAGATATAGGACACATCTAGCTCAGCCACGGTATGACCACCAACAGGCTCACGAAAGGCAGAAATAGCTAAAAGGTGCACCTTGAGAGAGGAGTACTGGATACCTGAGTCTGACAGCCATATCAGGTAGTCAAGAATCTGGCTCACTGGACAAGTAAAAGGGTCCAAATGATGTTTGGCAGCCCAGATGGCAAACCTCTTCCACTTCATAGCATATGTGGCTTTAGTTGAGGGCTTCCAAGTTGTCAGAAGGACACACGGCACCCAATGAGACACTAAAAACCGGGCGATTGCTACATCCTCAGGAGCCAGGCATGCAGCCAAGGGACCTGAGGTTCAGACAGACCATGATTCCCTGAGCCTGCTTCAGCAGATCCCTGTAAAGGGGCAGGGGGACCATAGGTTCCTCTGCTAACAGCTGCAGTAATGGAAACCATATCTGCTGTGGTCTGTATGATGTGACCAGGACCATGCTGGCCCCCTCCATCTCCAGTTTGATTAGCAATCTGTGAATGAGAGGAAATGGAGGGAATGCATAAAGGAACCTTTCATTCCAGGAGAGGGACAATGCACCTCACGTGAAAACTCCATGCCCTGGATCTAGCAAGCAGAAATTGAGCAGTTTTACTTTGAGTGGGGACGCAAAAAGGTCCAACTCTGGACAACACCATCTGCCGAACAGTTCTTCTGTGATAGATGAAAGAAGTACCTATCTGTGCATTCTGGACTGAGTCTGGCTGAGACTGTCCACCAGGGTGTTCAGCATGCCTGGGACATGTACTAGTGAGAGGACAAGGCTGCAGTCCAGCTCCCAGTACCAGACTGTCATGGCCTCCAAGCACAGGTAGTATGAGTGCATTCTACCAGCTTGTTGATGAAGTAGAAAACACTGAGGTTGTCTGACTGAGTCAGCAACTGGCTGGGAAGGAAATAGTTCTGAAATGCCTGCATGGCATACAGGACTTCCCACATGTTGAGGATGTTGATATGCAGAGACATCCCGATCTGGGACCATGTCCCCTGAGTTTGGAATGGACCCATATGTATACCCTAACTGAAAACAGAGGCATCTGTAGTGAGAATCTGCTAAGGAGAGGAGATCAGGAATGGGACCCCCTGTAACAGGTTCTGGAGGCCCATCCACCACCTGAGCACCTTGCAGACTGGAGAAGAGATGAGCACTGACTGCTCCAGATCTTTCGTGCATTGGTTCCATTGCACCCAGAGGGTCCACTGGAGCACCTGTATGTGCAGTCTGGCCAGAGGAACCATGGCAGTTGCCATAGCCATGAGGCCTGAAAGCCTTAAGTACACTCTCACAGGTACATAACAGCTCTGGATGACCTCCTGAGCCTGGGAAATGAGGCACTCCACTCTGTTTTGAGGCAGAAAGGCCCTGCCCTGTGATGAGTCCAGGACTGCCTCTATATACTGCGGTCTCTGGGACAGAATCAAGATGGACTTGGGCAGACTGGCAGGGATACCCAGAGATTGGAACAATTGGACTGTCCTCTCCAGGGTCTAGAGGTGGGCAAAAGTTGTGAATTCCTCTCAAACCAGCACCACCAACCAAAACAATGAGAAATAAAAAAAATGAAAACCAAAAAACACCTTTTGCTTCATTTCACTGAATACAAATGAACTAAATATAACTGAAAGTGATACCAAAGAGAATAACATGACGATAAACAGTCAGTGAGCAGTCAAAGCATTTAACTAATTTGCTAATACCCAAAATGTCACAACTAATCAGCAAATTGACACTTTTGAAAGTATTAATAACCAGCTCCGATGATTCCACATTGATGACAAAACTGTGACCATGGAGTAGTACTCAGTCTTTGGTTACTGTGCTCTTCATGTCACCTTTCACTGGCACCTGAGTACCCTAGAAATAGGGTGCTAAAGCAGCCTAATAACCGAACCCACCTTCAGCTCCTCCAACGTCTGGACTTCAGTGTTGAAAAAACTTACAAAACAATAGAAAGACCTCGCTGCTTGCCACCCACTGATCTCAGAAGCAGATTTAGCAACATTGACAAATTCAGAGATTATTCCCCAATACCACAATAACAACTTGTCCAAATAAAACTGTGCCTGGAATAGAGAGTGGTGATGTTATGAGCATGCAACCCCAAACAGTCAAAAACAAGAATAACCACACAACGGAGCTGATACTGTTGACCTCAGTACTACACCTGGCCTTGTCCACAAGGTCTGGTTTGATCTGCAACTATATATGGCCCCAACATGTTTGGGAGGAACTCCAGGACCTATGTCAGGACTCATTTCAAATAAAGACAGATGGTACCGGGCACCGATTAATGACATTGTAACATGATGCTGACAGCAAAAAACACAAAACTGCTCTAAAAATAAAGGAAATATGAAAGGATTCATTATATAAGATGCAGTATATCCACTGTACCCAGTGCAATCCTTCATCGAATATCTACAAAAGATCCAGCCAGATGTCCCTGTCTTTTACCTCTACTGCAAAGGCACCCACCAGCTTACCTCAACAGGGGAGGAGTATTGGTATAACTGAGATACCATGGGTTAAAACTTCCTAGGGACTCATATGCTCAAACTGATTGCAGAAGCCAAATTTGGCAAAAGATACATGAACCACAGTATTGGATCAAGAGTTGTTTACATTCTCAACAAAACCAGCCTCACCACTCGCCAGATCACAAGTAACTGGACACTAATCTGAAACAAGTCTGCAGAGCTACTGGTCAGCAAGTTTGAAAAACATGGAGCTCAGTCCTTGATGGTCAGTATCCTCAAGCAGAATAACCTGCTACAAGCAGATTAAGCGTGCAACCTGCTGCACCCAGCAACACATTGTAACCAGAAGCAGCACCCAGCTCAGCCAGCACCACTACAAACAACATCAGCACTGAAGACTGCATGTTCAACTCACCCATCCACTTTATCACTTACACTTAATAGTGGTCTTCTTTATTTTTCTGGTCATCCCTTCACTGAAATGTGCATCACAAGGTTTATGCATTTAATTTCTTTGCCCCATCCCCAAAAGAGACAATTTTTGAGACCCTTAAAAAAAGGTAAAATTCTCCTTGTAGCTAACAAATTAAAAAAAAAACACATCTCTGACTTCTTTTCCCAATTTTATAAGCATAATAATACCTTCCAGGGTAGGTAGTATGGGATATACCAGACCTTCCAGGAGCTATGAGGCTTGGGGCTGCAGTATGTCCTACAGATTAGAGTAACGAGCTGTGAATGAACCTGGTACACCCAGCAGACTTGGTTTTGATTCTCACTACCTCCACTTGCATACTGTGTGACTCTGAGCAGGTCACTTACCCTCTTCGGTGCTCCCAGGTTGCCCCTAAAAACAGACACTTGAATCTAATGAACCTTACCAGGTTACCAAGGACTAAAATAAAACAAATAATAAATAAATAAAAATAAATCTGCCTGTGGCATTGGGCCTTATTAAACCCTTGGGCTGTCTGGAATAGCACAATGTTGTCAACTCTGTCAGGTATTATCGCTAACTTATTCTTACAACACCTATTGCAAATATGCAGTCATCTGCTGGGTATCTAGATTTAATTCAGGTTTACCCCTCACTACCAGTCCACATCTTCTAGCAGTGGGGAGACTGCACAACCTATTTTTTGGGGAAGTAGAGTTATACACTCACCATGACAGTAATTATGCATATTACTCACACTGCTACCCTCCTGATGTGGCTCTGAAGTATCACACAGCTGGGACCAGGTATTCGGGAGATGAGGCAGGAGAGATATACCCCAACAGTGCTTCTCCCAGCTGCACTTATCCAGCCACCTGGTCTGCACCCAGTTCCAGAAATTAGGATGTCCAAAGGAGAAATAACCACCAATTCGGTGTTCAGATTATAAGTGCCCATGTGATTATTTATCATGGCATTGGGGGGTTAGAGGCCAGCAGTGTGAAAGCATAAAGTTGTGCAGAAGCTAAAATGACCACTTCAAACAGTGCTCTGGTAGACAGAAGGTGGGAGAAGGGAGGTCCGTGAATGCACTACAGGCAGAGTTTGGCTTCTGTGCCTTGCAAGGATCCTCCAGAGATAGGTCTAGGGGAGTTAATTGCAATGCAGGAGGAATGAGCTATCACAGGCAAAAAAGGTCTGCAGTGAGACAAGGTGAGCAGAATAACAGAAATGGAGGGTATAATGTCAGTAATCAAAGCTAAGCATCAACCTAAATTGGCCACAGCAGCAATGTGGGTCACCAATCTATTTAGTCAAGGTTTTCATGCTCCAGTGCCCTGCCCACATTAAACATAACAAATTGCCCACTTTCTCATTTAATTAAGCCATACTCCCACTCTGAATCCAATGTCAAAATACAAACCAATTCTTCAATATCCCCTATTAATTAAGCAGCCACCCAAATTCAGTTTGAGTTCAAAACTATACACATTTTGTTTGCCTGTCTTTTAAATCTTTCCATTCTAAGTATTGTTTTAATCACATACAGTATAAGGCATTATAAGAGCCATGATCTTGAGTTATGTGCAAAAGTATATTACTGGAGTAGTCAATGCAGTATAGACTGCATGAAAAAACAAAATAATAATAATCTGCATACAGCCACTGTATTTCTCTGTAAATACAGGTCTATAACTGTATATATCAAAGATTTATTCTGAGTACTCCAACTGATGAGGGCACACTTGGCTTAACATTTCAACCTTTACACATCTTCCATAGGGGGAATACCCATACCTGTTCCAGCCAAATAAATCCACATTTAAGAAACGTTTCCAAACAGATGAAGCACATTGTCATAATTAGTCACAAAATTACTACAATGAAGCACATCTAAAGACCAATTGAATCTACGTGTGTGGAAGCAGAAAGAAAATGAAGGAATACAAAAAAAGGGAGGGGGTGGAAAAAGGAGTAGCAAGAATGTACTTAGAAGTGCACAGATTTTCTGTGTTGACATCCAACCAAATACTTGCTGAAAGAATTGGACAAGTTATCTATCTGACTTCTTGAACACTTGCTAAGTGGTTCCTAAGTAAGAGGAACTTAAATACATGAACACATACTGATTGATTGTATACAGCCTTAATTCTATATTTCATAGCAAAGCAGACACACATTAAAGACAGTAACATAGGTACCACACAGGTACCAAGCATAATGCTTTATAATAATTGGTATCATCTTGGCAGGACAAACTTCATTTTTTGAGAATGGTTTATAATCTGTTTCTTCATTGAGGCCCTAAGGGATTTCAGTTTTAAGGGAGACTATCCAGCAGGTTTCTTTTTGTAAAACTTTATTAACTCTGTTTCCATTTCTATTCAAAAGAGGTCCATGTCCCAGTGCTGTAAATTTGAGACTAATAAGGTTTGAATTTTGGAATGTGGCATAATGTGTGCAAAGGGCACTATGATCACTAACACTAATATTGTCCATACATGCTCTTGGATCCAGGACTTTAAAGGACTTACAGTTCATCCAACATAATGTTTTGAGCAGAGGCACCAGGATGCATATATATATATATATATATATATAATATCTATATATATATATATATATATATATATATATATACACACATAAAACATTGTTAATGCATCTGTTAAGGTAGTTACTAATGTGACAAAAGCAGGGAAAAGAGGTGTTAGGGTTCCAACCCTACCACCCAACCCCCACCCTACACAGACCAACTGGTGTCGGGGTCTGCCTTGAGTCGTCAGCCTAATGCTCACCCCATTCTATGTGTAAGGAAGCTAGCATGGTACAGCATAAGAGAATGGGGTGAGTGTTAGCGCCAACCTAAAGGCATACTCTGATTCCTGTTGGTCTGTGGAGGGTGGGGGTGGGTGATAGGGTGGGGTTGGGGAGTGTTAGGGATGGAAACCCTAATGACTAATTTCCCTACTTTTGTTACTTTAACCTCAACTGATGCATTAACAAAGTTTCTTTGCAATGAAATTCCTTACTTTCTGAGAAAGAGTAATCTTACCCTTATATGGTTGTGGAAGCCAGTGCCCTCTCAGCCCTGCATTCCCATCAGTCTATAGTGTGTTGTGGATGCACAGGACCCTGTGGGCCTACTGCTCCCAATCATGTATATTGTAATTGTCCCTACTCCTATCTTACCATAAGTGTAGAGACATTGCAATTAACCCTCATGTCCCTGTGGGAGTGCAGGGCCCTCTGGGCCCTGCCCTCCCATCTGTAAGTAATGGTATTCATATGAGTGACCCATCCATCCATAAATGAAGAGACATTGTAAGTAACCATCATCTCCATCTGGGCCCTGCACTCCCATTACTGTGTATTGGAAGGACCTGCACTCTCATCACTGCATAATGGCATCCATATGTGGGGAGACAAAAGACAGGCATACAGACATTCCAAGTAACCCTTGTGTTGCAAATGGCACAATATCACAATAACTACAGGGACACTGGGAAAGAATTTCACAGCAGTTATATCAAGACCTAGCAGCCTGCATCATTGCTTAGTACACCTAAAAGTGTATTAAGCTACGTTTAGTGAAAATTCCATAGCTCTAAGCGTTTTCAAGATATAGCCAATGAAAGGGGCTGTGTCCACTAAAATGTTATCCTAAGGGAAATTTCTAAACTTTGGAATGTTATAAGTATGAAAGTGATGGAAATTGTATCACCAAACCAGTAAAAGTCACATCTGTGAGGCAAGCCCTTTGTACCCTGCAAATTTCATCCCACAAGTCCTAGCCATTTCTTTGCAGTGAAGTGGCAAAGAAACAGTAAACTTTAAATATCCTTTTTTTTGTGAGCTGTCAAAATTTTTTTTTGCAATGCAAAAAAGGATTCTGATAACCTTGCGAAAAAGGAATTCATCTGGTGAAAATGGATTAAGGGCAGGTCCAGCTGGTCTGAGAACTCCTAATCCTTTTTCACAATATGAAAAAAGATTTTGACACCTCAGAAAAATGGAATCAGCTGATGAAAAGAGATTTTGACAGCTCATGAAAAGGGATCAATTTTTAAAATCCCTTTTTGTGACCTGTCAAAATCCCTTTTTGTCATCCGATTCTGTTTGCGAGTGTCAAAATCCTTTTTATATTGCGAAAAGGATTAGGAGTTCTCAGACAAATGGCCTGCCAACCATCCCTTTACGTCAGCTGTCATAATCCCCCTTTCGCGATACAAAAAAGGATTTTGACACCTTGCGAAAAGGGAATTTGTCTGACAAAAAAGGATTACTGGCAGAGCCATCTGGTCTGAGAAGCCCTAGTCTTTTTTCGTGAAACGAAAAAAGATTTTGACACCTCATGAATAGGGAATTGGCTAATGAAAAGGGACGGGAGTTGTCAAAATAGATAGCCCTGCCAGTAATCCCTTTTCGCCTGACAAAATTCCCTTTTCACGAGCTGTCAAAATCCCTTTTTGCATCATGAAAAGGGATCGGAAGCGAGTCACAAAAAATTATTTTTAAAATTAAAAATAAGCATTCTGAGGCCGCATAAAAGTAATGCAAAGGCACAGAACAATAAGGGTCATCCACATGAACAAAATACATACTTGGATATCTCCAGAAGACATTCCTGGGCAAAGTTATAATGTTTTGTTTGGGCTTGAAAAAACAGTATGGTGGCTGATAAAAAGGGATTTTTTCCTGGCGAAAAGGGATTCTAAGGATCCCATTTCATGAGCTGTCAAAGTCCCTTTTTGTCAGGCACAGATCCTTTTCCATACCATGAAGCTATCTAAAAGACAGAACTGAGCATGCTAGGAATCTGAAATTTCAAAATGGAATAACTTTG
Organism: Neoceratodus forsteri; assembly: GCA_016271365.2. Taxonomy (NCBI): domain Eukaryota; kingdom Metazoa; phylum Chordata; order Ceratodontiformes; family Ceratodontidae; genus Neoceratodus; species Neoceratodus forsteri. The sequence goes on along the minus strand of CM057459.1, from coordinate 841,109,765 downwards.
GAATGGATTAATATTTTATCACCAAACCAATGCTGACATCTTCTTTGGGGCAAGCTGTTTTGACCCCCCCAAAAATTCACACCAATATTCCAAATTGTATGGCCACCGCGTGATGAGAAAACAACTGCCAAGAAAGGTGAATTTTAGCGATTTTTCACTAGGTGCATGCAAAATTGGCAAATCCAATCAAAATGAAACTTTGTACATCGAGAGATCTACCCCCACAGGATAGTGCATGCCAAATTTTGTGCAAATCCATTGAATGTTTTCAAAGTTATTAAAGTGCAAAATTTAAGGTTTAACATTAAACTGCCTACTCAACCTAACTATAGTGGTGCAACTGCACCACTATATATATATATATATATATATATATATATATATATATATATATATATATATATATCTTTTATTTAACGGGTGAAGCATCATCAAGAAGAACTCATTTACAAGATGGGCCTGGGCATTTACATATATGTGTACAGGGCATAGATAAATACAGTGTTACAACTAAAAGAAGTACGTACAGTATAGCAAACATGAATAATAAAAATGAGGAGTGCACTTTTTAAGAATAATAAGGTACATATAAAGCAGCAACAAACCTATATACAATAGCTGTGACTGGTAACCTAAGGCAATGGGAAGGGATCAGGAGGTGGAGTATAAGGACCCAGGAGGCAACAAGATAGGGCAGGGAGAAGCCAGGGGGTAAGGAATGAAGGTAACATGGTGCAACGGGAATAGAAGCTTCATAGTTGAGGGGAGATTATGGTAATACTGTGAAAAATAGTAAAACAAGGCACAACAAGGACATAACGGAAGGAAGCTTAAGTGAAGAGTACCTAATTCTAGGATGGGTACAGGAGAAGTGCCATTAGCGAAAGCAGCTACAAGTTTCTTTAAAAGAGCATTGGTATAGAGATTTGAAGAAGCTCAGTTTCACAGGAATTGCCAACTTTAGAGTTTTCTGTATGGTGTTCCAAAGATCAGGGAGAGCATGACTAATTGCAGATTTGCCATGCCTGGTTCTCACCTTAGGTATAAACAGAGAGATATGGCAGAGGCATCTCAAAGCTTAAGTTCCAGCATTACAGGTGGGCAGGCAATTCACAATATATTGTGGTAGTGTATTAGTGATGGCTCTGTATGTCCAGAGCATTGTGTTCTTTTGTCATCTGGAACTTAGGGAGCTCCACCGTACCATGGTATAAAGCTTGCAGTGATGGATGGCATAAAGGAGACCAGTTATGATCAAATTGCTCAGTGGTAGAGAATATCCAGTTTAGAGAGGGAGAATTTTAGTCCTTGGCCATACAGAAAGTCAGCATAATCTAGAAGAGTCATGAATGTCATCTGAACCAACCTAGTTTTAGCATCTATCGTAAGTAGATTTTTTATTAGGGAGAAAAGACCAAGTGTCTGTTTCAACTTTTTTGAAAGTTCATTGATATGATGAACAAACGACAATAAATGGTCTAGCCAAAACCAAAGGTATCCAGCGGCTCACCCAGAAGTGTGGATACATGGGGAGCAGATCCAAAGAGATTGTGTTTAGTTGTAAGGGTAGCTGGAACAATTAACATGGCCTTGCTCTTTTTTGAATTTAGGAGGAGATTTAATTGTAGAAGATTTTTCTGTAAATGGTCAAAGTCTCTTTGGCGGTCACTGCAGGCAAGTTCCAGAGTAGGTCTGGCACTATACAAGATGGTATCTTTGGCAAATATGTGGATGTTAGCTGCAGTGATACCCATATTAATGCAGTTAATATAAACAGCAAATAGTAGCAGGCCTAAAATGGACCCTTGGGGAACACCCCTTAACAGTTTTTTTGAGGGGAGAAGGCCCCCTCAACCTTAACCAGCTGTTGACATTCAGTAAGATAGTTAGTAAACTAGTTGATCCACTCCAATATTTCTTAGTGCACACAGGAGTATGTCCTGGTCCACTGTATCAAATACTTTGCTCAGATCGAGAAACAAAGCACACACACATTTTTTTTATCCAAAGTAATCTGCCAATCATTAGTAGCCTTAGCCAATGCAGATAACAGTGCTGTGGTGAGGTCTAAAGCCTGACTGGACTGGATTTAGCAGGTCAAAAGTCTCTAGGTAACACTTAATTTGCTCATTTACCACCTTTTCCAGAAGTTTGGATAGGATAGGCAACAGTGATATCAGTCAGTAGTTGTTTAGATCACTGGGGTCCCTGGATTTAAGCAGGGGAATTACATGAGCTGTCTTCCAGACAGGGAGTGCTCCCTGGGCAAGGGACATATTAAAAAGGTGTGTAATTTGGAGGTGACAGAATGTAGTAAGCCAGCTTTAGGTAGTATGGTTTGATATTGTCAGTGCCTGCCGACTTTCTAGTGTCTAAATTCAGCAATAGTTCCTATAATTGTTTCAGGGTAACTGGAATGAATGAGAATACTCCTTCAGGGGAAGGAATAACCAAAATATGGCCTGTCAGGTCATTGCTGTTTAGCTGTGAGTGAAGATTGGATGCTGGTGAGGTGTTGAACACCAGACTAAACTCCAGACTAGCCGTCGCAAAGTGTTTGTTGATAAGCTCAAGAATCTCATTTTTATCCATAGTCTAAACACCACTAGATGTGATTTTCTGTGGTAACGTGCTGGGTGGGCGAGATCCTTCTATGTCCCTAAGTGTTTTCCAAAATTTGTCCTTGCAGGTTGATTTAGGTTCAAGTTCAGCATGGAAGCAGTTAGTTTTCTCAGTCCTGGCTAGCTTAGTACAAAGATTACTTGCAGTTCTAAATGCTACCCAATCTGGTTGTTTGGATTTTCTCATCCTTTTCCATAAAGTATCCCTGTTTAGCATTGCAGTTTTTAGGTTAGTTGTGAACCATGGACAAGACTTCTTTTTGGTGACTATTTTAAACAGCGGAGCATGTCTGTTTAGAGCATTGAGAAGTATAGATTGGAAAATCTCATATGCTTCGGCTACCATGCTGGCCAAATAAAAGTTTTGCCAGTTAGAGACTTGAAGTTCAGAAAGAATGGCATAGGGGTCAAAGTTCTGGTGACTTCTCTTGAACACAAACCTAGACATAGGTATCGCTTTAGGAGCAGACCTCACACAGATATTGGCGCAATGGGTGCTAAGGTCATTAAAGAGTGTGCCAGAGTGGGTTATAAGATGAGGTTTGTTCATTAGGATTAGGTCCAGTAGTATACTGTTCAGAGGATTTCAGAGGGTTGCAAACCTTAATGCTCATTCCATTACCCATGGTACCTTACTTACTCTTGGAATGGGGTAAGCATTAGGCTTCACAACCCCAAGACACACCCCTCACACCTGTTCCTGCATGCAGGGTGGGGGGTGGGGTCTTAGGGTGAGAAGCTGAGGGTGGGGGTGGGGTGTAAGGCTCGGGAACCCTAAGGTCATATTTACCTACTTTTAATGCATCACCCCTAATGGTGCATTAACAAAGTTTTTTGCAATTTATCCCCTTACATTTTCAGATACTATAATAGTATCCTTATTTCCCTGCACTCCCATCCCTCCATAAATGTGTATATGCATTTCCTTACTTTTTGCAATAGTGTAATAATATCCTTATTTTACTGCGCAAGAACGGCAACAGATGGTCATAAGATTGCCATTTTTTAATATTCTGACCCCACATTTTGAATATATTCTTGTTATGACTATGGGAAGAAATTGCTTCTTAACTACTGTATTTGTAGTTGCTGTTTAAGACAAAAAAGAATTACACAGTATGGTGGAGTGGGTAAGGACATGGTCCTTTTTGGATGGGGAGGAATGCTCAGGGGAAAGTCAGGAGAACAGGTAGAATAGTGGGTTGCAACGGATGTGGTGTAGCGATGTTCATGGAAACAGTGTGGAGGTTGTGATGTTGTCTAATATGTATCAGATTGGGGCAAATAAAAGTGAAATTAAGCATTCTAAGGTGGGAAATGGTAAGGAAGGGGGAACATGGGGAAGGGGGGAACTACAACCACAGTGGCAGTAGAGGATTGTGCAGGGCTACTGAAATGGGAAAAGGGAGGGGGAGACCAGCTGGGTACCTGGAATGCACAGGCACGACAGGGGGGTCAGGATGAAAAGGGACCCAGACCAGACTGTGGAGGTAGTAATGGCTGGCAGGAAGCAAGGAGCAGGGGGAGAAAGATTCCAAGGGCTCAAAGAAGAGTGCATACCTCAACAGTAGGGGGAAAAGAAACATACTCTGGGAGGATTATGGTGTCAAACAGGTTCATACCTTTGGCAGATAGAATAGAGGGGTGAGTTCTGATAGGATCGGGGTTAACAGCAAGTATGGGCCAGGGAGAGGGGATGGGCAGAGGGGAAGGGAGGGAAAGAAGCATGGGTAGGAAGGCGGACAGTGGAAAGGGGTGGAAGGGGGAGGCTTAGAGGGAAAGGATAAAAACACAGTGAGGGGAATGGAGGGGGAGGTGAGTAAGGAAGGAAAGCAGAAGATGCAAGGGGAGCAATGGGGAGGAGAAGGGAGAGAAGGTGGCAGAGGGGGAGGAAGGAGGCAATCAAGGGGAACAGGTAAACAGGGAAAGCAAGGAAGGTGGACTTCAGGGACCAAATGATGGATTGGAAGAGAAGAGGCAGGACTCTTTCCTCAAGTGAAATACAAAAGGGGAGCTGGTGGGGGACTGGGGGGGTCAAGGAGGCAGCTCATGGAAGGAGGAGGTAGTAAGGAGGAAAAGAGTTAGGGTGGGGGGCCTGCTAGGAACAAGAAAAGATCCAATAGTTGTGGAGGTGGATATTCAGGGACTCCATCATTAAGGGGATACATTGGATCAAGAAGGGCTCTACATACAGGCAGAGGTTGTTTTTTTGTGAACTGGGAATAGAGACAGGGAAAGCAATGCAAAAAATCAGGAAGTGAGCTAGGTTGGTGGGGAAACCACACCTTATCATTCATTTGGGAACAAATGACCTGACAAGCAATAAAGTGGAGGAGGTTCAGAGAAGATTCAATGCACTGGCATGGGGATGCCTGGAAGAGGCTAAATCCTTGCCATTTTTGGAGGTCTTGTTAGTCCCCTGTGTCAGCACTGCTAGGAAGAGAAGAATCAAGGAGTTCAATGAATGGCTCTAAGAATGGTGTGGACAGGAAGGGTTTGCCTGTATTGGAGAGTGGGGAGACACATGGGAGGTCAATGACTTATACTGGAAGGATAGACTTCATCTGAGTGAGAGGGGGCAAGAGTACTGAGGGGGACTACAAGGGTACATTAACAAGGTCTTGGGGTGTTAAACTGGTAAAGGGGAGTAGAGGGCTAGGCTGAGGGAGGGCACAACAGGAGGAGTGTCGGGACTAGCAAGTACTCCCCCACAAAAGGGAGCAGGGTATAGAACAGGCATGAAAGGGAGGAATGGTAGGGAGAGGGGAGGTATATGGTGGAGAGGATATCGTGCAAACACAAGAAGCCTGGGGAATGAGATGGTGGACTTAGAAGCAATAATGGTGGGGGAGGGCCTGGATATTGTAGCCATAATGGAACCCTGGTGGTCTGAGCACCAGATAGGGCTGGCAGGAAGGGGAGGGATTGCACTGTATGTCAGGGAGGATATTAAGGCTACAGAATGGCAGGAGGAGCAAGGAGAAGCAGAAATCTTGTGGATCACAATAGAGAAGCAGGCTGGGGTGTCAATAAGGCTTGGAGTAGTCTACAGTCCTCCAATGCAGAGCAAGGAAGTGGACATGCAGATGCTGCAGGCAGTTCAAAGGATGGTGCTTAATGGGGATATTCTACTGGTGGGTTACCTTAACCTCCCAGATATAGACTAGGATATCCCATCAGCTAGGTCAGCCAGGAGCACGGAGATCCTCAAGTCCCTCCAGGGAACCTTCCTGCAGCAGCTGGTCAGAGAGCCCACCAGGGGGGCTAACATACTTGATGTGGTCCTCATCATTGAGGGTAGTGTGGAGGGAGTGGGGTGAGGATCAGCCTAGGCGAAAGTGACCATAACACAGTGGGCTTCAGGGTTAAAGTGGGGTATGAAGCGAGTCGAACCATCATGGAGGCCTAGACTATAGTCAGGCAGATTTTACCAGAATAAGGGAGATATTCTTGAATGGAATGGGAATGGAGAAGATGGGGGAAGTTGATGAACTATGGAATAAGAGCAAATGGTGGGATACTGAAAGTCACAGAGAGCTGTATAAGGAAGGTGAGGAAGAGCAGAAGAAGGAGGCTGCAGCTTTAGTTCAACAGGGAAGTGAGGGGGCAATAAGGGAGGGAAAAATGGTATTCAGAGAATACAAGAGGATGCAGGGAAAGGAGGATAGGGAAACTTACAGGGAGAAGCTAAGGGTAGTGGGGCAGAGGGTTAGAAGGGTGAAAGCAGAAATGTAGGAGAAAATTTCTCGGCAGGCCAAATAGGGTGACATTTTTTTTTCAGTATATAGGGGAGAAGTAGAAAGCAAAGCAGGGGATAATAAGGGTAAAGGAGGACGAGGTGGAGTAACAGTGAAAGGGGACTTCGAGAAGGCAGAGGTGCTAAATAAGTACTTCAGCTTGGTCTTCATGATAGAGAGAGAAGGAAGGGGACCAGTGTTAAGGGAGAAGGGAAGGGTAGATGTGGGGCTGGATCCTAGCCCAATGAGTGAGGACAGGGTCAGGGAGGAATTAGGTAAATTGAGAGTAGACAAGGCTATGGGTCTTGATGTCCTACATCCTAGAATGCTCTGGGAGCTAAGGGGGGAGGTGGTGGCACAACTAGCAAGGTTGTTCAACTTGTTCCTAGATACAGGGTGGGTGCCAGAGGACTGGAAGAGGGCAGATGTGGTGCCACTTCACCAAAGCGGCAGCAGGGAGGAGGTGGAAATTATCACCCAGTCTGCCTCACATCACTGGTGGGTAAAGTGATGGAGGCAATACTGAAGGTAAGGGTGGTTTGCTACCTGCAGGATAGTGGACTGCAGGACATCTGTCAGCATGGCTTCACATGGATGAGGTCATGTCAAATGAACCTGATTGAGTTTTTCGATTGGGTGATGAGGGTGGTTGATCAGAGGGCAGTGGACGTGGCCTATCTGGACTTCAGAAAAGCCTTCTACACTGTACCTCACAGAAGATTGCTTAATAAACTGTAGAGTTTGGGGGGTGGACAGAAAATAACAAGGTGGGTGGAGAACTAGCTGATGGGTAGAAGTCAGAGGGTGGTGGTAAATGGGGTGCATACTGGGGAGGTAGGGGTGATGAGTGGGGTACCTGAGGGGTCAGTGCTGGGGCCCATCCTGTTTAACATCCATGTCAGTGACATAGCAGAGGGGCTGCAGGGGAAGGTCTGCCTTTTTTCAGATTATATGAAGATCTACAGTAGGGTGGACACCCCAGAGGGAGTGGAGGTAATAAGGAAGGATCTAAGGTTGCTGGAGGGATGGTCAGAAACATGGCAGCTGAAATTCAACACTAATAAATGCACAGTGATGCATATAGGGCAGAATAACCCACAAGCAAGCTACACACTTGGGGGGAATGAAAGCAACTAAGAATGAGAAGGACCTGGGAATCATAATCACAAACAACATTGAAGTAGGGACCCAATGCAGTAAGGCGGTGGGCAAAGAGAATAGAATGCTGGCATGCATAGGGAGAGGGATAAATAGTAGAAGGCATGAGGTGCTGATGACACTCTATAAGTCCATGTTGAGGCCCCACCTGGAGTATGCGATTGAGTTCTGGAGACCTCACCTATGCAAGGACATAGATTGCACACAGAGAGTGCAAAGAAGGGCCACTAAGATGGTGACTGGCTTAAGCAGAAAGCCACATGAAGAGAGGCTGAGGGTGCTGGATTTGTAACAGCTGGAGTGCTGAAGGGAGAGGGGAACATGATAGAAACATTCAAGTATGTGAAGGGGGTTAAAGTGGGGGGGGAGCTTTCTCACATGGAAGGTGGGCATCAAAATTAGAGGACATGGCCTCAGGGTAGGGGGGGTTGGTTTAAGGGAAATGTAAGGGGACATTACTTCATGGAGAGGGTGGTGGAGCCCTGGAACAGTCTGCTAGAGGAAGTGGTGGGGGCCAGAACACTGCAGGGATTCAAAAGGGCATGGGACAAACACAAAAGGTTGTCTAGGAAGTGGAGGAGGGGACCTCTGGTTGATGGGGGTAAGTAAGGAGGGGTGATGGGCAGACTTGATGGGTCGAGAAGGTTCTTTACTGCTGACAAATATCTATGAATCTATGACACCACCTCATAAATCCCAGAGGTGAACATTTTCAAACCCGTGTGAAAACACCATTCTGCGCCACAGGTGCAAAAACACAGTTCGTACAGCAAGTGAAAAATGACAGCTGTACTGTTTATGAGGTGGTGTGGAAAAATGGCTGTGCTGAAAGTTTGGAGTCAAAATATTAGAAATTAACAAAGTTACACACGCGCATAGGAAAGTATCAACAAGCGCATGTAACTTGGCCATTATTATGAATGTTTTCACAAAATTTTCAGCATGGGCTTTTTAGGACCCCACCTCATGAATACTGGCATTGTCATTTCATTAATCAGTCCCAAAAGGTGATTTCACACAGCGACCATGCCATTCTGAACCACAGGCACAAAAACATGTTTTGGGGAGTATGTGAACAATGACAGCTGTACTGTTCATGAGGTAGTGTGAAAATTACCAAAGTTATGTATGTGTGTAAAAAACTTTCACTGAGCACATGTAACTCGTCAATTTTTAGTAATTTTTTTCACCAAATTTTCAACATGGACTTTTTGGGACACCACCTCATGAACACTGGCACTGTCATCTTGTTAATCGGTCCTGAAAGGGGATTTTCCACAGCGACTGCAAAATCACCTTCCTGGTCTGAGTGACAAATCTACAGTCACAGTGTTCATGAGGTGGGGTCCCAAAAAATTCATGTCGAAAATTTGGTGAAAAAATACCTAAAAAAAGGCAAATATATCAACCTAAGTTCAAAATGTCATTGAAATACCTTGTACAGCACTTGTTTTGATTCTTCAGTTTGTGGTTCGGCTTTGAAGAGTGCAGACGTGTCCTGATCCACAGAAGATGACAGTGGATGACCTCCCGAGGTAAGTACAGGATAAGGAGATGTGTGGAGTGGTCGGTGCTCAGTGGGAGGGTGCGGATGGGGGGGATATATATAGCACCAGTATATTAGGGTTGATGAGGGTGTTTAATGTTAAAGGGCAATTTTGGACCTTAATAACTTTGTAATGGCCTAAATGATTTCTATGAAATTTGGCATGCATAATCGCTTTGGGTAGGTACTTGTATGTGATACATTTTGTCTCAATCGCTTTAGTTGTTTCTGAGATACTGAGTGTTGGGCACTTTGTTGTCCAACAGTGACTCAGAAACGGCTTTAGCTTCTGGGCTGCAATTTTCAGGGTAGCACGTTTTTGTCACACAGATGTGCCTTTTGAAGGTTTGGTGAAAAAATATCGATCCATTCAAAAGGTATTACATTTTTAATTTCCCATTATTTCCTATGGGAAAAAAAATAAAGCAAAAATACTTTTCGCACACTGACATCCAGTTTTTGCATACTTTGCACCTTAATAACGTTGCTGCCATTCAATGGATTTGCATAAAATATGGCATGCAAGAGCTCTGGACATAGATCTCAGGATGTGGTAAATTGTATGTCAATACATTGTGATTTGTCTGAAATACTGTATCTCAAACATCCTTAAACTTGAAGATGAAAAAAGTGGGCTGCACCTAGGACTGCCATACCTTGCATGTAGTTAAAGTGGTCTATATGAGGAAAAGGTCTGCCAGCACTGGCTACTCACTCTGTACTCTGACCACACCACAAATTGCTTGCTTGCTGGAGAATAATTCCACGAATTTCAATGTTCTTCAAAAAAGTGCTTCATTTTATTCAAGTAGTACACAGTTTGGAACTCCAGCCTACCCCTCCATAACAACAAACAGGAAATGCCTCCTGATGCATTTCATGCTCCCTGATGTTTAATCTTAATCCTCAAATTTACATGTTTTATTCCCATTTTCAGTCTTCCACTTTTTCAGATTTGTACTTTAATAACTTTAGAACCCTTCAAACACACGTGGATGAAATTCTGCATACATAATTTCAGGGAGTATGTCTGGTGATCAATTTCATTTGAACCTCTTGTGCAATTTGTGAGATATCGTGTCTCAAACATCATTAAAATGACATATTGTTTTCCATTTTACCAACAGTCTTTAGGTTTTGCATAATTTGTACTTTAATAACTCTGGAGCCCTACAACATATGTGCATAAAATTTTGCATGCCTAATTTTGAGGGGCTGGTCTGTTGATGTGCTTAATTCCATTTGAATTGCTTGTGTGGTTCGAAGATACTGTCTCAAATATCCTTAAATTTATGTTTTTTTACATTTTTGCAGTCATCCAGTTTTGCATATTTTGCACTTTAATAACTTTGCAACCATTTAACAGATATGCATGAAGGTTTGCATGCATAATTTTGGGGGTAGATCTGTTGATGTAAATTTCATTTGAATTGCTTGTGTGGTTTCTGAGATATTGTGTCTTAAACATCCTTACATTTACAAGTATTTTTCCATTTTTGCAGTCTTTCAGTTTTGCATACTTTCCACCTTAATAACTTTGCAACCCATAAACTGATATGCATGTGATTTTGCATGCGTAATCTCGTGAGGTAGTTCTGTTGATGTGCCTAACTTAGTTTGAACTGCTTAATAGTGACATTGTTTGTCAAAAGATCTAGCATACTGCCACAGTTTGTGACACTACTTTTCCAGATATGTCTATTTCTTTGACTCTTAATGGCCCTTTTAAGAGACAACTCGGACTTCATCTCATTTCAACTAGTCGTTGTGACTGCCTCACCTAATCAGGGGCCCACCATTCACTGCCCTCCACTTCAGTCTTGACAGCTATCTCTCCCTGCCTTGCCCCCTTCTACCTGCCTACCCCCTTGCCCCCTCTCCCTTTCCTCCCCCAGGGCATTTCCTGACTTTTATCCCTCCTCTCTCTCCCCTTTAGAGCTCTTACCCTCACCCTCTGACAATGGCCTTCCTGCCTGCATACCCCCTTCCCTCTCACCTGCAGTGCTTATTTCCAAGATTGCCCTTGGCTGGTATGTCATGCTACCTAACATTTAGCACATTTTGAATTACTGGAATTTCCTAAGCCTCAGTCTCTTACTTCCTGTTATTGTGTAACTATGTATTATTATGTTGACCTTTGTATGTATGTATACCCCCCATTCCTTAGACGTGGAACCTTTGTAAATGAGCAGTTCCTGCTCAAAGGTATTTGTAATCCTAGATTTCAATAAAATAAAATAAAAAAATAATAACTAAACAAGCATTTGTCAATGCCAAAAGTTCACTGTTGGTATTGCTGTTGTACATGCCTCCCATATTTTTCTGTGTATATTCCTCTGCCTTGCATTTTAAGGCATCAATTTCAACACAAATTTCTTCTGGTCTTCCAGCACCAGTTCATTTCATTAGAAAAACAAGCATTTGTCAATGCTGAATGTTTGCTTGCTGGTATTGGCATTGGTAGTGTAGGAGTTAGATAGATGCATAATAGGAATGGCAGTGAAGTATTGAAGTAATGTCAACCCCCACCCCCACCCTGTAGAGACTGACAGGCATTGGGGGTGTGCTTTTGGGTCATCGGCCATAACACTCATGCCATTCTGGCTCACTCCACCCTGGAGACACTTACAGGTGTCACAGTGTGCCTTGAGGTCTTTGACCCTTATGTTCACCCCGTTCCATAAGAAAACAAGCTGAGATGGGTGTGGTGTAGGACAATGGGGTGAACATTAGGGCTGAAGACTCCAAGGCACACCTTGATACCTGTCAGTGGCTGCAGGGTGGGGGTGGGGATTGAATGGAATGAGCATTACGACTGATGACCCCAAGTCACACCACCAATGCCTGTCAGTCTGTACAGGGTGGGCATTATTGTTGGAAACTCTAATGCCCAAGGTGTTTGTAGGTATTTTTGCTCCAGATTTTCAACATGGGCTTTTTGGAACCCCACCTCATGAACAGTGGCAGTATGATTTTGTTACTCAATACCAAAAGGTGATTTCATACAGCTAGTGTGCCATTCAGTGCCACAGGTGCAAAAACACATTGCAGGCAGGATGTGAAAAATGACAGCTGTACTTTTCATGAGGTGGTGTGAAGAAATCACAATGTTGAAAATCTGGAGTGAAAATATGAAAAAGTGGCGACGTCATGAATGTGTGTAGAAACTGTGCAATGCACATTTGTAATGCAGTCATTTTATGGAGTGTTTTCACCAGATCTTCAACATGGCATTTTAAGGAAGTCCCCTCATGAACAGTGTCACTGGGATTTTGTTAATCTGTCCCTAAAATTGATTTCACACAGCAACCACTCCATTCTGTGCCACAAGTGCAAAAACACATTTCAGGAAGGATACAAAAAATGACAGCTGTACTGTTCATACAGGGATGTGAATAAATGGCAATGTTGGAAATTTGGAGTGAAAATATTAAAAATTGTTGAAGTTATGAGCATGCATAGAAACTGTGCAATGGATGGTCAAAATGTAGTCATTTTTTGCAGTTTTTCATGAAATTAGCAACAAGGGCTTTTTGGGACCCCACCTAATGAACAGTGGCACTGACATTTCATTACTTGGTCCTGAAAGGTGATTCTGTGTAGTGACCATGAAATCACCTTTCGGAACTGAGAAACAAAATAACAGTGACAGTGTTGATGAGATGGTGTCCCAATTACCCCATGTTGAAAACCTGGGACCAAAACTCAAAAAACTGGCTGAGATATCAACCTAAGTTGAACCCCCCAATTGACTGGCATTATAGGGCTTACTGTCAATTCTTCAGTTGCTGGTTGGTCTTTGACGAGTGCAGATGTGTTCCTGGTCCACAGAAGATAGCTGCTTCTGACCTCCGGAGGTAAGTATGGGTGATGGGGAGATGGGGTGTGCAGAGGGAGGGTGCAGGTTTGGGGATGGGGGCCAGCAGGAACAACAAGGGACCGTTTCCTTTTTTTTCAGGTTTAAAACAAAAAAAGACCTCATGGGACTGTTTTCTTCTTTACAGGCAAAATATTAATAAAATGGATTTTGGCACACTGGGGTGGGCTCCCAGTGTTCCAGAGTACTGGGGGGGATTAATGACGACCAGGCATTGGGCACCCTGAGGTTGGCTGAGAACATAGGGGTGTGGGGAGGCAGCAAATCCAACACTGGGAGTGGGCATCCCGTTGTTGGGAAACATCAAAGAGTTACTTTTTTGGCACACTGGGGTGGGCTCCCAGTGTGCCACATTAATGGGGGAGGGAAGATACATGCTGACATGGGGATTGAGCTCCCTGATGTTGGCAGGAGAGGATCCGCTAGCGCAATCTCACTTAAGTGGAAGTGCCTTCAGGTACTGTAAACTCCCAGCTCATACAGAGCCTAGGCTGTGGCCTACTCCTCATAGGTGGGAGAAAAGGAGCAAAAGGAGTCAGCGGGAAGTAGAGGAGATAGGGAAAGAAAGTGCCTCCTTCCACGTTCCAGAATCACTGCTCCAGCAGCACCATTGTAAATGTATTAATGCCCTACAGGGCCCTAGGTGTCAGCCAGGGGTGAAAGGGTCTGGAGTGGAAAGGGATCAGTGGGGTGGGGGGATGGAGACATCAGCCAGGCTGATCAGGAAGCAAACAGCTGTTTGCTGGGTGGTGACCTGTAGATGAAAGGAATCAGCCACCACATGATTGGTGCATGTTTTTCTTTTCAAGTGCAGACCACTTCAGGCAAAACAGCATCACGATCAGCCTGGCTAATGATGTGTGTGATACTGTTGAGCCCCTTGCAGAGCACTCTGCATTGGACAGACAGTGTCACACCCCTCAAAAGTCACTCATTCCAAGAAGATTGACGTGCATGTGTGAACTTAAAAATGGTTTTGGCTTTTTGGGCTGAAATTTTCAGGTTACAAAGGGCTTGCCCCAGAGATGTGCCTTTAGCTGTTTTGGTGGAAAATTGTTACAGCATGGCAGAGTTATAACACTTTGAAGTTTTGAAATTTCCCTTAGGGTAACATTGTGATGGTTGGGGCACTCTTCAGATGATATATCTCGGAAAAACTTCAAAATACAGCTTCGGTGCTATGGGTAGTTTAATACACCTTTGAGTGTCCTAGGTTCATGGTTCAAATTTATTTTCACACATGTATAAAAATAAACATTCATTACATGTAGTATGATAAAATCACATAGTTCCACTACAAGACATACATTTAGAGACCAATGCATACATATAAACGAATAACATATTCACATCTATCTCTTCATTATACAAACGTCAAAGATCGTCACCTTTAAAATATCCATTATTTAAAGCCTCCATTCATATAACTTAACAATTAAATAAGACAAACCAGAAAGTGCAAAGATCTTAGTTTCATTTTTTTTATTACATATGAAATTCAACTGCTTTTCTTTCATATACACCTCTAGGTTTCGAAACACATTCCCAATAGTATCACTTCTTTCCTTCTGGAGCTCAGGACAATTTAAAATTAAGTGAGACAAACTCATTTTTCATTTGTACACACAGTACAAGCTTGAGCAGTACCTCCATTGTATTTTAAATTTCCCATTTGGGTATCCAAACCCATTCTTAATAATGTTAAGGCTTTCCTATATTTTTTGTTTTCACATGATATTAAATATCATTCCACGTCAAACAAAGTTTTGATATTTTTCAGATTTTCAGTATTCCAAGCTGATCTTATGTTTTCTAGATATTTTTGTTTTGTAATATCCAAAACTCTTTCAATTGTTTCTTGTGCAAATTTAGTGGGATTAGTTGCCAAACTCAAAATGGCATTATGCTCAAGCCCATACTTATTCAGCACCTCATTGAGTCTCAACCCCCCCCCAAGTTAATAGTGACTGTTATGCCCTTGAGTTATTTCTATCCAACAATTAAACAGCAGGCTGTCCTCTGGAGCAAATCTAATCTTTTTCCAGTATGCATTACATTTTTTCACAAGGATACTGTACCAGTCTCAGCCCTAACCATAGCATTTGACATATATTGGGGAACCCCTAAAACTTTTTTCAAGTACTGATTTTGTGTCACATCAGCATCATTAAATTTACAACACAGACCCCATAGTTCAGCCCCATATATTAACTGCGGATGTACTTTTGCCATAAGGCAATGATATTGTGCCAAGTAAGAATCTTTTGCCATAACCTGGCAAAATGTGTAATGCCATTAAGTGTTTTAGTTGCATTATCTTTCACCCTTTTAACCTGATTATTCCATTTACTATCTTTACTAACAATTACCCCCGAATATTGAAAAGCATTCACTACCTCTATTCTAGACCCTTTTATTAACCTGGATGATCTTCTTTTTCCTTTTCTATCAAATTCCATTATCTTTGTTTTCTCCAAATTTAGCTCCATACCGAATGTCTTTACTACACATGAAGTTGTTTGTATTGTTCTTTTTAATCCTAGAGGGGTCTGAGAAAGTAACACTGTGTCATCTATGTATAATAGAATTTTTATTGAAATGCCATTTATTCTTGCTGGAAAACTCGCAATACCCTCTAGTTCCTGCACAATTTAATCTATATAGAGATTAAACAATGTTGGGGCAAGTAAACAGCCCTGTTTAACCCCATTTTTAACTTTTATACTTCTTGTCATTATACCATCTTTACCATTTCTAATGACTACTTTATTATCTTCATGTAAGATTTTAATAATTTCCAGTAGTTGTGTTTCCATTCATTTATTTTCCAAAATGTGCCATCAATTCTCCCTATGCACAGAGTCAAATGCTGATTTGATGTCAATAAAGGCTGTGTACTGTATATCTTGCCAGTCTTTATTTCAGTATATTTGTCTAAGATATATTGTAAAATAAATATTTGATATACTGTAGATTTCCCTTTCTGAAAACCAGCTTGAAATTTAGGTATTACTTTCTTGTCTTTTATTCAGCTCTGTACTCTACCTAAAATTATCCTGGAGAATATCTTGAGACTAATGTTCAAGAGAGAATGGGTCTATAATTCTCTGATAAATTCACTGAGACCTTCTTATGTAGAGGGACTATAACACCAGTGTTCCGATTCCCTGGGATCTTTTTATATTTAGCAATATTTTGAAACATCCCCAATAATAACTCAGCCCACCATTCAAGGTCTGCCTGATAGACTGCTGGTCTCACCTCGTCTGTCCCTGCTGCCTTGTTTTTTTTCTGAACAAGTATTGCACCAACCACCTTTTCTTTTGAGATTTGTTGAACCTCTCCATGATCTTTTCCTTGAATAATTTCTTTGTCCATCTCTTTACCATACACTTTATTAAAGATTCTTTAGAAATATTCTTCCCACTTCCTCCCCCAGAATTACACCTAACACATTATACCTTCCTTATTCCACTAAAAAATGCTACTAGCTGCCAAAAAGTAGCATTACTTTCAATTTAATCACCCTCTGAAGACAACTCCACTGATAACTATTACAATCTTGTTTCTTCCTTATAAGCACATATTTATATTCCACTTTAAGATGTCTTATTGCTTTCCTATCTTCTATGTTATTATATTTTCTTATTCTCCTTTCCCATTATTCTTCTGTACATCTCTTACTTTTCCACTGAGTCTAGTATTTTCATCCCTAACTCTTTCTGAAACTGTTCAGCCATGCTCTTACCTAATATTGTTGTCTCTGCTTTCACCCCAATTTCCTTAAACAGCTGTCTTTTTCCTAGGATGGTCTGTCTGATATTTTTATTCTTTAATACTGTACTAGACAGAGCCATCCTCTTTCCTTTCTGGATTGATATCTATATGTTGATCCAATGTCATTCCAGGCAAATTTCTTACCCATAATCCCCTTACATTTATTACAGACACAAAGTTTTAATGTCATAGTATTTTCAGTTTTTTTGGGATTCTTTTGAAAAAATACATGGCAGAATTTGGTCACTTTCTATATGATCTTCTTTAGTATCACCATAGTCCTTTTCCCCTGAAATTTCAGCTTTCTTCTTAGCTGGTCCTTTATTTTCTCCTTTGTTCTTTCTACTATCATAGCTGTCTTTAATTTCTTCTTTCCTAGTTTTCCTAGGACTTCTGTCTTCTTCTGTTTCCAATGACTTCTCCATAGAATTCCTCTTTGAATTAGGTTTTTCTATATTTCTTTCAGTAATCTTTTTATCTCTTCTGACTCCACTCCCACCTTTCTTCTTAGACTCTACTTCATTTTCACCTTATTTTTCTTTAATCTTTCTACCAGCTGTCCAGTCTCCCTTTTTTCCTTCTTCCCTATTTCCTTTGTTACTTGATAAATTGTTTTTGAGGTCTTTCCTCTATGAATC
Source organism: Neoceratodus forsteri (assembly GCA_016271365.2). Lineage (NCBI taxonomy): Eukaryota > Metazoa > Chordata > Ceratodontiformes > Ceratodontidae > Neoceratodus > Neoceratodus forsteri. The sequence continues at coordinate 841,092,411 of CM057459.1, read as the reverse complement.
TATTTCAAACTGTTTCTCCTTTTGTGTTTTTAAGGGTTATTTTCTCCCATAGACGTGCACTTATTAGAGAGGTAAAATTTACAAGTAGCTCATTATTTAGCAGTATACCATCTCTGATTACCACTAACAATTCTTTTAACCCCTCATTATTCTGAGCTGGCTTGGGTACTTCACTTATTATTATCCCATAGTCTTCTTGACTTTTTCTTATATGCGATATATCTGGAGGCTGCCTAGGTGGGGGATCAAACCTTGGTCTCAGTATATATGGAGTTAAAAATGCCTCAAATTCCCCCAAAAAAGAGGCACTAGGGCACTGATGGGATTTATCCATTATCACCCTTCTGCCACTACTCTGTGCAGAACTCATCCTCTCTTTAATTCTTGGTCTTCTGGGTTAATCCCTCTAGGTTCCTTCTGAGGCATTTCATCACAATGATTTTCCTTCTCCCCCCTTGAACTGGCCCCCAACCCCACTTCTAGGACTTTTATAGTTTTCATAAGTGGATGTTCTTCTGCAACTTTCCGGAAACTCCCTTCTTTCCTCTCCTGTATACGAGAGGAACAGAGGAGAGGAACACAGGAGCCTTGTATTCTCAATATCTCCTTTCTTCCCACTAGATGAAGTTGGCTACCAGTTGCCAATATGTAGCTAGTAATTTTTTTTATCAATTAACATCTTGTTAGCTTCTGATTTCTCAATTACTTTATTATCCTTGACTTTTTTAATTTCACTTTTATTTCCATACATTTTGGGGTTTACTCCAAATTTCTTTCATGTCAATCTTGCCTGTACCATTTTCTTTTAAGTATAGAAGCTAAGCTTATCCAAAATACTCAATAGAATACCTAACAAATTAAATAACTTGTAAATGTTATAACATTTTTCTTTTATAAACATGGGTCAGAAAAACAGAAAGAATTCTCAATCATACACTGCAATATATAAATCTGTTTCAGATTATATAATCCCAGTAGTCAGATAACCAACTACATCGGATGACTCCATGATGGTGACATTTCAGGCATAAAAATCCTTCATCAGTCTGGCTCAAAAAATATGGTCTTTTCTTTGTTGTAATTGCACTCACCACTAAAAAAATAAAATAAATATATCACAATGTTAAAAATTTCACTGCTGTACTTTATTATTATATTGCTAAGCTATTTGGTTACATAAATGTAAAAAGCAATCCAAGCAAAACATAACTTGAACCTACGTAATTCAGCTTTAAAAGACTCTTCCATTTTAAATAACTCTTCCAGTTATACCTCTATCACTTTAACAATGCTTTCCCCATTGCTGTTAGTGTCTCTTATGCAGATGGTATCCCAAGATGTATATGTGCAGTTATAAAAGGAGAAGAAATTATAATAATGAGTCCTCTGAATTAAAAAGCACTTAGACCATTTTCTTTAAAAAAAAAAAGAAATAGCTCCAATCCTTCAATACTTACTAAATAAGTCCAACTATCTCTAGATCTTACAAAATGATGACTCGAATGGTATAATATATCTTTGCAGCTTGGCCCCAACTGACTCGGACACTCTTCGCTCTGAAAAATGACATTTCGTATAGCCCAGAATGCATTGTATGCACTCTTAAGCACAGGGGTCTTCTGTCATGTGACCAAAAGGGCAGGAGTCCTAAAAAGATTAGTTTTACTTTTTCTTTTAATTTTGTTGTTACCAAATAATAAACCTATAAGGACTATTGAAACCCCCAACATCAAAATCCTACAAACAACGGGAAACTCGACAGAGAGATGCAATCAGTCATTAGGGTTTAAATAGATACTAACTTTCACACTCTTAACAAAAAAAATAAAAACAGGATATAAACACCCCTGACTAAAGCTTAAAGAGATTGTAAAAAAACAAATCTTTTTGTCTCCAGGCACATGTAACTCCTGTGTCTCCTATAGCTTCCTTCTAGCTTCCCCCCATGGGCGAACCACACGCCCCTCAGGCACTGTAAACTTTCAAGCTCCTCTCTCTCTCCTTATCTTGTTTAGCAGTTCTAAGGCTGGACCACGATAAAATCCTCTGGGTTCAGCTCTTCCATGAACTTCTACAGACTTCCCGCAACACCCTTCAATAGCCGCTTCGGCTATAGGTAGTCCAGCTTCTAATCAGTCACAACTAGTACTCCCATTTCTTTCTCATGTAAACTTCTCTCTGACAGTCTATGAGGACTTCCTTATGGCCTTCCTACAGCCGCTTCTTGACTCCTGGCTCCAATCTGAATGCCACCTCTACGGCCTTCCTCCCTGCAGAGACAAGAAATAAACAATGGAAAGGCGCGAGAACTCATTGATGGAGGTAAAAGATCTTCTGGTTAGACCACATTTCAGGCATAGGTGGCATACCTGTTTTAACTTAAACAGGTGCCTAGTAGTCCTGCTTCTGTCGGCTACTCCCCAACTGGCAGAATGTTGGCCTCTGGCAGCATATGGGTCTCTGTGTCCTGGGTTGGTCTTTGCAGAGAGAAATGTTGTTTTGCATATTACCATATTTCAAACTGTTTGTGAATTGTAATGAATGGGGCACATATATTACCAAATATGAGAACAATGTATTAGCAGTTTCAATACCTTGTACGTGGATTGCCATCCAAAAAAAAACAACTAAGGATGACAGCTTTAATATCAATCTCACATTTTAAGAATTGTCTTATTAAAATTACATTTCATAAGTGCAATTGTTTTAACTGAACTATGTTAAACTGTGTGTCTGTACATATATGTTAATGTAATTTATCTATAAATATCTGTTTTTATGTTGAATGCAATTGTGAAAGAGAGTATACTCTCAGTCTGCTTTCCAATAAATTGATTGATTGATTGAGACCTGTACTGTGGCATGCATTATCAACATGGCAGCAGTATTGCTTTGCAAGGCACGGTGGTACCACAACACAATACACACTGATGGGAGTGAAGGGCACTCCTAGATGCACATGAGGGACAATTACAATAGGTATGGATGGGAGCACAGAGCCTAGAGTGACCTGTGCCCCCACCACTCACTATAGACTGATGGGAGTGCAGGACCCGGAGGGCCCTATGCTCCCACATGGAAATGAGGGACAAGTACAATAGGCATGTATGAGAGCACAGGGCCCTACCACTCACTATGGACTGATAGAAGCACAGGGCCCGGAGGTCCCTGTATTCATACATGGAAATGAAAGACAATTATAAGAGGTATGGATAGGAGTGCAGGGCCCCATAATCAAATAAGGCTATGATTATACTTTCTCAAAAAGTAACAAAACTCATTGCAAAAAAACTTAAGTAATGCACCATTAGTGTTGAAGCACCAAAAGTAGGGACATGCAACCTTAGGGCTCCCAAACCTAAGACCCCACCCCAACTGTGCATAAAGGAAAAGGTATGAAGGGTGTATTTTGGGGTTGTGAACCCTAATGCTCGCCCCACTCCATGAGTAAGTAAGGTATGTATCATACTGGCATGATAGCACCAGTATATTAGGGTTGATGAGGGTGTTTAATGTTAAAGGCAATTTGTGGACCTTAATAACTTTGTAATGGTTAAAGTGATTTCTATGAAATTTGGCATGCATAATCACCTTGGGTAGATCATTTTATGTGGCACATTTCTTCTCAATAGCTTTAGCTGTTTCTGAGATACAAAGTGTTGAAAATAAAGAAGGTTTTGTTTTTTTGGCAGTTTTTTTGTCCAGCTATGTCTCAGAAATGGCTTTACTTTCTGGGCTGAAATTTCCAGAATAGAAAGCCTTAGCCTCAGAGATTTGCCTTTTGAAGGTTTTGTGGAAAAATATTAATCATTTCCACAAGTTATTCAGTTTTGCATTTCTCATTATTTCCTATGGGAAGAAAATAAATGTCAAGCACGACAAAGGATCCCATGTCACAGGAGCAGCTGTGATGTGGGATTCTAGGTTGAACACATTATGCTGCCACCCCACCCCATCCCCCACCCACTAACAGGTGTTGGGGTGTGTCTTGAAGTCGTTGGGCCCAGCTCTTACCCCATTCTTCTATGCTGTACCATTTCAATTTTGTTTACACATGAAATGAGGTGAAGGTTAGGGCTGATGATCCCAAGGCACAGCCCAACACCTGTTGGTCAGTGGAGGGTTGGTAACCCTAAAATCGAATTTCCCAGATTTTTATGCTTTAATAAACAAACTAACTGATGCATTTATGTAGTTTTTTTGCAAGGAATATATATATATATATATATATATATATATATATATATATATATCTATATAGATATTATAGCTGCACGGTAGTGTAGCCATAGTTAGGGTTGAAGGACCACTTCTATGTAAAACCCCAAAATTTGCACTTTAATAACTTTGCAACCATTTGTCCAATTTGCCTGAAACTTTACATGCATGGTGTCCAACCATTGATCTCTGGACCTGCAAAGTTTCATTTTGGTTGGATGTACTGTATAGTTGCAGAACTGCAGAGTGTCAAAAATGTGAAAAATCCTCAATTTGTTCATCAGGCTTAACACACTGAAAGATGCATCTGTTTGGATTCAAATGTGCCTGTGTATATATGCCCTGGGTCATAGTGGTGCATTTTGAAAATCTGGTGAAAAATATAAATCAGTTCTAAAGTTATGGACATTTTTCATGTCCCATTTTAGCCTCTGGGAACATTTGTATGTGCACTGTGAAAACTTTCAAGAAAACTTTTGTGAAATTTTTTTTGTGCATGAAAATATTTCATTATGAGGTATGGGGTGTCCTAAAAGCATTTTTGTTTTTGTGAAAACAATGCTCAAAAACATTGTCCCATGTGTTGCTTTATTGTCACTTCATTGTGCCAAGGTGGATTGTGCTTTGGGGTTGAAATTTGTAAGGTGGTAAACCCTTGTCCCTCAGATAAGCCTTTTGGTGGTTTGGTCCCAAAACATTCAATGGGCCCATAGTTACAGTGTTCCAAAGTTGAGAAATTTCCCATAGGATGCCACTGTGGTGCCCGTATCTCAAAAATCATTCGAGATACATATGTTTTGCTACCCCTTTAGTTGTACTAAGCATGCATGGAGGTTTTGAAGTCATGATCACAACTGCAGTGGAATTTGTTTCATAGTAGCTACGGTTACTAAGATATTGCCAAATAAGTATTATGAGTGTTCATTTTTATGTTCACTTGCGCGCATGCACAAGGAACGTTTTGGGAGAGTAGCACACTTTGGAGGTGTGCCTCTCCCTTTCAATCCACTGCTCCGTTGAGCAGGCATGGCGGTCCTGCACCAATGGGTGTGAGAGCTGTGTATGACAGTGGTGGTCTTCGCTTCAAAGAAAACCACCACTGTCATCAGAGCACCATGTCATGCCCACCCCACGCCACGCCGCCCCACATCATGCCACCCCCAAATCTTTGCTGCCATGCTGGGAGCCCACCCCAGCATGGCAAACATCCTGGTTGTTTGCCAACAGGTGCCCAATCCCGCCGGCTCCTCAGCCCCCAGCCATCCTTCTGCCACACTGGGAGCCCACCACAGCATGGCAAACATCCCACATAGTCTTTTTTTGTTTTCGCCTGTAAAGCAAAACGTCCCACGGCGCTTCTCCCAGTCCTCCTCCCACAACCCACACCCACCCACTGCGCACCCAGCCTCCCCACACCCCTCCTCACCCCATACTTACCTCCAGAGCTTGGTGCGACGATCTTCGGTGGACTGGGAACATGTCTGCACTCTTCAAAGCCGACCGCGAAGTGAGGGAATGCCAGTAAGCTGTATAATGGGCTAGATAGGGGGTTTTCAACTTTATTGCATATCTCAGGTATTTTTTGGAATTTTTGCACAAAATTTTCAACATGGGGTTTTTGGGACCCCTTCTCATGAATGATGTCACTGTCATGGCTTTATTAGCCTGAAGGGTGATTTCGCAGTCACTGCGCAGTCACTGTGTGAAATCACTTTGGGCCTGAATAATGCCATGACAGTGACATCATTCATGAGAAGGGGTCCCAAAACTCCATGTTGAAAATTAGTGCAAAATTCCAAAATGACTGTTTTACGAGTGTGCGCTATGCAGTTCCTACACCGGCTCATAAGTTCGCGAATTTTCAATATTTTCACTACAGATTTTCAACATTGCCATTTTACCACACCTCCTTATGAGCAGTACAGCTGTCATTTTTCACATCCTGCCCAAAATGTGTTTCTGCCCATGTAGTGCACAATGGCGTAGTCAGTGTGCAAACTCAATGTATGGGACACATTAAGAAAGTCACAGTGACACTGTTCATGAGCAGAGGTCTTAAAATGGCTGTGTTGAAAATTTGGTGAAAAAGTTCCTACAAATAACTGTTTACTGAGCGTGCATTTTGCAGTTTCATGCGCTCGTAGGTTTGCAAATTTTCAATATTTTCACTCCAGATTTTCAACATTGCCATTTTACCACACCTCCTTATGAGCAGTACAGCTGTCATTTTCACATCCTGCCCAAAACATGTTTCCGCCCATGTAGTGCACAATGGTCAGTCGGTGTGCGAAATCAATGTATGGGACACAGTAAGAAAATCACAGTGACACTGTTCATTAGCAGAGGTTTTAAAATGACAATGTTGAAAGTTTGGTGAAAAAATTCTTAAAAATGACTGTTTTATGAGCGTGCGTTGCACAGTTCCCACGTACGCTCATAGGTTTGCTAATTTTCAATATTTTTTTTTTTTTTTTAGTTATTTAGCCAGGTGAGACACACTAAGCTGAAAGCTTTTTTACAGGTGCAACCTGGGAGCACAGAGAAGTTAAGTGACTTGCTCAGAGTCACACAGTATGCAAGTGGAGCTGTGGGATTCAAACCCAGGTCTGGTCTGCTGGATGTCACCAGATTTGTAGCTCAGAGCCTTAAACCACTGCACTATATTGCCTCCTCACTCCAGAATTTCAACATTGCCATTTTACCACACCTCCTTATGAGCAGTACAGCTGTCATTTTTCACATCCTGCCCAAAACGTGTTTCCGCCCATGTAGCGCACAATGGCGCAGTCGGTGTGCGAACTCAATGTATGGGACACATTAAGAAAATCACAGTGACACTGTTCATGAGCAGAGGTCTTAAAATGGCTGTGTTGAAAATTTGGTGACAAAATTCCTAAAAATGACTGTTTTACGAGTGTTCATTGCGCAGTTCCTATGCACACTCGTAAGTTTGCGAATTTTCAATATTTTCACTCCAGATTTTCAACATTGCCATTTTACCACACCTCCTTATGAGCAGTGCTGCTGTCATTTTTCACATCTTGCCCAAAATGTGTTTCTGCCCATGTAACGCACAATGGCACAGTCGCTGTGCAAACTCAGTGTATGGGACACATTAAGAAAATCACAGTGTCACTGTTCATGAGCAGAGATCTTAAAATGGCTATGTTGAAAATTTGGTGAACAAATTCCTAAAATAACTGTTTTATGAGCGTGCTTTGTGCAGTTCCTATGCACGCTGTAAGTTTGCGAATTTTCAATATTTTCACTCCAGATTTTCAACATTGCCATTTTACCACACTTCCTTATGAGCAGTACAGCTGTCATTTTTCACATCCTGCCCAAAATGTGTTTCCGCCTATGTAGCGCACAATGGGGGTAACAAAAAGGTCATGCTGAAAATTTATTGTGCAAATACCAGCAATCGCACAGGGCATTAGGGTAAAGCACCATACGTGCCAAACACCACTGCAAATACCTGCAAGCAAACGTTCTGCATTGACAAATGCTTGTTAGTACTATGGGGCTCCTGTGTGGCTCCGTACTTATGTGTAAGTGGGAGTGCAGGGCTTGAAGGCTAACTCCTAATGCCATCAAGCCAATGGACAATGAGAAGGAGCTCAGGGCCCAGAGGGCCCATACTCACACAAACACATGCCAGTTACGTTACATTACACTTTCTCAAAAAGAAGGAAAATTAATTGCAAAAACACTTATTTAATGCACCAATTAGGGTTGATAGCACAACAACAAAAATATGGAAATGTGATGTTAGGGTTACCCCCCCACCACCAAACCACCAGTCCCCCACTCTCCACACACCAACAGATGTCAGGGCATGCTATGAGACTGTCAGATCTAACTCTCACCTCTTTCTCCTATACTGTAGCATGTCAGCTGAGTTACATATGGAATGGGGTGAAAGATGGGACTGACAACCCCATGGCATGCACCAACATCAGTTGGTGTGCAGAGGGTGGGGTTGGCTGGTGTGGGGCGGGGTAACCTAACATCACATTTCCATACTTCTGTTGCTGTGCTATGATCACTAACTGATGCATTAACAACATTTTTTGCAATGAATATGTATATATATATATATATATATATACACATATTATGGCAGCATGGTAGTGCTACCATAGTTAGGGTTGAGGAGCCCTTTCAAGGTTAAAGGGTCAAATGTTACACCTTAATAACTTTGTGACTGTTAAATGAATATGTCTGAAATTTGGAACACACAATCAAGAACCATGTATCTTGGGATCTGCCAAGTTTTGTAGCAGTTGGATATACAGCTGCAGAGTTATTAAGTGTGATCTGTGTGCTCATTTAAGCTATATGGTGAATTCTTTGCTCATGCCTATAGGTCGCACGGTTTGTGTGAGCAGTCCACAAACTTCAGGGAACATGCAGCGAGGGGTGCCGATGTGCCTTTTGAAGATTTCATCAAAAATATTGAATGGTTCAAAAGTTATTCAAAAAACAAGTTCCCATTATAAGTCAATGGGAAAAGTTAAAAAAAAGTTTGACACTTTCGCAAATGAACTTTTTACTGTCGCAAATGGCCCTAGTACTTTCGCAAATCCACCATTTTGTTTTCAGTTGGTGAACAGAAAAATGCTTGGCATTTAAAATTGGGATCATCTAGGGACACAATTAATTTTGTGTTCACCTAGTCAGAGCCTGAGGATGCTAGCCATGTCTTTATTTTGGGGTTAAACACCCCAGAAATACATTTTCAAAGTTCTGGAAAGAGTACTTTCGCAAAGTACTTTTGTGCTCAAGACACTTTCGCACATCTGTGTGAAAGCTTTCTCAAATCACGAAAGTATTTTGCAACACTATGGCCAAAATGACAGGAGTTCTTTGCCACCTTGCTGCAAAAGAACAGTTAGGTATTTTGGCCTGAAATTTGGCAGGAATGCAGCCAACATCTCACAGATATTCCTTTTGGTAATTTGGTGAAAAAATATTGCATGGCTGCAAAGTTACTGTACTCAGAAGTTGGCATTTTTTTCCCATAGACTAACATGGTGGTGTACGCCGTGCCTTTTGGGGCTCGTATCTCTAAAACGATGCGAGATACAGATTTTTTGTTGTGAAAGGCTATGAAATTACAAAATCCTAGCAAGAAAAATCATGATTTTTGTGAAATTAAAATGTTTTTTCTAGGTCATGTAGTTGCTGAGATATTAGCAATTAAGTACTTCCAATGCTCGTTTTCAGCTTTGATGCCCATTACAATGCATACATTCTTTGTACACACTGTGTTTCTCTATGCACCTATTAGGCAAAACAGGGTTTGCGCTTCCGTTACTATTGCAGTTACTGTTTCAACTTGTGTTTCTCTTCCCGTTTACATTTACCTTCCCGTGTACGCTAACATGTGTATTACCCTTTGCGTTGTCATTTCGCTTGTGTTTTCATTACTGTTACCATTTGCTTTTACACTACTGTTTCTGTTTGCAATTTTGTTTGCTTCACCATGCACATTGCCATTTCTGTTTATGGCAGCCCTTCCATTTGCATTTCCATTTCTCTTTTGTTTTGCGTCTTCCTTGCTGTTATTCTTACCATTTGCATTTGCAATTCCTTTACTGTGCCCGTGCACATCACGGTTTGTGTTTCCATATGTGCTTGCATTTCCTTTTGTGTTTCTGTTTGCTATGGTGTTATTGTTGCTGTTACCATTGCCATTTGCATTTACAATTGCGGTACTGTGCTTGTGCGCATTTTGGTTTGCTTTTCCATATGTGCTTCTGTTCCCATTTCCGTTTCTGTTTCCTTTGGCATTATTCTTCCTGTTATCTTTACCATTGGCATTTACAATTCTGGTACCATGCCTGTGCACATTACGGTTTGCGTTTACGTGTGCACTTGCATTCGCATTTCCGTTTCTGTTCCCCTTCGCATTCTTTTTGCTGTGACACTTAACATTTCCATTTTAAATAAAGCTGCCATCACTGTTTGCATTACCAGTTGGGTTTTCATATGCACTTCAATGTCCGTTTGCGTCACTGTTCGCTTTGGCGTCACTTTGTGCTTGTGTTTCTATTAATGTTTCCTTTTCCATTTATGTTTGCATTACCATGTGCACCACTGTTGGTGCTTCTGTTTGCATTGCTGTTCCTGTTACTATGTCACAGGACATCATGTGGCAGGACCGTGGGCCCCAAAGGTCCCCGTGCTCCCACCGTCGCATTACATTCACTCTTTCTCATCATCATTCTAAAATAGAAGGGGAAATTGGAGGCAAAAAGCTCTGTTTAATGCATCAGTTAGGGTTGTTCCACAGCAACAAAAGTGAGGAAATTCGCTGTTAGGGTTGAAAACCCTAACTCCGAATTCACCCCCCCAGCACCACACACACACAGACACACACACACACACACACATTCAAGTATGGGGGAGGACCAAGTCAACACAACCAATGACAGACATCCAGCAGCAGGTGACAGAAATAACAAACAATTGCCTAAATGTACTATGAGACATCCCACCCACCTGACCAGGTACTGCATGCTCAGTGGAGATCAACAGCAAAACTGAGGCCATGTACACCAACGTACACATCCCTGATTGCAGCTGCACACAACGTACCACACTTAGTAGTTGCATGGCCTTACCTACCGATGCCCCACACCACACCACAACTGGTACTGTGCCATTAGTCAATATAAATGCTGAAGGTGCATGATGACAGTTGTAGAACGGTTTTAACACTAGTGAGTATACATTAATTAAGAGAAGTACATAAATTAACTACAAGACACTAGCATGCTCAAGATAAAAGTAGTGTTACATTTAGTAGGTGATTTACATAGTAGTACATTTACTGCAATGGTTTACTCAAGATAGAGAGGCTGATGTAAACGTATGGAAAAGCATTGCCTGTTCAACACTGTGAAATTCGTACTGCCAGTATCAAATGCATTCTTACTGATGAAGGTGTACTGCTGATGTACATACATAGACCTTCAGTGTGTTTCAATACTAAAGATGCAGTAAGTATGCTTTGTAAGAAACAGTGTAATTGCATGGATCAGGCCAAGCAACTTCTAAATATCATAGCACTACTGAGCCAACAATGACGTACCTGTATCGGAGATGTATATAGGATAGATTTTCCTGTAGGCACTTACTGAGTATGTTGTACCTGATAAAGACAATCTCATTGCACCTGTGATGACTAACTTATTCAAATAGTAATACATTTACTATTGTTGCAATGAGTGATCTATGCCACTTATGGACACAGTGTAATTTTTGTTAACAGTTGTATCAGACTCAGGCTGTATGCCTAGTGTTTGGGTTTGCCACACTTCTGTCACTGATGCTATCAAAGTGATAACTATGTTAATTGTGGTACAACAGGAATCAAGTAGGTATGGTGTCGATATAAACAGAATGTCTTTTAGTATTGATTTAACTCACAGTGGGGTAAGTGTACTAGGACAGCAGGGATTATTCTCTATCACTGACTCTGTCAGTTATAATCACACTAAGGTTTCAATGACTGTAATGATCAGTTACACTGTTCATCTTCATGAGTTCATATTCACAGCCATTCTCCAGTAACTAGACAGTGTATGGTGTAACTGGGCGGGACACTGTGTTGTAAAGCTGCTGCAGTGCCTAGCAGAGGGAAAGTATCTACTCATAAAGACAATTAAGCAATAAGGCATGACCAACAGTTATGTTAAATGGTCTGTTAATCACCCTGTAGGGGTTTAATGTTGAATGAGGCATAGCCGAGTGTCACATGTCGCTAGACAGTGATAAACTGACCATTAAAATAATACCTGGGAGTGGCTTATTGCATCATAATAAAACTGTTTTTAAGCAACATTAAACCATGTTCATCATATGGTTAGGCCTCTACATGTATGTTAATAAAAACTAAACATAAGGCTGTTACAATGTTTACAGTCAATTAGAAAGCTGCATTTCTCAAACCCTTGTTGTAATCAGAGATATTATACCTGTACAACTCCTTGGTTTTGCTGAACTCTATTGCTTCAGGTGGCCCACCCACATGTGGTGTGGGTCTGTGTGGGGCATCGGTAGGTAAGGTCATGCAACTACTAAGTGTGGTACGGTGTGCAGCTGCAATCAGGAATGTGTACGCTTGTGTACATGGCCTCAGTTTTGCTGTTGATCTCCACTGAGCATGCAGTACCTGGTCAGTTGGGTGGGGATGTCTCATAGTACATTTAGACAATTGTTTGTTATTTCTGTCACCTGCTGCTGGATGTCTGTCATTGGTTGTGTTGACTTGGTCCTCCCCCATACTTGAATGTGTGTATGTATGTGTGTGTGTCTGTGTGTGTGTAGTGCTGGGGGGGTGAATTCGGAGTTAGGGTTTTCAACCCTAACAGCGAATTTCCTCACTTTTGTCACTGTGGAACGAACCCTAACTAATGCATTAAACAGAGTTTTTTGCCTCTAATATATATATATATATATATATATTATGGTAGCACGGTAGTGCTACCATAGTTAGGGTTGAGGAGCCATTTCTATGTTAAACCACAAAACTTTGCACCTTAATAACTTTGCAACCGTTTGACAGATTTAGCTGAAAGTTGGAATACTTGATCAAGAACCATAGGCCTTGGGAACTGCCAAGGTTTGTAGTGGTTGGATATACGGCTGTGGAGTTATTAAGTGTGTTCTGTGCGCACGTTTACGCTTTTTCTGGAATTCTATGGTCGCGCCTACAGGTAGTACGGTTTATGGACTCAGCCCAAAATCTTCAGGGAACGTAGGCCAGGGTCCTAATGTGCCTTTAGAAGATTTTGTGAAAAATATTAAACGGTTCAAAAGTTATTCGAAAACAGTTTCCATTATAAGTCAATGGGAAAAGTTAACAAAAGTTCAACACTTTCGCAAGAATGCATTTTTACTTTCGCAATGGGCCTGTTACTTTCAAGAATCGGCCATTTTGTTTTCAGTTGGTGATCAGAAAATGGTTGGCATTTAAATTTGGGACCCTCTAGCAACCTAATTCTTTTTGTATTCACCTAGTCGGACCCGAGGATGCTTGCCATGTCTTTATTTTGTGGCAAAACACCCCAGAAATATGTTTTTCAAATTTCTGAAAGTATTGCAAATTACTTTCGTGTTTCACTTGTAGTAGTCGAACTTTTTTATGGTGTTTAAAATTCGACAGTAGTTTTCCATCTGTGGATAGTGACAGTGATTTTTTGGCACTGCGCTGCAAAAGAACCGTTGGAGTTTTGGGCTGAAATTTGAGGAAAGGAGCGATATCTCACAGATGTGTCTTTCAGTGTTGTATTGAAAAAATATTACATGGTGGCAAAGTTACAGTACTCCAAAGTTGACGGTTTTTCCCATAGGATAACATTACGGCGCCCAACGCATTACAGAAATCCTTTGGCACCCTGCTGCAAAATAACGGTTTGGTCTTTTTTCCTGAAATTTGAAGGGAAGACAGCCAACAGCCCACAGATGTGCCTTTCAGTAGTTTGGGGAAAAAATATCACATGACGGCAAAATTACGGCACTCCAAATTTGACGGTTTTTCCCATAGGATAACATTACGGCGCCCGATGCATTACAGAAATCCTTTGGATCCCTCCTGCAAAATAAAGGTTTGGTCTTTTTTCCTGAAATTTGGAGGGAAGACAGCCAACAGCCCACAGATGTGCCTTTCAGTGGTTTGGTGAAAAACATTACAGGGAGGAAAAGTTATGGCACTCCAAACTTTTCTTTTTTCCCATAGGATAACATTACGGCGTTCGCCACGCCTTTCAGGGCCCGTATCTCGGAAACGGTGTGAGATACGGACTTTTCATCAGAAAATTCCTTAGCCCCCATAGCCAGGACAGTTGTAAATAATATGACTTTTAAATTTTTTTTCTACGTCGTACGGTTCCTGAAATATAACGTATTTAGTATTCCAAGATCTCATTTTCTGAGCCGATACTCATAATTATGCATATATTATTTGTACTCACTGTCTTTCTCTATGCAGGTTTTGGTGAAAACCAGCCTGTGCTCTTACATTACTTTTACTGTTGCCCTTTCTGCTTATGGATCCGTACCAGTTTCACTCCTACTGTTGACGCTCATGCGCCACCATGAGTATCTTTATGCTTTTATTTGCACTTGCATTTCTATAATTTTGCCATTTCTGTCTACAGTACTGTTTATCTTTCTGTTTCACTTTACGTCACCATGCCCATTGACATTTCTGTTTGCAGGCACCATGTTACTATGTGACAACACATCACGCGGCAGACCATTCCCGTCTATGCCACCATATGCGTTACCCTTTCTGTTCTCATTCGCACTTGTGTTACCATATGCGCCACTGTTAGCATTTCTGTTTGCGTTGCTGTCCCTGTTAGTATGCCACAAGACATCATGTGGCTGGAGCACGGGGCCCTATCATTCTCAAAGAGAAAGGAAATGAGAGTCAAAAAACTCCATTTAATGCATTAGTTAGGGTTGTTCCACAGTGACAAAAGTGAGAAATTCACTGTTAAGGGTTGAAACCCCTGATCCTCCTCACCCCCCCCAACCAGCATTGGGGTGTGCATTGGGACTATGGGTCCTAACTCTCACCCCATTCTCCTATACTTCTGCTGCTTTATACCATGTCATGGGGTGAGAGTTAGGGCTGATGATCTCAATGCGCACCCCAATGCCGGTTGGGGGGTGGGGCGGGGGTCCATGGGGTTTCAACCCTAACAGCGAATTTCCTCACTTTTGTCGCTGTGGAACAACCCTAACTAATGCATTAAATGGATTTTTGCTCTATGTATATATATATATATATATATATATATATATATATATATATATATACACACACACACATATATATATATATATTTATAAAATGGTGTGTAAAATCATAAAATCCTAGTGATACATTGGCCAAAACACGCTCACATGACCTGCATTATTTCCTCAACGACCGCACACCTTCCACTACGACCGCGACGCTTGAACTACTTTCCAGTCCTCAAACCTTTCACCAGCAGCAAGACCACTCCACACCTGGTGCAGCTAGACACCCACACTAACACACATGTGCAACTGACACCCGCACCCATAAGTAAATATACCAGTAGTAGCCCCACACTGTAGAAACAGATCTCTTCATCCTACCATTAATGTTTACTGAAAATTTAATTTAAAATCAAATCTTGCCATGTTCACAGTGTCACAGTGTACAACCACTTTTATTACTGTAACCACTGTGACCAGTCTGATTAACAGAAACCTAACTGTACATATAAAACTATAACATACATTCTTTGTAGTTTCTTCTTTTAAAAGATGCCTTCCACCGACAATACTGCGATCCTGCAGACAGTATTTACTTCTTTCAGAAGGTGACTAGCGATCTTAGTGGTTTATGGTTTAGGTGAGACGCTGTTTCGTTTGGTGCCGAAGAGGACGTTTTGTTGCTTCTCTTTGCTTGTATTAGTAGCCCGATATGCACGCGGAACGGGCGACGAGTAGAGTGAGCGAGTAGATATTTAGAACGAGACGGAAGCCAGAGCCGCAGTGTTGCCATAGCAACACCTGCCTGGCTTCCGCCTCACGCTTCTAAAATTCACCGACTCACCATCTATCCCTCATGCTCCGCATACAATATGGAACTACTATTAAGGAAAACCGAGAGAAACTAATAAAAGGCAGTCACTTTTCTGATTTTTAAACACAGCACGCCTTACTTTCACCACGCACAGCTTCTCACTTTCTAAATGAGCACCGCTCGTCACGCTACATTTGGGCAATTAAAGTGACAGTCCTTTACAGACATACTTTTTCACACCAAAAGGACTACTAAAAGTTAAATTCATTTACAAATACAGTTTTTCACACCAAAAGTGTCACCTCTGCCAACATATCATTTAATTACCAACTATACAGAAGGACTACCCCCAAAAAATCTATAGCCATTTTATAAGATAGATATACCACTTGAGGTGTGCGGTCGCCGCTTCGATATAATGCGCCTTGTGTGGTTGATGCACCGCCCGCGGCCCTCGCGGCACAATGCACACCAGTGCAATATATCAGAGCGCCGATCAAGACACTCAGAGTGGTATATCTATTACATATATATATATATATATATATATATATATATATATATGTATATGTGATCAGATAGAGGCAAAAAACCCATTTATGCATCAGTTAGGGTGTTCCATTATGACAAGGTGCGAGGAATTTGTGTTAGTTGAAAACCCCCTGATTTCATTAGCTCACCCTCACTGAATATGGCTCATGGAACAGTTGGCCAACTCACACCCCATCATATGTGTAAAGAATCTGAGGTGTAGGAAGATGGGGTGAGAGTTAGGACCAATGACCCCACGGTGCACCATGATGCAGGTTGGGGCGGTGGGCTGTGGGGGATCCAAGGGGGGTTTTCAACCCTAACACCGAATTTCCTCATTTTTGTCACTGTAGAAAAACCCTAACTGATGGATTAAACAGAGTTTTTTGCCTCTAATTTCCCTTCTTTTTTAGAATGATGATGAGAAATAGTGAATGTAATGCTGCGGCAGGATTTCTTTAGACATAGTAACAGGAACAGCAATGCAAACAGAAGCACCAACAGTGGTGCACATGGTAATGCAAACATAAATGGTAAATGAAACATTAATAGAAATACAAGCGCAAAGTGACACCGAAGTGAACAATGATGCAAACGGACATTGAAGCATGTATGAAAATGCAACTGGTAATGCCAACAGTTAAGGCAGTGGTATTTAAAATGGAAATGTTAAGTGTCACAGCAAAAAGAACGCGAAGGGGAACAGAAATGTAAATGCGAACAAGAGTGCCCAGGCAAATGCAAATGCACACAGGCATGGTACTGGAATTGTAAATGCAAATGGTAAAGATAACAGGAAGAATAATGCCAAAGGAAACAGAAACGGAAATGGGAACTGAAGCGTGTACGGAAATGCAAACCGAAGTGCGTATGGGCACAGTACTGCAATTGTAAATGCAAATGGTAACAGTAACAGCAACAATAACACCAAAGCAAACAGAAACGCAAAAGGAAATGCAAGCGCATATGGAAATGCAAACCGTAATGTGCACAGGCAGAGTAAAGGAATTGCAAATGCAAATGGTAAGAGTAACAGCAAGGAAGACGAAACGAATACTACCAGGGAGATGTTTCAGCGGGTGTTATTTTACATTCTGCCCGCGGATCGGGCATTACGGGTCCACTGACCACCAGGGAGATGTTTGGGGTTCTTTACATTCTGCCCATGATCGGGCATTAGGGAGATGTTTGGGCGGGGGGTTCATTTTACATTCTGCCCGCGATCGGGCATTACGGTCCACTGGACCACCAGGGAGATGTACGGGAGGAGGTGGGGAGCCACATTGCTGCCCGCGATCGGGCTGCAGGGTGCCTCGGTCCCGATGGCTGCTGCCTGGCAGGAGCTGCCAGGCGCAAGTCCTCGATCGCGCGACCTACATGCTAATGGCATGCAATGGGGCTATAATCAGATGCAAATGGCCCCCTCTGCCTTGCATGAATTATGGCCCCATTTGCATGTCACCTTTGAATATCGTGATTTTGCGCATGGCGCATGGTACTTACGCCCAAGTTGAATGCTCCACTCTGACAACTTGCGGTGTGGCAAAAGTTTCACTGTGCCATGCACAGTGGCTGTGGCTGGGGGGTGATATTCAAAGGAGTTGCTCAATAGCGCAACTCCTTTGAATGTCGCCTGTGCCACACCCCTGCGTAACTATTTTGCACAGCGCAAGGGCTTGTGCCTCAGAATGGCGCAGTTTGAATATCCAGCCCAGTGTGTACAAAAAAATTGATGCATTGTAATGGGCATTGAAGCTGAAAACAAGTATTGGAAGTACTTAATTGCTAATATCTCAGCAACCATAAGACATAGAAAAAAAATTTTAATTTCACAAAAATCATGATTTTCCTGGTTTCCATGATTTTCAACTCGCAACAAAAAATCTGTATCTCGCATCATTTTAGAGATATGAGCTCCGAAAGACACGGTGTATGCCACCATGTCAGTCTATGGGCACAAATGCCAACTTTGGAGTACCGTAACTTTGCAGCCATGCAATATTTTTTCACCAGCCACAAAAGGCACATCTGTGAGATGTTGGCTGCTTTCCCTCCAAATTTCAGGCCAAAAGACCTAACCATTCTTTTGCAGTAAGGTGGCAAAGAACACCAGTCATGTTGGCCATAGTGTTGCAAAGTACTTTCATGATTTGCAAAAGATGTCACACAGATTTGCCTAAGTGTCGTGAGCACGAAGGTACTTTGAGAAAGTACTTTTTCCAGAACTTTGAAAAACATATTTCTGGGGTGTTTAACCCCAAAATAAAGACATGGCCAGCATCCTCAGGCTCTGACTAGGTGAACACATAAAGAATTGTGTCCCTAGATGGTCCCAATTTTAAATGTCAAGCATTTTTCTGATCACCAACTGAAAACAAAATGGCGGATTTGCGAAAGTACTAGGGCCATTTGCGAAAGTAAAAAGTGCATTTGCAAAAGTGTCAAACTTTTTGTTAACTTTTCCCATTGACTTATAATGAGAACTTGTTTTTTGAATAACTTTTGAACTGTTCAATATTTTTTTATGAAATCTTCAAAAGGCACATTGGGCACCCCAGCCGCATGTTTCCTTAAGATTTTGGACTGCTCACTTAAACCATGCGACCTGTAGGCACGATCAAAGAATTCACCATATAGAATAAACATGTACGCAGATCATGCTTAACTCTGCAGCTGTATATCTAACTAGTACAAAACTTGGCAGATCCCAAGGTGCATGATTCTTGATCAAGCATTCCAAATTTCAGGCAAATCCATTGAACGGTCACAAAGTTATTAAGGTATAAAATTTGACCCTTTAACCTTAAAAGGGCTCCTCAACCCTAACTATGGTAGCACTATCGTGCTACCATAATGCGTATATATATATATATATATATACAGTATATACATATATATGCACACACACACACACACACACATATATACATATTTATGCAACAGGTGTCAGGATAAAAGCAGGAACAAATAACCATGATGTAATCACTATGAGAATAACTCCAGGTTATCCACATACTGATTACATAATCATTCATTTATTCTCATTGTGATTACATCATTTCTAGCTACACCAAACTACTTCCACACCACACACCATACCAATGCTCCCCAAATTACACACCTGTACAGCACACCTACCCCACATAAACCATTAATTAAACCCACAAAAACCTAGTGCATACTAAACCCCCAGCTCGAGCTGCTGCACAGACCACTCTACACGACAATGTGAACACATGTTACAGCCAGAATAAACTACAAAGCCATACCTCCTCAAACTCTTTAAAACATGGCAAACAATAACTACAGAATGACAAACTTCGAACTAGAAATGGAACAAATAATGACACAACTCAAATACGATCCTGACCCACTGGAAGACCCATCTGGAATAAACACCATTCAGCCAGCAACATCCACACCATTTCTACCAGTAAACGAAGACAAAAACCCTCAGCCTGGCACAACGCTTCCACATCAGCCACTGGCATCTACACAAATGTTATTGACCAGGAAGATATAGACCTCTATATTGAAAAAGTCTGGAATATCAACACAGCAAAGAAAACCCAAATAGATACTAAAATGTTTACCAAATACCTCTGCAAAACCTTTGGAGAACAACACCATCTTCAGGACATTCCTCCTGCTCAACTAAACAGCTACTTCTGCCGCTATTTCATCAACTGCTCTAAAAAGGATGGCACAGACTATGAACCTCTCATTTTAAGAGCAACATTTCAAAGTGTTGAACGCTACCTAAAACACAAAGAATACAGTGACTCCCTCTCCACATCACCAGCTTTTGAAAAGGCACATCAAGTACTGCTCTCCAAACAAAAAAAACGTAAAAAGCCAGGGCAAGGGTTTCAAACCAAAGGCAGCAGATGAACTCACAGACTCCATCATTGACAAACTCTATGAACAACAACTACTGGGACCCTACACCCCAAATCACTCCTCAACACTATGTGTGTCACAATAAGTATGTATTTTGGTGTAAGAAGCAACACCGAGATGCACAAACTCAAATGGGGAGACATAATACTAAGAACTGATGAAAACTGCCAAACATACATACAGCTAGACCAGGAAAGGCAGACCAAAATCTGCACTGGAGCAAATCCTGAAGACTGTCAAAAAGTTAAACCAAAAGCCTACCAGCTCACCAGCAACACCCACAAATGCCCAGTACAAATCTACCTCATTTACAAAAGCAAAAGACCACAAAAGTGCCTTTCAGATGACTCCCCATTCTTTCTATCAACAAACTTCCATGCTAAAGAAGGCCCACCCAATGCCTGGTACAAAAACCAGCTAGTAGGAAAACTCACACTGGCATCAATAGTTAAAACAATGATAGCAAAATCCTCTATTCATACAGACAAATAGCTAATCAACCATTCTGTGCAAAAGAACCTTATTCAAAAATTGACAGACAGTGCAATCCCTCCGACAGACATAGTACAGATTTCTGGACATAAGCAGCTCCAAAGTTTAAATGACTACTCCAAAATAAATGAAGAAAAGCAGAAAACAATCTCTAGCATACTAAGCCAAGCAACCAACGAGTGACTATTCCTATTCCACAGGCACCACTAGCAACAATCCTTGAAAACTACTCTGACATCCTGAGAACTTGCTTTTACAAGCCCTCCATACAAGCCAAGACAATCAATTTCACCATCATTCCAACACTTGCACTTTTTCCTTTATTTCCCACAGGCGATAACTATGATTCCTACACCAAAAATATACCTCGAGTACTGGACTCCGACAGTGACACAGATTAGAAATAAAAAGCATCACATCATTACTAAAGGCCCTACTGGGTGAAGATTGATTCCATCCTAAAGTACTGCAAGCAACAAAACACCAAACATGGACCATGGACATCACAAAAAAGTGAAGACTGTTTCTTAAAGACTCTATTTCACTGTTAAAAAACTATCTCCAAATCACAAAAAGTAGCAAAGTAACAGAGACTATACACCTCATAAGGTGAAGATTAATTCTACCATATCATTTCTAGAATTCAAAAATCTAAATGCTTCTACAGCTCTGTTTATCTTCTTTCACAAACCATTCTACAGCCCATCTACAATTTTCAAACAATAAAAGCAATCTTTTTTCCCCATACCTCTACCTGATCCTATCCCCATACTCTTTTCAGCAATAAAGCTATTTCTAACAAAAAATAAATATGCATTACTTTTCAAAAGTGAGCAAAAAGTACTACAATATGTAAATATTTACTGTTTCACAAATTATCACCTGTTGCTATGTAAGATTCTACTAGTTAACCTACTTATACACTGCTTAACAAACCCTGTCTTTTCTCCTCAACTGCAAATAAAAATTTGACATTTCTGTACCTTTTTTCTCCTTGACTCCATGGGCCCCCCCCCAAAATAAAAGCACATTTAAAAGATCAGTGCGACTCTTCCTGTCATATCCAAATAAAACAGTGCCACCCAAAAAAGTAAATAAAATAAATCCAAATACACAGGGCTCTCCTCGCCATAATAAACTTCAGCAGCCAGCAACTCCACCAATGGACTCTTCATGTCCTACTCCACACTGGAAAAAAAAAACACATCCCCTAAATAAAAAAAATATCCTCACAATGCCGACGACTCCTCTGAACCCAATGACATAAATGCCAAACATCGACCCCCAAATCCAGCATGAATCACCATCCTGGCTCCAACATCCTCTAAAGAAGAAGAAGGCTGCACAAATCCTCGATGCTCCAACTCCAAAGTGCCAATGCCTAGGCCACCCGGTGGCACTGAGGGTTGAGGCACTGGAAGCCACACCTTGCTCCACGCTGGTGACCAAGGTTTGGGAATGGACTCGGGTCACTGGGGGTTGGTAGGGGTGGAGAGGGATTAAGCGTCTGTGGGACTGCTCTCCCTCTCCAGGGAGGGGGGATACCAGTTGTCCGCTCTCTTGCGACCTCTGGTGGAAGCAGGGAGCAGTGAACTGGCACTGCACTGTGAGGGGTGACCTTGAGGCATGACTCAGAGGGAGCACATGCGGATGCATGTGCGCTCTCCTCCTTGGCATCCTTGCATGCCCCAGTCACACTGGCCAAGGGAGAAACAGGGAAAACATAGCACTTCGGTCGTGGTGGCTTGATGTCCATCTTGGGGACACCCAGCCTCGGGAGGCACCGCTGCTGGTACTGGATCCTGGTTCGGTGGGGAGTGAGGGGTCTCTCTGCCACCCCACAGCGGGGGCAATTGGGCAGTGGGGGCTTTCTTGGGGGGGGCCGAGGCAGAACCAGATGGTGGCCGGAGAAAGGACGGATGCCAGGATGAGGATGCAGACCAGAGGCACCTGACGAGGTAAAAAGGATTAACTGAAAAAAAAAGTTCCAATGCCTGCTGCTCAATGCCACTCTCCACTGCTCCCCAGGTCCACACACTGGTTCCTCACTGAAACTGCAACTGAACTACACCACAAACCAATGCCATGCCCTTGCTCCAATAAAAACACTCACCCACATAAGACACATCCCCAACCAATCACAATGCCAATACCCTTGTCACTCAAATGCAAATAAAACCATGCCCCTAACCATTTACAACACAAAACACCAAGCAAACCATGCCCCCAACCAATCGTAACACACTGACACCTGTCACTCAAACTCAATATACACCAAGCCCACCATCTTAACTCAACCAATCGGAACACACACGCCACATCAACCCACCAATCCCGATCCACCAACATCCATTCACAAAATAAACCCAAATTAATTCCCCATTCAAAACACCTGGCAAGTGCAGCATAAGAACACGCCACCACACACTGCAACAAATAAGTCCCCACCAAAACTCAACAAAAAACACCTCACAGCGCCCCCCTCAAAAAAGTCTGTTGCATAAATTTAATATGCGGGGGGGTGCTTGTGGAATAAAGCAGTTATCTGTACAGTAGCCTGTGCTCTCTCGTAAACCTCACTCATGGCTTCACCACTCGTGAGCTTACTCGAGGTCACAGGCTACTGTACAGATAACTGCTTTATCCCACCAGCGCCCCCCACATATCCCTTATACATGCAATAGGTGTGGGTGGATAAACCATTAAATATATTCATTTATTCTAGCTGATGTTGAACAAATGGTGATTCTAAGATTTATTCAACACCATAACATCAGTCAACCTTCGTTTTGTTCAATACCCTGCCATCAATCATCCCCTGCCCCACCGACACTATTTCCACACTTTCACTTTTCATTTAACAGTGATTTGTTGCAAAACATTTCACTGATCCCCTTCATGTTCTTCATAGAAAAAACACTTATTCTCCTAAAGCACTCCAATCTTTTATAACAACAAGTCCATTCCATGATTTAATAAAAAAAGAAAAGAAAATACCACTGCTGAATGTCTAGAGTGACCGAGGAAATGACCATACATTCTTCTCAGGATACCAGCAAAGTCACTTTTCAAACAGATGTCCATTCTAATCCATAAATCACTATCCCTGTTCCACAGCACTCTGTACCCTATTTGCAACATTTGTTAATCCTGCCCATTTTTTTATACATAAAAAATCTTACTCTTTTTCAAAGGACCTCCCAGAAGGCAGCCACATAATTCTTTTCCCTCTGGCTTCACCACTGACTATGGCAAACTGCTTTCCAGTGTGCTCTTTTTTTTTTTTGCTGAACTGTATACTCAGTCCCTCTACATATAGTCACACTGCTCGTTCACTCTCTCCACACACACACACACACACACACACACACGCAGACTGGCAGGCTCAACCAGATAAATAATGAGACATGCTGTGCTCAAACTCTGAAGGATCAACTAGATAAAAAATTAAAATTGAACCAAAAAATAAAATAAAAAAAAAACAGAGTCGCAAATACAATGACCAGAGCCACAGCCGTAACTGGCAAAACCCAGTTCCATGTCAATTGGAAAAAATTTCTTGAGCGATGGCAATTTGACTGAAAGCATTGCAGTGACCATCATTTGGGTGACTGTACACTGCAGCAAGGCAATATACAGCAACAAATTATACTACACACAATATAAAGCAGGAGGAAGAATAAGGTATGAAAACTGTAGACAAGATGGTGGGGGGTGGTATACTCATCGGGATGGGTAGTGTGCACCTTAGCATATACTATGCTCTGTACCTGAGTGTCCCAAGCTGCAAGTTCTGTCAGTGTGGTGAGGGCAGGAGGACTAATCCTCATGACTTTAGTTCAGCAGGAGCAGCAAAGTCTGAAAGATATGGTGCACATCTGTGTTTCTGCAGAGGGGCTTTGCCCCGCCCTCCGCACCCCTATTTTGAAGATTCTAACACCACGCAGCACTTTGCCATTGGGGATCGTTGCATCAGTGTGGTCACCCAAATTGAGTGCTTGCTGTGGTGTGGTGGTCATCCATATTGCAGTCACCCAAATGTAGTCACCCAGTTGACCTCGCTCAAATTGATTTGCTCAGTTGATGTGCTACTGCAGGTCCCTACTATCTCCCTAAGCGAACAATGGAGCTGCCATGTTTTTTTTTCTTGTGACAGCCCTCCCACATAAAGAAAATGAACCAATCACTACTGACATCGGAACAATGATGTGACGTCTTGACGACTGAGTCCTTAGCAACGGGGAACACTACAGGCAGAACAACACTTTTACTGAACATAAACCATCAAACTGTTAATACTTTTGCACAAATAATAAAATATTTACCCTTAATTTTTATAACCCAGAAGGTCCCTGCCTATTGCATAATTGAAATACACAACAGGGACCTTGTGGAATAACTGATTTATTTTCACTTGTGCTGTTTGACCTTGGGCACATCACTTGTGGCTTATGCCACTCATGAGGTTACTCAAGATCAAACAGCACTCGTGAATATAAATCAGTTTTTCCACAGGTCCCTGTTGTGTATCATATACATATATATATATATATATATATATATATATTCACACACACACACATATATATATATATATTTAACAAACGTTGTGACACTGGAGATGAACTTGACATATTTTAATAGTAAGCTGATTACACGGGTGTGTACATCCTTTTCCTTCCATATCATATTCTACCAATATTACAGTTTCCACATTTATTTCTTAGTGGTCTAATCTTATCTTGTATTTTAACAATATCTTTTGCAATTTCTATGAGATCTCTGTCATCCTTATGTATGGGTGAATCCATCAATTCATAGTACTCTTTTTAAATGCTGCCTTCCATTTTGTGCTTTAAAATATTATCTGGTAGACCACATGCAGGCTGTTTAGTCTCAGATCACGTAGGGACCAGCCCTTCTCTAAATATTGATCCAGTGTAATTTTATTATATTATTTAATCATTTCTAAAGCTTTAATTCGTTTTAAGCTGTAAAAGTAAAGTTTTGAGCTAACCAGAGTCTGAAGCCGTGGTCGTACTGTTGCTACAAAGTGTTAGTTTCATGCAAGCTCTGCACTTCACAGTAGTTTCCTTCTAGTTAAAACAGTTAAATTCTCCAGTTGCAGGCTATTGAAATTTGCTTGTTGAATCTGCCCTTACTTTATGTGAATAAGCTATAAAACAGACTGTTGATGCAGAAACAGCATTCTGATTGGGCCTACTGTTTCAGAGCTTTAAACTCACAGAGTTCGTGACTGGAAATCTGCAAGTACTCTTCCACTAGGTGTTCGCTGATCTGAGCATTCTGGCAGCTGCTGCAAAAGCACTAAATTAATCAGGATACCAACAGAATGGCAGTGCTCCTCTGGAAACACAGCAGGGGTGCAGATAAGGGCAGTTAATCCGGTAACTTGGACACAAAAAAACAAATGCCCTGCACACTGGCACATCTCAATAAATACAGGAACTGTAACTGTATTTACCAAAGATTTGTTTTGAGTGCTTCAACTGAGAAGGACACACTTGACCCTAGCACTTTGACCTCTACAGGTCTTCTTAAGGGGGTGTACCCATACCTGTTCCAGCCAAGTATTTAACTCCTGACTTTTAAAGATGCAGTGAACCAATTTCAAATTGAATATTTAACCTCTGACTGTTAAAGACACAGTGGTCCAATTTCACATTTGAGAAACTTTTCCAAACACATGAAGCACATTTTCTTAATCATTTTCGAAATAACTACTATGAAGTGTATCTAAAGACCAGTTTCATCTAAGTATGTAGAAATAGAAAGAAAATGAATGACTATAAAAAATTGGAGGGGGGGCAGAAAGGTAGGTATGGAGAAAGGAGTAGCAAGCATGCACATAGAAGTGCAAAGATTTTCTGGGCTGACAGCCAACCAAATATTTGTTGAAAGAATTGAACAAGTTATATATTTAACCATTTGAATACTTTATGAGTGGTTCCAGGTTGATTGAATACAGCCCTAATTTTATATTTCATAGCAAAGAAGACAAAACTACATTAAATACAGTAACACAGGCACCACACAGGTACCAAGCATAATAGATTAACTGGTATTATCATAGAAGAAGGAACAACTATAGTGGTATCCTTTATTATTTTGGCCTACCCTTCATTGGAATGTGCAACTCTGAGCTTAATGCTTTTAATTTCTTTGCCGCCATCCCAACAAGGGACTATTTTTTAAACATCCAAAAGAAGAAGAAAGTTAAATTCTTGTTTCTAACAAATTTAAAAACTTGTCTCGGACTATTTTTTTCCTTTTCTAAGTGCAATAATACCCTCCAGAGTGGACAGTATGGGCTATACCTGACCTTCCAGGAGTATATGGCTTGGGGCTAGCATAGCCCACAGTAGAGATTAGAGTAACAAGTTGAGAATGAGCTTTGTACATCCAGCAGACCTGGGTTTCATTCCCACAACCTCCACTTTCATACTGTGTGACTCTGAGCAAGTGACTTGACCTTCCCAGTGCTCCCAGATCATCCCTGAAAACAGCCCAGTGTGCCTTATGCACTAAACAAAGACTAAAATAAAATAAAAAAAAAAATCTGCCTGTGGCATCTGGCCTTATTACACATCAGAGCAGTCTGGAATAGCCCATTATGTCCCACTCTGTCTGGTATTATTACTTGCTTGTTCTAGCGTCACCTATTGTGAGTATGAAGTCATCTGCTGTATATCTAGGTTCAGTCCAAGGGTACCCCTTGTGACAGGATGGCCAGTTTTGAAAAGAAAAAGCTGACACAGAGAAGATGCAATACCACCCCCTTTTGGGTTTCTACTTTCACTCTATCCTGTCTCCTTCTGCTTATTCAATCTATCCTAATTTTCTTGTCAGGGTGGCCAACCTGGCAATTCTCTACTTTGCTTTACTATCACTTTTGCTCTGGTATTAAAACAAAAGCTTGCATCTTGTTTAAGAATACAAAGGGAGCTGTGTCCATAAATAAGCCATAATGTGAGTAAAAGGGCTGGGTTATGAAAAAGCCTTCACCTACAAGCCAGTTAGTAATTAAGGAAAGCTGAAGCTGTAGAATTGCTGTAAACAGTGAAATAAATGCTTTAGGCAACTCAAGCAAAGTTCAGGTTGTAGGAAAATGCCATAGAACCTGTAGCGTTAGAGCACTTCTTTTAAAAAGAAGTTGTAATTGTTACAGTAAAGCCTTTTGTGTTCTAGAAGGCTGAGTTCCTCAATAGGGCATCGGCTGAAAGTACAGCAGCCTGCTAAGCTGTTTGCTGAAAGTGCTGCAGCCAGATAAACTGTTTGGAAGAAAATAAATAAAAGGTCTAGAAATGTAAAACAAAGGATTTGGGAAGGAAATAAAGCATGTCTAAAGAATAGAGTACCATAGTATGTGAAACAAAGCATAGATACTCCAGTAGTTTCATATTGTATGTATTTCCCTTTATGAACACAAAAGACAAATAAAAGGGTGTAACTTTTCATGGAGACAGATAGGGAGCGTGCCCCTCATCTCTCTGTCCATGCAAATGTTATAACTGGTTATTTGTTCCAAAACAAGTTGGTTTAACCATATACAATTGTAAAGAAAGGTTGTTACCTAGAGTTCTGTTTCATTTGGAAAGGTCCTTCTATAGGGCAAGCTGCCCCTGAAATGGCAGGTTATATAGATACAGGGGAATGTGATGTCACAAAGGAAGAGGGGTGCTGTGAAAACCACACAACCTTCCCTTTACTATATAAACCCTCCAAAAGGAGGCTTAGTCAGATTAGTTGTGACCAACGTGAGAGAAGGATCTCACAGAGAGGTTGGTCAGTAGGGTTCTGACCAAGGTGAGAGAAGGATCTCGGCAAGGAGGTAATGTGCTGTCTTTCACATTATCTGAGGAAGGAGAGAATACAGGAACTTAATGTGCTGACTTTCACGTTATCTGAGGAAGGACCGAATACAGGAATTTCCTTAAAGTACCTGAAGCAGTATATCCTGATGTCTGAACTGTCTAATTTTGGAACTTATGTGAAGAAATAACATCATTTTTTTTTCTTTCTGTAAATATTGGATTATTCATTTTTGGTTTTGTGTTTTTCTAAAATAAAATGATAAATGCAGAAGTATGCATTTTTTATGCATCATAATCTGGTTGTATGATCTGTTTATTGGGACCCACACGTTTATAACTGGTGTGAGAAGTGGGATCTCAACCTCTGGTGTGCCAGAAGGTACTTCAGAGGGGGGTGTTGCACTGAAAATACCCTGACTGATGCAAAAACCAGAAGAAGAGGATTTGGATGCATTACATTTGACCAGGTCTGTACGATTGAAGACTGATGTCTAGTTGTTACCAGGAATTGAATCTGCAACCAGACCAAGAAGGATGGAAGAAGGAGCCACAGCTGCAGCTGGTGAGCCTAAGAAGGAGGAAGGCCAGATGACCCCAGCACCAGAGGATCCAAGTGAATTACTGAAATGGCTCTGTTTACGTCAGCTGGAGATGAAGCGCCAGAGAAAAGATTACCAGAGACAGAGGGATGAAGACCGGAGGATATAGGTGGAAGAAAGAAGAAGACAAGATAAGAAATGGACAGCAATGTTGAAAGCTATCCAGGACATGACCCAGGGGCAGATGGAAAGGTCAGTGCCTAGAGACATTAAGTTAAATAAATTGACTGAAGTGGATGATATTGAGGCCTATTTGACTACTTTTGAGAGGGTGGTCAAACTTGTAACTGGCCCAGGGATCAATGGGTGATTTGTTTGGTCCCCCACGTCTCTGGCTGAGCCCAATTAGTTTACAGCCATCTAGATTGGACTGATAGTTCTAATTATGACAAAGTGAAAGAGGCAATTCTGCGGAGGTATAATACCAATACAGAAACCTACAGGCAAAGATTCCGGTCCCAGAAAATGTCCAGCACAGATACGCCAAGGGAAGCTTATGCACGTTTAAGGGACTACTGTGGCAAATGGTTACAGCCCACCACCAGAACTATAGATCAAATTATGGAACTCATAATAATTGAACAGTTCATATGGATCTTACCTATGGATGTGTAATTGTGGGTGAATAAACATAAACCCGAAACAGCAGAAAATACTATCAAGCTGGCAGAAGATTATCTGGCTGCATGGAGCACTCGAGCCAGAAATGACACAGGCCATCCAGAACCATCTGCTACACTGGTAAGACCACCGTTTAATACTTCCTCTAAGCAGAGACAGTTACAGTTCTGTCGTGGGGTGGGAAGTGGGAGAGTCCCATATACAGACATAATATGCCATGGTTGTCATGAGAAAAGGGCATATTGTCAGAAACTGCCCCAATAAAAGGTTTGATCCAGCACATCTTGCCCTAGCCAGTTTTGGTTATGTGACCTGTGTGGGTATTGGGGAACAACAAACCTTGGGTTTACTGGAGTCTGGTAGTATACAGACTTTAATCAGAACTGATCTAGCCCCCAAACTACCCTGCAGTGACTGAAATACAACTGTTCGATGTATACATGGGGAGGTACACCATTACCCTACCACACATCTTAAAATAACCATAAATAATGAATGTCATGACATGCTGGTAGGCCTTGTTCCATGACTCCCTGTACCTGTTATTCTTGGACAAGACTTTCCACATTTTGATCTTTTACTGAAACAGCAGAAAACCACTTCAGAGACTGTTAATGTGGTAACCAGGTCTCAGACGAAAACCCAGGAGTTGCAGGACATTTTTCCTTTTGAGGCTGATTATTTTGAAACTGATAGTAACATCAAAAAGTCTAAAAGAACTAGAAGAGAAGAGAAGAAGAACTGGAATAATAAACACCAGGCTATGGGTCCACTTCATATTCCAGAGACTTTAGTAAAAGACATTGGACAAGAACAAAAATGTGATGAGTCACTAACCCCTTTGTATTTACAGGTTAACAAGGTTGGATCCCCAGGTCAATCACGGTTCACTGAAATAAATAATATTTTGTATAGAGTCACTGTTGAACCTGGTACTAATGAGAAGCTTGAACAGCTAGTTGTGCCTAAAAAGTATAGAGAACAAATCATGCATTTGGCTCATGATATCCCCATGGCTGGTCATGAAGGGAGAGATTGGACAGTCAGAAGAATCCTTTCTCATTTTACTTGGCCAGGGATCCATCAGGATGTGGCTGCCTATTGTAGGTCCTGTCCACAGTGCCAGCTAGTTGCCAAGGGAGGGAAAGAAGATATTGTACCCCTGCAACCTATACCCTATGTAACTACCCCATTTGAAAAGGTTGCAATGGATGTAGTGGGTCCCTTGATAAAAAGTACTAAGGGAAATCAGAATATCTTAGTTATTTGTGATTATACCACCAGGTACCCAGAGGCAATACCAATGAGGATGGTTACTGCCCCTCGTATTGCAGAAGAACTAGCAAAGGTCTTTAGCAGGATGGGAATACCTAAAGTTATCCTGACTGACAGTGGGAGTAATTTTACATCCATCATGTTACAGGAATTGTACAAATTATTAGGAGTTTCTGCAGTTAGAACATCACCATACCATCCCCAAACTGATGGGTTTGTAGAGCATTTTAATAAGACCATGAAATGTATGCTGCAGAAGTATGTAGAAGAGGAAGGCCAGGATTGGGACAAGTACCTGCCTTACCTGCTGTTTGTGTATAGAGAGGTACCTCAGGCTACTACAGAGTTATCACTCTTTGCCATGCTATATGGGCATAACCCTAGGGGCCCTCAGATGTAGTAAAGGAGCATTGGGAGCAAGGGACTAACGTAGCCTGTAAAAATATATTGAAGTATATGACTGCCCTGAGAAAAAGATTGGTAAAGTATGTGACTATTGCTCATCAAAATGTTGACCAGAAACAGCTTAAACAAAAAGAACACTACAACCTAGGTTTGAAACATAAAACATTTTCTCCATGTGAAAAAATGTTACTATTGTTACCTTCCACAGAGAATAAATTACTTACATTATTTGGTGGCAAGGGCCATATGTTGTCTTACACCAGGTAGGCACAGTAAACTATGCCATAGAGATGCCAGGAAATAGGCCAGTGAAGAAAATGTATCATGCCAACCTGCTGAGAAAATGGATATAGAAAATCCAGAGTCCCCAACACTGTTTATTCAAACAAAACCTGATACAGCAGAACTAGACATAGCTTATGACAGGATTGATAAAGCTATTAAGGACACGGAGGTACATATCAATCCTGAATTGACCCCTGAACAGAGGTTAGAAATTGATCACCTTCTAAAATATTTTTCAGGCACATTCACAAAGGAACCTGGGCAGGCTAAGGGTATAGTCCATGAAATTAGGGTTACACAAAATAAGCCCATTCATCAGAAGCCATACAGACTACCCAAAAAGATCAGGGCAAAAGTAGTGGTTGAAATAAAATCCATGGAACGGGCTGGAGTGATAGTTCCTTCACGCAGTCCTTGGTTGTACAGAAGAAAGAAGGGGGCATCAGGTTATGCTTAGATTTTAGAAAAATAAACAAAGTGTCTGAGTTTGATGGGTATCCTATGCCACGTATAGATGATCTCCTGGACCAAACTGGGTCTGCAAAATACATTAGTACCCTAGATCTAATGAAAGGGTATTGGCAGATTCCCTTAGCCCCAAAAACTCAGGAATTAACTGCCTTTTGTACCCCACTTGGCCTATACCAGTTCACCACAATGCCGTTTGGCCTGCATGGAGCTCTGGCTACGTTCCAACGGTATATGGATTTTGTGCTAAGACCTCACAAAAGTTACAGTGCTGCTTACTTGTATGATGTTGTTATCTATAGCCCTGACTGGGAGACTCATTTAGTTCATCTCAGTGCAGTAAAACAAAGTATCCAGGATGCAGGAATGACCATAAACCCTTCAAAATGTGCCATAGCTAAAACAGAAACGCGTTATTTGGGATTTATTATTGGGCATGGGAAAATCAAACCTGAAGTAGACAAAGTTGAAGCAGTGGCTAATAGTCCCATACCAACCACAAAGTGCCATGTTAGGTCTTTTATTGGTTTGGCAAGCTACTATAGACGCTTCATCCCAGAGTTTTCTGCCATAGCTACTCCCCTTACAGAGTTAACAAAGAAACAATTTCCAAATAAAGTAAAGTGGACTTCAGCCTATCAGGAGGCATTTCTTAAAATTAAAGCCATCTTGTGCTCAGCCCCAGTATTATGTAGTCCTGATTTTTCTAAGCCATTTGAATTGCAGACCAATGCCTCTGATACAGGCATCAGGGCAGTACTGACTCAACTTAGTCAGGGAGAGGAACATCCCATTTTATACCTTAGTAGAAAATTACATGAAAGAGAGAGAAAGTACTCAACAGTTGAAAAGGAGTGTTTGGCCATCAAATGGGCAGTAGAGGCCCTAAAATATTATCTTTGGGGAAATCAATTTACAGTTGTGACAGATCATAACCCTTTATGTAGGCTGCATTTAAGACAAGAATGCTCACATATTATGATGGCATCTAGCTCTACAGCCATACAAATTTACTGTGCACCATAGAGCTGGTTCTCAGCATCAGAACGTGGATTTCTTATCACACTTTGGCACTGATCCTGCCAGTGATCCTGCTGTAAAATTGAATGATGGCATTATAAAGTGCTTTGACCGTACAACCCCAGGGAAAAAAGAATGACAGTATTGTTTGTTTTTGAATAAATGTTTTTGAAAACTGTTTATCATAAGGGTCCCTGGGGGGAACTTCTGGTGAGGGTGGGCGGAATTTTCAACCCTTCACAGGGTGAGGGGTCTTAGTCAACATAACTAATAGTATGTTGACTTCTTGTGGTGGGAAGAGTGTGACAGGATGGCCAGTTTTGAAACGAAAATGCGGACACAGAGAAGATGCAATACCACCCCCTTTTGGGTTTCTGCTTTCACTCTATCCTGTCTCCTTCTGCTTATTCAATCTATCCTAATTTTCTTGTCAGGGTGACCAACCTGGCAATTCTCTACTTTGCTTTACTATTACTTTTGCTCTGGTATTAAAACAAAAGCTTGCATCTTGTTTAAGAATACAAAAGGGAGTTGTGTCACTTAAATAAAGCCATAATGTGAGTAAAGGGCTGGGTTATGAAAGAAAGCCTTCACCTACAAGCCAGTTAGTAATTAAGGAAAGCTGAGGCTGTAGAATTGCTGTAAACAGCGACATAAATGTTTTAGGCAACTCAAACAAAGTTCAGGTTGCAGGAAAATGCCATAGAACATGTAGTGTTAAAGCACTTCTTTTAAAAAGGGAGTTGCAATTGTTGCAGTAAAGCCTTCTGTGTTCTAGAAGGCTAAGTTCCTCAATAGGGCATCGGCTGAAGGTGCAGCAACCTGCTAGGCTGTTTGCTGAAAGTGCTGCAGCCAGATAAACTGTTTGGAAGAAAATAAATAAAAGGTCTAGAAATGTAAAACAAAAGATTTGGGAAGGAAATAAAACATGTCTAAAGAATATAGTACCATATTATGTGAAACAAAGTATAGATACTTCAGTAGTTTCATATTTTATGTATTTCCCTGTATGAACACAAAAGACAAATAAAAGGGTATAACTTCTCATGGAGATAGATAGGGAGTGCGCCCCTCATCTCTCTGTCCATGCAAAGGTTAAAACCAGTTATTTGTTCCAAAACAAGTTGGTTTAACCATATACAATTATAAAGAAAGGTTGTTACCTAGAGTTCTGTTTCATTTGGAAAGGTCCTTCTATAGGGCAAGCTGCCCCTGAAATGGCAGGTTATATAGATACAGGGGAATGTGAGGTCACAAAGGAGGAGGGGTGCTGTGAAAACCACACCCCCTTCCCTTTACTATATAAACCCTCCAAAAGAAGCTTAGTGAGATTCGTTGTGACCATGGTGAGAGAAGGATCTCACAGAGAGGTTGGTCAGTAGGGTTCTGATCAACGTGAGAGAAGGATCTCAGCAAGGAGGTAATGTGCTGTCTTTCACATTATCTGAGGAAGGAGAGAATACAGGAACTTAATGTGCTAACTTTCACATTATCTAAGGAAGAATTGAATACAGGAATTTCCTTAAAGCACCTGAAGCAGTATATCCTGATGTCTGAACTGTCTAATTTTGGAACTGATGTGAAGAAATAACATCATTTTTTTTCTTTCTGTAAATATTGGATTATTCATTTTTGGTTTTGTGTTTTTCTAAAATAAAATGATAAATGCAGAAGTATGCATTTTTTAAGCATCATAATCTGGTTGTATGATCTGTTTATTGGGACCCACACATTTATACCCCTCACTGCCAGATGACATCTTAAGCTAGTAGGGAGACTGCAGAACCTAGGTTGGGGGGAAGTAGAGTTATACACTCACTATGCCAATAAGTTTGCCTGTTCCTCTTACTGCCACCATCCTGATGTGGCTCTGAATTATCAATCAGCTGGGATCAGGTATTCGGGAGATGAGGCAGGAGAGATATACCCCAACAGTGCTTGTCCTAACTGCACTGATACAGCCACCTGGTCTGCCTCCAGTTCTAGAAATCAGAGCATCTGGAAGAAAGATAACCACCTATATGCTGTTCAGATTAAAAATGACCATGTAAATATTCATCTTGGTGTCAGGAGAGGGGGTCAGAGACCAGCAATTTGAAAGCATAAACATGTGTGGCAGCTAAAATAGCCACATGAAATAGTGTGTTGGCAAATAGAAAGCGGGAGAAGGGGGAGCCTTTTAAGGACCTTCAAGAGACAGGCCTAGGGGAGTTAGTTGCAATGCAGGAGGAATGAGCCATCATGGGCAAAAAAAGTCTGCACTGAGACAAGATAAGCGGAACAACAGAATAGAAGGGTGCAGTGTCGGCAATCAAAGCTAACCTTCAGCCTAAGTCATCAGCTGCAGCAATGTGGGTCACCAACCTATTCAGTCAAGGTTTTCATGCTCCTCTAGCAAATCTATGTTAACCATAACAAATCCAACATTTTCCCTATTAGTTGAGCCATCTTTCCACCCTGAATCCCATGTCAAAAGGCACAGCATTTCTTCCATATCCCCTATTAATTAAGCAGCCCCTCCAAGACTCAGTTTGAGTTCAAAAAAATAGGTATACACAACATTTTTCTTGCCTGCCTTTTGAAATCTTTCTGGACTAATTATAGTCTTAATCACATTAAATGCAGGATAAGAGTCCTGAACTTGTAGTATATAGAAAAAACTATTACTTGAGTAGTCAAGGCTGGATAAACTGCACAGCAGGAGGTGCAGTACCCTGTGTCATGTCAGTAGAAACAGTGCAGTAGCAAAAGTCTTTTTGAGGTGTGCAACTCCCCCAGAGCACCTGGTAAGACCAGTGCTCATGGTTAGGGATGTAAATTGGTCATGGATGAGGTTTTAATGACTCTTTGTTTGTTCATGAAATCATTAGTAAACAGTAGTAAATGTTGTGGCACTGTCATCATTGCTACATTCTGATGACACTAGTGAAAGTCATGGAAGTCCTGAATCAAATATCATGAAATCAATGACATGTATGACTGCCATGTCAAACTTACATCCCTACTCATGGTGGCCCAGTTCAAAGGGCATTACTGCACTCCATACAGTGACTAAGTCTGACTGCAGACCAATCAGAGACAAATTTTTTGTCCAATAGTCTGTTGCACATCAAAAATGAGCCATGACCATGAGAACCCAGAACAGTATTTGTCAGAAATGCAGCATTGTCATCTAGACCCGATGAGAGCCTTCCTAGCAACAGCATCAAGACCACCCAGAAGCAAACAGGTGATCTTGCTGTTCCAGTTTCAGGAGGTGTTGGGATGTGCTGGGATGATTTGGAACAGTTATTGGTAAAGACATGCAAAGCAACTTGAAATGTATTTATTGTTGTTGTTATGACTATGCTGCCTGCTTATGAGGCCAGAGAGCATTAACTATGGTTTCTGCTCTCTGGCCTCAAGCATGGTGGTGTAGTAGGCTTCTTCAGCTGCATCCAATTTTGTTGTCTGCCCCAGGTCATCTTGCCCAACAACCAGACATTTGGGAAATGAGGGGGATTGCTGACAGTTCTGGGTGGCTGCAAGTCAGGTGGGGGTTTTGTTGTATCCAACAGTGCAATATTTCAATGCTGGAGCTTCTCTCCATTAATGGCAGTCAGGTAGAGAAAGTTCCCTACATGCATATTTTCAATCACAGCAAATGCTGCCTCCTGTGTCTGACAGTCAAGATTGAGTAAGTAAGTAAAAATGTATTTGTTTAGTGCCTAATTCATGAGGCTCCGAGCGCTGTACAGACAGGTGAAGGGAAATAACATACAACATTACAAAATGACAGTAATCAGGGCAACAGTAAATAAAATAAAATACTCAAAAAAACAGTACAGCAGTTGGCTAATTCATAAATTATAAATAGTTCTGAAAGGCTTCTCTAAACAGATGTACCTTCTGACCCCACTTAAAAGCTTTCACCAACAGGGCCTCCCTCAAAGATCTTGGAAGCCAGTTCAATAGGGCCAGTCCTGCCACCTCAAATGAACAAACTCCAGATGTTTTCAGCCAGGCCCTAATAACCACTACGATGCCCTTGGTGGAGAAGTGGAGCGAAGCATCCAGGATGGAGAGGAGTCAGGAGGTCACTCAGATAGCCAGGCCCTGAGCTGTATAGGGCCTTATAGGTAAGCTAGCCCACCTTGAAGTGCAGGTCGTGCAGGACTGGAGTCACATGGCAAGATCTCATAAGGCCCATCAGCAACCTGGCTGTAGCATTCTGCACTAGCTGCAGGTGACAGGGAATCCCTCCACTGACCCATGAGGTATAGAATGTTACAGTAGTCAAGCCTAGACACTACAAAGGCATGAACCAATGAAGGCAGGTTGACAGACGGGATTAAGGCTTTGATCCTAGCAACGTTCCTTAGGTGATAAAAAAACACTCTGGATGATGTTTCACGAGGTGACTGGCTGGGACGGCACTATATTAAACAATTTTCTGAATACAGTTTGATGTGATTCAGTTTTCTGACTCAGCTACAGTTTTTGTCCATCTCTGTCCATTGAAGTGCAACTGTCAAGGAGACTGATTTTGACTGCCAGGGTTAGCTACCCCTTTGTTGTACCCCTGGGTTG
Source organism: Neoceratodus forsteri (assembly GCA_016271365.2). Classification (NCBI taxonomy): domain Eukaryota; kingdom Metazoa; phylum Chordata; order Ceratodontiformes; family Ceratodontidae; genus Neoceratodus; species Neoceratodus forsteri. The sequence continues at coordinate 841,054,618 of CM057459.1, read as the reverse complement.
CACTAGATCATTCTGGATGACAGGTGACACCTGAGACTCAAGTGTCAACCTATTGTCAAGGATGATGCCCAGATTCTTCACTTTAATAGAAGTCACCAAAGGGGTACAGCCAACAAATAACCCTGTTCCCACCTCAGCAGCACCCACATCACACTGACGGCCAGGCTCAACCACTATCACCTCCATCTTGTCGGTTCAGTCTCAGTCAGCTAGAGGACATCTAGTCTTGGATCTCAGCCAGACATTTATTTAGCACCTCCACAGTGTCACCCATCCCAGGAGCAAATGACATATACAACTGGGTGTCATCTGCATAAGAGTGAAAACCCAAGCTGTACCATCTAATGACCTCACCAAGGGGAAGCATGTGCACTGTGAACAACGCAGGTGACAGGATCAAACCCTGGAGAACTCCACAAGGTAGGGGCTTCAGGCAGGAGGATAAATTACTCATCACTACCTTCTGTGATCTGCCTGTGTGGAAGGAATCAAACCAGCTGATGACAATACCGGTGAGTTCACAGAGCTCCATTAGGCAATTGAGCAACACTGCATGGTCCACAGTGTCAAATGCTGAGGAGAGAGATCGAGGAGAACAAGTATTGACCAGTCCCCTCTATCTCTTGCCCTGAGAAATCATTTTGCACCCTGACTAATACTATTTGGGTTCTGTGCCTGGACCTAAACCCAGACTGAAATGGCTCATAGTGTATTAACCTGCAAGATGTGCCTTGAGCTGCAGAGCCACTACTTTCTCAACAACCGTGCCCAAACATGGGAGGCTGGAGAGGTCTATATTCACCAAAACATCAGGGTCAAGGGATGGTTTCTTTAGGAGGACCTCACCAGTGCCTCTTTATGGGCCCTTGGGAAAAGTCTATCTGAAAGCGAACACCAGACATTCTCAGCGAACACTGGACCAATGGACTCAACAGATCCCAATAAGAGATGAGCTAGGCCCAGGTCCAGTTTGCAGTACATGGGTCACAGTTTTAAAATCACCTAGTAAACCTCTGCCACCCCTACAAGTCAAAACTTACCCCCGACAAAAGGAGTTCCTCTGAACATACATGGCTCACCACTGTGGGGCCACATCTTCCCCATTGGAGAGATTCTAGTACTAATGGAGAACACCTTGTCAGAGAAGAACAGAGTGAACATCATGCACTGAGTCACAGTATCACATCAATTGAGCAAGGGATTTTTGGCGATGTAATTTGTGCGACTTCAATATGGGCAACTATTAATATAAGGTGACAGGTACAGAGGAGTGACTGCAAATGGATTACCTTCCCCCAGTGTCCAGGTGTGGTATGGTGTGGTGTTGGAATTGTAGAGATAGGGTGGGTCCGGGGGCACAGCCCTGCTGGTGGGTGCAGGTGGGTGGAGCCCCCCTCTGTAACATGAGTGCAACTGTGGGTGAGTGGGTTGAATGGCTCAGAATGTGGTGGAGGGTACAGCAGCAAATGTTTGCTAAATTTTACTGTCACCGCAATGTACCATCAAGCTTATTGCAGTCGCTGTTCTGTATTCGCCCATATTGCAGTCACTCTGTAATTCTCACTGTAATCACATGGAACCCAGAGTGACTGAAACTGCTCTTTTCAGATGCAGACTGGTGGGAAAGAGCTAAGCTGGTCTCTTCCTGCCTGCAGCAATCTCCCTAGACAGGAACACTGCCTTCTTATGGTAGACTGCCCTTTGATATTCACCATAATGAAGTTTCAAAGCAAGTTTGTCCTCCTCAGACCAGGTTCTCCACCAAAAATGCCCCAACTTCCAACCCTTGGTCTTCATCTCCTTGAGAGCCCCATCAAGCCATGGGGATCTCAAGCGAGAAGACCTGTGTTGTATATGTACCGGTGCCACAGAGTCAAGTGCCCTGGAGACAGGGTTCTATGTGATAATGGTGACAGCCTAACGGTAATCACCATCATCACAAAGTCACAATGGCAAAAAAAAATTTCGCCACTGTGACACCCCAGCCCACAGAAAAGCGGCTCCGGGGACTTACTTTTACTGTGCTCTGGGGTTTTCTCTCGCACTCCCCCCCGCTAAAGATTCTCAACTCCAGTTGGGTGCATGTTGGGGGTGACACATAAAAAAAAAAACAAGGTTCAGGTCGGGCGCAACAAAAATGCACCAGCTCCTGTACCCAAACCCCGTACCCTGCTGACCAGAGCTGACAACCCACCCATCTTGCCACGGGGTCAGCTCGGCAACCACTGTGGCGCAACTCCTCACATTCCCTCCTGTGCACACTCGCTCCCCTCCCCATGCGCATACATATAGAATAGAGAAGTTGCTATAATTGCCCACCACCCTATCCAGCTGCCCTTCCCTATGTAACCATCCCTGAAATGCACTTGGCTTGGGAAGATGTCGCCATTATTGTAGATGCCCCTTTACCAGCTCCTACATCACGGGCTACCGAAGACAACACTATTATAATAGCCAACAACTTGCACAGATACATCTCACAAGTAACACTCACACCAGAAAGGTAAATTATCACCATCAGTCCCTCTGGGGACAGTCCTTTTAAAGGGTGGTAGCAGACTATCTCAGCAGGGGAGAGACTAACAGGAGGGGCCCTAAACGAGAACTCCATCACACAATGAGCAGACCAAATGACCTGATCAATTTTGAGGTCGATGACCTCATGTCCCAGTGAGAACATTAAGTCCAAGGTGTGGCCATGGCTGTGGGCCACAGAAGCAACACTGTGTACAAGGACCAACGAGGTCATCATCTGGAGGAAGTCAGAACCAAAATGCGAGAGTTCATCATTAATCCAGGCATTGAACTCACCCAGAATCAACCATCTGGGCAACTCCAACACTCTGTCAATGACGAAGTCTGTGACTTCCTGCAGAAATTCCCCCTCAAGACCCGGTGGTCAGTACATGATTGAGGATCCTGCAGCTTGCACCTGAACTCCCACAGCTGGCCACACCTTCAGATGCAAATTGGAACCCACAGGGTGCATGGAGAAGTTCAGGTTGGATCTAAAACAGATAGCCACACCCCCACCCTACATTCCTTCCTTGGGCAGTGCACGAAAGAGAACCTAGCCAGGATAGTTGCCCCCAGGACTGGACCTACATTGTACTCTAGCCAGGTCTCTGTGGCACAGGGTCCTTCCACTTCAAGTCAAAACAGCACAGCTAAAAATGCCGCAACCAAACAGCTCTCAACAAAAACAGGGTCGGGCAAAACACCAACCTGTTTCATGCACTGTGCCCATTCAAAACAATGGGCAGTTATTTTTTTGGGGGGGCTTCACCCCATGCACCCCCTAAATGGTGGGTTTTGCCCCCCTCACTGGAATTTAAATAACCAGCTCGGAGGGGCTTCGGGGATGGGGAGAAACTCGGGAGAGTTTTTTTTTTTTGAAATCACAGTAAAAGGTTGTAGCAGGGGAGACCTGGTGGGGACCGAACCATGTTCCCATGTCTCCGGACTGCGCCATGTGCTGGTGCCCTAGCCACTTGTCCACGGGAGCTGCTTGAACAGACACTCAGCACATGGCTACTTGTCCATTCTCTAGTTAATTGTGCAGCGACAGGGGTAGCAGTATTCCCCTACTGATGTTCTACCCCTCTCACTGTAAATCCTGGTGCTCACTATACAGTCCGGTTAATACCGTACCATCTTACATATGTGGGATTGACCTGGTACCAGTTTCCATAATGCAAGCCAGTTTGACCAAGGAAATCCAGTCCCCAATAATTATGGTCTTGTTCCAAATCTATCTGGCATTACACAGAATCACCTGCAGGGAACTAGTGGAGGTTGCTAGCCCAATGACTTCCTGCCCTCTAGGTTGGTTGGGAGCCCTGGGAATGGGTAGCAAACATGTCTGACCTCTCTCAAGGCCCTATTTTACCCCAGGTCACCTCCTGGTCCTAACCACCACAATATGATTCACCACTGCTATACCACCAACACCCCAGCTGCCTACCATCTTGCCCTCTCCCAATCACGACCTCCCTACAGTGTCTAATCGCAGAAGCTCATAAGAGGGGACAGAGAAAAGGTGGAGGTCTTGCATCAGGAACGTGGCGTTAGTGACTCACAGGGGTCTGATGCCAAGACACTTCTTCTGACTGCTGATTCCAAATTAAGATCACCCACATTAAATTACCCAACCCAACCTCCAATCATAACAACCTCCAATATTAAATACACAAGAAATCCCCCACTAACCCTATTCTCTACACATCCAGCAACTCAGTCAACCAGTTTAATATAAATTAACTCATACAGCCAGCATTCAACCAATAATCTACACCATTCATACCAAGCCCTCCTCCCATTCCCAAACTCCCCCCAATAATTAAAAAATTCACAACTTTAATTCAAAATACAGCTAAAAGAGAATCCATGAACTGAGCTGCCAGAGAAGAATGTCCAGAAATAGTCACCAGCACATGATAACTCTGTGGTCAGAGTAGAACCCAAGCAGTTAATGTAGGGCAACCACAGCAGAGCTCTCATCACTGCTTATGTCTTAACAGTAGTAAATAATTAACAGGAATGCGACTTTGTAAACAGGAAAATAGTGCTCTCACCACTAAAACCTGAGATTATGGGTCTTTTCAAACAGGTGCGCCACCAACCAGTTCTGAATGTAACACACAGCAAAGTGTGTCAGTACCAGTCTCACACAACAGAAAGAGTGCTTTCACCACTAATCCTGTAGGATAGTTCCTTAGGCCAATGTCCCACCAACCATCAAACAGAAAACACACCTTGAGGCATACTAAAATCCTTTAACCCTGAAGCAACCAGTGCATGGTCCAGATTATAACAATCTTTGTCCTGCAACACAGGATCTAAGGTCAGAGCAAACACTCTGGTTTGCCTTCTAAGCAACTATGGTGCACAAGCCTCCACCTCCCATATCCCAAGTCAGTTCCCAATGGACAGCAGCTCCACAAATCCAGCTCCTTGTTGCTTCATCAGCAAGCGGCTCACTGCTGTGTCACCTGCCAAGGTTCTGAGCCCAGCCTTCACCCCAGCCGTTCTTGCAGTCAGGTGCTTCTTAAGCAACAGATGCCGCCATTGAAACCGGCGTCAGGAATTGAAGTTTAGTCCTCCTCTAGCAGCACACCAGTAGGTTCAACCAAAACAATTTTAAAACTAACTCCTCTTCTACCTCATTTACCCTACCCTATCTATACTTTATTTTCCTACACTGCAATGCAATTTACAACAATAACCACAAAATACTTCAAAATCTTTTTCTATCTTCAAACCGGAAGCTTCAAATTCACTTTCAGTATAACTATGGAGTCTCCATTATATTAAAGAGGAAAGAGGAACCCCATTAACTAGCACCCTCCATTAAGCTGGGTTTCAAAGAAATAACTTGCCATTTATTTGAGCCAGTTGCTTGAGGGATGCAGTAAAAGCCCTACTCCTTTGTGTAAGGTCTGAGGAAGAGTCCTGGAACAGACTAATATTGTTCCCCTACCAAGTAAGCTAGCTATGTGTCATAGCCAGCCTCAAGATGTTCTTTTCTTGCAGGGTAGTGGAGCAGATTTGCCAAGATCGGATTCGGTCTGGATCCTGATGGCAGCTTCAGGGCAAACAGTCTGTGAGCTTGTTCAATCTGGGAGTCAGTCAGGGGGATTAAGTATTTCAGGCAGTACTCAGAGATATTTTGCAATATCTGGCCCCTCGACTTCCTCTGGGAACCCGGCAATCTGGATATTGTTGCATTGGGCTTGGTTTTCTAATTCATCCACCATCATCATTAAATACTGAATGGCACTGGACTGTTTGTGAAGGAAGCCCTTTGTACCCTTTACTGCTCACTCCATAGCCACTTCAGTTGCCACAACTGGTAAGCTGAACAGCTTAACATTCTGGGCAGTTTTGGGTCTTAGTAATTTTTATGTCTGCAGTATATTTTACTAGTTGTGTAAGCATGGCTGGAATTTCTTGCATGCTGGCCATTGGGATTGCACTGGATGTCATGCTCGATCCCTACGTAGGCTGTGTGGAGTAGTCGAAGCTAACTACATACCACAACCGTGAGGTGGGTAAATGGTCACTCTTCATAGCAGAGTAATTAATGGTAATTAGAAAATAAAGCAACAAAATGATCTGCGTTGCCTGGCTGATGTAACTGTTGCATTAAGGCTGTTGAAAAAACACTTAAGATGGTCAGATGGTCCGTGATTTCATTAAGGGAAGGCAGAACTGTGAGATCTATGCTGCCATCTTGGCTACTTCCAGGACATGGCCACCTCTAAAAATGCAACATTTTTTTAAATAGAACTACAATGCTGACAGTCTTATTTCACTGATCAAAACTGAATGAAGCTACTTCATGAAGGCCCAGATGTTGCCAATATGTAAGAGGTGGCAAACATGTAGAGTTTCTTTATTTTATAGTCATGCTCATAAATTACCTCAATAACATGCCTACCCATGACTGTGCTTTCAGTCATGGCATTGGAGCACCTCAAGATAAGAAGCTTAATTAGCAGGTGCCAGACGAGCAAATTATTAACTTACCATATATATTTTTATGTTAAAATTAAGCAGGATATAATCCTGGATAGTTGCAGTATTTACTTGTTTTACCTGAATGTGGACTGGTTCAAAAGGCCCATTTTCAGACATGCCTTGGGTTACAGGAAGAACAAAATAGAAAGAATAGTGGATGGACAACCATGGACACGAAACCTGTGTTACTTCACTGACCTCAAAAGCAAAGCTCCCATTATCTGATGCAATCAGAACCCCATGATAGCAACAGGGACTTGTTTTGCCAATGTTGAGCAGCCATTATTTTATATACTGTTGTTGTTGTTGTCATTAGTTTGTTTTGTTTAAGCAGTTTTTATTAAGCTCAGAGGAAAAATGTCATTAGTAAGCAATAGTTTTTAACTGTGGCAGGGGTGTAACAGGTGTCAGTAAGCAGCAGTCTGTACCAGCAGCAGCCATATCAATAAGTCCAAAAAACAATTGGTGAATTTCTAACTTAAGAAAAGTGTCAGTACAAAATAAACTAATGACAACAAATAACAAATACAAAAACTATATACAATATAATATAGTAGCTGGGAAACCGTTAGCACAACAAGCCTGCATTGTCACCTGAGGGTTCTGATTACATCATAACTCTCAAACTTTGTTCTTGAGGTTAGTGTTGAAATAAGAATGCCACTGTCGCAAAAGAGGCTTGTTGTTGTGTATAGCTGCCATCCACTGATTTCTATATTGTGCATGGAAATCCATACTCTCAATATGTCTGTAGCGCAAAATGTTGTTGTCTGTAGGGAGAGGCTTAAAAATGTTGTTGTTCATGAGGACAAAGGTCAAAAAGCGTATGATTTGTTGTGCATGGTTGTGCTGTTTGCTGATGCTACCAGTGTCTTTCTCTCTCTTTCTGTCTATCTCTTTTTGTCAATCTTTCTGTATCCACCCTCCCCATCATTGGTAGCATTAGCTGGCACTTGGAGAGCTGCCTTACCTGCTCATTTCTTTGCTGCCAACTCAAATGTCCCTGACAAATCACTCAGAAGCTATACTTAAACAACTGAACATCCTGAGCTGGCTTACACTCACCTTACAGCAACCAGTGTCCACCATTGCCTAACAGACCAAAGATGTCATCCAGGCTGGGTGGTGTCACACAAGTGATGGAGCACTCCTGATGGAACCAATAACTGAAAAAAATCAATTTTATATTATGCTTCTTATAGAGAATTTGACTGCATATTCAATTAACATTCAAGATCAGGAGCATGACATGTTCATGCAACAGAGAGAAAGCAAAATATGAAAATCACAGAGTGCGCCTCTCCAGGTGCCCCTCTACTATGGACAGGTAAGCCATCCTGTAGTGGTGATATTTTTTTTTAATTGGACAAAGATGCAACAGTGGCAGGTGAAAACAAGCAACAAAAACAAGTGAAAAAGTCAACAAATAAAAAACAACAAATCCCCCCCTCCAAAAAAAAAAAAAGAAATGCAAATGCAAAATTAATGACATGCATTGTGCTTAGGAAGAAACATTTCCCTTTTTCCTAAAAGCTATACAATAAACAAAAGACAGTATATTTGCCCTTGCACAAGAAGGTTGAGTTTTCATCTCAGTAGTGAGATGACTTCATGGAGACCTTGCAAGTTCATTCTTAAGGTTTATAATGTCATCTCATCCCCCTGATTGGAACACAGCGTTGTTTTCTGTGTTTGATCATATGTTATTGTATATATAGTATGTAGTATATGATTATGGTTTGTTGTGCAGGAATGTTCTTGCTCTCTGAAACGTTGTTGTGCCATTGGAGTGACATAGTAAATGTAATGTAATGACTTGCCATTGTATCAGAATGGCTACATCACAGTTAAAGCAACAACATGCACAGTTTCTTCTCTCCCTGTTTGTAGATGAACAGGACATTTCTGCTGTAAGCCATATTCCATGCCTCACCTAAAAACTTTAAATTTTGTTTGTCATTTGAAAAAAAATCTGACTACACTCTGCTGCCTGAATCTACCCAGTGCCCACAGTTCGATGTCCTTTCCTTTGTTAAAATATATTACTTTAGGGGCTTTCCTGTGGCCCAGTGAGTAGCATGCTGCACTCCCATGCCCATGACCCAGGTTCAGGAGTGTACACAGGAGCCAGTCAGATAACCAGGTGGGGCTGGGATGGTGCTTCCGTGTGGCAGTGTTACCAGCAGGAGAGGGTTAGAGTCAGGTTCTACTGCTACATTGACCCCTGCAGTGGGCTAGAGAGCGTGTGTCCTCCACAGTAGAACGTTGCCTGTATATGAGGTCTATTGGGGCACCACATTGCATAACTTTAGTGGTAAAGGGACAAAAAAGCAGATTCAATCCCTATTTACCTGATGCCATCTTAATGATGGTCAATGGCACTGTTGGCCATGACTTGCAGAGCTCCCTACAGTTCAGGGCAGCTGCTGGAGTTGCAGACATGGCTGGTGGGTCTTACAGATCTGACTCAAGGAGTAGGTTGATGGTGCAGAGGCAAAAAGCTAAATAAAATATATCTCTTTCCTTCCAGATAATAATAAGAAGACTTGGAGGCTACTGTTATTCTTGCCTGCAAGGTTATTAAGAGAAGGTAAAAAATGGGCTGAAAGAAAAGTTAGGTGTCTATTGTACTGAATTACAATTTATAATATGATTGCATAACATTTTAAATTTGGATTTTGAAGTATCAGCATTGCACTTTTCAGTTATTTTAGTATTTTTTACATGTTGAAGTGTCTTATTTTTAATTTTGCTGTAATATGTTTTACAGTCTGTTTTATGCGACAAAGTGAAGTGCCAAATAAACTGGAACTTGACTAATTTCACATTAATTTGAAAATGACAAGAGCATGTATAATGCTTCAATTTCTTAAAACTTGGATGGCAGTCTGCATCAATTTTCTCTATTAAACCTGAATAACAATTAAGTGGAGACATTAACATGGTTGGGGTGAAAAATGATCATTATTGCTGGACAAAACTTACTCCTTTAAAATGCTGAAATTGCAGGAATAAAACTATTCAAGAATCCCAAGTTGCTAGAAAAAAATAGTTGTTCTGGAACAAAATATTCTGTTTTCACTAGAAACCAATTGATTGTGTGAGGACAGTAATTTTTACACAAGAAACAGCAGTTTCTGTGAAAAATGGATTAATTTTGGACCATTGACCATTTCTCTGATGTGCGTGAAAAGATGATGGTTTCCTTTTTCTAAGTTTACAGTAAGTATATAAATTAATAAAACAAATCTTTGATGCTGGTAAAAACAGTGTGTTATATCCTTGGCAGGTGTCTAACAACAGACATAGTAAAAGGGCCAATGGCTGGATCAAATTGTACTTAATAGACTGAAAACAATATGCATTGCCAAGTGGTTAGATACCGCAGAGAGTGTTGCTTAGTGTGGGGACCATCAATGATCTATTTTCAGTCCTCTTCTGTTTATTTTCATCATAAATGCTATACCCACTGCATGCATGTATTCGGACTAGGTTTGGGCAGAATGTTCAAATTGTGATGGAAAGGAGTGCCAAGAAATAGTTTTTCCATCAGCAGAATTAGAATCCTTAACCACAGAGGAAGAAGAATTATAAATCAGTAGAATCTGCAAAATGCAAGAAGGTAAACTATTGTGTGTTCTAGTCTCTCTTATCATTTGCAAATAGTTAACTTTTCCATTAAATTGAACAAAGGAAGGGAAAAGGCAGCTTGATCACCATCAAGCAGCACCCTTTGAACACCGTGAGAGGTAAAAAATCCTAGTACTAACCCATCGAAGGCCATATCAAAGTTGTTTTGTTGTCTTCTGTACCTCTATACAGTATATAAGCTATGTGGTAGAAGTTTGTTCTATGAACAGTACTCTTTCTAAATATTGTGAAACAAATAATGTCCCACACACTTGCCATCTGTGACCACAGATGTGGTACAAACAACTGGAGAAAAATACATTTAACTAATAAATTGTACCATCAAAACATACCATAAATAAGGTTGTAAATATAAGCTATACATGGGGTTCTGGTGACATAAGTCACGCAGCCTTTGTTTCAACATTTTATTAATGCCATTAGAACCCCCTGATAGAATTATATCTTTATAATTAATGGGCTTCCCTTTTCCCCATTGGGAAACCATGGCGTAATTTGCCGTTATAAAGGAGTGTTTAAAATGGCAAACACGCGCACGGTTTTCCCAACACTGCGTATGCTCGAACTCCTTGCTCGCTGTGTCCTTCCCAAACAGGAAACCTTACCGCAAACACACCATGGAGAGAGACTACCATGGACACTCGGCAGTAAGTAATTTTTTAAAATGACTTCAGATGTTCCACATGACTACTGGATGGACCCCCATAACAATATTTAAAATAAAGTGAAATCGGACCTTGCGCGCTGGCGTAATCTGACTGCACTGACACAGCAGTCTTTTTTTATTTTACATAATTGTTGAGGTGAAAAGGAGAAGCCCAACAATTATATAAAATAAAATATGGCCCTCAGTGTGTAAAGTTGAATTTACACACACCCTTGGGTTTGATGCTATGCATAAACCCCTTGGTTTGTGTAAATTCTCGTTACACACCGAGACCCATACCTTATCCTATATATTATGCAGAGCTAAGTGTAGATTATTCCTTATATTGTGAATTTTGGTAAACTAAAAAGCATCACAGAAATGGCAAGATAAACCACACATGATTTCAAATACTTTTTGCTGATGGTCTGTGTTATGTACATCTATCCTTTAAATGTTCTTCTTTCTTGTAATTGTTGTATTTATGTGTGCCTAGTACACTCTGTTTTGTGCAATCTGTATGTATGTAAATATATGTCCTGTCTGTAACCACTTGCATATCAGGAACACTTTGCAAAACAGGGCTTTTCAGTTCAAACAGTTAAATACTGTTAAAAATAAAGGTTTTTATCTATCATATCTATCTAAAAGTGAATAAATAATAAATGAAGTGGTTTGGGAGTTGGAGGTTTGGGTGATGACACATACAGGCAGCACAATTCTAATCAATTTGTTTTAAAAAGTACAGCCAGTGTATGGTGATGGGGATGTGGTCAGAAATATCAGCATTTTTTTTTCTATTTTATTGTTTCTCCTCCTCCTGGCTGGGCCTTCTTCCCATCTGTCTTCACAGGCCTGTTACCCCAGCTTCCCTTAGGACAGACCTCTCCCAGATTCTCCAACTGTTTGCCCTCTGTTGAAGGGCAGTCTTTCGACCCACCAGGGTCTGGATCCAGAATCAGGTGGAGCCTAAGTCTCTGAGTGCAGGTCCCATGGAGACTGACATTCATCCTGCCAGCCAGTGTCCTTCACCCCCTTTTTGCTTCCATCATGAGTTGCCACTACTCTATTCTCCTCAGGGATGCTGGCATTGGGACTACATCCCCAGTGTGAGTGTGCATAGGCATGCTTACATGATATGCAGCTTGGCAAATCCCACCCACACCATGTCCCATGTGCCCTACCACCTACAAATCTGTCGGTGGCAGTGCTGCAGTGGGACATGGCACCCTCCAACCCTGAGAGAAGGAGAGTGTCATTTGGGATGCTCGATCCTGCTCACCCCCCGCCTTGACCCCGACGATCCAAGCTCATTCCTGAACCCAGGTAACCTGCATTGTGAGTGGTACGCTATCACTGCACTGACAAACCAACTCTAAACCTCTGTAAATTTAAAAATAAAACACCAGACAAAGTTAGAATTCATTTTTTACATGTTCTCAGTGTGTGATGTCTGCATGAACTTTAGGTGCTTTACTCTTGAAGTTGATGTACATCACACACATCGGGGGTGTAAAAGAATTCAAAATACACTACTTCCTTTGCATTATTATATATATTATGGCATTTGTTATTGGCTACTCACTGGACCTTTCAAAAAAGTTTATGAACTCACCTTATGAGCTCAGGTCTCTGTTCCTGCTCTACCTCTTGCTTGTCTTCACGCGCTTGCACTACTACCACTGATCTTCCACCTTGAGAGTGGTACTTCCTCTCAGCACTTATGTACCCCCAGTGTTTGCTGTATATGTATTTCTTCAATCAATTATTCTGCTTTCAAAATTCTATAAACGTTTATACAACTGTGATTACTGTTTATCCTCATGCTAAGTATATTCTACTTGTTGTTTCTGAATGTGCCATGTATTCAAAATTGTCATGTGTTACTGTATTTTCCTCCTAACTAGATGTTTTTTATTCTGTTGTGGACACTATTTATCTGCTGTTTCTGATGTGTTGCCCTCTCGGGTCATGCCTGAAAATAAGCACAATCTCTTGTCTAGTGCACCTACCTGATTAACAAAAATGAAATAAATAAATAAAATAAAATATTATTGATGACCTAAAACACAAAGCACAAACTGATTAATAGGGCATATACCTGGCTCTAGTCAAATTGCATTGAAATGGATGCTACAGAAGCCAAAACTATGACTTCTGCAGAATAATTCCTTGTTAAACAAGTCTGATTGCCAACCCAGTGGCTTAGTGGGCTGAGGCATTTAACACCTTACCTTGTGCCACAATAGTGATCCGTGTTTGGGAATGAGCACAGGCTGCTGGGGGTTGGTGGTGGTGGTGGGGGGAATCGAGCCTTCATTGGGCTGCTCCATAGTGGGGTGGGAGTGCCAACCAGCATTACCAAGGCCCTTAGTGGCAGCTGGGGAACAGACTGATGGGAACACATGCAGGAGGCAAAGGTATGGCAGATGTACAGTGTGCCACATACATGTTGGCAGTTTGGCAATTGACACCATTGTTTGCCAGCTGTCCTGCACCACGGGGAAGAGAGGAGAACAGTAACTCACCATGACTTGCAGGATGAGTCTCCAACCCCTCACAGGTCCTGCACTTGTAACCTAGGCATGGCTCAAACTGGATCCTATCCAGTGGGTTGAGTTTGGGTCTCTGCCACCCTGGCACATAGATTAAGCTGTTGGGGAAGCTGAAGCCACTAAATCTGGGAGATGCCATCTGATGGGATGGGGGCAGAAAGGAGGGAAGCTAACCAGGAGGGAGAAAAAGGATTAACTTGAAAAAATAAAAGTCTGATCAACTCTTTATTACTGTTCCTGGTTTCTTGACAAACTTGACATGGATCCAAGCTTAAACATGTGGGTTAAATCATTGATTAAGGAACATATCAGTAGTCTATGTCAAAAAATGAACAGTCATCTCTGGGCACTCTATTGTGGAAGGCACTCTTTGAGGCTTTGAGACAGACCTAATGAAACCACTAGCATGGTACTACAGTACCACTGTTTGATTCCAGCTTAATTATCTAAACAAGGAAGAGTCCCACTTAATGTCCTAAAAAACTGAATACCTTATGTAATAAAAAAACTAATTTTATTTGCAATCTTCTCAAACTGCCTAACTAATATACCTTGTGCAACAGTGAAATATGAACTAAGAGTAATTGTGGCCAGTGTGATAAAGCAGACAGTGTCCAGCTGCAATAAAAAAAAGGAAAAAGAAAAGAAATACAATGCTAGAGTGCATGAGAATGGGGTAAAAAGAAGGTCAAGGGAGGTGGTACCCCTAAGCACCAGACCTTGGTTTGACCACACCTGCAGTACTGACATCCTTTCTGGTCTCCACATAATAGAATGACATGGATGAAATCAAGAGGATTCAGGACAGGGCCACCAAGCTGATTAGTGGCTCAGGAAAGAAGAGCAATGAGGTGAGACTGAACATACGCAAACTACAGTACTTAGCCTTGAAAAGAGAAGGCTGAGTGGGGACATAATCATAGGATTCCAAATACTATAGAGTATGGACCAGGTGGTGTATAAAGAGATGTGTGAACCTATGAGTACGAGCAAAACTATGGGGCATGCCATCAAACTTGGAGGGCAGAGTAATGGAAAAAAGTGCCTTTGGAGGATCAGGTACAGCAGTGCCGAGGGGCAGAGAGGAAATCTGCAACACAAACCTAATGTGCAATGTATTCCTGTTTCTTTCAATACTCTAAGTGGAAAATGAAAAATTACACAAAAAAGTTAACCTATTCCTATCAGTATCTAGCACTACTTCAAAGTGTAGCAGTGGACTGTGGGTCTAGTAGTTCTACCAGAGCTACTGGGAAACTACCAAAAACAGAGCAAGTGTTTTAAAGTGCTAATTTTTAGGAACTGAGAGTTTTGACCGACAGGGGGTGCAGCATAATCATTATAGTAGTGGCTAAACAGTGATTTTAAAGCAGCACTGTGTTTTTCATTCCCACTAAGGCCAGACACTTTCTGGACTTTGTCCCATAAATCTCAGACCTAGTGAATGGAAGGGAGCTCGGAAGGTCAGGTACCTCAATGCTGATGCCAAGTGGCAGAGTGGAAATCTGCAGTGCAAACCTAATGTGCAATCTATCCCTAGCTCGCTCTCTATTCTAACTAAAAAAGAAAAAAAACACAAAAAAATGAACTTATTTCTATCTCTGTGAAGAACTTCTTGACAGCATAGCTATGTATTGTGTGTCTGGTAGTTCTGCCAGAGTCACTGGGGAACTACCAGAAGTGGAGCATATTTTTTAAAGTCTTTACAACCAGAAAGGAGAGGGGAGATACAATAGAGACCTTCAAGGTCCTAGAAGGAGTTAACAAGGTGATCTGCGGGGAACTATTTAGCTTATATACTAATTCGCATCCATATGGTCATGAGTGGAAACTAACATGAGGGAGGTTCCGGAAGGATCTGAGTAAATGTTATTTTACAGAAAGGGTGATGGAGACATGGAACTGTCTGCTAATCAAGGTGGTGGATGCAATAACAGTTACGGGTTTGAAGCAAAACTGGAACAGATTGAAGGATATTGTGGTTGCTCAGGATGACAAAAGAAGGGAGGAAAATGGGGGAGGATGGGAAGGGTTAAAACCCTTCTCTGACAGGAGGTCCCAGGGCTTAATTGGGAACTCAGGCAGACTGGCTGGACCACTTTTTTTTCTGCCATCATTGTCTGTGTTTCTATGTTTCTATTTGATAGTATAGCAGTGAACTGTGGACCTGGTTGTTTCACCAGAGTGACTGAACTACCGGAAATGGAGCAAGTGTTTTAATGTGCTCATTTTCAGCAACTGGGAGTTTCAGCTGACAGGGGGCACAGTATACTCCTCATAGGAGTGGGTAAATAATTATTTTAATACCACACTATATTTTTGACTCTCACTAAGTCAAGACATTTCTGGGACTCTGTTCCCTTAATTTTGGGCCTAGTGAGCAAAAAAAGGAATGTCAGAGATGAGTGTTTGCCATATTCACTGGAGATAGTTGGATTGGTACCAGGAACTTTGGTCAGATCACCAGAGACTGATAGTAATTATAACAGGAAGGCAGTAAGTAAGTCATGTGTATACCATTAGCTATGGTAACAAGTTGTTTGAGTTACAAACTGTCAGCACAGGAGAGGCACAGATTTAAATAATAGGGTTTAGCACCTTTTCTAATATTCACCTTTTTGTGTTTAATTTACAGAAAACTTTGTTCCTCACTGTGTTGATTAGTACTTGGCATATATTGGGACTGGCTTATGTATCAACTGATCAGTAACCAGTGAGTCTGAAGAGTCACACAACTAGTTTTTTTGGGTTGTGTTAGGTGATTCTATTTTAAGATTTACAGATTGTATAATTGTAGGAGGAGGAACAAAAGGACAAACAGCATGTTGCTTACTGGGGGCTAAGATCAAAGATGTGAGGAAACTCATTGATAGGTTGATTAGAAATATAGGAACAAACCCAGAAGTAACACTACATATGGGGTGAATGATGTAGGTCACTGGATTGATGATGACATTAAAGCAGACTTTGTACCAATTGAGGCAAAAATAAGTGAAAAGGGTTGTCAACTGGTGATATCGAAAATGCTACCATTCCTGGGGGTGGGAATGGGAAGAACAAGGGCCATACAGAAAATAAATGCCTGGCCTAAATGGTGGACAGTGAAGTAAGGCTTTGGATATATTACCAACAGGAATAAATTCCTAATCCAGAATGACCTGTACAGGGCAGAGGGTCTAAATCTAAATAAACCAGGAATAAGAAGGCTGAGGAAACAGTACAAACAAGGAAATACTGAAATATTTAAACTAACAAATGAGAGGAATGGGACAGGGGACCGACATCTAATTTCAAACTAGGTACGTGTAGATAGGGGAATACAATTAAGGGTGCAAGGAACAGTGAGGCTACCAAATCAAAGGCAAATAAGAAAGCTGGGTGGAAATGTGTGATACCTATACCAGAATCTTGGGTAATACATTTGGAGAACTTGAGGTAACAGTAGGATTGGAAAAAAAGCAAACATACTGTATATGGATTAGCAGAGACTTGGTGAGTAACTGATGATGTGTGGAGTAAAAATTTTCCAGGATAGAGATTATTTAGAAAAGACCATATTGGATGTAGAGGTGGGGGAATTGCCCTTTATGTAACTGTGTACCTTTGGGTAGAAGAAATGACTGTTTTAAATAAACCTGGTACTGAAATAATCTGGGTGGAAAAGAACAGTGGAAACTCTATTAATATAGGACTATGCTACAGACCCCCAAATCAGAATGAAGAAATGGACAAGGAATTCAATAGTGAAGTAGAATCCTTATGTGGCAAAAACAATATAATAATAATGGGGGATCTATATTTCCCTGGGCAGATTGGACAAAGGGAGAGGGTGGTTATGTCATAGACAGGTTTCTGGAAAAGGAACTAATGAATTTAAACCTAGAACAACTAGTCAGAGCGTCAACAAGGGGTAGTAATATACTAGATTTGGTGCTCACGGTGGCCAGCCACTGACAAAGATGGCAAGGTAGAATTGTTGCTGCTATCTGCCCTGGGAGAATCCCTTCACATCCTCCTGTTCTACAGTAATATGAGGCTGCAGAATCCATACAGTCTATATCCTGTGTTTTTATTTTGTTAGCAGTCAGTTGAGTTGAGAAAATATTCTAGATAGCCTAAACAACACTTTCCCCTAGCAATATGAAAGTGAAAGGGCTCCCACCATGAAGCCTGATACCAGCTTCAAAATCCAACTGTTTCCAGACCTTAGATCCCAGGCATGGCTACAGAGGTAGTTCTGCTGGTGGATCTTGCTAATGTAATGGAACTCCTGCAGAGAATCCTCATGAACATGGCTGACATAAAACAAGTGGAGGCCCAGACTAACTGAGATCTCCATTCTTTGGGAGATCAGTTGGAAAGCATGAAAAGCCATCTGACACAGCTTGTGTGAGTTGGCACAGAGGTCCAGGCTTACTTAAGGGACCGAGACTAGAGATGGGCTAAGTCCAAAAACTTTGCTTTGTGAAATATTTTGTGAATTTCATGCAATTCCCAAAATATTCCATGGGTGCGAGTGCAAAATTCCACCTACAAAATGTGGAATTTCAGCCGTGACGTGTGGAATTTCAAACAATTTAAGTTTAATTTTGCCGGAAAAATTCTGGCAAAGTCATAAATTTTTACCTCTCCTGAAGTTGCTATGGTACCAACACTGACATTATGCACTGGTTGCACCCAGAACTTAAGAATTTGGATAAATTGATACGAGGGCACAATAAACAGCTAAGGGGTAATCACTTTAGAACAACAAGGAGGAGATAATATTCAACTGAGAGAGTAGTAGGGGTTTGGTACAGTTCACCAACAAAGTAGCTGACAGCAGTTCTCTGAAGAGATTTATACTCAGCCTAGATAAATACTTATTAGATGGTGGTCTCAGTAATCAAATCCATTAAATGTGGTGGGCAAGCATGATAGGATCTTGACTATTATGCCTGTAAGTTCTATTTATCTATGTGAAATTAGAAAGTACCACTTCAAACAACATGTAAAATAACCTACTATATCTAGTAAGGTTTTGGAAGCTAGCACTGCTGAGGCTTTCAAAGCAGGACTGTATAGATTCCTGAAAGAGAGTGGCATTGAGAGTTACAGGACATCAGTAGGGGTAAAATTCTGACTGTTATGCATATATGTGTGTCCACTTTCAACATGGGGAGAGACTCCATGTGACACGAGTGGTGGACAATATTAACCCATCAGTTAGACCTTTCTATTGTTGTGATACTATGTTACTACATTACTATTCAATAAGCAAAATGATGATTGACAGATGTCTTTTGTCTAATCAAGAGTGTTATCTCATGGCTTCTTAATGTTCGAGAACTGCAAACTGAAGCTTAACATTTCTGGAACACTAAAAGGTTTCACAATGATACTTTAAGTTAGTAAAGAGAGATCACTTGATATTCATTTACCTTTTATTAATCATTTCTTTTTTCCATCACATGTTCTCCACTGTGCTAAGTGTTGCACATTTTTCAACAACATGAGCCTGGCTATTTGCATTACTTTACAAAGCCTCAGTAATGACACTGATGTATTTATTAATGTTGGTGGACCTTCTACATTAAAAAGTATTAAACTGTTTGTTTTACTTAAGAAATAATGCACAACAGGGTATCCATTGTGTTGGGATAACATCATGCATTGGGTAGTTGGGTAGGAAGCTGCAGACTGAGTGCATCCAACACCAGATAAGTGACTTTATCCCAGTACGATACACAACCTGGAGTGCATTATTGCTATTATACACTGGCTCATTCATTGAGAAAATAGTAGTCCCCTTTTCTTAAATCAGTTAACTCTTATTTTGGTAATGGTTGCAGCAGTATAACAGCTAATTTGCTGATTTACATACAGCAACAAAGAATTCTGGGTATATTATAAAGCTAACTTAAATGTTTCTTACTCAGCAGTGCAGTTTCCTACTTTGCCAGTGGTGACTGCAGTCTAGCACCTACTATGTAGATGTATGTGGCAAGGAATTGGGGTACAATAAGAAGCTGTTTTCCATTTTTCATTACTGCTAAGTGCAGTCTCCTATTTGCAGTGGTTACAACAATATAATATCTCAGATGCTTATTTTCAAAATGAAGCATTGTGCATACACTATTAGCCCCAAGATTTTCTTTACTGAGAGATGCAGTCTCCTATTTCTGTAGTAAATACAGAAATGTAATAGCCTGTATACCAATATACATAGTGAGGAATTGTGGGTATAGTAAATAGCTATTTTTTCTATCTCCCTAATCTACACGTGGAGTGATTTGTTTTTACTGATGACATTCAGTCATGTGTGTGCTAGAACTAGATCCATGATGTTATACTGGGATAACATCAAGGGTCTAGCTCCAGATTGACAAATCAGAGCCCAGAATTCTTTCTTGCCATTGTATAATTCAGTTTTCACAACAGCAGTTCTCTCAAAAGTGAAGTTGTCAGTACAAAAAGTTTTACCACCAATCCTTCTTCACACAGCCATATACCACCACATGCACAGATATACTGTAATTAAAGAGATCCTTTTTTTACTATACAATAATATGTCTATGTTGTTTACGTCCCATATTTTCATTAAGTATTAATGTGGTTTCTACTAGAAAATAAATTACTTGTTCCAGTGTTTAACTCTATTTTAATAGTTGGTAAAATGATATTTTAGAGTGATGCTGTACCATATCTGTTTCTATGTAAGCCAGCACAGTATCAGTGGAGCCTGGTTGCTAGTGTGCAGATCCATGTAGAGGCACATATGCTGAGATCTTTAGAGTCTGGCATGTGTAATTTATTATTACTGCCATTTGCTGAAAACAGGTTTGTTTTCTTATAGTGTGCTGCTTTTGGTGAAACATTCATGATAGTCGATATGTGACTAACAATCTGTTTTATGAATCAGATAACAGTGGAGGTGGTGTGGGTAGACAGAATAATTTGTCTCAGTGCTTGACAGCTGAAAGCTATTTTTACTCAGTTGCTCTTATAGAATGAGAGTTGCTTGAGTTATCAAGAAAGAATGTGGAATTGTGATAAATGTTGTTGCTGTACATGAATTCCTCTTTGCTGTATAAGAAGTTGTAACATGCTGCAGCACAACTTACTGATTTTGTACACTGCAAACTGAGATGATTTGTAAACTACAGTGGTTTCCTATTGAAAAGTGTGTAGAAGCCTATGTTTGCATTCTGAATTCCAATTGCCTTCACAAAATGTAGTCCTCACCGAAACAGCTGCATATGCTTATCTACCTCATCATTTATTCTTAGAAGTCAGTCTAATGGCATCCACTAGAACACAGGTATCTACTTCAAATTGGTATCCTTGCTAAAAAAAATAATATTGGATAGTGTCCCAACTTCATTTAATGTTATTAAAAAAAAGAAACACTTTAGCACTACTTTAAACCAGTCATCTCTACATTTCCAATTTTCTGTCCCCAGGATGAGGACTTCCTTTGGTAAAAAAAAATGTTTATGATCTGCATCCTTTTTTAATTCACTGCTGCCATTTTTAATCCTGTGTTAGCAATTCTCTGGTTTGTTTCAGACATGCACTGAAAATTATCTTTTTTCCAACTTTCAGTGTAAATGTTTTTTTCCAGTTATATTTGTTTCCTTGAATAGGTATATTTATATTGTTTGTTTTTAATGGTTTCATTTTTATATTGTACATGTGTTACATGTTTTGGTCACCTATGAAAAGTAATCTTTGGCCCATGGCCTTTCCAGATTTTAAATAAACAAAACAAAAACAAACAAAATAAGCAATAATTTGGAATCAATGATCCAGATGTGAAAAACATTCTTGTGGAAGAAATCCTGTTCCTACCGCTTGTAGACTACTCCATGTGGGACCACCCAGTACTGTACATTCAATCTTTAGAAGAGTAAGCAATGTAAACACATTTATAAACAAACTGAATCTGCTGACTGTAGGTTTTCTTGATGTAAAGTATACCAGTGATCATCTCAAATGTCCTGTTCTGTACTCTGTGGGTGGTATATTCAAAGTGTGCCAGGCAGGGGCACAAGCCTGGGCGCAGCGCAACTGGGATCCTCCAGGGAGTGTGCCGGGCGATATTCAATGGTGCTGTGCCATGGCTCAGCACCATTGAATATGGCAACATGGCATCCTGCATTGTGCATGGTGCAGTGGCACTGTGCCAGCGCAAGTGGCAAGAGAGGAGCAGGGGATGCGCCTGCACAAGTGCGGTTGCGCTAGGTGCAGGAACCACGATATTCAGCGGTGAATATGCAAATGGGGCCGTAATGCATGCAAGGCACAACTGGGGCCATTAGCATGTCAGAATGGCCTCATTTGCATGCAGGTGCGCCGATCCCCAGTGACTTGCACCCTGGCACCCTGCCAGGACGCAGCCATCTGGGACCGACGCACCTTGCACATTGCAGCACAGTGCCCCAATGCCCGATCGTGGGCATAAGTATTACGATAAACATGTCCCATATCCCTGGTGGTCCAATGGACCACTTCTAGCCTGATCGCTAGCATAAGTAAAGTTAAAAACGTAAAATTATCCCTGGTGGTCCAGTGGACCACTTCCAGACCGATTGCAGGCATAAGTAAAATTAAAACATTTTAAATTATCCCTGGTGGTCCAGCAGTATCGCCCTTCCCACCTGCCCACTGAGCCCCACCACCCCGCTCCCCCCCAGTCAGCGGCAGGCGGCAGCTCCCCACCCACAAGCTGCTTGGCCGCATGCCGACTGACTGCATACAATATGACTGTACACCCATGGGTCCACAGTGTGGGCCCATGGGTGTGCAGACCATACCGTACTACACAGTCAAGATATATGAATGGATCCATTCACATATCTGGACTGTGTAGTACAGTACAGTCTGCATGCCCATTGGCCCATGCTGTGGACCAATGGGCATACAGCTATACTGTACACAGTCAGTCAGCGGGCAGGTGGGCGACTTGCAGGTGGGAGCTGCCATCCGCTGCTGACTGGGGAGGAGTGGGGTGGCGGGGTGCAGTGGGTGGTGGGGAGGGGGTCCGCTGGACCACCAGGATATTTTAAATTGTTTTTGTTATACTTATGCCTGCGATCGTGCTGGAAGTGGTCCACTGGACCACCAGGGATAGTTTAAATTGTATTTGTTATACTTATGCCTGTGATTGAGCTGGAAGTGGTCCACTGGACCACCAGGGATAGTTTAAAATGTTTTAATTTTACTGATGCCCATGATCGGGCTGGAAGCGGTCCACTGGACCACCGGGGAAAGTTTAAAATGTTTTAATTTTACTTAGGTCCGCGATCAGGCTGGAAGCGTTCCACTGGACCACCAGGGATATTGGACATGTATTTTGTTATACTTTTGCCCACGAGTGGGCTGAAAGTGGTCCACTGGACCACCAGGGATGATATTTCTAGTACAATGCCCATGATCGGGCATGTGGGAGGTGTGACGCCGACAGACCCTGGCTCCGGAGCTCGGGTGGCCACCCAGAGCCGGTGGCTGCCATGTTGCACCCTGCAATATGGCAGCTCAACTGAGGGTGGCCAGCCCTTGCTCCTATTTATTTTTGGCTCAACATTGAGCACCAGTGTGCAGCACATGTAGGGGTTGCACCAGCATATACACCGCACATCCCAGGCTGAATATCTGGATGTGTGGAATATGCATGGGCACGCCCTCCGCACTTGCGCTGCTTACATGACTGGTGCACCTCGGTGCATTGGGATCTGTGTGGCGCAACATTCCCTTTTGAATATCATGCCAGGGCACATCAGTGGGTTGCACATGGTGCAACACTGTTGCTCCATGCGCAACCCCTTTGAATATCCCTGCCTATGCATTGTATGACCTTTGGATCGTACTGCATTCTCTACTTTACATCTGGATAATATTTACAGTATGACTGGCAACTCAAGCTAAGCAGAATAAATAATGCCACTTGTGGGATGCCAGTTTTTCTTCTGAAATGGATCCATTCACATATCTGGACTGTGTAGTACAGTATGGTATGCCCGACCATTGGCCCACGCTGTGGACCAATGGGCATACAACCGTATTGTACACAGTCAGTCAGCGAGCAGGTGGGTGGCTTGCAGGTGGGGAGCTGCCACCCACCGCTGACCGTGGGGAGCGGGTGGTGGGGCTCAGTAGGCAGGTGGGGAAGGGGTACCCCTGGACCACCAGGGATATTCTAAATTGTATTTGTTACACTTATGCCTGCGATTGCGCTGGAAGCGGTCCACTGGACCACCACGGATAGTTTAAAATGTTTTAATTTTACTTATGCCTGCGATCGGGCTGGAAGCAGTCCACTGGACCACCAGGGATAGCTTAAAATGTTTTAATTTTACTTATGCCCGTGATCGGGCTGGAAGCGGTCTACTGGACCGCCAGGGATATTGGACATGTATTTTGTTATACTTATGCCCTTGAGCGGGTTGGAAGCGGTCCACTAGTCCACCAGGGATGATATTTCTATTACAATGCCCATGATTGGGCATGGGGGGGCGCAATACCAACAGACCCTGGCTCCGGAACTCGGGTGGCCGGCGGCTGCCGTGTTGCACCCTGCAATATGGCAACTTACCTGTGGGTGGCCAGCCCTTGATCCTTTTTTTTGGGGCTCAGCTTTGAGCACCAGTGTGCGGCGCATGTAGGAGTTGCACCAGCATATGTGCCGCACATCCCAGGCTGAATATCTGGATGTGCGGAATATGCATGGGCACACCCCCCGCACTTGCATCACATACATTACTGGTGTGCCCCAGTGCATTGAGATCTGCACGGCACAACATCCTCTTTTGAATATCACACCAGGGCACATCAGTGGGTTGCGCTTTGCGCAATACTGTTGCACCATGCGCAACCCCTTTGAATATCTCGGCCTGTGTATTGTCCAACCTTTGGATCATATTGCATTCTCTACTTTACATTTGGATAATATTTACAGTATGACTGGCAACACAAGCTAAACAGAATAAATAATGCCACTTGTGGAATGCCAGTTTTTCTTCTGAAATGTTTTGTTTGAATTTTTTGGTAAATTCCACAAAATTCTGAAATACGGACATACGAACAAGCAAACATATGACTGAGCCAGCAGGAAAGGCCTTGCTCTTTTTCATGTCTGTTCAAGTCTGCACGCCCTTCAGACTCTACTGAGGGATCGGTCCCCTTCCCCATTATCAATTTATCTCTTCCCATCGATGTCCCCCTCCAACAACACCCCTCTATGCAACTTTTCCTTTTACTCTGTCCCATCCTCTCTTGAAGCAGTCCCCAGTCTTCAGGGAGACAACTTCCTCCAGCAGTTCATTCCATTTCACCACTACCCTCCCAGTGAAAAAGTGTCTCTTCATTTCCCTCTTGAATGTTCCCACTATCAGTATAAGGCAGTGCCCCCAGTAGTCCTGTTCCCACTAAGACTGAACAGACACTCATTTTGATCATGTCACACATCACAATCCTTTGCCATCATCGAACTTTGCCCACCTACCACCACTAATCCGCCAGAAAATCAGCATACCAGGGTGATGGCAGATGGATAGAAACAGCAAAGCTAAGCCAAACAGCAGTGCCACGGTGACTCCAAAGGCAATTCTCAAGTCAAATACGTTCTCCCCATGGGCATCCATACCTAATGCCAAGGCAGGCAATTCAGTGGAAGAGGGCCACAAACATTGAACAGTGAAGTTAACCAAATCAAAGGTCACCAACGACAGAAAAGCATGTACTAACAATAGGAGACTCTGTGATACATGGAGTACAGTCTCACATACACCAAAGCAGCTGATCGGAGATTGCAGTAAGTTGCCTACTAGGAACATTGGCTTGGAGGGACAGAGACTGCATCAAGGGCATTGTAAGCAACACCAAGCAGGACATGCACATTCTAATCCATATTCGTACAAATGATCTAGCTAGTCAGTCTGTGGAGGACATTAAGCAAAATCTAACAAAACTCAATGAAAAACTAACTTCCCTTTTGTCCAGCATCTCCTTCTCAGAGATTCTGCCTGTGTGGGAAATGTGCACCAGCCGGCAGAAGATCAAAAAAGGGGACATCTGCAAGCTTGAAACCTGGCTTATAAACTGGTGTCTGGATAAGAGACATGGCTACATCGGAAACTGGTTGAACTTATGGGAAAGGGAGTTCTTTAAGTTTGATGGCCTGCACCTTACAAAGGAGGTGACATGGGCTTTTGGTAAAATATTTGACATCTTTGTCAGTTATTTAAACTAGTAGAAGGGGAAGAGGCACCAGCAACCACTGCATCTTGTGCACCAGCTGATGACCCTCCCCTGTCATCAAACATATCATCAGCACCAGGATGCTACTTACAACTGCCACATGTAACAAAGTTTGGAGAATTTCACAAATTTGTTCCAGAAGCGCTAGAAACAGAAAGTGCACTAAGGACACAAAATGTAAACAGAGTAATTGTGCAGCAAGTGGGACTAACCAGGGATGGAAGGCAATGTACATTAATGCTCATAGCCTTCCAAACAAAATCCCAGACCTCACTGTCATGATGGCCAAGGCCCACTCTGATATGGTCACTATCACAGAAACTTGGTTCACAGACAGCCACACGTGAAACGTTGCTATTCCTGGATACACTCTGTTTAGGAAAGACTGCAAGGGAAAGAAAGGTGGGGGGGTGGCTATGTATATCAGAGATGGGATCAATGTAACTAAAGTCCAGGGACTGCACAGTGATGCAGAGGCACTATGGATCTCTCTCTAGGAGCTGATAACATGGACCATATCTGGGTAGGAGTTATTTACAGACCCACTACCCAGGGGATTTAGAAGGATAAAGACCTCCTGGAAAACATGCTGAGGATAGCAAAGAAAGGCAAGATACTACTGGTTGGAGACTTCAATCTACCAGATGTGGACCCGTCTACCTTCACTGCCTCCTCTGAGAGAAGTAGAGAATTCCTCATAGTACTATAGGGGGGTGGAACTTAATCAACTGGTAGAATCACCCACTAGGGAATCTGCTGTTCCTAACCTGTTACTCATAAACAGTACCAGAGTGTCAGATGTTCAAGTGGGGATCAAGCCAGGCACCAGCAATTACAGGTCAGTCTGGCTGTTCATTAACAACACAGACATCTCTTGTCACACTAAACTCAGGGTGCTCCATTTCAGAAAAGCAAATTTCCCAAGAATGAGGGAAAGTATTAAAGAACTGCTAGTAACCGATGCCACAGGGAATGTGGAAGACACCTAGATAAAACTGAAAAACACTATAACTACAGTCACGACACAGTGCACAAAACAAAAAAATACTGAAAATCAAAGAACCCACTCTGGCTTTCCAATGAGGTGTCGACTATAATTAGAGATAAGATAAAAGCTTATAAAAGTACACCGAGACCAAATCTGAGAAGCATAGAGAGGAATACAGGATTAAACTCAAGGAAGTAGTAAAAGCAATTAGGGTAGCCAAGGCCCAGACGGAGGAAGGAATAGCGCAAGGTGTGAAGAGGGGGGACAAAATGTACTTTTGTTATATATGGGAAAAAAGAAAGAGTAAGGGAGGAATAACCAGGTTAGCAACTAAAGAGGGACAGCTGTTAGAGAATGACAAGGACAAGGCAGAAGTACTCAATTAATTCTTCTATTCGGTTTTCGCTCATGAAGACGAAGGTAATGGTACAGCACTACTCAAGACACATCTCCGTAACAGGGGAGTAGACATCAGCCCCTTTACAAAAGAAAGGATCCTGGAGGAACTGTCTAAATTAAAGGTGGACAAGGCAATGAGGCTGGATGGAATACACCCAAGAGTTCTGAAGGAACTGTGGGAAGGACTTGCAGACCCACTAGCTGAACTATTTAACAAGTCACTGGAAGATGGCATAGTGCCACAGGACTGGAGAAGGGCCACAGTTTTGCCATTACACAAGAATGGTAGCAGGGAGGTAACATGAAATTACCACTCAGTCAGTCTGACCTCAGTGGTGGGTAAAGTAATGGAGACATTGCTTAAAGAAAGGATAGTGGCGTACCTGAAAGAAAGTAGGAAACTTGACTTGAAGCAGCATGGCTTCATGGCAGGATGCTTATGCCAACCAAATATGACAGAATTCTTCAACTGGTTTACAAGAGCAGTACACCAAGGTGTGACTGTGGACATAGTATATCTGAATTGTAGTAAAACCTTTGATATGGTTCCACACAGAAGGCTAGCAAATAAATTGGAGTAGTCAGGAGTAGGTTAGAAAGTGATCAACTGGATAAAAAGCTGGCTACAGGACAAGACTCAGAGAGTTATGGTAAATGACACCTTTTTGCTGGAGAGGAGTGTAACCAGTGGGGTTTCACAGGGATCAGTGCTTGGTGCAATCCTTTTCAACATATTCATCAGCAACATCACTGAGGGACTGAAAGGGAAAGTCTGCCTATTCACAGATGATATGGTGCTCTGCAACAGGGTGGACCAGGGAATGGAGGAAGATCTAAGAAAACTGGAGGAATGGTCCAAGAACTTGCAGTTGAGATTCAATGCCAAAAAAGTGCAAGTAATGCACTTAGGTAAGAGAAACCCAGGAAATAACTATGTCCTAGAAGGGCAGTAACTGGAAAAGACAAAAATGGAATGGGATCTAGGAGTTATATCATACGATTTAAAGGTAGGAAAGCAATGCAAAAAAGCAGCACTAAGTGCAAGAGACATCCTTGGATGCATAGGTAGGGGTATTACTAGTAGAAAGCATGAGGTAATCATCCCACTCCATAGGTCATTGGTGAGGTCTTACTTGGAGTACTGTGTGCAGTTCTGGAGGCCACACCTAAAAAAGGACATAGACCATCTGAAATCCGTTCAGACGAGATCCACTAAGGTGGTGCAAGGACTACACCACAAACCTTATGAAAATAGGCTCAGTCACTTTAATCTCTTCTTCCTAGAACAGAGAAGGAATATAGGAGGCATTATAGAAACATTTGAATGTGTTAAAGGGATAAATGCAGTACATACCGGTAACCTCTTTCAGGAAAATAGGATTGCATGTACAAGATGGCACAACGTATGTCTGGTTGACAGTAAATTCAGAACCAATGTTAAAAAGTACGTTTTCACAGAGAGGGTCATGGACCCTTGGAACAGCCTGCCACCTGAGGTGGTGGCAGCTAAGACTATCAGAGAATTGAAATGGGCATGGGACAGTCAATGTAGTCACCTCAACAAGAGCAGTAGATGGGGGGGTAGACTAGATGAACCACACCGTCTCCTTCTGCCAGCAAATTCTTACATTCTTATGTCACCCCTCTTTCTTCTATCCTCTGGGGAGTGCATGTTTAGATCTCTGAGTCTCTCCTTGTGTGGTCTGCCTTGCTGTTCCTGGATCATCTTGGTTGCCCTTCTCTGGACCATCTCCAGCAGGTTGATGTCTCTCTTTCGGTAAGAGCACTAGTACTGCACATTGTACTCAAGATGTCACTGAACAAGTGATCTGTACAGTAACCTCTGCCTTTCTGCTGGTTATACCGCTAACTATACAATCTAGCATCCTATTCACTTTGGCTGCTCAGTAACCTCTGTCTTGCTGCTGGTTATACTGCTGACTATACAGTCTAGCATCCTATTCACTTTGGCTGCTGCTCTCCAGCAGTGTGCTGAGTGCTTTAGGTCACTCTTAATTATCACTCCCATGTCCTTTTTCTCTTCTGTCTTGGTAACTTGCAAATCTCCCTGCCAGTATGTGGTCACTGGGTACTTTGCCCCTAAGTGTATTGCCTTGCACTTTTTGGCATTGAATCCCTGTTGCCAAATACCTGACCACCTTTCCAGCTTGACCAGGTCTTCTTTAATGTCGTGTCTCACCTCTTCTTGTCCGCTCTCCCACAGAGCTTTGTGGTGTCTGAAAACAGGCATATCACACCATTTATCCCATCTGCAATGTCACTGATGAAGATTTTAGATAACACCAGACTGAACATTGAGCCTTGTGTGACCCCACTAGCGAGTGGTCTAGCCTCTGAGAACTCTACCCCACTCTCTGACCACTAGTATCTGACTTCTATCTTGCAGCCAGTTTCTAAACCACTTAGCTAGTTTTGACCCTATTCAAAGGTCCTCCAGTTTCCTAATTAATATCCTGTGGGGAACAGAGTCAAAGTTCTTACTGAAATATACATACAGGATGTCCACTGCTTGGCCCTTGTCCACTGTCCTGGTTGCCCAGTCAAATAAGTCAATCAGATTGGTCTGGCTGGAATACTCTGACATGTACTCATGCTGCATCTCCTCTTGGGGCCCATTTTCTTCTAGAAAGCTTACCATCATTCTTTTTGTATGGTTTCCATAAGCTTCCCTACTATTAAAGTAAGGCTGACCAGTCGATAGTTATTAGTGCCGTCCCTCATCACAGTCTTGTGTAGCAGCACCACATGTACTGTCCTCCAGTCTTGGGGGATTTCCCCACTTCTCCAGAGAGTTATTGGGCAGGTCTGCCAGGGAACCAGCTAGCACATCATCCAACTCCCTCACCCCCCCATGGCATATGCCATTTCATCCTGGGGACTTGTCTACCCTCACTGCCTTTAAGCCTTCCCTCACACTGTCAATTTCAGTATCTGTTTGTGATACCTCCCACCCTGTTTCCTCCACCCTTCTTCCCCTGGAGTGCTGGGCCATCCTTCTCAGTGAAGACTGAACAGAAGTACTTGATAAGTACTTCTGCCTTCTTCTCACTTTTCTCTGACCACAACTTTCAACCTGATTATCTGATCCTTGATATACCGCTTCCCCTTGACTTGCTGGAAGAAAGCCTTCTCCCCATTTTCAACCCCTATGTCAGCACTGGCTCTTTCCTGGCCTTGGCAGTTTGTACTGTCCTGCATGCCTCCCTTGCTTGATACAGTACTTCTCACTGTCCTCGTCCCTCTGGGTGTGTTTATACTTCCTTAAGGCTGTCTTCTTACTCTTTGCTGCCTCGTCTGCCTTCCTATTAAATCAGCTGGGCTTCTTGGCTCAGAATTTTTTCCTCTTTATTTTTGTCACAAAGTAGTGGCAGTCAACAACCCTTCCTTGATAATGATTGACTAATTTCTAGTCTAATCCCATTTCCTTCCTGATCCCAGCAACATATCCTCCAAAGATCTCCCCCATCCTACCATAGTCTGCCCTTCTGAAGTATAGCACCATTGTTTTTATCACAATCTTCTCCATACCCATGCCCAGGTGAAACCACAGTGAACACAAAAAACACTTGTTCATGGGCTTCAGGAGAGGGTGTTTGCTCAATTAAACTATCAGGAACTCTATGCAAATGGTAGTACTCAGTAGTGAATAAACAATCAGACTTACTAATAAATTTCTAATGCCATCAGCTTTATTTTTACAACAAATTATCACACACCATGAATACCCCGGCACTTCGAGTCATAAACAGCCTATTGAGTGCTGTCTTTTGTGTGGAGTTTGAAACCACACAGTGTGATGGTCACCACTTGCCATCAGTGCTTCCACCTTTACCTCCTGAACATGTGCATCATAAAAAAGAATCAGGTACAGTATGGCCCTCTCCCTGGTGGGCTCCAGGGAACATTGCGTCAGAAGCCCACTGTGGAATGCATCCAGCATTACCTGAGTCCTAGTATGGGTTGTAACAGGGATCTTCCAGTCTATCCAATGCAGATTGAAGTCCCCCATAATCGCTACATCACCTCTCCCCCCACCGCTGGCCATCTCCACAATTTTGGACCCCAGTTCCATGACCAATTCCTCATCATGGTTTGGGGCCTGTACACCACTCCTATCCTAAGTTTTTTAACCGTCATTGATTGTACCTCTACCCAGAGCACCTCTGTCTTTCCATCTATCTT
Organism: Neoceratodus forsteri; assembly: GCA_016271365.2. Classification (NCBI taxonomy): domain Eukaryota; kingdom Metazoa; phylum Chordata; order Ceratodontiformes; family Ceratodontidae; genus Neoceratodus; species Neoceratodus forsteri. The sequence goes on along the minus strand of CM057459.1, from coordinate 841,023,420 downwards.
CTCTTCCCTTGTAGAGGTTATCCTTTCCTTCATGAACAGAGCCATTCCTCCCCCTATTCCTATCCCCTATCCCTCTTGTACAGCTTGTATCAAGAGACAGCTAGGTCACCATCGTGATTTGGCATGGCCCATGGCTCCATGATGGCAGCCATGTCCACCTTTCCCTCTGCCATCAGTGAATGTAGCACAGCTATTTTTTTCTCAAGGCTCCTTCCATTCGAAGAAATAACTTTCCACCACAACTCGAGTCCCACTCCACTCCATGATTGCCTGTCTCTCCCACTTGATCCCAATCCCCCTGCCTGCATTATTATTCTATCCCTCATCTGACCCTTCCTCTTTTTGCCCTGTTTGGGTTGGAGACTGATTGGCCTCCTCCACTAAGTAACTAAGGGTATTGTGACCCCTGCTGCCACCACTTATCAGTTTAAACTCAAATCCTTTTCTATATGATACTCAAATCTGACATTCAGCACCCTTGTGCCCTCCTTGCTAAGATAGTGCATAAAGGTCCTTCTTCCACATGTCCCCCTAACCTCCAATTAAACTGTAACCCTTATCTCTGCACCACTCCTGAGTCACATAATAAACTCTTCCTTCCTTTCTTGCAGTTCTGACCCTCAGTACCAGTAAAATCTACTACAAGGCTACCAACCTCCCAACCTTACTGCAGAGTCTCCCCTCTTCCCTGTACCTCTCATGAACCATCCTTACATCACTATTATCTGGGTTTTTGTATTACAAGGGCAAAAACAAAGAAGGAAACCCAGTGAAAAAGGGTCCAACGAAAAGAGCGCCTGACAAAAAGGTGACAGGCAAAAAGGACGAAAGCACTAAATATCACCATTAAATCAACCCCTAAACTAGGGCACTGTCCACAATCTCCAACTGAAATGTTACAGGGTGTCATCCCCACACCCCCTCACACCCCTCCACATTACTATAACATACTCTGTGGTGAGGCACATCAGGGAGCAGGAATACAATGTGAAGCCCTCACCACACCAAGCACACAAGTTCCATGTGCCCCCTTGAGGTGCACCCACATTACAGCACCCTTGTTCCCATACCTTTTGATGGGATAGCCAGCAAATTCATTTGTACTTTGGTGAACAATGATGTGCAGCTGCCCCTCTTTATTTCCCTTGTTCTTGATTAGCCATGGACCCACCTTCTCTGTGGTGATCCCTGGCATACACTGCACCCTTTTACGATTTGCCTTAGCTCACATGTCATCCCATCTCATTTCCTTAACTATGCAGTTTTTCAAGATCATGACCCTCCCCTTCCCACCTGTCATCTGGGTACCCTCCCCTCTCATTTGCCTTCCTTGGCTGACCGTCCCCCTTCATCATTGTTAGGTGTTCCCCATTGATGCTTACTGCCCTTCTTTCTGATCCCCATCCAAACTACCTGCACTCCTCCTATATTGGCACTACCATCTGCTCTCACTGACATTCCTCCTCTTCTTGGTCCTCTCCCTGCCTGCCTTCACCCCTTCCCTGCCCTGCTGCCACTACTCCTTCACCTACATGGCCTGTTACCCTCTTGTCTGTGGTCACCTCCCCATGTAACCAAAACGTACACCTGCTGTTGTCCCCTCTCCTTCACACAGGACTTTTCTATACTCTCTCTAGTCAGTGGAAGGACTTATTCCACACCGGCACATCTCGGGGTACCCCCACTTGGCTCCCATCTTTCCTTGAGGTCCCTGTTCCTCTGACTAGTGTCAATCCACCTCCCTATGGTATGCTGACTGCACAGTGAAACCCACATGGAGAAATCCCCCACAGCGACAATCTCAACAGGTTTCGAGTTTGTCACTGTGGGGGATCCGCGGGTGAAATTTCACCCTTTTGCTGACTTTTGCCGCCCCTTCGAGATAACTCTGACTCAGAGTTAGGAATCTATAAAAGGGGGGCATGGGAGGTGGAGCTCCCCACATGGGGGGTTCGGGGGCACAGCTCCCTGATGGAAAACACACTGATGTCTGACAGGCAAAATTTCACCTGCCGACATCGGGAATCTCGCTATGCCAAACCTCGACAACAATGTTGTCAAGTCAGCAAAGGCAAACCCCTCCCTACACCCGCAACCCCACTGGGAAAGAGGGACCCAGGGAACCTGCCTTAACATCCCCTCCATTCTCTCCACTCCCAGACCCCCCAATCCAGCTTGAGCTCCACCATCACTCTTCATCAATCCCCCTGCTCTGCTCCACCCACACCCTGTTTAGATAGCCCCTCTCTACTTACTAACTAACCTAATTGCCAGCTGAGCTACCATACGTCTCCCCTCATCTGACCTAGGCTCCTATAGATTAGACATCCCCCTATCTCCCAGAGAATAGCCAAGGAATCTGATGCCCTAAACCTACTGCAACACCCTAACTTATCCACCTCCTCCTGCTTTTTGACAGTCTTCTTTTTCATAGTATGATGTTCTACCCTTCCTGTACAGAGTACCTATACAGCTCTTGTATCCCTGTGTAGCTTTACCATAAATAGAGGTTTGCTACAATCCTCTTTTAAACCTTTAATTTGAACCTTATAGTTCAACCTAGGTGGGGATGGCCGAAAAGCTGCACTACTTGCTCACCCCATCAATAACCCTAGATAGACACTTACTAACCTATATGGAGATGACTGTAAAGCTGCAACCCCTAAATTATGCTGTTTGCTGACCCTAGATTGGGACCAGCTTGGGTCCCTATCTGGGAACCAGTTATGGACTCTAGATAAGGATCAGCTGCATCATATTTGTGGGTTTATTATATAAACTGAGGATTTGTTTTGAGTGTGAGTTTTAATGAAGTAATAGTTTTCTAAGTATTACAGTGAAAAGTCAATGTAAACTGCAGGATGTGGGGACAGTTTCTAAACAGACAATTGGAAAGCTATGCCTATGGTTCAATGGATAAGCAGTCAGCCACTCCCCCTTCCTGTGCTACATAAGCAGTTCCTCTGAGCCTCGCTCTCAAGCACTTTTTCTTTGCAACTGGAGGCTCTGTTGGTCTGTCCTTTGCACCCTGCTGGGTTCTGCCCCCCCACCTTGCTGTGTTTTGGCTCTGTTTGTTTCTGCTGGACTTCTATTGTCTGTTCTCCTGCACTTGGTTTGTATTGTTTGCCTCTGGCTGTGTGCTTCTTTGAGTTGCTTGTTAGCTGTTCTTTTGTGTTCGTGTGTCTTTTGTTTTGCTTTCTTTTGGCGGGGGGTCTTCTGTTTTTAAACTCCTTGTATTTTGCTAATCTAACACTCATGCTACTTGCTCCCATTTATTCACAATGCAACTGCAATCATTATCTGTGTGTTTCAACTCAAGCTGCTTCCCTGCTGCTGCCCTCCATGCTATGCACCTTAATTGTGTTCACCTGGTTCAGGCTCACTCTGAACCCTAAACCATGCAGCTCAATCCTATTTCCTGAACGTATACTACGTACCTTATTGCTGCTGTCTTCACTGCACTTCATAGCCAATTTACTTCTTTCAGAGTGTTGCCGCCCTACAGTCTATGTTCATTCCAATTGCTACCCCTATAACTCATAATTACTCAATATTGCTGCTGTTCTATTAAGTTTGCACACTGCTATTATACTCTGGAGGTCAGCTAAGCTACCGCTGATGCTGTAAAACAGTTTTATTACCTGCATGTGCATCACAGCGCCCTCCCATCGCTTCTTGTTTTTCCTATGGCAGGAGACTGAAGGTGTTGTTGAGGAGCTGTGACCCTGTGTGGTATACTAACTCATGTTTGAATACTGCTTTTTCTACTAAAATCCTCTAAGTATTTTGTCACCTTTCATTGTCTTCCTTGATGGCCTGGCTGGCTTGCCCCGCTATTCATATTTGCTGCTCCTTGACTTCAATGCAGGTCCAACCATTTGCTCACTCTGCTTGCTGACCTACATGCAAATCCACTCATTGCTTATGAAATTCATTTGTTCAGTGCTAGATACTACCATGTCTGACCTACGTGAGGGTCCCACCACTCAGCACTTCATTTAGCTCCTCCTCAATTGTTTTCTGGGGCATGCTAGCCATAACCATTCCATGGTGCAGGGCCTCCCTGCAGCCGATGGTTTCGCTTTGCACCTATGAAGTCTGCATCTTGAGCATGCCCGACTTCGGATGGAATCCTTCTCACCTGGCCCATAACTGGGAATGCCCTCACTCTGGGCCTGGCTTTAGCCATTCAAGACTCGATGGAAGCTCCTGGTGTATAATTTAAGACTAGCCATGAAGGGTGCTTACAGTGATATCCTTTGGCTCTAGTATTCTACTAGCAAGGCACCTTCACTGTGTTCTCCCTACAACTGCCTCTGGTTCACCTGGTTTGTTTTTAAGGTGGGTAGGCCAGGTGAATGCCTCAGCAGTCGTTGCTGCCCTCCTCTCACCTTGGTTGCTCCTGATGTTGCAGAGCACTCTCACAACCTTCTACGGTGTTCCCGTTAGAGGGATCGAGCAAGAGCTTTCCTCCAAATTGGAATATTTTCCACTCCCTTTAATTGGGTTTCTAAATTGCAGCAGCAGAGCCATCACTAAACAAAACATCCCAAGCCTGGAGGGAATGTGACCTGGGACTTGACTCCCCAGAGATTTCCTCCGCAAAGGTTTTTTTTTCCTCTCCTCCGTGCCTCAGGTCATAAATAGTAGTTAGTCATAGTTAGTGTTCCCTAGTTCTTTTAGGTAGGTTCCACTGATGGATGGAGGTGGATGGTGTCCCAACTTGCCATTCCCTCTCTCCTTAGGAGGCCCCCTCAATCTCCAGAGCAACCAAGTGTACTCATGCCATTGCTAACCTGTGCATCTCATTACATTATCAAGCTGCCTGGTGACTAATCTACTACTATTCCTCACATCTACTGATTGATAAAGTGCTTTTGTACTACTTTTCTTTTGGGGGTGCTTCCTAAGGTACCTTTAGCCAAGTAATTGTCCCGTGGCACCTCAAGGGGTGGAATCCTCTTTGAGGGTTCCTTGCCTTTGGTACCACTACAGGGTGGTAATTCCTCTGGAATACAGAGCGCAAACAGCCAAAACCAAGTAACACAGTTTCACAAGCATTACATCATACTGGCTGCATAGGAATTTGAATTGGAAAGATATGCCTGTGGTTCAATGGACAAGCTGCCAGTCACTCCCCCTTCCTGTGCTACGTAAGCAGTTCCTCTGAGCCTCACTCTCAAGCACTTTTCTTTGCCCCACCATCCTCCCCATCTCCTCTAGCAGCATCACCTCACTCCTAGGGATGCTTCCTAAAGTACCGTTAGCCAAGGGAATCATACTGCTGCAGCTCTATGGGTGGAACCCTGTTCAAGGGTTCCTTGCCTTTGGTAACCCTACAGGGTGGTAATTCCTCTGGAACAGAGAGCACGAACGGCCAAAACCAAGTAACACAGTTGCACAAGCATTACATCATACTGGCAGCATAGGCCATTGAGCTGACCATTAAAACATCTGCTACTCATGCCATTGCTAACCTGCACATCTCATTATGTTATCAAGCTGCCTGGTGCCTAATCTACTACTATGCCTCACAGCTACTGATTGCTAACATGCTTTTGTACTACTACTTTTCTTTTGGGGATGCTTCCTAAGGTACCTTTAGCCAAGGAATCATCCCGTGGCACCTCAAGGGGTGCCCTCTTTGAGGGTTCCTTGCCTTTGGTACCCCTACAGGGTGATAATTCCTCTGGAAAATAGAGCACAAACAGCCAAAACTAAGTAACACAGTTGCACAAGCATTACATCATACTGGCTGTATAGGATCTGATGGAATCCCCAAGCAAGTGTCTAAAGGCCATCAGGAGGTAAGTGCATGCATTACTGACATAATTTACCCACTTGTTTTAACAGGAATCACAAGTAATGGTTGTAGAAACATGTTCTGCATGAAAAGTGCAGAACTGGAGAACTTTGGAGCAAAACTATGGAATTTCAAAATATTTTGATGATGAATTCTGCCATTGCACTCCCTAGGAAATTCCATAACATTTGTCTGAAGTTAAATTTTTCTGAACTCATGAAGGAAACTATGGTTAAATTGTTACGTATATAGGTAGACAAACAAACAAATAAATAAATACATTATTACACACATTAGTATATGTATTTACTAAGGCAATCTTGGAGTCACTGGATGTTTTGATACCTTTTATTGGACCTATTGAAGGAATCTGTGGGGCCCTGAAAGCATGTGTACTATATCATATTTATACAAGACATATGTTGGTCCAATAAAAGGTATCACACTATCCAGTGACTCTTGTTTTCCATGGACCAATATGACTAAAATCTCCTTTAAATAAAGCATTTTGTTTTCACTTTTGAGAAAATTGTGAACACTGTAATATTTTCACACAGTTCCTATATTTGCTTAGAAAATAGCAAGAATCAGTTCTCACACCTGATTGGCTAAGACAGGCTCCTAGCTGGGCATTTATTTTTCAATAGATGTCCAGCCAAAAATAAGAGCCAGTCCAAGTGGCACCTCACTGCGCAGCATTCTACAGTGGTGCCCAGCCTACTCTTTAATTGGTTAGACACACAGAAGAAAATTTAAAATGCCCGCCATTTTTTCTTTTACTTAGCGAGATGTACTGTTCTCTCCCAGCCCAAAGCAAACATTATTCACCTGCAGCTACTCTCTCTTTTAAAAATTAAAATAGACACACTACAGTAAACTTGTGGCAACAAACCCTCACTAGTAAGTGAAAATAAATATTTTTCTTTTTTCTTCTTATTCATCATAGTCTCCTCACAGTTTCCTTGCACATTGCAGTCAAATGTTGTGTGCCACACAGATACAATCTCAGGCTCTCTTGTTTAGCAGCCATCTGTCCCACCCCACGTCCCATCCCATCCCATCCTCTCCCATTACCAATCCTCTGCTTCCTCTTTTTTTTTTCTTTTAAACACACACCTACACAAACAAGTCAGAACTGTACCTGCTTTACACAGGCTTTTCTTTCCAGTCACCTATCTCACACAAAGTGAATGGACCTTCCGTCCATAGTCTCCACACTGCGGTACCCACGTCTGGTCAGCAATCCTGTCTGTTCTCTTTTTTTAACAGCAAATGAAATTTCCAAACTCTACCTGCTTTATGCAGCCTTACATTTTTCTAGCTTCCTACAGATGTCTGCTCTACAAAATAAACAGACCTTCCTGCTCCCTCAAAAGGCGGTGCCTGTAGTTAGTGAAACTGGCAAGCTGTCCTCATGCCCAAGGAGTTGAACTTAAGCAAGTCTGCCTCTACTCCTCAGTCCGGTTGTCCCAATAACAGCATTGATAAGCCGCAGCCTTTTGGATACATTTCCTTACCTCCTGCAGCATCTACTTATAGCCCAATGCTTCCTGTTCCATTTGCGTTCTCTTTTCTTCATTTTTAAAAACTGTGCCCAACTCCATCACCACCACGACAACTCCCAGATGTATTCCACATGCTCTGATAATCACAGCAAATGGTGCCACCTTTTACATTTGCCCCATACAAAAACACTCAAAATATAATTCTCAGTCCCCAGTGTACTGGCACTCCAAACTGTAGTACCCTAGGATCCTTTCCCAAATTTTCACATAGGATTACAAGTCCCATAAATCCATGGGGCAACTATACAATCACTCAAATAGCATCTCCTAAACAGAAGTGCCCTCCAATGACAAGGACAGCACAATACAGGGACTCCTTTACAAGATAGTGGATTTTATTCCTTTTTTAAAACAATAATTACAGTTGTTTAAACTTTTTTTTTTATTTATTAAAAATACAAGTCATGGGCCATTTTCTAAGCACAATCATCCATACTGTAGTGCCCTCTAAACATCATTTTAATGCAGGCAGAGGAATTATTTTATTACCAAACTAAATTTAAACTAATTTTTTATTAACATTTTTTAATTAATTTTTTTTTGTGGTACCCATTTTCTAAGTGCAATAATACCCTCCAGGGTGGGCGGTATTGTGCTGTACTGGACCTTCCAGGAGCTATAAGGCCCTCTGCCTGCAGTGTCAGGCTTCATTACACCCCTGGGCGGTCCGGTATAGCACAATACTGCCCATCCTGTTGGGTATTATTGCTTACTTAACATGTTGCTGTAAGCATGTGCATATCAGGTTGTGCCATTTTCATTTATTTGCAATTGTATTTCTTTTGTATGCACTTACTTATTGTGTGTGCCTGTAATTAATTTTTAATTACTTTCTTCTGCAGTGGTCCCCCAGGACCCACTTAAAAACTAGATGCCCTGCATTAAATGTGGGTACTCTGGAGTGCCAAAACTTCTAGCTAAATAAATGATATTTGAAATGCAGTACTACTGAAATTTCTCTGCCCTGTGTTCTTCATTACTTGGCTCTTTTTAATGGAAATATAGAAAAATACAATTTGATAGCAGATAAGGACCACTTGACCCACCCAGTCAGCCCATTTTCCCCTACCTAGATTTCCACTGCAGGCCCAACTTGATCTGCAGCTCTTTCTCTCCACATTATTTCCATTATAATTCCCTTGTGCCTTTCCCATGCATTCTTGAACCCCACCATTTCTACCCCCTTCAACTTCATAGATAGTACCTTGGTACCTGGAGCTTTATTAATCCTGCTGCTTAATCCATTGCTGAACATAAGTTATAAATTTGTGACGACACAGTGTGCTGGTGTAGAAAATATTTTGACATTGCAAATAGAGGCTTGTGACTTCAGCAATGGATTAAACACTGTTGAAATAAAACAGCTGTAGTAGACAAGGATCCTGATTCCATACATGTGAACTAAGTAATGAGGAATATAAGAACAGAAAAACAGAACATCTTTAAAATGTACACAAAGATGTATTTTATATGTATTTTACAGTTTTGCTAAAATGTGTTAACTCACTTTAACATGATTATGAATGTTGAAACTCTTTGTAGGGGGCATTCTTTATTCATCGCCAACAATACAGTAGATTTGTGGCAGACAGTGTGGTACGTGGAAGTTTTGAATTTCTGTGGAATGGAATTCTACAGAATTCTGGAAACTTTTGCCTAATTCCATGGAATTCCATTGCTAGTGGGAATCCAGTATCAGGAACGAGAATGGGTTTGCAGATTAGTAATCTGTGGTTTACATAAACTGAAGATTCTTTTTCAGTAATCTACAGAAAATTATTCTGTAATTTGCATGAATTGTGGAAAGCTATTCCACGGTTTACTTAGAAATGCTTTTCCAATTTACAGAGAATTTAAAATCAAATTCTGAAAAGCATTTCAGAAGTGATATTGCTATTCCACACACATTTCATGGTGGAATTCCACATTCCCCACTACTCTAGAGGTAGATACTGCCACTGTGGAGTTGTCATGGCCCCAACTAAAGTCACAGTTTCAATGGAATAAGCACAGAACTGCTGTCTCCCCTCTTATTAAGGAACTTGCAGCACATTTAATTATCACCTTCAAAATCAAGCAATCAGATCAAACCAATGCATCATACATGCCAAGTTAAAAAAAAAGGTGCTGGAGGCACCAAATCTGTTGGAAAATTTAGAGTACTGTCAAAACAATTTAGAGTGCTGAGAGTTCAGCCTTTCAAGCTTTCTGTACAAATTTAGGCATTCTATTATCAGATACTAAAAAACATTTATAAGTACATAGGCGTTCTGCTTTCTGAGAACAACATATTACATGGAAATATATACTTATTCTTGAAGCAATCTTATATATTAATAGAAGTCTGATTTTCACAAGAATTTCATGGTGGCAGTGGTTGATAGGCACTATGGAATACATTATGTTTGAACTCTGAATCCCTTGAGGAAATAATTTAATAACTATTTTTTCCACATTCAATGCATGCTTATAATTATGCCATAGATTAGGTAGCAAGTTCAAAACTGAAACATTGAACCTGCTATGGTGTAATTGGGAAGGAGCTACACTTTGAAATAGAAGGCTTTGAGACTAATTCCCACAGTGGGTAGAATTTGTATAACCATTAATACTGTATTATTAAAATATATGCCTCATGCAACTCCATGGCTGAATCAGTGAAACTGCTGTAGTGTGGTAGGTAAGAAGCTAGGCTTTGGAACAGGAAGTTAAGAATTTATTTTACACAAAGAGTAAAGTTGCTATGGACATTTATATTATTACATTATATGTTAATCATTTTGCAATACACACATCAGAATTATAAGTATAGGTTTTATGGGTTAAGAGAAGACAATGCTGGTGTCAATAATGTCAGAGTTGTTATAGTTGTCTGAGTGTGTTACATTGGAATGAAAGTAGCTCCCCTCCATGCTATGGTGCTAAACTAAAATACACTTGTTACTTTGATGTTTTCATAATACAAGGAACTCAATGTTTCTCAAACCTAGGTGCAAGCTTAGTAAAGAGGAAGTGGAATGTGTCTTTCAGGAACATCCTATCCTGGCAGGATAGTTTTCATCCTCCAAAAATTGTTTTTACTGAAGTTTGTTTTCAATATAATTTCCTATTACAACGCCATGCCACCATGGAGCACCACTCTAGTAAAAATTCAAAGGAAATTTATAAAAATGTACAATATAAGTTTCTTTTAGATTTTGAAACATGTGGCTCAATTTTTAGTGCCCTGAGAATGCTGCACGTAACCGATGTGCCAATCATTTGGCACATGGGGCTTGCTCCATTCTACCATAAGGCAATCAGGATTTTCAATCCTGAGTACCAAATGTCATACGTTAGACCAGCTTTCCTTGGTCTAACTTGTGACATTCAGTTTTGAGAGGAAACCTCAAAGACATTCATACAGGAATTCTCTGAGAAGCAAAATTAATGATGCTTTTTGTAACAGTGTAACAGATAAACATGTGCTGAACAAAAATGTGGGCCTCCTCACACATTACCAGATCACAAACTTAATTTTCACAGTTTCCACTGCAGCTCTGGGCCCTACCATTTATGTATATATATATATATATATATATATATATATATATATATATATATATATATATATTATATATATATTTTTTGCTTAATCTTCCTCTATTGTTAAACTCTGTTGTAGGGACATACTTGGCTCAAAGGAGTGACATTTTATTTATTTATTTATTTATTTATTTATTTATTTATTTAGTTAGTTAGTTATGTATTTGTTAACTTGGGAAGGTGCACTGATCCAATGGACCATTTTTAGCCATGACACAGGCCATAAAGATGGCACAAGGATAAATACCAATACAAAAATAAAAAAATACAGTTCTGGATAATTACGAGAACAAAATACAAAAATACGGTACAGGAAATACAGAACAAGAGTTACAAATACAGCATAGCACAAAACAACAGTAAGAGTTAGTGTACAACATTTTCCATCAGAGGTGCACAATAATACAAAACACAGTAGTGGCAGATAAGCATAGCTGCTAAATAATTTCAAAGACTGTGTTATCTGTTGTAGGACAGTGCACATTAGGATGTATATATCTTAGGATGTCTGAGTTTCTGGGTGACCTTAGCAAGTTTGTGTGCTTTTATTGAGTGGTACAGGGGGATCACCCAAGGGGGCAGGTACAAGTGGCAGCAGCCATTAAGGGTTAAGAGATGAGAATCAAGAGAGAGAAGTGAGGTGGGCACACTGTTCTATAGTTTTCGGGTGGCTGAGGTGAAGGCTTTCCTACCCAATCAGATGGTGATTTCAGGAGCATCCAACAGAAGACTGGAAGAGTTTCAAAGGTTGCAGAGGCAGTATTTTGGTTTGTGCAGGAGAAAAGGGGGATAGGACCCCACCTTTGATAGCCTTATCTGTGGTGCAGCAAAGGAAGTAATCACTGTGAGCCTGAGGAAGATCCAGCCAAGAGACTGGTAGAGGGAACAGTGATGGGTAGAGTAGTGTGCCATCAGTGCAAATCTACAGATATTGTTGTATGTGGAATCTAGCCTAGTGAGTTCATTGGTGGAGGTCTGCATATAGACGGGGGGTACAGTAAGCCATTAGATGAAGGAGATTGCCCTGGGCCATGGCAAAACAAGCATCTGGAGTTAGGTAGTGTTTCAGTCAATATCTCACTGCCAATTTTTGGTTGATGCACCAGACAGCATTGCCAATGTGTTCTGAGAAGGCCAATGTGGGGTCCAGGGTAATACCCAGGTATATAAAGGAGGATACTGTTTTGAGAGTAGCGCTGATGGGGATAATTCGCTGAGAGCATCTGCAGTGTTAGCTAGTTTGGTTGGCTTGGGTTTGGACTGTAGGGGAATGGGTTTGGATTTGTTGGTGTTAACCAGAAGTCTATTTTCCAGGACCAATCATGGGCAGTGCCATAATTAGTAGTGAGCATGGTTGAGAGGCTAGCCAGAGATTTGTTGCTGTGGAACAACACTAGGTCATCGACATAAAGGATGATGTTACATTTAAGGCTGTCCAAGGATAGAGCCCTGGGAGACACCTGTGGTCACTGCCATAGCTGTGAAGGTAGCACCCCAATGCTGACAGTTTGAGAGTGGCCAGTGAGGTAGTTCTGAAACCAGGTAGTGATCCCTGAGGAGCAAAAAAGGCCCTTTAGTTTGTCCTGTAGGATGTTGTGGTCTATCATGTCAAAGACCTTGGTCAGATTCATGAAGACCACACCAGTGAGGTTCCATACATCCATATTCCTGAAACATGGTTTGTAAAGTGGGTCAGGGCAGAGGTAGTGCTATGATACTTCCTAAAGCCATGCTGCTGGGGGCAGAGGAGGTCATAATTAGCTACATGCTCAGAGAGTTGGTGATGTATGATTTTTTCGAGGAGTTTTCTAAAGTGGGGTAAGATAGAAATGGTTCAGTAGTTATCCACTGACTGGGGATCATAAGATTTGAAGATGGGGACAACCCTTGCATTCTACCAAATAGTTGGCACAGAGGATGAGGATAGGGAGAGGTTGAAAAACATGGTCAGGGGCTTGGTGATGAGAGGGGGTTTAATTTATAGGAAGCATGGAGCATCCTATAAATTATAAATCACATCCTGGACTACCCTGATTTGGGAGACTCATGGGAAATTTGTAAGTTTCTTGAGGAGCAATAGCCTTAAAGTGGAAAGTGGCAGGTTAAGGTCAGCTGTGGGTGTGTGGTCAAGTTGACTCACTGGGTTTGGTGAGGACAGCTTGGCAAGGTGAAAAGACAAGTCGGTGAACTTGACACTGCAGACGTTATATGCAAACACTGCTTAATTTACTGAACTGGCAACATTATAAATCCTACATACTTAATGGACTTTTTTCAGCTATTGATCTTTTGTCATGTACCTCTCCATTTGCATGTCTGATCTCACACCTTTTTATGACATGAGGCCTATTTCTTGGTAGTCACCTGTATTGTATATAATTGCTTCCTTTACAGATGGACTTTTGGCAATCTAGGACCTGAGAGGTCTTGAAAGTTTGTGTGAAAATGTTTCAGTTAGTCTAATAAAAAAGGTATCACCAAAAATAAAAGTGTACTGGATTTTTCTGAGACTAATATGGCACCACTTTCCTTTCCTGTTAAAAATGAAATAAAAAGGCCATTTTTTAAGATAAAAACAGCAACTTGCTGAAAGAGGTGAACTACAAAATGTTGTCCTAATTATTGCTACTACAGTATATCTGGAGTGTTCCATGGCTGCTCTAGACCATGCAATTATCTGAAACACTGTGGTCAATTTGCCTTTTGGGATCTCTTCTCTGTTGTCTTGGCACCCTTCCCCTGACCAAACCTACTTTACAGATACTGTAGGTGCATTTACATTCTCACTGTTGCACTGCTGTGTGACGCTTGCAATGGCTTCTCTTCTGTATGTTGAGCTGCCTGGACATGTCTGGATCAGATCCATTCTGGTAGATCTGTGCTGCTTAGTTTGATGGCCCACCAAAATGCTGCAAGAGTTTACTGCTGCAGTGTGAAAGCTCCTGGCACATGCAGCATTACCAGAGATGGGAAAGAACATATCAAGCAGGGCACTGAAGAGGGACCTGCATGGCACTACTTAGCAAAAGTGAAAATACATTTTCAATAATTGTTTCTGATCACATTAATTGTGTACTGTTTGAAAGAGTATGCTCAAATTAGATTCCTGCACTAAATGTGTTCACATATCTGGTGCCAAACATTTGATCATTCATTGGGTAGTTTCTTTAGAAATAAGTCAGATCCTGCCCACAACAGGCCTTGCTCCTTTGTGTGAGTGTGCCCCAAACTGCTTCAGCATTGTGCACTACACACAGGAACTGAAACACTGCCCAAATGCTGTGTTTGTAGAACACAGAAACATTTATTTATTTTGTTTTTGTTGACCGGGTAAGTGCACTAGACAAATCTTGCCTTTTTTCAGGCACGACCCAGGGGAAGGGAATACAGATGAATGCCAACAGACCTTGAACCAGATTAAGCTGTTGGTGGTATTTTTAGTGAATGAGGGAAATTTGGCCAGGACACTGGGGAAATTCCTCTACTCTTTTCTGATAAGTGCCATGGGATCTTTAACATCCACCTGAACTACCACCAATCCAGGCAGATGGGACCTTGGTTTAACGTCTCATCCAAAAGATGGCACATCAGAAGTGCAACACCCCTCTCATGCTGCACTACAGTGTCTGTACTGGGATATTAACCCAAGTGTCAGATGTAGGAACTGAACCCACAGCCCTCTGATCTCCCAGTCTCAGAGGCGAGTGTGCTACCTACTGAGCCACTGACACTGCTAACATGCAAGTTGTTGACAGATAAGGGCCTCCAGGCCCACCCAGTCTGCCTTATTTGTCCCTTCCTATACTGACACTGCAGGCTCTAATCAGCCTTAGTAACCCCCCCTTAATTTCTGAGATCCTTTTGTGCCTATCCCATGCGTTCTTGAATCCAGTAACTGTTTCAGCCCCCATCACCTCTGCCAGTTGGCTGTTCCACCTGTCCACCACCCTCTCGGTGAAGAAGTGCTTCCTCACATTTCCTCTGAATCTACCCTCTTTCAACTTTATATTGTGCCCCCTCATCCTTGAGCATCTATTTCTTTGGAAAATGGTAACCTCCTGTACTTTGTTCTTCTCTGAGAGGTATTTGAATGTTTCAATCATATCCCCCTTTCCCTCCTTTGTTACACAGAGTACATATTTAATTCCTTTAGCGTTTCCTCATAGGGTTTTTGATGCAGGCCCTGCACCATTGTGGTTGCCATTCTCTAAACCATAAAAAATTATGGGCGTTGTGAATTCAAACTTTGCCGGTGCACTTGATGTGAAATAAGTAATTTGCACTATGTTTAGAAGTGTACAGTTCCCATAATTCACCATAGCTTCACATGGTGAAGTTCTTAAAAAATTCAATTTTTTTTCATTCAAATTTTATTAATGAATTTTCCACAACAAGAGGCAGTTAGCATGGGAAATATAACAAGAATACAGCAACTTATTATGATAAAACTGCCCCTCCCTCCAACCCATACAGCAGTAACATGTCATTATGTAACATAAGTACAGAACCATTATACAAGAGTATACAAGGCTATTTACTCTGAAACACTACTAAGTCTGGACAGCTAAAATTAAGGAATGAAGGGGATCCCATATTTGAGTGTAAGCAGATAGTCTGTTGTGAAGGCTGGCAATAGCTTTTTCCGTAAGCAGGTTAGCAAGGATTTAATTCACCCATTCCTGCAATGTCGGAGTAGACTTGTCTTTCCAGTGACGTAAAATAATCTTCTTGACAGATAGTACTATCATAGAAATATGAAACCTTCTTACTTTGACCCTGATGGAGGACAGGTCCCCTAGAAGACAGATGTCAGGCATGAAGTACTCCTGCAAACCCAGTATAGGATCCAGGAAATATTTGATGGAGTCCCACAAAGGGGAAATTTTGGGACAGGACCAAAATAAAAAAAAATAAATTTTAAGTAATAAAAAAAATGATGTGCATCTATTGCCCTAACCCCCCCATACTGTACTTCCACTCTTGTAGGACCCATCTCCTCCACTCCCAATGAATTTTTGTATTGCTTCCTTCATTTAGTAGTACTTATAAAATGGGCAAGAAATTTCCTAGTCTTTGATTGGCTGAGCCCCTTCCCAAGTGGGGAACTATTTATTTATTAAACAATTTGAAAATTGGTAACTGGAAGAGGCACACTGAGCCAAGGCTTGTTTCCCAGTGTGACCTGGGGGAATGGTTACTGGAGGAAAACAGAAAAACATAATACAGTACATTACATGACTCAGAAGGCAAAGTGCAGACACCAAACAAAAAAAAATTAATGCATCTTTGGTATAAACTCAGAACAGATTAAAGCTCAAGCATATGGTGCAAATTTGTGTGTAGGTGGAAAACTGGGAATTTGAAGGCAAAGCAGTACATAGACAAGCAATGCAGTATACCAGTGATCATTAAAGGACTAACATGTTTAAATATAAGAAAAATAGCAGGACAAGAGGACACAGCAAGAGATTAGAGGGAGGCCAATTAAGGGGGAATGTGAGGAAATTATTTTTCACATAATGAGTGATGGATACATGGAATGGTCTACCTCAGAAAGTGGTGGCTATGAATACAGTGCAGAGCTTCAAACAGGCATGGGATAGGCATAAGGGAGCAATACAGATGAGTATGAATAGATAGGTCACTGACAGAGCAAAGGCAGATGGCACTTTTATAAGGTAGAAAAAGGAATGGGCAGACTGGATGGGCCTTGTGGTCCTTATCTGCCGTCAGCTTCTATGTTTCTATGACTAGGGGACCCAAAAACCTGAGCTGCTAAAAATGACTAGGAGGGACCTCCCACATGAAACAAGTGCAGGTGGGTCATTGGAGGATCTTCAGTTGGAGCCTAAAGGAGCCTGAGGATGAGGAATTGTGGAAAAGAAATGGCTGATTCCAGAGTGCTGGCAAGTGATAGGAAATGGACGAGTGCCCTGCAGAAGAATGAGGTGATGAGTGTAGAAGGTCTCTGATCCCTGGAATGGAAGGAACATGGAGCAGGTGTGACAGGAGAGCAGAGAGGTAGGAAGGAAGGAAAGGAGCCAGACCAATGCTTGGAGATAAAGAAAGAGCAGTGTAACTGTTGACGTGAAGGTAGGGGAGGATGGAGTTAAAGGAATAGAGGGAGCAGTGATGCGTATGTGGAGGAAAGTTTGTAGCAAAGCAGCAAAAGTCATTACAGGGTGTGTCCAGTCTGGCTAGGGAAGTGGACGGGGCTATACCATAGACCATATCTGCATAGTTAAAGATTGGAAGCACCATTTTAATAACTAGCTCATGGCAGACCAGCATGTGTAGGCAGTCATTGTTATGGTACATGGCACTTAGATTAGGGTGGAGTTTCAAATGGATAGCATCAATATGGGCTAAAAAGTCAAGCTTGCTGTCAAGCCACACCCCCAGGTACTTGAATGAATACACCACTTCAAGAAGGGGGCCATCCAGCGTGGTGAATACCGGAAGTCTCGAGAGCCTGGACAATTTTTGGCTGCTGCCAAAGGTCATGGATACTGTTTTTTGGTATTTACCTTGAGATTGTTGGAAAGAAAGCAATCCAGGATGTAGTGGAAATCCTGCTGGAGCAGTTCTTCCATGGGAGTGTAGAGGGACTAGAGGTGAAGCTAACCGTATCATCTGGAAACATATGTATATGCGAGCTAACACAGGCGGAGAAACCACAGGGTGGAATGAGGGGGGGATGGAGAGCAGATGGGGAAGGGGAGCCTGTAGCAGACGGGGGGAAGGCACATGTGGTGAAGAACCCATTGAAGTGAGCAGTAACAGAGGAAGGGTCACATACCAGGTTTACTACTAACCAAGAGAGTAGGGGGAACAGACTGGTTTGGGCAGACAAACAGGGAATGGATGACCTTACAAAATTTGACAGGGGAGTTAAGGTTATTCTGGAGGTTGGCTTTGAAATAATAGGATTTCGCAGCCTGGACAGCCTTAGTGCACTTGCTTCTCAGGGCCCTGTAATGAAAAAGATCAGGAAGGGAGTGAGATAATTTATATGGGGCCCAGGCAAGATCATGGGACTTGCACTGATCAGTAATATCAGTGGCAAGGCCACTGGTTTGCGTTTTTTTACCAGAAAACCTGGCAAAATTCCAGAATTAGGGCTGCCTGAACACCAGTAGAAACAAAGATTTCATGGAATCTGGCATTTCATGCCAGATCAGTAAATCTACAAAACTTGTATTTTTCTTATAGTTGCTTCCTGTATCATTTACAATTTGCTTTATTTAATGCTCCATATATTAATCCTTCTTTAATTCTGATTATTTATACACATACTAAAAGAATGACAGCAGAATCCTGATAAAATCCAGAAATTACAGTTACAATCACCGGTGCAATTCCAGAATCTGAAGTCTTGAAAATGGAATTTCATTGTTTTAATCACTGCAAATCAGTGGCCTTGATCAGTGGAGATTCAGGGGGAGAATGGATGAGGTGACCCTGGGTTTACTAAGGGGGGTTGCAGATCCCAGACTGTGGAGAATTTGGAGTGAAAAAAGGAGAGGGCCACATCAATGTCAGAGGCCTGAGGAATGGCTGACCAGTCTGTTGCAGCAAGGTCACTCAGGAGATCATTAATGATGAGTCCAAATGAGGACGAAACACGTGTATGTGTCTGCTGTTCTTAGCCTTTGCTGATTGCACTGTGAGGTCTTCTGGCACCATGCAGTTCTGCTTAAAGTTGAGCCAGTCCAAATTTTCTCATGGGGATTTGCATATATTTCCCATGATGATTTGCATTATTGAGGTATGTGCAATTGTGTTTTCTTTGATTTAATTGTTGTTGCTAATCGTTTTTGGGACTGAGCCATCCGGCTCTGGATTACAAATTGTGGGTTAAAGTGCATGCGTGTTTTCTTTACATCACAGGGCCCCAACCAGCTACAACACCGGCCTACCCTGGGCAACACTTTAGGCTAGCCGTAGTTCCAACTGGGTACCAAGAATGTGTGTGTGACTGTGTTACAGGGACCTTAAAGGCATGCCTTATAACCTGAATCTTTCAGATCTTGAATTAACCACCAGATTCTGTTCCTACATTGTTACTGCCCCCTTAAAAAAATCAGATCAATAAATTGCAATTGTGTATTCTGTGAGCCATTTAGGCCACTAGAGGGAAAAGAGGGTGGTAACAGTGTCCTGGAGGGCTGTACCCAGGTTAGCTACGCTACCACAAACCCTGTCCTCTGGGTGGAGGTACCCGTTTCTAGTATCCAAGCCCCTCAACCTGCATCTTGTCATGCAGGCAGGGGTAGTATCCCTTGGGATAGCCCCACCTAATTGTTACACATGGTAAAATAGTGACTTCCAAGCAAACTTGGGTCAGGTAATTATTTGTATTTGTGTCTGATGAAGGTTTTGATGTAGCATTTAAAAGTGAGCTCATTTTTTAGACAATTGTGTGGCCATTAACAAGTTTTAATAACATGTTTTAGTGATTTTGCAGTGTCCATATTGATATTTAGGAGCATAATTTAATATATATTTATGCACACAGATTTTTTTATTTTTTTTTAAAGAAAGCAGATAAGGAAGTGCATACATTGTGGAACTATTAAGGTAATGTGGAAATTATTCCACTCCATATTACAACTCAGGCTGGCAATATAGCCTAGAGGTTAATGAGCTATGAATGAGCTTGGTATGTCCAGTAGACCTGGGTTTGATTCCCACAACCTCCACTTGCATAATGTGTGACTATGAGCAAGTCACTTAACTACCCCAGTGCTCCCAGGATGCCCTTGAAAACAGGCACTTGTGCCTAGTGGGCCTTACCCAGTTAGTAAAAGAATAAAAAAATGATTATATGAATTATTTTGTGAGGTATGTTAGCAATGAAACACTGCGTACTAATTTTATGATTATTATGTGAATTTCAGCCAGTCCATTGATGAAAAAGTCTTTTTGATCTTGAAATGTTGCATGGTTTGGAATAAAGAATATTAGATGATGAAAAATAAAGCTATGCACTTCATGTGAAAGTAGGTCTTTGGTCTGATTTCTTATTTATGATTCAGTTTTTGTCTGGCCTGTCTGATGCCTTTCAACATAGCATCTGAAATCTAAAATCTCCTTCCTCACTCTCAATTATCCTTTATACCTGGGAAAACCTGAGTGACGTGACATGTTTATGGGCTATCAAAGCTTCTTCAAAAGATAATTCTACCCAGATTGAAGCTTAGCATACAAAATAGTGCTTAGAAACTCTCCTCAGCAGACTGCTAGAACTAATTAGTATACTGATAACATAAAGCCTCCAATATTTTCTAGTCCATTAGGAAACTGGAGGGCTCCCTTTCTGTACTGAAATTTTTATTTATTTATTGTAGTCATCGGAATTATAATCCTTTGAGTCAGTGACTCATTTCCAGTGGCTCCATGTCAGAGTTACATAGAAGTACAGTCAATTACATATGAACATTCCTTATAGACATAAGCAATACAGGGTACAAATATAGTAGGAACATAGCAGAATTTTAAGAACTGTTACAAATTACATACAGATGGGGTTACAGGCCTATACATAAAGGTAGCTAAGGACACTTATCAAACTTGCCAGTTGACCAATTTTGAGACTGCGGACTGATTAAGCTGCCTAGGAAGCCATTGTCATAGACTCAGAGTCATGACAGAGGAGGGGCCCAGTGGACTTGGGTTCACCAGCAGGTACACAAGCAAGAGTGAGTAGAGAGTATATGATTCCTGAGGGCCTCTTTAAATAGTCATAACTTGGGCAGACTAGTTACTGAAGTGGGTAGAGAGTTGAACTAGGTTGGGCACCTATAGCTAAATGTTCTTTAGGCTAGAGAGGTTCTGACTTTAGAGACTATGAGAGAGGATTTGGAGGCACTGTTGGTATTGACTGAGGGGACGGCTGGGAGAAGAGTGGAGGTGACACCTGGAGGGGTGAGACCAAGGAATATTTTTTGGGCCATGAGGCATGACTGATATTTGAGCCTGTCTTCAAAATTAAGCACATTTTCAAGGGGAGTAAAGTGTGCAGGAATAGGTGCAGTGTTCAGTGCAGGTCAGGAGCTTACAGGCCTTGTTTATGGACAATTTAATTTTGCTGAGGGCAGTATTGTCAGCTGCACTATAGATGAGCAGGCCATGGCTGACTAAAGAGAGGACCGACAAGGTGATGGCTAATCTGAGCACTTCATGTGGAAGGCAGTCCTTGTGCCGATAGAGGAGACCAATTTGTGAATTTGTCACCATTGTGAGGGTACTGATGTGGTGGTGGAACCTGAGGGCAGAGTCAAAGTGGATGCCCAGGTATTCATAGGAGGATACTTGTTCTAGGGGATGGAGAGAGCTGGAGGAGACCTGTAGGGGGTAGTTTTTATGTTTGCTTTGGTGGTGGGCAAAGAGCATTGATTTTTTTTTTTTAGGTTGATGATCGGTTTTCTAACCATGAGCCAGCACTCGATCCGACTGAAGGAGTGTTGGAGGGAAGATAGGAAGGCAGTGAGGCTTGGGTCAGAGGCAAAGAGGATTGCATCATTGGAATTTGGAACGATCTTTCTGGAGCAGGAGTTGGAGAGGGAGTTGAGATAAAGGCTGAAAAGAAGAGGACCAAAGATGGAGCCCTAAGGGAACCCAGAGCAGACTAGGTGGGAGCTGGAGAAAGTGTTAAGTTTGATGCATTGGGATCTGGCAGTTAAATAGCTAATGAACCAGTCAGTGGGTCCTTGGGAGAGACAAGATTGTAGAAGGGTGTCCAGCAGTATTGAGGGTTTGACTGTGTTAAAGGTCTCTGACAGGTCAATGAAAAAACACCCCCAAGGTGACCTTTGTCATTGGCAGAGTGTAGGAAGGTAGACAACTCAAGGAGAGCGGTGGTAGTACAATGGCCCAACCTGAAGCCATGTTGTTCCCAGCAGAGTATGTTGTGGGTGGCAAGTTAGTCGGTAAGTTGGTTTGCCATTATTTTTTATAGGGCTTTTGAAATCGAGAGGAGAATAGAAATAGGTTGATAGTTGCTTGGGGAGGACCTGTCACTGCTTCTATCAATGGGACTGATGACTGCTGTTTTCCAGGCTTGGGGAAATTGGCCAAGGCATAGGGAGCAATTGAGCAGGGCAGTGAGTGGTGGGAGTATTACGTCAAAGGCCAGTCGGAGGAGCCGTAGGTCAAGCGGGTTGTTGCTAGGGTTGGTGGTGTTCAGGGCTTTAACTAGGATCAGCCAGGCTTCCTGCAGTGAAATGGTATGATGGTGAAAGGGAGGTCAAGGGAGGGTGGGAGGTGGGGAGGGGGCAGTTGGGAAAAAAATGTTGCTGGGGAGGACCGAGCTGAGGTCGGTGAAAGCAGTGTTGAGGCAGTCAGCGATTCACTAAGGATCTGTGGAAAGAGTGCCATTGATGTTTAGTAGAGATGGTGGGGGGGGGGGTTACTGGACTTCCCATTTAGTTCTTTGATGTTGTCCCTGAAATTATTGGGCAGATCCCCAGGAGGAGGCTAGCATTGATCTATAGTAGTGAGCCTTGGCCTTGCAAATGGCCCAAGTGCATTTGTTGTGCTCATTGAAGGAATGGCAATCTGTGGGTTTACCAGAGGAGATGGCTTTATGCCATAGACTATCTCTGTGTTTCAGTTGCTTGAGGAGGGAAAGGGTAATCCAGGGGCCATTAGCAAGATGTCTGCAGGGCTGTGCCCACTGCAGCCCTATAAAGGATACACACAGCTAATAGACTACTGCGGCAGCCATCTTGGCTGTAAAAGAAAACATATAAATGTGGCAACAGAGACTAGAAAATAACAGGTTCCAGTGCCAAGTGTCCAATTACAAGCTGGTATCACTGTACCAGCTTAGAATATTCTAAACTTCAAACCCTAGCCTGACACCATTTTTTTCTGACCCACTGAAGAAAAAGAGTCATGCCAATAAATGTTGACCTTCTGGACCTCTAGACCATAGATACTTCATTCAGTATACTACAGTAGAAGACAGGTTTCCTGAACCACTACAACTAATAAAGAAGAAAGAAAAGTATTTAAACCCAAGGTATGTTCTTTTTACCTCAGACAAACTAGATCAAATAGAGTCTGACAGAAATTAAATGAACGCACACACACACAAAAACACACACACACACACACACGCTCTATGGGTTGTTAAAGTTTTCACTGACTGGGCAACTTCAAATGAATGTGTACTCAACTGACAAAGCATTAAATCTGAAGATTTTAATTATCTTCTACACCAGTTTTACACAGAGATCTGCACAGCTGCAAGTGAAAAGAACTCCATCTTGGGGTACTGTGCTTTCTGCGTGGGACTCAACAGGCACCTAAAAATGTCCCTCCGTAGGCTGCAGCATTAGCTTAATTGGAGACCCATGGTTCCAAGGATGCAAAAATGCACTTACACTCTTAAAAATTAAGAAAAGAATAGAAAGGATCTGCTGCCCACTACCCTGCCATTAGTCCTGCTGACCTGGAGAACCCCTGAAAGTTACCAGCTGTGTTCTCTGATACCATGCCTAGCCTGATATGAAATGTCCAATTAGATATCTACATTCGCATGGCCAGGCACAGTCGTGAAGGCTTATGAGAACTGACTAAAAGCTCCTTTGAAATTAAAACTGATGGCAAGGAATGGCAGTATGTTACACTATAACAAGCAGACAAAAAAACACAAGGATCCCAGAGAGCCAAACCTAGTTACCTACTGGGGATTCTAGGTATATTATATTTTTTTAGATCTACCCCAGCTGGCAGGGAGCTCTTCTTATCCAACACTCTGTCACATATACCATTCTTATTGCTGCCTTTTTCATACCTATTTCACTGCATTTCCTGTTTGTATTGGATTTTCATCTAGGTTTAGTATTTGAGTATTTCTTTATATTGAGAATAAGGTACGATAGAGGCTACAACTTTGTAACCCGATGGGAGAGAAGGGATCTTGGGTTTTCATTTGATGGTAAAGGTGGTACATTTGAGTCCTTTTATTTATTTTTTTTATTTATTTTACTCTGGTCGTGGCTTGTGGGGCCATCTCTCAGACATCCAGTCCTTATCCTGCCAGCCTGTGGATCCCTCTCCCCCCCCCCCCGTAGCCAGCACCCCCAGTTTCACCTGCTCAGGGAGGGTAGTCCTTCACCTCTTTGGGCTCTCTTACTAGACAGACTCTGACTGCAGGTGGGCCCCTGAGGGAAGAACTGAAAGACCAGCTGAGGAAAACCCAGCAGAGGACATGGGGGACTGCTGCCATCACCTGCTTCATGAGCCGGTTCTTTCCTCTGTTCTGTGCTACTTCCCTACCTCCTGTGTGGGCATGCCCTGATGCATTGGCACACAACAACCCTGCCAGTGCT
Organism: Neoceratodus forsteri; assembly: GCA_016271365.2. Lineage (NCBI taxonomy): Eukaryota > Metazoa > Chordata > Ceratodontiformes > Ceratodontidae > Neoceratodus > Neoceratodus forsteri. Next base: position 840,999,127 of record CM057459.1, on the reverse strand, counting down.
GGCCACACTGTATGTGCAGCCCAGTGTGCTGCCACACCCCTGATCTCCACCAGGGGCCGCCGGACTGCCAGACTCCCTAATACCCTCCCCCCGGGACAGGAGAGCAGCCCAGTGGGCTCTCAATCCAATATCTCCCCTGCCAACCCCCAGCACCCCAGCTCACTCCCGAACTCAGATCGCCAGTGTGGCGCAAGGTGTGGTGTCCAGCGCCTCAACCCTCAGTGCCACTGGGCCAGTAATGGACCTTTTTTAAGTGACAGTGTTTCTCTGTACTTAGGAATTAGTCTGTAATACAAGGAAGTATTGTTCTGGCCAGGCTCTGAGAACTGTAGAGGCATTTATGGTGTGTTGTAAGTAACTGCTGGATTTGGAAGCTCTCTGCAGGAGATGGGAACAGGGGATGGGAGAAAGGAGGCTTAAACTGAGGGATCCACAGGCTGGCAGGATAAGGACTGGATGCCTGAGAGATTGCTCCATGAGCCGCGACCAGAGTGAAATAAATTCAAAAAAAAAAAAGGCCTCAAATGTACCACACAGACACATGCCAGATTTGGAAGCTCCCTGCCCCACCCACTCCAACCACTCTCCCACCCAAGCTCAACCCTTAATTTATTGGCCCTGTCTTATGACATCACTTCCTGCTGGTTGTAATTCCTCACTTTTCCATTTGCAGGTTATACCTGCCAGCCACTAGAGGGACCTTCTGCCTGAATCTCTGTTCTCCTCCTGAACTCTACCTCCTCCCACAACCTAGGTACCCGTCTAACCATCTCCACTACTCCTCTCCTGCACTCTCGTCCTTGCTCTGCCCTTACCTCACTCTCCCCTGCCCAACTTACCGACTGACACTACCCACAGACACCCCCTGCCCAATTTCTGACCTCAATCTCTGGCTTAGCTCAACCCCCCCCCACACTGTCCATGTACACTGGACCCCAGCACCTACCACCTAGCTGCCTCCCCACCCCGCTGCCTATCCTGCATCTCCCTGGTTCCATTCCTTCCTTGCCCTCCCTATCCTCCAAGCACTACTCATCCCTCATTTCCCTGTGGCCCCCCCTCTTCTCAGCGTACACCAAAAAAGTTTACATACTACCACCTCATGTCCCATGCCTTAGTTCTTCTATTACTACTCTCTTGGAAGATCCACCCTAACACAGGCCCTGCCCCACTGGCCCATCCACCAGAACCACTAGCCTTTGTATAGCCTCTATGAATATATGCAGCATCCTGAAAAAATTTGTTGCACTTCAGTGCTGAGTCGCCCTACACCAACCAGACATTATAGTCCTAGTAGAAACCTGGCTACCCAAGTCCACCCAAGACTCCTTTGTCTCTCTTCTGGGCTACACCCTACACCAGGAGGATTGAGCAGTTAAACACAGGGTTGGTTGAGCAATTTATACTTATGACTCCATTGTGTGGCCATGCGCTCCCCACCCCCAGGCTTGTTAATGGTGCCCAGGCCCTTACCCTCAAACTCTCCCCTGACCCCTCCTGGGTTTCTCTCTATCTCACGGTCTCCTACGTTCCCCCAAGGAACTAGAACCCAGCAATAACATCGCTCACTGACTATCTCTCCACCCTTCCCCATAAAGCAGAACAATTCCTAGTTGGAGACCTCAATGTGAACTGGCTGAGTCCATCCACCTCCACAATAAGAGACACATTTGCTGCCCAAGATCTGACACAACTAGTTTCCCCACCCATTAGATGTAACCCAGCTAGAGGAACTTGCACCCTCCTGGATGTCATTGTCACCAACTGTCCCCATATAATTCAGGACATTCAGGTCCTTCCTGACTCAATAAGTGATCACTCTGCTATCCTATTCCACTGGTCTGCCCCACCACCAAATCTGTAACCCAAAACAGTCTCCTTAGGTGCTTTCGCCTGGGCAGACTGATTAAACTTAAACAGTACCTCACTCAGATCAATTAGTCCCCCATCCACCATGCTCCCGAAATTGATGCTGCCCTTGACCTCTTCTCACAAGTCTTTAACAAGGCCTGTGACTTCTTTGCACCCTTCACTAAATTCTGCTCCAATAATCAAAGCGCTCTCTGGGTTACCTCTGCCCTTGTCCAGATGCTCAGAAATAGGGATACCCTCTGGCACCTAGCCGAAGAGACAGGCCGGATGGCTGATAGACAGGCCAACAATGCTGCACCGAACAGGTGCACATGGACCATGTGTAAAGCTAAAGCAGACCATTATCAAGCCACCCTCACCTCCCTATGCGGGTGCGCCCGGACTTTCTGGGACAATATTAAACAGCTAAATGGGAAATCTCATTCCCCCTCATCCCAACTTACTATTAATGGCTGTATGTCAACCCACCCCACTAGCATTGTCAACTGCCTTAACTCCTCCTCCATGGATCTTACCTCTGTCCTCCCTTGTAACTTCTTCGAACTAACCCCTGACATCTCACCCCCATTCCTGCAATGCCTCTGGTTCCACCTATGCAAATTATCTGTTCAGGAGGCCAGGCCTCTCCTGCTTAAAGCTCTTAATAGCAACTGCCCTAGCAGCAACTCTCTGAACCCCAAAATACTCCAGCTTGTCCTGAAGGATGATCTGGTCCCACTTACTAGCCTACCACATGGGTCCCTCTGTATGGGGCAATTCCTTTCTGCCTGGAAAATTGCTATAGTCATCCCTATTCATAAAGTGGGTGACAGGTCCTCCCCCAGCAACTACTGACCAATCTCTATACTCCCCTCCTCCAAAGTCTTAGAGAGAGTGGTGGCCAGCCAACTAACTGAATAGCTGGATTAGTATGACATCCTGTGCCTGGAGCAACATGGCTTCTGAGCTGGTCACAGTACTGGCACAGCACTAATGGACTTCTCCAACTTCCTGCACTCCACCCTGGACTCTGGTTCCCCCGCTAGTGCAGTGTTCTAAGACCTCTCTAAGTCCATCTTGTAAAAATTCCAGGATGTGTATGCTGGAGCAGGTGGTGGGGTTGATCTGTCTGCCTCTGCACCATCTATCAAAAATAAACCACTGTCTGTCAAATGTATGGTTGGTGGAGTCTCTCCATGCTTGCTGTAATGTGTTCACCCACTGCTGGACAGTCCCAGACTTAGCAATCTGTGCCTCTGAGTTGCCATGGTGTCAGCTGGAGTGGAAAAGGATCCAGGTGAAGAATGGGCCCCTGCATCAGTAGGTCAGGACCTGGTGGGAACCTCATGGGTTGCTCTAACAGCATCTGGATTTTGGGTGTACCACGTTCATCTCAGCCAGTCTAGTGTTATAAATACCACTGTGCTTCCTGTTTCTTGTATTTTTCACAACTTCCTTCCTATCATGGGCAGGGTTGGGAACACATAGGCAGTCCTGAAGCACTAGGGCATTACCAGGGCATATACTCCAGCTGGCCCATTCTCCCTGTACCTGGAGAAGAATCTCTCCACTTATTTCTTGTAGGATGATGCCATTAGGTCAATCTGGAACATGTCCCATCATTAATGAATCATATGAAAAACCTCCATGTTCAGCTGCCACTCTCCCGGTTGTAGCGTTTGATGACTGAGACAGTCTTCCCTTGAATTTAGCTCTCTCATCAGATGCACTGCTGTGATACTGCAGAGGGGCCTTTCTTTTTTTTTCTTTTTAAAATTTAATTTTTCTATTGTTTAACAAATATCAAAAAAAAGCCAATAGCACACAGCAGAAATGCAGAGGTGCCCTTCTGCTCATGTTAGCTACATGTATGTTTCCTCGGTCATGCCTGAAAATAGTCATTGTCATGGCTAGTGCACCTACCCGGTAAACAAAAACTAAATAAACTGTTTTGCTCTTTCTTCCTCCTTACTTGTTTATGTAGGCCATGTCTAATCTGTTGTTTGTGCACACTCTTAGGTGATGGTTTGCAGTAATGGTTGGAACTGTTTGAGTGCCAGATGGATCGCCCTCATTTAATAAAAAATTGGCTAGACAACAGGACACAAAGGGTAGTAGTAAATGGAGTCCACAGTGAAGAAAGGAGGGTTACTAGTGAGGTACCGTAGGGTTCAGTACTAGGTCCGGTCCATTTTAATGTCTTTATAAATGACATTGCAGAGGAACTGGAAGGAAAAGTATGTCTCTTTGCAGATGACACAAAGATCTGCAACAGGGTTGATACACAAGATGGAGTGAAAAGAATGAGAAGGGACTTGGCAAGGTTGGAGGAATGGTCAAATGTATGGCAGCTCAGATTCAATGAAAAGAAGTGCAAGGTAATGCACCTGGGAAACAAAAACCCGGGGAAGAGTACACAGTGGGGGGGGAGAGATACTGACAACAGTAAAAATGGAAAGGGACCTGGGGATAATTATATCAGATGACCTAAAGGTGGGCAAGAAATGTGAGAAGGCAGTAAAGAATGCTGGGGGAGATACTGGGATGCATTGGGAGAGGCATCAATTGTAGAAAACAGGAAGTGGTTATCCCTCTGTACAGACAGTTGGTGAGACCCCACCTGGAGTACTGTGTGCAGTTCTGGAGACCTTATCTCCTCAAAGACATAGACAGAGTGGAGACTGTCCAGAAGAGGGCAACCAAAATGGTGCAGGGTCTGCACCAGAAGACTGATGAAGAAAGACTAAAGGAGCTTAATATGTATACCCTTAAGGAAAGAAGGGAGAGAGGGGACATGATAGAAACTTTCAAGTACCTCAAGGGAATCAACAAAGTCCAAGAGGGTAGCATATTTCAGAAAAAGAGATGTGTGAGAACAAGGGGGCACAATTTGAAGATAGAGGGGGGACGGCTCAGAGGTAATGTGAGGAAGTATTTTTTCACAGAGAGGGTTGTGGATGCATGGAACAGCCTCCCTGAGGAGGTTGTGGAGTCAAGAACAGTGGGGGAATTCAAGAATGCACGGGACAGACATAAAGCAGTCCTAGTGCGGGGTAGGAGGAAGCAAGCTGTTGGTTAACTAGGATCTGCAGCTTATCTGTTAGGTAGGAAAATGGGAGCCTAGGTGGGCCAAGTGGTCCTTATCTGCCATAAAATTCTATATTTCTATTTTTTCCAGGATACTGATGAATAGCTAAAGCTTCTGCTGGAGACTGTTTTCCTCGGATTGCTCTGTGGTCCATGACTGTGCCCAAGCCTGAGAGGCATTTTTTTTCTGTATCCAATGTTCTGGTAATTTGTCTGTACTGGTTGCTCCCTGCCTCAGATTGTCTGCATGTAGCCACCACTGGATGGGTCTGTATACTGATGGTGGGATGGACATTGTTTGGAATTATTCTGTGCTGTGTGATGCCAGTTATTCAGTAGGAGTCTCTGTAGTGGTCTCATATGTAGTCTTGCCCAGTTGTGAAGGTCTATGCATGCAGCCATTAGTAAGTAAGTAAAGTAAGTAATGTTTTATTTGTATTTTGGTGCCCAATGCCAGAGGCTCTGGGCACCATTACACTTCAAGGCAAGTTCAGACAATACAGCCAGAACTCACCTAAGTAGTAAAATCAAATGCACAGTATATAAAATAATTTGTTCAGGTCTCATAAAATGTCTTCTTAAAAAGATGGGTCTTCAGGCTCCATTTAAACATCTAAGAAAGAAGTAAGTGTCTCAGCTTCTCACCTCTGTTTGTATGTGTTCCATAAATATGCACACCACACTTCTCTGTGACTGTTACAAGTAAATATTTCTGTTTTATTGGGTTGTGCATTTTGAGAAAGAGTACTGTGCCCAGGGACAGCCCAGGTTCCAGTTATCTCAGTGGCACAGCTGGTTAGTGCAGTCAGAATGGTATTCCAGGTGGCCTGGGTTCAAGTCCCAGCTGAGGCACTTACTTCTTTCTCACCTTAGTTTGTATTTGTTCCATAAATATGCATACCACACTCCTCTGTGATTGTTACAAGTAAATATTTGTGTTGCCATTGGGTTGTGTATTTAGAGAAAGATTTATTTGCTTGGGGACAGCCCAGATTCCAGTTGTCTCAGTGGCGAGTTGGTTAGCGCAATCGGAATGGTATTCTGGGTGGCCTGGGTTCAAGTCCAACCTGAGGCACTTACTTCTGCCTCACTTCTGTTTGTATGTGTTCCTTAAATATGCACACCACACTCCTGTGTGATTGTTACAAGTAAATATGTGTGTTGCCATTGGGTTATGCATTCTGAGAAAGAGTAATGTGCTCGGGGACAGCCCAGATTCCAGTTGTCTCAGTGGCGCAGCTGGTTAGCATAACCAGAACAAACATTGTCTATTTTCAAGCATGACCTGGGAGAGTTACAGACAAAACCAGCACATCATAACAGGAGAAGTTACAATCAGCAAGCAACACAACAAAATCAGTAGGGTTTCAAGATAATCACATTGTATACCTTGGTCAGACCAGTGAACAAGATTTACACAGACAATACAAAGAATTCAAAACAGCAATCATCACAGAAGGAAAAACTATCACATGTAAGTACTGAGGGCACAGTAGGAACAAAAGGTGGGAAAATTAACCCAGAGAACACAAAGGGGAATTGGGGGCAACAAGCCGTCAGCTTGGATCTAAGAGCAGTAAGCTGGGACAGGAGAGCCCCAGAAGTATTAGAGAGGCCTTGGGGAAAGACAAGGGCCAGATCAGAACTCTGTGTAGTTTAGGGGCAGGAGCATTAATTGCAACTGAAAGAAAATATCACACATCAGAGAAAGAATGCTTAGCAATTGTATGGGCTATCAAGAAGTATCAAGGATACCTAGAAAGTAAACCTTTCCCATTGTATATAGATCATAATGCCTTAACTTGGTTATTCAATATGAAAGAGAACAATGGAAAGTTAAGGCGGTGGTCACTCATCTTACGAGAGTATGCATTCAAAGTACAGCACTGCAAGGGAAGTGCAAATGTAATTCAGATTTTCTATCACAAAGTACTGAGAGTAATGAGGAAGATGTTGAACCAGATGTTACTGACGGGAACTAGTAATTCCTGACTTATATTGCAGTGTCTCGGCAACAAGAGCTGAGTTTGCAGAAGAAGAAAAGCAACTGTTACTGTTAAACCAAAGATAAGTAGGAAGAGTGCAGAGAAATGATCCAGTACTAAAGATGCTAATGGAGATAATCCAGAAAGAAGACATTGAAAGTTTACCCACCAACTGGAAAGTGCCGAATCAAGAGCACCACTATCTGCTGGTAGATGACATACTATGATACACATCAAGAGTCCAGAGGAATGGAAAGTAATCCTAACAGAAAGACAGAGACAAAGCTATGCAACTAATGCACAAGTGCACCATATCAGAACATGTGGGCAGGAAGAAACTGCTAGAAAGATTAAAAGGATGATTTTATTGGCCAAAAATGTGTCCTGATGTGATACAATACATGCAGTCATGTACATGCCAAGAAACAAACGTAAGTAACCAGAAAATGATGGGGCAAATGATTGTAAATCATCCCAGTGGACCATGAACAACAATTGCCACCAACTTAGTTTGATTGTTGCCAAAGACAAATAGGGAGCTTTTCCTTTATGCAGAGCCAATACAGATTTCTTAGTGTGAAAGATGGAGATGGAAATATTTTATCAATGGGGAATTACTAAACACAAAGTGACTGACAATGGACTGCAGTTCAGGTCTGAACAATGGGAACAATTCTACAAAGCTTGGGGAGCCAAGACTGTATACACAACACCATATCATCTGCAAAGTAATTGTATGGAGATAACTCACAGAAATATCAAAACTTACTTACAGGCATATGGGCATATGTGTATGACAATTAACCAAGATGGGAGCAGTATTTACCAAGAATGTTGATGGCCTTATGAAGTGCTGTACAAGACTCAATGGGATGTAGCCCAGTTAATGTATGGATGAGAAGTAATACTACCCATTGACAGAGAGTTGTCAGAAGAACCAGAGATAGTAGAAGACATATCAAAATATACAAAGACTTTAACAGACAAGATGCAAAAGTCCTGGGACATTGCAAAATACAATATGAATAATGTCCAGAGGCACCAAAAGCAGTACTATGATCAAAACAAAAGAGATGTAACTATGGACTGTGGAGAAATGGTCCTGTTACAAAGTCATTCACAATCGGATAAGATTCATACATTTTCTGCAAAGCTTGCAAGAAAATGGAAAGGGCCATATGTCATTGCCAGAAAATGTTCAGAGGTCAGGTACCTTCTTAGAGACCCATCTGCTGGTCTAGACAGGGGGGTACATCAAATTAGGAACGTTAAGTAGTTTATTTATGTATTTATTTATTTGGATCTAGGATTACAAATACCTTTGAGCCAAGGTTCTTTTACAAAGGTTCCATGTCAGAATTTTTGTTTATTTGGAGAATTTTATTTGGAGAAGCAGAGATAGGGAAAACTTCACCGCATGAATTCTGGGGGTGCACCAGATGTGCAGACTTCTTTGGAAGAGCCAGAAGATTAACAAATTCATGTAAGTTAAAGTACACAGAGTTATTATTTCTGGCCTAGGAAGAGTGTGGACTATAGAATCCTACATTCCAAAGGTGCTTAATCCTAATGGATTAGCCATGCCCACAAAAATGTTTAAAAAACAGTACAAGTATAATGTGTAAACAGTGTGTATATAGAAATGAAGTCATTTTGTATGTGTAAAACTTAAAGCAACAAGGCTTTCTTAGTAGGTTAAGCCTTGGTTAACATTTTTGCCCTTCCAGCAGGAAGACTGTAACAGCCTTGTAGACTGTTCCACCAAGTAGAATAAGGAAATACAGTTAGTTTTAGCATATTAAAAAAAAAAAAGTTGCTAAGGACTTAGGTTCAAGTCCTGCTGTAGGTAGGAGTTGCCGGACAGGAAAGGGTGGCCCCTGCAGTGAAATAAAAAGCAGTTTCAGAACCTAAATTGAAGTAAATATATAATCAGCAGTTCTAAATAGATTAACTGTCAGTGTCAGCATGAGCATATCATTAATTGTTAAATAAGATGCAGCAAAGAGGGGAAGTATGGAAAGGACTCCTGGCCCTGGCTTTCCTTACACACATGCAGCTTTATGCTCATTTGTAATGACTGACAGTATTTTTATATATAAAATGTTGTTACTTTATTAAAAACTGGTAGTTTTAGTCATTGGTGGCAAGTGGGCTAATAACCCAATTGCCCTGGCTATCGTAACATGCCCTGGTGGTACAGTGGTTTGATTGGGTCTGCCTGGTTGCCTAATATTTTTAATGTTTTTTATATTTAAAAGATCACTTCTATGGCAAAAGTAAAAGCTTCTCTGTGGTAATTGTAAAAGAAAGGCAGAGTAGCAGCTGCAGGTGCCGCGAGCACTAAGAGAAGAGGAGCGGGGAGTGTAAGTGACCAAGAATTAGTCCCACAGTAGAGTGCACCATGCTCAGTGAGGAATCCCCAGGTCTACACTAGAAGTGGCAAGTCCTCCACTGTGACACTGGTAACAAATCAGGCTTTGGCCTTCAAATGTTGGCTGCTTTGCGAAAGTGTGAGGGAGACACACTAAGGTGCTTCTCTCTTGGACAGGATCAGCAAGATACTTTCTCTGCTATTTAGTTGTGCAGGTGACACGCCTCAGTGTAAAACATTTAGGGACTGACTCACAAAAATAAAATTATAAATAAAGATGGGAACGGTCTGGTTGGGACTCTGTGGAAGTCCAACACACATAAATAGCAGGCATTTTGAATATTAAGCTCACCAAATAGGGATTTAGTAATGTGACATACGTGATCTGCTACAGAGAAACCCACTGCTTTACAACTTGATTAAATACATTAAAAATACACATTTTAATAAATTAAAGCCATGGAAGGGCTGAGGGAAGTCCGGGGTAGTTACTAAAAATACACATATTTGGAGATATTGTTCACAAGTAAAAACAGAGTTGTTTTAAGGAGAGCTCTGTACCAGAAAGGGATTTACAGTCAGAAAACATTGTTTTCACACAGGTGGTTTCTCTGATTGATGCATCATGCTGCCAAGTCGTTATTTAACAGATTTCCTCCAAACTTGGCAGACAGAGAAGAATGTGCTACAGAACAGAAAAATAATTTTGAGTAATAAAAATGTCAAATAGAGGAGTCGCTAACCTTTGTAGGGAGATTGGGTCCTTGTGAAACCTGAGACACGCAAACAGTTACACAGGAGGTGGAGGTATGTGTGGGAAAAATGAATATTCACATCTTGAGTGACAAACTGTTGTGGTCAGGATAATTTAAGGAGAAACTGCTGTTTTAAGAGAAAGTGAAGAGAAAAGTGCTCAGAAGTGTGCAATTTTAAAGATTTATAACAAATAAGTTCAGGTCTTAGTGACTTAGCTTTCCCGTGGGTTGTTTGGCACAGAAGCAATTCAGGAGAGAGCTAGAGATGTCAGCTTTCCAGCCAGGATAGTGAAACAATGTTTAAACATAAAGAAAGTGCTGATTATTTATGACAAAGGGGTGTGTACATAAATGGGACTCTGTTATATAAAAAAAGGGAAGCCTTAGAATGTTGAGAGGTGCAGTTGGATTTTAAAATTATGAATTCCATTGTGGCTTATGCTGCTGCAGAAAGTATTGTGATTAGTGCTGAGAACCAGGACAGGTCAGTGTCCACTCAGTGTCCATTTATAAGTGTATGCAAATTAGTTTTAGGTATAAACATATCTGCACAGCCAGTGTGCAGTGAGTCCAAACAGGGAGAGTGGTGACCAGGAAAGAAGGACCCAAAACAAATGGATGTCCTGTCAGAAGAGACCTTCTTCAGTGATAGAGTCTGAAGTGGACAGGCTTATTCAATTAAAGTGTAATAGGATTAGGGGATCACGTGTATCGCAGTGTAGGGTCAGATAGGGTAGTGAGTGAGAGCAAGGTGAGAATAGAGAGCCTGCTGCTTCAAGTGCCTGATGATTCTGTTGTACCAAGTATACCACACAAAGAAAAAAAGCTGCAACCTAAAGAATTCATCACTTTTCTAGATTCCATCTACAAGCTTCTTGCTCCAGATGGCCGTCAGAAGAATTCTTCTCCATTTCCGTCAAGGACTTTCTGCAGAAAATCCAAAGGAGTGTGGCACTGTAAAAAACCTTATTGCTACAATTTGGGGACTATTTTAAAAGTCAATTGACATTGAATTAATATAGAATTTACCTCAATCATTCTGTATTTTAAGAGACCTAAAGGACTGAACACTGAGGGGGGAAATGTCCTAGCTTTTAATGTACCAGTATGCAATATGTTTCATACCACTGTTATTACTGAATGTTTAGAGTGAATTTTTGTGTAGAAATACTAAGTGTTTTTTTTTTACTGTGAGGAGTGTAGAGTGAATAGTAAAGTAACTGTGAGATAGATACCAGGGTAGATATCTGGTGTAAGGGGTCGGTCTGCTGACATAGGTAGGATATGGCACAGTAGTTACAGCTCACACTTAAAGCTACAGTTTGAACAAGCTCATAGATTAAGTCCAGAGAGGGCACTTATCCAGTATCTAGCTTGTTTGTTCTGGTGTTCTGGAGTGCTGGTGGGTGGTGAGTGCATACAGTCTCCAGGGGTTAAGTGTATGTTCTGGAGGGCTGGTGGGTGGTGAGTGTCTGCAGTCTCCAGGGGTAAAGTGTATGTGCTGGAGGGCTGGTGGGTGGTGAGTACCAGCATTCTCCAGAGAAGAGTGTTAGTGCGGTGGTGTGCCCTGCTGTGAAAAAGAAACCAGTGTTAGTGGATTGGAGTTGCCCTGCTGGGAAAGTAGTGAAGAAAATAAAGTGTATAATCATACTGCTAATTTCATGTTATTTTGTTTACCACTGATGCAAAACGTGTGTTGTGCCATTCTTGGCTGTTCAAGCTATTTTGTTCACCTTTTCAGTAAAATGTTACCTTCTTTCTCAGCAATCCAAGTGTCAGTGTCCTTGCTTACAAAGACAATGTCTTACATTCTTGCAGGTTTCCAGGTCAGTCCAGTGCAGCATTCCCTACTCTTGGCAGCTATCAGCTACACCATTTGGGGATGTAAGGTATGGTACTCAGGTAGTACCCAACTGGAGGTGTGTTGTCAGAGGGAAAGAGACAGAGAATCCTTCATGACACCCACTCCTGTGAAGAACGGTCCCAGCTGTGGCCAGAGATTTATGCAGTAGGGGTACCAAGTTATCACAATGTGCCTTTGGTTAGACTAGCCTGCTGAAATATCCAGTTCACCAGATGAAGACAGAAAGAACTATGTAAATTTCTTTACGAATGGTTCCACGTTATAACAGCAAGTGAAAAAATGTCAAGGAACAGAAACAGTGATGGCAACACAGAGCAGGGACACACAGCAAGCATACTTTTTAAGGGGGGGCTTCACCCCCCCATTCCTCCCTTTGTGGGAGGCTTCACCCCACCAACACCCCTTACTATAAATAACCAACTCCAGGGCAGGGCAACTTGAGGAGGGGCGGAAAACGTAAGTCACTGAAACAGCAAGCACTGTGCTGTAGTCGTTGTTTCTGTTCCTTGCTGTTTTAAACTCACTGTTATGACAGACTACCTTCAAGAACTATGGGATGTGTGATCTTACTTTATGCAAAGTCTGGAAACTTTACAAACAAATATATGAAGATAAGTTTCCCATCTTTGCCCTTGCCTAGTGTATATACTGCTTTCATCTACCCATTAATTTATTCTCATCTTTCATTCTTTGTATCCAAAATTTCCTTTTTTTTATTTATTTTTTTAAAATAATAAAAGGTACATTTTAAATATCGTGACTCCCCACCTTGTTTTCAGTGGAGATTGCAGAGCGTTTTGCATTACCAGTGTGAAAGTTGTATACAAATAGGAGGAATGTAATGGTTAAAGTACAGGATGTGGAACTGCGAGATTGCAGTTTCAACACCTGATAGAGCCAAATACTTACTGTATGACCTTGGGCAATTTATTTATCTTCTCAGTGCTCCTCTCCACCCAGTTGTAAAGGTTCCAGCTGGAAACAAGGCATTGCACTTCAGATGAGCTATCCAGGGCAAATAAATAGTAACACAAAAATGCCCTTCCCCACAGCTTGATTTAATCTGTTGCAGCACTACCCAACCATGTCACCAGGAGATCATTAGAATACAGAAAATGAAGGCATCATGCCCAAACTAAAATATTGATGAATTATAGTAAAGGGTAGAATGTGTACTCATATGCCCCTCTGAAGGTCTTCTGCCATTTTTTTTTTTTGTAAAATCAAACTGGTGATCAAAATGTGTGCATATTTCACAAATGCTATATTTTTACAACAATAGAGAGCAGTTGATAGTGTTATTTCCTTCTCATTTACACTCAGTATTTACTGAACCCTAATTTGCCTAATGAGACAAGTTTTGTAAGACTAACATTGTTGTCCACAGTGTATGTGTTTCTTTTAAAGCTTAATTGGCTGTCATTTTAATGAGCCTCCTGTGTATTTTGAAATGAATGAATATTACTATGCAAGCTTTGTTGATGTGGTGCAACCAGGGTCATGCAAACTAAACGAGCATTCTGTGTACAAAAATTAGATGTTTCATCTCCTGGTCTTTTCAGAATAAACAATCTGTGCTGAACATATAAATAACTTTTCCTTTACAAATATTTTTTTTTCTGACACGCACTGTTATCAGAATAGTCTCAACAATGCTACAAGTATCCTTAGATCAGCTACAGAGGATATGGATTCCTCAGCATGGTCAAATAATTCAGTGTTACTAAAGCATTTTTTTTTCTTTCAACAGTTTTCCCTCCCAACAGTTCAAACAGTCTGGCTGCCCTATTCTTTGCTCACCCAAATCAAGCAAGCAATAATACCTAACAGAGTGGGCGGTATTGGGCTATACCCACCCACCCAGGGGTGTAATTAGGCCCGACACCACAGGCAGAGGGCCTTATATCCCCTGGAAGGGCGGGTATAGCCCATATCGCCCACCCTGAAAGGTATTATTGTGCTTAGAAAAAGGGCAAATTTTTTATATGTTTAAAAATATAATACATTTCATGTACAAATGTTGAATATATTTAGTATTTTATTTTGTTTGCAAAAAAAATAGTTACTCCGCTTGTCTCATAGTTGTGTGCAATGTGTAAAGGTGATTGCTGTGGTTAGCCCTCAGTGCCCCTCACCTCTCCCCATTCCCAAAACACATACGGCTTTTATTTTGTAAAAATAAAAAAGGTTTCTTACTTGAGATAAGCCATTATGTGGCATGGTACACTTGAAAGTTTAGTAAGGAGGGATGTAAAGGGAGACAGGATTGCTACGTACCGTGATTTTCAATGGCGCTGAGTGGGAAATCAGCAGCGCGCTGGGCAGGAGATCAGTTTGTTGCTCGTGAAGTGGGAGCTCAGCAACAGTGGCAGAATTGTGGTGCAACATGTATCGAAGTACTACATGAGAAGAAAGGAGATTAAGGTATTGGGTTAGGGAGTGAAAAAAGAAATGGACAGTTATTTGTTTTGTGTTGGAGGCAGGGGGAGCTGCAAAGCTGTTTGGGGTCAGAGGTTGTAGTTGCGGTCATGCTGTGTATGGGACAGCAACAGAAGGATGAGTAATCCATTGGGTATGATGTAGAGAAAGGAGAATAATGAATTGCGGGAATAGTTCTGGGATTGGGGTGCTTCTTTCATTGAGGGTGTTCTGGCAGTAAAGAAGGGAGCATTAGAGATGGCAGTATGACTCGCTAAGCAACTAAAAAAAAATTGACGCACATTTGAAATGGAAAACCAGGGGGTTTAGCCAACTAGAGAGCTGGCTGGGCACCGAGATCCTGGTGATAGGGCAGGCTAGGCTGGCAGTTTTAGTAGGTGGGCATTTGTTGTCTGATAGATGCCCACCTAGAGAAGTGTCTAAGCCAATCAGAAGGCTCAAATAGCTTTCCCCATTTTTTAATTTGTTATAATGAAGGGTGAGTGATGTTACTGGGGAGGCAGGCTCTTCTGCATCCATAAAAAAAAAGCACTCCAGCAGCTCTCCTTCGAGCAGCTGTCTATGTGAGTAGCTATTGGTGGAGTAGTGGGTGTCTCCAGTGGGTTTTCACTGCAGGAGGCTATGGGGAGGCTGGTTTGAATTTTTTTCTTTAAACCATATTATTGTGGCTGTAGGCTTATATTGTTACAGCTGTTTCAAAATGCGTAATCAGTTAGTTTTCTTTGTTTAATGGTACAGCTCCAGAGTGTATGGATCCACCTGATATAGTCTCTGTTTGAGGTGGGACAGGGGAAAGGGCAATGCTTCTGGGACTACAGTTGACTGTCCTTTTATGGCTAATGACCAGCTGTACAAAGTCCTTTTTTAATGGTCTATGACATTAGTAACCTTTTTAAGTTTTATTTATAAATGTGTGTAACACAGCACAAAAATATCAAGCAGAAATACAAGATAATAAAAACAGACAAGAACAGTTACAATAGAATTGATAGTTACATTTTGTTTGGCACAGCCTTGTGGGGACACCTAGGATTGAACACTCAACCCTGTTTAAATACAAAACAAATAAGCACATCTAGAACTACAGCAGACAATGGGCTAGGGCTAGCTGGGGAATTCTGTCATTTGATGCAAACATTTATCACACACTGCAGCTACCAAGGCTACACGAGTCTACCCACACAGCACTATTGTGCCAGATAATTATTTAATATTACATAATGTGTCATAACAGCCACTAAACTGCTAATACATAAAAAAGTCCATAATATACACATTAGCAAACCCATGTCTAATGTCTCTGTGCTTGAGTAGTAAATACAAATTTAAGAAAACAACTTCCCCACTTCCCCACTCCATGCAATTCTTGTGGTATTTTATTTTCAGTGTTAATTTGTCCAAGTCCTTAGGATCACTGTACACATAGGTATGCCCTCTGTACTGCATACAGATTTTAGCTGGATAGAGTGAACTAAAGTTAGCATTGAGTTCCCTGAGTTTGCATTTGCCCAACCAATTCTTCTGCCTTTGTTGCATGCCGTAACTTAGATCAGGGAATATTAGAATTTTGTTTCTGTCTACATTAAAATCTTTGGTAGTGCAGGCAGCCTTGAGGGTGGCATACCTCTGAATATACTGAGGAAAATTTGAGCAATAATGTACGGGGGACAGCAAGGTTTGTCACTCATCTGAAGGTAATGCAATAGCATTTTTCAATGTCCAAAGTTACCACAGTAGGTCCGTGGGCCAAGGACTCGTTAAGCCAGGCAAGTACTGTAGAGAATTGGGCTGCACCTTAAAATTGTTCTGGAAAGCCATTTATCCTCACATTCCACTCTCTAATCAAGTTCAATGTATTTGCAAATCTATTTATTAAAACCTGATTCTCTTTTGTTTAGCCGGCCAACAAAAACAGCACCTTGCCTGAAGTGCTCATCGCCAGGGCCGCAGTAATAGGGGGAAAAGTGGATATGTTGTCCGGGGCCCCGAGCTCAGGAGGGGCCCACCAGAGGAACTAGCATTACCCCTGGCATTAGATGGTGTGGGAAATGGGCCCATTTCAAGTGACTTGTCCTGCGCCCCAAAATTCATAGCCACAGCCCTGCTCGTCGCGTCTGTGACCTCCACCCCAAGGGACCTGATGTACTGCTCAACCATCAAAAGTCTTTGCGAAAAAGAGACAAATTTGTCTTTCAGAGGGTAATTTCAGAGTCTGCCAATGACAACCCTTCTCCTGCCTTCTCTGGGCCTTTTGCTGTGCCTGTTTGAAAAAGTCCTGGAAATCATCTTGTGTATTCTTTTGCTTCCCCATTCTCCATTCTGGACAAACTTGACACTCCCAAAATGTGCTTTAATGCAGTTTTAGGAATTGTCATGCAGGAGCAGTTATAATATACATCCGGACACCAAGGCTGCAGGCTCCACCTCCTCAGTAACTGTTTTTCATATAGGTTGCATTTAAATTTTGCAGGGTTCAAAACATTATGTTCATTTAAACATAGATTGTGGGGCTGCTTATCTGTAAAATATATTTTGAAGAGTGAAAGGGAGCACTACAATAAAATTAGGATCAGACAGTTGCTTGTTTTACTCTTATTGATCTCAGGCCAGTTCATTCCATTGCCCATGCTTCCCTCATTAGTGCCTTGGGTAATGCATCATTTACTGTCCCAGACAGTGTACCAACAAAATCCACTCACCAAACAGCTTTTGAGAATTGCCTATTTGAATATCCCAATCCTGCCAGTGAAATGGATCTCATTTGAGGCCGGGGTGGTGCAGCATATTTTGATATAATAGCTCTTTCAGAGACATGGCTTAATAACAGGATATGTGATCATGACATTGTGTTAAAAGGTTACTTCTTTTCAGGCAGGATAGGCATGGGAGGAGGGGTGGAAGGTCTCTTATTTATGTTGCCTCCAAATTTAAAACTTAGGAGTACCCCCACCCCACGCAAACGGCTGTGACCTTATCTCATCTGATCTGGTCCTCGGGTTTGAAAAACATATCACTGTTAGCTCCATCTATATCCCACTGGGACATCATGAGTCAGGTCTAGAAATGGTATCTGAGGTCAAATGAAATTGCCTACAAATAAAGAATGGATATTGCTAGGTGATTTCAATCTGAACACAGGGATTGAGAAGGCAAGTGGGGAAAATCAACTGTTTTTGAAACTTGAGAAACAGAAGTTAATTACAGATACCAACCACTGCAAAAAAAAAATCTAGAATTGGATACATATTAGATTGAATCATGATCATTTATTCCTTTAATTTTGTGGCCTAATGTGTTCTTTAAAACTCTGTGAGTGACCACTGTCTTGTCTATTGCAAATCATCAGCAAAGGGGTAAAGTAGCTCTTCAGTATATAGCCAAGCTAGGAATGTAAATTCCCTTAATTTGGAGGCCTCTGTAGCTGCCTTTAATTCAGTAGATCACCCATAATGCTCCCCTATTGTACATGGTCCCACTTATATTAACTTTGCTGCACATAGGCCCCCATCTGCCCATGCCAGTACTACACCATGCCATCACCCTCCCCCACCTCTTCTCCTACCCCTCTGATCACCTCTTCACCTCTACCAATGCTGACCCTCCACCCCTCACCCCCAGCATCTCCCTCCCCCATCCTCTGGGTTTCCTGGCCCCTTTCTTCCACACCATACCTGCTCTCAGAGCCCTTCCCATTCCCTCTCCCTGTCTACCTCTGCCTCCCCTGTCACATCCGCCACTTGTCATAGGCAGGGCCTGGTTTCTCTTTAGGATGCTCTCACTACTCCTCCTACCATATGGCAATGTCCATCCCAACCCTGCCCCAACTACTGCTACCACCTCCTACTCCCTGCCAATGGTTGGGCTCTGTTTTGCCTCCATTAACATCTGCAGTATCCTAAAAAAGTTATCTGACCTTCAGGGCTGGGTAGCACAACACCAAACTAATATTCTGACTTTAGTTGAAACCTGGCTCTCCAAGTCCACTGCAGATTCCTTTATTTCCTTACCTCGATACAGAATCTTCAGAGAGGAAAGAGTTGGGAAGTGTGGTGGCGGCTGTGCCATCTATCTCTGTGACTCCATTCTAGGCCATGCCCTCCCCCAGATCAAGCTGGAGCATGGAGCCCAAGCAATCTCCCTAAAAATCACTCCAGGCATCTCAAAGGTCCCCCTCATTATCACTGCTGCCTACATCTTCCCACATAACCAGAATCTCGCCCTACAATCCCTCCTTGAGCACATCTCCAACCAACCAGGTAACATGGAACAAATTTTAATGGGTGATCTTTTCCAGCTCCTCATCTCAGGCCAAAGACTCCTTTGCTGCCTTCGACCTCACTCAGCTAGTTACCTCACCCACACACTAAAACACGACCAATGGTACCGCCACCCTTATTGATGTTGTAATCTTGAACAGGCCACACAAAAACTCAGACACCACTGTCCTACTAAATGCACTTAGTGATCATTCCCTGATTCTCTTCTCATGGTCCTGCATGATGCCTAAGCCAGAGTCCAAATTTATATACAAGTGTTGCTGGCACCCCCCACAACTTGAATTGGCCAAGGGAGCATCTTGCGCAAGAGGACTGGACCCCTATAAAACTTGCCTCCTCTATTGACTCAGCCCTAAATTACTTTGTCAACTTCTTTAATTCAGCCTGTAACACCCATGCATATTTCTACAAATGGTTTGTGAAAAAGCATGACTCCCCTTGGATCACCTCTTCCCTCCTCACAAAGTTGAGACATAGGGATAACCTCTGGCACAGGGCACTTGAGTCTGGGTCTCTTGCTGACAGACAAACTTGTAGGGCTTCACGCAACAAGTGCACCTGGGTTATCCATAAAGCAAAGGCTGACTATCACAGTAACACCCTCACCTCCTCCTGGGGTTCTGCCTACAGATTTTGGGACAACCTTAAGGAACTTAATAGCAAATCCACATCTCCATCTCCATCCCAACTTATTATTGATGGCTCCATCACCACTGACCCTCAATGTATTGACAATAGCCTTAACAAAGCTTTCTTAGACCTCAGTGCAATCCTCACTCCTAACTTTTTAGACCCTGTCCCACTCCCACCAACCCCACTCTCACACCCTCCCTTCCACTTCAGGGAACTCTCTCCCTCAAATGCAAAACCAAACCTACTTCAGGCCCTAAATAGCGCTGCTCACAGCAGTGACTCACTTGACCCCAAACTTCTTCGTCTGGCACCGGATGCTGTCCTTACCCCTCTCACTGACCTGCTAAACCTCTTCATCTGCCTTGGACAGTTCCCCCAAGCCTGGAAAACTGCAGTCATTACCCCAATACAAAAAGGTGGTGACTGCACCTCCTCTGAGAACTTCAGGCCCATACCAATCCTCCCCCCACTCTCCAAAGCATTGGAAAAAATAGTTTCCGATCAAATTACTGAATACCTAACCACCCATAATCTCCTCTGCATGCAACAGCATGGTTTCTGCAAAGAATATAGCACCACCACTGCCCTCCTTAAGTTCTTCTCCTTCATTCACTCTGCTCTTGTTGAAGGGCACCTTGCTGGAGCTGTTTTTATAGACCTATTGAATACCTTCGACACTGTGATACCCACTCCTCTTAACCACCCTATTGATGGTGGGCTTTGGTCAGTGCCCCATCTCCTGGCTCAACAACTACCTCACATCCCACACTCAATGTATGAAAATCAACAACACCCTCTCTAACCCACTCCAGGTCTGTTCGGGAGTCCCTCAGGTCTCAATCCTTGGACAACTACTGTTTAGTCTGTACTTAAACACACTTTCTAAATCCTGTACCGGAAAAATTCTCCTCTACACAGATGATGCAGTCCTCTTCACGTCCCACCCCGACACCACCCACCTCCAACATGCAGTACAGTACTCATTTTCCCAGGCAGAGTGCTGGTTCCTTGACCACAGACTCCTGTTCAAGCTGAAAAAAACTAAGACCATGCTTTTCGCTCTCACAATCAAAACAAATTCAAAAACTCCTCTCTTACAGTCCAGTCCAGCTCCCTCCACCCCCTAGATCAAGTTAATACCTACAAATACCTGGATATAGTCTTTGATACTACCCTCTCCTTCAATGACCATATATGTACCCTTTGCTCTGCAGTCAACTTGCGCATCGGCCTATTATGCTGTCACAGGACCTGTCTCCCCCCTGAAGCTCTAAGGCTAGCCATCAACTTCTCAGTCCTCTCACTCATGGACTATTGACTCCTGGTCTATGGAGCCTCTGACAACACTGCTCTCAACAGAGTCAAACTCTTCCTGAACAAGGCCTGTTGATTACTCACCAGGACTGACAGGCTCACCTACACCTGAACTCTCTACTCCCTGGTTAATATACTCTCCTTTAATAAAAGACCGTGTTACCAAATCTGCCTCTTTGCCTAGAAAATTGTCACTGGACTAACCCCTCCTGGCCTTTCCACCACTCTCAGCCCTGCCATCTCAACTGCCTCCACCCGTAGCTTCTCCAAATCCTCACTTCTTGTGCCCAGAGTCAGAACATCCCTGGCTCAGAGGTCCTACCACTACAGAGCCCCACTTTGGCTTAACACACTCCCTTCTTGCATCACCTCAGAAAAGTAGATTGGGCCCTTCAAGACTACCCTCTGGCAGCATCTCTTTGCTTCCCGCATATGTAACTGCGCTTAGTCCAGTATTTCTCCCACTGATGTTATATATGACTGCTTAGCTACTCCATTGTATAGGCTCTTCCTCAATGATTATTCTGCCTTGTACACATTACTATTTGTGTAACTTCTCTGTGCCTACCTGTTTGTATAGATCATTACTTGTGAAATTCCTTAGCAACTCCATTGTATAGGACCTCCCCGATGTTTATTTCCACAATGCTATATCACTACTTTGTTGACACTTTTTATTCTTAGTCACCTGCTTAAGTATGTGTATTACCCTGTTTGTAACCTGTTCACTGTATTGTCTCTTGATGAGGAGCCTTTGGAAATGAGTCGCTGGCTCAAAGGTTTGTAATTCTGATACAGCAATAAATAAATAAATAAATAAACTGGCCATTTTTATATTTGATCACAAATAGTGATGAGGCATTGAAGAGGATTTGTAATCTTTTCAATGAAATATATGACATAGTTGTTCCAAAATGTAAGATAAGGATTAAGGCCAATGAAAAGGAATGGGTTACACCCAACTTTTAAACATCAAGAAGGTGAGGGTTAAAATGTGGAAGAAGTTCAAGGCTACCAAGGATCCAGTGGTACTACATTATTATAAGAGATTGCAAAATAAGTGCAAATTGTCAGTTTGATTGGCTAAGATAAATTTGTTAAGTCAAAACATATAAGGGACCTGGGGGATCTCAGGAAGACCTGGCAGACCCTGAACTCTTTAACAGGTAGTAATGGCAAGACTGGTTCAGTTATTCTTCAGAGTAAGACTATGAAGTGCTAACAATTCTCAACATGGCTTCCAAGCTTCACATACCACTAACACAGCTTAGACAAGGGTTACAAGTTGCATATGCACTGCCATCAATAGAGGGCACTCTACCACAAAGCTGTTTGTGGACCTCAGAAAGGCTTTCCATCTTGTGGATCACAGACTCTTCTTGGATTCTTTGATGAAATCAACATTTTTCCCAGTATAATCATTCAGTTTTCCAATTACTTGGTTGAAGGGACACACATGGCATTAATATCTCATTGTCTGTCTGAGTCCCATTCTTTTCATGGTGGGATGCCCCAGGGTTCAGTCATGGGCTCCCTATTATTTTCCTTATTTGTCAACTCATTTCCCCAATCTTGTAACCTCTCAGAAGTTATTTCATACTCTGATGTTGCAGTTATCTTCAGCCCTGGTCCTGTATTGAAAGATATTTTGAAAAGAGATCAGGATGACATTAGCTCTTTCCAAATTTGGCTAGCCAGAAAATTAGTATTGAATACTAAAAGGACCAGGTAATGATTTTTTGGGGGGTCCTACAAAAGAAATAGAAATTGATTTGTACAAATGTGATGCCAAGGGTGGACTGACTGAATGTGTTGACAGTTTCAGGTACCTCTGAGTTGTCCTGAATAGTAATGAAATATATTGAAAAAGCTCCAGAGTGACGTGAAACATTGACATAGGTTTTGGGGGTGCTACTCCAGTTTCCTTTCAATAAATGGCTTTCTAACTGCTCCAAGTTTTGGGAGACTTATTAGTAGTCTGGGCATAGTAACCTAGGTTAGTCTCTAGCTTCATTCAGGATGGTAACCTTTCTTTTGAGCCTCATGTCTCACGTGTGACTAGGGTAATAAACAAGAGGATATTTTTTACTCAGGGTATGGGACTTTTTTGCACCTGAGTCTCATACACTGTAAGCCCATAGTCTACTCCTTTCAATACTGGACTATGAGCTATCAGTTTAGTCTGGGGCTAGAGAAAGGGTGCTGTCCAGTTTAATGATCAATTTTAACAGCATAGGCCATTTCATAACAAATCTTCCCAGTTCTATGCACCACTACTCTTTGTACTAGGCTACAGGCTGTCTGCCTTTGGAGGACAGGGGCCAGATTTTCAAAACTCTGAGAATGTAGCAAGCCTCTGGTGCACCAGACATATGGCGCTTGGGGCTTGTGGCATTCTTCTGGCCAGCAATTGGGATTTTCTATCCCATGCAGCAATTGTCAAACATAAGACCAACATTTTGTGGTCTAAGTTGCGCCAATCAAAAGTACCTTTTTCACAGAGCTTGGTCCAGCTGTTTGGTGCAATCTTCCATAAATCATGCAAACTGTTGCAACTGTGCCAAGATTGTAAAATCAGGCACAGTTGCAGAGAAGGGGTTTGCTGCACTGCCAGAACCTAAGTGTCATGGCTCAGGTTTTGACACAAACCATGCACCATGCTTTGAAATTCAGGCCTGAGATGTAACCTTTATATGAGAGTGATGTTCCAAAAAGTCACATTGGAGCAACTCCCACAAACTGTTTCCTCCCTGTTCAGTAGAACCTTTGATTTACAAAGAACCAGATCTTAGAGTAGAAAGATATTCAAAACTCCTTTTTTTCCAAAAAAGTAATTACTCAAATATCTCTACTGCTTAAAGCCCCTATAATTGGTACAATACTTGGTTTTTGTTTGACAGAAGAATGATTTTGCCCATTAAATACTGTCTCCCACTGCTAGTGAGCATAGCTAATTCTTATGTTCCCAGTTATGTGTTCAAAAATCTTAGTTTAAAAACTCTGAAAAAATTATGCACCCATCACCTCACTTGACAAGCCGTTCCATTTCCTCACTTCTCTCTACATAAGAAATTCCTTTCTAGTATTTGTATGTACATGTTGCTGCTTAAGTTGCTTTTTATGTGATCTTAAATCTATTCTTCTGCCTATGTATGATATGCCAATTGCAGTTCTCAATTCACTGTCTCTCAGATTTTTTTTTTTATAATTGTAACAGCATTACTTTTTACTTTCACTGGGACAGGGAGGTGGAGACCACCACATGCTGCTGTACTGTGGAGAAGTGCAGGCTGCAGGAGCTGCTCAATGTTGTTGTTTTTTTTTAATAAAAAAGGTATGCTAGCGTTGCCTGGAACAGAGTTTCCAGAGCCATACCTGTCTAAGTGAGCAGCCTTTCCAGAATTTATTGAGCAGATTGTTTGTTTTGGTTCCCTTCCTTTTGTTTCTCTTGCTTCTCATTGCAGCTGTAAGAAGTGTGGATGCTAGCACAGCCTTCAGCATGGAGTTTAAAGAGAGGACCCCCATGGGGGGGGCTGCTGACTGGAAGAGGAGCTGAATCGGCGAGGCTGCTTGCCCAGAAAAAAAAAGCATAAACAGAAAGAGAAGAATTTCCCGCCCTCAAGTGTTTTGAATGGGAATATGAACATCAAAGGGAATCAGCAAGATTATACTCAGGAGAGGTTTTTTTCTGAGTTTAATGACTCCATTTTTTAAAAAGGAAAAGTCATTTGTGTTTTTAAATTGCCTATAGTTCCATACAGTTTTTTTAAATGTGTTGTGCTGCTTTTTTAACCTCTTTTTTTGCTATCCTTGTTGTACATTCTATACATTTCTTTGTTTTCTGTGATTTTTTTGTGAACCCTTTCTTTATCCCTGAGTTATAAACTTTTTTTTGGCGTTTGTTGATTTTGTTTAGTTCAGTATTGTTTTCGTCTTTTTTCTGATGACATTTAAAGATTATAGGTGAGAGGCACAGCATAAAAATAAAATAAACAAGAAGGCATATAATATAAAGTATATAAAAGTATAAAGTATAACTTTTTTTTTTTTCATGGGCAATGCAGGTCACATGACCTTTTCATGACATTAAAACCGCATGCACTGGCGTTTTGGGTCAGATTCGCTTGCGTTTTTCCAGAAAGGTGCATACTAGAGTGGTGTGGAGTGGGCTGCTAAAGGTGAACTGCGCTACTGAATTGCTGAAAGTTTTGTGTTGGTTACTTATTCTGTGTTTTGCTTGCATGGTGGTTCTGCAGTGCGGTTAGAATACTACTGGTGATTCAGACCTGATTAAGTACTTGCACATATTCTACTTGCATTTGCACAGAAATATATATATATATATATATATATATATATAGATAGATATATATATATATAT
Organism: Neoceratodus forsteri; assembly: GCA_016271365.2. NCBI lineage: Eukaryota > Metazoa > Chordata > Ceratodontiformes > Ceratodontidae > Neoceratodus > Neoceratodus forsteri. Next base: position 840,974,170 of record CM057459.1, on the reverse strand, counting down.
ATATAGATATATATATATATATCTATCTATATATATATATATATATATATATATAATTTCACAATTTCTAACTGCAGCAATGCATGTGTTTTTTTTTTCCTAAATACAGAAGTGCTTCTAATTTTTTTTTTAGCATAGCTGTTTTATTTTCTGTCATCGGGGTTAAGTAGTTTTCTGAGTAAGTTTTTAAAGTATCCCAGGAGGAGAATGGTTTATTAAGGTCTGTTTTTACTTCTTCTAGGAAATTTATGGGCATGTCCTTTGGAACTGAACTATAAACCAAAAAGGAGACTTTTTCATCGATTAGCAATTTGGTTGGGAATCTGCACTCTGGGATGGACTTAGGGATGGCTGTTTCCTCTGTTTCTTCCAGACCCTGATCTAGATTTTGGGTGTCACTGAGTGATTGAGATATTTTAATTTTTTCTTTACAAACTTAGAGACAGATGCATCATGAAGAACTGCACAAGGACTGCATGACAGCACTTCCACAAGATAGTACTAGGACTTGTGAGGTTTGTGAGAATTGTGAGAAGAGATCTGATGGCACTGTATGGACTAAGATTGTTTGAACTGCATAAATCTGAAGAACCTTCTAAGAGCCTTGAAAACTCAGGATCCATGGGTTCCTAAAGGAGGGAACTTGGGAGAGTAGTGGTGAAGAATTCTCAGAAGAAATTTTAGATATCCGGGCATGGTCTCAGATTTGGATTGGACTTTTGAATTCACTATTTGGGATGTAATTTGGGACTGCTTCCCACTTTTGGTTTATCCTTACAGCCATTATATAGCTTGCTAGACATCTGTTATACATCTGATATACACCTTAGTATTTATGTGTGTGTATCTATAGCACACATGATCTAAAATTTGATTTATAAATATTTATATCTATATCTATACCATTAGTAGAGATGTGTGCAATGTAATATGAATATTAGAAGTGGTAAAATTATAATGGCTCCATATAAACCATTACAGAGGGGTGAAAAACCTAAAAAGGTCTGCATGTTTAAGGGTGAACTTGAGATCACGACATCAACACCAGTACAGAAGAAATGAACCCTTATAAGGGTAAAAAAATTATGGAACAATATAATCAGAGTATTAATCAGAACACATGCTCAAAAAGAAAAGTGACCAACTTTAGTGTAAATAAAAGTATGAATAAAAAAGGTGATTTGCAACCTAAAAGACAAGGGAAAATGAGGGAAGTAAAGAAGAAAGTAAAGAAGAAAGACAGAGTGAAAGAGATACAGAAATTATAAATGAGGGTAATAGTGAGGGGAAATCATTAGAAGAAGACTTAGGGATTAAAGAATGTGAAATATTGGAAATGGGAATAGATGAGTATACTGAAAAGGATATAGGAAAGGAAATGAGAACAAGAAGGAAGCAAAATGGAAAGGGTAGTGGTATAATAAGGCCCTCCCAAAAAAATATTGGATTATTTCCCTATAAGTGGAAAAATTAAATTAACTAGAACGGGTGTTAAAATGGCATTTTTAGAGATAGAAAAATATCAAGAAACTAAGGGTCAAATTATAAATGATCAAGATATCTTCAAAGGTATCTCATTGGGGGAAGAGACAAATGTAGGCGAGAAGACAATTCAGGAAGCCACAAAATTGGATCATTTTAGCCCCCTAGATTTATCTGGAAGTATGGCTGAACTTGAAATAGTTGGCAATTCAAATATCTATATCCTAGTGGGATCTCCCAATACTGTATTTCAGAACTTAGATAAGAAGATAGAGAAAATATTCATCAAAAAAAGTTATGAAACCACCATTGAATGAGTTAAATGAATATTTGTTTAATGTAGAATTGGGTTGGGTATTAGAAATGAGGTTATACATAATGAGGGATGTACAAGATCATGAGAATCTGGTTTATCTGCTGCTTGCTGATATGGAGATAGCAAAAAGAATATGGTTTAAGCAACAATATTTATTGACATTGGGTTTAGAATACAGTCACCTATTAGATGGCAAACAATAATTGGCCAATATACTATTGGAGAGATCTTAGTGAGAGAGATCTCTGTGGACAGTTTTGTAAAGATAATGATGGAATTAAAATGGAATTTTACAAAAAATAAAACAGAGGAGGAGGAAAGACAGGAGAAGGGTCATGTATTGACATTCTTTGGGTTAGATATAATATACAATGAAAATAATGAGATGTTTAAACCATTTATAATTGCATTGTTAACCAGCATGATGAATACGGAGATTGAGAATGATGAAATAAAGGAAGTAGAGGGTACTCCCCAAAGAGGGAATTACACAAATTAACATAAACTGTGGTTCAAAACAGATAGCTAAGAGATTATTACAGACAGTTGAAAATTTGGATAAAGCAGGTTTCCTATTAATTGATTGGGGGAAGTTAGAAATGCAGAGACAGATATTACTTCACGGGCATGAAAATATTTGATTAGAACAAAGTACATTACATCAATCAAATCTGAATGAAAATAATCCAGCACAAAGTATTCAAGCCATTTTTTATCCTGGAATATAGCTGGGATTATGGGGAAAATGACTGATGAAGAATGGCTTCAGTTTATAAACAAATTTGAGATAATACTATTTCAGGAAACATTAGTTAATAAAACAATTGACCTAAATGGCTTCAGGGCATTTCAATCTTGAGCTATAAAGTGTAAAAAAAAATTGGAAGAATTCCAGGTGGATTAATATCTTATATTAAAATTAGTAAAAACATAACAGCTATTGAAGTTTTTAAGAATGAGAGAAATTATATAATGATGTCATTAAAATGGGGTAATGAGCAGTATATTACATTAAATATCTACATACCACCAGCAGTGGAACAATGTGATAATAAAAAATTGTGCAATAACCTCCATATGGATATGGAGTCCATTATAAAGAAATATTCAGCAGGAATTGTAATAGCAGCAGGAGACTTTAATGCCCGAATAGTGAAATATGATAATTTAACATTTTTGAAGTCTGAACTGATTTTAACAGACTATAATTTGAGAAACAGTATAGACTCTGGTAAAAATGGTAATGGGTTGAAATTACAGAGATTCATAGAAGATACTCCCCTATTAATATTAAATGGAAGATTAAATGGTGATTTGGAAGGAAAATGACTTTCTTCTCCTAAAATGGACAGAGCTTCATGGATTATATATTATGTACTCCTGAACATCATGGAAATTTTCAGAATTTGAAAATCTCAATTAGATCTGAGACTGACCATGCATCACTAGAATTAGTTGTTAAATTAAATATGGGAGAAGAAAATCTTAGTGAGATAGTGACCCCACAGGCTAATCTGGCTATTATGGGGAAAAAAATACTTCTCTATTCAAAAATAAATGGAAGACATATTAGATGGAGTCTTTTCAGACTGGGATATGAAACTGGAGGGATTAATTAATCAATGTTTTACTAATGTACATTCAACTGAACATTTAATAAATCAGTTAAATGAGGATGTAATTAAGGTAATATATAGAGAACAACATATGAAGAATATTATTGAAACACACGGTTTGATAAATCATGCATTGCACCAAAAAGAACCTAATAAACTAATAAGATGAACTAAAGAACATTCAGCTAGTGCCAATTTTTTGTAGACTTAATAAAGCAAGAAAATCATATAATAGGTTTCTACAATTAAAAAGAGTTCAGGTTTTAAATACTCAATGGGAAGAAATGTTTAGAATTATACAAATGAATGATTAATATGGATTTTGGAAATTAGAGGCAAATGGGACTAGTCCATATTTCTCACCATCAATATATGTACCCAATGATGCATGGGTGGCACACTTTCATTCAATATTTAACAAGAAAGATGAAATGATGTTATGTGAGGTAGATAAGAGTCCAATAGTGGCTTGTTATGAGCCACTAATTCTATCTGAATATGACTTAGAAACTGCAATAATAGGATTAAAAAACAATAAGGCACCTGCACATGATTTAATCCCTCCAACAATATTTAAAAAAATTCAGTAATTTTTGGATACCATTATTAGCAACATTTTTCAATTTATGTTTCCAATTTAAATACATACCAATGGAATGGAAAACTAACATACTTATTCCTATCCACAAAAAAAGGATCAATGTATGACCCAAATAATTTTAGACCCAGTAGTTTATTACATATATCCTCAAAGATTTTTGCAAGGGTTATACTGGATAAATTGACTACTTGAGTAAAAAAAAAGAACTATTGTCCCCATCCCAGGCTGGAGTAAGAGAGGATTTCTCTTCAATAGATAATGTTCTTGTTTGGCCCATTTAATGGAAAAATATATAAATATATGCAAAATGAAACTCTATGCTCTATTTATTGATTTTCCCCATGTGTTTGATTCAATTAATATGAAAACATTGTGGGAAATGCTTTTAAAAAAACATTTACCCCATTCACTTCTGCTCCCTATTTATTAATTGTATACAGATACTCAAACTTCAGTTAGATATGGTAATAAAGGGGGACTAACTGAATTTTCCCATACAAATAGAGGGGTTAAACAGGGATGTTTACTTGCACCCTCCCTGTTTAACATTTGTATTAATACATTGTTGGAATATTAGTCAGATGATAATATAGATTCCCCATAATAAATAAACAAAGGGTCTATTCTCTGGTCTATGCAGATTATATTTTGCTGTTATCCCTCACTAAAAGTGAATTACAAAAGAAAATTGACATCTTTTCACAAAAATTTAACCATTTAGAATTGAAAGTAAACCTAAACGAAACGAAAGTTATGGTACTTGGTACTAGTCACAGGGACCAGTGTAAAATTAAGATTTACATAAATAAACAACTGGTGTAACTGGTAAATGAATATTCATACCTGGGGATTAAAATTACATCTAAAGGTAAATGGATAAGATATATAAATGAGCAAGATACTAAAGCAATAATAAGTGCTAAGACTTTACTAAAATGTAATAATCTGTTTGGAGGGAATACATTGATACCAGCTTTAATAGCAGGTGATGCAAAAATAAACACAATATTACCATTTGGAGCAGAAGTTTGGGGATATGAAGATAATATAGATGATCTTCTGGAAACTCCATTAATGTATTTTTATTAATGTCTCTTAAATGTTTCCCTCTCAACAGCCAATGCTATGATAAGGACGGAACTAGGAAAAAATAAAAATAAGTAAGATAAAAGAGATATGCTTGGTAAATTATTGGATTAAAACAATGAATAGCTACAAGAATATTTTTCCAAAACTGCGTTCGCTGGAAAAAAAAAGCTTGGAAACAAAAAGGGATTAACTCTAAATGGTTGACTTATTTATATAAAATGTTGCATAACTTTAAGTTACAACACTTATGGTATGATGCAGAGAAAAATATTGCAATTGCTCTTCAGTATAAAGAATTATTGAAGAAGAAGGTTATTTTAGCTGCTCAACAAGAAGACATGAGGGATATAAAAAATTAGAAATGTGCAATGTGGTATAAGAATAATAAAATGGGGCATTTTTTAGAAGAATATTTGACTTTGCCAATCACAAAAATAAAACAGAAAAATATAATATGGGCTAGATTCAAATTAATTACAGCTAAATATATTTATTTCAATAGAGAAATCATAACAGACTCAAAAGTACAGGGTAATAATGAATGCCCATGTAACAAAAGTTTTCAAGAAAACCTAAGACACTTAATTGTAGATTACCCATTATATACTAAAATAAGAAATGCATATCTTGCCCAGATGTTAATGATTTATGCAAATAAGCTAAATGATGCGGTATTTATAATGCTATACCCAAGAACTTATGAAGAGGCAGTAACAATAGCTAGCTTCTTTATATCCGTAGTTAAACAGAAAAAAAGAATGTATAGCATGTGCAATAGGAAACAGGGGATGTTAAATGATAAAAAAAAATTGTGAATCTAGTCTAGGGGAAGGTAAGGCACTTTGGTTTTAACTAAACAAAGAAATATAGAAACACTGAAATTGATGGCAAATAAGGACCGCAAGGCTCATCCAGTCTGCCCATTTCTATTTCTACCTTATAAATGTGCCATTGGCCTTTGATCTGTCAATGGCCTATCTATTCATACTAGTCTGTATTGCTCCCTTATGCCTATCTCATGCCTGTTTGAAGCCCTGCACTGTATTCATATCCAACACTTCCTGAGGTAGGCCATTCCATGCATTCACCACCCTTTCTGTGAAAAATAACTTCCTCATATTACCCCTTAATCGGCCTCCCTCTAATCTCATGCTGTTTCCTCTTATCCTGCTATTTTTCTTATATTGAAACATGTTAGACTCTTACACCTTGTTAATGCCCTTAAGGTGTTTGAATGTTTCGATCATATCACCTCTCTCCCTTCTTTGATCTAAGGTATACATATTGAGCTCCATTAATCTATCCTCAAATGTTTTCTGATGCAGTTCTGGCACCATTTTGGTCTCTGGACTGCCTCAGTTTGGTTAATGTCCTTGTGGAGGTGTGGCCTCCAGTACTGCACACAGTACTCCCAATGGGGCCTAACCAGTGTCTTGTAAAGAGGGATTATTACCTCCCTCTTCTGACTTGTGATACCCCTACGAATACACCCTAACATCTCCCTAGCCTTACCTACTGCTTTAGTGGTCTGCTTGGATGATTTCAGGTCATCTGTGATGATGACACCCAAGTCTCCTTCTTCCCTTGTCACTGCAAGCATCTCCCCTTCCTGCCTATAGGTGGCCTTAGGGTTTCTCTTCCCTATGTACATGATCTTGTATGTCTTTGCATTAAACCCAAGTTGCCACTCATCTGACCATTTTGCTACTTTATCCAGATCTCTTATCATTCTACCCACCCCATCTGTATCATCTACTCTGTTGCAGATCTTGGTGTCATCTGCAAAGAGACAAATCTTACCCTCCAGTCCATCTGCAACATCAGTGATGAAGACAATGAAGAGGACTGGCCCCAGGACTAATCCCTGAGGTACCCCACTTGTGACTTGAAACTCTTCTGACTGTATACTGTTTACCACCACTCTCTGTTTTCTGCTCATCAACCAGTTGGCCACCCAGCTGATCAACTTCTGACCCACCCTGAGCCTACCCAGCTTATTAATCAAGCTAATATGTGGAACTGTATTGAAAGCTTTGCTGAAGTCAAGGTAGGTGACATCAGCTGCTCCCCCTTGGTCCACCAGTCTGGTTACCCAGTCAAAGAAATCTATGAGATTTGTTTGACAGGACTTCCTTTTGTAAACCCATGCTGTCTTGGATCCTGTGCTCCTATGGATTCCAGGTGTTGCATTATCCTTTCCTTAAGGAGTGCCTCCATAATCTTGCCCACTACTGAGGTAAGACTAACTGATCTGTAGTTCCCTGCCTCCTCCCTGCTACCACTCTTGTGAAGCGGGATCACATGAGCCCTTCTCCAGTCTTCTGGAACCTCTCCTGTGCTCAGAGACTCACTAAACAGTTCTGATAATGGTTCTGCTAGTTCCACCCTTAGCTCCTTTAGTACTCTTCTATGTATGCCATCAGGTCCCATTGTGTTGTCCACCCTGAGCTTATTGAGCTCTTGTAGGACCTTTTCCTTTGTGAAGGGACTAGTGCTCACTTCCCTCCCCCCTGTGTCCATAGTGCTGAGCTGTGGGCCCTGCCTTCTCTTCAGTAAATACTGAGCAGAAGTATCTATTTAGGATAGATGCTTTTACATGGTCCTCCTCCTCACACACCCTTATCTCATTTGATCTTAGCAATACCCCCTGTGGACTTTCTCCTTTCACTAATGTATCTATAGAAAGTCTTGTCCCCTCTTTTACTGTTCGTGCTAGTGTTTCCTTAGTTTGGGCATTTGCCTGCCTTACTGCCTTCCCTGCTTCCCTTAGGGAAGTTTGGTATGCCCCTCTATTTTCATCCTGCTGTATTCCCTTATTTTTCCTGAAGGCCATCCTTTTGGTTCTGACCTTTTCTGCTACTGCTTTTGAGAACCAAAGTGGTTTCCTTCTTCTTTTGTGCTTCCTTTTCTGTTTTTAACACAATGGAATGTTGCTTCAAGTATTGTATCCCTAATGCTTGTCCACTTTGCCTGTACCCCTTTACCTGTATTTCTTTTTGCCAGGGCTAGCTTAACACTGTTGGCCATCTTATCAAAGTCAGCTCCTCTGAATTCCCACATTTTTGCCTTGGAATGAGATGATTTAGTTCTAGTGGCCAAATTGAACCATACCATGTGATGGTCACTGACCAACAGGTGACCTTCTATCTGGAGATCTGTGATACTTTCCCTGTTAGTCAGTACTAGATCTAGGATAGCCCTGTCTCTTGTGGGTTGTTGTACCAGTTGTTTGAGGCCCTCCCCCTGCAGGTAATCCAGCATGTTTCTAGTTCTGGCAGATGTTCCTGCTGGTATTGACCAATCTGTATCTGGCATGTTGAAGTCTGCCCTTATCAGAACCTACCCTTTTGCTGTTAAGTTTTGCACTTCTTCTAACAGTAATGTGTCTATGTCCTCCTCCTGGTCTGGGGACCTGTAGAGAACCCCAGTTCTTATGGCTGTCCCATTTCTTGTTTCCAGGGTGACCCACAGTTCTTCTGGCTCCTTATGTGTATTTTGATTTTCTGTAGCTTTGATATTTTCATTGACTTACAGGACCACTACATCCCCCCTTTTTGCATCTCTGTCTCTTCTGAACTGTACATAACCAGGTAGTGAAGTCTCCCAAGTGTGGTTACTGATAAACCTCGTCTTGCTATTTGCTACTGTGTGTAGTTTAGCCTCTGTAATTATTGCCTGCAGGTCTGGGATCTTGTTTCCCAGACTGTGAGCATTTGTGTACATGATTTTCCATTGGCCAGATTTTGGTGTGTTAGTGGTTGGGTGAGGTCTGGCATTTCCTCTCTGCATTATAAGGGGAGCTGGACCTTTTTCCTTACCTGGTGATGCAAATGAACTGCACACATACTGAACTCCTGTTTGACCACTAGCTGAGGGGGGAGGGGTGTTCTTCCCATTTGACGTATGGGATGCTGCACCCATCTCTGCATTTGCTAGTTTAAATATTCTGCAAAGACATCAAACTTCTGCCCTAATGCACTGACTCCCTCCTTAGTCAGATGCAGTCCATCAAATTTAAAGAACTTTCACTCCAAGAACTGTTGCCTGTTCCGTACAAATCTGTGTCCTTTTTCCTGGCACCAGCCCTTGAGCCATATGTTTAACTCCCCTATCTCCCCTTCTCTGACCTTCTGTCCATCTGCCCCCCTCTCCCAGACTGGCAGGATCTCAGAGAAGGAGATGCAGGATGAAATGGATGATGATTTGTCACCCAGCCTGGTCAGTTGTTCCTTGGTCTCCACAACTGACTGGTTGGCGAGATCATTAGTCCCTATGTGTACCAAGATGTCAATGTTTTCTCCTGCTTCCTGAACAATTTTAACAATGCGGTCAGTGTCTCTCCATGCGGATGTACCTGGGAGACATCTGACCATTACCCCTGGCTAGAGATAGGTATCGACTCCCCGAATCATGGAGTCTCCAATGATCTGAAGTTTTTTTTTTTATTTCCTTTTTGCTTTTTTTTTGTTTTGGTTCCTGGTTTGGGCAAGTTTTGTTGTGCTAGCTCCTGTGCCGCAGTGCCCTGCTCTGCAGTGTCCTCTGCCCCTTTGATTTCATAGATAGAGGCAAATACCTGTTTGTAGTTTTTATATGGTTTGTGGAGGTAATATGTTGGCAGGATCTCAGAGAAGGATATGCAGGACAAAATGGATGTCCTGCTCTGCAGTGTTCTGGTTAAACAACTAAATAAAAAAAAAATGTTGGAGAGCACTGAGTGATGGGGCACCCGATTTGCCCCCCTAACCACCTGCCAATTTCCCAGACCAACTGCCCTCTGTGGTCGAGGTGCTTATGTTGGATGTTGGAGAAATGGCAGATGGTTCTTATAATATATTTCCTATTGAATATGAAATTTGAGGCACACAATCTCTGCGTATGCTGCCTGGAGCTTACCCTAAGATCTCCAATGGGCCAGCATGTAGGACAGTGTCCTAAATCCTGCAAAACTGCCCTTCTGAAAAGTGTTCCGCAGTACCTGCAGTTAATGATATTCATTCCAGATATGTTGCTGGGTTTATAACCTGGTCAGAGTAATTAGAAGGAAGAAAGTGAAAGCAAAAGTGTGATTTTGTGTTTTGTTTGTTTGTTTTTGTATAACTTGTTATAGCGAGTTAAATTACTAGTACCCCTGTAAATGAGGTCACCGTGTGGATACTCCACTGATCCACCCCTTCCTGCTTTGCCACAGAAAATGTCATGACTGGGCTACCCTATAAAAGGAGTGTAGTGTGGGGTGGTTGGGGATGGGAGTGGGTGACTGGGCCCTTCCCCTGCCAAAACAGAAAAACCATGGATGAAAGAAACAAGGAGGTAAGAGCAGAAACAATCAGTCAGCAACAAATGCAGTAACCCTCAAAGCTTATCCTAATGATAGATAAAACTGTAAAACCTGTAAAGAACCACCTGTAAGAATTTCACAGAAGATATACCCTGTAAGAAACACTTTGCTACAGAGAAAAATAAAGCAGTAACAGAAGATATACCTTGCAAACTAACTGATGGAATGATGTGAGTAACATATTATATGATAAATGTCTTACAATTGTTTTAAGCTCTTGTATTGTATTCATGGTGTATTCATTTTATGTAATAGTCATGATATTCAAATATTATGACTGATCAATAAAAACTGATGATGATGACGGTAATTGTAACATGTCCAATCTAAATCTTCCCCCCTCCAGTGTAAACAGACCCAATTTTGCCACCCTTTGTTTGTCTGTAATTCGTCTTAAATTTGGAATCTATCATGTTGCCCTACATTGCACTTTCTCCGGCATTTCACTGCCTCTTTTCAAATAAGGGGTACAGAAAGGAGTTACATTATCCAAATATGGCCTTACATATGTCCTATACAACATCATCATCCATTGTCCATTCCTAGTAGTAAAGGACTTCCTTATGCAACCGAGTATTCTATTTGCTGTAATAGTTACTTTCCTTTATTGTTTTCATTGGACAGATTGTTACCTAGTATTACAACCACCTTCTTCAGTTGCTTCCTTTATATACTATAAGATTATTTCATCCTTGATGAAAAGCAACACATTTATCTGCATTAAGCATCATTTTATAATTGTTCACCCATCATTCAACCTTCTTTAAGTTCATTCTTTTTTAAGTGATTCATATTTACTATCTGTACCCATCTCAGGCCTAGCTTGGTAACATATGACTTTTCTAATTCAATTATTACTGTTGTGTGGCATGTCACTAATTTATAGAGGGAAAAGTGTTGGCCCCAGGACTGACCCCTGGGGTATCAACTAGTGACCTTCCCGATATCTGATTATGTATTTTTTACTCTAACCTGCTGAGTTCTATTATGTAACCATTTGTTTACTCATGCTATTATTTTACTATATCCACTTGTTTCATCTTCTCTATCAGAGAGGTACCTTGTCAAATGTTTTAGTAAAATTGAGAAAAAAATACTTTCATGGATATTTTTATCAAGGCTATTGCTAACATTTTAATAGAAAGCAATGCAATATGTCTTGCATGACCTGCCAGAGATAACACCATGCTATGAACAGTCCATTAACCCCTTTTTGCTTGATTTCCATCATCTAATTCTCTTGTACTAACATTTCAAGTGCTCTGCAGAGAATAGCCATCTTACTGCTAGGTTTATAGTTTTCCACTATATTTCCTTTTTATTTCTTGAAAATTGGAACAACAAAAGCACATCTCCAAAACTTCAGGAACCTCTTTCCTATAATAAGCCATATTGTACAGTCTGGTTATAGGTCCTATAGCATAATCATGTTTCCATCAGTAATTTGACTTGAATTCTCTATGGGCTTGATGATTTATTTGGTTTGATTTTAGACAGTAATGGTAATACTTTACTTTGTACTAATATAGTCATACAAATACAGAGCAAAAAAAAAAAATTAGAGCTATTTGCCATCCTCTTAGAATCTATTTTAACTCCTTCTTACACATTATTGGGCTTCCTGCCCTGTCTGACTATTTGCTGTTATTTACATATGCAGATAAAGTTTAGTTATAATCTTTAGTATGTGCTATCCTGAATTCAAGATTCTTTCTTTCCATATTTTTTTTTTAGTTGTAATTTATATTTCTATATATTATCTTCACTGGGCATTTTTTTAGATTTGGCATATGTTTTTTTTTTCCTTTTTACTAATCTTCTTCCCTACCCTTTTGGATAGCCATAGAGGAAATGTATCTCTTTCATTATATATCTGTTTTACGGGAACATAATTGCTTTCTACCTCTAGTAGTTTATTTTTGATTTTTAACCAACATTCCTCTACTAATTTGCTATCTAGTTCTTTTTCCCACTCCCAATTTTGAATGCTCTCTCCAATTTTCTTGATATCTGCCTTAAAACAAATTTAACGAATGTTGTCCCTTCTGTTCTCACCATATTTGTTGTAATGTTAAATCTTATGCTATTGTGATCACTGGTGCCTAGGTTATCCCCTATCACAACACTTTGCATTTTGTAAGCAAACCTGATTCTAATCAGGTCCAAAATAGTACCTTCTCGTGTTGGTTCTATTATTTTCTAATCAAGGCCCTCATTTTATAGTGTTTCTACAAAGTCATTTTCATATTGAGAAACTCCACTGAGATCACTCTATTTAATTCTGGGTAGATTAAAGTTCCCTACAACAATTAGATTTCCCATCTCAGCTGCTCCTGAAATTGCATTCAGTAGTTCTTGATTATAGTTTTATCACTGTTAGGTGGTCTATACCAGATTCCTACTGTTATCTTTTTCTCTTTCTCTGTTATTGGTTGTACCCAAATACTTTCTACCTCGTCTTTTTTATAGCACCTAATTCCAACCATTCTATTCCTTCCTTAATGTAAAAATATGCTTCTCCTCCTTTCTATTCCTTCTATTTATATTTAACAGCATATATTCTGGTATATATTTATTCCAATCACTTGTAATGTCACACCATGTATCAGTAATAGCAGTTATATCTATACATTCACTAGACAGAATTATTTCAAGCTCTGATTTTTTTTTTGTAATATTTAAGCTATGTCTATTGGCTAGATTGAAACATGTGCCTTCTTTATTTTGCAGCACAACCTTTTTGTTTTTCATTTCATAATTTTGAACTCAAGCCCTCTTTACTGTTTTTGTAATTAATGTTTCAATTTGTTTTCCCAGGGTGGCACAACCATGGTTACTTAAATGTAAGCCATCCCAGCAATATTAATGATTTTTGTTTTCAAATCTTTCCCAGTTTATAGTACATGTTTAATCCTGACTTAGAGTGAATTTCCCAAGCCATTTCTTTACAGTCTTGGTCTCTATGTAGCTCCATTTGTTAGCCCTAGGTACTGATAGTATTTCTGACAGCACATTCACACAGCTCCTTTTCTCTAAGTTCTTGAAAATCTTCTAATATTCCCCCTTTATTCCATCTGTATTTTGTTCTTCAGCATTGCTAGTGCCCACATGGATCACCACTAGTGGGTTATCTCCTGAATTTTGCAATATATTCTTTGATACGCTATCAATATCAGAGATCCTAGCCCCTGAAAAAAAATACTTGTTGCCCAATTTAGTTTATCTGGCCCACAGATAAATGTATCTGTGTATTTAATTTTGAATCTCCCAAGGCAAAAACTTGGCATGCCTTAGCAATTGTTTCTGGACTATTATGTTGATTTTGTTCTAGTCCATTGCTCCTATCAGTGACCACAGTATTTACATTCTATGCTAACAGCTCAAAGATAATTTGTTGCTCAATATTAAATGCCGTAGCCCTCCTACCTCATCTTAATTTTGTTGCTTTAATTTACTGAAGTTCAATACTCCAATACTCCTTCTTCAATTCATGATCATGTTCCTTCTGTCTTTTTTTACCATTGTTCCCTTGTGGATAAGCATGAATATTGTTTCATTGGAATTGTTATATGTTTTATAACTCATTGCCAGTTGATATTGTCAGTTGTTATAGGCTGGGTACCTTTAAAGACAGGCTTAAAAATTGCTAATTACAGGATCACTTCCACATGTTGATGGACACAATGATTTATAAGTTCATTATTATGATGTATAATGTTTTAATTGTACTCTCTATTGACTTTGTATTAAGGATATACTTGTCACTAGTGAAAAGGGGAAAATTGCTCAGTTTACTAGTATAAAAAATAAAATGAAAATAACATTAGTCATCAATAATCGCAACAGTGCTAGCATCTAGATTTAGTCTTTATTAATTTAGATATTGCTGAACTACCTGGTAAGACATTCAATTTAGCCACCAGGCATGCTCAATCAAGTGGTACTGTATGGCAAACAGGCATGTATAACAGTTTGTGGAGCAGCACAATGAGGAACACATAGCAGACTTGGCCAGGTGTTATCCAGCAGTGCTCTACCCATGTCCATTGAATGTGAAGCTATAAAATGTACAAAATGCCTTATGGTTTCTCTCAAATCCACTTGTGAAGTGATTGGAGAGTTTGTGTGTGGTAAATGTCTTGCATTTACTGTGCTCAGAAAAGAACTAGAAGGCATAAAGAATGAACTATCTTGAATGCAGGAAATAAACACAATTGAGACATTTATAAAATAACTCAAATCAGTAAACTTGCAAGGGGATGACATTAGGGGCCCAAAAAGGAAAAGGACAAGATAAATCACTGAGGCAAATAAAAATCACAATGAATCTGGTAGACTAGCAAAGAGAAGTAGAGAGAACACCAAGCCTATCTCTAACTTTGATAATAATGAATGGTACCTAGTTACAGGCAGAAAAGGAATCCAAAAAGGAAGAAGAACCATCTCTGCCCCTCTGATCCAATTACACTGGCAAATTAATTTAGTCCATTAGAAGCTGACTCCTATACATCCCCTGAATCTGACATCCCCCAGCACATACAAAATACAAAATGGTGATAGGGGACTCTATTGGCAAGTTTACAGACAATATAATATTTGATTAACAAAACAGAGACACATTATTTATGTATTTAGTTATGGATTTAACATGTTGGTAACTGGGAGAGGCACACTGAGCCTAGGCTCAATAAGAGTAGGCTTGTTTCCCAGTGTGACCTGGGGGAAAGGGGACAGAGAGAATTGCAAAGATATTAAGACAGATTTCAATTTAAGTAAAAAAACAATCAAGTAAAAAACATAAGGTGCTTGAATGTACAAATTATGAGATTAGTAGAGACTTGAATAATGCATGGGAATTACACAAAAATCGGTATAGAGATAAACTATAAGAAGTAACAATAATAAACAGGAATGATGGGTAGAAATAATGAGGAAAAAATAGCAGGGAAATAATAGTATGCAATAGGTTCCAGATATGAGGGAAACAGAAATGGTTAGAGAAAGACCCACCCCAAGATGTCAAGAGGAGGAAGGGCAGGAGCTAGAGGGATGGGAGGATTGGGATAGCACACATTTTAAGCAGTGAAAAGATGGAGTTTGACAAAGAGAGATATGTAATAAGTTCCAGAGGGAGGGGAGATGATAGGAGAAAGCTTCCTGCCCCGAACTGGATAGCGGGTGATGGAGAGAGAAAGTACGGGAGTCTCAAGAGCATAGCATATAGGAAGAAAGGGATGAGGGGAAGAGGAGAGGTAAGAGGGGAGGGGAGGGACCCAAACAAGAATTTGGAGATACATGTGGTACTGTGATGCTGCCAGCTTGAGTGAAGAGAGGGAAGAGTAGAGGGAGCAGCATTCTGCATACCAGGAGCAAAAACAAAAGATACAGATTCAAGAATTAAAAAAAAAACTCATTGGCAATAGGGGATTTGATGCATCTGTAATCATACATGCAGGAACAAATGACATGAGAAAGACATGAAAAGAACATCTGCTATGAGTTATTAACTTTAGCAAAAAAGATCAATAACTAGAAATGTTTGGTAGCACTATCTGACATCCTCCCAGTACCCAAGGGGTAGCATAAAAAAAATAAACAAACCATATCTGGTATAAATATTAAATTAAAAAACTGGTGCCATAAGGAAAGTATCAAATTCATTAATCATTGACCTATTCCTTTACTGCCTTTACCACCATTTTTCCTTATATCATCTTCATCATACCTTAATTCTATTACAGCTTGTCTACTACTTCCTATGTTGCAAATTGTATTTATTTCTTGTGCTGTTATTTTATATGTATCTTTATGTAAATATCCTGTACATTTTTGTTGTCCATTGATGACTCTATGCCTTATCTAATACTCCTTTGTACTTGCTGTATTCCTATGCCATGCTCAGTGGCCTGCGTCATGCCTGAAAATGATTGTAGGACCAATGCACCTACCCAGTAAACAAATGAATAAATAAACAAATTGATCAGACTTTTATAATAATCAAAGGGCATATTCAGCTTATGGACTACAGTTAAACAATTTGGGTTCATGAATTCTGGTGAAGAAAATAAAGGATGATCTCACAATGATTAGTTTAACTCACAGATGGAAATCATTAGTAACAAAGTGATTATTTCACTTACTGGAAAATAAATAAATACGGTCTGGTCAAATGACGTAAAGTGCTTCTGAATCACTGCAAGAAATCAGCAAAACAAAATAGATGAGCTAAAAGCTGTAATTCTGATAAAGGAAAATTCTGTTATTGCAATTACAAAAACATGGTGGAGTAAACAGAATATCTGGGGGAAGTGATGACAGTCTGCCTACACTTCTGCTAGGACAGATGCCATAAGAAGGGAGGAGGTGTCACAGGGGTCATCAAGAAAAAGATCACTGCCTCTGATATATGCAGGAAAAAAAAACTAATAGTGAAACTGAAATGGTGTAGGTCAGAGTAAACACTATTGACAAGAAATCATTTAATATTCTTGGAGTGTTATAGACCTCAAATAACTTCTTCAGACATTAACAATGCAATCATCACTGAACTGGAAGACACCAGTGCAATAGAAAAAGTAGGGAGATATGAATCTAAGGAACATTGACTGGCATAGTTAAGGAGCAACAAGTACAGTGGAAAAACATTTAATTAATACAGAACAACAACTTCATCTCTCAAACAGCATCTACGTGAGCCCATCAGGGAAAACACAATTTTAGACAGTGTACTGACATCAGAAAATATTAACTTAAGAGCTGTAGAATTAAACCTCTCTTTCAAATCATGCTGACAATGCAGTGGCCTTTAACATATTTTCCAGGCTCATATTAAGCAATGGGATAATTAAAATAATGTTTTGCAATAAAACTAATATAAGGACAGTTAAATCCCTACTAATGGACATAAACTTGAGCATGCTGTATGAAAATTAAAAATGTTAATGAAACTTGGATGGAGTTTAAAAATATTATTTGATCTATTTGTAATAAATCTATCCCTACCAAAAACAAAAATGTGAATGCAGGTCTAAAACCTAAATGGTTATCAAAACCAATTAAATGTCTGATAATAATAATAATATTAATAATAATAGCCACAAGAAGTGTATAAGAACTAAACACAACTTTTACCAGAAACTTTATAGAAAACGACAATAACTTTGTAAATGAATGATAAGAAAAGCAAAAAGAAAAACATAACTTATGTTGGCTACCAATATAAACAAAAAGAACTACAAAAATATATAGTTATATTAATTCATTAAAGAATAATAACAGGAACAAAATTGACCATATCAAATACAATAGCACAACACTGAGTACACTGACTGAAATGGTAAATGTCTTAAATGCATATTTCTGCTAGATCTGTGCCCCAAAGAACAAAATCTGCTCCCCATGACAAAAGCACCTGTCAAGAAATTAGTGATTTCTGAGAAAGACATCAGAGATATAATAAATAAATCAAATTAAAATTCCTCACCAGACCCTAACAAGCCTGCAGGAAAATTACTAAAGATGGTCACTGATCACATTATAATTTCATTAAAAAACACTTATGAGAAGTCCATTAATATAGGCATTATACCAGCAGAATGGTAAGAAGCCAATGTCATTCTGAACTTCAAAAACAAGGACAAATTGGACCCCACCAACTATAGACTGATAAGCATTACATCTGTATGCAGAAAAATACTAGAAGGTATTATAAAGGACAAAATGAATACGTACACAACTAACAAGGACCCAAAACATCACAGGTTCACTCAAGGGTGTTCTTGCATGACTAGCCTTTGTTTTTTTCAGGAAGTTCAGCAAACTTCTAGATGAAAAGATCTCATACAATAGTACATATTTAGATTTTAGAAATGTCTTCAACTTGGTGCCTCATTGGGCCATTGTGAAACAACTTGAAGATGCCGATGTTGACAGAAGGCTAATACATTTGAGCAAATGAGTGGCTGAGAAACAAAACACAAAGGGTGGTGGTAAATGGTTTCCATTCTGATCCAGGGTCAGTCAGTAGCATCATCCCTCTGGAATTAGCATGGTCCTAATCCTATTTCAAATATTCATTTTGATCAAACAGTAAGTTTAAAAAAACTGGTCAATAAAATATATGGTGACACCAAGCTCAGTGGACCATGTATAACTAAAGAACACTGTCATTCTGTAAAGCATGACTTAGATTTCATACCTCTATGGGCTACAAGGTGGGAGATACAGTTCAACACTGATAAGTGCAGGGTTATGCGCTTAGGAGAAAAAAAATATCATGCCAATAATATAAACTTGGTAATAAAACACTAACAACTACAACAAATGAAAATGACATTGGAGTCACTGTATCATGGGAAGAGATGTGAGAAGTCAGAAAACTTTGCTCCACATAATAATTCATGGAATGGCAACAGCTTCATGAAATTTTCCACATTGTGAAGTCTGAATCCACCGTATATGAGTAACTTCACATGGAATGCAAAACTGTCACTTTGCCCTACCTGTTTGAGTAAATTTGTGTGGTACCACCCCTTGAAGTGGCTAACTTTGTTGGCAAAATTTAGCAACAATGCAAAGTGGCACTGAATTGTGAGACATGAAGCCACATGTTGCTCTAGGGAGGTCACATGTTGCTGAACAGCCTATATAGAGCTCAGTAGGTCATCACTCACTGCCATGTTGTGGAGAGAGTCAGACAACACAGTTGTGTATTATGGCAGCTATAAAAAAATTAAAAACATCTTTAAATGTTAATTCGGAATATCAAATCACTCCCAAAGTGTTTTGGACTTCAGTGGCTTTGCCTGCAGATTAGTTGTTTTTTGTTGTTTTCCTCATCATTACTTAGTTTTAGTTACTTGTTTCACCTTAGTCAGTGAAGTAGAGATTTGTTTGGGTTGTGTGGGGAGGGTTGCGGCCATTAATATGGCTATGCAGCCAAATCTTTTACTTTCTTTTTGTTTGTTAGATAAGCAGCTTATTTCTGTAAGACATTGTTGTCTTTCTACTTTCTTGGTACATTTTCCATTTCATATCCACACATTTATTTATGTGGTGTATGTGTGTTGCTGTTTGTAAGAAAGACTTGGTGTAAGTGCGTCTTAACAATATACTGATTGAGGGTTCCATTGGTCCTCCTGGCATATTTCCCCTGAATAAAAAAATACCTTGTCTAAATGAGTCATAAAATATATTGAGAGAGGGTTCTGTTGCTTCTCTTTGCACATTTCCCCTGTTCAAAAAACATCTGGTCTAGGTGTGTCTTAATATACTGAGTGAGGGTTCTGTTGCTTCTCCAGGCTCGTTTCCCCTGGATAAAAAAAAAAAATACTTTGTGTAAGTGTGTCTTAAAAATAAAATGAATGAGGGTTCTATTGCTTCTCGTGGCACATTTCCCCTGGTCAAAAAAATACCTGGTCTAAGTGCATCTTACTGTACTGATTCATGGTTTTGTTGCTTCTCCTGGCACATTTCTCCTGGATAAAAAAATACCTTGTGTAAGTGCATCTAAATAATATACTGACTGAGGGCTCTCTTGCTTCTCCTGGCACATTTTCCCTGATCAAAAAAATACCTGGTCTAAGTGCATGTTAATATACTGAGTGAGGGTTCTGTTGCTTCTCCTGGCACATTTCCCCATGTCCAAAAAAATCCTGGTCTAAGTGCATCTTAATATACTAAGTTTGCACAGTACCACGTCTGTCTTGAAAATCCCTGTGCTGTTTTACAAGAAGCAAGATATATAGCAATGAACAATGATGGGGAAGAAACTGATAAGTAAAGGGAGACGTGCTGATGCAACAAAGAAGAGTTTCAAATCTGTTGTTTCAAACAGTGGTGCAGGCACCAAAAGAATGTCAGTGGGAGCAGAGGAAGAGTCTCCTAAGGAGTCCATGGTTGGTACTAGTAGTAGCATGGGAATATTTAGCAGTGATGGTCGGATCACTGTAGCTAAATTTTTCTCTGCCAGATTTGTTGCAGCATTGTTGGTGGATGTTCCAATTGACATGACAAGTAGCAGTGCTAGTAATCAAGAAACAGTGGACAATAAAGAGATGGTTCCTGTTGTGCATGTTGGAATTGGTGGTGGTGGTGGTGCTGCTTATGATAATAATCCTCCTGATTTTGTTGTGCCAGTGGTTGAGGTTGGACAATTACCAAAACCTCAAGAGACTGATGATGAGGTGAGGTTGATAGAGCCTGTAGTTGATGAGGAGGACAGACCTATGGAGATGAAGGTTGCCATTGACTTATCTGATGATGATTACAATGCATCAGACTTGGATCCTTTTTGGGAGCTTGCAATGAAAAAGCAGAAGGGTTCCTCAGATTCAGAAGGTGCCCATAATGTGTCAGCTGACAATGTTTCCACCCATAAGTCCCCCCTCTACTATTCCTCATGTTCTGCAGCCATCCCAAAAAATACTGATGGCCACCCCTTCACATGTGCTGTCCCTGTCCTGGCACCATGTTAAAACAAGGCCATCAAAATGCCTAATGTGGGATTTCTATGTACTGGACCCAGTTGACAAAACAGTTGCAATTTGTTAAGTGTGCCAAACATGAGTCAATAGGGGTAAAAAGGGCAGCCACTTAGGCACTGAATGTCAACATACACATCTTAAGAACAGGCACCCCTTATGCTGGAAACAACACCAGAAGGAAGCAATTGCAGGGTGTCAGGGTCTGTCATCACTATCCTCCTCAGGCAAGACAAGCAGAAGTGACAGGGCAGTACATGGGGTAAGGGAGGGGTGGTTGATGAGAACCTCTAAATAGTGGATGATACAGCTGATTCAGTATTTCTGCAAAGTATTGGTCACAGCAGCTATACCACCCCAAGTCCTAAGACAGTACATACACCAATACTGAAAAAAAAAGGCACTGGTATTGCCAGACATGCAGCAGCATATCTGTTTAAGAGTCCCCATGTAGCCAGCCCAGTGGTGCTGAGGGTTGAGGTGCAGGACACCACACCTCATGCTACACCGGCAACCTGTGTTCAGGAACAAGCACAGGGTTTCTGTGGGTCAGCGGGGGAGGGGATGGATTAAGCATTCGATGGACTGCTGTCCATCTCCGGGGGGGGTATCTTGTGGCCACTGCTTACCCGACCCCTAGCGGAGGCTGGGTCTCAGTGTCATGGAGCCACATGCCATGGGAGTGGGATGCAGCAGACGCTTGACAGGGGCACACACGGGAGCATGCGGAACCCAGTCACTGGCTTCATTGCATGCCGTGAGCCCACAGGGGAGAAAAGCAGAAAAAATGAGGGGGATCATCCAGTTGCAGTGGCTTGATGGCCATCTGTGAGCACCTGTGCCAGCTCCGGAGGGGATCACCAAGTGTGGATCCATACTAGGCGGGGGGGTAACCTGCCCCTGCCACCCCGCCATGGGGGGGTAAGCCATGGGGCAATTTGGTGCTTGCCTCCTAGGAGTCTGGTGTGGGTCAGACAGTGGCCAGAGAAAGGGATGCACAGACAGATTGGCTAACTGGTGACTCCAGGAAGAAACAAACACCAAGAAAAAAAAAAGAGTCCCCATGTGGCAAGGAGCACTCTGTTTGATACACTGACAAGACAAGAGGTCCAGCCTATGCTGCAGTCCATGTTAGATCATCGCACCACATTTCCTCCTAACCAGGTGACTGCATGTGAGCTAAATTCAGCATGTGCAGAAATGTTGGCTCTTGATCTGTTGCCATTCTCATTTGTAGAGAATAATGGCTTTCGGCGGTTCATGTCACATGCCTGCCCAAAATGGTAGATCCCCTCAAGAACATACTTTTTAAAACATGCTGAACTGGACCATAGTGTGTCAGACATTGTAAACCATGCAATAAAACATTCTTCATCACTATACGTACATCTCAGCATGGACATGTAGACCAGTGGCTAAACAGCTGGTAGCTCATACTTGTGCATTACAGCACATTGGGCACTGGTACCTGGGGTACACATTGACTCTGGCTGTGGTAGAAATTGCTTGAAGCAAAACTGTCATGGCAGTAACATGCTTGGTGTATGCCTAAAGGAAACATTGATCATGAAAAGGGTACCTTGTTCTAACACTGTGGAGAAAATGCTTGAAGTGTGCATCACTGAGATGGATGAGTGGCTCCACACCATTCACTAAAGGCAGAATTCATTGCTAGTGATGATGGAGCAAATGTCTTGAAATGCATCAGTGATGAAGGGTTTGTCAGGGAGCGCAACGTGATTTGAAGAAATTAGACCCACTCACCTTTTATCATTTTAATAAATAGAATACTATTTCTTGTCAGTGTCAATGCAAAAAATGTATTATCGTCGACGTTTCTCAGTTAAACACATTGCTTCTTCAGGAATCCATGGTTAACAAATAAATACTTTGTAAATATAAATCAATTATATAGGTTACTCACATTAGGTACACATCAATAATTCATTTTAACCAAATTTCATCTTATAACGTTAGAAAAAAAAATCTTAAGTAATATAACATAATAACTGTTTTTACTTAAGTAATTATTTGAGATCCAAACAAAAAGGAAGGAACAGAAAACACCATTTTAAACTTTTTCTACAAAATCATATATTAAAGTAAACTTATTCCCACCTTGTTAGCTGGTGTATTTCAATCATTTAGAACTTTTTTCATTCACAATGTTTTCATATGCTGCTTGACCACCTGATATAAATATCAATATAGTGTTTCAGCTTTTACATTTAAACATGCATTGCTTAAGAAAGCAAATCTTTAAAGTAGGTAAAATTAACTTATTCAGTATACGAAGCATCTCATAATTATGTTTTTTATAGTAGTATCATGAAGCTGTTTGTTTTTATCAATCTGTAAATGAATTTAAACACATAAAACTTTTAATCATGGTACTCGCTATCGTTAGGTGGTTCTATCTCTATAAGAACTTCAAATTTGTTACCTGTTGAGGCAGAAATCCCTGTTTTTCAAAATGTTTAGGCTTTTTTTAGTTTCTTAGAGAAACACCTAGTTTCTGTTAATTTGATGCCTAATAAAATTAATTTGTGAATATATCTATGTCTTTAGGACATTTCACAACTTCATTTAATCTCGCTGTATGTATATTATAAATCTGTAAGCATCTATTAACACTGCCATCTTTCCCCTTTATAAATTCTACTAGCTTATCACTAGATTACTTTCTTTTTGCTGATGTTTCATTTTATCATTCACCAATTCTGGCCAGGTTTCTAACTCAGAACACAGTTTCAAAAATAAATCTTTTTATTTTCTGTTAAATAGACCAAAATGTTTGTTTTCAGTTTTTAATTCTACTAGTTGTTAAGTATTTTAGCTTACCCACTTTTCTGTAAAGGCATATGCTTCTCTGGCGTCTCAGTGTATCTATGGGCTCCACTGCTGTATTGCACCACTTTTTAAAACTGGGGTTCTGCCCCCTTTTTGGCAACATCTTTTTTTACATTGCTCATTACAGGATTCAAGATTCTAGGCATCAAAATTGGTGTATGAGATTATTTTTCTTGTGGCATGTTCAGAGAGATAAAATTGACTCTTAGAAAAAAACGGGAGTATATTGTTACAAAAATGGCGATTTCATAACAGTTTTGTATGGGATTTCCAATGTTATTTTACCATACAAAAGGATAAAGATATAGAGTGTTTATCACTTTGTGAAGATTTATAAGGATAAAATAAATGATCTCAAGGAAGTTATTTAAGTAAAATATCAGAGGGCTAAATCAGGACAATGGTGCCACTTAAATAGTGCTGTCCCATGTCCCGACCCCCCCTATGTCTAAAAATACTTCAAAAGTGGCCACAAAAGTACAATCTGGGGTAACCAATTGGTACTATGTGGTCAGCCCATTCCAGGGGGACTGTAAAGACTAAAAAGGCAAATTTAACAGCACCATAAGATAGTCAAGTAATCAGGGGAAATTTATTTTACAAATTCTGTCCACACAATGTCTTCATTAATACAATAATGTTTATCTAAAGTTCCAAATCTGTCAATCCAAAAAGCCTCTCTTTTTAGTAGGCTATTTTGGATATTGCCTCCCTTAGTGGGGTGTCCACTCTTTGATTACTTACAAAGCGGAATGTTGATAAATTATATCTGTTTTCAATATAGTGTTAAGCTACAACTGAGTTTAAATCACCTCTCCGGATATCACTCCGGTGTTCATTTAGTCACAATTTTAGAGATCTTAAAGTTCGTCCAATATAATGCAGATTACAGGGACTTTCAAAGCATAAATGACCTGATCTGTCTGACATGTTATAAACTGTTTATTCTTAATATGCTCATCCCTATATGGGTTATAAATTCTTTTAGTCTTTCTAGTGCTGTTACAATTCTGGCACTTCCCACATGGGTAGTTGCCAATGATGTTGGTTCTTTCTTTGAATATTTCATATTTTGTTTCTGGATTTTGGTACAAAGCATGACATAGTCATCACACAGAAATTTCCTTTTTTTTTTGCTGTCACTAGTGTTTTTTCCTTAAATTTTTTTCCTAGCTGGTTTGATTTCAAGATGTCCCAGTGTTTCAAAATGGATGTTCTGATTGTGTAAAAATGGTCTGAATAGTCTAATGATGCTGTAATCCTATCATGTGTAGTGTCTTGTGTCAGTTTTGGCTTAAATAAATAAATTCTGCTTCTGGTATCGCTCTTTTGTCTAGCTTCCAACAACACATTTTCTTTGTAACCTCTGTCTTTAAAACAAACTACAAGTTCATCAGCTGTCTTACTGTAGTCTTCATTATCTGAACAATTTCTTTTTACTCTGATAAATTGGCCATAATTGAATGTTGTCGATTACAGAATTTTTATGAAAACTTTTTGCATGTAATAATACATTTCTATCTGTGGGTTGGTGAATGAGAAAACAAAGCATCAGGAAAAAGAAGAAAACTTAAACTAGTGATAAGATAGTAGAATTTATAAAGGGGAAAGATGGCAGTGTTAATAGTTGCTTATAGATTTATAATATACATACAGTGAGATTAAAAGAGCTTGTGAAATGTCCTGAAGAGGTAGATATTTTCACAAATTACTTTTCTTATTTATCACCAAACTAAACAAAAAACAGGTGTTTCTGTAAAATAAAATGCCTATACATTTTGAAAAACAGAGATTTCTGCCCCAACAGGTTATGAATTCTAAGTTCTTTTTCACAGAAAGGGTGGTGGATGCATGGAACGGCCTACCTCAGGAAATAGTGGATATGAATACAGTGCAGGGCTTCAAACAGGCATGGGATAGGCATAAGGGAGCAATACAGATGAGTATGAATAGATAGGCCACTGACAGAGCAAATCCAATGGCACATTTATAAGGCAGAAAAAGAAATGGGCAGACTGGATGGGCCTTGTGGTCCTTATCTGCTGTCAACTTCTATGTTTCTATGTTTATAATACATTTTTCAAACAGTCATTTATTTTTCTTTGGTTGAAATTTTCACATGCAAATGAATTAGTTACTAACCCCTTGTAGAACAACCAACTGCTAACTAATTCTTAATCCTTTCAGAAGTTAGTTATTTATTAATCTGTCGCCTGTGGGCAATTTAATGGTTAAATGCTTCTCTGGGGATTAGACACCTTTTAAACAGGTTAGAGGGTCCCCATGGTCTCCATTAACCTAATACTGAAATCCCAGAACAGCCAAAATGGCCAGACCATGCACGTTTTTTGCCGGTCTGACTGGTCTGTCCAAACCAGCAGAAAATCCACTTGTTTCCATTGTGGTCTGGTCCTGGTTTCACCAACACACTTGGCACAGAACCAAATAAACAATTCAAAATGAAATTGTTGTATAAAATTCACACACACACGATTGATATCAGTTTATTTTATTTATGTTTAACTGGAGCACAAACACATATACATTTTTATATTCACCAGTAGCAGCATCAACAAAATTCTGTATTCAGTTTTGGTGATCCAGTACACTAGCACACCCCTGAGTCAAATTTTTAGGATATCAACCTGGCTTAGAATGTAGCACATCCACCTCTCTGCCATAAGGTCATTCATTCTAAACCTCCATGGAGATTGGGATCACATCTTAAATGCTGGCACCCAAATGCAGTACTAGGAGGATTATGTACTGTCAGGATGTGGTGTCTTTTGACTGAGGCACTAAACTCCAGTCCAGTCCAATCCTTCCACCTCTGGGGCTATCCTGGTGGGTGTCCAGGTGGAAGTGAAGGAACCAAAGGCACTTTTTACAAGAGTAGTGGATTTTCCACAGTGTCTTGGCATACATTCCTGTTTACATAAAACTGGCTCATGCAATTGTTTGAAGCTATTTGTGGGTGCTGATGTGTGAACTGACTGCCACTACCCTTTTATAGTCACTACACTACCAGTCTCTCATTGCTAGTAAAGTGCTTTCAGATAGAATGTGTGTAAAAGCAATTTATTCAGTAAATGTTAATTCTTTACACATGCTGGCTGTAACATAAACAAACTTATGCCCCCCCACACCCCCAGCACACTGGCAGCAACATAAAATTATATATATACAAATTCAGCAATCCAGATCACCCCCGCCTTTACATATGCTGCATGCAGCATAAATAAAATTATATATTCAAATTCTACACACCAAACACGTATTAATTGTTTAGGAGCACTCTCCACATATTAAAGTATGTTGCTATAATGCATGATGAAATGCTGGAGATACGGATCAGCAACTGAACATTCAGAGCCCTTTTTCCTGCATGCCAGCATCTTAGCAGAGTGGCATGTGAGAACACAACTGAACATTCCACCCACACCAATTTTTGGGTACACTGGCATCTGATCAGAGCAGCTTTCTGGCATGCTGGAATTAACTCAAAACACTACAGCGTCTTCAGCAGCCTGACTATGAAGCATGTGATGCCCAGCTAACAGGCATGCTTGCACTAACATCATAAAGCAGAACACTGCTGGCATGCAATGTAGGATAGGGATACTGAACACCCCCGCACCTTTTCATGCACACCAGCAGTGCTCAAAAGCCCCCACAGAAACAGCAATACACAGCCCCACCCATGCAGGCTGGCTGGAAATTACACAAAAGTCAAATTATTTTTTTTTTTTTATTCTTACTGTCTGATTGATCCACAGACCACTCTCCTAGCAAAAGTGTTTCAAGGCACACATATACCCACCACACACACTGAACGTAAATGGCAAGCAAGTCTCATTCTGTGTTTTTTTTTAAGCAATACTGTCCAAATGATCAAGAGGAAACCCCCTCCCCATCAAAAGTGACCCAGGGTGCGAATACACATGCACATGCACATACACACACACAAACACTGACTGGAAATGGCACTAGTCATAGTCTGCCTTTTTTAAAGATGTGCCCTGGTGTTTCAGCAATCCCATGTCAAAGTCATCATTTTTTACCCAGTACATGATAGTCATCTGAACATTTAAAATCCACACCAGAAAAACATGGGCTGCCATTCTTAATTTTAAATTACATTGGTGAGGCTTAATCTCTCATTATGGAAAAACCCAGAAGGGGTCAGATTGTTTCATGTGGTACTTATAACATCAATATTTTAGATGTCAACGTGGGTGCGAAAGAAAATGTGAAACAAGGACACATCATTTGACATGAATCTTCCTTAATTTTTTCCATGAATGCAAAAACAAAGTGTAAATTACCAATGCTATGACATGCTGTTGAACTGACATTTCCCAAAAAAGGGGGGAAATGTGTATGTTTTTATACATACAACCATTTCAAACCAATGTCATTTCCATGAAACATTTTGGATAGATGTAGAATATGGTTATGAATATAGAAACAGAAAAAAATGTAGGGGTTACCATGCTTATTTTGGTTATATCTGCTTTCAAAGTTGCAGTTGCAGAGGTGGCTGGCTCAGGACAAAAATAATTGAAACATCCCAATAAAAAAAAAGACTTACAAGAATCCTATTTAAACAATTCAACAGTACATGGACAATGGTAGGGACCTTAACATAAAATAAACAGTGTAACCAAAGACAGACAGATATTTACGTAAATCACCTTGAATGAGACAACTGCTGCAAGTGTAGGGGTTAATTTCCTTGTTGCCACCCTGCATGTATTCTTAGCTGGACATGACATAATAGAATAAATCATTATTCTAATAATGCTTCCATATATTTAAGAATGTAGTTGTGCCAGAAAAAAACCTTGAAAACTTTTCAGAGAGCATCAGAAAAATGGGAATTTGGAACACCAGGAAACATCTTTAAGCAATACTGATCAAGGGATCCAGAGCCTCCCTCCCTCAAAAATTGATACATGGCACAGACCCCCCCCCATACTGACATGAAGTAAACCAGTTACTTTTTTGTTTGTTAAATACAGTCCAGTTCTCTACTTCCAGATCCCCTCCTATTCATGGTGTGCATGTCAGAGGATGTGGGAGACAGATAGATGTTCACACAGAAATTCAGGTGCTACATGCAGGAAGCATGGTTTTATTTACAAGAAGTAAAAAATAAACTGAGGAGAAAAAAAATAAAACTGCAAAATTCCACTTGACAGCGGTCAAGGTTTGGATCACAACTATGTTTGGAGAAAAGCAAGAACTCTTTAGCTTATTCCAAACTTCAAAACACGAAGCTGGGCATGTCTTGCTCTATTACCAGTCAGATACCTTCTCACTACAAATCTATCAGGTAAGGCCAATGAAGGGGTTTTATACCTCCCCTTGGTCAGGCGATCAGACCCTTTCTAGAGAAATACATTTTCATATAACTTATTCAATGAGGGCTTGATCAAATTCACAAAAATCAAATAACTTGTTATGGCATGGTAATATTATTTGCATTAAATATAGGTTAGCTGTAAGACACTGTATGTAAATCAAGATGAATATATAATTATGAAATAATGAGCTGTAGCTCCTTCCATGATGTGATGTCATGCATGACCTGGTTTGTATATAAGCCCAGCTGGAATGGCCTACAGACTCCTATAGTAGCCGTTGGAAACAATGAGAACTGGTAGGCCTAAAAGCACTCCTGGATCTAGGTAAGGCTAAACATTTACTTTAGTACAAAATAATCTCTATTGATGTCTAAAAGAGGAATATTCTAAAGCCTGGTAATTCTTTTATAGTTTCTATGTGTATCTTTACCAGAGAGTAACACAGAGGAGACTTTTTATTGAGGAAATGCTTTTAAACTTCTCAGGTGGGCCTCATGCTTGTTTGGAGTTCTGAAAATGTTTCCATGATAAAGCTTTACCAGAAAGGTAAAAGCAAGATACAACAATGTTTGTGTTCTGCTTGTTCTTTT
Source organism: Neoceratodus forsteri (assembly GCA_016271365.2). Taxonomy (NCBI): domain Eukaryota; kingdom Metazoa; phylum Chordata; order Ceratodontiformes; family Ceratodontidae; genus Neoceratodus; species Neoceratodus forsteri. The sequence continues at coordinate 840,944,441 of CM057459.1, read as the reverse complement.
TATCAAAATAATAAAAATTATTATTTTTGCATTGAACAAAACAGTATGGTGTAAAGAGGATTTCATTTCCTCAACTTTAAACACTGTTTTGATTCAGTTCCTTGGTTTGTTTTGTGCTTTACAAAACTAAGATAAAGTGAAAGAAAATGCTCTGCATCAGCATACACTTTCTCTCAATATTGTTAGATACAGAAAACACGTGTTTATTTGGTACAGAAAAAAACTGTATAATAGCCATAAGAAAGGCATTCTTAACAACCTTCAAGTGAATTTACAGGTCCTGTTTATGGCTAAAAGCACAGTGGGCTGTAAGATTGGCTCCCTACCTAAGTGGGCATGCACTCCTCACCTACAGCCACATGGACAACAGGAATGCAAAGAACTGCAACTTGGTGAAACAAGAAATATTACAGAGGTATGACATCGATATTGAAACATATTAGCAGAGATTTCTCTCCCTGAGGATGCAGCCTTCTGATATGCCCTGAGAGACTTACGTACGCTTATGGGAAGTTTGCAACATAAAACTATAAACACAGCATGTGCATGCTTTTCTTTCTTATGCTAACTAGCATTTCATTATGAGTGTATCTTCTGAGCACTACAGGACCTGTTAATTCACTTGAAGGTTGTTAAGAATGCCTCCATGTCATCTGTTTCAGACATTTTAGTTAGGTTTATGTCTTTAGGTGGTGCTGGCTGTCCCCTGGGTGGTTGGTTGGCCCCCAAGAGCTGTGAGACCCACATGATATCTGCCCATTGCTGATTTTGGTGCTGCCTGTCCGGCTCCTGCTGCATGTTGATCTCCACCTGTTTGACACATAATCATCTCAGCAGTTCATGAATGTCCTTTGAAGGTTTGTCAGCTATCTCTTCTCCAGTCTCATGTATGTTGGCTTCCTAAAAATCTGTCTTGGTCTTGGGCCTGGCTCCTGGAACTAAGCTTGGATTAAGTTACTCTCCATACTTCTCCATCATGGTCCTCATCAGCACCCACTAGTGCTTGGTCACTGGAAAATCCTTTGGTTGTTGCATAAGCATATCTTATCACCAAGGGCTGGCAACGACTGGAGATGTCCCCCTGCCCAGTACAGATGTCCCAGTTTATCCCACTACTGCCACCATATGTCAGAGGGTGTAGGAAAACAGAAAGACATTCACACAGAAATTCAGGTACAACCACCAGGTAATATGGTTTTATTTACAAGAAATAAAAAATAAAATGAAGAGAAAAAAAATAACAAAATTCCACATGACCGCAGTCAAGGTTTAGCTCACCACTATGTTTGGTGAAAAGCCAGGAATCTTTAGCTTATATCAAGCTTCAAGACATGAAGCTAAGCATGTCTTGCTCTGTTACCAGTCAGATACCTTCTGACTACAAATCTATCCGGTAAAGCCAAATGAAGAGTTGTATACCTCTCCTTGGTCAGGTGATCCACCCCTTTTTAGAGAAATACATTTCTCTATAACTTGTTCAGTGATGGTCTGATCAAATACACAAAAATCAAATAACTTGTTATGGCATGGTAAAATTATTCACATGAAATATGGGTTAGCTGTAAGACACTGTATAAATCAAGATGAATATATAATTATGAAATAATGAGCTATAGCTCCTCCCATGATGTGATGTCATGCATGACCTGTTTGTATATAAGCCCAGCTGGAAGGGCCTGCAGACTCCTATAGCAGCCTTTGGAAACAGTGGGAACTGGTTGGTCCAAAAGCACTCCTGAATCCAGGTAAGGCTGAACTTTTACTTCAGTACAAAATGACCGATATTGATGTTTAAAAGAGGAATATTCTAGAGCCTGGTAATTATTTTATAGTTTTTACATGTATCTTTACCAGAGAGTAACGTAGAGGATACTTTTAATTGAGGAAATGCTTCTAAACTTCTCAGGTAGGCCTCATGTCTGTTTGGAGTTCTGAAAATATTTTTATGATGCAATTTTACCAGAAAGATAACAGCAGGATACAAAAGTGCTTGTGTTCTGCTTGTTCTTTTTATCAAAACAATAAAGATGATTTTTTTGTGTTAAAAAAACAGTATGGCGTGAAAGAGATTTCATTCCTTAAACAGTGTTTTGAGTCAGTTCCTTGGTTTGTTTTGTGCTTTACAAAACTAAGAGAAAGTGAAAATAAAATGCTCTGCATCAACATACACTTTCTATCAATATTTTTAGAGACAGAAAACACTTGTTTAAAACTTAGCAGCTACTGACTGTCTTATGGATATTACTCAGTTTTTTTTCTGTACCAAATACAGTTTTAAACATAGCACTATAAACATAGCACATGCGTGCTTTTCTTTCTTTTGCCGACTAGCATCTCATTGTGAATGTACCTTCTGAGCACTGGTATGCTTTATATCCCTGGGAGGACTGGAAAATGAGAGTGAAAAAAGGAAAATAAAGTAGGTAATAGATACAGTAGAGAAAGGGGGTGTCATCCTCCAGGTGGCCAGCCTGGAAGGAATAAGGTGAAATAATTAGGATAGGAAAAGGATAACCAGTTAGAGGTGCTGTTTCAACAGATTTAAAGCACAAAAGGAAGCCTCCCAAGGTTGCTAGGGACCAACCTTGTCACACACACTGACTTGAAATAAAAACAACATTCAAACTTTCGGAAACAGCAGAGACTTGCATACAGCACATAAAATATATCAGGAGATACTTGTGAGGTTTACATTCTGGGACAGATAATTTGGCAGAGAATACAGTATAGCACAGAAACCAATGCTCATTAACAGCTACACAAGCTATTTAGTAATCATAACATGTCTGATTAATTCCAGTGTGTTCCTTTCCACATCACCCCATAACATTGTTTAAAAATTATTGATGCAATAATATTGCAGTTAAGAATGTCGGGGCCCTTTACAGTGACAGGGGTATTACACTGTTATGGAATTACGCCTACCCCTTTCACCGTATGTGTAGGTGGAGAAGGGAATGCAGTAGCAGGGAAAAGATAAGAGAGTAAGAGGTGTGGTGCTTGGCTGAGCTGCTCCTATGGTGGAGTGGCAAAGGACTCGCTTCTGGAGCAGAGGAGATCTAGGAACCAGAGTTTGGTTCCCCATCTCCCAAAACTGAACTTGGGGGGGGTTAAAGTAATTTCCCCCTCCCAAGTTTCTCCTCATCCCTGAGGCCCACACACCCTTAGAGTTGATTATATAAATTCCAGGGGGTGCGGGGCTGATCCTCCCACACAACAAAAGAGTGGTCATGTTGTTTTTTGTGTTCTAACAGGATTTGTGTCTGTGGGTATTTTTACCGGTGTTGAATATACTGTGAAATGTTGTTGTAGCATTGATGTTAGTGCTGTGCCGTGATGTTTTTGCTCATGATGTTATCACATGGAACTTTCCTTTCTGTAGAATGTTATACCTACAAATGCTATTCTACTATACTGTACATGTAAGCTTTGTATAACTACAGCAAATACTGTTTCAAAATATTTGAATCAAAAAGGACACACAGTTCGGTTAGTAATTTGAGAGAACCACATACGAGATTTTTGCTTCTGGTGGAAAATAAAAATACAGTGGCAAAACACTGGTGCTTTTATCTCCCCACCCCATCCATTTGAATATACTGTGAAATGTTGTTGTAGCATTGATGTTAGTGCTGTGCCGTGCTGTTTTTGCTCATGATGTTATCACATGGAACTTTCCTTTCTGTAGAATGTTATACCTACAAATGCTATTCTACTATACTGTACATGTAAGCTTTGTATAACTACAGCAAATACTGTTTCAAAATATTTGAATCAAAAAGGACACACAGTTTGGTTAGTAATTTGAGAGAACCACATATGAGATTTTTGCTTCTGGTGGAAAATAAAAATACAGTGGCAAAACACTGGTGCTTTTATCTCCCCACCCCATCCATTTGACACAAACACATGCAGTGACAAAAATATTCTCAATGTGCTTGAATTTAATTTTGCCATGTACTTAATGCACAAAACTCGACATCAGATGAAAACTGCAGAACTTGGCATTTCAGTGAGAAAATAAGAGAGGAGTTAAATTTCTTACCTAGCAGAGGCACATTTAAATCAAGGGAAAACTTAAACCATCCAGAATGAATGTGACATTAACTGCCATCTCAGATTAAAAACACAGTAGCAAGGCAGTCTGGTTAGGCTGGAGCTAGGAAGCACTTGGTGCATTATGGGAGTAGTAATGAAAATTATTTAAAGAAACATAGCAGATTTGAATTCAGTGTTTAAAATCCTTGCATAAATTCAAGTGACAGCCACAGGCATGCATGTGACCAACTGTAGAGTCTTCTCTGAAGACAATCAAAAAGATAGAGAAAAACACAAGGTAGCAGGGATTCACACCACTGAGACTGAGATAAATTACTAATATTTATTGTCAGGACACAACAGACTTACCAGCACTATGAGGGATCAATCTCTCTTCGTTGGGAGGGGAGGGGAGTCAAAATTAACATTGCACACCTTTTAAAGTGCATAAGTGGTCACATGGTATAATACATACATGCTTAAGTGTCATGTCAAAGCTTTTAAACATACATTCAATAATTATAAAAACACAGTGAATAAGTGCCTAAACCATCAAAGTGCAATATTACAAAAACTCACAAATTTCAAAACCCCACAAGCAATGTTATTATTAGGGTACAGAATTTTATGCCTAAGTGGTGAAACCTATCAAACATTAAATATATTATGTGAGTTATAATCCATACTAACTAGCAGCACAAAAAGATTTCATGAACCCAAAATAAATATCACAGCCACTGAAAAATATCATTTATTTTTAGTTTTATGTAGGATCTGCTAAAATGAGACCACAGATTCCCTAAATGTTAATTTATTACTATAATATAACTTATGTTTTTTCTGTGTTTCTATGCTTACCTATGGGGAAATGATAGTGAACTGTAATAAAAGGGTAAAGACAGTTACAATATTGATAAAGGCCCAGACTGAGTCCAGTTCAAAGGTCCACCCAGCTTAACTAAAAGATCTCAAGTCCTGTTTAAAATCTGACAGTACCTTTCGGAGGTAGCAACTGTATCTATCACTGTATCTATATGTTATATAGTACTTAGCTAAACTCTTGTATAGGCAACATTGACTGTATGTATCATGACGATATGTATGGAGCCACTTAGGCTACTACCTTGAAATTTTATGACTCAAATCTAGTACATGTTGTTACAAACTCACTCAGCAGGTCAGACATCTGCTCCCAAAGTGCCAACCTCTGAGCGCAGTCTTGTGAACAGTTGACAGAAACAGGGAAACCCTACTGTCTGTTTTGTGGGTTTGAATCAACCTTTGGTCCCAGTTCTGTAGGGATTCAAACTGTGAACCTCTTGCTAGCTTACCCAATGCACAGGCTCAGATAATTCTGTCTTGGGGGGGGCAGATATATTTACCTATGGGCACCTAACCACGTGTACAAAATGAACCCTTAAAAACTCTAATAAAGACCTCAGATTACTCTTACCTTTTTCCAGTTTGGTATCACTATTCAAGCTAATGCACAGTGTCTGCTTTAATGATATATACTTCACTTACGAACATACGAACATAAGAAATTTGCCAGCAGATAAAGGCCTAGAGGTCTATCAAGTCTGCTTGAATGTGCAACTAGCACCCCTTATTCTGCAGCTGCCCTTCCCTTCCACCCTTCCCCTTCATTAACCCTCCCTCTTGTCCTGTCCCATCCTCGTTTGAAGCAGTCCACTGTTCTACTGCATACCACTTCAGCAGGTAATGCATTCCACTCAGCCACCACTCTCTCTGTAAAAAGTGTCTCCTCATCTCCCCCCTGAACCTTCCTCGCTCCAGTCTCATATCATGGCCCTGGTGTCCCTCCCTCCTTACTTTGAACAGCCCCTCTGTACCCATCTTGTTTATTCCTTTCATGTATTTAAAGGTTTCAATCATGTCACCCCTGTCCCTCCTCTCCTCCAGTGAGTACATGTTCAACTCCTTCAGCCTCCTTTCATATGATAAGTCCCCCAGCCCCTTGACCATCTTTGTCACTCTGCGCTGCACCCCCTCCAGTAACTTAATGTCCCTCTTCAGATATGGACGCCAGTACTGCATGCAGTACTCCAGGTGTGGTCTAACTAATGACCTATACAGTGGCAGAATCACCTCCTCCCTCCTCCAGGATATACCCCTTGCAATACAACCCAGCATTTTGTTGGCCTTTGCAGATGCCTTCATACATTGTGCCGAGTTGTTCATTGACCCTGTAATGAGCACACCCAGATCCTTCTCCTCCTCTGTCTGGGCTAGCTGCACTCCCCCCAGCTGGAAACTCCTCCTTGGGTTCTTCATCCCAAAATGCAGCACCTTGCACGTTTTGGCATTAAAACCCAGTTGCCAGGTGTCTGACCAGGTTTCAAGCTTTGCCAGATCATCCTGCAACCCCTGCCGTCCCCCTAGGTCATCCAACACCGCGCCTACCATGGTATCATCAGCAAACAGACTGATCTTGCTCTTGATGTCCCATGATATGTCTGCAATGAATATCCCAAACAACACTGGTCCCAACACCAAGCCCTGTGGAACACCGCTTGTCACTGCCCTTGGGTGTGAGAGCTCCTCACCCACCACCACCTTCTGTTGCCTTCCCTGCAGCCAGTTTCCTACCCATCTCAACAGATTTGCATTCGCCCCTGTGCCTACTAACTTCCTTCCCAGCCTTCCATGTGGCACTGAGTCGAATGCCTTACTGAAGTCCAGATACAGGACATCCACTGCATGGCCCCTGTCCAGTTGCCTAGTTACCCAGTCATAGAACTTGACCAGGTTGGTTTGGCAGGATCTGCCACATATGAAGCCATGCTGTCTGCTGTCCTGTAGTCCGTTAAAGAAAAGAAATTCAAAGACAGACCAAGTAGGCTCTAAAAATAGAGTTTTACTAAAATAGATAGTATGTAAAACATAAAGTACAAAACCATGTCACAAGAACCATACAATCTTTTAAAAGAACAAGATTTTAGCAGAGCAATTCCTACTACAGTACTTAGATATTGTCTCTTTCTACCTGTTTACTTGCTTAAAGTGCTCAAAGATGTTTCTTTGTCAGAGTGTAGATAAAAGTGTCTCTGAAAGAAAACATAATCTGTTTAAAAAACTGTCTTTGCCAACTCCTTTGTGTGAGGTCACCTAGCTCCTCCTCAGTTTATGAAAAATCAATCACACACCCAGGATATTTTATCATATTAGAAGGCAAGATAATTAAGGTTACATCAGCAGAAACTCCTTTCCCCATGTGACTTCCCCAATCAAGTCTATAAATTTCCTTTCATCTATGAGCAGTATCCCCTCTCACACAGCCATCAAAGCATTTATGATTTTGCACCAGTGTGCCAAACCTGGTTTCCTCCTCAAAACATCATAAAATGGATACTTATTTCCCTATTAGCAGTTAAAGCTATATTTAACTTAGAAAAACAGGATATTCTTGATTAAGGCCTGTTTTAGTCTATAATTAGTGTCTGGCCTTCCAGGTAACACCCTGTATCTAAAACCTCTATGTGTGTGTCAACTCACATGATCTCTTAGCATCACTCATGAGAGACAGTCCATAACACATTTTTATATTACAAGAAATCATAGTGTACTCAGAACTGGCTGCCCACATGTCACACATGTCACATGTATAATACTCCAAAGTACCCCTCTTCTAATGTTATCTCTGTCAATGTGTCCATATGTCTTATGCTTCCTGTGACACGGAGTCTTTGAAAATGAGTCCATGACTAAAGGGTTGTAATTCCTATGTACTTAAATAAATAAATAACATTGTTTCATTAGTTAAGAACAGGTAGATGATGGGAAGGGAGGGAGGGAAAGGGGAGAGGGAAAGGCAGGAGGGAGGAATGGGGAAGGGAAAGGAGGGGTGGGTGGGGAAGAGGATAGAAAAAGGGGAAGGGGAGGTTAAGAGAAGGAAAGAAAAGGGAACTACACAGACTCCTTGAGCAGATTAAGCATTCTGTGCAGTTCAAAACCTAAAGGCACCTAGGTTCTTTTGTAACAACTTTGTTGGTCCAATAAAAGGTATCAAATCATCTATTTGTGTGGATCTTGTGTTACAAGGACCAATACAGCAACAAGAATTTCTGTGTTACCTATTTAGGAAATACAAATATTAAAAAATAAAGAAACAGCCCCAACCCTATATCCTGTAAGATATATAACCCCCAACCCCCACCTGTTAGAATCCTTCCACCCTCCTTCCACAGCATCAACAATTACCATTGGCTACATTTAAAAAAAATCCATGATGTGTGCCTGGCACAGCCCACCTACTTCCATAGCCAACTGCCATCTTTCAGCCCTTATTTTCACTAAATCAGATATGACTCCACCCCCAATGGCAATGCCCTACTGCCACCCTCAACTCTCTCCCAGCACACAAAAGCAATTGAGAGGCAACTATAAAGAGGAAGAAGGCAACTGATGGAACCTACCCTCTTCTATGGCTGGTTGCCTTCTTCTTAATGAAAGCACTAGTATGCTTGCTTACAGTTATACCAGTTTATAGTTGATCCACAGGATATAGGTGCAGGGGGTATCCACTGGGCTTTTTTTTTTCTTACAGAGTCACTGGAATTTGCTTGGGTAAAAGAAGGAAACCAGTGGGCTTGATTCAGGTACCTAGCGGGACCCACTGGGCTGGGTCTGGGTGCAAGGGGAGATACATTAGGCAGGGTTTGGGTGCAGTGGAGGACCCACCTGGATAATCATGGGTATAGAATGGGGAGCAAATGGGCTGGTCTTGTCAGCAGGAGGCTGACCTAAAGGACTGGGCATTACAGCAGAAGGGGACCCAATAGACTTGGTTTGTGTTGAAGGGGGTAAACCAGCAGGCTGGGTTTGTGTATAGGGGATCCCAGAGGGCAGGGCTTAGCTGCAGGATGGGAATCAGGGGGCTTGGCTTGTGTGAATGAAGTGATATAGTGGGTTAGGTTTTGGTGCGGGGGGCGACCCAGAGAGCCAGAATTGTGAGCAGGAGTGGGTACAAAAGGGCTGGACTTAGTTGCAGGAGGGGGGGTTTAGCTGACTGGGCTTGGATGTAGTAGGAGACCTAACAGGCTGGGCTTTAGTGCAGGAGGGGGATCCAGTGGGCTGGGCTTGTGTACAGGAGGAAATCTAGGGGGCTGGGCTTTGGTGCAGGAAGAGACCCAACGGAATCATCTTGTATACCGGAGTGGACACAATGAGCTGGGTTTGGGTACAGAATCAGGACTCAGTGGGTTGTCTTGAGTGTAGGAGGGGAATCCAGTTGGCTCCACTTATGTCCAGGAGGAAACACAGTTGGCTGAGCTTGGGTGTAGGATGGGACCTGGTCGCTGGGCTTATATACAGGAGGGGACCTAGTGGACTGGGCTTGGGTGCAGAGGGGCCCATTGAGGGACTTGAATTAGAGAAGAGGCCCAGAGGGCTGGGCTTGTGTGCAGGAGGGGACCTAGTGAGATGGATTTGTGTACAGGAGGGGACTCAGTGAACTGGGCCTGTGAGTAGGAAGGGACCCAGTAAGCTGGGCTTGGGTGCAGGAAGGGACCTAGTAAACTAGGTTTGTGTACTGGAGGGACCCACTAAGCTGGACTTGTATACAGCAGGGCACCTATTAAGCAGGTCTTATATACAGGAGGGAAACCCAGAGGACTGGACTTTGGTACAGGAGGAGACTCAGTGGACTGGGCGTGTGTAGAGGAGGGAACCCACAGGGCAGGGCTTGTGTGCTGGAGGGGATCCAGTGGGTTGGGAATATGTGCAGGAAGGTATCCAGTGGGCTGGGCTTAGCTGCAGGAGGGAAGACAGAGGGCTGGACATGGGTGCAAAAGACTAACTCAGTGGGCTTGGCTTGTGAGCAGGAGAGGGACCCAGTGGACTGGACTTATGTGTATTGGAGTTCTGATGTGGTGCTTGGTTGAGATCATGACTAAAGTTCACTGAGGAGTGCCAAAGAGGAGGAATCACAAGTCTGTACTTTGTCATTTACAGAATATACCAGATAAGACATAAGACATAAGACATATAAGCCTCTTTAAAAGAGTATGTCTGGTCTGGCAAAGCCTTGCCAGCTTGACTCACACAACAAACTGCATATCTATGAAGCCTAGTGCTTTTGGAGCTGTCCATGCACCATTTTGGTAGCCTTATTGTGTACTTCCTCCACTCTATGTCTTTGTCTTTCCTGAGATGTGGTTTGCAGAACTGTACACAGTATTCCAGGTTGTTTCATGCCAAGTGGTGAAAATGATCAAGGTTAGGTACAGTGATGTCTAATAGCTACCGAGCAGAAGCTGTACTTAGAATATCTTATTCTGTGTGTAGATAAGGGAAACTGAGTCAGTATTGCATCTCATGATCACTGTATAAAAGAGGGGCTATTAGGAGTTCTTGTTGAGTAGAGTCCAATACTGAAGATTGGGGGGTGCTGCCCTTTACTTCAGGGATTGGTATGTATATCCTTTCCTGTATTTTGGCATAGCTGATAACATATTTTCTGTGCTTTAACTGTGTTTCTCTGTGTCATCATTACCAACTAAGAAACTCAATAGAGAGTAATCCATAAGAAGAGTTTGGCATACAATAATACACATTTACACTATGGCTGTCACCCCAACAGTTGGAGGGCTATAATGAAAGGAGGGGTACAAAACAAAGGACACTACATAGCAAGGAAGGGTTATGAAAGGGTTTGGAAAGCAAGACACTCTGTAAAGAATGGGCTACAATGGGTAGGAGATTCTAATGCAAGGGGAAGGGACATATTGTGCTGCAGATAAAGGGGAGTTAAGAGGGTAGGGGGGCTATGGAGAATGGGGAATTCATAAACAGCTTTTGGAGAGCACTGCAAAGTAACAGGAGGGGGTTGGCTAAAGAAGGGGGTACAAAAAAGAGGGAGGCATGTGGAAAGAGGATACCTTTAATTTAAATAGTGCTTTTTGTTTAAAAAACAAAAAAATCAAGCATTGCAGGCATTAGACAAGCATTAAACAGGTATTATGAATCTACTGCATATATCCTGTTTTGGGCCTGATGACCGCACAGAAGGAAACCAATTGATTTACTTGATTGGTACAAAGGCACTTTTTGTTTAACAAACAAAAATCAAGCACAGCAGGCATTAAACAGGTAATGTGAATCTACTGCATAATGCCTGCTTCTTGTCTGATGCCTGTACAGGCGGAATGCAGAGGCTGCAGGCATACGACAGGGCCAGTTTTATGCCTGCACAATGTCTGTTTTTGACTGATGCCTGTACAGGCAGAATGTAGTGGCTGCAAACATTGAACAGGGCCTGCTTATGTCTGCATAATGCCTCTTTATTGCCTGATGATGTACAGTATAGGCAGAATGTAGTGGCTGCAGACATACAGCAGGACCTGTTTTATGTCTGTTCAGGTACTTAATTGGACTTATATAATTTCTGGAGCATAAAACACTGAAAATACAGACACTAAACAGGACATTACTTTTCAACAGGGAACAGCTAATTAGACCAGCTTACTGTTAAGCACCTTTATGCTCTGACTGAAGAATCCAATTTAACTTGCAGACCCTATACTTCTAATATAGTATCTGCTTATTCCCTCATGGTTACAGTCTCCTAGCTGCCTCATTGAGCTGCATGCTTGTTCTAATAGCCAGCTTGAAGGTAGGTAACTGAGGAAGGGTTCTAATTTCTTTCAGTTTCTGGAGTGAGACCAGCCCAGCCAGGGCTCATGATTGGCATTAGGAAATGTTTTAAGTTCCACCAATCCGAGTTAGGGTATTATGGTTTTAATGTTTTTTGAGGGGGTATTTTTATAAGGAAGATTTCTTGAGTGTGACAGATAAGTAGTTCTAGATGAATTGGACAGTACTTTTCTTTTGGGTCTACTGGTGTGAATGAAAGTTTGTGAAATAAAAAATTATCAACCAGCTGGTGTAGCAGTAGTGCTAGTGCTCCCAACACTGGAGACTCAGGTTCAGGAAAGGACTCAGATTATTGGAGCCTGTGGGGGGGATTAATTGTCCTAGGGGATGGTCTCTTCCTCTGGGGGAGGCAGGGTCACCATTCTCGTTGCTATACCACCAACTGGGTGACCTCAGGTGGAGGTGCAGCCTGGGGATGCCATAATAATGGGAGACATTGACTGGGTTCTGGAGCAGTTTGGACATGCTTTCATGTGCCTAAGCTCCCTTGATCTCCTTGTGGGCCAATATCAGGGGAGAGATGTCAAAAATAAAAAATGGCCCCAAAGCCAGGACAGATAATGAACCTGTGGTGCCTTAGCCCAGACCTTCCACAGGACCTGCAGACCCTGACCTGACATAGCTAGCTTAGAGGTGGACTGAGTGGATCCCCTCCTTCACTGCCTGGGGATAAACTGAGGTACTATGTGGGTACGGGGTTGCCAGTACCTGGAGGTCAGGCAGAGCCATGGAACACCTTGGGAGAGCTCAGAAGGAAAGGTGGGCTATGGAAAGGACAGGGGGCTTAAACAGAAAGTCAATATAAAAATGTTCAACCTTTACCCATTTAATAGGATAAGGCTACTATCCAAATTATTTGATGTGATGTTGATACTAAAGCAATAACACATAACAGTGTGTTGTATATCATAGGATATCATAGAAACATAGAAACATAGACTTTGATGGCAGATAAGGACCACTTGGCCCACCCAGTCAGCCCATTTCCCTACCTACTGGATAAGCTGCAGATTCTAGTTAACCAACAGCTTGCTTCCTGCAACCCCCCACTACAATAATTGCCTTATGGCTGTCCCATGCATGTTTGAATTCCCCCCACTGTTTTAGACCCAACGACCTCCCCAGGGAAGCGGTTCCATGTATCCACGACTCTCTCTGTGAAAAAAAAAATTCCTCACATTACCCCTGAGCTGTCCCCCTTCTATCTTTAAATTGTGTTCCCTTGTTCTTACACATCTCTTATTCTGAAAGATGCTACCTATCATCATGCCTAGGGGGCATTATTAAACACGAGGTGCAGCTGAGTGCCTTCATCCACTGAACAAGTGATGATATCCCTTGACATTTGGTACCCTAGAGTATATTATTGTGATTATGAAGTTGATCAAGTTTCATATCAAAAATAATATACATTGATCAAGTTCATAATCCTTTTTTTTTTTAATTCAAAATTTTTATTGAAATAGTCAACATTTCAACACGGCATACATAGCATAAGAAATTTTGTTCCTACATAACAATTGACATAAATTGAATTGAACAAACAATTTTCCCCCCTCCCCCCTCAAGGAATTCCCCCACCTAACCCCCCATATTACTAAATACCGTCAAGGAAGATCTGCTCGTCCACCATCCTCTCTAGTGCTATCTTACTGAATCCTGTTTCACATGGGAAGGTATAACGACTGAAAACGATTCCATACCTTTTCATATAATTGAAGCCGATTGTCCTTCCACACTTAATTTTCCATATTTAAGTTGAATAGCATCTCCTGTAACCACTCCATATACGTGATTGAGGAGTCAGTCATCCAAGATCGCAAAACTACCTTTTTAAGCGAACCAGAAATCAGAGCCATATAAAATCTGCGCTCCTTAAACCTGATACCAGAATAATCCCCTATCAAACATATTTCTGGGGTAAAATACTGGTCAACACCCAACAATGGATCAGCCTTCTGTTTAATCTGCATCCACAACTGCTTTATCGGTGGACACTCCCAAAAAATGTGATACAAATCACCAACTGCCTGACGACACCGGCAACAATTTTGGTTAGGCCTACGACCCACTTTATATAACTTGGAAGGGATCCAGAATAAGTTATTTAAAAAATGATACTGCATCACCCTCAGTCTGTCCTGTTTAACATACCTATACACATGTCTCCATACACCCTCCCAATCCCGTTCTTGTTCTCCCAAACAACTAGACCAATATCTAGGCTTGTGGTCAATATCCACAACGGCTTGATCAAGAAGTATCTTGTAGACTCTGGACACTGCATGTGGTTCCCACACAGTTTGCTCCAGTCACTCAAACCATTTCCCATTTATGCGCTCTTCTCGGAGTTTAATCATCACCTGCATTAATAAATGAGTAATTTGATATAATTTAAAGACTTGCTTGGACTCTATGTTATACTTTGCCAGGATCTCTTTTATAGGCAGTATACGGTCGTCCCCCATTAAATCCTCAATTCGCAACCCCTCAAGCTGGGGAAGCCATCCACCCGATATCATTTTCCCTCCAATCTTCAAATTGGGATTTTGACAGATCGGTTGATACTTATCCCTATCCGGAATATACCCTAACTTAACACATATCTGTCTATGAGTATGCAAAAATTTTGCTATTGGGGTAGCAACCAACTTAGGGGGTAATATCTTAGGAATGGAATAAAGCAAAGCTCTCGGATCTATCCCCACTTCCTTAATCGCCTCTATTTCCAATCTAACCCATGAGGGAACACAGGGCAAAGACTCAAGTTTCCCGGTGGGTACTAACCATTTCAGATATTTGCAAAGATTACTTGCCCAATAATATAAGCCAAAATGCGGAAGTCTCAATCCTGATCTCTCCCTTGGGGCTGCCAGCTTACCATAAGCCCTACGGGGCATTTTTCCCCTCCAAATAAACTCTGAGATTAATGAATGTAGCTTACTGAACCACTTTAGGGGTAACGATACATTAAGCATATTGAGTGGATAAAAAATCCTGGGTAGAATGTTCATTTTAACTATATTGATCCGTCCCCAGAGAGAGAGCGGCAAACCACCCCACCTTTTAGATCCTGCTAATAATACTCCTAGTGGCATCCAGATTAAGCTGATTAATTTCAAGTCGGATCTAGCCAAGCAAATACCCAAATACTTCAAACTACGCGGATTCCATTGCATGCCCATTTCCAACGCCTCAGACCTATGCACTCTCATGTTTAACGGAAAAATCTGGGTTTTCTCCACATTCATCTTGTAATTGGACAATCTACTATATTCTCCAATGATGTCCATCACTGCCTGAATTGAATCACCTGGCTGAGTAACATGCAACAAAATGTCATCCGCAAATGCTGAGATTTTGAGCTCCTGTGACCCAACTCTAATACCCTTGACTCCAGGGTCTAATCTCATTTTAGTGAGGAGAGGTTCTAAATATAAATTAAATAAAAGAGGCGATAGAGGACAGCCCTGCCTAGTGCCAGAGTTAAGAGGAAAACTTGTGGAAAAAACTCCATTACAATATATTTTAGCTTTAGGATCCTTATATAGGTCAAAAACGCGACTGATAAATTGAGCCGGGAAACTTAATTTCTCTATAGCAATGGACAAAAACTTCCAGTCCACTCTATCAAAAGCCTTCTCTGCATCCACCGACATCAAAACACATGGGAATTTACAGTCCCTGGATACAGAGAAGATATGAGATAGTTTACGCAGGTGGTCTGAAGCCGCCCTGCCCTTCATAAACCCAACCTGGTCATGATGAATTAGACTGGGCATGACCTTCGACAACCGGTTCGCTAAAATCTTCGCCAAAATCTTAACATCGTAATTGATTAGGGAGATAGGCCTATAGCTTGTAACTTTATCTAATTCCTTACCCTCCTTCGGGATAAGCACTATCAGAGCCTCAAATAAATAGCCATCCACTGTATCCAAGGTCAAAATACTCTGAAATAATCTTTTAAGGCCTGGACATAACAAGGTCACAAAACATTTATAAAAATTTGGTGTAAACCCATCTGGGCCGGGTGCCTTATCATTGGAAAGCGTTTGAATTGCATCTAAGATCTCCTCCTCAGAGATGGGAAATGAGAGATCTCTCCTCTGAACCTCTGTCACCTGGGGTAGATTACAAGTATCTAGATAGTCCTCAACCTCTTCCGTACTGGGTCTAGGAGTCATAGGACTATATAAAGCCTTGTAGTAGTCCTCAAATTCCCTAACAATTTCCATGGGCAAAGTTTTAACCGACCCATCTACTCGAGATGTGATACTCTGGACTATTCTAGATGCCTCTACAGCCCTCAACCGCATTGCCAAGAGCCTACCTGACTTCTCGCCTTGGTTCAAATACAGCGCTTTGGTTTTATTCATCACATATTCTGCCCTCTCCCCCAATATCCCTTCATACTCGTGACGCAATTTAATCAACAGATCCCTGGTCTCCTCTGGCGTATTCCTTGACAGGACCCTCTCTATGTCTCTAATTTGTGTCAGCAAGAACCTAGCCCTATCGTCCCTCTTCTTCTTCCTTGCCACCGCCAACTGGATAAACTCCCCCCTTAACATACACTTTAGAGCACTCCACCATAAATCCTCTAATAGAAAATGCCTGTTCTCTGTCTCATATTGTTCAATCCGACGACCGATATACTCCCTTATTTCCGTGGAGCGAAGTATTTGGTTGTTTAACTTCCAGATAGTCTGTCTGGGAGCATTAGGGGCCAAATTGAGTGAACAGCGAACCATAGAATAGTCCGAGAAGATCCCCGGAGTAATGTTACTCTGCACCAATCCTGAAAGTAGGTCTCAACTCACCAAAAAATAGTCAATCCTGGATCTGGACTTATGAACTTCTGATAAGAATGTATATTCCCTACATGAAGGATGCATAACCCTCCATGGATCACATAGTCCCAGATTATCAGACAAATCCCTAATAGCTCTCTGAGCTGGAGAAAGACCCTTACTTGCTTACCATCCTTGTCCAAATCTGGAGTAAATGGCAAATTCCAATCCCCCCCCCAGCACTATCGGAAGATGATGAAACAGACTTAAGACTTTCATTAAATCCATAAAAAAATCAGGGGTGTCTGCATTAGGACCATATATACTGCCCAACACTAATCTTGTTTGGTTTAAAAGCCCTATAATAATTATATAATGGCCTACCGGATCCACTATTTTATTCTCACACACAAAAGTCACACTCCTGTGAAATAGGAGTGCAACCCCCCTACCAGCAGTATTATATCCAGCCCCGTATACCTGACCAATAAACTGGCATCTGAGTGCATTCAGCTCGTTTTCAAGCAAGTGTGTTTCTTGTAGACATATTATCTGGCCCATTAGTAATTGCAAATGCTTTAACATCTTATATCTCTTTATTTTCTGCCTGGCACCTTTGACATTCCACGTAACAAATTCCACAACACTACCCATTCTCCGAGTAGTCTTTATAAGACCATCGAACTACCTTTTCCATCATGTCAAACCCCATCTTGCTCAAGACATTTAGGAGAGCAGATCTTCCAAGACACGACCCTTCTAACCTCCTACTGCTATCCACCCTCCCACTCCCTGCCCTACCTTAAAAGTAAACCCCATAACGATCCAATCCCAAACACCTGTATCTAATGCAGTTAACCTCTCCCCTCTCTGTCCCTCACCCTCCCAATACCTCCCATCCCCTTCCCAATTCTCTACCACATTAATTGGTATCCTCCGTCTCTGTCCATCACCCTCCCAATACCTCCCACCCCCTCCCCCCTCTTTACCACACTTTGGTCCATGATATCCATAGCTCCGTTACCTCAGACCCTTCCCTTCAGCCCCCCCCTGCAAAATCTTTGAGTACCTATCTAGCACTAACCAACACCTCCTAGTGACCCTATGTAATACTACTTAGCCCTCCACAACCATAAAGGAAAGAGACAATATATGAAAAAAATAATAATAATAAAAATAATAATAATAAAAAGGAGCCCATCGGGCCATAATCTTGTATTTTGAAGCCCAGTCCCTGAACTACCCTTCGTAACATTTCCCCTACACCTGTTACAGAAAATATCCCTTTCAAAACAAAACCCAAAGAGCTAAGATTTACATAACAACCCCAACATTTATAGTTAACTATATACAGTACAGTAGAATAAAACAAAAAAAAAAAAAGAGATATCGTTATCTGTAAGGGTTGCCCACAAATAGTGTCTGTAGAAGATGCAGTCCATCATAGGTCACTGATGATGCCCACTAATGAAGAATTCGGATGAAATAAAACCCAGTCTCAAAGAAAAAAAAACCTCTGAAACCAATCTGTGGTCCAAAGCCCAACTTATGCACTCATTCTTGGACCGTTAGTCAGCAACTACAGATGTAAATTGTCCAAATGCCAGACATTGATTACCGACTCTTCCGGTCGAGATTACAGCCAGTAACACTGCTTACATAACGGCATCTCAGGCGAAACCAAAAAAAACTCCAACACGGCCTGGGTCCTTGGAAAAGAGGAAAAGAAAGAATGTCCTCCGCTCCTCGGAGACTGGCCATTACGCTAAAGTCGAACAGACCACAGGAACATTGTCCGGAGACCCATGGCGTGATCCACTCTGCTCCCACCGCGCTGCACTATACCAAGCATGGCCCTCCTTCCCCGCGTGTGTTGAGCCTGTTAGCACTCTCTAGATGCCTTCTTACTCAATCGGCCAGCCTGCACTCCCAGGGATCAAACCTCCTTGTCTCCACTCCTTAACGAAAACTTACACATCTGCCTTTGTGTGTGAAATTGCCAACCGCGGCTAACTTACTGTTATCACCAGATGATCGAAAGAGAGAAAATCAAGAACTAACTCGGCAGAACTTATTAACCGAGAGGTCGCGATCCTCTTATTTAACAAAATGAGCAAGGATTAAGAGAAAGCATTAACACACATTCATCCACCTCTCACCCCCTTAAAATCACAGGGGCTATTTGAAGAGGTCCAGAAAAGCTGCAGACAAACCCTTTCTTGCTGCCAAAGCGTCTTCAAATGTAGACCACTGACCCGAGATCGAGACTTGTAATTTGGATGGGTAAAGCATCCTGAAACGAATACCCGCAGGAATTAACTTCGAAACAATTGGATGGTATTCCGCTCTTCTTTGCCCGTACTGCCAGCGGTAGATCCTCACGTAATCCTGATCGGGACCCCCTCCACTTTATCTCCTTGAGCTCCTTTGCCCTTGTCATGACAAAAGCCGCTCCTGGTAGTTCAAAAGCGCACTATTAAAATCAGCGGGGAAGCCCGCTGGTGGAGCCGCACGCAGCGCTCGGTGAGCCCTTTCAATAGTAAATTTATTGCTGAAGGGCGTCGGGCCTACAAGTTCTTTAAGAAAGCTCTGTACAAATGAGATCGAATACGTTCCCTCTTCACGCTCTGGGAGGCCGATTATTACCAGATTATTCCTCCTACTCCGTCCCTCCAAATCTTCGATCTTTGCCTCCATTCTGGATAACTTCTGTCTCAGGCCGATGATCTCCGGTTCCTGCTTTGCTACTCTTTTCTCTAAAGAGGAAACTTTCACTTCCGTGTCCCCTGTACAACGGGACAAGTCCTCAAGGGCTAAGGTAACCGCTTTTAACTCTTCTGTCACCGTACACAGTTCAACACGAAAGGGCTTAAACTCCGCTAAGAATTGTGCTAAAGTAAGGGGCTCGTTATCATGAATAGCACTCTCGCTTTCAGGGCCTTCGGTATCCGCGATCACTCTCGCTTTCTTCGACTGGGCCTTCACGGGAGAGACTGGTGGAGTGTGTCTGGGTGTATTTTTCTTCATTTCGAACTCCATATACACCCAATTCAGCACCAAAGCTTCCAAAGACCCTTATAACACCTATTAGGGTCAGCTGAAATCGCAGGCTTATCAAAATTGTAGAAAATGCAGGTTTTAATGCAGTGGGAGGCTGGAGCTGAAGGATCAGGCTACACTCACAGAGCTTGCATCACGTGACTCCAAGTTCATAATCCTAATGAGTAAAACAACTTTTGAAAGTATTTTAATAATGCTGTTTTAATCTGTTGGTGTACGCTTTCTTTTTAGTTTTAAGCTGTGTTATTCCTAGTAAGTGACATTGTTTTGAATGGAGTTGATCAGGCTAGAGCTCCTGTCTGTGTGATGTGTGCACCATCAACCACCTCACCCCCAGCCACATTGTGTGGAGAAAAAAATGTCTTATTCTGTAATTCTGAGCTACAGATCTAGAGCCAGTCAATGTATGTCAGGGCTAGGCTGTGCACATGTTAGGGCCAACATTGTCATTTAGGAGCATGAGGTGTAGTTACCAGATTGGTTGTGTTTTAACATGAACAACTTCATGCAGCAGTGAGGGGGAATAATAATGAGTGGCAATAACCAGCATTGCCATCAGATACGTTATTCTGAATTCTATATAGGAGTTGTCAGCTGGCTTCATGGCCTGGCACAGTTGGCATTGTTAAAGCAGAAGGAAAGAGTATTGTAGCAGCAAGAGCATGGAGCTGTTTTATTGCAATACAGTATATGGAGGTGGGTGAGGTGGGATGAGAAATACTATTGCCCAAGGATTTAAGCAGGAACCAGCATAGGCAGCACATTGGCTGGAGAAGAGCTACACTGAGTATAGTCCAAAGCTGAAGAAAATGGGCAGCTGAGAAGGGATGTACTGCACAGCTGAATGTGAGTGATGAATTAAGTGGTTTGTCAGCACTGGTGCCAGATGGAAAGGTTGTGAGCCACTGGAGGTCTTGAGTAATTCTCATGTTTAAGGACAATGAAGATGAAATGATACTGGATGCCATGCCAGCCATATTCTTAGTGGGCTACCAGTGAGCAAATGGTTGGAGTAATAATGGTAGTAGTAGCAGTAGATTTTTTTTTTTTGGGAGCCCTTCCCCGAAGCTCAGGGCGCCATTTCAAAGTATGAAAACAGACAGCATATAACAATATAATCATACAGCAATATAAAATAAATATAATTAACAATAAATAAACCCTGCAAATCTAAAACAGTAAGACTGCTTGTCATAATCAGTCATTACTTAGTCCCCAAATGCTTGCTGGAAGAAACAAAATGTTAGCTTTCTTTTGAATATCTCTACGAACTTACTAACATATGAAATTTGCCAGCAGATAAAGGCCTAGAGGTCTATCAAGTCTGCTCGAATGTGCAGCTAGCACCCCTTATTCTGCAGCTGCCCCTCCCTTACACCCTTCCCCTTCATTAACCCTCCCCCTTGTCCTGTCCCATCCCCTTTTGAAGCAGTCCACTGTTCTACTGGATACCACTTCTGCAGGTAACACATTCCACCCAGCCACCACCGTCTCTGTAAAAAAGTGTCTCCTCATCTCCCTCCTGAACCTTCCTTCCTCCAGTCTCATATCATGGCCCCTGGTGACCCTTCCCTTCCTTACTTTGAGCAGCCCCTCTGTACCCATCTTGTTTATTCCTTTCATGTATTTAAAGGTTTCAATCATGTCACCCCTGTCCCTCCTCTCCTCCAGTGAGTACATGTTCAACTCCTTCAACTTCCTCTCATATGATAAGTCCCCCAGCCCCTTGATCATCTTTGTCACCCTGCGCTGCACCCCCTCCAGTAACTTAATGTCCCTCTTCAGATACGGGCGCCAGTACTGCACGCAGTACTCCAGGTGTGGTCTAACTAATGACCTATACAGTGGAAGCATCACCTCCTCCCTCCTCGAGGATATACCCCTTGCAATACAACCCAGCATTTTGTTGGCCTTTGCAGCTGCCTTCCTACATTGTGCCGAGTTGTTCATTGACCCTGTAATGAGCACACCCAGATCCTTCTCCTCCTCTGTCTGGGCTAGCTGCAATCCCCCCAGCTGGTAACTCCTCCTTGGGTTCTTCATCCCAAAATGCAGCACCTTGCACTTTTTGGTATTAAACCCCAGTTGCCAGGTGTCTGACCAGGTTTCAAGCTTTGCCAGATCATCCTGCAACCCCTGCCATCCCCCTAGGTCATCCACCACTGTGCCTACCTTGGTATCATCGGCAGACAGACTGATCTTGCTCTTGATGTCCCATGATATATCTCTGCAATGAATATCCCAAACAACACTGGTCTCAACACCGAGCCCAGTGGAACACCGCTCGTCACTGCCCTTGGGTGTGAGAGCTCCCCACCCACCACCACCCTCTGTTGCCTTCCCTGAAGCCAGTTTCCTACCCATCTCACCAGCTTTGCACCCACCCCTGTGCCTACTAACTTCCTTCCCTGCCTTCCATGCGGCACCGAGTCGAATGCCTTTCTGAAGTCCAGATACAGGATATCCACTGCATGGCTCCTGTCCAGTTGCCTAGTTTCCCAGTCATAGAACTCCACCAGGTTGGTTTGGCAGGATCTGCCACATATGAAGCCATGCTGTCTGCTGTCCTGTAGTCCTTTGGCCTCTAGGAGGGCTACCAGCCTCTCCTTCAGGATAGTCTCCATTAGCTTACCCATGATTGATGTGAGGCTCACTGGTCTGTAGTTTCCTGGTTCATCCTTGGGGCCACTCTAGTGGAGGAGCACCACATGAGCCATCCTCCAGTCCTGAGGTACACACCCCGAATGTAAGGCATTATATAGGTCTGCCAGAGGTCCTGCAAGGACCTCTGCCAGCTCCTTCAGTACCCTGGGGTGGATGCTATCTGGGCCTGTCGCCTTGTCCACCCTCAGTGCCTTCAAACCCTCTTGAACTCTGCCCTCCATGATTTCCCCATCTGTCACCCCTTCCCCCCCTGTTTCTGCCATTTCTCCCACCTTTGGTGTCACCCCCCCTCTTCTCTTTAGTAAATACTGAGCAGAAGTACCCATTTAATGCTTCTGCCTTATTGCACCCTTCTTCCACCCATCCCCCCTCCTTTCTAATCCTTACTATGTGGTCCTTACAGCTCCTTTTCTCCCTGATGTACTTAAAGAAGTCCTTCTCCCCCTTCTTAAAGCCTTGTGCCAGCCTGAGTTCCATAGATGCTTTGGCTCCCCTTACTGCCTTGTCACCTCCTTCGATTCTGTCAAGTACTCCTCTGTCCTCCCCTCCCTGTTTCTTGTATCTTCCTAAAGGCAGCTCTTTTCCTCCTACCTTTTCCATGACCTCCTTGCTCAACCAGCTTAGTTTCTTAGCCCTAGCCTTCTTGTTCTGGGCTTTGCAGCAGGTTTTGGTTGCCTCCACTATCCCCAGCTTTATGAGCTCCCACCTCTGGTTAGTGTTCATACTAGATTGAATTCTGGCCAGGTACCCTTTTACCACTTCCCCCATCCTCCCAAAGTCGGCCCTCCTGAAGTCCAGCACTCTTGTACCAGATTCCACTCCTTCCTTGCCCATATCCAATATGAGCCATACTGAGTGGTGGTCACTCCCTGACAGCAGTTCCTCTACTGTAAGTTCTCTCACAAAGTCCCCATTTGCCAGCACAAGGTCTAGGGAGGGATCTTCCCACGGTTACTCTGGCAGAGCATTCCAGAGGACTGTAGAGGCCAATTCAAAAGCCCAATCCCCCAAATACATTAGTCTTGCCCTGGGGATCTCCAGGAGGGCCTCTCCCACTAAACGGAGAGAGACCTTCCAGGGGTTTAGGAATGCAGAAGTTCCATTAGGCAACCCCAGACTCAGCCCATATAGGGTCTTATAGGTCAACAGACCTATTTCACAGGAGATGCTCCAGGGCGCTGGCAGCCAATGCGGTTCACACAGCACTGCCATAATATAGTAGGACGTCTGAAGATTCATCAATAGCTGGGGCATAGTGCTCTACAGCAGCTGCAGGCACTACATCGCACCCCGTCTGGCCCCGAGGTAGAGTGCGTTACAGTAGTCAAGCCTTGAGATAACAAATGCTTGTATCAGTGTGGCCAGATCATCGGGGGATAAGGGATCTTATTTGGGCAATATTTTGCAGCTAGTAAAATCCATTCTGGACAGTTACTGACACTTGAGCATCAAGTGTCAGCTCGCCATGCAAAAGATGCCCAAATTTCTCACCTTCATGGAGGCCTCCAGTTTAGCTGTGCCAAAAAAATCCTAACTTTCTTCCAGAGGCCCCACTCCTCCACCCCCCTGACCCAGCTCAATTACTAATATTTCAGTTTTCCTTGGATTGAGACCCAGCCAATTTTATGACATCCACGACTGGATTTTGGACAAACACTTATTTAGCACCTCAATTGCATCTGTTCTCCCAGTGTGAAAGACAGGCAAAGTTGGGTGTCTTTGGCAGTGCAATAAAACCCAATCCCAAACCACCTTATGACCTCACCCAGGGACAGCATATACACTGTGAATAACATGGGGAGAGCACAGGGCCAAAGGGCTTGAGGAATACTTCCCCAGGAACACCCTCTGGAACATGCATTGGAGGAAGGATGCAAATCAGTTGATGATCTCGCCATTGAGTCCAGCTTACTCCCTCAGCTTGTCCAACAACACCCCATGATCCACAGTGTCAAATGCTGATGAGAGAGACTGAGGAGGATGAGAATTGATTGCTCTCCCCTATCTCTCTCCCTGAGCAGGTCATTCAGCACCCATACTAATGCTGCCTCCATGCTGGGCATAGCCCTAAATCCGGACTGGAGAGGCTCGTAAATCTGGAAGTCCATGAGGCAACTCTCAAGCTGCTCTGCAATCACCTTTTCAAGAATGTTCACTAAAAAGGGAAGGTTCAAAATAAGTCAAAAATTTGCCAAGGTGTCAGGGTCCAAAGATCATTTCTTTAACAGGGGCTTTACCAGAGCTTGTATAAGAGGCTCAGGAAAACCCCCACTGCTGAGCAACACCAAACAACCTTGGAAAAAAATGGGCACAGAGCTTTAACACAATCAACAAATAATTATGTTGGGCCCAGGTCCAGGCTGCAGAAGACTAGTTTCAGCCTCAAAATTACCCCACAGAACTCTGCAATCGTCATCAGTTGGAACTTTCCCCAAGGAGACTGAACAAGACCGTCTCCCTGAGGCCCAACCCTGTTGGATGATAACAACCAGGAGAAATCACAGCCCTAATGAAGGACACCCTGTCTAAGAAGAACCGAGGGAATTCCTCACTTTTCTTAGCTGAAAATGCTCTAACAGGTTCCGGATAGGCCGGATGTAAAAGTCTGTACAGAACCTGAAAGAGCTGAGCCAGTTGATTCTTCCCAGCTGTAATATCCCTAAACATAAAAGCTGCCTATTTCCATGTGATTGCATTCTGATACTCATTGTAATGAGCCATCAGAACCAGTCTGTCCTCCTGGGTCCTGGTTTTCTCCAACACCTCTCTGACCTCCGTCCCCTGGTTTTCATTAATCTCTGCTCACCATCTAACCAAGGTGAGCCAAGATGGGAAACCAGAGACCGTACACTGACCAGTGACAAAAGGTCCAAGGCCCCCATGGCAACCCTATTATAGGCTGCCACGGCCTGCTCAGGACCCTCCGCACAAGCCTCCACCACAGACAAAATGTCCAGTTCCACCAACAGTCCATTCAGTCATAACCCTTTTAAAGGGTGGAACCATACCATTTCCAAAGGGAAATAAAAAGGTAAGTGAAAAGTCTGATGGCAGGGTCTACTTTCTACCAATGAAATAAAGTTCAGTATCATCACGGTGGGGAATTGCTGTCAACCAATCTGGTTTCATGATCCTTTTCATCTATTTCATATTAACTATTCATGCTGTCTCCCCACATGAGCTTTATAAAAATGAGATGCTGCATCTAGTGAGGAGATTTTGATGAGAAAAATATTAAATACAGTAGGTACCTGACCACTGTACTAGTGTAATATAGGACTGAGTCAGTGGGGGGGGGGCAGAAAGATGGGCCCTGGTGCAGAATTGCCCCCTTTCTCAAATTTTAATGAATATAAATCACTTATTTATACACTTTAAAAATGTAAATTCAACTGTTCAATACTTCATAACATTTAATTATCAAAATGCTATCATCTGTGAAACAGTATACAACAAAATGTAATAGTAAAGTTTTCTACTTAACTATTTGAATCGCATTTTGCGTGCCTTTTGTTCTGCAGACTCATCAATTATCTGCTGTACAGTAGGTTCATTCTTCTGGCTTGTTTGTTTCCAATAGATAACATTCCCAATCCACAAAGTCTTTCTTGTCCTATACGACTCCTTAGGCAGTTCTTTATAAGTTTACATTTTGAAA
The DNA here is from genome assembly GCA_016271365.2 of Neoceratodus forsteri. NCBI lineage: Eukaryota > Metazoa > Chordata > Ceratodontiformes > Ceratodontidae > Neoceratodus > Neoceratodus forsteri. The sequence goes on along the minus strand of CM057459.1, from coordinate 840,918,554 downwards.
ATGAGCGCTCAGCTCTTGTTACTATTGTTGGGATGGTGAGAAACAGCTGACATACAGTACACACTTCTGAAAAACTGAATGCTAATGCACTTTTGTCAACAATAAACACATTTGCCATATCATTCACTGAGGTTTGTTTTGATATTTCAGATTTCAGACAAGAGCTGAATAAAAGCAATTGTCCAGGAAAACCAGGACAAACATCTTTGTTGAAACCATGGTCCAGTTTTTCAGCTTCTTCATACAGAAATAAGCGTACTTGGCTGGATTACACTGAATTTATCACTGACCTCCTGTAAGGTTTGCAATCGATAAGAAAGCTGTGCATTTATTATATCAAGGCAACTGTAAAACATGTTCACTTTGAAGAAACTGTCTGAGTCAGGAAGTCTTTCATCTTCACATAGCTCAGCAAAATGGCATTTCACCTTCCTCACGTGCTTTTCTTCAAACTTGATTTGTGCATCCCATTTTTTTGATAATTTAATCATTGGATTTTTGGCTTCTTTAAACTCATTTTGAAACATAACTAGATCCTCTATGGCTTTGCAAAGTAATTTTCTGATTTATTAAGATCTGGGGGCCCAGTTCCAGAAGGGCATATGCCGGTGTAAGGCGAGACACACCAAACTCCATGGTGTATCCCACTTCTTACGCCAGGCAATATGCCAGCCCCAATTCCAAGAGGTGAATAGTGCCTTGGTGTCTGTGGGCTGCGACAAATGCAGGTTGTACCTACGCTTACGCCACAGCTTGCAATGCCTGGCACAACTGCTGGTTATGACAGCAACCTAGCCCAATTCCAGTAGGGCGGCTGTCGTAACCCGCAAGCGCAATTATGGAAGCCACAGTGGTGTGGCTAAGTTAGAACAGCTCTGAACTGCTCTAAGTGGCAACTGAAGGTGCCATCCATCAGTTGCCCACTGTCTGGCACCATAGCAATGGCGCAGATGTGTCCCCCATGTCCTCTAATGCATATCCCTGTCCCATCCCCCCAATTAGCAGGGACACCCAGGGTCCATTCTCTGGCATGCGCCCAACACCTGTCACCTGTCCTGCCCCCTCCATGTCCCCTGATGTGTCTAGTGGTGTTCTGGTATGGGGGTCTTCGGGGGGGGCCACCTGTCACCCGTCGTGTATTACTACTTGTGACTGGAATACACCATGCATGGGCTACCACCACGCACATGGTGTATATCACAAGTCACAATTGCTGGGACCCTGTCACTTCTGGAATGCGGTATAGGGTCCCTGGCATACAGGTGACTGGTGTAACTCGCAACTGCATGCGAGTTACTCTGGCCATCTTGGAATCGTCCCCCATGTCCGTAGATTGTAGCAGTTTTAGAGCATTTACCATTTCACGAATCTTAGTTTGGAGCACAATGAAAATAACAGAACTAGAATTTTCCTGAAGCCTTATTGCACTTATCGGCATTTTTGCTCAGAAGAACTATTTTTGTGAGTGCCTTCATAATATCTAAATATCAAAACCTCAGAACAAGGAATGATTCATATCGATATGACCACTGGGCAGAGCACAGCTTTTTCTTAGTAATGTTGCTGGAATGCTCCGGAGTAGAAATGAATGAAGATAATATGGGCCAGTGTTTTATGTTGTGGCTGAAAAAAGTGTATAATCTTTCGATCACATCATAAAAATGCTTCACTTCTGATGTTCCTCTAACAGAATCATTCAGTTTAAGAATTATGTTGTGAGCAGCACAGTGTACATATTCAGTATTCATTTCCTTCTTGGAAATTCTTGCTTGCACACTGGAGTACACACCGCTCATATTAGAGGCCCCATTGTACCACTACCTGCTAGGGTTGCCACCTCTCCGATTTTTGAAAGGATAATCTGGTTTTTAGGATCCTTATCTGGTTATCCGGTTTTGATTACATGCAGTCCGGTTTTTGGGCCATTTTGAGTGCACATATACTCTTAAAACTGATGTACCAAATCAGCCACTGTTTTGTCTGCATTGCATGTCCAGGTTACAAAGAAGTTCTGATGTCACAGTCATTCAGACCTGTCTTTGTTTGTAAAACCAGACTGTATGGGAGGTGTAAAGTATGGCCACTAAGATGATTAGCAATAAATTAATCCTAATCATTTCCACTCTGCATTATAAGTATGGCCTTTTACTGCTATGGCAGGAAACAGCTTTTGCACCTTTATGTGCTGTCATGTGTTTCTTTTAGTTTGTCCTCTAGTTTGGTATGTTTTTGAGCCATTTTTGTTAAATTAATAATCTAACTTTTATTGTCTTTATCATCACATTTGCTCTAATTTTTTCTATTACCTGAACATCACATGATATTATCTACACTTTTACAGGTCATTCAGATAAACTGCATGGAATGGTGTGTCAGAAATTGTAGAATGTTTTAGAAATATGAAAAGAAACAGTAGTAGCTGCTGAGGTAAAGGTGAACACAGTGCAGCATTAAGGGTAACACAAGCATCAATAATTCAGTTATCAAAAATTGATCAAAGCATCAGAATACATGAATGACATGGAAAGGAAAATGGGAGTGTTTTACAGAGGGCTGAGCAATAAGCTGTGGTAAGCTTGACACATCCAGCAGATCTGAGGTTTTTTTTTTTTTAACCAGGAGAGACACACTAAGCTGAACGCTTGTTTACAGGTGCGACCTGGGAGCACTAGAAAGTTAAGTGACTTGCTCAGGGTCACACAGTATGCAAGTGGGGGCTGTGGGATTCAAATCCAGGTCTCCAGATTTGCAGCTCAGAGCCTCAAACCACTGCGCTATACTGCCTCCGTTTGATTTCCACAACCTCCACTTACATACTGTATGACCCTAAGCAAGTCACTTAACCTTCCTGTGCTCCTGGGTTACTCCTGTCATATGGGCTATTGGTCTATGGGAGTTAACCTTGTTGTCAAAGAATAGAAATAAATAACTGAATAAATAAATCAAAGAAATAACCGTATAAAAATGATTTCCCATTACTGAGAATGTCTATTCCAACATTACAAATGGCTTTGGAGAAGGAGCGATATACTTGCCAGTCATAAAAGGGGGTGGAGCCAGAGGCAGAGTTTGGGGTGTGGTTTAGCATCCATTTTTTACCTCATCAAAAGGTTTTAACCCTACCTGCAACACTTAGCTAAATCTAGACCTTTCTGTTCAATGCAGCTGATTATTATGTTCTCAAGTCCACTGGTGGACTGATCACAAATTTCCTGGAAACCTAGAAGAGATTTGCTGATTTTCAGTTCAGTTGCCACGTTCCCTTCATCCCTTCCAATTGTTATGTATCAAAAAATTTGACTCAGTTGGTCAATCATTGAAATATCTTGGGTGGTATCCATTATTACAGAGAAAAAAGACAGCCTTTATTTCTTCAACAATATCTCACTCAATGGAAGGTTTTCATCCTGAGTAGTATGACTAAGATACTAAATTAAACCACTGGGCATAGAAATGAGTTGCTTCAACACAGGATCATAGTTAGCTAACAGTTCCACGACTGAAAGGAAATTCCCACTATCAGCATGTCTTAACAGCTATCCGTGCCCCCTGAAAGCTAAATTTCACATACAGTACTGTAGATAAGGTAAGAGTCACATTGATTAGACGTGCCAAAAATTGTATCCAGAAGTTTTTCTCCCTTTGTATTTGAGTTTCAAAATCTACATCAATTGTTCCATGTAATCACCACTGCTCATACACTAAACAAGAATCTAAATATATTGTTGATGTTTCATGCTGCTTGGGTGGGCAACACCAGTGTCAAACTCCTCTAACCCATGCCACATTATATGCAGGTGCACTATGATCAGCAAACAATCAACATGGTTCACAATATGCACAGTCTAATTTGAGGAAACAACAAAGTCAAGTACATAGTAATTTAACGCCTGCCTTTGTTGCACCATAATAGGTTTTAGAGGAACAACACCTCTCTTGATTTTTGTCTTGTGGAAATGGTCCGTTGGACTTACACAAACTTTGCAATGATATATCGATTTACTATGCTGTCCTTATTATCTAAAGGAAAATTACCTCTGTCTGTGGGGTTTTTGCCATCAGCAGGAGGAACTGGAAAAGCAGGTTCTTTGCTCTTTAAGGCAGCACTTGCTTTGCCGAGCTCGTTCTTCTCCAATATGCTTTTGATGTCAGCTTCATGTTCAGATTTTTTTAGCAACGTTAGTTTCAGCACAGGCCATTCTGGCCACAGCACTAAATATTACACTGTCTTGCTCTATGTCACTTTCACACTTTTCAGCTGCATAGTTGGGCTCAGTCACATTTTTGAAAAAAACAAACAAACACTGATTTTAGGAAGCTTTGCAGCCAACGGCAATTATTCCTTCTTCTGTTTATGCTTTTGCGCACCATTGTGTTTGGGAGGCATCTTTGCATCCAACAATATACTCTTGTAAATTGAAAGATAAAATTACCATCACTAAACTGCCATATATTACTATAGGAGGCAGTATAGCGCAGTGGTCTAAGGCTCTGAGCTGCAAATCTGGTGACATCCAGCAGACCAGACCTGGGTTTGAATCCCACAGCTTCCACTTGCATACTGTGTGACCCTGAGCAAGTCACTTAACTTCCTTGTGCTCCCAGGTCGCACCTGGAAACAAGCTCCGGCTTAGTGTGCCTTTCCTGGTTAAACAATTTCCCCTTTCCCCTATATATTACATATATTATATTACATCACTAATACATGGGGTAAGGGGAAGTCCTTCTGGAATAATATACAGGAAGTTGCAGGGAAAGTACCCAAAACATTGCCTACCATGCTGGAAGTGGATGGGACTATAACCCTGAACCCTGCTACCATAGCAAACATGTTCAATAATGCTTTCATGGATCTCAGTGTGCTTCTACACGACTTCTTCAACGATGACCCCCTACTGTTCCCCCTCTCACCACCTTGTCCTCCTCCCCGACTCAACTGCCTTTTTACTTCAAAGCAGTCAGGAAGCACGAAGTGCGTAATTATGTCAGCAAAGCAATTGTAGTATCAAGAACCAGAGGGGACACACTTGACCTTAAGCTACTGTCCCTTACGCTTGATGAAGTACTATCCCCACTTACCTCTCAACCTCTCCCTTGTACACGACCAAGTCCCTGATAGATGGAAATCCGCCACCGTTACGCCAGTTAACAAAAGTGGGGACAAGGCCCATCACAGGAACTATATGCCTATATCCATACTACCCCCAAAGGCCATTGAGAGTTTAGTCTCTGACCAGCTGACAGAATACTTGGCTAAGCACAATATCCTTTGTAAGCAGCAGCACAAATTCAGGAAAGGTCGCAGCACTATGTCAGCCCTCTTAGAATTCACTGGTGCAATCCACAACTCCCTTGACAACAATCAACTGACTGGATCAGTCTTCATTGACCTGTCTAAGGCTTTTGACACCGTCCATCACCGACTACTCTTCACAGAGCTTCAAAATGCTGGCCTTTCCCCAGAGGCTATATCTTGGTTTAACAGCAACCTGGAAAACCACTCCCAAAGAGTGAAAATTGCTCACATCCTATCAGATGCAAGACCCATCCATTCAGGAGTCCTGCAGGGGTCCATTCTCGGTCCTCTTCTCTTCAGCCTTTTTTTGAACACTCTCCCACAATCCTGCCCTGAACAAATCCTGCTTTATGTGGATGATGCAGTCATTCACACCACACACCATGACCCCCTCCTACTCCAAAAAAAAGCTCCAGATGGGGTTCACCTCTGTTGAAATTAATAGACAAAAGCTGGCTCTCAACTACAAGAAAACAAAATCGATGCTTTTCTGTGGCTCCTGCAACAAACATAAGTCTCAACCCATCTCCATTACAAACTTCCTTGGTGCTGTCCTTGACCAAGTTCACTCCTTTAAATACCTTGGAATCACTCTCGACAGTCACCTATCCTATGGCATCCACACTGACACTGTTGGCAATGCTGTTAATAAGCAAATAGGTCTTCTCTATAGGCACAGGCAATGCCTCACTACAGATGCCTTAAGGATAGCTGTACAGAGCTCTGCGGTCTCACTAATCGATTATGGACTGGTTGTCTAAGGCTCTGGTGACTTTTCCATTAGCAGATTATATATTTTAGCCACTAGAGGGCCCAGTTATAAGCACATTTACCCAATCCAACACAGTACAGTTCCTGTCTCATTTCACTTATTGTGTGGTCAGTCTATCACTATTCATCAATCTTTGCCCCCTCCCTCTTCTACTGATTGATAGAGATTTTTCCCATTTACAGCTTAAACTCTTGGCCCACTAGAAGGGTTTTCCCCCAAACATGCTCTACATCTCCTTACGCTCTATTACTCCTGGACTCCTCTACTACTTAGTTGCTCTGTCCCTCTGCCTGGAAAACCTCACTGCACCCCCCCCACTCTGCTCAATACTTTAACTCCCTACCCAATCCCCAGATGACCACACCCCCATACCTACCCCCTAATCTGCTCCCTTTGTGACCACTAGGAGTCATTATTTCCACTCCTTTTTTCACCGCTAACCAAGCACTCCCCAGTCTTCTCAGCAATCCCAGACAACCTCCCTGCTAGGCTCTAAGACACCCCTCCCAGGTATTCGAAACTGGTACCTTTTGCACCAAAGTCAGCAGCACTACCGCTACTCCACAGTGGCAGTCACTCTCACTGAAGGTCAGCCTGCACCCTTATTGTCTACTATAGGAATAAAACTATGGGTACCTAAACTCCATTACTAAGTCTGCTCTCCTTCACCCTCTTGGTACAGACCTCACACTGACTAAAGCACCTGTCCTCCACACTAGGCACCTCATCCCCAGACTACCCCACAGTCACTCGGCCCTTCCCCACCCTTGACACACCCGTGACCACCCCAACACCCCCACCCTGCCAACACTTCCACTCCCTCTGCCATCCAAGGCCCAACCTGGACCCAGCTCTCCCCTGCCATTCCCACCCTTCACACTTTATCTATCCCATGCACCCTGACTGCAAAGTCCTCAGCTGGGTGTCAACCCAAGGGTCTCCATCGCTACCAGCCACTAACCAGAATAATCACACTGCTATTATTATTATCTGGTAATGTACATGCAAACCCAGGACCTATGGCTTCTAGCCCTTCCAAACACTGTACTGCAACTAGCCTCTGCTTTGCATCCTTAAACATTTGTGGTCTCCTAAAGAAATCCGCTGCCCTCCAGTGCTGGGTCATTCAACATCAACCTGACATAATTTCACCGGTAGAGACCTGGCACTCCAAATCCACCCATGACTCTGCTATCACCCTCCCTGGATATACCATCACAGGGAAGGTCAGTGAAACAGCGTGGTGGTGGTTACTTGCACTACTTATATGGGACTCCCTTCTAGGTCAGGCACTCCCAGCTCCCAAACTTGATTATAGAGCCCAAGCCCTCACCTTAAAAATCACACCTGATCCCACCCAAGACCCTCTCTTCCTCACGGTCTCCTATGTACCCCCAAGGAATCAAAACCAAGCGGTCCAGTCCCTCGTTGACTACCTCACATCTCTCCCTCACAAAGTGGAGCAAGTCATCCTAGGTGATCTCAGTGTTAACTGGCTTGCCTCCACTGCCTCCCATACAAGGGACTCCTTTGCTGCCCTGGATATGTCCCAGTTAGTCATCCAACCCACCAGATTCAACCACTCTACTGGCATCAGTACTCCCCTAGATGTTGTTATATCTAACAGCCCCTTAAAAATCCGAGATGTCACTGTCCTCCCCGACTTTCTTAGTGATCACTCACCAGTCCTCTGTCCCTGATCATCCTCCACTCTGAAGTCAGTGTCCCAGTTCACTCTACACCACTCTTTACACCCTGGCAGCCTCAGAAAATTAAAACAATACCTAGCCCAGCTAGACTGGTCCCCTATCCAGTGCGCCCCCCTGACATTGACTCAGCTGTTGACCACTTCACAAATGCCTTCTGTAAGGCATGTGACCTTTTCACCCCCCTCACCAGGATCCACTCCAAAAAATGCAGTGTCCCATGGATCACCCCACCCCTCCTCCAGAGGCTCAAAAACAGAGATAATATCCGGCACATTGCTGTAGAATCTGGAAAGGTGTCTGAAAGACAGGTCTACAATGCAGAATGCAATAAGTGCACTTGTGCCATTAGGCGGGCTAAGGCAGAGCACTACCAGACCACCCTTACTTCCACTTGGGGTTCAGCCTGGACCTTCTGGGATAATATGAAAGAGCTAAATGGGAAGTTCCGCTCCCCCCACCATCCCAGCTCTCCATCAATGGCACCCCCACCACAGATCTGCTCCTTATAGCTGATTGCCTTAACACCGCCTTCTTTGATCTAAGGTCGGTCCTCCCCAGCAGCTTCTTGGACCCAATCCCCGCCTCTCTCCCTCTGGTCCTGCATCACCCACTATTCTACCTATGCACCCTCTACCCCCAAGAAGCCAGGCCACACGTGCTAAAAGCCTTAGGCAGCAATCACCCCAGCAGTGACCCCCTCGACTCCCGGATCCTCCGCATGGTCTTGGGCAATGTCCTAGTCCCCCTGGCTGACCTTCTAAACTGGTCTGTATGCCTGGGTCAGTTCCCAAGTGCTTGGAAATCTGCCAAAATCACACCCATACATAAGAGTTGGGACCAGTCCACCCCCAACAATTACCGGCCAATCTCCATCCTCCCCCCACTCTCTAAGACCCTTGAAAAAGTTGTGTCAATCCAGCTCTCTGAGTACTTAACCAAGTACGACATTATGTGTCCAGAGCAGCACAGTTTATGCCCAGGACACAGTACAACCATGGCTCTCCTGGAATTCTCCCAACACCTGTATTCTGCTCTGGACTCCGGCAGCCTTGCAGGAGTAGTGTTCATTGACCTCTCCAAGGCCTTTGACACTGTCTGTCATCCCCTTCTACTTGACTCTCTCCACCAACTTGGCTTCTCTGGCAGACCCATTTCCTGGTTCTCTAGCTACCTCTCTGCTATATCCCAGTGTGTTAAGATCAGCGGCTCCCTCTCCAGCACGCTTCCCATTCGCTCTGGGGTCCCTGAAGGCTCCATCCTTGGTCCAGTACTTTTTAGTCTCTATCTCAACACCCTCCCCAGCTCATGTGCTGGTAAAATGCTCCTCTATGCGGACAATGCAGTGCTCATTGCCTCACATCCTAATCACACCTCCCTCCAATCATCCCTCCAGCAAGCTTACATCCAAGCCAAAAGGTGGTTTAGCGACTGCAGACTGGTCATTCACCTAAAGAAAACCAAATCAATGCTCTTCTCCCACCACCAAAATAAAGCTAAACATATCCTCTCTTTATTATCCCCAGCACTCTGCACTCACTAGAACAAGTGACCACATACAAGTACCTATGCATGATGTTTGATACTGTCCTCTTCTTCCACACCTACATTAATGCCCTGCCAGCCACCATTAACTCTCGGATTGGCCTGCTATACCAGCACAGGGACTGCCTGCCTCAGGTTGCCCTGAGACTGACCATCAACTCCTCCATCTTGTCCCTCATGGACTATGACTTGCCCATCTATGCCGCAGCTGACAACATTGCCCTCTCCAAAATCCAACTCTCCACCAATAAGGCCTGTAGGCTCCTGAAGAGTGCCCCCAGCTGCACTCACACCTTCCTTCTCTAGTCTACCACCAATCTGCTCAACTTTGAGGAGTGACTGCTGTACCAGACTTGCCTTCTCACTAAGAAATCACTGCTAGTACTCTCCCCCTCAGGGGTCTCCACCTCCCTACAGCAGCCATCATCATCTGTCACAACCCATAGCTCTGTTAAGGCCACCTTCCAGGTGCCCAGAACCAAGACCTTTCTTGCCCAGAGATCCTTCCTCTACTGATCCCCCACCTGGTTCAGCTCCCTCCCTAGCTGCATCTCCAACTTGCCAAAAACTGGCTCCTTCAAAACAGTCCTTTGGAACCATATCTTTAATACCCACTGTTGTAGGTGCAACTAACCCCCTGTTGTAACCTGTGATTATCGCCCGCCTTGCCTCCTGGCTTGACAAAGTCCATTGGACAGCTTCTCCCTACTAGGTCCAAATAGAGATGTAACCCACTGTCTTCTCTGAGGACCTACTATATCCATGATTGCAAATCACAATTTTGTAACATTATGTATCCTAAATAACATACAAACTGCTACATTATGTAACCTAAGTGTATCTATGTTAAATGTTCCTTTTACTGCACCTGTAATTTTATCCTCTGTTTTAATCTGCACTGTAATAACTGTCTTGATGTCTGCCCTCCCTGCGACGAGGTGCCTTTGTAAATGAGTCTCTGACTCAAAGGTTGTAATCCTAATTTGTAATGAATAAATGAATAAACCAGGGCAGTCTGCAAATGAACAGCAGTTGCAAGTTACATGCTACTGTAAAAACAGAAAAACTCATCAGGAGCTGCTACAAAATAAATGTTGACTGAACACTACAGCACCCACTTCCAAACATTGACATTTCGGCATCAATAATGGGCCCTTGCCATCCCCCGGGACTGACACTCACTAGAGATCACAGCCGTCCCTCACTGACCAGCCCCACAGACTGCCACAAAATGCCCAAAGTCTGAAAATGAGGGTGAGGGAGGAGACATCCCATCCCTGACCAGATTGTGTTAATTAATGCATCAGGGCCATTATTCTGAGGCAGCAGATTAAGACACCATGTCTGAGGGAGTCAGCCTGGGCAAAATCTCAAGTACGGTCTGTAAGCCTCTGCTCTGGCAGTCTCTATGCCACTGCAGCTCCTACCACTCAATGCTTGTGACTGTCCTGACCCTAGTGTAAATGACAGCCCTTCGCCTACTCTGTGAGGATGTAATTTAAATTTTTTTTTGGCACATTATGGAGACCAGATACGGTTGGAAGGGAAGAGGCCCTAGGGGACTGCATGGATAGTAAATTGAAATGGCACAGGTACCTCTTACATTAGTGAAGGATGAACTGGATCACTTCACTGGTGCTGTGGCTGCAGACCTTCCTTCCATCACTGCTTCCTCCCAGTTAACAAAGTTGTCAGCTTCAGCAGAGCTGGTGAAGGTTCTGGGTTGGTGTCCTGTTCACACAGTCTTCAACTGATAGAATAAAAATCACTAGGGGTGTTAACTTTTCTGACTGCTGAGTCCTGTGAAAGCATACCACAGGCAGCAAACTAATGGCACCAAAACTGTCTGATACCACTGGGCATGTGCATGCATGGTGTGAGTATAGACTTAACCTGTGACACCACAGCAAGTCAGCAATGGGGAACCAATGAAGTGATGACACAGAGCACTCTGCAGTGCCAGCATGACTGGGAGTTGGTCCAAGGATATGTAGTCCACCCCTTCCCCATGCTGCACTCTGTCCAGTCCACACCTGATCAAGGGCAAAAAAAAAAAAATTAAAGGAGCTGGGTACTGACAGCAGGCCCCCCCAATGCATGGGGCCCATTGCACAAGCTTAATTTGCTTTATGGTAAATTTGGCCCTGTCTACCAGGGCCCACTAAGTGCATGGGCCCCCTGTGCAACTGCACCAGCTGCATCAGATATTCTTCCACCACTGGAATGATTTAGAGTGTAAACATTTCTTAAATTTAAATTGGCTGACTACTGTTCAATATAAAGTTTCTACTACGTTGTCATGCCAATGGGTTGGTTTTGTATTGGTTTTAAAGTTGGTAATGCTTAGACAACTCAGATTGTGTTGCCTTGCAACACTTAATCAGCTGAAGAGGAACTTTAACAAAATGTTTTGTAAATGAACTTCAATATATCTGCTACTGTTGTAATACATAATATTATTGAGCAAAACTGAGCTGTAACTCTTAGGCAACAATTTTTGCAGGGGCAGCAGTACTTAAGCAACTTATTAAGAAATGCAATTTAGCTCATTGCTGAGAATGTTTAAAACAAACTGTACTGTAGAAGGCCAGTTTTGGCTGTCAAAACAAAGATTTGAGTTCAATTGCCCTAACTGGTGTACTCATTCTAGATCTGCTATGGTTGTGCTAAATTTAACACAACTTTATTTCACCAGTGACCACTACTATACATTACCTAGGGCTAGGCTGGTTTTGTCCCAAAAGATCAAGGGCTGATTTTCAAAAAGGTTATATCTGACTAGCCCAACTGTAATTTAAAAATATGCATCTGTTTGCAAATACATTTCCATGATTTGCAGTAAAACAAAATTATGCAGTTTGCATCATATTTTTGCCACAACTGCATATTATTATGGAACAAAATTTGGATACCACTACCATTTGTGCAATACACAATAAATGTTGGCTACTTTTCCATTATGAGAGGGGCAGCAGCCAGATCTCAGAAGATTCCTTTTAATACTCCTTCCCCAAACCCTTTACTGTTTGTCACAGGTATATGTATGAGGGTTCCCTGCCCAAAACAGCACTCAGTTGTTGTACTTCACTTTTACACACCAGGTGTAAGCAAGCAAAACTAATAATGTTTCTTCAGAGGTCCCAAATGGAGAATCCTGTAAATAACTTGTTATTTTTTTGTAACAAAAAATAAAACTCAAACATACTGTAGGGTTAATTAAAGAAATTAGTTTTTAAAAATTAGACAAGATTTTCCCTAACCATCCCATGTATTTTTGAATTCTGAAAAATATCTATTGTTTGATTTACTTCCTAAAACTATAGATTGCATTATGAAATCCAAGGCAGAATTGTCCCCACTTACCCAAGGGCATTGATCTCTCAAGTAATAACTGAATGGAGTGTGCTGCAGTACTCTTCATATAGCATTATGGGAGCCCATCTAGAATTATAAACATTGCAAAAACTACATGTTTTTATTTATTTATTGTAAAATTGGAATTAAAACCTTTCAGCTAAAAGCACATTTACAAAGGATCCTCGTTTAACACAGGGTGGGGGAACATCAAGTACATGGAAAGTAGAGAAAAACAGAAGCAGCTAGTAGGCATTGTCAGTTACACATCATTAAAAATTCTGTACAGAATTACAAATAGAAGGATGGGGAGAGACAGAATACGTTACAAAAGCCATCACTTAATTGCATAATACAGAGGAAAATTGTCCCATAACAGATTAGGTAAATAAAGTACAGATTTCAACTATGTACAAAGTATGAGAATTCCCAGAATGCAGCTATGGAGCTTAGATAGGTTCCTGGAGGGAACAATTAATGTGACCACCAACAAGTACAGCCATTAAGGGAGAGCAGGCTACACGCTAGATGGGTTAGGGGGAGAGCACAACTGTGGGTGATAACTTAAGGGTCAGAGGGGCTAAGCGGGTGTGGAGGTGGGGATATGGAGGGTCAGGAGGGCTGAGCAGGTGAAGGGGTTGGGTGAATGGAGGACCAAGGGGTGGTTAGGTGGGGATTAGCTGGAGATTTTTAAGAACCATGGGCTGCCACAGCCAAGCCATATTGTGTCAGGGGGCACCAGGAGGGCTAGAAATGGCTAGGATGCTCTTTATAGCAACATCGTATTGGAGGGAAGATGGTCTTCTGAATTTCAGATTTGAGCTGACCAAGATGAATAAGGCTAGTAGTGGTCTGAGGGAGCTCATTTAGCCAGGTGGGAGCCCTTACTGCAAAGGCTCATCTGCCAAGGCAGTTCTTCTGAAAGGTGCTGCTAGGGCGAGTCTTGTAATACTTCTCGTGGAGTGCTCAGCTGGGATGGGATGGAATAATGCTTGTAAGGAGGGGGGTGCAAGACCTAGAAGGGCCTTCCTCCCTAGAAGGCAGAAGTGGAGCTTGATTCGGTCCACAAGAGGAAGCCATTGTGTCCCAATGCAAAGGCTGCACATGTGCATAAGGCAATCTGAGCCTAAAACAAAGGGGCATGCTTTGTTGAGGGTAGTATAGACCCTGTTCAGGCTGGCTTCAGAGGCTGTGCCATATACCACATTACCATAGTCTGGGATGGGTAGAACTGTCCCTCTTACTGCCTGTACTCTAGCCTCAGGTGTGAGGCAGAACCAAAGCATATATAGGGCCCCTAACTTCCTATTGGCAGCAGTGGTAATATTTCGTATATGTTCATTGAAGGAAAGGGACTCATCAATTGTAATCCCTAGGTACAGGAATGATGGCACCTGCTCAAGGGTGGAGTGGAAGTCGCACAGAATTGAGAAGGGAGTGGTATACCTCCTCTTTTGGCTTCCAGCAAAGAGCATTGACTTGTTTTTTTGTTGTTTGTTTTTTTTTGCTGCTGAGCAGTAGCAGGCTATCTTTGAGCCAATCCTGTAGGAGGACAAAGTTGTACTCCATGTCCTTAGTGAGTGCATCAAGAGAACACCACCATGCCATCTGCATAGAAAAGTACCTTAGAGGAGGGGCACACTTCTGGAAGGTTGTTCACAAAGAGGCTGAACAGGATTGGGCCCAGGATGGCTCCTGCGGGAACCCCACTGTGATGTCACTGGTCTTAGAGATGGCTCCATTGATTTCCATCTGCTGAGAATGCCCAGACAGGTAGCTGGAGAACGAACTGACCATGTCAGGGGATAGTCCAAGGCAGCTTAGTCTATGCTGCAGCAGCTGATGATTCACAAGGTCAAAATTCTTGGTTAGATCTATGAAGATTGCACTGACCAGTTGGCCCTCGTCAAGTGCCTCATGCACGTAGTCAGTGAAGGCTGTTAGGGCAGCATTAGTGTTGTGCATCTTGCAGAAACCATGCTGTTGGGGGCAGAGGAGTTTATATTTATGCAGGTGGTCAGTGAGTTTGTCAGATATGATTCTCTCCAGTGTTTTGGAGAGTGGAGACAGAATTGAAATAGGTCGGTGCCCGGTCACCTCCTTTGTGCACAGGAATAACCAGAGCAGACTTCCAGGTAGAGGGAAAGCGGACAGGTGGAGAGACAGGTTAAACAGCTTGGTGATGGGAAGGATGACCTTCTGTAAGGCAATGGAAATCAATTTCATATCGATTCCATCACCTCCATCCTTGATTTTCCCAGGACACTTGCAAGGTATTTTTTTGTGTCCTTTATGGTCACCTTTCTGAAGTAAAAGCTTGAGCTGTGCATGGCAGTGGTAGAGGAGGGCAGTTGGTTGGAGACTGGCATTTCATCAGGGTGTGTGGCAGGCCTGGGAGGCAGGACTGTGCTGTAGTCAGAGAAAGCCTTATTAAAGATATTTGCTATGCCAGCATCATCAAGCATGATTTCATCATTGTGGTGGACCTTGGTGGGGATGTCCTGTCATTGGATCCGAGAAGGTTTTTAATTGAGTTCCGGAACTTATTCCCATTACTCCAGCAGTGAGATTGCTGGTTCTTGTGGAATGATGCCTTGGCCTGTCATATTGCCTAGGTGCACCTGTTTCTGGCCACTTTGTAGGTTAGATATCCATAGTTATCCCTGTTGCACTGGCCCGGTGCCAAAGGAGATCCCGTTGCCACATCATACCAAGAAGTTCACGGGTGACCCAGTCCATACTATGACCTTTTATTATCTCCTTACAGTACGGGGCAAACTTGTCCACAGCCGCGTTAAAATGAGTGAGGAAGAGTTAAAGGGCAGTGTCAACAGAAGGGCATAAATCAAGGAAGCTCCAGTCAATGCCTGAAAGGTGATTGCTGAAGTTGATCATAGTGCTATATTTTCTAACTCTGTTCCTCACCAATTTGGGTGGAAGGTTGGCCTGTTTTGTCGACCACTTACATTGTATAGGCAAGAGGTCACTCAGAGTATCTGGGAGTACCTTGATATCAGTTAGCCTTTCTCAGTTACTTGTTAGTACCCAGTTGATCAGATTGCTTGTACCAGTGCCGTAGTTTGTTCTGGTGCTGCTTTTGACAGCCTGTGTTAGGTAGAGTCCGGATATAAGATCTCTGTGCATGGCACTGGAGCTGGCAAGCCAGTTGGAGTTAAAATCCCCTATTACAATAGTCTCCTTGTGTTGGCTAGCCTGGGTGAAAAGATTAGCAAAGGCTTCTAGCCCAGCTTGCTGCTGCCCTGGTGGGATGTAGACTGCCATAGTGATCAGACCTTTTTGCCCCTTGCCTAGTAGAATTTTTATTGCTAGGCATTCACAGTCATTGTTGACAGTAGCCAGTTGAATTCTGTGGCACTGCAGGTGGTTCTGCATGTATATTATGCAGCCACCACCTCTTTTTCTGGAGTGGTCCTGTCTATGAAGGTTGTATCCAAGATGGAGACTACTGAGTCACTTGTTTGTGGGAAGAGCCCGGTATCTGTCAGAGCAATGACATCAGGCAGAGTATGTGCCACCCAAGTCTCAAACTGCATTAGCTTGGCTAGTAGGCTGCCAATGTTCAAGGCCACCATCCTTAATTGCCCTGTAGGAATCGGGGTCTGAGTGTGGGTTAGAATTGGGTCAGAGTTAGGTTGAATGTTTCCAGAGATCAGCAGCAGGATTAGGATGAGTTTCCTACATATTTTTGGGAAGGTAGCCTTTACATTTGACCTCCAGGAATCCTGGTAGTCACATTTAGTGTGTGGTGAGCCAAGCGCAATATTAAATCCAGGAAAAAGACATATGGCTGGGGCAAAGATCGGGGTGACAGAAGGGGTCCATGAGGGATGTTGCGTGCAGTGGGCAGATAAGGGTGCTGTAGAGCTGGTCTCCCACTGAGCAGGTTTTCTGCATTGTTTGTTAGGAAAGTCCTGGTGGCAGGTGGAGGTAGTTATGGTTGGCTGTCTTAGTTTCAGGGTAAGCAGCAAGAGTAAGAGTATTTGAGTAGGTACACCTCCTGGTGTGAAGAGCTGACTCACTTTGGAGTTCATTTTTGGGGAGACTACTAACTTTATGGTGAGCTAGGGATTAAGACTGATCTTTTAAATTTGGATCAGCCAGTGAGAGTTATGTGCCGATTCTGCAGTATCATGAGGAACAAGAGAGTTGGGGTAGGTTGTTCCATTGAGGGGCTGGCTCCAGCGAATTAATTTGCCTTAGAGAGAAGCTTATAGGTTTGGACTGCTAGCAATTTAGGGTTGCTAACATTAAGTGGTACTTGCTGCTTTAAGCAATACCATGTGCCTAGCTGGGGGTGGAGCGGGTCACTTCCTGCAGCAGGAGTATTTAATACTGGAAGGAGGTGGGGGTGGAGGGGCATCAGTTACAGAAGGTTTACCCATAATGCCACTAAATAATGCCACAAAGTAAGGACATGTGATGTTAGAACAGAACAATCCCCTTGAGCCATGGTGGATCTGTGGTATGCTGTTTCAGCATTGGCATTGCTTTAACTTCACCACTGCCTTTCCAAGCACAGAAAAATAGTCAAAAGCTAATGCTTGACCCCTAGGATGACAGCATAGTCACATGCAACATCTGTGAAGCACTGGTCAGCCGGGTGAAACTGGGGAGCCATCTTGGGACTGGTGGTCAGCATACATATTTTAAAATAAGGCACCATGCTCAGTGCGAGGTCAGGCAGTGAGGGATGGCACATAGAGGTAATGGCCTATCAGTGGCATCTGGGGGGAGCACCCAGAACAAAGTCGCTGAAGATCATCACCAGGTCTGGCGGCCACACCAATCCTGGCACCAGCACCCACACTGCTGTAAACTGCCATGGATGAGTTTGTCAGACTGAGAAAGGTGATGGGGGACCTCTGTTGCCATCTTGGCTCCATGCAGCAGATGATAAACCAGCTCTAGGCTAACCAGCTGGTGTTGCTTGTTGGCATGGAAAAACTCCATCTCAGTGGTGCAGACACTGCTCTATCTGGCAGTGGGTCATAAAAAACTCTCACACGTGGCATGTGCAACTATTACATCCTTCTATTTTATGCCCTTTAATTTGCAGTACTAATGTCTCCCTCTTTTACACCCTGTCCCTCTTTTATTCTTTCTTCTCTTCTTTCTTTTCCCCAAAAAATATAAATCTTTTGAAAATACAAAAAAGTTAACTATTTTCCTCTCTTTCTCTTTTACATTTACACTCCATTCTTTATCATTTTGATTTATGTCTCACTTTTCTCTCTCTCTCTCCTTAAATAAATCTTTTTTCTATCTATACTTTCTTTATTGTCACTGTTTGTGCACCATGGCCCGTATGTATTAAGGGGCAGGTTGCCTATGCACTATGTATATGAAGCACATAGGTAACCCTACATCTGAATGCCACGCAACGGGGGGTCCACAGACTCCTGTATGCTTTCACGGAGGAGACACTCATCCCTTCTACATAGGAGCCCCTGCCCCCTTGCATAACTATGTGCATTGCTGGTGGGGGTACCCACACTACATGCTATTCATGGAAGTGCAGAGTGCCAGGCAAGGGGATACAGCAGCAGTACCTGCCATACCTTTTGTGTGCTGCCTCACTTTACACCCATCATCTACGGCAGGATGAGGAATCCCCCCACCATGCAGCTCTACCTCTCTGAGCAGACTGTGAGGGATGGGGCAGCCAGTTGGACACTCACCCATCTTTTTTACACACACTGTGTATCATTCCAGAGTCCCCCTGTCTGAGTGGAGCAGTAAATCCATTATTGCACCAGGTCTAGCATCTGATTGGGTGCCCAGCTGTGTCCTTCAATCTGCCACCCCATGCAGCAATGTGCCAGAGGGCAGGACTCCGAATGTGAACCACAGGGTGGCGTACATTAGTGAATGCCATGACTCACATGTCTGTATGCGGGTGCAGAGCTGTGCAGGCCGGGTCTTCACTTCTTGCATGTACCGGGTTTGCATTCATGAGTATCCCCCTATATTTATTTATTTCAAAGGTTTCACCAGGAGAGACATACTGAGCTGAAAACAACTCATTTCCAGATGTTTCCTGGGGGAGATGGTAGATGGGAGATATATACACGTGCACAGAGAGAGCAAAATCATTACAGAGTAGTAAAAAGAAACACAATCACAGATGTCCTGGTACACATAGGGACTAATGATCTCGCCAGTCGGTGTGTTGTGGAGACCAAGGAACACTTGATCAGGCTGGGCGACAAACTATCATTCATTTCATCTGACATCTCCTTCTCTGAGATCCTGCCAGTCTGGAAGAGGGGGGCAGATGGACAGAAGGTCAGAGAAGGGGAGATAGAGGAGCTAAACATGTGGCTCAAGGGCTGGTGCCAGGAAAAAGGACACTGATTTTTAGGGAACTGGCAACAGTTCTGGGAGCAAAAGTTCTTTAAATTTGATGGACTGCATCTGACTAAGGAGGGAGTCAGTGCATTGGGGCAGAAGTTTGACTTCTTTGCAGAATATTTAAACTAGTAAATGGGGAGAGGGGTGCAGCACCCCATATGTCGAATGGGAAGAACACCCCTCCCCCCTCAGCTAGTGGTCAAACAGGGATTCAGCATGTTTGCAGTTCATTTGCATCACCAGGTAAGAAAAAAGGTCCATCTCCCCATACGACGTACAGGTGAAATGCCAAACCTCACCCAACAACTAACACACCGAAATCTGGCCAATGGAAAATCATGTACACAAATGCTCACAGCCTGGGAAATAAGATCCCAGACCTGCAGGCAATAATGTCAGAGGCTAAACTGGACATAGTAGAAATTAGTGAGATGTGGTTTACCAGTAACCATACTTTAACTCTGCATGCGACTTATACGCCCCAGTAAAAAAACGTAAAATCAAAGCACTATCAAATCCATGGATTACTGCCAAACTACTTGCCGAGCTCAAGGTTCGGGACCACCTCTGGGCAGTTGCCAGAGACACAGGTTCACCTCATGATACCCTAAAATACAAGCAGGCACAAAATAGATGTACCTCACAAATTAGGCAAATGAAGAGCGCCTATTTCAAAAATGCCCTTGAATCCACCTGGGTTGATGGAAGAGCTTTTTGGGACAACACCAAACATAATGGGTAAACAATCAAAATCGTCACCTACCATTATGAAAGTTGATGGATCCACCACTCTTGACCCAAAGTCTATTGCAGATGCGCTTAATAAGACATTCACAGACCTTAGTGGGGTCCTCCCCCCAGATTTCTTCTCGGACTTACCTGTGCCTAGCCTAGTATCACAAAACACCCTCGTGACAAACCACAATTTTACTTCAAGAAAATCAAAGTGCGAAGCACACAAGTACATAAGAAAGGCCTGCTCCAAATCCAGAACAAGTAGTGACACGCTAGATCTAAAATCCTGTCTCTCACCCTGGATGAAGTAATTCACCCTTGCAAAAATTCTTAATTCGTCACTTTCCAAAGTCAATTTCCAACAAATGGAAATCTGCCATAGTTACGCCAGTGCACAAGGGGGACAAAACCTCAACAGGAAACTATCGACCAATATCAATACTCCTCCCTCTCCAAAGCACTTGAACGAATAGTGGCAGACCAACTCTCTGATTACCTGGACAAATGCAATCTACTCTGTAATCAACAGCACGGCTTTAGGAAAGGACATAGTACAACAACAGCCTTACTTGATTTCTCTGGAAGTCCACTCAGCCCTGGACAAAGGGTGCCAAACAGGTGCAGTCTTTATCGATCTTACAAAAGCTTTGACACAGTCCATCATGGCCTACTTACCTCCCTACTTTCTAGCCTAGGCCTGGCCGAAGGTCCTTGTGCTTAGGTAAAAAGTTACCTGTCCAATCGGTCACAGGCTGTAAAATCTCTAATGAACTCTCCGACTTCAAACCAGTTCTCTCGGTGTACCACAGGATCAATTCTTGGCCCGCTCCTCTTTAGCCTGTTCCTTAACTCCTCCCAGATATCTGCCAGGAGAAAATAATCTTATCGCTGATGATGCTGTAATTCTCTCTTCCCACAAGGATCCAAACTCCCTGAAAAAAGCCTGCAACTTGCTTTCTCTAGTGTTGAAAGGTGGTTCCTGGATAGTAAACTTGTGCTAAACCACAATAAAACAAAAGCCATGCTCTTCTCCAATCACCAAAACAAAAATAGGCATACTCCACTCACCATACAAACCTCTGCGGGAATTACACTGGACCAAGTAAATACTTTCAAATACCTTGGCATCACTTTTGACAAGGGCTCACCTTTGCAACCCACATTGACAACACTGCGAAAACAGTGAACCAAGCATGGAATACTATTCCGTAACCGTCAATTTCTAAATCAAGCGGCATTGAGAATAGCTATACAGAGTTCCATAATCTCAATCATTGACTATGGCCTTATTATTTATGGCTCAGCTACCTCCACTGCTCTAAGGCGTATCTCAATCACTCAAATAAGGCCTGCTGGCTCCTCACGGGGCTCAAAGACTGACTCACACGTGTGATCTGTACTATGAATCAGGCTGGTTGAACCTATCAAATCGTCTTATTTATCTCACCTGCACAATGGCAAAAATCTATCTTGGGACTGACTCCATTATGTATTCAAAACCTACTCCGACTGAATCCTGGCTCCGACCCTCCACCTGATCTGAACGCCAACCTTTCCTGGTTCCGAGATGCCGGACTGCACAGGGACAAAGATCTTTTGCATACAGGGCCCCGACATGGTTCAATGCGCTTAGTCCACCTACTCTATCCTCAACCTTGCGTGAAGCTTTCAAATCCATGCTCTATGCCCACCTCACCACCACTAGCAACTGTGACTGTGCTAGATAAAGACTACTACTCCTCATGTCCATCCTCACATCTGAGGCCTCTTCCTCCCTGACTAATGAACCCTCTGGTACCTCTACTACTTCCTGTCTCCCACCCAAACTCACTCCCCTTTTTCCTGTCCTCACTTGCTCTCCGCTCACCACTTTCCCTCCTCTCTAGCCTCGTTTGGTGCCTAATGATCACCCTCTCCTGGAAGTTTCCTTAACCTTGAAATTGTCTACTCGCTTGAACCTGTTATAGCTTGTTTTTCTATGAAACTTAAAAACGTTACTGCCTTAAACTGTTAATAGCAAATTTATGATGTAACTTTCCTGTCTGGTTTTACCTGTAATGTGTATCGTGCTTTGTTAAATGTTCTTTGTGACGTGGAACCTTTGTAAAAGAGCCCTGGCTCAAAGGTATTAATTCCTAGACTAATAAACTAAATACTTGGGAGACTTCAGTACCTGGCTATGTACTGTTCAGAAAGACCAAGGTGCAAAAAGGGGGGGTGGGTTTACGTAATCAATGAAAATAGCAAAAGCTACAGAAATTCAGAATACACATAAGGAGCCAGAAGAACTGTGGGTCACCCTGGAAACAGGAAATGGGACAGCCATAAGAACTGGGGTTGTCTACAGGCCCCCAGACCGGGGGAGGACATAGACACATTATTGTTAGAAGACATATAAAACATGGCAGTTAAAGGGGAGGGTCTGATAATGGGAGACTTCAACGTGCCGGATACAGATTGGTCAATACCAGCAGGAACATCTGCCAGAACTAGACACATGGTGGATTCCCTGCAGGGGTAGGGCCTCAAACAACTGGTACAACAACCCACAAGAGACAGGGCTATCCTAGATCTAGTACTGACTAACAGGGAAGGGATCACAGATCTCCAGGTAGAAGGTCACCTGGAGACCAGTAACCATCACATGGTGTGGTTCAATTTGGCCACTACATCTAAATCATCCCATTCCAAGGCAAAAATATGGGACTTCAGAGGAGCTGACTTTGATAAGATGGCCAACAGAGTTAAGCTAGCCCTGACAAAAAGAAAAACAAGTGAGGGGGTACAGGCAAATTGGGCAAGCATTAAAGATGCAATACTTGAAGCAACATCCCATTGTGTTAGACAGAAAAGGAAGTGCAAAAGAAAAAGGAAACCAATCTGATTCTCAAATACAGTAGCAGAAAAGGTCAGAGCCAAAAGGCTGGCCTTCAGGAAATATAATGGAACACAGCGGGATGAAGATAGGGAGGCATACCATACTGACCTAAGGGAAGCAGGGAAGGCAGTAAGGCAGGCAAAGTCCCAAACTGAGGAAACACTAGCACGAACAGTAAAAGAAGGTGACAAGACTTTCTATAGATACATTAGTGAAAGGAGACAGTCCAGAGGGGGTATGCTAAGCTCAAAGGAGAAAAGCGGGGCATGTGAGGAGAAGGACCATGTAAAAGCATCTATCTTAAATAGATACTTTTGCTCAGTATTTACTGAAGAGAAGGTAGGGCAGGGCCCACAGCTTAGCACCATGGACACAGGGGGAGGGAGGTGAGCACTACTCCCTACACAAAAGAAAGGGTCATACAAGAGCTCGCTAAGCTCAGAGTGGACAAGGCAATGGGACCTGACGGCCTACATCCCAGGGTACTTAAGAAGCTAAGGGTGGAACTAGTAGAGCCATTAGCACAACTATTTAGTGAGTCTCTGAGTACAGGAGAGGTCCCAGAAGACTGGAGAAGGGCTCATGTGATCCCACCCCACAAGTGTGGTAGCAGGAAGGAGGCAGGGAACTACAGTCCAGTCAGTCTTACCTCAGTAGTGGGCAAGATTATGGAGGCACTCCTTAAGGAAAGGATAGTGCAACACCTGTAATCCATAGGGGCACAGGATCCAAAACAGCATGGGTTTACAAAAGGAAGGTCCTGTCAAACTTATCTCATAGATTTCTTTGACTGGGTAACCAGAGTGGTGGACCAAGGGGGAGCAGTTGATGTTGCCTACCTTGACTTCAGAAAAGCTTTTGACACTGTTCCACATAGAAGCTTGATAAATAAGCTGGGTAGGCTCGAGGTGGGGCAGAAGTTGGTCAACTGGGTGGCAAACTGGTTGACGGGCAGAAAATAGAGAGTGGTGGAAAATGATATATAGTCAGAAGAGATGCAAGTCACAAGTGGGGCACCTCAGGGATCAGTCCTGGGTCCAGTCCTCTTCAATATCTTCATTAGTGACATTGCAAATGAACTAGAGGGTAAGACTTGTCTGTTTGCAGATGACACCAAGATCTGCAACAGAGTAGATTATCCAGATGGGGTGGGCAGAATGAGAAGAGATCTGAATACACTAGCAAAATGGTCAGAAGAGTGGCAACTGGGGTTTAAAGCAAAGAAGTGCAACATCGTGGACATAGGGAAGAGAAACCCTGAAGCCACCTATAGGCTGGGAGGGGAGTTGCTGGCAGTCACAAAGGAAGAAAGAGACTTGGGCATCATCATCACCACCTATGACCTGAAATCACCCAAGCAGACCTCTAAATCAGTAGTTAAGGCTAGGGGGATGTTAGGGTGTATTAGTAGGGGTATCACAAGTCGTAAGAGGGAGGTAATAATCCCTCTTTACAAGACACTGGTTAGGCCCCATCTGGATTACTGCATGCAGTACTGGAGGCCACACCTTCACAAGGACATTAACCAAATTGAGGCAGTCCAGAGAAGGGCAACCAAAGTGGTGCAGGGACTGCATCAGAAGACATATGAGGACAGATTAACGGATCTCAATATGTATACCCTTGAGCAAAGGAGGGACAGAGGTGATATGATCGAAACATTCAAACACCTTAAGGGCATTAACAAGGTGAAAGAGTCTAACATGTTTAAATATAAGAAAAATAGCAGGACAAGAGGACACAGCATGAGATTAGAGGGAGGCCAATTAAGGGGGAATGTGAGGAAATTCTTTTTCACAGAAAGAGTGGTGGATGTATGAAATGGCCTACCTCAGGAAGTGGTGGCTATGAATACAGTGTAGGGCTTCAAACAGGCATGGAATAGACATAAGGGGGCAATACAGATGAGTATGAATAGATAGACCACTGTCAGAGTGAAGGCCGATGGCACATTTATAAGGTGGAAAAAGAAATGGGCAGACTAAATGGGCCTTGCGGTCCTTATCTGCCATCAACCTCTATGTTTCTATGTTACATTATACCATAAATTAAACATTGAGAATAAACACTGAAATGCAAAGAGTATTTACAATGCTTATTTGCCAGGACAAGCAACCGCAGTAAATATCAGTAAGCTTAAAGAACAGGAGAGAGAGAGAGAGAGAGAGACAGGAACCAAGGGAGGCCATAGCAGCCAAAAGGGCCATCCATCAGGGGTGAAGAGTAGAGAGTAGGAGGTAAAGAAGATAGAGCAGAGGGAGGAGAGGCAGTGTGGTAAAAGGAGGCCAGGAGGCACAGATAAGGAAGAGGAAGTGATAAAGGAAGAGACAGAAGGGTGTTGGGAATGGAGGTAGAAGGGGAAGGGGGATTAGAAAATGAGGAGCAGGAAGAGGCAGGGGGATGGAGGGGGTGGAGGTAAGAAGGTGGAAAAGAGGAAGGTTTGAGGATGAGAAGCAGGAGGGAGGGAGGTGGAGGGGGAGAGGTAGGACAGGGGAATGAGGGAGGGGGCTCAAGGGCAGTAATAAGAGGGAGAAAGCAGCTTGACCAGCCTAGGTTTGCTGAGGAGGGAGCGTTAGAGTGTGGAGGTTAGAGCTACAGAGGGAATAGGAAGAGCTAGAGGGAAAGGAGAGGAGAGTGGTAGGACAGGAGGGAGCTCAGCTAGTGTTTAGCAATAAGTGAGGAGCCATGGGCAAGATGTCTGGCTTTAAGTGTGGGAAGGAAGAGAGAGGTATAGAGGCAGCAGTGGTGGGTCGGGGGGGAGTCCAGGGCAAACCTACAGAAGGAGTGGTAAAGGGAGTCTTGTCTGGCCAGGGTTGACATGGGAGCACTATCATACATAGTGTCACCGTAGTCAAAAAGGGGAAAATTCATTCTCTGTACAGTGGCTCTGTGGACCGCTGGAATGATACAGCTACGGTTCCTATACAAAGCATCAAGTTTACGGTGGAGCTTTTTATGAAAGGAGTTCAAAGGTGTAGAGAAGTCTAGGTGATGGTCAAGCCACACTCCTAAGTACTTGAAAGATGTGACATCTTCAAGGCTAGATCCGTCCAGGGTGTTAAAGGTGGGCAGGACTGAAAGTCTAGAACATTTTTGCCTGGTGTTGTGTCTTATTGCTTACTACCTTTTCTTCGGTGTGTATTTCCATTGCAGTGCTAAAATATGTGTTTGAACTGGGGAGCAGGGAAGGACAGTAGGGGAAGGATATCTGTGAGGCAGGGCTAGGGGAAGGACAGGCAGACACCAGACCCGGTGGCCAATTCTGCAGGTCCAGAATACTTGCTTGTAGCTTGCCAATAGTGCAGCTGCAACCATGTGGTTTAATTCACTGGGCTGCAGATTTCGCTATCCACAGGTTCCAAGATCACAGCTGCTATGCTACTAAGGAGGAATCAGGGAAGTTCTGCTTATTAATTTACATTATTGCCTTTTCTTTGCTGTGTATTTCCATTACTGTGTTAAAATGTGTGTTAAAACTGGGAAGCAGGGAAGGGGTGCTGAGGAAGGGCATCTATGAGGGTAGACTAAGGGAGGGATTGACAGACACTGGACCCTGAGGCCATTTATACAAGTCCAGAATGTGTGCTTGCAGCAGGCCAATAATGCAGCTACAACTATGTGGTTTAGACTACTGCAACTGCACCCCACACTTAAATTACCCAGAAGGCCAAGCAGACCCTCACTTAAGCAATCCCAAAGCATGAGTGCCATGAAGTAGGAGTGTGGCATCTAACTAAGTAGCATATCTAGGGAATCTGTAAGGAAGACCATAGTCCATGGTGGATTCTGCACAATGGAAGACAGGTAAGGGAGAAGGGTCTGAAAAGAGGAAGTGGGGCTACAGTTGAAGATAAACAGTCCAAGTAGGCTTGAGGTGGGCTAGATACTGCATTTTGAATTAATCCCTGTCTGGGGTAGGCCTGCGGGGGCAGGTGGGGTTGCTGGTTCTTACTACTTCTTATCTGGGGTAAGCCTGTGAAGGTGGGGGTTTACTGTTTAGTACTACTCCCTGTTTGGGTAGGCCTGTGAAGGCAGGTGGGGTTACTACTATTTGCTATCTGGGGTGGCATGCAAAGGCAAGTGCGGCACTGTTGAGATAAAATGCTGAAGCAAAAGATAGGAAAGGGGAGGATGGTGTGTTTTATGGGGTGTGGGGCTGCAGTGTTCCTGGAAAAATTTGGGAGGTAGGGGGCTGCACAGTATGTAGGAGGCAAGGCTTCCTGATGGCTGAGGTACAGATGCTTAGGAAGGAGCTGGAAATATTGGCAGAGAGGCAGGAGAACTGGGCTGGGTTAGGGGTAGTGTCAAGGAGTAGAATGAATGCGTGGGGGTTCAGGTCCAGTTGCACTGAAACTCACTGCTTCAGAAGATGTGGAAAACAAGTGAGGAGGATAGAGGATCTTTGGGAGGAGAGATTGGGTACAGTGCAGGAAGGGGTGATGGAAGCAGCCATATTGCTACCAGTAAGGAATCACTTCTGCAACTGTGTACTGCAGGGGAGAGGGGTGATTTCAGTCGGACACAGATGATATAGTGGAAGATAATCTGTAGTAGGTTGTTGGGGAGGCTGCAGGGGGGGTGGAGACAAGGACAACACTGGAGAAGGGGGCACCCTTGGGGGAGTAGAGAGGAAGGCGGACAAAGATGCTGGGAGGCAGGGCTTAAATTGAGCTGAGGTGGATAGGAGATTAGACAAAAACAGGGAGATGTTATTAGATAGGGGTTGAGGGGATGGAGGGAGTGGATAAGGGAGTAGGGGGAAGGGACAAAGTGGGTTGGATGAGACAGGTAAATGTAGATTCAGTAGTGGGGGTGGAGGAAGGGCAGGGCAGAACCATCATGATAGGGATTCAACAGTGAGAGGGATTGGATGGACTGTTGGGAGGGCAGCAAGATAGGAAAATGGTGTATCTCACAGGAATGACAGTTCAATGCATAGGACAGAAAGATAAGCCCACTCACACATGGGTTATTGGGAAAGTCAGATGTTTCATTCACCTTGGTACCAATGACCTACTGTAGGTGGATCAGAGGTAGGGAAGATTCAGGAGAGATTCAGATCGGTGGGTCAGGTCTACAGGGGGGAGCAAGACTGGCAACCTTCTCGGATTTGTTGCCAGTACAAAGATCCAGTACTGCCAAGAAACAAAGGATAGAAGAGATCAAATGGCTGGCTGACCGAATGGTGTAGGGAGAAGTGATTTGGACATGTAGTGGACTGAGGGGACCTGAGGTGACAAAACCCTCTTTGCACCTGATAGGTAATGGTTGCACTAAAACAGGAGGGGAACCAGGCAGCTAGAGGAATGGTTTGAGGAATATATAGTCAGGGGCCAAAGTTTACACTAAATGGAGGGGGGGGGGCAGAAAGGATCTCAGCACCCTGGGTTTCCCTGTGGAGGAGGAAGACAGGCTTCCATAAATTTGAATACACAGAGTGATCAGATAGGAGGGGATCTAAGGAGGGTTTTTTATGAGGAAGGGGCAATCAACACCCACCTCAGGTAAACAGCTCAGAGGAAACAGCAAAGTTGGACAGTGGTAGAAATTGCAGGAGACTGGATGAAGGAGAGAAAAGGTGTGGGGCATTCCATAAAACAGAGGAGATGGGATGCAGTTGGTCAATGGGAAGGGAGAAAAGCAGGAATGGTGGGAGGTAATATAACTTAATGTTAGAAGTCTCAGAGAATAAGAAAGGTGAGCAATCTGTAGGCCATCTGTGGCATCCATGCTGGTGGGTGCTGGGGAAGGTGGCATCAAAAGAATCAGTCCAAGGTGTAGAAAAATGTCTGACTCAGGCAGAGTGGTTGAGGAGGATGTTGTTGGTGTCCCTGTGACTGCTGGTGGTGGTGGTGGTGCTGAGCCTAATCTTGGGGACAGTTCCCCACTCCCAAACAGGAGTGCAGATCTTGACCATGAGTTAGAGCCTGAAGAGGGAGCTATTATTGTTGTGTAGTCAGAAGAGACTACATTTAAAAATGTGTCTCTGATTAAAAATGATGAGAGGAAGAGTGTGAAGAAAGTGAAGCTGAGGACAGAGCTCAGGAGGAGGAGGATATCAGAGGCAGTGGGGATTATGATTTGGACCCCCTGTGGGAGCCACAGAAGAAAAAGAGGAAGGGTAATGCTGCTGAGCATTTGGCGCTTTGCACACCACCAATACGTCATGGAACTACCAAAGCATCCCCCCAATACTACAAGCATTGTTCCTTTTACCAGTGTTGGACTTATTACACAGCGTGTGTCACCCAGTGTCAAAGTGCATAAATTGTCCCTAAAAAGCAGTCATTTCCACTTTTCCTCGTCATACTACCACTGTCATGTAAAATCAAAGAGTACAAAATCCCTAATTTGGGACACAGAGCACAGAATATATACGTAGTGCTTTTTGCACCAGATTGTTGATGTGATCAACGTAGCAGGCTCATACTGAGAAAGCCTCCTCCTTCTCCACCAGTGTGTTTTATCATATTAAAGTCAATCCATCCTCTGCATCCAGCATGAATAACAGTTATCCACTTGATGTTGCTGTCTGATTCTGCATGATCACATAGCAGAGAATTACCTGAAGCAAGAGAAACAGGAGCAGCAAACAGGGAGTGACATATGAACGCCATTTAATAATTTGTAAACAAAATTGTGAAAAAAATGAATACTTGTCTTCCCTGGTAAGAAACGCTCCTAAATGAAATAACCAGATCTGGGTCAGAATCATGCAGCAACAGGATTTATTCACCCAAGTGATACATATCTGAACAGAGAGAAACAGAACCAAAAGATATTTAGAAATACACTTTTTCACCAACAAGCCAAAAAAAATCTTACTTTTGCTGGTAGGGCTCAAGTCATACTCCAAGATTATCATCTGGATTGGCGTCTCAAAGAGGCATTATAATTTCATGGAGAAACATCCAGAATTGTTGGTCACTTCTACAGTTGATCAGGACAGATGCTGTGGTGTGACACTTGCAGAGTACAGGAGCAGCATATTAATTCCTGCAGCCCTCTTATTTTGCTTAATCATGAGAATATTTCCAGACAGAACTTATCCAATAGAGAATTGTGGTGGTTGGACTAATACACGGTAAGGTACCACCTAGCAGCATACGGCAGCATTGCTTATGTACTCTCTTTGTTGAAAACAATTCTTGGAGAACCGAGTTCCGGTATGTTATGATTTTCACTCTGTTTTCCCAAAAGGGCATCACAATCTGGTTAACCACTCCTTCCACTAGGGCCACTTCATCTGGTACACACTTCCCTACCTCAACTACCACTTCTGTTTCTCCCCATACCCTCCACCATGTTGCCAATTCTTACAATATTCTCCCTACTGGCCCCCCGGTGTCTCTCCCACCCTCCTATACCCCCACAATGGAGGACTGCCTGTTTACACCCTGTATCCCAATTACCTCCTTATCTTCCTCCATCACCTCCTCTTCAGGTTGACCCCCAGTCACACTCCTATTTTACCTTTTCACTGGGGCTTCCAACCTCCCTCCCTCCTTCCACACAGGCCAAATAGCCCTATGTAAGCATTCCCAGCTTCCCACTGTGCGTATTAAGCCTACAGAAGCCACCTCCTATAAGCTTATCTGGACTCGGCACATAACCAAACTACTGCTCCCCCCCTGTTTCTTACATCTGGGAACATCGAGTGAAACCCAGGTCATATCTCCCCCATGCTCCTTCCTCCACACCCACTGCACACCTCCCAAGAGGTCTGAAATTGGTCCACCTCAATATATGCAGCCTTCTGCTCAAACTCATTCTGTTGCAGCCTACCATCCTTTCCCTCCGTCCGGATGTTCTGCTCATCTCGGAGACCTGGTTAAAGCCCCATAATAATGACACTGAAGTCGCTATTCTGGGATATACCATAACTTGGCATGATCATCCTGGTGTAAAAAGAGGTGGCAGCATTGTTATGTATGTCATGTTGGTGCTCCAGCTCTCTCAAGTCACATTACAGTTGCCCACAAAGACCATCGAATCAGTATTGGTAAAACATTCTGTCCCCGACACAGCCCCCCTCTTCATTGCAGGCTCCTATAGCTCACCTGAAACCCCTTGCCCACCATCTTGGAACACCTTGGCACCCCTAAAGGCTAAGGCCGCTGAGGGTGAGCTACACATCCTGGGTGATTTCAACTTAAATTGGCTCTCACGCAAGAATGCCAAGCTTCACAACCAGGTAACCACCCTAAACTTGTCCTAAATGATCACTGAGTCCACTTGCCTGAACCATAAATCACTAAACCACTCACTTCTTGATTGGTCCTTCACCTCCCACCCTCACCAGATAATTACCTTGGGGCTCTTACCTGATGCCCTAAGTGACCATCACATG
Organism: Neoceratodus forsteri; assembly: GCA_016271365.2. NCBI lineage: Eukaryota > Metazoa > Chordata > Ceratodontiformes > Ceratodontidae > Neoceratodus > Neoceratodus forsteri. Next base: position 840,887,546 of record CM057459.1, on the reverse strand, counting down.
ACATATATTGTAAGGAAAATATTCTGACCTAAGGCAGCCCCCCACATTATCCTGTCCAGGTCCTACAAATCTCTTGACCTTCCCCCTCTTCTCCATGACCTGGCTATCACTGACTGGTCACCTATCAACCAGGCACCTTCTTGGAGTCTACCCTGGAAGGCTTCAAAACCAGATTCCTAGCTATCTTGGACCACTATGCCCCTCTCAGGCATTCAATGGTAAGGCGTGCCCCCCCCTCCTGGATTACAGTAGACATCATCACCAACCTCAGAGCTGGGGACCTAGCATGGAAATCCTACAAGGTCGCCGGCTCTCCCCATGACCACCTAAAGTATCACGCTCTCTGTAACGCATGCACAAGGTTAATCCGACAGGCTAAAGTCAATTACTTTAAAACAGCCTTGCACTCTAATTTAAGCCACCCTGCTAAATTCACTCCCAGCCACCTACACCCACCTTAAACACTGGCTGCTCCACTGTTACTGACCCTCCAGCTGTGGCACCTGCATTCAACAACTTTTCACCAACTGCACCTCATCACTGTTGTCCACCCTCCCAACACCCTCCTCTCCCTCCACCCCTCCTCCGCCATCCACTCCCTCTCAAGCCCCTCCATCCACCTGCTCCTTCTCCTTCCTCCCTGTCACCCCACTTGAGGTCCATCATACCCTGTTTGCTCTTAATCTATCCAAGGGCAAATGCCCCTCAGGCCTAGATACCAAAATGCTGTACCTATCGGACCTGTCCTTCACCACCCCATTGGCCACTGTCTTCAATTTATCTTTCTCCCTAGCCTTCAGCCCATCTGAGTGGAAGCATGCTACAGTCATCCCACTCCTTAAAGGTGGCGATACCTCAGCCCCAGGCAACTTCCGCCCCATTTCCTTCCTCCCCATACTGGCTAAGCTTCAGGAACACCTTGTCCTCTCTCAACTATCCTCCTTCCTCAACTCCTCATCCTTCTTTGTGCCTTTCCAGTCTGGCATCAGGAAGTCCCACTCCACCACCACCTCCTTGCTGAGTCTCACCGACTCCATACTCTCCACCATGGACAATGGGCACATCACCTCCGCTATCTTTGTCGACCTAGCAAAGGCATTCAACAATGTCTCCCACACTCTCCTTCTGACCAAGTTGTCCTACACAGGGCTTTCTGACCTGGCTGTAGAATGGCTCTGCTCCTATCTGTTAGGCCAGTCACAATCAGTCAGAATTGGTAGCTCAACCTTTGCCCCCCTCCCCATCACGTCAGGTGTCCTGCAGGGTTCGGTCCTGGGGCTGCTCCTGTTCTCTATTTTCTTCAACGACCTACCCTCTGCCTGCCCATATACATCCATTCACATGTATGCAGATGACATGGTACTGTATACATCCTGCCCCTCAACCACTGACGTGGCGACCAGACTCCAGCGGGACTTCAACAATCTCTAGCTCTGATTTCGCTCAAATCAGCTGTACCTCAATGCCAAGAAAACCATCTCCATGACCTTCGGCATAAGGCAGAGATTTCATGGATCCCCTCCACCCCCACCTTCCACACTATCAATGGGACTGCTCTGGAGGTCAGCTCCTCCTTTAGGTATCTCGGAGTCTGGCTTGACAAGCACCTAGACTTTTCTGTGCACATAGATGCCAACCACAAAAAATTTCAGCCAAACTGGGTGCCCTCTACCATAATTGTGGATGCATCCCACTGCTGGCTCACCGTGCTATGGTACAGAAAAAGATTCTGCCAGTTATTGACTACGGGGATATAGTCTACAGTGCCGCTCCCAAGTCTACCCTGGCCAGACTGGAATCACTTTTACACGCCTTCTGTCATTTCACCCTTGACTGTCCCTACTCCACCCATCATTGTGTTCTCTATATCAGTCGCAGAGCTTCCAATGGCTGCAGAACCATCACCTTACTTGCTGCATTCGCTTCACAGCCAAGTTCTGGTCCCAGTCCCTGTCCCCCTACCTCTCCTCTACCAGCTTACTCTCTCAGGCACAATGACTCTAGACTCTTATCTATCCCACACATGTCCACTGCTGCAGGCCAGTCAGCCTTCAATTACCACATGCCTAAGCTGTGGAACTCCCTCCCGGTGGATATTTGGCATGCGCCTTCTGCCCATTTTCTCTCTGATCACTTCTCCTCCACTTGAGCATGTGACTAAAAGCTGCCCCAAATCCTCCTCCTCCTCCTCTGACTGTAGTTATGGCTCAGTACTGTTTTTGCTCATTTGTATTGCACTGTATACTTACTCTGATCTTATACTCCTTATTGCATGTACCACACCTAAATCTGTAAAGGCTGTACTTGCTTATTTGTTTATTATTGCTGTCAAACTACCACTATTTTATTGCATTGTACTTTAATGTATTGTTGTATTGTATTGTACTCTCCTTCCCCTAGCCAGGACACACCTGTAATCGAGCAGTACTCTGCTCAGTGTGCCCCTCATGGTTAAACTCTTAAATAAATATATAAATAAACAAACAAACAAGAACAGTGTTGGAGTAACTGACAGAGTAGCACAATGCAGCAGCATGCATCAGTCTGATGCATTTATTCTGGTGCACAAGAAAATTCTAGGAGTACAGAATGTATGTGTATTGTGCCTTTCACACCATTTCCCCTAATGTACATTACACGAGAACTGTGCCAATGAGATAGATACACAAGGTGGCACCTTGTAGCAGTAAACGGCAGTCTGATTTTTTTTAATCTGGTACTGTAGTTCAGAAAAATATTTGTTCACTGTGCTTTTAACCTGAAAGTGTACTACAGTAAGTGTGGCTGGGGAGTGGCATTCAGTGCACTATCATGTAGCAGTAGCAGTAGCACATTTTCAAGAAGTGAGAAACGTATCTGAGCACTTGTGTCTACTTGCCTAATGTTCTTGACAATACAGTGTGAGAGGAAGACTTGAACAGCACAGCAGTAGCTACAACTGTTTAATAAATGCCTGTGTAGGATACATTTTCTGGAAGTAAGAACACAGAAAAAAGTGACTGTCTTAAGTGAGGTAACAAGTCTGACAGTGAAACTGTGTGAGTGATGTAGCACATCATCAACTGCTGAAATGAAATAAATGTTGGGGACCAGAACATGTTTGATATTGTGCTTTTCAAATGCAATTTATACGGTACGTAAACAACAGCTTTACAATAAAAACAGAACTGATAAGAGATCATCCTCGGCATGCTCATCTGCATCCCTACATATGTATGCTGATGATACTGTTATATTTGCTACTGGCTCCTCCCTCACCGATCTCACGAACAGACTTCAGCTGGATTTCAACAACATACAGCACTGGTTCCGCTTTAATCAGCTGTCTTTAAATGCAGAAAAAAACAGTCTCTATAAAAATAGACTGTATACTTACACTGATCTTATACTCCTTATTGCATGTACCACACCTAAATCTGTAAAGGCTGTACTTGCTTATTTGTTTATTATTGCTGTCAAACTACCACTATTTTATTGCATTGTACTTTAATGTATTGTATTGTATTGTATTGTACTCTCCCTTCACCTAGCCCAGGACACACCTGTAATCGAGCAGTACTCTGCTCAGTGTGCCCTCATGGTTAAACTCTCAAATAAATATATAAATAAACAAACAAACAAGAACAGTGTTGGAGTAACTGACAGTAGCACAATGCAGCAGTAGCAGTATAAAAATAGAGACTGTTTTTTTCTGCATTTAAAGACAGCTGATTAAAGCGGAACCAGTGCTGTATGTTGTTGAAATCCAGCTGAAGTCTGTTCGTGAGATCGGTGAGGGAGGAGCCAGTAGCAAATATAACAGTATCATCAGCATACATATGTAGGGATGCAGATGAGCATGCCGAGGATGATCTCTTATCAGTTCTGTTTTTATTGTAAAGCTGTTGTTTACGTACCGTATAAATTGCATTTGAAAAGCACAATATCAAACATGTTCTGGTCCCCAACATTTATTTCATTTCAGCAGTTGATGATGTGCTACATCACTCACACAGTTTCACTGTCAGACTTGTTACCTCACTTAAGACAGTCACTTTTTTCTGTGTTCTTACTTCCAGAAAATGTATCCTACACAGGCATTTATTAAACAGTTGTAGCTACTGCTGTGCTGTTCAAGTCTTCCTCTCACACTGTATTGTCAAGAACATTAGGCAAGTAGACACAAGTGCTCAGATACGTTTCTCACTTCTTGAAAATGTGCTACTTCTGCTACTGCTACATGATAGTGCACTGAATGCCACTCCCCAGCCACACTTACTGTAGTACACTTTCAGGTTAAAAGCACAGTGAACAAATATTTTTCTGAACTACAGTACCAGATTAAAAAAAATCAGACTGCCGTTTACTGCTACAAGGTGCCACCTTGTGTATCTATCTCATTGGCACAGTTCTCGTGTAATGTACATTAGGGGAAATGGTGTGAAAGGCACAATACACATACATTCTGTACTCCTAGAATTTTCTTGTGCACCAGAATAAATGCATCAGACTGATGCATGCTGCTGCATTGTGCTACTCTGTCAGTTACTCCAACACTGTTCTTGTTTGTTTGTTTATTTATATATTTATTTAAGAGTTTAACCATGAGGGCACACTGAGCAGAGTACTGCTCGATTACAGGTGTGTCCTGGGCTAGGGGAAGGGAGAGTACAATACAATACAATACAATACATTAAAGTACAATACAATAAAATAGTGGTAGTTTGACAGCAATAATAAACAAATAAGCAAGTACAGCCTTTACAGATTTAGGTGTGGTACATGCAATAAGGAGTATAAGATCAGAGTAAGTATACAGTGCAATACAAATGAGCAAAAACAGTACTGAGCCATAACTACAGTCAGAGGAGGAGGAGGAGGAGGATTTGGGGCAGCTTTTAGTCACATGTTCAAGTGGAGGAGAAGTGATCAGAGAGAAAATGGGCAGAAGGCGCATGCCAAATATCCACCGGGAGGGAGTTCCACAGCTTAGGCATGTGGTAATTGAAGGCTGACTGGCCTGCAGCAGTGGACATGTGTGGGATAGATAAGAGTCTAGAGTCATTGTGCCTGAGAGAGTAAGCTGGTAGAGGAGAGGTAGGGGGACAGGGACTGGGACCAGAACTTGGCTGTGAAGCGAATGCAGCAAGTAAGGTGATGGTTCTGCAGCCATTGGAAACTCTGAGACTGATATAGAGAACACAATGATGGGTGGAGTAGGGACAGTCAAGGGTGAAATGACAGAAGGCGTGTGCAAAAGTGATTCCAGTCTGGCCAGGGTAGACTTGGGAGCGGCACTGTAGACTATATCCCCGTAGTCAATAACTGGCAGAATCTTTTCTGTACCATAGCACGTGAGCCAGCAGTGGATGCATCCACAATTATGGTAGAGGGCACCCAGTTTGGCTGAAATTTTTGTGGTTGGCATCTATGTGCACAGAAAAGTCTAGGTGCTTGTCAAGCCAGACTCCGAGATACCTAAAGGAGGAGCTGACCTCCAGAGCAGTCCCATTGATAGTGTGGAAGGTGGGGGTGGAGGGGATCCATGAAATCTCTGCCTTGTGCCGAAGGTCATGGAGATGGTTTTCTTGGCATTGAGGTACAGCTGATTTGAGCGAAATCAGAGCTAGAGATTGTTGAGGTCCCGCTGGAGTCTGGTCGCCACGTCAGTGGTTGAGGGGCAGGATGTATACAGTACCATGTCATCTGCATACATGTGAATGGATGTATATGGGCAGGCAGAGGGTAGGTCGTTGAAGAAAATAGAGAACAGGAGCAGCCCCAGGACCGAACCCTGCAGGACACCTGACGTGATGGGGAGGGGGGCAAAGGTTGAGCTACCATTTCTGACTGATTGTGACTGGCCTAACAGATAGGAGCAGAGCCATTCTATAGCCAGGTCAGAAAGCCCTGTGTAGGACAACTTGGTCAGAAGGAGAGTGTGGGAGACATTGTTGAATGCCTTTGCTAGGACAACAAAGATAGCGGAGGTGATGTGCCCATTGTCCATGGTGGAGAGTATGGAGTCGGTGAGACTCAGCAAGGAGGTGGTGGTGGAGTGGGACTTCCTGATGCCAGACTGGAAAGGCACAAAGAAGGATGAGGAGTTGAGGAAGGAGGATAGTTGAGAGAGGACAAGGTGTTCCTGAAGCTTAGCCAGTATGGGGAGGAAGGAAATGGGGCGGAAGTTGCCTGGGGCTGAGGTATCGCCACCTTTAAGGAGTGGGATGACTGTAGCATGCTTCCACTCAGATGGGCTGAAGGCTAGGGAGAAAGATAAATTGAAGACAGTGGCCAATGGGGTGGTGAAGGACAGGTCCGATAGGTACAGCATTTTGGTATCTAGGCCTGAGGGGCATTTGCCCTTGGATAGATTAAGAGCAAACAGGGTGTGATGGACCTCAAGTGGGGTGACAGGGAGGAAGGAGAAGGAGCAGGTGGATGGAGGGGCTTGAGAGGGAGTGGATGGCGGAGGAGGGGTGGAGGGAGAGGAGGGTGTTGGGAGGGTGGACAACAGTGATGAGGTGCAGTTGGTGAAAAAGTTGTTGAATGCAGGTGCCACAGCTGGAGGGTCAGTAACAGTGGAGCAGCCAGTGTTTAAGGTGGGTGTAGGTGGCTGGGAGTGAATTTAGCAGGGTGGCTTAAATTAGAGTGCAAGGCTGTTTTAAAGTAATTGACTTTAGCCTGTCGGATTAACCTTGTGCATGCGTTACAGAGAGCGTGATACTTTAGGTGGTCATGGGGAGAGCCTGCGACCTTGTAGGATTTCCATGCTAGGTCCCCAGCTCTGAGGTTGGTGATGATGTCTACTGTAATCCAGAAGGGGGGGGCACGCCTTACCATTGAATGCCTGAGAGGGGCATAGTGGTCCAAGATAGCTAGGAATCTGGTTTTGAAGCCTTCCAGGGTAGACTCCAAGAAGGTGCCTGGTTGATAGGTGACCAGCCAGTGATAGCCAGGTCATGGAGAAGAGGGGGAAGGTCAGGAGATTTGTAGGACCTGGACAGGATAATGTGGGGGCTGCCTTAGGTCAGAATATTTTCCTTACAATATATGTCATGTGATGGTCACTTAGGGCATCAGGTAAGAGCCCCAAGGTAATTATCTGGTGAGGGTGGGAGGTGAAGGACCAATCAAGAAGTGAGTGGTTTAGTGATTTATGGTTCAGGCAAGTGGACTCAGTGATCATTTAGGACAAGTTTAGGGTGGTTACCTGGTTGTGAAGCTTGGCATTCTTGCGTGAGAGCCAATTTAAGTTGAAATCACCCAGGATGTGTAGCTCACCCTCAGCGGCCTTAGCCTTTAGGGGTGCCAAGGTGTTCCAAGATGGTGGGCAAGGGGTTTCAGGTGAGCTATAGGAGCCTGCAATGAAGAGGGGGGCTGTGTCGGGGACAGAATGTTTTACCAATACTGATTCGATGGTCTTTGTGGGCAACTGTAATGTGACTTGAGAGAGCTGGAGCACCAACATGACATACATAACAATGCTGCCACCTCTTTTTACACCAGGATGATCATGCCAAGTTATGGTATATCCCAGAATAGCGACTTCAGTGTCATTATTATGGGGCTTTAACCAGGTCTCCGAGATGAGCAGAACATCCGGACGGAGGGAAAGGATGGTAGGCTGCAACAGAATGAGTTTGAGCAGAAGGCTGCATATATTGAGGTGGACCAATTTCAGACCTCTTGGGAGGTGTGCAGTGGGTGTGGAGGAAGGAGTATGGGGGAGATATGACCTGGGTTTCACTCGATGTTCCCAGATGTAAGAAACAGGGGGGGAGCAGTAGTTTGGTTATGTGCCGAGTCTAGATAAGCTTATAGGAGGTGGCTTCTGTAGGCTTAATACGCACATTGGGGTGCTGGGAATGCTTACATAGGGCTATTTGGCCTGTGTGGAAGGAGGGAGGGAGGTTGGAAGCCCCAGTGAAAAGGTAAAATAGGAGTGTGACTGGGGGTCAACCTGAAGAGGAGGTGATGGAGGAAGATAAGGAGGTAATTGGGATACAGGGTGTAAACAGGCAGTCCTCCATTGTGGGGGTATAGGAGGGTGGGAGAGACACCGGGGGGCCAGTAGGGAGAATATTGTAAGAATTGGCAACATGGTGGAGGGTATGGGGAGAAACAGAAGTGGTAGTTGAGGTAGGGAAGTGTGTACCAGATGAAGTGGCCCTAGTGGAAGGAGTGGTTAACCAGATTGTGATGCCCTTTTGGGAAAACAGTGTGAAAATCATAACATACCGGAACTCGGTTCTCCAAGAATTGTTTTCAACAAAGAGAGTACATAAGCAATGCTGCCGTATGCTGCTAGATGGTACCTTACCGTGTATTAGTCCAACCACCACAATTCTCTATTGGATAAGTTCTGTCTGGAAATATTCTCATGATTAGCAAAATAAGAGGGCTGCAGGAATTAATATGCTGCTCCTGTCTTTGCAAGTGTCACACCACAGCATCTGTCCTGATCAACTGTAGAAGTGACCAACAATTCTGGATGTTTCTCCATGAAATTATAATGCCTCTTTGAGACGCCAATCCAGATGATAATCTTGGAGTATGACTTGAGCCCTACCAGCAAAAGTAAGATTTTTTTTGGCTTGTTGGTGAAAAAGTGTATTTCTAAATATCTTTTGGTTCTGTTTCTCTCTGTTCAGATATGTATCACTTGGGTGAATAAATCCTGTTGCTGCATGATTCTGACCCAGATCTGGTTATTTCATTTAGGAGCGTTTCTTACCAGGGAAGACAAGTATTCTTTTTTTTCACAATTTTGTTTACAAATTATTAAATGACGTTCATATGTCACTGCCTGTCTGCTGCTCCTGTTTCTCTTGCTTCAGGTAATTCTCTGCTATGTGATCATGCAGAATCAGACAGCAACATCAAGTGGATAACTGTTATTCATGCTGGATGCAGAGGATGGATTGACTTTAATATGATAAAACACACTGGTGGAGAAGGAGGAGGCTTTCTCAGTATGAGCCTGCTACGTTGATCACATCAACAATCTGGTGCAAAAAGCACTACGTATATATTCTGTGCTCTGTGTCCCAAATTAGGGATTTTGTACTCTTTGATTTTACATGACAGTGGTAGTATGACGAGGAAAAGTGGAAATGACTGCTTTTTAGGGACAATTTATGCACTTTGACACTGGGTGACACACGCTGTGTAATAAGTCCAACACTGGTAAAAGGAACGATGCTTGTAGTATTGGGGGGAGGCTTTGGTAGTTCCATGACGTATTGGTGGTGTGCAAAGCGCCAAATGCTCAGCAGCATTACCCTTCCTCTTTTCTTTTCTGTGGCTCTACAGGGGTCCAAATCATAATCCCCACTGCCTCTGATATCCTCCTCCTCCTGAGCTCTGTCCTCAGCTTCACTTTCTTCACACTCTTCCTCTCATCATTTTTAATCAGAGACACATTTTTAAATGAAGTCTCTTCTGACTACACAACAATAATAGTTCCCTCTTCAGGCTCTAACTCATGGTCAAGATCTGCACTCCTGTTTGGGAGTGGGGAACTGTCCCCAAGATTAGGCTCAGCACCACCACCACCACCAGCAGTCACAGGGACACCAACAACATCCTTCTCAACCACTCTGCCTGAGTCAGACATTTTTCTACACCTTGGACTGATTCTTTTGATGCCACCTCCCCCAGCACCCACCAGCATGGATGCCACAGATGGCCTACAGATTGCTCACCTTTCTTATTCTCTGAGACTTCTAACATTAAGTTATATTACCTCCCACCATTCCTGCTTTTCTCCCTTCCCATTGACCAACTGCATCCCATCTCCTCTGTTTTATGGAATGCCCCACACCTTTTCTCTCCTTCATCCAGTCTCCTGCAATTTCTACCACTGTCCAACTTTGCTGTTTCCTCTGAGCTGTTTACCTGAGGTGGGTGTTGATTGCCCCTTCCTCATAAAAAACCCTCCTTAGATCCCCTCCTATCTGATCACTCTGTGTATTCAAATTTATGGAAGCCTGTCTTCCTCCTCCACAGGGAAACCCAGGGTGCTGAGATCCTTTCTGCCCCCCCCCCTCCATTTAGTGTAAACTTTGGCCCCTGACTATATATTCCTCAAACCATTCCTCTAGCTGCCTGGTTCCCTCCTGTTTTAGTGCAACCATTACCTATCAGGTGCAAAGAGGTTTTGTCACCTCAGGTCCCCTCAGTCCACTACATGTCCAAATCACTTCTCCCTACACCATTCGGTCAGCCAGCCATTTGATCTCTTCTATCCTTTGTTTCTTGGCAGTACTGGATCTTTGTACTGGCAACAAATCCGAGAAGGTTGCCAGTCTTGCTCCCCCCTGTAGACCTGACCCACCGATCTGAATCTCTCCTGAATCTTCCCTACCTCTGATCCACCTACAGTAGGTCATTGGTACCAAGGTGAATGAAACATCTGACTTTCCCAATAACCCATGTGTGAGTGGGCTTATCTTCTGTCCTATGCATTGAACTGTCATTCCTGTGAGATACACCATTTTCCTATCTTGCTGCCCTCCCCAACAGTCCATCCAATCCCTCTCACTGTTGAATCCCCTATCATGATGGTTCTGCCCCTGCCCTTCCCCTCCACCCCCACTACTGAATCTACATTTACCTGTCTCATCCAACCCACTTTGTCCCTTCCCCCTACTCCCTTATCCACTCCCTCCATCCCCTCAACCCCTATCTAATAACATCTCCCTGTTTTTGTCTAATCTCCTATCCACCTCAGCTCAATTTAAGCCCTGCCTCCCAGCATCTTTGTCCGCCTTCCTCTCTACTCCCCCAAGGGTGCCCCCTTCTCCAGTGTTGTCCTTGTCTCCACCCCCCCCTGCAGCCTCCCCAACAACCTACTACAGATTATCTTCCACTATATCATCTGTGTCCGACTGAAATCACCCCTCTCCCCTGCAGTACACAGTTGCAGAAGTGATTCTCACTGGTAGCAATATGGCTGCTTCCATCACCCCTTCCTGCACTGTACCCAATCTCCTCCCAAAGATCCTCTATCCTCCTCACTTGTTTTCCACATCTTCTGAAGCAGTGAGTTTCAGTGCAACTGGACCTGAACCCCCACGCATTCATTCTACTCCTTGACACTACCCCTAACCCAGCCCAGTTCTCCTGCCTCTCTGCCAATATTTCCAGCTCCTTCCTAAGCATCTGTACCTCAGCCATCAGGAAGCCTTGCCTCCTACATACTGTGCAGCCCCCTACCTCCCAAATTTTCCAGGAACACTGCAGCCCCACCCCATAAACACACCATCCTCCCCTTTCCTATCTTTTGCTTCAGCATTTTATCTCAACAGTGCCTTCTGGCCTTTGCATGCCACCCCAGATAGCAAATAGTAGTAACCCACCTGCCTTCACAGGCCTACCCAAACAGGAGTAGTACTAAACAGTAAACCCCCACCTTCACAGGCTTACCCCAGATAAGAAGTAGTAAGAACCAGCAACCCCACCTGCCCCCGCAGGCCTACCCCAGACAGGGATTAATTCAAAATGCAGTATCTAGCCCACCTCAAGCCTACTTGGACTGTTTATCTTCAACTGTAGCCCCACTTCCTCTTTCAGACCCTTCTCCCTTACCTGTCTGCCATTGTGCAGAATCCACCATGGACTATGGTCTTCCTTACAGATTCCCTAGATGTGCTACTTAGTTAGATGCCACACTCCTACTTCATGGCACTCATGCTTTGGGATTGCTTAAGTGAGGGTCTGCTTGGCCTTCTGGGTAATTTAAGTGTGGGGTGCAGTTGCAGTAGTCTAAACCACATAGTTGTAGCTGCATTATTGGCCTGCTGCAAGCACACATTCTGGACTTGTATAAATGGCCTCAGGGTCCAGTGTCTGTCAATCCCTCCCTTAGTCTACCCTCATAGATGCCCTTCCTCAGCACCCCTTCCCTGCTTCCCAGTTTTAACACACATTTTAACACAGTAATGGAAATACACAGCAAAGAAAAGGCAATAATGTAAATTAATAAGCAGAACTTCCCTGATTCCTCCTTAGTAGCATAGCAGCTGTGATCTTGGAACCTGTGGATAGCGGAATCTGCAGCCCAGTGAATTAAACCACATGGTTGCAGCTGCACTATTGGCAAGCTACAAGCAAGTATTCTGGACCTGCAGAATTGGCCACCGGGTCTGGTGTCTGCCTGTCCTTCCCCTAGCCCTGCCTCACAGATATCCTTCCCCTACTGTCCTTCCCTGCTCCCCAGTTCAAACACATATTTTAGCACTGCAATGGAAATACACACCGAAGAAAAGGTAGTAAGCAATAAGACACAACACAGTGTTGGTTGTTCTGTGATAACCACATGCCTAGGTGTGTGTTAAGGCACAAGGCTGAAGGCCGAATGTCCTTCTGCACCTAGGCATGCAGTTGTCACAGAACAAACCGCACTCTGGAGTGTCCTACTGCACTTATAAAAAGGGTTATGATTAGAAAAAATGACAAGTAGTTTGCATTTTAAAAAAATGTGAACTATTTACTATATTAAAATAGACTAGAAACTAGAGAATTTCTTAAGAAAGGGAGAAAAAATAATCCCTTACTACACTGTTTAGGATGGTCAAAATAATAAAAACCATATGATGCATTACTTTTTTGGAGGTGGTCAAAAAAAACTCCCTCCAATTTGGAACATTTTAGGTTTACTTATTGAAACTGATGAATTGCACCTTGCCATGGAATACAGGGTTTATGAGCTTAAATGGCATGTTTTCCAGCACTGTTTTTCCTTTTGATGGTGTTTCATGCTCATTGTCGATCAACTCATTTTTAGGCTCCAACTTCTGTTTCTTGATTGTAGGCTCCATTTCTTGATTCTTGCTTGAAGATTCCATTTGCTGATTTTCTTTCATACTGTGCGACAGGATTCCGTGACACTTTTCCAGGTCTTCGGCAGAGCCACATCAATAGTTTTTTCAGGCTGGCTTCTGATCTGTGCCCAGTGATTGCCATAATTTCCCATGCTTGCAGTCCGGTGGTAGTTAGTAGATGCACAACTGTGGCTCTAATAGAGTGGTTTGTGTACCTTTGGCTGAGGTTACAGTCCTTTTTCAACAGGTTGACTGTCTGTTCCCTGAAAAAACTGATTAATATTTTTTCACCAAATCAGCAAAAGGCACATCTATAGGCCAAGCCCTTTCTACCCTGAAAATCGAGACCAAAATTCTAAACTATCTGGGTGCTAGACAATGACAAAAAAAAAACAGCAAAAAAATGCAATTTTTAAATGTTTTTCACTATCTGGATCTCGGAAGCTACACATTCGATCAAGCCAAAACTTGACACATCAAGAGATCTACCCCAAGACCATGCATGCAAAAGTGCTTTCAAAACTGTTGAACAGTTATGAAGATTTTAAAGTGCAAAAATATCCAAGAAGGTGATTTAAAATACTTGTTCTGAGTTTGAATTCAAAAGATGGAATGTTTACTATGTATGGTATGCAACAATTCAGATCTCTGCTCAGTTCTACTGGCAGAATGTTCATCCCTTTATCATATGACAGGAGGCTTCAGATGGAAACAGGGCTTTTGTTTTATCTGTAGCAGGTTAAACAACACAGATTTCCTCAGCAAGCTGGTGAGGATGGGGTGGGGGGGTGTTCATGGTCACCAAAGAAACACCATAAATTAAAATTCTAGGTACTGTAGTACTTCATCTTTTAAGTTATATGTGTATGCGTAAGAAGAGGATTATGAGGGAAAATAACATTAAATTAGTATGTTTTTAAATTTTAGGACGTTTTATTTTTAGGACCTAGTTGAAGGTTTTTAGTGAGTAAAGGTGACAGCCACATTTATGATGGCTGTTAAGACTGTTTGGGAGTATTGATTTATTTTGAGGAGATTGCTGGATCTTATTCTGGTGCAGTTATTCTGGGTATCAGCACTGGGTTCTAAGCTCCTCAGCCAATCAGATTTCTGGACTTTTTATAACCATTTAATAATGTAAATTAATCAGCTGAACTTCGCTGATTCTCCCTTAGCAGTAAAGCAACTGCGATCCTGGAACCATCCCAATACAACATTTTCAGAAGCTTCTAAGTCAGTGAATTGCTACAATAAAACAACTCAGGTATTTCACTAAGTGATAATTAATGCATGATAGAAGAAAAACATGATATAAACATTTATCGTAAACTGCAGAGTTTCAACACATTGAAACATGGAAACCTAGACAATATCACCAGAAAAAGACCACTGATCCATCCAGGCTGCTGTCTTTCACCCTATCATATGCCAAGACTTATTGTTAAAAGGTGTTTTTGCCTACAGTTCCCCCTCTCCTTGCGCCCTGCTATACTGCTTCCCTTTGAGTAGCTATTAAGCTCGTTACTCTGTCCCAGTTGTGCTTGAATCCATTGATGGTTTTTATACCCACCACCTCAGTTGGTAGACTGTTCCATGGCTCAACCAATCTCTGTGAAGTAAACTTCCTCACATCTCTCCTGAATCCACCCCAAGCCAGTTTCCACTCATGTTCCCTAGTTCTTGACTTGCCATTACCACTGAATAGTTTCTCACAGTTTACCTTATTCATTCCTTTTAGGAACTTAAAGGTCTCAGTCATGTTGCTCCTTACCTTCTACTCTTCAGTAAGGACATGTTCAGTGGCAAAACTAATCCTCATAGGATCTACTCTGTGGGCACGAATCATTTTGGTTACCCTACGATGCACTGTCTTCAGCTGCCATTTTCTTTCCTTAATTGTGAACTCCAGAACTGGGAACAGTTTTCAAGATGGACTTTCACCAGTGATCTATATAGAGGTAGTACTGTATTACCTCATTCCTTCTGCTATCAAAACTACTTCCAATACTCATCGACATTCTGGTTGCCTTACTGAAGGCCTTGTTACATTGTCTAGTGTGATTTAGGGAATCTCTTATGATGACTCGCAGGCTTCCCTCTTCTGGAGCAGTGCCCAGTCTCCAATCCAGTATTTCGTTCCAGGGTTCTTATTCTCTAAGTGACCACCTTCAACTATTTTTGTGGTTAAACTCTTCATTAAGACATCCTGGTAAAAAAAAAAATCATATACAACAGTGCAGTACAGTACAGCCAATGAAATGACATAGTTTTAGCAGTACCAGGCAGCATACATATGGAAGCGGGAGAAACATCTATCATGCAAGGAGACATTATTGTACAACAGGAGAAGGTAATGTCACTGCCCAACAACATTCAAAACTATTAGAGTACCTTAAAATGAATCGGATGTAAAGAGCACTTAAAAAAGGGAAAATGGGCCTGACACAGCTATATCTCAGAAGCCCAGGAGGGTCATCACATAACCATTATTCAGATAGTCTGTCTCGGGGATATACAGGGATATATAAGCAAGAAGAAAGATTGCCAGCATTTAGAATAACTTGAAAGGGTGCTTGCAGCCAGGAGTAACAGCCTCTCAAAACCATCCATTAGGGAGAGGATGGAGACAAGTTGCTTATAATGCAGGAATTTCCTGAGTACTCCACCTGTGTAGCAGTAGGAGTGTTGCTTCAATACATAGTTGGGCTAGTCAAAACATCTCCTCAATATTGACATGCACCACCTCTATATGCAAACCCTATTGCAGGAGTGCCAGGAAGAATGGTATGTGTTGCTAAAGGACATCACATCCCAGACAGTGTAACCGTTGCCAGAAAGGGACTATTAGAAGGTATGCATATAATACACGTATGCTGTCCCCTCCTTCAGAGAAGCCCCTCCAACAGTGATTTTGGAAAAAAGCTTCAGTGCATGGAGGATGGATTGCATCCTATACTGTGCCAGGAGTTCAGTAATTTGTTCCGTATTAACTGGCTGTAGGAGTCTTAGTAAGCTCTGTGGCATGTGTTCCTCAAGGCTTCCATTTTCACTTCTGATTGTAGAAACAGAGAAACATAGAAATTTGCCAGCAGAAAAGGTCCCCTTGGCACATCCAGACTGCCTGCCCTCCCATCTAGTTCATCTTACCCCCACTGTCCCATACCTTTTCCCTTTTATTTAGCACCATGTTGTAGTCCCAAGCCCTTTTAAATTTGTCCACTGAATCTACGCCCACCACCCATTTTGGCTGCCTATTCCATCGATCCACAACCCTCTCTGTAAAGAACTGCCCCCTTACATCTCCTCTAAATCTCACCCCCCTCCAACTTGAAAGCATGTGTCCTAGTGGATTTCTTCTCACTCATCCAGAAAATGCTACCTTCCCTCCTTCTGTTTATTCCCTTCAGATATTTGAGGGTTTCTACCATACCTCACCCCTTCCCTCCTCATATCCAGTGTGTACAAGTTTAGTTCCTCCAGCCGTTTCCTCATATGACCTCCCGTGTAGCCCTTGAACTATCTTGGTTGCTGTCCTCTGGATCCTCTCCAGCCTGTCTCTGTCACCTTGTAAGTGTGGCCTCCAGAACTGGACCCTGTATTCTAGCTGTGGTCTGACCATAGTTTTGCATAGTGGCACGATCACCTCCTTTTTCCTGCTTGTAAAGCCCCTTCCTATGCATGCCAAGATTCTGGTTGCCATCCCCACATCCCTATTACATTGATTCCTACCTTTCAGGTTATCTGAAATTGTGATCCCCAGGTCCCGTTCCTGCTCTGTAATCTCCAGTTCTTCCCCCTGAACCAGCATCTTGCCTTTGGGTTTTTATGCCCGACTGTAGGTGCATCATTTTACATATATTTTAGCATTGAATTGTAGATGCCACTTCCCAGACCACTCTTCCAGCCTGGCCAGATCCTCCCTCACTTTTCCACACACCCCCAGTGTGTCCACCCTGTTACAGACCTTCATGTCATCTGTGAACAGACACACCTTCCGGTTCAGGCCCTCTGAAATCTCCCCAATGTATATGTTAAACAGTATGACCCCCCAACATGGACCCCTGAGGAAACCCACTCATCACCCCTCCTTCCTTTGAGTGCACCACATTTGCCACATCCCTCTGAGTTCTCTGCCCCAAGCCAATTCTCCACCTAGTTTGTTAGTTTGCTCCCCACCCCTAAGCTATCTAACTTGCTTATTAGCCTCCTGTGGGGGACAGTGTCGAAGGCCTTCCTGAAGTCCAGATAGGCCACATCCATTGCCCCTCCCTGACCACATATCTCTGTTACTCCCTCAAAGAATTTAATCAGGTTGGTCTGACATGATCCTCCACCCAAGAACCCATGCTGGCTGTCATCTATGAGGCCCTCCTCCTCTAAATATTGTGCCAGCCTTTCCTTTATAAGTGCTTCCATCACTTTCCCCACTACAGAGTTAAGGCTAACTTAGTGGTAGTTGCCTGGCTCATCCATTCCTCCTCCCTTGTGTGAAGGCACCACATCAGCCCTTCTCCAATCCCCCGGGACTCTCCCCTTGTCTGGAGACAGATTAAATAACCCTGTGAGTGGTGCCGCAGAGTTCCTTCTTTAACTCCTTTAGCACCCTGGGGTGGATTTCATTGGGCCCCATTGCTTTGTCTGTCCACAGTTTTTCTAATTCCTCCAATACCCTACCCTCTGTAGGTATTCCTCCAATACTCTATCCTCTTGACCTGTGCAGTGCTGCAGTTCACCTGTATCTACCATATAGATACTGACTAAGGATGTAGTCCCTATCTTTGCCATAGTTTGTACACACCACACCCTTCTTCATTCACAGACAATAGGAAATTAGAGATTACTTGGGGTTGGAAATAACCAGGATCCTAACATGTGTCTGCAGGTGCTGCATAACTGCAAATGCAGTGCAGCTCACCAGGATGAAGCCCAATTCTGTAGCACTCTGCCACAGAATTACTGCAGGAAACAAGACAGTTTAAATGGGAGTTAATCCCTTTTGTTATGCAGAAAACTGTGACATTGCATTTCCCCATGGTGAGCTTCACTGTACCTCCAAATGTCAGATCTGGAAAGGCCATACCTCTGCTGCAAGGACTGGAATTTATCTACCAAGAAGCCCTTAAGTATCAGAATATCCTGAGTACAGTGGAGACCAGCTGTTTGCCAAGAGGACCATTGAAGAACGATGCCACCAATATGTATCCCAGGATTTTCCCAGCGGGGGTGAGTGCTGTAGGTGTTGGGTTATTTTTTAACCATATATGTAGCTGGTGCCAGTATATAACAGAGGGTGCCATACTAGGGTAGTTTTTAACCACTCTTGGGAGTGGAGCATACAAGAAGAGTGATGGTGAGGGACTGGCAGTGAGAAGGGCCTCCATATGGCCTCACTGTGGAGCAGCATTCTGGAGAGGAGTGAAACCACCTAAGGGTCTGAGGTGCCCTAAAATCCCAGCTTTAGCCTGCAAACTATAGCAATCCCCAGCTACCCCCTTTAAAATGGAGCGCAAATTGTTGCGACTGCATTTTGGTTGTTTCCCATCCCAAAGGAAAATGCCAGTTAAGAGGTCAGTTTACATAAGCCATTTGGCAGGAAATGGATGAGAATATGTGACAACACATACAATAATGCTGGGTCTGTGACCATTTTGAGGACTTCAATTTTACCTTCTAGTGAGAGCGGGAGTAACTTCAAGCAGTCACACTCAGATAGTTTTGAAATGTCTTAGGTAATCTGTATGCCAAGATATGTATGTTTGGTGGGAGACCATTTGAATCCATGGGCCATAAAGGTTGAGGCCTTGCTACTGGAGTTCAAGGGTAGAACCTCTGTTTTTGTTTGATTCACTTTAAGTCTGGACATTTGTGTAAACTGGCTCAGGTGATGCAAGAGGAACTAAATGGAGTTTGAAGATTTGCCATGGAGGACTAGGAGACTGTCAGCATACATTAGGGTACAGAATTCCTCAGAGCTGATGTGGATAACCTCAATTGCGGAGGCCTGCTGTATAATTGCTGCCAAGCATTCCACTGTGAGCATGAACAGTGGTATCCAGTGATAACAGTGACTGCAAATTGGTGACTCTCAAAAGAGTGACTCATTTGCAGTGCTGCACATGTGAGCTACTGTGTAAGGGTAGCGACATAATGGGACAGCGAGGGTAGAGATGAGCAAGGGAGGGTTACAATGGCAACCGGAAGGGGAGGGATAAGGAAGAGGGTTTGTGTGGGGTAGTGTGGCCTGCTGTCACCGAGCTAGCCGTGTGGTGTGGGTAGTGAAGGTGGCTAGCTTCAGTGCAGCGGGCACTGGGTTTGGGGTTGGGGACTAGGCAACATTTTACTGCTGCTATATATATATATATATATTTTGGGACTGTCTCCCCCTTCCTGACATGCATCCCTCTAGAGTTAGTGATCTAAAACCAGGGTGGTGCAGGGGGCAAAGCCCCCTGCGAGGAGGAAGCATGGGGATGCAGCCGCCCCCCCACATAAATCCTATTTCCAGTTTCTGGTTGTGGTGTCGCTGATGAGTGTACATCACCATTATGGTTTTTGGTGATGTACACTTGATGTAATGGTGATCATGGTTTTGCTTTCGCTATTATCACATAGAACCATGAATAATATAGGGGATAGGGGTCACCCTTTGCCTAGTACCTTTACATAGAGGGAAGAGAGAGAGAGAGAGAAGGGAATTTGCCAGGAGCACGGGACAGAGTCTTTCAATAAACATTTCCTCTAGGGCAGTCCTGCCAATGAGGTTGACATTATAGATGATATGGCTGCCTCCCAGGGAGGTCCTTTACCTCCATAGCTAAAAAGCTGTGCTTTACTGTTGTTCCAGCTTGGTGGCATAGTGGAAATGTCTACAGCTAAATAGACAAGAGACTGTGAGTTTGAATCCAGACAAGATCCAATCAATTTCTTTTGCCAGAATTTCATTAGAGTGGTAATGCATAGAAGAGCAGAGTTTGAATAGTACATACAGTATATAGGAAATGGAACTTAAATATGAGAAAGAACAAGTTCAAACAGTAAACTGTTGGCTCTTAGGCAGGGCTGCCATGGACATAACTTTCGTTCAAATACACTAACCCTTGCTTGTCTGGACCTTAGCCACTGGGGAGAAATAAACAGGTTTTGCACCCAGGATTGTAATCGGGTTCTGAGGCCCATATACACTAAGATCCGATGAAGATGTGATAACGGTGATCACGAAAGAGTGACTGCCATTACTGCGAATGTACATCACCAAAAACAACAGCAGCAATGTACATTCCCATTGCCAGAAATAACTTTAATTTTTTATGCAGGGGACTGCACCCCTGCCCCCCCCCAACTAAAATAACTAACTCCAGGGGGTGTGTATGTTGGGGAAGAGGAAGAATCGGGATGCAGTGAGAAAAAAAAAATGGCACAACACAGAAGTAAAATATTGTGCTTGCCCTGAACCCTGCACCCTCCTCACCAAAGCCAGCCTCCCTATGTACTGCGCCACTAGGCTAGCTCAGTGGCTGCCCTTCTCTCCACCCCTCACATACCCTTCCAGTATCCTGTCGCCATCCTATTGCCCTGCCCTTTCCTGTCACTACCCTTGCAGGGTAGCCCACAACAGAGGCACTGAGATTGAGTCACTCATATTCGAGTCGCTCAATCTCAGTCAATCTTTTGATGGTATACCCCGATGAAGATATCCTCACTCCACCAAGTCAAAGGCCTTTTCAAGCTTGGTCGCCACTGTCACAGCTGGCGTGGGGTATGTCTTCTCCTTGTGAATTATATTAATCAGGGAGTGGATATTGTCAAATCAGAGCATGCCCCACACAAACCCTACCTGGGTAGGTGTACCAGAGAAGGAGCAGAGTGTCCAGTCAAGCCACAAGGGCTTTAGTGTAGATCTGCTATCAAAATTAATCTGAGAGGGACATTCAGTGATTTTACAGGTGACATGGCTGCTTGAAATTACAGATCTGACTTTCCCACAGAAAATTTCCCCTGTTAAATCTAAACTTCCTCAGCTCAAAATGGCATTAGATAGTGGAGGAATAGATTCCTGACAATGGGGGAGAAAGCATAAATTGGCGGAGGCCCCAGAGGAGTGTCTCGGATCACAGATAGAACATTCTGATTCAGAGATGTCTCAGGCTTCAGAACAGATCCTAGGTACGGTGTACTTACAGCAACCAAAACCAGGATGCATTCTTAAGAATAAAAAGGTGCAGCTAGAAACCATCTATCAAGAACTTGTATCTTTCCTAGCTGAAATTAAAGAATCTTTTTAAAGAAATACATCAAGATGTTGCCACTCTCGAACAACATGCGGATGATTCTGAGTGCCAAGTCACAACCACTGAAAACATATTCAATGACTTAGAGCAAGCCTTCCAAGAAATTTGGGACACAGAATAAGAAATTATAGCCAGACAAAAAGACTTTGAAAATACAGCCCATTGCAAAACTCATAGGTTCCATGGGCTACTGTAGTGCTCAGTGGGGTCAGACCTTAAAGATTTCTTAATCACCTTTTTTAGAATGGCTCTTGAGTAGACTCCAGTCTGTCCTTTGACATTGAGAGATCACATTGTACATTAGGCCCCAAACCATCTGTACCCACAGCTCACAGTTTCCTCAGTTTATGACAGCTTGCACCAAGGATCCGTAAAAAGGGTCTCCCAAATGGCACAAGTTAGGCAAGCGAATAGGCAATCTAACTTGCGGCATTTGGTGCTCAGAATTGAAAATCCCTATTGCTGGATGGGAGAATGTCACACGCCTCATGCACCAAATGATTGGTGCATCAGGGCTTGCGGTATTCTTGGGAATTTGAAATTCTAACCCATTATGTCTATTTGTGTGAAGGGTGTAGACAGGCATACTCACTGTACACATTTGTGTACAGTTTTGTTGAGTGCCTGTCATAAACCATAAGCCACTCTGTTAATATTATCATTCTAATCTGTAGTATTTGGGTTAGTGTAGGCCACTGAGAAGTGTCCAATACATGTATAACCTCTTTAGAGAGTAGAGGAGTCATCTGACAACAATCTGACTTGTTTGGAAGGGGGTGCCATTTGGAAAGGATGTGTACATTTTTTAATTGGGGGGGGTGTAACTGTTGGAGATTGTGTACAAAATGGACATTTCTGGCTACACTCCTGTGTGAAGAGATTGGACAGGCTTCTCCCATTGCTTATGCATCCAGATCA
This sequence comes from Neoceratodus forsteri, assembly GCA_016271365.2. Classification (NCBI taxonomy): domain Eukaryota; kingdom Metazoa; phylum Chordata; order Ceratodontiformes; family Ceratodontidae; genus Neoceratodus; species Neoceratodus forsteri. Next base: position 840,865,534 of record CM057459.1, on the reverse strand, counting down.
GTCCAGCTTCATACACTGTAAACAAACTACAGATGATATCTGGAGGATGTTGTTGCTCATGGAACATGTCACTCAGCATTTTATCCCTAAGGCAATCTTTAGTTTAGTCTCCAAGAAGGTGTTTGACATGGTGTACTGGGAGTTTCTCTGGGGCACAGTGTCCTCCTTTGGTTTCCCCTCTGACTTCTTCCCCTGGCTACAGAACCTATATGCCAGCCTGATAGCTTATATTCAAGTTAATGAAACCTTGACATCTACAATCTATCTGGAATAAGCACTCGACAGGTGTGCCCTAGTTGCCTCTTTGTTTTGTCTTCTGTGTTGAACCACTGGAAGTGGCACTATGTCTGCTCCCCTGCATCAAAGGTATACCGTTGGGAGGTACTACATATAAGATATCTCTCTATGTGGATGATGTCTTATTAACCCTGATAGAGCCTGACAGTTCTATTCCTCAGCTTGGTCTGTTATTCAGGCTTACAGCACCCTGCCTGGTTTTGTTAAACTCAACTAAAACTGAAGTAATATTTCTTAATTATAATCCACTCCCACTCTTAAACAGATGCTGATACTAAAAGGGAGATCCCACAGAAACTACCTGATCTCAAACTGTTATGAACCACTCATGCTTCAGTTTACACAAGATGTTTCTAAATGGAACCAATTAAATCTCCCTTCCTTTCTTTCCAGAATAGAGACAGGATGAATATCTTACCATGTCTTCTCTTTTTCAGATTTTACTTATTATGCTGGCTGCATGGTATTTCCCTTCCTGGAATAGAATGCTCTCATAGATACATAGATACATAGACAGTGTCGGCAGATAAGGGCCTATGGCCCACCCAGTCTGCCCATTTGAGCTTGTAAGTTCAGTTCATGTTTTCCTAGAAGTCTGTTGCCCCTTACCCCTGAACTGCAGAATTCCTTTATGTCTATCCCATGCATTCTTAAATCCTTTGATTGTTTCAGCCCCCACCACTTCCTCTGGCAGTGTGTTCCACTTGTCCACCACCCGTTCTGTGAAGAAATTCTTCCTCACGTTTCCTCTGAATCGTCCTCCCTCCAACTTCATCCCATGCCCTTTAGTCTTGGAACATCTTTTTGACTTAAAAATAGTGCATTCCTGCACCCTGTTCCTCTCTGTAAGATACTTGTATGTCTCTATCATATCCCCTCTCTCCCTCCTCTCCTCCAGGGAGTACATGTTCATCTGGGGAAGGAAGTGATCTAGAGTTGGTTTCTTTATCCTTCAGTTACCTGCTGCACTAGGAAGGGTTCACTTACCTAACCTGTTAAATTATAATACAGCCACACATCTTCATATGGTACATACAGTATCTGGCTAAATCCCCAATTACACCTAATATGGAAATAGACAGAATTTGAAATTAATGACTATTCAACATTGGGAAGATATTATTTAGAAGCCTTACTGATCTTCCACATCTATCTGACTTTTGAACTGTACAGCACAGACCTTACATGTCTGGAATAAACTCTTTCCCTTTCCCAAATTTTTTATTTCTGTTGTCTTCTTAGTACAGAATCTGAATTTTACCAGCTTGTACTGATTACACTTTCTGCCGATGGCACCAGTCAGACTTATCTTATATTTTCCAGTTTCTGGATGAATGGGATGTACTTCCCTTTGAGTCAATTCATCATGCAACTGCGCGTAAATTCTCCTTGGGATACACCAAAGCAAAGTTAGGTTAAAATGAAGCTACTGATACACAAAAGTCTCAAGGTCAGCAGTCCCCTGCCCCCCCTCACTCCACTGCCTGAAAACCCTGTGCCACCCCAACCCCCATGGTACTAGCAATGCTGGCTGTTCCAAATCATCAGTCTCAGTCAGGAGCAATTCTAACATTTTCTGACCTGTGTCTGTGATCTGTCAATGTGACATGTTTGCAAATACCCAGCGTGTTGTTTCCACTGCAAATGGACTTAGTACAGTTTTTACCCCAGGCCAGAGTTGAATACTATCCCAATTACCTGTGCCCAATATGCTGTAATGCATAGAAAGGAACTACAAGCTGTTTGGTCACAGGTCCCTATATCCATACTGGGGATCTATTATCCAGATCAGGCTCAGTGCCACCAGCAGTCAAGGGGATATCAGCAACCTCCTCTTGACCAGTGTTCCCGAGCCAGAGATTTTGCTAACTGTCAAACTGATCCTGTTGTTGCTACCTCCCACAGTACCCACCTGAATGGATGCCACAGCTGTGGCATAGAATAATTTGGCGACACTAGTGCCTCCATCCCACTTCCACCAACTACTCCTTTTGTGTTTTTTAAAGCATAACTCAGTCAGTTTTTGTTGAATTTGACTGACACTTGGTATGGTTGTAGTCCAAGAAGAGATGGACATTTGGTGAATTTGAGATTTTTATCAGACTTAAATTGTGGATTTGGCACCATGATGAATTTGGGAGGTAATTTTGGGGTGCTGTGCACACCCAATGATTTTTTCCTGAGGTATTTTGTGTTACAATTGCAGTACTCATTGAGACCTTTGTTTATGGGTTGTTAAAGTCATAGTGTTATCCTATGGAACATGAGGGATAGGGTTAAGGATAGGTTTAGTGTGGTCCTGCAATCTATCCAATAAACGTGTCCTCAGGGCAAGCATGGAACCCACATGGGTACTTAGGTCCAGAGAACCCATCTCATGGCAAATTACCAGACTGAGTGGGAGGAAATCAGAGGGAAGAGAAGAGTGGTAGTGATGGAAGTGGTGCACCATCCATGCTGGCAGCAGTTTGTGGAGGGCATACTGAAAGTTTTTGTGTTATGGTGGGGAAGCAAGCAGACCCTGTGGTAGTGCAAGTCCTCTCTGTTGAAGTTCAAGCTCCTCCTGAACAAGCATCACCAGCAGCACCCGCACTACCACTGTTTTTTTTTCTTTCTTTTATAAAAACAATACACAACAGGAATTTGAGAGACTGTGGACACATGCAAGATGCAACAATTCAAGTAATCATAAGGTTGTTACTGTGTACACAAAAAGCACTAACTTCAATCAATAAAATGAAATCAATAAAGTCAAACTACAGTGACTAAAATTATTTAGTAAAACACACCTAACTGTTCTACTGAACTAAAATTTCAAACCAAAGAAAACGGGAAAAATCACACAAAACATGGACTACAACAGCACTAGTATTGCTAAGACAGAAAAGGCTGGCTAACCTGCCTTTTCTTGCTGGAAGTACTGCAGCTAAGCTCCACTCCCCTCACAGCACTGCCTCACAACACAATACAGAAAACAAAACTACAATTTTAGACTAATTAAATCACAAAAAATACCACAAATAATTGATGGTCTAGAGGCACAAGGCACAGTCTCACACACAACAGAGTAATTTTTGAGAAAAGAAACAGCATGTTTTAAATGCTTTCCAAAGGTTTTAGGCACAAGATGCACAGCACACTTAACACTAATGGTCTCTTCTCACACCACACTGAATTCAGTCTACACATGGCAATACAGCTTATTGTAGCACTATATGAAGTCCAATCCGATGGATCCTTGCAAACTTCACCCTAGAACCAAAATTCACCAGTGAAGTTTGCAATTTCACCATTAGGAGAACTTTGCAAGTTCGGTAAAATTTGTGAATTTCTCTGTAAAGCTTTTTAACTTCACCCACCTCTAGTTCTGACATGAAGAAGGGGACATCTAAGAAGTCAGTAAATGCAAAAGTTTGTAGTGCACTCCTGTGGATAACTGTGGCTTTATGGGTCAACTTATGTGAATGGAATAACAATTATTCAGACCCAACGGTGGTGCCAATAAAGATTAATTGTAAATTGTAAATCATCAGTTGGTTCAACGCGGTTTGTGATAGGCATGCACCTTTAAAAACCAGGATAGTAAAGGGGACCTGCAACCCTTGGATCACTCCAGAACTTATCGAACTCCTAAAATCTAGGAATCACCTATGGTACAAGGAGTGGGCCTCAGGAACCAAATCCAATATTCAAAACTACAAAAGGGCTAGAAATGAGTGCACCAGTGCAATCTGGTTGACCAAAAGCCGGTACTACAAGGATGCCCTTTCAAATAGCTGGAATAACAGCAGGTCATTCTGAAAAAATATCCATGATATCAGAGGGAAAGACCCTAAGACTACCCCTAACATGCTGAATCTTGATGTAACCCCAACCATGGAGCCAAAAATCATCGCTGACACATTCAATGGGGCATTCTCTGACCTCAGCAGCTTTCTTTCCCCAAACTATTTCAACAGTGCCCAAACAGGTAGAAACCAGGTGAACCAATTGCCAATACATGATCACCCATCATTCTATTTCAAGCCTGTCTCTGAGTGCGAAGCAAGATGATACCTCCAGAAAGTACTTGGGAAATCAAGGCACAGTGGGGATTCCCTAGATCTTGAATTCATAAACCTTGCACTTGATGAAGTTCTTGCCCCTCACTAAGATAATCAACCTATCTCAGACTCTCCACAATTCCCAAATCTGCCATGGTCAGCCTAGTGCATAAGAGTGGTGACCATGCACCCATTGAAAATCACTGCCTAATTTCAATCCTCCCTCCACTCTAAAGCCCTGAAGCACATTATGGCTGATCATCTCATGGACTACTAGGAGCAATACCAACTGCAATGCATCCAACAGCATGGGTTTGCATGGACATAGTACTGTCACAGCCTTACTAGAATTTATGGGATTCATCCATAACTCACTGGAACAAGGGATCTTGGTTGGGGCAACTTTATAGACCTAACCAAGGCCTTTGATATGTTAATCACAAACTCCTTATCGAACAACTCACCAGCATCGGACTTCCCCAGACATCTCTGCTTAGTTCTCTAGTTACCTAAACAACCGGTCACAAGTGAAAATCAGAGATGCCCGCTCTAAAAGCAGGCCAGTACGCTTCGAGGTCCTATAAGGTTCCATCCTGGGCCCACTATTATTGAGTATCTTTGTAAATAAGCTCCCAAACTCTTGCAATGGCCACATACTTCTTTACGAGGATGATGCTGTTATTTTCACTAGTCAATTGCAACCAAAGCAACTTCAGGACCAGCTCCAGTAAGGTTTCACATCCGCTTGAAAAATGGTTTACTGACCAGAAGCTTATCTTGAACTACAAAGAACTAAGATTGTGATGTTCACCAGTAGCCACAGTAAGCAGAGAAACTTTCCACTCACCATCGCCAATGTTGAGGATCACTCCTAGAAGCTAGTCCAACAATTTAAGTACTCTAGGCATTACTATTGACTCTACCTTGTCCTACACCCAGCACAGTGACAACACCTCGAAGGCAATAAACAGAAGAATAGGTATGCTTTACAGACACAAATGCAACCTGACCCTAGGCGCTTTGCACCTTGCCAATCATACTCTGTGATCTCACTCTCTGACTACGACATCATCACATACGGATCAGCTATGAACACAGCCCTCTGGTGCATCAAAACAGCCTTAAATAAAGCCTGCTGTCTTCTCACCTGTGCTGACTGAATGACCCACATGTTGATCTTTACTCCCAGGCCAACTGGCTACAATTTGACAGCAGGCTCAGATTTCTACCATATCTGATTGCTAAAAGTCAGCCTTGGCATGATGCCACCCAGTGTCAAAGCCCTTCTGACTCCTCCTCTAAACACCCATTACCTCCTGGGTGGTCATTTTGTGTCAGGTAAACAATGGATAGTTTGGACTTCATATGGAGCTATTGAAGGTAATAAGTTTAATCAATGAGCTACAAGAAACTCCTCCAGCCAGATGTTCCAGAACCCCAAGGTGCCGTACTGCACTAGGGCAGCGTGCATTTAAATACAGAGCCCCTGACTGGAGCAATTGGCTGCAATCTGATATATTAAATACAACCACACTGGGTTCCTTCAAACATTTACTACTACAGCACCTAGTGACTACCTGTGACTGCTACCACTAAGACTGTCTTCCTGATCCATGCATGTGCCTTATGTCTGACACTCTACCCACATGACTGTATATTGATAAATATGTATGTATTTACTGTAACTTACTCAGGTCACCCCTGAAAAAGGGATCTCTGGTCTCAGTGGAGCTTACTCAGTTACCAAAATCTTAATAAATATAAATAAATAAATTACCCTACTGTACAGTCACCCTTTCAGCACTTACTTTCTGCCCTACAATGCTTATCCCCACCTATCCCTTTCCTCCCAAATCCTTCCTCTCACCCAGCTCCTTCCCTCATCCACCTCCCTTTCCACTTTTGATCTGCTTTACCTTCCTGCCCTTAGTAAGCTAGCAATCACCTGACTCAGGCATACCTTGTACACTGCCTCTGTTGTTTAAATTAATTGCACTGTCTGTTTGGAGTGTATTCACTTAAAACTCCTTGTCTCCATCCTTTACCTATCCCAATGTGTCTAGTCCCACCTCAATTTTAATCTGTATTTTTTCAGCGATCCTACACCTTTTGCTGTATTCTACCTAGATATATTCAGGACAGGTGACACTTGCAATGTAACTGTTATTGTAATTGTTATCATGATGATGTTTTTCTTTTGACGCAGAACCTATGTAAAGAGCTGTTGCTCAAAGGTATTAATCCAAGATTTCAATAAATAAATAAATGAATAAATTATGCTGATCTTCCCACCTCACTGCTTTCCCCAATGGTAACCTTAAGATCATGCATTTGCATTAGCAATGCACTATTATAAGCAGTGCATGTAGTCTCAAGAAGGTAGTATGCTCAGTGGCTTTCGTTGAAGTTCTACCTGTCAAATACAGAAGGGAGGAAAGGGTTCTCCATACCAGGAGCTTCAACTCATGGTTGAAGAAATGGTGTAGATGAAAGGGATTTTGCTACATTGGGAACAGGAGACCAACAGCAAGGGATAAGGGCCTATATAGGAATTATGGCCTGCATCCATCTGGGAAGTGAATCACAGTCCCCAGTGAACAGTTTAAATGTTACTTTGATGAACACTTAAATTAGCCTAGGAGGGGGTGGTGGAAGAAATCAGAGAGGCATAAACTCTTCATCAAAACAAAACTGGAGAAGTATCCCTGTATAGGGATAACAAATGATTTTTATTTAACTACGTAAAACAAATAAGCACAATCTAAAACCTCTTGTGAACCACCAAACTGATGAGCCCCAGCATTTCAAGGCAAAAACCACCTTACAGACTGAAGCAGGAAGTAGGGAGGACTCTAGGGAAGGAAAATTCCCCAGGATGACAAATAAAGAAAAAGCAGAGTGGTTGAAATTAAACTGGACAGGAACACAAGCTGCAAAAAGAGAGGGGAACAGGAGGTAGGGAAGAAAGGAAAGAAAGAAAGATAGCCAGCAGTGTGGTAACAAAATGTGTTAGGTCATGTGTACAGAAGCAAGTAGTCAAGGAAATAAAATCCCAGACCTTGAGGTCATCATGGTAGTAGCAGACCTAGATATCGTGGTTCACTGAAACCATAACTGAGACATGGCCACCCAGGCTATACTCAGTTTAAGAAAGATAGGGTGGGAATGAAGGAAAGAGGGGTGCTGCTTTACGTAAGGAGGATACAAAGCAAATGGAATCACATGGAATTCAGGGAAATGGAGGGGGTGGAGGTACTGTGGGTAAACCTGGAGATGGGAAACAGAGCCAAAGGTTGCACTGGCATACATACGAACATACACAATTGCCATCAGATACAGGCCATACAGGTCTATCAAGTCCACTCGAGTGTGCAGATCCCAGTCTAATCTACTGCAGCTGCCCATCTCCATCCATTTCCCGTACACCAGCTTTATCCTCCCAGTCCACCCACCCTCCACTCCACAGCCAACCTTCAGTTTTTACCTTTCCTTTGACCCTGTACCACACCCTCTTTAAACTGCCCACAGTGATCACCTCCTCTGGCAATTTGTCCCACCTTGCTACCACCCTTTCAGTGAAATAATGTCTCATCATTTCCCTTTTGAATGTACACCCTTCAGTTTCAGACTGTGCCCCCTTGTGATGCCCCTGTAGTCTGAATATGCCCTCAGTACTAACTATATTTATGCCCTTTATGTATTTGAAGGTCTCAGTCATATCCCCTCTCTCCCTTCTATCCTCCAGGGAATACATGTTGAGCTCCCTCAGCCTCTCCTCATAGGGTTTGTCATCCAGGCTTTGTATAATCTTTGTTGCCCTATGCTGCTCCCCCTCCAACAGTTTGACATTCTTCTTTAAATAGAGGCACCAGAACTGCACACTGTACTCCCAAGTGCGGTCTTACCAGCGACCTGTAAAGTGGCAGGATGACTTCCTCATTCCTTGAGGTGATTGCTGTGGTAATGCACACCAGCATTTTATTAGTTTTGGCAGCCACCCTCCTGCACTGTGCAGAGTGCTTTGTGTCCTCTGTGGCTAGTACCCACAGATACTTTTCCTCCTCTTATGTGGCTGTCTGCACACCTCCCAGCCAGTAGCTGGTCCCAGGGCTTCTGGCTCCCAAGTGCATTACCTTGCACTTCTTTGCATTGAACCCCAACTGTCATATGTCTAGCCAGTGCTCAAGATTTGCCAGGTCCTCCTGGGGTCATTGCCTCCTTCCTCCCTCCCTGTCCACCCTCACACAGATCTTTGTGTTGTCTGCAGACAGGCTGATTTTACTCTTGATCCCTTTTGCTGTGTCACATATGAAGATGTTAAATAACACTGGTTCTAGTACTGAGCCTTGCAGGGACCCGCTGGTTATAGCTCTGGGACTTGAAATTCTCCCCCTACCGCTACCCTCTGCTGCCTATCCTGTAGCCAGCTCCTAACCCATCCTTCCAGTTTCTCCTCATCTTCCATGTTCCTCAGTTTACTGAGCATCCTTTCATGTGTGCACTGAGTCAAAAGCCTTACTGAAGTCCAGATACAGGACATCCACCACATGGCCCCTATTGAATGTCCTTGTCACCCAGTTAACAAAGTCAATCAGGATCTTCTTGTGACAAACCCATGTTGCCTTTCATTCAGGAGACCATTCACTTCCAGAAAGGTAACTAGCCTCTCTTTAAGAATGGTCTCCATCAGCTTCCCTACAATTGATATAAGACTGACCAGTCAGTAGTTACCAAGCTCATTCCTGGGTCCACTCTTGTGGAATGGCACAACATGTTCCATCCTCCAATCCTGGGGCACATCCCCGTCTCCAGAGAGTGTTGAGCAGTTCTTCAAGAGGGCCCACTAAGATCTCTGCCAGCTCCCTCAGGACTCTTGCATATACACTCTCTGGTCTCGGTGCCTTATCCAACCGCAGGGACTTCTGGCCCACCAGACCCCTGTTATCTGGGAATACCCCATCCATTACCCTCACTCCAGTTGCATGATCTACAGACTTCCAACACAGGGGGAAAAATTAGATAAAGCACTGGTGTAAGCCATTGGCATAATGGCAGATAAAAAGGGAGGTGTGCTGCTGGAGGGGGATGTCAATTGGCCAGATGTAGACTGGAGCCACTCAGTAACAGCTTCAGCTAGAAGCAGGGTATCTTTGATTCCCTGCAGAGGGTGTGTCTCAGGCAACTTGTCATGGTGCCCACTCAATGAAGAGGATAAGGAGGTGTGTCAGGAGAAACAGATGGAGGCAAGGAAAGCAGTGAGGAGTGCAAAGTTAAGTATTAAGGAAGGAATAACCTTGGGGTAAGGAAGCAGTCAAATTCTTTTTAGGTACTAAGCATAAGTGTCAGTGCCTCAGCAGGTTCACACCTGCCTCTGAGGCCAAAGAACAGAAGGCTGTGGGTTCCATCTCCACACTAGGGGCTTAGGTTAAATCCAATACTGACACTGTGGTGCAGCATGAGGGGATGTTGCACTCCTGAAGTGCCATCTTTCAGATGAGATTTTAAACTAAGGTTCCATCTGCATATTTTGGTGGTAGTTAAGGTGGATGTTAAAGATCCCATGGCACTTCTCGAAAAAGCAGGAATTTCCGGTGTCCTGGTCAAATTTCCCATTTACTAAAAATACACCAACAGCTTAATATGGTTCAATGTCAGTTGGCATCCATCTAGATCCCCCTGTCCTGGGACGAGGCTAAAAATAGGCAGAATTGTCTAGTCCTTCTTTCCCGGTCAACAAAAACTAAATAAATAAAGTAAAAATAAGTGAAAAGAGGACTAACAAAGGATATATTTTGAGATTAAGAATGGGAGGTGGGGACTGTGCAGTGAAGGATCAGAAAAAAGCAGACATCCTGAACAAATACTTTTATTCAGTCTTCAAAGAGCAAGGAAGAGAGGATGGGTGACATAAAAGCAACAGGAGCACTGGAGGGAGGGAAGTAGACACAAGTCTTCTTACAGAATCGCAGATCTGAAAATGGACAAAGCTATGAGAACAGATGAGTATTAATCGAGCTCAGGGAGGTGCTGGTCACACCTCTGATAGTTTGTTTTAATAACTAACTGGAAACAGAAGTGGTTCTGGAGGACTGTATGAGGGCAAATGTAATCCCCCTTCACAAAAAGGTAGCAGAGAGGAGGCTGGCAGCTATTCTCCAGTCAGCCTGATATCAGTGTTTGGGAAGTGAATGGAGTGACTGTTAAATGAAAGGATTATGGAATATCTTGAAGCCACTGGATTACAAGACCCAAGGTAGCACAGATACATGGAGGAGGTCATGTCTGATAGAATGTCTGATAGATTTGTTTGATTGGGTGACCAGCGACATAGATCAGGGTGGGGCAGTAGATGTGGCCTACTTAGATTTCAACAAGGCTTTTTACACCATTCAACATAGGGGACTTATAAGGAAACTGGGAAGCTAGGGGTTGATCCTAATGTGGTAAACTGATTAAGAGACTGGTTAAGGGATAGGTGACAGAGGGTGGTGGTAAACAAAGTTTGCACCGGGAAAGGAGGGTGACCGGGGGGGGGGTGCCTCAGTACTTAGTAATGGGACCAGTCCTTTTAATGTTTTTAAAAGTGACATTGCCAATGAGCTATAAGAGAATGTCTGCCTCTTTGCAGATGACACCAAAGTCTGAAACAGGGTGGACATTTCACTCAGAGTGGAAAGGATGTACAAAGACCAGAGAAAGCTCATGATGTGGCCAAGGGCATGGCAACTGTGTTTCAATGCAAGAAAGGGCAAAATCATGCACTCAGGGCACAGAAACTCAGAGGCAGAATACAAAATAGAAGAGGAGGTATTGACAGTCATCAAACAGGGAAGGGACACAGAAATAATCATATTTAATGATCTCAAGGTGGGGAGGCAGTGAGACAAGGCAGTTGGCAGGGCCAGTGAGATGTTTGGGTGCATTGGGAGGGGTATCACCAGCAGAAAGAGGGAGGTAGTGTTGCCACTGTATACATCGTTGTTGAGACCACATCTAGAATACTGTATCGAGATCCTTTGCATGTGTGACAGTTCAAGGGTTTGCAGGTATAGCTTTTCAGGATCCTTCTCATCTATCGGCCTTTGGGGGCTGGGAAGGAACTCCTGCAGGAAGCCACAGACTTCGTCACTGGTCTGGTGTTGGAGTCTCACAGATGGATTATTCTGCAGGACTTCAAAGCCTGGATCGATGACAAACTCTTGCAGTTTAGATAGGACTTTCTCCAACTTATGTGTTCATTAAGCCTAATACAGGTTGTTACCTTTTCAACCCATATTCACGGCCATTCACTGGATCTCTTCTTCCTGCTGGGAATGGAAGTCTTTGACCTTATGGTGGAGCCAATCACATGGTCAGACCACCATACTGTGAGGTTCTGATTTGAGGGCCCCCCCCATAGACGACTCCCTACGGAGATGGTCCAGTACCGCCTATTAAGGGGTGTTATCCCAGATGGCCTGATGGTGGTGCTAGACCTATCTAGTGTGATGAGTGCTTGATAGGCACTGGGTGAATTGGTGCTGACCTATAATAGGGTTGTGACCGAGGCTCTGGACTCCATCGCACCTGTCAATGCTCGACCCCTTACCTAGCACCAGAGGTATCACTGGTTTGATGGGACACTCAGGGAGATGAGGAGGATGGGTCAAAGTTTGGAGTGGTATTGGCTGAGGATTGCCCTGGATGCAGACAAGCTTATATCAATGGTCCATTATAGAGACTATCAATCAGCAATCTCCTGTAAGAAGGCAGAATCCCTGTCCAGGGAGATTACTGCGGCAACTGACAGACCAGCTCAACTCTCCCGTACTGCTGATAGGCTGTGCAAGCCACACTGTCTCCAGTCCAGGGGAGCCTTTTCACAAGTAAGTTGTGATGAGTTTTCTCTGTTTTTTGCCAATAAGATTGCCACCATCAGGACGGAAATCCAGGTTATGCCTTTTAATGGGCCTTGCGGTGATGAGATTGAGGTTGCAGGCACTCAGGCTGTCTGGTGCGATTTCAATTGATTGTAGGTCGAGGATGTTGTGAAGATCATACAGGGGTTGCGGCCAACTTGCTGCAATTTGGACCCAGGCCTGACTTGCTTCCTAGTGGGGTGCATTGATGTCATTGGCCTGGTCCTAACCAGGATAGTTCAGAGTTCTATAGTGAAAGGAGTTTTTCCAAAACCCCTGAAGAAGGCAGTTGTAAAACCACTCCTGAAAAAACTTTCACTGGACCCTGACTGCCTGGCTAACTACAGACCAAACTCTAACCTGCCTTTGTGGGTTATGTTATTGAGAAGGTGATGGTCACTCAACTAGAGACCCATTTAACAACTTGCAGCATCTACGATCCTCTCCAATCTGGTTTCATGAAAAGGCATAGTACCGAGACTGCCCTTGTTTGGTTACTGAATGATCTCCTGACGGCAGGGGATCGGGAAAGACATACCATATAGATTCTCCTCCATCTCTCTGCAGCGTTTGACACTGTGGACCATGGGGTGTTGATGGAGCATCTGTGGATTTGTTGTGGTCTGGAGGGTACAATCCATGATTGGTTTAAATTGTTTCTCACTGGCAGGTTGCAGCGAGAGGTTTTGGGGAATTTTTCCTCAGCACCAGTCTTCCTGCTATGTGGAGTTCTTCAGGACTGTGTCTTATCCCCCATGTTGTTTGCAGTGTATATGCTAATGTTAGGGGACATTATAACACGATATGGGCTGAGTTTTCACTGTTATGCAGATGATGCTTAGCTATACCTAGCTTTTGCACCTGAGCAGCAGGAGCCTATCTTGGTATTTAGCAGCTGCCTTGCAGAGATCCAAGGTTGGATGAGGGTCAACTTTTTGAAGTTGAATCCGGGCAAGACTGAGGTGTTGGTGCTGGAACTTGGTCACGGGGGGCTGAGGGAGCAATCTGGACAGGTCTCTGGGCTTCATCTAGGAGATTCAAATTGCTTACCTCAGATCAGGAGCAGAATCTTGGTGTTGTGCTGAACAGCGGTCTGACACTTAAACATCAGGTGTCAGCCATCATCCAAACCTCATTTTACCATCTGAGGAACATTACTAGGATTAAGTACCTGATTCTCCTTGGTGATCTACAAGCACTGGTTCATGCCTTTGTGACCTCTCACCTTGATTACTGCAATGCCCTTTACCTAAGGCTGCCAGGGTAGATCATCACCACCTATAGCTAGTGCAGAATGAGGTGGCCAGGTCGTTGACCAGTCTATCTAGGTCATGTCATATTACTCCTGTGCTCTGCTATTTGCACTGGCTACTAGTTAGGTAGCAGATCTCCTTCAAGGTCAGATTACTGACCGCTAAGGCCCTACATGGGCAGGGGCCTGGCTACTTGCAGAACCTCCTCCAACCCTACCACTCTTTGTGCTCCCTCCACTCCATGGATAAGGGATTGCTGCAGGTTCCAGGATATGGCTTGCTGTCATCAGGGGCCCGTACCTTTGCCCACACCTTTGCATAACCATCTTTGGACCTGTAGGTCAGGGCAAATTACCAACCTATCTACAATCTTCCCTTTTTGGTGAAGGCTGTGGAGAAGATAGTGGCACTTCAGTTGGAGGAGCACCTCGTAACCCATGAGCTGTATGAACAGTTCCAGTCAGGGTTTTGGGCAATGCATGGCACTGAAACTGCACTTGTGTGAGTGCAGAATGATCTTCTCAAGGCTAGAGATCAAGGGGATAGGACAGTTCTTGTTCTCCTTGATCTCTCTTCAGCATTTGATACAGTGGACCATTGTGTGTTGCTTAACCATCTCAGGGAGCTCTGCGGACTCACCGGTACTGTCATCTGCTGGTTTGTGTCATTTTTAACCAACAGGAGGCAATGGGTTTGATGGGGAATTTCTCCTCCACACCAGTGTCCTTTCTTGCGGAGTACCTCAAGGATCGGTCTTGGCCCCAATGTTGTTCGCAGTATATATGTTGCGCCTGGGGGGTATCATTAGGAAATGTGGTTTGGGTTTTCATTGGTATGCTGATGATCCCCAGCTATAATTATCCTTTGCCCCAGAACATCTAATGCACTGGATGTGCTAAACAGCTGCCTTGCTGAGATCAACGACTGGATGGCCTCCAGCTGGTTGTGACTGAATGGAGGTATTGGTGGTGAAGTCGAACAGAGTGCGTGATAGGATGGCCTCTGTCTCAGAGACTGGATTTGTTTTGGGCTCTGTTTCATTATAGGCCTCCTCTAGGGTACGAAATCTTGACGTCATTCTTGATAGGAGTTTGACTATGGAGGCACAGATATCCCCTGTTGTCCACTCTTGTTTTTTCCATCTTAGAAATGTCACCAGGATAAAAACCCTTGCTGTGCCTCTGGACCTCCCCACTTTGATTCATGCCTTAGTTACATCAAGGCTTGACTACTGTAATGCGCTCTACCTCTTGGTCACGGAAGGATCTCTCCGCAGACTGCAGCTAATGCAGAACGCAGCTGCTTGATTGCTTACTGGGCAATTGAAGTTTTGTCAGATCATATCTGTGCTGTGTGATCTGCACTGGTTTCCTGTCAGGTGGAGGATCCTTTTTAAGTTGGGGCTTCTCACCTATAATACCCTACATGGTCATGGCCCTGGTTACCTGTTAGACCTTCTCATACCTGCTGTCTCGACTTGACCCCTCTGCTCCTCCTGTGGAGGCCCCCTAGCAATTCCCAGGTTGAGGCTGAAATCGGCAGGCGACAGAGCTTTTAGTGTCACCGCCCCTGTCCTGTGGAATTCACTCCCCTCTGGGGTTAAGAGGGGCCCCCACCTTAGAGGTTTACAAGACTCGCCTTAAGGCCCTCCTATTTTCCCAGGCTTTTTCAGATTAATATTAATCTACAAGTACTGATTTGAGTACAGATGCTGAGAATTTGCTATTTGTTTAATGTTTATGTGAATCATTTTATTTTAATAATGTTTTTTGTGTTTTATTGATATATTTTTGAAACGTGGTTATAAATTTGTGCGGCACCCAAGGCGTCTGGGATTGGGCATCTTTTAAATAAATTTTGCCTTGCCTTGCCTATGTGGCCCCAACTTTCTGGGACTCTCTACCTCGCCCTATTTGAGAGAATCAAAACCTGGCACATTTTAAGAGGGAACTGAAAACTTACTTATTTAATGTAGCATTCCCTGAATAGTAATAGTTTTTATTGAGTTAATAATGATTATGTATTGTTTTAGTATATTTGTGGTGTTTTAAATGTTTCAATGTAAAGCGCATTGGTTCATAATGAGATTTGTACTCTAGAAATAAAAATTGATTGATTGATTGATGATTGAATGCTGGAGACCACATCACAGGAAGGACATATACATAGTGGAAGCTGTCCAGAGGTGGGCAACTAAAGTGATACAGGGTCTGCATCAGAGGCCCTATGAAGAGAAACTAAGTGACCTCAAGATGCACACCAGGGAAGAGAAGAGGAATGGGGCATATGATAGAGACCTTTAAATACCTCTTGAAGGAAATAAGGTACAGATGAGAAGTATATTTCAGAGGAAAAGGTGCATGAGAACAAGGGACATGCAATGAAGCTGGGTAAATTCAAAGGGCTGTGAGGAAGTACTTCACTGAAAGACTGGCAGATTTGAGGAGAAGGAAGTACTTCTTCAATGAAAAGTGGTGGACTCCTGGAGCAGTCTTCCAGTGGAGGTGGTGGGGGTGAAATCAGTGGCAGTGTTCAAGAATGCATGGGATAAGCACAAGGGAATCATAGTGGAAAGGAAGGTGGAGAGGGATCCAGAGATCAAGAAGGGTCCACGGTGATGGTACAAGCAGGAAAAAATCAGCAGACTGAGTGGGTCAAGAGGTCTTAATCTGCTGTCAAGGTCTATGTTTCTATGATTCTATGTAAGCAATGGTCTCCGTAGTAGTAACAGTAGTTTGTATTTCTTTGCTTCCAATCCCATAGGATCTGGGTGCCTCACAAACATGATATATACAGCAGCACAATAAATAAATAAAAAAATCTTAGAATATGATCTCTCACAGTCACTTTGGTGAGATCACAGTCTAAAAGCAGATGAGGATCCTCCAGAGGCCACAGTATCCGTGATGCCACAAAGGTATGATTTTACAACTGGAGATCACTGCCCTGTAGTGCTGCATGAAATTTAAATTCTGCCCACCAAATTCCTGTGAAATGAGGAATTTCACTTCCATGGAATGCCGCGAGAAATTTCTGATATAATTTTGTGAAATTCTGCTTTTATTATGCAGACTTTTGTCATGTATTTGCTGAATAATATGGTGAACTGCAGAAAATTTTTTCGCTGAATTGATTTCCTTTCCTTAATTAACTATTTAAAAAAAATTGTTTTAGTTTCGACCCTCTGACGAAAACTGGTAAGCAGAGCAGAAAATAATAAACAGGATGTTGCAACTGAGACAACTGTGGCACAGTTGTTCAAGAATCTGCTGCTGGCTGCTTTGGAGATACACTGAAGATGATTTTTGGAGTACTCAAGAAGCTTAATCTGGATAGATGTTGGTGAAAGAATGCTAGAAAGTTGCTGAGTACTGATTTGAACACCTTTTGACACTCAAATGCTGGCAACAAAGCAATACTTTCTGTTACTTTGTCTGTAGTAATAAAAGCAATGCAAATAAAGTCTCAGTTCTTGTTGCAGTGGTTAATTATACAGTCTTGGGTGTTAATATAGGGGGATACAGGGGCTTAAATGTAGGAGGTACAATGATGTTCATACGATCGTATCAACTACTGGTGTTGCCATTTGATTCCTCTTGTTTTTTATCATACAATCATAGGGATTTATTTATTTATTTTTATTTAATTTTTGTTGACCGGGTAAGTGCACTAGACAAGTCCTGCCTATTTTCAGGCACGACCCGGGGAGGGGGATACAGATGAATGCCAACTGACCTTGAATCAAATTAAGCTGTTGGTGGTATTTTTAGTGAATGAGGAAATTTGGCCAGGACACCAGGAAATTCCCTACTCTTTTCGATAAGTGCACAGGATCTTTAACATCCACCTGAACTACCACCAGTCCAGGCAGATGGGACCTCGGTTTAACGTCTCATCAAAGGCGGCACCTCAAAGTGCAGCACCCTCTCATGCTGCACTACAGTGTCAGTACTGGGATATTAACTCAAGTGCCAGATGTGAGAACTTATCCCACAGCCCTCCGATCTCCCGGCCTCAGAGGCGAGTGTGCTACCTACTGAGCCACTGGAATCTGGAGAACTGGATGGTCATAGTCAGCTGAAGCTCCATTCATTAAGCCTTATAGAGGCCCTTTTAGAGATAGACCTAAAAAGAGAAAAATTGTAGAGATAGTTGCAGAAACATGAATCACACATGGCATTTGTTCAAATAGTGGAGCACAGCCAGCCCCGTGGTGCTGATGGTTGAGGTGCTGGATGCCACACCTCGTGCCAGACTGGTGACCTGCATTCGGGAATGTACTCGGGCCACCGGGAGTTGGCAGGGGTGAGGAAGGATTGAGCATGCCACGACTGCTGTCCTTCCTCTGGAAGGATGGTAAAACTGCATTGCACTGTAGTGGCAACTGGCGAAGGCCAGCTGCACTACAGTTACATGCACAGGCAAGGGATGGAGCATAGCGGGCATCCACATGACTGTGCGCTGTCACCATTGCATGTCCAGCTCCTAGGGGGAGAAAAATGATGGAAAATTTTGGGGCAATCGTGGTGGCTGTTGGCCATGCCCTGCTCCCCCAGACACTACAGGTGTGCTCCCCAGGTGTCTGTGCTCCAGATAGAGGGGATTCTGTCTACTTGTCAGACTGTGGGGGAGAGAGTGAGTCACTGGCCAGACCTGGTCTGGGGGGGTCGGGTGTCAGCGGTTGGATGATTCACCAGTACCGTTCCGCAGTTGAGGAGGAAAAAGCATTTAAAAAAAATAGTGTAGCATGGAGTATGGGTGGCCGTAACAACAATTCAGAATACACTATCAATTCACTACCTAGGCTCCCATCTGGGCTACCTGTCTCTTCATAATGTGCAAGTGAGTATGCTACCACTTAGTAGCCCTGTATCCTACTGCATTAGTGATCAACAACCCTGCAGGCCCAGATGTCTCAGGGTACATTCAGGTCTGGTCAGCTTTAGTTGCATCTCCATCCATAAAGCATCACAGTGAACTGAAAAATAAATCACACCCTGAGTTACAGAGACACACAGGAAGGGATTGCAATCTGTTGTGTTCTGTTAAAACCCAAACCACATTGTGAACCTGAAAATTAACTCAGTCTGAAGAACATATTATTGCTTTTCATGACCCACAAACAGCTGAAGTTGTCTGAATGTGCAGCAGGTAATCCAGTGTAACTACTGCCAGTACCACTTTCCACAACAACCTCCAATCCCTCCCCCATCCTCCCCATGACTCTGAAAAGATCATCTTCACGTATAAAGATTTCATTCTCAAACCAATTTTTGTTTGTAATAATCAAGTACTTACTGTTACCTTACCTATGCAGTTTTATGATGATCACATCAGGAACACAAACACACACACATACAATTGACACACACACACACACACACACACACACACACACACACACACACACTGTGTAATCATAACTCAAAACGTGCACCTGAAAGTCGTCTCGAATCAACACTAAAATAGAAAACATAAACCAGATTTAAGGTCTCACTGCAAATTAAAATAATGTACTTATATGGGCACTGGGCAGTTGGAACAGACACACCAGAATGTGGTTAGTAATGAAGTACTGCTGAAGCAGCAGTATGAAGTTAACATCAGCTGTGGTCATAAATCCTTAGGTAATTATGAAGCAGTCCTGAAAGGGAAACCACCACAGTACAGTACAGTTGCAGAAAAGAAGTGAGAAGCAGGAGTAAGATTTTTTATGCACAACCCCAGCAGTTAGGTCTGAACACCAAATCAGAAGATACTTGTAATTTGCCTAATATACATTAAAATCAGGAAAAGTGGTCTTAGCCTGTAGCAGGTTAATCCATTACTGCTTTCTTCCATAATACCCATGGACACCCATAGATATGCATTGAGCTCACAACTCAGTCATAATGTATCTGCAAGAACCACAGTAGTCAGTACCATCGACTAAGCAGTTTTGAAATGACAATAAGATTACAAGTTTGTACGGCATTGAAGTTTGTGTAAATGACTTACCTGGGCATGTTGATTTGCTATTGAAAATCTCAGCACTGTAACATGTGGCAGGGCATACCCAGATATGCTGGAGTGGAATTATCACCAGTAAAACAAGCATCATAGATGCAGACCTGAAAAGAAAAAAGAAAAGATATACTATGAATCAACACGGAAACAACACATAAGTAAAAGCATGTGTTGTGTGTGTAGGTGTGTGTGTGTGTGTTGGTGGGAGTGTGGGCATGCACATGTGTAGCTGTACCAAAAATTCTGTACATCCACTCCCTTCCTAGACTGCCAGTAGTGATCACTCATTTATTACATGGAAACAGAATGTGATTGCAAAAGGGGACCTCGAGGTCCATTTTGTCTGGCCATGGTGTATGTATTTCTACTACCCTCTCCCATCTATTGCTTCATTTGAATTATGTATTTCTGTTTATCCCATGCATTCTTGAACCCTACCACTGCTCTGGCCACCACCACCTCCTCCAGCAGGCTGTTCTAGGCGTCCACCACCCTTCATGTGAAAAATAACTTTGTAATGTTAGTCCTGAATTTGTCTCATTTTAACTTAAGATAGTGACACCAACCATGTTCTGCCTTGGAGCCTCCCTCATTAGTCTTGAACAGTTCCTTAACCTGGACCTTGTTTGTTTGTTCCCTGGATGTATGAGGTTTCGATCATGTCCCCCACCTTATTTGTTTAAGAGAGTACATGTTCAATGCCCTCAATCTGTCATCACATAATGTGCAATTCAACATGTGTACAACTGGATTATCACCCAGCCTATTTGGCCACATGATTCACAAATAATAACACCTCTGCCTCCCCCACACTGCCTAAGGTGATCCCCTTTCCACACTCAACAATATAATTTTGACAATTATGAAAATCATCAGTCACACTCTCACATGAACAGTAGCATGCAGCAGTAACATAACAGGAGAGGTTATGTAGTGCTCTTAAAAGTATATTTACAACAAATTGTAAGTAATAAAAACAACTGTACTACTAAATTGAAACACAAGACAAAATGTCCAGACATAAGTTATGGAACCTAAAATGTACATATTAGCTATAAACCATAGGTTATGTATAATACTACAATATTTTATTGCTGAAATATTTTTCCACAACTCTGAATTAAAAATACCGCTACAAACATTAATTAATCCACTTCTACATTTACATGCAGTAAACAAGAATTCTGCATGTTTTAAACAAGTGTTTTAATTTTAGTTGTAGGTTTTCTTAAACTTCGTGAAAAAACAATCTGCATTTATAAAGGTGGGAGTAAATCTCAATTTGCGTTTCCTGTTTCCCAATTTCTAGTATAGGAGAGCAACCAGTGGATTAGAGTAGAGAGACAGTGATTTAGAGTGATCAATTACTAAAATGTCATCTGGTGACCAAGCAGGTTTGGGTGAAGCAGCAGGAACATTGAGGAGGTAGTTGGGAGGAGACAGGATGTTGTGGATCAGGTGCAGCAGAGTGGTCAGGAGGAGGGCAAGGGCAGCAAGAGGAACATCAGGATCAGGATCAGCCCACCACCAGTGGAGGGGCAGTACTACTGAAAAAAATCATTGCTTGCATTTAGCCACAAGGAGGTGGCACTGCTTGTAAAGGAGGTCACTGCTCATGTAGAGCAATTATTTGGTTCAGAGAAGCTCCCTCTCAAGGAGGAGAAAGTGTTGAATTCCATTAAAGACACAGTAAGCAGAGAGTGAAGGTATTGTGTCCGCAGCATCCAACAAGTAAAGCACAAATGGGACGATATCCAGCGGGCATGACAGGGAACTGTTAGAGGCACTTGGTGGAGAAGTCACCATAAAAGACACCAAGCAAAAGCGCAAGAGGAAGGGAATAATAAAAAAAAAAAGGTGGTATGAGACAGAGACACTGGAGCCACCTGTCAGAAGAGGTCTAGAGTGCAGGATGACAATCGGGACATCGCTGTTGATGAATCTAGTGAGTACCTTAGTTGAAATATTCTTTCTAATTAACTGATTACTTATTGGAGTTAACACAGGACAAATCGTACTTAACATTAAGTTGTGAGAACACTCAAGTGACCAGTTTTAGCTGTGGCACTATACAAGGTATGACAGATTGACAATCTTAGAGAATAATGTTTATACCTAATTAGTCGAATCTCTTTAATAAGTACTTTTGTTCTGTCTTCTCTCAAAAATCACCTATTAGTACATTTAAAGTTCACCACGTAGATTATCATAGGTTCTATCCAACTGACATTATATAGGCTATCAAAAAACTAAAAAAATACAAGTCTGAGTCCAGACAGTATTCATCCATGGTTTCTGATCGAAACCTTTATAAATATTTCTATACCTTTGTCAATTATCTTCAACAAATCCTTACAAGAAAGCATTGTACCAAATGACTGGCGTTCAGCAATAGTTACTCCCATATTTAAAAAAGGCAATAGAGGTTCTGTGCAAAATTATCATCCAATTAGCCTGACCTCAGTGGCTGGTAAATTAATGGAACGAGTACTGAAGTCTCTAATAGATCAAGATTGTAAAGAATTTGGAATTTATGATTCAAATCAGCATGGGTTTACTCCCAAGTATTTCTGCACCACCAATCTGATATCTTTTTACAATAATATAAGTACTCTACTAGATGTGGTTATCCCTACTGACGTAATTCTTTTGGACTTTAGTAGAGCTTTCGATAAAGTCTCACATGAAAAACTCATTACTAAAATGCACAATCTAGGTTTGTCACCTGATATTGTCAACTGGACTTTAAACTGGTTGATAAATCGTTCTCAGAGAGTCAGAATTAATGATATCTTGTCTGATTCGGGTAGTGTGACAAGTGATGTGCCACAGGGGTCGGTCTTGGGACCAACATTGTTTAATCTCTTTATCAGTGATTTACAAACAGGGCCAAATAACTTCATGGTAAAATTTGCAGACAATACTAAATTGGGGGGCAAGGTTAATAATCAAGAAAATATTTCTGCATTAAAGAAGGATTTGGAAAAATTAACACTTTAGGCAAATGAAAATCATATAAGTTTAATCAAGACAAATGTTTAGTAGTGCATTTCAGTGTAAATAATCCAAAAATGTTATATTATATAAACGGACTACCACTTCACTCATCAAACTGTGAAAAAGATTTGGGATATATGTAATAATAAACTTACATTAAATGATCACTGTGTTAGAACTGCTTGCATGACCAACAGACTTTTGAGGCAAATAAAACGCACTTTTGTTAATCGCACTGAACAATGCCTTATTCCATTGTATAGGGTATACATTAGACCGTATCTGGACTATGGCTCCCCTTTCTGGAATCCAAACCAAAAAAAAAAGACATAGCAATTCTTGAACAGGTTCAAAGGAGAGTAACTAGAATGATTCCAAGATTAACAAACCTGGATTATCAGAACAGATTAAAAGCCACTGGTCTCTTCTCTCTTCAAACTAGAAGATTAAGAGGTGATATGCTTATGGTTTTTAATTTAATAAATTCACCAGATCTAATGGAAAAATGTGGTCTAACACTCTCCAAAAGGAGACATGTTCTGAGACTGCATAATAAACAGCTTGAAGTAAAAACTTATAAAACCAGCAAAAGGGATATTTTTCCAATAGGAGCATCCATTGTATGGAATACCTTGCCACAAGAATTGGTAGAGGCAACTAGTGCCACTGTCTTTAAAAACAAATTAGATGTTTGGTTGAGGGATAATGGTAAATAATGTCCCACATTATGTGGGGAACAGTCTCGATGGGCTCTGGCCTTCTTTTGTTCTTTCATACCAAGTAAATAATACAAAGTAGTCCTGATTGAGTTAAAATTACAAATGAAAAATAATAGTGTGAATATTAAAAATGATAGAACTTTCCTGAAATATGGTATTCCTCTCTTATTTTGAATAGGTGCAGTGCCTACTGGTACTCAACATGCTGAGGAATCTTCAGGCACCACAGTGTCATCAGGGGAAGGTGTTGATGGAGGCAGCACCATGGAGATCATGTCTGGTGGTAAAATATCTATATACCTATGCTGCGATGAGTAAATATGTTAATTAGCAACTGATTTTGGTGGGTGGGGGCATTGCGTGGCTGAGGCCGTGCATCTCCTCAGTGTCCTAAATTGTGTGCAGCTGGTATCAGGGAGGTATACCGTTGATGTCTATGGCTTCAGTTGGGCTGTGGCTCTGCACTCAGGATCCAATACCTCATCTGGGGTGGGGGGCATTGCCTGGCTGAGGCCGTGCAACTCTTCAGTGTCCTAACTTGTGAGCATGGATGTCTATGGCTTCAGTTGGGCTGTGGATCTGCACTCAGGATCCAATACCTGGTTGGGGGGGCATTGCCTGGCTGAGGCCATGCAACTTCTCAGTGTCCTAACTTGTGTTCAGCTGATGTCAGGGAGGTATAACATTAATATCTATGGCTTTAATTGGGCTGTGGCTCTGCACTCAATATCCAATACCTGGTCTTGGGGGGTGCATTGCTATGACCCAGTGCTGTAAAATTTATGTGGTTGCTATCCAACAGGTGTAACGGTACTGTTTAGGGGTTAACACAATATCATATATTCATTAGTTTAGAGAGGACATAATATTGAATCATCATCATCTACCTTATCATCCTTTCTTTCTTTATGTACAGCAGCTCTCGAGACCACTGTCAAACCCCAACCAGAACATCTCATCCTCAACCTAATGCTGGTCATACAAATCCAAGCACATGACGCACAAACTGTGTCTTAAAAATACAAAAGGAACTGGTAAGGCCTGCAGCCAAAGAGTCCAGAAGAAGATCCAGTGTGACAGTTGCATGCACTGGGCCTGAAGAGGGTTTCGACAGTTCCACCCATGATGCCTCTCAACAAGTACCACCACACACACTGCAAGACCATGAAGAAAGGAGGGACAAGGACCTTTGAATTATAAAAAAGATTATTGTCACTGGAGGCACACTATGTAAACATAGAGGGTGAGCTAAAAAAAATCAAATGCCCGCTTTGCAGGCGTCAGGGTGTGGTTGTCAAGAGCCCATGCAATTCATGGGCACAGTGCAATGTTGTTAAGCATAAGAAGAGCCACTAAGTTTGCTGGCAAATTTTTACTTGCAATGTGAAATGTTTGCATTAGGCTATAAATAGTTTGTTTTCAGTGTTTAATAACTTTGTTCATCTTGCTGTTTTTTGTTGTTGTTCTCATTACCCCAATACACCAGCAAATACAGTAGTATGTTGTTTTAGAAACTTTTATTGTTGTTGACACTTTATTATTGTTTCTTTGTTGTTTGTTAAAAGTTTGAAATTGTTCAGTTGTTGTGTGAAGAAAGATAGAAATATTTTTTCCATACCCACAAAGTCATCATTGTCTTGTGATGGATACACTTATTAGTAATTATAAAAAGGTTCTCATAAATGCTGCAATCTGATTGGCTGTTAGGATTTTAGTAGCCTTACATTAATCCATGTTATACTGTCATGTACAGCCTGCTCACCATGTCACATGGATTCCTCCTGTCAGCATTACATCCTCTAGTACTCCTGAATGTGATGAATGATGCATTACAATGAACTAGCATTCTAAAACTGTTGGTGGAAGAACTATTTTATTAAAACTCTTCCTCTAAATGAGTAAAACATTCAAACAGTATACTTTTAACACTTTTCTTTTAGAATAATTTCTGTAATAGCAATACGCACTCCCAGTTACATTAACAGTCAGTTAATCACCCCTAGAGGCAATATGGCACTCAGCTGTGCATGCCTCGTGCCACATTACACCCCCAAGGGGTGATTAACAGACTGTTAATCTAACCCCTGGTCATGCCTTATTTCTTAATTGATGTACTATATGTAAAACTTTAGAGAAGCAATTGGTTGCAGTATTTGCATAATTGCCATACGTGCACTCTACTTCACAGAAAATGGTAGATCATACGCACAGTATATCCAGTGAACCTGATGAACCATGCCAATAAATTGATCATACTGTTTTTCTGTCATTATGGTCACACAACCCAACACCCCTGATGTGGGGTAGAATGCACAGTAAAAATCTCAAACAGTTCTTCTGATTCTGTATTTCTGTGTAACAAATGACATAATGAACAATACTACTTACCTACTACCAGGCATTAAAGATCCATTGTATTAAACACACCTAATATTTATTTCCTGAAAATGAAAATAATGTTTTATGTGGAATATGAAAAAAGCATGCATACAAGAATTACTTCCCTGATTAGTTGAGTATGATGGACACAAAATGTACAAAAACATAAGGCAAGAGTGATGGTGGTGTCAGGTATGATTCTGGCAACAACAGCAGCAGCAGTGTGTGCAGGACATACCTGTTAAATTAACAAGACAGTAAATACTTACAGAAAGAAAAACTGTTTTACTTAACAATAATGTTCACTATTATTAGGCTTTATGGACATGTTCCTACATACATAGTACTGTGCCAATTGAGCTTGCCTACCCAAATAACTATCCTACAACTTTGTGCTCAACCTTGTCTGTGCCCACTGCCATGACACCACCCAATTTATTTCAATAACACATTCTTTAGGAATTATATTACACACAGAAACTAAGAATAACACTAGTACATTACAGAACAGATTACATGATTGTCATTGGCAAATTAAAGTAATGCTTTGGAATAAAAAACTGAAAAAAAAAATACTTTCCTTTACAGTTTGGATGTACACATGAGTAGTGGTGGTCAGCAAAGTCGCAGGTGCTATTAGTTAGGTCAGATCAGCAGCAGCACTGCCTCTGGGTCAAGTAGTTCCACATTATGGTGCTTCTTGATTCAGTATTGAGAGTGGTGGCATGGCAGTGAGCATGAGCATGCTTTGATGGGACAGCGGGAATAATGGTCAGATCAGCAGCAGCATTGTCTCAGGGCCTAGTAGTTCCTCAGTAAGGTATTCCTTGGTTTGGTCTTGAGAGTGGTGGCAGTGAGCATGAGTAAGCTTTGATGGGACAGCACAGCAGGAGTTGTGGTCACATCAGCAGCAGCATCAGAACTGGCATAGCATGTGATTGGCAGCATGCTCAGAAGATAAATCATAAAAACAGTTGTAGAGGAACAACATTACAGCAACTAACATTTATTCGACTCATAAAACAACCATGTTTTGTTCAGCAATAATAATAACAGAAGTCTTAACATCAATAAGTAGCCTAGGCACTGTTTCCCCCCGACTGGACAAAGGAATAACATCAGTGGTGTTACCATGAGAGGCCACTTCACTACCACAACCATCCCCTCCCCAAATCCGTCCTAGTAGTTTCCTACCAGATGACTTCTGCAATGCATAAAGGTTGTGAGTACAATGCACAGTGAGCTATCTGGCTTAATTATTACAATGTACTTTGACAGAAAAGAAATCAACACAGCACAATCAGCAGAAAATACTTACCTTCACAAACAGTTACAGCACCGGTGGAAATAGCCCAGCATGGTGCTGACATATATCGAGGGCTGTGATAATAACTGTGAGGCATGGGCGCAGGAAAGAACAGCATACCTGAAAGATAAATCATGAAGAGAGTTGTAGAGGAACAGTATTATAGAAACTAACATTTCTTCAACTTATAAAACAACCATGTTTTGTTTTGTTCAGCAATAATAATAACAGCAGTCTTAACATCATTAAGTAGCCTAGGCACTGTATCTCCCTTGACTGGACATAAGAATAACATCAGTGGTGTTACCATGACAGGCCACTTCACTACCACAACCTCACCCTCCCCAAATCTGTCCTAGTAGTTTCCTACCAGTTGACCTCTGCAATGTATAAAGGTTGTGTGTACAATGCACAGTGAGCTATCTGAGTTACTATATTATGATGTACTTTGACAGAGAAAGAAATCAACGCAGAACAATCAGCAGAAAATACTTACCTTCACAAATGGTGAAAAAAGAGAAACACTGCAGATGGAAATAGTCAATCACAGTACAATACATGCAGCCCATAGGTAACCAAAATTCATAACAAAACAATAAATTATTACTAACCTGATATATTGGTATGTAAATTCTGTTGTCATGAATCTGGACAATTGTCATCAATCGAGAGGCGTCACATCATCAGCCTTCATCATTATGTAGAAGCTGTTTATTTCTTGCTCTTCATGATGTTTAGTGCAGCATACATCAGAGAAGTAGGGGATGCAGCTAGGTTTGAAAACAGCAGGCAGGTAAGTTGCACCACCTTGTGACCAGTACTTCATGTTCTTTTGTTGTGGTCATCAAAGCACTAGTGGTGCCAGCTCATGCCAGAGTGTGGACAGTGTACACATCCCCAAAGGATCAGCAGCAGCAGCTTAGGGTCTAGTAGTTCATGTTTATGTTGTTTTGTTGTGGTCATCTCAGCATTAGTGGTCATGGATGATGCCGGTGTTTGGACAGAGTGCACATCACCAAAGGATTATAAGCAGCAACTTAGGGACTAGTAGTTCATGTTTATGTTGTTCTGTTGTGGTCATCTCAGCACATTAGTGGTGACGGCTCATGCCGGAGTGTGGACAGTGTGCACATCACCAAAGGATCATTAGCAGCAGCTCAGGGACTAGTAGTTGATTTTTATTTTGGTTTGTTGCTGTCATCTCAGCATTAGTGGTCGTGGATGATGCCAGTATTTGGCCAGTGTGCACATCACCAAAGGATCAGCAGCAGCAGCAGAGGGACTGGTAGTTCATGTTTTTGTTGTTTTGTTGTGGTCATCTCAGCACATTAGTGGTGACAGTTCATGCCTGTGTGTGGACAGTGTACACATTGGCAAAGGATCATCAGCAAAGTGTAGGGACTAATAATTCATGTTTATGTTGTTATGATGTTCAGATTGTCTTTTCTTCTAGCAAATGTCCATCATACCTATTGCACACTGACATGATATAATCTGTGGAGAGACAGAAGGCTGCCTGTGCTGGTTAAATAATAATTGTGCACTAATTAAGCAATAAGGCATGGCAGGGGGTGTGTTATGGTGTAATAATGGCCCACCTCTGGGTGAGTGGAAGCACGAGGTGCAGCTGAGGGCATCCACCACCTGATAAGGGCTGTTAGCACACCATAACACACACCCTGGAGTGCCTTTTTGTGATTATGAAATGGCTCATTTTTAGTCAATTTTATGCATTTTTAAACATAATACTTTCAGCTAGAACGTTGTGCTAGGTTAACAGCCCAGCTCAAAGCAGCTCTCGGCCAATCAAAATTCAGCATTCTTTGGACCCATTCCATAGTAAAAGTTATGAAATGGGTGTAAAGAATGCTGAATTCTGATTGACTGACAGCTGCTTTCAGCAGGGCCGTTATCGAAGCACAATGGCTCAGCTGAAAGTAACATGTTTAAATAAATGCATAAAATTACCTAAAAAGGACACATTTCATAACTGCAATATGACACTTCAGGAGGTGTGTTATGGTGGGCTAACGGCCATTATCGGGTGGTGGAAGTGCTCAGCTATACCTCCTGCTTCAGTCCACCTAAGGTGGCCCATCATGTGACCATAACACACCCCTGTTATGCCTTATTACTTCAACAATGCTGAACTGATCCACATCAAAAGAGTTTTGTATATTTGCAAACAATAATGTAGCAGGATTTCACAAATTTATTTAATTGGGACAGACTGTGCAATTAATATGATTTAGAATTTAGTATTTAAGCAGCACAAACATCCTTCTAGCTCACACTTACATTACATGACTACATCTAGTGCACATATGACATCCATTTAATAGGGAGATAGTTCAGTGGTCAGTGCTTTATTTTCATGTTAGAAGACTTTGTTTAACACTACTGAAATTATACAAAAATGGAATATGATTGTAGCATTAATGAATGCTACTGCAGTTTATCATTAATGAAACCAGTGTGTGATTGAAATGCAAAGGTGGGACACAGATGGGTGTTAGTGAGGCCATGAACCCATGATACAGTGCAGTACTTAGTTTTAAGTCAAATCACAATCAGTGAGTCACCCCTACACTTTGAAGAATGGCACAAATACATAAATGTACCTAGTGAATTTGATTCAGCCATCTCCACTGGGTGACAGCATCATATGCTGTACTTAACTTTCAGACATTAGCACATGCTTCATCAGAAGATTACAAACATTTGTGAACAGGTAGCATATATAATCTGTATCATACAATAATAATTTATTTCATGGTTATGTCATATCAAATCACATTACAAAACTGTATAGTTAATTTTAAGAAACATATCTCAGTCAGAAGTACATTCGAATGATAATAAAGCTAACTTTTGAAATTAAGACAGGAAGTATGTCTTTCTTAACATGAGAAATGTTAGGAAACTGTTATGATATTCTCACCGATGAAAATGGATGAATAAATAAGCACTAAGGACATCAAGCGGACACACTAAGGACATCTTCTTAGTATTATCAAAGCAGCTCGCCTCTCCTTGCCTATTAAATGAATAACCATTTCAAGACCCTCCTCATGAAGTTGTACTTAAATATTCACCATAGTTTGCATGTTCTGTCACTCCAGATTTAATTTCTTTTTCATCATAATACGGACCGAAACAGGACTGACTGCAACTTCCAAAAATAACACCCCAGCGTCAGCACGTGCAGCCCTGTTTTGTGATGTCAAATAATGAAGGCAGCATAACTGACTGTGCCTCATTGATTTGTATGCAACATTTCTTTTTTTCCAAATTTTTGTATACACCCTTTACTATTTGGATTTCATGAAATTAAAAAGAAATCGGTTAGTTGACTAACATGGTCCACATTAGTCATTCAATCGATTTCATTTAATGAAATACAAACAATATAGTGTATAAGCATGTCAAAATAATAAATACCAGCCACATAGACGTCAATGGGCATGCTCACGTAACCTTCATTGTGTGACACACATCTCAAAACAGGGGTGTGTGGGTTCACATGGTGGTGGGCTTTTTGGATGGGGAAATTAGATATTTTTTGGGCCAGTCTCCAGAGACAGAACATTATAAGTGAAGAATATGTACACTACAGGTAACATTTAAGTCAGACTTTATGAGTAAGCTCATGAAAAGGTTAGCCAGTGACCAGATTGGGAGAGGCAGCTACTATGAAGCTGCTGTTTCAGTATTTGTATCACCAGTATGTACTTGGTTATAGAGTACATTTATCAAATAATGTGTGACAAAAAAGGACTTATTTTGGACTTTACATTGGGTAACTAAAATTAATACAAGTAAATGCTTTCAGCAGTTTGCTGTCATAAAACAAACTGCACAATTATGTAAACTAAAAGATGTGTCCCTCTGATGTATCCTTACCATCAGAACACATACTCTCTACCTGCTTAACATCATTTTCATCATCATCCATGCCTTTGTCATCACCACTAGGCATAACAGTGCCACCGACAGACAAAAGCATTGAGGTGGAATAAAATATTTATTCATCTTTATGTATGTCAGTTGCTCAACATTTAAATCAGACAGACATGTCTGATGGTCTGAAACAATTGCCCCTGCTGCACTAAAAATCCATTCCAAAGTTACACTGGAACAAGGGCAACTTAACAGTCCCAGTGCAGCTGATGCCAATGCAGGCCACACTGTCAACTGGTGTTGCCAGTATACTAACAAAGGGTCATCCTCAACAGATACCTGCTCAGGATCATCAAGATAGGCAGTGACCATGTTTGCCACTGCCATCTGCAGTTTGTTGCTGTATTCCTGCTTCTGGGGCTGAGAACACTCACCTTCTGTAATATTGACCACAATGGATAGTGGATGGGTTTGGGTACTGAAGAAGTTGATAACTTTGATGACACAGAGAGTTGGGAACGACGCATGAATACTGCTGAGTACTTCCTCATTAGTTTTATTGATATCCGATTCAAGCATTTTGTTGTGCACTTTGTCACAAAGAGCAAGTGAACAATGATCAACCTCTACACTACCCCATGACAGAAGTGATGCGATACCATGCTTGTACTGGGGATCAAGTAAAGTGGCCATCTGGTATGAATCACTCTGCAACATGTAACAGACACAACTATCACTTTCTAAGATGTCCATCATGTGGTTACACAGGTTTACACCAACCTCATCTGCTGCACATTCAAATTGACCACTGCCTGCTTAAGTATCCACAACAATGGAATAACCTGACTCAAATATGACAATTCAACACTAACAGCCTGAGTGGCATGCACAAAAGGTCATAAAACCTGTATTACACTACCCATGACCCTCCACTGAGATGGACTGAGTGTCATTGCCTGTTGAGTCAGGGGTCGCTAAAGCTGCATGACATAGTCATTGACAGGTTTACACTCCTGAAACAGGTGTTCCATCATATACAGAGTTGAGTTCCACCCTGTGGGAACATCCTGCTTGAGACAATGCTGTGGCACACTGTATGAACGCTGCAACACATTAAGCTCATATCGAGCTTTTGAGGAACCACTGAAATGTCCACAAATACCTTGACTAATGGTCACCATGCTATCCACTGCCTCATGTTTTAAGAACTCACATACAATCAGATTCAAAAGATGGGCAAAGCAAGGAATGCACTCAAAGCCACCATCACTTATGGCTTTCACTACATTGGCTCCATTGTCGCTTGAAATGAAACTCACTTTGAGTCCATGTGGTTTCAGCCAATGAGAAATTGTCTCATTTAGACATTTGAGAATTCTTTCGGCTGTGTGAGCCATGCATACTTTGCATGTAGTGTTGCATGCTGGTACACACCACCACTGCCCACATATGTGGTTTGAAAATGACAGTAACTTGCAGGACAAGGTGATACCATTCACACCGGGAATGTATGCCCAATGTGCTGTAACACACATGAAGCTAACTGTGGATAACAGACCATTAGACCACATATCAGTGGTGAGATGCACAGTGCTGACCACAGAGTGTGACAGTGCATGTGAAACTGCACAACATAATGTGTTGTGAAGCTCAGGGACACCTTTCATTGAAAAGTAGGTTCTGCTGGGCAATTCATATCTGGGTACTGCCTTACTCATGAGCTGCTAAAAAACAGATTTTTCAACAAAAGAGTATGGAAGAAGATCCGTTGCAAACATTTGAGAAAGTGTTGCATTTGAGTGCTTTGCAACTGGATGATTCCTATGGTACTTTGTATTCTTGGACAATGCATCCTTAATATTAGGTTGCCTCATAGTGACCACTGACAAAATTCTCAGCTGCATATGGGTGACTTTGGAACTAAAAGGAGTTTGTAAACTTTGTGGCTTAATACTGCAGTGAGGGAAGTCTGAACATACAGAGGAGGATGAGGTACAGGATGATGATTTACCTAGAACTAAAGAGTCATAACACTTTGGGGTGGATGCTATTTGTGGTGGAACAACACTACTTTAACTGTGAACGGGGTCCGATAAGTAGTTTGGTAGAGGAACAGAGTCACTGTTTTCTACCTGGGAGGCCTGACATTTATGCTGCTGCCAGTGAATTGTGTATTTGGTTTGGAGATGTGAGTGAATCCCACTTGTGCCTAAGTGTGACCCTGCCTTGCCATGACTCACTTTACTTCGGCATATTTGGCAAATAGCTGTGCTGTCATCATTATCTTGCAAAGCAAAAAAATCCCACACTAGAGATTTGCCCACTCTACACTGCTTTTTAGAAGGAGGAACACTCTTGGCCTTACTGCTGACTGTGATCTGCCGCTGTGACTCATCTATGACCGGCACATGCTGGTGCTTCTGCTGCATATTACTAGTAGTGACACGAATAGGCATTGGAGATTGCATGTTATTAACAATCACTGATGTTTCATTCTGTGCTTGTGATGACACTTTTACACTTACATTATGAGGAAAAGTACATGAATTGTTAACAGGAACATAGGGAGGTTGGTAGTGAGATTTATTACAGGGTCATCTTGAACATCCGGAAAATCACACGCACTTACACTATCAATATCACTGACACCACTAATGTGTTCTACAGTATCATCCCATTCCTCATTAACAACCATCAAAACATCATTATCAATAGAACCAGCAGATTTAATATCACCACAATCAGTAATTTTACTAACCACCTTGACTATGGAACCATCATCCTTAATATCACATTTAAAACTGCTACACTGTGAAATTTGTGAATCCATCACAGATGAAAACAAATCAGGATTTTCAGGCTGAGAATCATCCTGTGAATCAAGCACTAATGCAGCAACATCAACTGCAGTTTTCAGTCCCCCCTCCCATACTGAATTTGGATGCTGCATTCTCAGTAAAATTAATAATTTTGTTGCTCACACTACTTGTGCTGTTGCCTGCATTATGGAAAAAGTAATCAATTCTGATTCCACCCTTACCTTGCACCACCAGAAGAACACAGACTTATCAGAGACACTTTTGTGCCACTGTCTAACTTACTGCTACTACCTGCAACCATTCTACTGCCAACTACAGGACCTATAGTGCTGCTACCACCTGCACCCACTGTATTGCCAACCACAGGACCTACAGAACTATTGCTGCTGAAAGGACTGCAGCACCATCAAATTCAATATTCATATCATGAGACATTACAGCCAGAGCTTCAGGAAGGGGGGTTAAAACTCAAAAGAGCCATTGAACTACCACGTCCACCACACACACTAACCCTGGTACCTGACTTCTTTCCAACCATTTTTTTCACTTAAATCTTAACTGGCACACAACAACAAACAATCAAATAATATCTTTACCTACAGTGTATAATTACAAAATCAGTACATCAGTCAAATACAATACAATACAATTCTATTAAAGAACAATAAGAACAGCTTCTCACAGAATTGCTTTTAGTTTCAAGTCAAAAAATACTAAACTGCTGTTTAAAACTAATAGTAGTTTAAACTGCACACACACACACACACACACACACACACACACACACACACACACACACACACTATGTCCTGTTTCCTTACTAACTATTTAAACAGTTAATCAAGTTTCATGTATCAGATTGCTGGAGGAGGATCAACTACAAAATGATCTGCAGCTTTTCAATCAGATTGAAATGCAAAGGTTTTTCTCTAGTTGAATTTAAGTGCACATCGGATAATCTGGGATCAGTATTATTTACATCCCACTTAAATGCACATCCCGCTTAAATGCACATTTTTTCCAAATCCCAATTTTTTTCCTATTCATCCAATGTTAAATTTACCTCTTTAGTGTACTACATGTAAGTGCACATTTTGGTTAAATGCACATTTTATTTTTACTTTTCCTATTGATTTTCAGTCCAACCCAACTTTTAAGTGCACATTTTGGGGCTGACCCTGTGGTGCAGAGGGTTGAGGCGCTGGACACAACACCTCGGGCCACGCTGGTGACCTGGGTTTGGGAGCAAGCCCAGATCATCGGGGTCGGGAGGAGGGAAGTGATCGAGCATCCAGAGGACAGCTCTACTCTCCCCAGGAGGGTATGGGCACAATGCTCACTCAAGGAGTGACCCTCTGATGGTGGCTGGGGTAGCCAACAGCAGCAGCATGATGCAGTACCTGGGGGTGGAGCCTGTGGCAGTACATTGCCATGTCAAGCCAGGTTCCACAGGGGACTCCTAAGTCTTTAAAACCCCTCCCTTGCTGATAGCTGATGGCACCTGCTTCCTCTGTTCACACCCTGATGTCAGGCTCGGCCCCTCTGCTGGTCCCACATCTCCAGCCTCGTGGCTCAATACTAGAGAAAGAGCACCTGGGCAGGGCAACCTTCCCAGAGGGCAGACCGGGAGATGCCCAGTGCCAGAGAGGAGCTGTAAGGGCAATCTGAGTCACACTAAGGAGGTAGAGACATTGATCGGAGGTCACCGAGAGAGAGCTCGGTGGAGTGGTAGGCACATAAAATAGAGTTTGAAAAAAAATAAGTGCACATTTTGTACATGTACCACCTTAAATAGTCCACCTTAACATCTTAATTGGCCTCAGTACTGTACTATATAATGAAGCTGGGTTTACATCACATAGATGTGCCACTTTGACACAGGAATCATGTGGGATATCTGTGGGACTCAGAGGAGAATGAACAGGAGGACAAGGATGAGAGGAGCCAGGAGGAGGAGCCAGTACAGTAACTGCAGCAGTGGTGCTGTCTAGCATGGCACACAGTAAGAAAATGTATTTTGTCAAAAGAAAAGACTGACTTTAGCCTTCTGTTTAATTTTGAATCCTACACTGAAACACACAAAGGAGAATATTGATTTTTTCCAGGTAGTACTGTGCTGTAGGATGTAATATTTTAACTTGAGCACTCAGTATCTAATAAAATGTATTATAGTAGCAGTGAAATGTCCCTTGAATTGATTTTCTGGTTAAATGCACAGCCTGCTTTAGTGCACAAAAACTTTTATCCCAAGGGTGTGCACTTAAGAGGGCTCTACTGTATTGTAATACTGAAAGAGGAGGGAGGAGAGAAAGTGGAAGGAGAACAGGATAAAGCATCAATCCTGAACAAATATTTCTGCTCAGTTTTCACAGAGGAAAGGGATGGGGAGGGACCAAAGCTAACATGCAGAACTGCTGTGGAGGAGGAAAACAGTCCATTTACAGAGGAGGCAGTCCTAAAGGAACTCACTAAGCTAAAAGGGGAACAAGGCAATGGGACCAGATGGGATCCATCATAGGGTATTAAAGAAGTTAAGGGAGATACTGGCAGCACCACTGACATCACTGTTCAACAAATCACTTGTTATCGGGAGGTTCCAGAGGACTGGAGGAGGTCCAATGTAGTCCCTATCCACAAGAGTGGGAGCAGAGAAAAGGCTGTTAACTATAGACCTGGCAGTCTGATCTCGGTGGTGGGAAAATAATGGAATCACTGCTAAAGAAAGGATAGTGGAACACCTAAAATCCAGCAGAACACAAGATCCAAGACAACATAGATTCACCTTAGAAAGGTCATGTCAGACTAATCAGATAGATTTATTTGACTTGTTGACCAGGGAGAGGGATTGGGGGGAATGATGGATGTCACCTACCTTGACTTCAGCAAGGCGTTCAACACTGTTTAACATAGTAGGCTGGCAACTACGTCAGGTAGCCTAGCACTGGGTCACAGGGTGATGAACTGGGTTGGAAATTGGTTGAGGAATAGAACACAGAGTGTGGTGGTAAGTGGAGCTAAATCTGAGGTAGGGAGGTTGACAAATGGGATGCCACATGGATCAGTTCTGAGACCAGTATTATTTAATATCTTTATCAGTGATGTTGCAGAGGGGCTAGAAGGAGGGTATGCCTCTTTGCAGATGACGCCAAGATCTGTAATACAGTAGACAGCCCAGGAGGGGTGAAGAAAATAAGAAGGGATCTAACTAAGCTGGAAGAATGGTCCAGAGGGTAGCAGCTGGGATTTAATGCCAAAAAGTGCAAGATCATGCACTTGGGGTGCAGAAACCCGGGGGAGGATTACATTATTGGGGAAGGGTTGTTAGAGGCCACACAGCTAGAAAGAGACCTAGGGGTGATCATATCTGATGACCTAAAGGTGACCAAGCAATGTGCCAAGGCAGTGGGGAGAGTCAATGGGATGCTGGAGTGCATAGGGAGGAGTATCATCAGCATGAGGAAGGAGGTGGTAAAGCCACTGTACAGGTCATTGGTTATGCCACATTTGGAGTACTGGTTCCAGTTCTGGAGGCCACATCTCCAAAAGGGTATAGACAAGGTGGAGGCAAGTCAAAGAAGGGTTATAAAAATGGTGAAGGGCCTACACCACAGATCATACAAGGAGAGATTGGAAAATCTCAATATGTATACCATGGAGCAGAGGAGGTAGAGGGGGTGACATGACTGAGACTTTCAAGTAAATAAAGGGAATAAACATAATACAGGAAGACAGCATCTTTCAGATGAAAAGATGCTCTAGAACAAAAGGACATGGCATGAGACTAGAAGGGAAAGGCTAAGGGGCAACATGAGAAAGTATTTCTTCATTGAAAGGGTAGTGGATGCATGGCGCATCCTCCCAGCAGAGGTGGTGGGAGTGAAGACTGTGGGGGAATTAAAAACTGCATGAGATAGGCATAGGAGTAGCCAGGGGATTCAAAGAAGGAGATGAGGTCTGAGATTAATAGGACATGAGCCTTTTGGGTTGGGGGGAGAAATGGGCAGACTGGATAGGCCTGATGGTCCTTATCTGCCATCAAAGTCTATGTTTCTGTGTTTGTATGTTGCATTATTGTAGACTTCACTGTATATACCTATATCTCTTCCTAAGCTCAGATGTTTTATAAACTGCAGGTTTATCAATGGCAAGCTATTAGTGTGTACCTCAAGTGAAACCTTGATGCAAAATTTTGAAAACCAATGAAGACTTTGTTCAAAAAGAAAGAAACCACTGTGGGCGATAACTGACACCTGATATTCTAAAGACAGCCTGAGTCCACACTGACCACTGGATTCCTTACCCTATCAAAACCTTCATGTGATGCCATCTAGGGATGGTCCAATGCAGTCCTGTAAAATGAAGTTTAAATTTCAATGTGGTTGATGGCTGAATAGAATGATGAGTTTCTAAAGTATTTTTAAAAGCAAACCTTATAGTGCCATTAAAAAAAGAAATCAAACTAAAATATGCACAGCATGATTCAAAAGAAAACTAATTCAACGACCAATGCAATTTCCAGGGATGAGTTTATTGAGAACATGATAAAGCAAATAAATAGGCATTATAATATTGAATCTTGTCTCTGTTTGTGACGTTTCCACAGCATTTAGTACACCAGGGAACCA
Organism: Neoceratodus forsteri; assembly: GCA_016271365.2. Lineage (NCBI taxonomy): Eukaryota > Metazoa > Chordata > Ceratodontiformes > Ceratodontidae > Neoceratodus > Neoceratodus forsteri. Next base: position 840,827,292 of record CM057459.1, on the reverse strand, counting down.
TAAACAATAGGGGAAATAAGAAAAGGAGTGAAACATAAGCTTCTTAGCCTTAAAAGACAGTTTCAAATTCTGAACAATAATCCAAGTTTAATGTCTGTTGTTTTAACTGAAAAAAGGAAAATCAGTATGTGTATTATATGAAAACCTATCCAAATAAAATCCAAATATGTAAAATAATTCTGCAATTTCAACTCCATTATTTTGTTCATCCTTTATTACTAATGAATGTGGAATAGATTATAACTTTTATTTTACTACCAAAATAATCAACGTGTTCTTAGAAGCATTAAATATCATTTTTGAACCAAAACAAAACCCAATTGTAGAGTAGAAATCAAAGCATCAGCTTGTTTCCCATGAAAAACAAAACAGTATCATCCACATAAAAAAAAAATATATTAAGAAAAATCCCCAAATAACAAATTGTCTAAAAAAAATACTAAATAATGAAGTGCCGAGAATTGAGCCCTGTGGTACTGTCATGTCCACTTCAGCCAAGGATGAAAAACACCATTCATAGAGACTTTCTGCATTCTGTTAAACAAATAATATTCAAGCCACCTCAAAACTATACTGTATCCATACATCCTTGGTCCATGGGTTTGGCAAGAAGGTGACTGTGGTGGACCAAATCGAAAGCCGTATTGTAAATCAAAAAATGTCACAGCTGCCATGTCACCATTCTTCAAGGATAAAAAGTCAACTCAATGAGGGTAGTGAGCATACTACGTTCCTTATAAAATCAGTGCTGACATGGAGACACAATGATATATTGTTCCAAGTACACTTTACCCTGGTCAAAGACCACTCTTTCAAAGACCTTGGACAGTGGGGAGAGGAGTGAGTTCAATCTGTAATTTTTTATCAGAGTTCTCTGGCCAGAGTTAGTGACTGGTACAATGGTTGCCTGTTTCCAAAATTTTAGGGAGTGTAACTATTTGTAATGAAAAATTAAGCAAAATACTTAACTGAAAAGCCATCAATTCAATAACATAAGAAAATAACTTAAGATCAACATGGACGTCAGCAGGCATACAGTGTATGCTATTGCATACATCTAGTTTTTGCCTAGGGTAGAATTTGTGAGGTCCTCCTGCAGTAGTTCTTTGCTGCTGCCTTTAGTTACATCCTAACTATGTTACACACACCATCTCTGCATGCTGTGCCAGCACTAATGTGCTATTTCTGGGGCAAAAGGAGCATGAATAGCCAGCATTTGGGATATATCGTTTCCAGTAGTTAGGATGGAAAAGTGGCCTTTTCAAAGTTTACAGAGCTCTGAATGAAAATAGCTGCATAGTTGGAGCCAAGGGGCCTAATTTTCAAAGAGCCCTTGGAGTGACTTAAGTTGCCTCACACTAGGGCTGCAGCAAACTTCGAATGCACCAGGGACCCAGTGCCTGATTTTAAAAAAATCAGGGTCCCAGGGTCAAACTCCTTGGGTTTGCTGCAAGTCGATCACTGCACCAAACAGATAGTGCAACTGCAGAAATTGCCACAGGGATCCAGCCCTTCTGCCCAGGGCAACACTAGAGGGAGTGGGATGGTAGGGGGTGAAGCTGCTGGATAGAAGGGGGCCAGGTGCAGAAGGGGCATGGGAGGTGTCATGGGGGTGCGGGGAGACAGTTGGGAAGCAGCAGGAATAATGGAACCTGGTGGGGTGTATTTGAATTGTACTGAATGTACAGTATAGGTATTGTATTGTAGGTACAGTATAGTTATCTTCCCTGGTAGTCTAGCAGTTGCCCTCTGATCCCAATATCCACAAAAATAGTTAAATATCTTCGCTGGTAATCTAGTGGCCCCCATCCTGGATCTCTTCCAAAATCATTTATCTAAAATTCCTTAGTGGTCTAGTGAACCCCCACCCTCCACCCCAACAGGTAGGGGCCCCATCACCCCACTCCCCCCAGTCCTGAACCCCAGCGGGTGACTGGCACAGGTGTCTGCTCTCCACCATGACCAGCTGCCCATCCGATCTGTCACTGAGCATGTACTGTATACAGAATGCTCTCAGTGATTAACAGCTCAGTGTACCATCAGTCAATGAGCATGTACTGTATACACTACACACTCAGTAACAGATCAGTTAGGTGGCTGGCCATGGTGGAGAGCAGACACCTGTTCCAGTCACCAGCTGTGATTCGGGATTGGTGGAGTGGGGTGTTGGGACACTGCCTGTTGGTATGTGGGTGTGGGGTTCACTTGACCTCCAGGGAATGTTATATAAGTCATTTTGGGGAGACTAGGTATCAGGGGCTGGTAGACTACCAGGCTAGATATAAACTATTTCTGGGGGACATTGGGGATTATGGAATACATAGACTACCAGGGAAGATATATAACTATTTCTGGAGGACATCTGGGATCGAGGGGAGTCACTAGACCACAAGAGATGATATGTCATTATTTGTGGGGACATTGGGGATTGGAGGGAGCCACTCGACCACTAGGGTGACATGTCATTATCTATGGGGGACATCAGGGATCGGGGAGGCCACTAAAACACCATGGAATACAACTATACTATGCATACAGTACAATACCTATTCTGTACATACAGTAAAATGCACATGTACCCCTTCGCTTACCACATTACTGCCAGTTATTCCCAGCTGTCCCCCCAACTCTCCCTATGCCATCTTCCATGCCCCTTCTGCAGCCAGCAGTTCATTGTCTGAGCCCTCCCACTTGCAAAGCCACTTAGACCACTCTCCTGGCTGGTCAAAGTGGTACCTATTTGCTCCATCCATGGCGGGCTTGTAAAATCCCCAAAAGGAATGTTGCAGCCCCACCATGGTGCAAACCCCTTGTGACCTGGTGAATCTGGTTGCTTCCTCACAAGCTTGCCACAAGGGGGCTTTGGCTCAACAGCTTCAGGATTTGATGCAGGCTGCTTTAGAAAATCTCAGTTAATGTAAGTTGATGTAAGTTGTAATGCAAGTCACCCCTGTGACAAACTCTTTGAGCAAGTCTTGCTTTATTCTAACATGGCTTAAAATCAGGCCCAAAGTGTTATTTTAGGTCTCCTGTTAGGTAAGCTCCTGTTCCTGGGGTGGGAGAGGGGGACTAGTGAACATGAAAGGATCAAGTGTTTGGGCTATAAAATACACTTCTGTTTGTACGTGGGCAGGGATTAGAAGCACAGTTGCAAGGATCAGCTATTAGAGAAACTGTTTGTGGACTGCAGTGGTAGGGGTAGAAGCAGCATTGTGTGTCAGAGTTCTGATTGAAATTTAATTTGTGGTTTGTCTTGCTATGGGTGGGTGTGAGAACCATCACCTATAAACTGGTGTCCTGCAAAATGGTTCTGAGGTAAGAAACCTCCTGTTCGGAGGGGGCAAGGAATTAGCGGCTTTTCATCCTTAAGATTCTGTCTGTAAATTAAGCTTCTATTTGTTCCTGATAGGGGGGGAGTGCAGAGACAATGGTTGTAGTGGGTTTTCAAGCAAATAAACCAGAAATGACAAGAAATCATTGATGAAAGTGCCCTACCCACCTTCAATCAACAGTACCCAATCTCACCATCCTCCTCCCACCAGGCCTCAGCTAAAGAAACAAAGGCACACCCTTCCACCCACCAATTGAGCACCCTAACTCTCCTCCCCACCACCACCCAAGAGGATCAATATGTATCAGACTATAGTCTCTATAGTTTTAAGAGCGAGGCTTGGGGCACACATCAAAGCAGGAACAGACACAACGTAGGCTTTTCATACTTGTTGTGTGCTGTATTCTTCATTAAAAGGTGCAGCCAGCCTACAGCACCTTTTAGCAAAGAATTCAGCACACAATAAATACAGAAAGCCTAGAGCATGTATGTTCCTGCTTTGGTGAGTACCCCATACCATGCCATTTAAACTATGTTGACTGTACCCTTAGGGAATGGCCAAGTCACTCTCGCCAGCAACTGGTTGGTGAAGTGATCTATGCAAAATACTGGCAAGAAAAGAAGTTAAAATTAAATCCTCTCCCCCTGCCTTGTGGCACCCATCCAACCTACCTCTCTCTTGTCCAGTAATACTACCAGTCCTGTACAGTTACGAGATACAAAAATTCATACACACTTACCTGAAAAACAAAACATATATATTCAGATAAATATTGCAGTAACACATTTATTTACACAAAGTGTAAAAGTCTAAGTGATGGGCATTATTTCCCATGGTACAATTGTGGGAGCCATAACATGGGTGACAATGCCCAGCACTTACCATTTTTCACTGTGAGCAAATAATAATATTACTGCAATAATCATCTGATACTGTATGTGTTTTTTTTTGGGTAGGGTATGTGTGAGTGTTTTTTGGTATCTCATTGTTCTTGGTTTTAGACTGACATGCTGCCATTTGGTGGGTGATCCATCACTTGATGTGAGTCTGTACAGATATACCTGCAAGTATATTAGTACAGTAGTTAGCATGATTTCTGTGAGTTGTCTCACAATTTCACAACTCCTGTATCAATATAACCTCTGATATATTGATATGGTATTTGCATATTATAGGTTAGATGGCTGAGATGATGTGAGCTCTAGTTGGCATCTCTCTTCTATGAGTTATTTGACAAAGGACCAAGATGGCAGGACACCTAATTGCCATCACTCCTGAGCTTCACTACTAGTATTTCTTTTTTGGAGGGGACTGTGTGTGCACACAAGGGAGGGTTAGTTAGTTAATTAGTTAGTTAATAGTTTTTTTGATTGACTATAACATAATATCTCACAGTCATTACAAAAGTGAAGAAATGTTACAAAAACAATGATATTAAAACATTTAGAAAAGCACTGTTAGTTAAAACATACAACTTATTATTGTTGGAATAGAAAAAAACAATCATACAATCTTTGAGGAAGCATGAATGACTCCCTGAGTCCCCTTACATTTTGGAACAATTAGGACTGAGAATTAAAGCATGAATCATGCCCTCCTTTTTGTAAGTTAAGGGAGTAATCACCCATAGTGTAAATGTCTATCCTGTCTGCTGAGGATGAGTGTATCAGATTTAGTCAAGAGATCATTTTTCTTTACTCATAAGAATTTTTTTATGTTTGACCACTGAAGCACAAACGTTAGCTATCACTTCAGCTGCTATAGTGGAGAAAAGTGTAATAATATGAACATTACATCTTAATTAAGATCAGCATACCTAGTTAAGGTGATTCTTATGTATTTATTCCTTATATCTAAATATAAGGAACATTGACGTATCACATAATAAATTGTTTCAGTAAATTCAAAATTGCAAGGACAGTTGGGCTCACCAAAGACATGAGTTTTCTATACTCTGGAGTGAGAGGAAGAAAAAATAATACTTATGTAATGAGACATTTTACTTATTTTATATCCAGGAGCCTGTTTTTGTTCCCTTATGACCTCAATGTATTTTTTCTGAGCAGCTTGATAGAGTTTTCTTTTGAGGGCAGTTCTATATTCAGTAGAAATGCTAATTTTTCTTTGAGAATCAATCCAGAGATGGTAACCTTTTCAATTACACAGGGGATTGAGAAAGGTGTAATGGGTGCTGGCAGAGTTTGAGGAAGATGTTTTCTTTTTTTTTTTTTTTTCAGCATTTGCCTGGAGGATCCATAGAGTTGGCAATAGACCCTGCCTATGGATTAAATAAAACCTTTCCAGTGACGTTCCTTGCCAAACTACACAAAGGTTTTTTTTTTGCAAAATGCCTAATTTTCTGGCACATTTTCTATCCTTTGCAAATGGCCAATTTTTCCAAATCACTACATCTTCAATAACAAATCTGATTGTAACTTCAAAAAACTCCAATGGTAACCAAAAGAAATGCAGAGGAACTTAAAAAGCTATATACTTTGTATATTTTATGTGCTCGTACACTGCATTCACTAATGAAATGTACATATTTGCTTCACTGTCTAATTCCTGATGTTCTTTGCACTTGATACACATAAGATCACTCTCAGTTTCAAACTGGGTATTTGGTGGGGAATGTAAACTACTGGTAATCTGGTGATGTGTTTGGAAGGACAAGGTTAGCCTATATGGTGGTGGGGCATTGCTGAACCTCTAAATGTGTCTGTTGTAAAGTGGGCTGCTTTTGAACCTGGAAGTATGTCTGGTGCTTGGATGGGCTGTAAATGTAAGGCTCCTGACCCCAGCAAGTCACCATCAAGTACTGTGGTACTGGCAGGGGGACATTAAGCACTTTTGGCACTGTTAATCTACAAATATTAAATCGTCGGTAGGGGTGATTAGTGGGGGAATGCATATTGCAGGTAATTTGCTTTTTGGGTGATTTCTATATGTTTTGTATTTGCTCGAGGAGTATAAATTGATTTTCTTTATACGGGCTGGCATCCCCTATTTTCGATGGGTACTAGTCAGTAGTAATACTCCCTGCTCATGACCTACCATTTTTGATACAGAATCCTTGACTCTGCCAGAGTTATGTGGGAGGTGGCAAACCTAACAAAACCCTGGGAGCAGGTTCTGCCAGACTCACAGTAACAGATGTCTGCAAAGCCTGCCCCATTCATTTGTTTAGGTCAGCCACCATCTGGGTAACTCTGTGAGAACCGAAGGATTTTATATCAAATAATGGCAGTTAATGTAGAGGAAGAACAAGCAGGTCAAGGAATATTATTACCAGACTAGTGAGCTTAAAGTAAAACATAAGACACCATGTACCTAAGCTTTGAAACTGATCAGGAGGCGATACTAAGGCTCCAGGTGGAGTCATACTATGGGCAGCTGAGGGAGTCAGGATAAGAGGGCTGAGGGACCAAGTTGGTGGCTGCTTTATACTCTTGCAGTACTGGAAGCTTGCTGCAGGACTCAGGGAGAGGGTCATTTGTCCAATGTGTTGATGGATGAATCTGACCAGTGGAGAACTAACAATAATAAAGTCACCAGTGTGGTAGTTGCTGTCAGACAAGCACAGACTGCCACCTCATTACAGTCACCTGAGCCTCCTCCATGATAGACTGGAGTCAGAAGGACCCCAGCAGTGGCAGATAAGAGAGGGAGGGCTTTTTACTGCACTTAGATGCTAAACTGGAATCAGAATCTGATAACAAGTTTGCATCCGAAAAGGGTTTTTGGAATTTAGATATCTGGCCTCGAATACTACAAATCTGAATTAAAAAAAAAAGCACAGAATTGTATTAATCCAATTCCTGTCTGTGATCACGAGCAACCATACTGTGTAAGGCATCATGGATGGAGGGATGGGGCAATTAAGAAAAATAGCATGGGGTAGCATTTTGGGGTTCTGTGTACAAACCTAAATTTGCTGGCTGCACCCCTGAAGTTCAACCCCATCATCACGACTGAATTTTCTTATATTCAGTTTATACAAATGTTCCAATGTCTCCTCTACAGAAACACCCTAACTTTACATCTACTTTCCCGCTTGATCGACCCCTCAGTATCTTAAAGCAATAAATGTTCAGTTTTAGGAGCAAAAAACTTAAATTTATCCGGTTACAACCTCACTTTGGGATAACATATCTCCATTTGAGGTCTGTAATGATGTAACAGTGGTTGATGTTTTTTTCCTTAAGAAATAATGTAAAAATTTCCATTTAGCTCTGGAATTGCCAGCTCCGTCAAACTGTTTGCAAACCAAAGTCTGATTTTACTGTCGCAAATGGTTTTTTATATTTGTTGCATAGCCTTTTATTGTCATTTAAATTACTGATTGACTTATTCAATTTATATGTCTTCCACACTTTTTCTTTATCCTGCAATAGTTTAATTAATTCAGTGGTTGCGCAGCTTTGAACTTGATCCCTAATCCTTCATTTCCTGATTGGGGCAATTTTGTCAAAAATTCTATAGGTATGAAATGTAACACTATAGCATAGAGTTTAGAGCAGTGATCTGTGAATGAGCTTGGTTCATCCAACAGTTCTGGGTTCGAATCCCATAACCTCCACTTGCATACTGTGACCCTGAGTAAGTCACTTAACCTCTCCAGTGTCTTCGTGTCTAGAAGTGTGTGAAAAAAACACTTTGCTGATGGAATTAATGGAAAGTCAGACTTTTGCTTCCATGAAAGTTTGGAAATCCACTTCCAAGCTTTCGCAGAAATTCCACCTCCCTTGTATTGCTACCCAATATAGTAATAAAGTACTTCATAGGTGTCTAGTGGTCCTTCCCCCCACCTTATCACCCACCCCATATTAAAAAAAAATACCCCTGTAATCCCTGGTGGCTAGCGGTCCCTCCCCACGACTTACCCACCCCATATTAAAAAAATACCCTGTAATACCTGATGGCTAGCGGCTCCCCCACCTGATCACCCTTGTGACCAGTCAAGGACATCATGCCCTTCCAGTTAACCCCCATCTGAATCTCCACCCATATAGTGAAAAATAAACAACACATTTCTCCCTCATGGTCTAGTGACACTCCTCCCTATCCCAATCCATGAATTAAAAGTTTCATCCCTGGTGGTCTAGTGTACCCCATGCCCTCCAAACCTCTGCAGGCAACATCTCATCATCCTGCTCCCTCATCCCAAACCCATGAGCAGGTGACCAGCATGTGCTCATTCATTGATAACTCAGTGGGCTGCCAGCCATAGTGCAGAGAGAAGGGCTGTGCTGGTCACCCACTCTCAGGTTCGGTATGGAGTGGAGCAGGGTGGTGGGATATTGACTGCAAGGGTGGGGGATACACTAGACTACCAGGGATGAACCTTTTAATTAATGGATTGGGGATAGGGAGGGAAGGCCACTAGGCCATGAGGGAGAATTATTTTTCACCATATGGTGGTGGATCGGGATGGGGGGTGTTAACTGGAAGGGCATGATTTCCTGGATTGGCCAGGTGGGTGATCAAGTGGGGGAGGGAAGGCTAGCCACCAGCGATTACAGGGGTATATTTTTTAAATATGGGGCAGGTGATCAGGTGGGGGAGGGACCACTGGCCACCAAGGATTACAGGGGTATTTGTTTTTATAAGTGTGGAGTGGGTAATGAGGTGGGAGGAGGGACCACTAACCAACAGGGATTTTTTTAATTTTATTTAGGGCAGAGCTTGGGAGAGGGTATGGCGGTACTGGACACCATAGTTTTTTTTGTTTTTTTTTGCTTTCTTCCACCTCTAGGTGAACAGAACAGGGAAAAAGTTATTCAGAACCTTTAGAAGTTATCCAAAATGCCGCAGGTAGAAGTTCAGAATGTTTTGTGAAGGTTGCAAAATTTTGCGGAAGTTCCACTACTGGTTAAAAAACAACTTTTGCCCAATTATACTTTCCTATCTAACCTGAGAACAAGCCCTGTGTGTAGTGTGCTTTAGCCAGATACCAAAGACTAATAATAATAAAAGAAAGCATGAAATCAATATCAGGAATGGAGAAAGGAGGTGACCAGTCAATTGAAGATACTATACCACAGAATTCCATTAAATCAAAATTTAACATCATATGTGATGAAATAAAAAGTAGTGGGTGACAAGATCTTTGAGCAGTCCAAGTGCAAAGTACAGGACTTGCGATAATTGAACAAGTCTGACATTGCAAAAATGTCTATAAATCTATCTGCTTTAGATGTTAATATCCAGTCAATAAGGCTTTAAAAACCTGTCCTGCAATTTGCACGCATGGACTGATCAAATACTGTAGTAAGACTCAATCTTTCTAGCCTATTCTTAAATATTGTATTTGATTTATCAAGCTAGTTTATATTTGTGTATTCAAGATGGATAATCTGTTTAAATAGCAGGTTCTCAGTTAAAAGACATTCCCCTCTTCCCCAATTCTGTAGCTTACACTCCGGTTTAAAGTTCCTTATAAGTGCAGCATTTGTTTGTTTAATATATTTCTCATGTAATTACTCATAAAAACCAGCACAGAGACCTGCAACCAAAACGTCCGTACTTCCTTACTAGTAGGCACACCCCACGCTAGCATGTTATGTGATGTCAGTCCTAGAATAGTGCAAGGGAACGCCTCATAGGCCATAATGGGTCCGGTTTTGGCATGTGGTTTTAAACACTGTTGTGGGCCAGTTTTGAGAAAAGAAAGCTAATGCTCAACTAACAAGGACCTTGTTAGTTGATCAGTGGCTTTCTTTTCTCAAAACTGGCCCATAAAAGTGTTCAAAAACATATGCCAAAACTGTCCCAATTATAACCTATGAGGAGCCCCCTGATCTATTCTAGGACTGGCATCACATAACGGCTAGTGGGGACATGCCTACTAGTAAGGAAGTATTGGGCATTTTGGCCACAGGCCTCCATGTTGGTTTTTACAAGTAATTATACGAGAAATATATTAAACAAACAAATACTGTACATATAAGGAACTTTAAACTGGAGGGTAAGCTACAGAATCGAGGAAGAGGGGAGGGATGTCTTTTAAGTGAAAACCAGTTCTTTAATGTCAGTTTTAGACAAGTGATAATTTACAAGAAGTGACAGCCCCAGGTAAAAAAAGGAGAAGAGTAAAACAAAAGAATAATTGTGTGATACCTCCTAAAAAACAAACAGATATAAAATCACACCCCCAATTAAACTTTAACAGAGATAAAATCAGTTTTTGTTTTTCTCTGAGTAAGCATAATCATCCAACATGGCTGTCATGGTTGACTGAACATAAATTAAATACCACCTCCCTGTTTACCCAACCTATCCCTATGAAAAAGAGTAGGATTTGATAACATTAAATTTTTATTTATTTTTTTGATGGCAATTTATGATAACACCTTTGAGCAAACAGTGCTCTTTTACAAAGGTTCCACGTCTTGGACAATGGACAAAAATAGACAAGAACAGGCAGGTAGATAACAGTTTATACAATTACAGTACATGAGTTGCCAGTGGCTTTGTCAAATAAGACAAAAGCATTAGTAACAGGTAAAACATTACAAAATGCATGTGCTTCCAAAGGTTTTCTCAGGTGATCTAACAAATGCATGAGAGGGTCAGAGGTAGTTGGTGAGAGGATAAGGTAGTAGGGGACAGGCAAGAACCAAGGGAGTGGGGGATTGGAAGGATAAGGTAGGTGGTGAAGGAGAGGAGTGGGTGGTGATGGAGGGAAGGGGAGAAGGGATGGGAGATGTAAGTGGGGGTAACAGGATGGGTGGGGGAAGGAGAGAAGAGTTACTATGGACAAGGAGGAGAAATAAATTATTGTCTGAGTTTTTACTTGACAACCAGGCAACATGAAATGGCAGGAGCCAAGCATTTATTGAACCATAAATAATGATACAAATTTGAGTGACATGTGCAGCTCAGCCCTCTGACAAATTCAATTTCAGACCCCCGCAGCCCTTCACATTAAGGAGCACACCCTTTGCAGATTGAGGAATGAGAGTACTTCCCTGAATTGGGACCCAGACCTCAGAGAGCAGAGGGGTCACATGGCAAGATGGTAGGCACCACCCTTTCTGGTAGTGCCACACCTGTAGGCAAGCTGAATGAGGTTGGCCATGACCTTTCCAAACCAGTCACCTGGTTATCAAGACTGCTTCCCCCATGATGACTAGGAAGGGACCCATCTGGATGTAAGCATTTCCCTCTCTTCTTTTTCTTTCATTGTCTTGTGAGACTCCCAAGTTGAACTTGCTTACACTGGCTGCACCAAGAAGTGAACAAAACTGCATAATCACATACTCCTATGAAGGAAGAGAAAAAGCTATGAGAAGAAAATGGGAAAATTCCTCTCTGACTCCTATTGTGATCCTCCCTAGGGGGTCGGAGGATATCCTATGATACCCTGGACAAACCTTGAACCTTGATTGTATGAGGGTGGGCAGGTTGGAAATCTTCAGCTAGAGGAAGTGAAAGAGTGACAGTGCTCAACTGCATGTAATTTTAACCTTTCTTTCTCTTCCCCCATGCAGATGCCCCAGCCTGTGGGCTACCTCACCAGTTCCTCCCAAATGGCAGTATTTGTGCACCTCTCCACCCCAGAGGATGAACTCTCCCTGCTGTCCAGGACCTAGGGGGATGGTTCAACAGACACATCTTTTTTTGATAGCAATCCTTGTGCAGAGTAGACTTATTTTTATCTTAATAAAACCCATCATTCCCCTCTTCCTGGACAAAGCACACAAGGGCATACACACACACATATGCATGCACATATGCATGCACACACATATGTCATGGGTGAAATGGCAACAGCAATATAATTATTAAACAATCATCAATGATAGAGATCTGAGTGATATGCACAGCTCCAGAGTATTGTCAAGTTAACTTCAGATCTCTGAAACCCTTTCCTCAAAGGTCCACACCCTTTTTAGAATTAAGGATCACTGTTCTTCTCTAAACTGGAATCCTAACCTCTGAGAGTAGGTAACCATGGGGTCATGTGTTAAGTGACACCCTGTTTGGTGGTGCAGCATTCCCAGGCAAACCTTATAAGTCTGACTACGACTTCTACAAACTGGGCACATGGTTATCTTGCCCCCCACCTCATGCTGACTGTGGAGGGACTCATCTAGATGGCGGCAGTTCTCTCCCTTCTCCTCTTGTACCATCATCTTGTAAGACTTCAAAGCCACCACAGGATGGACAATGTCCAGCCCACAAAAAGCACACTCTAGATACTCCTCCTAGACATGAAATCCCAAAGATTGTCCAACAATAGTGCATCCTGTTGGTCCCTCTGATGGAATCCATGAAAGGATGCCTTTCCATAGTAATGTGCCTCCATGCTTTGTCCATTGCTTGGTGATCTTTTAATTATGCCAGTGATGCCTCTGGGTGATTTGAGACCAAAGAAGTTTGGTCTCAGGCCACATCCCATGGATCGATTGCAGGTCATCCTTCACCTGAGCAGCAGATTGACTGCTTTTCTGAGTACCATGTCATTCATGCCCAGATGAGCTAGCAGTATCCCTAGCAAATCTCTCTGTTTGATCCATCATACCAGTGCTCTACTTGTGGATAATAGTAAGTTCCTCCCCACAGGCTAGCACCATGTACTACCCTCAGCTGAACTGATGAAATAATATCATCACATCCAGACATATGTGGTTCCACGAAGGACCTGGATGTCAACAAAGGGGAAAGGTTAGTAAAAATCTGGGCTTACATATGGTAGAAAGACCTGGGACATCAACTTTTCAAGGGCATGGATTTGGCTGTCAGAGAGCCCTTGTGCCCTGGCATTCATGGTAGCCCTATCCTGAATGATTGGTTGTTGAACTTGTTAGGGTTCAAGCTTACCTACTGCACTGTTGCACCCAAAATGTTCTTAAATTGATAGGCCATCACTGGCACCCTTTGTGTGGTGCAAAAATGCTGATCTGGCAGGAGGACATAGGGCAATATAGTGCTGTATCATATCTCTTACTTCTCAAGCCAACCTTGGGGCATGAAATGAGCAGCACTAGGCCACTCTGGCGTGGTCTGTTTTGTTCATACCTAACCATCTGAATACAGCCTCTGTGGTCACTACCATGGCCTAATCTTGGTGGCCAGCATGATGGCGCTGAGAGTTGAGGCTGGGTGCCACACCTCTCACCATGCTGTCAACCCAGGTTTGGGAGTGAGTCGGGGAATTGGCATGGAAGTGAAGGGATTGAGTATCTGAAGGACAGCTCTCCCTTCCTGGGGGAGGGTTCCAGGGATGCTTCATACTGTGGCAGCACCCAGCGACAGTTGGATGCAGCACAGACCATACAGTGCTGAGTGTAGAGAGGGAGGAGCCTGGCAGATGGAGGGACGTAGTGCCTGGCCACAATTGCACAACCAGGTTCCTCAAGACAGAAAAAGCATTGAAAATACCTTCTAGAGCTTTGGTGAAAAAATGGAGACCCCAGTGGAGTGCCCACATCCCAACGCTGGCCCAGTGTGCACTCAGCAATGAGGTAGGTACCTCTAATTTCAGAAAGTGCTGCCAAGGGAGGGCAGACCTTCCCCTGGAGGGTGATCCAGGGAGCTGGACCTGCCAAGTCATTTGGAGGGGAGCCTGGGTGAAGTGGGGGTTCATGCAGTGAGTGAGAGGCACATCATAGAGGGTACTCCTGAAGGAGGCCTGGAGCTCCAGAGAGAAAAAGAGTTAGAAAAAAAGATGTCCTAATCTTGGAAGCAGAACATCACTTCTTTCTTCCTTAAATGGACCAACTCTAAGATCTGAAATGCCCCACAGAAGGCCAAAAAGAATGCAATCCTGAAGAAAGTGGCCTCAAGTATTGACCAGCATATTACTGGCAGGGCATGCCATATCTCCTCCAGTGTATCTTTGCTTAGATGATACCATCCATCTGCTTGCTTTGGGATCCCCCTACTCCAGCCCTCAAGGATCTTCTGAACTGTGAAAGCTTGAGTGGTGTCTGCAATGTCCAATGCCTTAGTGAACTAGAACAATCCCTAAAGGGGGTAACAGACCACACCAAATCTTATGCTGTTCCTCTTGGTAATCAGAATGTAACTACAGTTGTTAGTCAGGGATAGGCCACCTGTTTGGCCATCCATTGTCCACCTTTATGATATGAAAAAGCCAATCTCCTCACTGACAGACCATCCTGGTTCAAGGTATAATAAGAGTTACCTATCTACTGTCAGGCCTTGGGGTCACCACCTCCCACAAGAAGACCAGGACCAGTCATGGTTCTCTTTCTGATGCAGGAGCCAGTTCTGCAGACTTCTGCCACTGTGAATAACAGAAAACATTAGCAATAGCATTCTCAACACCTGGAAAATGAAATGCCTTGAAATGAATGTTAAACAGCAGGCATCTCAGGCTAGATAGCCTCATCAAATCTCCCACAGGGCTCTTCACCTAACCTGCCTGTTGATGTTATGGACCACCTGATGAAGTGTCAGTGGCTCAGCAGGTAGCACACTTGCCTCTGAGGCCAGGAGATCAGAAGACTGTGGGTTCTATCCCCACACCAGGCACTTGGGATAATATCCCAATACTGACACTGCAGTGTAGCATGATGGGGGTGCTGCACTCCTGAGGTGCTGTCTTTGGATGAGATGTTAAACCGAGGTCCCTTCTGCCTGTTCTGGTGGAAGTTCAGGTGGATGTTAAAGATACCAAGGCAGTTCTCGAAAAAGAGTAGGGGAATTGCCCCTGTGCCCTGGCCAAATCTCCCCCATTCACTAAAAATACCATCAACAGAGTAATCTGGTTCAAGGTCAATCAACATTCGTCTGTGTCCCGCTTCCCCCAGGTTGAGCCAGAAAATAGGCAAGCATTTACCTAGTGCACTTATCCAGTCAACAAAAACTAAAATAACTACACAAAAAAAAATATTGTTTGACCAAAAGATCACTTTCCTGTCCCATTGCTGACTCTCCAGCACCAGTGCTGCTACCACTATGAGGAAATATTCCAACACAGTGTCTTGCCTGATAAGCCTAGCCTTGACTCAGTTATCAGACCAGCTGGATGTACACCGAGCCCCAGCAAGTATAACCCAATACCCAGCAAACCAGAAGCACCTGTGAACAGCTTCAGCTCATCACTGTCCACAGTATCAGGCCACATGGACACCACATTAGAGTGGATCAGAAAGGCATGCCAGAACTCAAAGTCTTCCCTCATACACTCTATCTGGTGGTGTGGTTTATGGTCCTTGCCCAAACCTTCCCATACATCTCAGGAACATTCTGTCCATGGCAACAGCTCCACAGACTATGCTGAAGTGGCCCATGAGCTGCAGAAGCTCCTTGAGGGTTATCTTCATAACTGATTTGACTCATCCTAGAAGAGCCCAGAGGCCTGTTATCTTGTCCTTGGGCAGACAGCATTTACTTGACTCTGCATCAATCCCTATCCATAGAAATTATATGTGATGGTTCTTGGGCCTTCCACTTTACCTGGGGCTAAGGGGACTCCAAACTGTATATCCTCTGAAATACCCCCTACACAAACCAACACTGTTGGACCTCAGTTGGACCTATGAACAAAAAGTCAGTCAAATAATGGACAGTCCCCTGCCAGCCCATCTTTTCAACCATTGCTCAGTGTGAAAATGTGCTGAAACATTCAAATTGGGCCAGGCTACAGAACACCCCATTTGCATCCAAATATATACATAATATTGCCCCTCAAACTTTATCCCATGCAAGTCTGAGTCATCAGGATGGAGCAGAAGCAGCCAAAATTCAGAATCAATACCCAACTTTGCCATGAGCAGTACCAGCCCCACTGTGCACACCACCTCTACCAGGCTGTGGAATGACACATACTGAACCACTGTAAAATGTGGGTCAATATGGTCATTAACTTTGCCAGCCTCTGGGTATGACAGGGTGTCAATCATGAATTATTCTACTGGCACCTTTTTGGGATCAACCTGATGGGGAAACCCAAATAAATGGAACAGAAGGTGATCATGGGGCTGTTTATCCTTCCAATCCCAATTTTCTTCAGTAACTAATCCTGGGTCATCTGCAAACTGTCCCTGGCTGATATATGTTTATTCATCTCATAGCCCACTGAGGACCCTTGTATGGAAACATAGAAACATAGAAACTGTCAACAGATAAGGACTGCCAGGCCCATCCAATCTGCCCATATATCCTACCTTCATTGGCAGCCGATGGTCCTATCTTGTCATCAGCTTTAGCCTTTCCTTCCCACATCCAGGGTACCCTTTTGCCTATCCCATGCATGGTCAAATCCCTCCACTGTGCTCACTCCCACCACCTCCTTGAGTAGGCTATTCTCTGCATCTACTACCCTTTCTATGAAAAAAACATCCTTACATTTCCTCTTATCCTGCCCCCCTCCAGTTTCATATTGTGTCCCCTTGTTCTTGTACCTCTCCTAAATTGAAAGATGCTGCTCCCTTTCACCTTGTTTATGCTCTTAAGATACTTGAAGGTTTCAATCATATCTTCCCATTCCCTCCTCTGTTCCAGTGTATACATATTGAGGTATTTTAATCTCTCCTTATATGTCTTCAGGTGCAAGCCCTGCACAATCTCTGTCGCCCTCCTCTGAACCACTTCCACCCTGTCTATGTCCTTATGAAGATGCGGGCTCCAGAACTGTACACAGTATTCAAGATGATGCCTCACCAGTGTTTTGTACAGTGGTATCACCACCTCCCTTCTTCAGCTAGTGATGCCCCTTCCTATGCACTCTAACATGCTGCTGGCCTTCCCTACAGCCTTTGCACTCTGTTTGGCCACCTTTAGGTCATCAGAGATGATAATCTCCAGATCCCTTTCTTCCCTGATGACCATCAGCACCCCCCCATCCTGCAGCTCACCCCAGGGTTTCTGCACCCCAGCTGCATGATTTTGCACTTCTTTGCATTGAACCTCAGTTGCTAGTCTTCAGACCATTTTTTCCAGTTCTCCTAGTTCTCTTCTCATTCTCCCCACCCCCTCTGGAGTGTTTACCCTTTTGCAGATCTTGGTGTCATGTGCAAACAGGCAAACTTTCCTTTCTAGCTATTCCGCAATGTCACTAATGATGATATTAAACAGGACTGGTCCTAGGACTGATCCTTGAGGTTCCCCACTGGTCACTATCCTTTCCTTAGATTGGATCCCAAATTACCAACACCCTCTGCTTCATGTCCAGTTACCAGTTTCTAACCCAGTTCACCACTTTGTGTCCCAAACCCAGGCTACTCAACATGTTTACCAGCTTTCTAAGTGGCATGGTGTCAGAGTCCTTGCAGAAATCAAGGTAGGCAACATCTACTGCTCCTCTCTGGTCCACCTCCTTCATCACCAAGTCAAAAGAAAATCTATGAGATTCATTTGAGACAATCTTCCTGCTATGAATCCATGTTTATTCAGATCTTGTGCTTCATTGGATTCCAAGTGTTCCACAGTCCTCTCCTAAAGCAATTCCTCCATAATCTTATCCACTATTGAGTTGTGGCTGACTGGCCTGTAGTTTCCTGCCTCATCCCTGCTACCATTGTTCTGAATAGGGACTATGTGTGCCCTCCTTCAGTTCTCTGGAACTACTCCTGTGTTAAGCGAATCACTGAATATGGCTGCCAGAGGTGCTGCTACCTCCATCCTTAGTCCCCTTAACATCCTGGAATGTATGCCATCTGGTCCCATTGCCTTGTTCACCTTTAGTTTTGTGAGTTCCTTAAGGGCTCTCTCTTTTTTAAATGGACTTGAGTTTACCTCCCCCCCCTTTATTTCTGATGCCCAGGTGTGGTCCCTGTTCCTCCCATCCTTCAGTGAATACTGAACAGAATTATTTGTTCAGTATTGATGCCTTTTCCTGGTCTCCCTCCACCCATTCCTCATTATCCCCCATGAGCCTTACAACCCCCCCGATTTCCTTCTTTCACTGAATCATAAAATGTTTTATAAAACCATCAAGCAGGACAGCTATTGCCTCATAGTCTAGGTAATTCTTAAGCCAGGGTTAAGCTATTGCTCCCTTATAAGCATTTGCAGACTTACCATTATCTGGCTTGCCCTACTTCCTCTGAAAGGGCCAGTGGTCCCCATGGCCTGACTTATTTGGCTTGCACTTGGTAAAGGAGTGCTTTTTCCCGATTGACTATCCTGTGTGCTTATCAGACAAAGCAGCTAATTTGTTAGGCACCCATCCCCAAGGCTGGGGGCACCATGCAGACGTAAATACAATTTAAAATAATTAAAGTAAAGCAATATAATATCCTTATGATACAGACTAAGCATAAAAGCACATTAGAGTTAAAATAACAACTAGAAAATACAAGATTAGGAGATTAGGTGGTCCCAAATACTAACTTAAACAAGTGGGTTTTGAGCAACCTTTTAAAGCATTCCAGCTATGGGACTTCCCAAATGTAAGCAGGCAGAGATTTCCTGATAACTGGCACAGTAATGCCAAATGCTCTGTCTCCCAATGATGTCAGATGGAAGTGTGAAACCACAAGAAACCTCGCCTCAGAGGAACGGAGGGGGTTTTCAGGTAAAACAAACAAACAAACAAAAATCACAAGTGCTTATTTTCATGATTTGCTTGTCGTGTGGACAACAAAAAAGAAGATCATGATGGCTGCCATTTTTTTTCTTTTTTAAAACTCACAAACACTGAAAATAAATTAAAATGATAGATTTAAAAAAACATTGGGACCAGTTTAGCTAGATTCTGGTGTGTTTTTTAAGTGCTGGGAATACATTTGCACAGCACCCAAAATCCAAATTATCCAGCTCAGTGAGAGGAGTCATTCACCTGCATTCTCTGTATGAGAACAGCAGGAATTTCTTGAATGCTGAAGTCACAGCTGGAGTCATACTGCAAATTTCAGTAATCCCCTGCCCTCTGTCATGTTCTCTCTTCGTCTTTCTCTTAGTCTGTCTGCATGCCTGTCTGTCTGTCTGTCTATCTATCTATCTATCTATCTATCTATCTATCTATCTATCTATCTGTTTGTTTAATTCTTTCTTAAAGAGCAATGACATATGTATTGATTGACTCTACATTGTTTTGAATTACCACATACCATTTAATTAAAAAATGCCAGTCTTTCACAAAATCACATGGCTACTGTCAATTTAAAAAAAATAATTGACTGCCAGCTTTTCTTATTCATTTTACATATCTCATCATTGTTGCTTTATTTTTCTATGCAGATCTGTTTCACAGTGTTAGTGACATCTGAGAAAAAGTGACAACACTGAGGACACACAAGGATCTGACACTTAGTGGTTTGTGTCAGATAGCTTGCACAGATCAACATCCTCATTCCTGGCAAAATGGTGCAATGCTTTGCTTTAATGCAAGTCTGACACTGATGGTAAAAACTCTAAATATTTTATATTAAAAAAAATGTGTGTGTGTGTGTGTGTGTGTGTGTGCGCGCGCATGCGCGCTGCTTCATGTTTGAAACTTGACAATGACTCAAAACCCCTCTTTTCATGAGAGTCTTTTGTTTCTGTTTAAGATATGTAAACAAAAAAAACTATTCTGCCATTCTTTCTTACAGAATCAGTTACCTGTTCTGATTAGACATTAATTCAGGAATTTGTTAATTGGTTGTTTTGCACCCTCAACAGTCTGCTAGCAGTTGAAAATACCAGTAGTAGTTTACTCAGTGTATTTAGATGTGAGAGTGTGCAGCTTTGTAAGTAAAACACTATAGAAACAGCCCTTTCATTTACCAGCAATACTGTTCATTAGTCTACAGAAATCATTACTTCAAAAACAGCACAGAAACTCAGCATTATGTTGAAATGTTGAGAAAACACAAGGCATTCTGTGCACTTTGATTACTAGAAGAAAGAAGAAAAGGATAATTATTAGACAAGTTAATGATGCAGAACCTTGACATCACTTCAATAACACAGAAACAACAAAATTCTGCTAGAAAAACTAAACTAATTGCTTGATGTATAATCAATAATGAAGAAACCACTCATTATCATTATTTAATTTGCAGGTAGTCATCACCAAGTCTTGGTATTTATCTAATAAGTATCCTTTCCATTTTGCTTCTATTAGTCAGAGTGTACTGAATGCTTTGTTTTTACTACATGGGCCCAGTTCTAAAACAGGGTTAGACTACCACAATGGACTTGCAGCAGGGAGTTTGACTCAAGTGGTGACTTGCATCGAGCAATGCAGCAATTTCCATTTTGAAAAAAACTCAGCCACAACTTCATGGGGCTGAATGCAGGACTTAGATCATCTTCCCCCAGTCTACATTTGCACCATGGGGGAGCCATTCTGATGGGCATGCACCAAACCTTTGGTGCAAGCTGCCATAAAGTGAGTAAATTCTCACAACTGCGCCAGCCCTTGTAAAACTGGGCTGTGTTGCATCCAAGGGCTTTGGTGCAGCTGTGCCAAACACTGCGGTTGATGCAGGGCTTGATGCAAGCCCTGCTTCAAACTTCTAAAATCAAGCCCCAATTTTAAAATGAATGCTGTCTTTCCATGCCACTTCTGAAGTCATAATTTCTGTAGACAAATACATGGTATTACTGGTAAACTAAAGTGCAATATTTCAATAGTGTTTAACTTTCAAAGTGCAGACTCGCACTTCTTGATAAACTGGGTAAACTACTATTTCCAACAGCTAACAGACTGGTATGGGGGTATTAAAACAACCTGTAAACAAGTACCTGAACACATTTTGACTGGGTGACAAGGGAGGTGGATCAGAGAGGGCAGTGGACATGGCCTATCTGGACTTCAGCAAGGCCTTTGACACTGTGCCGCATAGTTGGTCTTGTAAACAACCTGAGGAATATGGGAGTGAGCATGTCTGTAGTGTGGTAGGTGGGTAATTGACTGGGTGGCAGGACACAGAGGGTGGTGGTAACTGGCTGGCATGCAACAGACGTAAGGGTGACCAGTGGGGTGCTGCAGGGATCAGTGCCAGGACTGGTCCTGTTTAACATCTTCATCTGTGACATTGCACATGACCTAGAAGGCAGAATTTCCCTGTTTGCTGATGACATGAAGTTCTGCAATAGAGTGGACACACCAGACGGCGTAGACAGAATGAGGAGGGACCTGCAGAAGCTCAATAAATGGTCAAGGGTTTGATAGTTGAAATTTAATGCAAAAAAGTGCAAAATAATACATATGGGGCACAAAAACCCTGGAACAACATATCAGTTGGTGGTGAGGATATAGCATTCACCAAGCAGGAAAGGGACCTTGGGGTTACAATCTCTGATGGCCTCAAGGTAGGGAAACAGTGCGACAATATAGCAGGTAAAGCAAATAGGATGCTGGAATGCATAGACAGCGGCATCTCCTCCAGGAAAGGGAGGTCATAATTGCACTATACAAGATACGGGGGAGGCCCCAGTTGGAGCACAGTATCCAGTTCTGGAGACCTTACCTACGTAAGGACACAGACTGGGTGGAGAAGGGTCAGAGGAGGGCAACAAAGATGGTAGAGGGATTGCATTGCAAGTCATATGAGGACAGGCTGAAGGACTTAAATATGTACTCACTGGAGGAGAGAAGGGAGAGAGGGGATAGATAGAGACATGCAAGTACCTCACAGGGAGGAACATGTGCAGGAAAACACTATTTTCCAGTGAAATAATTGTTCCAGGATTAGAGGGCATGGGATGAAGCTGGAGGGAGTGCTATTCAGAGGAAACATGCGGAAGAATGTCTTCATAGAAAGGGTGCTGGACAAGTGGAAAACCCTGCCCAAGGAAGTGGTGAGACTGAAACAATCATGGAATTTAGGAATGCATGGGATAGACATAAGGGAAAACTGGAGGTTTGGGTAAGGGGTAACACACTTCTAGAAAAACCTAAAGTGATCTTACAAGCTCAAATGGGCAGACTGGGTGGGCAATATGCCCTTATCTGCTGACAGTATCTATGTATTGTCTAATTGGAGCAGGTAACTGATTCTACAAGAAATTGAAGCAGCACACTTTTTCTCAAATCATAAAAGGAACAAGCGACCCTCTTGAGACAACTGAATCTCAATAATATAGAGAAGGTTTGAGTTCCTGTCAAGCTTCAAACAGAAAGCAGCACACACCAAAAAAAAAAAAAAAAACACAGAGGCAAGAGAGTTTTCTTTAATATAAAATCATCATAGTTTCTAACATCAATGTAAGACTTGCATCACTGCAAAATATAGCACAATTCCACCAGGAAAAAGATGCCTATCTTTGCAAACTATTTGACATGAACAGCTGATTGTCAGATCCTTGCATGTCTTCAGGGATGTCATTCCTTCATTAATGTCACTAACACAGTGAAACAGAGCTGGAAGGATAGAAGGAAGAGGTTACACTTTAAGTGTCAGTTTCAATGTAACTAATCATTATTGACATGCAACAGTGTAATTACACTGTAGCTACATCTCTGTTGCATGCAACTTCAGAAACATTTGATTCTGTATCTTTTAAAATACCAGTTGAGATGTATTGATTTAACATGAAACATTGCTGCTTTAACATTCTTTTCACTCTAATAATTTAACTTATTACTTAACAAGAGATCATTTTCATTCAAACTGTCTAAAACCATTTTTGCCTTGTAAACCATGGCAGACGTGGTATCTAAACATATCAGCCAGTAGCGTATGAATTCCCATTTAATAAAATACCAGTTTTGAAGTTGCAGAACCATTTATTGTATTTTAGCCAGTTATTTAATTTCTGCCATATTCAGAGCACTCGTTAAAGTCAACTTGCAGTGCTGATTGAGAAATCCAATATTGCATACTTCTAGCTGTGTTCCGTGCTTTAGATTGGCTTTTGAGAGGCATTTCCTGTTGTCATTTAAATCCTTTTTCATGAGCTGTGGTTCCTTTTTCATGAGCAATTTGTGAAAAGGATCTCAGCTCTCAAAAAAATGATTCTTTTTTGTGATGCAGGTTTTCTGATAGGATGTTCAGAAGCATCTTAAGATTGGTCAGAATCCTCTTTTTACATCAGGACATTCTTTTTTCATCATTCACTCACTCACTCACTCACAAAAAACAGTTTGTCCTCATGCAGAAAAAGGATTTTGACCAATCATAAGATGCTTCAGAACTACCTATCAGAAATGTGTTGTCACAAAAAATAATCATTTTCCATCAGCTGAGATCCTTTTTTCGTGACCTGATCATGAAAAAAGAAACTGAATACTAACAGGAAATGCCTTTCATCAGCCAGTCCAAAGTGTGGAACACAGCCAGAGGTATGCCATATCGGATGGGTAAAAATCTTTTTTTGCGTCAGAAAAATTTTTTCCTTGAATGAGTGACTAAAAATGAATATCCAGATGCACAAAAGGATTAACTTTTTTATTCAATGCCATGCATTACAACATGTTCTTTTGTACATTTGGTGCCATAGTGTTCAGAAACGTACCTGTTTGCTGCCATTTTCTCAATAAACATTACTTTTGATCCCTCCTAATTAGCACAACCACTGAATTTAGGAGACTGCTTGTTTTCACATTGTTGATTTACATTGCACTTTTTATTTTTGTTTTTTTTTATTTAGCTTTTGTTAACCGGTTAAGTGTAGTAGCCATAAAATTACTATTCTCAGGCATGACCCAGGAGAGTACAGCCATGCAGTAACATATAGGGTAACAATTTATAAGTGCTTTACATACATTGAGTCAAAGGATATAGTAAATTGGAGCAATACAGAGTAGATCATTCATAAGTTCATAGGTGCAAGCTATACAATGAGTAGAAAAGACATATTGCAACAGATTATCAGGTGACAAAATCATATGAATAGTACAGAGTGCCCAAATCAAGGAAAGTAAGACAGAAGGAGAAATAGCTAGGGAAAACAGTAGTGTCACAGATAAAAGGGGACAGTAAGTGAGGAAGAGAGGAGCAGACCAAGAAATTAGATTATATGTGTGTATTTTTTTGGAAATGGAAGTTGACTGCAGGGCTAGATTATGCATGAGCAAGAAAGGGAAGCAGGGAACAGGCTGTAGCAGTTAGTGGGTTATAAAGAGGTAAGGACACCATTTTTGCCAATAACATAAGTCATTAGGTAGGGTGAAAGCAGGAACAGGTATCTGCAAGTGGCAGAGCTGAGCACAATTTTCTTTTAAAGAATATGTGTGAGTTGGAAAGTCTAATATCAAGGGGAAGGGAATTCCACAGCTGTGGAGCAGCATGCTCATATGCAGCAGTTCCTTTCCAAGTGAGACACCTAGGAATGTTTCAGGAAAGATTTATCAGCTGATCATAGACCATGGAGTGCAGCCTGAGGAACAAGCATAGCCACAAAAGACCTAGGGGTTTAATTCCGAATTATTGAATCAATAAGTGACCCAAGGTAGTACTTCCTGCTAGCAGAGGGAGAAAGCCAACCAAGGTCATTATAGAGCAGGCAGTGGTGTTTAAGCTGAGGGGCAGATGAGGCGTAGCGACATATATTGTTATACGTAATATCCCATTTGTGTAGGTCAGTTTTATGAGCAGCACCCAGTAGGGGAGCCTCGTATGTTAGGGTGGGGAGCAGAATCCCCCTAGCAATTGTCAGTTTGGCTGATGATGTGACCATATAGTTAGTCTTATATGCAACACCCTGTTTAGAGTTGACAGCTCTACAAACTGACTGCACATGGAGATTGAGATCTACAAATTGATCAAGTAGGATGCCCAGGTAGTTGAAAGAAGTCACACATTCCAGAAGAGACCCTTCTTGGTCCTGGACAGTCATCACCTTTGGGCAAGCCAGGAGCTTTGGGGCTGATCCAAGCAACATGGTTTTAGTTTTGCTTGTGTTAAGTACAAGTCTGTGGTCATATAGCCAGTTTTGGAAATTGTTAAAGTCAGAGGAAGGGGTTGTGTTGATAATGGACTATATTAGTAGAACTTGTATAGATGACAAGATCATCAGCATAAAGAATAGCAGAGCAGGATTTGAGAGCAACTCCAATGTTATTAATATAGAGAGAGAAGAGAAGGGGCCCAAGGATTGAACCCTAAGGAACACCAATGTTGATGGTGGCACTGTAAGATAGAGAGGAATTAAATTTCACCACTTGAGTTCTATTAGTCAGGTAGCTTCTATACCAGACAACAATGGAGGGGGAGAAATGCAGGTGAGGAGAGATGAAAGTTGTGGTCAACAGGGTTGAAGGCCTTTGAGAGGTCAATAAAGACAGACACACTCAGATTGCCAGTATCCATTTTAGAAAGAGTGTCCGTAGTGAATTTAAGGAGTGTAGTCATTGTGTTATGCCCTTTCCTGAAACCATGTTGGGTATCTGAGAGTAGGTTGAACTT
This sequence comes from Neoceratodus forsteri, assembly GCA_016271365.2. Lineage (NCBI taxonomy): Eukaryota > Metazoa > Chordata > Ceratodontiformes > Ceratodontidae > Neoceratodus > Neoceratodus forsteri. The sequence continues at coordinate 840,801,707 of CM057459.1, read as the reverse complement.
GAGTAGATGGTCGGTTGTCTGAGATGCAACAATTTTCTCCAATACTTTGCTCAACACAGAGAGAATGGCAATCGGTCTGTAGTTCATGATGAGCTTTGGATCCCCTTTTTTTAAGTACAGGTGTAATCCTAGCAGCTTTCCAGAGGTCAGGGACCTTTCCATCTGAGAGTGAGAGCGTATAGATTTTTGCCAGAGGAAGTGAAATAAGGGGAGCAGCAAGTTTCAAGAGGCACGGTTCCAGTGAGTCAAAACCAGAGCTAGTATTATCAGAGATGGACCACAGCAGCTTCAGGACCTCCTTCCTAGTAACCGCCTTGAAATAGAATGGAGGAGTATGAGGAGGCACAGGAGACACCACATCCAGATTATCTAGACAGGTCACTGATGAGGAGTTAGAGGTCATTGCAGTGGGATGAAAGGATGAGGTATATTGGGAGATATCAGAGAAATGCAGATTGAAGGAATTAACTATGGTTTGTGAGTCATTGCAATGCACATCAATTATCAGCATATCCCCAGGGGTAGTAGACTGTGAGGAGTCCAGGAAGGTTTTGATATGTGGCCAAAATGTCCTGGGGTCACTGGCCAAGCTAATCAGTAGGTCCTTACAGTACTTACTCTTTGCAGCTCTAGCTTGTTTTTTACAGGAATTCCATAGTGTAAGGTAAGCACTGAAATCAGTTTACTGACCTGATATTTTGTAGCACTTCTAGAGTTTATTTATGAGGTGCAAATTTTTGAGCTAGTCTTTGTTTAGCCATCTTGTTTGTTTACCCCTCACTTTCTGGGTGATCTTTGGTGCATGTTTACATTGAACAGCAAGGAATTCACTGATAAAGAGGTTTAGAGCATCCTGAGCACAGTGTGATCTATAGATCTCCGACCAGTCATTTCTGGAGACATCATATAGAAATTCCTCTTGGCTAGGTGAGCAAAGTTTGTGAGTGTGATGAGACAAGATGGAGGAGATGGAGGTGCACCAAAGGATAGAATGCAGAAAGTTGGGAAGTGGTCTGTTAAAGCATCAGCAAGAATACCAGCAGTCAATATATGTTTGATCCAGTTTACCAGCACCCAATCCAATAGTGTGCCTGATTGTGATGGTGAAAGACTTCTAGTTGGCACTGTTACCATCTGATGCAGATTGTAGCTATGAGTCAGAGATAGAAGAGAACTGAGAGCTGCCCCAAGCCAGCTTAAGTTAAAGTCTCCTAAGATGACCACCTCATTATGATTAAAATTTTGAGAGGTAGTTTCCAACAGGTACTTAAGCCCAGCTAATCCTCCCGATGGGGGGGTTATATGCACAGATAACATGTAGTTTCTTAGCTCCCAGTGCGAGGGTAGCATGCATGTATTAACATACTGATTGCACATCAGGGACACAGAGAAGAGTTACATTGAGATTGTTATTGTAGCACAGAGCCATGCCACCACCATGTTTGTTGGATGTCCTGTCACTACGGAGAAGAGAGTAATTTGGTAGGGAGCAGAGGGAGTCAGTTATCAATGGTTTTTGCCACGTCTCAGAGAGACAGAGGATATCAGGATTGTACAGTTTGACCCATGTCTCAAGTTCCTCAAGGTGACACGTTAAACTTCTAATATTCATGTATGCAATAAAGAACCCATGTTTGGACATACCTTGTATGTCATCTGCTGCAAAGTGAGCAGCAGGAGGCCCAGGATTTAGCTCTACATCCCCCGATAGCAGAATGGCTATGATGACAATGAACCGAATCCTACAAGTTGGATATGGGTAGATGTACAGCTAATGTAATGTTTTTGTTCTTATTATGACTGTTAATTTAATGATGTTGTTTATTGAGGGCATGCCTGTACAAATACACAAACCTACATGTATTATAGTATTATTTTATTCATAATATGGATTTTTTTGTTTATATGTGTACTACTAGTGGGAGGTCTGAATGTGCACCCATGATTACATATAGTAAAATTAGTAGTTATTATGGATGATCCACACATTATAAAATAATGGGATAGAAGTGTGAGGCTAGAGTCTTACACTTGCATGGTATATGACACTGCAAAAAAAAGATTCTTACTACATTTCACTGTATTTGGATTTTTTCTGTTCTTTACCTTGTACAAATGATATAACTGCTCGGTTTTGTAAGTCCTATGTTAATCTCATGTTGCTGAATACAGTGCACTACTGCATGTTATACTATGTTTTACAGTATATGCACATACTGTTAACCTCATTGTGGCACTATGTAGCCTGGTAACCATACATAATACTTCCAGGGCCTGCTGTTCTACAGGGGTAGCTGTCTTGTTTTACTGTACAGTAACATCTGTGTTATTTTGTTGTCTACTTTGTAGAGAATGGTCCTGTGGTGCAATGTAGTAATTTCACATTTTCTTTGTCTTTTGCAGGTTTCAGACTGCATTTCAAGATGTATTGGATATTTGCCAACTGAGTCAAACAATGTTGACTACAGCAGGGGTGCTATCTACAAAAAGAAAGGAGAAGTATTTTGGTACAAGAGTTTTACATTACAAGGGTACTGGTGCACCAATTCCCAGTAGACATGATGGAATGTATCAAGTCTCTTGTAAAGGAAAGAAAAAAGTACAAAGTAGTACAAAACACGGTGATATAACTAGGCCATCCACACTCAAAAAAGTTCACCTGACTGATAAATTGAAGACATCCAAAGTAAAAGGTCAAACACTGAGAAACACTAGGGTGTCTAATAAAAAAAACAAGTATGAATGCTGGTATATGCACTATGCAGCAGCGTAGAGTGCAATATTTCAAAATGTTGTCTGAATAAGCAAAAGCTGAGAGAATGATATCTGCAGTAATAAGATGTATTGGTAAAAAAGTTGAGATGAGTTTACCAGATGAGACTACATCTCAAAGTAAGGCAGTTTGTCAACATGACCATGAATATGTGGTCAAAACTCTAGACAACTATGATGGCTCTGATAGACAAATTCACCAACAAGGTGGAGAATCTGAAATTAAAACTGGATGACTTTGAACATCTCAGCAGAGAGAACTTGTACTTAGTGTTTGATGGCTGTTAGTTGTACAGTCAGTATAGTGATGCATACTTCTGGGAAGAAACATATCATCCACACAATATGCAACAGACTGTTGCTGTAGATGAAAACAGGAAAGCCCAAAGTGTTTTACAACTCCTGCAAGACAATGTTGTGCAAGAGATGGATGATGACAATGTCCAAAGTGCTGAGGAGAAAACACACGGTGTCTCACATGGCCATGTGATGCATCGTGCAATATCAGAGAAGCTTCTTATCAGGTAGAAACATTTTTGAATGTGTTTCTGACCATGAAGTAAAGTGAGAAATACAAACATTTTGGAAATGTTGACAAGTGTGAGATTAGACACCACTGTGGTCTGATGGGACATTCTTTGGCATGCTTGCAAACTGGAGCTTGTGACAGCAAATTTCATCACTTCCATATGATTGCTGTACACAATTCAGGAATGCAAAAGTTTCTCACAACTTTGTATTGTGTGAGAAGTACTGTTAGAAACTTCACAGAATTCAGTCATTTGTTATTAGACTGTGTTATGGAAGGTGCACTTCAATTTATTAAGCAACTGAAATTGTGAAAAGTATCTTCCAGTGATCTGTTGGCTATCTCTATTGATCATCTGAATGAATCATTCACAGTACATGAATCACACTTGCTTAGGAAATTTGGCCATGACATTTTCACATTTGAGCTAGCCGAGGGACATACATTTGACTATGTCTGTCTGCCATACAACCACCTGTTTGACCGTTAACAAATGCTGAAGTTTGACCTTAACAACATTGCAAGATGGAATGGAATGGAATGTCAGGTCACTTGGTTGTGTATCTGTTACTAAAAAGTGACTTTGATGTTTAGGACAGTGGTCATGTGTACATACTGTTTTTACAAGATCAAATCAGACAGTTTGCCTCCTAGATCTGTGCTAAACAAGATGGAAGAAGATTTCACACCTGTTGAGATTGCCAGCTGAGGGCTGTCCCATCAGCGCAGCAGTTGGATTTCTGCTTGCGATGCCAGCGACCCAGGTTTGGGAATGGATCTGAGTTGTTGGAGGGCCAGCTGGGGGGAGAAGGATTGAGCATCTTAGGGACTGCTCTCCTTCTCCAGGGGGAGGGTGGGCCAAATGCCCAATGCTTGATGGACCCCTGGCAGAGGCCAGAGGTGCCACAAGCAATCAGCATCAGGAAGTGACTGGGAGGGGTGGGCCAGATGCCGGACATCATTGCATATTCCTGCCCCCCCATGTACATCAACCCAAAGAAAAATCATGCCTGTGGATGACCCTTGATGAAGCCTGCCCTGGCCTTCATCAGCCTCCAGCACTGACCCTTGGACCTGGTTACAGTGTGTGGTGCTGTCTAGGAGCTTCCACATTGCATCCCCACCCTGGGGGGCAAGCCAGGGGCTATCCGAGAGGGTTGTGGTATCATGTGGAGGTGGAGGTCAGGGTCTGTGACCAGGCAGGGGTACCGGGTCATACACAGTGGGGCAAAAAGCATAATAAATAAAAAAAATAAGATTGCCAGCTTAAATTTGTTTAAATGGATACTTATACAAACAATGAAGTCATTTCAATTAATTTTGAGGTTGAATACAGAACTGAAACACATCTCACAGAAAAAGCTTGTGAAATCATTAAAGGGATCTATCCTGTATCTGCCACTGCCATTGCAAGAAAATGTTGAGAGCATTATTAGAGACAATAGTATTGTCATTCTAGTCAATGGTGAATCAACTAAGAGCAAACAATTTGGCAAGATGCTGTCAGTGTTGAGAACATTAGAAATGCTTTATGCTGTTTAAAGTGCAGAAATACGTTTTATCTGGATATCAGTGTGGATCACCTTTCTGACATAGAAAGTCAGTTTGGAGTGGTGCACTCTAGCAAGGCAATGATTGAGAAGGTGTCTCTCAGTATGACTGAGAAAGTGTATAAACAGTACGCAGTTCATCCTACACATGGCAACGATCCTGTATTTGACAATATCAAGTTGTACCAAATGAAGCAGGCAGAAGAAACTCCTGCAAGTATATGGGACATTCATTAGAGGCACGCTGTTTCCCTGATCTCTTTCCGCATGGCACTGGGGCTTGTTTGGATGAATGTGACTCACGTGTTGCTGAAGCTGAGTACCAAGCATCAAGAGTACTTCATTTAGATGGTATGTTCCAAAGAAATAGCCAGTATTTATTTCACCTGCTGTTGGAGAGTGAGAAATGTTTATTGTCTACATCCATTGCACATACTTTGCAGCTCATTACAGATTTTCAGGGTATCACAGCTGTGCAATATGCTTCATAAACTGCAACAGAAGGATGAGACACTGCAGGTTTATTTGAGCTCCATCCTTTCCAGCATATGTGGAACCAGAGTATTGGTATAGAAGGCACTCAGAAGTAACATGTATGTTGTGAAAGTGCAGCCACTTGGTTTGTTACCCTCAGCTGTGCAGAGTACAGTTGGGAATAGTTAGCAGACCTTCTGAAAAGGGCAAATGCAGAAGGAGATGGCATATCATCTAGGACTCTTGGTGAGATATGTTCTCTGACCCTGTATCTGTGTCATGATGTTTTCACCATCGTTTTTATGTGCACATGACATTCATTTTGTTGAATACTAATCCACCTCTTGGTATTGTAGAACCTTACTTTTGGAGGGTGGAATATTAGGCAAGTGGAACTTCTCACATCCACATGCTATTATGGGGGAAGAATGCTCCCCATATTGGTGACAATGAAGATTCTGACATAATCAAATTCATCATGCAGTACATAACTTTTCACATTCCTTACAAGTATGACAGTCTGATGCAATGGAAACTGGTTCAGAAATTCCAGCATCATTTGTGTTGCAAGTACTGGCATAGGAAGGTAAAAACCCATGGCAACTGGTACACCAGATGTCGCTTTGGATTTCCTTGACGTGTGTGTGTGACAGTACCCATCTCAATCACCTGAGAGTGAAATCCACCAAGACAGTGTATGAGTTGCTCAGAGTAGAAACTGAGGCATTCATCAATGATTACTGTCCAGCTTTGTTGAAGATATGGCAGGTTAACATTGACATACAGTTTGTTGCTGAAAATTCAGTGGCCATGGTGTGGTATGTCACTTTGTAGATCACCAAACATGAGCAAACTTGCTTGCCAGAACTGTGAGATGATTTATCCAACAGCATCATGTCAATGTCTTCATGGTTCTGGTCTTTAGGGTTAAAGAATCTGTCACACCGTGAATGTGGTAACTATGAAGCCAGTGACAGATTGACTGAAACATGCTTTTATGGCAAATCTGAGTCAGTATGGTACCTGAATGTCAACTACAAGGAAAAGAGACATCGTGTACTCAAAAGTCATGATGAGATTGAAGAGCTTGTTGTATACAGGACCTCTTCAAAGAACATACTGAAATACAACTTAATTGATACATACTATCCACAGCAGCACAAAGACGTGGACAACATACCTCTTTTTTAAGTTGCCCAATAGTATATAAGTACCGAATTGAGCCTGATCCAGCTAGACATATATACAAAGTTACAGGTTTGCAGGGCAGTCTTGTCAAGAGACATAATCTTTGATTCATTGATCATTGCAAGCTGAATCTGACAAGCACAGAGAGAAAGAAGTATTACTACTTTGCTCTCTTGTTCTTTTTCAAGCCATGAAGGGATGAAACATCACTCAAAGGTGAGTGTGAGACATATGAGGAACAATTCCACCTACGCTATGACAGTTTCAAGATTGAAGCATCAGTTACTTATATTCAGAGATTAGACCTAGAAAAAGAGCAACTAGAAAAAGTGAGACAACTGGTAGACGATACTCCAGTTAACTCTCAAGAACTGTGTGACCCCGAGGGGGAAGGAACTCTATGTCCACCCCTACCTGCCAATGATCCTGCAGTACTGATGTCAGAGATTCAAAGTGCTGTGCAACAGGCTAGCCACTTCAACATAGACAGCTGCATGGTACAGCCCAACTTTAATGACCATCAGGAACTCGTTTACACTGTGGATCATGGCATGTGGCATTGTAAGAAAGAGTGTACCTGTGACAACTACAAACCACTTCATATGTTTGTCATTGTTGCAGCTGGAACAGGTAAGAGATTCATTATTGAAACTATTAGTGCTGAGATATGAAACAGACTGGCGTGGCAACATCTGTCATTATGACAGCTCCAACCGGCTTGCAAGATATAACATAGATGGAACAACACTACACCGTCTTTTTATGCTCCCTGTTGGGCATGGCAAGACAGGGGAGTATTGAAAATTTTCATTTGGTGCTGCAAATGAACTACAGACCATGACTAAGAGAATGGAACTGCTGATTATTGATGAGATCAGCATGGTTTCAAATGTACTACTTGCCTTCATTCACCTACATCTGCAGGAGATTGTTTGTGTAGATAACGATGCTCCCTTTGGTGGGAAAAACATTCTTATTTTTGGAGACCTGTTACAACTAGCACCTGTCAATGGTCAACATGTCTTCTCAACACTTTCTGTAGAAGAAGGAAAAATGACTACTGGGTGCATCGGTGGAATCAACCTGCAGGAGTTCTTCACCTATGTCGAACTTTTCCAAAACACAAGATAGAGTGCTGATCTGCAATACAAAGCACTACTTTATGAGGCACACATTGGAAACTTTTCATCTTCTAGTGCTGAACTTTTGAAGACATGTGTCATTACCAGAAAATAAACATCCATGTGGGATGCATGTGATCTCTTTTAAAACCTGTACAATGATGACATGCACATTGTTAGATTCAATGCAAAGAAGTGCAAAGTAATGCACCTGGGAAACGAAAACCCAGGAGAAGACTACACAATAGCAGGGGAGGTACTAACAACAACAAAAATGGAACGGGACCTGGGGGTAGTCATATCAGATGATCTAAAGGTTGGTAAGCAATGTGAGAAGTCAGTAAGGAGAGCCAGGGGGATACTGGGATGCATAGAAAGTGGCATCACAAATAGAAAAAGGAAAGTGGTTATCCCTCTGTACAGACAGTTGGTGAGACCCCATCTGGAGTACTGTGTGCAGTTTTGAAGACCTCATCTACACAAGGACATAGACAGGATGGAAGCAGTCCAGAGGAGGCAACTAAAATGATGCAGGGTCTGCATCAGAAATCATATGAAGAGAGACTGAGATAGCTTAATATGTATACCCTTGATGAAAGGAGGGACGGGGGGACATGATAGAAATGTCCAAGTACCTCAAGGGAATCAACAAAGTCCAGGTGAGTAGCATCTTTCAGAAAAAGAGATGTGTATGAACAAGGGGGCACAATTTAAAGATAGAGGGGGGACAGCTCAGGGGTAATGTGAGGACTTTTTTTTCACAGAGAGAGTGGTGAATGCATGGAACTGCCTTCCTGGGGAGGTTGTTGGTTCTAAAACAGTGGGGGAATTCAAACATGCATGGGACAGACATAAGGCAATTGTAGTGGGGGGTGGCAGGAAGTAGGCTGTTGGTTAACTAGAATCTGCAGCTTATCCAGTGAGTAGGGAAATGGGCAGATTGGGTGGGCCAAGTGGTCCTTATCTGTCATCAAAGTCTATGTTTCTATGTTTGTTTGATGCCAATACTTAAGCCATATGCAGAATTCAACCAAGTTATGTTAGACAGACAACAGCAGCCAGTTCAGACACTATCATCACTTGATTCAATCAAGGGTGTCTGCTTAAGTTCAAAGATGGTATCAAAGATGGTTACAGGATTGAAGGAATTGACCACTGATGTACAGTAACTCAAACTGCTGGTCTGAAAGCATTTCTCACAGTGTGTAAGAATACACGTTATGCTTCATCGTAATCTATGTGGACCTTGGACTTGTTAATGGTGCTATGGGCCGCATAGTTGACTTTAAGTATAATGTACAGAAACCAATTGTGGAGAAGGCAGTGGTTAAATTTGACAACCTTGAGTACCCACAGAGGTTCAACAGGTGCTCTATTAAATTCTAGCTTGTGAAACAGATTTATGTAACCAGAAAGCAGTTCCCACTCTATGTTGCATATGCTGTGTTAATTCACAAGTCTCAAGGTTTGAGGCTGGATGCAGCAATGGTTGACATTGTGAATTTATTTATTTATTTTGTTTGTATTGATCGGGAAAGGAGGACTAGACAATTCTGCCTATTTTCAGCTTTGTCCTGGGGAAGGGGGATGCAGATGGATACCAACTGACATTGAACCAGATTAAGCTGTTCGTTGTATTTTTAGAGAATGGTATATTGAAAGATGGCATGAGCTATATTGCCTTATATCATGTAAGAAGTCTTGCAGGTATGTGCATCATAAGGATTGCATAAAACAAAATCCTAGCTGGTATGAAGTGCAATCTTAAGTACAGTTGCCTACTGACTCTCTACCAACCCAACCAATCTCTGATTCCTCCACCTGGTAATGTAGTAATGCGAGATGTCTCCATCCATGCGTCTCATAAATTAAAGAGGAAGAAGCATAGTGCAGCTCGCTCTTCTTCCTTGACCTCTCAGGTGCAATCGACTGCAGTTGCTCAAATGATGTCACCACCAGCAAAGAAGTGTCTTGGTGTGGCAGTAATGGTATCATTTGACAACAGTACTGCAGTAAACTGCTATGTGAACTGTGTGATGCAGGCACTCCTGCCTATGCCAGAGTTTGTTGACATCATCAGTGTTTGCAAGACCAAACCCTTTTCTGAAGTATTGAAGAGAGTTTTAAGAGGCAGCCAACATCTACTTCAAAGCTTTCAGAGCCTAACACCAATTCATTTAACACTGTCAGTTTATCGTAGACATGGGATGTTTGCTGATAATGCTCCAGCAAGATTTGACTGAATTGATAATGGCTGTTATTAACAGACTGGATGAGGATGACATCTCACTAAGGCAGTACTTCACAGTTAACAGTGGATGTAAGTATATATGCCTGTCCACATAGATAGGTAACATAGCCAGATAGGTGATATATGACATGCTTTGACATGCTCTGGATTTCTGTCTGTATCCCAGGTGATCCATCTGTGACATTTCTGCAATTGTTTTGAGCTGCAAAGTGTGTAGTGCTTAAGGTGTGGCATGAGCACAACATGGTCTCTAAGAGTCACTCAGTGCTGTGCACATACTGTGGATTTGCTGAAGCATTTTGACTCATATGGGGTCAAGGTTGCCAAACCCATTACAAACATTACTGCTGGTAAAGTCATGTTTTCAGGTGCTCATTTTGTCACTTATGCAATCATTTTCCACAATACAGCTTCTGTACTGTCTGGTCATTATGTGACATGGCACAGATACAGAGGTGGGTGGGTGGGGTGCAATGTTGCTATGTGTACACTGAAAGAGAGACTGCTGATGAATCTCAAAGATGCATGTTTCATAGTGCTCAGAAACATGGAGGTTGTACAACCTAGAGAAGAATAGTTTAACATAGTATACCTCACACTTCTCCAAATTGAAAAGTTGTGAAAGTATGAGATCCTTTTTTTTCCATGTGTGGTACATACAATGTAGTGGGCTATAAGGACAGTGAACATTATGTTTTTTGTTTTTCTGTTCCTAGTATATATACTTGCTAGATTGTTGCATTACTTTTTTGAAGGCCATTGACATATCTTGTCGTTTCTCATGAAGTTGCAAGTCTGTCTCTGGTATCAATGACTTTGACATACATTGTTTGCTGAACATGTTTGACATGCGTAATGTTGCAGTTATGCTACAGAAATGCACCTCCATGTTGCAATAAGGACAATTGAAAGTAACATTTCTTTTACTGTTCCTTTTTACATGTCACACCTTGATAGCTCTGCTGATTAAAATAAAATCTTTACAGTTCAAGTGGGCTCTTAATGTAGTGTGCTGGACATACAAGTAACATACAAACTACTACATTATGTAACCTAAGTGTGTCTATGTTAAATGTTCCTTTTATTGCACTTGTAATGTTATCCTCTGTTTTAATCAGCACTGTAATAACTGTCTTGATGTCTCCCCCCCCCCCCGCGACGAGGTGCCTTTGTAAATGAGTCTCTGACTCAAAGGTTGTAAACCCGATTTGTAATGAATAAATGAGTTAGTGAGCATAAAATATTTGGCCCATGTAGATGTCAATGATGAGATGCAACTCTAAAAAGAAGTGTAAAGCATTTTTCACTCAGAGGTATGTTAGTATCATAATATGATATACAGTAACAAGCAGTATCTTCAGAATGACACAGACCTTACTCATTCTGTAACACATACCAAAGTATGACTCAGACTTGTAAATATGTATATATGGCTGAACATTTTTGTGTATATTATTAGACTTCATTGTTACTGTTGTTATTTTAATTTACAGAAAATTCAGTTCACATGTGGGTGCAGTGTTGTGTACATGTTAAATGTTAGCTTTCTCAGCCACACAGTACAGATTCGTAACATGTTAACAATTTCAGTTTCTAAGTAATACTCCATGATTTATGTATGTTAATTTGATTCCAAATCTGTTTGTGATTTGTAAATAAGAAGTTAAAAAGAAACTCTTGTGCTGATTTTAATTACCACACTTTCTATGCTACTCATAGGGCCTGATTTTAGAATGTGGATACAGGGCATGTGCAAGCCCTGCATCCACTGCAAAGTTTGATACGGCAGCACCTAACAGTTTGTCACAACTCATGTCAAATTTTAGTACCTTTGACCAGTTGTGACAATTCACTCACTTTACGGCAGCTTGCACCAAAGGTTTGGCTCAAGCCCCATAAAATGACTCCCCACATTGCGCAAATGTAAAGCAGTGGGAGCTAATCTAAGTCCTGCATTCCATGCAAGGGGCTTGCACCAGGGAGTTGCTATTGAGGTTTTTGTAAAATTGGACTTGCTGCACTGGTTGACACAAGTTGCCACTTGCGTCAAACTCCCAGTTGTAAGTCCCTTGTGGCAAAGTAATGACTTCTTAAAATTGGACCCATAATGTGTTCCTGATTTTTTGTGGGATCACCTTCATTAAAGGGTCCAGAGTGGACTTTTCCAAGTGCACTGTAGTAAATAGATTCATAACATTTCTAAATACCATCATGTGTATATTTTCTTCTAAAACTGATCAGTCACTGGGAATTGTGACATGGGTCAGTAATTTCTTATATTACTGTGTATATCACTTTCCTTTTTATAAGTACTTGTTTTTTGCCCAGTCCAGGAATACAAAAATAATTTGACACTAGCGAAATTGGCATTTTTGAAATAAATAGTTTAAATCTATGTTATATGTTGTGTGTCTCTTTACGTAGACAGTGATAAAATGGTTTGTGATTCTAGTAGAACAAAGTAAGTATTCTTTGCCTAAGGTGTACAACATCTTATTAGAATATTTCATGAGGTACAGAAAGAAGAGTGCAGTTGCAGATAGTAAAATAAGAATGTTATTATTTAGGTTTCATTTGCATGAAAATGGTGAGATTCTATACAACTCAGAGTATAGAGATGTGTGAAATCAGCAAATTTCGTTCTGCAAATATTTTGTCAAATCCTCACATTTCTCAAAATATTTTGCAGGTATGAAATATGAAATTCCATTGGCAAAATCACAGTTTTTACAAGTGAATGTGTGGAATTTCACCACTCTCAGGCAAAATTCTGCTGCTCAAGTGCAAAATTCACAGTTTTGCCAGTAGAATTTCTCATTTCAAGCCCGCAAAATTCATCAGCGAAATCTGCAAATTTCATGAAATGTTATGCACAGTGAAATTCGCAATTTTGCTGGAATTTCACTGGTGAAATTTAATTTTCTGCATCTCTAATAGAGTACAACAAAGGCTGTATTAAATTTGGGTACTTGGTGAAATTGTTTGATATGTATTGCACACCCTTTTTTGTCCTATGGTCATCTGAAAAGGGATGCAACACCTAAAAAAGGATGTTTAAAAATATTTTTCAATCTATTTTAACAAAGTAAGGATACTCTTTCCACAACTAATCCATTACTGGGACAGTTAGGATTGTTCTGAAAGGGGTGACAGCAACAATTTGTGATTGCCGTCTATAAAGTAAGGACATTCTTTGCATAAAACTTTATTAATGCATCAGTTAGAGTTGGTAAGAAAGCAACAAAAGTTAGGAAATATGGCATTAAGGTTTCCAATCCTAACTCTGCATCCCCCCGCCACAACCCCATAAGCAGTGGAAGAGGCACAGCAACAAAACCAAGCAGAAACAGTGATCATCAGGTAAGAGAAACAATGTACAACTCTCTAAACATATAGTAGCAGCCACAGACACTGCCAGCTATTTCCCGAAACGTCTGTGATATTTCCAGAAATATCTCATACTTTCTCCATTTCCACAGTAGGGGCAGCAGAGAGAAACTCTTTAGAAATTTTGTGAAATATCTGGAAATATTTGGCAATGTCTGTGGCTACTACTGTAACACAAGAGACAGCCATCATCATGGTCCAGCAGCTGTATCAGGTCCACTGTCATGCCAGTGCATTGGGGGTATGCCTGCATGCTGGGCACCATGGGGGATGGGGCATTCCATGCACTGTACCCACAATTCTCCTTACATACCTACCGGAATGCTTCTGTGGTCATAGGTGATCATGCACTGCACTGCATAGGGAGGGCTACAGTGACACCATATGAAGGTGACAGATACTGACATGTACAAAAATAGGAAAACAGGGATGGTTATTTTCTGCAAATCAGTACCATAACACAACAACCAATTAAGTACATTTCAGACTGCTGTAATGTAGGTCATCTTACATGCCTGTGTCCATTTAGGTGCTCAACATATTTCACTGTTATAGACTCATGGTACTTCTGTGGTCCATCCATTCCCCATCACTGTTTTGTAACAGTACAGCTACATGTAACTTGTAGCAATGGTAGGATAGGAGAACATGTTACAATGACCAATTGTTATACAGGTATCACACCATCTGTCAGGCAAATGTCAAGCTGGTATGATAGTATTCACTGCCATATCTCCTGGCTAATGTGAATTTCAGTGCCCATTCAGCACAGTAGTATGCAATTGCAGATATAGCTGGCCTCACAGCACAGTGATCCATCAGTATAAGTCATAGTGCCTTACTCTGGTGCTGCTCACATCAGTTTTGTAACACAACTTTCCTGCACCACCTATCACTAACCAATACATCATCATGCAGCACACCCAGTGATAATCAGGTGCACAGTATATTGGGGGTGATGAGTACAGAATGCAGGCATAGATTCTGATGAAAGTGTGCTGCACCTCAACTCCACTCACTTGTTTAACTTATCTATGTAGCAGTATCTATGTTCATTGATTTGCTTGTTCTATCTGAGCTTCACAATTTCTTGGAAATTCTGTTTCTCAGTTGCTTTGCAAACAGGGTTGCATGGCTCCACAGCTTTGAGTACATAATGAAAACACTGCCATGATTCTAGATGTAATGTGTAGTGGTTGTAGTACTTCTGAAAGCAGTTCTGTCTTGAATAGCACTGTAAGCACTCTTACCTAGGTGCTGTGCTTGATCTGCTCCCATGGATTGCTGAGACACATTTAGCATGTGTAGAACCTGTCATTGCTGCAGACATCTACACATATGCTTAACACTGTGTCATATAAGAAAAATGTCATGTTACTGTATGAGCTTTGTGCAATGACTTTTCTTGACACTGACGGATTTCCCAGTAATCCTCCATATGAACTTCCCCATTCCTGATGACACTGACAGCCTCCCAGTAGGTCTGTAGGGAGCACTTTGGAGTATGGTGCATGCAGTGGCCCCTCACCAATGGTGCCCAGCATGATGGCATAACCCAAACACACTGGCATGGTGACCATATACAGCTGGTGTACCATGATGATGGATGTCTCTTTTGTTATGTTCAGAAAGTTGCATGTTGGATCTATTACCTGATTATTGCTGTCTCTTCTTGGTTGTGTCACCATTGCCCTTATGCTGCTTGTGGGGTTGTTGGGATGAGGATGCAGAGTTAGGGTTGGAAACCCTA
The DNA here is from genome assembly GCA_016271365.2 of Neoceratodus forsteri. Lineage (NCBI taxonomy): Eukaryota > Metazoa > Chordata > Ceratodontiformes > Ceratodontidae > Neoceratodus > Neoceratodus forsteri. The sequence continues at coordinate 840,786,685 of CM057459.1, read as the reverse complement.
AAGCTGTATTCCCTACTTTTGTTGCTTTGATACCCACCCTAACTGCTGAATTAACAAAGTTTTTTTGCAGTGACTATATACAATACATGAATGGGAACCTTCCACATAGAAAAGGCCACCATTTATTTCCCTGTATACTTCTGACTAATCTGTCAATTAAAAATGTCTACCTGTGCTAATCAAAAAATTACAGCTAAATACCTTTACAAATTAAAGCTATATACCTACACTAATCAAACAATTAAGGGACAATGCTGATACTACAATTAACACATCATTAGGAAGCTGGCCAAACCAATTAACACACTGCAATACAACATGGGAAAAAGACCCAGAAAACCATCCCAGATGCAGAAATCCCCAAAACTCCAACCTGCACTCACTACACACCATGCACTCCTTGCTGCAGGAGACCTTCAGGTGCCATAACATGATGCAAAAGTGATCTCTATAACAATAACCATACCAATGTATTATATTCAACAAACAATGGGTAAGGAATGAACTTTCAGAAGTATACCTATCTCGAGGGATAATTAGGGCAATAAAGTCACTCGCCTTTTGAGCCCATGGCCTTATAGCCTAATCAGCCCTCACTGAGTGTGCTTCCATGTATACTCTCTCTCTCTCTCTCTCTCTATATATATATATATATATATATATACATATACATATATATTTGCAAAAAAAATGCCTTAATGCATCACTTAGGGTAAAGGATAAAGTGACAGAAGTAGGGAAATGTGATGTTAGGGTTTCCAACTCTAACACTACTGAAAGGAATGAGGGTCATAGTTTTCCTTTGGGTTGTCAACCCTAATGCTCACCCAAATTGCAGTAATTGAAAAACTGAGATGTGATGGAGACAGGTATGTATGTTTAATCTGTGCACTGAATGGGGTAAGAGTTAGGGTTGACAACCTCAAGGAAGACTCCACCTCTCATTCACTTCAGGAGTGGGGCAAGGATGTTAGAGTAGGAAACACTAATATCACATTTCCCTACTATTGTTGCTTATCTTGAACCATAACTAATGCTTTAACACAGTTTTTTTGCAATGAATGTTGTCACATTTTGAGATAGTATAATCATATCTTTATTTGCTTGAGTGAGTGCAGGCCCTCAGGGCTCTGTGCTCCCATCCATCCATAATTTTGAGATAATTGTATTCTTATTTTCCTGTGGGAATGCAGAGCCCTCTGGGCCCTGCACTCTGATTCCTCCATAGATGCATATATGTATGTTACTGTGGAAGTGCAGGGCCCATTTGTAGGAGAACAGCAACCAAATTGTCAGCTTAGCCTTATTATCCTACCTCATGTAGCCAGTATTAAAATTTTTTAAATCCCTGCCAAAACATGAGTCGACACCACCGCAACATCATTCCACTCCACAGGTGTGAAAAGACAGTTTGGACAGGATTTGAAAAAATGACAACTGGCAAGTTCATGAGATGATGTAAAAAAAGGCTATGCTGAAAATACGGTGTCAAAATATTTAGCAATAAAGTTACTAGTGAATGTAGCAAAATTTCAATGGATGCTCACAACGTTGCCATTTTTAAAAATTTTGACCTCACATTTTCAACATAGCCTTTTTTTATGACCCCACCCCATAAACAGGAGTGCTGAAAATGTTCAGATCCTGCCCAAAAGGTGATTTTGCCAAGTGACTGTGAAATCATCTTTTGGGTGGGACTTGCCTAATTCCACCACAACTGTTCATGAGGTGGGGTCCCAAACAGGCCATGTTGATAATTTGAGTTCAAAATATGCAAAAATGGCAAAGTTATGCATCAAAGATAAAACCTCATTGAAAAACATTGAATGGCAATTGCCATCGTTTCTCATATTGCACTCAATGGTTCCAGCAGCAAGGCGTGTCTTCAGTTGGAGAGTGGTTCTTTGCCCAGTGAGCTGTTCAGGTGAGTGAGGATGTCTGGGGAGCAAGGTGGTGAGTGTTCAGTTGGAAGTCAGGTTGGGGGGGTTGAATCTACGAGGGACTGTTTTCTTTCTTACAGGTAAAAAAGACATTGAGGGGTAATTTTCTTTACTTTAGATGGGGCCAGGGATCTGGGGGTACCACTAGACACTAGAGAAATATTAACAATGTAAGGATGGTGATCAGAGGGTTGGGGGTGCCACTAGATACCAAGGAAGTAAAAACAATAGAGGGGAAGGTGATCAGAGGGGTGAGTGGGTGCCACTAGACACAAGGGAAAAGCAAAGTAATAATGGAGATGGCAATCCGAAGGTGGGGGGGGGTGCCACTAGACACCAAAGAATAGTTAAACAATTATGGGGACAGAGATGGGTGTGGGGTACCACTAGACACCAGGAAAACATTTTAGTTCATGTGAGGAAAAGGGAGGAGAGTATGGGAGCCATTCACAAAAGCTCTGGGAAAGATATGAGCAGTACGAAGTAGGAACCTGGGAGCAAAATTTGTAATCCTGTCTGGAAGAGGCACTTGTTTTGTGTCTGTGTGTCACCAAGAATTTGGAAAAAATATTTTCAATGTTGCCTTTCTGAAAAGCATAAGTATAATTGATAGTAGGTTTGTGTTTTGTAGGGTTTTGTGATTTTTTTTTATCTTGTTTAAAACCAAACTTGCAAACGAGGCATTGAAGGCAGAGCCAAGCAATGGAGCTGAGTGGGTCACAGCAGTGCAGACAGAACTGAAAGCAAGGGTGCACGATGTTGTGAATAATGCCTGAATTTCCACCTCAGTGGCTCCTAGGGAAGAGAACCAGGAAGAGAGGAAGATGATCAGTGTGGACACTGTGGGAATATTGTTTCAGTTCATTAAGATGTTCATGATTATTTTCTCCACCTACATGGTGGGATACGTTGGATTGAGTTTTGGTTGTTTTTTTGTTGGCATGATCTTTTTCTTCTGGTGGACAATGAATAAAGAAAATAAAACTTCCCATCTGTATCAGGCTTTGACATCCCTGAAACATGAACCAGGTTTCCTTCTTATCCTCTCTGGTGGCTCTCTGGTCTTCTTTGAGCTCCTGAGCTCTGTCCTGTTTACTCTTGGGTGATTTGGGGCCTACTGATTGTCTTGCTTTCAGTTTTTTGCTGCTTTCAGACCCTGGGAGTACCCAGTCAAGTCCAGCCATCAAGTGCTATTTGTACTGAGCATGGGTGGTGAGGATCCTGTTTGCGTTGCCCAGTTTGTCAGGTACGTGCTTCAAGTGTGGCAGGAAGGGAGGCCATAAAACTATTTACTGCTCTACAGTTTGTGCCAACACCAGGCACTACAGCCTCATAATAATAAGAGTGGGAGCCAAGAGTGAGGTGACTGTTGGATGATTGAAATGCCCAGTTAAATCATTTGACACAGGTGTGCAACTGACACTGCTTCTGCCAATGTCCAAGGAAAATCCTTACATTGCTGGCTGAGCATGCACTAACTTGAACTTTATTCCATCCTCAGATTTCACTGTACTCTCCTTTCTAAGAAAAAAGTAATCTTGAGATTTATGGGTTGGCAAGCAAACCAATATTCTACCCCCTCAGGATACTTCCAGAATCTCCCCTGTGGTCTTCCACCTTAGTTAGTAGAATTGAGGCATGGCAGCAAAAATAAGCAGCTCAGAATTAACTCTAAAGGGAAAAAACACAGAGGTAACCATTTGTGATCTGCATTATACAACCTACCTTTTTCTTTGATTTTGCCGACACAGATGTGTACCTCACCACAGAGTGCCACTACTGGGGTGGTGCTACTAGACACTAGGGAAATATAAAATAATAATGATGATGGTGATCAGAGGATGGGGTGCCACTAGACACCAAAGAATAGTTAAACAATAATGGGAAGGGTGATGGGAGGGTGGGGGTGCACTAGACACCATGGAAAGATTTTAGTTCATACAAACATTTTTTATGAACCTCCATACAGAAAAAAAAACTGAAATGAGTCATGAAAAGATTTAAAATATATATAAAAAAATTTATAGGTCATTTATCCAACAGTTAAGTTCAAAAGCCACTTAATGGAATTCGATGATCAAGGTAGATGTCTGGGTCTCTCTGCAAGATGTAATTTTTGTGGGTTTTGCATTTTTTTGAAGAAAAAAAACAAAATGGCAGTGAATGAAAAAGGATTTTTCCCCTCTCAAAAAAGGATTGGCCTCAGACAAAAAATGATTCTTTTTTAATTTCATACACCATAAGCTAAAGAGTTATTGAGCATGCTCAGAAAACCAAAATTAAATATATTTGCAAAGGATTAACATTTTTTTAAAAACCAGCAAAAGGCACATCTGTGGGCCAGCCCCTTTCTACCCTGAATATTTCACATCAAAATTCCAAACTTTCCAGGCATTTAGGCTCTTCAAAAAAAAAGAAACACCCCCAACCCCCAGAAAATTAACTTTTTGCACTATTCAGATCTCACAATTAGCACATCCGACTGGACCAGACCGTGGCACACCGATAGATCTACCCCATGAGACCATTCATGGAAAATGTCATGCAAATCCATTTAAAAGTTGAAAAGTTATTAAAATGTAAAAATTGGAGTTTTACATTAAATGCCTACTCAACCTTAACTATAGCAGCGCTACCACACCATTATTATACACACACACACACATATGCATTTTATTTTAACTTTTTTTTAACTGGATAAACACACAGGAAAGCACCCCTTTCACAGACATGACATAGGTACATGTATATAATATGGAAAACACTTAATGGAGGCACTAATAATAGTATATGCAGTACATACTGAAGATTAACTATATTGGAAGCCAGTTATCCCTCATGACATGGATTAATTTCATTTCATTTATTATGTTCACTAGTGCACATGTGCAAGGAACGTCTTGCACCAGTAAGAGTTTTTAAGGTGTGTGACCCTCCTTCCCAATGCAGTGATCACTGTAGCAGCTGCGACCTTAGGGGACTAACACATGCCAAGCTGTGTATGACAGCAGTTCGGTTGTGTTGGTCTTCACATCAAAGAAAAGGTCTGCTGCAATCAGCGGTGGTAGTGTTTATGCAATTAGCATACATAGCCAAACTGCTGTCATGCACAGGCCGGCAATCCCTCCCACATCCTCCCTCCGCTAATGTCCTCCCCTTCCCTCCTTTTGTCCCTGGCCCCTGCCTCGTGTGTTGAGGCAGGCGCCAAATCCCCCACAGCTCATGAACACCCCCAGCACACTGTGTGGCTGATGGGGGTGCCAAATCCCCTGTCAGATGCAGTCCACCTCCCAAAATAAAAAAACAATTGGCACGCTGGGAGCCCACCCCAGTGCGCTCATGCTCCCACCCCAGCACACACACAGTATGGTTGGCAGGGGTGCCCAATCTCTACTGGTTCCATTCTCCCCCAACAAACAGATAGGAGGCACACTGGGAGCCCACCCCAGTGTGCCAAAAGCATCAGTTTCTGTCTTTTTTTTAATTCCTGTAAAACAAGAAAATGGTCACTCAGTGAGTCCTTGCCCCTCCGTCAACCTGTGCACACCCTCTGTGCACCCACCTCCCCACACCTCATACTTACATCTGGAGGCTGCTGCGATGATCTTCATTGGACCAGGAACACGTCTGCACTCTTCAAAGCCGACTGCAAACTGAGGAAATGCTGGCAAGCTGTATAATGGCATAAAAAGAGTTTTTCCAACTTGGGTAGATATCTCGGCCATTTTTTTTGCTTTTGGCATCAAATTTTCAACATGGGGTTCTTGACACCCTTTCTCTTGAAGTCATTCACTCTCATGGAGTTATTCAGTCCCGAAAGGTGATTTTTTGCAGTCACTACATGGAGTCAACTTTCGGGACCAATTAATGAAATGACAGTGTCAATATTCATGAGGTGGGCTCTCAAAAAGCCTATGCTGCAAATTTGGTAAAAATGACTGTTTTACGAGTGTGCATTGCGCAGTTTCCAATCACACTCATAAATTCACAAATTTGTAAAATTTTCACTCCAGATTTTCAACATAGGCATATTTTCACACCTCCTTATGAATGAACAGTACAGCGATCACTTTTCATATTCAGGTCGAAATGTGTTTTTGCACTTCCAGTGCAAAATATCATGGTTGTTGTTGGAAATCAGTGCTCACTATACAGTAAAACAATCACAGTGACACTGTTGATGAGCAGAGGTCCTAAAATGCCTATGTTGAAAATTTGGTTGCAAAAGTCCATAAAATGGCTGTGTTATGAGCATGCATTGTGCAGTTTCTACGCACACTCATGCATTTGTGAATTTGTAATATTTTCACTCCAGATTTTCAACATTGCCATTTTCCCACATCTCCTTATGACCAGTATAGCTATTATTTTTCACATCCTGGCCAAAATGTGTTTTCACACTTCTGGCATACAATAGTGTGCCCGCTGTGGGAAATCATGTTTGGTACACAGTAAGAAAATCACAGTGACACTATTCATGAGCAGACATCTTAAAATGCCTATGTTGGAAATTTGGTGCAAAAATTCCAAACAATGACTGTTTTACGAGCGTATGTTGCGCAGTTTCCACACACACTCATAACTTCGCGAATTTGTCATATTTTCACTCCAGATTTCCAACTTTTGCATTTTTTCACACCTCCTTATGAACAGTTCAGTTGTCATTTTTCACATCCTGGTTGAAATGTGTTTTCACACTTCTGACGCAGAATAGCGCAGTCGCTGTGGGACATCAGTGTTTGGTGCACAGTAAGAAAATCATAGTGACAGTGTTCATGACCAGAGGTGACAAAATGCCTATGTTGAAAATTTGGTGAAATAATTCCACTGAATGACTGTGTTACAAGTGCATGTTGCACAGTTTTCACACAGGCTCGTTCCCTTGAGCATGCCCAGGGTGTTAGGTTTCCTAAGACAGACACTTAAGAAGTATGAAGGTGAAATGTGGATCAGATGCAAGATGAGTTGCAGAGAGTTACTCTGTTGAGATATGGATGCTAAAGGGACATGGATACAACTGGGGGGGCTGCATAAATACCAAACACCAATGCAAAGACCTGCAAGCGAACATTTGGCAATGAAAAATGCTTGTTTGTTATACACTGATAAGCACGTGAGCAAGAATGCCAGTTTTCACAAGCACCAGCTTGCTACACAATACAACAGACAGAAATACACATACAAAAACAAAATTACATTATGGCAGAATACAGTCAACATGAGTGAATTAACAATTATAGGATGATTGTCCCAATACAGACTCATTTGTTTTTAGAAGTTGTAATTCTAGAAAAATCCATAACAGCAGTTGGAAGATTAGCATAGGTCTCTGTTGCTCTGGAGCTCAGTCTTCTCAATCATATCTTTTGTACAGAATCTCAGTGTTTTAAATGTAAATTTACTTTATGACCTTCTAACCATTGTCAGTAACAATTTTAGGCAGATGCTCAGTAATATAATCTGCTAAAAGATTCAGTGTATTCTTTTTCTGCAGGGACACAATAAATGAGAATTTGAAGTAATTTTCAATGGGTATACATCCCATTGTATGATAACATATGCAGTGATGCATTCTCAAAGGTAAACCAGTCACAGATCTAATAACACTATGATAGGTAGTTCTCAAATGAGAAAAAAATGATCTGATGCTGAGGAATGAACAAGAGAATCATATTCTATGATTGCAAAAAAAAAGACTATTGGCTAATAGTAATCTTGTTTCAGGTATAAATGTTTGGCTCTATGGAGCATTCACAAACATTGATGAAACTCTTTATTAAATTGGTCACATGTACCTCATACAAAAGGCAATGATCTAGGGTAACTCCTAAATACTGAACTTAAACTCATAAATCCTTTCAATTTTCTTCTGCCTAAGTACCAACCAGTTTAAAAGTAAGGTTGTTTGCCTTCATGGGTCTTGCAAAGTTCATAGACTTCATCTTTTTCATATTTAATACTAATTTATGAGTATCAAACCATCTTTTAAGCCTATTAAATCTTCCTGTAATTTGACAATAAGATCAGTCATGTCATTTCCCTTACAATTAAAAAATGATGTCATCAGCATAAAAAAATTAAGTTGATGTGATGACACACTTTGGGAAGAGAATTTACAAAGGTGGAAAATAATGAGTGTCTAAGGAGTGATCCTTATGGAACATCACAAACAGTATCACAACTTTCAGAAGGATTACCCTCAATCAAGATTCTATGGAGACATTCCTGCAAATAACTAGATAACCAATGAAACACATCCCTTAAAAAATTCAACTTGGAGAGAACAGTTTTAAGTATCTGGTGGTCCCACAGATGAAATACCTTGGTGAAGTCCAAAAACACTGAAGCAACACAGAGTCCTTCATCAAGGGTAACATTAGCATAGTAAGTGAACCTGACCAAGGCAGTCTGTGTTGTGCTTTGCCCCCAAAAAATGTTGGGCACAAGTCCAAATCTCATTTTTATCTACAAAATCCACAGTATGGTCAAACAGAATCTTCTCCAAAATTATGGAAATTGGGGCTAACAAGGAAATAGGATGAAAGCTCTCTACACATTTCTTAGAGCTATTGTTCAGAATTGGTCTGATAACCATATCTTTCCAGATAGAGGGAAAATCCTCATCACATAATGAATAATTAAAAAGTGTTGTTAAACAAATGATCTGCTCCCAATTTTAAGTAACTGATAATCAATTTTATCAACTCCGATTGATGATTTGGAGTTGGTCTTCACTAGATATTTACAAACCATTAATGGTAAAAAAATTCAGTTAATGTGATAATGGCAAGTCCTTAACTGCGCCGATTACAAAATCCAAAAACAAAAGTACCCAACGTTAAAAGGGCAACCAACATTCCAGCGACCATCACAAATACTGACAGTCACTTGCTCTATGAACAACAGAAGCCAAAATAAGTATTTTATGCAGGGTGTAAGCCCCCCATGCCCCCAAACATAATATAATATAATATAATATAATATAATATAATATAATATAATATAATATAATATAATATAATATAATATAATCAACTCCATGGGGGGGTGGACCCAGGGGAAAAGTACAAAAAATGAACAAAAGGGTTTCCCCCAGAGTAAGACCCTAACCTCGGTCTGCTAGCCTCATGGGTGGTGGCGTACACCACTACTCTAAATGGCCAGGTTAGCAGGGCTTGGCCAAACAACTCACTAAATCCTGCTATAGTGATTGCAGCTCAATGCTACACTTGCTCTACAGGATATAATGATCTTTTGTGCCACTCACTCTATGAGCATATTGAGTCATTCAATAATACTCAGTCATATCACCGAACACCAAAAAAATGTGGACTTTCACAATTCAAACAATCTGAAACAAAAACGTTAGTTGGCCCTAACTGGTCAAGACTTGGAATGGAGAGTGAAGTAGAAAATTCTCACCTATGCTGTCAAGATTGACAAAATACATATTTAGGCAGTGTTAACTTCCCTAGGTTCACTAGATGTTCTTCCATCAATATCAAGATCAATTGATTTGTACATTTTTAAGGTCCATATGAGTTAGTTCAAGGTTTCCCAAATATTTTTAGCATTTCTCAAATCTTGTTGTAGTTTTATTTTAAAGTAATTAATTGTTGCTGCCCAAACACCTGACTTACAATTATATCTGAGAGTTTTATAGTCCTGAAGACTAAGGGGGTGGTCCTTCATTTTTTTTCTGTTACGTGACAATTTTCTATCCCATTTATGCATTACTCCAGTCATTTTTACTGTATATCCTTTAACGCTAATCTCTTTAATGAGGAGAAACTTTGTCACAAATATTCAAGAATGTAAAGCAGAAATGTTCATGGGCAGAATCTAGATCAGTCATACTGTCTAGGAAGAACAAATCTGCCATGCTAAGGCTTAATTAAATTTATCAATGTTCATATTCCTAAATGTACAGGTATAAATAAATAAGATTTATTTGTATGTTGTCTTGCATGCACAGCATGGACAACATATTATGGTTGCTTCAGTGGAGAAGTAGGTTTCGGAGGTGCAGTCCTGCTGTAGCCAACACACCACTGCTTTTTGTGGCCGGGCTCTGTGGTGCTAATAGCAGAACATGCTGTCTATGACAGCAGTTCAGAAAATGTGCCACCACCTTGAAAGAAATTATCCACTGCAATCATGGAGTGCCATGGGGCAGTCCCTGATTGCAGCAGCCAATTACTGCTTGCCTCGTCTGGTGTCCCCATCAAGCAACATGGCGGGGGCTTCCCCGTCAGCTTCTCATGGTCCCCACAGAAGCTGATGGACAGCCACCACATTTCACAGTCCCTTTGAAAGCCAACAGGAGTGCCCAATCCCCCTGACAGCATGCCCCTCCTAATTTAACTTGCTGATGGGGGTGCCCAATCCCCATCAGCATAATGTACCCCCCCTTTCTTGTGTGCCAAGGGGGTTCCCAATCCCCCTCAACTCATGCCACTCCCCCCTAACTCTGTATGTGCCAGTGGCTTGCCCAATCCCCATTGGCTACAGACCCCTCTATCATCAAACACACAGGTGGCACACTGGGAGCCCACCCCAGTGTGCCAAATATCCCTGAAAAAATGTTTTTTTTTGTTTTGTTTTAACCCTGTAAACCAGAAAACGGTCCCTCATTGAGTCCATGGTCACTCCCCCAACCCATGCCCACCCTCTGCACACCGCTTCCCCACACTCACCTCTCACCCCATACTTACCTCCGGAGCCCAGCACGATGATCTCTGGAGGACTGAGGAAATGCCAGTAAGCTACTGTATATAATGGCATAAATAGGGTTTTTTCAACTTTGGTGCATATCTTCTGCATTTTTGGGAATTTTGGCACCAAATTTTCAACATGTGGTTATTGGGACACCTCCTCATGAATTCAGTCACTGTCATGGCATCATTCAGTCCCAAAAGGTGATTTTGTGGTCACTGCATGGAATCACCTTTTGGGACTGAGTAATGAAATGACAGTGTTGCTGTTCATGAGGCAGCCTCCCAAAAAGCCTATGTTGCAACTTTGGTGAAAAATTCTAAAAATGACTGTGTTATGAGCGCGTGGGTACGTTTGTGCTCATGCATGCCCGTGAATTTCACCAATTTGTACATTTTCAACCAGATTTTCAACATTTGCATTTTTTCACACCTCCTTATGGACAGTGCAGCTGTCATTTTTCACATGCTGACTGAAATGTGTTTTCACACTACCGGTGCAAAATAGCACGTTCGCTGTAGGAAATTAGTGTTCGGGACAGATTATGAAAATCACAGCAACACTGTTCATGAGCAGAGGTCCTAAAATGCCTGTGTTGAAAATCTGGTGACAAAAGTCCATACAATGACTATGTTACAAGCGTATGTTTAGCCGTTTCCACGTGCACTCATAACCTCGACAATTTGTAATGTTTTCACTCAACATTTTCAACATTGTTAATTTTGCACATGTCCTTATAAACAGTATAGCTGTCATTTTTCAGACCTTGCCCGAAATGTGTATTCACACAAGTGGCGCACTATGGCGCGGTCGCTGTGTGAAATCAACGATCAGGACAGATGAAGAAAATCATAGTGATAGTGTTCATGAGCAGAGGTCAAAAAATGCCTAGGTAGAAAATCTGTTGAAATAATTCCACTAAATGACTGTGTTATGAGTGTGCATTGCGCAGTTTCTACGTATGCTCGTAAATTTGATCATTTTTAATATTTTCACTCAAGATTTTCAAAACTGCCATCTCTTCACACCTACCTATGAATGGTACAGCTGTCATTTTTCACATCCTGCCCAAATGGCGTTTTCCCACATCTGGCACAGAATGGTGTGGTCGCTGTGAGAAATCAACATTCAGGACAGATTAACAAAATCACACTGCCACTATTCATAAGCAGAGGTCCCAAACACTTTCATGAGGTGGAGATCACAAAAATGTTGTGTTGCAAATTTGTAGTGCAAAAATCAACAAACAGCTGTAGCGTTAGGGTTTCTAACCACAATGTCCCACCCTGTACAGACTGACAGGCATCAGGGGTATATCTTTCCACTGCCAGCTGTCATGCTCATGCCATACCATCCCCCCACCCTCAAGCCACTGACAGGCATCGAGGTGTACCTTGGATTCTTTGGCCCCACAGTTCACCCCATTCTCCTATGCTGCACCCATTTCAGTGTATGTCCTTATGAAATGGGGTGACTGTAAAACCGAACACCTCAAGGCACACCTCAGCACTTGTCGGTGTCTATAGGATAGGGTGAGGTAAAATGCCATGAGCGCTATGGCTGAATAGGGTGAGCATAAGGCCCAAGGACCCCAAGGCACAATGCAATATTTACCACACTGCAGGGTAGGGTGAGCTGAAATGCCATGAACATTATGGCCAATGCCCAAAGGCACACCTCAGTGCCTGTCAGTCTCTATAGGGTGATGTGGGGTTTGACATCACTTTCATACTTAACTGCCATTCCTATTATGCATCTGTTCAACTCCTATGCTACCAATGCCAATGTCAGCAAGACAACATTCGGCATTGACAATTGTTTGTTTTTGTCCTTTTCTGCAGTCTAGTTACAAAAAATTGCACAGTAATCACTTAAAGAGTCAGACAAATTCCAGAAGAGATCACTTTTCTGGGACCTGAAACTGCCACCCAGTCAAGTGTAGACTCATAACCTGAGCTATAATGTGTGTGGGTTGTTGCATGTATTAATTAGTCAAGACTGAACTTATCCAGAAATTCCCTAGCCTGGTATGACTGTTTGTTTCTCTAATTTAAGTTCAATCCCCATTTAAGATCCATTCTGTATTCAAGGGAAGCCAATCTTTAAAATCTTGAATAATTTCCAACCTGATTTTTGACAACCAAGGAGGAATGTAAATATTATTCACTGTAAGAATTTTAAAATGTACTTGCTTTGAACATTCACTAGCCTCCAATTCATCTGAAACATAGTATAAGCACCCACCATCCTTTTTACCCTTTCTATATATTGTATATTTATTTATTTTTTTATTTAAAAGTTTAACCAGGCAGGCGTACTGAGTGGAGAACCACTCGTTTCCAGACGTGACCTGGGGGAAATTGGGGTATAGGGGAACATATGATGATTATTTCATATAGTACAGAGTTTCAATAGTGTGCAGAATATACATATATTGTATATCCCTTCAATCAAATATCCTTATTAGATAACCTGCCAGATAGCTAAGACTCCATTAGTGCAATAACATCAAATGGCTTAATGCCCATGCTTCAAATAAACATTTCTTGGCTTGGAGGTTCACAGTGTTCAACCACACCCATTTAATCATATATTTCCCTTTATGACTACCATCATTATGAATTATAGGTCACCCTGTGGCAATCATATGGGTGTACTGCTCTGCAAATCAGTGGTAGTAAAATAAATAAGCACCCATGTCTGAAATCCCATAGAATTTAGAGTGTTTAACCTCCACAGTTCGACTACCCAAATTATTCTCTCATTTACTCCTAAACAAAGTAAAACATGTTAAATTATGAGATAAACATTTTAAGAGATAATCAGCATTCTTAGTCCCACAAAAATACAACCAGGCCCTATATAAACTACAAATACAAGAAAAAATGTAAACAACACAATTGTTAAAGATTAAAATTATCATCACATTAGAGCTGATACAATTTGACCCATGTTCACCCATTACAACACATTGTTGTAAACTGTGTAACAGGAATGTAGTTAATTGGACTGAAGGTATGCCCAAAGTCAAATTAAAAGTAGAACATATTTCGCTCACAATATTAGGGACCTACATCTAAATATAATAATAATAATAATAATAATAAAATCTATTACCAAAACTGCAGAAATAAGTTATATTATCAGATGTGTCTCTCTAGTAAGTGATACAGTTTAATTTTGTGCCTGCAGTCATATCACAACACAATATCAAGAACTGACTGCCACCACCAAGTCTGTCCTCTCCAGAGCCCCTTGTATTATTGGTAAGCTGTAAAGGACAAATTACTGGAGGTAGAGTCAACAGATGAAAATATTTAATGCAAACATTCCTAAATTCTGTTTAATAACCCCACCCTTCTGATATTACAAAGACCTGGAACCAAGACAGACAGTGGCCACCTAGTCTTACTGGTCCAATGTCTTCAATCTCAAGAGGTAGGATATAGAAATTGATAAGTAATGAGACTTAAAGTTATATAAAAACTAATGGTCATTAACAGAGAAATTTACACTGTTAAAGGAAATGGCTTTCCATGGAAAACAGAGAAAAGCCACACACCTCTATAGCATCACACCTAAGTAAACCAAAACCAATTGCTGCCACAAGGTGGGAGTGGTTCAGCGTCCATTTGATTTTAAATAAAATTGATTTTGAAACACAGCTACTAGAAAGGAAGACAACAACAATAAACAGAGTCTGATGTCTCGGATCAGTGTACTATCCCAAATTCATATAGTAAATGAAACCAAGATAAGCTGAAATAGTTCAGAACACTGGCAACCAAGGTAGAACACTGATACCTGGTCCAACTTATCCAGTGTATCAAATTCAGGTAAAACTACAACTAAAGATAGTTAAAACACTTCAGAACACAGATAGCCATGACAGACCACTGCCACCTGCTCTGATTGGTCTATAGTCCCTGATGTTAGAAAGTAAGGTGTGAAGAACTAGTTGGAAATAGCCGAGAAGTTAAATTACAAGATTTGATGCTCAATTACCAGACTTTCTACAATGTTAAAAGAAAATGGCTCTACTATAGAGTCAAGCAAAGCCACACTCATCGGTAGCAACAAGTCTCAGGTAAATCGGAACTGACCACTGCCACCAAGACTGGATGGTTCATTGTAAGTAATATAAAAAGTCAAGTCAGTTTTGAAATGGAGCTACTAGAGAAGGGGGAGCCAAAAGTTGAGATAGTCTGGTGTCTAATATTTATGTTCTATCCTGGGATAAATAGCAGCTGAAACCAAAAGGAGCTGCTGCAGGTCATAACTGCTCTGTACTTTAGAAGAAATTTAATATCACACCTAGAAGGAGTACAAATAATAAGTATTTAAAAGTGCAGTTTGTAAGCCACCCTGGGCCCGGTTGACATAGATGACTGCAGTCAGATAGAATACGTAAACTGTTCTGGTTAGATCATAAAACACTATGGCTCAACCTAAGCAACCTTAGAGATTATGGCAGATAGTCCAATTTGAATAAGTCATCTTGTGGAGGGGGAAATGAAGAACAAAGGTGATGAAATAGGCAGCTCAACCATCAATGTAGAGTGATCTACATCTACTGCTAGATAACAAGTTCTTTAAGAAAATATTTTCTGTGAGTGGTGCTTTCACCACTCACACTTGTGCTGCTAAGTGATGTGACCCTTTTAGATCAGCCACCAACTCACTCCAAGTTCCCTCTAGCTGATAATTGCAGCTACTGACTTAATGATTTTGTTGGTAAAAAGGGAAAAAGTCTTGCTTCTAGAGGGAGCCAAGATGTTTCAGTGTGCTGCCTCTCGCCATGGCTGTGGTGCCTTCCACCTCATGCAGGTGAAGGTTGGCTAAAAATCTGCAGATGTGTGATGAGGTGTCCTTTTGTAGTACCACAGCCCTACCTCCATAGAATGCAGATCAGCTGCTGACTTACCTGCAGTTCCCCTGTCAGCTGATAAATGGGGTTATTGAAAGCTGAAAGTAGTCTGGAGCATTGCAGATGCTAAGTGGCATTGCCTTTTGTAGTACCAGGGACCCATCCTGATGGAATGAAGATCAGCCACCAACTTCCCACTGAGTCACCTGCCAGCTGATAATTGTGGCTACTGACTTAACAGTTTTGTTGGTGAAAAGGGAGAAAGTCTTGCTTCTGGAGGCAGCCAAGATGTTACAGTGTGCTTCTTCTCATCAGGGCTGTGGGGTCTTCCTCCTCATGCAGGATGACTGTAGACTGGAACTTAACACCTTGTTAACAGTATAAAATGACCCCAAAAAGCATGGTTCTCAAAAAATGTGTCATATTGGAAGGCACAGTTAAAAAGGTACTAACCCATTTGCAAGTGGCACTAAAGGATGTCAGTGTGCTTATACAAAGAGAACATTGTTTAGCCAGGAGTAACACACTAAGCCAAAGCTTGTTTCCAGATGCAACCTGGGAGCACAAGGAAGTTAACTGACTTGCCCAAGATCACACAGTATGCACCTTGGCAGCTGTGGGATTCAGACCCGGGTCTCCAGATCTGCAGCTCAGAGTCTTAACCCACTGCACTATACTGCCTCCTAAGCAGCAGTCTGCACTTGCATATGTGCACTGGCATGTTCAAAAGTTTAGAGAGCTGGCAAATAGCTGTTTGCGCTGTGCTTTTAACCACCTCCCCAACCTTGGGCTCAATGCCACTGCCTCCCCCCCGAGTGACTGTCCACATTGTACAGTATGTAACAGGAATGCAGAAGCATATGTGTTGTACTGTAAATGAGACCATGCTTTATCCTCAACTTTAAGAACAGATTTTCAAAGCAGGGAAATGCTAATACAAATGCATACTTGCATCTAAATCCAGTTGTTTGTATACAACCACCTTTGCTCCTCTTTTCAAATGATCCTTAAGTTTGTTATAAATAGTCATGATTTATGGCAAATGCATCATAACATTATGCAGATTTAATTGGCACCATTCTTTTGAAGGAAATTTAGCAGAAATGTTGCTGGATGAAACTGAACTATCAGTTCCAGTGCATGCAGAGGCAAGTTACTGTACCTGACATATTGAAAACACTATCAGGTGCATCCTGGGTACAGTGGCCATCATCATGAACTTTTACTCATCCACAGAATGTTTACCACATTAAATTACTGCATCATTACATTTCCCCCTTACTGCAGTATCCTTTAGGGTACCACATTAACTAAAGTGTTAACCTATTGTGCCTTCAATGGGGACAGCTTGAGAGCTGCCCTCAAAGTAGAAGCAGAATCAGCTGACTGAAGTGGCTGAGAGCTCCACCACCTTAATCTTTTCCTTGAGAAGGTGGTAGGGAAACATTGCCAAAGGCTTTGGTCAGATCATCAAAGACTGTATAGATGATTGGGCCTTGATCATTTCCAGATAGGATTGAAACAGTGAGCCTTACAAGGGAGGTAGAGTTTGAAGGGGACTTCCACAGCCAGATGGGAAAACATTGAAGAAGGAAGGGGAGTCAAGTGAAGGAGAAATCTGTGAAAGTGTTAGGTGTTACTGGAGCTTAGACAGGGAGGGGCGGAGGGCGACTGAATGATAGTTTCAAGGAGAGGAAGGATCACCCCCTTTGGGGTGCAAAAATGGATGCAAGGTCTAAACCATTTAAAAGTCAAGAAACTCCTATATTCACTAACAGAAGAATTACACCCTGGTGTATCAGGGCCATAACAACAACATAGAACACTTAACCAGACACAGGGCAGTTGGAGGCATAGAAAATATGGATTGTGATTGGTTGGGCATCCATGGCACTCCAGACATTACCTCATGGGTTTTAGTCCACCTGATAGGCTAGTGATGCACATGACCCTAGATCAAATTTCTGGTATATCCAGGTCCCAGAAGCCCCTGCTCTCCAGTTTTCAAATCGTGCATCTGATCAGGCAACAAGCACACCAGGAACCCCTGTCTGCTCCATACAAGGTAGGCCTTGAATTTATAAGTAGATATCTTTAATCTGAACTGCTCTAGAGAAAAGAAATGCAAGCGATTTGTTGTTTCGGTTGGTTGTTATTTCTGGTTGTACTACCCATCTGGAGCTGTATACTGATTAGCTGGGTAGAAGATTTGAGCTAGGAACAGTTTTTGCTCTGTTGTTTGGCTCTGTCCTATCATGGTTTTTTAACCTCTGCAGATCCAGAGGCAAGATTTTAAATTGGAGGCCCTCCTTACTACAGCTTATTCTTTATTCAGTGCCCTAAGCTCCATTGTTGGCTAATTCTTTTATTATCGCGATGCCTTTAGCTGGATGCATTAAAATATCGCGAACGCAGCTGTATTACTGCTTATACTGTAAAAGTAGAAAAGAAAGGGCTCTCCCTGGTTTTTCTTATTCAATCTAGAGTTTTCTTCACTCACTAAACTCCGTTTGTTGTGGTTGCCAGGCGTTTTCTTTGGTTGGCCTTAAGTTTTCAAAAACGCCGCGATATCGCGTGTGTGATAGCCAGGAGTGTCCTCCGCAAATTATAAGTGTTTACCCAACCCCTCTGGTCATTGTTTTTGGTAAATCCCTGGTTTCCTGATCATCTGGTAGCATGGAGTCTTCCTGGCTCTTGGCCTTCAGGCCTGCAATAGCCGCCCCAGCCTCTCGCTCCCACGTGGTAACCCTCCCTTCCCCCGCTCTTCCCCCATCACCGCACGCCTGCTGGCATTGAAATTTGCTACCTCCACTCCACAGAGGCCCCTCCTGCTCCCCCAGACTTCCCTGTGTTGCGCGGTCTGCTGGGATGCGTGGTTTTTCAGCGCAATCCCCTTACAGGTCCACGCGTTAGCTCAGCACATTGCGCGTGGTAGGCCCCAGCCCACGTGGTCTACGGCCACTCCCCTGAGCCTCCAGCGCTACTCCAGGCCATCTCTCTACCCAGGCTGGTTCTCCTGGGCTCCAGGCCAAGGGAAAAGGGTGTAAGCGTGGGGGGGGAGTCCACCGAGAAAAGGCGAGGAGCGCCCATGGAGGCTGTTTCACCGCACGGGCCCGGAACCTCAGCCAGTGCCCCTTTTTTCCTTCCCCTGCCAATGGGGGGGAAGGCCTTGCAGCACCCATCCTCTCTGGGGGGAAACCGCCCTATCCAGGCCCGCCCCCGCAGCTGAGCGCCTCACACTGGTCACCTGATTTCAGGGGATGTCCCTTTCAGTACCAGGCAGGACTCATTCAGCCATTCAGACGTTCTCTTCCCTCAAGAACCACACCTGGAGCAGCCCGAGTCACCGCACCAGAGGGGTCCCTCCCACAGCGACCCCCCCGGACCACGGCTCCCAAAAAGCACTTAGGTGACCTCCTCTTCTCCTCCTGGGTCCCTCCCATAGCGACCCAGGCATAGGGGATGCCACTACCCGGGCCTCCTAAGCTACGACATCATGGGCCCTTCCCTATAGCGACCCATGAGCATTCATTTTTTCTACTACAGAACCTCAGGGGATCTATACAGATGCCAGCCGATTGGCTGCCATTCCGTGTTGAGCCTCAGGGGACAAAAGAAGAGATAACCTGCAGGGCTTAGGCAGATCTAATCTAAGGCCACTCTCTCTCTCTTACTCTTTTCCCAGATGGTAAAGGCCAAGAAGTGTTCCACTTGCAACGCTACCCTCCTACCCCAAACTCCGGGGCCCCTCTGCACTGCCTACCTACTCGACGATGATGACTCATCCCTGGAACAGACGCCCCCCATGGGGCCCAGCAAACCAGGACCCAGCGACCCCACATGGATGGACCCCGGTTCCCTTCTGATCCAGAATCAGCAGGCTGTGGTCGCCATATGGAAAGCCAACAGAACTTTATGTTAAAGATAATGGAAAAGCTCGAATCCCTCACCCAGCATAGAGCCATTCCAGTGATCCCAGAATCAGACAAGTCGGGGGGGCAACCGGAGGAGCTTCCGGACCGTGATGACCCATTACCAGATAATCCTCGAGAAGATGCCGATGAGGACAAGGACACCCCAGAGGAGGAGGAGGGGGCAGAATCGGAGGAAGATGAAGCAGAACTCCCTTCCACACCATCCCTCACTTCAAAGTTGTGCTCTTTTGACACAGTCTCAGGGCTTATGAGGATCATCAAATCCACTATGGGGTTCGACATCGAGGAGAGTAAAACCGAGTCAAAACTTGATCCCATGATACAACTGAAAGTGTCAAACCCCGAGATCTTTCTAGTATGCCCCGCTATTGAGGAAATCTTCAATAAAGAATGGCGATCCACTGAGCCAGGCAGAATGCCCAACAAGAAGAACCTGGACAGAATGTATCCAGTTCAGGAGTAAAAGACCGGTGCTTGGTGCAAGGCTCCCACCATCGACCCTCAGGTAGCGGCCCTCAGCAAAAGGACAGTACTACCATGCGGAACAATAGCCCTCAAAGCCCCTACGGACAAAAAAGTGGAAGACATGCTAAAGAAAGTATTCGAAATTGAGGGCACAGCAGCAAAAGTGGCTACGACTGCTACCTATACAGCTCGAGCACAGATCCGTTGGCTGAGGAACTTCAGGAACAAGCCAGCCTGAAGTCCAGGGAGGCAGAACTCTTAGAATGCACCTTAGATGCAGCAAAATACCTGGCTGACATGGCGGTGGAATTCTGCGCCACATGCTATTACCAAGGTCACCAATCGTGCCCGGAGAACATTATGGCTAAAAATTGTGGGACGCTGACAATGAATCTAAGAACTTGTTGCAGAATTTGTCTCTGGGAGGGAAGTACCTGTTTGGGGAGGGGTTACAGAATTACCTGAAACAAAAGGAGGAAGGTAGAGACCTTCTCAAAAATAAGACTAGGTATAATTGCTTCCCCTCATCGAGGCGGAGATTTCAGAGTGGAAATAAGCCATACCAACCCCGCAGGGACTCAGCACAACATAGTGGTCCCTTCCGAGGCAGGGGAGCATCCCACAGTTCCCGTAACCCCTATCCACAAGCCTATCATCCATCCTCCTTCAGAGCCCATGGGCAAAGGATCAGAGTACGAGGTAGAGGTTACAGGGGCAAGCAACAGTGACTATGCCCATCCAACCGCTTGCAACCTGGGACCGTACCCACCAGTGGGTCAAAGACTCTCGTTGTTCTCCCACCTGTGGCTCCACACTACCTCAGACAGGTGGGTCCGGGAGGTGGTCACACGGGGGGTACTCCACAGAGCTGTCACACCCCAAAATTCCCCACAGATTTGTCTCCTCCCCTATAGCCAAAAGAAAGGTCACCCCTCACCAGGTGCAACGGATCTTGTTGGACCTAGTCCGGAACAGGGCCATCCAGCCCGTCCCCTGACATGAACAAAACCTAGGGGTCTACTCATTATTCTTCCTCGTACCCAAGAAGTCAGGAGAACTCAGACCTATTCTAGACCTAAAACACCTCAACCAGCATGTGGTGTGTCACAAATTCAAAATGGAGACAATAAGCTCAACCCTACGCAGCCTTCGGGTAGGCGACTTTCTGACGTCCATAGACCTCAAGGATGCATACCTTCACATCCCTGTCATTCAAAGACACAGACAGTTCCTCCGGTTCCACATCCTGGGCCACCACCTTCAGTACCAGGCCTTACCGTTTGGCCTCTCCTCAGCTCCAAGAGTCTTCACCAAGGTCTCCATAGTCCTGGTGGCCCAGCTCAGAGAGCAGGGACTGGACATCATACCATACCTGGACGACTGGCTCATTCAAGCACGTTCCAGGGAACAGGCCCTACAGGACACAGCGACGGCCCTGCAGGTGCTCAAGGAGCACGGTTGGGTGGTCAACCGGGAAAAGAGCCACCTCATCCCCACGCAGCAGATCGAACACCTGGGCACACTGATCGACTCGTCCCGCAGTTGGGAAAAGCCGTCCCCCTTGAGGGTCATCAACCTAATAACCCTGGCCCGTCAGATGAGGGGCCTCCACTAGACGACCATAGGTTGTGTGGCCCAGTTGCTAGGATGCTTGGCATCATGCATAGATCTTATACCTTGGGCCAGGTGGCATATGCGCCCGCTCCAGACATACATCCTCACGTGGAGAGCACCGAACGAACACAACCTGCAGGTCACTGTTCAACTACCACCGGCAGTGAGGCTATCGCTAGCATGGTGGATGATGGAGTCGAACCTGACCAGGGGAGTCCCCTTGGAGGCCTCATACATGGCCACAATAGAGACAGATGCGAGTCTGTCCGGTTGGGGAGCCTGTCTGGGAGTCTCAACGGCCCCGGGCCTATGGTCCCCAAGGGAATCCCAGCTGTCCATCAACATTCTGGAGATGAGGGCAGTGTACCGTGCGCTCAAGGTCTTCAAACCCCTCATACGTGGCCAGTCAGTTCTAATACGCTCTGACAATTGGGTCACAGTAGCCTACATTGCGAAGCAGGGCGGGACCAGGAGCAGTGCCATGTTGAGAGAGACAACATCAGTCCTCAACTGGGCTCAATCAAATCTCCGCCACCTAGGCACAGTACACCTTGCAGGAAAACTCAACATACGCACGGATTGGCTCAGCAGACAACAGGTGCACCCAGGAGAATGGCGGTTGCACCCCGATCTGTTTCAGATAATCCAAAGGGCTTGGGAACCCGTAACCATGGACCTCATGGCAACATGGGAGAACTCACAGGTCAAGGATTATTACTCATGGTTCAGGGAGAATCAATCCCAGGGGACCGACACCCTATCCCAGCCTTAGGGTCGGGATCATGCATATGTGTTCCCGCCTCTCCCTCTAATTCCCCAGGTCCTAGCCAAAATACGGGCATCCCATCTCACCATCATCCTGGTGGCCCCATATTGGCCATGAAGGACATGGTTTGCCGCGCCCTTCACGAGATGGCCACGGCCAGCCTCAGACTTCCCCACCGAGCAGACATCCTCTCCCAGGGCCCAGTAGTCCACCCAGCCCCACGAACACTGAAACTCACGGCCTGGCTCCTGAAAGGAGGAGGTTGATGGAGGCAGGCTACCATGAGTCCCACATCAGCACCATGTTACAGTCCAGATGGAACTCCACCACCTCCACCTACGGTAGACAATGGTCTATATTCGCGAGGTGGTGCCAAGAAAGAGGTAAAGTACCCGAGCAGGCAGACATGGCTACCATCTTGCTATTCCTGCAGCAGGGAGTAGACAAGGGCCTGGCCCACTCCTCCCTCAGGGTACAACTCTCAGTGATAGGAACGGCTACGGGCCCCATCGGGGGGGGCACAGTCTGGGAGCACACCCCGACACTCTGCGTTTTCTAAAAGCGGTAGAGATACTTCGACCTAAGACGTGCCCAACTGTCGCACCTTGGGATCTCCCACTGGTACTTGACTCCCTCAGCTTGGCCCCCTACGTACCACTCAGGGAGGTGGACCTATTCTGGGTTGGCCTCAAAACTTGTTTCCTACTGGCCATCTGCTCGGCCAGGCAGATCGGAGAGTTGGGGGCCCTATCGTGCTCCGAACCCTATACGATTTTCACCCCACAAGGAGTCTGGCTTCGAACAGTGCCAGCCTTTCAGCACAAGATGTCCATGGCATTCCACAGGGAACAGCCCATTGAGCTGCCCAGCTTCCCTGCGTACACACAACAAGGCACTCGTCCTATCCCACATCACCTGGATGTTGGTTCCACCCTCTCAGTCTACATAGCCAGGACACGGCCTCTCCATAAGACGGAAAGATTATTTGTAGTCATGAAGGGCCAGAGGCAAGGCAGGGCAGCCTCCAAGTCCACGATCGCTGGCTGGCTAAGGAGGACTGTCCAGAATGCTTACCTAGCAAAGCAAATGATACCTCCTAAGGGTATCAGGGCCCACTCTACCAGGGCAGTCACCACATCCTGGGCAGAAAGTGCCAACGTGTCCTCCGAAGACATCTGCAGGGCGGCCACTTGGAGCTCCCTGCACACGTTCGCTAGACACTACAGACTCGAACACCTGCGTGTCATCCAGCCCACCTTCACCACACAGATCCTTCTAGCAGCAACTTCATCCTCTCACTCCTAGACCATTCTGATCCCTCCCTTGGGTGCTCCACTGCTTCTTATCTACCCATGAGGTAATGTCTGGAGTGCCATGGATGCCCAACCAATCACAAATGGATGTTTACTCACCTGGTAAAGGTGATTGTGTTGGTTGGCATCCATGGCACTCCAAGGCTCTCCCTTCAGAGTGCTCAGACTGACCTGGGCCCAATAAATGCTGTTCTCCATTGGCAGCCTTAGGAGGGGGGGTGGATGGAAGTTGCAGTGAGATTCTACAGTCGGTCCTTCAAGATCGAGATTAGATTGTAAATAATAGGTATAATAAATGCGGCCTACTGGCCTTCTGAGACTACTTTGTAGCCAGCCTGTTTTTCTTCAGGCCATCATGTTGGTCTGCCTTGCATTGTTGTTTCTTTTCTCCCTTTGCATTCTTTTACTAACCTTGATTTCAGCTATGGAAGATTCAAACTGGAGAGCAGGGGCTTCTGGGACCTGGATATACCAGAAATTTGATCTAGGGTCATGTGCATCACTACCCTATCAGGTGGGCTAAAACCCATGAGGTAATGTCTGGAGTGCCATGGATGCCAACCAACACAATCACCTTTACCAGATGAGTAAACACCCACTATGTATGTAGATACATTTATTGTACTATACAAGTTAGTACTATACAGTTATTTTTGTTTTCTTTGTTTTGTATTGCATTACTCAGGACATTTTGAAAATGGTCTTCTATCTATAGGATCTTATGCTCAGGTGTCAGGAAATCATTTAACCACCACCACACTGCTGTGATGGCATATTTGTAGTACAATATGTTACCATGCGTGTCACATTAATTGATAGCCAGCTAGGGAATCCACATCAGGAGGCAGACTGGCCAATATCATCTGCTGCTTGGCAGTACTCTCTGGTAGGGGAGGGTTGGTGTTGGGCTTTGGGTTTATACGGACCCCTTTGGTGGGTCAATGAATCTTTCTTCCTCTAAAGGAACATTATTATGTGCAGCTGAACCAACCAGGAAGGCCCTTATCATACTAGGGGAGCTAGGATTTCCAGAGAAGAAATGAGGATGGAAAAATATGTCATTTTTATTCTGGCTTCCATCCTGCAGCCTCAGGGATTCTACCACGAAGTTACGATCAAATCCTAGTACAGTGAATGAGCTGCCTTGGGGGGGCAGTCCTTCCCTTGATCCCTACACATGGAGGTGAAGACTGGAGAAAGGGATATCAGCTTCAGTGATGAACTCAGATAACACTGGCCTGAATAGTGTATATCCCTGTGATCAGGGTATTTCCCTCTGACAAATAAGGCTGGCAAAGGAAACCACTCTTAGGAAGGGAAACCCCACCAACTAGCATTCATACCACCTTCATTCTCCCATGCAAAAGGAAAAAATGCCTCCACTCATTTATTCAACGTATAGGAAAGAAGAAAGCTATAGCCCATCAGGATTGCCCCCCCCCACCCTCACCTGGCACCATCATTTAGGTAAAATCCAGCAGTTGACAACTGGAACAACCCTGCCTCCACCTCAGCTGGCTACTGTTTACGAAAGTAAAAAAAAAAAGAGTCATAAATATGCTAATTGGGCATGTATTTGTTTTATTATCTTTTCTGAATAGCTTGTCCAATTTTTACTATTTTGGGCCAAAATGTTTAGAGTGCCAAAGTTGCCATCCTAACAGACAGACAAAAAATGTGTACCTTGCAAATTTAACCCCATATGTGGTTTGGTGAATCACCCCCCACCCAAACACATGTGGGGTTCACTTTACAGAGTACCTCCTTAAGTGGTCATGGCATGAAGGGAATTGGGCACCCAAACAATATAGCTCCAAAATGTTCAAAAATTACCAAGTTATGAGCAAAAATACAAACAAACAAACGAAAAAAAAAAACTACTGCATGATTTGCAATGTGCAAAAAGCACACATTTGAAGTAAGTTTTTTCCTTTTTTTTTTTTACTTCTGGTCATAACATGGTCATTTCTACCATTATGGGTGGAAATTTTCAAAATGTACAAGTTGCTCCCCCCATCTCGCGACCATGTAAGTAGAACCTTGATACTCCAACCTGGATGGTGTTTTGGGGGTTGACCTTCAAAATATATTTGCTGTCAGAAGTGTCTATGTACTTCATTATGAAGTGGGGAGGTGACTTGGTCATCCTGAAAATTTGGGACCAAAAATGGCCAAACTGGCCAAATTATGACCAAAAAAAAATGAGAGAGAAAAAACAATTTATGGATTTTGGGCTTAGTGTTTTTGTTTGTTTGTTTTTTGTTCTTTTTTGATCTTTTGTACATGGCATCCGGATGAGGTGGAGGGAGGGTTATGTCTGTCATCCAATGGTAGATTGTAACTAAAAGATGGGTGCCAGGGGACAAGGATGATTATAGGTACTAACTGGGCTGGGGGCTGGGGATATCCCTTACTAAAATGCAAGGGAAAGGGGGTGGCATGAATGTCAGTTAGGGGTGGGTATAAGTAAAAGTTTATTTGAGTGATGGCAACAGATTCTGTATTGATAAAAAACAGGATAATTTCTAAAGACTTCTATCCATCTTATTTCATTAAAATGATTTTTAAACTATTGGTTACAAATAAAAAAAGTTACAGAATCAAGCTTATATCCCCTGCTGTCCACCACACAAGTTTCAGACCAGGATTCCAATCATTGCATTTGTTTTGGTACACAATGTTTTCACCTTTTATGACCAATTGTCAGGACCACAAAGATTTATGAAAACTGAAGCTAATGTTTTTACAGAAAACACCTTAGGACTAGAAAACTTAACAAAAAAATAATTCTGCACATGCATGAAAGAAAAAACAATTTTATTTTCTTAATAATTTAAAAATTACAAAGTTATCAGTAAAGCTACAAATAATCATCCTTGGGGCAAATTCTAATAAACATGAATATTCAGATTTAAACTCCCAGTCATTTTGCTTTATAGATGAGCAAAGAGGTCATGAAAGATATGTTTATTTATTAAACTTTAAATCAAACTGGTTGCCTTTGATTGGACATAATCTGGTCACCTGACTACAAATAACTGGTACTGTTGCCCTACCTTACCTTTGCAATGAGCAATAGTCCTAGCATGCACATTTTCTGTTAACAAAATGGCACCTGTCTCTGATACAAAGTGCTTCCTAGATTAATTTTTTATGTTCCCCATCCCCTGTAGTCTAGTAGCCCCTGCATCATAAAATAAACTCTTGTTCCCCACCCCAACCTCAAGGCTGCAGCCAGTTTTTACCCTCCACTCACCTCTGCTACTGGCTGCCATGTTCAGTCTCTTTTCCCTTGCTGAATCACTTTTTTTAATCCAGACTCACTCATGGACTGCTATCTCTTGATTTCTTGTGCAGTGGAGTGATATGACCCCAAGACATTGTCCAGTGCATACCCTCTTCTCACCCTGCTACTGGCTGCCTTCTCCCCTGACAGACTCACTTTAATTTATTTTTTTAAATCTGACTCATGCCTGTATTGCTCTGCCACCCCTCTGTCTCTGTCTCTGTCTCTGTCTCTGTCTCTGTCTCTGTCTCTCTCTGTCTCTCTCCATGTGTGGATTTATTGCTGTCGATCCATTCTTTTAATAAAACCTTGAAACTGGATAACTTTGGGATTGGAGAGAGAATAAGATGGTTGTTGCTAAAACTCTTGCCATCGTTTGGGTTGTGCATTTAGTGAAAGGTGGGTCTGAAGCTGATGGAGCCCAATAAATCACATTCCTGATTTGTCAGTTTTTTTTTTTTATTGGGGGTAACATAACATCAATTAAGTTTAATAAAAAAGATATTGATCTTATAATCTTGGTCAATAGTGTAAAAACAGAACCCCTTGAGGATCTTCTACTGCATACAAAGCTTCAGCTTTGGGCAATATAACATTTGACAATGAATAGAACATCTGTTGAGGGGTCCTAATTTCACACTAATGACCTCAACTCTCTGTCAATGCTTGTATAATATTTTCAACTTTCTAGGACTTTTAAGCGGTTGAACTGATCATTATCACATTTTCAATATACTCCCAGGCCACAGGATGTACATGCCACATCGCAGGTTATTCTGTCCAAATATGGCCATGTTATTAAGTTACAAAAAATAGGAGTTTGCCATAGAACATTTGTAATCCTAACAATATTGGGACTACTGTTCCCCTGCAATCTGAATCTGCATTCATGCTCCTGGAGAACAAGATACAGAACAGTACCACACTTTTCTAATAATTACACTGGTATACTGAATCATTCTCTCTGTGGAACATGTCTTTCAACTGCCAACCACCACAGACTGCCTTTTTCCTATCATATTCTCAATTTTTCTGGTTTTCTTTCCTTTCTTTCTTTCTTTCTTTCTTTCTTTCTTTCTTTCTTTCTTTCCTTTTTCTTTTCAAATTGGTGACTGAGATATGTGCACATTAGGCCAAGGCTTGCTTGCTAGTACAACCAAGGGGATACAGCAGGAAGTAAATGTATTTATTTATTTATTTATTTATTTGAACATCAGTTTACAACCTTTGAGCCAGAGGCTCGTTTCCAAAGGTACCTCGTCACATTGAGGACAAATATATTACATTACAGGCTCATTGTTACATCACATTGAGGACAAATACATTACATTACAGGCTCATTGTTACATCACAGAGTTTCAAATTGTAATAAAATGACAACCATTTATATTGACAACCATGTATATTTACAAATATTTGTAGAGTGAAAGAACCATTCTAGGTGGTCGAGTCAGCTGCACCATAAACAGGTAGGCCGTAGTCCACCAGGGACAGTATCGAGGATGTAACTGCTAGTCAGAGGGCAATGGGGGGGGGAGACAGTTTTTATAGCGGTAGAGGATACCTAGCCACACATTAGTAGCAGAGGCAAGTGCATCAATATGGGTGTGGAAGGAGAGGGTTGTGTCAAAGCTGATCCCAAGGTACTTGTATGAGCGGACTAGTTCTAGGGGTTGCTTGGAGCTGGGGAGGATGTGTAGTGGGAAGTTACTGGCTTTGTTTTGAGGGTGGGCAAAGAGCATTGATTTGGTTTTTTTGAGACTGATGACAGGTCTGTGCTCTTTGAACCAGGTTTCTGCATCATTGAAGGCGAGTTGTAGGGTGTCCTGGAGGGCGTTGGAGTTGCGGTGGGTGGCAAAGAGGATGGCATCATCTGCATACAACAGAATTCTACCAGTGCATGCACTGGGTAGGGTGTTTAGCTAGATTGAGAAGAGTAGCAGTTCCAGGATGGAACCCTGGGGGACACCTGAGTGGATGGGACAGGTTGTGGAAAGTGTCCCGTTGATTTTGACACGTTGAAGGTGGTCAGATAGGTAGCTAGTGTACCAAGAGATCGGCCCGGTAGATAGGCCAGTATGGGAGAGGGCTTCCAGCAGGAGGGGTGGGAGACAGTGTTGAAGGCCTTTGAGAGATCTACAGACACTGCACCGGCTAGGCACGGCATCCAGGGAGGAGTGTATGAAGTTTGAAAACTCACTAGAGCCATTCCGGTACTGTGCCCTGCCCGGAAGCCGTGCTGTTCTGGGCAGAGGATGTTGTACTTGGTTAGGTACTCAGTGATTTGAGAGGCCACCAACTTTTCAAGGGCTTTGGAGAGGAGTGGGAGGATGGAGATAGGTCTGTAGTTCCCTGCATTAGACTTGTCACCGCCTTTGTGGATGGGTGTAACTATGGCAATTTTCCATGCAGTTGGGAATTGCCCCAGGTAGAGGGATTTGTTGAGTAGGGTGGTGAGCGGAGCAAGTACCTGGTCCAGCACCCGACGGAGAATGCTGGGGTCCAGGGAGTCGCTGCCGGGACTATTGCTCTTTAAAACTTTGAGTAGGTGTGGTCTGGTTTCCTGGTCAGTTACCCTGCGTAGGTGGAAACAAGGGAGTTGGATGACAGGAGCCGGTCAGGAGGGGGGGTCGAAGAAATTACTGGCGAGGACCGAGCTAAGGTCCGTGAAGGTAGTGTTTAGGAATTTGGCTATGCAGGCCGGGTCAGTCGAGGTAGAGCCATCTATGGTGATCTGGGCTGGGGGGAGCAGGCACTCCCATTCAGTTGTTTAACGTTGTCCCAAAAGGTTTGCGCACACCCCCAGGAGGAGGTGAGCGTGGCCTGGTAATGGTCGGCCTTGTTTATGGATAGCCCAGTGCACTTTGTTCCGTTCCTGCATTATAAGCCTGTCTGTCAGCTACCCAGCCTGTTACAGTGGCAAGGTGTCATAGGTTATCCCTGTGCTTGAGTAGTTGACATAAGGCAGGGGTAACCCAGGGTGCACTGAGCTTTTTGGTACGTGTTCTGGTAAGGGGTGCATAGAGGTCACAGGCTTTGTTGAAAGTTTGGGAAAAGAAGGTGAGAGCAGTGTTTATGTCAGGAGCATGCTGTATGGGTGACCAGTTTATCTGGGCAAGAAGTCGTTGAGACTTTTTAGCCCACCAGTTCTGAGGCGCCTGTGGAGCAGGGGTTGGGCTTTAAGCTGGGGTCTGGGGGTCGTCCAGCAGAATAGGATTAGGGAGTGATCACTATGTGAGTTAGGGAGGACCTGGATATTTTGGATTTTTTGGGGCGGTTTGTGATGATTACATCTAGAAGGGTACTGGTACCTCTCTTGGAGTTTACTCTTGTGGGTTGGGAAATGAGTTGCGTCAGATCCATAGCCGCAAAGATATCTCAGGTGGTGGAAGAGGAGGCGCTGACCCAGTTCACGTTTAGGTCCCCCACAAGGATGTGATCAACCTTGTGTTGGAGGGTAGCAAGATAATCAGTTAAGGATAACATCGCCGGATTTTGGTGCTTTGGCGGAATGTATGCCCTAGTGAGATATAGGGGGCCCCTGATGAGGTCAGGCGTAAGTTTAAGGGTGAGGGCCTGAGTCCCGTTTACAAGAACCGGGGCAGGGAGTGCTAGTTCAGTAAGTGAGTCCCTGGTATTGATAGCACAGCCTCCCCCACATTTGCTAACAAGATCCTCTTGGTATAGGGTGTATCCTGGTAGTGAGGCAAAGTATTCAGGGGTGGATTTTGACAGCCAGGTTTCTACCAGTGCTATGACATCTGGTTTATGCAGCATGACCCAGCATTGGAGGGAATCGAATTTTTTGAGTATGCTGCATATATTCATGGAGGTTATATGGAGACCAGCGATCCCAGTTGTGGGGCTAGTCTGGGTGGGGCCTGGGTTGGGATGTATATTGCCTGTGAGGAGTAGTAGGAGGATCATGGCTCTAGCTAGGGGGCTTAGTTTAGCGAGCTTTCAGTGGGTATTCAGGGGTGGGGCGGAGGCCGTCAGGGAGCAGGGGATGGGTAGGGTCAGCACCGTTGGGAGGCCGGGGTTGATTAGCCACCAGTGGGTGCCAGGGTAGGTGGAGCGGAGGTAACCTGGGGATGGGTGCTGTGGGTAGGGGCACATGGTCATTGTAGGGTGGGATCTTATTATGTCCAGGGGAATTGATGCTAGGGCCAGTGTACTGGGTGGGCTGCCTGGTTGCTGGGTTATAGGTACCAGAGTAAGTATGAGGGGGAGTCATATTAGGAGGAAGTGGGCTGACATGGTGCTTGCCATAGCAGCAGGGCAGAAAGGTAGAAGTATTTTGGGTGCTGTTCAGCAAGCGTAGATACCACTTTGGCTTAGTGGTAGTGTCCTGGACTCTGGTACAGAAGGCACCAGGTTCAAGTCTCAGCCAGGGCAGCTGGAGAAGGGACCAGGGTGGGAGCTGAGCTCCGCGTTCTGGGGCTTGAGGCCACGCTGGGTTGGGGCCAGAAACATGGTGAGAAATAGCAACTCCTAGTGGTCACAGGGTGGCTAGAAGGTGAGGCTGGGGGTCAGGATGTATGGTGAACTATGGGTGGGGGCTGGGGAGATGTAGACAGGGATTAGAAGTAGGTGAGGAGGATCGATGTGGCCAGAGATTCGAGGTAAGCAAAGTAGTGGAGGAGCGAAGTGGCACAGGCTGACAGAAGGACCCAGGAGGTTTGGGGGTAGAGGTTTGATTGACTGTACCTGAGGTAGGGGTCTGTGGGTCCCTCTAGTGGCAGACAGGTATAACCTTCAAATGGAAGGAGAGGAAGTGATGTCATAAGGCAGTGCCTATATAGTAGTGATGACCCAGGGTATGTGGGTAGAGGGATGGGCGGGGCAGTCGACATGGCACGCAGATAGACTGCCAACCCCTCAGAAGGGTGCAGCTTACAGGTACTTTAAATTACCTCTTCCATGCACCAGCGTAGGTCCCTGCTCCTGGAGGGAGCTCTGAAGCTGGGGGGGCAGGCTGAATGAAACACAGATGAGGGTGGGGAGGCTATACCATAGTGTTGAAAGTGAGGTAGAGAAAGAAGGCTGGCCTGTTACAGATTTACAGTGAGGCATATGAAAGGAATGAACAGTGGATGAAAGAAGGGAGTAGGAGGAGGTGGAGATGGCATGGTTAAGGACAGTGGAGAAGTAAGTGGAAACAGTCATAAGGCAGCACTTGGCTATAATGGAGGAACAATGTGAGGAACGCCAGGCCTCAAGGAAGGGGAAGATAGATTAGCAATATGGGACCCATGCATGAAGTTGTGGATTGCCTATGCACCATGGATCCTGCAGCCAGCCCAGGGACATGTCCTGAGGTTTGCCCGCACTCTGCACCATTCATGAAGGTATGGAGTGTCGGCGAGGGAGTGCAGAATACAGAAACAGGTACTTTTCCATATCCACTGTGTACCCCCAGATGTCACCCATCAGTCATGGCAGTGATAACTATACAATGGTAATGTCACCCCAGACCTCCAGTCATTCAAATACTTGTATGTACATTACAGGAATTTTGATTCCATCTCCTAGAATCCTCTACTTGCACATAGCAGTGGGTCCCTCACGGGACTCAGGATCGTCATCTTATTGGATTCCCACCTGTGTCCCTAGATCACCCCCCCCATGATCACGCACAACAGGGAGGTGTGGCTGAAGACAGGCACCCTGCCGAAGTGTATGGTAATGCATACACCACACCATGTGCCTGACCATGGGTGCATAACTACATGGGCTGGGCTATATGCAAATCATAGATACTCAGTTCAACTTCATGTGGGGAGACTGGAGGATCCCAATACTGTATGTATTCCTTGGAGGAGAGGAGAGAGAGAGAGAGAGGTGGGATATGGTAAAGAATTTCAAATACCTTAAGGATGTAAATAAGGTACAAGAGGGTAGCTTCTTTTAAAAAAACAAAGATGTTCAAGAACAAGGGGCCATGATATGAAAATACAAGAGGGTAGACATAGGGGTAACATAAGAAATGATTTGTTCATGGGAAGGGTGGTGGATCCATGGAGCAGCCTCCTGGCAGAGGTTGTACGGGCAAAAGCAGTAGGGGAATTCAA
The DNA here is from genome assembly GCA_016271365.2 of Neoceratodus forsteri. Lineage (NCBI taxonomy): Eukaryota > Metazoa > Chordata > Ceratodontiformes > Ceratodontidae > Neoceratodus > Neoceratodus forsteri. The sequence continues at coordinate 840,753,713 of CM057459.1, read as the reverse complement.
TAATGCATTGGACATACATAAAGGAACTCTAGCCATAGGAAAGAGAGGGTAGCAACAGATCATTTAGTATCTGCAGTATATGAAACAGGTTTGGACAATAGGCAGACTAGATAGGCCAAGTGGTCCTTATCTACCATCAAATTCTATGTTTCTGTGGATAGGGCCCATAGGGAGCAGTGATGGGTGAGGGATGGAGTACTAAGGGCAAAGTGGCAGATGGAATGAAAAAGGGGGACAAGCCTAGCAAGTGTAGATTTTTGGGCACTCAGTTAACTACACTTGCATAGTCAAACATAGGAAATATCATCCACGGGTGATATCTGGGTGGACCAGGAGTTGAAAGCAGGCCTGAAAATCCATGGATTCTATTTTCCAATCTTTGATGTCCTTTCAAATTAGCTTCAGTAAATTTGTATATTCAATGTCAACAGACACCAAGGATTGTCAACACTATGAAAATAACTCTTCTTCTTAGCTCATTTTGTCCATCATTTCTCATTATTTCTAGTTCCCAAGCAGCCCTTTCAGTCCCATACCCACTCTATCCATCATGAGTAGTATCATATACACAAATGAGCTATCCTGCAATATATTCAGAAAACATCCCCATTCTCTTATCTGACTGTATTTCCATCTAATGTCCAGAATCCCAGCCTTGAGTGTATTGACTAGCCTCTACTGGTCATATGAATCCCATCTGGTGAGAATCCCGGATGGTGTTCACTGGGCACTGAAAGTAATTGACTCCAGTACATTCCTCTCTATGAGCCCTTTATGTTTCCTCCACCACCACCCTCTTTCCTCTCCCCCTCCCATATCTGTTGTACAGGTTCACATCAAGCTGTTCTTAAACATGGACAAGAACTTGATTCATCCTTGCTGCTTTTCCTCTGAAGACAGCAGTGTATGCCCAAGATATCAAAGTCTCCCAGGATCATCACTGCATCTGATTTAGCTGCTCTTATAATTTCCAAAACCATCTGAGTATCATGCTCAACAAAGTTGTTTGTGTACCACTAGGTCCCTAGGATGACCTGTTTGTCCCCCTTGTTTCCCTAGCTTGACCTAGATAGACTATATGACACTATTTTTCCTCCTGATATCATCCTTGTCCTTCATTATGGTGCCATCATTTACAAATATTTCCCCCTTCCTGTCAGGCCTATCCCTTTGAAATACTGTGGTAGCCACTGCTATCCATAATAATACCCAGCTGTATCCAGCCATGTTTTTGCTGTCTGCCATTGAACTGAATGACCCATGTCTTGTCATGGCTAGCTGCAGGTCAGAATATCAGTGCATATATCTGTGGCTACCAGTTTAGTCTGTATTTATCAATCATGGTGTCCCAAAAGTTAATGTTGTTAAGGTAAAAGAGTCAAAGTATCTCAGTGTAGATTGGCTAACAACATCATAGTTACTTTCATTGTCACACTGTTTAATACCTTTTACCCATCTGTAACCAATCATGATTCAGGGATTTTGCAATCCATTTTATAAGATGTATTAAGACACCATCCATCATGTGACTAGATTCTTTAGAGCACAGTTCTGGATGCCTCTTTGCCATTTTATACAGTAAGTTGGATTCCTCAAAGAATGTAGTCAGGCTGCTTTGGCAGTCCTTTTTGAAGTCATGTTGTGTGGTACAGTAGTAACCATTAACTCTCTTTCATGTACTAGACTAAGGATGAGACAATGCCAAATTTATAGTTGTTGAATGTGCCACAATTTGGCACTTTTACCTTTGATTTGGTCCAACTAAACTTTTGGGCTACTTCAGATCACTTTAACCTTCGGCCAGATCATTTAAAATTAACACTTTAGTCCTTCCCAGGTGACCAGGTGGCTAGGGCTAGTCCTATGACCATCCCTTTCCCACACAGTCACCCCCACTGTAGGCATTTTGAATTTCTCACTCCTGGCTCTGTGCCAGGTGCTGGCTAAGTCTGTTAACTAACAGGGAGATTAGGTTTGGTGGAAGAGGTTAGCTTTGACAGGAACGGGTGAGAGATGGAGAAAGAGTTTCTCTTATTCCCATTTTAAAACTGCTGGACCCCCATACTGAATACCCAAAGTGTTCTTGGCTGAAGTGTCTAAGCCCAACTGAAGAGTGGGGTCTAAATCAAAGCTTAACCAAAGTTGACAGTTTCCACATTTGCTCAACTTTCTGCTGAACCACCACACCTATTACTATTGACTCCTTTGAGGATCATAAAGGTTAGATGCACATGTTTGTAATTACACTGGACAACTATCACTCCCATTTTTAACAGAGTAATGATAAGATCTATTTTCCAGTCTTCTGGCACAGTCCAGAAAAATAAGACTTCCTGGACTATTTCAGCATGGGGACAATACAGAACATTTTGAAAGAGATTTTCCAACAACAACTACAGTTGGTGTCAGCAGAAATCAGTTATACAAAATTTCTCTAAAATCTGAATTTCAGGAATTTCCATTTTTTATTACTAAAGACATTATCATTGTCAGGATTGTTTCCTTTTTGACATTATCTGTTCCTGTTCATTCATGCTGTGAAATCATCGCCACTACTTATGGAATCACAATCTGTTGCCATGAAAATAATTCTAATGTCAAAAGCAGAGGATTATTACTTCAGAAAAGAGAAAAAATATCAGGCACAGATAAAGTCTGAGTGGCACAGAACTCATTTTCAAGCAAATGTCTTCAGTAATAAAGCATGGAACGAACAAAATTAGAATTTTAGGAATCTTTGAGATTTGAATCAAACATTTGCAACAGTGTCTTTCTTTCTTTCTTTCTTTCTTTCTTGTGTTGCCATTGTTCCATGAAACACAACAAAGAACCAGTTGATCTTTTTTTTTTTTTTCATTTCATTCCTGGGACCCAAAACTAGAAGAGCTGTTCACTGAGGCTGCCTTTGCATCTCATTTACCCTATAACATTATAGGTTATGTGGGTGTTAGACAGCAATGCAAGGAAACTGTATTCATCAGGGCATGACTGGGGACAATAATCACTATCATGTTGTACACAAGGTGTGTTTGTTATGCCAGATGGGGCAGCAAGCATTATTATTTGCTTTTTGTTTACTAGGTACACACTAGACAACCAAGTGCCTATTTTCAGGTGCAACCCAGGAGATTACAGAGGTACATTCAAGAACATCAGGCAAAAATAAGTACAAGGTATATTCAGGAGAATCAAGGAGAGCAATGGCAATATAAGAACATCATGTTTTACATAACAGCATGGTTCAGGCAAGGAAGGCAGTAGTCAACATACCAGGCCAACAACATCCCAAAAGGGATAAGGGAAGCAGATAAAAATGATTAGTACAACTGGGGATTGGAGAAACCAAGGCAAAACATAAGATGGGGCAGTGAACAAATACATGTTAATGGGCAGAAGGGCCAAAGTGGACCCAGTACAATCACTTCTTCTAAATAGCTGCAAGCTCACTAGTGAGTAAGGGGCAGAGCCCCTCCACCTTAAACAGAGGAGTTGGGTAATGACTCAGCCAGTCAGATTGGAATGGTTGAGGGGGATCATTTAGTGCAGAGGCAGGCAGAGGCCAATTTGAGGAAACCTCAGAGGGAGGCTTTAAAGGCGGGGTGGGAGGTGGAGGAACGAGTGCTTGCTGGAAGGGCATTCCCTAACAGAGGTGCATAAGCAGAAAAGGCCTGGTCTCCCATTTGTGTGTGAGTATTTGGAGCCAGGAGGACATGAGAGTCACTGGATCTTAGATGGTAGAAAGGGGTAGCAGGTAAGAGGGATACAATAAGGCAGAAGGGATGGTAGTTCAGACAACATTGTCAATGAAGTTGTCCAAGACAAAGGTGTGGTGCTGTTCTGGTGGGAGCCACTCAAGCTGGGAGTAGAGCTCACAGTGGTGGGTGAGGTGGGGCTGAGAGTGCAAAGTGACAGATAATGTTGTATGCCATATCCCATTTTGGAGACTGTTTTTGTGATGTGGGCAAGGTGACAAGTCCATAGCATAGCATGGGTAGGAGGATCTCCCTGGCTAGGGTGAGATGGGCAGCTGGGGTGAGACAGCTTCTAGCTCTGTAGGTAAGACCCAGCTTACAGTTTGAGACCTTACATGTGTTGCAAATATGCAGAGCGAAATCCAGTTGTGGGTCAAGTGTCACCCCCAGGTACTTGACAGAATCAACAACTTGTAGAACAGACCCATCGGCACATGAGATCTTTAGAGGGGAAGGGACAGCTTTTGTCTTGGCTGTAGAGCCAAAGAGCATGGTCTGAGTCTTCTGCAGGTTGATAGTGAGCATGTGGTCCTTTAGACAGGCTTGGATTTGGTCAAAGTCAGAATTTAGCTTGGCGGTGATGACAAAGATGTCCTGGGAGCTGGTCAGGATGACAAGGTCATCTGCATATAGAGTAGATCACCCATGAGCCGGGGCTGAGGGCAGATCATTTATGAACATGGAAAACAGGAGAACCCAATGACAAAGCCCTGGGGGACCCCGCAGTTAACCGGAGAGGGCGCAGACAGGGCCTTGTTGAACTTGATGTACTGCTGTCTGCCCATGATGTAGTTAGTGATTCAGGCAAGGGCAGGGGAGGAGAAGCCAAGGAACAGGAGAGAGGAGCACAGGAGTGAGTGGTCGACCTGGTCGAAGGCTTTCGAGAGACTGACGAAGATTGCATCAATCAGTTTACCTCAATCTGCAGCTGACCTGATCTCAGAGGTGACAATGGCAAGGGCGGGTGGAGGTGCTGTGCCCTTTTCTGAAGCCGTGTTGTGCAGAGGAGAGTAGATCATGGGCCTACAGGTAGTGGGTGAGCTGTGAGGCAACCACCTTCTCAAGAAGCTTGCTGATCGCTGACAGGATTGCTATTGGGTGGTAGTTCTTGAGATCTTTAGGGTCACCTTGTTTGTGAACATTAATGACTTTGGCAACTTTCCAGATGTCCAGGATGATACCTGACGTTAGCAATTCATTGAAGATGTGGGTGATGGGTCAGGCTAGGATAGAAGCCTCTAGACTGAGTAGTTTGGGCTCGAGGTGGTCATGCCCAGCACCAGTATGAGAGGAGAGACCAGCATGGAGCTTCTGGGTCTCCATGATAGAGATGACCCTGAGGTAGAAGGGAGGTCGGGGTTACCCCATCAGGATGGGGTCCAGGTCCTTGGGGTCATGGGGCTGGTAGGGGAGAGCTGGCAGGTCAGTGAACATGGAGTTAAAGGCATTGGCAATTGTGAGGGAATTGGTGCAGTTAACCCCACCAATGTGCATACAAGTGACCTGAGCTCTGGCGGACCCTCCAATTGTGTTTTTGATGTTCTGTCAGAAGCTACTCAGGTTTCTGGCTGAGGACAGAAGGACAGATTAGCAGAACTCACTCTTGGCAGCGTGGATGGCTCTTTTGCAGGAGTTTTCTCAGCTGTCTGTACTCAAGGAGGTCAGTGCTGGAGAGGGAGGCCTTGTACCTCACCCAGCACTTGTCCCTTTGCTTCATGAGGGAAAAAAGACTGCCATGGAGCTACATTGTGACAGTGCCCCTCACCCTCCTTTTTGTGAAGGGAGCATGCTTGTCTTACAGGGGAGTGAATGCAGCAAGAAAGTTGTCAAGGGCCCCAGAGGGGTACTTTGCAGCAGTGACCTGGGACCAGTCAGTTTGTCGGAGGTCTGCAAGGTAGTCTTTTCCATGTTAAGTTTGGAGTAGTCCCTCATCTCGATCACTCTGCAGAGAATTTTGGGAGAGGAGCTGCCCCATATACAGTAGATGGGAGAGTGATCCGAGATGACATCGGCGAGAATACCACAGGAGACAATTCTATCTGGTCTTTTGGTCAGCAGCCAATCCATGAGTGATCCATTGTCTCAACATGGGGAGCCTTGTGGGTTCCGAAATGAGTTTTTGCTGAGGGTGAAACCAGCCAGCGGGGGCTTGTATTGCTGGACGTTGTGGTCCACCCAGTTGAGGTTTAAGTCACCTAGGACTAATAGCTCATTTGAGCCAACTATGGGGCTGAGACTGTCGAGGAGGGAGGAGAGCCCTAGCACACCACCCTTTGGAGGATTGTAGGCACAGATCAGGTGTAGATTTTTGGTGTTGCCTAGCAGGAGAAGGGCATGCAATAACTCACAGGTGTGGAATGGGTGTGGGGAATGCCCTATGACAGATACATTTAGGTGACTCTTATAGTGTAGGAGCACCCCACTCCCTCTTTGTTCCCTACTCTGTCTAGCCTATCAAGGTTGTGCCCAGAGGGCACATAAAGAGTCTGGGATGGGGGCTTCAGCCAGGTTTCTGTGACCCCATAATATCAGGGTTGCAATGTGCCACTCAGGCTGTTAGCTCTTCTAGGTTAGGTAGTAACCTTTGTATGTTTAGGTGCACCAATTACATGCCCTTGGCAGATAGCCAGGGTTGGGGGGACTTCAAGAGGGCCTGGCAACCTGTGGACCAGATTTGGGCTGAGGCCCCAGCCAGACCGTGAAACCCAGAGCAACGACTCAGAGGTGGCATCCTGTATAGCCATAAGAGAACTCAAAGGTAATTTTATTTTGTAACAACACAAAACGTAAAATGATTAGTAACCCATCCTTACTCAATCTGCTAATTAATGATACAGAACCTGGTAGCTCAGGAAGGTGTTTAGAGGTAGCAGGCTATGACACTCTATGAAACAGGGAACCCTAATAGATTACTAATCAGTTAAAAAAGTACTACTTCAGGCTCCAGAGTTACTATGCATGCACACCAAGGATTACTAGCTCTAATTTACTAACAATAAAATACTGTTCCTTAGCTCTAGAATAAATATACACCGTCATGAAGATTAACTAGCTCTAGTTTTAAAACAATAGAATGCTGTTCATGGCTCAAGAATTGATATACATATACAAACATAAATTAGTTAATAGCAAGCACCAGTAAGAACAGGGTAAAGCCACACATGCATATTTGATAGGGCACCAGTAAGCCTGGTGCTGGACCAACCGAGGAGGAGAATGCAGTCGGCACCCCCAGGCTAGTGGGAGGGGCTAGGGAATGTTTAAGTGGAGGAGGGAATGGGGTGGGTGGGTGGGAGAAAAATTCATCCTCCACAACACAACCGGGACAGCAGCCCCCGTCCCAGTTCAGTAGAGACAGATTCTTTTGTTTTTGAAAGTCCACACTTTTGATTTCTCTCATTCAGTTCCAATTCCAGGGGAAGTCCGCCCGACTGCAGCAACAAGCCGGCACCTCAGACCCCGGGTCATGACTTTTCCTTAAAAAATACCACAGTCAGTCCAGGTGTAGGAGGGGGGCCCACTGTAGCAGTGTCTCCCTCACCTTCCTCAGTCCCTTGCAGCAAGCAGCAATGAGCCGCAGGGCTCAGGAAGCAGCCTAAATCCTGGATGGTCAAACAACGATGCAGGCAGAGGAGCCAATCAGGTGCTGGGGCTGTTTTTTAAAATTTGTCACCTAAAAGCTCCTCAGCCTCAGCTTCTCTGGAGCCATCGCAAAGTCCCAAAAAATTCACCCTTCACAACACAACCACGGGACAGCAGCCCCCGTCCCAGTTCAGTACAGACAAAGTCTTTTGTTTTTGAAAGTCCACACTTTTGATTTCTCTCATTCGGTTCCAATTCCTGGGGAGGTCTGCCTGACCACGGCAACAAGCTGGTGCCTCAGACCCCAGATCATGACAGATTCTTTTGTTTTTGAAAATGGCTCTGGTGCACACATTTTTATTGTCTGGCTACATCCCTGATTTGGTCCACTTGGGGGGGGGGACACTAAGCATCCTAGAGGACACTTTACTCCTCTGTAGATGGAGAGCAGCAGGTGTCGCTTTTGAGGTAGTCATTATTGGTCATCATAGTCTTTCTTCCTACTTGCTGCTTGTAAGATTTACTATATTAATTTATTTGGTGTAGATGTTGTTTACTTTTCTAAATGTATCAATAACATGCATTTCCTCACAACTACAGCAGCTTCATGGGTGTCTTGTGTGCATTCTTTATTTTCTTCCACTTTGTTACCTGGGTAACTGTAGGTGGCAGTACAGTTGAAGCCACTAGTGGGATGGGGAGCTGGTTGGTGCTGCATGTGTTCATCTGGCACCCTTGCCACCAGCATCAGAAGAGAGTGAGAAAATCAAGAGAAAAACACAAGCATGAGCAAGTTGAAACTCCTGATCCAAGGCCCACCAGCTAACAGATGTCCTCACTCTGCAAGACAGAGCTGCTGGAGATAGGTGCTGCTCCCATGGAATCCATCATGGAACCATCACAGTTCTGTGGACCATCTTGAAGTTAGGGTAATTACCAGAAAAGGAGGGATGAGGATGCAATGTGGGTGTGGAAGGGGCAGCATCAGTGACAAGGAGAGAAACAAATCTATAAAAAAAGAAAAAGTACCGATAGGTTTTAAAATAGTATGCAAATGTTTTAATACTTAAGCACAACACATATGTGCTAGTCACTCATTTTTAAATGGGATGGCATAAACATTATTTTTATTATTATTTTGTAATTAAATAGTAAATATCTTGTTTGCAGGGTAAAGAAAAATTGGTATTTTTTCTAATGCATGAACCAAACCACTTACAAATATATAGTGGAGTTACAGATCATACCAAAAATAGACTTTCTGAACTGTTTACTTTTTGAATAATAGCAGTGGGATACCCTTTCACACAATTCTTTCTTTTACCATTTTTCTAAGGATGACCTTTACTTTTGAAGTATGAAGTATAGATTTAATTGTACCAGGGAAGAAAAAGATGAATCTCTAAATGTGTATTTACCTTCAAAAGAAAGGTACCTGGTTCATATTTTCCTAACTTTGCAATTTTTTATATAGAATAGTGTATTAAGTTTTAATCTTTTCTCTTGTGCCCTTTCCAACAGAAGAAATAGCTCCAATAGGTCTCCAATCCAAGAGCCTGAATCTGAAAATAAATTTTAGAAAATCGCATGTCACTGTTTGAAATGTTTGTACTGTACATGCTTGGGACGTATAAATATCCCACTATTCTGATTGATCTTTGCAGTTGATCTCGGCCTATAAGTGTATATACTGAACAGAGAAGATATGTGTGTGTGTGTGGTGTTTTGCAGAAGCAAAGATTAACAGATAAGTTATATTGCTCTTGGATACTTGACTATTAGTGTAAAACGTGTGCCTTATTCATAAGAGGAAGAATATGCATTTCGTTTTGGAAATTCTTCTCTTCCAATTGATAAATTGTTTTTAATCTTGTCAGTCCTTTATTTGTTGCTGATTTTGAAAGAATACAATACCTGTGAGTAAGATGAAATTAAAATTGGTGGCAGCAGTGGTGCTGATATTTTGATCACAGGATGGGCTCCAGAATCCTTGCATTCCTACAGGGAGTCGAAGATCTGTAATGACAGCAGAAGTAAAGACACAGGGAGACTGAGAGTGTAAGAATGAGCATAGCAATTCCAAGTTTGACTCTAGAGCACTGCACACTTCAGGAAGGGGGTTACAATCTGGAGGGGACATGAAGGTTCTTCCAATGTGGTCTCTGGAGCCATGCAAAATATTACAATCAGGGGAAATGAAATCAGGAAGGAGACAAGTGAACATGAGTTATTCACAGAAAAATGCTATGGCACATGCTTTCTTTGGACACAGCCTCGATTGTCATGTTTTGAGCTATGGAGCATGTGACAACGTAAAAAAAAACACCAAAAAAAAAACAATAATTATAAATTGGTATGTTTGAACTGGTCTAATAGGGCCACAGTTATGAAAATACTAGCCATGTGACTACTGGTTTCAAGGCTAAGTATTGGACAACTTTGTGGGCAGCAGAAGGTTAGGGAGGTGTCTCTGTGGATGCTCCCAGCCTCTATAGGAGGATGGGGTGCACTGCCTGCCCTGTTACTGCCTTCTGAAATTCCAGGGGGTGTAGCACAAGTAAGGCACATCTATCAGATAGACTGCTTTTGCTTCTGTGTTGTCATGCCATTGCATGCACCAGTTTTAGACCTTGTTGCTTGCTTCTTCAGAAGATCCTCCTCCTACCATACTTTCTGGCTATATAGCTATGAGTCAGAGTGTCCCAGCCTACTTCTTTGTCTTTCAGCCCTCCTCAGTGGTCTCACCATGTGTTTCAGTCCAATTTGGCTCTGCATTGTTGTTTCTTACTCTACCTTCCTTCTGCTCAGATGGCTACTGTGCATTCTGGGCAGCCCCCTTATTGTTCATTGTGAATAGTGAGGATTAGGAGGCAGCAGTGGGCAACTGAACAGAACAGGACCAAGAAAAATCTGCCATTCCAAACAGGCACCTCTGCTAAGTCTTCACAGTGGAGGGAGGGGTAATGGACCACCAGGGAGTAGCAGGAATAAAGGGGGGGAGGTCAGGTGGACGCAAGTCCATTTTTAGAGTTAAGGGGAAACAGTCTTGAAGGTACTTTCATCTGTAAAGGTCGACAAAGGCCGTAAGACAAGATGGGATATACCCAAGTGTACTACTGAAACTCAGGGAGGTGCTAGCTGCCCCACAGATGGCCTTATTCAACAGTTCACTGGAATCAGGCGTGGATACAAAGAACTGGAGAAGTACAAATGTGGTTCCTCTACTTAAAAGTGACAGCAAGGAGGACAATAGTGGCAATAGGATGGTCAATCTCAATACAGAGGTTGGGAAATTAATGGAAATCCTGCTACTTAAGGAAAGACTAGTAGAGTATTTTAAATTCAGTGTCCTACAAAAAACACATATAGCATGGATTCGGGGGTAGATAATGCCAGACAAGTTTGAGGGATTTCTTTGACTGGGTGATCAGGGAACTAGTTCAGGAGAGGGCAGGGGTTGTGGCTTTACTAGCCTTTATCAATGCCATTGATACTGGGCTACACAGGTAGCCCACAGACTGATGAAGAAATTGATCAGTCTAGGACTGGTATCCAAAGTAGTGAACTGGGGTAGAAACTGGTTTATGGATAGGTAACGGACGGTGGTGATTAATGGAACTCACTCGAATGATGGAACAGTGACCAATGGCATGCTGCAGGGCTCAGTACTGGGACTGGACCTCTTTAATGAATTCTGAAGTGACATTGCAGAAGAACTGGAAGAGAAGGTATGCATTTTGCAGATGATACTGAAATCTGTAATAGGGTGGAAACTCAGGAGAGGGTAGTAAGCATGCAGGGATCTTTCCAAACTTGAGGACTGGTCAAGAGCATGGCTGGTGGGGTTCAATGCTAAAATTTGAAAAATCAATCACCTAGTATATAGGAACCCAGAAGCGGAGTATAGGATGTGGAGGCTAACTGACAGTCACTAAGCAGGAAATGGACTTTGGGGTTATCATGACTGATGATCTTAAAGTGGCAGCACAGTGTGAGAAAGAATGGGTAGCGCTAATAGGATGGTGGGGTGCATAGAGAGAGGTAACTACAGTAGGAGGAGGGAGTTGGTGTTGCCTCTATATCACTCACTGGTGGGATCCCACCTGGAGTACTGTGTCCAGTTTTGGAAACTGCACCTCAGAAAGGACATAGACAGGGGTTAGGCAATCCAGAGGAGGACAACTAAAATGGTATATGGTTGCATATGAAGCCCTTCAAAAGAGACTGGGTGATCTTCACTGTCAAAGACAAAGAGTGGGAGGGATATGTTGCAGACCTTTAAGTATCTCATAGTGGTTAACTGGGTGCAGTAGATGAGTCTCTTTCGAGGAAGAAAAGAGCACCACGACCAGTGACCATACAGTGCAGCTGGAGGGAGTGTTTTAAGAGGGATGTGAGGAGATACTACTTCACCAAAGGGTGGTAGATGCTTGAAACAGACTGCCAGAAGAAGTGATGGAGTCAAATGCAGTGGGGGCTTGATGCATGTATGGGAAAGACATTGGGAATATTAGTAAATTGGCGAGGGTCACCAAAGAACAGATAGGGTCTGGAGAGACAGATTAGGCAGGAACATTTGGCAGATTTGGTGGGCTGAGCAGTCCTTTTCTACTGACAAATTCTACATTTCTATGTTTCTACTGAGTCTGCTGTGTCTGCTTTTCTTCTCTGCTGCTGCTCATGTTGCTGCTAGTTTCTGCCCATATTCTTTCCAGATGCCTGCTCCTTTAGGACTTCATCTTTTAATTTCTTTGACTACTTGCTCCTTTGCACTCTCATTCAGTGGTGCTTCAGAACTCTCTGCTCCTGTGGTGTAGCATGGTGCTTCATTCCACACTGACAGAGTTTCCATTATTGCCTCAGGGCCATACTAGGGGGTAGTTTGCCCTGCATTTTGCTGCTCCTGCTGCCTTGATTTGGTGGCTGTTCCTTCCTGTTCTGCTGTTGCTCTGTGCTTTGCCACCTTCTTCTGCCCCTTTCCCTGCTCTTTTTTGTTGTGTGTTTGCTGGGGCTATCTCCCCTCCATACCTGGCTCTCCCTCACTGCCAGCCTGTTCCAGGATTTTCCCAGTTGTGTCTATGACCATGCTCCACTCCCCCGCATTGTTGGCTTTCATTTGCTACCCTTCAACTTTGGGCAGATACCCTGCTGATGCTCCCTCAAGAAATGAATCCTTCATTTTGCACCTCTCCTTCCAGCTTTAGGCATACACTCTGCTGCCACCCCAAAAGGGATCAGTATACTTTTGCATGGGGCTATGATTGCTCCACCCCACCATCATTTGTACCATGGCTGAGCTTTGAGCTGCTATGTGGAAAGGAGAGCACTCCTGTCTCCCAAATGTGCTGATGCCCACAAAATGAACAGGTCTGACTAGATGCAAAAAGTGCACACATCAAACTCTATGGCAAAATAATTAATTAAACAATGTAAAGAAATGCTGATTAATTGCCCCTACATACTGCTACAGCAATGTGGTTTCTTGGTGGGGCGAGGTTGAATTGTAACACAAGTGCCTTAATACTGCGTGCAATAGAAACAACATGCAAATTATAGCAAATTCACAGTGTTACATGAAGTGTCTAGTGCCTTCCATAAACTCAGGGCACATGATTATCAAAGGCTCCATAAATTGACACAAGCTGTGGCAAACAGCAGCTTGTGTTGATCACCAGTGTGCCAGGGATCATGCACCTGATTTTATTACAGGTGGGATCCAGGGGCAGAAGTCTCCCAGGTTGGTGCACCCACTCCTGTGTGCAACACAGAAGGTGCATGGGAGGGCATTCCTGCAAGCTGCAGGATGGCCCTGCACCCTGGTGACCAGTGCTGAAGTCTGAAGACTGCATGCCTTGGTGGCTGATAGCAACCCTGAGGGTGAGTCTGGCAGGAGAGAGGTGAGAGGGGGTTAGCAGACACCACAGGCCATGCCTGATGGGGTCAGCGTCAGTAGTAGGTTGTGAAGAATGGCCCCAAGGATTGCAAAGGGATGAATTACAGCTGGAATCTTGGGGAGTGGCATAAGGCTGAGAGCAGTGGTGGGACAGATGTGCCCAGGCATGTGCATGGTGTGGGGGTTGGGTGACCACAAATATCTCCATCACTGCCTGGTTTGCTAGCCAGACACTTCCCTGTGGGACTACAGGTGGCAAGAGCACCTGTCCTGGATCTTCACTATGTCGGCAACAGCACAACACCTTTCCCACACCTTCTGGCAGTGCAGTGGTTGGCAAATTGGACCATCCTCTGCAGGCATGGGCTCACCACCTGTGCTGCACCAGTGTCATGGACAGCACACAAGCTGTGAGCCCTGCACCCATTGCCGCTATTCTGAAATCCCATAAAAGGAGATGTAACTGCGCTGCCAAGGCTCATGCCCTGTTCAGCAGGACACAACCTTGCATCCACTAAGTGCAGCACAAGCTGGGCTGGTGCAGGCGGCTCCCCTTGGCACAAGTGGCATCTAAAAGTCAGGAATGGCACACAGTGTGGTGCAAGGTGCCCCTTGCGTAATTCAGTGATGGTGCAAACACCATGCACCATTCCTAATTATTTGAAAATTGGGCCCATGAAGTTTTGTGCAATAAAGTCTTGTTTCACCTTCCATTAAAAATATTTTACTCCTGCCTTTTTAATGCAAATCCTTGTTTTTGGGGCATGCAGTACATGTAACGATCTTTACTCTGATTGAACATATTGATTGACAGGCTCCATTTTGTGTTATGTGTGTTGGTGCACCTGCAGACTACTCTACGTAGGATGCACAATTCGCCTCCTGAAGGGCTGCATTCAGAAGCATGTACAAGCAGTTATTGATAAAATCTTAATAGTGCCCTGAGTGCACATTTCAGGGAGGCACATGAATCCAGAACACAAGGGGTGCAATTCACAAAGGTTAGCACAAGCTGCACTGAAGGCTACTTGTACCAACTGCAGGTGCAACAAGGACCCTGCACCCAATTCACTATCAGGTAGGGTCCTGGTGGCAAAGTCCTGCATCTTGAAGCAAATATGGCACTGTATCAAACAGATGGTTCATCCTAAAGTTGTGCCACAAGCTGCAGGGTAGCTATGTGGAAATAGCACCATGGACAGCAGTCCTGGTGGCTATCGCCCAGACCTGATCCAGTTAAGAAATAAAATAACAAGTCCCTGGTGGACTAGTAGACCCAGATCATCCCTGATCCAAGTTGGTCATGATGAAAAAAAACATGCTGGTGGTCCAGCAGTGCCCCCCTGCCCCGATATGCCCATATGTTTATGAATATTAAATAACTCCCTGATGGTCTACTGGTGCCCCACCATGTGTCTTTATATGTTTATGTAAGTAACAAATTCTCTGGTGGTATAGCAGTGCCCTCCCCACCCTGATATGTCCATATGTTAATGAATATTAAATAATTCCTTGGTGGTCTAGCGCCCCACCCATATGCCTGTATATTGTTATGTAAGTAATTAATTCACAGGTGGTTTAGCAGAACCCCGATCATCCCTAACACCAGTTGGTAATGGTAAAAAGCACTGTGGTGGTCTAGCAGTCCCCCTCCCACCGAGCCCCAGAGGACTCCCACCCCCAAACCCGGCAGGCAGTGTTCCACCACCCCACTCCCCACAGTCTGAAACAGAGCCAGTAAATGGCACAGCCCTCCTCACACCACCACATCTGGATGATGACTGAGTTGTCAATAAGGAGCATGTACTGGATACAGCACATTCAATACAATACAATTGTGGCCAGATGAGATGGTGTGAGGAGGCTGCTATATCCTGGCTCTGTTTTAGGTTGGGAGGTAGCAGGGTGGAGGGACACTGCCTGCTAGGGTGAGGGTTTGAGGTCCTCTGGATCCTCAGGGCTGTTTAATTCTTCATAATGGGGGATCAGGGCTTGGGGGACCACTAGACCACCAGGTGTGTTTTTCATCATTACCAACTGGAATCAGGGATGATCGATTGTCAGCTAGACCACCAGAGAATAATGTACTACATAAACATATTACAGCATATGAGGGGCACTATAGACCACCAGGAATTATTTAATATTCATAAACATATAAGCATATTGAGGTAGGAGGACACCACTAGGCCACCAGAGATATGAGTTACATATGTTTGAAAGTAGGGGCTAGGGGAACGCAGCATAATTCAAACATCTATACCCTCCCAGAGGTCATATTTCTATGAACCCTTAGACCAGCCCTGGTTGGTCTAATGGCATAGAAAGTTTCCCTCTGGAAGGGTTTTGTGAATCCCAACTTGGGGATATGGCAGCCTGTGGCTGCGCAACTCCCCTAGCACCATGTAACAGCCCATTTGTGGCACCACGGTTGGCACAAGCCCCTTAGCACTGGCAGCAGTAATGCAGGCTGCTTTTTTGTGAAGTGCTCCTGGGGCATCTTTCACAAGATGCCACTTGTGTCATTTATGTTTGACACAGGCACCTTACATTGTTCTAGGAGCTTTGTGAATTGTGTCCAAGGTCTGAAATTTAGAGCCTTGGAGCATATCTGACTACTGGCTCAAGGAGAGACCAGAAAAATGTTCTTCTATAGAGAGAAACTAGATGGATTTCACTTTTCAGTGCTGTGATACTGAGGAGTTCAATTGATTAGAGAGACTGTAAACCATTCGTATGAGGCTCAGTTCATATGAGCTTATTGCTAATATTTAGTCATTACAGTGAAATAGAATAACATGATTATGTTTTGTTTTACATTTTGATAAATACAAGTAACTATTGGATTAAAGCTATCAGGAAATCTTTTTATGTCCCCCAACCCCCACTTCTTCTTAATGCATGTTTCTAAATTTTTTAATGGTTTGGATTATATTTCCTTAATAATACCTTTATTTCTCATAGTTACAATTCATTTATGCAATTCTATTAGTAAATCTTTATAGCAGTAATGTGGTATAGTTATTATTTCTTGTCCTCTTGTTGATTGCTTTTTAGTTTCTAATGTTTATTGTAGTATTGTCATGGAGACATGGTGCAATGCAAACCAGATCTGGGAAGTAGCCCTTCCAGTATATACACTGTTCAGAAGGGACAGAGTAGATAGAAAGGGGGGAGGAGTGCCTCTATATGTAAGGGATAACATGAAAGTCACAGAAATACAGAGGGAGCAGGGAAGTTAGGAGATACTGTGGGTCACTCTGATAAGAAGGAAAGGGTCCACTATTAGAACAGGAGTGATATACGGACCTCCAGCACAATGAGAAGTGGTTGATAAGGAAATGGTGGAAGCAATCTGGAAGATGACTCACAAGGGGGAGGTACTGACAGTGGGAGACTTCAGACTATCGGATGTGGATTGGAGTCTCCCCGCTGCAGCTACAATCAGGAGTAGGTACGTCCTGGACTCCATGCACGGGAGTTCCTCAGGGAATTGGTGTTGGAACCCACTCATGTGGGCACTTCTGAACTTAGTACTGTCAAATGGGATCAGTGTGACTGACGTCAGGGTGGAGGACCACCAAGGAAACAGTGACCACCGTACAGTGTGGTCTGAGGTAAGGACGGGTCAGAATCAAATCACACAAGAGGCGAGGTCCTGGACTTCAGGAGAGCAGATTTTAAGAAAATGTAAATAAAAAATAAATGTAAATGTAAATAAAAAGTAAATAAGAGGTAAAGCCTCCCATCCCAAAAAGACTTAGAAAAAAATCTGCATGCAGTTCTAGACTTTCAGGATACCGACTGTTGGGCTATAATTTATATGGGCTCCTGGGTGTGCAGGATTAGGCATTTGGTATGCCATTAATAAATCTGAAGGTACATGGGTATCTGGCCCTGTTTTGAGGTCCCTAAGGATGGTATGAATGGGAGAAGTGTATGCAGATATGTGTTAGACCGAGTTCTATGGACCATAGGGTGCTCCAAGTGGGAGAAGGAGGTGAGGTGAGTGTGGGACCCTTGTATATGAGTCCTATGGCTGGTCCAATTAGAAAATAAGGGAAAAGGTGCAAGTTGGACACCCATTCATGGGTCCTTTGCCTGGTCCTGCTAGAAGTAGAGGGTAGAGCTGAGTTTAGGACATCTGTCTGGGAGTTCAAGGGCTGGACAGCATGGGAGGTAAATGTGGAGGCTGGTGTCAAATACTTTTCTAGGATTTGCAGGACTGGTCCTGGTGGGTAGAAGGACGGACATACAGTAGGTGAGAAATGCCAGTTTGAGATTCCAGAGCTAATCAGGGTGGTTAAAGAGGAGGGACTTATATGAGGGAGGGCATTATAGTGGTCTCAAGGCTTCTTCAGGTAGAGGGATATTGGGACATAGGTGGGAAAAGCTGGTCCAGGGGTCCCACAGCAGGTCTGGGTGGGCAGGCAGGGGAGTCATATATGTGGAAGGCTAGTCTCATGGTCCAAGGGTTATCTGGGTAAAGGAACATGGTGACATACATGGAGACAACCAATATAGGTTCTCAGGGATAGTCCAAGTGGGCAAAAGGGAGATGTTCCTAGAAAGCTAGACCTTTGATCCCTTACACTGATCTAGATCGACGGACAAGGAGGACGTACAGTGAAGCCCGCCAGGTTAAAGTGCAATGTCACAATTTTCTGCATGAAAAAAGGGACTGACTACCATTGAAATTGCATTGCTTACTGTAGTAACTCTGCTGCAGCATGCTACAGAATTGGGTTTAATCCTGGCAAGCTTCGCATGTACAGTCGGTGTGGTGGCAGATCCAGTGCCCGATTGATTAGGAACAAGACTGCTATTTTTGCGGACTGGATTTCCTCTGTCAGTCTGGCTTGCATTACAGAGACTTGGCTGGGTGACGAGGCTGGCCAGTTCAAGTGGCTGCATCCCCACTGAGTACTTTGTGGTGCACTACCCGAGGAAGGATCACAGGGGTGGGGTGTGGCCATCGTTTTTAGAGCCAACCTGGGCTTCGCAGTACATTCAGTTGGTAACGGCAGGTCTTTTTTTTTGTTGTTGTTGTTATTTATCTGGCTCCCACGGCTTGCAGAGGAGGCCTCGTACCTCCTCCTACTCCATCCTCTGGGGCAGTCCCCCAAGGCATCCCATACCCATACTGTGCATGTAGGGCCAGGGTTATTTACTTTTTTTTCCCTGTTTTTCTACCATCCCCCTGGGATGCCTGCATGAAGGACATACATCCAGGCTGACGATGTGCTGACGCATGCCTACTGCCATGCGCTTAACAGCAACCACCTTCCCCGACTCCACGTAGTAGTCACTGGTGCCCTGAAACCCTGTGTTTCCACTGGCTTCAGGGGTGTTGGGTGCTAGCAGCACCCCTGGTATCCCACCCCAGAAGGAGGAGAGCATCCGTAGGGATGCTCAATCATCCTTCACCCCAACAACCAAATTCGTTCCTGAACCTGGATCGCCGGCGTGGCGAGTGTGGCATCCAGCACCTCAACCCTCAGTGCCACTGGGCCTCCTAACACCAGGTCTTTTGAGTGTGCCACCATTTGTGGAGGTCCAGGTGCTGGCTGCAGGATTCTCCTCATTTATCGCCCACCTGGACCGGGAGGAGGATTCCTACAGGAGGTAGAGGGACTTCATCGTCAACCAGGTGTGGGAGTCCCCAGGTGTTCAATACTGGAGAACTTCAGCACCTGGGTCGGCATGAATCCTTGAATTTTGGTTACAACCTCCTCCAGTTAATGTCTTCACTGGGCCTGACACAAGCGTTTATTTCTGCAACCCACCAGCATGGTCACATACTTGACCTGGTGTTATGGCTGGGCCTTGGGGTTGATAACCTCAGGACTGATCTGGTCTTTTGGTCCAATCACTGCACTGTGGAGTACACATTTGGGGGCCCCCCTGATAGTCCTGTCCCTGTGGAGATGGTTAGCTATCACCCTTTAAGGGGACTAGACCCAGAAGAACTTTTGGAGGTAGCTGATCTATCTAGGGTTGAGGCAGCTTGTGCGATTGGCACCAGGGAGGCAGTGGCCACCTATAATAAAGTGGTGTCTGAAACTCTGGATGTCATAGCACCAGTATGTATATGACCCAGATCTCCTTACTTGAGATCTCCATGGTTTTACAGTGATCTCAAGGTGATGAAGATCAAGGGTCAGAAGTTGGAGCATTGCTAGTGGAAATCCCAGCTAGATGCTGAAAAACTGGTCTGGCACACCCATTATAATGAGTGCCAGGAAGTAATCTTCTGTAAGAAGGCTGAGTTCCTGTCCAGGAGATTGCTGCAGGGAGGAACAGATCTGATCAGCTTTTGTGGACCGTAGACAGACTTCTTCATCCAGCCTGTCTTCAGTCAAAAATGCCTTTTCATGAACTCTGTGTGAGGAGTTTGCTCTGTTCTTCTCTGACAGGGTGTGGCTATTCAGTCAGGTAGTCTTTTGCCTTGCAGTTGCCGATCTGCTGGGAACAGAGGAACTCAGCCTACCTGGAAAGAGTTTAGGCCAGTGGATGTGTCTGAGGTGACTCGGGTGATCTTACAGCTGATGCATACATCTTGCATACTGGACCCAGCCCCAACGTGTTTCTTGATGGGATGCGCCAAGACTGTTGGCCCAGTGTTCAGTGGGATAGTGTGTTCGATGGTGGAAGGGGTGTTCCCAGCTCCTCTGAAAGAAGTGCTGGTGAGACTCATCCTAAAGAAATCTTCCCTTGACTCAGACATCCTAGCGGTTGCCGTCCTATCTCCAACCTGCCTTTTTGAGCAAGGTTGTTGAGAAACTATTAGCACAGCAGCTCAGGATCAGCTCCTGTCCTCCGACATCTATGAGCCATTTCAGTTGGGTTTTGGGCTAGACACAGCACAGAAACCACACTAGTTAGGGTGCACAATGACTTACTCAGAGCTAGAGATAGAGATAGAGGAGACAGGTCAGTTCTTGTGCTCCTTGATCTCTCTTCCACTTTCGACACCATGGACCACATTGTGCATCTCGATTGGCTCTGTAAATTTTGTGGACTCACGGTGTTGCCATCAGATAGTTTGTGTCCCATCTCCAGACAAGGTGCAGCAGGTAGTGATGGAGAATTTCTACTCTTCCCAATGCTTCTGTCTTGTGGAGTTCCACAGGGCTTGATCTTGTCGCTGATGCTGTTCTCAGTGTATATGCTGCCCTGGGTGAGATCATTTGACAGTACAGCATGGAGTTTCACTGCTATGCAGATGACACCAGCTGAATTGTCATTTGCCCCAGGACATCTGGTGAGGTTGATGTGTTTAACACCTGTCTGGGTAAAATCAATGGCTGGATGGCTTCCAGGCTGGCTGCGACTCAGCCAGGACAAGACAGTGGTGCTAGTGGTTGAGTCACAGGCATGATGGGTTGCTACCTGGAGTGGACACTGGTCTTTTACTTGGGTCTGCTCCCTCCATTGATCACTTCCCCGAAGGTATGAAATCTAGGTGGGATTCTGGACAGCAGACTGACCTTTGAAGATCTGGTATTGTCTGTTGTGAAGAATGGTTTTCTACACTTACCGGACACTTCGCCATGATCAAGCCCTTGTTCCACCCAAAGATCTGCTGACCTAGTACATGCCTTTGTGACCTCCAGACTTGACTACTGTAACTCTCTTTACTTCACGGTCATGGGAGGGACACCCCACAGGCAGCAGCTGGTGCAGAATGTGGTGGCCCAATAACTGGCATGACTATCTCAGTTGTGCCATGTGACTCTGGTTTTGTGTGCTCTGCAATGGCTGCCGGTCCTTTTCAAGGTGGGTTTGCTCACCAATAAGGCCCTATACATGCTGGGTCCTGGCTACATGTCTGAGCTCCTGCCACCTGTGACCTCTGCCAGCTCTCTCCATTCCATTTGAGGTGCCTCATTGTTGTTCCCAGGGTTCAGCTCAAGACCTCTGGTAATTGAGCATTTAGTATCTCGGGGCCAACCCTGTGGAATACACTTCCAGCTGCAATCTTGGAGGCCCCCTCAACTGGTGTCTTTAAGAAGAGGCTTAAGGCCCATCTCTTTTGCCAGGCTTTTGGGGATTAAGTCATCTCCCCCCTACCCTGTCCTCAACCATTTTATATTTTATATTTCTGCTTTTAAGAATGTTTTAAATATTTTGCTACTGCTATTGCACTTATTTCTGTATTTATATTCTGTTTTGATTGTATATGGCGCCCAGAGCCTTTGGGATTGGGTGCCTTAGCAATAAAATGTCCTTGCTCCCAGGGCTGATCTGAGTGGGTGGACAATGGAAACATAGACATTGGAGGCCAGTCATCCCACGGCTGGTCATTTGAGGATACCATGGGGACATAGGTGAGGCAGGCCAGCCCAGCAGTTCCATGGCTGATTCAGGGTGGAGGACAGGGAGAATGTAGGTGGGGAAGACTGTTTTGGGTCCCAGTTGCTTGTCAGGATGGACAGAGAGGGGACATGTAGATAGCCAGAGGTCCTGGGGTTGGTCTGGGTGGAACAAAATAGGGCCCATCAGTGGGATAGACAGTTTCTCACTGAGAGGGGTTTAACCTGATCTTTTCAGGCAGGCTACAGCTGTAGTCTGCTGGATCACTTTGCCGGATAGTTCAACATTGCCATAGCAATCAGAAGACCCACATCATCATCTAGGTGCATATGTTGCTTGACTCCAGCAAGCACTGTTTGATTCATTGAGTAGATAGTGCTGCTGTCAGTGAAAGGAGCTGCAGGTGATGGCAGGCATTTCCTGGCACTCTTTTTTAAGCGATTTTATGGGTTACCGTGTGCTGCAGGTGAACTCAGCACAAACCAATACTACTAGTAGGACTGGAGCTAACTCAACTAACAGACCTTACAGTACAGGTGAATGCAGCTTGCTTTTGCCACTAGCACTGCAGGGAAGGCAGCCATTTGTGGGTGTTTTGTATTCTAGCCCTCCTGCAGTCCACACTCCACGAGGGTTGTTGGACTGTAGAATAGCACAGGTTTGGTGTGCTTCAGAGGTGCCCCTTTTGACCACCGAGTGGGGTTTAACCTGCTCTATTCAGGGTAGGTTACCATCATAATCTGCTCGATCACATTGTTGGATAGATTAACACTGCCATAGCAACCAGAAAACCTACATCATCACCAGGCACATGTCTTGCTTGGCTCCAGCAAGTGTGGTATGATTCGTGGAACAGACAGTGTTGCTGTCTATGAAAGAGCTACAGTAGAATGCAGAATTTCCTGGCACTGCTTTTTTAATCATTTTTACTGGGTACTATGTACTGTAGGGGAATGCAGCTTGCCTTTGCCACTGGTGCTGCAGGGTAATGCAGCCATTCTTGGTTGTTGTGTATTCGGCTAATGTAGACCTTGCTCCACGAGGGTTGAAGAACTCTAGAATAGCACCAGTTAGCGGTAATTCAGAGTGTACCTTTTGACCTCTGAGTGGGCTTTAACCTGATCTTTTCAGGGCAGCTTACCCCTGTAGTCTGCTCAATTACTTTGTAGGATAGTCCAACACTGCCATAACAACGGAAAACCCACATCATCACCAGGCACATATCTTGCTTGGCTTCAGTGAGTGCTGTATGATTCTTGGAGCACAGTGCTGCTGTCAGTGAAAAGAGCTACAGGTGAAGGCAGTATTTCCTGGCACTACTTTTGTTTTGTCATTCTTACTGTGTACTGTGTGCTGTAGGTGAACACAGTTTGTCTTTGCCACTAGCTTTGCAGGGGAAGGCAGCCATTCTTGGGTGTTGTGTATTCCAGCACTCCAGCAGTCCCCATTCCATGAGGGCTGCAGGGCTCTAGTCTAGCACCAGTTAGTGGTGCTTCAGAGGTGTCCCTTATGACCACTGAGTGGGCTTTAACCAGATAATTTCAGAGCAGGTTACCCACCTAGTCTGCTGGATCGCTTTACCAGATAGTCCATCTCTGCCATATCAACCGGAAAACCCACATCATCACCAGGGTGTATGTATTGCTCAGCACCAGTGAGCACTGTATGAGTCTGGGAGCAGTCAGTGTTGCTGTCTGTGAAGGAAGCTGCATGTGACGGCATTTTGTAGCACTTCTTTTTTTGATAGTTTTTGCTGGGTACTGTGTGCTGTAGGTGAATGCATCTTGTCTTTGCCACTAGCACTGCAGGGGAAGGCAATCATTCTTGTGTGTTGTGTATTTCAGCGCTCTTGCAGACCCCACTTAACGAGGGTTGCAAGACTCTACAATATCACCAGATAGCAGTGCTTCAGAGGTGTCCCTTTTAAGCACTGAGCGGGGTTCAACCTGATCTTTTCAGACAGGTTACTCCTGTAGTCTGCTGGATCACTTTGCTGAATAGTCCAGTTTTGCCATAGTAACTGGAAAACCCATGTCATCACCAGGGTGCATATATTTCTTGGCTCAGTGAGCACGGTATGATTCCGGAAGCAGACAGGGTTGCTGTCTGTGAAACAAAGCTGCAGGTGAAGGCATTTCCTGACAATGCCTTTTTTAATCGTTTTTACTGCGTACTGTGTGCTGCAGGTGAACACAGCTTGCCTTTGCCATGAGCGCTGCAGTGGAAGGCAGACATTCTTGGATGTTGTATATTCCAGCCCTCCTGCCATTCCTGCTCCATAGGGGTTGCAGGACTCAAGACCAGTGCCATTTAGCTGTGCTTCACAGGTGTCCATTTTGATCACCGAGAAGGGTTTAACCTAATCTTTTCAATGCAGGATACCTCCGTAGTCTGCTGGATCACATTGCCGGAAAGTCCAACATTGCCTAAGCAACTGTAAAACCCATGTCATCACCAGGCGTATATCTTGTTTGACTCCAGCGAGAGCTGTATGATTCTGGGAGCAGACAGTGTTACTGTCTGTGAAAGGAGCTGCATGAGAAGGTAGCCTTTTCTGGTACTGCTTTTTTTAATCATTTTTGTTGGGTACTGTGTGCTGTAGGTGAACGCAGCTTGAATTTCCCACTAGCACTGCAGGGGAAGGCAGCCATTCTTGGGTGTTGTGCATTCCAACACTCCAGGATCACCCACTCCATGAGGGTTGCAGGACTCTAGATTAGCACCAGTTAGAGGTTCTTTACAAGTGTCCCTTTTCACCACTGAGCATGGTCCTACCTGACCTTTTCAGGGCAGGTTACCCACAAGTCTTCTGGATCACATTGCGGATAGTGCAACATTGCCATAGCAGCTGAAAACCCATGTCATCACCAGGTGCATATCTTGCTTGTCTCCTGTGAGCACTGTATGAGTCTGAGAGCAGGCAGTGTTTCTTTCTGTGAAAGGAGCTGCAGGTGAAGGCATTTCCTGGCACTGCTTTTTAATAATTTTATTGCGTATTGTGTGCTGCAAGTGAATGCAGCTTGCCTTTGCTACTAGAGCTGCTGGGAAAGCAGACATTTTTGGGTGTTATGAATTCCAGCACTCCTGCAGACCCCACTCCACAAGTGTTGCAGGACTGTAGAATAGCACCAGTTAGCGATGCTTCAGTGCTGTCTCTTTTTGACTGCTGAGTAGAGTTTAACCTGATCTTCTCATGGTTGCTTCCCATGTATTCTGCTTGATCACCTTGCTGGATAGACCAACATTGCCATAGCAACCATAAAACCCATGTCATGACCAGGCTCATATCTGGCTTGGCTCTAGCGAGTGCTATATGATTCTGGGAACAGACAGTGTTGCTGTCTGTGAAAAGAGCTACAGGTGAATTCAGCATTTCCTGGCACTGTATTTTTTAAATCATTTTTACTGTGTACTGTGTGCTGGAGGTTAAATGCAGCTTGCCATTGCCACTAGCACTTCAGGGGAATGCAGCCATTTTTGATTGTTGCATACTGAGGTACTAATGCAGATCCCACTACATGAGGGTTGCAGGACTCACGAATTGTTCAGTTAGCAGTGCTGCAGTGGTGTACCTTTGACCACTGAGTAGCCATTAACCTGATGTTTTAGGGCAGATTACCTCCTTATTCTGCTGGATCACTTTGCAGGATAGTCCAACATTGCCATAGCAACTGGAAAACCCATGTCATCACCAGGGAACATATATTGCTCTTCTCCAGTGAGTGCTTTATGATTCTGGAAGCAGGCACTGTTGCTGTCAGTGAAGGGAGCTGCAGGGGATGGCAGCATTTGCTGGCACTGCATTTTAATCCATTTTACTGGATACTATGTGCTGCAGGTGAATGCGGTTTGCTTTCCACTAGCACTGCAGGGGCGGCAGCCATTCTTGGGTGTTTGTATTCAAGCGCTGCTGACCCCATTCCACAAGGGTTGATGGGCTCTAGAATAACACCAGTTAGCAGTGCTTCAGAGTTGTCCCTTGCACCACTGAGGTGGTTTAACCTGAACTTTTCAGGGCAGTTTACCCTTGTAGTCTGGTGGATCACTTTGCCGGATAGTCCAACATTGCCATAGCAACCAGAAAACCCATGTTGTCACCAGGCCACATATATTGCTCAGCTCTATTGAGCTGAGTTGAGCGTGGAGCAGAGGTGACACAGGCAGAGGCCAGCGGCATCTGTTGGTGTCAGTTGAGGAAAGCGAGGAAGGGAGCTAGGATAATTAGGTATTTGTGTCACTAGATTGTTGTTGATGTTAACAAGTCACAGTTACTGAACAGTGATACAATACTCGAGTGGGATATTTATATTGACCTCAAAACATTGACATGAGTAGTGTATCCTCATGACCTAATTTAAAAGGCTAAATGGATTCTAACATGGTGACATTAGCTAATAGAAAAATTGGTATCAAATGCTACACATGCATTAATTTAGTTTAGAAGAATCTTTAACTTTTGATCAGTATGTCTGTACCCAATGTAAAGAATTAAAAGAGCTAAAGACCAGACTAGTTGGCCTGGAATTAGAACTACAATGTATAAGAAGCTTACCTGGCTCATGGGCAAAATTGTACTAGATAAGGAGGGATACTAGTCATGCAACCCACTCCTATGTAATGGGAAAGGCAATGGGATTGACAGGAGGATTATCAAAGTGAGCAAACTGGTCAGAATAATAAAAACAAAAAAGTAAGATGGGCCACGGAATTTTCAGTTCCAACAAAAACTATTATGCTCCTTTAAGCTCTTTTACCGACAGTATTGGCAGCCATATTAATGATATGATGGAGAGGGTCACTAATGATGAGACAAGTACACAACCAGAAACTAATGTACAGAAAGAACATGCTATTCCAGAAAATCAAGACGTTCCACAGGAAGGAAATATTAAGGAAGATTCTAGGGCACCTAAACATAACAAAATAAATAGAGAAGTCTATATTCTTGGAGATGCCATCATACGTTACACTGATCATTACACTACAAAACTAGACAAGGAACAAATAATGAGCAGTGCTTTCCAGGTGTTGGGGTTAGGGACATCTTGACTAGATCTACCAGATTTACTACCCCATATTCCCCCAAACTCCTTAATTCTAATCCATTTAGGAACAAGTGATATTAGACATCATTCAGAAGAGGATATGTTTAACGCCCTAACAGAACTTTAATCAATGGTCACAAAAGCATATTGTGAGATATTGTTTTTGGAAATTTTACCCATTATGAGAGTAAACATGTCAATTAAGAGGAAAACAATTACACTAAATAATTGACAAAGGCGTCTTGTTAAAAAGGTGACGTATTAGATCTTGGGAAAAGTTCATTGGCAAAAAAGAGTATTTTAATAGCGCTAGATTACATCTTAGCGAAACTGGCAGCAGTTTATTAGGCAATTTATTTTCTGAAAGCACACTGGGGGCTTTAAACTAGATAATGGAGGGAAAGGGATGAATTTGGATACAGTTGTTGATGGGAATGTCCAAACCTCAATTACTGAAGTAACTTTATTTAACACTACTAAGGGTCATGCTAAACCTCAATATAACCTTAAACTTTTATTGGTTAACTCAAGAAGTCTTAGAAACAAACTTTAGGATCTTCACAATGAAATTAACAATAGGAACACTGATATTTGTTTAGTTACAGAAACTTGGTATAAAGATGATGACCAGGATAAGAACATCCCTGGATATATGTTATATAAAAAAAGTGGAATAATTAAATGTGGTTGTGGTATAGCAATATACATTAAAAGAACATCACTGCACAGAAAGTTTTATTTAATTATAACAACATAGAAGAAGTAGAATTATTATGGGAAACTGCATCTACTCAAAGAAACCATAACCCTAAGTGTGGGATATAGATCACCTAATCTCAGTTGTGAAGAAAATGACAACTCTTATCTGTCCTCAAGCAGTTTGATACAGATGGACAGTATATTCTTCTTGGTGACTTAACTTCCCTAATATAAACTGGAGTTCTCTGAAAGGTACCACTAGCACTGAAAATAGATTTGTTGATATTACCATTCAAAATAATGTGGAACAACTAGTAACAGGCAGCACAAGGGGCAACAGTTCTTTAGATCTTGTACTGTCAACTTCTCCAGAGAATATCAGTGACTTAGAGATAATTTAGCCTTTATTAGACAGTGATCATAACATGATTACCTTTAATATTAATAAATGTTGGGAAGTATTTAGAGGTACAACATAACTCAAATGTTTTAATAGGGCTAATTATGTATCTATGAAAAGATACCTAAAAGACTGGAATTGGGAAAATGAACTCAGGGACACTAAAGTAAATGAAATTTGGCAACCTATAAATCATAGCATTGACCACTGCATCAATCAATATGTTCCAGTTGCCAAAAAATTCAAAAAAACAGAGACAGAATTCCAGCTTGGTTTGGACATAACCTCAAAAAGAGTATCAACAAGAAAAATAAACTGTGAGGAAGGTTTACAAAAAACAAAACCACTGAAAACTGGCTGCAATACAAAACCAAGCTAATACTGTGTATATATATTTATCTATATATATATATATATATATATATATATATATATATATATATATATATATATATATATATGATATATAGATATATCTATATATATATATAGATATAGATATATATATATATAAAATATATATATATATATTAGAGGCAAAAACTCTGTTTAATGCATCAGTTAGGGTTGTGCCACAACAAAAAAAGCTAGGAAATTCAGGGGTTAGGGGTTGAAAGCCCCCAATTGGACCCC
Organism: Neoceratodus forsteri; assembly: GCA_016271365.2. Taxonomy (NCBI): domain Eukaryota; kingdom Metazoa; phylum Chordata; order Ceratodontiformes; family Ceratodontidae; genus Neoceratodus; species Neoceratodus forsteri. Next base: position 840,725,393 of record CM057459.1, on the reverse strand, counting down.
AGCCAACCCCAACCGGCATTTGGGGTATGCGTTGAGTTGTCATTAACTCTCACCCCATCACATGTGTAAAGCTAAAGTATAGGAGAATGGGATGAGAGTTAGGACCAACGACCCCTGCGCACCCCAATGCCGGTTGGGGGTGGGCTAGGGGTCCAAGGGGGGCTTTCAACCCAACCCCAATTTCCTAGCTTTTTTTGCTGTGGAACAACCCTAACTGATGCATTAAATGGAGATTTTTTTGCCACTAATTTCCCTTCTTTTTGAGAATGAGGATGATAAATAATGAAAGGAATGCAGTGGTGGCAGTGCAGGCCCTCCAGGCCCCGTGCTCCTGCCACATGATGTCTTGTTACACATTAACAGGAACTGCAAAGCAAATGCAAGAGGCAACCGTAATGCATATGGCAAAGCAAACATAAATGGCAAAGCAAACGTTAATAGAAACACCGAACCAAACAGTTACATAGCGGAGACATCAAACAGAAGTGCATACAGAATGCAACTGGTAACACACATTCATGGTACCACAATTATAACGTAAATGATAACACCAACAATGACAATCCAAGTAAACAGAAACGCAAGCATGTATGGAAATGCAAACCATAACGCATACACTCAAGGAACCACAATTGTAAATCCAAATGGTTATGGTAACAGCAACAATAAAGCCATTAAAAACAGAAAGCATGCGCTATGCAGCACAAACTGCTACACATAAGGTCATGGTACCGCAATAGTAAACATAAATGGTAACAGTAACAGCAACAGTAAAGACAACAGAAACAGAAATGCAAGCGCATATGAAAATGCAAACCGTTACGCATATGGTGGCATAGACTGGAACGGTGATTCGAATGGTAACAGAAGTGCAACTGGAAACGCTAGCTGTCACAGTAACAAAAGGGCACACCGTTCTTTTCCCCAAAAACTGCATTGAAAAAACTAATTGAAAACAAAGAATGTATGCATTATAATTGACTTCAGAGCAGAAAAGTATGACTTGGAGTACTAAATTGCTTATATCTCAGGAACCGTATGATGCAGGAAAACAATAAAAATTTTGTATGAATTATTACTTTACTGGCTAGTCTTTTGCTTAGCCCCTCAGTTGGGGGGGCTAAGCATTTTTTTGACAAAAAGTCTGTATCTCGCACCGTTTCTGAGATATGGGCCCTGAAAGACACAACGGACACCATAATGTTATCCTATGGGACAAATCATCAACTTCAGAGTGCTGTCACTTTGCCACCCTGTAATATTTTTTCTCCATACTACAAAAAGGCACATTTGCAGGATGTTGGCTTTCTTCCCTCCAAATTTAAGCCAAAAGACCAAACCGTTATTTTCCAGCAGGAGCAAATAATTCCTGTAATATGGTGAATGCCGTAATGTTATCCTATGGGAAAAAGTGCCAACTTTGTAGTGTCGTAACTTGCCACCCTGTAATATTTTTGACTAATCCACTAAAAGGCACATCTGCTGGATGCTGCCTTTCTTCCTCAAATTTCAAGTAAAAGACCAAACCATTTCTGAGATATTCAATGTCAAAGATTGCACATTTCTCTATCTATTCCATTATAAGAAATCTGGCCATCTTGTCCCTATTTTGCGATCAAAGATCACGATCAAAGAATCTCACGATCAAAGAATTTGCAGCCTCACTATCAAAGAATTTGCAGGCTCATGAACAAAGAATAAAAAATGTAATAATTAAAAAAATAGAAGCAATTACAGTAAACCACCACCATAGTTCAACGAACGAAGCCCCTGAGTAAAAGCCATCCTCATGTGACTTCCTAGGACACCCCTGAGCTAAGAAAATTTAATTTTAAATTGGGCCATCTTGTCCCTCACTCGTGATGCAAGATCGGGTCAAAAGAATCTACGATCAAAAATTTGCAGCCTCACGATCAAAGAATTTGCAAGCTCACTGACAAAGAATAAAAAATGTAATAAATCAAAACATTGGAGGAATTGCAGTAAACCACCAACATGGTTTGACAGAACGAAGCCTCCTGAGTAAAGTCCACCCTCATTTGACTTCCTAGGGCACCCATGGGCTGAGAAAAATTATTTTTAAATTTGGCCATCTCATCCCACACTCACGATGCAAGATTGCGATCAAAGAATCTCATGATCAAAGAATAAAAAAAGGGTGAAATGTGATTTATTCACTGATTTGAACCAAACCAAAGGCATGGTTCAACAGAATTAACCCTCTTGAGCAAAGCAAGCCCTCATTTGTGTCCCTAGCCCACCCCTGAGCCAAGATATTAGTGTTTTAGGTCACGATGCAGGATCGCGATCAAAGAATCTCACGATCAAAGAATTTTCAGGCTCACGATCAAAGATCGTATCTAGCGCAATTAAGATTTTAAAAGCTTATAACTCTATTTTTGACCAATTTGAATGGAACCAAAGCCAAGGCTTGATAGATCAGGGTCCCCTGAGTAAAACCCATTGAAGTTTTACTTCAGAAGTGACCCCTGAGCCGAGATATTTGTGTTTGTGTAATTGGAAAACTGAAAACAAGATGGCAGACCTCGCGGTCAAAGAATTTTGAAAATTCCTCGGGAACAAAGATTCTTGAACTGAAAGTCTGCAAATTCTTTTATCGCCAGGCGAGACCAGATGGCCAGAACCCCATTCTTTAATCGCAAGACATACATATACATTTTCCCATTGACTTATAATGGGAACTTAAAAGTGCCATAACTTTTGAAAGCCTTAATATTTTTTCACCAAACAAAAAGCAGCATGTTCAACCACCAAAGCTCTTTCAAACAAGCCATCTTGCAGAGTGGCACACCACACAATGGCCATGCAGGACCACATTAAGAATGCCAAAGGTGCCTTCAAAATGGAAAATTTTGCATTTTCAGCGATTTCGTACATGAAGACCAGCACTCTGACACAAATGCAATTTGACAGATCAAAAAATCTAGTGCATCCCAAAGCGTGTACCAAATTTCAGGCAAATCCATTGAACAGGTCCAAAGTTATTAATGTCCAAACTTTTGACTTTAGTATGTAAGTGGCTGCTCAACCCTAATGATAGTGGCGCGACCACGCCACTATAATATGTAAGAAAATGATCACCAAAGCTAAACTTAACATGGAAATAAAACTGGCTACGAATATTAAGGATAACAAAAAAAGTTTTTTAAATGTCGGTTCATTAAGGGGCAACCAACACAAGTTGGGATCTTTACCCTCTGGTAATAGGATAACCACAGATACATGTGAAATTGCTAATAGAGATGGTCGAAGTGGACAAAATTCACTCTGCAAAGCAATTAGAGGAGTAATGCGGAATCCCCGAAGAACTCTGCGGTACAAAGCGAAGTACTTATGGCCATAATGAGGAATGCGAATTCCATTGACAACAATGACTTTATAAGTACTCTGCCTTCCCCAACCACTTCTAAGCCAATTTTAGGGTGAAGTACAAGAGAGCAATGCACTTTGCATCACTTCACCTTGTTATTGAGCTCCAAGGTGAATTTTGTAGTGATTCATGGGATTGCAGGTCACATGGGCTCTAGATTGTTCTGCACAGCCTCAGTTCTGTAGTGTGTGTGTAGTGGTAGCTGGAGACAGTTTGCTCTGAGAGTTGTGTGATTTAAACCCTCTAAAAGCTGTTAAAAAAGGCTTTTTGAGGAAATCCTCCTGTGCTCATATCATTGAGAATTTATTGTTTGTGTGTGGATTTTGAATGTTAATTTAGAACATTCACTCTGTGTACTGACAGACATTTGAAGTGTGCTTTGGGGAAGGGGCATATCTGTGGTGGAGTGGAGGTAGATTAACTGGGAGAAAAAGGCAGTCTTTCTGTTTTGGTTATATTTTCTTGTATGATTGTGTTAATGTACAGTTAATATTTTAAAAAAATTTTTACAGTTTTTTCTGATTGTTGTGGTGCAGCAGTGTTTAATTTCAGTATGTTTAAAAGATGTGGTTATAGTAATTCACTGACCTACGCAGGCAGTGTAGTGTTATGCTTGTGTAACTGTGTTAGTTTGGCTTTGGCCATTTGCACTCTCTAGTCAGAGGAATTACCACCCTGTAGGGTACAAAGCCAAGGAACTCTTGGAGGGTTCCACCCTAGAGGTGCCAGGGCGATTCCCATGGCTAAAGGTACCTTAGAAATCCCCTAAGGAGAGAATGCCTGCCACTGGAGGAGGAGGAGGAGAGGATGGTGGGGCAAAGAAAAATGCTTCACAGTGAGGCTGCAAGGAACTGCTATATAGCTCAGGAAGTGGGAGTGACTGGCTGCTTAGCCACTGAACTCCAGGCAAAGCCTTACCAGTGAAGTTTTCAATTTGCTGCACATTACTGGTAGTGTGTGTGTGAGCGTGTGTGTGTGTGACATGTGTCATCAAATCAGATGCATTTTATTGTGCTACACAGTAACTACAGCAGTGTGATCCTGCTATCCACTGCACCTGCATGATTTTGTGTACTGCTTTGTTGTATCTTTACTGGTAGTGGACTGTTACTGCAGTGCACTGCCTCCCTCCCACTCCAACTGACAAAAGTATTCTTTTCAGATTTGGATTGTGACTTGTGAGCACTGGTTAGGTGGTGCTGTGCCTTTGTGTCTGCATCTCTTGCGTGCGCAGCTCAATCTTAATCTGTTTGTGTGTTTGCATCTCTTTAGGGACCAATCTCCATCTGTAACTTAAGTGATAGTTGTTTGGCTTCCCTTCAGAATACTGGTGTGGTGCATATCTCTGCATGAATGTTGTACTCATTAATGTGCATTTTAAAGTCAGGGCAATCATCACAAGTCACTCACGACACAAATCATGTTCTTCATCTTCACGTTTTTTGTAGTTAGTTGCATGTAAGCCTGTTTAGTAGTATCCTCAGATCTCAGCTAAACCATTGAACTGATTGATATGAGTTTCCAAATCAGATAGTTTTGTGTGGTACAGGTCAAGGAAGTACAGCCGTAGGTATTCATATTCCTGACAGTTTATTATCATTGATTATCTCACAACAGACATTCATCACGACTCCGACTCAGAGACAAATCACGTTCTTCATCTTGGTCATGATTCACGGTCATGTCACGAATCACAAAACTAAAGTTTTTGTAGTTAGTTGCATGTAAGCCTGTTTCATAGTATCTCAGGTCTCAGCTTCACCATAGTACTGATTGATATGAGTTTTCAAATTGGGTAGTTTTGTGTGGTACAGGTCAGGGAAGTACAGCCGTAGGTATTCGCATTCCGTACAGTTTATTATCATTGGTTATCTCACACCAGACACTCATCACGACTCTGACTCCAAGACAAATCACGTTCTTCATCTTCACGGTCATGATTCACAATCACGAATCACAAAACTGTAAGTTGTTTTTGTAGTTAGTTGCATGTAAACCTATTTTGTTGGGTCTCGGCTACACCATTGTACTGCTTGAGATGAGTTTTCAAATAGGGTAGTTTTGTGTGGTACAGGTTAGGGAAGTATAGCCATAGGTATCCCAGTTCCCGTACAGTTTATTATCTTGGTTATGTCACACCAGACACTCATCACAAGACACAAATCATGTTCTTCATGAATCACAGAAGTTATTTTTTTTTCAGTTCTGATGATACATTGACGACCTGTAAAGATGACCAAAACATTGATGACTTTTTAACTTTTTAAATAATGCCCCCCAAAAAGAAATATTTACCTTCACTGGCTTGGCAGTATTCCAATGCCAAAATTCCTCATCAAGCCAAGAAATGCACACTCCAAGTTCGACTATATGACCTGTGATACAAAAAAAAAAAGCAATGGTTACATGTATATATAAAAATATATACATATATATATGAACATTTAAGGTCAGGTTCTGTGAAAATCCATGATGGTGCCAGGTACATTCATTTACCTTGGGTAGTATTAGTGTACACACAGAGGGCATCCTTCCTGTTGGGAGTTAGTGCAGTAGACATTGGGCAATCAACAGCATTATCACATCATCATGGGCGGTTAACTAAATGGTTGGGTCATCCTTCTAGCACATCATTTGGCAAAACACTGTGCATCAGCCCAGTCAGGTCAAGAAGCATTACATGAAATTCCAACAACAGCAGCAGGGGACATAGTTCTTATTGGAGTGTGTGCACGCATGACTGAGTGCATCATGAATTAATGGAGACTTTTCTTTCCACTTTATGCTCTCATTTCTCTTCATCTGGAGTTGGGAATTTTCCGGACATAAGACAGCAGCATTTTGTGTGTGCACATTAATTCTGGGGTCTGTGTGGCAGAACTGCATGCATGACTGAGTGTGGAATGAATTAATGGAGATTTTTTCTTTCCACTTCATGCTCTCATTTCTCGTCATCTGAAGTTGGGAATTTTCTGGGCATAAGACAGCAGCATTTTGGGGATGCACATTAATTTTGGGGACTGTGTGGCAGCACTGCATGCATGACTGAGTGTGCCATTAATTAATTCCATTCCTTGTTATACTCTGACTTAATAATGTCTCTTTCCAAAAATAAATTATTTTAGTGGTCTTAATAATGTTTTATTTCTGTCTTGCTGTGTGCATGTGTGGAAAAGCAGGATTGAGCAGTGCAATAATAATATGCTAAACAGTGTGTGTGCAGTGCACTGTTATGTGCACACACTGTCCAGCTCCTTACAAACATATATGATGACTTGTTCCACTGTTTATGGTATAAAGACTAAAGATAAGAATATATAACATATACTATATTTGTACCATCATCACCAGTGGATCAAGTCATATAATATGTTTTCAGAGGGCTCGATGAGCAGTGTACACCTCACAGTGCACTCATGCGGTTTAGCAGATCATAGCACTGCTCACTCCTGCTTTTCAACAAACCCTACGCAACAGAAATTAAATATTGCTGAGGCACCAAACATATTTCATGGTAAACAGACATTATTAAGTCAGAATATAACAGGTCCCATCCACTAGCACACTGTGCTAACACTTGGGCACTTCCCTCTCTAACTCTAGCTACCCCCTCCCTAACCCCCCCATCCTGTGCATCGCCTCATAGTGGGGTAGCCAAAGGTTGAATCTAAGTAAAGGTCAAAGCCATAACTAGAATACAGCAAATAAATCTCATTTGTTTTGCCTGAGGCAGGTTGTAAAGCCTGCATATCATAGTGTAAGGAGTCTTCTAGGAGTTCATACTTGTTGGAGCTGGGTATAGAATAAGGACCAACATTTTGAGTTTACACAGGTTCCTATAGTCCATGCTATGGCTCTTTCTGCTGCTAGCATTCTAGGATTTCCTGATACCATTCTGAAAGAAGGGCATCAGGGGTATTTCCAGTGGCACAAGATTAGTATCTTGGTGACTGATGCCAATAGAGCCATATAATACCCATGGTGAGATACAGGAATTTTGGAGTAGTCCCCAGCAGACATACTTTGGGTGTAAAATAATGGGGAGAATACCCTGTAATTTGGTTTTAACAACTTTCCATAGGCCTTTAGCACAGAGCAGGTCCATTGCTTGTGAAATAATGAACCAACCTCAGCTCCACATGTATCGCAATTTGCGGCGCATTTCCCATCCTAAATAGTTTCACTGGAGAACAATATTATGCAAAGTGTTATACTGAAGGAGATGTAACCTATCCTGTTTAAGATAACCGTCATTTTTTCAAATTAGCTGCCAGAACTACTGAGGTTTATCTGTCTTTAATTCAGATTTCCAATAAAAGACTGCAAGAGGGAACAGTCTTTTGGAGTTGAAGAATTAATTCCTTATATATGCCTGAGAGCAGTTTAGGCCACTGGGCTAGTGTTGATAGGTCCTGAAACTATATCCCTGCCTAAGAGGACCACGTGGCAAGGTCGAAATGTTTAGCAACTGAGGATTTTATCTGGATTAATTTAAAGAGTTCTTTTGAGGGCAGGTTAAAATTAGCCTGAATCTTAGCTGGAGACAGGAATGCTGAGTCCAAGACTAGGTCTTGGACAACCATCTCTGTCAGCAATGAACAGAAGGAATTTGCAATTGGTTTGCCGGCTATTCTAATGTTTGGATTGCATAATAATGGATGCTTAAGATCCTGGACTTGATGTAACCCAAGCCTACTACAAAGCTGCACATGCGCCTGCAAATCCCAACCCAGTAGTGTATGCTTGAAATCTTTAAGGAAACAGGCTTGAGTGAGGTAGGGTAGGGCTGCTGAAGAAATTTGGTACTTCCAAGTAGTATCTGCTCGATTTTCTGCAACCCAGTAGGAATTCTAAGTTTGAAATAGGGTGGAATCCTTTTAGAACTTTAGAGCTATGGAACAATAAATAGTATAAGTAAATATCCAGGAGCTGCAATCCTCCATCTGCTTAGATCTCGTCAGCTTCGCATATGCTCTTCTTGGAGGCTTCCCAACCATAAAAATCTGGAGCATAGCGAATGTAGCCCTGTAAACCATTTTTTGAGAGTGGCAAGTTAAGCATGGAAGAGGATATAGGAGATGGGGATGGACCATCATCTTGGCTACGTTTGCTCTCCCCACAAAGAAAAGACATATTTTGCCATCGGTGCAGGTTCTCCATCAGGGTCTTAATTAGGATCCAGATTAAGGACTTTTAACTTTTAGAGATCACGAGTTATCTTAATACCTAAACAGGTGCATTAGATTACCACTGTAGTCCAATGTCCTTAATTTATATTTGAGTACAATATCGTGAAAGAGCATAGACCATCGTTTTATTCTTGTTTAGTCTATAACCAGAAAAGGAACTACATTGACCAATAATGTCAAGGGCTTCCATCAGGGAGGATCACCAGTTTTCTATATGCAATAATAAGTTGTCTGTGAAAGCTGAGATCTTAAATTGCTGGTTGGCTATCGAAATTCCCCTTACCCCTTCAGCCATAGTTAATCTATGTATCAAGGGTTCTATATAAAGGTTAAAGAGGTATGGGGATAAGGGATAGCCTTGTCTTGTGCCACTAACTAGCCAAAATAGTTCAGACAACTCATTATTGCATGATACCCTAACTGAGGGAACTGGTATAGCACCAAACTTTCTAAATGAAGTCAGTTGGGAGACCATACTTTTTTAAGACCTGAAATAAATATGGCCAAGACACTCTATTGAAGGCTTTCTCTGCATTTAGGGATACCAGAACAGCTTCTTTTTCTGGATCCCCAGATGTAGAGTTTAAGTAGAAAATTTGTCTAAAGTCATCGCTAGCATTTTGTCCTGCAATAAATCCAGCCTATTCAGGACCTATTAAACTATACCATACAGCAGCTAGTTGGGTAGCCAGGTTTTGCATAAATTTTAATATCATTATTTATAAGAGAGAGATCAGCACGGTAATTTTGTGGTTTCATTGGGTCTTTCCGGTTTAAGAAATAAGGATAATTCGGGCCTCAAAAAGTGATTTCTATGTCGGCACAGTGAGCAGAGGTTGGCGCTGGGCATACACCTCATGCTGCGCCGACAACCAGGTTGGAAATGGACTCAGGTTGATGGGGGTTGGCAGGAGAGGATGATTGAGCATCCCAGCGGATGCCTCCTTCCTCGGGAGGAGTACTAGGGGTACCAGAGGGTACCCGATGTCCCTAAGAGAGCCAGTGGAAGCACAGGCTCAAAGGGCTCTGGTGGCTCTGTACAGTGGAGTCAGGGAAGGGAGATGCTGTTGGGCGCTTGGGAGGCAGACATGCATCAGCACATCACTCTCTGGACGTCAGTCCTCGCGCTGGCACCTCTGGGGGTTGGATGGGGAAACAAGAAAATCTGTGAAAAAAGCCCTCTCGGTCCTAGATGAAGACCGATCAGTGCCTCCCAGGACCCACCGACTTATTAGCAGACCTCGCTGTGCCAGTTCTCCTCCAGTAAGATTGAGGAAGGTCCATCCTCACCCCACCTGGGGGGGGATTGCTGGGAATCAAGATAGTACAGGGGAGAACAAGAGAGCACTCTAGGGGCAGACTCCAAGTCGGTGTTCCGGGGGGTTGATCAGTGGTCTGAAGGAGTGGACCGAGGGGGTAGTGTATGTGGATAAAGTGGTGTGCAAGCACCACAAGTAAAAAAAAAAGTGATTTCTCCTTCATAGGGGATGCTGCCCAATAATTAAATAAAGAAGTTAGCAGTGGAGCTAAGCAAAGAGGACGTTTTATAAAATAGTGCCGAATAACCGTCTGGGCCTGGGGACTCGTCTAAGGGTAGGGATGTTATGGCCTGACCTATACTTCCTGCTCTGAAGGGGTTAGCTAGCTGTTCGTGGAGGTCAGGCTGTATTGTAGGCAGATTGACTTTTTGAAAAATAGGGTCATTTGAGAATCCTCTAGCACCCTTGAGTTGTGGGAGAATAAGAGCTTGGTAATATTGCTGGAATAGCTCAATATGACTTTAGGGGTTACTGCCAACTTGTCCTGACTCGGATGCACCAGAGCAGAAACCTACCTAGAAGAGCTCTGCTGCTTTAGCCGCATTGCTAAAGTTTACCAGCTTTGTTACCTTGACCCAGGTAGGTAGCTTTCAACGAGAAGTAACTTTATCTACTTTTATCCCATATGTAGTTGGAGTATTAGGTGAGAAGCTTTGCTAGGTTGAGGGCTCCTGCTCTGGTAAAGATGAGGAGAGAGACTGCTCTATGGAACAAATTTTCCTAAGCCAGGTGTCCACCTGGGTTTGGGCTTTCCTTTTTTTCATAGTTGCTAACCGAATTTGTTCTCCTCTCCACGTAACTTTCAATGCTGCCCAAAGGTTGTCTGTGGCTGAAATGGAATTCCATTTTTTCTATATGGTTTGTTGCATATAACCCCTGAATCAGTCTGCTAAGTTTGCCTCTTCCAGTAGTAGATTATTTAGCAACCAAGTACGTGGACAGATATTTATGTGGGGGAGGTCTAATATTATTTGGACAGGAGAGTGGTCAGAGACCACTCTAGAATGTATAGTGCTGCCAAGCACATTTTCTTTTTATTTAGTTGTTTAACCAGGTATAGCACACTAAGCTGAAAGCTTTTTTACAGAAGCGACCTGGGAGCACAAGGAGGTTAAGTGACTTGCTCAGGGTCACACAGTATGCAAGTGGAACTGTGGATTCAAACCCAGGTCTGGTCTGCTGGATGTCACCAAATTTGCAGCTCAGAGCCTTAGACCACTGTGCCATACTGCCTCCTCTGACAGTGGCTTACTAATGAGAAGTAATCTTACCTGGAAAAGGCTCTATGCGGATTAGAATAAAGGTGTAATCTATGGTTTTCAGATTTAGCATTCTCCAGGCATCTTCCAAACCTAGGGTGTCTACCAAGTCTGTCAGGGCTCCTTGAGCAGGTGACAGACCGGCCAATGTCCTGTATGATCTATCTATATCATTAGTGAAAACCAAATTAAAATATCCTCCCAACAAACAGGGTAAGTGAGAGAGCAGTGCCAGGGTCACTGATAATTACCTGGTTCATCCCTTGGCCCACTCTTGTGTAATGGTAGTACATGTGCCATCCTTCAGTCCAGTGGCACACATCCCGACTCCAGTGAGGTGCTTTACAGATCCGCCAGCAGCTCCGCCAACACCTCCGCCATCTCCTGCAGCACCCTGGGGTGGATATCATCTGGCCCTGGTGCCTTGTCTACCTTCAGTGCCCTCAGTCCCTCTAGGATTCTACTTGCCTTATTCTTCCATCTGTCATCTCCTCTCCACCTGTCCCCACCCTCCCAGCCCATGCTGGCGAGCGATCCCCTTCTTCCATGAACACTGAGCAAAAGTATTCATTCAGTATTCATTCAGTGCTTCTGCCTACTCCTCCCCCTTATCTGTCCACTCCCCACCCCTTTTCATCCTAACTATTGTCTCCTTGCACTTCCTTTTCTCCCTGATATATCTGAAAAAGTCTTTCTCCCCCTATTAATTCCCTGTGCTAATCTCTGCTCCCTCTGGGCCTTGGTTTCTCTAACTTTCCTGGTCACCTCCCTGGACCATCTAACATATTCCTTCCTTTCCACTTCCTTCCCCATCCTCCTAAACCTCTGATGTGCCACTCATTTTGCCCTCACCACCACCACAACCTTGCTGTTCAACCAGCATGGTTTTCTTGCTCTGCTCCTCTTACTCTGTGCCTTGGTGCAGGCTTCTGTTGTCTTTGTAACTCCCCATTTAATAATATCCTATTTCTGCTCCACTTCCATCTCCTACCTTATGCCCTCTATTTTCCATTTCAGTACTTCCTGCATCCTTCCAAAGTCTTCCCCCCTGAAGTTTACTACCCAAGTAACTGATTTCTCTGGCTCCCCACATCATGATATTAAATCACACCGTTAGGTGATCGCAGTCAGCTAGTGGGTCATCTACCTTTATTTCCCTCACTGCCTCCCCATTTGACAATACCAGATCTAAAGTGTTCTTTAGCCTACTAAGTACAGTAACCAACTGTGTCAGGAGACCCTCCTGGATCGTGTCCAGGAGCACTTGCTCCCTAGCACTGGAAGTGACTGGAATGCTCCAATCAACCCCCGGCAAGTTGAAATCCCCCACGATGACCACCTTACCTTTTCTACATACCTTTTTGATTTGTCCTACTAACTCCCTGTCAAGCTTCTCAGACTGGGACGACAGCCTGTATACCACCCCAAACCTCAATTTCCTACCCCTTGAGTCTAGGAGCTGCAGCCAGATTGCCTCTGTTCTCCTTTCTTCTCCCTCGTCCCTTGTGCATTTGATCCCGTCCCTCACATAGATTGCCACCCCACCCCTTCCCCTCCTTATGGTCCTTCCTGTATAATTTGTATCCTGGGATTGCCAGATCCCAGTCCTGGTGTTCAGTTGCCCATGTTTCTGTGACATCTGCAATATCCACCCTCCACACTGCTAAGAGTGCCTGTAGCCCAGCGGATTTGTTTCCTAGGCTTCTTGCATTCAATGAGACCACCCTACATAATGCCCCCTTCCCTTCACTAGCCTCCATCTCCTCCCTTCCACTCCCTCTTTTTTGGCCTACCCAAGTCCTTCCCTGCTAGCCTGGGGGTCAGCTGTGACTCCACTCTATCAGATCCATGCCTACCTGCTGTACACTTGCCACCCCCCATCTAGTTTAAATCCACCTTTGTCGCAATATACCTCCCCAGTCTTTGCTTTAATACCTCCTTCCCTTCCCCACTCAGGTGCAGCCTATCTCTTGCAAACAGATTGTTATTATCCCAGGTACTGCACAACCACCCACAACCCCATACCCCTTAGTAAAACACCATTCTACCAACCATGTGTTCAACTCTATAATCCTCTCCTTTCTCACTTTGCTTGTGCAGGGTAACAGGAGCACTTCAGAGAGGCCACAGACTCCCAGTCTCCTCCCCAACCTTCCCAGTTCCTCAGTCCTCTCCCTTATTGCCTCCACCATTACACGCACTAGGTCATTTGTCCCCACATGTACCACAATGTGTGGTTTCCTCCTACCCCTTTTTATGCACCTTAGGATTGCCTGTCCTGCCATGCCTGCCTTTATTTTTTTTTTTGAAATTCAAGTTTATTTATTTTAGCAAAAAATCATGAACAAACAAAACTATGTATACAGATATCAAATATCAGTTTCTGGGATAAAAAACACCCCCAAGACCCCCCGCCCCTCCACCCCCAGCCCACCCAAACCCTCCATACAGTCCTCCCGTACCACGCCCACCCTCCTCCCCCCAAATCATCCACAGAGTGTGCATTACAGTTGTAGGCTAGGTTCTATTGTTGGGTTAACGTTGGGATCATAACTTGGTCATGAGATTGAAGGTAAGAGGAGCAGGAGAAGGAAAGGGAGCAGTGTTGGGTGTCAGAGGAGGAACCAAGAGGTCAGTAGTGTAGGTATAGCGCATACAGTTTGTCCCACTTTTTATGAAACAGGTCCATGTGACTGTGAGAACTAGCTGCGAGTCTCTCCATGTTAAAGCACGTTGATAGGTCTTTTAACCATTCAGCATAGGTTAAGGTCAGCTGATCAGTCCAATGTTTGAGGACCAACCTTTTGACTACCATGGAAACTAAGGCCATATGATATCGCGTTCCTGGCAATCTCACGGTGAATAGTTACCTAGGATGCAAATATCGGCCCGTGAAGAGGTTATGTGAGGCCTAGCAGTAGAGATCTAGGTTGTCCTGGATAGAATGCCACAAAGGCTACTTTGGCGCAATGCTAGAAAATATGGGCGGGTTCCCCTCACTTTGTGAACATCTGGAGCAGAGGGAAGAGATAGTTTGTTAAGGTGGAACAGTTTAGTTGGGGTGTAATACATGTTGTTTAGTATGTAATATTGGGTGAGTCTGAATCTGTCCTGGGTGTGGTATTTGTGCAGGTCTTTCCAAATTCGGGTCCAATTGGGAGTGGAGTCTGGTAGCAGAGAAAGCCAGATGCAGGAGCCCTTGAGCGGGTTGGGAATTTATGGTCCAGTAGGTAGGAGTATATTAATGAGATGGAGTGTGATTTGGGGCGAGTGAAAATTTGAAAGAGAAAGGGATTGACCTTTGAATCGGAGATTCTAGTCCAAAATTGGCATTAATGAGGTGTCTCAGTTGGTATATCTTAAAAATCATAATATAGGAATATCAAATTCAGTTAATATGCTCGGAGATGAGAGGAGGAGCCCTGGGCATAATAGTGTTCTAGCGTAGTCTCGTTAATTTGTGGGAGCCAGTCGGGGTGATTAACGAGTTACCCAGTTTAATATTGGGGTTGAGAATGAGAAGTTGTGCTAGGTCCATTTTGGGGAGATTTTGAGGAACTAGAGACACTGAAAAGGGTTTAAAGATGTAATAATAGTTGGATTGGAGATCCAATGTGTGAGCATCGAGATGGGAATGAAAAAGATAGCTTGAGGGCTTATTTTAGCATCTAAGAGAATTTGCCTCTCAATCTGAAGCCAGATCAGGGGAGGAATGACAGTTGAAGTTGAGTACCACTTGCCTAGCATGGAGAGTTGGGCAGCCCAATGGTAAAATATTAGATTGGGGAGTCGAAGACCTCCCTTGTCTTTAGGAAGGGATAGTTTAAGAAAGGAGCATCTGACCGCTTTTCCTGCCAGATAAATTTTGAGAAGATTGTGTAAAATTGGCGTGAAATAAGCAGTAGCCAGAGACCTAATAAATTGAGAGGGTGAAAGACGGGGAAGAACGTTCATCTTGATGATATTGATCCTGCCCCAAAGAGAAATGGGAGATTAGACCATCTTTGTAGATCTAGTTGGATATTGGCTTTAAGGTCATCTAAGTTGAGCTTCTTAAGTAGAGAGGGGTCTGAAGTAAAGTGAATGCCCAGGTATTTGATTGATTTGGGGGACCATCTCATACCAAACTTAATGAGGTCGTGTTTGTGCGTAAGGGGGTTCAATGGAAAGATTTCTGATTTCGATACATTCAACTTATAATGGGAGAGATTGCCGTATTGGGTTATGATTTGGAGTGCATGTCCTAGTGATATGGCAGGATGGGCGACATGAAGTAAAATATCGTCAGCGTAAATTGAAAGGACAAATTCCTGCTGCTGAATCAAACAGCCTTGGATGGATGGGGAGCACTTAAGTTTGAGAAGAAGAGGTTCTAGATATAGGTTAAACAGAAAGGGTGAAAGTGGGCATCCTTGTCTGGTGCCAGTGTGAAGGTGGAAGATTGAGGAAAAACACGTTGCAGGTATATCTTGGCTGAAGGAGTTTATATAAGACCTGGATCCACTTGAGAAAAGCGGTGGAAAGTCCATTTTGGCCAGAGTCACCCAGTGAAAAGACCAGTTGACTCTGTCAAACGCTTTCTCAGCGTCTAAGGAGATCAGGGCCATCGGGGAGTGGGATAGTTAGGCAGCATGAGAGATGTGGGAAAGGGTTCTGAGGCGATCTGCTGGGGAATGGGATTGGACAAATCCAATTTGTTCCGGGCTGAGAAGGTGGATCCAGACTTTTTTGATCCTTTTGGCCAGAATCTTGGAAAGGATCTTCATATCACAGTTTAGAAGAGAAATGGGTCGGTAGCTTGCTGGGTCTTTGGGCGATTTATCGGGCTTAAGGATTAAAACAATAGTGGCCTCGAGTAGAGTGGGGTCCAATGTCTCAGCAGTAAACACGTAGCAGTATAGTTTGGGAAGTAATGAGGCAAGTTCTTTAGAAAAACTTTGAAAAGTTTGAGGGTAACCATCCGGGCCGGTCGTTGTCGGGGCAACAGAAGACTAGCATCTTCTATTTCAGAGAGAGTAATGGGAGAAGTCAGGGTGCCTTTATGGGAGGTGAAAGTTGGGGAGGTTAAGGTCTGCCAGATAGGTTGATATGTCTATAAGAGACACAGGGGAGAGGGCTTTTGTAGAGATTCTTATAAAGTCTTGAAAATCTGTGTGATTTCTCTGGGAGAAGTTTAGTGAGACCATCGTGGGATTGTAGAGCAGGATTAATCTAGAGCTCTCAACGTCTGTAGTCTTAAGGCCAAGAGTCTACCAGCCTTTTCACCTTGCTCAGTGTATTTAGATTGGGTTTTACTAGACTATATTCAGCTTTTTCCTTGAGAAGATCAGCGTATTCATTTTGGCCGTTAAAAGGGCTTCAAGAGATGACAAGGGGGAGGAGGGGGAATAAGAGCTTTCTAGCTCCTTGATCCTGGTCAATAATAGGGAAGCATGTGCTTGTCTAGTTTTTTCCTTGTCGAGGCCAACTTAATTAATTCGCCTCTGAGGTAGCATTTAGGAACACCAGATAATATCAGCCCTTGGGATGGAGTTAATATTGATCTCAAGGAAATGGAGATGAAAGTCTTTATGTGAGCAACGGTCTGGGGCTCTTTAAGGAGCTGAGTGTTGAGTTTCCAAACTGTGTCTCATTAAAGTTGGGGTCAGCGGAGATCTTTGCCCATACTATGGCATGGTCAGAGAGCACGATCGGTTCAATGCCGGTCTGAAGAAGGCCATGGAGGAGGGCTTTACTAATCAAAATGTAGTCTATTCTAGACCAGGAGCGATGAGTTTGGGAAGAGAAGGAGAAAGACCATAGGGAGAGATTAGTGAGGCGCCAAGGGTCACATAGTCCTAGTATATGTAAAAAATCTGTTAAGGATCTTTGAACCGGAGTAACTGAGCAACAGGAATCTGGAGCTTTGTCTAGGGTGTGGGAAGGTGGAACATTCCAGTCCCCACCCAGGATAAGCTGTGCAGGGAGGAGGGCACTTACCTTGTCCGCCAGAGCCATCAAAAATTCAGAACTGCCACCTACTGGACCATAAATTGAACCTAGAACAACTTCGCAGTTGTCGAGGGAGCCTTTGACCAGAAAGAATCTATCATCTGGGTCGGTCACCTTTACATCTGCCAGGAACGTAACGTAGTTTTTAATAAGAATAGTCATGCCACTACTGGAACTTGACCCACTTGCCGTAAATACTTGGGAAAAGCTGGATCTGAATAGCCATTTAGCCTCAGTATTGAGTAAATGGGTTTCCTGTAGCATAAGTAAATCAGCCTTGATTAAGTCACAGTGATTAAACACCTGGGTTCTCTTGGTTCTTTCCCTAAGCCCGCGTACATTCCACGTGGCTAGTTTGACTGAGTTCATAGCCATTTCAAAAACAATAAGGTATATAGACAGACAATAGAGCTCCTGTCAATAACCCAATAGAGAGAGCACACTCTAACCCCAAAACCCAAACTGGCTGTAAGCTGCCAGACATCTAATACAAAATATTGGTGCATAGCGAGCCATCGGTGTAAGTCGAACTTAAGGTGAAACAGAAAAAGTAATAGGCAGCTCAGTTGCCTCAACCCCCCCCCACTTATAACCCCCATACAAAACTATCAAACTATATACACCCTGGTGCCAGGCATGGTCAATGAGGAAGTGGAAAGATTCATGGCAAAGCCTGAAGCCCAGGACCCAATGGTAAACCCCTGTGTTAACCTGATTCGGTGATCAGGCATAGTGAGGGATCTCTGGGATCATGAGTACAGAAGGATAACTACAGGCCAGCCAAAATTGACCCAAGAGAACCCAGCAGATGAGTCAGGGTTTCCATACCCCCCCTCTGTAAGCTCATGAGGCAACCTTCTGCAGCACCAAGCGTCTCCAGGACCCCCCCCATCAGCCCCTTTCAATTTAACCATGTTAGAGAATGAAGCGAGGATCTGATAAATATCACTGGAATGGTAGGAAAGGAGATTCCTTGGGGGGAAACTCTGTGGGAGGTGACAACAGATCCGCGGTGAAGGTAGGAAAAACAAAATATTGACTTACCCCCTTATAAGGGTGACTACAAGCTACGGGAGGGTGGCTGCTCAGATTGGTAAGTGGAAGCCCAGGCTTGTCAGTCAGTTATTTGAGTTGTTTCCCCAGGGACCGGTTATGTGGTAGGACCAAAACGGTCCGTCACCAAAACAGACAGGCATAACAGTGGAACTACATCCATTTGGTTCCGGGGTGGTTACAAGGGCCAGAAGAACCGTGGCCTACCTGACCTCGCCAAAGGCCACGAGGACCCCCGCCTATCGAGGCATTGATTAAACATCTTTCTAAAGGTAACTAAAGCTTACAAACAAGGTATTCAGGCTAAGACATAGCATTAATAATGAAACTGACGTAGAATGTCTGATAGTTCAGTCATTTTGGTTTGAAAAGATTAGGAGCTTAGAGTTCAAATCCTTGAAGCAATATCCAGTGAGCGTAGTTCATAGAGATGCCATCGATTGTAACCTTGAGGGTGGTGGGGTACAGCACTCTAAAGAGAATGCCGCTCGATGAGTTTCTGCACGATGGGGTGGAGCATGATCCTCTTCTGTCTGGTCTCCATTGGAAGGTCTTTGGGCAACACGGAGCTTGTCAGGACCCCACATGATCTGCAGTTTGCTATAGCCGTGAGTACACATGCTGTTTCTCCAAATAACTGAGAAATTTAATGATCATAGGTCGCTGGGAGAGTCCGGAGGGGGCTTGGCCTCAAAGATCTGTGGGCTCTTTCCAGGTGGTAGTGGGGATTAAGAGGCGATGGGCCAACAATTTTAACTAAAATTTCTGGAGAAAGGCAATAGGGTCAGCACATTCTTCGAGCTCGGGAAGGCCCAGGATAAGAAGGTTGTTTGCCTACTGCGACCTCTAGGTCCTCCGTTTTAAGTTGTAATTTCTTCACTTGCTGCTTTAATGCGACATTCGGGTTCTGTTGTGGCTCTCCATTGCTCCTGGAGTGGATTCTGGCTTCCGAGTCAGTTACTCTTGTTGTAAGAGAAAGGTCTCCCGGATTGATTTCAGCTCAATGGTAATATCATGTAGAACCTCTCGCAGTGGTGCAATTTCTTGCAAAAATTTCTCTTCAGTGAGAGGGTTTGCCGAAGGGGCATTGCCACCCGTTTTGTATGGAATGGTGCCGAGCTGGTTCCTTGCTTTTTTGGGTAGTTTCTCAGGCGTGGTAGGAGGTGTGTGCCGGATCGCGGCCTGTTTCTTCTCTGCCTCCATCCCTCTTTGTGATATCAGGATGTAGATAGAAAATGCCCTAGGGCCGATAGGCAGAGAATGTTGAATTGTTTAATGTAGAAATTATTGAGGTTGGTCGTCTAAAACCGCTATTTAGAGAGGATAAGGCTGATGGGTGGTAGGAGCTCCGAGACAATGCAGCTGATCAGAAAGCTAGCATCACGTGACTCCATGCCTGCCTTTAATCCTCTTACAGACTCCACCCATATCCAACTGTGCCTCTCCCCTTGCTGCCCCATCTGTCCTTGAGTATAGGAGTCCCCAACCCCAGTGCACCCCTTCTCTTTCCTTGTGCTCGATGCCACCCTCCACCCAGGTTCACATTTTTGGAGCCACTTCAGACTGTGTTTTACCATGTGCCCCATTGTCTTTCCCCCTGTCCCTCCCAATTAAGATCCCTCCCCCTCCTCCTGTTTGACTGCCAACCTCCCTCTCCCTCCTCACCTCTCTGAGTATTATCCCTCCCCTGCCACACCATGCTCAGTCTCTGCACCAGTAATGCCCCTCACTCCCTCTTCTTTGTGAATGCTATCCTTGTGCAATCACCTTCTGCATCCTCTTTCCCATGTGTTGCTAGTACAGTAAACATGTTCCCTATCCCCTTTGCCTTACTATGTGATTTCTCCTCCATCCTGCCTACTGCTGCTTCTCTTTTTCTAGGTCCTACTAGAGTCTACCCTTCATCAGCTGGCTTCCTGTCTAGTTTGCCCCTCCCCATCACTTGACCCACTGTTCCTTCTCTGTGGTGCCCTCATAATACTCTGAGATGTCAGTCCTCCTACTGACGCAATCCCACCCTCATCCCTCAACCTCCCCAGCTCCCTGCAAAGCCACTGAACCTATTCTTCAAGCCTCCTTAGTCTGTGACATATTGGGCACCCTGCCAGCCTCCACAGTATATTCATCCACATTGCTGCCCCACAACCATTGCACCCAACAATTCTACTCATGGTCCACACTACCTATACAGCCTCTTCACACTAACTATCCCTATAGCAAGTAGAATGAACTAATCCTAAATTAAATTTTACCTGATATATTACAGTTGAAGAGCCCCCACAATATCCACCTATCACACTAATCAGCAATTCGTTGTGGATGCTGCACTCCTATCTGAGACCTATCTATGTTTTGTCCTTGCCCTGTGGCTGCATTATTGGATGGAACTACATGAGCTGCACCTGAAGTCCCTTCCTCCAGTTGCAGGGCAGGTGTTCCCCCTACAAATGAGCTGTACTCTGGGAAGGGAGGGAGGGGTGGGGAGGTGGGATTATGGTCCACACCGACTATCATGAGAGTATATCAGCCCTGTGTCTGCCCCTCACTGCACCTCCTAGCACTGCAACCTCCTCTGGATGAAGGTCACACACACACACACACACACACACTGTATTAAACAAGTCAGCACTACTGCCCTAAAGTCCACAGACTGAAAAAGAATTTAAAGCTTATCCAGCAACTAAATCCTTTCCCCAACTGCTCAGCAAAAGAAGGTTCAGACAACCTCTGCAAGACCCCAACTTAGGGCTATAAATGGTACCCACAACTATTTTAGTACTACCCAATGTTCTTCTGAGAATCAAAAATCTTCCCTTAGGATCTTTAATCTCCTCTTTGCACTGAAAAGGTAGAGATTTTGCCATTAAAATGGCTACCCCACCCTTCCTGATGCTCTTCCCGCCCCAAAAACCTGACCAACCCACAACTTCTTAAAGAATGAGACCTGTAACTCAGTAAGATGGGTTTTTTGCAGTAGCACTATCTGTTGGGGAGAATTGGTTGAGGTGTCTCAGAACCATATATTTTTTTCTGGTTATAGCTGCCTCCTTTGATATTCCAGGTAATCCACCTAATTTTCTGAGTCATAGCTATAATAGGGTGATGTTATTTTAACCCACTTTGACCTTATAGGTGATGCCCCAGAGCCACTCAGATACCCTACCCTCCTTCTACCTTCTCTACCCCCAATCACATAAAAATCATGACTAAGCTATAATACAAAATCCCAAATTAAATGAAGTGCATGTACTAATATCCAGGCCTGAAGCCCTCTCCTTACTCATTGGTCCATATGCAGACCACGCGGGCTCCGTGACAACTGTAATCAGATAAGAGTCAGCATACAAGAATCACAGGACTTCCTACTAGGATTAAATAACATCCTGCCTTTGCAGTGATTGTAGGTAACCATGACAGGATCAACAATTTTAAACTAAGTACATTAAAGAACATTTAGAGCAGGAACTTTTCCAATATTGTTAGCTCGTAGTGTAGCCCTGCAAGGGGCAGCTAATAATCGAGCAAGCCTCAGTACCTAGCTACAAAACTGGTCACCATAATTTGTAACTAAAGGGAGATACCCCCCATATATGGAGCATGAGCCCACTATATAAGGCTAGTTGAGTTCAACTTGGTGTAATAGCATGCAAGGCTTTTCTCTTGTGTTGTCTACTGTGCTATACATTATGTTCTGCATTCCCTAAGATTTTTAACAGATACGATTAACTAATAGCCCTTTTACATTAAGAGAAAAAAAAAGAAAAGTGAGTTAAGAATGCACTCTCTACCAAATCAGAAGGACACTCCTGTGTTTCAAGTAATATCCTCCAGTCCATTGCTAATAGTCCAGAATCGGAACCATGTCCAAAACTTTCTGGGCAAAGAAAAGACAGCAGAACAAATTATCCAATGTGCTCCCCAGTCAGTTGGGTCTGCACACAATCAACTATGAGATCTAAGCTTGCAGCTGTTCTTGATACACAAATAGCTAAACAGAGATACAAACTATGTACTAAAATTGCCCCCCTTTATGAAGATAATATTGACAGAACAGTTCCAGTACAGGCTCTTAATGGGTGCTGCTCAATAGTAATCATCTAGCCCAGTAAAGTAATGATCCTGAAGCTCCTTGAAAGTACAAGCGTTCGAGTAGGACAGATTTGAAAAGCTGGGGATGTCATAACAGCGCTCAACCATCAGAGGGCACTGTGTACTTATTTATAAATCAACTTAATGTTATTAAGCAACAAGCAGACTAGTAATGTTTAAAATATCCCAAACTGCACAAACTTCAAACTTGCAAAAACACTCTATGACCCCAAGGAATCTGAGGCGATCAATGCAAAAGTGAACCAACTTCAAGCACAGTTGTAGAAACTAGAAAAAAACTAGACCAAACATTTCCACAATGTTGAAGATCCAGACTCCTCACAAGACAGTAAACTCAAAATACACTTAAGCTTTTTATAATCTGTCAAATTAAACCATGTCATAGATTAAAAGTTTTCAGGTTTTGAATAGGTCAGGAATTGCTTAGTGAGAATCTCTGGGCTAATTAGGCATTCTCGTATTTACTGTACCACTCTGTAATTGCACCTCTAACTTGACTGGATATAATAGTCTGTGCTTGATTTGTGCTGTCCACAGTTTCGTAAGGATAGGCCAGTAGGCCTGCTGTGTAGCAGACTTTGAATGTGAGGTCATGGACCACTCTCAGTGCTTTCCTTCCCATTGCACTGCATCCAGTTGGCAAACCTTCCAAAGAATGTGGTCCCTGTCCATGTAATTGATTAATTTAAAAATTATTGGCCTAGGAGGTTCCAATGGGGAAGGTTTGTCCTAGAGGGCTCTGTGCCCCCTTTCTATGATGTATGCTGGACCATTGGGACTCTGCTCCACCACCTTTTTACAAAATATTTGCAGAAATTCTATGGTGTTCGAGCCCTCCTGGCACTCTGGCAAACCAAGCAACACCAGATTGTTTCTCCGATTATGACCTTCTAAGCCATCTATTTTGTCCTCCAGTTTCCCAATCTGTGGTTTAGTACAGTAATAACTGGCTTGATTTTGTCTGTTTATCATCTAGCGAGGATATTCTAACTTCTGCGTCGTCTACCCTTCAGGCTATTTCTTTCACTGCAGGTTTCAGCTCTTTAAGGTCCTTGAGTATTATGAAGACTGCCATTTTAATGGTGGTGAGTTCCAGGGCTATGTGCATAATTGTCTGTGCATCCTGGCTAGAGCCTGGGGCATGCATTGGTGAGCTACTCTGCTGGGGCCTCTTGGCGTCTAGGGAAGGCAGTCGATCCTCATCCGGCTCCTCCATCACAGACGAAATGTTGAATCCCTCTGCACAATTTCTGTTCGGGAGGCTTGCAGTGTCATCTTGTTCTTGTTAGAAGCTTAGGTAAGCAGCTGGGAAAGGCGATCAATGTAAAGTTCTGCTTTTTAAAGTAGTTATTTGTACCGTGATGACGGAGCATTAAAAGTAAGTCTACCCAAGCCTGCATCACGTGACTCCACAATATGAAATATTTTGGTGCCTCAGCATATTTCATTTCTGTTAGGTAGGGTTTGTTGAAAAGCAGGAGTGAGCAGTGCTATGATCTAGTAAACCACATGTGCACTGTGAGGTACACGCCGCCCACGAGCCCTCTGAAAATATATTACATGACGGTCCGCTGTTGATGATGGTACAAATAAAATACACATTAAATATTCTTATCTTTTATCTGTATACCATAAACAGTAGACCAAGTCATCATATATGTTTGCAAGGAGCTGGACAGTGTGTGCACATGACAGTGCACTGCTCACATGCTGTTTAGCACAGTATTATTGCACTGCTCAATCCTGCTTTTTAGCAAACAAATACTCCACGACAGAAAGGAAACATTACTGAAGCACCAAAAATATTTCAGGGTAAACAGACATTGTTAAGTAGGAATATAACAGGGCCACAAGAAGCACACTGCACTATGTGGATGGCTGCTGGTACACAGTAGCTGGCTACAAAAGTGCAAGGCAAACCCACAAAGCCACCACTCTGTATGAATACATGCCATGAAAAACTGTTCAATGCTACTGTAACTTTATTGATGGCAAAACAAGGCACACACAAATGCCCACTGCACTTTGGTGCTTAGGCTTTCATTAGGGGGCACACTAATGAAGGCCTAACCACCAAAGTGCAAGGGTCATTACTGTGTGCCTTGTTTTGCCGTAAATATATTTGCACTAGCAGTGAAAATATTTTATTGGCATTTATCCATGTGGAGTTATGGCTTTCTGGTTTTAAGTTGGAATATAATGAGTTTTTACTTAATTTTATTTCACCTGTTTTTGGGCATGGTCATCACCATTTTGGGGAGTTAAACAAGGTTATGCAAAAGAAAAATGGAACACGCACTTAACATTTTTATACACATAACGGTGCACAATGGGGGAGGAGAGGCAACAACAAAAATGGATAGTAAAACCTGTGTCAGATTACCTAAAGGTATGCAAGACAAATGCCAGAATGAACTAGGGAGGGATGGGGACAGGATGTACTGGGATCTACTGGGGGCATCATATCAAAGTGAAGTCAGAAAAGGGCTGTACAATGGAGAGGAACCAAAATGCTGAAGGGTATATGCCAGAATGAAGCCAGGTGAAGATACACTAAAGGACATTACATACAAACACAAGGAAAGGGTGCAGGATAAAAACTATTAAGTACAAAAATGGACTCAACAACAGGGTAGACTCATCAGAAGACAAGAACAAAGATGTTTATGAAAAGAGAACACAATTTCAAGATAGAGGACAGAAGGTCAGGGGCAAGATTGGGATATATTTTTTCACACAGAGGGTGGTGGGGGGTCCAAACTAGGACAAACTGAAAAACTAATAGTCAATGTTATGGTGGGACAGCAGCAGTTGAAGCATCCCCATGATTTGAAGTTGGTGCCACTCGATGCGTTCTAACTGTTGCTCAATATTGTTGAGCTGGTGATTTGCAGCATCCACTGCACTCCACAGCATGGCCAAATTGGCCTGTGTGGCAGGAAGTTTAAGAGGGTTGCCACCTCAGCAGGAGGTGCTGCAGGTTGTGGTGGTGGTGGTGGAGGAGCAGATTTTGTCATGGCCTCCCCGCTCACGCCACACACAGGTGATTCTGCCCTTCTTCAACAGCAGGGCCAGCAGGTACATTGCAACTTCAGCCTGCCACTCTTGGTGGTGATGATTATGCATATCGGTGCACTGACCCCCTGTAACCAGTGACTTCTTCGGGGGCCACAGCACATGTCAATATCACACAACTTACAACTTGCACCTCACTACACTGCTGTCCACTGGCAGTGTATCAAAAAAAGCCCAAACTAACAAGGTGCGGGGAGAACCAGGCACAGGCGGGGGGGGGGCCCAGATGGTGTGGGAGCCAGGGGCTGCAGCTCTACAGTTGGGGCTGGGGTGCAGAAACCTGCTGCAGCATTTGCTACTGTGGCTCCTCCTCCTCCCCCTACTGCTGAGTCGCTGCCTCGGGGGACATTAGTGCTGCTGCTGCTAGCACTGGGGGCACTGATCGGTGGTTCCACTAGAGGTGGTGGTTCCATGGCAGCAGCACCAACTCCAATATGTCTTGCTTTTGGAAGGGGACCCTCAAGATGCTACTCCGGTCGAGACGAATCCAGCCACCACATGTGCGCACATCCACCCAAACACCGTCATTTCAAATAAACCCCCCAACGCATCTCTAACCCTCCATTGTGGGATCAGTAAAACTGTCCAGACCACAACAATACACACACAGACACAAAGAAACAATAATTAAACAAATACTGCTAAACACAAATACTGCAAAAACACAAATCCAGACAACAAATACTCAAACAAAATCACCTATATAGCAAGAAAACTAAAAGATTGAAAGTGTTTTTTTTCAACAGCTTCTCTTCTCTCACTCCAAGTTCTTCTACACAGCCTCTTTCTCCTAATTCAAGGCGAAAGTGAAACTCTCTTCCAAGCATGAGTCACTGACTGACTGCCTGGCTAAGGCACGTGACTTACACTAGTGTAAGCTGTGTGATGTGGGTGGGCTGCACTAGACTTCTTACTCCGCCTTAAAGCAAATTAAGGTGAAGTGTGGACAATGCAAAGACATAATTACAACCCAAAGTGGCGAAGTGGGCCTTTAAAATGGTCACTTTGCACTGTGGAGTAGTAAGGCGAAGTGCCCACTTTGCAGCTACTTTGCAGGCTGAATTTTACTTCACTGCATCTCTAATTGCTAATGAGTTTAGTGACTATTTTCTTAGTACCTTTTAAAAAAAAGATGCACCAGCAGACAATATTGATTCTTTACTACCATCTATTAACTTAATTCACATAACAAGGAAAATGGTGAGGGATAAAATTAATAAACTAAAATGTAATAAATCAGCCGCCCCTGATGGTATATGTCTGAGATTGCTCATCGACTTACAGATGAGCTTCTTGGGCCCCTAGCCTTACCTTTACAACATCTGTTAATGAAGAGAACATGTTGGAAGAGTAGAGAATAGCAACCATTACTCCAATACTCAAGAATGGGGATAGAAAGTATGTCAAAAATTACTGTCCCATAAGCTTGACTTCACAAATTTGCAAGCTGGCAGAGGGTATTTTCCAAGATTTAATAAATAATCACATTATAGAACATGGTCATGTGGACATCAGCCAGCATGGTTTTACCTGCTGATGATCATGTCTTACTGCTCAGTTACAATTCTATGAAAATGTGAGTCAGGCATTGGATAAGGGATTTCCTGTAGATATTATATACTCAGACTTCTCAAAAACCTTTGACCAGGTGTGTCATTACAGTCTGATTAAATCATTGAAAGAAATACATCTGAATAATAATTATTACCTGCATAGAGGCTTGGCTTTATGAAAGGAAACAAGAGTAGCTGTTCTGGGCCATTATTCAGACTGGGGAGGTGTGTCTAGTGGGGTCCCACAGGGATCTATTTTGGGACCCACAGTTTTTAATATACTCATATCAACAATGAAGACATCAAACAACTCATGATTAACCAAGTATGCAGATGATAGTAAAGTGGGTGCAATAGTATTAATGAGGTCTCAGCACAGCAGTTAAAGAGTGACTTATCACTGCTTGCACGCTGTGCACAAGAACATAAATTAAGGTTTAATGAATCAAAGTGTAAGGTAATGTACATTGAAAAAAACAACTCTAACAGAGCATATACCATAAACAATATTGTACTGGTGGAAACTAATTTCTCCTTTACAATGCACACTAGGAAACAAGTTCAAAAAATTTACCAGGTTACAAGCTTGTATATTGAAGAATATAAAAAGTAAAAGTCCTAAGGTGATGGTTCCCCTGTATTCTGCTTTGTTCAGATCTAATTTGGAGTACTGTTCTACCTTTTGTGCACCTCAAAGTGTCATGGGAAAAAAATTGGAAAAAGGGGTTCAGAGGAAGGTTACCAAGAACATTTATTCTGTAAAGGACAAATCTTATGAGCACAGTTTAAATGATCTGGGCCTGTTCTCCATGCACTACAGGAGCCTCAGAGGTGACTTGTGTCAAGTCTATAGAGCTTTCAATAACTCAGAATGTATGAAAGCATACGTGACCAAAAAAACCTGTATAAGACCCATAAGAACACACTCTCTGCAACTGAAGAGAGAATTAGTAAAGACAACTAAGAGAACAATAGAGTGGTGTCAGTATGGAACTCCCTCCCTGATAATGTGGTTTCTTGTCAATCATTAGATAGTTATAAAAAAAACATTAGACAAATATGTGGGTCCAAGTACATGTCGGTATCTCCACTAATTTAGTGGCAAGTCACAATAGGTCTATAGAGACCTCATGACTCATAACACACCTATGAACCTATGGATACTGGAAGGCAAGCATATAGTCCTACATAAGATATATTACAACTCCCCACATGTCCATGTGTCAGTTTGTCAGACACTTAATAACAATGTCACATAACAGAGTTTGCAGGCAATCAATGTGCCTGCCCTTCCAAGTAGGAGAATCCACAGAAATCTTGAGACTGCTATTTTCAAAGTTTTAAAAATGATCTTTTCAGCTTGCCTCTGCCTTTCTCAGAGCAACTCAGTACTGAAAGTGAGGTATGCCTCCACTCTTATCTCTCCCCCTGAAGCTCCTTGGAGAGAATGACATTCTTAACACAGGAGAAATCACACAGAGGTTACCCAGGGCTTTTCAGGTATACAGAAGAATGAATGAATCATTTCTAAGGGCAGGTTGATAGCGAGTGGGTAATTGGGTGATCAGGGACCGGGTGGGGCCACTATACCATGGAAACGAGGTCTTTTAATAACACCGTTATTAAAAGAATTTAATTTCATAGTATAGTGGCCCCACCCGTCCTCGACACCAATTACCCACCCGCTATCAAAATAATGTATTTTTCTAGTGTAGTGGTCCCACACTGGTCTCCGATCACCCAAGTACCCACCCGTTATTAAATTCATTTAGTTTCCATAGTGTAATGGTCCCACCGGTCCTCAGTTACCTGATTACCCACATTATTAAAATAATGTATTTTACGTAGTGTAGTGGTTCCATCCAAGTATCCAATTGCCCAATCACCCACCTGTTAATAAAATAGATTATTTTCCATATTTTAGGGTCCCACCCTTTCCCCGATCGCCGATCCAAGAATAAAAATAAATGTCCATAGTGTAGGGCTCTTCTCCATTGCCCAATCACCCACCTGTTATGAAAATTAATAGCTCTCCATAGTGTAGTAGTGCCCCAATCCCCACCCACTCCAATAATCAGAGACCACCCCCTCCCCTGCCCCAGCATTGTGCGCAGTAGGCAAGCAGCAAAGCCCTCCTCACACCTCCCACAGCTGCCCACTGACAGAACTGTGAATGACAGCTACAGTATAAACACAAGCCCATTGAAATACCATTCTGTGATGTACAACAAAATTTTTATGTCGCCAGGAAACATATAAATGGTTGTCACGGAAGAAAGGATGCAGCTCTCCCTGCAATACAGGGCTAAATAGTATCTGGTGAAAGCACTGCAACTTTGTTCATTGTTCTACTTTAAAAAGTGAAAGTTTGTTTTTGTTATGGGTACATGGGCAATGCCACACTGTCTGCCCATACAGTTTGCTGCCCACTGCCCAGTAACCTCTATAATCAGGCCTCAGGTGGATCTGCACTATGCCCTGCTTATTCTGAAACAAGTAATATGGAATCACTATAAAAAAATATGGCAGTCTAGTCTGACTCTTTGATCTTCTTGTAAAAAATATAACCCACCCTGCAAATCTGAGCTCAAGGCCCTCAATCCTTGAATCTCCAGGGTTCCACCCTATCAGCAGGCTGGACCACTGACTCAGAGCACATATCCTGTGCATGTACTCTGTTGTTAGTCACTATTGGTGCTACCTGCCCCTCTCATACCTAATAAGAATGGAAAGGTTCATACACCAGTCAGTTTTCTGTGAGCTGAGTTCTGTCCCTGAGCTCAGAGGAGTCAAGAGACCCTAGCTTGAAATAGGAGTTGCCAGAAAAAGAGAACAGCAGCTTTGTATACACACACACACACACACACACACCCAGGCAGGGGTGAAAGTGTATCTAGGTTATGGGAGCTAGGAAGATGAGAAACAGAGTTGGGGAGAGAGGGAAATGAAGACCTAGTCAGCCAGTGAAATGAGATCTGAGGACAGAGTGAACTGATACCAAAAAAGCAGAGAGAAAAGAGTTCCATGACTCTAAGGTCACACCAGCAGGAGAATAGTGATGGAGTAGTGGGGTGCATCCTGTCAAGGGATTTTACAGGTGTTCATAACAGCCAACTCCAGGTTCCATGGTGGTGGAGAAGAGCTGCCTTGGACATATGTGTGAGACTCAGGGGAGTCAAAATGAAATCCTGTATCCATCCTATCAACCCTTCTAGCTCTAGGACTAGAGGCCACACATGTGTGATGTGGTTGGCTTCACCACAGTATGTGTCTGTAGCTAGCCATGTCATAAGAAACTGAATCCAACAGTGTGCCAGATCTGAAAATAGATTGGATGGAGCCTAGGGAAAATTACACTGTAAGTTTAAGCCTCCTTTAACAGACTAGGATATCCGACCCAAAATATCAGTTGAGGGTGGGTCGCTGCACCCCTACAGTACAATGTCTGACTGTGTGTGCTAGTAGACACTGAGAACAGGGAGACTGCTTGTAAATACTGTATACACAGGGGTATGTGTTATATTTGCAGGCTAGCAATGGTATAAGGAATTCCAGTAACAAAGGGAACCAAAGGGAAAGCATAATAAGTATAAAGTGTTCCTGTCAACAATGTGTGTCTCCTTCAGAACCATATATTGTGTATGGTGGCCAATAAATGTTCTTTACGCTTGACTCTACTTCCTGAAGTGACAATGGCTTTATTAAGTAGTGGGCATATCAGTACTAGCATCAGCTGGAGTGGACCTACACTATATCTTGCCCCTAGTGCCCAGAACATGTAAGAATCCTGTTGGTCAGGGCTGGGTTCCTGCCTGCGAAGTGGGGCCCATAGCAAAGCAGATCCTGCTTGATCTTCATCAAATAAAATTGTTTTCTACCTAGTCGGACACTACAGTAGCAGTCTGCCACCATCTCATTCCACTGCTGTCCATTACTCAAGCACAGTCCCTCCTCTCAAAGTTTCAATTCCAAGCAAGGCCCTGGTCCTAGAGGCTTGCTTTTCAGTTCATTGCTCAGCCCTGGAGTGTAGCACCAAGTCTGATCAAAAAAGAATAAATTAATAAAACAGGCTATCTCTCATCTTGTCCAGTTAACCATTTCAAGTACAGACTGTGGTTTGTCATTTGATTGGTTCATGGTTCACACATTGAACCACAGAAACATAGAAGCATAGACTTTGACAGCAGATAAGGACCGCTTGGCCCACCTAGTCTGCCCATTTCCCTACCTAGAGGATAAGCTGCAGATCCTATTTAACCAACAGCCTATTTCTTCTTACCCCCCACAAAAATTGCCTTATGTCTGTCCCATGCATTCTTGAATTCTCCCACAGTTTTAGATCCCACAAACTCTTCAGGAAGGCTGTTCCATGCGTCCACCACCCTCTCTGTGAAAAAATGCTTCCTCACATTGCCCCTGAGCCATCCCCCCTCTATCTTCAAATTGTGTCACCTTGTTCTTGCATATCTCTTTTTCTGAAAGATGCTACCCTCTTGGACTTTGTTGATTCCATTGAGGTACTTAAACATTTCTATCATGTCCCCCCTCTCCCTCCTTTCCTCAAGGGTATACATACTGTATTAAGCTCCTTTAGCCTCTCCTCATATGTTTCTCTTGCAGACCCTGCACCATTTTAGTTGCCCTCCTCTGAACTGCCTCCATCGTGTCTATGTTCTTGAGGAGATGGGGTCTCCAGAACTGGATGCAGTACTCCAGATGGGGTCTCACCAACTGTCTGTACAGGAGGATAACAACTTCCTGTTTTCTGCTGGTGATGCCTCTCCCTATACTTCCCAGTATCCCCCCAGCACTCCCTACCACGTTCTCACATTGTTTGCCAACCTTAAGATCATCTGATATGATTACCCCTAGGTCCCTTTCCATTTTTGTTGTTGTTACTACCCATCCCAATGTGTAATCTTCTCCTGGGTTTTTGTTTCCCAGGTGCATTACTTTGCACTTCTTTGCATTGAATCCAAGCTGCCATACTTCTGACCATTCATCCAACCTTGCCAAGTCCCTTCTTATCCTTTCCATGTCTCCCTGTGTATCAACCCTGTTGCAGATCTTTGAGTCATCTGCAAAGAGGCATACTTTTCCTTCCAGTCCCACTTGTATACTTCTTGTATGATAAGTCTTTAAGAAGTATCTTTTACCCGTAAGCTGCATTCTTATGCAACACAATGATGTCCTTTACGGTTGTTTTGTACCTGAACCAAGGATCTGCTTGAAAATGACTGGTTGCAGTCTCTTAATGTTGTACTTCAATAAAAAAATAAGTGTTCATCATGTACATTCAATTTTTTTCAAGCAAGTATATTCTTTTGTTCTCAAGCACTTGAACTTCTGCATGAATCACTTTTAATGTTGAAAAGTTCATGGTTACTTCTCCTTCCACTTGTTAAAATCTGCAATCTTTGACTCTGTTGCAATGTCACTTATAAAGACATTAAAAAGGACTGGACCCAGTACTGAACCCTGCGGTACCCCACTAGTAACCCCTTTTTCTTCAGAGTGGACTCCATTTAGAATTACCTTCTGTGTCCTGTTGTTCAGCCAATGTTTTACCCAGGCTACCACCCTGGGACCCACTCCAAGGCTGGTTAATTTGACTACTAATCTTTTGTGCGGGACTGTGTCAAATGCCTTGCTAAAGTCTAGGTAGGCCATGTCCACAGACCCTCCCTGGTCTACTACTTTGGTCAACCAGTCAAAGAAATCAATTAGATTCATCTGACATGACCTTCCCACTGTGAACCCACACTGCCTTGGGTCCTGTGCCCCACTGACCTTTAGGTACTCAATAATTCTTTTCTGTGGAAGTGATTCCATCACTTTCCCTACCACAGAGGTCAAACTGACAGGTCTGTAGTTTCCTGCCTCTGTCTTGCTCCCACTTTTGTGAAGGGGAATCACATCAGCCTTCTTCCAGTCCTCAGGTACCACACCATCCTCCCATGATTTGTTATAAAGGGTAGTCAGTGGTGTCACTAGTTCTCTGCTTAATTCTTTAGAATTCTGGGGTGAATTCATCTGGACCCATTGCTTTGTCCACCTTCAGTTTTAGAGTTCTTTCAGAACCCTTTCTTCAGTAAAGGACTGGCCTCCCCCCCCGAGTGCTTCTGTTAATTGGATTAGGCACCTCCCCACTTCTCTTTTTGTGAATACGAACAGAAGTATTCATTCAGTATCCCTGCTTTTTCACTGTCACTCTGCCTACCCACCATCCATTCTATTCAGCCTCATTATCCTCCCTTTGTCTTTCTACGCTCCCTGATATACCTATAAAAGGTTTTATCCCCCTTCTTAACCGAGTTGGCTATCTTTTCCTCAGTTTGTGCCTTTGCTATTCTGACTATCCTCCCTGCTTCCTTCTGCCTTAACTGGTACAGTTCTCTGTCCTGCTCCTTCTGTGTTTCCTTATACTTCCTAAATGCTATATTTTTCTCCCTAACCTTCAATACCACTTCTTTTGAGAACCATACTGGCTTTATCTTTTGTTTTGATTTGTTTATTTGCTTCACTCAAAGGCTTGTTGCCTCAAACTGAACAGTCAAACCAGAAATCTGTGTTTTGCCCACAGTATTTTACACAGTCTGTAAGGATCAAACTTCCAGCTCTCAAGGTGTTCAGTTATTTCATAGAACTGAATCTGCAGCTCTTATACAACTATTTGAAAAAATATAGTAATTCCTCCTTTTTCTGTTTAAACATAGGCTGCCTATGCTATAGCAGGTCACATGGAAGTTGCATGCAAGAGACAAGAAAAAGGCTATGCAAAATTAACAGGTGCTGCTGTCCAAGACACCATAATGACCCGGCACATCACAGAAAAGAGAAATGGCACAAACATAGAGCTGGATAAAAACATTCACTGTAGCATGGAGTACAAAACAACTAGTAAATCACACAGTGCAGTCTGCTGAATAAATGAATAACCAACCTACTCCCCAGTGTTTTTCATCTCTCTGATGCTCCTAAAATACATCTGTTTTCATTCAGGCATGTGTGTGTGTGTGTGTGTGTGTGTGTGTGTGTGTGTGTGTGTGTGTGTGTGTGTGTGTGCTGTCTTTCTTTTTCTGTGGGACACATGGATATTGCACATGTATAGCCCACAACATGCCTGTCAGCATAAAGTGCACAAAATCCACTAAAGTAGGGTATGGGGTGTGTACCACTCAGACTAGAAATCCATATGGAGAAAACTACTGTTAACCCATGTTGAGATGTACAGGGATCCAATTGCTTGGAAGCTTTCTTGGGGAGTGGGTGCATTTCAAAATGATATACAGAAGGTCCTCTTGAATCTGTTTACACAGTGTTAGCTCATGTAAGTTTCACTATAGTGTATAGCTGGATCTGTTGGGAAAATGTTACCAAAATTCATTTGAAATGAATGGGGACTCCCTGTTATACATCATGATGTATCTGGATATTCTACATTATGAAATGGTTAGAAAGAATGCTGGCTTCTGACTGACAAAGAGGTACTTTCAGCTGGGCCATTATTCCAACACAATGTCCCAGCTGAAAGTAGCTCAACAAAAATAAGTTTAAAAAATACATCCAATTTACTAGAAAGGATCAATCACATAATTACAATAAGGCACTACAGGGATTGCATTATGGTGGACTAACAGCCCTTCTCGAGTGGTGGAAGCATTCGATTTCACCTCATGCTTCAACCCACCTGAGGTGAGCCATTATCCCACCATAACACACCCCTCAGCATGCCTTATTGCTTAAACATATCACTTGTATACTTCTTTTATGATAAGTCTTTAAGAAGTATCTTTTACCTGTAAACTGCATTCTTATGCAACACAATGATGTCCTTTGCAGTTGCTTTGTACCTGAACCAAGGATCTGCTTGAAAATGACTGGTTGCATTCTCTTAATGCAGTACTTCAATAAAAAAAATAAGTGTTTGTCATGTACATTCAGTTTTTTTTTAAGCAAGTATATTCTTTTGTTCTCAAGCACTTGAACTTCTGCATGAATCACGTTTAATGTTGAAAGTTCGTGGTTACTTAAGTATATTCTTTTGTTCTCAAGCACTTGAACTTCTGCATGAATCACTTTTAATGTTGAAAAGTTCATGGTTACTTTTCTTCCACTTGTTAAAATCTGCAAGCTTTGGCTCTGTTGCTGTGCCTTCCACCCATAAATCCTTCCACTTTGTAAATCAATGTACTGTTGCAGGGCAGTGTTTCAACAGCTCTGGTGATCATCTAGTACTAATAGCTAGTATGCCAAAAGCAAATAACTGTATAGTAATGTTCATGTCCTATTCTGTTAAATAACTGCAATTGTGCTTTTCAAATCTTACATGGTGCAATACCCACTATAAGAGATGCACCAAACTACACTTGTAACAGGATGCCTGCATCCTTGCCAGTTTGTTTACCCTCAGTGAGATTATTTGTGAGCATCTCCCAATAACCATGACAAATACAGATAAAGATTAATATTTGTTGCTTTCATTACTATAAATAAACACAACATGATTAGAGTGCTGTGAGCACTGGAAAAAGTGTTGCTTTTTAACTCTGAGCTCCCTTTTCTTCCCAAAAGCAGACCACATTGCAGAATTTCTTACGTTTTAGGTGAATAGGTTACTGTATTCATTTTTTATAATTAACTGCATTCAGTATATACAGCAATATATTTTGTAATAGCAACTGATGTATGCTGATTTCTGAAATAGATACAGTGGCTTATTTAATCTGTTTTCCCCTATTACTGCTTGATGTGAGCTCAACCTAATGGGACATGAGATTTTGGAAGATCTAATTTGCACTACTGTTCTGGATTTCACAAGATTTTTTTTTCACTAGAAATTTTTACAACTAGGACTCCCTTGCCAAAGTCAAGAATCACAGGCAGAAGGGGCAGGATATAATATTCATGCTTTGAGGGACTGGGGGCTTGGTCAGGGAGTAAGCACAAATGCTATTGTCTTCTCTTACAGTGCAAGGAACTGACATAAAAAAAAAATTGATGGATGGGGAAGGGGGAGGCAGAAAGTGACTGGGATGGTAGAGTGGTGTCATACCTCAGTTTCTAGCCTGCACACCACCCATTCTTACATCAGTTTTCATACCTCAGATTGTAGCCTGCTCACCACCCATTCCTACATCAGTTGTCATACCTCAGATTGTAGTCTGCACACCACCCAGTCCTATATCAGTTGTCATACCTCAGATTGTAGCCTGCTCACCACCCATTCCTACATCAGTTGTCATACCTCAGATTGTAGTCTGCACACCACCCAGTCCTACATCAGTTGTCATACCTCAGATTGGAGCCTGCTCACCACCCATTCCTACATCAGTTGTCATACCTCAGATTGTAGACTGCGCACCACCCATTCCTACATCAGTTGTCATACCTCAGATTGTAGACTGCACACCACCCATTCCTACATCAGTTGTCATACCTCAGATTGTAGACTGTGCACCACCCATTCCTACATCAGTTGTCATACCTCAGATTGTTGCCCACTCACTACCAATTTCCACATCAGTTGTCATACCTCAGATTGTAGCCTGCTCACCACCCATTCCTACATCAGTTGTCATACCTCAGATTGTAGTCTGCACACCACCCAGTCCTACATCAGTTGTCATAGCTCAGTTTGTAGCCTGCTCACCACCCATTCCTACATCAGTTGTCATACCTCAGATTGTAGCCTGCTCACTACCCGTACCAACAGTGGTATCTGAAATGTGCATGGCCAAAGCTCAAAGCAAAATCAAAGTTGGGGGGAGGAGGCAATATGTTGCCAAACCAAATTTGCAGCTGGCTACATTTGTTCGCCCTTAGTTTGTGTTTGTGGGTGCCAGAACACTAACATTTCTTTTATAACTAAGCTTTTTCTAACACCCAAAGTTACTTTTAGAAAACAATTGCTATTCACTAAAAACATGACTGTGATGAAAATTAAGAGTTGTATGATGTTTCTATGGCAACTAAAACATTGATGGCAGTTTTACTCCTGCAATTATTTTGGATTAAAGCATTTTCCCCCCTTTTCTGTCATTTTGAGAGCTTTTTGTTTCATGTGAAAAACTTTAAAACATGTTCTATTCATTCTAAACAGTCTACTAATTATTTAATTCAAGAATATATTTCAGTAATGAGACCTTCTTTCATAAATGTCTGAAAAGGAGCTGGGTAAATGCACTATAGTTAGTATTTCCTTTGTAGATCACTACAGCACTTAGAAAATATCTTGAAAAGTTCTACTTTCTTAAAATATGAAAACTATTGTTGTTATTCATGGGCCCAACCCAAATGGGTAGAGACTCTTTTCACACATGCAGAGGCAGGCAGAAGCCCCCAGAGAAGAGTACACCATATGAAAATGCAGGGCAGACTGAGGCACCCTCACAGTATCAATTATGCCAGCATTCTGCACCTGATCCCACTCTTCCTGCACATCTATGTAGGCAGTCAGTTTGGGGTGGTCTTGGGAGGTTTGGAATGTTGAAGTACTGTGTGAGAATTTAAGCATTTCTGAGCCATGTAAAGTGATAATTGCCCCCGCGGCTCCTTCACGCTTTTGGTGGCCTAATTGCCACCTTAGCTGTTACCCTTAGTCAATTCATGTGACACAGAGGACTGGAAGCCTAGAAACATAGACTCTGATGGCAGATAAGGGCCACTTGGCCTACCCAGGCTGCCCATTACCTACAGATTGGATAAGCTGCAGATCCTAGTTAACCAGCAGCCTACTTCCTCCTACCCCCCAACTAGAATTGCTTTATGTTTGTCTTAGACATGAGAAAGTTTGTTTTTGTTACTAAACATTTTGTTCCCTCCTTTACAGGTACTGTATGTGGCAGTCTTTTGAGGACTGCCTATCCCTCAATCCTGCTCTTTGAAAAGCAGGGGATACAGTTTTGCCCAGGTTCAGAAATCTGATTCAATGACGATTACTCAACCTTGATTCACCACACAATGATCAAGGCCTCTGTGCTCCACAAACAGATGGTTTGGGATGGTATGCTGACTGCTTTGTAAGCAATTAGTAAAACTCATCACACCATCCTGGTAATCAAGTATAAATGGTGGGACAACATGGTGTTGTAAAAAAGAAGTTGGTGCACCATTACCAAACACTGTTGGCAATTGGTGATTGGAGGCCTGGTAAGGATCCTGAGCTGAACCTCTCTGAGGACATGAACCAGGGCATTTCAACTAGAGGGAGATTGGTCAACATTCTAAGTGCCACCCACTGAGATTAAGAATGTCTAAAAACAGACCAGTTAGGCAGAGGAAGTGGATGTAGCTAGCTATGAAATACGATTTATGTAGAATAAGCATGTTTGATGCCCCTTCTCCAGCCATATTCATAACGCTGATTGTTGCAGACCCTGTTGCATGCTTTAGCATGATGGTTAAACAGAACACTACTTAATCATTTTATATTAAATATATTAACATAATGATACCTCAGCAGGGGTTAAATTGGGCAGGAGTCTACAGAAACTCAATTCCCCTCAGTAGAAAACTGTGTAAGAGTTCCTGCACCTCTAACATCTTCTCCATTTCATACTATAGGAGAGTTCTACTAGCTAGAAATAACAGTTCCCCAACCTAAAAATCTAGATGTGAGAGTTTCCCACATCTAAATATTTACAATTTATCTTTGTGTCTT
Organism: Neoceratodus forsteri; assembly: GCA_016271365.2. Taxonomy (NCBI): domain Eukaryota; kingdom Metazoa; phylum Chordata; order Ceratodontiformes; family Ceratodontidae; genus Neoceratodus; species Neoceratodus forsteri. The sequence continues at coordinate 840,686,791 of CM057459.1, read as the reverse complement.
GGCCATTAAAAATCACATTTGATGCTTATGCATACATAGAGTAAACATCCCCCCAACCTTGGACTGAGCTGAATAGCAAAATTTATGAACTTGGCCGACCGATGTTTATGGTAGGAGGTGGTGTTGCTACTGCAGACTGCTTACAGCTGCTAGCACCAGGACTTTGGCACAAGATGACATACGCATTTCAGTTTGTGATCCACACACTGGCAGGCAGCCTATAAACTGTTCATATGACTGACTTTGGAATGTAGATCAAGGCACTGTTTATTTTTATTTTTTATATAAAATTGATAACTGGACAGTTTCAAGTGCAGCAAGCAAGCTGTCTGCTTGCGGTGCTGACATACCAGGTTCGGAGATGGATTTAGGAGTCGAAGGGCTGGTAAGAGAGAGAGGATTGGAGTACTGGGATGGCTCTCCTTCTCCAAGGGAAGGGGGAACAGTGTTCAGCACTTTATGGACCCTGGCAGAGGCTGGGGTACCACTGTGGCTGGCAGTGCTACCAAGGGGGACAGACGCTGCATGTCATTGCACATCCCAGCCCCAGGGATCCACACTTCAAAATACTGCCACCTTCCTCCATGACACTCTGCTTCATATCTGACTCTTTCCCGACTCTGCTGGGGATGATAGAAGTGATCCTGTGGCCCCACTCGGGGGGCCAAACTGGGGGTTCCTCCATTGGGGGATTCCTACCCGAGTCCTGACTTCAGGTCCATGGTTAGGTCTGACTGACAGCCCCACCTAGTTGGGGTAAGCCTGGGATCAGATTGCAGGTAGGTTCAGGGGATGAGTGGAGCTTAGGGTGGGTGCTGATCCCTGGGAGGTGTGGCATAAACAAAAGCATAGTAAATTGCAAACAAAATTAAAAAATTGGTAATATGATTGGTAAGTTGCACTGAGATAAAGCTCATTTCCAGCTGCAACCCCAAATTTGATAGAGAGTAAATGCATAAAGATTGAATGTGTCAGGCTCTTCACTTCTGGAAGCAGACAAAGACTTTCCAATGGCATAGGGCCAAAGTACTCTGCATCTGAACCTGTTCCCACAGGTCCCAAAGGATACAATTCCACTAACTGAAAAGAAAGGCAATTCACTGCAAACAATTTTATTAATGCAGCAGTTAAGGTAACTAACATACAAAAGTAGGAAATGTCATTAGGTTTCCAAACATAACTTCCCACCCCCATCCCCAAGCAGCAAAGAAAAAAACATTAGGGTTGTAAGTATCTGTAGTCTTGAATGAATAAGTTGTGGGATTTTCCTTTGGGTTGTCAGCCCTAATGCCCACCCTGTTCCCTGAGCAAACAATGTCACACGTGATCACCTTTCTTTATACAGGGCCCACTGCAACAGATTGTGTTGGCCACATGTGGTGAAATATACTTCTCTATCTTTCAAGAGTGTACCACTATGAGGCCCCAGCTTGGAGATGTACAGTACCTTGTTCTCTGAATAGGGGGCTATGGGCTGGGGGGAGGAGTGAGCATTAAGGATGACAACCCCAAGGAAGACCCCACCACTGATTCACCAAGGCTCCGGACACACAAAACCCTAATTTTTTTTCCTTTTGCTGCTTGGGGATAGGGGTGGAGCATTAGGGTTGCATACCCTAATGTCACATTTCCCTACTTTTGCAGCCTTAATCTACCCTAACTGGTGCATTAACAAAGTTTCTTTGTAATGAACATGTGTGTATATATATATATATATATATTCATGGCAAAAAACTCCATTTAATGCATCAGTTAGGGTTGTTCCACAGTGACAAAAGTGAGTAAATTCGGTGTTAGGGTTGAAAGCCCCCATTGCACCCACCCAGCCCGCTCAGCTCAAACAGCATTGGGATGTGCATTGGGATTGTCAGCCCTAACTCTCACCCCATCACACATGTAAGCAAGCTGATGTATAGGAGAATGGGGTGAAAATTAGCACCGATGACCCCAATGCACACCTTGATGCCATTTGGGGGGGTGGACTGGTGGGGTGCAAGGGGGCTTTCTAACCTAGCACTAAATTTTCTTGCTTTTGTCGCTGTGGAACAACCCTAACTGAGGCATTAAATGGATCTTTTTCCCATGAATTTCCCTTCTTTTGAGAAGGAGGACTATAAATAGTGACTATAATGTAGTGGTGGGGCCGCGCGGCCCTGGGCCCAGCACTTCCACCACCTGATGTCTTGTGACATAGTAATGGTAACTGCAATGCAAACATAAGTGCTAACAGTAACGCACATGGTGGTGCAAATGAAAATAGTAATGTAAACATTAAAAGAAACACAAGCTAAAGTGACACCAAGAGAACAGTGACGCAAACAGAGATAAGGCAGTACAGAAGAAAGTACAGTGCACACGGTCATGGTACTGCGGCTGTAAATGCAAATGTTAACTGTTACAGCAAATAATAATGCCAAAGGAACAGAAATGGAAAGGCAAACGCAAGCACATATGGAAAATCAAAGTGTAATACATGACGGTCACGGTACCACAATTGCAAATGCAAATGTGAATGGTAAAAGCAAAAATAACTGCAAAGGAAACAGAAACGAAAAGGTAAATGCAAGCATGTATGGAAACACAAACCATAATGTGCATGGTCACGGTACTGCAATTGGAAACACAAATGGTAACAGTAACAGCTAAAATAATACCAAAGGAAACAGAATCGGAAACACGAACGCAAGCACATACAGAAATGCAAACCATTATGCTCACGGTCATGGTACCGCAATTGTAAATGCAAATGGTAATGGTAACAGCAACAGTAATGCCAAAGGAAACAGAAACACAAACGCAAACGCAAGTGCGTACGGAAACGCAAACCCTAACACGCACGGTCATGGTGCCTCAATTGTAAATGCTAATGGTAACAGTAACAGCAACAATAATGCCAAACGAAACAGAAACAGAAACGTATATGCTAAAAGTGCGTATGGAAACGCAAACTGTAACACGACAGAATACAGTACCGCAATTGGAAACGAAATGGTAACGGTAACAGCAACACAACACCAAAGGAAACAGAAATGCAAACAAATGCAAGCAATGAAATGCAAATTATAATGAGCATGGGCACGGGAACCCAATTGGAAATACAAATGGTAACGTAATCAACAACGATGATGCAAAACGAAGAGAAATGAAAACGCAGAGAAGGGTGGCACTTAAAAGCAAATGGTAATGTGCACGGTGATGCAAAGTGAAACAGAAACAGAAACAGTACTGTAGACACAAATGGTAACAATAACACAAATGCAAATGCAAGTGCAAATGAAAACACAAAGGGTAACTCACATGGTGGCGTACACGGGAACAGTAATGCAAACGGATACGGAACTGCAAGCGGAAACAGTAATGTAAGCACACACCCTGGTTTTCCCCCAACAGCTGCATAGAGAAACACACTGAGTACAAAGAATGTGTGTGTAATAATGGGGCTTGGAGCAGAAAATGAGGAGTTGGTATACTAAATTGCTTATATCTCAAGAACCATATGACGTAGAAAAAAAAATAAAATTTCATATTAATTATGACTTTCCTGGCTAGTTCTGCATTTTTGTGAAGAAAAGTCTGTATCTCGCACTGTTTCTGAGATACGGGCCATGAAAAGCACGGCGGATGCCGTAATGTTATCCTATAAGGAAAAACGTGAAGTTCGGAGTGCCATAACTTTGCCGCCCTATAATATTTTTTCACCAAACCACAAAAGGCACATCTATGCGATGTTGGCTTTCTTCCCTCCAAATTGCAGCCTACAAGACCAAACCATTATTTCGCAGCAGGGTGGCAAAGAATTCCTGTCAAGCGGCGGACGCCGCAATGTTAGTCTACGGGAAAAATATCAACTTTGGAGTGCCTTAACTTTGCATCCCTGCAATATTTTTTCACCAAACCACAAAAAGGCCCATCTGTGAGATGTTGGCTTTTGTCCCTCCAAATTTCAGCCCAAAAGACCAAACTGTTCTTTTGCAGCAGGGTGGCAAACAACTCCTGTCATTTTGGCCATGGTGTTGAAAAGTAGTGTCATGATTTGTGACACGTTTAGCAAAAATTTGAAACAGTGTCGCAAGTGTGACAATAATTTGTGACACTGCTTTTCCCAAAAATTTGAAAAACATATTTCATGGGTGTTTAACCCCAAAATACAGAAATGACTAGCATCCTCAGGGCTCAACTAGGTAAACACAAAAATAATTATGTCCCTAGATTGTCTCAATTTTAAACGCCATGCATTTCTGTGATCAGTAACTGAAAACAAAATGGTGGATTTGCAACACTACTAGGGCCATCTGCGACACTAAAAAGTGCATTTGCGACACTGTCAAACTTTTTGTTAACTTTTCCCATTGACTATAATGGGAAACTTGTTTATTGAACAACTTTTGAACTGATCAATATTTTTTCACAAAATCTTCAAAAGGCACATTGGGGACCCAGCCACATGTTTCCAGAAGTTTTCAGACCAGTCACATAAACTGTGCGACCTAAGTGTGAGCAAAGAATGCGCAAAAGGTCATTGCATGCCGGAATGTCATTTAATAACTCCACAACTGTGTATCCGACCAGTACAAACATTTGGCAGATCCCAAGATCTATAGATATGCCCATGCCTGCCAAATTTCAGGCAAATCCATTGAATGACGGCAAAGTTATTAAGGTGCAAAGTTTCACCATTTACCTTAAATAGGGTACTCAACTAACTATGGTAGCACTTCCATGCTACCATATATATATATATATATATATATATATATATATATATATATATATATATATATATACATGTATGTAATTAATGGGTTCCCTTTTTCCTGTAGGAAACCATGGTGTAATTGCCAATTATAAAGGAGTGTTTATAATGGTAAACATGCACACGTTCTCATTCTGTGCATGCACCACCGCAGTTTGTCGCCCTCTACCACACCGCTGCCTTGTCACAGGAAAGTCAACCACCAGTGTAACTCAGCAGTAAGTCATATTTTTTTTAATTCTAGTAATTTTCCAAATTAATGGGATCAAATAAACATGTTTAAACAATTTAATCTTGGACCAGTTTTAAATGTGGGACTGTCACTGGACAAAAATCGAGTGCGGCTGCCCCAAAATCTCTTCTATACTGCATAATTCCTGTGGTGAAAAAGGGAAACCTAACAATTATATAAAATAAAATATGGTCTGGTGTGTGTAAACCTGAAGTTTACATACCCTCTTAGTGTTATATGCTTTAATTTACCGCTTGTGCTTCGCTCTCAGGGTTTATGTAGTATCTAACACCTCGGGAGGGTGTAATTTTCTCATTACACAAACCACCCCATACTTCATTCTATTTATAAATTGCAAAAAACTTCAGTTCATGACTCACAAGACAGACCCTCTCCCTCCACCTGTGGGTCTGTACAGGGTGGGGAATGGGGTGCTATGATTGGAAACCCTAATGCCACATTTCTCTACTTTTGTTGTTTTAACCCAAAGTAATGCATAGCAATGGGCAAAAGTGCATTTTTTCACACCTGCAGAACTTCTGTGGAAATCAGGGAACTTTGGCAAAAGTTGCTGAATTTCCACCTGTGGAAGAGCGGAAAACTTCTGTGAAAGTTATTGGCGAAATTTCACCCAAATACCCTGATGTGGCTAGCTGTCCCTTCCCCACCCACCCCACTAGAAAATAACATTACATACCCCTATTCCCTGGTGGCTAGTGGTCCCTCCCCCCACTGGATCACCAGCCTGCCTGACTTTTAAAAAACATTTAATTTTCCATCCTTAATTAGTGATCCCTACCCCCCATCCCCTGCCTGACAGTGCCCAGCCCACACAGTCCAAGTCAAAAATGTCCTGGTGGCTAGTGTTCCCCCCCTTCACCCATTCAGCCCCACCCCAACTGCTTTGCAGTACTGTTAAAAAAAATCCCTGGTTGTCTAGTGGTTTGAAGAACTGTGTTCACAATCAACCCATCCGCAGGCCATCTCCATCCCCAATCCCCAGTCCCCAAGTAGATTTTTAATCCCTGGTGGTCTAGTGCCAACCACCTCCCCACCCCAGCAGGTGTTCCACCACCCCAGTCCCACCCCCATTGTAAACTCCAGTAGGCAGACCAGTACAGCCCTTATCTCTCTGCCACAGCTGGCTAACCAACTCAGTGGGTAGGCCAGTCATGGAGAGAGAGAGAGAAGGGTGTGTTGGTCTGCCACTAGGGACTAGATGAGAGATAGGGATGAGGTGGTGGGACACCTGCTGAGGTGGGGGCACCAATTACCAGGGATCAAAAATCTGCTTTTGGACTGGGGATTGGGGATGGAGTGGGGCCAGGGGTAGGTTGGATTGTGAAAGCAGTTCTTCAAATCACTAGACCACAAGGAATTTTTTTAACAGTACTGTGACAGAGTTGGGGGGGGATGAACGGGTGGAGTGGCGGGACCACTAGCCACCAGGGCATTTGTGATTCAGGCTGGGTGGGCTGGGCACTGTCAGGCAGGGGCTGGGGAAGGGATCACTAGGTAAGGAAGGAGAATTAAATGTTTAAAAGTCAGGTAGGCGGGTGATCCAGTGGGGGAGGGACCACTAGCCACCAGGAAATAGGGGTATGTAATGTTATTTTCTTATGGGGCAGGTGAGGGGAGGGACCCCTAGCCACCAGGGATTACCACTGAACATTGTTGTAATTTTTTGTGAAAATTAGGGAGGCTAAATTAAGTCTGACTTTCGCTTCAGTTCTGCCTGAGAAAAAATTTTTTTGCACACCCCTACTGATGCATTAGTGAAGTTTTTTGCAGTTTATTTCCTTACTTTTTGAGATAGTATAATAGTATCGTAGAATGTATAACACTATCCTTATTTTATGTTGGAAGGACCCTGCGCTTCCATCCCTCCATAGATGCGTATATGTATGTAACTGTGGAAGCACAGGAACCTGCAGTCCCTGTACTTCCAGTTATAGCATAGCACTCACTAAAATGTCACCATACCCATACCCATACCCATGATATTACCCTACCTCATGTTCCCAGTGCAGAAACTTTCTCAATCCCTGCCAAAATGTAACTGTGCACAAGCACAATGCCAATCCACAGCACAGGTGCAAAACATATTTTGGACAGGATTTGAAAAATTACAGCTCTGACTGAGGTGGTATAATAACAAGCCTATGTTGGAAATTTGGGTTTAAAATATTTAACATTTCCAAAGCTACAAGCAGGCATACTGAAATTGCAACATAGTCATAAGTCTGTAATTTTTAATAATTTTAACCCCAAATTTTCAATGTAGCCTTCTTATGACCTCACCACATGTAACCAGTACAGAAAACTTTCAAATTCCTACCAAAATGTAATTCTGTGCAACCACAGCACCATTCTACACCACAGGTTTAAAAGCACATTTTGAGCAGGATATGAAAAATGACAGCTGTGACATACATGAGGTGGGGTAATAAGAAGACTATGTTGAAATTATGGTGTGAAAATATTGAACATTTCCAAAGCTATGAGCATGTGTAGCGATATTGAAATGAATGTTCCATAATGCAGCCATTTTTTGAAATTTCAACCCCAAATGTTTAACATAGCCTTCTTATGACCCCTACACATGAATAATATGACTGTCATCACTGTTGATTTCACCAACTGAATGTTAAATCACCTTTCCCATGGGAGTTGCCTAATGACAGTCATAATGTTCATGAGTGGGGTCCTCATACAACCCTGTTGAAAGTTTGGGACCAAAATTCCCAAAATGTCTGAGTTATGGCCAGAAGTTGACCCCCATTGAAATACATTGAAGTGCATTTACCTTAGTTCACATTGCAGTCTCTGGTTCCAGCAGTAAGACATGTCCTTGATCAGCAGAGTGGGTCTCAAACCTGTGACCTCCTGAGGTAAGTGAGGGCTGGTAGAGACATCAGGGGGATGTGGGGAGGAGGGTCGGCAGTGGGAGGTCTGCTGGGGGCATGAGCGTGATCGGAGATGGACTTTTTTTTATAGGTTTGAAAAAAAAGACAAGAAGGGTACTGAAAATTTTCAAATCCTAGGCAAAACATAATTCTGTGCAACTGCAACACCATTCCATGCCACAGGTATAAAAAGACATTTTGGCCAGGATTTGAAAAATGACTGCTGTGACATACATGAGGCTGGGCAATGAAGCTATTTTGAAAATTTGGGGTCAAAATATGCAAAATTTATTAAGTTTTAAGTGCGCATAGCAAAATTCAAATGAATGGTTATAAGTCTGCCATTTTACATATTTTGAACCTACTTTTTCAACATAGCCTTCTTATGACCCCACCTCATAAACAAAGTAAGGAAAAATTGTCAAATCTCACCTAAAAGGTTATTTTGCCAAATGACCATAAAATCACCTTTTGGGCTGGAGTTGCATAACAACAGTCATATTGTTCATGACAGGGGTGAGGGGCTGATTGGTGAGGGACCTTTTTTTTCCAGCCACAAAAAAATATCAACGGACGGTTATCTTTTTTGCAGAAATGGAAGGGGCGGGGGGGTTGCCACTAATGGTGGGTGACGTGAGCAAAATTCACTTAGCAGAGTAAGCCATGAAATTCCACCTGTTTCATGGACCAAAATGTGAAATTTCACCCGGCAGAATGGTGAAATTTCACAAAGCAGAAAGGCAAAATTTTGCCTTCCTCAGCGAAATTCCGCCTTCTGCAGTGAAATTTTGCCAGCAGAAGGTGAAATTTCACCTAGGCAAAATTCCGCCTAATGCAGAAAATTTCCTGAATTACTCCACTTGGTGAAATTGGCCACTTCACCTTCACTGCACCGGCAGAAATTAAATTCTCTGTATCTCTAGTTGCCACTAGACACCACGGACATTGGGGATGGTGATCAGACAATGGGGAAGGACTAAGGGATCACTAAACTACTAATAAAAAAAAAGATAAATACAGGAACAGTGATTGGAGAACAGGGGAGGAAGGAGGGACCACTTTACTACTAGTAGATTTGTCTAGATAGCTTTGCATACTTAAAAAAAGTCACTCTACAACTGTGGCTGGGAATAAAAAATTCCTTCTCAGGAGCTCCGAGTCCTTTGATCATGAACAAGGTAATATTCCATCCAAAATATCCACAATCAGAGGGTGGGGAGGTGAGATCTGATGGGAGAATTAACTGGTGGTGTGGTGGGGTGGTAATTCATTGCCTATTAGTCTTTAGCTTTTAATAAAACACCTGTCTGTACTTTTGCACTGTGGAAATGCTCCAAACACTCTGGGCAGCATCCAAGAAAATGACCATAAAAAATAATTAGAACCCCAATTAAGAAAGTGTATAGGGAGGCAGCCAGATCTTTTCAACCTACAGCCAGTCATGGGCTGGGCAAAAACTATTTCTTTGCATATAGTAACTGCAGTTTAGAAAATGGGTAACACAGTCTTAGGCTTCTGATTGGCTGAGACACTTGTTTAGGTGCCAATTTAAGAGACAACAATGCCCACCAAAAATAAGTCCCTTCTGTGCCAACCCCATCACTGGTATCTGGTGCCAGTGATTTCCAAACATAGAAGCCACCATTTGTTACTGCTCACAAAACGAGGAAAAAGAGAGTCAGCCAAAAATGAAAAAACTGTACCCACCAATATATCACAAATTGCGTTAAGTGCCTTCTAATCCACAGTCTAGCATGACACAGACTTTTTTCTTATAAATGATGAACTGCAGACATGGTGCCAAACATTTCAAACCAGCCCTCCCACCCCGCTGTGCTCTGTCCCAGTACAATGTTCATCCTGCCTACCCTTCACATACAGATCAGCCCCATAAGTGTCACATTTTTGAAGTAAATGAAAGTACCTTCTTTTTTTTCTTACTATGAGACTTCTTCAGCTGAATTCCCCGTTCCCTCTCTGATCGCTTCTGAAACATACTGTCCCACTCTCACTCCAACGCTGAGCCACTAGAAGTTGTCTCGCCTCAAACTTTTAAATCTAAGAGTGCTACTGATTAACTTGAGAACTCCTGCTTTAACTTTGAAAAATAATAATAATCACTGCCATCCCACACCATACTTGTTCATCCTTACTTCCTGAAAAGAGAAGCAGGGTCATGCACCTAACACTGCATCTTCCTAATAGAAAAGAAAAAAAGTGTCTTGCAGGAAGGACAGTGAACTGTGTATTTTTTTTAACCACAAAAATGATGCCAACAAACTGCTGGAGTAAAACATTGCAAGAAACTCTTCTTGCACATGCATCGGTGCTATGGGGAGGGGGGAATAAGTAGAAGAGAATGGCTCTGTGGGGGGGTAACAATAGTACATGAAGAATACACAACTTGAGGGACTATTTTACTCCCACATTTTTTTTATTGTTTTTATATTCCTTTTAAACTGATTTCCGCTCTTATTATATTACTTAATTAAAATTCACACAGAAACCCATTTTCTAAGTGCAATAATACCCTCCAGGGTGGGTGATATTGGGCTATACCAGCCCTTCCAGGGGCTATAAGACCCTCTACCTGTGGCATCAGGTCTCATTATGCCCCTGGGTGGGCAGGTATTGCCCAATACCACCCACTCTGTCAGGTATTATTGCTTGCTTATATACCAGCTAATCAGAGCAAAATGGTGTTGACCTGAATGGGGGAAATAAATTACATGGAAGCAGCTACAGACTGCAAATAAGTACTTATAAGATCAAAGAGAGCAATAGCTTAAGGATTGCACAAATGTACAGTATGACATCTCAGTGCAATGCACCACACAGCTATCAATGTATATGTAGAGAGCTCTGTGCCAGTGTATGTGCTAATGACCAAAATCTATTTTTAAATTGTATTATCATACTCCTCCTGCTATATGTTCCAACTGTGTTTCCTTCTATGGCTGTCTGGGCTAATGCCAAAGGTCTGAAACTAGTCCATATGAATATTAACAGCCTCAGACCTAAAATGCATGAACTCGTGGCATGGGTAAATATGCACTCTGCTGACATAACTGAAATTTTCGAAACCTGGGTCAAGTCTAGTATCCTAATGCATTAGGTTGCGCTCCAGGGATTTAAATCCTTTAGACATGATAGATGTGGTAGGAAGGGTGGTGGAGTTATCATCTACATAAAAACTCCCTAAATGCTTCCTTGGTGGCAAAGCCAGATCACACCCAATCAGGTAGTGAGGTGCTGTTCATCAAAATACTGCTTGGTGGGACTAAGCCCCTCCTAATAGACTGGATCTACAACCCACCTAAGACTGCAAAAGATGCTTTAAAGAGTCTTCTGGCTCTGAAGGGCGGGGCTACCTCAGTGGGAGAAAATAATCCTTGATGACTTTAAGCTCCACTGGGGTCAGCACACCATTAGTGATGTCAAATCCTGCTTGCTCGAGGACAACTTGACCCAGTTGATCCAAGGACCCACTAGACTGAACATTAGGTCAGGAAACCACACCACATTAGACTGGATTCTTGCTTCCAACCCCAGTAGTTTCAAACTGGCTGGGACATTTGAGGACACCATAAGTGACCATGCTCCTATTTTTGGCATCTGCAAAAACTACCATCCCATCCCTCCACCCATAATATTTTGGGCTCAGGATTATTACAGTTTCAACACCTGCTTCTTAATCGAAACCCTAGCAGTGGTGGATTGGACTCAGATCAAAGCTAGCCCCCATTCTGGACTCTTCCCTTGATTTCTTCATCAATAATTTCTTCTCGGCCACCAATCAGCATGCAGCCCTAAAACAAATTAGAGTCAAGGGAAAACACTCAAGGTGGCTGTCCAGAGACCTTAAAAAAACAAATGCGGGTGAGAGACAAAGCCTGGGAAAAATTCAAATTTACAAATTTAACTAAGGATTGGGTGGAATATAGAAAATTGAGAAACAAGTGTAACAAGGAACTAAAATCAACTAAAAGACAATACATCCAGAACCTACAAATTAAAAACTTTTTGGACCCTAAAAAATTTTGGTCCCAAATTAACACTCTCCTAAAGGGGAACACCACCCATGAGAAAAGTGACATAGTAGCAAATGGTGTCCGCTAAACCAACCCACAAGATGCTGCTAATGCACCAAATGCATTCCTCATTGACCTAGAGAAATTTAAAATAATCCTCTGGGTCCCCCCCACCCCCAGGATCATTACAGGAGCAAACCTCTTACCCTAATTTTCAATACAAACTTGCAACTAAATCTGAGGTCCTGAAAATACTAAGAAAAACCAGATCCCCTGGGTCTTCTGGGTTTGACAAGTTGGAGCCCAGACTCCTCAGAATATCAGCCCACATCATTGTCTCTCCAGTCACTTGGCTCCTACACAGATCGCTGCTTGAAGGCAAAGTCCCCACTATGTGGAAAGTTGCCTTGGTCACTCCTATCCCTAAAAGTGGGGATATTGAGCTTGTGAGAATTACAGACCAATATCCATCCTCTGCAATCTAAGTAAAGTGTTAGAGAGGATTCTATACTAGCAGGTCCAGTAATGTGTTGAACAGAGCAGTTTACTAACTGAATGACAACATGGTTTTAGAAAAAATCATGGTACCAACACGCACCTGATTAGCCTTACTGGGGATATCTTCACAGCTCTAGACGATGGCCTTCCAACTGGTGCAGTCTTTATAGACCTCACCAAAATATTTGACTTGGTGAATCATCATCGGCTTATCATTAAACTAACATCTCTTGGTCTTGATCGTCTGTCTACTCGATGGTTCACAGTATACCTTAATGGCAGATCACAATTGTCAGATGGCATGGAGCTAAGTCCGACAAACGTCCTATCACGGACGGTGTCACCAGGTTTTGATACTGGGACCACTTCTGTTTTCCCTATTTATTAATGATTCCCCATAACATTGTGGAGGGGCCAAGCTGACCTTATATGCAGATAATGCCGTGCTTTATAGGTCATAGAAACATAGGAACACAGAAACATAGAAACATAGATTTTGACGGCAGATAAGGATCGCTTGGCCAACCCAATCTGCCCATTTCCCTACCTACTGGATAAGCTGCTGCGGTCCTCCCAAGACGCTGTCCAAATAAGCAACCTTCTTGGTCATACAAACATATGAAATTTGCCAGCAGATAAAGGCCTAGATGTCTATCAAGTCTGCTCAGAATGTGCAGCTAGCACCTTATTCTGCAGCTGCTACCTCCCACCCTTCCCTCCCTTAACCTCCCCTTGCCCCATCCAGCCCCTTTTGAAGCAGTCCACTGTTCTACTGGATACCACTTCTGCCAGTAACGCATTCCACCCAGCTAACACCCTATCTGTTAAAAAGTGTCTCCTCATCTCCCTCCTGAACCTGCCTCTCTCCAGTCTCATATCATGGCCCTGGGTGTCCCTCCCCTCCCTTACTTTGAGCAGCCCCTCCATACCTGTCTTGTTTATTCCTTTCATGTACTTGAAGGTTTGAGTCATATTCCCCCGTCCCTCCTCTCCTCCAGCGAGTACATGTTCAACTCCCTCATCCTCCTCTTGTATGGTAAGTCCCCCAACCCCTTGATCATCTTTGTCATCCTGTGCTGTACTCCCTCCAGTAACTTAATGTCCCTCTTCAGATACAGGTGCCAGTACTTCAGGCAGTACTCCAGGTGCGGTCTTACTAATGATCTATACAGTGGCAGAATCACCTCCCCCCCTCCTCAAGGATATGCCCCTTGCAATGCAACCCAGCATTTTGTTGGTCTTTGCAGCTGCCTTCCTACATTATGCTGAGTTGTTCATTGACCCTGTAATGAGCACCTACAGATCCTTCTCCTCCTCTGTCTCTGCTAGCTGCACCCCCCCCCAGCTGGTAACTCCTTCTTGGGTTTTTCACACCAAAATGCAGCACCTTGCACTTTTTGGCTTTGAACCCCAGTTGCCAGGTGTCTGACCAGGTTTCCAGCTTTGCCAGATCATCCTGCAACTCCTGTCATCCCCCTAGGTCATCCACCACTGCTCCCATCTTGGTGTTGTCAGCAAACAGACTGGTCTTATTTCTGATGCCCAATGATATGTCTGCAATGAATATCCCAAACAACACTGGTCCCAACACCGAGCCCTGCGGAACACCCTTTGTCACTACCTTTGGGGATGAGAGCCCCCACAACCACCACCCTCTGTTTCCTACCCTGAAGCCAGTCCCCACCCATCTCACCAGCTTTACACCTGCCCCTGTGCCTTCTAACTTACTTCCCAGCCTCCCATGTGGCACCAAGTTAAATGCCTTACTGCAGTCCAGGCACATGATGCATTGCCACCATCCAATTGCCTAATTAGCCAGCCATAGAACTCCACCAAGTTGGTTTGGCAGGATCTGCCACGTTCGAAGCCATGTTGTCTGCTGTCCTATAGTTCTTTGGCCACCAGCCTCTCCTTCAGGATAGTCTCCATCAGCTTACCCACGATGGATGTGTGTCTGTAGTTCCCCAGTTCATCCTTAGGGATGCTCTTGTGGAGGGGCACCACGTGAGCCATCCTCCAATCCTGAGATACACACCCTGAGTGTAGTGAGGCATTAAATCGGTCTGCCAAAGGTCTCACCAGGACCTCTGCCAGCTCCTTCAGTACCCTGGGGGTGGATGCCATCTGGGCCTGGTGTCTTGTCCACCCTCAGTGCCCTCAAGACCCCTCCAGAACCCTGCCCTCCATCATTTCCCCATCTGTCACCCCATCCCCCCATTTCTATCTTTCCTCCCCCCTTGGGTATCACCCCCTTCTTCTTCTTAGTAAATACTGAGCAGAAGTACCTACCAGGTCAATGTCATATGCTTAATAGCGTACGACATTATAGCTAACCAGAAAGAGCACTGTCCAAGACAGCAAATGGTGCAATACCACATATACTGCTGTATGCGGTATTGCACCATTCACACACTCCCAGGCAGAGGACAACATCTCTGCTGGGAGTGGGTTCTGCCTAGCAGCTGCCATGGTTCACTGGACTGAGCCACAGCAGCAGGAACCCAGGCCCAGCATGATTTTGCCATGCAGCATAATGTCTTGCGACATTATGACCCCATGCCACAGAAGTAATCATTTTGTGCTTCTGCCTATCTGCCCCGCTTCCAACCAACCAGCCTCCTTCCTAATCCTTACTATATGGTCCTTACAGTTCCTTTTCTCCCTGATGTACCTGAAGAAGTCCTTCTCCTCCTTCTTAATGCCCCGCATCAGGCTGAGCTCCGTAGATGCCTTAGTTGCCCTTACTGACCTTGTCACATCCTTTGATTCTTTCAGGTACTCCTCCCTGTCCTCCTCCCTCCCTGTTTTCTTGTACCTCCTAAAGGCAGCTTTTTTCCTCCTTAAATTTTCCATGACCTCCTTGCTCACCCAGCTAGGTTTCTTTGCCTTAGCCTTCTTGCTCTGGGCCTTGCTATAGGTTTTGGTTGCCTCCACTATCCCCAGCTTTATGAGCTCCCACCTCTGGTTAGTGCCCATACTGGGTTGAATTCTGGCCAGGTACCCTTTTACCACTTCCCCAATCCTTCCAAAATCATCCCTCCTGAAGTCCAGCACCCTTGTGCCAGATTCTTCTCCTTCCTTACCCATATCCAATGTGAGCCATACTGAGTGGTGGTCTCTCCCAACCAGCAGTTCTTCCACCCTACGTTCCCTCAAAAACTCCCCATTTGCCAGCACAAGGTCAAGAGTATTCCCTAACCTGGTTGGTTCACTGACCTTTTGCATCAGAAAGCTGCCCTGGAAGGCATCCAGCAGTACCTGCTCCATTCTATTCCTGGTAGTTGGGGTACTCCAAACCACTCCTGGCATGTTGAAGTCCCCACAATCACCACACTACCCTTCTGCAGGTCCTCCTGATCTGTCCCAAGTTCCCTGTCTAACTCCTCTGTTTGACATGGCAGCCAGTACACCACTCCCATCCTGAGAGTCCTATTCTTGGAATCCTGGATTTTCACCCGTAGTGACACGGTACTACCCTCCTCCCTTTCCTTCCATACACACTTCAGTCCTTACCTTACATATAGTGCCACCCCCCCTCCTTTCGCAATCACTCTGTCCCTATGAAATAACCTGTGCCCTGATATCGACAGGTCCCAGTCATTGTATTGGGTGGCCCATGTTTTTGTGATGGCTGCAATGTCCACCTCTCCCTCTGCCATGAGAGTCTGTAGCTTTGCAGTTTTCTTCCCAAGGATCCTAGCATTCAGGGTGACCACCTTCCACACCTCCCCCCCATCCTTCCCTCCTTTACTAGCATCACCACTAGTACTTGCCCTTTGTCCTTTGTCACTGTTATGGGGGGTAAGTTCATATGGCTTCCCAACCTGTGGTCTCTGCAAGTCCCTTGCCCACTTACCACACCCACTCTTAGTTTAAATTACCTACTTCCTTTATGTACCCCTCCATTCTCTGTTTCAACACTCTCTTTTCCTCCTCGCTCAAGTGTTTTTTTTTTTATTTAGTTTATTGTTCTAGGAATTACTACCTTTGAGCCAGAGGCTCTTTTACAAAGGTTCCATGTCAATTAGGTACAGTACAAAAGGTTACATAGATAACACAACAATTTGTGTTGTGTCAAGAGCAAGAAAACATATATAAATACATATCAAATCATTTGTAAAAGGACATGAGATATCAATAATCACATTATTATTACAAGAAAGAGGTCATGCCAGATTAGGAGAAACAAATAGGGAAAAGTCCAGAACAGAGAGGGAAGTGAAAGGTGTGGGAGCAGACAATAGCAGGAGAAAAGGTTTCCCAAACATGTCTTTGTCAAATAGCGGGACAGGGTGGGTAGTGAGAAAACAGGAGGTTTAATCAGGCAGTCACAGGAGCTGGAGGTGGCAAGGTGAGAGAAAGCCTTGATTTGAAAATACCTAGAGAGGTGGAGGCAGTAATATGAGTGCTGAGGGCATTTAGCCAGCTGGGGCAGGATATAGGCAAATGATCTTTGTCCCTGAGAAGTCCTGCATCGGGGACTTGAGAGGCTGGTGTTCTGATCTTCTTGCAAATGGGTGCAGCACTCGGGCATAACAGGTCTTGGATACAGGGTGGAGTGAGGCCCAGAGTGGATTTTTACGCCATCAGGCAGGTAAGGTACTTTATCCGGTTTGAGAGTTGCAACCAACCTGAGTCAGCATAGAGTTCACATGTGCGTGCGACGCGGTGTGCACCAGTGAGCAACTGACAGGACTTATTTAGGGATGTTGTATGCGACTAAGTGCTGTAGTAGTGGCAGATCCATATATAACTAAGCCACTAATCAACGACTGAGATGATAGAGGATTGGATGACAATCCTCAGTGCAGAATGAGTAAGAAGCTGTCGGTTCCGATACAGAATCTCAATTGCTGATCAATAGTTTTGCTGTACTATCAATGTGAGTTGCAAGGTTAGGCCTTGATCAAAGTTGATTCCAAGATATTTGAAAATTGGCACTTGTTCAAGGGTATTTCCTAGGTATGTATTAATGGTGAGTGGGATTTGCCGTTTCTTGTTTTGCGGGTTAGAAGAGCATGGATTTAGTTTTTGTGGTTTAGAACCAGCTTATGTTCAAGGAACCACATCTCAACTTTGGAAAAAGTATGCTGAAGGTTGAGGCGTAAGAGGTTCGGATCTTTATGAGTGGCAAGAATCACGGCATCGTCGGCATAGAGTATTATTTGTTCAGGGCAGGATTTGGAGAGGGAGTTTAGGAAAAGGCTGAAAAGGAGGGGGCCCAGAATGGATCCCTGGGGAACTCCTGAGTGAACCGGTTTTGAGTCTGAGAGAACTCCAGCAACATTTACAGATTGAGAGCGCTGAGCAAGGTAATTTTTTTAACCAGTCACCAGGACCCTGTGAGAGCCCTAGGGATAGTAGTTGTTTGATAAGTGGGCCATGGTGAACTGTATCAAATGCCTTGGTTAAGTCAATGTAGACTGCTCCAGTTAGGTTTCCTTTGTCCATGGCATTGTGGATTGCTCCTGAGAATTCAAGTAGGGCAGTCGATGTGCTGTGCCCTTTCCTAAATCCATACTGCTGAGTGCATAGGATGTTGTGCTTTTCCAGGTAGTCTGCAAGTTGGTCCGCCACCAAGCGCTCAAGGGCCTTAGAGAGAGTGGTAGTATTGATATCGGGCGATAGTTACCAGGCAGTGACTTATCACCACTTTGTGCACCAGAGTGACAACTGCAGCTTTCCATTTCCTGGGAATTGGCTGTAGCAGAGGAGAGATTGAAAATTTTTGTGAGGGGAGCAGTACTCCTCCAGAGTGAGGGACAGAAGTTTAAGGTCAATAGTGTCGCTGCTTGCTCTGGACTTAGAAATGGCCTTCTTTACATATTTATAGACTTCATGTGCCTTTACTAGTTTGAAATGGAAGGGTGGTTTGGTTGGAGAGGCAGTAGTAGAAGTAGAAATTGGAGGTTCAGCATCAGTGAAGAAATCAGATGACAGGACACCACTAAGGTCTGTGAAGGTATCATTTAGGGTGTTTGCAATGATCTCTGAGTCTAATGTAGTGGTTCCATCTACATTCATTACTGTAGGAGAGGATTTGGACTGCTGATCCATGATATTCTTTATGTTGTCCCAGAAGGATTTCCTTCGCCCCAGAGTTAGGAGGGCATTCTTGAAGTAGGAGCTCTTCATCAAGCGGATCTGTTTAGTACAGTGGTTACGAGCCTGTTTATACTTTTGAATGTCTGACAGAGTGCCAGTAGCTCTTGCAGTGGCCCAGAGGTGATCCCTACTTTTGAGTTGTGCCAATAGCTTCGCCGTGAGTCAGGGATTTGTGAGTGCTTTGATTTTGCGCTTTTTTAATGGTGCATAGGTGTCACAGGCAGTGTTGGAAGTAGAAATAAAGTAATCAAGGGCTAGGTCAATATCTTGAGTTTTGTAAATCAAGGACCAGTCTATCTGCCTAAGACAGGTCTTGAGATGAATAAGGTTGCCATAAGGTAGGACTCTGCTATAGATGGTTTTCGGAGGCGGTTTACGAAACTTATTTGTCCAGGTACATATTATTGGAGAGTGATCACTGAGCGAGTCAGGGAGAACACTTACATTGGTTATAAGGGTAGGGTGGCTGGTAAGGATCCAGTCAATGAGGGTGCTGGTCCCTGATTTGTAGTTTTTCCTTGTAGGGGATTTTACCACTTGTGTTAAATTTGCTGCTAGGATAGCATCTTTGTTTGACCCTGCATCAGGAGCAAGCCAATTTATATTAAAGTCCCCAAGGAGGAAGGAGTTCGATGTCAGAAGGTTGTGTACTTATGAACTCGAGGACAGCCTGTAGGCCAGAATCAGGATCTTTTGGTGGGATATAAACAGCAGCAATCATGAGGACTTTGTTTTGGGCACCAAGTAGTATCTTGATAGGGAGGAGTTGCACTGAGGTTTCTGTGGTGGGTCAAGAACCAGAGAGACAGGTGAGGTAGTCCTTTATGTAGATTGCACACCCACCACCCCTTTTCGAGGTCCTATCCAGCCTGAATATCTTGTAGCCTTGTATAGAGATGGCATGATCCAGAGTATTAGGTGTCAGCCAAGTTTCGACGATGGCAAGGATATCCGGGTTGTGCTGGCTGGCAAAGATTTGAAGGGAGGCCAGTTTTGGGAGGAGACTGCAGATGTTTAAGGTAGCAATTTTGAGCCCCCCCTCCATTTTGGCAGGGCTTTGTTGTACTGTAGGAGACAGGGCCAGGATTTGAGTGGACACTTCCTGATATCAAGAGGAGGAGGAGGAGGAGGAGTTTAAGAGACAGTTGCTGTACTTCATAGTCAATAGAATTACACTTCTGAGGCTTATGTGGCTTGGACCATTGCAGGCGTCTAGGGACTCAGAGCAAGGAGGTTGTTAGTAATAGAGGATGATATGCCCATTTATCCTTGTAGCTTGTCAGTTGCACCCAGTCGCTTGCAGATAGGTACCTGGTGGATAAGTCAAAAGCCAAAAGAATGATCAACAGCTGAGGTCCAGAGTCACTGAAATGTTAAAATTCCTGAAGGTGATTAACTGTACTTGCACATATGCAGGATGTGAAACCCCTTTGTCTGTATGCTTCTTTGTCATTCAAACAGGTTGCTGAAAAGCCCACATACAGATCATGGAGCAGGTCAGACGAAATTGTGGATTCCAGCAGGACCCAGAGTCACCAAGGTTGTCAGATGTAGTTGCTTCACTTATGTTTTGCTTGGGATAGCTTCCAAAAAGTTGATTTTAAGATGAAGATAAAGATACCTGATGATGATTTTTTTGCAGAAATCCAGTCCAGGAGACTTTCACGGATGTAGTAAGCAAGAATGGTATAGTTACCACAAGCAGAAAAACATGTAAATCCACAAAAACTAAGCTACAGACACAGACAAACACAAGCAGCCACCACACAGACCCAGGGGTCTGTCCTTGGTATAGAGACTACTGTCCTCCCAGGTCCCCCCCCATCAGTCCATACCCTTTAGCATGACACCAGGTTCTTAGCCATCCATTAAATTCCTCTATTCTCAGCTTTCTTGCTGTGCTTGACCTGGGCATGAGAAGTATCTCAGAAAGTTACTGATCTTCCTGCCCCCTTACATAATTGTCCCAGTTCCTTAAACCTCCTTTGGATTATATCTACCATCTTGTCAGCCAGGTCATTTGTCCCCAAATGTATAATTAAATGATGCTCACCCCCTTCTAGCATATTTTAGAACAGATTGTCCTACCTTTCCAATGTAATTCATGGCATGGTCTCCAACCAAATGCAACTATGCCTCTCCTCTTGCTACCCCACCTGACTCCTCTTAGTACTGGTTCCCAGCACTAAAATTCCACCCTCTTACCAACTGCTTGCTTTCCTTCCCCACACCTCTTGCTCCCGGCTCCTCCTCTTCCTCCTGCTCAATAGTTCCCCTTCTGCCTCTGTTGTAATTCCCCAGCAGAACTTCACCAACACCAGTTTCATCCAGATGACTATCAGTTACTCCTCCAATGTCATCACCTCCCTCCTCCTCCTTCCTCTCTAGTACTGTAAAACAATTTTCTGAAGACCCTTCTCCAATGCCTGCTTCCTCCCTCCTTATATTATCCTTTTCCCTCCTTTTGACTCCATGACTGTTGCCACTTCTCCTCCTCCTCTCACAAGTACCTTTCTTCTATTTTCAGTTGCCTTTTTTCTGTTGACCTGGTTTCCCCTGACACCATCCTTCTTGGCCTGGGCCCATGCCCCTTGTCTCTACTTCCCTTCTTCTGACCCTCTCCTCCCCCCTGTTGGCCCAAATTGCCCTCCCTCCTCATCTCCCCTCCTCCTCCTTCCCTTCAGTGTTGGGCTATAACCTCCTTCAGTTTGCATTGCCTGTCTTAATTCCTCCTGCAGACCCTCAAGCTCCTTTTTAAGTTTCTCTATTTGGCTGCACACTAAACATCCCCACCCTCCATGCAATTTTTAGAAAGATTGGTGCACCGCAGTTGCTGCAGCGTACCACCCTTCCTCTTTGCTCTTGTTGCCCAGCAGTGACCTCCCACTCTTCCAGATGAAGGATAACCAATGCACCCCCAAGTCTCCCCTCTCCCCCCTTTTTCATTGCAAAACATTCTTCCTTTTCTCAGTTTTCCTTATCCCTTTGTCATACACTTTAGACAGAATTGAACAACTGTTTTTACATTCCTATCCCTCCTGTCCAAACCCAAAAGAAACTGTAAGCAACTATTGCACAGCCTCCTTCTAACTCCTACCCTTCTTTCCACAATGCAAACAGGTAACAATGAAAGCCCTTGTGATGCAGTTACTTCCCTTCCACTGAGATAGCAGTCACCTCTTCACTCCACTTCAGTTCCTTTCCTGGATGTCTGCTTCTACTAGGACAGGTGCATGTCCTTTGCCCTTTAGGAAGTGATATCAGAACCTCTGATATAAAGGAAATGACGTACCTGGGGTGGGTGGGGTGAGGGGCAGTGAGGTTGGAACAGCCTGTGCCTTCCAGAAACAATCAGGTAGCTGAGGCCCCTGGCCAGACAATTAGCACCCTTCCCCTTTTATGCACTAACTTTGCAGCTAGTGAAGACAATTAGCAGCCTTCCTCTTAGATGAACTAAATTTTGCAGTTAGTGAAGACAGCAAAAACTCCACTAAAAGCACGAAAAATAAGTTTGATACTAGAAGAAACAGGTCTCCAGTTCAAACAGCCTCACCAACAACACATCAAAATAGGCTTGAAATTAGAAGATATCTGTTTCCAATTCAAAGAAAAAGCCCCACAGAACAGCCCCAATGAAAGCACACCAAATAGATTTGAAATCAGAATAATCAGAATAAAGCAGAAGAAACAGGCCTCCAATATAAAGAAATGACAGCTCACTTAAAGCACAACAACATAGGTTTCAAAGACGCAACAGCTCCTAAACAGTTCCCTGCTAGCCCCTTTTAAGAAGAAAGAAAAACTCAACCTGCTACAATGAAACAACAAGACAAATCAGCTCACTTACAGCACACCAAAATAGGTTTCAAAATTCAACAGCCCAAAACAATACTCTGCTAGCCAGTAATAAGAAAGAAAAAAAAATAACCTGCTACCAAGTGTAATCAAGAAGAAGCAGTGTAAAAGTAGCAAGAGCAACTACTAAAATGGATCTGATCCTTCCCTTCTAGCTTCTATTTGAGAATTGGTTTCTTACTGATAAATTCATTCTAAACAGTAAAAGACCAAAGCCATACTATTTGACCCTAGAAGCCTGGGCCCAACCCGTTCACATTTATTGTCCCCAGCTCTTTCCAGTGGCTCAAAAATTGAAGTGATCAATTGCATCATATATCTAGGTGTATACTTAGACCAAGACTGCTCCTTTAAGGGCCACATCGACCATCTGAGCAAGAAACTCAACCAAAAGTTAGGTCTTATATCGCCTGAGTACTTTCCTCCCTTGTGAATCCAAACTCGAGGTTTCCACTGGTACACTCCTTCCAGCCTTGCTTTATGAGGCCCCTTTACTACATTCTGTAAGAAGTTCTGAAATGCAAGGCCAAAAACATGTATTACGGGATAGGGTGCTTCACTGCTGGGGCGCCACCACGGGAGCATCACTGCAAGGTACTATTATCTCTAAGGTGGCCTTCTCTTGAGGGCAGATTATCAAATCCCTCACTGTGCCTTGCTTTTAAGCTCCAGCAAAATGGCACCCCTCCTAGTCTAATTAACACACTAGCTCCCAAAAAGAATGGGAGGACACTAAGATCCTCTGGCCACCTGCTTCTTGAAGTTCCCAGTGTAAGGACTTCACAAGAACTCCGGTTCTATGCTGCCTTCATCCCTTCCATCTGGAATGGTCTCCCTAGCAGCCTCCAGAAATGCACCTCCAGTGGGGGCTTCAAGAAGGGTCTTAAAACCCAGCTGTTGGAACTCAGCCTCTGCATCTGCTACCGCTGAGTCAGAAAACTCCCTGCTGCCAATCTAACCTCATTGTGACATCAATTCTGACTCTAACTGTCTCGTGTATAATAGTACTTCTTCTCCTGTTGATGCTGATTGTAGTTAACCTGCCACTTTATCTTTGACTGAGTCAGAATGTCTATATTGACTATTAATTGTGAAATGACATGTATGTATTTTGTTATGTTTATAGAAGTATGTAATGAATTCTGGGTTGCCCCTGAAAAGGGACTGTTTCAGCTTCTGCCAGAGAACACCAAGAAGAAGGAGCTGCTGTTATAACTATATTTATCTACTGGGACTAAAGAACTAGAACTCTACTACTGGGACCTTGAATTTAGGGTAAAAACAAAACAAAACAAACAAAAACAGTTAGTGTGTTTGTCAGAGTTGACTGAAGTGAATTGTTAACTGTGCAGTTATCTAGGTGTTTGTCTCAGGTGGCCGAAGGGAATTGTTATTTGTGCAATTAACTAAGTGTAGAAAGAGTTGTAAAGTAGGAGGAGTGGCTTAGCTAGAAGGAAGCCAGGTTAAAGCCAAATTTAAAAACTGCTCTAGATAGCTTCTGCCACAGAACAGGCAGAGAACACCAAGAAGAAGGAGCTACTGTTATAACTATACTTCTCTACTAGGACTATATTGTCCTTCTTCCCTCCCCTCCACACCCCCACCCTAAGCCAGTTCTACTTTTATAGGCACAGGATTTGACTGACAACAGGAACTTCCTGTTTGGGAGCAGGAAGTGAGTGATGACAGAGCCACAAAAGACTCACCATCCTAGAAGGAAAAGAGTAGCTCTCCATCACCCCCCTCCCCCAGATGCTGGAAGTCTGACTCTGAGCAAGTAAGGAGACTACTGAGAAATATAGGAACTTCTTGTCTCAGAACAGGAAAATCAGGAACTTAAAGGGCACAGAGGCAGTAATTAAGTAGGGAAAAAAAATAAATAAATAAACAGAGGAAAGAGTAAGTATTCCAAACAACAGTTAAGGGGCCAAAATAAGATATGATGGGAGTGGTGCAGTGCAGTGGCTGTGGAGCAGCAGTCTTCCGGGAGATGTTCTGGAGGATCCGGTGTTGTCCCATCTGCAGTCATCTCTCTGGGCTGAGGGAGGAGGTTGCTGATCTCCAGACTGAGTTGGCCAGGATTTGGGGGACCTCCTCTCCCACCCAGGGACCACCAGGGCCACTGCCGTTGCCTCAGAGGTTGCCAAGAAAGAGCAGAGGTTGGACCACAGTGGGCTCAGGGAGGTTGAGGGTGGTGGAACAGAGGCGCATCCCTCCAGTTGTACCTTTCCACAATTCATATGCCATTCTGGCAAAGTGTGGTTCCTCTACGAAGGCTCCCGCAGTGGAGACCAAGGAGGATGCTGGGAACCTCAACAAAGGAGACCCACAGGAGAGGGCATGGGACCCCACAGGGGAAGGAAACAACTCCTGATAGGGGACTCCACTGTTAGGGGGTAGACCTGGGGGTGGAAGGGGAGAGGGAGATAAGGTGCCTGCCTGCTGCCATGGCTTGGAGGGACAGGGAGCAAATCCTCAGGATCGCTGGAGCTGCACGGGGAGGGAAATGGATGTCATTGTCCACCTAGGGACAAATGACCTGGCTGAGAAAGGGATCAGAGCAGTACAGGAACAGTCTGTGCAGTTGGGGAGGGGCCTTAGACAGTTAGTAAGCATGGTAACCTTCTCGGAGGTGCTGCCTGTCTATGGCATGGGTGAGGCTAGGGTGCTACACCATGGATTCAATCAGTGGTTGAAAAACTGGTGCAGAGCTCAGGGATTTGGCTTCACTGGGGACTAGGGGTCCACCTGGAGTGATGTAGGCCTGTACTGGTGTGATGGTCTGCATCAGTCTGGTAGGGGAACCAGGATCCTAGGTGATAGATTTAAATGCTTCATTGACAAGCATTTAAACTAGCCAAGGAGGGGAGGCACTGGAAAGGTGCAGGGAAATCCTGCCACCCCCAAAATAAGGGAAGTAAGAGAAGCAAACACCAAGATAGAGATGTCGATAGGGAGGAGGGCAAGGGTAAATAGAGAAAATGACAAAGAGAATAAGGACAGGGGTGGGGCAAAAAGAGGTAAGGCCATCAAGAAATGGAGGGTAATGGGTACCAATGCCCGTAGTCTGAGCAACAAGCTCCCTGAACTGGTGGCCTTGATGGAAGAGGGATGCCTGGATATCATAGCAGTCACAGAGACATGGTACACAGAGAACCATGATTGGGATGTTAACATACCAGGGTACACAACCTACAGGAAAAACAGGAAGGGTAGAAGAGGGGGAGGAGTAACTCTCTATGTAAGGGAAGGGATTAAAGCAATGGAACAAAAGAGTAAACAGGGAGAAGAGGAGGCACTGTGGGTCACCTTAGAGACTGGAAATGGCACCAAAATCTGCACAGGGGTTGTATACAAACCCCCATGTCAAGAGAAGGAGTGAATGGACAAGGATATGATAGAAGGCATCCTTAGGATGGCAGAGAAAGGGGAGATACTGTTTATGGGGGACCTGAATATGCCAGATGTTAACTGGAGCACCTTTGCTGCAGCCACATCTAAGAGCAGGGCCATTCACAAATACCCTACAGGGGGCAAGCCTCAGACAGCTAGTTTTGGAACCCACTCATGAGGCAACAATCTTAGACCTTGTACTCTCAAATGGGGACAATGAGAGGATCTCAGATCTAGAAGTAGGTAGCAATCTGGGAACAAGTAACCATCAAACAGTGTTGTTTATGATAAACTCAGCTACAGAGTCAAGCCATAAAAAAGTGAGAGTACTGGACTTCAGGAGGGCTGACTTTGGCAAGATGGGACAGTGCCTTAGAAAAGCACTAGCAAACAGGCTAGAAGGAGGGGTGGAGCAACAATGGGGAAACATCAAAACTGCCATCACAGAGGCAACAAGCCTTTGTGTGAGGCAAATAAACAAATCAAAAGAAACAAAAGTCACTATGGTTCTCAAAAGAGGTGGCGGGGAAGGTTAGAGAGGAAAAAAATAGCATTTAGAAGTATAAGGAAACACAGAAGGAGCAGGACAGAGAACTGTACCAGTTAAGGCAGAAGGAGGCAGGGAGGGAAGTCAGAATAGCAAAGCCCCAAACTGAGGAAAAGATAGCCAACTCAGTTAAGAAGGGGGATAAAACCTTTTATAGGTACATCAGTGAGCGTAGAAAGACAAAGGGAGGGATAGTGAGGCTAAATAGAATGGACAGTGGGTGGGCAGAGAGGGACAGTGAAAAAGCAAGGATACTGAACGAATACTTCTGCTCAGTATTTGAAAGAGGGGGAGGTGCTTAATCCAATTAACAGAAGCACTCTGGATAGGGGGGTCGATCCCAGTCCTTTCACAGAAGAAAGGGTTCTGAAAGAACTCCTAAAACTGAAGGTGGACAAAGCAATGGGGCCTGATGGAATTCACCCAGAATTCTAAAAGAATTAAGGGAGAACTGGTAACACCACTGACTACCTTTTTTAACAAATCATGGGAAGATGGTGTGGTACCTGAGGACTGAAGGAAGGTGGATGTGATTCCCCTTCACAAAAGTGGGAGCAAGACAGAGGCAGCAAACTACAGACCTGTCAGTTTGACGTCTGTGGTAGGGAAAGTGGTGGAATCAGTTCTGAAGGAAAGAATTGTTGAGTACCTAGAGGCCAGTGGGGCACAGGAACCAAGGCAGCATGTGTTCACAGTGGGAAGGTCATGTCAGATGAATCTAATTGATTTCTTTGACTGAGTGACCAAAGTAGTAGACCAGGGAGGGGCTGTGGACATGGCCTACCTTGACTTTAGCAAGGCATTTGGCACAGTACCACACAAAAGATTAATAATCAAATTAACCAGCCTGGGAGTTGGTCCCAGGGTGGTAGCCTGTGTAAAACATTGGCTGGACAACAGGACACAGAAGGTAATTGTAAATGGAGTCCACTTTGAAGAAAGAGGGGTTACTAGTGGGGTACTGCAGGGTTCAGTACTGGGTTCATTTCTTTTTAATCTCTTTATAAGTGACATTGTAGAGAGACTGAAGGAAAAGTATGCCTCTTGTAGATGACACAATGATCTGCAGTAGGGTTGATACACAAGGAGGTGTGAAAAGGATGAGAAGGGACTGTAAGGTTGGAGGAATGGTCAGAAGTATGGCAGCTTGGATTCAATGAAAGAAGTGCAAAATAATGCACCTGGGAAGCAAAAGCCCAGGGGAAGATTACATAATGGGAGGAGAGGTAGTAACAACAACAAAAATGGAAAGGGACCTGGGGGTAATCATGTCATATGACCTTAAGGTTAGCAAGCAATGTGAGAAGGCAGTAGGGAGGACTGGGGTGATACTGGGATGTATAGGGAGAGGCATCACCAGCAGAAAGCAAGAAGTTGTTATCCCTCTGTACAGACAGTTGGTGAGACCCCATCTGGAGTACTGCATCCCGTTCTGGAGACCCCATCTCCGCAAGGACATAGACAGGATGGAGGCAGTCCAGAGGAGGCAACTAAAATGGTGCAGGGTCTGCAAGAGAAGCCATACGAGGAGAGACTAAAGGAGCTTAATATGCATACCCTTCAGAAAAGGAGGGGGGGATATGATAGAAACTTTTAAGTACCTCAGTGGAATCAACAAAGTCCAAGAGGGTAGCATCTTTCAGAAAAAGAGATGTGCAAGAACAAGGGGACACAATTTGAAGATAGATGGGGGGATGGCTCAGGGGCAAAGTGAGGAAGTATTTTTTTCACAGAGAAGGTGGTGGAGGCATAGAACAGCCTTCCTGAGGAGGTTGTGGGGTCTAAAACTGTGGGATAATTCAAGAATGCATGGGACAGACATAAGGCAATTCTTGTGGGGGGTAGGAAGAAATAGGCTGTTGGTTAACTAGGATCTGCAGCTTATCCTGTAGGTAGGGAAATGGGCAGACTAGGTGGACCAAGCAGTCTTTATCTGCCGTCAAAGTCTATGTTACCTGGTCACCAAAATTTAAATAAAATAAGTAAACAAAATACGTTTGTACCTTTGCACATCGTTTTGAGCTAGAGGAACAAAAGTCATTACACATGTTTACTATTCAGGATTCACATGTGTTTTTCTTGCTTTATGCAAACAACATTGCACAGCAGAAATGCCCAAAGTGTTAATTTAGAAAGGCTTAATAGCACCCAATGACTTTATATAGAATCACAGAGAAACTATCATTTCTCTGTTGTGGCTCTAATTCAGAAGTCTTCTGTAATCAACAATTTTCCTTCAAGTCTGTGAAGTCCATCCTCTGAATGTGACCATTCCAATGTTTGTGCCCCCCCTCCATCTCTGATTTTAATTAA
This sequence comes from Neoceratodus forsteri, assembly GCA_016271365.2. Lineage (NCBI taxonomy): Eukaryota > Metazoa > Chordata > Ceratodontiformes > Ceratodontidae > Neoceratodus > Neoceratodus forsteri. The sequence continues at coordinate 840,658,158 of CM057459.1, read as the reverse complement.
CAGGTTGCTTGTCATTCCATGGAGGCTACATGAATATTAGTTTAAATCTGGAGATGGGGAGCCATAATGAACTCATTAGGGTGACCTTGGCTTGTCACCAGGACACAGATCATTAGATAGAGAAGGCCAACGCCTATTAAATATTTTTGCAGAGACTTCATTTCTCCTCTCTTGCTTATTTACCAGGTCCTGATGTCAGCCAGAGTCAAGTCCTTATCAAATGGAATATTTGTACAATGCTTCTGAAGGGGCTATTAATCATATCTCCTGTCATCCTCAAGCCGGGGGCAGCCAGGCCATGCTGGACTCCACGGTCCACACGTTCATGCCAGACACACACACAGCTCCCACCATCTCTCTCTCTCTCTCCCTCGTGTTGATAAAAGCAAATAAGCTCACTTTTCAGAAAGAAAAAAAGTTTGGCAAGAAGGGAAACATTTTTTATACTGCCAGGCAGGAGAGTGGAAAGGGTCTATGATTTCTTGGAAGGGGCATGTGGAAATGGTTTAACATGTTGGGGGAAGGGTTGTTTTCTTCCAGGTCTCAGCTGGGCAGAATAGAGTTTTAGTAAGACAGAGACAGAAACATTTTTGGGGTTGGCTTCAGAAAAGTGCTTGTGTGACAGCAGCAGTGGTAGCACTGACATCAGCAATTCCCGAGCTCCATTTGTCCCTGCTCCTGTGTCTCCCAGATTGCTTTTGTGAGGATCCATGGACAGTCCCTTTTCTATGGAGAAAGTGTTCACCCCCGGGGCCATGCAGATCATGGAGCCACTGGAGAGTGGCACAGCCAGCAGGAGAAAGAAGTTTAACATGAGCCAATTCCTGGACAAAAAAGGAAGTGGCAGCTGGGCTGAATGGGACCAAAAAACTCTGGAGTAAGGTGAGGGGAGGTATCCTGGGGTTACAGCAGGAGCATTTTGGGCTGAGCAGCAGCAGTGAGGCAGCTCCCCATGACAATAAGGGCTTTTCATTCACTATTTCAGATTATCATCAGCATCGCCATAATCCTCATCATCACACATCCTCTAACTTTTATTTTCAGATCTCAGATTAACCATTTGAGCTCAGAGCTCTTTACATAGGTTCCACGTTAGTACATTTAGAACACGTAGGTGATTATACAGATGATTGAGATAAGCAAGGCAACAGAATTAGAATGAGAACATTTAGGTACATTTGGTCTTTAAACAAAGGAATGCAAAAAATACAGTGAAAACAAAAACTGGAATAAGTAAACACAGTCAGATACATATAGGAACAGACTAAATAACTGTGCTCAATAGCGATCCTCTTAGTTATCAGCAACAAGAGGGGTTTAGCTCATAGAAGTGCTGGAGAGGCAGGTTGGGGGTTGAGCCCCAAGTGCAGGGTGTCTGAGAAAGAGAGAGAGAGATCTGTTTGGCAGAAGGGCAGATGGTAGGAGATGCCTTTGCTAGCTGCTTGTGATGGCAGACACAATGAGATTCCTGTATTAAATGGTTCTTTAGGTTTTTGAAGGTCCACAGAGTGGGCAGGCTGATAATGTTCTCATGGAGGGAGCTGAACCACAACGGTGCCCGATAGGCAAAGGACCTTTGTCCTTGAGATGTCCGACATTTTGGAGTCAGGAAGGACTGCAGGAACTGAGTGGGAAGTATGATGACGATGATGATCATCCTCATGCAGTCCAGTCAATTATGTGTGGTGAATGTCAGATTCTGGACTACCACAAACTGACATGGGAATTTTGCTGTTTGAGCAAAAGTTTAAACTATTAATGAGTGCAAGCAGTTATTTACCACTCGAACAGTAAAGTTTGAATGGTAAATAAAAAATCGAACTGTAATTACTTAGCCAGTGACGGGGGGACATGATTTTCAGTGACACAAAACACGCATTTGCCACAGAGATATACTAATTTTAAGACAAAAATGGCACTAAGAACATAATGGATACCTAAATACAGGTGTTGTGCTGTCCTTAGCATGCAGTAGTTGTATAAAACACTATTTTGTAAATTGTTAGAAAAACAAGATGGCTGACAGCATGAACAGTATATTCTCTGAGTATGACCAGTAATTTACAGTTCAAACAGTAAATTTGCTGTTCAAATTATTTTTATTTACCTGCCTGTCTTGCTGCTATCACAAAATCATTATAATTCAAAAAATGATAATATATTTTGTCACCAAACCATCCAAAGGCACACCCTTGGCACACACCCATCTTCCATAAAAATTACAGGAGATGTTTAATTCCATGCGGGCTGTAGATGTCAGAAAAATCCAATGTTAACCTATGGGAAAAATCATGTTTTTCTGTTTTCACACTTTATATCTCAAAACCAAACAAGATGCCATCATGAAACTTTGCCTATCTTGTGACACTGGCACAATGACTGTGCATGCCACATTTTGGGCTATTTCATCAAAAATGCCAAAGTTATTAATGTGCAAAATTGACTACCCCTAATGTGCACACACACACACACACACACACACACACACACACATATATATATATATATATATATATATATATATATATATATATATATATATATATGTGTGTGTGTTTATGTAAAGGAATTTGTGGTTCTTTATTTCCCTATCTGATTCCTGACTCCTCACTTTTGGTCCCTACTTTTCTCTCTCTGAGCTGCTCACACTCAGCTCCCCTAACCGCTTAAGCCTTCCCTAAACTCGTTATTATTTTTCTTTATTTTATTCTTTGGTAACTGGGTATGGCCCACTATGCACAGCTGCCTGTTTTCAAGGCTGACCTGAGAGTGCTGGAGAGGTTAAGTGACTTGTTTAGAGTTACAGAGTATGCAAGTGGAGGTTGTAGGAATCAAACCCAGGTCTGTCTGCTGGATGTACCAAGCTCATTCACAGCTTGTTAATCTAACCTCTAAGCTATGCTGCCAAACTTGTTTGTGTATTCCTCTTTCTCTCTCCCCACAGTGCTACTGTCACCCTTTCCCATATTTCTAGGTAGCTGTGTGGACTCCCTATATTGGGTCCCCATATTTCTCTGTCTCTTTGAGCTGCTCACTCTGCTCTCTAACTAGCTCCCTAACCAGTTCTCGAACTGCTCCTATTTATTAATAAGTTCTGGGATATCACTGCCAACTGTCTTCCTACTATGTTTCTTATTACCTTTTCTCTCCTTTCCTTCCTGTTTTCTCCATCTTCCTCCCTCCAACTGGCTATTCTTCACCTCCCCTTCATCTCCTCCCTCCCTTCTCACCCCCCACATTCCCTTTCTCCCATTCTCCTGGCTTCCTGGGTGCTACCTCCTCCCTTCCTCCTGCCTCCATCTTGAAGCCCTGAGCTCTTTTCATCCCTCCTGCCCCTGCCCCTCCACTCACCCTCACCCCATCACCTGCCTCATAAATATCTCTTAGGATCCCTCAAGCTCCTTGTCTCTCTGCTGCTTTTAGTGGCATGATACTTAGCTCAATCCTGGCCCTACATACACTTCTCCCACCTGTCTCCCCAAAGGTCTGATAGTGGCACATATCAACATCCAAAGCCTCTTCCCAAAGATTGATCAACTACAACCACTTATGGTTAATCTCAAATGATGTGTTGGTTATCTCAGAGTCTTGGCTATCCCCCAAGATCCCTGATACCACAGTGACCATCCCTTGGTGCAATCTCACCCGATAGAATTGCGCTAAGAGGGGAGGTGGAGTTGCCATCTCCCTCTCTTCTAAAATTCAGTTTGAACCTGTACTTTCTGTCACCGCCCCTTCAGCCTACAAGTTAATCTTCCTCAAATTCTCCCCTTCTCTGTCCCTATCTTTGTGGCTGGTGTCTATTGCTGCCCTGGCATGTTCCCTCTCTCAGTCACTGAGCTCCTTACCTCTATCTCCTCACATGCTTTTCCTGGTGAGCTACTCATCCTTAGTGACTTTAGCCTTATCTGGCTTGTCCCCTCGCTAACTTAATTGTTCCAAAACATTGTCAAACCAACTTACCCAACTGATCTCTGACCCAGCCTGGTACAATCATATTTCCCCGCAACCACTGCTTACTGGACTGGGTTCTTACCTCTCACCCCCAATGTATCATAGATGCCAGTACCCTCCCTGACACCCTGACTGACCACCATATGGTCTACTGTGTGCATAAATACACCATCCCAAAGCCCCTCCCCCCATAATTCCTCCAGATCTAGTCCTTCTGGTCGCTGAACTTTTCATCTCTCCGTACTGACCTGACCTGGTAGCTACAGAAAGGTCACCCATCTCTTCTGCAGGTAACATCAATAATACCCTCCATTATTTAAACAACAAATTCTTATCAGTCTGGGATCTTCATGCCCCCTTCAGAAAAAACAGGGTCCATGGTTCCCACCTCCCAGGGATCTCAGCTGACTTTCTGGCCTCCCTTCATGCATGTGATCTTGCCTGAAAGAGTCATATGTCCACTGGCTCCCATGTAGACCTAAACAAGTGCCAGTACCATCACAATACCTGTACCAGAGCTACAAGGCTTGCCAAGTCAGAATACTTTGCTTCCATTCTCCACAACAACCTTAATCACCCCTCTAAGTTTTGAAAGGTTATCCATGCCCTTTTCTCCCCAGCAACCCAGTCCTCCTTCCCTGTCCTCAAGGCAGGCAAAACCCCCATTTCTGACTCCCTCTCTGTTGCCTCTATGTTTAACTCATTCTTCTCCTCTTGTGCCTCCTCCCTTCTGTGCTCCTCCCAACCCCTTCCCTCTCCCCCATCCCTCCACTCCAACACACCGATTTTCCTTCTCTCCTATCTTCTCCAAGTCAACCATAGCCAGACTGGGTTCTCTCCTTCACTCCTTCTGTCACTTTGCCCTGGATTGTCTGCCCGCACCCATCATTGCTCACTGTACTTCTCCTCTCCCACTGCTCCCTTGAAGCTAGATGCCTCTCTCATTGTGCCTCCTTCATCTCTAAATTCTGGCTTGTCCTCCTCCTCCCTCCCTCTTACCTCACCCTCTCATTCCCTCCTACACCCTTTGCAACTCTGGCTATCGTTCTCTTGTGTTCCCTCAAGAAAATCCTTCACTGGTCAGGCTGCTTTCTCCTACTACTTCCCAACCTATGAAATTCCCTCCCCCCCTAACAATCCATGCTGTCTCTTCCCTATACTAACTCTCCTCTCTGCGATTTCACTTCTGTCTCCTGCAACTGCTCCTGAAACCTGTCCCTGGTCCACTACTTGCAACCCATTCCCCCCCCTCCTCTCTGACACACTCCACCTTCTGCACTTGACTAGCCTCCCCTTCACACTCCTATAGCACCAACCATTGCACCTTCTGTTAACTCTTCAGTACCTTCACGCTTTTGAATTGTTCTTCCTGAATAGCATTCCCTAATTTTATTATTCCACTTCAAAACCTTACTGCACAGTTTTGTTTCCCTCATACTTGCTTAAATTGCCTATGTATAATACTTAGTATGATACTTAGTTCCTATTTTACCTATTACAGTATGTAATTTTTGTTCTTGATTTCTTTATTGCCCGTCTTTTCCCATCCCCTCAGGATACATCTTGAAATGACCTGTTCTCAGCTTAGTATGTCATTCCCGGTGAAACTTTTGAAATGAATGAATAATTAGGGAAATGGACAGACTAGGTGGGCCAAGCGATCCTTATCTGCCACTAAAGTCAATGTTTCTATGTTTATATATATATATATATATATATATTAGAGCAAAAATCTCCATTTAATGCATTAGTTAGGGTTGTTCCGTGACAAAGTGAGAAATTCGCTGTTAGGTTAACCCTTGACCCGCCCACCCCAGCCAGCATTGGGGTGCGCATTGGGATCGTCAGCCCTAACTCTCACCCCATGACATGTGTAAAGCAGCAGAAGTATAGGAGAATGGGTGAGAGTTAGGACCCATTATCTCAATGCGCACTCCCCAATGCCGGTTGGGGGTGGGGCTTGGGGTCCAGGGGTTTTCAACCCCAATAGTGAATTTCCTCACTTTTGTCACTGTGGAACAACCCTAACTAATGCATTAAACGGAGTTTTTGCCTCTAATTTCCTTCTTTTTGAGAATGATAATGAGAAATAGTGAAGTAAGGCAGCCGGAGGAGGCGTGAGGCCCACACATGATGTCTTGTGGCATACTAACAGGGACAAGCAACGCAACAGAAATGCTAACAGTGGTGCACCTGGTAACACAAGCACGAATGAGAACAGAAAGGGTACGCACATGGTGGCGTGACGGAATGGTCTGCCACGTGATGTGTTGTCACATAGTAACATGGTGCCTGCAAACAGAAATGTCAATGGGCATGGTGATGTAAAATGAAACAGTAAGATAAACAGTACTGTAGACAGAAATGGCAAAAATAGCAGAAAGCATAGCGCAAATGAAAACGCAAAAGGATAACGCATGGTGGCGCAGAGACGCCAATGGTAAGTGAACGGGTAATGGATCTCAAGCGGAAAGGGCAACAGTAACAGTAATGTAAGCACAGGCTGTTTTCCCCAAAACCTGCATTGAGAAAGACAGTGAGTACAAATAATGTATGCAAAATAATGAGTATCGGTAGCGGAAAATGAGATCTTGGAATACTAAATACATATATCTCAGGAACCGTCTACGTAGAAAAAAATTTAAAAGTCATATTATTTACAACTGTCCTGGCTAATTTGAATCTATTCCACATTTAGCCCCATGTGGGGCCAAGAAATTTAAAGTCCATTCGTGACCGCTCGTAGACACGGACCCTGAAAGGCGCGTAACTGTGAATATCCTAGGAAAAAGAAAGTTCAGAGCACCATAACTTTGCCTCCTGTAATGTTTTTTTCACCAAACTACTGAAAGGCACATCTGTGGGCTGTTAGCTGTCTTCCTCCAAATTTCAGGAAAAAGACCAAACCGTTATTTTGCAGCAGGGCTTCAAATGATTTCTGTTAAGTGTCGGGCGCCGTAACGTTATCCTATGGGAAAAACCATCAATTTTGGAGTGCTGTAACTTTGCCGCCATGTGATATTTTTTCACCAAACTACTGAAAGGCACATCTGTGTGCTGTTGGCTGTCTTCCCTCCAAATTTCAGGAAAAAAGACCAAACCGTTATTTTGCAGCAGGGTGCCAAAGGATTCCTGTAATGCTTCTGGCGCTGTAATGTTATCCTATGGGAAAAACTGTCAACTTTGGAGTGCCATAACTTTGCCACTGTGTAATATTTTTTCAATACAGCACTGAAAGGCACATCTGTGAGATGTCAGCTGCGTTCCCTCCAAATTTCAGCCCAAAACTCCCAACGGTTATTTTGCAGTGCAGTGCCAAAGAATTGCTGTCATTTTCCCACAGACTAGAAAATTACTGTCGCACTTGGCGCGAAGCTTTTAGTGTAATATGACACTTTCGGTGAGTTACCTAAAGCACTTGGTAAAGTACTTTTTCCAGAAATTTGAAAATCATATTTCTGGGGTGTTTTACCACAAAATAAAGACATGGCAAGCATCCTCAGGGCCCGACTAGGTGAATACAAAAAAAAAATTAGGTTGCTAGAGGGTCCCAAATTTAAATGCCAACCATTTTTCTGATCACCAACTGAAAACAAAATGGCCGATTTGCGAAAGTAACAGGCCCATTTGCGAAAGTAAAAATGCATTTGCGAAAGTGTTGAACTTTTTGTTAACTTTTCCCATTGACTTATAATGGGAAACTGTTTTTTGAATAACTTTTGAACCGTTTAATATTTTTTCACGAAATCTTTGAAAGGCACGCCGAGGACCCGGCTGCATGTTCCTGAAGATTTCGGGCGATCCATAAACCGTCACGACCTGTAAGCACGACCACAGAATTCCAGAAAAGCGTCACGCACAGATCACATTAATAACTCCGCAGCCGTATATCTGACCAGTACAAAACTTGGCAGATCCCAAGGCCTAAGGTTTTTGATCAAAAATGCCAAATTTCAGGCAAATCCATCAAACAGTTGCAAAGTTATTAAGGTGCAAAATTTTGGGGTTTAACATAGAAATGGCTCCTCAACCCTAACTATGGTAGCACTACCGTGCTACCATAATGAATAAATGTTCAGTTGTCTGTCAGCAGAAAAGGATCTCAATTCTGTTGAGAACGATTGTTTCCAATTTCAAAAAAACACTTTGAAATTAACAGAGAATTGTTAACAAGTAAACAGCAGTTAATTATAGTTTCTTTTCAAAGCAGGCCAATAATTGGTCTGGTACGGATGGGAGGAGTCAGTACAGTGCAGCTGCCTGCAGCAGGGAAGGGAAATAGGGTTAGTCCAGCAGATGAGAGGAATAGGGTAAGGGCAAGAGAAGAGGGCAACTGGCTATTTCAGTTCACCTTCAGTGTGGGACCCATAAATTTAGTTTGTATTCTAGATTTCTGTCAAGCCGCTTTGATTCCCAATACGGTAACTGGCATGGGGTAAAGCAGATTACAAATGGTGAGGGTGAAAAATGTCTTGTGGTCAGCAATGAATATAAATTGTTGTATCTTACTTGTGGCAGGTCCTGTTGGTATGCATCTGCTGTGGATTACTGTTTGTGGTTTTCATCGAGGCCTGCAAACCCCATTAATACTGTCCAGTCCATTGTGTGCTGAACCCCTAGCATCTAGTTCATTCATAATAAAGGGAAGAACAAACTAGACACTCACAAAATTTTGGCAAATCCGCAGCACTGCCTATGTACCCCAGACCCTTAAATTGGAAGGGGATGGCTAAAAGGACCACCATTGGGGAGTATTGGAAGGTGATGGAGCCATTTCAAGTGAGTGTGTAGTTCACCGATAGTGTACTAAGTTACTACTGTTTGCTGTTGCTTCTGTACCGATGGCCTTCTCCAAATGTTTTTGCTGGGAAACAACACACTAATCAGGACCCTGATACTATGGTGTGGGTGGTCCAGGACAGATCTGGAGAGGAGTCTTGAATTGTATCCTAATGAGCAGAAGGTGGAGCGGCCCTTCTATTTTGATCACTTTTACAAATATAAAAGTAGGGCCGACCACCTGAGAGCCACTGATGGGAAGCTGAGCCATAGACAGCAGTGGCATGGAGGAATTGGTGCTCTAGGCCTGCAACTAGAGCTTTTCCAGGGTGCCATGCCCATAGTGTCACAAAACCTGGAAAACAGGAAAAACAATGATGTGCATAAACATTATGGTGGCCCAGAGCATCATGTAGGCCATCCACATCCCTAAGTGTGGTATTTCCCACTTACTATGACAAACAGGAACATATATAAACAATAGTGTATACAGATACAACCATTTCATGAGAAAGATATGGTATTTTTTAGCATTAAAGGATGGCATCACAATGGTATCTTTTGAACAATTAGGGGCAATCAACAAAGACATGGTAGCAACCATTATAGCAGGATGACCACTACTTTACCTTGAAAATTCTGAAGGATCATTAGTCCATGCATTTGACTGCAGTCTTTGACAAATGAAAAAAATGCTAAGTATGAGGTTTTATCTGTGTGGCTAAGGGTAAATTAATTGGCTAAAATGAGTTTAGAAATAAGAACTGTTACCATCCCCAGTGTGTGACTACCGCTTAGAAGTGTTTAAAGTCATGAACTATTTGACTTGTCATCATCTGTATTTAGTACTGGCTGGGCAGCTTTTCCATCATTTTATGCCAGGACAGCCATTGTGAATACACCAGTTAAAAATAGCCTCTGGCTATAGGTGATAGGGCTGCAGTCGGTATCGCAAAGGGGGCTACCAGAGGAAACAACTGATATTTTTATTTTGGTGTGCTGAAATGAAGATAATTAAATAGACTTCCCAGGATAGGTTCTCACATGATGGCCAAATTCCTAATTTGCTATTTTTGGCAGGGTTACCTTAAAAAAGAAAATAATCTGTTATATTATACTGCTGTGGGAGTGTTCCTCCATCTGCATCAACTTTTCAGTGATCTTAATGGGATAGAAGAAACAAAGCAGTTACATTCTTCCATAATTCTGTAGCAATAGCCCATTGTTGTTATTGTCACAGGAATTGAACGTAGGCACTTGAGTTTTTTTTTTTTATTGAAACCAGTTACTCCTCCACATTGATTCAGGTCTTGTTTTTTTTTTTTCCAATTGTTTAACTAAGAGTAGCACACTAAGCTGAAAGCTTGTTTACAGGTGCAATCTGGGAGCACAGAAAAGTTAAGTGACTTGCTCAGGGTCACACAGTATGCAAGTGGGGGCTGCGGGATTCAAACTCAGCTCTCCAGCTTTGCAGCTCAGAGCCTTAAACCACTGTGCTATGCTGCCTCCCCAAATATCCCCATGTGCTGTGCATCTCCTCTGAAAAAAATAAATTAAATTGCTCCATCATTCAGTCCTGCCCCCACCCACAGTGACTTCTGTAGCAAGTCTGTGGATCAGAGAGTGAAGTGGATGTATGAGAGTAGTTACTTGCAAATAAAGAAAACTGTATGTAAGTTAAATTAGATAAGCATTTTTTAAGAACTATCTATGCTCCACCCAGGGAATAGGACACAGGCAGCAGCAGGAGTACAGTTGTGGATCTGCTTGCAGCCACACCGAATGAGTGAACTGGTCATCTGTACATGCGCTTTGTCATGCACCCATTTGCTCAGTGCTATAGCAGCACATCAGGAGCTCCCCCAGTGCTGCTGGACCCTGAGTTCACTTAGTTGGAGTCCGGAGACATGAGGGTTGTGGTGCAGAAGCTGTGACAGTATTTGTTTAAAGAGCACCGATGACTGCTCAGGACTGAATATATACATAATAATGTGCTGCACATGAATAGGGTTCATTAATATGCATGAGCATCTCATTATTATGTTTATATTTCATCCTAGAGCAGTCATTGCTGCTCTTTAAACAAATAGTTTTGTGGCTTTTGCAATGTGGCCCTCGTGTCTCTGGATCCCAAGTAATTGATCGTGGGGTCCAGGAGCACTGCAGGAGCTCCAGATGCACCACAATCGTGGAGAGAAGAAATATAGTGCATAAGACAGCGGAATGCTTCACAGACTGTAGAGGCAATTGTGAAGCAAATCCAAAATGTTCGGTTGCAGTGGAGTTCTTCTTTTGCTCACAAAAGGTCTGCAGTGCTTTGCCTACTGCAGCTCTAAAACGAACAATTCAAAGAATCCAGCTTTTTCTGTACCTCACCCCAAGGGGAAGACAAAGACTACAACTATTGCAGATGACATCTAGTGACAAAATATTGGATATGTACTGTACCAATGTGCTTGAAAAAGACTGTTATCTTGCTAATTGCATGCCTGATATCAATTCCTATGTACCATTGAAAAAGTCTCAGAGTAGTGTTTGCATGTTTGAAATTTTTGATTTGACTAACTAGGTGTAAACTTGTTTTACAACAACTACAAATAACTCAGGAAGAACTATTATATTATGGGTTACAAGAATTATCTTCCATACAGGAAATGGAATGGAATACAGTCACTAATGTTACTTATTTGGAACAATGAAAGACATTTCATTGTCTGAAATGAAACAATAACATTACTAATGCGTACACTGTTTTACAATTACAATATTGACCTGTCTAGTTTCCTTTTCTATTTGCTTTAAATTGTTGTTGTCTATATTACAGAATTATGTAATAAGTGATAGTTTTCTTACATGATTTTTTTATGACTGATAAAGATTTCAATAAAAAATTCTCCTACTGTTGCGAAAATTGCTGTGAGTTATTTTACTTTCACCTGGACACCCACCAGGGCAGTACCAGAGATGGGTAAAAGGGACCTTGCTTTAATGTCTCACCCAAAGGATGGCACACTCGAAAAATACAGCACCCCCTCACTGCACTTAGTTTTCAGCGTTTATGGTATGAACCCAATCCCAGTTTGGAACCACTACCCATGACCTTCTAGTCCATATGCAGACGTGCTACTACTGAGCCATGCTGACACCTATTATTAGTATAGCATATGCAGAAACCAAAAAATGTACTTACAATATTTCAAAGGCTGCAGTGTACCATGGAAAACAGAAACCTAGCCTCAAAAATACAGACAAGACTTGCAATCTGCTTCGAAATTCCACCCAGACAGGAAAAGGATGCTTTGGTTTGGGTTTCAGAGAGTCCTGGCCCTTCATCTTGAAAAACATGATCACAAATTTCTCCACCAATACTGTAACTGTGTAAGAATGATGTCACAGAATGTCTCCCATTCCTTGGCCAGTGGCCTGGCCTGATCCATTTGCTTTTCCTTATTGACATCACATATCATTGGAGAATAGCTGAGTTAGCAACAATAATTCTGCATTAGTTTGGGGCAATTTCTAGAGTTACTTTAAGGAGTATAAGGGTCACTGAATCTTTGCATTACTGACTCAGGAGGCATTTCTTTTTTTTTTTTTTTCTCCACCTTACTGCTCCCTCAACTGATCACTCCCCCTAACCCTGCCCTAATCCATCTTAGTTACTACCCTAGTCTATCCTCCTCTCTCGTAGTAAGCTTCTCCTCTATTTCTCACCACCTGTCTCCTGAACCTGTGACCCTCTGGGACAAAGGCATACACCCTGACCACTGCACCATCGCCAGACTGCAAAATTTGCTCTGATAGGATTCAGTCTTGTTCTTTTTCAATCTCCTGCCATCCAGCCACATAGGTCCTCAGCCCCCAATCTAGCCTCCTGCAAATTTGCTTTCTCATTCCTGGTCCAAGGTACTTCATTATTCCTTACCAACCCCCACCCACCCCAAAGCTTTTCCATGTGAACTACTCATTCTACCTGGGCAGACTCCTAGCCAGCAATGTCTCACACTGAATACTTTCTCCCACGAGCCCTCCTACTGGTACTTATGGACCCTTCTATCCTTGTTGGTCCTGTAACTGCATCTGTCCCCCTTGTGCCTTTCCTTGTGGACTCTGCTCCAAAGGAAGGCATCTTTAGTGTACCTACTGCTAACCTAACTATGCCCCCCAAGAAGAGTGATCCCAACATATGCCTGTCCCCCTCATGCCTTTTCTTGTGGACTCTGCTCCAAAGGAAGGCAGCTCTAGTGTACCTACTGCTCACCTACCTATGCCCTCCCAAGCATGGTGATCTCAACGTATGCCTACTACCCTCACATACTCTCCTTCTGCTACCTTACCTCTCCTCACTACCTGTACCTACTGTCATCCATAGGACTCCCAAATGCTCCATTATTCTCAAACCCAAACTCCTCAAGCAAGGACTAATCTGTAATGACCTTCTACTTCTATTGTTGTCAGGTGAAGTACACCCCAACCCTGGGCCCCTAGAGATACCCCACAAAAGAACCAATACCTCACATGGTCTTAAGCTTGCTTTCATCAACATCCATAGTCTGCTGCCCAATGACTGACCTGTTGCAGATCTGGGTGCAGCAGCACAAATTGGATGTTCTAGCTCTTGCTGAAACCTGGCTCTCCCTCAAAATACCTGACACTGCAGTTGCCCTTGAAGGTTACACTCTCTTCAGGGAGGATCGACTAGGAAAACAAAAAGGCAGAGTTTGTACTATCTACATAATAGGCTCCTTGCAGGGCCTTGTACTCCCAATCAGGTCCTCAGTGAATCATGCCCAGGCACTTGCTGTCAAGTCAGACCTGGGAAACAAAGGGAAATCACTTATTGTGCTATCTGTCTATATCCCCCCAAGGGACACTGCTAAAAGTTTCAATGCAGTCTTAGACTACATTACCAGTCTGCCAAATTGCACTGAAGTAGTGGCATTTGGTGACTTTAATGCCAACTGACTGGTAACTGAAGCTGGCTCTTATAAGGATGCAACCACTTCCATTGACCTAGCCCAACTGGTACAGTACATACCCCCACTAGGATTAATTATATAACTGGCAGCCGCAGCTTAATCAACCTTATTCTCACTAATTGCCCAGACTGAATTACAGGCACTGAGGAATTTCCCGACTCTCTCAGTGACCACTCCCCTACTTCATGTTTTTGGTCTAACAAGTACCCCAAACCCCCAAATAAGCCAACTCACTAACGAGTTCTTAGACTTGGGCAACTTGAGCAGTTTCATGCTTTCCTCCTACAGTGTGACTGGTCGCTTATAGATATGGCCACAAATGTTGACACTGCTCTTGGACACTTTATTTCTATGTTCAGTAAAGCCTGTGATTTTTTTGCCCTCTTCTGAAAATGGAAAACCAAAAGAGTGAGCAACCCCTGGATTACCACAGACCTCCTTAACCTTATGACCTCTCGTGACCACCTCTGGGACGTGGTGCATGCCACTAGCAAATCCAGTGACTGGCAGTGTTACAAGCATGCTAGGAATGCATGCACGTGAGGTCCACCTGGCTAAAATTGCCCACTTTCAAATTATATCTCTAGCTTTTGGGGCAACAGTAAAACATTCTGGGAGAATATCTAAAATCTCACCAGGAAATCCCCACCCACAATGCTTACTTTCAATGGTACAACCACGCAGGACAATAAAGAAATAGCCAACATCTTCAACAGTGATTTCACAAATCTTAGTGGGGTACTCCCTCCCTATTTCTTTACTGACCTACCCAGCCAGCTCAGTTACCAAACTGCTGATTAGTCTACTTGTCCCCGCCCCTTTCTATTTTCAGGCAATCACATTTGATGTTGCCAAAAAAATACCTTCATCAGGTCCTTCACAAATAAAGGTATAGCAGTGACACCCTTGATCTCAGACTGTTCAACCTCACCCTAAATGCAGTACTTACACCTCTCACCAAGATTCAAAACATATACATCTGCCTTGGCCAATTCCCTCTACTATGGAAAGCAGCAGTGGTGACTCCAGTCCGCAAGAGTGAGAATAGAGCCTTACACTCAAACTACAGCCCTATTTCCATCCTACCACCCATCTCGAAAGCATTAGAGTGTGTAGTAGCAGACCAACTGACAGAGTACCTAGCCACATACAATATACAATGCCCACAGCTTCACAGCTTTAGGAAGGGACACAGTATCACCTCATCCCTCCTAGAGTACACCAATTTTATTCATAAATCATTTGATAGTGGAGACTTTGTGGGATCAATTTACACTGATCTGACAAAGGCATTTGACACTGTTAATCACTCACTATTACTTAAGTCCTTACCTACTCTTGACTTCTCAGACAAAGTCACTTTCTAGTTTAAAAGCTACCTTGAAATAAATAAATGCCAAATAAATAAACAAATTCTGCGACATCAAAAAATAAATAAATAAATTGAAGGTAGGACCCAATGAGTAAAAATTCAGGACACTCTCTCTCTACCAGTCATCCAATATGGTCAGGGGTTCCTCAAAGCTCAATCTTAGGTCCTCTCCTATTTAGCCTATTCCTAAATGCCCCACCACAAGTCTGTTCCACCAACCTACTCCTATATACAGATGATGCTGTGCTTTTCTCTAGCCAGCCAGATCCCCTACCCCTTGAAAACAGCCTGCAACAATACTTCACTTCGGTTGAGACCTGGTTCACCAATCAAAAACTTATCATGAACTATAAAAAAACAAAGTGACGCTCTTTGTCAGTCCCAAAACAAGCATAAAGCTGCCCAACTAACTATCCTTAACAACCTCAGTCAGCCCCTGGAGCAAGTCAGTAGCTTTAAATACTTAGTTATTACCCTGGGCAGTACCTTATCCTAAAACGAACATGTCAAGTTAATATCAAAAGCGATTAATATATAAATAGGGCTCATCTATAGGCACAGACTCAGTATGACCAAATAAGCACTTCCCCTTGCTGTCTCCAGTTTTATTCTTTTGATCATTGATTGCGGTCTAATAATATATGGCTCTGCCACAGATACCATGCTAAGAAGACTAAATATTACTCTAAACAAGGCCTGCTGCCTGGCTATTGGTACACTGAGATACAATCACACATGCGACCTTTATGTCAACATTAATTGGTTGAACTTCCAAGGCAGAATCTCCTACCAAACCTGCCTAATCACAAAGGAACTTAGCCTTGGGCTTACCCCCCCCACACCCATTACAGCAGCTCCTCACTAGAGTAATTAACCCCATCACATGAGAAGCACGTCCAATCCCTCCTTCCATGTCCCTTTCTGCCGTATTGCTCAAGCCCAGTGAGTGTTTATGTTTAGAGCACCCAATCTGCTAAACAGGCTCCTGCCTGACCTCCAGTATGAATCTAAATTAGGACCCTTCAAACACAAACTTCGTCTTCACCTGTCTGAACTCAGCAGTTGCGAGTGCCCCCACCCAATTTAAGCTAGACCATACCACTTTTGTTCAATTACCAACCCTTGCCACCTACTATCTCTAGGGTAGTTGTTTCTTCTCTCCCCTCTATTACCTCACTAGCTTTTTCTTTGACAAGGTCATTTACTTGATTGCTCATAACAAACTAATTAAGGAACTGTAACCCTGTAATAACTTTGTACCTTTTGTAGCACTTACACTGTGTTATGCCTACTGTGCTAATTAATTCAATCTTTTGTACCATGCTTACTTCTTTAATTTCATTCAGTCTTTTGTACCATGTATTGTTCTGTTATTCCTTTCATCCATGATGTGGAGCCTTTGTAAAAGAGCCCCTGGATTAAAGGTCTTGTAATTCCGAGATTTTGGTAAAAAAAAAATGAAATTCTTAAATTGGTTCAGTAGGGTACTGTGCATTACAAGATAAAATCAAGATTTGCGGAATATAACATACAGTGCTCTTCGATTTGAACATATGCTTGCACATCTGCTTGCCTGAGCTTGTGGATGCAGTTACACCATGTGCCCTACTAATCAGCTTGGCCACTCCTCTTGTGGTTACTTCATCATTCTTATTCAGGATAACATCCAAAACATCCATGATTTCCCTGCACACATGAAAAAAAGAGTGGAAGGGGTGTACATTACAGTGGTGCTTGTATCAACACTTACACAAACAGTATGATGCTGACACATCCATTGTTGTACTGTACCATGATTTACCTGTGCAGATAGGTTAATCATGGTACATTACAGCAATGAATGTACTGTACCATGATGTACCTGTATAGGCAGCAGGAGCCAAACAGCACTTTGCAATTTTTTTTTTTTTTAAGTGCACATGCAGGACATTATCCTTTACTGTGTTATTGTTATTTTTGAGACATGCATGTATTCTCTTCACACTCATTCCAACACCATGCATTCTTTAAATCAGATGGCTCATCTTGTCACTGATATTTAGCATCATTCTTTGTAAACATCTAAAAGAAAATAACCAAAAATAAGCAAAATTCATGGGTTTGTAAGAAGGTGTCTTAAAACTTGCTATACAATAATCTGACCACACACTATGAAAGTCCTCTTAAAAAAATTTTCTCTAATCTGAGGTCAAGATCTGCACATCTGATTTGGGGTGGGTCTGAGCCAAAATCACAGAATTTAAGATGAAATTTCAAAGACAATTTCATCTCCAAAAACAGACTAATATTGTGGTGCCCTCATCTTTAAGGTACCTTTAACCCTATGTCACTTATCCCAAGTCCAGTACCAGTTAAAAAAACAGGTTTGCATCACACAGTGTACTTTGATTTACAGTGACTTACTAGTATTGTATATTGCCTTTGTCATGCAGATGGACAAGTCCAGATTCTACCAGAAATTTCAGGGCATTCCCAATAGGACCCCAGTGAGGAGAACACCAACAAAGTCCACAGGGAAGTAGAATGATGATCAATCAGTTTGAATGTGCTGGATTATAAAGAAGACCGCCCCAAAAGCTCCACAAAAAAATTAAAGAACCTAAACCAAAGGTACAATAATTGCACAATTTCTCTAGTAGTCAGTATCTTACAGATGCAGTATTTATTATTCACCTTCACATTTTTTTTGCAAAGTTAATGTTTCGTTTTTGTAAAGAATATACAGTATATAAGTAGAGGTGCATTTTTTCCATCTTTCCAGCAGTAATGTGCATGATGTTTGAATGTTTTCTGCATTCTCACCTATACTCTAGTATATTGTTTAGTATGCCCATACTGTACATTACTGTGATGTTGTGTATGCTGATCCTCCACTATTGCTAAGGATTTTATTCTTATTTTGAATGAATAAGCTATACTTTATGATCAAGTATGCTGTTATCATTTAGAGACTAACATTTGCTAAGGTGGTAGACTGTAGCTGAGGAAGGGGAGAGGGAGAAGGAGAAGAAAGAAGAGGAAGAAAAAGAAGAAGAAGAAGAAGAAAGAAGAAGGCGGAGGAAGAGGAAGAAGAACTCAGCTTTTTCATTTCCTACAAATTGAACTCCAAACTGCTCTACAAACATTGAGAGACTGGCAGTGAAGTAACTGTAAACATGTAGTGACAGCCATTTCACTCATTAATATCCCACACAGCCTTGGAAAATTGAATGAACCATGTTTATGAGAAGAGGAATGTTGGTCATGACAATGAAGAAAATCTCCTACTGTTGCAAAAATTGCTATGCATTATTTTAATTCCACCTGGACACTCACCAAGACAGCACCAGAGATCTATAAAAGAGGCCATGGTTAAATGTCTCATCCAGAGGATGGCACAATCCAAAAACACAGCACCCGCTCACTGCACTCAGATGGCAGTGTTTATGGTATGAACCCAATCCTAGTGTGGAACCAGAACCCATGACCTTCTGGCCCAGAGGCAGCTGTGCCACCAACTGAACCATGCTGATACTTATTATTAGTATAGCATATGTAGAAAAATAACAATGTACTTACAATGTTTCAAGAGCTATAGTGTACCACGGACAATCAGGAACTTATCCTCAAAAATACAGATAAGGCTTGTAACCCACTTTGAAATTACACTCAGATATGAAACTTCAAGGGATGCTTTGGCTTGGGTGTATGTTAGAATGATGTCATAGAATGGCCCCGATTCCTTGATCAATGGCCTGTCCTTCTCCATTTGCTTTTCCTTATTGACATCACATATCATTAGAGAAAAGTTGAGTGAGCAACAATAATTCTTAAATTGGTTCAGTATGGTTCAGTATGGTATTGTATATTACAAGATAAAACCAAGATTTGCAGAATATAACATACTGTGCTCTTTGATTTGATCATGTGCTTGCACATCTGCTAGATTGAGCATGTGGATGCAGTAACACCATGAGCCCTGCTCAGCAGCTCAGCCACTCCTGTTGCGGTTAGTTCTTCATTCATATTCAGAATAATATCCTTTCCTGCAAATGTAAAAAAGAGTGGAAAGGATATACATTGCTGTGGTGCTATCTATTACATGAGAAAGGGGATGGGGCGAGATGTGCAAGATCCACGAAGGGGTCATCGACAAAATATCTGTCAAATAACCCAACAGCGAAACCGGCAGGTCTACTGAATTTTGCAGTCGGCTGCCAGTTTGCAGAAGCAACAAGTGTTTTCTTTGGGGGGCTTTGAGACCTGAAGCCTTTATGCAGGGGGCTGTGCCCCTCCGCAGCCTTTCACTTAGGATTCTCAACTCCGAGTCGGAGCTGAGTCGGGGGGGGTGCAGGACCCCCTACAAACAGTGCCGGGTGCCAGCGGGTTCCCTACAGTGACTTGGCGCTGTTGTCCCTGTAGGGAACTCCTCTGTTGACATGTCTACATCAGGGATGTATACCAGATGTACAGTACTGTAAAATACATTAAAAAGTATTATTGGTGAATTACATTTTACTTTAGAAACATAGAAACATAGAAGTTGATGGCAGATAAGGACCGCAAGGCCCATCCAGTCTGCCCATTTATTTTTCTACCTTATAAATGTGCCATTGGCCTTTGCTCTGTCAGTGGCCTATCTATTCATAGTCATTTGTATTGCTCCCTTATGCCTATCCCATGCCTGTTTGAAGTCCTGCACTGTATTCATAGCCACTGCTTCTTGTGGTAAGCCATTCCATGCATCCACCACCCTTTCTGTGAAAAAGAATTTACTCACATTGCCCTTAATCGGCCCCCTCTAATCTCATGCTGTGTCCTCTTGTCCTGCTATTTTCTTATATTTAAACATGTTAGACTCTTTCACCTTGTTAATGCCCTTAAGGTGTTTGAATGCCTCGATCATATCACCTCTCTCCCTCCTTTGCTCAGGGTATGCATATTGAGCTCTGTTAATCTGTCCTCATACGTCTTCTGATGCAGTCCCTGCACCATTTTGGTTGCCCTTCTCTGGACTGCCTCAATTTGGGTAATGTCCTTGTGAAGGTGTGGCCTCCAATACTACACGTAGTACTCCAGATGGGGCCTAACCAGTGTCTTGTAAATAAGGATTATTACCTCCCTCTTACGACTTGTGATACCACTACTAATACACCCTAACACCCCCCTAGCCTTACCTACTGCTTTAGAGGTCTGCTTGGATGATTTCAGGTCATCAGTGATGATGATGCCCAAGTCTCTTCCTTCCTTTGTGACTGCTAGCAACTCCCCTCCCAGCCTATAGGTGGCTTCAGGGTTTCTCTTCCTTATGTGCATGATTTTAGTCCACTGTAACTTATTAAGATCTGTGCCTCCACATCAGGTGAGGACAATGAATATGACATTGCTAATGATCATGAGCTTAAACCCAAGCACACCCCCTAAGATGACTCTGCAATCCAGCACTAGCAAATATGGCCCATCACTGTGCAAGAGGTGCTAAAAAACAGCACTGCCAGTCAGGACAACATAGAGAAGGAAGACAGAAGGAAGATTTTATATGAGTGCCCCACATGGGCTTTAAAAAGTTGCATGAAGAGCTGCACCTGGTTAGTCAGAGAGTGCAGATAATCAAGAAATTATACACTCAGATTGATCAGGTATCTCAGTTTAGTCATAATCTGGATCTTCTGCTAGAGAATACAGGGCCAGGAACAGTGGCAGCTGCAGCAACCAGAGAGCTGAATCTACAGTTATGCTTGGCAATTGCACTGAGAATCATCTTAAAGTTCTAACATAGAAACATAGAAACATAGAATTTGATAACAGATAAAGACAGCTTGGCCCACCTAGTCTGCCCATTTCCTGATCTAACTGATAAACTACAGATCCTAGTTAACCAACAGCCTACTTCCTTCTACTCCCCGCTAGAATTGCCTTATATCTGTCCCATGCATTTTTGAATTCCCCTACTGTTTTTGACTATACAACCTCCTCAAGAAGGCCATTCCATGCATCTACAACCCTCTCCATGAAGAAATACTTCCTCACATTACCTCTGATCCATCCCCCCTCTATCTTCAAATTGTGCCCCCTTGTTCTTGCACATGTCTTTTTCTGAAAGATGTTACCCTCTTGGACTTTGTTGATTCCCTTGAGGTATTTGAAAGTTTCTATCATGTCCCCCCATCCCTTCTTTCCATGAGGCTATACATCTTAAGCTCCTTTAGTCTTCTTCATATGTCTTCTGGCTCAGACCCTGCACCATTTTGGTTGCCCTCCTCTGGACAGCCTCCACCCTGTCTATGTCTTTGCGGAGATGGGGTCTCCAGAACTGTACACAGTACTCCAGATGTAGTCTTACCAACTGTCTGTACAGAGGGTCAACAATTTCCTGTTTTCTACTGGTGATGCCTCTCCATATGCATCCCAGTATCCCCCCAGCCCTCCTTACTTCCTTCTCACATTGCTGGTCCACCTTTAGGACGTCTGACATTACTATCCCCAGGTCCCTTTCCATTTTTGTTGTTGTCAGTATCTCACCCCTTATTGTGTACTCTTCCCATGGGTTTTTGTTTCCCAGGTGCATTACTTTGCACTTCTTTGCATTGAATCTGAGCTGCCATACATTTGACCTTTCCTCCAACCTTGCTAAGTCCCTTTTCATCCTTTCCACCCCACCTTGTGTATCAACCCTGTGCAGATCTTTGTGTCATCTGCAAAGATACATACTTTCCCTTCCAGTCTCTCTGCAATGTCACTTATAAAGACATTGAAAAGGACCGACTCCAGTACTGAACCCCGCAGTACCCCAATAGTAACCCCCCCTTTCTTCACTGTGGACTCCATTTACTATGACCCACTGTGTCCTGTTGTCCAGCCAGTGTTTTACCCAGGCTACCACCCTGGGACCCACTCCCAGGCTGGCTAATTTGTTTATTAAACTTTTGTGTGGGACTGTATCAAATGCCTTTCTAAAGTCTAGGTAGCCCATGTCCACATCCCCTCCCTGGTCTATTACTTTGGTCAACCAGTCAAAGAAATCAATTAGATTTGTCCGACATGACCTTCCTGCTGTGAATCCATGCTGCCTTGGGTCCTGTGCCCCACTGGCCTCTAGATACTCAACAATTCTTTCCTTCAGAAGTGATTCCATTATTTTCCCTACCACTGACGTCAAACTGACAGGTCTGTAGTTTCCTGCCTCTGTCTTGCTCCCACTTTTGTGAAGGGGAATCAGATCTGCCCTCCTCCAGTGCTCAAGTACCACATCATCCTCCCATCATTTATTAAAAAGGGTAGTCAGTGGTGTTACTAGTTCTTCCCTTAGTTCTTTTAGAATTCTGGGGTGAATCCCATCAGGCCCCATTGATTTATCCACCTTCAGTTTTAAGAGTTCTTTCAGAACCCTTTCTTCTGTGAAAGGACTAATATCACCCCCATCCAGAGTGCTTCTATTGTCTGGATTAAGTATCTCCCCCTGCTTTTCCATTGCGAATACTGAGCAAGTATTCATTCAGTATCCCTGCTTTTCACTGTCATTCTCTGCCCAACCACCTTCCTCTTTATCCAGCCTCAGTATCCCTGCCATAGTCTTTCTTTGCTCCCTAATGTACCTATAAAAGGTTTTATCCCCCTTCTTAACCTAGTTGGCTATCTTTTCCTCGGTTTGGGCCTTTACTATTCTGACTGCCTTCCCCACTTCCTTCTGGTTTAATTGGTACAGTTTTCTGTCCTGCTGCTTCTGTGTTTCCTTATAGTCCC
Source organism: Neoceratodus forsteri (assembly GCA_016271365.2). NCBI lineage: Eukaryota > Metazoa > Chordata > Ceratodontiformes > Ceratodontidae > Neoceratodus > Neoceratodus forsteri. The sequence goes on along the minus strand of CM057459.1, from coordinate 840,635,352 downwards.
TGAATGTTATCGTTTTCTCCCTTGCCTTCCCCGTCACTTCTTTTGAGAACCATAGTGTTTTTTTCTTTCATTTTGATTTGTTTATTTGTTTCACACAAAGGCTTGTTGCCTCTGTGATGGTGGTTTTGATGTTTCCCTATTATTGTTCCATCCCACCTTTTTACCTGTTTGCTAGTTCTTTTCTGAGGCACCCTCCCATTTTGACAAAATCAGCCCTCCTGAAGTCCAGTACTTTCACTTTTGTATGGCTTGACTCTACTGCTAAATTTATCATGAACCACACTGTTTGGTGGTAGCTTGTTCACAGATGGTTACCCACTTCTAGATCTGAGATCCTCTGTCTGTCCCCATTTGAGATTACCAGGTCTAAAATTGCTCTCTCACGAGTGGGTTCCAAAAATAGCTGTCTGAGGCATGCCCCCTGTAGGGCATCAAGAATGGCCCTGCTCTTGGATGTGGCTGCAGCAAAGGTGCTCCAGTTAACATCTGGCATATTCAGGTACTCCATCAGCAATATCTCACCTTTTTCTGCCATCCCAAGGATGCCTTCTATTATTTCCTTGTCCATTTCCTCCCCCTGAGATGGGGGTTAGAATGCAGTTACTTTATTTTGTACAGACATAGACAAACATGTTCAGCAGTTACAGCACACTAACAAATGGGTTGCAGGCCAGTTCTGGGTTGAAATATGCACAAATTTTGCTTGCAGCTCAAACAAACTGAGTGAAAGTGCAGATGCTTGAGTAAATGTGGTGAACTCCACCCCCAATCCCCCAAATGAGTCTTTAGACAATAATAAAGCACTGCCATAATGTAAGTTTGTAAGACTCAGTGAACAAGAGGAGTACAAGTTGGTACTAACTGCTCCAGGAAGACCCAGTCATCCCACTGTTCTGCTGTTGCATCGTCTGGTGCCAATAAGCAATATGTGGCATATGGGAGGGAAGCAGGTAAATTCAAATGATAACTTAGGGAAACATCAAATCCCACCGAACAATGGCTGTAAACTTATGCATGTTGTTTATCATGGACAGAAAAAATTAATAATTGTAGACCCACAGAAGTATAAACATAGTCAATTAATGGCTGCTACTTCATTTGCATATATCTAATCTGACTGTGAATGAAATGCTAATAAAATGATACTTTAAAATCTTGTTTTAACAATCTGTGTGTATGTTTATTACTGTGTGCATTACAGTATTCTACAATGAACACACCTGTTGTGTTTTATTACTAACATATATACTGTAGTAGTAGCCCACATAGAGGAGATGCTGTGAAGTCAAACTTTCAAGCAGAAATTCTAAACATTTTGTACCCTAAAGCTACATCGAAATGCAAAATATAGCATTGATTTTCACTGTGTATTGAGCTTGCATCTTTATGCATGATTATGCATCCTTCACTCTAAGGGCCATTGTTCCACATTGTCCCACATTTTGAGCATCTGTGTCCACCATTGTAGTGAAAAAAGGCTGAGAGATATGGGCCAAAACATGTGCTATTTTAAGTCCCCCCCCTACCAACACCATAACTAGGTGACGCAACCAGATACAATAACAGTTCATAGAAAGTCACTGTGAACGTTTATACTGGTGAAAAAAAGTTAATTTTTATTTAGTCACATTTTTTAGTCTTTAACATTCTGTGTGTTTTTCATCCTGCTATGGCAGTTGAAGGGCTACTGCATCACTAAGACGATCACCTCTCCATCCTGGTCCAGATCCATGTCCCCACCATCAGCACCTTGTGCCTGATACACCCAGTCTGGCGGGGCAAGAGTGTCTGAGTATGATGTCCAACCATACTGGTTGCCACCCCCCTCCTCCAGGTGGAGTATGATTACTCGTCGATCTCCCTCAGCAAAGACAATCACAGTACCAATGGTAATAAGTAGTACCGGGGTATGGATGTGTTATTTTTGTGTATAATAAAAGACATATACATAATAAGTGTTACCAGGGTATGGGCGTGTTATTATTGTATAATACAAGACATACACACATCCTAAACAAAGTACATACAGATGCTGCACAATACACACACATACTGTGCATGCACACAAGCACACACATACACCTCAAAAATAAACAAGCATATCCCACATACAGTACTTCTTAGCCTCTGCCTTGCAAATCAGAGACAAGGATCAACAAAATCAGGGAAAATGACCAAAATTAGGGACATATTTTAAAACATAGTAATACTGACTCAAAAAAACAATTATAATGTGTGGCATAATATAAAAGTCCTTTTCTGATAGAGGACCAGACTGAAACATTAATTACTACATAATTTAATGCTTCGGATCTGTACTGTTCAGTTACAGATATGACCATTTCAGGAGAGACAGAGGAAAATTTTAAGGCAAAATCATGGATGTCCCTAAAAATTAGGGACAGTTGAGAGGTATGAATCTCCCACACAATACATAATCTCTGAACTTTTAACCTGATGATTTCCTGCAGTACAGCCTCTGGAGTCAGTATGATACCTCATAAGACAGAAAATAAGAAATCTTATCAGCTTTGATTGATGAACCTTCACTACTCACTCTTAAGAAGGATTAATCTCAGTGAAGTGGGTCAGTTATATTTTTCATGTTCTTCATTCCTGGGTCACTAAAAATTCTTTGGTTTGTAAAACTACTCCTAACACTGAAAGCCCTATTACTAAGATCAGCAATGGCATCTAAAATGTTGTCTTGTAGTATAGATGTATGCTAACAACATATGATGCATTGAGAAAGAAAACATGAGCACTAAGAATCAAGTTCAGGCACCCTACCAACTACTCTTGATGAAGGGGTTAGAAGCCATGAAGCGCTGAGGTTTTAAGGCTGATATGTGGGACCCTTATACTTTTGTACTGCATTAAGATGTTTGTGATATACTGTTATCTGTAAGTAACATTGTTATTTTACAGTAAAAAAAATCTTCATACTGGAACCTTTCTGCCTGGAGTGCTGTTTTTTTTTACTTATTTACCCTACCAACTACTCTTCTGGTGTCATTCCTCTTTGCTCTTATTCCACATAGTGGAAATAAAAAGTTGTAGACAGAGATGCATACTAACAATTTGAAGTCCAGAAAAACTGTTCAGCGCTGGAAATTGAACACATGCCACCTCCAAACTACCAACCATGGATATTGCATTTTTCTGTTTCTCTATTTTGAGCCACAGAATCTAAATGGGGGGCAGCTATTAATGGGATGTGACTTCAGTTACTAAGCCCCAACAGGGTTCCATCCATATAAAGCGCAGTACCGGGATATCCAGGAATATATGCAGGATCTTCAATGTAAAAACAACTCTGCACATCTAAACTGATGATATGGTACACAGCTAACTACGAAACCTAAATAAAAAAAATATACAGTATATACCATAGTAATATTTTAAAAGCTCTCCCTTTGTTACACATGCCGATCTGAGACACTGACTTTCTCTACATGGTTGTGCTCCTTCAAACTGCTATGGTTTGCCAATGCTGCATCATAATAATAATAATAATAATACTGCACATATTTGGCATTTTGAGGGATTGCAGCAGTTTTAGGACAAAAGATTACCTGTGCTTGATCTAATAGAGTGAGTGGCTGCCCTTTCTGCCCGTAGTGTCCTTATATGGACTTAGATTGTCCCACTTTCACCTCCCTGGGTGACACTTTCACTTTATACTGAAGCATCCTGCTTTGGGTCAAGCAATGGGCAGCACCTCAGTGTACATTGGAGTGCGATCCTGCTCCGATGTACTAGGCAGCACTGCTGTTTCGATTGCTGCAGAAGGCAGCCTTTCCATTTCTTTTAAAGCTCACAAGAGCTTTTCATTAATACCACAACAAGCAGTTTTCTTTTTGCTTACTTTGCTTAACCTCGGGCTTGTAGCACAGCATTATTGTGCATCTTAAAGGGGCACCAGTTAAACTAGTGCATAGTGTTTCACTTTCTTCACAGAAGCACCAGCATTCCAGCATGGAAGCACTACATAAACAACCTGGGGCACTTTATAAATGCAAACATTTCTTTTCATTAAATCAGCAGGCTCCTTTATAAATAAAAGGATATACTATTAATGTGCAATAATGGGGACTATAGGATTTAAAGGGACAGTAACGGTTATAAAGATATTCCAGGTTGGCCACCCTGACACGAAAAATAGCAAAGGAAGGAGGAAGAAAAGGTGATAGGAAAGCATGAAAAGAATACATTAGGGGGTTACACATTTTATTTCAGGACTAATCATTCAAAAAAGGGGCACCCTGTTACAAGGCACACTGAAGGACACAGATTGCTCTGAGGCAAGTTTCTGCACAGCCACCTGCTGCATCCTACCACTCAGGTAGGAACCAAACCAGAGCAGTACTGCACTGATGATACTCACATAGTTCCTCAGCAAATCAGCAACACCCTATGATCTACCATGTCACATGCCAATGAAAGGTCCAAGAGCACCAAGATTGTATGTTTCTCTCTGTCCTTTGCTAGATGGAGATTGTGAGTTACCCTGTCAACAGCTGTCTCAGTTCTGTGCCAAGGCTGAGAACCAGATTGGAAAGATTCAAAGATTGAAAGACCCTTCAAGCGATCTATTCATTGCTGAACCACAACATTCTCAATAACCTTCCCTAAAAAGGAAAGGTTAGAGACTGGTCTGTAAATTTCTAGAACATTAGGATCCAGAAATGACTTTTTTAGAAGGGACCTCATGCCTCTCCATAGCTCATTTCAAGGGCAAAAGATAGACACCCTCCATCAAGGACCCATTCACTATCTTCATGAGAACTGGGACTATGAACTCAGTGCAGTCAATAATCAGCCACATTTGACCCGGATCCAGTTCACAGTTAGTGGGATGCAAACTGACGGCAACATGGAGGACCTCGGCCTCAGACCGCAGTGGAAACTCATTCCAAGTTGGCAAATCTAAGTCACCACAGGTCTGGCTACCCCCAGTCCAAGCCTGGCCTTTAGAAGAAATACTGCATCTAATGGCTGACACCTTGTCAGTGAAAAAACACCCAAGCTCCTTGCACCTTTTTGTGGGAAAAAGCTCCAGCGAACTGTAGACAGGGAGGATTTGACCATCAATTCACAGTACAAAAGAGCTGAGCTGGGCAATTTTTCACTGCAGCAATCAACAGTGACAGAAAGTCTGCCTTTTCAGTTTGATTACCTACTGATATTCAGCAAAATACTGCTACATACAGTAGTAGAGCCAAATTTGTCTAGCAATTTTGTGAGATTCCCTAGTTATCCTTCACAAAATTTAAGGAAAAAAAATCTTCTAAAATTCTTTTTGTTATACCTACAGAAAGAGACCAGTTCCTATTATAGTACTTAAGTGCCATCTGGTAGATTTTCAACTACACTATCAGATGAGACAGCCCTCTCTGGGTAGCAGTGAACACACTAACAAACAAAACAAAATCTGTAACTTAAGGTTTCACAATTCTCAATAAGCATTTTTAAAAATTCTTAAAAATCCCTTGACCAGTTTGGTGCTACTACTGTACACTGTGGAGCAGTTGGTGTGAAGGACTACGCTTAAACACTTGGGTACTCTGTACCACAAAATAGCTGCACATATTTAATAATATTTTACTGGGTTTTATGAGGAGCCCTGTCAACTGAGTAGTGGGTGTCAGGTAGAGAGCAGTGTAATTCCTGAGAGTGAAGAAGAATTAAAAATTACCATTGGGATTTGTTTTACATTCTTTTATTTACAACTGCAGCTACACACAGTGCCTTACCCTCGTATGAGTAAGTGACGCATGGGATAATTATACCCTTTGGATTTCAATTGTTTGCAACTTATGTTGCGAGGGACTCCATGAACCCAGGTGTGCTTCCAGGTTTGGGTAGTATAAATACCTGCCCTGTGGTGAGCGGGCGAGCATATACTGCTACATACACTGTGGAGCAGTCGGTGTGAAGAGCTACACTTAAACACTTGGGTACTCTGTACCACAAAATAGCTGCACATATTTAATAATATTTTACTGGGTTTTACAAGGATCCCTGTCACCTGCATAGTGGGTGTCAGGTAGAGAGCGGTGTAATTCTTGGGAGTGAAGGAGAATTGCAAATTACTGCTGAGATTTGTTTTATGATCTTTTATTTACAACTGCAGCTACACACAGTGCCTTACCCACGTATGAGTGGGTGACGCATGGGATAATTATACCATTTGGATTTCAATTGTTTGCAACCTATGTTGCGAGGGACTCCATTAACTCAGGTGTGCTTCCAGGTTCAGGTAGTATAAATACCTGCCCCGTGGCGAGCAGGGCGAGCCCGTGCAGGGCATACATAGTCATGCGCGGAGATGTGCGCAGAGACACGCATGTTGGCACATGTCAGCTGTGTCCACTGGGACTGCTGGAACCACTGCGCAGCACTCTGTGACTGAAAACAGGGTGAGTTCCTGTGTTTTACCAGGGGTATATAAGGCAGTCCTTTGAGCAATATTACAATGTCACAAGGAAAGGGTAGGAAGAGCTAAGTAAAACTAATGTGCTCTAGGTGCAAAATGTACACTGATGAACCTGTTAGTAAGGGGTTTGTATGTAATAATTGCATACTGATAGCCACCTTGCAAGATGAGATAGAACAATTGTTGAAACGTTTAAATACACAGAAGGAAATTAAGCTACTTGAAAGCTTTATTGATGACATGGCTGACAGTTTCACAGGAAATGGGATAGAATCTCAGGGGCCTAAAGGAAAAGATGAATCCCACCATAAAGCAACCAAGAGTGTTAATGAGGAGACATGGTTAACTGCTAATCAGACAACTAGTATTACATCTTCCATTCAAAAAGATCCAAATCCCTTGTTGTTGTCTAATAAATTTGAAATATTGAATCACAGTACACTAGGTACCCTGGACCCAGATAATATAGGAGATGATTTGCAACACAATGCAAATATGAGGATATTATGTTAAAAGCTAAAGTTGAGGTCACTACCAAAAATATATAGTAATAATAGGGGACTCGATTACTGGGGGATTGACACAGTAGTTTGTAAAGGGAGGAAGGATCACACAGTTGTTAGCACTCGACCTGGAGCAAAACTTGCAGATGTGTCTAAATTATTGGAGGGGCTTTTAGAAGGCACAAATAAGCCATTGGTAATCTTACACATAGTTACTAATGACGTGGGATATACTGAAATTAAGGATATCGAGGCAGAATTTAAAGAATTATCGTGGAGAATAATAGAAGATAAAGAAGGGGAGCTTATAATATCTAGCATTTTACCCACCTTTGGACAGTTCACATATAAAAATGAGGTTATAAGGGAGGTTAACACATGGATAAGACAGTATTATAAGGAATGTAATATAGGATATATGGATAATGTGAGTTCCTTTAATAACAGGTCTTTTATAAGTATGACGGGTTGCATTTGAACCAAACTGGAACCAGGAAATTGGCATCAAGAATGAACAAGGTCATCCAGTTTCATTTAAACTGGCAAAAGGGGAGGGGGAATGGAGTATGAAGTTATAACTTCTAATGAGAGCAAAGCTAGTGGTAAAAGGATGCCTGAGTGGAATTCAATGCTGATTAATGCAAGAAGTTTAGTTAATAAATTTGAAGAGTTTAAATACTTATTAATAAAGGATAATATACATCTGGCATTTATTACAGAAACATGGTGGGAGGATAAAGACAGCTGGAGCAGGACTATTCCAGGTTATAATCTTTATTCTAAATCAAGGGGATATGGAAAAGGAGATGGAGTGGCTATGTATATACATGAGTCAATCAAAAGCACAGACTATGGTAACAACATAGATGGGCTGGAGATGCTTTGGGTTAAGCTACTACCCCAGGATGGTGCCAAATTATTGTGGGCTTATTATATAGACCTCCTAGTAGCTCACTTGATGTGGATATAGCACTGCAGAAACATATAGCTAAATTAGATCCAGCTGATAGTTTATTAATTTTTGGAGACTTAAATCTGCTTAATATAAATTGGAAACAAATGACAGCTGAGGATAAAATTGACATAGGATATTTAGACATTTTTGAACATTTATGACTACAACAAAATGTTTGGAAGCAACAAGGGGCAATAATATTCTTGATGTTGTTTTAACAAATATGGGAGAGGTATTTATAGTGTAAGGATGAAATGCCCACTTGGTAACAGTGATCACAATACAGTCCAATGTGTGATCAAAGAACTTGTGATAAAGAAGGAGGAAGGATCCACAATTAAATTGAATTTTAGAATGGCTGATTTTGATAATTTCTGAGAAGAAATTTCCAGTTGCGAGTGAGGCCAGGAATTAAAAGATTTATCAGTAAATGAAATGTGGAACCTTTTCTTGTTAAAATTGAGAGATCAGACAAAAAAGTATATTCCCAGCTTTAAGAAATATAAAGCTAATAGTAATAGAGCACCAAGCTGGTTTAATAAATCAATAAAAAAATGATAAAAAGAATAGATTATTTAATAAATACAAAAATAGCAAGACAAATAAACATTATCAGGTGCTTAGGATGCTCATAAAAGAGATAATGATAACTATTAGGAAAGCAAAGGCTCATCATGAATTGTTATTGGCAACTAGGATTAAGACCAATAAAAAATAATTTTTTAGTCATATAAATAAATCAAAATCCAATCATAGTGAGGTGGGTACACTTAAAAGTAACCAAGGGCAAATCATTTCAGACAAAGAAATGGCAAATAATCAAAATCAGTATTTTACCTCAGTTTTTAATAAGAAAGATGCATCTCCACTTAAGGATTATGGCAGCCCTATACCAGGCCAATTAAAGTTAGACCCCGATGAGGTCCAGGCAAAACTGAGAGGGGTGGATATTAATAAATCTCCAGGACCAGGTAACATTCATCCTAGGGTGATTTATAAATTGGAAGATCATATAGCCTTGCCTATGACATCTATTTTTCAATCTTCAATAAACAAGGGAGAAGTTCCTAGGGATTGGAAGGATGCTATTCCAGTTCCAATCTTCAAAAAGGGGACCATGACAGACCCTTCTAATTTTAGACCTGTGAGTCTGACTTCAATCATGGGGAAGATACTTGAGCGAATCATAAAAGAAAAAAATATTAGATTCCTTAGGTGAACTAGGTTTACTAGATCCAACTCAGCATGGATTTAAAAGGGCAAGATCATGTCAAACAAATATTTTGTCCTTTTATGATAAGGTAAATCGAGAAGTGGACATGAGGAATTTGGTGGACGTGGCCTTCATGGATTTCATGAAGGCTTTTGACAAATAGCCTCATTTGGAGCTAGTAAATTTATGAAAAGAATCCAATATACAAAGCAATATAATTCATTGGATTTCTGATTAGTTGCAAGACAGAAGACAGAGGGTAACTATAAAAGGAATACTTTCAGATTGGGTACCTGTTACTAGTGGGATTCCACAGGGATCATTTCTGGGACCATGTTTATTTAATATATACATTACTATGGTAACATTCTAATATATGGTTATATAAGTTTGCAGATGACTGTAGGATTGGTACAGTGGTGAATAATGCAAATGATGGGATTCAGTTCCAGAGAGCTTTGAGTGACATAGTGGATTGGACTAAGGAAAATAAATTGGAATTAAATGTTTCCAAGTGTAAGATAATGCATCTGGGAAAAAATAATATGGAATTAAAATATAAACTAGGTACAGATCCACTAGTAGAATCACAAATGGAGAGTGATTTGGGAGTCAAAATTACAAATCATTTAACATTCGATATACACTGCAATGAGAAGATTAAAAAAGCAAACCAAATCCTCAACTGTATACTGAGGCACATCTCTAGTAGAGATAGTGGGGTGTTGTTGCCCTTATAAAAGAGAATATATTAACAGAATGGGAGGTGTCTGGAGAAGAGCCACAAAAGTGATTTCTGTATTAAAAGGTAAATTTTATGCAGATAGATTGAAATCACTGAATTTGTATTCCTTGGCCAATAGGAGATTAAGAGAGGATTTATGTATGCTTTTTAGGGCTATGGGAGAACCGGACGTATTACTGGATTTAGGATTTGCCCCTAACCTAAATAGGTGCAGCAGTTGAAAACATGATAAACAATTATTTGCACCAAGGTGGAATCTAAATTTAAGGAAAAGTTGGTACAGCCAGAGGGTGATTCTGTTTTGGAATGAGCTCCCTAGCGTAGTAGTGGAGAGCCCTAGTATGGACACTTTCAACACTAATTTAGATGTCCATTATAAAAATATAATCACTAGTTTCTAATAGCATTAATCTGGCAAGCTATATGGACTTCAAGTTTGTTGCTTGAAACTTTTCTATGATTTCTATGAAGTCTCAACACCAATCTTTTCTCCACAGATCCAGATCTTCCCCAGGAACACTCCAACCTATGCCCCTTAGTCTTCAACCACCTCAGCTCAGCACAGTACCACAGTGAGCCACGGCAGCAGGCAAGGTCCAAACATGGAAAGGTGTAATAGAGTCCAAAGCAGCCATGATTGCCATGATAAAGCAATCTGCACCTCTGTCTGGACCTTGTGCAAAAGCTAGCAGCATACCCATAATATCTAGTGATTTGTGGAGTTTGTGAGGATCTCTCTCTCTCTCTCTCTCTCTCTCTCTCTCTCTCTCTCTCTCTCCTTGACATTGTCCTACAATCTTTCACTAAACTTCAGAATCTTTCACTCTCTCATAAACAATTCCCCCAGCTCTGGAAATCAGCAGTGGTCACACCCATTCATAAAAGTGGTGATAGGTCTCTTCTCTCTAATTACTGCCCTACCTCTGTCCTCTCACCACTCTCCATGGTGTTGGAATGAATTGTAGGTGACCAGTTGTATGAACACCTCAACAAATATAACTTACTCTGCCCACAACAACATGGCTTTAAAACAGCCCATAGTACTTGCACCGCCCTGCTTAACTTCACCAGCCATATTCATAAGGCGATTGACACTGGCCACCTACTGGCTGCGTTGTTCAATGATTTGACCAAGGCATTTGTCACCATGAACCACCAGCTCCTGATTCACTCACTCTCCTCTCTTGGACTATCTAATGATGTAACCAAATGGTTTGAAAGCTACTTCTCGGCAAGGAGCCAGAAAGTCAAAATCATTGATTCTCTCTCTCAAGTGCCCTTCCTGTCTGCTCTGGTGTACCCCAGGGTTCCGTCCTTCATCCTCTACTTTTCAACCTTTTCATCAATACTCTTCCTGCAGCTTGCAATAATAATGTAATACTCTATGCTGATGATGCAGCCCTCTTTTCTCCCATACTGACCCTGTCTCACTCTTCAAGTTGCTAGAGATGAACTTCAGCCTAGTTGAAACCTGGCTTCTCCAACATAAGCTGTTGATGAATTACAAAAAAACAAAGTCCATGCTGTTCCATAGCTCTCACAGCAAATACAGATCCATAAACTTCACCATACATAATGAACTTGAACAGCCACTTGAGCAAGTGCAGGAGTTTAAATACCTTGGTATTACCCTTGATTGCACAATGTCTTTCAGCTCGCATGTTCAACAAATCTCAAAATCAGTCAACTCAAGAAATGGTGTCCCCTACCGCCACCGTCACTGTCTTACCAAAGAAGCTATGCACACAGCCATAACTGCCTCAGTCCTACCCATCATTGATTACGAGCATGTCTTCTATGGGGCTGCCATTGATACCACACTAAAAGACAGCCCTTAATAAATGCTGTAGATGTCTCACTGGCACAGGGAAGCATACGCATATAGCAGTCACAGGTAACAACTTTCATTCTCACAGGCTAAATCATGACCGAGCGAGTTGTGGGAGAGGAGGAACAGAGTGGTGGGAGGAGGAGGAGGCCTAATTTCACCAAGGCCGAGACAGATGTCCTGTTTGAGGCCTACCTGGATCAGGAGCCGCTGCTCAGTGGACGGCTGGGGACACCACAGGCCCGTGCTGCTGCATAGGAGGATGTGGCATGTGCAATGAACCTGCATGGCAGCCACTAGCACTCCGTGCAGGAGTGCAAGAAGAAGAAGGGCACAGACAGGAGGAGGATAAAGGAGGAAGTGGCTGCCATCAGGGCAGCACGAGCTGCGACAGTTGGGGGACAGACGGAGGTGCTACGCCTGACCCCACAGGAGTAGAGGGTTACTGGCAGCATGCAGAGTTGTGCCATTGAGGGTGTTCTGGGTGGTGGCTTCCAGATGGGTGGTAGCCCGTCACTGCATGGTAGGTCATGGTCTGTCTATTGGGGGGGCAGGGTAGGTCACATGCAGTAACGCAACTTTGAGTTCCCTTATAGATCCTGAGCCTCTGCATGGGTCAGTGGTGGTGGACCTGTCCACTGAGGTCAGTCAGATGGAGATGGAGGAGGGGCCCATCCACCTCCACAGGTATACGCAGCTCAGTGCGACAGTGGGCCAGACTGGTTTTCTACACTGATGTTGTTGGAACAGGTGTGGAGGAGGCCCTGCTCATGTTCCAGCATCCATGGATGCCAGCATGCTGTGACTCGGGCTGGTGCCGGGTCTGTCACCGATGATGATGTCGCTAATGCCATGGGCAGTGACATGTGTGTGCCATGGGATGGCCACACAGCAGGTAACATCATGGCCATGGCTGTGGATGGTGCCACCATGGAGGCCTGCGTGTCATCACAGTCCCAGCCTGTGCCTGTCAGCACCAGTGGGGCAGCACTGGTGTGTGTACAGGACAGTGGGACTGTTGCAGCCACTGCGGTGGCACCAGTGAGCCATGGGGAGTGGCTGCCAGTGGGGCAGCATCAGCAGTCAGCCAATGGGCTTGGGGGTACAGTGTCAGGGGTGGTGTCAGTGCACCACCTGTGGACATGCCCAGACCTGGTCCTGGTGTGCAGCACCCACCCTGAAGGGGTGCTGAGCATCGGGGCCATGCACACCCTGAGGGACAGGATGCCGAGGAGGCAGATGACCTCTTGGATGAGCACACCCGCATACTGCAAGCATCAGACAACCAGCAGATGCGGCTTGCAACATCGGTGGATGCACTGCTTGTGGCTCTGGAGTGGGCAGAGAAGCGTCGCAGCAGAGACACAGCTCTGATCCTGGCAGGGATGGATCGGTTGCGGGAGGATGTGACCGCTGCCATTGACAGGCAGACACAGGCATTCACTGCTGTCATGGTCACAATGGGCACACAGTTATTTGCCCATGTGTCGCAGACACCACGCAGTGCACTGTCCACCCCCTGTTCCCGGCGTCGTGCGACATCATCCTTGTCGACACTGGGTTCAGCTGTGGGCATCCCGAGCACGCCTGGTGCAGGCATGTGGTGTGCTGCAAACCCCTGCGCGAGCACGGTCGTGTTCACACAGTGGAACCCCTGGGGGACCATCGGTGCCACCCCATGAGGCCAGTGGTCAGTCTGTCAGTGCTGGTGGGTCTCAGCGGGGCTGCCCATGCATCTGTGGTGGCCGGGGCACTGTGGTGCGTGACTGAACTGTCTCCCAATGTGGCTACTGTCTGGTGCTGTCCTGTGTGCATTGTGTCATTTAGCGGGCAATTCACGAGTGGGTACCCGGCCTTGCACGCGGACACACAGTCCATCTGAACACCCTCCCGGCTGCTGTCTGCAGTTGCATGTGCATGATGATGCCTGCATTGCGCTGTACACCAATGTGCAATGGTGTTCAGCATCTGACACACATACAATGACAGGCAGTGGGCATGGTGGTCTGTGGACATGTGTGTGTGGCTAGGGGTGGACTTCTGGGTCGGTGTGCCTCTTACCCTTTGTGCATGTCTGGTGCATTGTGTGTGTGTGTCTGTCTGTCTGCATGCCATGTTAGACCTCGCCCATCCCTGATGGTGTGTGCAGTTCCATGGCCGGCCAGTTCCCTTGATGGCATGCACCCCTGGTGTGTGTCCATGCGTGTTTGTGGGTTGTGTCTTAGCCACTGGTGGTTGCACATGGCCCCATGACTTACCTGGGTTGGCTGAAATGCTCCTCCGTGATGGTGTCCCGGTGCAACTGTGCCAGCCGGAGCAGTCAGGGGTCCCTTTGCCCAAGGGGGGCTGCCTATCACCATTGTCACTGGTGTCCTCATCGTCCCCATCACTGTCCCCCTCTTCAACCTGTATGGCTATCCCACATTCATTGGCCATGTTGTGCAGGATGCAACAGGCCAGGAATAGCCCGAAGGCCTTTGAGGGGCTGTACCGTAGGGCACCGCCGGAGGAGTCCAGGCAATGGAAACATGCCTTCAGCATCCCGAACACCCACTCAATGACATTACGTGTGGTGGTGTGTGCCTCATTGTAGCGTTGCTGCGATGGGGTCACGGGCCGCCGGTAGGGTGTGAGCAGCCAGGGACGGAGTGTCACCTGTGTGTAGAGGGTGGAGGTTAGTTTGGTGATCAGCATCGCCCTGCCCTGGGCCATGTAGGCTACTACCCATGTCATCTCTGACCATGCCCCCCCAGGCCATATGATTGTCCATGTGGTTTGCATACTCACCCACTAGGTGGCCAGTGGGGATATCCCCACTCTTGAATCTGTGGCACAGAGCCGACTGGTGCCAGATGAAGGCATCATGTGCTCCCCCAGGGTGCGTGGCACAGACATTGATTATGCGCCCCCTGGCATCTCACACCACCTGGCAGTTAATGCTGGCATAGCCCTTACGATTTATATATGTGGCCCACTCGGGGCCAGGTGGTGTGCAGATGGCCACATGGGTGCAGTCTATTGCCCCTAGCACACCAGGCATACATGCTACCCTGTGAAACTCCTGTAAGTTTGCTGTGCGCTCCGCCGGTGTGCTGGGGAAATAGATGTGCTCCGCAGCATGTGGCAGCAGTGCGCTGAGGAACTGGGTGAGGTGGCGTGACGTGGCCGACTGGATTAAGCCTGTGGTGTCCCCATTTGGTCTCTGGAAGGTACCCGTGTCGAGCAAGCACATGCAAGCTGTCACTTTCATCTCCACTGACAGAGCATGGCTCCTTTGTGTGGGTGCCTGCATCGTATCACTGCACAGCTCACAGAGCCACCTTAGAATTGCCTGATTCAGGCGGTACTGGCCCACGATCTCCATATCACTATACAGCTCGAAGCTGGTGCGGGCTTGGTATTGCCTGTTGGGGCCATACCACCAACGGGCCCTTCCATGGCCACACCCCCTGCTGCCCACCTTCTCACCCCCCTCATTACAGCCTCCATCTGGATGGTGGCACTGGCCATGTCCCTGGCTTGTGTTCACCCCCAGCAGCTGTTTCTGTATTTCCCTCGCTGTCCTGGCTGCTACTTCCCTTGCACCAGGAACACCTGACTGTGCTGGCCTCACTGCTGTGTGGCAAGTACTTCCCCCTTCTGCACTGTGGCTTCCCACACCTTCACCTGAGCCTGTTGGTTCCAGTGCCCTTTCCCTGGCCTGCCCTGTGTGTCCCTGCTGCCCAGTTTCTCCTGCTAGAGTTCAGCCTCATGTGCCTTTCCTGTAGTGCTCTTGTGCCTCTCCCTTGCTCCCTTTTATTTTGGCTCATTTCCACTATGGCGCAACTTCCGCTGGCTCCCCTATTGCACATGGCGCATGTTGTTGAATATTGCACTCCACCATTTATGCATGGTTCCTCCCTCTTCAGTTGCGCATACATTCATTATCATTGCGCTGTTGCTCAGCGTGATTTGGGGGCGCAACTGCCTCCTGCTGAATATCGCAGAATGGTGCATTTTTGGACTTGTGCAGGTGCAACCCTATTGAGCATGGCTCAACTCGTTTGAATATCTGGCCCATAAAGTTTTTTTCACCAAAGAAATGAGAGTTTCTCATTATTTGTATGGCGACTGGCTGAGGATAGGGGGGACTGTGTCATTGCCAAATGATAATGTGATGTTAATCGGGTGTCCATTTTAAAAATACAATATGGCTGTGTCGGGGTCCATTTTAGAAAAACTGTGTGAAATAAAGTCTACCAGTAGAAGCAGCTGATGATTCTTGTGTGACTGTGAGCTCTTCAAGTTCAACAAACTGAATGCGGTATTGGTAGTCTGTGATGTCAGCTATTCAAATCTTCACACACGCTGACTCCTGATAGAAAACACAGCCTGTCAAGTCAATAGTAGTATAGTGAAATGTGCACTCTAAATATTTAAAATACAAAAAAGCACATAGAGGGGCCACTGGTTGGTATTTATCATTTATTTAACAGTTATATGTGATTCATAGCTCAGTACTTATGTTACATACTGTAGCTGAATAATGTAGGTTGTGCTTGGATACAGAGGCCAGATCAGTAAGTAGGACAATGATAGTCAGGTATTAGCAGTTTGAATTGATCAGTGCTTAAGTACTTCGAACATAGTCATGCAAGTCAGTGAATGTAGTACAAGTGAGCTGGACAGTCTATGCAAGGTGCTTAGATGCTTGAACTGATGAGTAACATGTTATAATTTGATACTGGTTTGGCTTTACTCTATATCACACAGTAAAAATGGATGCTTAGTCTAGTAGTATGAGACCCCCCAAAAAGAATAATGATATCAAACGATTATCTCCTCCAACTCCGGAGAGTGTGACCAGTAGCATGCAGGAGAGGAAAAACCTCCTTTGGGGGAAATCTCTGAGGACCCATGGCTACTGATCTGTCTGTCCTTCTGGGCCTACTAAGGGAGAATAATCCTAAGTAAAAATGTTAAGTTATAGGCTAATTCGAATTCCACAGTTATAGATCCTGATCCAGTGAAGTGAAGCTGAATAAAGCACTTAATATTCCAGTTGGTGAACATAACAGCATCCTTCTATCAACTCCTAGTCTGAGAATCCATGTCCAGGGCAATGATAGTAGATTGGAATCCATGGCCGATAATAATTCGAAGCGTCGAAGTTGCATAGGTGAAATGCTCCAGTAGGTGAGGACTGCTTCTCTGAAGAGAACCAGTAACCAAAGACTAAATGTCCATGTTCAGAGTAGGAAGACAGTTGGTTTGTGTTCTGCTTGGCAGGCTTGCAATTGAAGGCCTTGGTGAAGAAGCACAGGAACTGGTGCATGCTGCACGATCTGGAGAGGGCAGCACAGTAGGAACCTCCGATCCAGAGTAGGGAAGCAGGTATGTGAATTAGGTATAGATCTTAGTGCACATAGCTTGATATAAGTTTGATGTATCTCCAGATCTGAGGTGAAATGGGTTGTAAAATAGGTAAGTCAGTCTTGATGAACCTCTAAGTCCCGTAAGGGTGAAGCAGGTAATATTAGCAAATAGTGTAAATAAGTGGGCTTGTACATAGGTCAGTAGCAGTAGTAATTAATCTGTACGATACAGAGATAGTAGCAGAGGAGTAGTATTGCATAGATTATGTACGGTATACGGCGAGGAGCATGAGGAAATGGTAATGGCACAGGAATCGAAGAGCTTCATCTGGTGATCCAAATAGTTGCATAATGATGTAGATATCCAAGTTTCGAAAGCTGGAATGGTACAGTAGCTAGAATTGACTTGGTAAGAATGGTGTGACGAGTCCTAAATAGTCGAGCTTATGAGTCATAAATGGTGATAACTGAAGAAGCTGATTTGAATGAAATAGCATTGCCACTGGGTCCAAGAAGCCTAGGAGCATAAACCTTGAGACTAAAAGTCTTGTGGATAAGCTCAACTAAGTATTCTGGTAGGAGTGTAGTAGTAGTAATTCATATGATGGAAGAGGCAAGGCAGAAGCATTCAAAGAATAGATGACGTATGGCTAAACAATCTTGGACATGAGTCCATACTAGAAAGGAGCTCTTAAAGCTGGGAGACATGGTGGCAGGCAGGCATATAGTACAATTTGAGAACCTCCAGGCCCCAAAGCTGGGTGAGGCAGGTATAGAGTAGAAGTAGTTGAAACCCCCAGGCCAGATGGGTGAAGCAGATCATAGAAGCAGGCGGTTATGATGTAGTAATAAGATCAAGAAACCTCGGGGCCCATAGTGGTGCATGTCTTTGAAGTGCAATGCGTAGAACCTCTGGCCCCACGGGACAAGGCAGGTTGTAGAGTAGTAGCAGATAAGGTAATAGTAATGTCGAACTGCATGTAATGCAGAAACAGCAGTGAAGTAATAATAATAATAATAACAATTTTATTTTTAAAGTGGCTTTCAAATTTTCAAAGCGCTGTACAAAACATATAATAAAAAGAAAACCAAACATTATAATACAATATAAAACATTCATTAAAACTACAATTTCATCAACAATTCATACAAAATACTATAAAAAGGCAATTTGGTACAAATGAGTTTTTAAACCACTCTTAAATTCCCCCATGGAGGTGCACTGCCATAACCGACGGGGTAGAGAATTCCAGAGAGTGGGAGCAGCGTAGAAAAAAGCTCTACAGCCAGATGAATTTAGACTCACTCTCGGAATCTCTAGCAACCCCTCATTGTCCGAGTGGAGCGAACAGCCAGGGCAGTAAGACACTAGAAGATCTTTCAGATAAGCTGGACCCTGGTCATGTAGGGCTTTAAAAGTCAATAAACAGACTTTAAAGGTGATCCGCCACCAAACAGGGAGCCAGTGCAGTTCGCGCAGCACCGGGGTAATATGACAGGACCTGCTAGTTCCCATCAAAACCCGGGCCACCGTGTTCTGCACTAGCTGAAGGCGGTGAATTTCAACCCCAGAAAGCCCAAAATACAGAGAGTTGCAGTAGTCCAGACGAGAGGACACAAAGGCGTGGACCAACATAGGTAGCATGTCAGACGGAACAAGGTGTTTCAGTCTAGCGATATTCCTGAGGTGGTAAAAGGAAGTCTTGATGACTGCTGACACCTGCGAATGCAGTGTCAGCCTGTCATCCAAGATAACCCCTAGGTTACGTACCCGTTCAGAGGTTGGAAGTGACACACCCCCAAGAAAAATTCCTGAGAGTGCACCAACAGGCGACCCCTCTATCCGACAGCCCAGATCCACCACCAAAACCTCTGTCTTTTCTGAATTCAACTTCAGCCAACTAGAGTCCATCCAACCCTGGATTTCTTTCAGACAGTTGTTAAGCACTGAGAGAGTTCTATCCTGGTCAGGAGCAAAAGACAGGTATAGCTGGGTATCATCTGCATAGCAATGAAACCTTAGCTTAAACCGTCTTATAATGTCTCCGAGGGGCAACATATACACCGCGAATAACATGGGAGACAGCACAGAACCCTGAGGCACCCCACATAACAAAGATGTTGGGCCAGAGGAAAAAAGCCCTGACCCAACTCTTTGTGATCTCCCAGTGAGGAATGAGGTGAACCATCAAAGGACAGTTCCCAATATTCCACAAATCTACCTCAGGCATGCTAGCAACATTACGTGATCCACGGTGTCAAAGGCTGACGAGAGATCAAGAAGAACTAGAATAGAACGTCTCTTCTGGTCTCTCACCCTCAAGAGGTCATTAAGCACCCAAACCAGTGCAGTCTCAGTGCTATGTCTTTTACGAAAACCTGATTGGAAGGGTTCGTAGATGCCATGGATGGTTAAATGGTTCTCCAATTGGGTCACCACTACCTTCTCAATGACTTTCCCAATGAAGGGTAGGTTTGAGATGGGTCTGTAGTTTGTGAAACAGTCAGGGCCCAAGGTAGCTTTCTTCAAGAGGGGGTGTCACCACCGCCTCTTTCAGGGAGCTAGGAAACTCACCCGATTCCAAGGAGCACCAGACTATTTGCACAAGGACTGGACCAATGATGTCGCAACAACCCAGTATTAGGGAAGTCAGTCCAGAATCCAAACTACAGCTCGTAGGGCACACACCATGGATAATCCTCATGACATCCATGAAATCAGGTCTTCTGAAGGAACACCAAGAAGACTGAGGTACTGTGAACTCACGCTGTTCAACAGCATCCCCCTTAGAAGCCGCTGGATGCAGATCCGTCCTGATGTTGGCCACTTTATTAGCGAAGAATTGAGTGAGCTCCTCACACTCTAATTGCGAAAAAGCTTTCTGAACTTATAGACAGGCTGGGTTGCACAGCCTGTCCACAGTTCGAAAAAGCTGAGCCAGTTGATTCCTGGCTTCTGCAATCTCCCTGGACAGGAATTCTGCCTTCTTATGGGAGATTGCAGATTGATAGGCAGAATAATGGTCCATCAATCTAAGGCGGTCGGCATCAAGGGCAGATCTGCGCCAACAGCGTTCTAATCTTCGCCCCTGTCTCCACTTCTCCCTCAACGTCCTATCAAACCAGGGCACCTTGGGACGAAGACAAAGAGGGTGTACACAAACAGGAGCAATAGTATCCAGAGCCAATGTAACAGATCCCATAAAGGGCGGTATCTCGCCATCTCCACAGGGGTAGGCCTTCTCAGGGGGGGTACTAAAATTGAACCTAGCCGTGTAGTGGTCTGACCAAATGACTGGTTCCACCACCAAATCGAAAACATCAATCCCAAGGAGAAAGACTAAGTCCAAAGAGTGCCCAGATTTATGAGTAGTGGTGGAAACCATGTGTGTAAAGCCCAAAGAACTCATTAATTGGAGGAAGTGATTACCAAATTGCAAGAGTTCATCGTTGATCCAGGCGTTGAAGTCACCCAGAACCATCAATCTGGGTGACTCAAATGACATGTCAACGATGAAGTCTGCCACTTCCTGTAAGAACCGTTTCCCATCTCCTGGTGGAAGGTAGATGAGTATGAATTGAACGCCAACACCCGCTACCACTGTGCACTTAAAGGACTCAGCCTCCCCCATAACCACACTCATGAGGCCCAATTCTGTCTTAAAACAGACTGCAACCCCCCCACCCCTGCGGTCCTATCTCGGGCGGTGTATCACCGAATACCCGGCTGGAGTCATAGCTTCCAACGTGGGGCCTGGATTTTCATCCAGCCAGGTCTCGGTGATGCAAGCCAAGTCCGCTGAACTAACAAGATCAGCTATAATGCCAGTTTTGTTTCTGATGGACCTAGCATTGCATAACACTGCCTGAGTTGAACGAACCTCGGAGGCCGTCGCTCATCTGCCTACTTAATTAAATAGTGCCCTTGGTATGGGCACCAAACATGTAAACCATGATCTGGGTTCCATTTCGCCCCAGGGTGCCTTCTAGATCTAACAACCCCGACACGAAAGCCCCCCTCGTCCATCCTCCCTGGTTTGCAGCCCACCGCCCTCCTCCCTCTCCTTTGAGCAATTCCCAATGCTCTACAATGTTGATATATATCATAATGAAGAGGTGGAGGATAAAAAGGGAGGAGGGTGCGAAGAAAGGAGGATGAATAGCACACCACCGTGGGGGTAATAGGCTGGCACATGCCGCTACAAAACTACTAAAAACAACACAATAACACTAAAAATTCAAGTAAACCCCAAAATAAATCTAATAAAATAAATAATCTAAACTAAATCAATAACTTTCCAACCCCACCTTGAAGAAAACCAAGTCAATCCCAGCGAAAATAAAATAAAATAAAAATAAATATATAAATAAAATAAAATCAAACAACTCAAAACTAAAATATACAATAACACATCCCTTCCCCCTCCCTCCCAGTCTTCTCACGACCAGGGAGAAAAGAAAAATAAAATAAAGTCACCCCTCCAGCTCTCTCAGCACCGGAAGGCACTTTAGAAGAAAAAGAAAATATTTCTACACTCTCACTGTAAAATATTAAACAAGATATTTCAAAACAAATAATTCAGCACTCTCACTGCAGAATATTTCAAAATAAACAATTCCCACTTAACATATAAAATAACATAACCCTCCCTCCTCCACCACCAGTCCTCTCACGACCAAGAGATGGAGGAAAAACAATAAAATAAATGGACACATGGTCCTCTCACCACCTCACTGTCCAACTCAAAAAAAAAAAGAAAAAAGAAATGGTCACTGGGAAGGAGTCAAATTTGTTCACAGGCGGGAATCCATATGAAGAACCAAATAATCCATGAAAATCAGAAACATCAAGTGCTCAGGGCAGACAAATCTATCTCATGATCAGAGAAAGAGACCCCACTCCCTACTGGGCACACCACAAGATATCATGAGGCCCAATAAAGCACCCCAGGGCAGGCCACATCAGTAGCCCAGCCTGGGGGTCATGAGGGCAGAGAACAGCAGCTAGCTTCTTGGCAACAAATTTTAATGCCCTCTTCGGACCGTAAAACAAGTAGGCACCCAGCAGGCAGGAAGACTCAAGCTAAGTCAGAGTCAGAAAGTTGGAAAGGTCCAGAATAGATGGTTGCCAAAGGCAGGATACAAATCCTGAACAGCCCAGATAAAGCCCAGAGTAACCATTAACAAATCCAAAGTCCGGGAAAGTCTTGTGCCAGCCAGGGACCCATAGCATTTCAGCCATGAAACGGCAGATACCACATCGTTCATTCATTCAACTGACGAAAAGGCATTCCAGAGCATCAAATGCTGAAAAAACACCTTCCTCTAATCCACCGAATTTAACTACAGATAGAAGGAAATGGCTTCAAAACACAGTCAGGGAAACCCCTCAGTGATTTCTCAATTGCTCCATGTGCCACACTCGTTTCTAATCCCACCGTTTCACAGTTTGCCTTCCAGATTCAAGTACGGCAGTTGCTTTAACGAGGCAAATACTCCCCTTGACCACCAAACCCCTACACTAGGTGGGGGGTAGAAAACCGAACTCCAGTTGTAGTTTCTACAGGAACATATCCAAATATGACGAAATGAAAGAAAACAAATTAAAACCTCCTGATGTCCAGCCTCCCTAGGGTACAGGTTCTCCCTCGGTTGCACCAAACTCCAATTCCGATTTCACCGAGCCTCCACTCATATGTCCAGGCTCCTTATGATACAGGCTCTCCCACGGTTACGCCAAACTCCAATTTCGACTCCACCGAGCTTCCACTCGAAAGATAAAAACGCAAAATAACAACGAACAAAAATAAATGATACAACAATAATCTCTGTTAAATTATAACTTAAAGAAACTTTAAAAAACTTAAAAATAGTGCAGTATAACAACAGCAGCAGCAGCATGCAGCACGCTCAGCCTAGCAGCCATCTTGCCTCCAGTAAGGAATAGACAGTAAATGGTATTGTACATGGTAGCATATCCTGGGTCAGTTTGGTGTGGAGTAGTAATATAGTTTAAAGTGGACTTATGAGAGCAGGGAAAGGTGCTGTATACTGTCATATCCTGAAGACTGAGGATGGTAATGATTGAGGCAAGGAGACCAAGGCGGATGAGTTGGCAACTTGACCAGAGGTAATAAACATCCTGAAACTGTAGTAGATCAATGTCTTAGGCATTAGTCAAACTAAGGAAGACAATATGGAATAGTGCTCAGCAGGGAGTTCTGGTGGTGACAGTAGTAGTAATTCGAAGGAGTTGAAGTAGCATGGCGAGAAGCATTCAAGGGAATTGAGGCGAATATCTTGCTGTACTTCTGAAATAATCCAGTGGAAGGCAGAAGCTTTGGTAAGCAAGATTTGGAGATGTAGGTCCAGATGAATGAAGCAGCTCTGTAGGAAGCATATGTGGGAATGAAAAGGGCTAAGCCCAATGATTAGAAGGTGCGGCTAGACCACATAGGTCAGCTGATGTACCGTAGGAGGTGCGGCTGACTCATGAGGTCAGCCAGTGAGTAAATAGAAATATTAGCTAACCCCAAGAAGACTAGCATGCAGCTGGACCATGAAAAGTAAGCTGGTAAGGTAAGTAAAGAGTGGCAGCTAGCCCAATGAAAGCTATCATGCGCAGCTGGACCCCACATAGTTCAGCTGGTTGTTAATTGAGTGTAGAGTAAGTAGCGAGTAAAGAAAGCCTCACCACCGAGCAACATGCCCTATAACAGTACATCAGCAGATAGTAGGCCGATAGAAGTAGTGCTAAGAACGCAGTTAATTTAGGTTAGATATGCAGACATGAACTAGCATACAAGGAGGGAGGCCTTGCCGCACAATGCTTTCATAAGACCGTAAAGGGAGATACATGATAAAAGTTGAGTGTGTCAGTATACTGTTCCAAAGAATCCTGATTGCCTGCTGAACAATTAGTTGAATGCTGGAAGGCAATGTGCACTGAATACAGTTAGATGGGTCAGTGGAAAGACTGGCTGAAGTATAGCGTAGTGAGTTACGAATGGCGTAGACACCTTAATTGATAGTATTATGTTGGCAGTTCAAGCAGGCTTGCGTAAGAAATGCTTGTATAGATACAGTGTCTTGAAGCTTGTCTGTGAGGGACAGTGACTTTTGTTAAGTGATAAGTGTCCTGAATACATACTTGAAACAGAGCTCCAAATGTTTCCCTGTCCTTTGCTGAGAATCTGACAGTACTAAGAATTAATCTAAATGGCTGCTTAGTGGACTGATTATCTGCAAATGATGCTCATCATGAATGAGTAATATGCCATAGTAGCGTACCTAATGGGCTAAAATAGTAGTAGAAGCTACTAGAATGGCAATAAAGGATATGGAAAATGTAGCTGCTGTTATGTGGTGCATGAAGCTTACGATGGCCAGGCTCCCTCTGATTGATAATGACTGAAGATATACTGAACGGGTAAAGGTAACTTGGCTGGCTGTTGTTGTGGGCGAAGGCTTTGCCTGGTTAGACCACTGGAGTCTCTTTTGCACTTTCTCCCTCAGGAAAACAAATCCTCTTCTGACAAGCAAATAGTCCGTTTTGTAACTTTCCCAATCTCCCTTTCTGACTGGCTGAGCAATGTTAGGTATTTGAATGCCTTCTCACTATCACAGTAGACCCCTTTACTGCAGATATCCCTGGGTCTGCCATATTTATTTGCATCCAGCCCCTAATACAAGCATGCCCCAAGGTTTCAAGGTAGGCTCTCACAGCGTGGTGTCACAGTAAAAAGGCAGTAAAAACATGATGCACACACAGTGAAGTGCACTGTGAGTGATCCGGGTGAAGCCTATTGTGAAATTCCATTGATTAGGTGTCTCAGGGTTGCCTAGGTCCTAACCCAAACAGTAACTGGTCGGCAAGGCCCAGAAAAAAGTGCAGTATGAGTCTGAATGTACTGAAACATAAAAAAATAAACTTGCTGATACGAAGGCATCCCAGGTGCGGTAGAGGTCAGATGCATGGTAGCAGGAAACCAGCATATCCATGGAATAAGAGAGAGCTCTCAGGGCAGAGTATGAGGCACAGAAGAAGGGAGCAGGACGACGGGTCTGAGAAGGTCTATGGAGGAAGGGGAAACAAGCGAGGAGAAGCTACATGAACTGCGGTGCTGCCGCTGGAAGCAAGGCAACCCCCCCAAAAAAAGAAAGAAAGAAAAAAACAGGGAGGAAGGGCAAGGAATGGAGAAGGGAAAAAGAAAACACCAACACAAAACGAGTGAGAAAGGCAGCAAGGAAAGGAACGGGCGGCGAGGGGGGATGGGGGGGACAGGAGCCAGCTCCATGACGCAGCACGGAGAGAGAGAGCAGCGAGTGCAACTTGCTCCAAACAGAGCTGTGGTTTGCCTACTGATTTAAGTAGGGTATGGGGGAGGAGCTCTTCCCTCATACAACCACAGGCATGCGCCTTTCAATTACAAACAGCAATAAATCATTTCCTATCTCCTTTAAGCTGAGTGATAAAGCACATACTTTTTTTATTTTGGTGAGTAGTGATTCCACGATCAGGGAGAAAATGAACTGGGGCAGGGAGTGGGCTCTAGATGGCAGAACCTTAATAAATATCTGTTCTGTGCAGGGGCAGTCATAAACAGTGTGTATCTGGAAATAACAGTGCAGTGTGGCTTTATCCATATGTATGGGCTGATCTGTTTTGCTGAGCTGATTTCTGTGTACTTTATTTTGTAATTTTACCAGTTTATGTGAAAAAACGCTCCCTGGTTTATTATTTTTTTATGATCATTTTATTGTTCACTGTCATCTGTCCATTGAGACTATTAATAATGCTTATTGATGCATGGATTCAACCTTGAGAAATGTATGCACACACTAAGTTAATCTGTGTTTGTGCCTTATGTGTTTTTCAGCAGGGCTGAGAAAGCTAACATAAACTGGCAACATTAAAAGCAGCAGTGATGGTTTAATATCAGATGGGGTGAAACAAGTGTATGACTGGGATAAAGACTTTGGGGTGGGGAATGACCGAGACACACAGGACTGCTGCTGGGTCCTGGAGGGGGTCTTATTTGGTAATCGGACCCTGTCGTTAACGTAGGGGCACCATAGAGATTGGTGTTGTATCTGTGCAAAACTAAGAGCATGATCCTGTCATCTGTCCTGCAAATCCATTCCCAGGACAGTGGTTTAGCTTGGTGTCAGGTACTTGCTATGTGCTTCCTTTCCAGTTAACTGCTCCACTAGAAATGTGATTAGAAGGGGTATTATGCATGCAGGGCTTGACATCTGAATCCCACTCAGCCCAAGCAAAGCGCCTTCTGTACTGGAAAGGTCAGAGGGATAACTGCTTGCTTTTATTTATTTTTTATGCATTTGGGCAGGTTCATTTTGGGATTCCTTCACAGCAGACTGTCAGGGATCGTTAACAAGGAGGAAGTAGGAGATCAGAATTGTGGATTTTTGTCTGTTGTTGTTTTTCTTTTTTTTTCAATGGGGAGCAAGAATAAGTTGGGCCAGAGTCTGAGGAAAGGCTGCAGAGGATTACAGCGCACAAAGGAGTGGGCCAGCCAATCAGAGGAGAGGGGAAGTAAGAAGTAAAATTTGAAAATCTGAGGGGAGCTTAAAAAGCAGAGTGTAGCAGAATTTTCTGCAGAATGCCTTCTGGACTAGCAGGTCAGAAGGCTAACTGATTGCTTTTCTTTATTTTTTATTCTTTTGGGCAGGTTCATCTTGGGATTCATTCACAGCAGACTGTTGGGGATCGTTAACAAGGGGACCATCTTACGGGAAGGGAATGGGACTTGAAACAGGATAGCAGGGTGAGGACAGAAAGCTGCGGAGGGTCACTGAGACTAATTGGTGTTCTTCTATAGTTTATTACAGAAGGAATAGCAGATCAGATTTGTGTTGTCTTTTTCAGTTTTTTCTTTCTCTGGGGAGCAAGAGTAAGTAGGGTTAGAATCCGAGGAGAGGCAGCAGAAGATTACAGCAGGCAAGCACAGAGAAATTGCCCTCCTAACTGCCCCTCCACCCTTCCACCTATGTCTATATCTAAAATTAGGCAATACAATTTGACTGACACCTGAACTTCCTGTCAGGAACAGGAGGGTGGGAACAACAAGCATCTTTGATTTGATTTGCCTGTAATCCTCTCCCACTCTATTTGGAAGTAGGGAAGTAGGGCTAACGAAGTCCCAGTAGCACAGATTAGTGGTGGAAATGGAGGAGAGAAGAAAGGGAAAGGAAGAGAGGAGAGAAGGAGGAAGAAAGAAAGGAGATGAGGTAGAGAGAGAGAGAGAGGAAGAAGAAGAGAGAGAGAGAGAGAGAGAGAGACAGAGAGAAGAGAGAGAGAGAAAAAGAGGATGGTTGGAGTGGTTCAATGCAGTGGCTGTGGGGCAGTTGTCTTCAAGAGGATCTCCTGGAAGCTATAGTGCTGCCCCATCTGCAGGCACCTCACTTGGCTGAGGGAGGAGTTTGCTAGTCTCTGGGCAGAGTTGGCTTGGATTCAGGGAGCCTCCTGTCCCACCCAGGGACCAACAAGTCTGCTGCCTCTTCCTCGCAGGTTGCCAGGCGGGAAAAGCAGAAGGACTATGGTGGGCTCGGGAAGGGTGAGGGAAACATAGAAACATAGACTTTGATGGCAGATAAGGACCACTTGGCCCACCCAGTCTGCCCATTTCCCTACCTACTGGTTAAGCTGCAGATTCTAGTTAACCAGCAGCCTACTTCCTGCAACCCCCAACTATAATTGCCTTGTGTCTGTCCCATGCATGTTTGAATTCCCCCACTGTTTTAGACCCAACGACCTCCTCAGGAAGGCTGTTCCATGTATCCACCACTCTCTCCATGAAAAAATATTTCCTCACATTACCCCTGAGCCTTCCCCCCTCTATCTTTAAATTGTGCCCCCTTGTTCTTACACATCTCTTTTTCTGAAAGATGCTACCCTCCTGGACTTTGTTGATTCCCTTGAGGTACTTGAACGTTTCTATCATGTCCCCCCTGTCCCTTCTTTCATCAAGAGTATACATATTAAGCTCTCTCAGTCTCTTTTCATATGGCTTCTGCTGCAGACCCTGCACCATTTTAGTTGTCCTCCTCTGGACTGCCTCCATCCTGTCTATGTCCTTGCGTAGATGAGGTCTCCAAAACTGCATGCAGTACTCCAGATGGGGTCTCACCAACTGTCTGTACAGAGGGATAACAACTTCCCTTTTTCTACTTGTGATACCCTTCCTATGCATCCCAGTATCCCCTGGCTCTCCTTACCTGACTTTTCACATTGCTTACCCACCTTTAGGTCATCTGATATGACTACCCCAGGTCCCTTTCCATTTTTGTTATTGTTAGTACCTCCCCTGCTATTGTGTACTCTTCTCCTGGGTTTTTGTTTCCCAGGTGCATTACTTTGCACTTCTTTGTATTGAATCTAAGTTGCCACATGTCTGACCATTCCTCCAACCTTGCCAAGTCCCTTCTCATCTTTTCTACCCCCCTTGTGTATCAACTCTGTTACAGATCTTTGTGTCATCTGCAAAGAGGCATACCTTTCCCTCCAGACCCTCTGCAATGTCACCTATAAAGATGTTAAAGAGGACTGGACCCAGTACTGAGCCCTGAGGTACTCCACTAGTACCCCCCTTTCTTCGGAATGTGTTCCATTCACTATTACCTTCTGTGTCCTGTTTTGCAGCCAGTTTGCTACCCAGGCTACCACCCTGGGAACCCACTCCCAGGCTGGCTAACTTGATTATCAATCTTTTGTGCAGGACTGTGTCAAATGCCTTGCTAAAGTCTAGGTAGGCCATATCCACAGCCCCTCTCTGGTCTATTACTTTGGTCACCCAGTCGAAGAAATCATTTAGATTCATCTGACATGACCTTCCTGCTGTAAATCCATGCTGCTTTGGGTCCTGTGCCCCGCTGGCCTCTAGGTACTCAACAATTCTTTCTTTCAGAAGTGATTCCATAATTTTTCCTACCACTGAGGCCAAACTTACAGGTCTGTAGTTTCCCGCTTCTGCCTTGCTCCCACTTTTGTGAAGGGGAATCACATCTGCCCTTCTCCAGTCCTCAGGTACCACCCCATCTTACCATGATCTGTTAAAAAGCGTGGTCAGTGGTGTCACTAGGTCCTCCCTTAATTCTTTTAGGATTCTGGGGTATATCTCATCAGGCCCCATTGCTTTGTCCACCTTGAGTTTTAGGAGTTCTTTCAGGACTCTTTCTTCTATGAATGGACTGGTGTCAACCCACCTACCCAGAGTGCTTCTATTGTCTGGTTTAGGTAACTCCTCCTCATCTTCTTTTGTGAATACTGAGCAAAAGTATTCATTCAGAATCTCTGCCTTTTCACTGTCCACCTCTGCCCGCCTCCCATCTCCTTTATTAATCTTCACTATCCCTCCCTTAACCTTTCTATGCTCCCTAATGTACCTATAAAAGGTTTTATCCCCCTTCTTAACTGAGTTGGCTATTTTTTCTTCAGTTTTGGGCCTTTGCGAGTCTGACTGCCTTCCCTACTTCTTTCTGCTTTAATTGATACAGTTCCCTGTCATGCTCCTTCTGTGATTCCTTATACTTTATGAATGCAGCCTT
This sequence comes from Neoceratodus forsteri, assembly GCA_016271365.2. Taxonomy (NCBI): domain Eukaryota; kingdom Metazoa; phylum Chordata; order Ceratodontiformes; family Ceratodontidae; genus Neoceratodus; species Neoceratodus forsteri. The sequence goes on along the minus strand of CM057459.1, from coordinate 840,605,748 downwards.
TTTCTCCTTAACCTTCCCTGCCACCTCGTTTGAAAACCATAGTGGTTTTTTACTCCGCTTTGTTTTCTTTATTTGCTTCACACAAAGGCTTGTTGCCTCTATGATGACAGTTTTGATTTTTCTCCATTGTTCTTCCACCCCTCCTTTTCCTTTTTGGTCATTTTCTAGTGCATTTTTCAGGTATTCACCCATTTTGCCAAAGTCAGCTCTTCTAAAGTCCAGTGTCCTTGTTTTTGTATGGCTTATCTCCATGGTTGTGCTCATTGTAAACACACTGTGCAGTGGTCGCTTGTTCCCAGATGTCTACTGACTTCTAAATTTGTGATCCTCTCTCCATTTGAGAGTACCAGGTCTAATATTGCTCCCTCTGAGTGGGTTCCAACACAAGCTGTCTAAGGTCTGCCCCCACAGGGCATCAAGAATGACCCTGCTCTTGGACATGGCTGTAGTACCTGTTATCCAGTTAACATCTGGCATATTCAGGTCCCCCATCAACAGTATCTCCCCTTTTTCAGCCATTTTGAGAATGTCCTCTATCATTTTGTTGTCCATTTCCTCCCCTTGAGATGGGGGTCTGTATACAACCCCTGTGTGGATTGTGATGCCATTCCCTGTCTCCAAGGTGACCCAGAGTGCCTCCTGTCCTCCCCTTTTACTTTTTAGTTCTGTAGCTTTGATCCCTTCCCTTATGTATAGAGCTACTCCACCTCCTCTTTTACCTTCCCTCACCTTCTGTAGATTGTGTACCCTGGTATGCTGACATCCCAGTCATGGTTCTCGGTGTACCATGTTTCTGTGACTGCCACAATATCCAACTGTTCATCTTCCATCAGGGCTACTAGCTCAGGAAGCTTGTTTCCCAGACTATGGGCATTGGTAGTCATTGCCCTCCATTTAATGTTGGCTTTATCCTTTTTTCCCCCATCCCTGCTCTTACTGTCCTTGTCTATTTTTCTATTTACCACTGTCCTACCCTGTGTTGAGCTTTGTACCTCAGTGTTTATCTTGCGACCTGCCATGTTTTGTGGGGGGAGGCTTGACATTTTCTGCCTTTTATCAGCACCTCCCCCCTTGGCTAGTTTAAAAGCTTGCCAAGGAAGCATTTAAACCTATCACCTAGGAGCTTGGTTCCCTCCATGGACAGATGCAGACCATCATGCCAGAATAGACCTTTATCTCTCCAGGTGGCCCCCCAGTCCCCAACGAAGCCAAAGCCCTGTGCTCTGCACCAGTTTTGCAACCATGCATTAAACTGCATGTTGTGCATTACCCTAGCCTCACTCCTGCCCTGGACTGGTAGCACCTCTGAGAAGGTTACCATGCTTGCTACCCATCTGAGGCCCCTCCCCAACTCCACAAATTCATTCTGCACTGCACTGATCCCATGCCTAGCTAGGTCATTTGTCCCAAGGTGGACTATGACAACTAGTTCCCTCTCCTGCGATGCTGCTTCTGCAATCCTGAGGATTAGCTTACTGTCCCTCCAAGCCATGGCACCAGGCAGGCACCTTACTTCCTTCTCCTCTCCCTTTCCCAGGTTTACCCCCCTAACAATAGAGTCCCTTATCAGAAGCTGTTTCCTTCCCTTGTGGTGTCCCTTGTCACCCTTTTGTGGGTCCCCTTGTGGATGTCCTCAGCTTCTTCTGGGTCTCAACTGAGGGTGCCATCATAGAGGAACCTTGCTCTGCCAGAATGGCATATGATTTGTGTAGAGGTACAATTAGGGGTTTCTTACCTCTGGTCCACACCCACCTTTCTCCAGAACTCCACTGTGGTCCAACTGTTTCATACTTGGCAACCTCTGAGGCAGTTGTTGTGGCAGTGGTGCTCTTTGGAAGGGGAGGCCTCCTTAGTCCTTGCTAGTTCTGCCTGGAGGTGGGCAACCTCCTCCCTTGGAGCTGACAGTTGCCTGCAAATAGGATAGCAACGCAGTTTCCAGAATGTCTCCGGAAAACTGCTGCCCCACAGCCAGTGCATTGCACCACCCCCACATGTCCCTCTCCCTTATAATATACTATATATATATATATATATATATATATATATATATATATATATTATATATATATATATATATATATTTTTATTATTATTTGTGGTGTGTACCTACCCTTTTGCACTGTGCTGGGTTATTAGGATATGACAGTTCTGCCCCAAGACCTGTTGAGGAAGTGATGTCAGAACTGTGGCTATAAGGAAATGCCACGCCTGGGGGGGCGGGTGTGGGGTAGGGAGGTGGGGCAGAGGCACATTCCCACAGCCTGTGCAACTACAAAACCCCTACGCATTCTTGGAGGAGTTAGAAGGTCCCACAGTGCCATCCAATGTAGTGACAGGGGAGGATGAATAGGTCCTCCACAAGGGAACTGCAAGAATGGGTGGAAGGAGACCCTAGAGAAGGAAGAAGGAAATCCTGGTGGGGGATTCCACTGTCAGGGGATAAATCCAGGATGGAGAAGTGAGGTAGAGAGGGAGGTAAAGTTCCTACCCAGAGGCACGGCTCAGAGGGATGGAGAGTGGATCCTGAGGATTGCCAGGTAGGTAGCAAGGAGGAGGGAGCAAGCTGTCATTGTCCTTCTCGGGACAAATGACCTGGCAAGGGGCAAGGCAGGGTTAGAGGTAGTACAGGAGGAGTTTAGGAGTGGTGGAGGGGTCTTGGGCAGGTAGCATGCTCTGTGGCCTTCTTGTAGGTGCTGCCTGTCCTCAGCAAGGGGGGGGGGTTCAGCATGTCACATCAGGGACTTCAGCATGACTGAAGGAATGGTGTGGTGAGCAGGGGTTTGGCTTAAGATAGAAACATAGAAATTGATGGCAGATAAGGACTGCTGAGCCCATCCAGTCTCAACAGAAAGCACATTGTGGTAAGGCAAACTGATGGATCCCAGAACAAAGAAGGAGAAAAATGTCCAAAACTGCAGTGCTAGATTTATGCAGCCATAAAATGCAGAAAGCAGGTTTTGCTTTTTAAGGTTTGGTGGCACCGGCATGTTGAAAAAAATACGCCATACCCGTGAACTTACCTGCGCATTCTTTGCGGACAAATGACCTACTAGAATTCAAAAAGTAGCGGCAAATCTAAACCATCCCAATGCATTGCCCAATTACCTTGTCTCCCTGCTTGCCGGACATATGCGTACTGCAAGGTTCACTGACCTCTCCGCTCTCAGCCACACACCGTCCGGTAAAGAAAAAAAGCAGCCCCCATGTAATACTTTTCCTTTCCTTTAAAATGTAAGCACTAACCAGCTAGAAGGAAAGGAATGATCAGAGATGGCATCTGGACACAAATCTGCAGAACTTGCTGGCGAGTCTAAAAAACTGTTGGAGAATGTAAAACAACTGGATGGGGGTAAAATAGGAGGGGAAATGTAATGCTAGGCTGCTACTCAAGCTACGACAGAGAAAAATTCTATTCAGAAAAATTTTCCATCAGCCAATATTATACATACCACAGTCGTGTATTCAAGAAATACAGGCAATTAACGGGATAATGCTTGAGGCAGTGAACAATCTGAAAACAGAACTACTTCAAACATTAGGGGAGATTAAATCCAATATATCAGGTCTATCCTCCTCTCTTAACAAATTAAACTGTAAGTTGGAACAGCTTGCAATAAGAACTGAGGCAGCTGAAAACAGAATTTCTATGCTGGAGGACCTCACTAATCCCCTTCCACTCAAGGAAACAAAGCTGGAAAAACAAATTTAAATTTCTATAGAACAAAATAGCTGAGCAGAAAGATAGAGCCAGATGAGGCAACTTACGTCTTGGTTTTTGCATGGTATCTACAGCTAAGGTTTTATCTTTGGACACAGTGCAGTTGACAGATGCCCCAGTGCTTTACTATCACACAGGCCTTCATCCAAAGGCAAAACCTTAGTTGTAGATAACATGCGAACCAAGCATACTTTTCACCAAGATATTAAGAGCACTAGAACACCTTTGCATCTTGTTTATGGAAATGAACTGTGATTCACGCTGCTAGGTACCGATGCTCTTTCAATAGATATCCAGTGTCTGTTGTATGACTGAATCATGCTGGTGCCACAGCACAAATAAATTGTGCCTGATCAGCATCTGTAAGTTTTCTCCTTGTTCTGAGATCCATGACACACCTTGTCACATTGATGTATTCTGCTTACTTAGGGCTGGCTGTGTCTATGAGCTGCAGAGTCCTACTGTTGGTTTGACCTCTACTCCCCTTCCAGGTTTAAAAGCTCCCTGTTCCAGTACTCACTTATGTTATTAGTTTGCTCCAAAAATACAAATTTTACTGAGCTGTAATGCTGATCGTCATTGCAGTCTGCATGCTGTTCACTGTTCTGATATTCTTAGAGTAAATATAGCACAGTTTAGTGACTAATGCTGTGTGCTTTCTGACGAACATAAAAACAGTCTTTTAATTTCCATCATACATGAAACAGCTGATTTTGTATGTTTATTAACATATTTTGTCATTGAACGATTGTATGGGAATGTTTGATGTAGTTTAACTAACAAAATAGTGCTTATAGCAAATTATGCGGAGCCTGAAGATGTTTTGCTTCAGAAGAAAAGCACTCACCAGACCCAGAACCCCTCAAACAACCTACGCCTCAGCCTATGATGCCGGACCTTACTTTCACCATGGGACCACTCACTAGGCTCGGTCTGTCCCCTTTCCCCAGGTCTTACGATGTCTCGGCTGCCATGAACTGCATAAGCTGTTTAACAGTGTCAGTGGCTCAGTAGGTAGCACACTCACCTCTGAGGCCGGGAGATCAGAGCGCTGTGGGTTCAGTTTCCACATCTGGCACTTGGGTTAATATCCCAGTACTGACACTGTAGTGCAGCATGAGAGGGGTGCTGCACTTCTGAGGTGCCGTCTTTCAAATGAGACGTTAAACCGAGGTCCCATCTGCCTGGACTGGTGGTAGTTCAGGTGGATGTTAACGATCCCATGGCACTTATCGAAAGAGTAGAGAATTTATTGAAAAAATGGGCTTCAATACAGAGCAATCAAGAAAGTACAAAAACAAAACAGTTCATGCAATATTCAATAAAGCATGAAAAAAGGTCAGCAAGAAAATTAAACAGAAGAAAACCATGTATCACAATAAAGCCATAAGTGTTGAGCTCTTTCAGGGGAAAATCACTGGAAGTCCAAAAACTTAATGCGCTGTAATGAAAACTGAATATCAGAAAATAGTTCATTATACTGAACAGACCGTTGTTGAAGAATCAACATATAGCGAGCATGCCACAAAAAATAATGAATAACAGCCAACAATAAATAAACCATATCAGCATGATGAAGTGGAAAAACATGCTGTAGTGGTCCATGCAATAAATCTGAATATGTCAAAGTAGCAATTCGAGGAACAGACCAATGGGCAGCAATGTACTGCCGAAAGGCCTTAGCATATGGGCAATCAAGGAATAAATGTAATTGGGTTTCAGAAGCTGTGGACAAGTATCCTTAGGACAATACCTTTCAGAAAGTTGTTTATGTTTACTGTTTGCCTTCACTCCTAGATAGCCATAATTACTTAGCCAAGTACAATCCCAAACAAAGGGTGGAAGGCGTGGGTTACTTAACAGGTGAAGCACTGAAGGAACCTGTCCCTGGGACAAGTCTGAAACCAGGGAAAACCTTGAGTTGGAAACCAAAATAGATTTATAAAGTTGTTTTCTGGTCAGTGTAATAAGATGAGATAGGAAATGCCCCATTTTACAATATTCCGAAAAAATCTCTACCATATGAAGGTACTGGCAAGGAATGAGACAGTGCCGAAGGAACCCAGTCGTCCAGGGCCCAAGCAATGGGAAAGCCAGGCATTCACAAGGGTTTCCAAATCTTGTCACCTGGTTTTCAGGATGTACAAATGTTGCGAAACAAAATACTAAAATTAAAGGCCACTGGATTGATAATATTAACCCCACCTTCAGAATCGGAAGATGGGTCATGTCCTGCGAGAAGTGGGTTCATCAGGGAGCCCCTGAGATTGAAAAAAAATAAACAATCTAACAATAACAACTTGTGGGGGAGGGTATACATAACAAAAATAAAGAAAAATCGGAAGAAGCAAAGTCTTAATAAGAACCACTAGCTTTTTCTTTGAGAGTTGTTGTCCCTTCCACAAAGTGACCAGTCTAGAAGCCTTCTCCAACTTACCCTCCCAATTCAATGATGCCAACTCCCCAGGACCAAATAGCACATCCAAAACAGAGATGGGTTCTGTAGAGACAAAAATGCCTGCTAAGTGGCTAGAGGCAGGTAACGGGGCATTCCCAAGTATTACCCCTTTACACTTATCCAAATTAATTCTAGATCCAGATACCTGGGAAAATGAATCTAAAATAGACAGTAAAGATGCAGGAGAAGAGTAAGGAGCTAAAGTCAAAATCAGATCATCTGCATATGCTAGAACCTTTATGGGGCGTTGAAGAGGGAAAACCTGAATACCAACAAGGTGATCATTAGTGTTCAGAAGTCTCAGTAAAATATCAATGCCGAAAACATAAAGAAGTGGGCTTAGGGGACAGCCCTGCTTCACTACCCGCCTGATTTTGACTTTTCTACCAAACCAGCCATTGACATTAGGACAAAGAAAAGAATATTCATAAATGGTGTGCAACCAAGACACAAAAATTGGAAGAATACCAAAGGCCAATAACGTAGAAAACAAAAAGGAATGAGGAAAGTCTATCTAAGGCCTTTTCCTGATCTAAACTTAAAACTTAACCCGAAGCTACATTATGCTACCCTTGGAAAAATAGTTCTCGTAACAGAACTAAGATATCATGCTGCATACGTCCTACTACAGCACAGGCTTGGGAGGGACAAATTAAATAAGGGGCAACCACAGCTAATCTATTCAGGAGGATTTTACTGAGAATTTTGAAATCCGAATTTAAAAGACTAATAGGCCTCCAGTTACAAATATTCTGACGGTCCCCCTTTTTGTAGAGAAAAATCGAAATAGCTTCCAACATAGATGCAGAGTATTTATTAGAACTCAGCATATGGTTAAACAGGATGACAAGGACCGGGCCTAACTCTGATTTAAAGATTTTATAAAATTCAGTACTAATACCATCAGACCCAGGGGCAGTGTCACTTGAAAGTCTAGAAATAGCAGATTCCACTTCCATTAATGAAACTTCTGCAACTAAAGAGAGACATTCTGTGTCCGTGACCTGGGGCAGATGCAAAGACCTAAAATGTCAGAAACATCCAGCTCAGGAGCAGAGGTACCAAAAAGAAGTAACATGGGAATCCACAACATCTAATAAATCTTGGGGAAGGGCAAGTTGCCCAGAGGGAGTATTGAAAGCCGTGACAACTTTTTGCTGAGTCCATCTTTAACATTCCAGAAAGGGGTCCAAAGAACTTTTCTGGCTGCTAGTCCCAAAACGAAGCTCTTGCCATAAAGACTGAGCCCTGTCATATTGCAAAGCCGTCATCTGTTTTTTCATAACCGTAATCTGTGCTCCATAGTCAAAATGAGTGCTGTGAGACAAGGAGATAAGGTGCTGCAATTGGTGTCTAAGCTGGAGATAACGTATATACTCAGTAGAGACTTTGAGATGTGCTTTCTGTTGAAAAAAACTATGCCATGACTGTTTAGTGTCCTCCCACCAATGTATAATATCCCAATAACATTCAACTACCGAGAGTTGGGCTAGAAATTCCCTCTTCCATGCTAATTGCACAGAGGTAGCGGAAAAGACAGATTCATTTAGCCGCCATTGGTTTTCATTGCAGTGAGGTGCAGATGTCCAGGTGCATGTCAGCTGGAGATCCAAATGGTCAGAAAATTCGCAATGCAGTAAGTTCACATCAGAAAGTTCCAAAGCTGAAGATGCAAAAATAAAGTCAATACACGTCCGAAGAGGACCTTTAAAAAAAGTGTACCACCAGATGGGTAGGTGGCCCGATAAACATCCACCAGTCCAGAAGAACGGGTGGTGGAATTCAAAAAATTAGAGTCACAAAACAATTTATCAGTGTCGAGGCCCCTGTCCATTCTGGAGAGGTCACAATTGAAATCCCCGGCCCAGAACAGGAGGCGGGAGGTGAATAAAAAAGGATGTATTTCTTTAAACAAAGCAATTCTCGATGCTTTAGTCTGCGGGGCATAAACCATAATAAGATGGAGACAGACAGAAAAATACGAGATGTCTAACAAAAGGGCCCTACCTTGGTGAATATCAACCAGTCGGGAGACCTTTAAAGCTGAATTGGTAAACAGAACACCCACCCCATCACAGGTATCCATTCCAGTGGACTAAAAGGAAGGACCCAAGGTCCACTCCTTAGAGGTCTGATGGGGGTCCAAAAAGGTCTTAAGGTGAGTGTCCTGAAGACATATGATGTCACTGCATAAAGTACGCAAAAAAAGCAGAGCACCAACTCTTTTCTGCAAAGCTTTACTGCTATTAAGATTAATAGTGCTCAAATTGAGATCGTGCATAAGGGCATAGGAGAAAAAAAGGAACCAAACAAAATAAAAAAAAAAACACAGCTTGGGGTGGCTTGCACCGTTGCCTAATCCATTTGGCAATGGAGCCATCAGGACCTTGTTCAGTATCAGTAGTCGAGGCCACGGAAGAGCCATCCATCCCATCATCTTCAGAGTCCCCTTCCGTCTCCATCAGTGGAAGAGCCGCAAACTTATTGCCTTTCTGCCAAGAGGGGGTCTCAACATGTTGAGCAACCTCTATGTGTTTAAGTTTTTGAGAAGCCTTGCACCCTTGCCTGGGACGCTTTTTGGCAGAAACTAATTGAAAAGGGAGTGCATCGGACTCAGGGGTTGGGGGGGAGGCATAGTATCGCCCACCCCAGAGGAGGGAGCAACAATCAAAACAAGGGCCAGTGAAGTAGCTTCTGTACTGGGCACAGCAGGGTCTTGTCAGTAGACAGTAGACAGGGTCAGGAACTAGAGGGTAGTAGTGTCAGTTCCAGGCTGAGGCAGGAGCAGTGGGTAGGTTCTCAGGGGCCGACCTCAGAAGGCATGTTGGTGCTGGGCCAAATTAATGAGACCATCATGAGTAGGACAATCTGCCCTGTTATGGGCAGCCCAAGGACAACGACCATAAAGCATGCCCAGTCTGTTCGCACAGATTGCATTTAAATAGGTTAACACAGGCAGAGGAAACGTGACCAAGTCCAAACAATGGTTACACCACATGGTGTCACAAGCAGAGCTAAGGTACAACCAGAAACCACACTTAAAACAGGACCTAGGTTGTCCACTGTAAAAAATGGAACCCCTATCCTTTTCCAGAAACAAAAAAACACTAGGTAGATGCACAGGGCCTACATTAGTGGAGTGCAACTTAACCTTAATCTTCCAACCACCATCCCAGATTTGTTCGCTATCCAATGTGGGAAAGGGTTTACCTAAAATTTCACAACGGTGCTGTAACCAGAACAGGATATCCTCTAACTGAACACCCTCATTTTTAAACATAACTGTAATCATTTTAATCAATGGTTTACTGAGGGGAACTGCATGAAAAGGAACCCAAACAGGGGTATCCTTTAAAGATTGATACTGAGCCCAGAACCTATCCAAATTAGAAAGGTACTTAAAACTGACATCGAAGTTACCATTTCCTAAACATATAAGGGCATAGATTTCAGAAGAAAAATAATGCATCAATTTCTTTAACAGTTCCTTTGCAACATATAACCAGTTAGGAGGATCCTCCAAGCCACCTTTGTAAAGGAGACAGACTGCATTACGTCTAGGGACCAGCTCGCCCCTAGAAGAAAAGATGTCAGCCAACCTAAACAAAGGGTCAGGTACAGATTTATCAGGTAGAACAGACACAGGTTTGCCAACTCCAGGGGCTGGTTGGGGGGCGTCCTGCAGTGGGGGAACCACAGACACAGAATGAGAAGGCGGTGCAGTACATTAGGAGTCAAAACAGAGTCATTACCCCGGGGTGCGTTGGAGCTCAGACCTATCGAGAGATCCGTAGCTACAGGAAAGGGAGAAGCTTTAGGCAGGTCATGAAAAGACTGATCCGTAGAATCGGAAGTCCAAGTACCAGAAGACGCCTGCACCCATCCCGCATCCTGCAATGCTTTTTCCGGAGTCAAGTCAACAGAGCCCACATCAGAGTCAACTAGGTCGCCCCAATTCAGAGAACATGGAGGCAGGACAGTTGGGAGCCGAACAAACAGGGTCTACCAAAGGTTGAGCAGCAGAGGGAAGCGGTTTTCCTGGTCCAAGACATCGCCCAACAGAAGGGGGATGCAAATTCTGACTGCCAGAACCCTGAGGCTGTAGGCACACGGGGATGAACCCAGCTTCACTGCCAGCCTCGCGGTCTATGGGTCCTGGGGGAAGATTGAGACTGGGTGCTTCCGGGTAGTGGTGTACTGAAGGAGAGGGCCGGGGAGGAACAACCACCTCCCGTGAAGCAGAAACAGCAGCAGCATCGACCGGAGAGGAGGAAATGAGACCGAGAGCCATATCAAGCTCTCACAACTTGTGCAGATGGTCAGTCCTTTCCGAACAGAGAAATGTAAGGTGAGAACAGATCACATCCTGTGGTACAGCATCGGGTGGGTGGCAAAAAGGATCGGTCAACCGGAGTGCAGAAGAAGGAGTAGTGTCCATTAAATCAGCAGAGACGAGATCATCCACAGGTCCAGGAGGTACAGCAGCCGATGCAGGTAAGGGAGAAAGCGGCAGAATCAGGCATCACAGAAACAGCTGAGGGAGAGACCTTTTCACCTCCAACAGCTCAACCGGCTCCTCTACAGAGTCTGAGAAACTGGCCATCCCACCGAACGGCCAGAGGTTCCCCTACTGCAGAGTAGGGAATTTCCCTGGTGTCCTGGCCAAATTTCCCTCATTCACTAAAAATACCACCAACAGCTTAATCTGGTTCAAGGTCACTTGGCATTCATCTGTATCCCCTCCCAGGTCGTGCCTGAAAATAGGCAGGATTTGTCTAGTGCACTTACCTGGTCAACAAAAACTAAATAAATAAAATAAATAAGCTGGTTTTCTTATTGCCTCTCTGGTTGTGTTTCTGTGGATACAGATGGAGTAGGTGTAGGAGGAAGCCTGGTCTGTGAAGGTGACTTGCCTGTCAGTGACGGGAAATTTTCTCTCGTCAGCTGGACAAGGTCTCAGTTTTGTTGCTCTGCAAGTGAGTGGAGAGGGGGCGGTGGGAAGGTGAGGCTCGGCACTAGTCACTACTACTTGCTTTGTCTGCCTTGCAAACACTGTGCTGAACAGCTTGGAGGTACTGCTGTTTACTTTGCACCTTGAAACGAACCTGATGGCACCAGTGCTGCAGCACAGAGGGCATCACAACCAAAGCAAAGGTGCTACTGTTTACTTTGCACGTTGAAACAAACCTGACTGCACCACAGTTGCAGCCCAGAGGACATCGCAGCCAGCAGCAGATCTGGACACACTGTGCACATCCGCACAGGTACAAGCACTGAAAGCAGCAGCTGTAACCAGCCATGGCAGCCAGTGCATTGCCTTGTAATGTGTTGGCTTAAGACATACAAGTGGCTCGCTGCACCGTATGTGTTGTTTCAAACAGACCTCTCCCCTGTCCCTGATTTTGCATTAGAAATTTCCTGTGTCCTTCCTAAATGTGGAATTTTTGCTACAGAAAAGTAAAGATTTGAATTATGAACATATATGCTCCGTATCTCTACCTACACCTCAGCCTATGATGCTGTACCTTACTTTCACCATAGGACAGCCCATGAGACTGCTGACTAGGCTCTGTCCATCCCCTTTCCCAGGTATCATGATTCCTCAGCTGCCGTACACCACATAAGCTGGTTTACCCACTGGCTGTCTGGTTGTGTTTCTCTGGAGACAGACGGAGTAGGTGCTGCAGGGAGCCTGGCCTGGGCAGGCAACTTGCATGTCACTGATGGGGAATTTTCTCTCATCAGCTGGACAAGGTCTCGGTTTTGTTGCTCCACAGGTGAGTGGAGAGGGGAGGGCAGTGAGAAGGTGAGGCCTGGTACTAGTCAGTACTGCTTGCTTTGCCTGCCTTGCTAACAGTGTGCCAAACAGCTCAGAGGTGCTGCTGTTTACTTTGCACCTTGAAATGAACCTGACAGCAACACAGTTGCAGCCCAGAGGGTGTTACATAGAAACATAGACTTTGACGACAGATAAGGATCGCTTGGCTCACCTAGTCTGCCCATGTTGCAGCCAGTAGCAGGTTTGAACACATCTAGTAGCATGGGTCATGCACACTAAATGTATTTCTTATCAGATCAAATCCTGCAGACGTTTTGGCTCTGAACAGAGTTTGTTCTAAAAGCAATAGGACTGCAGGGTTCTGCTCATTGCAGCCCTAATAAGTGAGACTGTCAGAAAAACAAAACTGGCAGATAACCTCTCATTCAAACTTGGTGACAGACAAACCAAGAAATCAATCAAACAGGTACCATGTCAAACTATAAAAATGAAATAAAAGATAAAAGAAAAAAGCTTGCATTTAGACAAGATGTACTTTAAGAACAATTTGTACTGCTGACTGAAATCACATACAAAAATGGAGAAGGCAGTGCTGCCTCCAGCTGTTCATTCTTGCTGCCTAGAATAGTTTTGTGGGAGTTGTAGTTCCAGTAATTTAACATAGTGGAAATGTTTTATATCAGTTGACAGACTGAGCATCTGATTCATTATATATCATCTCTGTTTTGAAATTCTTACACAAAAAGACAGTGTCATCTGTTAATGTAACAAACTGCTTTCCCCTCATGGGTCACTGCTGGCTGGGAGAACAACAAAGGCAACCTGTCAAAAAAAAAATCCATGAAAGAATTCTCACTTCAGTTACATATAAGACTTATATTTTTAATCATTTTTAGATCAAAATTAATTACAATCTTTTGCACCACAGGAAGTTAATGCAAAACATACAGTGTCATCTGTTAATGCAGCTGACTGCTTTCCCCCTAATAAGTCACTGCCAGCCAGGAGAACAACAAATGGCTCTGCACATCACCCTGAACTTCTGGTAACAGTGTAAACTAACAAAATGGAGAAACAGGGTGAAGAATTAAAATACCATCAATAGGAATCTACTGGACAGTTACAGTGGAAGGTAATGATACATAATAGCAATACTTCTGGCAGAACCCATTCACTAGCTCTTTTAATGTAGTGCACCTGTTGAGGGCTACCACACAGAGGAGGGAACTGCAGCCGTGGAGGGGAGGGCAGGAAACACTACACACCACCAACGAGATGTGCACTGTGGACAGATGACCGCATCACCGTAGGAGAAGGTATACCAACACCACAGTGACACCCTGACCATGAAGACGATCACAGTGACAGGATTTAGGCAAAATCCGCACATCGCTGTGATGGTCTCTGACAGACACCGAGACTGCCTTACGGGGTGGATTGCCCCCCCAGTCCAACTACAACTCGGACTTAGAATCCTAGAGACAGGTGGGTTCAGAGGATGCAGCCCCCCGACGGAAACACTGAGGCATCCGTGACACTGCACTGCCGACACTCAGCACTGTGGCTGTCACTGTCTGGGATGTATCTGTGGGTGGAGTCGCTGCAGCATGGTAAAACTGTAGGAGAAGACTGGGACACAATCTGGTCACAGTCCCTTCTTTCTCCTACAGTGATAGCAAAACACCTGCAGGGCTCCACCCATGCGGCTGTAAAAATACTTATTTACCTTATTTAACCCCCTAGTAAATTGTTCAGTAAAATATTTTTTAAGTTATTGCCCACCTTTGTACTAGAGTTTCATAACGTCAGTAAAACTCCAAAGTACTTATTGTGCACTCTAGTCTTGCACTTAGCAACAAAAGATAATAAAGGTACAGTTGAGTAATTGCTGTATTTTAAATGGCAGAAACACAGCTATTAAAATGTCCCCTATGCGTTTGAGAGAGTCTTGTACTTGTCACAGGCATAAATGGGCATATCACTCATCCACTTGCAAGTATAAAACATAAACAAAGATTATACAATGGCAAGAAAGAATGCTGCCCCCCATTGGTCAGAGTGGGACTGGATCCATAATTTTATCCCATCTTAGAAAATGGGCTTATAAATCTAAGGATCCTGAATGGCAGCAAGTGATGTCGGGGAGTACATTAACTTGCAGTAGAGCCCACTGAAAACAGGTGCCAACCACATCACTAGGATACTGGTGCCACCCAAGTTTTTCAAATGTTAAAAGGCCACCATTTATTTCTTTCACTTACTGAGGACCAGTTAGTTACTCAGTAACCACTGCCACCACACACACTCTCCTCTTCACACTCCTTAGTCATTTCATGATTTAAATAAATAAAAATATGCTCAGCATAGTGCTTTTACACAGCACTGTCAAGCCTCCTCTCAGTCATTGTGATCCTTATCTACTCTATCAGTCCAACTTCCGTTGACTCACCTGAACCATTAATATTTCTCCATCCATTGTCTGATATGTTTTAATTTGCAATGGCCACTCTTTCAGCAAGACAATGTGGGCCTGCCTTAAACTGAAAACTGTAACACCGCTACTTAATTTAACTAAAACATATTTAACTAAAACTTAAAAACCTTTTTACAGTGCTGTGCACATTGTTCTAGTCACCTGCTCAGTTCTTTCACCCAATCAGAATCTCCTGTATTCTCCACACCACCCACCTGCTCTGCTGCTAAAGAACAGCTCCTGTTCCACCACCCACTCGGTTCTCTCATCCAACCACTGTAAAGCTCCTGCAAGCATAAAGTGTCACTGATCCTGATCTGAAGAAATAGGTGTAAAAGCACCCCCAAAAAAAAAAATCAGAATTAAGAAATAGGGGATTAAGATTCAAGTATCATGGAGGATATACTGTACTGTACTAAGAAAATGGCAAAACTGTGAAGTGCTGCACTGCCCTCTACTGGTGAGTGTTGATTAACATAACAGTACAGGAACTACTTTACTAACAAATGAATTGTAATTTCATTTTATTTTTCAATATTTTTTTTTCTGTTACTAAACAATACAAAATAACTTCACAGTTAGCCCATTTTCTAAGTGCAATAATACCCCACAGGGTGGGTGGTATGGGCAATACCAGACCTTCCAGGGGCCATAAGGCCATCTACCTCTCTTGCTGGACCTCCTTACACCCTTGGGCTGTCTGGTATTGCCCAATATCCGCCACCCTTGTGGGTATTGTTACCATAACATCCTGCATCGACTCCACAACACAAATGACTGAATAACTTTTAAAAATCACTACCCACTGCCCATTCCATGCTGCCAGCCTGCACTGCAGTGAGCCACTTTTTAAACTAGCAGGCGTGCTGATGTATCCTCTCCTCCACAACCTCCCTCACTTAATCAGTCCTGCCAATCACTTTTCCATTGTTGTTGGCTTTCTTCTGGTACAGATTAAAAAATACTATAACCTGTACTGGGAGAACATAAAACACAATGCCATCAGCTGGTATCTGCAATGAGCAGCTTTTCAAAGTAAGGCATCACATGCCCACACATCCATTATCTCCACTGTCCTTCTGCTGAGCTCTGCAACAAGCACTTTCATTGTTACTTGGCTTTCTCCCAGTACAGATCAAAATGCTACAAACTGTACCGGGAGAACATAAAAAAAAATAATACTCTGTTTCTGGAATCCAGTGACATCAGTGAAGTGTGAAAAAGCATAACTGAATGTTGTGCAATTCATTAATGCCGTTCACTTTATGGTGTGGAAAACATATATACTTCAATTTAAAACTGAAAGCGCCCGACTTCCCTCCACAGTAAACCTACAAAACAAGATAAAGTCCTCAGGCACCTGTCATTTCTCTTCTTTGGAGCAGAGCTATCCAAGGGTGGAATGGAAGTGGGTTCAAAAGACACACCATTGAGCCCCAACAGCACCACCTCCAGGACACAATAGAAACTATGGACTTTTTTCCAATCTATCCACCCCAACATACAAAAAAAACATTAAAAATGTAAAAAAAAATGTGTCTTACTTTCTTTCAAATGAGCCATAGTAAAACAGGAATAATGACCTCCAGATTGGGTGTTATTCTGGGTTAACAGCCCTTCTCAGGTGTTGGAAGCCCTTGGCCTGCGGCCTTCGACCAAACCGTCTGAGGCAGTATGTTGTCCCAGCATAACACCCACCCTGTTTGGCATTATTCCATTAGTAATAGATAGTTAAAGTGAAACAAGCATTTGTATTATAGTAGTTGTCTCAAGCACATTTTTACTAGTCATTGGCCACCTAGCTACTGACTTAGTTTTATATCACCTGTGCAAAAGTATAAATTATTTGACACAATTCTAAATCTCTTAAAGAGTGGCAGGAAAGGGTATTAAAAATATACCACAAGGACATTATTGCAATCTTATGGCAAATGCTTATCAATTAAAATATTCCTGGAAGCTTATTAAATATTAATTGCTTGTTCAATAAAGTAATGTAACTGCCTTCATAAAAATGTCTTAAATGCTCAATTAACATCAATGGTAAAAGCATCATACTGCTTGTTAGGATAGTTTAACATCTTGTTAAGAGGCAATACTTTTACTAGAGGGTTATAAATTAGTATTCATGTTAAATATTTTAATGTGATACCCATTACTGAAAAAGAAAAAAAAAGTTGAATTCCAAGATCAAATACTTACTGTACTAGCTAAAGTTATTACTTTAAAAATCAGTAAGCTGTTACTTCTTATATCAGAAGTAAGTTTTCCTTTACTAATTAGAAAATGTTCTGCCTGAGTATACTTGATGTGAAATGTGGGAATAATGATCTACCAGATGGCTGACAAATCTAGTTCTATTCTTCTTCATACTTCTGCAGCTCTATGACCTGAATGTGACATCACAATTGGCCAAGAAGAGCCAATTTCCTGTGCAGATCTCTTGTCATGTCATAATAAGTGAGGTCACAATAACAGACATAAATTTAAACTTTGCAGAAAATATTGCCGCAAAGCGGTGGACATTCACATTTGCAAAGTTTCCACAAAACTTAGGAACTTCAACTTCATCAAAATTGCAAAGTCTTCACTGCAAAGTAGCCATTTTGTATTGAAGTGGCTACTTCACTAGCAAATTCCAGTGATTTGTTGAAAAAGGACTGTAATTTTACCAGTCAGAACTTTGCAAATTCTGTGGACTTTATGAATTAATATGTGAAGTGAATTTCCACCACTTCACTCATTTCTAGTCACAATGTGATGTGGAATGAAGGAAAATAGAACTAATTTGTCAGCATGAAGGTAGAGTACTGCTGTTCATAGGACAAATAATATTATTAGGTAGAAAACCTTCAAATGACAACTAAAAAAAGAAAATATCTCACAAGTAAAAGTCGCAACTAGGTCTTTTTGTTTTATTTTATTCTTTGGTAACTGGGTAAGGCCCACTAGGCAGAAGTGCCTGTTTACAGGGGTGACCCAGGAGCACTAGGGAGGTTAAGTAACTTGCTCAGAGCCACACAGAATGCATGTGGAGGCTGTGGGAATCAAACTCAGGTCTGTCTGCTGGATGTACCAAGCTCATTTACACCTCATTTCTCTAACCTCTCTAACCTCTAGGCCATATTGTCAGCCTCTGCCAGACTTATAAATATGAATGTCTTTGTGTTGACTCCATAAGAAAATAATATTTTTCAGAATTATATGGCTACATATGTTGACCAACTATTTAAGTAGAATAGCAATATGTGCACCTTGTGGTTGTTTGTATAGGAGCAGCTAACATTTAAAGTGAGCAATGCAGTGTGGTAAGTGTCAATGTATCAATTAAAATCACTTTGGACTTCTAACTGATAAACTCCATTGTGTTTCCTATACAAGATGATAACTAATGGACAAATATTTTGATAAAATCACCAAAGTATGATTACTTCATTTAATGGTTTGGGGAGAGTGGAAAATAACTCTTTAACCTGAAATATTTGGCCTATCTGGGAGGCAGACAGAATGAATGTAGTTGTTACATAAAATGTGAAATACTGACGGAATATGATATTTCAGTTCTAAAAAATATTTATTTGAGAAAATCGGAATTACAACCCTTTGAGTAATAGACTCATTTCCAAAGGCTCCACGTCAGATAACTAGTAACAATAATAAACAATCAGAATACAAGAGTGTGCAAGCAGGTAAAGAGAACTTTGAGCTTCAGGTGATGAAGTGAGGCCTATACAAGCTGTAGCTAAGCAGTGGAAAATGACACAATCGGTGAACAGGCATATTGTAAGAAAGAAAAAAAAGAAATGAACAGCAATCAAACCTAAACAATTCAGCTAATAGGTTAACAGTGGGTAGCCATTAGAAATTGACATATATAATTAAGGAAAAGAGGCATCAACATATAGAGGAAATCTATCTTGTGGTGAGCAGCTCATAGAGCTTTGTCTGAAGAATGATATACTGAGTCTGAGTTAAGACAGAGTGACAGCGGGTTAACAGGGGAGACTTAAGGTTAGCAGTTACACTGGCAGTTACGACACGACAGAATATGGGTTCTTAGGGCCATCTTAAATGCACCTAAAGTGGTGATGGTTGTGATGTCATGGGGAGGGCATTGTACCAAGACGGGGCTCTAAACAGGAAGGATCGCTGAGCTAGGGCAGTCCTGACTCTGGGGATATTCCATATTGCCTTAGAGGCTGCATGCATAGATGCAGAGTAGGTGGCTGTCTGTAAGGAGACAATGACTCGGATGGGGGTTAGGCCCAGTTGTATTTTCTTGGTGAGGAGGTGGGTCTGGTATAGTAGTCTCTCTTCAAGTGAGAGAACATTGGTGAGTGCGTAGAGAATGCAGGTGTATGTACTGCGGTCAGCACCGGAAAGGAGCTGGCATGCCTTGTTGATAACTATTTGGATATGGTGCAGTGCTGTATGGTTAGTGGCAGCATAGATTGTAAGGCTGTAGTCTGCCAAGGATAAGACGGAGGAAGTGACAGCCAGGTGGACTGCTTCTGGTGTCAGGCAGTCCCTATGTCTGTAGAGAAGACCCACACAAACGTTGATGGTGGCAGTAAGGATTTTGACATGCTCTTGGAATGAGAGGGAGGTGTCGAAAGTGGTGCCCAGATATTTATAAGTCTGGACCTGTTCCGGGGGAGGAGGGTGCTGAAGTGGTTTGTCAGGTTATAGTTCTTAGCTCTAGATTGGCGGTGGGCGAAAAACATAGCCTTAGTTTTTTTGATGTTGACAACCAGCCTGTGATCAGCAAACCAGTGCTCAATCTGAAGGAAGGAGCCTTGCAGGGAGGTATGGAGTGTGGAGGGGTCAGGATGTGAGGTGTAAAGAACTGCATTGTCCACATAAAGAAGTAGGTTCCCAGAGCAGGTTTTGGTCAGGGCGTTGAGGTATACGTTGAAAAGTAGGGGACCCAGGATAGACCTCTGGGGGACCCCAGAGTGGACTGGAAGCATGGTAGATGGGGTATCATTGATTTTTAACACACTGTGTTCTGGAAGTAAGGTAACATGAGAACCAGGAGAGGGAACCTTAGGAGACCCCAATTTACTGCAGTGTCTTAAGGAGAGGGGATGGGAGACCGTATCAAAGGCCTTGGAGAGGTCTATGAACACAACGCCTGCAAGGTGACCTTTGTCTAGCGTGGTGTGGAGCAAGTTGGAGAATTCTGTTGGGGTGGTTGTGGTGCTATGTTCAGCTCTGAAGCCATGATGCTCCATGCATAGGAGGTTATGGGATAGGAGATATTCGATGATCTGGTTGGACATGATTTTTTTCAAGAGCTCTGGAGAGGGAGAGAAGAATAGAGATGGGGTGATAGTTATTTGGAGAGAAACTATCACCACTTTTTAGAATTAGGGTTATAGTGGCCATTTTTCATGGTGTTGGGAACTGGCCTTTGCACAGGAAAAGGTTTAGAAGATCAGTGAGAGGGGAGAGAACCGAGTCAAGCACGTGCTACAGTAGGCGCATGTCAAAACAGTCTTTACAGTAGTTAGAGCCCTGAAGAGCTTTTGACAGGCAGGCTTTGGCTTCATGTGGGCTATAGTTCTAAGGTAGAATGGAGGATGCTGGGAAATTGGGGATTGGGGGGTGGGTGGGATGGGGTCAAAGAAGTTGCTGGGAGGACTCCGTTGAGGTTAGAAGGTGGAATTAAGGCAGTTAGTGATGCTAAGCGGTCAGTGGTGATGGTACCGTTGACACAGTTGCATGGTGGTGAGGATTGGGATTTACCATTAAGGTCCTTAATTTTATCCCAAAATTTCTTGGGATATGGTACACATAAAAGTTTTTGATTTATTTGATTTAATAAGCTGATCATTTTCTACAAATAACTGCCATTTTGTTGCTGTAAAACTTCAGAATCAGAAATGTTTTGCATCCATCCATACTTCATACCCTCCCTTGTTAGCCTGTTTAATTGGAATGTCAGGATTCATTTGCAATTCATTTTAGGCAGTTACTTGTACTTAAATAAATATAGGCATCTGATGGATATTTTAGTAGTGATTTTATATCCTTACCAACCAGTATAGTGAATTTCACAGTGACCCTACTTTGGTATCCTAGAGGCACACATGGAGATATTTTTTTAGGGTGCCTGGTTGCCCAGTAAAGTGCTTTCAATTGTCAGTATTGTTGGTCCTTTGACTGTCTGTATTGGAGGCATTACAGAAACTCTAGTGACCCACCAACATTTTCCTCTTGTAAGTCTACAGATGAAGTTGCTTATAAAATGTGTAACAAGCAACTTTGTTTAATACATTACAAATTTTTACTGCTAGAACAGATAAACCTCTTTTTATTTATATGTTACTGGGGTTTTTATTATAACTCATAATTAATAACAACACACAAGTGATACCTTTATTGTTCTCTGAACCTGGCCAGAACATAAATTCCTTGGATTACAGGCAAATTCCTGAGTTCAGAGAAACAATTTTAGTTGATAAAGGTCTGAAATATACCAAATTAACAATCAAATCAAGACCAATAATCCCTTCTCTTTAATATGGTTACATAGTTGCAGCCCTCTAATATATCTTATCCTCAACTGCAATAAAGTATTAAGAAACAGACCACAGATAATGAATCAATGCAAACAGTGAAAACTGCAGAATAGACATTAAAATGAATCAGCAAAATGAATATATGTGACAGAGTGGTGGGTAAGGAAGAGCTCCCATCCCACTGGGATAGCCTCTAAGAAATTAATAGAAACATAGAATTTGATGGCAGATAAGGACCGCTTGGCCCACCTAGTCTGCCCATTTCCCTACCTAACGGATAAGCTGCAGATCCTAGTTAACCAACAGCATACTTCTTCCTAACCCCCACTAAAATTGCCTTATGTCTGTCCCATGCATTCTTGAATTCCCCCACTGTTTTTGACTCTATGACCTCCTCAGGAAGGCTGTTCCATGCATCTACAACCCTCACAGTGAAGAAATACTTCCTCATATTACCTCTGAGCCATCCCCCCTCTATCTTCAAATTGTGCCCAATTGTTCTTGCACATCTCTTTTTTTGAAAGATGCTGTCCTCTTGGACTTTGTTGATTCCATTGAGGTATTTGAAAGTTTATATCATGTCCCCCTTCTCCCTCCTTTCCTCTAGGCTATACATCTTAAGCTTCTTCAGTCTTTCTTCATATGTCTTCTGGTGCAGACCCTGCACCATTTTGGTTGCGTTCTCTGGACAGCCTCCACCCTGTCTATGTCTTTGCCGAGATGGGGTCTCCAGAACTGTCCAATGTACTCCAGATATGGTCTTACCAACTGTCTGAACAGAAGGCCAACAACTTCCTGTGTTCTACTGGTGATGCCTTTCCCTATGCATCCCAGTATCCCCCCAGCCCTCCTTACTGCCTTCTCACATTGCTGGCACACCTTTAGGTCATCTGATATGCCTACCCCTGGTCCCTTTCCATTGTTGCTGTTGTCAGCATCTCACCCCCCATTGTGTACTCTTGCCCTGGATTTTTGTTTTCCAGTTGCATTACTTTGCACTTCTTTGGATTGAATCTAAGCTGCCATACATTTGATCATTCCTCCAACCTTGCCAATTCCCTTTTCACCCTTTCCACCCCACATTGCGTCTCAACCCTGTTGCAGATCTTTGTGTCATCTGCAAAGAGACATACCTTCCCCTCCAGTCCCTCTGAAATGTCACTTATAAAGACATTAAAAAGTACTGGCCCCAGTACTGAACCCTGCAGTACCCCACTAGTAACCCTCCTTTTTTCACTGTGGACGCCATTTACTATTACCTACTGTGTCCAATTGTCCAGCCAGTGTTTTACCCAGGCTACCACCCTGGGACCCACTCCCAGGCTGGCTAATTTGTTTATTAATCTTTTGTGTGGGACTGTGTCAAAAGCTTTGCTAAAGTCTAGGTAGGCCATGTCCACAGCCCCTCCCTGGTCTACTACTGTGGTCACCCAGTCAAAGAAATCAATTAGATTTGTTTGACATGAGCTTCCTGCTGTGAATCCATGCTGCCTTAGGTTCTGTGCCCCACTGGCCTCTAGGTACTCAACAATTCTTTCCTTCAGAAGTGATTCAATCATTTTCCCTACCACTGAGATCAAACTGACAGGTCTGTAGTTTTCTGTCTCTGTCTTGCTCCCACTTTTGTGAAAGGGAATCACATCCGCCCTTCTCCAATCCTCAGGTACCACACCATCATCACATGATTAATTAAAATGGGTAGTCAGTGGTGTTACTAGTTCTTCCCTTAGTTCTTTTAGAATTCTGGGTTGAATCCTACCAGGCCCCATTTCTTTATCCACCTTCAGTTTTAACCCTTACACTGCCAAGGTTTTTCTGAAAATTGCATATCCCTGCTGCCAGAGGTTTTTTCACTGGGTTTGTACACTTATCGGTTATGACGTTATTACATAATTTTTCTTAATTCCCTGGTAAACTTTTTTTGTCAAGGTAGTAAGAAACTAACACAACTATAATTCAAAGTGAAAATATAACGTTTCCAACAAAGACATTTGGAGATATATATGTTTATTTAGTGAAATTTCGACTGTTTTTGCGAATTTGTATTCGCAAAAAATATTGAAGTTTGTAAAAACGTTAAGATCGGTTGCATCACTGATAAAAATTGTTGTCTAAAATGTAACTAATTTTCACTTTCAGGCTACAAATTCTTTATATAAACACAAATTTCACATTGGTTTCTTACCTACAGATTATGAGAGTGACCAGAACGGACCACCTATGGTAGGGCCATGCTGGCCTATGAGGGGGTACCTATTGGATTATGGGGTACACGTCACAAAATACATTAAGAAAAAGTAAGAAGTAGCCTGTTTCACATGATAGGGAAGTGAATGAGTAAATCAAGGGCCAGATTACACCTATAGCTACCTACCCAGGGTCACATGACCAAAAACAAGATGGCTGACACCATCCAGCCATTTTCTGTGTCAAAATGCTTGTGACTCATTTATTGAGATTACTAGATCATAAAAGTGGTAAATGTCAATGGATTACACCTTTCTTATGGCAGCAGTGCCTGGATGAAATTTCTGATCCTAATTTCACATTACAGACCCACTTGCAGATAGCGGTGCCATACCCAACCACCTAGTATGTCCATGCTGGCCAATGAGGTGACCACCTATTACATTATGTGGTGCATGCCAATAATTTAAAAAGGAATAGTAAAAATAGCCTGTTTACATGACAGAAGTGAATGAGTAATCAGCGCAGACATGCCATAGCTACATCCGCGGTCACATGACCAAAACAAGATGGAGCTACCATTCAATCATTTCTGTATCAAACTGCATCTCTTACATTTATGATAACTACAGTAAGTGGTAAATGTCAATGGTTACACCTTTTCTTACATCTGCTGGGTCTTGGATGGGTATGATCACTAATTTACTTTATAGACCCACCTTTTATAACTGAGTTGCCACCCAACCACCTAGTATACCCATGTTGACCAATGGAGTGTCCACCTAATAAGTATAGGTTTATTCAATAAATTGAGAAAGGAAAAGTAAGATGTAGCCTGTTTTTATGGGGAAGTGATAGTAAATAAAGGCACAGACTGTACCCATATTACACCCCTGGTCACATGACCAAAAACAAGATAGCTGACACATTCAAACATTTCTGTATCAACTGCTTCTGTTGACATTTGTAAGGATAACAACATCATAAAGTGGTGAATGTCAATGGATTACATTTCTTACAAAGAACTGGATGAATTTTCTGATCATAATTTCATTACAGACACTTACAGATAACCCAGGTACCATAACCAACCACCCTGGTATGCCCATGCTAACCATAGAGTCACCCTATTGCATTCAGAATGCATGCCAATAAATTCAAAAAATAAAAAAAAATGCCTGTTTACCGACAGAAGTGAATGGTAATAAGGCCCAGACATACCCATCTACATCCCCTGGTACATGACCAAAACAGATAGCAGCTACCATTGATAATTTCTGTATCAAACTGCTTCAGTTACCCAGAGAGAACTACACATAAAACTGGTAAATATCAATGATTCAACTTTTCTTTACATCTGCAGGGCGGATGAAATTTCTGATCCCTAATTTACATTACAGACCACCTGCAACACTAGTGCATATCCTCTCATTATCCCATGCTACCAAGGATTGTCCACCTATTGCATTATGGGTTACATACCAATAAACTGAGAAAGGAAAAGTAAGATGTATCCTGTTTTACAGAGGACGTTAATGAATAATCAAGATCAGATTGTACCCATAGCTACATCCCTAGGTCCGTACCAAAAACAAAGATGGCACACCACCAAACATTTTTGTATCAAACTGCTTCTATTACGTTTGTAGGGATAACAACATTATAAAAGTGGTAATGTCAATGGATTACATTTTGACATCTGCAGGGCTTGGATGATTTCTGATCCCTAATTTCATACAGATCCATTTGCAAAATAGCAGTGCCATACCCAACCACCCTAGTATGTATGCTGGACTAGAACATCCACCTATTGCATTGTGGTGCATATAATAAATTCAAAAGTAAAAGTAAAGTAGCCCATTTACATGACAGGAAATGATAGTAAGTAAAGGCCAGACTCTACCCATAACCCATCCCTGGGTCACATGACCAACAAGATGGTGGCTACCGTTCAATCATTTCTGTATCAAACTGCTTCTGTTACACATTGTAGGAACAACTACATTATAAAGTAATAAATGTCAATGGATTACACCTTTTCTTACATCTGTTGGGGGCTTGGATGAATTTTCTGATCCCTAATTTCACATTATTGACCAACCTGCAGATAGCCGGGTTGCCATACCCAACCACCATGGCATACCCATGCTGAGCCAATTTGGTGTCCACCTATTGTGCATTATAGGTGCATGACAATAAATTCAAAAAGTAAAGTAAAGTAGCCGTTTACATGACAGAAAGTGAATGAGTAAATGAGGCCGGACTGTACCCATAACGCTACATCCCCTGGGTCACATGACCAAAAACAAGATGGCGGCTACTGTTCAATCATTTTCTGTATTAAACTGCTTCTAGTTACACATTTAGCGTGATAACTACATCATAAAGTCATAAATGTCAATGGATTACACCTTTTCTTACATCTGCCAGAGCTTGGATGAAATTTATGATCACTAATTTTACTTTATAGACCCACATATAGCTGGGGTGCCATATAACCACCCAGGTATACCCATGTTGACCAATAGGGTGTCCACCTATTGCATTATGGGTTACATTCCAATAGATAGAGAAAGCAAAAGTAAGGTGTAGCCCTCTTTTACATGATCAGTGAATGGTAAATTAAGGCACAGGCTGTGCCTGCTTCATCCCCTGGGTCACATGACCAAAAACAAGATAGCTGACACCATTCAAACATTTTCTGTATCAAACTGCTTCTGTTACATGTTTGTAGGGATAACAACATTATACAATTGGTAAATGTCAATGGATTACTCATTTTCATACATCTACATGAGGCTTGGATGAATTTTCTAATCTAATTTCACGTACAGACCCACTTGCAGATGGCAGGTGCCATAACCAACCACCCTATGGTGCCCATGCTGACCAATGGGGTGTCCACCTATTACATTATAGGGTGCATCCCAGATAAATTCAAAAAGAAAAGTAAAAGTAAAAATTAGTCCATTTTACATGACAGGGAAGGAATGAGTAAATCAAGCCCAGATTGTACCCATAGCTACATCCAGCTGGGTCACATGTCCAAAAACAAGATGGCAGCTACCGTTGCATCATTTCTGTATCAAACTGCTTCTGTTACACATTTGTAAGGATAACTACATTATAAAAGTGATAAATGTCAATGGATTACACCTTTTCTTACATCTGTTGGGGCTTGGATGAATTTTCTGATCCTAATTTTGCATTCAGAACCCACCTGCAGATAGCCAGATTAGACATGCCCAACCACCCATATTATGCCATACAATAGCCAATGGGCTATCCACCTACTGCATTATGGGGTGCATGCCAATAAATTCAAAAAGTAAAAGTAAAAGTAGTCCGTTTTACATGACAGGGAAGTGAATGAGTAAATCAAAGCCCAGGTGTACCCATAGCTATATCCCTGAGTCACATGACCAAAAACAAGATGGCAGCTATTGTTTCATCATTTTCTGTATCAAACTGCCTATCTTTCACATTTATTGTGATAACTACATTATAAAAGTGGTAAATGTCAATGGATTACACCTTTTCTTACATCTGCCGAGGAGCTTGGATGAAATTATGATCACTAATTTTACTTTATAGACCCACCAGCATATAGCTGGGGTGCCATACCAACCACCTAGTATACCATGACTTTGACCAATGGGGTGTCCACCTATTGCATAATGGGTTGCATACCAATAAATTGAGAAAGGAAAAGTAAGATGTAGCCTGTTTTACATGACAGGGGTAGTGAATGAGTAAATCAAGGCCCAGACTGTACCCTATAGCTACATCCCTGGGTCACCACGACCAAAAAACAAGATGGCGGCTACTGTTCCAATCATTTATGTATCAAACTGCTTCTGTTGCACATTATTGTAGTAACTACATTATAAAGTGATAAATATCAATGGATTACACCTTTTCTTACATCTGCCGGGCTTGGATGAAATTTATAATCACTAATTTTACTTTATGGACCCACCAGCATATAGCTGGGTGCCATACCAACCACCCTCATATACCCATGTTGACCAATGGGGTGTGTCCACCCTGTGCATTATGGATTATATTCCAATAAATTGAAAAGGAAAAGTAAGATGTAGCCTGTTTTACATGACGAGGAAGTGAATAGGTAAATCAAGGCACAGAACTGTACCCTACTTCATCCCTGGGTCACATGACCAAAAAACAAGAGCAGCTGACACCCGTTCAAACATTTCTGTATCAAACTTCTTCTGTTACACATTTGTAGGGATAACAACATTATAAAATTGAGTAAATGTATTGGATTACACATTTTCATACATCTGTAGAGACTTGGATGAATTTTCTGATCCCTAATTTCATTACGACCCACTTGCAGATAGCCGGGGTGCCATAACCAGCCACCCCTGGTATGTATGCTGGCCAATGAGGTGTCGACCTATTGCATTATGGGTGCATGCCAATAAATTCAAAAAAAGTAAAAGTAAAAAGTAGTCCATTTTACACTTGTGACAGGGAAGGAATAGGTAAATCAAAGCCCAGATTGTACCATGCTACATCCCCTGGGTCACATGACCAAAAACAACATGGCGGCTACCGTTTCATCATTTTCTGTACCAAACTGCCTATCTTACACATTTACTTTTGATAACTACATTATAAAAGTGGTAAATGTCAATGGATTATATACCCACTATACTTACATCTGCAGGGCCTGGTTGGTTATGATCCCTAATTTCACATTACAGACCCATTTACTGCAAATAGCCAGAGTGCCATACCAACCACCCTGGTATGTCCATGCTGGCCAATAGGAATCCACCCTATTGCATTATGGGGTGCATGCCCAATAAATTCAAAAAGTAAAAGTAAAAAGTAGCCTGTTTTACATGACAGAAGTGAAGTGAGTAAGTCAAGGCCCAGACTGTACCCATAGCTACATCCCTAGGTCACATGACCAAAAACAAGATGCTGACACCATTCAAACATTTTCTGTATCAAACTGCTTCTGTTACACATTTGTAAGGATAACAACATTATAAAAGTGGTAAATGCCAATGGATTACACATTTCTTACATCTGCAGGGGCTTGGATGATTTTCTGATCCTTAATTTTTCATTACAGACCCACCGCATGAATGGCAGTGCTACTCCCAACCTCCCATAGTATGTCCATACTGTATAGAGGTGTCCACCTATTGCATTATGGGGTGGATGCCAATAAATTCAAAAATAAAAGTAAAAAAAGTAGCCTGTTTACATGACAGGGAAGAGAGCGAGTAAATCAATGCCCAGAATGTACCCAAAGCTACATCCCTGGATCACATGACCAAAAAACAAGATGGTGGCTACCGTTCAATCATTTCTGTATCAAACTGCTTCTGTTACCGTTTGTAGGAAAGCTACATTATAAAGTAGGTAAATGTCAATAGATTACACCTTTTCTTACATCTGTTGGGGCATGGATGAATTTTCTGATCCCTAATCTCACATTACAGACCCACTTGCAGATAGTTGGGTGCCATCCCAACCACCCATGGACTATGCCCATGCTGGCCAATTAGGTGTCCACCTATTACATTATGGGGTGCATGCCAATAAATTCAAAAGTAAAAGTAAAAAAGTAGCTCGTTTTACATGACAGGAAGAGATGAGGTAAATTAAGGCCCAGACTGTACCCATAGCTACACCCCTACGTCCACATGACCAAAAAACAAGATGAGCTACCATTTGATCATTTTCTGTACCAAACTGCTTCTGTTATACATTTATTGTGATAACTACATTATAAAAGTGAGTAAATGTCAATGGATTACACATTTTTTTTACATCTGCAGGGCTTGGATGAAATTTATGATCACTAATTTCACATTATAGACCCCACCATATAGCTGAGGGGAGCCATACCCAACCACGAGAAGGAAGGCCATGTACTGGCACATGAGGCTCACACCTATTGCATTATGGGTTACATACAAATAAATTCAGAAAGTAAAAGTAAGATTTAGCCTGTTTTACATGATGAGGAGCGAATAGAGTAAATCAAGGCCCAGACTGTACCAAATCTACATCCCCTTGATCACATAAGCCAAAACTAAAGATGGCGGCTACGTTCAATCATTTTCTGTCAAACTGCTTCTGTTACACATTTGGGAGGTAATCTATATTATAAAAGGGGTAAATATCAAGAGCATTACACCTTTGCTTACATCTGCAGGTGCTTGGATGAAATTTCTGATCCCTAATTTCTCATAAAGACCCAACTGCAGAAAGAAGGGGTGCCATATCCAACCACCCATGGTATACCCAATCATGTCAATGGGTGTCCACCTATTGCATCATGAGGTACAAGCCAATAAATTCAAAAAAGGAAAAGGAAAAAACAGCTTGTTTGCATGTTAGAGGAAGTGAATGAGTAAATGAAGGCCCAGACTGTACCCATATCTACATCCCTAGGTCACATGACCAAAATAAGATGGTGGCTACCGTTCCAATCATATTCTGTATCAAATTGCTTCTATTCTAAAACCTGTGGAGAAAAAACCCTACCCTTTCCTATTCAAAATACCTGTGGATAAAAAC
This sequence comes from Neoceratodus forsteri, assembly GCA_016271365.2. NCBI lineage: Eukaryota > Metazoa > Chordata > Ceratodontiformes > Ceratodontidae > Neoceratodus > Neoceratodus forsteri. The sequence goes on along the minus strand of CM057459.1, from coordinate 840,576,045 downwards.
CCTATCCTTTCCTATTCTAAAACCTGTGGAAAAACCCTACCCTTTCCCTGTTCTAAAATCTGTGGACAAAAAGCCTATCCTTTCCTATTATATAACACATCATGAAGTCCACTATCCTTGACAGGACGGTGTCTAAAGTCTGGTAGGGAAACGTCCTGCAGAGTCTTCTCTGAGACATTGACAGTTGCAAGATAGCTGATCAGGGAAGGAGACATAGGAATCTGTAGTTGCAGGAGCCTAGTTTCCAGATCTGAAACCAGTTCTGACCTGGCCCCCTGCCACCAAGAGTGAATCAGGGTCTTGAAATCTGAAGTAGCCAGGGGTTTGGGAGGTGGATCCTGTTGAGACTGGGGGGAGGAGGAGGAGGGGTGTCCAGTGGAGGATAATACCCTTGAAACCCCATGTAGTTGGAGTAAGGGCAAAATCCAGGGTAGAACTGCCCCAAATGACTCCATTCTGGAGTGGAGCACCCTAGGTAGGGATCCCTTGGATACCCAAAAGGGTAATGTGGGACAGTTCAGGGTTGATTATAGGCCCCCCAATGTCAGACCTGGCATCAGATGAATCCACGTTGGACCATGGTTGTGTAGAAGGGAGGTCCAGCACCAAGACAACCACTGCGGGATCACTAACATTGTAACTGGCGCAACCTAACCTGGCACTGGAAGGGTTCTGTTGGTCAAGAGTGACGTTGGTGGTGGTCCCCCTTCAGGGTATTGCTAGAAAAGTCTGCCCGTGCGGCCCGATGCCAGGTGGTGCAAGTCCTATATGTGATGACCTACTGATGGAACCTCTCGAAGTAAGATCTGTCTTTTCTATATCTATCTCAGCCCTCCAGCCTTTATGCATCTGAACAGTGCAAAAACATATCTAGTATTACCTTTTACTATTATGTTTTAGTTCACTGTATACTATGGAAAATTAACACTTTTTTATGTCACCCTATCCTACTATGCCTTAGTCCCATGTTTTGTGATATTTTTTCCCCATACATTATATAAAATAGTTGGTGGTTGTCAATACACAGCAATGATACACCTTCACCCTAAGGTTCACAGATGAAATACAAGATATACGTCACCCATGAGTTTTATATAATTAATAGAAAATGGACCTAGTTTCTTCAGTATCTCACGGTTACAGTGAGAACAACAAATTAAGTAAGGTGTTAACAAAAGTGGTGTGTATTGAGCCACCATACAGTATCTTATACAGTGTACTATACAGTAGGAAAGAAACAAAATAGTTTACTATTTTTATTACCATTAGCATTTACCATCAGTTGTCCACATTTCACCCGATGCGACACTTTTCAAGTATATAGATTATCATACACAAAGAGCATTCCATCAGACATGGTAATGCCAGAAAGCGACAACAAAAACCCTCTCCGTTCCCTATTCTAAAACCTGTAGAGAAAATCCTATTCTTTCCCTATTCTAAAACCTGTGGAGAAAAACCTATCCTTTCGATTCAAAAATGTACGAGAACAACCTATCCTTTCCCTGTACTAAAACCTGTGGAGAAAAATCCAATCCTTCCCTTTTCAAAACCTTTGGAAAACCCTATCCTTCCTATTCTAAAACCTGTAGGAAAACCTACCCCTTCTCTATTCTAAAACCTGTGTGAAAAAGTCCTATCCCTTTCCCTTTCAAAAACCTGGGGAAAAACCCTATCTCTCCTATTCAAAAAAACCTGTGGAGAAAAACCTATCCTTTCCTATTCTAAAACCTGTGAAAAACGGCACAACCCTAACCTGGCACTGGAAGGGTTCTGTTGGTCCACGTGACGTTGGCGGGTGGTCCCCCTTCAGGTATTGCTAGAAAAAGGTCTGCCGTGCGGCCGATGCCAGGTGGTGCAAGTCAATATGTGATGACCTACTGATGGAACCCTCGAAGTAGATCTGTCTTTTCCTATATCTATCTCCAGCATTTATGCATGTGAACAGTGGAAAAACCTATCTAGTATTACCTTATACTATTATGTTTTAGATCACTGTATTCCCCTATATAATTAACACATTTTCTTATGTTACCTATCCTACTATGCCTTAGTCCCATGTTTTGTGATATGTTTTCCCCATACATTATATAAAATAGTTGGTGGTTGTCAATACATAGCAATGATACACCTACCCTAAGGTTCAAAGATGAGAAAATACAAGATATACGGCACCCATGAGTTTTATAAAATTAATAGAAAATGGACCTAGTTTCTTCAGTATCTCACGGTTACAGTGAGGACAGCAAATTAAGTAAGGTGTTAACGAAAGTGGTGTGTATTTAGACCACCATACAGTATCTTATATAGTGTACTATACAGTATGAAAGAAACCAAAATAGTTTACTATTTTTTATTACCATTAGCATTTACCATCAGTGTTCCACATTTCACTGATGCGAAACTTTTTCAAGTGTATGGATCATCATACACAAAGAGCATTCCATCAGACATGGTAATGCCAGAAATATGTGGCAAAAAACCCTCTCATTTCCCTAATCTAAAATCTGCGGAGAAAATACCTATTCTTTCCATATTCTAAAACCTTTGGAGAAAAATCCTATCCTTTCCCTATTCTAAAACCTGTGGAGAAAAATCATATCCTTTCCCTATTCAAAAACCTGTGGAGAAAAATCCTATCCTTTCCCTTTTCAAAAACCTGTGGAGAAAAACCTATCCTTTCCCTATTTTTAAACTTGTGGATAAAAATCCTAAGATTTCCCTATTCAAAAACCTGGAGAAAAACCTATCCTTTCCCTATTCTAAAACCTGTGGAGAAAAACCTACCATTCCTATTCAAAAACCTGTGGAGAAAAACCCTATACTTTCCCTGTTCTAAAACCTGTGTGAAAAAAAACATATCCTTTCTCTATTCAAAAACCATGGAGAAAAACCCTATCCTTTCCTATTCTAAAACCTGTCGAGAAAAGCCCTAACCTTTCCCTATTCTAAATTCATATATATCGTCTTCAGGCTTGTGACCTGTAGATAAAAACTGTCTGATCTTACCCTATACTACACCATTGCATCAACATTTTACATACTCTGTGATATTTAATTTAACCAAAGTAATGTAGCTCACCCTCACATGAAGTCATCTCTTGGAGTATTCAGAACTAGTCCATGCATTATAATTCATTCCAACTGATGAGAGCGGTGAGGTGAGTTGTGTTGTCAGTGCAATGCTGCGTACTAGTAGGAATCTACAAAGGCTATTTATGTTAACACATGAGTTTCCATACATTAGACAAACTAGTTTGTCTCTTACCGTAATCCCAGAAAGTATCAGTTGAGTAGTATCTTGAGAAGTCAAGATGTAAAATGTTGTAATGTAGCATCATTGCAGTGTTTCTCTCCTGGTATGACAAAGGTAAAGAAATAAATAAATAAAGGTAAAAAACAAAGTCACACCACCCCTTTTGCTAGATATGGGTAGCAAGGTGAATCACTGTTGAGGTACCCAGCTGGACTAACACTGTTAGCAGTTTCATGAGGTCAAACCCTGAATTAATTTTGAAACATGAATACATACTGTACATCAATACACATCTCAAAACCTAAAGCTAAACTGTAACTTGCCGTTAGTGACATCACATAGTAACCTACCTTATGCACTTATTATTTCCAATTTATTTCCCATTCTGACTGTTGCAAAGTATTTCTGAAGCCAGGGACATATTTCCATACAACGCACTGTATATATGATTACAGTGATTGTCATATGGAAGAGCGACCCGATGACGACAGTCGATAAGGCATTGGAATGTATATCCGTATCGTTCTTAGCTTTAAGACTTTTAGCCTATTACTCCAATCTGAAACACAGAATTTAAAGACATTATACCAATAGCGACCGAAAGTTATAGTCTATTGGATTATATAATGTACATTCCCCGCCACTGCATCTATAAATTGCATACCTTTATAAGGATTGGAGCTACAGCCCTCTTGATGTCACTGCAGAACATATCGCTTCCTGATCCGTTAAGTGGACACCATCCTGCGATACAGTTCTGGGAAGAGGACATGATGCCATATGCTTATCACGCCAGCTGAAATCCTCTCATGAATGCCCCATCTCTGTGTTGATCTTTCTCCTTGTTCTGTCCATTTCTTCATATCAGAAACATTCCTCCACTGCCGGCTGGATGATGTGGGACCAAGGATCATGGTTTTCGGCATTGATTGCTTGATCAAGCGATGTCCTCCTTCATCTTCCAAAGCAACATCCTGATGTCTTCAAACCTAAATCATTGCCTCCCAGGTGGATGACGATGACATCTGGTTTGGATCCCTCAGGTACTCCTGTCGCTAACATTGGCACCAGTTGATCCCAACGCACCCCTCTCACCTAACCAGCGAACATTGACTGGAGTACCGAAGGTCAACACTGGTCCCCAGTTCGAGACCACTCCGAACTCCCCTGCCCAATGCAGAAGGTGTCCACAGATCCATACAGTCTTCTCTGGACCCTGCATATCTAGATTAAGAAAACATACATATTATAGCATCGGAGTGTATCCAATCTAAGACAGGTAGTAGTGCTCAATTCCTGACATTTGCTGGCAAAAGACAACGTGTCTGGTATCTTCCAGGAAATAAAAAACATTCAAGAGTGATTACTAATAGTGGCACTTAGAGCAAAATTGTGCATTTGCGGCACAAGATCTCATGAAAACATTATGTGATTGGTGGTTTGAGAAACTGATGGTTACCAAATAGGAACGGTATTTTGCAGTAGTCATGTTTGATGACCTAGCATGAATAAAGCAGTACATGTTGTTCAGCCTTCCCATGTCATCCCACACTTGTGTATCCCCTAGGTGGCACTATCTCAGGGCTACTACCCCTGCCTGCATGGCTAGTTGCAGGTTAAGGGGCATGTGTACTGACACAGGAGCCTCCACCTGGAGGACAGGGTTGTTAGTAACAAGGCTAACCTGGATACAGCTTTCTGGGGCATTGTAATCCCCCTTTTTCCCCTTCTAGTAGCATAGACAATATGCAACAAACATTTTCACAGTAGCCCCTATTCTGTATATACTTCCCCACACTGTTTGAACTTTCCACCAGGGCTGGTTCCACCAGTTCAACCCTGGAGACCCCCTATAAAACAAGGTTAGGCACAGTATATAACAGTATAGTGCTTTTGGTACAAACTGGAACCACAGTTTGATTAAAGAGAACAGGAAATCATTTCTAATTGGCAGCAGTTTATAAAGTTCTTATTCTTAGAAATGATATGCATTATTCTAAATAATCCACATTTAACTGTACTTGAATAAAAACTTGATACGAAAAACTGTATTTTGCATTGTTTTGTTTTTATGGGCAGCATTCTGGGATGCAGCACTCAGCATCTCCCACCTATCCTACATCTCGATCACTCCGCCATCTCGGTCCCAATACCGGGAATCTATACCAATTAACCATTCCATGGAGTCCAAAGGACACCCCATGTCATCCCACACTGGGAAACAGCAACTATAAAACATGCCATGGTGTCCAATGGACACGCAATGCTGACTATGATAGAGGGGTCTTGTGCAGTCCATTCCAGGATGCAGCACTTGGTATTTCCCACCTATCTTACATCTCGATCACTCCACCATCTCAGTCTCGATACCGGGAATCTACACCAATTAACCATTCCATGGTGTCCAATGGACACCCCATGGCTTCCCACACTGGGAAACAGCAACTATAAAACATGCCGTGGTGTCCAATGGACACGCAATGCTGACTATGATAGAGGGAAGTCTTGTGCAGTCCATTCTGGATGCAGCACTCAGCATCTCCCACCTATCCTACATCTCGATCACTCCGCCATCTCGGTCCCGATACTGGGAATCTATACCAATTAACCATTCCATGGAGTCCAAAGGACACCCCATGTCATCCCACACTGGGAAACAGCAACTATAAAATATGCCATGGTGTCCAATGGACACGCAATGCTGACTATGATAGAGGGAAGTCTTGTGCAGTCCATTCCAGGATGCAGCACTTGGTATTTCCCACCTATCTTATATCTCGATCACTCCGCCATCTCAGTCTCGATACAGGGAATCTATACCAATTAACCATTCCATGGAGTCCAAAGGACACCCCATGTCATCCCACACTGGGAAACAGCAACTATAAAACATGCCATGGTGTCCAATGGACACGCAATGCTGACTATGATAGAGGGAAGTCTTGTGCAGTCCATTCCAGGATGCAGCACTTGGTATTTCCCACCTATCTTACATCTCGATCACTCCGCCATCTCAGTCTCGATACCGGGAATCTACAGCAATTAACCATTCCATGGTGTCCAATGGACACCCCATGGCTTCCCACACTGGGAAACAGCAACTATAAAACATGCCATGGTGTCCAATGGACACACAATGCTGACTATGATAGAGGGAAGTCTTGTGCAGTCCATTCCGGGATGCAGCACTCAGCATCTCCCACCTATCCTACATCTCGATCACTCCGCCATCTCGGTCCCGATACTGGGAATCTATACCAATTAACCATTCCATGGAGTCCAAAGGACACCCCATGTCATCCCACACTGGGAAACAGCAACTATAAAACATGCCATGGTGTCCAATGGACACGCCAATGCTGACTATTTCCACCATCTCGATCTTGATACCAGGAATCTGCGCCTGTCAGCGATTTACTATTCTGTGTCGCTATCACTTGTATTGGTGATCGGGCATCCGTATTTCATCTTTGAATGGTATTCAGAGAAGCATTTATCTACACACAGGCCCTTGCCGCAATCTGCACACCAGTAGGTCGATTCCTTACGCTTCCCTTTCTTTGTGCACACCACACATCTTCGGGTAGGGTACAGCTTCTTTGGTGTTCTTGGTATTTTTGATGGGAAGTGCTTTCCTTGCAGTCGTTGGCATGGATCCAATTTTGTCGATTGCCGTTTTTGGCTATGCTGTGGAAGATCATCTATTTTTTTGCTGGTCGTTACAAGTTCTTTAACTACAGTTCGTTGGAATTCCAAGTGCGTCATCTTCTTTCTTTCTGGGGAAAATTTCTTGTACATTATGTACCCCTGAATTAACATGGCATTCAGTAAATAAAAGAACTCCTTCTGCCATACCTTCCTGCATCGCCGGTTAAAATTGTAATACCCTGCCAGCTGATCATTTTTGTCCACTCCACCCATGTATCTGTTGTAGTCCAGTATACATTTTGGTTTTTTTATCGACTCCCCAGTCTTCCAATCCTTTCTTCCGGTATCAACAAATTCAGTACTTGATGTTGTTGACAGCATGTATATGTCCCTCTTGTCTCTCCACTTCATACAGAGCATTGGTGTCTTCCTGAATGTAACCTTTTCTTTCATCTTCAGCTTTATGTCTTTTTATTTTGGGAGGCATTCCCTTGCGGTTGGGCATAACAGTTCCAGTTGCACCAACTCCAGATAAAAATAGATCTGTGTAGAGTTGAGGTCCAGTCTAGTATCTGTCTGTTGAAATCCTGTAGCCTTTCCCTCCAGTTCTTCTCTAACAAGATCAAACAAACTCTGTATGTATGTCCTTGCTCTGTTCTCGTCGACTTTGCCTGTATAGAATTGCCAGTTGCATATGTATCCCAAGTTTGATTCACATAAGGTGTACACCTTGATTCCGTGCTTCACTGGTTTTTGTGGATTAAATGTTCTGTAACCTAGATTTCCTTCCACAGACATATACCTTCATCCAGGGAGAGGTCCGGTCGGGAAGATAGGTTCTCGTGATCTCTTCAGGAATCGCTCATGTATCTCTCTAATGTGAAAAGTTGATCAAATCCTCCATCCCTCTAGGCTTCCGATTCGAGTTGTCAGCCATGTGGAGAAAAGAAAATCAGGTTGAATCGGTTCCTTGCCATCACACTGCCCCAGAATGGTGTGTGGGTGACTTCATCCAATCCCCAGTATTCATCTTTACTGCTCTTCACTACCAGTCCATCGCAATGTATAATGCAAAAAACCTCTTCAGTTCTTCTTTGTCAGTCATCTTCCAAGCCCTGGCCCTTGAATGTGGTGGCAAATCATCAATTGGATGTGCCAGAAAGAAATCATCGGCATATCTATTTGTTTCCCTTGCAATAAGCTCCAAATCTTCATCCGTCAGGCAAAACAGTTGTACAAATCCAAGTGGACTTTCTGGGACTGGTACTTGGAGACCTGAAGTTGCAGTGAATAGGTGTCCATTGTCACTTGTTGTTGTCACTTCTTCCCATTCGTCTTCTCTTCTAACGCTTTGTTCTGCTGATGACCGAGCCCTTTTACCACGAGTCTTCTTGGGCATTGCACCTACTGATGTTGTGGGGGTCTCTTCATGATCTTCCTGCTCCACATCCGGCATGTAATCTTGATCAGTAACTTCTTCATCTTCAGAAGACTCATTCCGCACTTCCACCAGATCCAGATTGTACAATCTTTCTTCAACATCCTCTTCACTATGCGATTCGGAGAAATCGGACTCACTACACATCTGGATCTCGGCCAAAACATCCAATGCAGTCATTTTTTTTGCCATGATGATTGTTCTGTCAGGTGTAGAGAAAAAAACAAAACAAAAAAAAAACACATCATTGTTGCAAGTTATCTCTGTGGGGTGATTCTAACAATAATATGAAAACTGAAGCCCTTATGAATACCAGTTTGGCTCAATAAACCCTACTCCCCAACTCCCCACTGTGCACTGATTTATATTTTCAAACGTACCACAAAATATTCTATGTTCTGATGAATTATGTCAAATATACTGCAAGGAATCAACCTGAAAGACAAAAAAAAAATAAGTTATATTCGAAGAGTTACATGTAATATCTTTAACGGAATACTCAAGCTCATTTTCACACATACGGGAAGACACAGTGATATGATAATAGAAACATCCCATCCCGTATCAGGTGCAACATCAAGTTAAGCATTCACTAGTGTACAATGTCAACCCCAATATATCACTATAGGTTTATGACTGTATAACATCAGTCTGCATGTTACCACCCTCAGTGAGTTGTAATGCCTCCTGATGTTACCTGGTTATAAACAGATAGTATGTTCATTACTAGTCAAGAAAATCACCAAATTGAAACCTTTCTTGATTTTGAACTTGCAACTTTAATTAACCATACAATATGCAGTATCACAACATAGGAAGAACTTCACATATATCAAGTTAGGATCAACAATTCACAGTACAGCTTATATCCATCAAAAGTCAAACGTTCCAAAAGTGTCTATGTGTCAGTGAACTGATAAATGTAAAATAAACCATTGTTCTCTTCTGATTTTGGATACTGTCCCAATGAAGATGATGACGAAAAACTCTAAGGGATCAAGTCAGGATAAGTGTTATTAAATTGACCTTAAACATTTGCAAGAACACATCATACATTTTAATTCAGTGATAAAAGCAACCAATTTTATGTCTTATTAATAAAGCATATACATCCAAAGTATTGTTTATAGTTTGTGAATTCAATTCTCAGTTCTTCTGATTACATTTGTTTTATATTGTGTCATAATACTAACAGTATATTACATGAACAAATAACTACTGTACAAGTAGAAGTGAGAGTGAAAATATGTATTATTATATATTATCTTTTAAATGATGAACTGATTTTATCAGCAGCATCCATTGAAGCACCAGATGGTGCAACCTATGTGGTGATGAACACTTTCATAGCATAACATTTCTCACGCTGGCTGGGAACTGAGTGAATATGTAAGCAATAATACCCAACAGGGTGGGCGGTATTATGCTATACCAGACCGCCCAGGGGTGTAATGAGGCCTGATGCCGCAGGCGGAGGGCGTTATAGCCCCTGGAAGGTCCGGTATAGCACAATACCGTCCACCCTGGAGGGTATTATTGTGCTTAGAAAATGGGCACAGTAGAAGTGGACACCTGCCTTGGTTTTTGAGCTCCTTTTACATTGAACTCATCTTCTTCTTTTTCAGAATATGGGCTTCCAGGGATTGCTGCTGCCTTTTCCGGGTTCTGTAAGGGGGGGTGAGGAGGACAACATGTCCGGTCACAGGGTGTGGGGCAGATTATTGCTGTGATTTTCCTATATCTAACACACTGGAGAAAGTCAGCAGTAAGCGAGCCCCTACACCCCAACTGTCAGATCACTCCAGCACACTGCATCTGTGTTTACAGGCCTCCAAATGGGCAGCTGGGGTTGTGGAATTATGGCAGAAAGTCAGATCTGTTAAGAGTCACACTTCAGGCTTCCGATTGCAACAAATTTAAAATCTAACAGCCCTAAAATGTAAAAGATAGCTGTACTACGGTTTACCAGATAGAGCTTTGAACCCAAATGCGGTAATTTAGGAACTTTGCCAGTTTAAATGAACCAAAATTAACTCGCTTTGAACTGAGAAATGAACCGAGCTGAAGGAGAGATCTCCGAGCGACTGTTCAGTGAGGAGAGTAAGAATCTGACAGTTTCAGTTTGAAACTGTCCAGACAAAGCCCCAGCAACAGCGCCCGGCGCAGAACTCCACCCACACCGAGCCAACTCCCTCCTCCGGGCAGCCCAAGCGCTGTGGACCACCGCAGAAGTCACAATACAGCAAGACCTCATGTTGTTTGAAGGGACCTGCAGAAATGTGAAGAATGGTCAGGGGTTTGGCAGTTGAAATTCAATGCAAGGAAGTGCAAGATAATGCATATGGGGCACAAAAACCCTGGCACAGTATATCAGTTGGGGGGTGAGGATATAGCATGCACCAAGCAGGAAAGGGATCTTGGAGTTATCATCTCTGATGACCTCAAGGCAGGGAAACAGTGTGACAAGGCAGCAGGTAAAGCAAATAGGATGCTGGGATGCATAGGCAAGGACATCACCAGCAGGAAAAGGGAGTCATAATTCCACTATACAAGACACTAGTGAGGCGCACCTGAGTACACTGTGCAGTTCTGGAGACCTTACCTACGTAAGGACATAGACAAGGTAGAGAAGGTTCAGAGGAGGGCAACAAAGATGGTGCATGGATTGCATCACAAGACCTATGAGGACAGGTTGAAGGCACTGAACATGTACTCCCTGGAGGAGAGGAGGGAGAGAGGGGATATGATAGAGACATACAAGTATCTTACAGGGAGGAACAAGGTGCAGGAATGCACTATTTTTAAGTGAAAAAGATGTTCCAGGACTAGAGGGCATGGGATGAAGTTGGAGGGAGGATGATTCAGAGAAAACGTGAGGAAGAATTTCTTCACAGAACGGGTGGTGGACAAGTGAACATCCTGCCAGAGAAAGTGGTGGGGCTGAAACATTTAGAACAATGCTGTGCCACAATATCCTCTGGGTCTCCATTTTGTGACTTTACATTGCAGAGTTATGTAGGGCCGTCGCCTAACAGTTGAAGTTCCGAGGTGGGAAAAAGACTCGTAAGTAGGGCAGAAAACGTTTTTTTTTCACTAAACAGCGATGTAAAGAGACTACGGGGACTTTATAATAAACTGTGTTGTTCTGGAGGAGCTGATGCTGGGGTGAGGGTTGGCACAGATGACAACAAGAGAAAAGCTCTGTGGAGAGTGGCAAAAGGGGATGGAATAGCCCAGAAAGGGTGGCACTACTTTATAGGACAAAGAAAAAAACTTAATTCTTACCCTATTTTTTTATTTTGCCTTTAATTTTTTTTAATCCCATATAAAAGTGCCACAGATAGCCCATTTTCTAAGCGCAATAATACCCTCCAGGGTGGGCGGTATTGTGCTATACCGACCTTCCAGGGGCTATAAGGCCCTCCGCCTGCAGCGTTGGGCGTCATTACAGCCCTGGGATGGTCCGGTATAGCACAATACCACCCACCCTGTTGGGTATTATTGCTTACTTACCTACTGCAAGAGCCCTCTCGAAGTAAGATCAGGGATTATAGGACACATATCCCATGCAACCCCTCCCATACCAAACACAATCAAGTAATATGTGGAGAGTGTCTTACCAAGATACTGTTGAGTCTGAAGCAGGAATCTTGAAGGGACGATGTCCGTCAGTACTGAAAAATAAAATACAAGAATGGAGTCACAAAGGATCCATAGTTCTTAATAAATTATTAATATATGACATGTTCACAGTAGAAAATACTTATCTGATGGTGAAGAGTCCTCATCTGTTCAGGCATGCGAAGAGAAACAACAATAGGTTAATATGAAAAGATACAGTAATGAGATAAGAAACCGATAGTGGATAGATACTGCTGGTGCATCAGACTACATTACAGTGTAATGGTGCATAAGAAAAAATTACTGTTGAAGTATTATAATAATAATATTAATAGTGACATAAAGGAATAAAATTAGTTAACAAATAGAAGAAAATTTGTTTTTAGTAAAGATGATTAGAAAGACTAGTGCTCTCTGCCTAGATGGCCAATTTTCAAGTGACTGTAGTATCCCGGTTGGGATAGGTGATATTCCTTTTTGGTTCACTGTCCCATTGTTGCCTGGGCAATCAGTTAAGTTCATTCACTGACCCTTTTAATGGAATTCCTTCTTTGCACCTCTTCTGTAAATGAAGCATCTAGTTCACTTCGACCGTCAAATTGGCACAACATGCACCTTGATAACATGCGCTATCATGAATGTTCACTTAGACCATCAAATTGGCACAACATGCACCTTGATAACATGCGCTATCACAAATGTTCCATGCGACTGACAAATTGGCACAACATGCACCTTGATAACATGCGCTATCACAAATGTTCCATGCGACTGAAAAATTGGCACAACATGCACCTTGATAACATGCGCAATCACAAATTTTCACTTAGACCATCAAATTGGCACATGCAACTTGATAACATGCAACTGTCAAATTGGCACAACATGCACCTTCATAATTTGTGCCACCACAGAATCACAGTTCGACTGTCAAATTGTCCAAACATGCACTTTGATAACATGTGCTATAGCACCTAATATAGCATGGTGGTTAATCTCACTCTCAAAACTCCCCACACTGGGATCCAACAATCACAATATAGTTTAGTTTAGCATAAGGATAGATACTAACTCAAGTCATACTAGGACAAAGGTTTTGGATTTCAAAAATGCTGACTTTGCTGAAATGGGGAGAGGTCTCAAAAGAGCTCTGGAGAGAATGGGGGCAGCAGGGGGAGTGGAAGAACAGTGTAAGCATCTAAAGGAAGCCTTAATGGAAGTAACAAACCAGTGCATCAGATTGGTATTCAAAGGCAAGAGAACAGGAAAGTTACTATGGTTCTCCACTCCACATACTCCTAATCTGAATACATTCCCCCTAGTTGACCCTCTTCAATGCTGTCACTTGCCCCCTTCTGACCCCTCTTCCTGGCACTGGACCCCCACCCAGACCAATAGCCAACCCTTAAATCTTCATACCCTAACTCGACCACCCTACATTCATGTCGCCCCACCTTTACTAACCAGGACGGAGAAGTGGCGGTGGAGGATAAGAAACAGCACAAGTAGGAGAGAGGGGTTTGGAGAGGGACATCACAGAGATAGAAAACAGGACAAGGCAGGAGCAGGGAAGTGGGGGAAGGGACCGATGCCAAAGCAAACAAAAGGAGCAACAAGTGAGTCTGGAATACATCCTCGTCATCAGATCCAGCAGCGAGGGAATCAAGGTCAGACCCGCCATCATTATAGAATTGCTGGGCGTCCGGCATCATGACATCCTATGGAGGGGATGGCAGCTGAGAAGAATGAAGGGGCCTTGGTGCCGGGACCTGATACAGTGCTGGGGCCAAAGGCAAAGGCTGGTCAATAGGTCCAGGTTGTGAGACTGTCATCAGGACATCTGGCATCGGGACAAGCGATGGAGTCCTGCATGAAGGGGGAGAAAGGGCATCCACATTAAGGTTGAGGGCACTGAACATGTACTCTCTGGAAGACAGGGAAGAGAGGGGGAGAGAGAGAGAGAGGAGACATGATTGGGAGCTTCAAGTACTTGAAAGGGATAAATAAGGTAATGGCGGGAAAGAACTGGATGACGGGCAAGGGACTGCCCCCCTTTATAGTCACGCTGACATCACATCACCCGACGATGGGGCACGGCCCCTGCTGACGACTGCTAGCTACAAGTTTGCCGTGCAGTTCTGATGCCAGGAGATGCAGACCTATACGTGAAGACCTACTGCAGGAACCCTCTCGAAGTAAGATCAGTTGTTTTCTGTCCTTTCTATGGTCCTTAGTGGTTGTCATGTACCAGGTAAGAGATCTCTTGACATCCAGTCTCTCTCTCTCCCCACCCCCACCCCAGATTGTGCAAGTCAAATATGTTTTTTTTAATCAGCCTGCCATTGCCTGGCCTGTACACAAAAACCCACATTTAGTGTTAGAATACAGTTGCGTGGCGCTTGGGTCCATAAAGGGATGGCACAAATGTGTCACAATGTGTCCCATGATTGTGGCCTATTTAACACCACCACCTTGCTACCTGTATGCCACTAATTTAGGAGCACACTTGGCACACCTGTGTCCCTGCAGAGACACAACACACTGTGCTGCAGCATGTCACGTGGGACACTGTTGGAGGTCTAGTCCAATGCAATAAATTTGATGTCCACACACCACAGACACAACATGTATGGCTGTAGACACCCATTGGAACATAGCCATCATGTGTGCCTGACCCCAACACTATGCTGGGATGCCAAGTTGTGTGGTAAACATGTCACTGTTGCAGAAAAAACATCCATCCAGTACTGCCAGTACAGTGTCATGCAGTGTGGAGGCTAGGCACAGAGGCCCAAGGTTGCATGCCTCCCACAACAGTACTGCTGTTCCCATGGACACCATGTGCACTCCCTGACCCCACCAGGAATAGGAATGTCTTGATGGATTTGCAGAACTGTGATGTGAGTCATGCTGTTAATGTACTTCACATGTCCTGCACAGTCCATGTCTGTCCCCCAGCCCGCACCATTGTAGTGTCCATGGTCACGATGTAACATATGCTAACTGATGTCATCCCCCATTGCCATGACATGTCTGTGACCCATATCAATCATGTGACCATGTGGCACTAAGGTCATAGTGTTCACACTTGCATCTGCCATCATGCAGACATGACACAGACATGCCAGTTGTCACCATCATGTGATCTGACACCTGTAGCCCTCCATAGTGACACATCCAAAATGTATATACACTGCATTGCATGTGCCTGTGTCAGGGGGTCAGTGTAATCTGTGCAATGTCATCTTGACCAACAAAGATGTTGAAGTAACTATACAGGTGATGATGCTCTGCACACAAGGCCTTAGGTGCTGTGTACAATTGTGTCGATAGAGAGGTAACATCCACTGACAGGTACTGCCAAGCATGGGACATGGTGTTCTGCACATCCACAGACAGTGCTGTTATGTATGTATTGTCCGCGGTGTGCCTGCACCATGACAACCACCATCCACAATTACTCAGGGTACAATAGACTGCATGATGTATGAGAACATGGAGGTGAGCTGAGGCAGTGCTTTGCACCCACCATGTCCCCACCGATGCTGATATATGTGGATGACACTGATGATCCACATAGTTGATAGTTGCGTGCCAAATACAGTACATATGTCTCCCACATGCCAGTGCACTACGGCTGCCAAAAGCACATTGAGGACAGATTAACAGAGCTCAATATGTATACCCTTGAGCAAAGGAGGAGAGAGGTGATATGATCGAAACATTCAAACACCTTAAGGGCATTAACAAGGTGAGTCTAACATGTTTAAATATAAGAAAAATAGCAGGACAAGAGGACACAGCATGAGATTAGAGGGAGGCTGATTAAGGGGGAATGTGAGGAAATTCTTTTTTACAGGAAGGGTGGTGGATGCATGGAACAGCCTACCTCAGGAAGTGGTGGCTATGAATACAGTGCAGAGCTTCAAACAGGTATGGGATAGGCATAAGGGAGCAATGAGTATGAATAGATAGGCCACTGACGGAGCAAAGGCCAATGGCACATTTATAAGGTACAAAAAGAAATGGGCAGACTGGATGGGCCTTGTGGTCCTTATCTGACATCAACCTCTATGTTTCTAATTCCTTTCCAGTTTCTTGATTGCTGAAGGCGAGATTCAGAATGGTGGTGAGATTCAGAATGGTGGCATCATTATGAACGTTTGGTAGACAGCTCCAATCGCGCGCCCAAAAAAAAAAGAACTATGCAGGAGATAGCTGTGTGTATATCCTCAAAGGAGCTCTATTGCATGAACATTTTTTGATCGCTTTAGAGAAGAAAAAAATCACAATGCAACCTGTCATGAGCAGATAAATTTATAAATGTATCTTTGGTCCCCTGCTGTCTCTGTCTCTAACTCTTTCTATCTCCCCCTACCCTGCCTGTACACAGTGTAACAACCTCACTTTTCCACATCAATGGCCTCCCAATACCCTCATAAACCAAGCACTGCCACAATTGTATCATTCCCTGTTGTTCTGTTGTTTAATTCCCTCCCATATTGAGGCAACATGTAATGCATAGAACTAACCTTGACAAATGAAGAAACTGATGTTCGATAATCTCTGAAAAGCTCGAACCAGGACCCTCTGAGACAGATGTTCTTGTCGATCTGTAAGATGTCAATCAGGAGCTTTCCTGCTGGAAGACAAAGTGTGATAGTAAAAACATCTTATTACATATCAGGTGCCACCACAAGTTAAGCATTCACTGGTGGACAATGTCAACTCGCACAAACCCTCCCAAACCAGGCCCAACCGCAAAACAAAAAAAAAAAAAAAAGAATTTTCCAGCACACCCCTTCCCCTATTCCTGTCCAACTCCTTCTGAACCCCTCCACAGTCTCTGCCTCCAATAGTCCCCTGAGCAGTACAATCCCTAATTCCACCACCCTCTCGGCATAGGTCGTGGGACCCGGCCACTGATCCCATCTTTACCTGCCACTGAGGCAGAGGTTCTTAGTTTTAATTGTGATCGGAGAGCCTTTTGGCTGGTGCAGTGGAATTTCCTTACATGTGAATGTGTTGTGAGCTTATAGTGGGTCGTGATTTATACAGGTCCCCCCAGCCTCTCCTTGACCCCCTACAACCAACTTACCCGGTTCGGGTTAACGCACTCCCGTCTGTCTCACGCCAATGATTAACCTCTCAGCAGCCCATGCGAGACAACCATCAACCCGGAGCCCCCAAACAGTAACAAACCACGTATAAACCTAAGTAATTAATACCAGCCAGTGATATAGAGCAGTAAATAGCTATGCTGCATACCTAACCCCAAATCCCTGGTGCACCCAATGTCCATTCAAAAAGGCTTCAGATCTGTGAAGCCATCTATACCCAAACAGAGAGAGAAAAAAGGTGAGAAAGATCCTGTATATTTAGTCCACCATCAGGCCCAGTTCAGCGCACTGGTAAGAAGAGTCGGTCCGTTGGATCTTGCTAGGAACACTCCGGTCTTAAAACCAAGCTTCCTTGGAAGCGAACTAAGAAGTCACAGCATTTTACTCATAAGATTCACTGTGCCCTGTCATGCAATATTGCTTTATTAAAATTTCCATGATTTGTTTGAAATGCCTTGGGAATTATCTCCATTTGGGGCTAACGTTCTGTCATTCTCTTTTTATTATTATGTTGGCTTGCAAGCAGAGCAAGCCAACATCTTCTTGATAATAACAGTGGTGTGGAGAACCGTGGCTGAATCAATCTTTGACCCATGACAATATCTCAGTATATCATTACGGTTCAAAATACAATTATTAAGATCAGTCTTTTCCTAACATTTCAGAGTCATTTTATAATCGCAAGAATGTTTTTCAGAGTGTGGTATGTCATGTGTTACTGCCTTGTTACATCAAAACACCAACTGACAGAACACCAGGAGCTCGACAACCCAGATTCTACAAGTTCCTCACTGTCGAACTATGTAGGGCCAATGCTTCTTCACCTATAGGGTTCCTCTATGGATGAATGGTCTCAGCCACACCATTTCCTCTTCCTCAACACTAGGTCTGTTCAAAACCAGACTCCGGGCCCATCTCATTGCCTCTAGCTCCTGTGATTGCCTTTCCTAGATGATGACCTAGACAGCTTAAATCCTAACACACTGCTTAACCCCAGGCCCCCAGTCCCCATCCCCCAGCTCCTGAGGCGCCACTTCAAATCTCAGGTCTTCATACCACCTCATTAGTCTCTCCTTGCCCCATTACAGCACTTATCCCACACCCTGCCCCTTTTCTCTTCTATCACTCCTTCCCATTTATTTTTTGACAAATGCCTCCGGCTGCATCTTCATCCTCCTCTCTCCTCCATCCCTGTTTCTCTGCCACCCTGGGTGCCTGACCCTACCATTCCTTGTGGGCATATGCTTCCTAGCTGTGTTCACCATCTTACTATAGCTGCCTCTGTTAACTACCTACACTCTCCTCATCCTCTACCCTTACTCTTTCTATAATTGACCCTTTCAATAGCACTGTTGTACATGAATTGTTTACTGTTATTTCACTATTGTTTCCTTGTTGTTTATTATTTCTGATGTGGAACCTTTGTAAAAGACCTTGGCTCAAGGTACTTGTAATCCTAGAATAAATAAATAAAACAAATAAATTAGTCTCAACTTGAGTCTCATCATTGCCGAGTTACAGTAACAATAAATTCTGGAAACTCTGTGACTAAAGCACCCCAGATACAAAGGAACAAGTTAATTAATTAACAAAATGCAATCAAAATAAAGATGAAATTTTCTTCAATCACAGCTCAGCCTTTATTAGTATCCCTCCATTCTTTCTCTTGACCTCCGACCACAAAATTAATGTAGAGTATAGTTCTAACCTACCAAACTATGCACTCTATTGTTATCTGGTCAGTGGGTTCCTGACGAAAGCCATCCCTCCCAAGCTCTCCATGTTTGTTCATGCAACTCATAAATGAGGCATAACTTGGTGTAAGGGCCTCCATTTATATAACCCCCTCATCTGAACTATCCATTCCTCTAAAGTGGGAGGTTGGGCTTCAGCCAATGTGATAATGGACTTAAGGCCACAGCTGTGGAGCTTAGCAAAATGTTTCTAGTGTCACCCCTGGAGTTAATGGCCCTGAAATCCCAGCACCCATTCCTCAAACTGTAAGGGAAGAAGGACCCCGGACACAGCCTATACGGTCTGCTGAATCAGCTGCCAGAAAGGAAAGGAGGGACACCCTAGAAGATGTGCCAGTGGCTGCCAACATTGCCACAGTTCCTCCAACACATATTGGAGCATGAGGTGCTATAATGGCATGTGATTGGTGGCATTTAAAAAAAGTACCAACATTTTCCAGAAAAATTCACACCATGGGGGACTGATGAGACCTTCCATCCTATCTTCAATCTGCATCCCCAAATGGACGAATCTATTTGGAGCCTGTCTCCTGCTCCCAGATTTCCTTAATGAATCTAATGCAACCTCCACTGGGATCCCAGTGCTATATATTCTAGAGATATAATGGTGAGGACCCTTAATTCTGACTGCCCCATAGAGAAAGTCTTCCACCCTGTATATTGCCTAGTGAGGTAATGAATATTATTGTCTGAGTTGATAAAGTCTAGTATCTGCATGCACCTAAGAAATTCCCTATTCGACCAATAGCGTCTCTTTTGCCGTTGAAAAGATATACACCTCCCAGTCTCTAAACTGTGTGAATCGCAAGGGTCCCTGCCTTCCCCACGTCATATAACCAGCATCTAGCATTGGAGGGAGAAAGCTTGTCTCATGTCTTATTAGGGAGAGAGAGCTCAGACCTTCAGGAGTGTTAGTGCTCTTTTTAATTTTCTGAACAATCTGAAGGCTGTGTCTGACCGAACAGTTTCTAATGGTTCTAACCAAGTCTGGGGGAGTGCTGGTCAGGGCCAGGGTGTATAGAGGTTTGAAGCCCACATCTGCATCCTCTATTAGGTACCAAAGGGATGAAGAACACTGCCATACCCAGGTTACCACCACCGTTCCCTGAGCAGCCAGGTAATATTTAAAAAGATTCGGTAATGACAACCCACCTGACTCCCTTGGGAGTTGTAAAGTTGCCCTAGCTATTCTTGGCCTCTTGCCATTCCAAAGAAAGCTCATTATATGACAGTTATCTTATTCCAGTAGGTATTCGAGATTCTAATAGGGAGGGAGGGAGAACAGAAAGAGAAACCTGGAAAGTATGTTCATTTGGATCGTGGAAAGTTGAGGGTTGATTTTTGGAGATGATAACATTCAGAAGCCTCCAAATATCATCCAGAAGTTATCTTCCCATTATAAACCTCGTCTGGTCCTCATGCACCAATGAAGGGATCACTCTCTGTAATCTGCTTGCTAACAGGCCTGTAAGTAATTTTAAATCTATGTTCAGGATGGAAATGGGTCGATATGATCCACACTCCTTGGGGTCCTTTCCATCTTTAAGTAAAATTGAAAGCTGTGCTTCCCTCCACGAGTCTGGTATTTTCCCTCCTTCCAAAATCTCCTGAAACCGTGATACTAGAAAAAGGACAAGCTGAGCCTCAAAGGTCTTGTAGAATTCAGCTGAGAAGCTGTCTAGGCTGGGGCATTTTCCATTTTTGAGTTTCTTAATTTGTGCTTGTATGTCTGGCCCTGTAATATTTACCTCAAGGGAGTCCCTCGCTTCCCGAGTGAGAGTCCTAATGTGGGCCTGCTGAAAAAACCCTTTGTGAGCTCCTCGAAATCACCTATATATTCCTGAGAGTATAAGGTTTCATAATATGAGGCAAATATTTGGGTTATTTCTTCTGGTTTACTGGTTAGGGCTCCCCCTTTGGTCGGATCCTTAATATGAAGTATTAACCTACTCGACTGTTCCTCTCTCAGTCTGGCTGCCAGTAATTTCCCCACTCTGTCTCCCCCCTCGTAATACCCCTGCCTTATTCTCCTGTATTGTCCCTCCAGCTAGGTTTGTAATTCAGTTTCCAAAACTGAATGATGCTCTTCTAGATGATGTTTAGAGGCTGCATTTAGAGTAATCTTGTGTTGAAATTCAAGATCTCTCAGTTTACCTTCCCATCTTCTCTTCTATTCTGAGGCAAACTTTATAATCACCCCTCGTAGGATCGCCTTAAGAGCGTTCCATCTCACAACTTCTGAAGTCTCCCCGCTCATATTATGGCTCTCATACATCTTAATAGTGTCCCCAATCAACTCTTTTAAAGCTGTGGGAGTTTAGCAGGCCAATGTTTAGTCTCCAATGTGAGTTATGTGTAGCAGGAGCCAGAGCAAGCCTCATGATTACTGGAGCATGGTCAGAAAGACAGTGGGCCAGCCAAGTGGCGTAGAGGTTGAGGCATTGGCGCTTACCTTGACCCACGCCAGCGACCGGTTCGAAAGCGGACTCAGGTCTTGGGGGTCGGCAGGGAAGATAGGATTGAGTGTCCGACAGACTGCTCTCCTATCTTAGGGTGGGTTAGGGACTGTCTTCACTCACATAGCAGCCCCCAATGGAGATTGGAGGCACTGCATGAAGCGATGCAAAGGGGAAACAAAGAAAATGGAAAAACCGCTCCAGAAGTTAGCCAGATGACAACAGCCAGCCCCAGGCACCTCCAAAGACTCCCTGAGAGCCACAGAATACCTCAGCAGCTCCCAGGACCAAGAGAAATAGTGGGCTGGTTCCTCCCGCTGGTGTCTTCCCCTCAGAGGGTGGGGACCTATCTGGTGAACAAACCCTGCACCTTGCTGCTCTGCTCTAACCTACTCCTGCAGAGCAGCCTCAGTGAGTGAACCAAAGCAGTAAACTTTAACTGGCCCCACTTCCCCCTCTTCTCCCAATATAGCTGTATGGCAGGGTTACTCATCCCCTTCCCCATCTATGCAATTGCACATCTTCCTCCATTAGGATCTGACCAGAATATATTTACCTCCAATTTGTGTAAGGCTCCCTAAATTCAGGGTTACTATACCCTGAATCTTCAAAATTTGTACCTAACCCTTCGACTCTCCTCCTCCTTATCTCCAAACATTTAGCTTCCCCTCAACCCTTTTAAAATGATATCCAACTTAACTAGACAAATGAGTAAAGCAAACACTCCCAGTAGGCCCAGTGAGGCTCAAGCCTATCAGACACCTTACAAATAGGTAAGAAAAAAAAAAAACGTTCCTGTGGAGGTCTTCACTCACTGTCTGTAGCTCCATAATGATCTTCAGGTCACCTGCTGCCTTGCTTCATTTATAGGGGTCTCTTGGTCGAACGGATCCTGGACCAGGTGCAGCTCCTCCACTGGCTGCTTGCTGCCAGCTTGAGGACGTGGGTTCGGCCCTCCCACCAGTTGCCAAAGATGCTTCTGTAGGCCTCTAATTGCCCCTGGGTCGATGTAGTCATCCAGTTGAATTTCCAGGGAAGCTAGGTATTTTTTGACATCTTGAGGACTGTCGAAAATCTTAGAGCCTGCTTCAGAGGTGATTCTCAGTTTAGCTAGAAAGTCCACCCGTGCTTTCAAACCTTTAGCGCACATCACCTTACGATGGGGCGCAGACCCTGTTGATGATTACTATCTACAAGTTTGCAATGCAGTCCTGACGCCAGGGGGTGCAGACATATAAGTGAAGACCTACTGCAGGAACCCTCTCAAGTAAGATCAGCCATTTCTGTCCTGCTATGGTCCTTGGTGGTTGTCACGTATGTAGCTGAGAGATCTCTTGACATCCAGTCTCTCTCCCTTCCCCCCTCTCTCTCTCTCTCCCCCAATCCCTGTTGTCAAGTGGTCCAACAATTCACTCCCATACCAGGTGACACAACAGGTTAAGCATCACTGCTGACCAATGGCAATATTTAAAAAGGGCACTTTATTTGGAAAAGCCCTAATTGGTGGCTAAGGCTTGTGGGGTAGGGAATGAGGGCTAGGACTGGTTTCTATAAAGGGATTTGGGAATGGGAGGGCTTTGGGATTTTTATTTGGGGGCATGTGCTGTCTTGTAGAGCACTATTATTGAGTCGCTCTAAAGCACAGTGCTCAATAATCAGCACTCTACATGGGTGCTACCGGGACACATGATAGCAGAGGGTTTTGGGCCTGTTAAGCCCAGAGAAGCTCAGGTGGGGGGTTACATATTCTGTAGTGAGTTTTGGGCTTTTCTTGAACACAAAACACACTTTTGTTACATGTTCTCTACCCATGATTTAAGGGGAATTTTTTTCCCGTGGAATCAGGGGTGTGGGAGACTCTAGCTGGCATTAGAGTCTGCTGCAGCTGCAATTGTTGTGGACTACTGCCAAACCAACAGTGCCATCAACCACCTACCCCATACCCAGTTTTATAATATGCCATGAAAGATTTTTATATAAAGGCTGGGATCTGGGGGTCACTAGGCTCCCAGAAGCTGTAGGAGGGTTACATGCTTGAACGGAGGTGCTCAAAGTGTTCAAACAGCACCTGAAATTACCCCCAAAATTTTTGTTCAAGCCAAGGCTCAGTTGGTGTTTTTTTACTTGCTGGGCAAGTGGGCACTCAGAGACAGAAGTCATGGGGGCACTCCAGTGCAGGAATTGGGACAGATTACATCTCTGTGCTGAAACCAGTTACCACCACACAACAAGTCATACCCCCCGCCTACACCACTGGTGGATATTGATAAGTGAATATAAACAAACACGTTTTATTTGGTAGCACCAGTAATGTAGGCAGTCTGTTTTATACATAACAAAAAAGGAATCGGAATCAAACCACACTTTAATCAGCAATCGCAATAGAATGTGACCAGTCATTAAAAGTGTTTTTTTTTTCCAAACTAAAGACACTTTGGATCCTAAGGGGGTTGGCAGTGTCTCTTTAATACACACAAGACCAGACAGTGCAAAACTAGTGACAGGGTGGTCAGGCTCAGGGGGAGGAAGATGAGAAGCAGAAGGCAGCTTTACTAAATGAATATTTCTGTTCAGTATTCTCAGTGTAAGACAAAAGCATGCTGCTACAATGCAGAATTAAAGTCAATATGTTGACATTTGGCTTCTACTATGCTGTATTACTCCAAGAGGGACCCAATCTTGGATCGAGTTCTGTTCTTGGGTCAGAAAAAAAAATGTGTGTGATGGTAGTAGAAATCCATCAACCATTTTTTCTGGTCAGGACTGCAATCCTTCCTTTCATGTACCCTCCAAATTTGTTTAAAATGCACTTTTTCCTACCTTACTGCTGGCAAACAGCCTTTGTTTGTTGGTCACAGATATGGCCTGCCGTGACAAATCAGTTCTTGTGGGCCCTGGAAAGGAAAAAAAAAGAAAAAAAAAAGATAAATACAAATTACCACAAGAAAGATAAAACTAGTTTTGAAGCGAAAATGCTTCCTTGTCCTGCTCCTAGATCATTCAGTGTTCCTCCTCTGCCCCATCTGTACCTGGTCTGCTGAACAATCTTTCTCTCAATGGCACATCATGTCAAGGATTTATTATACTAGTCTGCCCTTGATCTGCCTGTACACGCCAGCTCACATTGCAATGACTGAATGTGTGGGTGGAAGCCAAATACACAAGGTAATCCTTTTTCTTTGATTGGTGCTTTATACAGGAACTGCCTCACTCTGCCGGCAAGGCGTGAACTTGTCCCGAAGATGATCCTCCCAATATTTGCCCACTGTGATGTAGTCTACAATGTTGTGCCCAAGTCATCCCTGGCCAGATTGGATACCCTCTTCAATTCTTTCTGCCACTTCACACTTGAGTGTCCTCCTCTCACTCATCACTGCTCTCTATCACTCCAGACCCATGTACTCCCTCTCTTGCTTGCTTGCTCTCACACTGCTGCGTGACATAATGTGCAACAGTATTTATATGGACCACTAAAGTCATGCGAGACTTTGCCAGTCCTGTTCATGTCCTAGGTAGTCAGTCATGTGACCCACATTGCCATTGCTGATGTCAGTCTGTCTGGGACCAAAATAAAACTAAACAAAAGAAACACCCTTTCCCCACCCTCGTATCACTGCATCTCATCTTCCTCCACCAAGAAATTAAGTAAAGTAACTGCCTTTCCCTAACCCAAGAGCACCCCATTCCTCCTTCCTCCCACCAGTAAAGTAGTGAAGTTATCCCCAGTAGTGCTCTTCAGTCTGTTTATATGTGACATTAGAGAAGGGATTCAGGGCGAAATGTGCCTCTTTGCAAATGACAGTAACTAAGGTATCTGATAGGGTGGAGGACCATGAGAAAGAGTTTAGGAACAGGAAAGAGGACTTAACAAAACTGTAAAAGTGGTCCAAGACATGGCAATGCAGATTTAATGCCAAAAGTACAAGGACATGCAAAGAGGAAAAGGAACCTTAAAACATAGCACTGGATATGGGGAGGGGGACAGGTTAGATCAGGCCTCAGGTACAGTGACCTAGGTATTACCATAAGTAACATTCACAAGAATACTGCCCCATGCAAGTTGGCAGAGCTTTTTCTAAAAGGAGAAATTTCACGATCTTGGTGAGGCTGCACCTAGAGTACTGCTTACAATCAGTCTAAAGGAGAGCAATGGAAATTGTACATGAGCAGCAGGGACCTATGGACACTTGGAGACTGCCTGACCTGAATATGTACTCCATGGAGTCAAGAAGGAAAGGGGAATATGACTGAGACTTTCAAAATACAAAAATCTGAAGGTGATAAACAGGGACAGCAAGCAACCTTTCAGCCAATATGAGGGGTTTGTGATACGAGAACATAATCATAGTCTAATGGGGAGATTTTGGAGTGATGTCTCTATCGACAGAAAGACTCCCTCCCCTTCCCATCATCACAAACTGGTCTCTAAAATGATTCTCCCAATCTTCTTTTTACACATTCGTGGTCTATGGCACTGCCCTGCTACCTCCCTCCCTCTCTAAGCTCAATACCCTACTTAACTCTTTCTGCTGTTTACTGATTAGTGTTATTGGTTATATCAGTGTGTCTTACTGTTGTCTCCAAGGAGGAAGGTCACAAGGTCAGGTCCAGCACTGAGGTCCTCGGATCATACTCAGTACTGACCATGCAATGCAGCGCTGGGGCCACCACATTAGAGGTACCATCCTTCAGATACAGTAACATGTTAAACTGAGGTCCCTTCTGCCAATCTTAGAGGTTTGCTTTTTAGGAGGCAGTATGGTGCAGTGGGTTAAGGCTCTGAGCTGCAAATCTGGAGACCTGGGTTTGAATCCCACAGCTGCCTAGTTGCATATTGTGTGATCCTGAGCAAGTCCCTTAACTTCCTTGTGCTCCCAGGTCGCATCGCTACTACCCCTGCCTACTTGGAATGAATCCACTGGGGGCACCATAGTGGATGAAGAAATTTTCCACTAGCACCTTGGCCACGGTAGCTGCCTTTTGATCTTTGGTGGGGAAAGCTTGTGCATACATTGTGAAATGATCCGTAACCACTAACACTTTACTAATGTTTCACTGGTCAGGCTCTAAACTCAAGAAGTCTATGCAGACCAGTTCCAATGGGGTGCTGGTAGTAATGTTGACAAGGGGGCAGGCCTCTGAGGCAAGGCTTTTCTCTGCAGGCAGTAACAGGCGCTGGAGTGGGAGGGGGTGTTGGGGAAGGAACACACCCAGGTGGCAGGAACAGTTTCTTAAAGTCCTCTACAGTTTTCCTTCAACCAGCAACAACTAGCAATTTCTCCTCAAAAGTCTCAGATGATGGTGGTGTGAGTAGTGGCGCCCTGCCACCATCTTTATTCACTGTTTAGTGCCCATTGTGGAGCCTGTCATTGACTGAATGGCCCTCCCTGGCTCCCAAATGATCCCAAACCTGGCTCCACTACTGTGTAACCCCCCCTCTTTCCCCGCTAGTGGCTACAACGATACCCAGTAACTACCTTCACAATACCACCAATATACCTTGCAAGTACCCACACTGTTTGCACTTACCACCAGGGCTGGTTCCTCCGGTTTGACCCTGGGGACTCCCAAAACAAGGTTAGGCAGAGCAAATAGAAACAGTACAGTATTTCGAGCACAAACAGGCACCACAATCAGGCTGAATGCAGAAAAAGATAGATCTGATTTATTCTGGGGTTTGAACATGGGATGGGCGTAATCAGGTTAATTAGCTTAAATACTCTTATCAATCCCCAGCTGTGTGTGCATTCAGAATCTCTAACACAGTCACTCTCTGGGTACCCAGGTGGAGGATAGTGGGCTAGCCAGGACCGTTGCCAGGGTAGGCGGTGTTGTAGCTGGTCAGGGCCCTGTGATGGAAAAACTAATTTGCACAACACAACAGTGTGTAGTCATGGACCCTCCCCAACCAGACAATCCCTGCCCTATATTTCAAACTAGCCAAACTACAACCCCCCACCCCCTACAACCAACTTACCCCGGTTCGGGTTAACCGCACTCCCATCTGTCTCACGCCACATGATTAACCTCTCAGCAGCCCATGCGAGACAACCATCACCCGGAGCCCCCACAAACAGTAAGAAACCACGTATAAGCCTAAGTAATTAATACCAGCCAGTGATATAGAACAGTAAATAGCTATGCTGCATACCTAACCCCAAACTATGGCTGGTTGTGAGGACAAGCAACAGCAAGGCCTCATCTGAATTAGCACCACTGACTCCCCCGCCAGGACTCACTGTGCAACAACTCGCTGTGGTGTTGGTCCTGAGGGCCAGGAGAACCAAGGCCCTCCCCCAAAGCAGCTCTGCAAACTCACCCACCTTGGCTCACTGTGCAGCAGCTACCTGAGGTGTTGGTCATGAGAGCCAGGAGAACAATGGCTCTTCCCCAAAGCAGTGTCGCTGATTCCCCACCTGGACTCATGTGCTGAAACTCCCAGAGGTGTTGTTCCTGATGGCCTGGAGAACAACGGCCCTCCCCCGAAGCAGAGCCGCCGACTTTTAAGACTGGGCTCACTGTGCAGCTATTATGTTCCAAATATGTAATTCAGTAAATAAAGAATCCATAGTCAACCAGAGTGATGTTAAAATTTATTTCTGAAGGAGTTCAAATACAAATTGAGAGTACGATGTATGTGTAATGATTAGTGTGCAGGTATTACGTAGGTGTAAATGATGACTTATGACGTTTGTTAAATTTGTTATTGTCTTTGTATTGTATGTCGTACTGAGATTGAACAGTAGCATCTATAATATAGGACTTGTCCTAAACATGTTTTATTCAGCTTATCCTGTATAAAAATAAAGATTTTTACTACTACTACTACTACTACATGTTGGTCATGAGGGCCAAGAGAACCACAGTCCTCCCTTAAGCAGTGCAGCGACTCCCTGCCCAGATTCACTGTGCAGCACCTCCCAAGGTGTTGGTCATTAGGGCCAGGACAACCATGTGGCAGCTCCCCATGTGTTGATCATGAGGCCAGGAAAGCTGCAGCCCTTCCTGGAGGCAGCGCCACCGACTCCCTCAGCTGGACTCACTGTGTAGCAGCTCCCGAGGTGTTGTTTGTCAGGGCCAGGAGCAGTGCCGTGAACTCCCCTGCCCAGACTCACTGTGCAGAAGCTCCCCAAAGCTGTTGGTAGTGAGGGCCAGAAGAACCACAGACCTCCCCCAAAACCAGCAACGCCGACTCCCACCCAGAATTAAAGTGCAGCATCTCCCCGAGATGTTGGTCATGAGGGCCTGGAGAAACATGGCCCTCTCGAAATAGCTCCACATTCTCCACACCCCAGATTCACTGTGCTGCAGCTCCCCAATGTGTGGGTCATGAGGGCCAGGAGAACCACAGCCCTTCCCCAAAGCAGTGTGGCTGACTCTCACTCCTGGACTCACTGCGTAACAGCTCCCCGAGGTGTTGGTTGCCAAGGCTAGGAGAACCATGGTCTGCCCCCGAAGCAGCAGCCTCGTCTCCCCTGCCCGGGCTCACTGTGTAGCAGCTCCCTGAGGTATTGTTTGTCAGGGCCAGGATCAGCGCCGAAAACTCCCCCGCCCAAACTCACTGTGCAGAAGCTCCCCAAGTTGTTGGTTATGAGGGCCAGGAGAACCACTGCCTTCCTCCGAAGCAGTGCAGCCGACTCCGCCACCTGAAGTCACTGTGCAGCAGCTCCCTGATGTGTTGGTTGTGAGGGCCAGAAGAACCACAGCCCTCCCACAAACCAACGACGCCAACTCCCTCACCCAGAATGAAAGTGCAGAAGCACCCCAGGTATTGGTCATGAGGACCTGGAGAACCACGGCCCTCCCCCGAAGCAGCGCCATATTCTCCCCCACCTGGATTCACTGTGCAGCAGCTCCCCAAGGTGTGGGTCATGATGGCCAGGAGAACCACAGCTGTTCCCCAAAGCAGTGTGGTGGACTCCCACCCGGACTCACTGTGCAGAAGCTCCCGAGGTGTTGGTCACCAAGGCCAGGAGAACTACGGTCTGCCCCAAAGAGCGCGCATCTCCTATGCCCAGACTCACTGTGCAGCAGCTCCAGAGATGTTGAGTCGTCAACACCAGGAGAAGCACGACCTTTCCCCAAAGCAGCACCGCTGACTCCCATGCCGGATTCACTCAGCACCAGGAGAACCACGACCCTTCCCCAAAGCAGCAATGCTGACTCCCATGCCTGGACTCTGTGCAGCAGCTCCCTGATGTGTTGGTCATGAGGGGCTGGGAGACCACGGCCCAACCCTGACCAGTGCCACAAACTCTGCCACTGGACTTACTGTGCAGAAGCTCCCAAGGTGTTGGTTAATAGGGCGAGAGAACCACAGCCCTGTCCTGAAGCAGCCCTGTTAACTTCCACACTCAATTCACTGTGCTGCAGCTCCCTGAGGTGTTGATCGTGAGGTACAGGAGAACCACAGC
The DNA here is from genome assembly GCA_016271365.2 of Neoceratodus forsteri. Lineage (NCBI taxonomy): Eukaryota > Metazoa > Chordata > Ceratodontiformes > Ceratodontidae > Neoceratodus > Neoceratodus forsteri. The sequence goes on along the minus strand of CM057459.1, from coordinate 840,546,338 downwards.
CCTCCCCAAAGAAGGGCCGCCATGTACCCTGCCTGGAATCACTGTGCAACAGCTCCCCAAGGTGTAGGTCGTGAGGGCCAGGAGAACCACAGCCATCCCCCAAAGCAGCACCCCCGACTCTAGCACCTGGACTTACTGTGCAGCAGCTCCCTGATGTGTTGGTTGTGAGGGCCAGAAGAACCACAGCCCTCCGCCAAAGCAGCGATGCTGACTCCCCGCCCAGATTGCTGTGCAGTAGCTCCCAAGGTGTGGGTCATGAGGGCCAGGAGACCACAGCCCTTCCCAAAGCAGCGCCCGAGACTCCAATGGCCAGACTCATGGTGCAGCAGCTCTCTGAGGTCTAGAGTCGAGAAGGCCAGGAGAGCCACAGCCCTCTCCTGAAGCATCACCACTGACTCCCTCACCTGGACCCACTGTGCAGGAGCTCCCCAAGGTCTTAGTCATGAGTTAAAGGGCACGGCCTTACCCCCAAAGAGCGCCTCAATCCCATGCCCATACTGACAGAGCAGCAGCTCCTTTAGTGTTAGCTGTGAGGGCCAGGAGAACCAGGCCCTATCCTGAAGCACCGCCGAACTCCCCACCCAGACTCACTGTGCAGCAGCTCCCCAATGTGCTGGTCATGAGGGGCAGGAGAATAGTGGCCTCCCGGAGCCTTTCCTGCCTGGACTCACTGTGCAGCAGATCTCTGAGATGTAGTCGTGAGGGCCAGGAGAACCTCAGCCCTTCCCTGAAGCAGAGCCGCCTACTCCCACAGCTGGACTCACTGTGCAGCAGCTCCCTGAGGTGTTGTTACATTAGTAACCTTCTGTAAGCCAAAAGCATGCTGCTACAATGCAGAATTAAAGTCAATATGTTGACATGTGGCTTCTACAATGTTGTATTACTCAAGAGGGACCCAATCTTGGCTCAGGTTCTGTTCTTGGGTCAGAAAAAAAATGTGTGTGATGGTAGTAGAAATCCATCAACCATTTTTTCTGGTCCAGGACTGAAATCCCTTCCTTCATGTACCCTCCAAATCTGTTTAAAATGGGCCTCCTTCCTACCTTACTATTGGCAAACAGCCTTTGTTTGTTGGTCACAGATATGGCCTGCCGTGACAAATCAGTTCCTGTGGGCCCTGGAAAGGAAAAAAAAAAGATATATATACAAATTACCACAAGAAAGGTAAAACTAATTTTGAAGCAGTGGGTGGATCGGGGAATGGGGAGGGGGTTCATGGCATACCTATTTAACAGGACGTTGGGGTTATTGTTACACATGAAATACAAGGTCATCGGGGATCAGGAAGATCATTTGACCTCCAAGTAATGTTACTATTTCTAAATATAGTGATATGAGGGATTTGGGCTCCAGGAGGGCTACTAGACCACCAGATAATAATTTGTATTATAGTGACAATGGGGATTGGGTGGGTCACTAGACCACCAGGTAATGCTATATTTTTAAATAGTACATACATCTTTAAGGAGGAAAGAAGACAACCAGTCCATCAACTTTCTCCATTTCACTAACTCAGAGGAATACCCCAAAGAACTGCACACTTTGTCTGTGAATTTACTTCAAAATTCATGCAATTCACTGCTTGAGTTTCAGCTGATCAGTCTGAAATTTGTAATTTCATGAATCACAATTTCAGCACATGCAAAGTTTTACTTCTCAGCATCTCAATCCAGGATGTCTTCTTTCACAGAAAATTCCTGTGGCTATTTGGGAATTGACCCCCTTGAATATAATGTACTGATTGCAATGCATAAACTTTCTGCAGTATTGGCCAGGGGTGGTAAGGTGATGGCTATGCTATATGCTGTGTTGGGCTGCACCTCTGTGACCACTAGGCTCTGTGGGGACAGTGACTGGGCCCGACTGGTATGAGAGCTGATGGGGGGCCCCGCTCCCCTAGTCTGGGGCAGATCCCACCTGTTCCAAGCTGTCTGTGTAGGTTTTGTCATCATCTTCCATGTCATCCTTGCTGCTGTCTGCCAGCTGGTGCAGACCAGTGGGCAGTATGGGCTGCAGAGAACAAAATGGTCCTGGGCCATTCTCTATCATGTCGATCCGATGTTGTTTGTTGTTGCGGAGAGGAGAGGAGAGAGAGGAGGAGGAGGAGAGAGAGGGAGGGAAGGAAGGAAGGAAGAGGGAGGGGAGGGAGGGAGGGAGGAGAGTTATATAAAACTGTACCAGAAAGAGGGGTGTAGGCTGAGCCAGCATACATGCCTGACACATGGTGCCATTGCCCAAGCTGTGTGTGGAGCAGCTACCTATACCATGCGGTACCAACACATCCCTGTGTTGGTGAGCACACTCTGACATCATGGGTCACACAATCCCACACGCTGTGCACATGATCCAACACCAGTGTGCTCACACCTCCTGACTCTCAGTGTAGTCCCTGAAGCCCAGGCCCATCTGAGGCCTACCACCACTGGGCAGTTCCACCTAGCCAGCAAGAGGTAGTTTGACTAGAAAAATATTAGCTGTTCTGATCTATCTAGTCCTCATTCTCCTTCAAGCAGTCTTCACACATGCAGCTGCTGGACTCAAAGTCTGACCTTTACCTCTGTTTCAGAGCTACCCCCGACAGCCTAGTGGAAGACACCTCCTGACTGACTGGTCCTGGTGGGCGTCAGTGACTCAGACAACACAGAACTTTATCTCCAAGGATGAGGAGGCCAGGTTGACTTTCAGGGCTAGTCGTCTGGTGGTGTGTAGTACCATCATGCACCTGGCAGGTGTTTTCCTCATTTTCCGCTCAACCTTCCACACTGCTGCCAAGGTCTTTGCTGTTGCCTGATTGGTTGAGGGGCATCATGCACTTACCATGACATCCTAGGTAGCCCATATTAATCATTAGATGGTGCTGCATTAACAGAATGTTGCTACCCTCTACCAGGAGCCTGAGCTCTCACAGCTCCCACTTGCCCAGGGCAGGTGGACAAGGCTGTAGAGCGAACCCAGGTCACCAGATGGAAATGCAAGCCACGTTGTTGCCACCTAATGAGGTCAAGGCAAAGCTCAATGTCTTTATTTTTACCACCTCTTACTGTCCTAAAGACCCTTCATATAGACGGTTTAAATACAAGTACTTCTAACTCACTCAGATGTTAAGCAAGCTGCAACCCTCTCATACTACTGATTTCATAGTGGGGGTGAATACTGTCACACAATTCTAAAGGTTTACTCACCTTCTTTCCTCCTTGGGGAATAACGTGACTCACTGTTCTAACAGTTTTACACTGCTACCTTAAGAACCTGGGCCCCACAGATCAATATGAACCATTATTGTGTTTTTTTTTTCTTTCCCTTAATAACCCTACGTTGTCACACAGTGAGTCAGTGCTCCACAAAGGCAAACATCTAAAATCTCCCCAACTGTGTTTACAGCATTCCTTCTGGGACAGAATCTAGCAGAGCTCATGCAACAGTAACATAGATCATGTGTCGTTAACTCTGGGTTGGCCTCCATGAGGTGTGGCTATCATGGTGTAACACAGCAGCTTATCAGTCGATACAATTAAGAATCAGACATTATCTGCCTGCTCGATAATGCTGTTTGCTAACTAACCAACTGCCCATACAGTCAGCTCACACACCCACAGCCTGAAAGGCACTGGCGTTCTTCAGAAAATAATCTGTAAGGATATGTAACTCTCCTCTCACTGCTTTACATCTCTATTTTTATGTTTACACGTCAAAAGCAAATCCAGATCTTGGGAGACTTGGATGGCAAGAGCATTAAAAGCAGCCATTCAACAATGTAGTAATAGTAGGAACATTTTATTTATAATATATAAACAGGGATACAAAATTCAGTTGAGCCATAGCTCATTTCCAGTGAGGTCCCACTTTAGAATATCAAGCTGAAAAACATGTGACAAATAACATATATTCAACAGGACATACAAATCCTAATTATACTTTACAATAAAGGAATTTACATTGAAGTATATCCCACATTATATACAACATATACTGTACATAAGATTTGATTATTTCATAGTTAATACATTTACGTCAACATTAATTCAATATTAAAATGTAGATCCTTGTGCTTTTTATATCACATTGTTACAATATATTCCTTGCCCCCGGTCTCAGCTGGACACAAGTCAGTTAGGATTCTGGTTGCTTACTTGGTAAAATATGATTCAAATAACAAATACATGCCATGGCAGTATCGGAAAATACATTATCAATCCACGGCAGCGCTGTAATTTATTGGGTTATAAATGTCACAGTATCAGTAGAAAGGGATAAATAAGGTTGATAAGCAGAGTCTCTTTAAGCTGAGTGGCAACCACAACACCAGGGGCACAGTGTTAAGCTGGAGGGTGGGAGGTTTAGCGAGTAGGTCAGGAAGCACTTCTTCACGGAGGGTGGTGGACACTTGGAATGCACTGCCAGAAGAGGTCATCTCGTTGAAGACAGAGGGCAGCTTTAAGAGAGGCTGGGATAGGCAAAGGGGGAAGGTAGGGATAGTGGGTAAGGAGGAGTCGGGAAGGAGGGCAGTCACAGTAGCTCAAGCTGTTGTCCCTGCAATATGAGCAGAATGGCCTTCTTCTTCTTCTGCTGCTGCTTCGTATGTTCATATCTCCATTACAATGGACCTAAAAAGGCGTAGTGATCCTGTCCTAAAGTTTACCCAGCTTGTGGAGAGATGATTCATTGCTTACTCTCCCCAACCCTTTAGCAGAAGTAATGGTTGGGAGTGGACTGTGGACTGTCTGTTAGGAAGCTTAACTAAGGTGCCATTGTGGCATCGGGAATACAGACATGCAGAGTAACTGAAAGCAGAGATGGCTTGAAATTAGCACAAGGTATACCCCAACTGTACACTGCCTTTCATCTCATCCCATCCCTCAGCATGTTACATCTCCCCCAACAGGTTCCAGTTTAATAATCTACCTTTTTTCCCATTACCTATGCCTTTACACCTGCTGGTTCCAGTTTAGACTTATCCCTTTACCCAGTAAACCCTATCATTTTTTGATAGTGCCTAGTGGACATTGCCCAGTTAACAATGAATAAATAAAATTTTGCTAAACAACCATTTCACAGGGGAATACTTTAACAAAAGTAATCTGATTCTGATCAATAGTTTAAAAGATGGGACTTTGTGTACCTCTTCTACAGTACAGTCAAAATGTACCTACCACTCTTGGCATTTATAAACTTATGAAAAGGTATTTTTATTGCTGATGGATTTATTTAAAAAAATGAGCTTTTTAAATAACAACTTCTTTTACCATGAGTGTTAAATGGAGCGATTAAATACCTTGTCTGCCAGTAGATGGTAAACATATAGGAATTTTAGATGCATGCAGAGGCAAGTGGCACAGCAAAGGGAAAACAACTTACTGCTCACAGATTTGAGGATGACATCTGTCTTGACTACAGTATATATACTGTAATTGTCCCATTCGAAATAACGGCCCCATAACAACTTAGAGAGAGTTTACAATGCACTTCAATGATAAAGTCAAACGACCGTCTGTCAGCAACTGGTTTACAGGAACCCTTGCATTTTACGCGCATCGTGACACCTCGTCCTTGTAAGCACCCAGCTACAACTTAGTGCCAGCCTCAAGTGTACATTATATTCTAGGGTTTGAGGCGCTAGTGCTTCGAGAATCCTTTTGCAAACCATTATCGTTTTCACACTCACCTCCACAGTCTATATCTGGTTTTCCAGCGGCCGCAGTCACAGTCACGGTCATCCAGGTCGTGCCATCCACTCACAGGCTAAAATGTGCAAAAATAAAGTAAATCCCAGAAGAAACTGCACAAACAATAGGAGCAAATAAGGACAAACAATCGCTTTCACCCATACAGCTGCAAACACCAGACAGAAAAAGTCGCCTCTGAACTCTGACCGGCTGTGCCTCAAGGATGCGGGAACCCCTTCATTCACGCTCCCTATCTGACGCATCACCTACCAGCAGCAGAGTGAGTCCAAGTCGCACCACATGTTTCACAGTACCATTCCTCTCAGTTTGAAAATGAGTCCTATATCACCGTTGCTACTCAACTCTTGGTGCACTGTTCTGTATATAAAATCCCGCTACTAGTGTCGCCTCCGGGAGTAAACTTATTGCCACGCCATGCAGCAGACTTCCTGAGTTTTATAAGCAATTAGGCAAATGAAGTATCTTGAAGTGGTTCTGAGTTGAGGGTAACAAGCGAATGGACTGCACAAAAAAGCGCGAGGACTGACAAGAACGAGTAGCATTCTAATAGCGTTCCACAAACACTTACTATTCCATTATCGAAGGTTACCACAAAAATAAAATAAAAAGTAAATTATAAAATGGGGACACAAATAAGTAAATATCATAAGTTGGTAAACAATAAAGTTGGAGTTTACTATATGGAGCCCTGATCATTTCAGATAGCATACTAGAGAGAGGAGGCACGGAGACATTTATTCAAATCCCTTCCATCTCCTTCAAATTTACACAACCCCAAAAAAACACTATAAAACAACACAGTGGTATTTTCTTCAGCTGTAATAAAAAAAAAAGGCTAATGATCAACAAATTACAAAAATATACATGCTCAGCACTGACTGGCGAATCGCGCGAAGATCTACTTTTTTTCCTATCCATGCTGAAGCAATATTTCTATCCTACCCAGAAAAAATATAATAAAAAAAGTGATGTATTGTATTGTGGTAAACTCTTTCCCATAGATTAGGAAAAACTACATCCTCAGTTTGCTCACTAATTCGAAGGGAAATGAAGTACACCGTTACAGATGTAAAAATGGTGTGTGGAAGTCACGGCTGCATGAATTGCTGACAAAAAAACAAGTTTTCTCGTGGTGGGTACCCGACAGTCTGTACCATTGCCTCCTAATTTACAAATTGAAGTAAAGACTTATCTCCTTTCAAATCCCTCACTTCTTACATGTCCGTCTGCCAGGAATTTCCAGTTACTAGTGCCCGTTTTCAAAATTAGAGAACAAACAACTGACCTCACAAAAAGAGCTGCTTACACTGACTTCACAAAGCAGTAGATCTCAGGCAACTGTTCGAAAGAGCGTTTGTTTCAGAAACTCGGGAGATGTTCCAGCTCAGCTTGCAGTCCACAAAGGGAAAATGCAAGTGCGTCAAATCTCGGTCAAACGAGTACAAAAAGAGGCTACTGTTATGTGCTGAGCTGTGATTGGTTAAGAGTGATACCAATTAAAGAAATTCAAAGGTCCCTGCTTTGCCTATCACTAGGCAGATTTCTATGACATCAATCCTGTCTATGTGCTTTGTAGCTATAAAAAAAATGTTTAAAAAGACGAGTTATGCCGTCGGCGGCAGCAGGGGCTTAATTAATGTAGGACGAGTTAACTCGTCGGCGGCAGGATGGGGGTTAAGAGCTCTTTCAGAACCCTTTCTTCTGTGAAAGGACTAATATCAACCCACCCTATCCAGAGTGCTTCTATTGGCTGAATTAGGTCTCTTCCTCTGCTTTTCCATTGTGAATACTGAGCAGAAATATTCATTCAGTATCCCTGCTTTTTCACTGTCGCTCTCTATCCAACCACCTTCCTCTTTATTCAGCCTCAGTATTCCTGCCTTCGTCTTTCTTTGCTCCCTAGTGTAACTATAAAAGGTTTTATCCCCCTTCTTAACTGAGTTGGATATCTTTTCTTCAGTTTGGGCCATTGCTATTCTGACTGCCTTCCCCACTTCCTTTTGCTTTAACTGGTACTGTTCTCTGTCCTGCTCCTTCTGTATTTCCTTATACTTCATGAATGCTATCTTTTTCTCCCTTACCTTCCCCGCCACTTCTTTTGAGAACCATAGTGTTTTTTTCTTTCATTTTGATTTGTTTATTTGCTTAACACAAAGGCTTGTTGCCTCTGTGATGGCAGTTTTGATGTTTCCCCATTGTTGCTGCACCCCACCTTCTTGCCTGTTTTCTAGTGCTTTTCTGAGGCACTCTCCCATTTTGACAAAATCAGCCCTCCTGAAGTCCAGTGCTTTCACTTTTGTGTGGCTTGATTCTTCAGTTAAGTTTATCATGAACCACACTGTTTGGTGGTTGCTTGTTCCCAGATGGCTACCCACTTCAAAATCAGAGATCCTCTCTCCGTCCCCATTTGAGAGTACCAGGTCTAAGATTGCTCCCTCCTGAGTGGGTTCCAAAACTAGCTGTCTGAGGCATGCCCCCTGTAAGGCATCGAGAATGGTCCTGCTCTTGGATGTGACTTCAGCAAAGGTGCTCCAGTTAACAACTGGCAGATTCAGGTCCCCATCAGCAGTATATCTACATGGTGTAACCATGCTGATTTGGTGGTAAGGGATAGAGATCTCCCTTATTCAGGGATTTCAATTTAAACTGGAGGATTTGGGGGTAAGCAAGGAATATACCCTCTAATTAACACAACAGACTGTATGAGGATCAGGATATTTAGGACACCAATACTTTCTCATACAATGCCAGTTTATCTGAAGCTTCAAAGGATAGGCATTCCAAACCAGCAAGTCTATACATAATATCTTCCCATTCATCTATAGTCGGTACATTTTTTTATCTCTGTTTTCTATACATTAGCTGTTTGGCTTCTGTAATAGCCACCATTAACCATAGGTGAAGTGTTTTTTGCTGAACAAGCAGTTTGTTAGGGTTGTCTAGGACCATAAGGGATGCATCAATAGGTATAAGACACTGCAGCCTGCCAGAGATTCTGGCCTGAAGCTGGCTCCACACCAGCCCACCAGTTTAGGACAGGACCAAAGTATGTGTAGCAATGTACCCTCTTACTGGTGGCATCTCCAGCATTTAGAAGTCTTTACCAAGTTCATCTTCTTCAGCTGATCAGGTGTTCTATACCACTGGTGCAGTGCTTTCAGTTGCATCCGCCTCCCCACCCCACCCCCCGCATCCCTACATGATTCACAGGCATTAGATCAACAACAGTCCCAATCCTCCTCTTCTACAGTATACAACAACCAGGCTGTTATTTTCCCATCTATCTTTCATTTTGTCTGTTGAAAGGGCATATGCCTGCAAGAGTCCCTTGTAAATCTGCCCTCTGTCCTAAGAAATCATCCCACACCAGTCCTAGAATATCATCCCAGGTGCCTCTCACTAGCAATTTGAGTTGAGAGCCAGTACAGGAGGAAATTAGGTGACAAATCTGTAGGTATCTCCACAAATGTGATTGTGGAAGGGAGGCTTGAGCTTTAATAATAACAAAATCATTAAACGGACCAGAATCTGAGTGGAATAGATCTGCAGTACAAGAGATCTCCCTCCCCCCACATTCAGATTATGCCAATCTATGGTTGTGCCCCCTCCACTAACAATATAGGAGATAAACCTCTTTAAACACTAATCTGTTTCTCAGTAAGAGGGTGGCTTGTGAGATGGTGGTGTGTGAGTGGTTTTGTATTGCCAAATATGGTTCAGTTGTGACCTTACTATACACCTCTTCTTGCCAATCTCATGCTCTTTTTCCATCTACAATTTGTCCCAGATTCTCCATTCCCCACAAAAGACAGACCACCTGTGTGTTGTGCTCAGATCAGCAATCAATTTATTACAATAACCACATTTCTTTTGTTTACATTATCATTATCATCATCTTTCTATTGTCATATTGCACCTCTTCAATTATATTGCATTACATAATCAATATCAGCTCAAAGTCTTTCTCTGCTTCTTCTCGTCTGCCCAGGTGAAAACCTGGGGGCTTTCTTCTTCTCTTTCTTATAGGAAACAGTGATAACCAAGACCACTTTCTTCTCCTTTTGTTGTTTCTCCTTCTCCTTCTTTTCTTCTTCCTTCCCCCCTCCCCCCCCATGTTCCCATAGTCGGTCTCCAGCTTGCGTTGGATGACTGGTCTTCTCCCCCACTGTTATTCCCCTTTTGTTATTTATTTATGTGTTTATTTCTTTTTTTTATTATATCTACCCTCCTGCTTCCCCCTTTTCCATGCCTTGTTGCCTCCTCCATGCCCCAAAGAAACCCATCATCTCTGTGTTAAATGTATCTATAGCTAGGTCTGATAAATGCACCCCATCCGATCTATAAAATTCATCCACCCATTCTTCGACTCCCCTCAGTATTATGTGCCTCCTGAGGATTCTCACTAGTGTGCCCACTCTCCTATTCATCTTTCTCCTGGCTATCTCTACCGCTACATGTCTGCGTGCATGCCTCCGTACTCTCCATGGTATCATGTCAGACCACACTAAACACACATCCGGCCACCATTGTTTCACTTTTTCGAATCACTTCTCACCCTTAGGTAGGTATCCACCCATGTTTTTTCTCCTATGTCATTCCCTCCCAAGTGGACAATAATCAGATCTGGTGTGGGTTTCCGTTGCTTCATCTCCATCAACGTCGGTAGTAACTGTGCCCACTTCATCCCTCAGATGCCATGCCATGCCAGTCTATAGTGTCTGAAATCCTGGTAGAGTTGCTTTCCCCCGGCCTTCTTTTCTGCTCTCCTTTCTGCCCAATAAATGTAGGAATGCCCACATATCCACACCTCCATGATCCTCCCTCTACCTATGAATCAGATAAAAAACTCTCTGTTTAATACCTTACTTCATGACTACCCCCCTTTTTCTTTTGATCCTCCCCCCGCCATCATCCATCTCCAAAATCTTGTCTACTAATTCCCCTTCTGCCGCCCATTTTGATGTGGCTCCTATCCAAAAAGAATGGGAGGAATAACTTGCTGGGTCCTTGCACAGAAAACTCATGCCTTTTTTAAGAACAGCTGTTACCTGGTAACTGGCCACTTTTTTCCCATCCCCATGTACAAATAGTCACCCTTCTTTATTATATCTCTCTTTGGCATAGGCCCACAGAGCCCTAACTAGACACAATGACCCTTCCGCATGTGGCTTCAAGTTTATGACACAACCTTTTCCCACCTGTTTTGTTTTGGACTTCCTGATGACAAATTGTGTTGATTTCTGCCCCCAAAACTACATCCCCCAACCTAGCCCCCCATCATCGTCTTTTTGGCTGTGACCTACTGCCTCACTCACTCTCAAAGCCCCCGCGAACATTACCACATAAATTGTAAAAAATAGCGCTGCTTCATCTTTGGATTTACACACCCCTGGCAATATGTCCCGCAGCCTGGCTAGCCAGTGCTCCGCTATCGGTCGCCTGCCGTCCTTGTCCTTCTGTCTCAACCTGCTCCATCCTTGCATCATCCTACTTTTCAACATTGATTTCGTGGGATCCTGCCACCTTTTCAGGCTGCATTCCACACTGATCCCTGATAGGTATACCCACTTCGTGTTGTATGCCAATCCCCTCTGCCATTGTTCAACTGCAAACTTTTCCAGCTGCTCTACTGTAACTGGCCCACTTACCTCCATGTAGTTTGCTGCCTTGAAAGCCTGCAATGCCTGCCATGCCCCATCATAGGCCCTCAAGGTCCAGGGTGCCTATGAACTGTGAAACAGTACCTCTGTTGCCTCTTGCCAACGTCCCAGATGTTTGCTGGAATGGACATTTTTCATTCCTCATCTGTTGGTGCCAGCGCCCGAAAATGGTCTAGCTGCAGACAGGAAAGGCTGTCAAGTATATTCCTTTCCCTGTCTATGTGTTTAGCCCTAAATGACATAGTCAACTGCAATCCTCTTAGCACTAGCTGCCTCAATACCCGCACTACCGGTGCTGACCTTCCCACTTTGTTATTCAGGACCTCCACCACTGCCTTATTATCACACCAGAACGTAACCTTTTGGTTTTGCAATTCCTCCACCCAAACCAGGGTGCAGGCTCAAATTGTCATTATCTCCATTAGCGTGTTGTCCTTCACCCTGCCATCCTTCACCCATTCATCTGGCCAAGGCTCCACGAACTACTTTCCTCTCAAGTATCCCCCCATACCCTTTCCCCCCTGCTGAGTCCGTGTACAAGTCTAAATCAGTATTAAAAAGCCATTCCTCCTGCCAAAAGGATATGCCTTTGTAATGTCTCAAGAATTCCTCCCATACCTCTAAGTTCTCTTTTACCCCCTGCATTATATCCACCCAATGGTGCAGCCTCGTCGCCCTAGCTGGTGCTCTGGCTAGCCATCTTGTGAATGTCCTTCCCGGCCCTATTGCCCTGCATGCAAAGTTCAAATGCCCCAGGACTTGCTGCACTTGCCTTAACTGCATGCGCCTCCTGCTTGGGTGGTGTTGAATCAACTCACTTAGTTTTTCCACTTTTGTGTCTGGCAGCCTAATTACCTCATTCAGCACATCTACTTCAATCCTTAAAAACTCCAGGACCTTACTAGGGCCTTACGTTTTTTCTGGCACCAATGGTACACCTGGCTCCCCACGCATTTGCTGAAAACTAGCCAACATCTCTTCTGTCTCCACTCGGCCACTGCCCATCAGCAAAAAAATCATCCAAATAATATATGACCATTTTATACCAAGTTTTTTCTTGAAAGATCGATTGCAGGCAGGTGCTAAATGTCTCAAAAGTTGTGCATGCTATCGAACAACCCATGGGCATTGCTTTATCAAGATAATACTGGTCCCCTATTTTAAAGACCAACAGGACCCAGTCCTCCCTTCTAACAGGAAGCAGATGAAAGGCTTATTTGATGTCCGTCTTCACTAGCCACGCATCTGGGGTTGCTTGAATGATCTGCACTGCCTCTTCGAATGTGGCATGCATCACCCGACTGTGCTCTTCCCCTATAAAATCATTAACTGAGTCTTCCTCTGGCAATGATAGATGATGGATCACTCTGTACTCCCCTTCTTGTTTCTTAGGGACTAAACCCAGGGGGGATATCCTCAAATTAATTATTGGGGGAAAGGGTAAGGGCCTTCTACCCTCCCTGCTGCTTTCTCCTTTTCTATCTTTTTCTCAAGATGTCTTCTTTTCCATTAACTGAGCCCAAATTATTTGCCTCCCTAGTTTGTCTTTGCATCCTACATTGCAAAGAAAAACCTGATCGAAAACCTCTTCTTAAGGTTTTCACAGCATCCCTGTTGGGGTATTCTGCCAACCACCCCTCCCAGGCCTCCCACTTGATGGGCGTCCTGGCTGCCCGAAATTGTTCTATGCCTACCATACCCCATCCTCCTTCTACCTGCCCCCCATTCCTCTTCCGCTCATTTCCTCTCCCCAATTCAGTAGGATTGGGTTCACCTACTCCTGTACCCTCCGCCCCTTGTACCTCAGTTCCAGGTCTGACCCTTATTAAGTTGTCCTTCATGAAAGGGCTGGTGGCTGACACCCTGACTGCCCCAGCCTGAGACCCCTGGGGCCACTGGCTCCCACACTGTGTTGTGGGATTAGAACCCCCACACTTTGAGCATGCGTGCCTAAAATGACACTGCAGCCATGAACAGAAAGCTCTATTGTAACCCCAGCAGCATTTTTGAAGTACTCCCACCCTTTTTCCCGTCTCTCCCTCTGGGGTGGACTGGTCAGTCACATAAACCATCCATAGATCGAGCTGTTTAGTATCCCATCTTACATCCCCATATGTGGCCATTCTTTGATGAAAAAATTAATTGTGGTATATCCACCCCATGCCCCCTTTTGCTTTTGCTCACCATATGATCAAAGAATATGTGATCAACGGAATCCCCATTTCTGGCTTTTTCTCCATCACTATGGTGGAATATGTGGCAAATCCCACAAACTAACCATCCCACATTTTTCCTTTCGTAAATTTGTCTTCCTCCTTCTTACCTAGTAACACTACCGTGGCTGCCATCTCACTCTTGCCTATACTCTCCGTCTCCTCATACTTGGCAGCCACCTCCCTGCTTACCAACACAAATATGTCCAGATATTCCCCCTTCTAAATCTTCTCCTTTGTGGCCAACGGTACATGCTCACCTATTCTCATACCTGGTGTTCCAATATCTAGTGTACCCTTTCCCATGCTATTCGCTTCCTTATTCTTTCCCTCTGTCCCCCCCTCTTCTGATCAAATCTCTGCCAATGCTGTCTACATCTGCCCTAACCTCCCTGCTCCCAGAGTCGCAATAATTTGCCCAATATATTCCTTGATACTCTCCCCCACAGATCCTCATACACTACCTGTTGGCCTGTCCATTCTCTGAGGCCTGCTGTCAGTGGATTGCATTGGTCCTTTTTCTTGCGCTGGCCTGTCCATTGCCAGGGGTGCGAGGGCAGCTGCGGACTGGGGTTCCACCCTGGCTTCCATCAGGGGTAAACTTACTGGCTCCGGGGGTAGTATTACCAGTTCAGGATCACGGGGGAGGATGGTACTGGGCTGGCATCCCTGGGGAGGGGTCTTCACCAGCGGATGCCGCTATGGTCTTGTTGGACTCCAGCTCTTCCCCATTGGCCTTTTCCCATCACCCCCTTCTTCCCTTCTCAGCTTTTCATTTTTCCCCAGACTTCCCTGGCTCCTCCCCTTCCTCTAGTTGCCACATCATGTTGGCCTTCTCTGCCAGCTCCATTATCGCCTTTTATGCCTCCTGTCTGGATGGTTTGCTTTTCTTCAGTGCCATCTTCTTTCCAGTTATGCTGCACACAAATACTGCAATGAAACTGAAAAAGATCGGTCGTTATCATCTAAAGCCACAGTCTGGATACACATGGTCTCCCCCACTGCCAGGACCTTTTTATTTATTTATTTTTTTTGTAACTACCTAGTACCTTTCTCCCACATCTCGTGACTCCTCATGGCCTGGCCCTTCAGTTCCCACCTGCCCCCCCACCTCCCTCATGTTGTTTCTGCCCCATGACCATGCAGAGAGCAACTGCCTTGTGGTATGGGCCAGGTCTCCTCTTCTTCCGAGTGCCAGGACCCAGTTCTCTCTGAATTGCAGCTCAGCGCTTTTGCCATAGTGCAAAACTTGTTGCTCTGATCCCCCCCTTGCTGCTCCCCCCTTTCATTCACCATAGGCTACCTCTGGCACCTCTCAGGCTTATGACCCCCTTTTCCACCACAATTTGCCTTAAATTCAGGGCATGGGGAGCGAAAGACAGACCTAAACCACTGTTTGTATTAATATAAAAACCATCTCTCTGCTATGCCATTGCCAGTCCTTAAAAAAAAAATCATTTAATAACTTCATATTTGCTTTTTAAATCACAGGCTTTGTCAGTCTGCCACTCCCCTGCTGTCCTTGAGCTCCCAAAATGCTGTTCCATTCACAAAAAAGACGATCCCCTCCACATGGAGTGATGTCAGATGCCACTCGCCCAATGCCTGAATGCCCGCGGTACCTTGGGCCAGTTGCCAGAAAATATCAACAAAATTTCCCCTTCTGCAATATGAAAAAACAACAAACAGCTCTTTCCCAACTTGTGGACCAAAACCAGTCTCCTTTTAACTTGGAATAAAAAAAACCTTTGCGAACCATTGCTGGTGTTGTTTGTCCTCCCTGGAAAGTGCAGCTGAGCAAGGAACAGCATTTCTCCCTTGCTGTGCGCCGCAAGCTCTCCCATGCTGGAGACTCATCTTGTCCCCCCCGCCACATGGTGTGATTTCAGACGCCACCTCTCGCTTGCTTCCAAACTGGCCTAACTGCTGGTGACTTCTCACTTGATTCTGGGGACTGCCTCATGTTTCCACTGAAAGGCTCCCCTTTGCTTGTTTTTTTTTTTTTAAACCAAAAAGCCTCCTCGTTTTCTTGGGCATTGTTCATGCTAAGCTCCTGCACTGCCACTCAAAATCAAGGATCTGCTCCTCGCTCCGATGCTTCCCTGTCTCGAGGGATACCACAGCTCTAAAGCAAGCCTGGATGTTCTTTTTATAAAATGCAAGCCACTGCAGCTGCTCAGCCCCATAGACGAGCTTGTCTAGCAAACAAGTTCTAACATTTAAAATGAAAACTCATTACTGGGGCTATCTCAAACTTCCCACACCATAGCATTTCAGTTCTCAAAATTCTCCCCACATGGGACAAACAAATTAAATCTTCTAGCCATACACTAGCATTGCAAACCACTGCACCATCTGAATCACTCAAGTACTGCCTTTGCTCTGTAGTCTCACACATTCTTAACCCATCTTTGCCACCAATAAAAGTACCTCTATACATTTTTATGTTGGCTCATGCTTGCGCAGTCAACATATAGTGATAGTAGCAGATTTGGAGGCGCGGTCATTTTTGGGCAAATGCAGGGCACTCATTAGAAGGTGCATCCCTCATTCCCCAATCAGGCAGCAGGAGGCACTGACCTCATGCATGCCTAATATGGCCATCACAATAAAGAAAAGGTCTTCTGCAATGAGAGTGAAGCTCTCATGTAGCGTGACCATTACATGCCTCCCGTGGTGCAGGCAACATGGCAGCAGTGACTGCTGCCGCTGCTGCCTGTCACAATGCTGATGGGGGAGCCCACTCCTCAACGGCATAATGTGTCCCCCCTTTTGTTGATTGCTGAGGGGGGTGCCCAGTCCTCCTCAGCATCATGCATCCCCCCAACAATTTTTCTTTGCGGCAGAGGCCCAATCCCCATCTGCTTTTTACCACCTGTATTTTGCCGATGGGAGCCACTCCTCATTGGCATCATGCACTCCCCATTTGTTATGTGCCAGGGGTGCCCAATCCCCAGTCAGCTAAAGCACCCCCACCCACAAACAGTTAGGTGGCACGCTGGGAAATCCCACCTGAAAATGAAAACAGTCCCATGACATCTTTTTTTAAACACTGTAAAACAGAAATGGTCCTCGCCATCTCCTGCCCCCCTCCCACAACTCACCCTCACTGCACCCCGCCTCCCCACCACCATCCACCCCATACTTACCGGATTCCAGTGTGGCGATCTTGGAGGACCCGGGAACACGTCAGCACTCTTCAAAGCCGACCGCGAACTGAGGGAAATGGGACAAGCTGTATAATGGAATAAATATCTTGAGAATTTGTTGAATTTTGGCACCAAATTTTCAACATGGGTTTTTGGGACCTCTCCACATGAATTCTTTCACTGTCATGGTGTTAGATCGGTCCCAAAGGTGATTTCATGGTCACTGCATGGAATCACCTTTTTGGGACTGATTAATCTATAGTCAATACAAAATAATAAGGTGGGCTCTCTAAAAGCCTATGTTGCAAATTTGGTGAAAAAAAAAAAAGAACTGTTTTTATGAGCGTGCATTGTGCAGTTTCCATGCACAATCATAACTTACTTCATGAATTTGCAATATTTTGACACCAGATTTTGAACATTAGCATTTTTCCACACCTCCTTGTGAACAGTACAGCTGTCATTTTTCACATCCTGGCCAAAATGTGTTTTCACACTCCCGGCGCAGAATAGCATGGTCGCTGTAGGAATTCAATGTTTGGGACAGATTATGAAAATGACTGTGGCACTGTTCATGAGCAGAGGCCTAAATGCCTATGTTGCAAATTTGGTGATGTTACTCCATAAAATGACTGTGTTACAAGTGTACGTTGCGCAGTTTGTAAGCATGATCATAAGGTCATGAATTTATAATACTTTCACTCCAGATTTCCAACATTGCCATTGTACTGCACCTCCTTATGAACAGTACAGCCGTCATTTTTCACCTCCTGGCCGAAATGTGTTTTCACACTTCCAACGCAGAATAGCGTGGTCGCTGTCGGAAATCCATGTTCGAGACACATTATGAAAATGACAGTGACACTGTTCATTAGCAGAGGTCCTAAAATGCCTATGTTGAAAATTTGGTAATGAAGTCCATAAAATGAGTGTTTTCCGAGTGTGTGTTGCGCAGTTTGCATGCACGCTCGTAACTTCATGACTTTGTAATATATTCACTCCAGATTTTCAAAATTAGCATTTTTCCACACCTCCTTATGAACAGTACAGCTGTCATTTTACATATCCTGGCCAAAAAGTATTTTCGCATGTCCACTGCAGAAGTGCATGATCGCTGTGTGTAATCAGTTTTCGGGACAGTGTGAGGAAATGACGGTGACACTGTTCATGAGCAGAGGTCCTAAAATGCCTATGTTGAAAATTTGCTACCGAAAGCCCATAAAATTACTTTGTTGCAAGCATGCATTGCACTGTTTCCACTCACCCTTGTAACTTCCCAAATTTGCATTATTTTCATGCCAGATTTTCAACACTGGCATTTTTTCACACCTCCTTATCAACAGTACAGCTGTCATTTTTCACATCCTGCCCAAAATGTGTTTCCGCATCTGTGGCCCACAATGGCGTGATCGCTGTGGGAAATGAACTTTTGGGACTGATTAACAAACTCACAGCATCACTGTTCATGAAGGGAGGTCCCAAAATGCCTATGTTAAAATGTGGCTAACAAGATCTTACAAATAATTGGGTTACAGCCATGTGTTGCGCAGTTTCTATGCATGCTAATAACTTCACCAATGTTTCATATTTTCACTCCAGATTTTCAGCGTTGCTATTTTTTATGGTTCCTCATGAACAATACAGTTGCCATTCTCCACATTCTGCCCAAAATGTGTTTTCATCCCTGAGTCACCAAATGGCATAGCTGCTGTGCAAAACCACCTTTCAGCTCACAAACTGATTGTGCCACTTCTCATGAGGTGGCCTCACAAACAGCCCATGTTGAAAATCTGGAGTGAAAATACCACCGCATCCCTTCGGTGTTAGGGTTTCCACTTGTAGCACCTCACCTAGTACAGACTGACAGATGCCAGGGCTGTGACTTGGGATCACCAGATATAATGCTCATCCCATTGCACCCCAACCCCCACCCTGCAGCCACTGACAGGCATCGTCGTGTGACTTGCACTGTTCGGCCACAAAATTCATCCCATTACTGCAGTCATGTCAGTGTATTTCCTTATGGAATGGGGTAAGTATAATGCCCAAAGACCCAAAAGTACACCAAAACACTTGTCAGTGTCTACAGGGTAGGGTAATGAACAATGGCATGAGTGTTATAGCTGACGACTCAAAGGCACACCCCAATGCCTGTCACTCTCTACAGGGTGAGGATGGGGTTCACATCACTTCAATATTTCACTGCCATTCCTATTATGCATCTCTACCTCTGGCACTACCAGAGCCAATGCCAGCAAGACAACATTCAGCATTAACAAATGCTTGGTTTTTTTTTTATACCTTGTAGTACTTCCTTCCATTTGTTACCTCAGGCTGGTTCAGCTTCCAGCAATCTTGATAGCCGATTCTGATGTGCTGGTTCTGTTGATCAAGCCAACAAATTATCCAGCAGAAAGAGGCAGAATATCTCTGTGCAGACTGTTATGTACCCTGACTTTCTTTTCCTCTCCATTGCCCCTCGTCCTATGGCTATCCTGTTCCTCCATGTGTTCCTCCCTTTCCTGTAGCTGCCTATTGTCCCTGGGGCTCCACCCCCTCTACCTCTCTGAGCCATACTATTTTCTGCCTGGGGGAGAGTTCCACCAGGACAACTCGGTCTGCCCCTTTAAAGGGGCAAACACCGTTGTCTTCCCTTTACTGCCATTATGCTTGATTCTTCTCCCAGATCCTCTGAAAGATAGTTCCCATTAAAGTGGAATCAATGCTAAATTTTCAGTCAGTGTAATTGCTGAAATCCAACATTTTGGACATAAGTAGAGCAGGTCTGATGAAATTGTTTTACTTGGACATATTACCAGTTTCCCATTAGGAAGCAACACTTTTTAAAGGGAGCATACACTAAACATCCCCCAAATTAATCAGAAATGCCAGGAATCAAACATTTCTTGTGCTGTGCATATTGCAGTTCCATGTACATCTCCGTCCTGTAGGCAAAGGATATGGCTACTGAAGGAGCTTCTTTTATGTGCAAAAATAGTAGATTTCCATCAGAAAACAAACCAAACAATCAAGCAATTGAGCATTATCTTTCCAGTTAATTATTCATACATTACTGTATATAACTGTAGTTCCAGGCAGGCAGACTGTGAATTTCAGCTGCAGATGACAGAAGAGAGTGCACAGTGTGAGCCAACACTGGCAAATGCAGTCCTTGCAGCAGAAGCAGGGAAAAGTGCATCTAGCAGATTGAGGAAGGTGCAGGGGGTATTTGATAAAGACTTGTTAGACAGATATTATTTTTAATGAGTGTTGGCACAGAGGGCACAGAAATCCATATGTCTTTATTTATTTATTTTTTGTTGTTGTTGCCCAGAGTGAATTTATCAAACAGGGAAATGTGCAGGCGAAGTTTGATGGAGTTATCTGATAAACAGGTTTACTGCTGGTGGTGTAGGTTAGGGAACAGAATTACATATTGGTATGATAGCTGGTTTTGAGAGGCATGTCACTGTTGGTCCAATGCAAGGTCATCTACAAGGGGCTCAACAGCGTCAGACCAATCCAGCCAGACTGATAATGATACTCTTCAGGTCTTGCTGGTGGAAACTTTGTGTAGCTAAGAAAAGAGCTGCCTGAATCATTGGGTGCCTTTTTCCTTTGATCTTCATCAGCTGCCCAGCAAGCAAAGCTGAACAGCTCCATGTTCAGACTGCTGTGGCCCTTCCCCCAACCTAAAAACTATCCCTCCCGTCCACTGCCAAGTATCCCTTCCACCATAAATTGCTTCCCTTCTTTAATTTCCAACATTGGTGTGCCCAATCCATTGAGCTGGGTGGCTAGTACACCCCACCACCTCTCTGGTCATTTTCACTGTGCAACACTTGGGAGCCCACCCCCATGCCACAAAATATAACATTGATACTGAGGTGCCAAATCACAAGTGTTAGTACCTGAAATAAATGAAACCATCCCTCATAGTCTTTTGTTTTATTTCTCTATATGCTGTAAAAAGAAAAGTGATCATTCTGTGTCTGCCACTGACAACTGCTGCTGTTACCCTCTGCACTAACTGTCCACTCAGCACCCACCATCACACACCCCACACCCTGTACTTTTAATTTTCTGACACTGGGATGCCAAATCCCCAGTGTCAGCTACTACCTACTACACCACCCATTTTCACAGTGCAACACTGGAAAACCCACCCCTGCTGCCGCTAAACATAACACTGACCTGGGGTGCCCAGTCTCCAGTGTCAGTACCTGAAATAAAGAAAACTGTCCCTCGTAGTTTTTTTTCTTCTTTTATACACCCTTTACAAAAGAAATCTGACCATCAATCTCTGTTCCACTGCCAGCATACCACTATTATCCTCCACCCCCTCTGACCCAACGCACTACCCTATACACCCTCTTCCACATTCTTAACTACCAGGGGTTCCAGTGCTGTAATTCTCTCTAGACATGAGCCACATCTTCACTCTTCAGTGCTGGAATGGGAACTAGGAAATCAGGTATGCAGTTCAATGTATTTCAATGAGTTTCAAATCTTTCCTCACAGTTTGGTCATTTTTTAATATTTTTCCCAACATTTTCAACACAGCCTTTTGGGAGCCCTCCTCATGAACTTGATGCAGATATGTCCTACAAGGTGATTTCACAGTTACTGAACAAAGTCACCTGTTCGGCAGAATTTGAACATTTTCTCCAACCTTGACCATGAGCGAGGTCCTAAGAAGGTAATTTTGAAAATGTGGGTAAAATAAAACCAATACAACAAAGTTATGAGTGTATATTGAACTTTTCAAAACACAGTCATAACATTGGTCATTTTCAATATTTTGACTCTAAATTTTCAACATACCTGTAGCCATTTCTCCACACCACCTCATGAACATGACAGCTGTCATTTTTCAAATCCTGGTCAAAATGTGTTTACCTTCATGTGGAGTGAAATGATGTTACAGCCACTATTTTATAAATGACAGCTGTCATGTTCAGAAAGAGTGGTCATACAAAGACAATGTTGAACAGTTGGGGTCAATATGAAAAAATGAAGTTATGAAGAAATGCTGGATTATTTCAACATTTACTCATACTGTTCAGATTTATGTCCCTAATGGTCAACATGAGTTAGCTGACCTCCTGAACATGACAGGTATCATTTTTCAAATCTCCTCCAAAAGATGTTTTCACAGTCACACTGCAAAGTGACCTTTCAGATGGAATTTTAAAAATCCCATCTGTCTTAATTATAATGTCTGATCATAAAAAGACTGTTGTAAATTTGAGGTCAAAATGTGGGAGCCAACTGATAATTAGATATTGCCTCTTAGCTGATCAGTCCTGGGTAAATACAATCTAAAAATATGTAAAAGAAGGACAGCATTGAAAATGAGATATTGCATCTCTTCTGGTCTATCCTATATAAATACTGTATATAATAAAAATGTGTACAGGTAAGATCTGAAACAACAGCAATGCAAGAGGTGAACATTGGGCAGTGACAAATGCTTGTTGTTTATAGGCATAATACTTGTCTAGTGTACTTACCCGGTAAACAAAAGCTAAATAAATAAATAAATAAATATTTTTTGCATGCGAGTGAAAATTATGTGAACTAGGCTGCTGCAATGAGACATTGGTCTCTCATAATTGTAGATGAGGATGGCTCAAAGGTTGTGTCAGACTGGGGACAGGCACATGTGTGTGTGGGCATCTGCTACTGTGTTGTGGTGTAAAACCATAAGCAAATGAACAGGAGGATAAAAGGATGCAGGAGAGGAAAGGCAAGGCATGTTTATTTATAGCATGTTTATTTATATGATGCCCAATCACTGAGGCTCTGGGTGCCTTGCATAGAACAGGTTGAATAAAACAGATAAATATACAACACATACAGTATGAATAAATATTAAAACAATAAATAAAATACTAGAATATCTCAAATTTAAACTAGTACTGGTCAGTCACCCTCATCTGGGAAAGCCAAGCAAAATAAGTGAGCCTTTCAACTCCTTTTAAACTTCTCTACTGTCGGGGCCTCCCTAATGCATTGCTTGAAAAGATTTTCACAGGGCTTATCCAGTGACACCGAAGGCACGGTCACTGGAGGTTTTTAATTTGGCCATGGGAACAACAAGAAGGCCCCTGGTTAAGGAGCAGAGGGAAAGGACTGAGTTGACAGGGAGCAGGGGAAGGTTCCACCATGTTAATTCCACCAACAGCAGTTTTGTGGTGGTGGAGGCAGAGAAGGAGTCAGGAGAGGACTGGGCATTCTAGTGGTTGGGAAGGTGCTATGTGGAGTATGATTGGAGCTGGGTGCCTTATAGTGGGACAAAAAATATGTTTCATTAGTCCTCAGAAGTCCATTTGTTCCAATCTCACTGAAAGCAGCTTTCACATTTAGATATTCAGTACGTCTGGTGTGTTGGTTGGATGGGGCCATGGTATCAAGATGGGCTGTAACACATATCTGCCACAGATATTTTTCTGGGGCAGATGAATAGATGATATCTTA
This sequence comes from Neoceratodus forsteri, assembly GCA_016271365.2. NCBI lineage: Eukaryota > Metazoa > Chordata > Ceratodontiformes > Ceratodontidae > Neoceratodus > Neoceratodus forsteri. The sequence continues at coordinate 840,523,152 of CM057459.1, read as the reverse complement.
ATTATCTTGAAGGGTGACCTAAATTCAGCTAATGAATTTGCTGAATTTCAAAAACAGTAAAGATCTTAACCATAGTTTAACCCATAGCACTGACAAGAACAATATCACTTTTCTAGACATCCCATTTCATTTGGTGCCAAATGAGATCAAACAATCTGAGTATTATAGACAGTCTAGTTTCAGAACAACCTACTTCAGGCTCAGAGTGCTCACCCTCTGTACCTTAAAGAGGTCATACCAGATGGCCAATATATTGCACCTGTAAAAAAAAAATTCACAATTGGGAAATCTCACCTCCAAGCAAGGGATCTCAGAAGTTGTTTCTTTTTCCAAAGATTACTCAAAACACACCATCACAGACAGCAACTATAGGGGTAATAGACTTAACAGAACTACCCTGTTCCAAACCAGAGCTCTATTATGACCCTCAGACAGTCAATAGATGTTAATTTTGAAACTAACTTTATTCATTTGGCCCCCTCTGTAATATCTATAATCATTAAGCACTGGCATATCCTAAGGGGCAATACATACTTAAAGGAAATTTCATCCATGAAATGCTGTATTTTTTACAGAAAAGCAACAACTTAGGGGATTCTCTCATTAAAAGTATGGCTCTGTCATGATCTAGATCTGTATGTTCCACATATGAACATATGAAATTTGCTGGTAGATAAAGGCCTAGAGGTCTATCAAGTCTGCTCGAATGTGCAGCTAGCACCCCTTATTCTGCAGCTACCCTTCGCTTCCACCCTTCCCCTTCATTGACCCTCCCCTTGTCCTGTCCCATCTCCTTTTGAACAGTCCACTGTTCTACTGGATACCACTTCTGCAGGTAATGCATTCCACCCAGCCATCACCCTCATTGTAAAAAAAGTGTCTCCTCATCTCCCTCCTGAATCTTCCTCCCTCCAGTCTCATATCATGGCCCCTGGTGTCCCTCCCCTTCCTTAGTTTGAACAGCCCCTCTGTACCTGACTTGTTTATTCCTTTCATGTACTTAAAGGTTTAATCATGTCCCCCCGTCCCTCCTCTCCTCCAGTGAGTACATGTTCAACTCCCTCAGCCTCCTCTCGTACGATATGACATTGCTTCTTGAATGCTCAAAAGGCAGTTTTGAATGTGGCAGATACAACAGTTGCAAGTATTACATAAAAGGCACTGAATGTATTTCCCCAACCAACCACTAAAAGGTTCAGATTAAATAATTAATAAATAGTTCAACATCATATGTCATGTACTTTATGTCATCAGGTGCCCTTCCCCTACCATATATATAGAACATACTATACACCCATTACATCAGTACATTCAGGAGCCCTTGAGGTCTGTGTTCAGTGCTAACCTGGATACCCCTATTGTCAACTATTTTGCATGTTATCACCTCAGCAAACCAAACTGTTTTAGATTCACTGGTCTAGAGCATGTAAAGGTCTCTCTAAGGGGAGGAGACAGAGCAACATTTTTTTTGTGTTTTCAAAAATAATTGCACTTTATGTATATCCTCAAATAACTGTTCCATTTTGCCTAAATGATTTCCTGAATATTATTCCATTTCTATAACCCATCACAAGTTTTCACTGCCCAGTCATGCTCTAACATATCCTGTCATATCATGTCTTATAGTGTCTGTTTATGATAGCTCTGTGCTCTCCAGTGCCTGCTATGCATTTTTACCATGATAATCAGCCTAAATGTGCCTTTTGCACACCTTTGTAATAATTAGTATTCTACTTCATCTTGGTAATAAACTACTAACATGTGTTCTTGACACTGAATCTAGTTTTTTAAATTTATTGTGCCCGGATTGACATTTTGATGATCCTTGTAATAATTATAATTTCACTACCACTCACTCTAGAATTGCTGGCTGTTAGCCTTTTGCTTGTCCTCATAATAATATAGCTTTTCTGGTTCTTTGCTGGTTCATTATTTATATAATACTGTGACTACTTGAGCATATTTGTTCAGCAGTGTCTTTCCTCACTGCTTTGTCAGATCTTTTTCCCAGTCCCCATTTTTTTCTCTTCTCCTTTTTTCTGTCTGGTATATCTGGATGTAGATCCTCTTCCTGATCTTTATTTTGCGCTTATTTTATTTTAGCCTGCACTGATGTACGTTACTTTTCTGCAGTTGCTTGTAGCATGGCACTGTCACCATTTGCTGAATTTGTTTGTGTGACTTTAACCTTTGAATGCTGGGCTCCCACTTGCACTACTATCCTCTTCCTTTTTCTTTGTTTACATTTTTTCATATTTGTTCATTATATTACCTGTTTTATTGTTTATTTTACATTTGCAAAGTATTGTGTGTGACATAGTGAGTGACTTAACTATTGTAGGCAGATGTGCAATAGATGCCTCTGTATACTATTAGTCTATGGCACGATACCATAAAATCTGACTGTATTTAATTTGGAGTGCTTGTATCTGTAGCCCTATCACCTGATGAAGACTCACATCAGTGATGGTTTACTGGGGTTAGTGTGACTGTCCTTCAGAAATACATTTTTGTATTCGCATATATTTCCTGGCTCACTGACTCAGTTATTCACTAAACATTTATTGACTTTGCTTCTGATGAAACATTCTGTGTCTTTCTGATACTGCTTCCTTGGCTGCACCAGCTCAACCTTCAGTATGTGGTAATCTGTACTGCACAGTATATGATGATCACACCACCCTGAGCAGTCTAAAAGCAAACCTCTCACAATGTTCCTCTTTCAAGTGCTTCCACTTTCAAAGACATCTCCAGTGCTTACTGGCTTCTATTTCCACTTTATATAAAATAAGGTGGCAAAGGCATTGTCAGGATCAGTCACATTTTTTTCAATCACATTTTCTCAAATCATATTTTCTTAAATCTAGCCTAATCACTTCATGTGTGATAAGTTTAGAAAGGCAAAGACAAGATCAGTCATGTTTTCTCGAATTGTTGTAAGTTTTTTTATGCACATTTTCTAGAGTCCAAATACATCCGCGTCATGTAAAATGAGGTGCAAAAGGAAAAATCAAAATCATACGTTTTCTTGAATCAGATTTTCACAACAAATGTTTTTATTTTCACATCACATTTTTTCCGAAGTTCTTCCCACTTTTTATGAGGCAGTATTCACACAGATGGTGCCAGTAGTACAGAAAGCAAGGTGTTACAGAAAAAATACTCATCCATTAAAAAAAATTAAACTAAAATCTCTACAATTTAGAATGTATTGTTTAAATCAGAGACTCAATGGCCTCCTTCAGAATACAGCACAGAATATGGCATTTACAATAATAATAAGGCTTACATACTCTGTTTCTATTTACATGTTCATTTTTTAACAATTTATTTACCCTGGGTACCCCAGCTGTAATGCAATATATATTATTTTTTTGTAGGGTCCTGTCTTTGTCCAGTTTTACACTTGGGTGGAGTGAAGCACTGAGAAGTTAAAGCCATTTTCAGGTATTTAAAGGAACTTTTTAAAAGATGACAATCATGCACAAGTCATCTTACTTAATTCATTTTCTGCATACAACTCTTATCATTCTGTACTTCTGAGGACATTTGTATGAGAACAAGTCCCCATTCTTCATCTGTTTCTCCTGCTTTAGCTTCCAATGAAGCTGCAGTCCTGTTTATGACATCACAATGTGTTGCAGAAATAATTATGTCACAGAATGAAAACTGTGATTTCATTGGAAGGTAAAGTAAGATGACTAGGGGACAAACATCCTGTGTTTATGCTGATATCATCAGTAATGAGTAATGTTGGGTGAGAAATCCAGTAATTGAATTATGTATAAGCTGACTTGTACCTGAATATTACAGTTAAAAACATGTCCAGGTTACCCAGGATCATACGGTGAGTAAGTGGCTCTAAGAACCCTGCATGTTGTTATCATGGGAATTCTAATGGACTGTAGTACATGTAAATTGGGTACAGCAACACTCTCATCCTTAACAGGGTAGCAACCAAATACAATTACAGTAATAAATGCATTGAGAGACTGCTGTCACCAACCTTTTCAAAAAGGTTTAAAAAAGAGGTTATAAAACAGTGTAACATCTTAACAATGTTATGACTACTTTTTATCATCTCTAATGCATGCATTGCATGCAAGTGTGTACACACACACACACACGAATATCCAGCTAAACATTGTCACTTTTCCTCTAATAGCTCAGTTCAGTATTAGTCATCCACAAGATTCCTCTTTAAACCAGTTAACAGTCTACTGTACTGTCTGAGCCTCTCATCCAGTCACCAGCAGGGTGAGGTAATGCTTTCACATCAGTCAGCTAAAATGCAAATCATTACAGCTGCAGGTAGCTCTTGTTCTTCTCTGGTAGAAAAATTTGCAACTACCTCCAGTTCCTTTTCATTGGACCTCTATAATGGAGCCTTAAATGATAGTTTCTGGGCAGACTGGTGGCCAAGATGTCCTTATCTGCCATCAGATTCATGTTTCTATGTTTCCAAGTTAATGAAGAAAACCTGCAATGAATGTTTCAGACAGTCACACAAAATAACTAAATAAATAAATACATACACAAATAAATAAATAAGTATCCCCTCTGCCTGTTGGTGGGCTTGTGCTAATACCATACAAGTTGAGAAATGACTTTCCCCTCAGATATTGTACAACAGTTAGACAATGTTGCTGTCCAAAGAATTCCTACCTTTCACAAAGTCAATATTAATGTTCAGAAAAAGATAATTAATATTGCAAATACACCTGGTACCTTTAACTATTAATCCCCCCATACACTTTAGTACAACATAGAATGACTTGATTGGTAAGGAAAACCAAATTTAGAGTATTCAGCTCCAAAATGGCAAAAATATATCAGTGTCATAGCCATTGATGATGAGCAGCATAATAACTACTTACACAACGTGCTGTTGCCTGAGCAAGGGTAATCTACAGGTGATGTCTGGTTTCTGATGTTTGATGTATCTCACAAGCCAACCAGTCTCTCTTTATATTCAACACTTCAGGACTCAAAATAGGATTGCCATTTTTAAACAAAAACACTGTATGAATGACTCAATTAAAAAATGCCCCCTTCCAGGATAATGAAGAAGTTGTTAAGTATAGTGAGTGATTCCATTGGAAGAAACAACATTAAGTAAGTAATTTTTTCTTGTGGGATGTTTGACACAATTTGAGTCAAACCACCTTCAATATATCACTTCGCATCAGTTCTGTACTGGCAACAGATCCTTGCTTGCATACCTTATCTTTGAAAGGCATGTAAAATAAATCACTAAGTTTCAACTTGCTGTGCTTGCTGACTTAAGTTATAATGGTATGGAGGTGCAAAACACTGAATTTTCTTTTTTTGACCCTCACAATTTTCAAACCTACTGTATAAAAGATTGTATACTTAGCTGGTCTCCTACATGAGATATCACTATCACATCTGGTCTTTCCCCATTCACCTTCTGTTCTTTTGTTCCCTCAAGGTATACTTTATATGCTGTCCTTTCCAAGAATATAAAGTATCGTTAATAGGTACTATGCCTTCAGTGTTGAATTTAAAGTATAAATTGTCATAAGTTGATTTAGAGCTTTGCAGCTTCCTGGCCTTAGCGAATATTCTTTTTGAGTCAAACTTGCAGGCATCTTCTTCAGAAAATGCTGTTGGGGATGGAAGGCAGAACCTACAAAGAAAGGCTGAGACACTTGAGTTTATACACTCTGGTGGAGAGATGGGATGGGGGGCATGACTGAAACTTTCAAATACTTGAGGGATCAACAAATTTGTCACAGAGGGTTGTTTAAGCTAAGGAAGTGATGGGACATGAGGGACATGGGCTAAGACTGGAAGGTGTCATATTCAGGGGGAGATGAGGAGGCGTTATTTCACTAAAGGGTGGTGTTGAAATGGTATGCTCTACCAAAGGAGGTGGTGGCATGCAGGATGGTGGGCAGTTTCAAAATAGCATGGGACTGGGCAAGGGGGGAGGCTGGGAAACAATGCTGAGCAGTTTCTGAGAGTGAGAAGGGGATGAGGGTGGAGAAGCTGCAGTATAGGGGTACCAGCTGCACATGCTAGCAGACTTGATAGACCATGAGGCCTGTTTCTGCTGGCAAGTTTTCTATGTTTGTATGTTCTTATATTGCTGATGTCTTTGATAGCATTAATAAGCTTATACCTGACATGCCAACTTACAAGTTAGTTTTATAGCTCAATACAGCTCAACACAGGACTTACTGAAACAGTGAATGAGGGATCACAAAACAAAAACTAAAAGACAGAAATGGGAAGACTGGATGGCACTTTTGGTGCTTAATGTTCATAAAGTTTTTTTGTGTTCATGTCACAGACCTTAGCCAGCTAACTTGTCACTTTTGAATATTACAGTGGATCCTCTATGCAACAATATTCACCAGATGAATAGCAGACAGAATCCTTTGAATAAAGGAGCTACACTACACTAGTTCACTAGCATAGCAGTTCTAGTTGTTCCAAAATATAGCACAGTAATTTCAAAAGCATAGATAGTTTAATTGCCATTCTTTTCAACATTGGTTAGAAAACATAGCTGGGTAGGATTTTCCTTAGCATCTTTGGCTGCTCACTACACTCTCAACATGGAATGCAGTGAGAACAGCTTTTCTTGGGATGTCTAGCACTTGCTCTTGTTCAATTAAACTTCAGCTATAGATAAATATAAAACTAAATGACCTCAGGTAATCATAACTCAATAGTTATAAACCCAAGAATCTGATGTTGTCACTTCACAATGTTTTACTTTCTGTTTGGCAAAGGTTCCTTGGTATGGTGTGGAAAACCTTTATACAGGAATATGCCATTTTAGACTTTATCAGTCCAGTTAACAAGACAGTCCAGTAATTACCTAAGTTACACATAAAAAAATAAATATGAACAATAAAAACATGTACTCCATAAAAAAAAAAATATAAACATATCATATTAACCAGTAAAACATTAAAGACAGAGGGATTGAATATATACATATGAAGGGGATAGGGAGAAAAAGGCTAATTCTATTTCATACATCGACAAATGTAAGTAGAGTGGTCCCTTAACATTTAAATAAATAAGCTATGTTTAGTTTCAACCCCTACAAAGGAAGGTAGCTCATTCCAGAATAGGGCTGCCAAGGATCTTAAATTATGATCCCCAAATCTATTCATCCACCTATTTCATTTAATTTTATTTTGATGGACCAGTCTAGCCAGATATTTCCTGTTATCCAAGGTAGTAGGAAATAAAATCTGTACAATGTTATGATCAAACTGGTTAGTCTTATACTTATGGATAAATGTTAGTCAACTCCTTATGTATTCCATCTCAAGTGGCAACCAATCAAGTCTAGTCAAAAGTAAACAGTGATGTGTTCTAAAATCACAACAAAGAACAGATCTAGTTATTGTATGCTGAAGTTTGTCAAGTTTGTTCAGCATTAGTTTATTTGCTAACCTATAAACAAATTCACCATATTTTAAAACAGGCAAAAATGAGTTGCTCAGTAATATTTTTCCTGTCTGAGAGTTTTAACAATCTAGTTGTTCTTTTTAGGACTCCTAGTTTCTTGTTTACCTTACTAATAGTCACATCAATATGGTCCCTAAAAGTCAATGTAAAATCAAAAACTATTCCCAAATAGCTATAGGTAGTAGCATGTGCTATTAGAGACTGATCGGCTGCATACAGTATATCTGCAGCTGTGAAGGACTATTATGTCTTTCTGAAACAAAATGCAAAACTTTAGTCTTCTTGATGTTCATTATAAGCTGTGATCTGATGAACCACTCCTGCACTCTGGTGAAGTTGGCCTAGAGTTTTCTCTGAAAGTTCTTTAGGTTATCTCCCAGGGCTACTATGGCTGTGTCATCTGTGTACCGTCTAATAGATGTATACCAAACCACAGAGGGTGAATTATTATTGAATAACAAGAATAGCAGGCATCCCAGATTAGACCCCCATTTTTACAACCAGTGGTTCAGATAAATATTGCTGTATCTGAACACTCTGTGAACATCCCACCAAGTAAGAGGAAAGCCAAGGCAGAGGACCCTCAGAGAAACCCAGGCCAGATAACCTCACACTCAGAATTTAGTGGTCCACCAGGTCAAAAGCCTTAGACACATCGATAAAGACTACTGCTGTATCCTTACCTTCAGGGAAGAACAAGTCAGGTCATTAAACTTTACTAAAGCAGACGAAGTAGAGTAACTCCTCCAGAAACCGGAAATATACAAGTTAGCCAGCCTGGGAGTGGGTCCCACGATGACAGCCTGGGTAAAGAATTGGCTGGAGAATAGGACACAGAGAGTAATAGTAAATGGAGTCCACTCTGAAGAAAGGGTGGTTACTAGTGGGGTACCACAGGGTTCAGTATTAGGACCGGTCCTCTTCAATGTCTTTATAAGCGACATTGCAGAGGGACTGGAAGGAAAAGTATGTCTCTTTGCAGATGACACAAAGATCTGCAACAGAGTTGATGCACAAGGTGGGATGGAAAGGATAAGAAGGGACTTGGCAAGGTTAGAGGAATGGTCAAATGCATGGCAGCTTAGATTCAATGCTAAGAAGTGCAAGGTAATGCACCTGGGAAACAAAAACCCAGGGTAAGAGTACACAATGGGGGGTGACACGCTAACAACAACAAAAATGGAAAGGGACATGGGGGTAGTCATATCAGATGACCTAAAGGTGGGCAGGCAATGTGAGAGGGCAGCAAGGAGGGCTGGGGGGATACTGGGATGCATAGGGAGAGGCATCACCAGTAGAAAACAGAAAGTTATTATCCCTCTGTACAGACAGCTGGTGAGACCCCATCTGGAGTACTGTGTACAGTTCTGGAGACCCAATCTCCGCAAAGACATAGACAGGATGGAAGCTGTCCACAGGAGGGCAACTAAAATGGTGCAGGGTCTGCACCGGAAGACATATGAAGAGAGACTTAAGGAGCTTAATATGTCTAGTCTTGAGGAAAGGAGGGAGAGGGGGGACATGATAGAAACTTTCAAGTATCTCAAGGGAATCAACAAAGTCCAAGAGGGTAGCATCTTTCAAAATAAGAGGTGTGCAAGAACAAGGGCACAATTTGAAGATCTACAGGGCTCAGAGATAATTTAAAGTATTTTTCACAGAGAGGTTGTGGATGCATGGAATGGCCTTCGGAGGAGGTTGTGGAGTCAAAAACAGTGGTGGAATTCAAGCATGCATGGGACAGTCATAAGGCAATTCTAGGGGGTGGGGTAGGAAGAAGTAGGCTGCTGGTTAACTAGGATCTGTAGCTTATCCATTAGGTAGGGAAATGGGCAGACTGGGTGGGCCAAGTGGTCCTTATCTGCCGTCAAATTCTATGTTTCTATGTTTCTATGTGAATGACCTATATTTGTCCATATAATCACAGATTTGCCTCGAAACCATTTTCTCCAAACATTTTGACAAAATAGGCAAGATTGCTGTAGGGTGATAATTATTAGGATCTGCTGAATCTCTTAACTTATGTATAGGTGTTATTTTATTTGCCTTCCATAATGATGGAAAATAACCAACTTGCAAACTCCAATTAAATATGGACAATATGGGTGCAGCTATATAGGGTACTGCTAGTTTTAAGAATCACCCTTCCAATTTGTCTAAACCTGGTGATTTATGTACATTAATTTTAAGTAATTCCTTTTTCACCTCTAAAAAAGTTAATTGTTTAAACCTAAAAGGTGGGCGCTGTCCTAATGTTACTTCATCAACCGTAGGTTCTTCTCCCAGTCCCAACTGAATCAGAACCCCCTAACCCTGAAAGGCCTATAAAAAGCATTTAGTGTGTTAGAAACTGTATTTGGATCATCTTTTAAGATATCTTTTACTCTTAATGTTTTATTTTTCTGGCTACCCAGTCACCCAGAATTTGACAAGTGTTTAACAGTAGATCAAAACCATTTTGTATCCACATTTTGATTCAATTTACATCTATAACTCATTTTTGCATTTTTAGTTATCTCCTACACTCATTCCTTTTCAGTTTAAACTGCTCCCAATCAGAGGCTGATTTTGTTTTCCTTGCCTTTTTCCACATTCTGTTCTTAACCCTGATTTTCTTCAATAATTTTTGAGTTATCCAAGGCAATCCTCATAATAGGCATTAACACTGTTATCATAACAACATTGACTCAGGAAATTTCATTCATAAATTTAAAATCCAAAAAAGATAAGCATCCACATTTTATCTTTTTTCAATGTAATTGCCATTGTTTTTACTGGTATTATTCATATTGTCCAAATCTCACAGTATTTTAGGCACTAATATCTGGTTATCCTGTTTTAATCAAGGAGGAAAGGAAATAACAACTGACAGAACAGAATGTGAATAATAACAATAGCCAATTCAATATGATTCCCTATACACTTAAACAAAACCTTGTGCCCTGATCTTAAAATGCATTTAACCAGTCCTTTCAAAGCTGTCTACTTCAGAAAATATCCTCCTCAGTCTTAACAGTTGCCCATAGGGTATACTTTTAAAGGTAGAGCATGAGTACTTTGAGCATGAAGAGGCTAAACTGTACTAAAATAATTTACAAAACACCAAGACAAAAGCAAGGAATACCAGCCTAACATAATGAAGTAATGTAAAATGAGACTGCAAGCAGTCTTTGTTGGGAGGAGGATGATCAATAGTGAAAGTTTATGCAAATTAATAGCTTGCTGCAGATACCTAAGTCAGCAGTGCTTATCTCCCTTCAGTATCAGGAGTGAGGAAAGTCCTGGCAGTCTCAGACTGAGACCACAGTTTTCACACTTCAATACCCTGAAGTTTTTCTGTTCAGTTTATGGTCATATTTTTAAGAAACAAACACCAGAATCTAGATAAACATCATTTAATGTATTTTTATGTTTTCTATGAAAAAAAAAAGGATGACGGCTGTCAGAATCCAGAAAATAAATGTTTAAATTTGTGAAAGCCGGAGTCACGTGATGGCAGCTTGCTGAATGGCGGTAGGGGCTTAATGCTCTCTCCCTTAATCGTCCCAACTGTCACTTTCTGAGAATTTTGGATCGCCAAATTAAGCAGATCGCCGCTGTCAAGACACCCTAAACCTGCCTACTGACCCTCTGGATCGATTTTCTGGCGGGCTGACCGACTTGTGGAAGGATGGAGGTGGATAGGATACAGGCCACGGCCAAACACACACCGCCTGCATCCCCCAGTAAGCAGCCGAAAAAACTGTGGATCCAGGAGAGCACAGGGCCCGAGAAAGCCAGCGAGAAACCCCCAGCATCAGGCCTGCTCACTGAAGAAAAATTTATGCAGGAATTCGCCCCTATGAGATCTATGCTCCAAGATATTACGGGCGAACTGAAGGCATTGCGGGGAGACCTTGCTTCTCTTACGGTGAGAGTGTCGGACTCGGAGGCCAAGATGTTTTCATTGGAGCAATGGAGGGAGAAAATGGAAACAGCGATGTCCGGTTGGCCTAATATAGCGGCGGTTTCAATTGAAGGCGGAGGATTTAGAAGGCCATAATCGGCGAAACAACCTGCTGGTCTTAGGCCTCCCGGAGCTGGAAGAAGGCCCCGATCTGATGGCCTTTCTGCAATGTTTCTTTGTGAAGCTAGTTGGGCCCTCACCAATCAACCCTAGCTACCATCTCGAGAGGGCACATCGATCGCTGAGGCCTCGACCACCACCCAACTCCCCTCCTCGACCCATAATTATTAAATTCCTGAGTTATATCGAGAGACAACATGTATTTACCAAAGCCTGAGATCTGCAAGAAATTAAGGGAGCAAGCCAAAATTCACATAACCCAAGATCTACCTAAGGAGATGAGGCTAAAGGTCTGCCTTTCACCCAGTAGTACAGAAACTGATAGCTGCTTCCATCCCTTCAGGATGGTCTACCCTGCCACTCTTAAGGTTACGATCAATGGTACCAGCTACAGCTTTGAGTCCCCAGATGTTGCTCAGAAGGATCTTGCTACTAAACTTCCCGACCTGATTAAGCTGAATGGCTGAGAAGTTTTGGTACTGCTACGGATGTAGTCTGCATTGTACTGATGAACTTAATAATTCTGAAGTGCTTTGTATTTGTTTTTACATTTGCAGAGTTACTAGTTGCTGCTCGCCTCCTGTTACCCCTGTCACTTCCTTCCCTGATCAAATTCTGGAAGGCTTCTTACCTGTCTCGGTCGAGACGCTTGGCCTGGAGTGTGGGGATCCATGTCGGTGGGGTGGGGGTGGAGCTGAGCCATGTCTGTGATGTTCTGGTTCCTTCCCAGAACTATATGCAGTTGGGTTTCCAGGGAACGTTGAGTGCGGGACCGGCATAGGTCCGCTGGTATTTGGTGTCCCCTGGAAGAAAACGTTGCTTTATATTAATTAGAGGTGATGCACCACCTGAGTAGATGACAGTTGGTTGATGGGGGTGGCTGAGGGCCCCAACTACCTGAGGTAGCTGAGTCGCGAGCCGACAGGAGGGGGGTTTGCTAGTCCAGCCCTACCAGTGGGGTTCTTATTGTTCCTTCTAGAATGGGTTAGATGGGGGATACAGGTTAAAGGGATTTGTGTTATGGTTTCTTTCCTGTTATTTGAACCCTGCATAATGGTTGGCTCTGGATTCGCGCTGGGGGACTGGCTCCTGGACTCTGGATTGCCCTGCGCTGTTGTTGATGCCTTCCGATGCCGGGGCCAGGGTGTACATAGTTGCTTAGGGGTTTGAGGACGGTAATTTTGGGAGGAGGGGAAGGAGTCGGGAGGGGCTGGGGGGCTGGTTGGGTGTTAACTACTCACTGTTACATCGTAATATTGATTCCTGTACTGTTAGTATCAGCTTTAAAATGTTTCTGGGGTGAACTGGGGGTTGGACTCTTGGAGTCTGCAGTTGGGTGGGTGGGGGGTTGGGGGGGAGGAAGTAGCCTGCCAAATTGGATATTCCTATGACTGCTTCTTAACTGGGGTAATTTCTGCCAGGTTGTTATTACTTATTCTGGGTTTACCTTGGCAGGCTGTGGGGATATGGGTTTTCGGGGCTTTGGAGTGCCGTTATTTCTGTGTCATTTCTGGATGTTTCAGGTTTTGTTTCCCTCTTATCTTCTATTTAAAATGGCTACAAGTGCTATCAAAATAGCGTCCTGGAATGTGCGTGGGCTCAGGGAACGGGTCAAAAGAACTCAGGTTTTCAACCATTGCTCTTTATTGCAGGTGGATATACTTTTTCTTCAGGAAACCCACTTAGGCCAAGCAGAGGTTAAGTGGCTATCTCGATCCGGCTTCTCGCAGATCTATGTGGCGGGTGGATCCAGCTTTAGCAAGGGGGTAGCAGTCCTTATTAAAAAGCATGTCCTGTTTATGAGAGACCTGATTGTGTGGATCCAGATGGGAGGTTTGTTTTGGCTAAGGTACCCTTTAATGGGAGCACCTGTAGTCCTGGGCTCCATTTATGGCCTGTTGGGGGAGTCCTGAATTTTTATGAGCTTAGCCGATAAAATTAGAGCTCTCCTCCCTCGCAACTTATTCTGGGAGGGACTGGAATGTCCCGCCTTCTTCTGTGTTGGACAGGGATCCTCAGGATAATCGTCCCTCTACGCCCGCCCAAAGGGCTCTGCATGATTTCTTGCTGATGCTAGGGCTGTGTGACCCCTGGAGACTTTCTAATCCCTCACTTCGGGCTTTCTCATTTTTCTCTCAGCCCCATAGGTCAAGGTCGAGGATAGATTACATCTTGTGCAGTAAAACTCTCCTTCCTGGTTTTCTTCAGTCTGGCATCGAGCCATGCAATAGTATGGATCAAAATCTCCCCGGACCCTGATTTTCATTGGGATACTACCTGGAGGCTAATACCCAGTTGCTCAGGACCCCCATACGATGTTACGAATAAGATCCCTGATCTCCCTTTTCCTTGCAGATAATCTTGACTCTACCCCTAGATTTGATATGATCTGGTGTTCACTAAAATGTTATCTCAGGAGTGAGCTAATTAAGATAGCTTCGGCAAGGAAGAATGCTCGACAAGTGCGAGCCCTTTCCTTAATGAGTAAAATTAAAGACTTAGAAGCCGCCTACTCCCTAATCTCTCCGTTATCGTCCTTAGTGGCCCTCCTGGCAGCTAAGAATGAGTATGCGGACCTCCTGAAAGAGAAGGCCGAGTACTGTCTTATTCAGATCCAAGCCAAGTACCTGGATCATGGGGAAAAGGCCAGGAAGCTTCTGGCTTTGCGTCTTTGGGCATTGGAGGGTTCGAGAATAATCTCGACTCTGCATTCACCCACAGGTTCCATAGAAACTTCTCCCAGAGGAATTGCCAAAGTATTCGAAAATTACTACAAGGAGCTATACAGTTTGCCTCTATCTCCTGCCCCTCTCTCGGATATCGCAGCATATTTAGCTGACACTGACGTCCCTCAACTTCTGCCATCTCACAAAGAAGTTTTGACTGCTCCCCTTTCTCTTGGCGAGATAGAGAAAGTCACTGCCTCTATGGCTTCAGATAAGACACCTGGCCCGGATGGCTTCCCTGCCAATTTTTATAAGGTTTTCTCCAAGGAGCTTGCTCCTATACTTCTCAGGCTATATGAGTACCTTTCCTCTTCCGGTGTTATAGACCCGTCCCTTCTCAAGCCACTATTATTCTAATTCCTAAATCGGTAAAATTCTCATGGACCCTCAAGAGCTGTCGGCCTATATCCCTTCAGAATTATGACATGAAAATCTTTTCTAAGGTTTTGGCTGAAAGGATCAAGAAGGTCTGGACTGGATTACTTAGCCGGAGCAGGTGGGTTTGTGTATTCTAGATCCCTTCAGATCATCTAAGAACTCTGTCTCACATCTCTCAACATGCTCAGGTATCTCGCTGTCCCATGGCCTTAGTCTCGTTAGATGCAGAGAAGGCCTTTGACCGAGTGGATTGGTCCTTTCTTTGGGCTGTGATGGTGAAGATGGGCTTCCCGTCATCTTTTCTTAAATGGGTTCAGGTCCTTTACAGCTTTCCCTCGGCCAAAATATACTGTAATGGGGTTTTTTCCTCGCTTTTCTGGCTATACACTGGTACTAGGCAGGGTTGCCCTCTTTTGCCCTTTCTATTTAATTTATATTTGGAACCCCTCCTTATCAGGCTTAAATCTTCTACATAGATACATAGATACATAGACAGTGTCGGCAGATAAGGGCCTATGGCCCACCTAGTCTGCCCATTTGAGCTTGTAAGTTCAGTTTGTTTTCCTAGAAATCTATTTCCCCTTACCCCTGACCTCTAGAATTCCTTTATGTCTATCCCATGCATTCTTAAATCCCATGATTGTTTCAGCCCCCACCACTTCCTCTGGCAGGGTGTTCACTTGTCCACCACCCGTTCTGTGAAGAAATTCTTTCTCATGTTTCCTCTGATCAATCCTCCTCCAACTTCATCCCATGCCCTCTAGTCCTGAAACATCTTTTTCGCTTAAAAATAGTGTTTTCCTGCACCCTGTTCCTCCCTGTAAGATACTTGTATGTCTCTATCATATCCCCACTCTCCCTCCTCTCCTCCAGGGAGTACATGTTCAGTTCCTTCAACCTGTCTTCATAGGATTTGTGATGCAACCCATGCACCATCTTTGTTGCCCTCCTCTGAACCTTCTCTACCCTGTCTATGTCCTTACGTAGGTATGGTCTCAGAACTGTACACTGTACTCCAGGTGAGGCCTCACTAGTGTCTTGTATAAGCGGAATTATGACCTCCCTTTTCCTGCTGGTGATGCCCCTGCCTATACATCCCAGCATCCTATTTGCTTTACCTGATGCCTTGTCACACTGTTTCCTCATTCCTTGAGGTCATCAGAGATGACAACCCCAAGATCCTCTTTCCTGCTTGGTGCATGCTATATCCTCACCCCCAACTGATATATTGTGCCAGGGTTTTTGTGCCTCATATGCATTATCTTGCACTTCTTTGCATTGAATTTCAACTGCCAAACCCTTGACCATTCTTCAAGTTTCTGCAGGTCCCTTCTCATTCTGTCTACACCCTCTGGTGTGTCTACTCTGTTACAGAGCTTTGTGTCATCAGTGAACAGTGAAATTCTGCCTTCTATATCCTGTGCAATGTCACTGATGAAGATGTTGAATAGGACCGGTCCCAGCACTGATCCCTGTGGTACCCCACTGGTCACTCTTCCCTCTGTGGAGTGACAGCCATTTACCACCACCCTCTGTGTCCTGCCACCCAGCCAGTTACCTACCCACCACACTACTGTCCTGCCCACACCCATATTCCCCAGTTTGTGTAATAAGTCTTCTATGTGGCACAGTGTCAAAGGCCTTGCTGAAGTCCAGATAGGCCATGTCCACTGCCCTCCCTGATCCACCTCCCTAGTCACCCAGTCAAAGAATTCAATGAGGTTGGTCTGACATGCCTCCCCTAGTGAAACCATGCTGCCTTGGGTCCTGTAGTCCATTGACAACCAGATGTTCCACCAATCTCTCCTTCAGTAGTGCTTCCAGATCTTTCCCACTACCGAGGTGAGGCTGACTGGTCTGTAGTTCCCTGCTTCCTCTTTGTTCCCACTTTTGTATAAGGGGACTACATCTGCTGTCCTCCAGTCTTTGGGTGCCTCCCTGTTTCCAGTGATTGGCTGAACAG
The DNA here is from genome assembly GCA_016271365.2 of Neoceratodus forsteri. Lineage (NCBI taxonomy): Eukaryota > Metazoa > Chordata > Ceratodontiformes > Ceratodontidae > Neoceratodus > Neoceratodus forsteri. The sequence goes on along the minus strand of CM057459.1, from coordinate 840,506,567 downwards.
GATAGCCAGAGGTTCAGCCACCACCTCTCTTAGTTCTTTAAGGACCCTGGGTGCACCCATCTGGCCCCATTGCTTTGTCAGCTCTTATTACTTCCAGTTCCTTCAGGACCCTTTCTCGTGTAAAGGGACTTGTGTCCATTTCTGCACCATTCTCACCCTTGTACCCCTTCAGACCCATTACCCCCTCTTCCTTAGTAAAGACTGAGCAGAAATATCTGTTCAATATGTCAGCTTTACTGTTGTCATCCTCCACGCGCTCCCATCCTCCCCTTCAGTCTAACTATCCCTCCTTTGTCCTTCTTTTCTTCACTTGTACCTGTAAAAGGTTTTGTCCCCTTAACCACTGATTTTGCAATGTGTTCTTCTGTCTGAGCTTTGGCTTCCTTACTGACTTCCCTGCCTCCCTTTGTTTCTCCTGGTACTTCTCCCTATCCCCTTCTGCCTGTGTCTTTTTGTATTGCCTGAATGCAGTCTTTTTGGCTTTCACTTTCTTTGCTACCTCTTTGGAAAACCATAATGGTCTCCTCTTTCTTTTCCTCTTGCTAACCTGCTTAATGCATAATTCTGTTGTTCTTATAATCCCCATTTTAAATACTGCCCACTGTTCCTCAATCCCTGATTCCTGTCCCATTCCCCTTAATGCCTCTTTCAAGCATCTCCCCATTTCCCAAAGTCTGCCCCCCTAAAATCCAGGATACATGTTTTTGTGTGGTTTGGTTCTGCTCTTTCTGTGATTTCAAACCACAATGACTGGTGGTCACTGTTACCCAGGTGCTCCCCCACTGTTACCCCCATCACACTGTCCCTGTTTGTGAGCACAAGGTCCAGTATTGCCTTCTGCCGAGTTGGTTCCATGACCAGTTGCTAGGAAGGCACCCTGAAGGAGTCCAGGATAAATGTGCTCTAGTTGATGCTGCTGCTGGGATGCTCCAGTCCACATCTGGTATATTGAAGTCTCCAACCAGTACTACCTCACCCTTGTCAGCCATCCTTTGGATGGCTAGCATCAACTCCCTATCTGTTTCTTCCTCCTGGGCTGGTGGTCTATAGACCACACCTGTCGGATGGCTGGCCCCATTTTCCTTTCCAGCTTAACCCACAGTATCTCTCCCCATTTTGTTCCTCCTGGATCTGTGTGGCCCTTATGTCATTTTCACATACAGTGCCACTCCTCCTCCCTTCCTGCCTGCTCTGTCTCTTCTGAATATGTTGTAGCCAGGTATGGTCATCTCCCAGTCATGGTTATCATTACACCAGGTTTCAGTGATGGCCACAATGTCCAGGTCTGACTGTACCATGACAGCCTCAGATCTTCCATCTTGTTGCTAAGGCTCCTGGCATTTGCACACATGGCTTTCATGATTTGACCTCCCTAGACTGCTTCACTGTTCTACTCCAGCCCCTTCCTTGGTTGTCATTTATCCCTGGTTCTCCTTGCTGTCTGCCCTTCTGCTGAATTTTGCCCTTTTCTTCTTATCCACCTTTTGGACACTAATCTCCAACTTTGCACACTGCTTTGCAGAGATAGCCACTCTCTGGTTCACTGGTTCCATTACTAGCTGTGGAGGGTGAGCAAGTAGGTACCATCCTTGCTGGCCTGCCTTCCCTTTGCTAGTTTAAATGCTTGTCAATGTAGCATTTAAACTTATCATTGAGTGCTTGGATTCCCTCCAGGATGGATGCAGGCCGTCAGGCTTGAACAAACCTCCATCCCTCCAGATGGGTCCCCAGTCACCAATGAATCCAAACCCTTCCTCACAGCACCAGTTCTTCAACCATGAGTTAAAGTTCCTGGTGCATGCACTCTATGCTCTCCTTGCCTCTCACAGGTAGTACTTCTGAGAAAGTGACAGAAGTAGCTACTTGCTTGAGACCCTCCCAGTTTCCTAAACTCTTCCTGAACTTCCTTTGGCTCCCCATTTGCCAAGTCATTAGTACCTAGGTGGATAATGACATCCAGCTCACCCTCCTGTCTTGCCTTCCCAGTGATCCCAGTATCTTCCTCCATCCTCCATGCCGTGGCACCTGGTGACACCTCACCTGTCCTCCCCTCCTGTGTTCCTAGCTGGATCCCTCTTATGATGGAGTCCCCACCAGGATTCAATTCTTCCTCCTCTGGGGTCCACTGCTTTCCCCTGAGGTCACCTCCTTGCCTAACCTCCACATCCTTTCCTTCCACTTCCCTGGGTACCTCTATTTGGTTGTCCTCATTTGCCAGTGTGGCATGAGGTTCTTGAGAGGAATAGGATCTGGGATGTGCCTCTGCCTGACTGCTCTAACCCTCCCTGAGCCCACTGTCATCCAAGTGCTCCTCGTTCTTGGCATCCTTTGAGGCAGCTGCATTGGACTGGGTGGTTCCTGGACAGGGGTGATGGTACTCCTGACCCAGTTTACTTCCGCTCTGAGTCTGGCTACCTCATCCCTCAGTCCTGAGAGATGCATGCAGATAGGGCAGCACCTCAGTGTCCAGAAGGTCTGCCTGAATATGGCTGCCCCACAGCCACTGCATTGCACCACTCCCCACATTATACTGCAATTCCACTACTTATCTGCTACTGAAGCTCTCTTAGTTCTCTTTTTATTTATTTACAGTATTAAAAATCCTGTAACTGATCCTCAGATATATATTTTTTTAAGGAAAAAGAAACCAATAAATGAGTCAAAACACTTGTCGTGCTGAGGGTGGTCTTCTTCCCCCTTATGCCCCTCCTACTTCACACCTCTTACTATACCCTGTGTTTAGCTCCTGTCAATCAGATTTATCAGGGCATATAATTAAGAGTTGGGGGAGGGGGGGGCGAAAATTGCAGCAATTAAAGACAGCACAGAATTACACCACCACTATTTTTTAAATTTTCAACAGCCCAAAAACAATTATAAGTAAAGACAACACAGAAAGAAAGTATAGTGTCACTACAAACCTACAATCTAAGTTTAAAAGAAAAATACCAGTTACCAGTTACTCTGAAGCACTGAATTGAATATGTTTCCTTCCTTCACCTTCTGGCTTCTTCTGAGAAGATGAACTTCTGTTTGCTGCTTTAACTGTGACTAAGCCCCACCTCCAGTTATCACGTAGCTGAGGTCAGAGGCCAGACAATTAACACCTTCACCCAGCTACAGGACAGTCAGACAAGCCAAGATAAAATTTGCAGCAATTAAAGACAGCACAGAATTACACCACCACTATTTTTAAATTTTCAACAGCCAAAAACAATTATAAGTAAAGACAACACAGAAAGAAAGTATAGTGTCACTACAAGCCTACAATCTAAGTTTAAAGGAAAAATACCAGTTACCAGTTACTCTGAAGCACTGAATTGAATATGTTTCCTTCCTTCACCTTCTGGCTTCTTCTGCTTATTAGAGGTTGCTTAGTGCAGCACAGGAGCTGGTTCTTCGGCTTATGTGGATGATATACTCCGGCATGTTGAATGTCCAGCTGACTCCTAAAAGCGGCATTAGATGTTATTAGGCAGTATGGGGCCCTCTCAATATAGATTGAATATTTCCAAATCTGAAATTTTCTGCTAAATGTTTATACGTATAAGCAGGAGTTTGTTAATTTTGGTATGAGATGGTCTCCCAGATCGATTAAGTATCTAGGGATTCACTTCTCGACAGAGCCTTCCCTTCTCAGGAAGCTTAATTTGGATAATATTAAAAATCTCATCCACCAAGATTTGCTGCGATGGTCCATCCTTCCCATTTCTCTCTGGGGCCGGATTAATATTATTAAAATGAATGTCCTCCCCCGTGTCTTCTATCCCCTTAATTTATTAAATCTCTGGTTACCTGCCTCCTACTTTAAGCAATTTCATGCGATGTTTTCCAGGTTCATTTGGCGAGGAAAGGGAGCTAGGCATTCATTCTCCAAACTCTCTCTTCCTAAGGATAAGGGTGGTCTCCGGCTTCCTAATCTTTTGTTTTATCATTGGGCGGCTCATCTTGCTAAGTTAGGGAGATGGCTCTCTGCGAACTCAGATCTCCCATGCCCGATCTGGCTTCAAATTGAAAGGGCGATCCTTTAAAGGCCAAATTGGATACATGTGCAATTTTTTATACTTCCCCGTCTGTAATTTTGCAGTGGATTGCTGACCATACGATTCTGGTATCCCTTAAATCCCTTTCTCAGTGTTTGCGTTCTGTAAACATCTTCTCTGAGGCTGGATTTGGGTCAACGGTTGTGTTCAATTCTAATATAAAGTTGGGTAAATCAATGATCACTCCCAGTGGCTTCCGCAAATTAAAGAAGCCAGGCTGGAGCACTTTATGATCAAGGATCCTTCTTTCCTCAATGACATACTTACGAAATACCATCCCCAATGTTAAGATTTTCAAAATTTACCAATTAAGACATCTTATTGCTGAGAAATTTGGTATTTCTTTTAGTGAATCGCTGGTTTACCCCTTTATCTCTCAAATAATAACCCTTGCTTCTAAACCACATTCCATCTCGTTAATCTATTCTTATCTTTTAAATTATAAATTTCCGGAATCTCTCAAGGGCTCTAATATCTGGTCTTCTCTGCTGCCTGAGTCTACCTTGAACTGGTCCCGCATCTGGAAGGACCTTCATAGGTATCATACTCAGGATAGATTAAGGCTTACTCAATGCTATGTTGTGAACAATTTGTATTATACCCCTAAGAAGCTTTTCAAGCTTAAAATGCTCCCCTTTCTACCTGCTCTAGGTGTATGCAGGATGAAGGAGTTCCCATATCTTTTTGGTCTTGTAGTAAGGTGGCTCCTCTGTGGTCTCTTATCCGGGATAATCTGGATCCCCTACTAGGTCTCTCAGATTTTTTTACCCCTGAGGTTTGTGTTCTGGGGGATTACTCTAGCATAGATAGTGTGGAGCGCCGGTATCATATGGCCTTGGTGTCCATAGCAGTTAAGAGGCTGGTCCTTAGGCATTGGACTGACCAATTAGCCCTGGCATATGCTGAGTGGCTGGTTGAGCTTTCTGCTTACCTTAATTCTGAAAGCCTGGTAGCCAGCCTCGTTGCCGCATGGACCTGTTTGGGAAGAGATGGGGTAAATTACAGGCGCTATATTTGCACCACTGAGTTCTCAACCTTTCCTAGTGCCCATAAAGACACCCTGTGTCTTGTTATATATTGTCAGCTGCACCCTCTGTTGTTGAGGGTGGAGCATAGCTATATATGGCTAGTACTTTTACACATCCAGTCTGAAGGCAATGTTTGCTTGGCACACTTAGTCTTGGGTGGGGGAGGGAGTGGGGGAGGGAGGTTTTGATCAGGGGTGGGTGATGGGGAGGTGGGGGTTTGAAGTGCGGGTTTCGGTATGTGGAGGTTGGGTGGGGTTTGTTGGTTTTTTTTTTTCGGTTGTACTGTGTACTACCTGTGTCTTGTCTACTTGACATGTTTCTAATGTTTTGTTTTGCTTGTGAAATCAATAAACCTAAATTTCTAAAAAAAAAAAATTCTGAAAGCCATTTTGGTTTATGACAACAAAGATTCAAACAGAAAATACTCTTGTGAACTGAACATTTATGATTCTTATCATGCTTATCCAAACACTCTACTGAGTATGATCAGAAAAAAAATATTAAATCATCAAAACTCTCAAATAAATTAATATTTTTTCATAAAAAAAAACTTCAAAATGCATTTCCTTGGTACAGGCTACTTCTGTCCAAATAGCTTTGGAAAAAAAATTCATAGGCTATATGTGAGAGAAAAAAAATATATTAAGTATAGGGAAAAAATAAATAGCAATATTTATTAAAGATTGATGTTATATATCTCAGAAACTGCACAATATGCCATCACCAAATATTTCAAATCTTGAAACATTGACAGACAGACCACGTGTACCATATTTTAGCCTAATATGTCAAACATCACCAATGTTTTAAAGTGAAAAACTGAGGATTAACATTAAACACCTTACTCACCCTATTTGTCTGTCTGTCTGTCTATCTATCTATCTATCTGTTTGTCTGTCTATCTATCCATCTATACTTCTTTGCAAAAAAAAAACCTGTGCTAATGCACCAGTTAAGTTCAAGTTAACACCATAAAGTAGTAAAACATGGTGTTAGGGTTCCAACCCCAACTCCCACCCACTCCCCATGCAGCAAAAAAACAAAACAAAAAACCAAAAAAAAAATTGGGGTTTGGGTCTGAAGTCTTGGTGAATCAGTGGTGGGGTTTTCATTAATAGTTTCAACTCCAGTGCTCATCTTCTCCCAGCTGATAGCATCAGTTCTAAGCACAAGGTACAGCTCCAAGCCATGGCCTCACAGTGATACACTCTTTAAAGCTACAGAAGTTTATTTTTCTTCACGTTTCCAAGAGTATCTGTTGTGGCTTTCTTCACATAGGGACCGTGGACCCTGCATGATGAAAGAAGATCATATCTCACATTATTTGCTCAGGGAACTGGGTAGGTGTTAGGAAAGGGAGGAAATTGTTTAATCAGGAAAGCACATTAAGAGTTTATTTACAGGTTCAATCTGGGAAAACAAGGAAGTTAAGTGACTTGCTCAGGGTCACACAGTATGCAAGTGGAGCTGATGGGATTCAAACCCAGGTCTCCAGGTTTGCGGGTTGGAAACACTAATTCAAATTTCCCTACATTTATGATGTTAACTTGAACCCTAACTGGTGCATTAATGCATTTTTTCAAATCATTTCCTTCCTTTGACATACTAGGTTCAGCTCCTCATTTGTGCAGGTCTCTTTGGGACCTGTGTGAGCAGATTCAGATATTAAGGACTCTCTGGGCCCTGCACCAATGGAAGACTTAATCTGCTCTGAAAGTGCAGTGTCCTTGTGGGCCCTGCATTTCTACAGAGCAACGGATGTCAAGAATTCATGGAACTGTCTGGTGGGCTGCACAGGTTCAGGGCCCTCTGGTCACTGTGCTTCTATTTGGTTGAAGGTAGAGAGCACAGGGCAACAAGTCCATCTATCAGCCAATGCACTTGGCCTTTGCCTTCAACAGCTTGTAGAGGTTCAGGGCCCTAGGCAAACAGAAGATTGTCTTTACTGTATGGTACCCAAGCTCATTCAGGCAATCCTGCAGTTGTCAATCCCTGACTGGGGCAGGTGTTGCATGACAGTGCATTAACACCAGGCCTTGGCCCATCCAGCTGAGTCACTGAGCTCTTCTCTGAACTCAGGTCATTGGCAGCAGGTCATAATGTATACCCACTGGGGTCAAGACTTGTATACACACAAAGTTTCTTAATAATTGTATACATTTTTTTTTTCATTTTGATCACAGATTTCAAGACAGTAATTTTATGACTTTCCTTATAAACAGAAAATGTGGCATTTATAGTATGTTGGCCAAAACTTCATTTCATACCACAAGTGTGAAAACACATCTCATCCAGATTTTAATAAATGACAGCTGTTTTGTTTACAAGCTGTTGTGAAAAAATGGCTATGCTGAAAGTTTGGAGTCAAAATATTGACAATTAGGAAAGCTATGAGTGAATACTGAACTATTTCAAAGTTCACTCATAACTTGTTCTCTGTTCTTTTGTGACATCTAAGTTGGTCCAATAAAGGTATCAAACTATTTGCTTCTGGATCTGTTCTTACAAGGACCAATAAGGCAACTAAACTAAATCTGTTACTCATAACTTTGTCATTTTACCGTATTTGTACACCAAATTTTCAACACAGCCTTCTTATGACCCCACCTCATGCACCTGGTAGGTAAAAATGTTCAATTCCCCACTGAAATGTCATTCCACATCACAAATGTGAAAACACATTTTGGCCAAAATTTGAAAAATGACAGCTGTCACATTCCTGGAATGGTGTAGAAAAATGTCTAGGTTGAAAATTTGGGGTAAAATATTGTATTGAAAGTTACCAAAGTTATGAGCAAGTGTAGAACAATCTCAAAGTATGCTCCGCCTTGGTGTTTAATGTTTAGACCTCGGATTTTCAATGTAACATTCTTATCACCCTACTGTACCTCATGAATAATGATGTTGAAAACATTCAAATCCTGCTTGAAAGGTGATTTTATAAGTGACTGCAAAATTGTCTTTCAGGCCAGATTTGCATAATTCCATTGTCCTTGGTCATGATATGGTTCCTAAAAAGACCATGTTGAAAATTTGAACAAATCTTTAAAAATAACAAAGTTATGTAACTCCCCCACCCCCAATGAAATACATTAAACACGAAGCTGCTTATTTTCTTATAATATAGTCACTGGTTCCAGCAGCAAGATGTGTCTTTCTTCAGAGAGTGGATCTATATCCTGGGAGATGTTTTGGTGAGTAAGGGTGCATATGTGTGTGTGTGTGTGTGTGTGTGTGTGTGTGTGTGTGTGTGTGTGTGTATTGGAGGGTGTAGGGTGCTGAGTGAGAAGCCAGGGTGGAATGGGTGTGTGGTATGGGGGGTCAGGTCAATGTGGGACTCTTTTCTTTTTTCTGGTTAAAAAAAATCAATGAAGGATGGTTTTCTTTAACTCGGTGGAATTTCTGACACTGGCCATTGGGCACCTCAGTGTGAGGCTAGTGATCAGCGGCAGCAGGGGTGAGTACCTTGGTTTTGCAATGTATATAACTGGAAAAGGGGGCAGTCAACCTGAAGGGGAGGGGTGAAAAGAAACAGTCTACAGATTTTATATTAAATAAATCATGGGAAGAGTAATGGGTGACCTTGAGTGGAAGGAGGAGAAAGAGTGGTACTAGGAGTGGACACCATCATCTGCTTATTATTATTATTATGATAGATAGATAGATAGACAGACAGACAGACAGATAGACAGACAGACAGACAGACAGACAGACAGATAGATAGATAGATAGATAGATAGATACATAGATAGTGATAGATAGATAGATAGATAGATAGATAGATAGATAGATAGATAGATAGATAGATTGTAAGATAGACAGACAGACAGACACAAAAAGACACAGAGAATGAGCAGGGGATCACTGGCTTACTTTTTTAAGTGAAGCTGGCAGTCATATTTCAAAAGTCCTCTGTTCCCATGCTGAGAATATGGGTGAACACATCACGGGACATGTTCCGGTTAGTGAGGGTACATAGCGGGTGTCAGTTGGTGGGTGCTGAGTGGGAGGTTGGAGTGGGGTGGATGGGGGCATGAGTGTGGGGTGTCAGATTGGTGATTGATTGTTTTCTTTTCTTGCATGTATAAAAGAAAATAAATCTATGAGGATGGTTTTCTTTATTTCAGCAGGCTTTCTGGCACTGTGGATTGGTACCCCATGTTGGGCTAGTGTTCAGCAACACTGGGTGTAGGCACCCTAGGTATCACCATGTAAATAATAGGAAATAGGGGTGGCCAACTTGGAGGGGAGGGGGTGAAAAGAAGTGATACTAGGGGGTACCCCAGCCCACTTTTCAAAATTACATTAAATAAAGGAAAGGTAGGCTGCTGACTGGGAAGGGTGGGGGGATGAAGAAGCTATACCAGTGGTGGGCACCCTAGTTTATTTTTTTTTATTTAAGTCTTTCGTAACCAGGTAAGGCTCACTAGGCACAAGTGCCTGTTTTCAGGGGTGACCTGGGAGCACTGGGCGGTTGAGTGACTTGCTCAGAGTCACACAGTATGCAAGTGGAGGTTATGAGAATCAAACCCAGGTCTGGTCTGCTGGATGTATCAAGCTCGTTCACACCTCATTCCTCTAACCTCTAGGCTATACTGCTAGCCCATAGTAACCTGCTACTAATATGACGTAGATAGGTAGATAGATAGATAGATAGATAGATACTGTAGATAAATGATATAGATTGATAGACAGACACACAGACAGATAGATACATACATACATAAATGCATACATACATACATGCATACATACATACATAGAAAGACAGAAAGAGACAGCAGGGATCATCAGCTCACTGCTTCAACTGGAGCTAGCAATATGGCTCCAGCTGCTCTCAGAATACAGGAAAGTCACACTGTTCTCATACAGAGAATCCAGGTTTATGGCTCACCTCACTAAATGCAGTACCCATGATTTTTTGGTGCCCTGAAATGTTATTTCCAGAGCAATGTTCCTGTTTACCTAGGTTCAGGTGTTTGTTTTTTGAAAATACATTATTTTTATCTATTTTCTGTGTTTTTAAGTTAAAAAAAGAATATGGGAGCTGCCGCATTTTTTCTTTTTTCTTACCAAAGAAAATGATGAAATTAAGCACTCAGAAAAGGAGTTTACTATTTTTAATTAATTGAGCTTGGCAGTTAGCCAAAAGATCCTTACTACCTTGAAAGTTTCATGATAACATTCTGCACCATCTATGCTGTGCATAAGAGGAAAAAAAAAGTCAAGTATAGGAAACTACCAGCCCAGTGGTGTGTAGGGCTGAGACACTGTTGCTTTACCTCCTGCCTCAGCAGAAACCAATGTTCACGCGATTGTGGGTTTCTGGGGGTTGGTCGGGGGGGGGACTGAGCACCCGATGGCTGCTCTTGTTTCCCGTGGGTGGTGGAGGTAGGACCTGCACATGCTGCTGAATGACTGCCACCTGGTGGAGGCCCGGTGGTAGTGCTGGTCAAGAAGGGCAGTGAAAGGGAGGACTGCAAGACTCTGTGGTGTGCACATGTCTCCACGCGCGGCCATCTATGTATGCGCACCTAGCTAGGGGAATTGGTAAGGAAAATGGAAAATGGAAGGCTCTGGACTAGTGAAGCCTGTCTGCCTGCCTCCAATCCCATATAACCATATGACCACCATCCAGGTGTGGTCAGTTGGGCTGGCAGATGCTGGATGGGGTCACAGGGACAGGGCGAGAGCCCTCAAGAGCCAATCAAATGGGAGAAAAATATATGGAAAAAAACCAAACACTTCTTTTTTTGTATTATGTGGGTAAGCCATATCGCAAAACCAAGCAAGATACTGTCATGAAAGTTTTCATATCTTGGGACTCTGCCAGCCTATTTTTGGGCTATTTTGTCAAACACCACCAAAGTAATTATAAGGTGCAAACATTTTGATTTAACATTAAGAAGACTACTGAACACTAACTGCAAGAGCACTACCATGCCTCCTTAATATTATAGAGGTGTGGTAGCACCCCTATTGTTAGAGCTGAGAGGGCAGTGTAATGCTAACCCCCCATTTTTTCAACCTAATAACTTTGGCATTGTTTGATGAAATAGCAAAACATATACAGGGTCAGGCTGTCATGATCTCAAGACATATGACATTTGTGATGGCAACTTGTTCAGTTTTCAAGATACAGAGAGACAAATGGGGAAAATCTTTTGATTTCCCTATACTTAACACTCTGTATTTCATGCTCTCACCTACAGTCTAAACAGTGCAGAAATTTTTTATGAAATTTTCAAGGTTGATGGGGCCTGTACCAAATGTGCACCTTTCAAAGGTTTTGTGAAAAATATAGTTTCAACATATGAAGGATTTTTTAATAACCAACAAATGCAAAAAAGCCACAAAACTGTGAGTGCTTATTTTATAGTTTTCTTTTCGTGTGGAAACAAATACTAATCATATGAAAAAATATCCATCATGCTAGAAAACAATACCACAGTAATGGCCTCCGTCTTTTTTCTAAAACTTAAAACTTTTAAAATACATAAAATGATTCATTTTCAAAAACAAACACTTGAACCATGGTAAATAGGATCTGTTTAGCTAGATTCTGGTGTTTGTTTTTGAAATACTCTCAAAATAATGTTTCTGTGCACCCTGACAATCCTGGGTGACCATCTTAGTGAGAGGAGACATTCATTGCATTCTCAGTATAAGAAGAGCAGGACTTTCTTCAATTCTGAAATTGCAGCTGGAGTAATGCAACCAGTTTCAGTTGAAGCAGTGAGCCTGCTATCCCCGGATCTATCTGTCTGTCTGTCTGTCTGTCTGTCTATCTATCTATCTGTCTATCTATCTATCTATCTATCTAACATATGTAGTTGACCAGGGTTTCCACCCCTTATACTGCTTCCTTCTCCCCCCCCCTTCCCTTCCAGGTCTCTACCACATTTCAATCGAATCCAACAGATAAACAGCGCAACACTACGAGCAGGTGCTCACAGCGTGAGGTGCAAACCTCAATAATTCACACAAAAGCCAAGGTAATGAGCACTCCAGGACACAGAAAAATATACTGCAAGTGATTTTAATCCAAACGGCAATTCCAAACCCCTGCACTTCGGCTCTACGCCTTCAAAGGGGGTTATAACCAGACTTTACAAACAACCACATTTACATACAATCATAGTGATGACATCATAATTAAGTGACAATTAACTCTTTCAGTACCCCATTCTGTCATATATATTCCCTTACTCTAATGTTCTAATGAAACAATTACAAAATGTATACTAAATGTATACTAAAGTTCTTAACAAGAACATTTTTGTTTGTAAATACAGACCAAAAGAAAAAAATATGTTAAAAAATATATGTACCTAAATTACTATGCAAGACTATTTATAGTTTTTTACAATTTTCTACACTTATTTACACTTTTGACACTTTGTACATTAATTTAGAACATGAATAGTTATATGTTTAAACAAAGCTGTCAATTCTAAATGTGTAAGAACTAGGTAGATTTATATCTCCTCCTTTCTTTCTTAAATCCAAAAAATATTGTTAATTCAGTATAAATCATTCTGTTAAAGGAAAGGTGATAAAACACTCTAGGTAAGTACAAATTAAAAAAAATGAAATGAATGAAATGGAACACACAGTATCAGGTGAGGTGACTAAATAACATACAAATAGCTCATGGCAAAATACAAAATGAGATGAAGTGAAGATGAAAGTGTCGACAATACAGACAAATGAATGTCATGTTTGTGATCACCCTCCCCTTCAGACCAGCAATGGGAGAAGGGAAACCATTTTGATGGGGATCTACTCAGATAACATCTCACACCAAATTCTGAAATGACAAAACAAAACAAAACAGCAAACCAGGGGCCCACCACCAGTACTGCTTCTCTTCATCCCTTTCCTCTCCACGTTGCCTCATTTTCATTTGATATGCCTGCATTTTCACTTTATATGCCTGGTGACACCTGGAGTATGCACTCTAAAAGGCGGAACTGTAGCCCGACAGTGGGTGCCAAATTCCAGTGTCAGGAATGTCCCCTGCAATAAAGAAAACTGTCCTTAATTATTGCATTTTTTACCCAAAAAAGGTCTGTAACTGATGTGACTCCTATGCACACACACCCCACCTCATCACAACCTTCACTCAGCACCCACCATCCCACCCCCCTACACCCACACTCACCTGAACATATCCTACAATGTGTTACTGGGCATTCACAAATCCTGGGTGCCTAGCATAGTGAGTGGAACCATTCATCCACATTCTCAGTATGAGAGAACAGAGGGATATTCTTGAAATGTGAAGCCACAGTTGGAGTTGCTCTGCCAGCTTCAATTGAAGCAGTGATTCCATGATATTCCGTGGTCTCTCACTCTCACTTTATATCCTATCTATCTATCTATCTATCTATCTATCTATCTATCTATCTATCTATCTATCTATCTATCTATCTATCTATCTATCTCTTTTGTCTAGTCTGTCTATCTACCTATGTATCTAATTATCAAAATAACTACCAGACTGGGGTATAAGAGATGTTATGAAGTTTGAATCCTAGGTGAAGTTCCCCATAAGTTGCCAAATTTGACCATCAAAAACTTCATGTAAATGATTTCTCTGGTGCTAAAACATTGCGAGTAACTTTCTTGGTTAACCTCAACCTTTTTAGTAACTTAAAGATAACTGGCTTCTGGTGCCAAAACTTTTCTGGCTAACTTCAAAGGTTACATCGACTTTGTTAGTAAATTCAAAGTTACTGAAAAACATGTTTTGCCACGATGCACTTACTGCAGGCCACATGGGACACTCCAGGCAGGCAGGAGTGAATATTTCACTTTCATTTCGGCAGTTGTAGCTGAACGAAACAGTCTCATAGACTCAGAGAGCATCTTAGCAGCAATACACAGTGGCCCAGATATTCAAAAGGGTTGCGCCATGCGCAATAGGGTTGTGCCAGCGCAAGTCCAAAAATGCACCATTCTGCAATATTCAGCGGGAGGCAGATGTGCCCCCCAAATCACACTGTGCAAGAGCGTAATGATAATGAGTGCATGCGCAACTGAAGGGGGAGGAACCATGCATAAATGGAACAGTGCAATATTTAACAACATGTGCCATGCACAATAGGGGAGCAAGTGGAAGTTTCATGATAGCGGAAATGAGCCAAAATAAAAAGGAACAAGAGAGAGGCACAAGAATGCTACAGGGAAAGCACATGTTGCTGAACCATAGCCAGCCACACAGGCAACTTACACACACAGGGCAGGACAGAGACAGAGCATCTGGAACCCACAGGCACAGAGAAGGTGTGGGGAGCCACAGTCACAGCCACATTGCAGAAGGGGGAAGTGCCACACAGCACTGAGGCCACTACAGGAAGTGTTCCTGGTGCAGGGAAGTAGCAGACAGGACAGAGGGGAACACAGAAACAGCTGCGGGGGAACACAAGCCAGAGACATGGCCAGTGCCACCATCCAGATGGAGGCAGTTATGAGGGGTGAGAAGGCAGGCAGCAGGGGGTGTGGCTGTGGAAGGGTCTCTTGGTGGTATGCCCCAACAGGCAGTACCGAGCCCACCAAGCTGAGTTGTACATCTATACGAGATCATGGGCGGTACCACCTGAACCGGACAATTCTGAGGCAGCTCTGTGAGCTGTGCAGTGATGTGATGCAGGCACCCACATGATGGAGCCATAGTCTGTCAGTGGAGACAAAAGTGTCAGCTTGCATGTGCCACGGGTACCTTCCAGAGACCAACAGGGGACACCGCAGGCATAATCCAGTCGGCTGCATCACACCACCTCACCCAATTCCTCAGTGCACTGCTGCCACATGCTGTGGAGTACATCCATTTCCCCAGCACACCAGCGGAGTGCACAGCAAACATACATGAGTTCCACAGGGTAGCATGTATGCTTGGTGTACTAGGCGCAATAGACTGCACCCATGTGGCCATCCACACACACCACCTGGCCCCGAAGGGGCCACATACATTAATCGGAAGGGCTATGCAAGCGTCAACTG
The DNA here is from genome assembly GCA_016271365.2 of Neoceratodus forsteri. Lineage (NCBI taxonomy): Eukaryota > Metazoa > Chordata > Ceratodontiformes > Ceratodontidae > Neoceratodus > Neoceratodus forsteri. The sequence continues at coordinate 840,491,491 of CM057459.1, read as the reverse complement.
CCAGGTGGTATGCGATGCCAGGGGGTGCATAATCAATGTCCGTGCCATGCACCCTGGGGGAGCACATGATGCCTTCACCTGGCACCAGTCAACACTGTGCCACAGATTCGAGTGGGGACATCCCCACTGACCACTTAGTGGGTGAGTATGTAAACCATGGAAAGACATAGAGCTTGGGAGGGCATAGTCAGAGGTGACAAGGTATTGGCCTAGATGGCCCATGGCAGGGTGAAGCTGATCACCAATCTAACCTCCACCCTCTACACACAGGTGACAGTGGATACCCACTCTGTCCCTGGCTGCTCACACCATACCAGCGACCCCACCCCATCGCAGCAACGCTACAATGAGGCACATGCCACCACATGCAATGTCATCAAGCGGGTGTTCAGGATGCTGAAGGCATGTTTCCATTGCCTGGACACATCTGGCAGTGCCCTACAGTACAGCCCCTCGAAGGCCTGTGGACTATTCCTGGCCTGTTGCATCCTGTACATCATGGCCAACGACTGTGGGATAGCTGTACAGGTCAAAGGGGGGGTCAGCGATGGGGACGATGAGGATGCTGATGAAGATGGTGAAGGGCAGCCCCCCCTTGGGTGACGGGACCCCTGACTGATCCGGCTGGCACAGCTGCACCGGGACACCATCGCAGAGGAGCACTTCAGCCAACCCAGGTAAGTCGCGGGGCCATGTGCAACCACCAGTGGCAAAGGCACAACCCACAAACATGCATGGACAAACACCAGGGGTGCATGCTGTCAAAGAGTGGCGGAGCATGGAACACTTTACACTGCCAGGGATAGGCAGAGTCTAACATGACACACACAGTCACACACACACACACCTCACAAGACATGCACAAGGGTAGGAGGCACGCTGACCCCGACCGCCACCCCTAGCCACACACATGTCGACAGACCACCACGCTCCTGCCTGTCATTGTGCATGTGTCAGACACTGGGCACCATTGCACAGTGGTGGAAAGTAGCAACGCAGGCATCATCATGCACACATCACAGCATACAGCAGCCTGGAGGATGTGCAGATGGAGCGTGTGTGCGTGCAGGGCTGGGTACCCACCGTGCATTGCACGCTGAACAACACAATGCACACAGGGCAGCATCAGACAGTAGCCATGCTGGGGAGACAGGTCAGTCATGCACCACAGTGCTACTGACCTCCATGGATGCATGAGCACCCCTGCGAGACCGCCAGCAGTGACAGGCTTGACCAATGGCCTCATGGGGTGGCACCGGCGGTCCCCAGGGTTCCACTGTGTGAACTTGACTGTGCTTGCACAGGGTCTGCAGCACACCGAACATGCCTGCACCAGGTGTGCTCGGGATGCCCACAGCTGAACCCGGTGTCGACAAGGGAGTGTCATGACGATGCGGGAACAGGGGTGGACATTGCAGTGCGTGGTGTCTGTGATGCATGGGCAAATAACTGTGTGCCCATTGTGGCCATGGCAACTGTGATTGCTTGTGTCTGCCTGTCAATGGCAGCGGTCACATCCGCCCACAACCAGTCCTTCCCTGCCAGGAGCAGACCGGTGTCTCTGCTGCACCACTCCTCTGCCTGGCACAGAGGCGCACTGAGTGCATCCACCACCATCACAAGCCGCATCTGCTGATTGACTGATGCTTGGAGTATGCAGGTGTGCTCATCTAAGAGGTCATCTGCCTGAGCAGCATGCTGTCCCTCATGGTGTTCATGGCCATGATGGTCAGCACCCCTTGAGGGTGGGCAGTGCACACCAGGGCCAGGCCTGGGCATGTCCACAGGCAGTGCACTGATGCCGTCCCCTGACACTATACCCCGATGGCCATTGGCCGACTGCTGATACTGCCCCTCCGGCTGCCACTCTCCAGGGCTCAATGGTGCCACCGCAGTGGCCGCAACAGCCCCAGTGTCCTGGACACACACCAGTGCTGCCCTACTGGTGCAGACAGGCACAGGCTGGGACTGTGATGTCAGCGAGACCTCCATGGTGGCACCACCCACAGCCATGCCCGTGATGTCACCTGCTGTGTGCCATCCTGTCGCCCATGTATCACTGCCCATGCTGTTAGCTCCATCATCATTGGTGACAGATCCAGCACCAGCCCGAGTCTCAGCATGCTGGCATCCATGGACGCTGGCACACTGGGACACAGGCAGAGCCTCCTCCACCTGCTCCACCAACATCAGTCCGGACGTCCAGATGGGCCCACTGTCACCCCTGACCCCATATGCCTGTGAGGTGGACAGGCCCTCCTCCATCTCCATGCTACCGCCCTCAGTGGAGAAGCCACCACCGCTGACCCATGTAGATGGTCAGGGCTATAAGTGAAAAACAGTGGCATTAATGTATGTGACCTACCCTGCCCCCATTGACAGACCAGGACCTACTATGCAGTGACGGGCTACCACCCATCTGGAATCCATCACCCGGAACACCCTCGATGGCACAACACTGCATGCTGTCAGCAACCCGCTCTTCTTGTGGGGTCAGGCGTTGCACCTCCGGCTGTCCCCCACCAGTCGCAGACCATGCTGCCCTGATGGCAGCCACCTTCTCCTTAATTCTCCACCTGTCCATGCCCATCTTCTTTTTGCACTCCTGCATGGAGCGCTGGTGGCTGCCCATGCAGGTTGATGGCTCGTGCCACCTCTTCCCATGCAGCAACGCAGGCCTGTGGTGTTCCCTGGCATCCACTAAGCAGCGGCTCCTGGTCGAGGTAGACCTCAAACAGGGCATCTGTTTCTGCTTAGTGAAGTTCGGCCTCCTCTTCCTCCCATGTCTCGGTTTCTCTTCCTCCATCTCACGATCGGTCATTATTCCTCCTGTGAGAATGACTGGTGTTATCTGACTGCGCAGCCCTATGCATGTTCCAAACACCACAATCCACACTCCCAAACAGCATGCAACTCACCGAAATAGACTGTAGTAACCGACTATGGCCAGTGCAGCCCAATGTCGCATTTTTATAGCACAATGCATGCAAATGAGGCGAGGTGCATTTTTAAGTGGATGCAAATGCAGTGACTGTGCCATTGAATGGCTGATTAGCTGATTTGCATCGCCGGCTGAATATTGTGCTGTTGCGCTGCGTAATTGTGTTGAACGTGCAGGCCAAGCGCAGTTCTGTGACATGCAGTACACACCTAACTGCGCATGCCTGGGTTGATGATGCGGGTGCCTGCTGCACTGCTGATGTGCTGTGCACAGGAGGCAATGCAGGACACAGCCACCATTGTGCCAGTGGTGCTACTGCGCTATTCACATATGGCACTGTGGCACTGGGGCGGCTGTAGGCACACTGGGGTCACAGCACTGTAGGCCACTACAGGATGCGGCAATGGGCGCAATTGTGCTACATGCCATTGGGTTCCAATCACGCTGTGGCAGATCCGTGCGTGAGAGACCCTTGACCCTGTGCATGACCTTTGCCCCTAGGCACCATGCATCAGGCATGGGTGCACCACTATCGCTGTTCAGTGACAGTGTGATAGAGAATAGCAACACTGTACCACGCAGCATCTGCACTGGCAGGACCATGCTGCTGGCGCCATTGAATCCACCACTTTGCTGAGATGGCACGGAAAGAGCGGTGATGTGGGCCAGGTGGAGCTTGCGAACCTGGTGGCCATTAACAGAGCCCCATGCTGGGGCTCTATATGGTGATGCACCCCTGGACAGGGCCAGGAGTGCAGTTTGACAGGAGGTGGCTGATGCTCTGGATGAGGCCACTGGTATGGGGCATGGAGCAGTGTCGCCACCGTTACGGGGACCTCAGGTGCAGGGACCCGGACCTGCTTGCCCACCTGCAGGCACATGCCAGGAGGGGCACGGTGCCACGGCCAGGTAGGTGCCCCATCCATACACTGTTATCGTCCATACAGGTATCACGGTTGCATGTGTCCAGCACATGGGGGGGCCATCCAGTGTTGGCCGTGGTGGTGGTACCGGAGTGTGGGGTGGATGGGTATGGCTGTGTGGGATTGAACACACATGGGGGTGGGGGGATTTTGCTACTGGATTGTACTGATGTTCCTCTCTCCTTGTTTGCACCTTAGGCCCAGAAGAGTGCAGGCAGGCGAGGGAGCGGAGGCGCCACCTGGATGACCAACAGGACAGGAGGGCTGAAGGTCTGCAGTGGCGCAGGGACCAGTCTGATGTGTCTTACATCCATGATTACTATTGCATGCTGTATAAATGGGCGGGCAGCAGGGCATGGCCACCATCCATTGACACCACTGCAATGCACGCAACTTGTTACAGTCAGCACTGTCCAGTGGCACTGCATGTCTGGGAGTGTGTCAATGGTGGTCCATGCATGCACAGGGCACATGGCTGTGCCACTGCCTTCACACCGCATAGCCAAGTCACTGTACGGCCATGATGGTGCTGTGCAGGACATGGGTGGAGGGTGTGTGCAGTGGTCCACATGGCTGTGGCTGCCTGGGTAGGCAGGTCTTGTGGACACGGTCACTGTGGGTGGTCACACACCATCACAGGGGCATGACACATGGCTGTGTGCAATGCACAATGGGTGGGCTGCAGGGGGCTGGATAGTCACACTTATAGACTCTGCTCCTCATCCTAGGTGGACTGGTGACTCCAGGCACTGGAGTGAGGACTGCAGGAGTTGCTCACATGGTGAGGGTGACCGTGGGAGCTCCTGCAAAGAATGGACCACCACAGGATGAGGAGGAGGCGACATCTGTGCCGCGTGGAGGAAGAGCGGGAAGGCGCTGATCAATCTATGCCCCTAATTACACCTTCCTCCCTGGACCCACACTCCACCCCTACTTCCATCTCCCATGTGTTCACCCTGCTCCTTACCGCCCCACCTGGTTGTGCCCCCCATTGTACATAGTTGTATATAGTTTTTGTATTTCCTGTTTTAAATACATTTGTTTTGTTATGACAATTGTGGTGGTCTCTGATTTGCAGTGAGCTACAGGTGCTTAGCTGCAGTAGTGTGCATGGTGTCAGGGGTGGTGCATGGTGTGTGTGTGCAGTGAGACCACCTATGGTGTGGGCAGGGGATCAGTCACTGTCTGTGGTTTGTGTGTTGTACTCTGTGCACTGGATGCCTGTGTGCGGTGGTCCAGTGCATGCACTGGGTGCATGGCACCCTGTCAGACCATCCATGGCCTGTGCAGCTGACACCCTTGCATGTCTGTGATATGCACGGTCTGCTGGCATGTCAGTGGTGGCTGTCCATGCTGGATAACAACTGTACCCGGCACAATGCCAGGTTGCCTTCCATCACCAGCATGGTGCATGTCTGCCTCAGGTGGCACTGTGGCCTCCACTGTTGTTGACCCCCCCATGCTGTCACTTGTGTCTGTTGCAGGGGATGTACTCCAATGTCTGTCACTTGTGCTCCGGCAGCATGCTGGTGACATACTGCTTCATGGTGACTGTGCAGGGTGGCTGGCACACCTGTGCAATGTAGGGGTGCTGGCCATCTGTACACGTCAGCCGTGACCACACGCCAGTGGCTTGGCTGACCCGCTACTGTGTTCCTGTGTTGATGTGCCCTTGGGTATGGGTGGGTGTTTGTCCATGCACTGTGTTGCATCCTGTGTGGTGCATGCTTCCATGCAACACTGTCGTGTCTGTGCTGGCTGTTGTGGTCAGTGCTGGGCGGGATGTGTCCTTGGGAGGGTGTGCAGGGTGCTGTACCGCTGGTGGTGGGGTCCGGGAATGCCCTGTCGCATGTGGGGTACCTCATGTGGCAACGCATGGTCGGTCTCTCAGCTGTACCTCGGGGGGACGTGTAGGGTGGCACTGTGTATGCTGTTGTTGCATTGCTGTCTGCTGCCACCCACAGCAGGGTGCACATGGTGGGGCTGCCTTGCATGGCTCCATGGTGCACAGGGTTGCATTGTCACAGTGGGGGTGGTGGCATGCATGGGGTGTCCTGCACTGTTGGGCACTACTCTAGGAAGGGTGTATGGTGATCATGGTGCAGGGTGTGCTCTGCATTGGTGGGATGGTGTGGCACGGGGTGGTCAGCCCTCCTTGTGAGCCAGTCACAGCTTGCCATGGGGTGTGCTGGGGCACCATGTCCCGACTGTGGGTAGGTTGCTGGTATCCATGGGCTGGTGGTTATTCCAGCTCTCCCCAGTTGTGCAGTGCATGGGGTGTGGGGAAAATGTTTGTTCTGCTGTGTGCTCCTCTGCCCATCTGTGGCATGGGTGGTGGGCCCTCATCCCTGGTTGTGCTGTTGCATTGCTGCCCTGCTCAAGGGGGCATCTCTGGTTGCGCTATGGCACATCTGGACTGCTCTGCTGAGCATCCCTTGTTGTGCTATGGTGCATCAGATATGCGCAACTTCACATCCCTGGTTGTGCTATGGTGCAGGTGGTGCGATATTCAGTCGTCTGCCATAGGCGCATCTTGGCCTGCACAGTTTTTGAATATCGCACTTCTTGCACATGGGCGCAGTGGACTTTCGCTTGCTCCTGCTGTTGCACACTTTTTGGGCGCAGTTTGAATATCTGGGCCAGTATCTTTAGATTTGAATATTTTACACCTTTTTGAGTTGTAATCCTTATCTTTCTTTACTGTTGTTTCTGATTCTATACATTTTGTTAGTGTTTACTTCTGTTTCTGACTCATTGCTGTCTTTTTCTTTCATTTTCTTTACACTTCTTTTTGTAGTGGAGGGCAGCATCAGGACTCGGCAGAGTCCAGACCGGGTGTGGCTGGAGCACCAGTAAGGAGTCCACTCCTTAGCAGGCATGTTTTTTCCAAAGGGACTGCTCCCCCCAGCTCATTAAGGGGTTCTGCTGCTTAAAGCAACAGCAACAAGAAAAACCTCAGCAACATGAACAGCAGTAGCAGGAGCAAGAACAACAGCAGCAGCGGCAGCAGCAGCAGCCACAAGTCCCCCACCAAGCAGGAGCCTACCACCTCCTCTTCTGGTGCTCCCCACTCCTGCAGTGCGATGTGGTATGGGACTTTTTATATCCACCCTTCAGATGAGACAGTGGCCATCCGCAAGGTGTGTGGGCGGTGTGTGTGGCAGGGTAAAAAGGGAGCTGTCTTGGGATCGGTTGCCAGAGGACGCACTGCTGGATCCACAACTCTCTGAGTAGAGGGCAAAGGAGTGTGATGTGGCTGTATCACATGACAGTGGTGGTGGTGATGATGGCCTTGGGGGAAATGTCACGCAGCATGAGGTCGGCAGGGCTGCTGTAGTGTGGTAGCTTGGCAGGCATGGGATGTACCTCATCAGTACTATTCATGTACCTCACAGACAGTACCACTGGTATGACAGTAATGATGACCCCATGGCATCTGCCACAAATGGCCATGTGAATGATCTGTGGCAAGAATTTAACACTTTCCAACAGTAAGTGATGGATTGGCTGGACAGAGTCATGTCCAGCCATGATAGGATTCTCACTCTCCTATCCAAGCTGTGTGGAGGTAATGAGCATGGCTCATCTTCTGGCAGTGCTGGTGGGGTGGTCTGAGTTGTTTTGTTTCAAGAAATATTTTATTGATATACAGTTATTCTGTCATCTGTGTTCTTACTTTCTCCATTCTCTGTGCTCCCCTATTAAAAATAAAAACCAAAAAAATATATAAAAAGTTATAAAAAGTAAAAAAAAAAACTCTGTTTGTTTTGTTTCTCTATGCTCCTTTTTAGTATTGTTTTGTTCATGCTGATTTCCCTTGCTTGTCCAGTTCTGTTATTTCTTTAATCCTTTTTACACATGATGAATCACTTTCCTTCCTTTCATTTTTGATACTGATTCATCATGTGTACTCCCTCCATCTATCCACTAATGTCAAGTATTTGCCACGTTAAATAAATTGTTTCCCCATGGTATGTGATGGTGCATAACTGGTAATTTTGTTGTGTGCAACTGCCAACCACCCAAAGAAGTGCAAACCATAACATAAACATGTGCTGTTCTGAGAAATTAAACATAAATCTATGTTAAGCACTTAACATGTTTTCTTCATTTGCCAGAAATGTGAAGTTGTGTCCCCAGACATAACTTGCTTCCTTTCACTGAAATAATGTTGCTGCACACACCTGATAAGTTGGTGGAAAGTACATATGAAACTTGCAAGAGAACTTATACATATTTATCGTACTAAGCAGGTTTGGGCTTCCTACTTAACTTTGTTTCAATCAAATACTGTTGCACTTACACACCTGAAAGGCTGTTAAAAGCATATTTGAAGCTTGCAACAGAACTTAAACATATTTATCATACCAAGCACTTTGGGCCTGCCACCACCACCACCAGCACTTTGCCAGAAATGTGAAGTTGAGTCCCCAGAGAGAAAAAGAAACTTTTCATTCAAATACTGTTGCCGCACACACCTGAGAAAATGGTGCAAAGCATATGTGAAACTTGCAAGAGAACCTAAGCATATTTATCGTACTGTGCATTTTTAGGCCTGCCACCCAACCACCACCACCAGCACTGCCAGAAATATGAAATTGCGTCCTCAGAGAGAAAATGCTTCCTTTCAGTCAAATATTGTTGCTGCACACACCTGAGAAAGTGGCGCAAAGCATATGTGAAGCTTGCAAGAGAACCTAAACATATTTATCTAGTATGCATTTTGGGCCTGCCACCCCAATTCCTTTCAGTCAAATACCATTGCCGCACACACCTGAGAAGGCAGTGCAAAGCATATGTGAAGCTTGTAAGACAAACCTAAACATCTTTATTGTATTATGCATTTTGGGGCCTGCCACCTCACTACCACCACCACCAGCACTTTGTCAGAAATATGAAGTTGTGTCCCCAGAAAGAAAATGCTTCATTTCAGTCAAATGCTGTTGCCACACACACCTGAGAAGGTGGTGCAAAGCATATGTGAAGATTGCAAGAGAACCTAAACATATTTATCTACTATGCATTTTTGGGCCTGTCACCCCATCACCACCACCACCACCACGAGCAATTTGCCAGAAATGTGAAGTTGTGTCCCCAGAGAAAAACGTTTCCTTTCAGTCAAATACTATTGCCACATGGAGAGGGTGCTTTGCTGCTGCATGCTGCTATTGTTCTGAAGTCCGAGAAATGGCCTCTTGCTCATTGTTGTCCTGGATTCATGATGGCACATAAACTTACTGCACAGGTAAGTACCTTTTTTTTTTCATTGTGAGGGAGAGAGGTTATTGGTACTGTTCAAAGTCTAATAAATTTGTACTTCTCTTTAACTGATATTCAGTTATTTGTGCATATGATATTATACTGCTGGACAGCTACACCACAGATGCTGTTGTCTGAATTATGCCCAACATTGGCCAACCGTGAAGGTAAGTATTTTTTTGTTTGTGGGGGGACTTGCTCATTGGAGATTCATAATGGCAAATAGACATAGTGCACTAGTAAGTACCTTTATTTTCTTTCCATTGTAAGGAAGGGGGTTATTGCTACTGTTTGAAGTCTAATAATATTCATACTTCTCTTTCATTAATTTTCATTTATTTGTGTAGAATGCAGATAGATGACATCACACTGCTGGATAGCTACAACACAGATGTTGCTGTCTGACTCATACACAACATTGGTCAACCACGAAGGTAAGTATATTTTTTTGTGGGGGTGGGGACTTATTTCTATACCATAATTGATGAATTAAGTTTATTTCTTAATCACTGCATCTGCTGTTCTTTCTTATCCTTACAGGTATTCCTTGTACCTGAATTTGTTTCAACGATGTGCTTGATTCACCAAGTAAATGAAGTCAGTCCACAGAAAGCACCTGGAAAAAAGAAAGGATTTTTGTGAGTGAAAGTCATGGAAGGAAAATCCTGCTGGGTCATAATGTTGTATGCTTAATAGCGTATGACATTATAACTAACCTGTAACAACGCTGTCCATAACAGCGACTGGTGCAGTACCGCATATACTGCTGGACACGGTATTGCAACACTACACAATCCCAGGTGGAGGATAAGACCTCTGCCAGGAGTGGGTTTCACCAAGCAGCTGCCTTAGCTCACTGGACTGAGCCACAGCAGAGGAACCCAGGCACAACATCCGGGACTGGGTTTGATTCGGTCCCAGACTTTTATTGTTTTACACAGCGTAGCTCCCAAGGTAACCCCTGGGTTAGCATCCTTATTAAATTGGTTGGGGAATGCGTTAAAGCGGAGCCCCCTACAGAAAAAAGACATGCTGCATGGCAACAGTCGCACTGTACTGGCAGCGCGAGTTTGCCATGTGGCATAATGTCTTGCAACATTATGATCCTGTGCCAGGAAAAGTAAAGTGAAGTGAAGTAAACTGTAGTGAAGTGAAGGAAAGGAAAGGAAAGGAAAGGAAAGGAAAGGAAAGGAAAGGAAAGGAAAGGAAAGGAAACATTAAATCACAATGATACTTGCTGTCAGAGTACTACTGCTGGCTGTGCAATTCTGTTTTAGTGTCTGTGTTCTGTAGTTGAATCAGCAAAACCTGCATGAAGAAGATATTACATTAAAACATTTTAATGCTGCAATGAGTTTCATCTATCATGGACTGATTTTTGCCTCTAGTAGCCTTGTAGAAGGGGCTACAGTGTCTGAAAACAGTGAAGGTGTCTTACCAACAGCAGATGAAGAAAGTCCTTGATGCCATGTGGTCCTGCATGAAGATGCCTTGCAGACTTCAGTCAGTGGCTTGATGGAGGAGCAAGATGAATCTGCCAAAAGGAGAGTTTTGATGAGGTACAGGATACGCTTCTATTCATCATATTGGTGGCAGTGAATCATCACTACAGTGGTGGAAGTGGTAGCCAAGCCAATGCTGTTTCTTACTTTATATGATTCTGAGGAGCAGGACATAGCTGAAGCAGCACTGGGAGTACAGAGGAGATAGACAAGGTGGTTCTCTTTATCACAATATGCTGTCTACTACATAACATTGAGGTGGTGGAAGTGTTGTGCCATGCTGTTTCTGCCTGTGTTGGAGAAGGATCCAAGGCATCTACACGTAAGAGATAATAGGAGAAGGAGAAGGCTGAGGTGTTGAGGTCACTGCTGCACAGCTGCAGCATGTCTTGCTGGCTAGACGGGTGTTCATTAATCTGTAAGTGGCATAGTGCATTGTTTACTGCTGTTTAACTTGACACAATTAAAAAGCAGCACTAATAGTTGTGGATGTATATTTCAGCACTGAATGTGATACATTATTATTTTTATTAAGTTGACATCCAGGATTGCATGGTTGTGAACAGGGGGGAACGTGGAGGAAGAAGGAGAAAATAAATAGTACAGTTTATTATTCTTCCATGTTCTCCATGAAGCATCTTTCACAGTCTTCAATACTGGAAGTGTCACCATACTGGAACTCCCCCTCCATCACTGCTTCATCCACATCAATGTTGCAAGATAATAATGAGGTATGTCCCAGTCTGCCTAAAGTACTTTTCTTCTCATCATCATCATCACTTTCAATCGGTGCTGTTACCATGGAAATTACTATTTTTGATGGTATGCGAGCCTCATTCATTTTGATAAATGTCATCACGCCAACATGTTTTGGAGATAGATTTGTGCTCCTGTCATGCACAATAGCACCTACTGAACTGAACACCCGCTCAACACTGACACTGGAGGATGGGCAGCTAAGATATTTCAGGGAAACCGCTGTCAGTGCTGGCCAGTCATTGACCATAGTGCCCAAGTATATTAGTGGCTCATCTCCAATGGCGAGATTCTTTGTATCTGTGAAATATGCATCTACCATGTGTTTTGCCAGTCAAAGACGTTAGCGTGATCCTCCTCCTCCTCAATTTCCTCAATGTCTGAAACTGCCACCTTACGAGAGCAGCCCAGATGGGATTCAGCATTGGTTTCTTTACCTTGCATTGCTTTTCTGCAGTTTGACACCTAGCTGATATGAAGAGAAATGGGTGGCAGTAACACCAGATTGCTGTGCAGTACCATCATCTTTCTTTGACCCCTGTGCCTGTAGTAGCACCTGTGCACCACTTACCCTCTGTGTGAGTAGTTCTGTCAGTCTCTGCAGCTCATGATGCCCACCTTGTAATATGGCTGCCAGCCCACATTTATAATATGGGTCGAGCATTGTGGAAATTCCAAACTCCTCAGACTGGATGAATATACTTTATGTGGGTATTGGAGTCGAATGTGGAAAGCATGTGTTCCATTAATGAGCAAACTACTCTGTCAGCACCTGCCTCCAGCTGTTACTGCACATTCAGCAGTGTCTGCATCAGCACCCATAGCAGAGGGATAGAATTGTATGAATTAGCAGATACTCAGATATAGCCTCATACTGCTAGTGTAGACGATCCACCATGTACAAGGTGGAGTTCCACGAGGTGACAATGTCCAACTTTAAATGGTGCTGAGGCAGTTTCTTCTTTACCTGCAGATCATGCAGATGGTCATGTGCTTTTGCTGAACATGCAAAGTGGGCACAGATGCATTGGGTAAGAGTCAAAATTTATTTTACTGTACATCTGGATGGTTAAAAAGGCCTGCATAACAAGGTTAAGGCAATGTGCCAGGCATGGTACCCTAACAAATCCCCCATCAGTGATGCATTTCCACACATTTGAGACATTATCACTGGTGCTAAATACAGCTTTCAGTGCATGGGGGTGGAGCCACTGATTAGTCTCAGTTAGCATGACTTCCAGCATTTGTTTCCAGTGTGTGATCCTGGGATACTCTTCATGGTCAGTGTTGCATGTTGCCTAACACCAGGCATGTTGCTACCACCACAGTTTATCCTACTGCAATTCTTGCCTCTCCACCAATCAGTCGCTACCCCAGATACCTGTGTCCAGTGTGCTGTAATGCACAGGTAAAAGCTACCAGATGTTTTCCCTCTGGTCCACATGTCCATGCTCAGATGGACATTCTGTGCAGAGGAATGCTGCAGAGCATGATGTACCATGTCACATACAGTACTTTACAGTTCAGGGGTGGCACGCTTTGAAAAGTATGTACATAATGGCACCTGTCATTTAGGCAAGGCACTGGCCATGAACCACCTAAATCCCACATTCTCTGCAAAAGAGTATGGCAACAAATCCAGAGCAGTCATTTCTGCACATACTGCATTTGACTCCCATGCTGTACCATGATTAGGTGAGAATTTTGTTTGCCTATCCAAAATGGAAAGCAGCATCAGCTGAACTTTTCTTGACACTGCTGCTGTCAGTGATGCACCTGTTGGTGTGCCAAACAGCTTGCCTCATCATTGTGCCATTAAGGGGGTGCTGCTTGCCTTGGGATTGCCAATGGTATTCACAGCCTGGGGTGATGCACGACACTCTTCAGCGGTCTTTTGTTTGTCATAACTGGGGTAGCAATCACAATTTAACTTGGTGTGGTACTCCGGATTCTAGGACCACTACTTTGCCCACTTCCAGAATCCTCCTCATCCAGTACAACAATGATGTCCTCCTCCTCACCTGCACCTCCATGTTCCTCTAGTGGTGCTGAGTGTATTTTACTTACATTACCCTTCAATTGGGATGGACCAGAACCACTGGCGCTGGCTGACTTCTGGTGTTGACTCCACCAAATTGAGTGCCTATTTTAAGGGTGTGTGTGTGTGTGTTGCCCATCTATGCCAAGGTGAATGCCCTTCTTACCCTGACTTACTCAGGTTTAACACAGTTGGCAAACTGCCACTGTCTCATCAGATGGGCCCAGTACATAAAAGCCCTAAACTAGGGTTTTATGGGGCCTGGTATTTACTTGGTGCCAAAATGACTCTGATTGTGACAGTAAAGGATAATATTTGCTATTTGCTATGTTGTGGGGTGACTGGAGCCATGTAGAAATGGGAGAAACAGTGTTTGGGGTGTCCTTCTCCTTGGTGGTTTTAGCAGTTAAGGCAAAAGGAAAGACACATTCTGTAACACCCTGTTTTGCCCTTTTCTTTTCAGGCTCCCATGAGGGATCGGTGTCATCTGACACATCAACATCATCCACATCATAGTCTGATAAAAAGCTGGCAGTCTCATCAGCCTAGGCAGGTCGGTCTGCTTCAGTAGCAAGTGCCACAGGCTCTGTAACATGCAGCTCCTCTTCATGACTATTGTCCTCATGTTGCTCCACATGTACCACTCACCCTCACTCACAAGAACACACATTATCAGGCTCTGTCTCTGACCCACCATCACTAACAGCCCCACTTTCAATTGCACTTCAAAACAACCTCCTCAAGCACACAGTTGGTTGTTTGGTGGTGGTGCTGCTGCTTCTCCTCACTGTGTCACTTCACATTGACACATCTATCAACATGTCTGCCACAGATTCAGCAAAGAAAAAATTAAACAGCAGGAAATCCAACACCAGGGCAATATACATTGCTATTACTGCTATTGCCTGCCACTGAGTCATCTGAATGCTGTCCCTGTGCTCTCACAAACACTTTTCTGGTTCCTACACCACTATTAGGATTAGGAACCACAAAGTGGAAAATGTTCTTTGTGGCCACTCCAGGGCCTCTCCACTTAGTTCCCCTTTTCTTCCCAGTCATTCTTCAGAGCACAGTCACTCAAAAATCACCCTGGTTAAATCACAATCAGGAGGATTTACTTTTTTCCTAAATACAGGTGTGTATGCAGGGACACAACAATCACCCAGGTTAAATCACAGTCAGGAGGAAAGTGATTTTTTTTCCTGAATACAGGTGCACGCAGTCACACAAAAATCACTGGTTAAATCGCTTTCTGGAGGACAGTGATTTTTTTTCCAAAATATAGGTGTGCACGCAGGGACACAACAATCACTCTGGTTAAATTACAGTCAGGAGGACAGTGATTTTTTTTCCTAAATATAGTTGCGCAAGCAGTCACACAAAAATCACTATGGTTAAATCGCAGACACGAGGACAGTGATTTTTTTCCTAAATGTAGTTGCTTGCAGGAACACAACAATCACTGTGGTTCAATTATATTCAGGAAGACAGTGATTTCTGTCCAAAATACAATCGTGCATGCAGGGACACAACAATCACTCAATCACTATGGTTGAATCGCAGTTATGAGGACAGTGATTTTTTTTCTAAATACAGTTGTGCACGCAGTCACACAACAATCACGCTGGTTCAATTGCAGTCAGGAGGACAGTGTTTTTTTTCATAAATACAGGTATGCATGCAGTGACTCATAAATCACTCTGGTTAAATCACAGTCAGGAGGACAATGATTTCTTTCTTAAATACAGGTGCATACAGCGATACAACAATCACTCTGGTTGAATCACAGTCATGAGGACAGTGATTATTTTTTTTAAGAAAAGACAGGGCACTTGCCCACTGATTTTGTTTGGAAGACAACTGTGCCTTCTAAACTGCTCCTACCCTCCCCCACACAAGCCACCAAACCACAATGTCTAACAGAAAGCTAAATGCTTCACATAAACAATACAGGGGAGAAAATCAACACACAAAATTACTGTGTGCAAAGGGCACTCACAGTAACAGTTCCTGAAGCAATTTGACCAACAAAATGCACTTTTATATAATGTTTTTAGATAGTGACTCTAAGCTGCAGCACAAGGAAGTATAGCCCAGTGAGTTAAGGCTTTGAACTGCAAACCTGGAGACCTGGGTTTGAATCTCACACCTCCTACTTTTATCAAGTAGTTATAGCTCCTCCTCCTGGGGCTGAGTGGGTGGTTGTTTGTGCTTGTCTGAAGGTTAGTTTTGTTAATTTGCATGTTTTATGCTGGGAATACCTGCGCATTGTTGCACACAACATCTGTGAAAGTCTCCTCGACAAAATTTCTGCAAAACATCATCACCAGGTTCCAGCTTTTAATTTTAAATCAACTTTCTTGAAGCCTTCTCAAGGAAGTATAAGTCTTGCAAATAGTCTGACAAACGTGATGATGCTGGGTCCTACAACTGAATCAACATTTTCATCTGACCACTCCTGAAGGAGCTGTACTTGTGGACTTTAAAGAACAAAGGAAACATGCAGACAAAAGGAGTTCACATCTTGCATATGCCAAGGTCACAGTTTATCACCTTTCAGGAATTTTAACACATTTTGTGGCTGAAACAACATTTTCGTCTGACCTGCTACCAAAGGTATTGTACTTGTCTCTGAGGACTTTAAAGATCAAAGGAAACATACAGACAAAAGGATTTCACAATTTGTGTATGCTCAGGCCACAGTTTATCACCTTTCAGGAATCTTAACATATTATGTGACCCTGGATCTCAACACTTCATCATTTCCTCTGGATGTAATTTACCATCAGCATTTTCCTTTTAAATCAACTTTACATGTACTTTGTCATTTTCTCTACTCTCTAATCCTGCTGCTCCTGCTACTATCAGAGAATATTCACCCAAATTCTGGACCCCCTCACTCTAAAATGACTTAGCTTAAAGGTCGACTTATTATAGTATTATTGAATATTAACAGTCTCCTCATCAAGTTTGCACAATTCTAGGCATGGGTGCAGGTGATCAACCCATACATTATAGCACACACTGAAACCTGGCTTTCTCTCAAGGCACTGAATCGTCTATCTCCCTTGATGGCTACAACTTGTTCCGACACAAGATAGGATTGCTAAACATGGGAGTGGGTGCCTAGTATATGTCAGGACTGGAATAAAGGTGCAGGCCCTTGATAACAGTCTTAATACAAAAGAGGCCCAAATTTTGAACCTCAAATAAAATATAGGGACACAGAATAAAGTCCTGCTGGTCTCCACAGTATACATATTTCCAGGGCACCAACCTGCTGGCTAAACCATGTCATCACAAGCCAAGATCAACTAGGCAACCACTGGGAGAAAATCATTGTAGGTGACTTCAATATAAACTGGCACTCACAGAAAGAAACAAAAGCCAAGGATCTAATTAATAGCCTTTTCCTAAAACAGATGGTCACTGCTGACACCCAGCTTAAATACAAAACAGGGAGCATCTCTCTCATAGACTGGCTCCTGGCCACACATCCTGAGTATATATCTGATGTCACTGTCCTGCCTGACAACCTCAGTGACCACTCCCCTGTGAAGTGTACCAGGTCAAACAATTTCCCTAAGAGTTCACCCAAGGTGTGCAAAAACCACTGCCTGAGGCCTGGACTACTTGAACATTTCAAGCTGTATGTAACACAACTGGATTGGTCCCCTCTGGCAGGGTTATAAATAGTAATGAGGCACTTAACTACTTCATAATGGTTTTCAACCATGCTTATGATATTTTTGCACCATACAAAACTAAAACAATTAAGGGACCCTCCACTCCCTGGCTCACCAACTCCCTTATTGGACTTATGAAGAACAGAGACAATCTTTGGCATATAGCAAAAGCAGCTGGTACAACTGCTGCATCTAATACCTACAAGGCAGCTAGAAATGCCTGCACCAGACTCATCTGACAGGGTAAAGCCTCCTACTATAAGGATCTACTAACCAAAACCTGGAGTTCTGGAAGAGAGTTTTGGTGCACTCTTAAATCCTTAATGGGCAAAGCCCCCAAGACCCCCCCCCCCAGATCTACTGTTGACTGTGAAGGGGCCCACCCAGGAACCCATCAAAATTGCCAATGAGCTCAACAACACGTTCACTGACCTTTCAAGTGTACTCCCTGGTGACTACATCAAAGACATGCATGTTCAGCAACACCCAACTGCCCCTCAAGATCCCCTAAGGAAAGATGTACCACCCTTTTACTTTAGATGTGTCACCAAAGCCGAAACCATCAAGCATATTAAAAGGGCGCTTGGCAAGACCAGGATGGGGACGGATCAGTTTGACATGAAGCTGATTGGTCTACTCCTTCGCAAACTTGTTGGTCCTCTTATCATGGTGTTTAATGCCTCTCTAAAATCAGGAGTATTTCCAAATGCATAGGAGTCAGCTAATGTAACGCCTGTCTTTAAAGCGGGGGATAAAACACAAACATCCAACTACAGACCTATATCCATCCTTCCTCCCCTTCTGAAAGTACTAGAAAGAATGGTCTTGGAGCAACTTGCTGAATACCTTGATAACCATAACCTACTCTGCCTACAACAGCACAGCTGCTGTAAAAAGCACTCCACACTCACCACTCTAGTTGATTATCCATCCCAACTATATAAAGCATTTGATAGTTGTCAGGCAGTTGAATCAGTCTTCATCGACCTCGTGAAGGCTTTCAACTCGGTTAGTCACAACCTCCTCCAAAATTGCCTTCTGTCTACAGGTCTGTCCCCAGATACGGTACTATGGTTTGGCAGCTACCTCTCAAACAGATCACAATGAGCCAAAATTGGTGATACTCTATCTGCTGATAAGGAGGTGCACCTCGGGGTTCTGCAGGGGTCTATCCTTGGCCCTCTACTCTTTAGCCTCTTCATCAACTCCACCCCAATGGCTTGCTCAGCAAGCACAGTTCGCTATGCTGATGATGATGCAGTGATCTCAATCGCTGGCAAAGACCAACAATCCATCACAACTGAACTCCAAAGAAGCTTCCATAAACTTGAATCTTGGTTTATGGAAAACAAGCTACTACTAATTATCAAAAAAAACAAAGAATATTCTCTTCACCACCTCCCAAAGCAAAAATATATACCTGTCCCTGAGTATTCATAACCAAAAGGGTGAAATATCTTTGCATTACTTTTGATGACATGCTGACAGTTTCAAACCACATTAACTCTGTCATCAAGACTACAAATATAAAACTTTGCTGTACTTTATCATCACAGACATTCAATGACACTGAATGCACTTAAACTAGCCACCAGTAGCTCAATACTGTCTACCATTGACTATGGGTTGTCTATATATGGGGCAGGCACAAAAACTGCTCTTCGCAGGATCAACACACGCCTCAATACGGCCTGTCATTTTACTTTGGGGGCTACTCTCAACACCCACACCTGCTCACTGTACACTGAAACTGGGTGGCTCCCACTCCATCTTAGAGGGCAATACCAAACCTGCCTACTTCTAGAAAAAGTACTACTTGGACTGACATCCCCCACACTGGGTGGACACTTTAAGCTGACCATCCCAATGAAATCTACCCATAGCGCAGTCGCTGACAGGATGGTGATTCCTTCAAAAGGATGAAACTTGCCCAGAACTCCATCCTGTACCTGCTGTCCTCACTGGTACTACCATGATTAGTACCTTCAAATCTGGGCTCAAATCTCTCCCTGACTCTAAAATGAATTGTACCTGCCTGTGCAAATGTGATAGTACCTTGCCCCAGTTTTCCATTTAACTACACCCTTTACATCTTTCAGCTATATACCATGTTTTTCTTAACCCAGTCCCCTACCCAATTACCTGACGATGGCCTCACTTGGTTGAAAGTTCAACCTCTCCCCCACCTCAGACAATGCCACCTTTGGCTGATACCACCTCAACCCCATCTTATCTAATCAGTCTATCTGTTAATATTTACTAATTTGATGAGTAAAAGTTCACATTTTTCTATTACTGCCTGTGTATATGCTTCAATGTTTTTTCTCTTTTTTCCTGTGTAAACCTTGTATTTTTGTAATGTCTGTTCAACTTTAATAATAACAATAATATAATAATAATAATAAATGCTATTTCTGTGGTGCCTTTCAAAAACCAAGGCACCATACATAATTTAAAAACACATCAAATTTTTCAAATCTTAAAAAATAAAAACAACTAGCACAGATAAGCAGATAAAATCAAACTCCAAATGCTTGAGTCCATAAGTATGTTTTCAGGGCCTTTTAAATCCCTCCACAGTCGCGCACTCCCATAACTGATGGGGTGAGAATTCCAGAGAGTAGGGGCCACATGCATAAATGTCTACGGGCTCCAGAAGATTTCAAACACACCCTCAGGATCTCTAGCAACCCCACATCAGCTGAGCAGAGCAATCCTCCAGGGCAGTAAGGAACCAGGAGCTTTTTCAGGTAGTCTGGGCCAAGTCCATGTAGGGCTTTAAAGTCAGAAGACTGGTCACGTGATGGCAGCCTGAGCTGAAGCAGCTTGTCCCCATAGCTCTGTCTTCCACCCATTCTTTTCTTAAAAATAATAGTGTTTTGAGTCAAGCCTGCTCTTGTTGGTAGCCAACTCGTGTGATAACTTACTTGAGAAGCTGAAGGTAGAGTGCAGTATGGAGTTTATATGAAAAAGCACCGCCAAGGCACTCACCCCCCTCACTCGGAGAAGGACAAGGCCACAAAGCGCCCAAGCAGCAAGCTCCTAGCCCACCAAAATGCCCGAAAAGCAGCAGCTGTCTCGGAGGAGAGGTTCCTGAAATCATGCAGCCGCTGAAGCCGCTGTCATCGATCTCTGAGGATCTACAAACAATCAAGAATTCAGTGCCATCTTTATCAGTGAGAGTTGGAGATTCTGAAGTGAGAATCATTTCTCTAGAGAAGAAACAAAGAAAGTCGGGCAGGAAAGCGTGAGTTTTGCATGGAGACTTAAGCTATAAGATAAGCTAGAAGACCTGGAGGGGCATAGTAGGCGCAATAATTTGATAATTATTGGAATACCAGAGCGGGAGGAAGGCAATGCCCCAATTCTATTTCTGCAAAGGTTATGTGTTAAAATAGCTGGTCCGTCCCCAAATGGGGGGGAGTATGTAATTAAAAGGGCTCACCGGGCGCTACGTCCTATGCCAACATCAGGCCAGCCTCCCAGGCCGATTATCTTTAAATTATTAAATTTTTTAGATAAACAGCACATTCTTGCGAAGGTTAAGGAGATCAGAGAGGTGACCTAGGAGGGTCAGAAGATCCGTATCACGCAAGATCTCCCTCACTCGGTTCACCTGAGGTGACAGGAGTTACACCCATTAGTTTCCAAGCTGGTGGCAGTGGGCAAATCATTTTGTGTCAAGTACCAGGAGATTCTCTTGGTTAAACATGAGGATAAGTGGCTCTCCTTCGATTCCCCTGCACAGGCACTGCAAGATTTGAAAGAGCTTTTCCCTGATCTATACAAGTGAATAGAGTGCAGAGTGATGAGTTTGTAATTTATTTGAGTGACTGTTTTTGGTTTAGATTCCTTTGCTCACCTTTAGCAGTGAAGATAAGGAGGAGCGAGCAGGCAGGACTTAATTTCTCCCCCCGCAGATATGATTTCTATATTGAGGAGGGATGCTATGAAGGAGACCTTTACTCATTTTTGGGAGCCTCACGGGTTATGAAAGTGGTGTCCTGAAATCTCATTTCAACGCTTAGGAAGTGTTATTTTACTGGTGGGTAACATGGTGGATTTGGTGACAATATGATAAGGCAGCCCTGTTTGTGGTGGAGATATACACTGATGGAATGGGTGATGAATGCTTTGATCTTCCTCAACGCTGGAAGGAGTTGCCTTGGAAACAGAGTGTCTAAATACATCAGGAGCATTGAGGATTTACTCCTTAGTTTCCCTCTTTTTCAAGTTGGAACTTTTGATTTAACTGGACTTGGAGATGGGCCATTAATCCGCGTCCCGAGGGACTACTGACTGTCTAACTTGGTTGGAGGACCTACAAACCCTTAATGCCTGCTAAGCTACTTTCCCCCTGGTACCCCAAGGGTTAGAAGAGCGCATATGACACTTATTTTCTGCAGTGGCTAAACTGACTATTATGAGGCTCTGGGCAGAAGATAAACTCCCCTGTACAGTGGAATGGTACAGGGAGGTCATGTTAGCATTACAGTTGGAAAGGCATATTGCCTTTATGCAAGATCAGCTGAAGGCCTTCCTATCAATGTGGGGTACTTTGGAGGCTCTTTTGCTGTGGAAGCTTGATGGTCCTTACATTTTGAGGTTGTGGTTTAAATGTAAGTGGCAGTGTGTGGTTTGGGAGGGAGGGGAGGTGGATATCCTCCGTGGTTCGTTCCTGTTTTTTCCATCTTAGAAATATCGCCAGGATTAAGCCCCTTGTTCCGGCTCTGGACCTCCCTACCTTGGTACATGCCTTAGTTACCTCTAGACTTGACTACTGTAATGCACTCTATCTCGGGGTCTCTGGAACTTCTCTTCGCAGACTGCAGCTAGTGCAAAACGCTGCTTCCCGGCTTTTGACCGGGCAGAGTAAGTTTTGTCATATTACTCCAGTATTGCGTGAATTGCACTGGCTGCCTGTCAGGTGGAGAGTTTTGTTCAAGGTGGGTTTTCTCACCTATAAGACCCTACATGGTCAGGGCCCTGGTTACCTTTCTGATCTCCTGGTACCATACACCTCTGTCCGAGATCTCCGCTCCTCTTGTGGGGGCCTCCTCAAAGTTCCGAGAGCTAGGTTAAAATCTGCAGGGATTGTTCGTTTGGAGTTGCTGCTCCGCTTTCTGGAACTCATTGCCAGTTGTAGTGAGAGGGCCCCACTATAGAGGCCTTTAAGAGTCGTCTGAAGACTTTTTATTCATGCAGGCATTTGGTGACTGAGTTTTATATATTTTATATTTGTATGATATTGTAATTGAAATATATACAGTATGACACACTGTACAGATTTTGTGTGGCACCCAGAGCCTTCGGATTGGCGTCTTTTAAATAAATTTGATTTGATTTGATTTGATTATTTTGGTATTTAATGGGGGGTTTGGGCTTTATTTGAATGGGTTTAATTTATTTATGGGCAGACTTGATTTGATGGATTTGATATGTGGTATATTTTGTTAATGTTGTTTTATTGTTTTATTTTTGGACTGTTGAAATTTAATAAAGCATATTAAATTAAAAAAAAAGTCAGAAGACTGACTTTGAAGGTGGTCTGCAGTCCACACAGCCAAAGCAAAATATGACTGGACCTGGAGGTACCAGTCAAAAGTCAGGCCACTGCATTCTTCACCAGCTGCAGGCAATGGATTCCCCCCCAAGAAGCCCTAGGTAAAGGGAATTGCAGTAGTCCAGGCACGAGGACACAAAGGCATGGGCCAGTGTAGGAAGATCATCTGATGAAACAAGATGCCTAATCCTGGAGATATTCCTCAGATGGTAAAATGAGGACTTGACGGTGGCAGACACTTGCGAATGCAGAGTCAGTCCTTCATCAAAAATTAGCCCCAGGTTAAGCACCTGTTCAGAGTTTGGAGTGAAACACCCCTAGATAAAGCCCAGAGGGTGAACCAATCCCTGGCTCCCTATCTAGCAAACCAGATCCACTACAGTGCCTCTGTCTTCTCCAAGTTCAACTTCAACCAACTCGAGTCCATCCACTCCTGGATTTCTTTGAGGCACTTATTAAAGACCAAGAAAGCTCCATCCTGGTTGGGTGCAAAGAAAGGTAGAGCTGGTATTATCAGCATAACAGTGAAACCAAAGCCCATATCTTCTTACAATATCTCTGAGGAGGAGCAGCATGTACACTGTGAATGGGGGACAACACAGAGCCCTAAGGAACCCCACAAGACATAGAAACTAGGTATGAGGAATAAACCCCAGAAACCACTCTCTGCATTCTTCTAGTGAGGTGAAATGTAAATCACCTGAGGACCATGCCCGATAGTCCACAGATGAACCTCAGCTGCTCAAGTAGAACCCCATGGTCCACAGTGTCAAATGCTGATGAGAGATCTAGAAGAACCAAGATGGAACATTTTTTCTGGTCCCTAGCCATCTGGAAATCATTGAGCACCCAAACCAGCGCTGTCTCAGTACTACGCCTCTTTCGAAAACTGGACGGAGGGTTCATAAATATCATGAATGGTCAAATGGTTCGTCAGCTGTATGACCACTAACTTCTCAATCACCTTTCCTAAAAAGGGAAGGTTAGAGATTGGTCTGTCATTTACATGGCAGTCAGGGTCCAAAGAAGCTTTCTTCAAGAGGGATGCTACCAATTCCTCCTTCAGGGAGCTTGGAAACTCACCAGTTTCCAAGGAGCACAAGACTATCCATGCTAGGACCTGACCGATGGAATCAATACAACCCAAAATCAGGGAAGTTGGTCCTGGATCCAAACTACAGCACATAGGGCACACACCCTGGACAATCTGCATGATATCCATGAATTCAGGTCAGTCGAAGGCACTCCAGGAAAGCCGAGGAGCAGCAGCCACACACTGATCCAGAGCAACACCCTTAGAGTGTGCTGTTTGGAGCACCGCCCTAATGTCGGCCACCTTAGTTGCAAAGGATCGAGTAAGTTCATCGCACTCTATCTGAGAAAAGGCCTTTAGGACTTGTAGACAGGCTGGGTTGCACAGCCTGCCCACAGTGCAAAAGATCTCAGCTGGTAGATTCTCAGCAGCTGCAATCTTCCTGGACAGGAACTCTGCCTTCTTATGAGTGATTGCAGGTTGATAGGCTTGAAAATGCTCCATCAATCTAAGGTGGTTGGCATTGAGGGAGGATCTCCACCAGAAAAACTCCAACCTTCTTCCTAGTCGCTGCATCTTCCTCAAGGTCCCAAGGGCAAAGGGAGAGAGGGCAAACACGGACAGGAGCAATGGCATCCAGAGCCACTGAGATAGCCATATTATAAACTACCACGAGGGCATCTGGGTCATTGTTTACCACTGGAACAGATGATAGGTCAAGTATCACCACCAGGCCTTCAGAGCTAACATCTCGTAAAGGGCGATATCTGACCATCTCCACAGGGGTAGGCCTATGAAGAGGGGCGCTAAAACTAAACCCCACACTGTAGTGATCGGACCATCCAACTGGTTCCACCCCAAAATCAGAGGCCTCAATCCTCAGAAGAAAGACTAAGTCAAGGGAGTGACCAT
Organism: Neoceratodus forsteri; assembly: GCA_016271365.2. Taxonomy (NCBI): domain Eukaryota; kingdom Metazoa; phylum Chordata; order Ceratodontiformes; family Ceratodontidae; genus Neoceratodus; species Neoceratodus forsteri. The sequence goes on along the minus strand of CM057459.1, from coordinate 840,466,878 downwards.
GTTTATGGGTAGCAGTGATAACTATCTTTGTAAGGCCCAGAGATGACATCAACTGGAGGAAGTGTTGTCCAAACTGTGAGAATTCATCATCAACTCAGGCATTGAAGTCACCCAGAACCATCAGTCTGGGCGACTCAAATGCCTTGTCAATGACGAAGTCTGCCACTTCCTGAAGAAATCGCTTCTCATCTCCAGGTGGACAGTAGATGAGGGTGATCCTACAGCCTACACCCACTACCATGTTGCACTTGAATGACTCAGTCTCCTCAACTGGTACATTCATGATGTTGAGTTCAGTTTTAAAACAGACCACAAACCCCCATCCCCACGATCCAATCTCAGGCAGTGAATCACTGAATACCCGGCCGGAGTGAAAGCCTCCAGAATGGGGCCCGAATTCTCATCCAGACATGTCTCAATGATGCAAGCCAGATCCACCATTTATACAAGATCTGCTATAATTACAGTCTTGTTTTTAATAGACCTGGCATTGCATAACACAGCCCGAGGTGGATGAACCTCCAGGGCTGCCTGAGCCACCTGCCCACCAATATTGGTGGTGCACTTGTGTATGGAAACCAGACATAAAGGATCACATTCTAGATTCCATTTCACCCCATGGTGTCTCATGGATCTCACAACCCTGATGTGGTGGCCTTGCTCATTCACCCTCCACTTCGCCCTGACCTCCTCCTCCCCTTACGAGCAATACCCAGCACTCTACAGTGGTGATAAGTTGTAAACTGCAGTGGGGGAGGAAAAAAGGGGAGGAGGGTGCAAAGAGCAGAGGGTGAGTAGCACATGACTGTAGGGGCAGGTCTCTGACACATTCTAACACTGGCAATTCACACTTAGCTAACTCGCAGACTTATAAAACTAAAAACAAAATAACATAAAATCCAACAAAATATAAACTCACAACACTTATTTAAGAAAATAACCCAAACATTCCTAAATCTTACTTTAAAATAAATAACCCCTATTAACCCCTTAAAGTTAAATTCTAAAATATAAACAATTCAATATCTTAGGCAGAAATAGATTCACAGTCACGGATAGATGCTGAAATTATGAATGCAATTCAAATGCAGAAAACAAACCAAATGCAAATAACAGATGTCTTCAAATGAAGATCTACAGCTCCTTGCCCTCTCACTGCCTCAGGAGCTGAACCACATGAGCATGCTCACTGTCTGTTAAAAATAATACTAAAGATATAAATGTTTCAAGTCCGCAGGCCCTCTCACGCCCTGGGGAACTAGCAGGAAATACAGGCATTCTCACTGCCTGTCAAATGATGATAAATCCAGTGGAATAATAAAAACTTAAACAAAAGTCTTCAGTTTGCAATCCAAAATGGCAAGATATGACAGCTGATGTGGAACCTTTGAAAATGAGTCCTTGACTCAAAGGTATTAATCCCAAACTGAAATAAATCAATAACTATATAAATAAATAAAGTGTGACCCTAAACAAGTCACTTACCTTCCTTGTGTTCCCAGGTTGTAACAGGAATCAAGCTTCAGCTTAATATGCCTTTCTTGGTTAAACAATTTCCCCTTCCTTCTTTTCCACAAAGTCTGCCCTCTAGGTCTCTCTTGGACTCTCTTAAACACAGTACACTCACAGAACAATCAAACTAGCTTCTCATTGACTGTTCAGCAACATGTAACCTCATATCCCATGGTTCACTGCAAGCTTCGACTGTTATGCTGAATTTTGATGGCAAAGTTCCAGCTTTGCAGATGTGGGACACTTCTACTATTGACTTCAACAGGAATTGAAGTTTTCAACTTCAAAATTTTGTAAATCTGAAAAAATGCTTTGAAGTGGGACTTTGCAGGGCAGAAAACTTGGTGGAATAGTCAAAATCTGCAATATTTTACATGGGTGAATTTTCACAACTTTGCACACTTCTTCTGGGGTCCCTGCCTCCCGTGCACTTTCATCACCCCTTGTCACCCATCCCACTTCAAATGTTTAATTAAAATTTTACATTTTATAAGTGGATGTGGTTGTTCACCAACAGTAGTGTGGTACTGCTTCTCTTCAACCTTTCCTCTCCAAGTCACCCACCCCCATTCCCAATATTTACATGGTGGTGCAAAGTTTTCAACCCCATGCCACGAACACCAGCCTGACACGGGATGCCCAATCCCCAGTGTTGGAATGTCCCTTGCATTGAAAAACTGTCCCTCATTATGGTTTGTTTTTAAACTGTAAAAGACAATGGTCTCTTGCTGATCTGACCCACCACACACACACACACACACACACACACACCCACCCACCTATCCCTGATCTCACTCGGCATCCACCACTCCACACCTCTCAACACTCCCACACCCTCTCAACTAAACATATCCTGATGCATAGATCCACTATCCAATTGAAGGCATGACTTTCTGTTGGAATGGCAATTGCAATATAAAACAAGCATTTAACAATGCCGAAAGTTGGTTGCTTGAAAAAAGTTTTTTAACCAGCATTTCCATTTACAAATATTGAGGTTCTTCCTAATGTGGGTTTAGATAATACACCCTTCTCTTGCACACCTGAAATAGCAGCAGGAAGAATCCTGGAAACCAGTCACATTTGAAATCAGCATTTAAATGTTATAAGCAAGTATAAAAACACTGGCCTGCACCAATGTTATTTTACCACCTTGCATGCAAACGCTACAAACTGAAATCATTTGCAAATAAAGAGCAGTTCCTTACTTTTGGTTAGATTAAAACTCTTGAGGCTTTCAACTCACTTCATCAAATAAGATTTTGTCAATGCCTAATGTTTCCTTGCATGGTATATGTAGCCGGTTGTATTGTGTTAGATGGGATGGGTAATGGAGGTGCAAGGCGGACAGCATGCAGAGGAGAGGTGGGAGAATGTAACTAGATGCTGAAACAGGAAATGGTGGGTGTGTCATGGACAGCACACAGAGGAAGGGAGTGGAAGGGTTTAACTGGATGCTGGGATAGGGAACAGAGGGTACAGGGTGGACAGCATGCAGAGGGAACATGAGGGTTTATTTGGATGCCAGGACAAAGGGTGCAGGGTCAACAGCATACAGAGGGAGGTAGCAGGAGGGTTTGATTAGATGCTTGGATGGGGAACGGAGAGTGCAGAAAAGGACAGCACAAAGTTACATGTGTGTGTAGGAAAATGTCAATGAATCTGCAATAACATGGCCATTTTTAGAAATTTTACAGCAAATTTTCAGCATGGGCTTTTGGTACCCCAACTCATAACGTTGAAGTGTTATTTCCTAATCAGTCCTGAAAGGTGACTGTGCAATTCTGTGCCAGAGGTGTGAAAACAAGTTTCCGGCAGGATGTGAAAAATGACAGCTGTACTTTTCCTGAGGTGGTGTGATAAAAGTGTTTGTTGAAAATGTCCATACTTTTGTCACTGTGGAAACAACCTAACCTAAATATATATATATATATACAGTATATATAGATATATATGTATAAATATATATATATAGATATATATGTGTATATATATATATATATATATATATATATATATATACACACACACACACACACATATATTATGGTAGCACAGTAGTGCTACCATAGTTAGGAGTTGAGGGCCCTTTTAAGGTTAAAGGGTCAAACTTTGCACCTTAATAACTTTGCCACCGTTCAACAGATTTGCCTGAAATTTGGAATGCGCAATCAAGAATCACACGTCTTGGAATATGCAAAATTCATACCAGTCAGATATACAGTTGCTGAGTTATTAAGCGTGATCTGCGCTTGCGTTTTCGGTTTCTGGTGAATTCTTTGCTCTCACCTACAGGTGCTACGGTTTGAATGACCGGTCCAAAATGTCAGGAAACATGTAGCCAGGGTCCCTGATGTGCCTTTCAAAGATTTCATGAAAAATATTAAACAGTTCAAAGTTATTCAAAAACTAGTTCCAATTATAAATCAATGGGAAAGGGTAACAAAATGTTGGACACTTCATAAATGCACTTTAGTGTCGCAAATGGCCCTAGTAGTGTTGCAAATCTGCCATTTTGTTTTCAGTTAGCGATCAGAAAAATGCTTGCCATTTAAATTTGGGGACCCTCTAGCAACACAATTATTTTGTGTTCACCTGGTGGACCCTGAGGATGCTAGCCATGTCTTTGTTTTGGGATGAAACACCCTAGAAATATGTTTTGAAATTTCTGAAAAAAGTAGTGTTGCACACATGACAGTTTTGCAAATGCTTTCAAAAGCTTTCACAAATCACGACACTACTTTTTCAGACTAAGGCCAAAATGACAGCAGTTCTTTGCCATCCTGCTGCAAAAGAACGATTTGGTATTTTGAGCTGAAATTTAAAGAGAATGCAGCCCACATCTCACAGATGTGTCTTTTGGTGGTTTGGTGAAAAGATATTGCATGTCTGCAAAGGTACAGTACTCCAACGTTTGCATTTTTTCTCATAGACTAACATGGTGGCATACGCCGCGCCTTTCAGGGCTCGTATCCTGAAAACGATGCGAGATACCGATTTTTTGCTGAGAGTTGCATAGCCCAATATGTAATAACAAAACCTAGCCAGGAGATTCATGATTTTGTGAAATTAAATTTTTTTTCGTTGTGTGGTTGCTGAGATATTTGCAATTAAGAACTTCCAATGCTCGTTTTAAGCTTCAATGCTAATGCACACATTCTTTGTGTTTCTCTATGCAGCTGTTCAGCAAAAACAGGGTATGCAATTCCGTTACTGTTACACCTACTGTTTCCACTTGCGTTTATGTCTCCGTTTGCATTACCGTTCCCATGTACACCACTGTGTGCATTACCCTTTGCATTATCATCTGCGCTTGTGTTTTTGTTACTGTTACCATTTGCATTTCCACCTTGTCTTTGTGTTGCTGTTCCTGTTATTATGTCACAAGACATCACTGGGCCCAGTGCTCCCTCCGCTGCATTACATTCACTATTTCTCATCATCATTCTCAAAAACAAGATAAATTAGAGGCAAAAAACTCCAGTTACTGCATCAGTTAGGGTTGTTCAACAGTGACAAAAGCGAAGAAATTTGGTGTTAGGGTTGAAACCCCCTTGGACCCTCAGCCCACTCCCCAACTGGCAACTCTCACCCCATTCTCCTATTCCTCAGCTTCTTTGCACATGTGATGGGATGAGGTTATGGCCGATGACCCCAATCGTGCCCGCTGCGGTTGGGGAGTAGGCAGGAAGGGGGTCGAAAGAGGTTTCAACTCTAACACCAAATTCCCTCACTTGTCACTGTGGGAACTAACAGCATAAACGATTTTGCCTCTAATATATATATATATATATATATATATATATATATATATACATATATATATATATATAGAGAGAAGAGACACAGAGAGACACAGAGAGAGAGATATTAGAGGCAAAAACTCTATTTAATGTGTCAGTTAGGGTTGTTCCACACCAACAAAAGTGAGAAATTCAGTTTAAGGGTTGAAAGCCCCTTGGCCCCTGCCCACACCCTCAACTGGCATCAGGGGTGACACGGTTGTCAGCCATAACTCTCACCCCATCACATGTGTAAAGAAGCAGAGGTGTAGGAGAATGGGGTGACAGTTAGAACTGACAACCCTAATGCACACCTTGATGCCAGTTGGGGTGTGGGTAGGGGCCAAGGGGGCTCAACCCTAACACTGAATTTCTGCTTTTGTCGGTGTGGAACAACCTAACTAATGCATTAAATGGAGTTTTCTGCCTCTAATTTCTTATTTTGAAAAATGATAACGAGAAATAATGAATGCGGCAGGGGAAGCTTGGGGCCCTGTCACATAGTAACATTGTGCCTGCAAACGCAAATAGTAATGCGATGGTGACACAAAGTGAAACAGAAAGAGAAATGGTAGTGTAGACAGAAATGTTAAAAACAATGCAAAAGCAAGCACAAATGAAAACACAAAGGGTAACGCACATGGTGACGTAGACGTGAACGGTAAGTGACACGGGAACGGAATTGCAAGCGAAAATGGTAACGGTAACAGTAATGTAAGAACACAGGCTGGTTTTCCCCAAAAGCTGCATAAAGAAAGACAATAAGTACAAAGAATGCATGGATAATAATGGTTCTCAGAGCAGAAAATGAGGGGCTGGAATACTAAATTGCTTATGTCTCAGGAACTGTACAACGTAGGGAAAAAAATTAAAATTCATAAGATTTATAACTTTCCTGGCTAGTTTTGTACTTAACCCCTGTTAGGGGGCTAAGTGTTTTTCTGACGAAAAGTCCGTATCTCGCTCCATTTCTGAGATACTGGCCCTGAAAGGCACGGCGAACGCTGTAATGTTATCCTATGGGAAAAAAAGAGAAGTTCAGAGTGCCATAACTTTGGCTCCCTGTAATATTTTTTCACCCAACCACAAAAAGTCACATCTGTGGGATGTTGGCTGTGTTCCATCCAGATTTCAGCCCAAAAGACCAACCATTATTTTGCAGCTGGGTGCAAAGGATTCCTGTAATGCATCGGACATCGTAATGTTATCCTACTGGAAAGCGTCAACTTTAGAGTGCCGTAACTTTGCTGCCATGTAATATTTTTCAACAAAACACTGAAAGGCACATTTGTGAGATGTCGGCTGCGTTCCTTCCAAATTTCAGGCAGGCCAAAACACCAAACAGGTCTTTTGCAGCAGGGTGCCAAAGAATTGCTGTCATTTTCCCACAGCCTAGAAAAGTACTGTCGAAGTTTGTGAAAACTTTGCAAATTCATTCGACAGTGTCGCAAGTGTGACAGTACTTTGCAAAAGTATTTTTTCCAGAAATTTTAAAAACATATTTCTGGGGTGTTTTACCCCAAAATAAAGACATGGCTAGCATCCTCAGGGTCTGACTAGGTGAATACAAAAAGAATTAGGTTGCTAGAGGGTCCAAATTTTAAATGGCAAGCATTTTTCTGATCACTAACTGAAAACAAGATGGCGGATTTGTGACAGTAAAAGAGCCATTTGTGAAAGTAAAACTGCATTTGCGACACTGTCGAACTTTTTGTTAACTTTTCCCATTGACTTATAATGGGAACTTGTTTTGAATAACTTTTAAACCATTTAATATTTTTTTACAAAATCTTCAAAAAGCACATCAGGGACCATGGCTGCACTTTCCCTGAAGATTTCAGACCAGTCACATAAACCATGCGACCTGTAGAGATGACAGTAAAATTCCAGAAAAGAGTAAACGCATGCGCAGATCATGCTTAATAACTCTGCAGCTGTATATGCAACTGGTACAAAACTTGGCAGATCCCAAGGCATATTGGTCTTGATCGTGTATTCCAAATTTCAGGCAAATCCATCAAACAGTTGCAAAGTTATTAAGGTGCAAAATTTTGGGTTGAACATGTAAATGGCTCCTCAACCCTAACTATAGTGGCACTGTAATATACATATCTATATTATTATTATTAGGGATGGTGGGCCACTTTAATGTTAGCCCCCAAAGCTTGCACTTTAGTAATTTTGCAACCACTTGTCTGATTCTCCTGAAATTTTGAATATGCAGCTTCCAGCCATAGATCTCAGGACCTGGAAAGTTTTAATCTGGTCAGATGTACAGTTGCAGAAGTCTAGAGTGTCAAAAATGTGAACAATCCTCAACTTTTGTGCATTTTTGTCACCTCCAGAACCAAACTCTGCATCTGTCTGGCTTCAAATTTGCATGAGTATATGTGGCCTGGGTCAAGGATGTGCCTTTTGAAGATTTGGTGAAAAAATATTAATCTGTTAAAAAGTTATGCAAGTTTTTCATGTTCCATTTTAGCCTAATTGAAGACGTATATGTGCATTGCAAAAGCATTCTTAAAAACATTTTTTTGTGCATGAAAAGATTACATTATAAGGTATAGGGGTGTCTCAAAAACATTTTTGTTTTTGTGAAATCATTTTTGCTTTCATGAAAACAATGCTCGAAAACATTGCCCATTGTATTATTTTCTTTGTCATTTCTGTTATTGTCTTTGTCATTTCATTGTGCCAAGGTGGACTGTGATTTTGGGCTGACGTTTGCAGGGTTGCAATCTCTCATTCAACAGATGTGAATTTTGGTGGTTTGCTCCCCAAACTTTCAATGGGCTCATAGTTACAGCATTCCAAAGATGAGAAATTTCCCATAGGATAACAGTGCGGTATGCTCTGTACCTTTTGGAGCCCGAATCTCAAAAATGATTTGAGATATGGACTTTTCACTACACACAGCTTAGTTCAATTTGGTTTTGAAGTTTTGAAGTCTTAGATTACACTTGCAATGGAATGTTTTTCATAATTGCTACAGTTACTGAGATATTGCCAAATAAGTGTTACAAGGGTTCTTTTCAGTACTATGAGGCTGCTGTATGGCTCCATATGTATGGGTAAGTGTGAGTGCAGGGCCCAGGGGATCCATGATCCCACACATGGAATATCATTAGGAAAAAATGGGCAGTGCCAGGGGCACAAGGCCCAGGAGGCTTGCGTTCCCACAGACACATACCAGTTACCAGTTGCATTACACTTTCTCAAAAAGAAGGGAAATTCATTTCAAAATAACTTCATTAATGCATTAGTTAGGGTTGATAACACTGTGACAAAAGTGTGGAAATTCCACGTTAGGGTTACCACCCTTACCACCCCACCCCACCCTCACCCCCTCCGCCCTCCACAAACCAACAGGTGTCGTGGTGTGCATGGGCTCATGAGGCCTAACTCTCACCCCATTCTACTATACTGTAGCATGCCAGCTTGCTTACACATGGAATGGGGTGACAGTTGGGCCTGATGACCCCATGGTACACCCTGATGCCTGTTGGTGGAGGGGGTGGGGTGGAGGAGGAGTAGTAACCTTAAAGTGGAATTTCCATGCATTTGCTGCTGTGCTATCATCCCAACTGATGCATCAACAAAGTTTTTGCAATGAGATATATATATATATATATATATATATATATGCACACAGTATATATTATACTGGCACAGTCACACCAGTATAGTTAGGGTGAAAGCAGAACTTCTATGTTAAAGTCAAAACTCTGGGCCGTCAATGGATTTGCATGAAATTTGCAGGCGTAATCTCTAGAGGCTATGTTTCTTGATCTTCCAAATATTTTTATTTATTTATTTATTTTATTTATTTAGGGATTCGGATCATACCATTAAGCTCAAGCTCTTTTACAAAGGTTCCACGTCAAACAGTGACAATGACAGCAATAACAAACAGTTTACATACAATACTCAAATAGTAGGTAGCTAGTATACAGTAAGGATACAATGTCATTCATAGTACCAATGGTGATAGTACAGCGTCACGAGCATTCAACTAGGGTAAAGGACAGTGTTTATATGTAGTGAAGGAGATAAACAGGTGTGACACCTAGTGTGAGAGTCCAAGGAGGAGTCAAGGTGAGGGAGGGAGGCCGGGGAGTGGGCAGCCAGAAGAAGTGGCTTTGTCTAGGAGGTTGGGGAGGTAGTGGTAGTATGTTGGTTTTAAGGTTGATCCAGTGGGAGAAAAGGCACAGGGGGGAGAGGAAGACAGAGAGATAGGGCAATATGGAAGAGTGGGTGTAAAAGGAAGGGGAGGAGAGTGTGGGTGAGTGGGCATTGTGGGTGTTAGAGTCCTAGTGGCAGTCACAAACTGTCCTAGAAAGAAGGTGTTGCCTTAGGCCATTTTTGAATTGCAAGATGCATTGGGAGTTTAGAATGTGCACTGGGATTTCATTGAGCTTTTGAGGGTCCCTAAAGCTGAAAGCATGCTGTCCCTGCACAGTTCGACAGAAAGGTGTTGATAGGGCCCCCTGATCCTGCCTCTGGTGGTATAGCTGGTAGCACTTGGTGTTGGGATGCTAGAAATGCATGGGGCAGTTTACCCATTTAGTGCATTGTTTCCAAGGAGACATGTTTGGAATATAATCCTGTTCTTTAGTGGCAGCCAATTGGTCTCCTTGTATAAGGAGCAGGTGTGGGTATTTCGATCTGCAGCCATTGTGAGCCTACATGCCTTGTTGAGGGCAATGTGAATCCTTTTTAGTGCAGTGTCTGTTGCTGCACCATAGACCACCAATCCATAGTTGATGGTAGAAAGGATGGAGCTGGAGACTGAGAGATGGAGGGCCTCTGGACTGAGATACTTTTTATGCCTATATAGTACACCCAGCTTGGTGTTCACTGCCTTTACCACTGTGTCGATGTGTTGGGTGAAGGTGAGGCAGTCATCAATGGTGACCCCCAGGTACTTGAATATCTGAACTTGTTCCAGCAGTTCACTGACTTTATTGGAGATGGTGAGGGAAGGGAGCTTCTTTTTGTGCTGTGGGCTGGCTGTGAGCATCACCTTGGTTTTTTTGTAGTTTAATAGAAGTTTATGGCTACAGAACCAGTCTTCCAGCTTGTAGAAGGATGCCTGCAGCTGGGAGTGGAGGGCAACTATTGACGAACTGCTGGTGAGAAGCACAGCGTCATCTGTGTAAAGTATCACTTTAGTGTCACAGGCTTCAGGAAGATTATTTAGGAAGAGGCTAAATAGTAAGGGCCCCAGTATTGACCCCTGTGGGACCCCTAAAGATACCTCATTGGAGCTAGATACTGTGTGCCCAATTTTTACACATTGGCTTCTGTGTGTTAGGTAGTCCTTGAACCAGCAGACAGCATTGGTTGCAACCCCCAGGTTCTGTAGTTGAGTCAGGAGGAGAGAGTGATTGACAGTGTCGAAGGCTTTGGTGAGGTCTATGAAGACTGACCCCACCAACTTTCCTTCATCTAGTGCCTTGTGCAAGTAGTCAGTGTAGTCCAGCAAAGCTGTGGAGGTACTATGATTCTGCTGAAGCCATGTTGGTTTTGGACATAACAGGTTGTATTTGTTGAGTTAATCTGTGAGTTGGGTGGCCACAATCTTTTCCAGGGCTTTAGATAAGGAGAGAGGATGGATATTGGCCTGTAATTGGCGTGCATGTCATATCACCATTCTTGTGCACGCGTCATGAGAGCCTGTTTCCAGATCCTGGGAACTGTGCAAGAGCCAGTGATTTGTTAAATAGTTTTGTAACTGGCACGATGATGACATCCAGTGTTAGGGATAGGAGTTTCATATCGATTCCATCATTCCCCATTCTGATCTTGCCTAGTATTTTTTTTATGTATTTGTAAGCCTCCTTCACTGACACTTTTTTGAAGTAGAAGACAGGGATTGAGCCCTCTTGAGGTGTGCAGTTGGTTTGTTCCCCAGCAGAGTGCAGGTAGTCAGGGGGTAGCACTTCAGTCAGGTCAGTAAATGCTGTGTTGAGAGAATCCACGATGTGCTGAGGGTCAGTAATCGTGATGTTGTCAATGTTGATTGAGTGGTGGATCTTCTTCTCATCCTTCCCAAGAAGGTTTTGGATGTTATCCCAAAAATTCTTCCCATTGCCCCAAGTTTTTTTAAGCTGCTCCTTGTGGAAGTTGGCCTTTGCTTGGCGGATAAGGTTGGTGCAGTGGTTTCTTGTAGCTCTGTAGAATTGGAAGTTGTGTTTGCTGTGAGAGGATCGGCTTTTCCCAGAGATTGTCCCTTTCCTTCATCTGGGAGAGGAGATCTGTGATCCAACCATTAACTTGACCCAATTTTCTTTTCCTCAGTGGTGCAAAGATATCGCAAATCTTGTTGAAGCCTCTATAAAGAAACTTAGGGCCTGGTCAATATTAGGCACATGATCGATGGGGACCAGTCATACTGGGAGAGGGCAGAGGAGAGGACCCAAGCTTGCCCTTCCCAAGACCCTACTATTAATTATGATAGGTGGGGCTTGCTCGATTTGTTTGACCATGTAAAGTGACCTGGGAGTGATCACTTAAGGTGTCAGGCAGGACCTTAAGTTCAGAGATCCGAGAAGGGTAACTCGAGAGGAGCCAATCGAGGAGGGTGTCTCTTCCTGTTTTGTGGTTCCGCCTTGTAGGGCTGTCTACAAGTTGGGTCAGATTGGAAGTAGAGACCATGTCCTTGAAAGGCGTGGATTCCCTGCCCTCCCAGTTGATGTTAAAGTCACCTGTTATGAGAAGCTCTATGCCCTGAGAAAGGGTAGCAATTGTATCCAGTATTTTTGGAAGGCCATCCCTGGCTTTAGTGGGTGGAAGATAAACCGACGCTAAGATTAGAGATTTGCCGTGCTGTCCGACCTGTGCTTTTATTACTAGTAGTTCATGATCATCCTTGACCCTGGTAACATGGAGGACCGAACAGCATAGGTAATCCCTGGCATAGATAAGGAATCCTCCACCTCTCTTGCCACACCTGTCTTTCCTGAATGTTTGATATCCTGGAAGCATCACTTCATTGTCTTTTATCCTGCTTGACAGCCAGGTCTCTGTCAGACACAGAATGTCAGGTACATGGTCGGACATCCATGCTTGGAGTAGGTCAAACTTTGCTGTGAGGCTGCAGATGTTCAGTGCAGCTACTTTCAGGCCTTTACTCGTGTTTCCCCCTGCGTTTGATACTGGTGGTGGGCCAGGATTGGCATGGACATTACCTGATAGAAGAAGAAGCATGAATATTATTTTCTTGGCTGAGAGGTTTATGCAAATGGTGAAGCGTATCTTGCGCCTCCTGCTCTTGCAGTGGGGGAGGTGAGCGTTCACCAGTGTGATCTTTATGGGCATGAAAATGGTAATGTTGATAACCGTGGCAGGTGTCGGGTGCCCCAGGCTAGCAGGTCGGATGCAGGTGGTGGAAAGCTGGAGCTCCCTCAGCACAGTTGGCATTGGGGTGCCATATAGTCCATTTTTGTATAAGAGCAGGTTCTCGCAGGGGTGGTAGTGGTCCAGCTTGGCATCATGGGCCTGTAGCACCCACAGCGAATAAAAGAACTAGGAGGAAAGAGTAATCCACGGTAGAGCAGAGGTGGTGGCACTTGGGTGGTCTAACAAGCACACCAGAAGATAGCAAAGGATGGAATCCGTCAAGTGGTTTCTGAGATATAAAGAGTTGAAAAAACAGAAAAACAGAAAAATCCATTTTTTAGCATTTCTTTGCTCACGTGTGTCTCTGGATTGCCTTTATTTTGTGGTCTGAAATTTGCAGCATACAACACATTTGGGTCACAGATGTGCCTTTTGAAGGTCTGGTGAAAAAATATTAATCCATTCAAAAGTTATGTCATTTTAATTTTCACATTGTTTCCTATGGAACATTTATATGTCAGGCATGAAATATATATTTTTGCACAATAGAGTATTGTGTGAATAATAGCAGCTTATTTTCGAATAACAGGACTACCGTGTAAAAATAACAGTTTCTTTTTGCAAAGAATGCTGGTATTTTTCACACAGTTCTGTAAAGCGATCGATTGAATTGTGTTGAAGTCGCCATCTTGTTTTGCCACTTATAGAGGATGATGAAGTACTGAAGATTGCAAACACAAAGAAAATCAGAAAACAGCTAAAGAGAACCTCTTTAGGTGTTTTTAGATTTAGTGTTTAAGCAGGATCAAAGAAGTTTTTATTTTCGGATGTCAGCTTATACAGAGAAATTCTTGGAATCCATTCTCTGTATGAGAAGAGTGGTATTTTCTTGATTTCAGCAGCTACAGCTGGAACTCGTGCTGCCAGCTGCAGAGTCAAGGAAGACCCAATTTGTGTGCTTTGTGTGCACAATACATACTGTGTACTGGGAATACTGGGAGCCCAGTGTGACCAAATGTGTTATTTTGTTGGAAAACCTGTGAAAAGAAGAAAACCATCCCCCAAGGTCTTTTCTTTGATGCAGAATGCTGCCTCATAATTTTCCATATTTTCCAATACCAAAGCATTGTGCGGCACATTACAGTAATTCGATGCATCAAAATTATGGAAAATTTCAATGCAGGATTCTGCATGGAAGTTATGGTATGTGCCACACAATGCTTTCTGACATTGGGTGCCCAGTCCCCATATTGGCATTGTGCACATATTACTATTGTATCCCCACCCCCACTATTCTGGCACACAGGGAGCCCACACCAGTGTGACGGATAAGTTAATTTTGGTTTAAGACACCGGAATGCCCTCCTGGTATCAGATGTCTCTCTCCTATTGTCTTTCATTGCCAGACGGATTGTCCAATCTCCTTGTCAGCATCAGGTATGCCTTCCCAACTCAAGTGGCACACTGGGAGCCACCACAGTGTGCCCAAATTGTTTTTTTATTTTTCATTCCTGTACATGAAAAAACAGTCCCTCGAAGTCTTTTATTTTTTTTTTGGACCTGTAATGTAGAAAACGGTCTATTTTCTCCCATTCCCTGTCCACCCTCCTCTGCCGCCACCTCCCTGAACACCCTTCATCCATACTTCATACTGGACATAGGGAGCCATGAGCTTCTCTGGTCCAGGACATGTATGCACTCTTCAAAGCTGAACTGTGAAATGAGGAATAGGATAAGGGCTGTATAATGGAACTCAATGGGGTTTCAACTTAAGCTCAAATCTTGGCCAATTTAGAAATTTTGCTAGAATTTTCAACATGGGATTCTTGGGACCCTCCTCATGATTTCATTTCTCAGTCCTAAAAGGTAATTTTGTGTTTGCTGTGCTGAATCACCTTTCAAAACTGATTCATGAAACGACAGTGCCACTGTGCATGAGGAGATGTCCCAAAAAGCCCATGTTGCAATTTTGGTTCACAAATTCCCCAAAACGACTGTGTAATGAGCGTGCTTTGTGGAGTTTCTATGCATTCTTGGAATTTCACCAATTTTTTATATTTTCAACATTGCCATTTTGTAACTCTTCTTTATGAAGAGTACAGCTGTCATTTTTCACATCCTGCCCAAAATGTGTTTTCACACTTCTGGCAAAGAATAGCATGGTCACTGTGCAAAATCAACTTTTGGGAAGGATTAACAAAATGACAGTGTCACTATTCATGAGGGAAGGTCCAATAAAGCCCATGTTGAAAATTAGGTGAAACAATTCAAAAAGATGACTGCGTTATGGGTGTACATTATGCACTTTCTACAAACAATAGTAACTTTGCCAGTTTTCAATATTTTCACTCCAGATTTTCAACATTCCCATTTTTTCACACCACCTAATGAACAAAACAAAACAGCTGTCATTTTGCACATCCTGTCCAGATTATGATTTTGCACCTGTTGCACAGAATGGTATGGTCGCTGTGTGAAATCAATTTTTGGAATGAATTAATAAAATCAGAGTTGCACTCTTCATGACAGGAGGTCCGGTAATGCCGATGTTGAAAATTTGATGAAAAAAATCCAAAAAATTAGCATGTTACAAGCATACATTGCACAGTTTCTATGCATGGTCATAACTTTGCCAGTGTTTCCCATTTTTCACATTGTTGTACAATCTGGATGGAGCGATGGGAGCACAGCGTCCAAAGGACCCTGGCTACCACCATAACATATGGATACTGTTGCAATATCTTGATGGAGAGATGGCCTTTTCTCCCACCATGACATATGGATACTATTGTACTATCTCAGTGGAAGGACGTCAGACTCCGCACTCTCACTGTGAATGTGGACACTGTTGTACTATCTGGATGGAGGGATGGGAGTGCAGGGTCCAAAGGACTCTGCATTCCCATTGTGATATATGGACAGTGTTGTACTATCTGGATCATGGGATGGAGTCCCAGCACTCCCACTGTTACTTATGGACAGTGTTGTACTATCTCTATGGAAGGATGGGCCATGTGCACCCTCAGTAAAATGTGGATACAATTAAACTATCTGAAAAAGAAAGGAAATTCTTTGCAAAAAAGTTTGTTAATGTATCAGTTAGGGTGATTACCACAGTGACAAAAACAGGGAACTGAGGTGTTAGGGTTTCTAACTATAATGCTGCACCCCCAGGGTTCCCACCCCACCACCCCACCACCATACACCCACCATCCACATACCAACATGCATTGGGGTGTGCCATTGAGTCAAATTTCTGAACATTAATAACTCTGAAACCATTCAACACCTGTAAAAAAAACAGTCCTCCAATGTCTTTTTGTCCTAAAAAAAGGTCCCTCGTCATCCCTGCCATCATCCTCTTCCATTCTGACCCTACCACTGAGCACCCAACACCACATGACCCCCCCCACTCAATACTTACCACTGGAGGTTGTCCGCTGTCATCTTCTTTGGACCAGGACAGGATGTCTGTGTTCTGTCAATTGGATATTTCTTGTTCAAAAATGTGGTACGTATGAAAATATGTGTACAGTAGCTTTGTTTTGCAAATACTGTGTTTTCAAGACAAAAATATTCACTTGATTTACACATTTCATAAATAGAAAAAAAGCACAGTAAGATTTGTGGTTCCCCAGTTTGGCAGAGGACAAGGCACAGAAATGGAACATCCCAGGTACCTGGGTTCAGTGTCAGCCTCCATATGTCTTTTTCCACCTACAAGGAAGACTGGCCTTGAACTAAGGACCCTGGAATTTTCCATCTCTGTGCCTTGTCTTTTGTGCCACTGGAGAACCACAACTGTTGCTGTGTTTTTTTCATTTATGAAATGTGTCATTCCCCCAGCAGTGTGGGACACTGTAGGAGCCCACTCCAGTGTCCCGAGTCTTGCACCCCTCTTCCAGCAGTGTGGTACACTGGGTAGCCCACTTCCAGTGTTTCAAGAGATCTATCACCTTCCCACCCAAGCACTGTCCAAGGCATGAATCAACCCCTGCCTCTGTGGGACACTGGAGTTCACTCCAAGTGTTCCAAGTGATGTCTTCCCCTATCGCTGCAGTGTGGAACACTGGGAAGCCCACATCCAGTGTCCCAAAATGTGTTTGTTATTCATACCTTTAAATAAAGAAAACAGTCCCCTGATGTATCATTCGAGTTGGCAACATCAGGCAGCCCAATTCAGTATTGGCACTGAAAGACCCCAATGCCAGTATGGGACACTGGGAGCCCACTCCCAGTGATCCCAGATGTGTATCCCTCAGCAGTCTGGGACACTAGAGAGCCCACTCCCAGTTTCTCAAAATTTTTCTTTTAAAGCCTGTAAAAAAAGTCTTCTGATGTCTTTTCTTTTGTCCTCAAAAAAACAGTCTCTCCTTGCCACGCCATCCCCTCCCATCCCAACACTCCTATTAAGCATCCACCACCCACCTCACCCCACACCACCTTGCCCTATACTTATCAATGGATGTTTTCCAATGTCATATTCTGTGGACAGGAAAATGTCAGCATTCTTCAAAGCTGAACTGCAAACTGAAAAATCAAAGTGGAGTATGATGTTATTTTAATGATGTTTTGAACATATGTGGATATCACAGTCATTTGTGGGGTATTCTTTTACCAAATTTTCAATCTGGGCCTTTTGGGACACCACTTCATGAACACTGTGACTGTTGTTTTGTTAATCGGGCCTAGAAAGTAATTTTGCAGTTGTGTGTGAAATCACCTTTCGTGGCCAAGTAACAAAGTAACAGTGCCAATGTTCATGAGGTGAGGTCCCAAATAGTCCATGTTGAAAATGTAGTGAAAATATTCATAAAAAATAGCAGAGTTATGTGTGGTCATTAAAATTTTTCTATGCCGTGCATAACTTTGGTAATTTTCCATATTTCCTCTCCAAATTTTCAACATGACTATTTTTTCACACCACCTCATGAACAACACAGCTGTCATTGTTCACATCCTGCCTAGAACATGTTTTCTCACCTGTGGCATGGACTGGTGCTTAGCCAAATTTGAAAAGGTTCACTCACTGTATGGGGTTCATGACATGAGGTCATAAGAAGACTATGTTCAAAATATAGGGTCAGAATATGAAAAATGACAAAGTTCTGAGCATGTGTAGCAATTTTGGTGTGCACACTTACAACTGCAGACATTTTAAATATTTTGACCCCAGATTTTCAACATAGCTTTCTTATTACCCAACCTCATGTATGTCGCAGCTATGATTTTTCAAATCCTGTCCAACATTTGTGTTTGCACCAGTGTTGCAGAATGGCATTTTATTTGCGCACAATTATGTTTTGATGGGGATTTGAAAATTTTGACTACTGACTACATTTGCTGGGGTAACAAGATGGCTATGCTGATAATTTGGTGACATATCTATGGAGGAATGGGTGTGCAGGGTCTGAAGGACCCCACTCTCCCACAGTAAAGTAAAGAAAATCAATGAGCATGGAAGTGTTGCAACAGTTATGAAGGCTGAAGGCTCCCACAGGCAGATAAGGATACTAGAAAATTATCTAAAATGCAGAAATTCACTGAAAGAAACTTTGTTAATACATCGGTTAGGGTTGTTACTAAAAGCAAAAAGTAGAATGTGGCATTAGGGTTTTCAATCATAACAACCCCACCCTGCAGACACCAACAGGCTTGGGGTGCCTTGGGGCTGCCAGGCCTAATGCTCACTACATTCATCTGTACTGTACCAATCTCAGCTAATGTATTTATGGAATGGGGTGAGTTTTATGCCTGATGAACCCAAGTCCCACCTCATAGCCTGCTGATGTTGGTAGGGTGGGGGAGGTGCTAAGTTTGAAAACCCTAACACCACATTTCCCTACTTGAAAACAAGCAGCCCACAAGACCTCATTTGCACAATTTTGTTCAAATCCATTGAACAATTATGAAGATATTAAAGTGTAAAATGTGAGGTTTAGCCAATGTTCACCCCATTCCATCAATAAGTAGCTATGATGGGTTTAGTATGGAGAATGGGGTGAGCATTAGGGTTTACAATCCCAAGGCACACCTATCAAGACTGTTCTGCATGCAGGGTGGGGGTGGGGTGTTCAGGTTGAGAAGCCTAATATCTCATTTCCCTACTTTTGTCACTGGAACCCTAATGGCGCATTGATAACGTTTTTTTTGCAGAGAACTTCTTCACTTTTTGAGAAAATATATTTTTGAGATATTGCAATTGTATCCTTATTTCCCTGTGGGAGTGCAGAGCCCTCCACTCCCATCATTCTATAATCTTAACTGTATTTTCATGTGATAGTACAAGGCCCAAAGGACCCTGTGCTGCTATATATGCATAAGGCCTGTGCTCCCATCATCCCATAATGGTATTCACATTTGTGTGGGAGCACATAGTGGCATCCATCCATAATTTCTGAGATATTGTTATCGTGACCCTATTTCCCTGTGGGAGCACGAGCCCAGACAGGCCCTGCACTCCCATTAGTCTCTAATGGTATCTATATTTGCATTCGGGAGTGCAGAGCCCTTTGTGCCCTGTTCTCCAAACCATATATACATTTTGAGACAGTGCAGTGTTACCCTTCTTTGCCATTTGTGTGAAGTGACCAAAAAAAAAGCTATAAAAATATTCTTTTTATTGCAAATATTCACTATTTCAGAAAAAGAAAATCCTTTTTTCGCAAATTGTAAAAAAGGATCCTGTTTCACAGAACTTTTTTCACGATTTGCAAAAGCATTTTCTGCATGGTAAAAGCACATTTCTAAGTTAGTAATCAAAAAACTAACTCCAGTATCCAATTCTACTTGCTGATATTAGGTCAACACAATTGTTGGTGTTTCCTAAAACCTTCTATTTTTTTAGTAATTTAACTTTGTTGTCACTGCTAATTGAAGACAAGATGGTAGTGGCACAAAATATTCCACACTTGTGCCAAAAGATCCTGTGTTTATGAAAAAAGATTCCACATTTGCAATAAAGATCCTTTCTCCAGGTGAACATCTACCTTTTCCAATAGGAAATAATTGGAAACTTTGAAATGTAATAACTTTGAAATATTTTCACCAAACCTTCAAAATGTACCAATGTGACCAAGACCTATATACCCTAAAAATGTCAAATCAAAATTTCACACCATTTTTGCACAGTGGTGTGACAAAAAAACTTGACAAAAAATGGTCATTTACATGTTTTTTGACACTCCATATCTCCGCACCCACATATCTGACTGGAACAAAACTTGCCACATCAAGAGATCTTTGCCCCTAATGGCACATGCAAAATTACATGCAAATCGCTTCAATGATTGTGAAGTTATTACATAGAAACATAGACTTGACAGCAGATAGGACTGCTTGGCCCACCTAGTCAGCCCATTTTCCTACCTACAGGATAGGCCGCAGATCCTAGTTAACCAACAGCCTATTTCTTCCTACCCCCACAAGAACTGCCTTATGTCTGTCCCATGCATTCTTGAATTCTCCACAGTTTTAGACCCCACACCTCTTCAGGAAGGCTGTTCCATGCATCCACTACCCTCTCTGTGAAAAAATACTTCCTCAAATTGCCCTGGAACTGCCCACCCATCTTTAAATTGTGTCCCCTTGTTCTTGCACGTCTCTTTTTCTGAAAGATGCTACCCTCTTGGACTTTGTTGATTCCACTGAGGTACATAAAAGTTTCTATCATGTCCCCCCTCTCCCTTCTTTCCCTCAAGGGTATACATATTAAGCTCCTTTAGTCTCTCCTCATATGGCTTCTCTTGCAGAACCTGCACCATTTTAGTTGCCCTCCTCTGGACTGCCTCTATCCTGTCTATGTCCTTGTGGAGATGGGGTCTCCAGAACTGGACACAGTACTCCAGATGGGGTCTCACCAACTGTCAGTACAGAGGGATAACAACTTCCTGTTTTCTGCTGGTGATGCCTTTCCCTATGCATCCCAGTATCCCCCCAGCCCTCCCTACTGCCTTCTCACATTGCTTGCTAACCTTAAGGGCATCTGATATGATTACCCCCTGGTCCCTTTCCTTTTTTGTTGTTGTTACTACCTCCCCCTCATTGTATAATCTTCTAATGGGTTCTTGTTTCCCAGGTGCATTATTTTGCACTTCTTTGCATTGAATCCTAGCTGCCATACTTCTGACCATTCCTCCAACCTTGCCAAGTCCCTTCTCATCCTTTCCACACCTCCTTGTGTATCAACCCTGTTGCAGATCTTTGTGTCATCTGTAAAGAGGCAAACTTTCCTTCCAGTCCCTCTGCAATGTCACTTATAAAGACATTAAAAAGGACTGGACCCAGTACTGAACCCTGCGGTACCCCACTAGTAACCCCTCTTTCTTCAGAGCGGACTCCATTTACAATTACCTTCTGTGTCCTGTTGTCCAGCCAATGTTTTACCCAGGCTACCACCCTGGGACCCACTTCCAGGCTGGTTAATTGGACTATTAATCTTTTGTGTGGGACTGTGTCAAATGCTTTGCTAAAGTCTAGGTAGGCCATGTCCACAGCCCCTCCCTAGTCTACTACTTTGGTCACCCAGTCAAAGAAATCTATTAGATTTGTCTGACATGACCTTCCCGCTGTAGAACCCATGCTGCCTTAGGTCCTGTGCCCCACTGGCCTCAAGGTACTCAACAATTCTTTCCTTCAGAAGTGACTCCATCACTTTCCCTACCACAGAGGTCAAACTGACAGGTCTGTAGTTTGCTGCCTCTGTCTTGGTCCCACTTTTGTGAAGGGAATCATATCCGCCTTCCTCCAGTCCTTGGGTACCACACCATCCTCACATGATTTATTAAAAGAGTAGTCAGTGGTTTCACTAGTTCACCCTTAATTCTTTTAGAATTCTGGGGTGAATTCCATCAGGCCCCATTGCTTTGCCCACCTTCACTTTTAGGAGTTCTTGCAGAACCCTTTCTTCTGTGAAAGGGCTGGGATCGACCCCCCTATCAAGAGTGCTTCTGTTAATTGGATTAGGCACTTTCCCCTCCTCTTTTGTGAATACTGAGCAGAAATATTCGTTCAGTATCCCTGCTTTTTCACTGTCCCCCTCTGCCCACCCACCATTCATTCTATTCAGCCTCACTATCCCTCCCTTTGTCTTTCTACGCTCTCTGATGTACCTATAAAGGTTTTATCCCCTTCTTAACTGGTTGGCTATCTTTTCCTCAGTTTAACATAGAAGTGCAGAATGAACACTAATATAGGGGTGCGACTGTGCCTCTATTATATGTGTGTGTCTGTATGTATATTATATATATATATATATCTATATATATATATATATATATATATATATATATAGTGACACTACCGTGCCACTATAGTTAGGGTTGCAAGGCTATTTCTATGTTAAACCTCACATTTTGCACTTTAATAACTTTTGAACCATTTGTCCAATTAGCCTGGATCAGGAAAATTTTCATACCAGTCAGATGTACAGTTTCAGAACCATAGTACACTCAAAAGTGAAATTTCCCCATTGTTTCAATTTTTGTCCAGACATATTGGGTGGAAGAATTGAGGGTTCAGATTGATCTGTCTACATGTGTTCTGGGTTGCATTGATGCCTTTTGAAGATTTGGTGAAACAATATTGCTCCATTCAAAAGTTATTCAATTTGTTCATGTCCCATTATAGCCTATGAAAACATTTATATCTGCATTGTGAAAACATTCGCAATCACATTTTGTTGTTGAGCTTGCTCAAAATTGTTGCCGCATGGCAACCATCATTGTTTTCAGTTAGTGGAGAGAAAATGCTGTACTTCTGCACTTTAGCCTGCCAGTCGGTGCAGCAGTTGTATTTCCGATTGCAACACTGGTGACCCAGGTTTGGGAATGGATCTGGGTTGTCAGAGGTCCAGCCAGGGGGAGAAGGACTGATCATCCCCTGGACTGCTCTCCTTCTCCAGGGAGAGGGTGGTGTGTGCTCAGCGCAAAAGCAACACTTGGCAGAGGCTGGGTCATCACACAACACCTGCGCCAACTTAACTCTGAGGCGGGGCAGATGCTGGACGTCATTGCACATTCCCACCCCAGCGTACAAGGGGAAAAAAATTCTGCAGCCAGCCATCTTTGTGAAGCCTTGCCCCAGGCTTCAATTAGCCTTCTAGCCAGCTCTCCCACCAGACACATTTTCATGGCACTGTACTTGGGGAGGCAATGCCATCACCCAACCCTCTGGGGGGTAAGCCAGGGGTGACAGGACAGCACAAGCAATATAGGATGTGGAAGTATGGGAGCACTCTAACCAGGGCGGATATTGATGGCCAGTGCAGCAAAAGGCATAGTAAATAAAAAAAAATAATTCTGCACTTTGGTAAACACCAACAGATGAGTTTACCTAATCAAGCTTTGAGGAACAAGACACTGGTATTAGTTTTTGACCGGCTTGTCTGGAAATATGTAAATTATTCCATATTTTCATCATGACAACATTTTTGTTGCCATGCAAACAATCACTCTCATTGGAAAAAGTAACCACAGCAACATTATTTTATGCATGGTGGCATTCCCATTATACAGATAGGACAGTCGCAAAAACATTAAAGTAAATGTGGCGACACTGCATGAACACATTTTGCTAAGTGTTGTTTTCATTGCCACTTCATTGTGGCAAAGTGTATTATGTCATTAGCCTGAAATTTTCAGGGTGGCAAGCCCTAGTTCCACAGATGTGCTTTTGGTGGTTTGGTATGACAGAATTCAACAGGCCCATAGTTACAGCACTCCGAAGTTCATAAGTTTCCCCATAGGATAACATTGCAGCAGCTGTTTTCTTTGTTACTTCATTGTGGCAATGTGCATTGTGCTATTGGCCTGAAATTTTCAGGTTGGCAAGCTCTAGTGTAACAGATGGGGCTTTTGGTAGTTTGGTATGAAAACATTCAACAGGCCCATAGTAACAGCATTCCAAAGTTTAGAAATTTTTCTGAAGGATGACATTGTGGCACCAGTGACGCCTTTCAGGGCCCATATCTTGAAAGCGATTCGAGATATGGATTTTTCATAGCCAACATTCTTAGTCCCCTGTAGGACTTTTAGTGTCATGTGACGCCATCTTCTTTTCAGTTAGTAAGAGGGAAAATGTCTGGCATTTAAATTTGAACCCCTAGGCAAACACTAACTGTTGTGTTTACCTAGTTGAGTCCTGAGGATGCCAGCCCTATCTTTTCTGGGGAAAAACCCCACAAATGCCATTTAAAAATCAGTGTCCCAGTACTGTTGTAAAATTGCAACAGAAATGACCATGACACTTTTGCAAACAACAAAGTGTTGTGCAGTTTGTGAAATTTTGATACCCCCTACAGCAAAACGGTTGGGGCTTTGGCTGAAATTTACAGGGTGGCAAGCCCTGGTCCCACAGAATGTGCCTTTTTGGTGGTTTGGTTCCAAAATATCCAAAGTTACAGTGTTCTGAAATAGAAATTTCCCACAAGATAACACTGCAGCATCCTTCCACATTTGGTGCCCGTATCTCGAAAAAAGAGCGAGAGACAGATTTTTGCTACCACACCTTTGACCACCCCTAGGTGATTTAAGGTAAAATCAAGTTTGGAAATCATAGATTACACCTGCAGTGGATTTTTTTCCTACTTTCTATGGTTATGGAGATATTGGAAAAATGTGATACAAGTGTTCCTTTGGAGTACTATGGTGCTGCTGTATGGCTCCATGCTTATGTTTAAGTGGGAGAGCAGGGCCTGGAAGGCCCATGCTCCCACATAGGCATACCATTACACTAAAAATGGAGTGCCCACACCCCACTACCACATACCAGTTACCAGTTACATAGATACATAGATACATAGACAGTGTTGGCAGATATGGGCCTATAGCCCACCTAGTCTGCCCATTTGAGCTTGTAAGTTTGCTTTATGTTTTCCAAGAAGTCTGTTGCCCCTCACCTCTGACCTCCAGAATTCCTTTATGTCTATCCTATGCATTCTTAAATCCAGTGATTGTTTCAGCCCCCACCACTTCCTCTGGCAGGGTGTTACACTTGTCAACCACTTGTTATGTGAAGAAATTCTTCCTCACGTTTCCTCTGAATCATCCTCCTTCCAACTTCATCCCATGCCCTCTAGTCCTGGAGTATCTTTTTCATTTAAAAATAATGTATTCCTGCACCCTGTTCCTCCCTGTAAGATACTTGAATGTCTCTATCATATCCCCTGTCTCCCTCCTCTCCTCCAGGGAGTACATATTCAAGTCCTTCAACCTGTCCTCATAGGACTTGTGATGCAATCCATGTACCATCTGTGTTGCCCTCCTCGGAACCATCTCTACCCTGTCTATGTCCTTATGCAGGTAAGGTCTCCAGAACTGTACACTGTACTCCAGGTGGGGCCTCATTAGTGTCTTGTATAGTGGAATTATGTCCTCCCTTTTCCTGCTGGTGATGCCCCTGCCTATGCTTCCCTATACTACGCCACCTCAGCTTATTTACACATGGAATGGGGTGAGAGTTAGGGCTGATGACTCCAATGCACACCTGATGCCTGTTTGTGGGGTGGGGTGGGCGTGGGGTGCAGGGTGGCAACCTAACATCAATTTCCTCACTTTTGTTGCTGTGGAACAACCTTAACTGATGCATTAAATGGAGTTTTTGCCATGACTATATATATGTATGTGTATATATGTGTATATATATATATATATATACACACACACACCCACACACACACAGACATATATATATACATAAATATACATAGATAGATAGACAGACAGACAGATAGATAGCTAGATAGACAGACAGATAGATAGACAGACAGACAGACAGAAGCAGACAGACAGACAGACAGACAGATAGATAGATAGATAGATAGATAGATAGATAGATATTATAGGGATGCAGTTGCACCCTATAGTTGGGTTGAATAGGCAGTTTAATGATAAACCCCAAATTTTGCGATTAATAACTTTGCAGCCATTCAATGAATTTGTATGAAGTTTGGAATGCGCTGTCACAAGACATAGATCTTTTGATATGCCAAGTTGTGTTTCAATCAGGTTTGTGGTTTTCGTGAAGCAAAGCAGCAAAACACGTTTTTGTTTTTGTCCATTGCACTGTGCCACACTGGAATTTTTGTCTAATATTTTCAAGATTGAAAGAGTTGCCCCAAAGAACAATCCAGCATTAGTTTATGTAAAAAATATTAATCCATTCCAAAATTATTTAATTTTGAATGTTCAGGTTCTGAGCATGCTCAGTTCAGTCTTTGGAATAAGTGTATGTTTTGCAAAGAGGATTTGCCTCATGAACAGAATTTTTTACAGCTCACCATTGAGGTTCATTAAATCACCGTTCATGAGAAAAAATCCCAGTTTGTGAGCCACCATCTTGTCTTTACTTTGCCCCAAACAAACTCTTGTATCTTGCCCCACGGATGTATTTATTGTGAACAAGCGTATGGGTTTTGTTCAGGGCAATGCCCTCTATAAACACATGTCTTTGGTTTCCAACACTGTATTAAAATCGGCTGTTTTCTGCTAGGGGAGTCCCTTTGATCACTTGCTTTTGAGACCCAGTCGTGGTGAAAAAATCCACGTTCGTCAGCCGATCCCCATTCATGAGCTGTCAAATCCCTGTTCATGTGATAAGGACCAGATGGCCCTATCGCATGAATTGGGATCAGCTGATGAATAGGAATTTTGACACTTCACAAATCAATCAATCAATCAATCAATCACTTTATTTAACCAGGCATAAACACCATTGAGCAAGCTCATTTTCAAGGTGGTCCTGGGCATTAATACAATACAGTGTACTTCATAAGATTATAATTCGGTGGACAACAGTGCAAAAAAAAAAAAACGTGATATGCCTGTCAATATGGGCCTATACATACTGGTCAACATAATTTAATATGCAAAGGTACATAATGATAAGCTTTACAGAATGAGAAGAGACAACACTCCCATATAGTCTCCACTAAGTAAGAGCTCATACCTAAATGATAAAAAATAAGGAGGTATTAAGGAATAGGGTAGAAATTGGGTAAAAGAGTAGGCAGTCAAAAGGGATGCCAGAATAGGTAAAAGGTAGAGAATAGGCAGGGCCATCTTGGATTAAGGGAATTAGGCTTATAGGTCCTAGGTTTTTGTTGTTAGGAATGTGGGGTGGATGAGATACTTAGGCGTAGAATTTGAGAGTGGCACCCGGGGCTTAGGTAGGGGTCATCTGTGTCTGAAACAGTTGCATGATTCCTTCAGATAATCCATTAATAGAGCTTTGAATGTGAAAATGCTTGGAAGTGAGGATAATTTTAATGAGTCTTGCATAGTGTTCCAAAGTGACTGAAGTGAGAAGTTGATTGTTGTTGAGCCAAGGGTAGTTTCCTCTAGGAATCTGGAAGCAGATTAAGGAGAAGCGTCTCAGGCCATAGGCACCTTTAGCCCATTTGAAGATGTTCGAGATGTATGAGGAGGTTATCAGATAATACTCTAAAAACCAGAGGAGAGCATTCATTTTTCTTCTAGTTGAGAGTGAGGTCCATCCCAAAACCTGGTATAGGCGACAGTGATGTGTACTTGAGGGTAGATTTAAGATAAATCTTAAAGCCCGGTAATAAAGGGTGTCCAGTTTGTTTAGCATCATTGATGGGCAATGACTGTAAAGGAAGTCAGCGTAGTCCAGTATAGGTAGGAATGTTGTTTGTACTAGTCTCATTCTGGCTTCTAACATGAGTAGGTGTTTAATGTGATAGAATAAACCTAATCGCTGTCTTAGTTTCTTTGAGGTTTCATTTAAGTGGCACAGAAAGTTGAGTTTGTTATCCAGCCATAACCCTAGGTATTTAAAGGTATCAACTACTTCAAGGGGTTCATCTAAGAGTGTTCGGATCTGTGTGATATGTGGACATCCAGAAGTAGACTTTGGTGTGAGAATCATTGCTTTAGTCTTTGGCATTGAGGAGAAACTTATGAGTGAGAAGGTTGTATTGGAGGGTGACAAAGCCTTTCTGTAAGTACTCATGTGCCAGATCCAAAGATGAATTTGTGATAGAGTATAGTAGCATCTGCGAATAAGTGCACATTTGCTGTGCCCAGTTGCAAGTCCAGATTATTGATGTATATTGCAAAGAGGATAGGGCCCAGGATGGAGCCTTGTGGGACTCCTTGTAACAAGGATTTTTGTGGGGACAGATCTCCTATGGCTTTGACTTGTTGTAACCTATTGGTTGGGTAGCTGGTGAACCATTTAATGGCAGAACTATCAAGTCTGATGTTACTCAGTGCAGTAAGCATGATGGTATGATCCACAGTATCGAAGACCTTGCTTAGATCAAGGAAGAGGGCAAATACATGCTTCTTAGAGTCCAAGGCCATTTGCCAGTCTGTAGTTACTTGGAAGAGCTGATACTGTACTGTGTTTGGCTCTGAAGCTGGACTGAGATGGTTTTAGCAACTTTTGTGAATCCAAATGTTCTCTAAGTTGGATGTTGACAATTTTTCAAGTAATTTAGAGAAGATGGATAGTATAGAAATAGGCGTAATTGTTCAGATCACCGGATCCCCAGTCTTGAATAATGGTAGTCTGTGGCAGTGTTCACAAGACAGGTAGCTCACCTTGAATCAGAGGTGTGGAATAAGTGTGTAATGGGGGCGGTCAGATAGGTATGGCCAAGTTCAAGGAAGTAAGGTTCAATATTATCTGCACCTGCACTCTTTTTTGTATCCAGAGAGGAGGAGGTCCTCCACTTGTGAGCGTAATTGTGAGGAAGCTGAAGGGGTGGGATGCGGTTGGTTATGGTTGTGATTATCAGTGAAGCCAACAGTGTAGTCTCTTTCCGGGCTAAGTTTGCTGATAGGTGAGGTGTCAAAGGCAAGCCCTGCAGTGGCAAAGTGATCATTAAGCTTCTCTAGTATATCAGCTTTGTCCGTATAGGTTGTACCATCAGACACAATTTTGTTTGGAAGGGGTGTTGCAGTGGACTGACCTTCGACTTCTTTGAGGATGTCCCAAAATTTGGCAGAGTTGGTTTTATTGTCTTCTAATTCTTTTTGGAAGTACCTAGCTTTTTCTGACCTAATTAGCTTGGTACAAGCATTCCTAGTGGTACGGAATGCTAACCAATCAGCCTCCAGGTGGGATTTCCTCACTTTTTTCCACCAGTAGTCCCTATCCCTAAGTGCTTTCTTCAGGATGGGAAAGAACCAGCCAGGAGTTTTATTTTTTGATTTGATCAGTCTTAGTGGGGCGTGTTTGTCTATTAGCCCCAGTAAGAGGCTGTGAAAGATGTTAAATGCCTCATTAAAGGTGGGAGCTAGATAGAAATCCTGCCAACGAATGTTGCTTAGATCTTTCAGGAAAGTGTACTGGCAGAACTTTTCAGGCATCTTTTCAGTTTGAATTTGGAGGCCGTTTTATTTGGGAAGGATGTCTGATGCAGAAAGTGGTGCAATGGTCTCTTATATCACTGAAGAATAGTCCAGTATGTGAGATAGAGTGAGCTTTGTTTAATAGCATAAGGTCCAGGAGGGTGCTGTGCTCAGGGTATTTTCTGTTGAGGTCTGGTTATAGCAGTCGCCATTTGTAACAGACCATTAACATCGCACAGATCCTTCAATTTCTTAGAGCTGTCATCATTCTAATTTAGATTGAAATCTCCCATTAGAATACATTCAGTATTGGCAGAGTCAAGAAGGTTTTGAAGGTGTGGCAGAAGTGCCCAGCCACCAGACGGTGGTCGGTAGCATGCTGCCATAAGGAGTGATTTCTTGCTGGAAAGTGATAATTTTAGTGCAAGGTATTCAAATTCCTTAGTCTTTGAGGTACAGTCAAAGACTGTGACTGTGAATTTACTTTTGACATATATTGTAACCCTTCCCCCTCTAGTAAGTCTATCACAGTGATAGATGATATATCCGGGTACATTGCTAGATTTGTCTGGGGTTGAGGGTGTGAGCCAGGATTCAGTTATCATGAAGAAATCAGGAGAAGCATGTAGAGCCCAGGTCTGTATAGAGTCAATCTTCTTTAGCAAACTACAGATATCGATAAGGAGAAAGCTAATATCTTTATATTGAGGGAGGTCTGCAGGGGCGTCCAGAGAAATAGGTGGACCTGGGTTTAATTCAACATTTCCCAAACAGAGTAGGAGAAGCAGTAGTAGTTTTTTAGGGTGGTGTCTTAGCCTACTAAATATTCTTTTGTTACTCCTTCTAGCATACATTGGTTTAACAGTGGCTATGTTAAGAGCAGGATTGCTATTTGCTAAAGATAAACACAGAGAACTGATAGAGCCGACACCATCCTTGGAAATTGGATGTGTTCTATAGTTATGGCCAGGTGGGAGGAGGGCATGACCATAGAGAGATGTCCTGATGTAGGATGCCATGGTCTAATGTGGGAGGCTATATCTTGGTAAATGATAGAGGAGGCTGCCTTTGTCTGAGTTGCAAACCAAAATTTTGGGTAGAGTATAACAAAGTAATATAAGGCAACTATAGAGAAGGATAGGCACAGATGGCATTCTTAACATGGAGATATTTCCTTTTACCAGTAATAAACACAGGATTTGCAACAGTTCCTTGAGAGGGCCAAGGAAATGAGTGGATCTTATGGAAGGATGGGGTACCAATGAAAAAGTAAGGCCTAGATAACTAATGAGGTGTGGCTGGCAATAGTCAGTAGGAGTGAGCTAGAAGGCCGGGGCGGGGTTTATGTGAATTTAATCAGGACTGGGGGTGGCTGGGTGGCTCCCTTCCTGGAGGTAATCAGTCCCTGAGGGCAAGTCCGTACCTGTGTTTCTGTGAGGGCTGGTGGCTTGTGACCTGGACTGCAGGTGGCAGTCTGAAAGGTTGGGTTCGTCAGAGAAGCACAGCTGTGGCTCTCAGACTACCGGAAGGAGAAGGCAGAGGAGAATTAAATAAGAAAGTCAGAGCGGGTGGGGCTGCTCATGAAGCTAAAAAGAAATGCAGACTGGCTTAAACAGGGGGGTTGTTGCAGACCAAAATGTTAGGCAACGTGCCTCCAAGTCTGAGTGGGCAATAACAGGCTATTTAAAACACAATATTAGAGTAAAAAGGTGAAGGGGGGTTTCAAAGGCCTGAGCTGAGATTGCTACTGGTCTTATGAGGAACACAATCCAGGCATTTACATTAAATCAGAAAACTTCAGCTATAAAATACAAACAAGACAGTTTTAACAGAAAACTTAATCTAGCACAATATAGTCAAACATTAACAGTGCAGAGCTATATGGAGCCAATCGGAGTGCTCTTGGGGCTGACTGTAGCCAGTGGTCCACAGCAGTAAAAGACTCTGGATTTAAACCCAGAGACAACTGTCCTCATGTAAAGAAAGCAAAAAAATTGGCAGCTAGGGTCCCCTTCCTGACGGTAATCAGTCCCTGAGGACAAGTCGACAAGTCCATACCTGTGTTTCTGTGAGGGGCTGGTGGCTTCAGACCTGGACTGCGGGTGGCAGTCTGGCAGGTTGGGCTCGTCAGAGAACCATGGCTGTGGCTCTCAGACTACCTGCATTTCTGTGAGGGGCTGGTGGCTTCAGACCTGGACTGCGGGTGGCAGTCTGGCAGGTTGGGTTCATCAGAGAACCACGGCTGTGGCTCTCAGAACTACCTGCGTTTCTGTGAGGGGCTGGTGGCTTCAGACCCGGACTGTGGGTGGCAGTCTGGCAGGTTGGGTTCATCAGAGAACCATGGCTGTGGCTCTCAGACTACCTGCATTTCTTTGAGGGGCTGGTGGCTTCAGACCTGGACTGCAGGTGGCAGTCTGGCAAATGGGGATTCGGCTGACGAATGAAGATTTTGACACTTCACAAACAGGATTATACAAACAAAATCCCCCTTCTTGAGGTGTGAAAATCCCCATTTATCAGCCAGTCACAAAAACAGAAAACATAGAAGGTGATGGCAGATAAGGACCATAAGGTACGTCCAGTCTGCCCATTTTTTCTACCTTGTGAAAGTGTCATAGGCCATTACTCTGTCAATAGTCTTTTTATTCATACTCATCTGTATTGCTCACTTATGCCTATCCCATGCCAGTTTGAAGCCCTGCACTGTATTCATATCCATCACTTCCTGAGGTAGGCTATTCCATGCATCCACCACCCTTTCAGAGAAAAAGAAGTTCCTCACATTACCCCTTAATTGGCCTCCCTCAACTGTCATGCTGTGTCCTCTTGTACTGCTATTTTTCTTATATTGACACATGTTAGACTCTTTCACCTTGTTAATGCCCTAAGGATATTTAAATGTTTTGATCATATCACCTCTCTCCCTCTTTTGCTCTAGCATATACATATTGAGTTCCGTTAATCTGTCCTCATATGTTTTCTCATGTAGTCCCTGCACCAGTTTGGTTGCCCTTTTCTGGACTGCCCCCATTTTGTTTAATGTCCCTGCGCAGGTACTACACGTAGTTCTGCATATGGGGCCTAACCAGAGTCTTCTAAAGAGGGATTATTTCCTCCCTCTTATGACTTGTGATGCCCCTAGTGAAACACCCCAACATCCCCCTTGCCTTACCTACTGCTTCAGTGGTCTGCTTGGATGATTTCAGGTCATCTGTGATGATGATGCCCAAGTTTCTTTCTTCCATTGTGATTGCTAGCATCTCCCCTCCCAATATAGGTAGCTTCAGGGTTTCTTTTCACTATATGCATGATCTTGCACTTCTTTGCATTACACCCCAGTTGCCACTCTTCAGACCATTTTGCCACTTTTTCCAGATCTCTTCTTATTCAGCCCACCCCATCTGTATCATCTACTCTGTTACAGATCTCTGGTGTCATCTTCAAATAGGCAAACCTTACTCTTCAGTCCATCTACAATGTCACTGATGAAGATATTGAAGAGGACTGGCCTCAAGACTGATCCCTGAGGTACCTCACTAGTGACTTGCATCTCTTCTGACTGTATACCATTTACCACCACACTCTGTTTTCTACCTGCCAACCAGTTTGACACTCAGTTGACCAACTTCTGACCCATCCTAAGGCTACCCAGCTTATTAATCAATCTTCTGTGTGGAACAGTATTGAAAGCTTTGCTGAAGCCAAGGTGGGCGACATCAACTGCACCCCCTTGGCCCACCACTTTGGTTATCCAGTCAAATAAATCTATGAGATTAGTTTGACAAGACATTCCTGTTGTAAACCCATGCTGTCTTGGATCCTGTGTTTCTATGAATTCCAGTTGCTGCACTATCCTTTACTTAAGGAATGCCTCCATAATCCTGTCCACTACTAACGTAAGATTGAATGGTCTGTAGTTCCCTGCCTCCTTCTTGCTGCCACTCTTGTGGAGCGGGATCACATGAGCCCTTCTTCAGTCTTCTGGGACCTATCCTGTGCTCAGAGTCTGACTAAACAGTTCTATTAATGGCAATGCTAGTTCCACCCTTACCTCCTTTAGTACTTTGGGATGTATGCCATCAGGTCCAATTGCCTTGTCCAGCCTGAGTTTAGCAAGCTCTTGTAGGACCCTTTCTTTACTGAAGAACTTGTGCACACCTCTGTCCCCCCCCCGTGTCCATGGTGTTGAGCTGTGGGCCATGCCCTACCCTACCTTCTCCTCAGAAAATACTGATCAGAAGTATCTACAGTGGCGTGAAAAAGTATTTGCCCCCTTCCTGATTTTCTCTATTATTGCATATTTGTCACACTGGATGTTTTCAGGTCTTTAGACAAAATATAATATTAGATAAAGGAACCTAAGTGAACAAATAACACTTTTTTTTTACTTATTTCATTTATTTAATGAAAAAGTTAACCAACACCAACTGGCACTGTGTGAAAAGTAATTGCCCCTAGTTAAATCAACCCAATTAAAGGGATAATTAGAGTCAGCTGATTGAAGACAGCCAGGCTTGATTACAGCCAGCCCTGCTCAATATAAACCTCACTTATTTTGGCCCTTACCATCAGAGTCACGTTGCCAGCACAAAGATTCAACAAGCACATTATGCCATGATCAAAGGAAGTTCTGAAAAGATCAGAAAAAAATTTGTTGCCCTCTATCAGTCTGGAAAGGGTTAAAAGCTATTTCTAAGGCTCTGGGACTCCATTGAACCACAGTGAGAGCCATAATCTCCAAATGGAGAACACTTGGAACAGTAGTGAACCTTCCCAGGAGTGGGTGGCCTGCCAAAATTACTCCAAGGGCGCAGTGTAAAATCATCCAAGAAGTCTCAAAGGATCCTAAAACAACATCCAAAGAACTGCAGGCTTCTCTTGCCTCAGCTAAGGTCAGTGTTCATGACTCCACAATCAGAAAGAGACTGGGCAAAATGGGCTTCATGTGAGAGTAGCAAGTGGAAACCACTGCTAACCAAGAAGAACATAAATGCTCATCTCTCATTTGCCAAAAGCACCTGGATGATCCACAAGCCTTTTGGGAAAATTTCTATGGACAGATGAGTCCAAAGTGGAACTTTTGGACAACATGGATCCCATAATGTCTCGTGTAAAGCAAACACAGCATTCCACAGTAAGAACACCATACCAACAGTCAAACATGGTGGTGGTAGTGTGATGGTGTGGGGATGCTTTAGCTGCTTAAGGACCTGGATGACTTGCCATAATTAAAGGAACCATGAATTCTGCTCTGTACGGAAAATTCTTAAGGAGAATGTCCAGTCATCCTTCCGTCAGCTGAAGCTGAAGCGTAGTTGGGTCATGCAGCAAGACAATGATCCAAAACACAAAAGCAAGTCCACATCAGAATGGCTAAAAAGAAGTAAAATTAAAGTTTTGGAGTGGCCTAGTCAAAGTCCAGACTTAAACCCAATAGAGATGCTGTGGCAGGACCTGAAACGAGCAGTTCATGCTCGAAAACCTACCAAATGTTACTGAATTAAAGCAGTTCTGCGAGGAAGAGTGGGTTAAAATTCCTCCACAGTGATGTGAAAGACTGATATTGAATTATAGGAAGTGTTTGGTTGCAGTCATTGTAGCTAAATGTGGCATAACCAGTTATTAAGTGTAAGGGGGCAATTACTTTTTCACACAGTGCCAGTTGGTGTTGGTTAACTTTTTTTCATTAAATAAGTGAAATTAAAAAAAAAAACAAGTGTTATTTGTTCACTCAGGTTCCCTTTATCTAATATTACATTTTCTCTAAAGACCTGAAAACATCCAGTGTGACAAATATGCAATAATAGAGAAAATCAGGAAGGGGGCAAATACTTTTTCACGCCACTGTATTTAGGATAGATACTTTTCCTTGGTCCTCCTCCACACACTCCCTCTTATCTCCTTTGATCTTAGCAATACCACCTCTGGGCTTTCTCCTTTCACGAATGTATCTATAGAAAGTTTTGTCCCAATTTTTTATTGTTTGTGCTAGTGTTTCCTCAGTTTGGGCTTTTGCCTGCCTTACTGCCTTCCCTGCTTCCCTTAGGGAAGTTTGGTATGCCTCCCTATCATGTTCCTGCTGCATGACCTTATATTTCATGAGCTTTTCTGCTAGTGTTTTTGAGAACCAAAGTGGTTTCCTCCTTCTTTTGCTCTTGCTTTTCTCCCTAACACAATGGGATGTTTCTTAAAGTATTGCATCCTTAATGCTTGCCCACTTTGCCTGCACCCCCTCACCTGTATTTCTTCTTGCCAAGGCTAGCTTAAGTCTGTTGGCCATCTTATCAAAGTCAGCTCCTCTGAAGTTCCATATTTTTGCCTTGGAATAAGATGATTTAGTTCTAGTGGGCAAATTGAACCATACCATGTGATGGTCATTTGCCAGCAGGTGACCTTCTACCTGAAGATCTGTGATCCTTTCCCTGTTAGTCAGTACAAGATTCAGGATAGCCCAGTCTCTTGTGGGTTGTTGTACCATTTGTTTGAGACCCCCCCTTGCAGGGAATCCACAATGTGCCTAGTTCTGGTGGATGTTCCTGTTGGTGTTGACCAATCTGTATCTAGCATGTTGAAATCTCCCATTATCAGAACCTCCCCTTTAGCTGTGATGTTTTGTATATCTTCTCACAGTAATGTTTCTATGTCCTCCCCCTGGTCTGCAGGCATGTAGACAATCCCAGTTTGTATGGCTGTCCCATTTCCTGTTTTCAGGGTGACCCACAGTTCTTCTGGCTCTTTTTGTGTATTCTGAATTTCAGTAGATTTTATATTTTCATTGACATAAAGGGCCACCCCCCCACCTTTTTTCACCTCTGTCTCATCTGATCAGTACATAGCCAGGTATCGAAGTCTCCCAAGTGTGGTTACTGGTGAACCATGTTTTTGCTAATGGCTACTATGTTCAATTTAGCCTCTGTCATTGTTGCCTTCAGGTCTGGGATCTTGTTTCCCAGACTGTGGGCATTTGTGTACATGATTATCCATTGACCAGATTTCAGTGTGTTAGTTATGGGGTGAGGTCCAGCTTATCCCCTGCTTGTCTTATGGTGAGCCGGACCTGTTTCCTTACCTGGTGATGCAAATGAACTCCAAACATGCTGAACTCCTTTTTGATCACTAGCTGGGGGGGTTCTCTTCCCATTCAATGTATCAGGTGCTGCACCCCCTCTCCATTTGCTAGTTTCAATATTCTGCAAAGACATCAAACTTCTGCCCCAATGCACTGACTCCATCCTTAGTCAGATGCAGTCCATCAAATTTAGAGATCTTTCACTCCCAAAACTGTTGCCAGTTATCTACAAATTTGTGTTCTTTTTCCTGGCACCAGCCCTTGAGACACATGTTTAGCTCCCCCATCTCCTTTTCTGACATTCTGCCCCCCTCTCCCAGACTGGTAGAACCTCAGAGAAGGAGATGTCAAATGAAATGGATGACAGTTTGTCTCCCAGCATGGTCAGGTATTCCTTGGTGTCCACAACTGACCGGCTGGTGAGATAGTTAGTCCCTATGTGTACCAGGACATTGATATTTTCTACAGCTTTCTGCACAATTTTAGCAATGTGGTCAGTGTCTTTCCATGCTGATGTACCTGGGAAACATCTGACCATTACCACTGGCTGGTGGTAAGTATCAACTCCCCTAATCATGGAGTCTCCTATGATCGAATGTATTTTGGATTTCCTTTTTTCCTTTTTTTTTGTTCCTGTTATGGGTGTGTTTTGTAGCACTAGCTCTTGTGCTGCAGTATCCTGCTCTGTAGTGTCCTCTGCTGCTTTGTTTGATTTCAGAGATAGGGGAAGATACCTGTTTGTAGTTTTTATATGGTTTATGGAAGTGGTACACTGGTGAGCATTGAGTGATGTGGTACCTGATTGGCCCCTCCTAACCATCTGCCAACCTCCTGGACCAAATACACTCTATGGTCAAAGTGCTTCAGTTGGATGTTGGGGAAAAGGTGGGTGGTTCTTGTAATACATTTCCTCCTGAATATGTGATTTGTGGCATGCAATCTCTGCCCATGCTGCTTAGAGCTGAGTCCTTAGATCACCTATGGTTGAGCTGAGCATGTAGGACAGCATCCTAAATCCTGTATAACTGTCCTTTGCAAAAGTGTCCCGCAGTACCTGCAGTTAATAATATCCATTCCAGTTCAGTTGCTGAGTTTATAACCTTGTTTGGGTAATTAAAAGGAAAATGAAAGCATTAGTTAAATTTTTTCATATAGAGTTATTTTTTGTATGACTTTGTATAAGAAGTTAAATTAATTGTGCCCCTTTAAGTGTAGTCACTGTGTGGATACCCCTCTGATCCACCCCTTCCTGCTTTGCTAGAGGAGATGTCATTACTGTGCTACTCTATAAAGGGAGCGTAGCATGGGGTGGTTGGGGATGGGGTGAGCCCTTCCCCTGCAGAAAAAGAAGAACCATGAATGAAAGAAACAAGGAGGTTAGGTCAGAAACAATAAACCAACGACAAATGCAGACACTTTCCCTTAGTCTGCATCTTGTATGTGCTCCTGTAATTAGCCCTGAAACCTTAGCCTAATGGCAGCTAAAACTGTGAAAGCTGTAAGTACAAAATGTAAAAAACTTGTAAGCACCACCTGTAACAATTTAACAAAAGATATATCCTGCAAAAAACACTTTGCTACAGAGGAAAATAAAGCAGTAATCTGTCAGCGCAAAACATAACAAAACCTGTAAGCACAACCTGCAGAACAATTTAACCGAAGATATACCTTGAAGAAACACTTTGAAACAGAAAAATAAAGCAGTAATCTGTAAACACAGAAAGTAACAACCTGTAAGCACAACCTGCACAACAATTTAACAGAAAATATACCTTGCCAAAACCATTGAAACGGAGAAAAATAAAGCCGTAATTTAAACACAGAAAGTAACAACCTGTAAGCACAACCTGCACAACAATTTTGCAGAAAATATACCTTACCAAAACCATTCAGAGAAAAATAAAGCAGTAATCTGTAAGAACAACACAGTGTCAACCTGCAAGCACACCTTGTAACTATTTAGCAGAAAATATACCCTGAAAATAAAAAATAAAAATTCAGAGAAAAAATAAAGCATAGGCATAATACAGTAACATAAACCTGTCGGCACAACCTTAAACAATTCCACATAAAATGTACCCTGCAAAGAAACAATTTGAATGAGAGAAAATAAAGTAGCAATCTGTAAGCACAAAACAGTAACAAATCTTTTATCGCTGTACTATCAATGCTAACTGATGCATTAACAGAGTTTTTTGCAATAAATGTCCTTTCTTTTTGAGAGCGTATAATAGTATTGTTATTTTACTGTGGGAATGCAGGGTCCTTTGGATTAAATAAATTCAATGAACACACGTAACTTGGGAATTTTCAGGAATTTTTTCACCCAGTTTTCAACATGGAATTTTGGGGACCCTCCTCATGAGCAATGGCACTGTCATTTCATTAATCTGTTGAATTTTCACAGTGACCACTCCATTCTGCACCACAGGTGTGAAAACATGTTTTGGGCAGAATGTAAAAAATGAAAGCTATATACTGTTCATGAGGAGGAGTGAAAAATGGTAATGTTGAAAATCTGGATGGAAAGTATGAAAACTTGACGAAGTTAAGAGCATGCCTAGAAGGTGCCCAATGCATGCTCGTAACACGGCCATTATTTTGAAATTTGTATCCACATTTTTACATGTTTTTTTTGGGAGCTCTCCTCATGAACACTGGCACTGTGATTTTGTTAATCTGTTCTGAAAGTTGATTTTGTATGGTGACCGAGCCATTCTGCACACAGGTGTGAAAACACATTTTGGGCAGGATGTAAAAAATTACAGCTGTACTGTTCATGTGGAGGTGTGAAAAATTTCAGTAATGAAAATCTGGACTGAAAATATTAAAAACTAGTGATGTTACGAGCATGCGAAGAAACTGCAACATATGCTCATAATGCATTCTTTTTTTTGGCATTTTTGTACCAAATTTTCAACATGGGCTTTTTGAGACCCTACCTCATGAACACTTGCACTGTTATTTCCTTGATCTGTCCCAATAGATGATTCTTTGCAGTGACCGCAAAATCACCTTTCGGGTCTAATTAACGCGATGACAGTGTTCTTGAATTGGGGTCTCAAGAACCCCATGTTGAAAATTTGGTGCAAAATACTCAAAAAATGATGAAGATACCAACATAAGTTCAAAATCCCCACTGACAGCCATTATACGGTGCCTACCTTGATTCTTCATTTTGTGGTTCAGCTTTGAAGAGTGCAGACGTGTCCCTGTCCAGAGAAAATGACAGCACCTGACCTCCGGAGTTAAGTATGGGGTAAGAGGGGGGGTGCATGGAGGTGGGTACACAGAGGGAAGGTGGGGATGGGGAGGGGATGGGGAGATTATGATGGACCATTTTCTTCTTTCCAGGAATAAAAAAATAAAGACGTTGGTGGACGTTTTCCTTTTTTAACAGGTATATATGCATATACTGGAGGGGGTAGCAATTGTTGTTGGTGAAATGTGTATAAAAACAATGGGCTGGGGCTGGGGGTAACTGGCAACAGAGGATGGGTGGTGTAACAGCACACAAAGAGAGGGAGTGGGAGGCTTCACCTATATTGCAGGATTGGGCACCAATACTGGAGGGTGGAGGGTGGGACAGCACACAGAGGGAGAGTGCGGGAGGGCTGTATATTTAATACAGAAATTGATACATGCCTCGGCCCTCTTGGAGGCACATATAGGATGACACATCCTTTATTGAGGTAAATATCAACAGGTGTTTACCAAAACAGGGGTCGATGAACATGATCCTGCCATCATTTAAAAAAAAAAAGGTCAGAAAATGTTTTTGGTTTAGTAATGTCACAAGTTTGTGAAAGTTTCATAAAGGAGCTTTCAGAAATTTAAGAAAGTGTCACAAATTTGCAAAGGTTTAGCAAACTTGACTTTCACAAATTTGCAACACTTCTAATGGCCAAAGTGCAAAAACATATTGCCAGCCATTATTTTTAAAATGTATCTGCAGGATCATGTTCCTTGGCCCCCGATTAGGTAACCACAACTGCTGGTGTTTACCGAGGGGCAGTAACTTTAAAGTGACAGCCCTTTTTCTCCACTACTAATCAAAAACAAGATGGTGGTGGCATGACAGTACAGAGGGCACATGCAACAGTAAAATGTACTGTCACAACACTGTCAGGTGCCTTCAAGAGGCACATAAATTCTTTTCCCTTTGAATATAATGGGAAACTTTAAATTTGAATAACTTTTGAATGGATTAATATTTTTTCACCAAATCTTCAAAAGACACATTAGTGACATAGACTACATCGTCCCCTAAGATTTCAGACCAGACAGACAAATTAAGCTGTAGTCCCAAGCAAGGAAACATGCAAACAGACAGCAGGATCCCATACCAGAGCTCCCTCCTGGAGCGACAGCTACACACAGGCACCTAAGAGGTAATTAAACTACCTCCAACAGCAGCACCCTTTTGAGGGGGGTTAGCCTGTCAACACACTGCATGCATCAACTTCCCCACCCACCCCTCCACCCTGGCTTGGCATTTCCTTTATAGGCACTGTCTAATGACTTCATTTCCTCTCGTTCATTATTTTAAGTCCCCACTTTTCCATGTTATACCTGCTAGCCACTAGAGGGACCCTCTGACATTCTACCTCAGGCTCCACTACCTGTCTTCCTCCCCCAACTTCCCAGAACCCTTCTAACCTTCTGTGCCACTTCTCTCCTCTGCAACTCACACCTACCCCGGCACCCAGCCCCACAGCTAGCCCTATCTCCTGACTCCTAACTGCACCACCAAATCTACACCCAGTGACCACTAGGAGTCGCTATTTCTCACCCTGTTTTCGGCCCCAACCCAGTCTGCATCAGACCCCTAGAACATGGATCACTGATCTCACCCAGGCACTTTTCTTGCTGCCCTGGCAGAGACTCAAACCTTGTACCCTGTCCACCAGAGTCCGTGTGACTACCACTAATCCAAAGTGGTATCCATACTTTCTGGAAGACAACCTAAATACTTCTACCTTTCTACCCTACTGCTACCACTAGAACTATGTTTGTCCACCTCCTCCTAAAATGCCTCCCCCTCATCTACTTTCTAGTACCCTCGGCCAACCAGCCAGTCATCTCCCCTGGCTCACTGGTACCAGCGCCAACAATTCTCCCTGACATAGTTCGATCTCACCCTACACTGACCATGTGCACTGGCTCACAGCACCCATCCCCTGGGTACCTCCCCACCACCTACCCAGGCTCCCTTTGGCAGCTAATCATTCTCGCCCTCCCAACCTGGCAAACCCTACCCATTCCCTATTCCCTGAAGGTCCCCTCCCCATCCCCACTTACCCATTGGAAGCCTACACATCACCATTCCCTGGCCAGAGCCGTGGTCTTCCTTCTACTCATAACAGGAAATATGCATCCTAACCCAGGCCTCACCCAGACCAGCCCACCAGGTGGGTCCCCCGATCTGAGCATTGCCTCCATGAATATATGCAGCATATTGAAAAAATATATACCCTCCAATGCTGGGTCATGTTGCACAAACCAGATGTCATTGCACTGGTGGAAACCTGGCTATCAAAGTGCACCCCTGACTCATTTGTCTCCTCCCTGGCTACACCCTATACCGGGAGGATCGTGTAGGCAAATGTGGGGGTGGCTGTGCAATCTATACCAAGGATACACTCACTGGTCAAGCACTCCCTGCTCTGGCCCTTGCAAGCGGGGCACAGGCCCTTACCCTTAAACATACTCAGGACCCCTCCAGAAGCCCCCTTTATCTCACCACTGCCTACATTCCCCTAAAGAACCAAAACCCGGCACTATTATCCTTAACTGATTATCTTGCCACCCTCCCTCACAAGGCAGAACAAGTCTTTGTGGGGGACCTTAATGTGAAATGGCTCAGCGCCGCCTCCTCCACCACCCGGGACTCGTTTGCAGCCATTGATCTGACACAACTCATTTCCCAACCCACAAGAGTAAAATCTAAGAGAGGTACCAGCACCCTCCTAGATGTTAGCATCACCAACCGCCCCCAAAAAATACTGGATATCCAAGTCCTCCCTGACTCACTCAGTGACCATTCCTTTATCCTATTCTGCTGGGTGACCCCCTCGCCCCGACTCACAGCCCAGCCAACACTCCGCCGGCATTTCAGACCAGGTGGGCTGAAAAACCTCTAGCAATTTCTTGCCCAGATAAACTGGTCCCCCATTCACCATGCTCCTGACATAGATACTGCCCTTGCCTTCTTTTCCCAAACCTTTAACAAAGCCTGCGACCTCTTCATACCCTTCAAAGCTGCCCAAACCAAAAAACATAATGTGCCCTGGATTACTCCTGTCCTATTACAATTGCTCAGGCTTAGAGATAACCTATGGCACCTTGCCACAGAAACAGGCCAGATGACTGACAGACAGGCCTACAATGCTGCGTGGAATAAGTGCACTTGGGCAATCCGAAAAGCCAAGGCCGACCACTAGCAGGCCACGCTCACCTCCTCCTGGGAGTGTGCCTGAACTTTCTGGGATAATGTCAAACAATTAAATGGGAGTGCATGCTCCCTTCCCTCATCCCAGATCACCATTGATGGCACAACCGTTACGGACCCAGCAAACATTGCAAACTACCTTAACACATCCTTTACGGATCTTAGCTCTGTCCTCCCCAGTAATTTCTTTGACCCACCACCCTCTCTACCTGCCCCAGTCATC
This sequence comes from Neoceratodus forsteri, assembly GCA_016271365.2. Lineage (NCBI taxonomy): Eukaryota > Metazoa > Chordata > Ceratodontiformes > Ceratodontidae > Neoceratodus > Neoceratodus forsteri. The sequence goes on along the minus strand of CM057459.1, from coordinate 840,424,184 downwards.
CAATGCCCTAGCTTCTACCTATGTAGGGTAACTTCCCAGGAAGCCAGACCCCACCTGGTCAGAGGTTTAAAGAGCAATAGTCACGGTGATGACTCCCTGGACCCCAGCTTTCTCCGTCTGGTACTGGATCAGGTTCTTGCCCCACTCACCAGCCTTCTCAACAAATCCATCTGCCTGGGGCAATTCCCAACTGCCTAGAAAACCACCATTGTTACTCCCATTCACAAAGGTGGTGACAGGTCCTCTGCTAGGAACTACCGTCCTATCTCCATACTCCCACCCTTCTCCAAAGCCCTAGAAAAGCTGGTTGCCATGCAAATTACTGAATATCTGACCAAACACAACATCCTCTGCCTTGAACAGCATGGTTTCCGCACAGGACACAGTACCGGCACTGCACTAGTTGAATTTTCAACTTTCCTACACTCCTCTCTGGACTCTGGCTCGCTAGCCGGGGAAGTGTTCGTCGACCTCTCAAAGGCTTTTGACATTGTCTCCAACCCCCTCCTGCTGGATGCCCGCTGCTACTCTGGCTTCTCTACTGGGCCTCTTGCCTGGTGCACCAGCTACCTATCTGCCTGCTCCCAATGTGTCAGAATTAATGGGACACTTTCCAAAACTTGTCCCATCCACTCAGGAATTCCTCAGGGCTCCATCCTGGGACCTCTACTCTTCTCACTCTACCTTAACACCCTGGCCAGTGCATGCACTGGAAAAATTCTGCTGTATGCAGATGACGCCTTCATCTTTGCCACCCACCTTAACCCTATCTCCCTCCAGGACTCCTACAGCTATCCTATAATGATGCTGAAACCTGGTTTAAAGAGCACAGACTGGTCATCAATCTCAAAAAAACAAAAACAATACTCTTTGCCCACCCCCAAAACAAAGCCAGCAACTTCCCATTCCATATCCTCTCCTGCTCCAAATAACCACTAGAGCAAGTCCACTCCTACAAGTACCTTGGGGTCTCCTTTGACTCAGCCCTCACCTACCACACCCACATTGATGCACTTGCTTCAGCCACTAATGTGAGACTAGGTATCTTATACCGCTATAAAAACTGTCTCCCCGCTGCCCTCTGTCTAGCAGTTACATCCTCTATATTATCCCTTGTTGACTATGGCCTTCCAGTATATGGTGCTGCTGACACGACCGCCCTCAATAAAATTCTCCTCATCCTAAATAAGGCATGCAGGCTAATCACTGGGCCCCCAGGCTCACGTATTTGTGCCAGCTGTATAACATGGCAATACTGCTGAATCTAGATGAACGTCTACGATACCAAACCTGCCTGATAACAAAAAAAACTCTTCTCGGGCTATCACCACCCAGGCTGACAGCCTCCCTCCGCCAAGCCCAACCCTTGATCTGTACACGGACCTCCTGCAAGGCCACTTTTCTGGTCCCAAGATCTAGGACCTCCCATGGACAGAGGTCCTTCTGCTATAGAACTCCATCCCGGTATAACTCACTCCCTGCCCCCATCTCGGATTCCCCCACGATCTCCAAATTCAAAACTGCACTTCGAAGCCAACTATTTAATACGTGTAGCTGCACCTGTCTATAATTGAGGCATAGCTCTTTGTGGCCTGACAATGCCCGCTGGGTAGTATCCACACCACACCTCTTTTAATCCTCACCCATTGCTGATTGAACTGCTATTATCCTGCTGCTTGCTCTTACCATTGTGCAAGAATGTGCCATTGTAACTAAACTGGCTTATCTGTTTAACTGTTGTAATCCATATGCTTGCTAACTATGTAACCCATATGCTGTAACCAAAAGTCTGTTATGTATTTGTCCTCAATGTGACGAGGTACCTTTGGAAATGAGCCTCTGGCTCAAAGGTTGTAAACTGATGTACAAATAAATAAATAAAACCCCTAAATTTTTGCATATTTGTTGGCACTCCGCAGATCCACAACTGCTCATTCAACAGTAATGCAACTTGCCAAACCCATAGCTGCACTATTGTTCAGCTAATATATATATATATATATATATATATATATATATATATATATATATATCATGGCTAAAAAAAAAACTGTGTTTAATGCATCAATTAGGTTAAAGCAATGAAAGTAGGGAAATTAAACATTAGGCTTGAGCTCCTAACCCCCCCACACACACATGCCACACCTCCATTGTACACAGACTGACAGATGCCGGGGTGTGCTATTGGGGTCATATGGCCCAACTCTCACCCCATTTCTTGCTTTAGTAATAGATCTTCATAACATACATCATTAGAACAAGAAGTATAACAGGACTAGAAAGCAAAGTCCCTACCACAGAAAAATATCTGTTCCCTAAAATGTTGGAGAAGGAGAATCCATCCTAAGGCCCACCTGGGTCTTCAAAGAGTGCTGTACATTACCTCTGTACCTACCTTCAGTTGTAACAACCCAGCCCAAGTGGAATACAAAATATTAGCTGCAGAATAACACTGGCCTTGATCTGTGTTTGGCTACACAGTTTCAGCAGAAAATCTGCCCACAATTGAAAATGTGCAGTGGTCCTTGACTGAAATATCTCAGTAATTCGCTAAAGACTAAGCAATAGTACTGACCAGGATTGATGGTGTTGAACAATACCAGACTACCCAGGGACATAGTGATGCCAGATGCCAGAGGCAGAGGTTTTTATAGTCCTGAAAATTGCAGTATTGCCCAATACCCACCTTGGAGGGTATTATTGTGCTTAGAAAATAGGTAGTTTGTGAGATTTTTATGTAGTAGTCAGAAATTCATAAAACAAAAATTATATAAAAATGTAGTAAAAAAGTAATTTTATTGGTAAAGTAGTCCTTCTACTGTTATACTTGTCAACAGATGGTACTGCAGTGTTTCACAGTTGCTTTGCTGTGTACTGGCTGTGAAGTTTTGTTTAGTGCTATGTCATTTTTGTTTAACAGCTCTCCCCATTTCTTGAAATGTTTTATTTTTTTTTTATAATTCAGGAGTTTCTTCCAGTTGGAGAATTGGGACAAAATGTAGCAGGATGATAGTGGATGCACTGAGTGCGATCAAGTGATGGTGAGCATGAGCAGTAACACTATGAGAGAAGCAGACTTCCTTTGTTTATTGTACTGCAGATGGAGATGCACTTGTGACTTGCTGCACTAGAGAACGTGGGCAGGCAGCTGAAGGATGGGAATAATGGTGTAGGCACTTTTTAGTTAGATGCAGAACAATATTGTGTGTATTACAGGATTTGAAATACTAGGCAGTTTGTGTTTTGGTTGATCTTTAGTAAATAGAAACTGTGCCGGGGAAATGGCTGGCAGCTGAAGGCCTGCTCCATAAGTGAGAAAAAAAACTTACCCATGATTTTATTTTGATTTGTAGGAGGGCATAGTGATTTATGATGTGCAGTAGCACATTTCTCTGACACTTGTTCTTTGCTGGCCTCTGCTTGTACTTAAGGTATCTTCCTGGTATTGCTCTCAGCCAAGAAGAGAGCATGACATCATAATACAATTGTATTTATTTATTTGTTTCAAAGTTTTGAAATACACCTTTGAGCAGAAATGCTCATTAACAAAGGTTCCGCATCAGAATAACAATTTGTTTACACCATGTAAAAAACAGTTTTAAAAATGGATTAACAAAGGCTCGACAATATTAATTAAGTGACATAACAAAACAGAATAAGTAAGATAAGTACCATTTCAGCAATACAGAGTGAACAAAAGTTAACATTGAACAGATCAAATATCACTAAGCATAACACAGTCACTAAGAACTATACAAAGGTAGCAGCCCATCTGGGCATTGTCAGAGGTTATGTCTGCTCACTTTTATGGCACATTGAAACAGAGGAAAGGCACATGCTTGAGGAAACCATTTTTTCCCCTCTTCCCCAGTATCAACCCTCCTAGAGTTGATTATATTTAGTTTGGGGGTGGAAGGTGTGGGTGGCATAGCCCACCCACATAAAATATTTATTTTGCTTTTTCAATCATGTTAAAATGAGCTTCAGTAGCTGTTCATGGAGGGTACTGTTGTGCAGCTCACCATGTTTCTTTTCGGTCAGTTGCCCTTGTTGTTTTTTGTAATTGTCATATTTGTTTCAGTGTTCTGGCATAGAACGTAACTGTAGAGTTGTGAGGTCTGTTGTGTTGTGTTGTGTCGGTTCAATATGATACCATGTTATGAAGATTTATCACCTTTCCGTCCTTCAGTGTGTTTGATTAGGGCAGTTTCTATATGTACAGTATGGGTAATAGTTACTGTACATTGTAGTACACTATGATTAATTGCTGGACATTTACAATATTAATGCAAAAGTAAACGCACCCCTCCAGGTGCCACATCACTAACTTTCAGTCCCAGCTGTCCCCCGAATCCTCTTATGCCACTCCCTTGCTCCTTATGCCCACAGCTTCCCATTTCCCAACCCCATCCCATTGATGCAAGACACTTTGTCCACCTCCTGGCTGGTCTAATTGGTCCCCTTTGTCAATGGCATGGCTTGCAAAATCCCCAAAAAGGGGATGTTACAGCCCCGTCATAGCACAAACCCCCTTGAAACCTGGCACACCAGGTTGTTTGATGTAACACTGGGGCAAGGGTATTTTGGTGCAGCTGCATCTTGATTTGACACAGGCTGCAAAAGAAAATCACGAAGATGCAAGTTGTGATGCATGTCACCCCTTCCATCAAACTCTTTTGATGCAAGTTCCTTGCGTCAGTCCTCCTGGTTATAAAATTGGGCCCCTGAAGTTCCAAAGTTGAATGTATGTTAATAAGCCATCTGGGGAATCAGAGGCCTTATGTAGTCACCAAGAAAATCATAGGCTTTATGTTGAGTTATAAGCTCTGAAGAAACCAAGGTAAGATAGGACATTTGGGGAAGATATTTTGGGGAACTATTAGTCCCAAGTTGATGTGAAGTTTGAGTGGAAAATGGAAAGGTTGTCTTCAACATCAGTGAAGGTTGATAGAGGGTACCAGTAAGTCAAGCAGAGATCATCAAAGAGGGAGAACATATTGACTGACCAGACTGACTTACTGTACAACACATGTACTACTTCAGGAAAAGGGGAAGGGTACCAGAAAAAAATTATACAGTGGGTTGAAGGAGAGGACCCAGTCAGTGAAGAAATAAGTGGAACAGTGAAGGTTAAGTTTGGTAAGCTCATTTAATAATTGAGAAGGTTGAGAAATTCAGTCCATTGAATGAACACAGTTAAGGCAGGTGAGAGCCAATTACATTAGGGTCCCAAAGGACCAGGAGCTTTTTCTGAGGATGTAGTGTTTGAGAAGGAGTAAGGAGTTTGAGAAGACTCAGGTTTGGTATGAAGGCAAGAGTAGATCCTGATAATGAAGAAAGGTTAGAGAGGGGTAAAGAGCTTGTGTAGTATACATGTAAGGAAAGAAGGAGAGATGGACGTGAGAATCATCTCACAGTTAACACTGAACAAACAATGGACAGAGCTGAATTACACTGCTTAAAGAAGAACAGATATAAAGGTGGAGAATATATTAAAAATAAATAAAATACCAAAATGTGCAGATGCAAGCAAACGTACATAGCACCTCCTAATGAGGCCCTGCTCGGGGTAATGCTTCTCCTGTGGACCCTATGTTTGAAGTTTACAAAATCTTTCTGAAAGTCATAATTCACTGTTGCCATGGTCCCTATTGCTACTTAGTAGTTTATTTATTATGTCTGAGTTAATGTCAAACTGTCTTTTCTTGTTATGTTAATTCTATGATGCATTTTAAGATTGTACAGTGCCTGGAGCCTCCAGGACTGGTCACAATAGAAATAAAAATTTACTTATTTACAGTACTTGCTAAAAGTCAGTATTTTTTCTCCCCTTTCTGGGATGGGATGCTCTGTCCACTGATCCCCCCCAGCCATGTCACCTGGCATCCCAGGGACTTTGCCCCTATCCTGGTCTTCCTCCATGGCTTGACCCCATACTGGGGGTTGGTGGCTCCTGCCTCCCAATGGAACAGATATGGTTTCTGAGCGGGCTCTGTAGCCTGGGTGCAGAGCCTCAAGGGGTCTGTTTCAACTTGCCTCACTGCTGGCAAATGTCCTGCCTTTTTTTCCTCCCAAGGCATGAGTGAATGTGCACTACTGTCCAGATGCGCCTACGTATGCTACCATGTGCACAACGTTGACGCCTGCTGCTCCTCCATCGTCCACATTGCAGTCCCAGCTGCTTGTTCCCCCAGCTACCACTACTAGTCAGGGTGAATGCTGCGGTTGGTGTCGGTCCCTCCCCTGAGAAGGAGAGCTGTCCAAGGGGTGCTCTATCCTCCTCTCGTGGGCCAAGCCCTGATGCCCCAAGATCTCCCGACCCTGGGTCACCAGCTTGGCAGCAGGTGAGGCTTAATGCCTCAGCCCTCCACACCACTGGGCTTGCCATAAGTCAGTAGTTTTAAAGTATATTCCACATTACTACAGAATCCATATCAATTTTCTCCCAATATAATTTAAAGTGCAATACCTATTGTGCAATATGATTTTTAAGACTAAAAATACACACAGTTGATTGACATACTGTACTTTTTTCTATCAGTACCTCTTGTGACACTGTAACTAGGAAAATCCCCACAAATTCACCATATACTTTTAAGTGTTTATTATTATTTCTCTTCTGATACTCTTCTTGTCATCCTATATTAACTAAATTTTGTTGGAAGGCCATTTTTTAACAAGGTTAAGCAATGGAAAGCTCGGACCTCAAAGAACATTCCAGGTATTAAAGAATTAATAAAGATTCCAGATTTATTTATGGCAAAACAATGGAAAACATCAAGCTATGAAAATGCACAGTATCTGAAATCCATAAGGTGATCTAATTTTCAGTTGTCTATGCACTGATACCCTAAACAGCACAACAAATCTTGTTCATTGACAATGCAGTTTGAAAAATTGTTAACAATTTTATTGCCAAAGTATTACTTCCTAGTTTTAATATTATTTTACAAAATAATGAACAATTCATTCTCTTTGGTGAGAACATCCCCTTTCTTATAAAGTGTTTCAGTTACTAATCTTAACATACTCCCAATATTAAAATACACCATCCTTTTTTGTTGTTGTATAAATAAGCAAAAATCATAATGGGCTAGATTATCAAAGCTCCCAGAACGGTGCAATGGGCTTGCATCACAAGGAATGGCATAAATTACCCCTTGTGTCAAAAGATGCACCAGGAGTCATTCAGAAATGCAGCCTGAGCCGGCTGCAGGCTGCATGCAGCAAAAGGGGCTTCCACAATCCCTGTAGCACAAAATGGGTTGCAGCGTGGTGCTAGGGAGCTTGCAGCAGACATAGGCTGCCAAATCCCATAATTCAGGATTCAAAATCTCCCAGAGGGCAATGTCTGAGTACCCTTAGATCAGCCAGGGCTGGTCTAAGGATACTTAAAATGTGCCTCTGTGAGGGTTTAACGATTACTCCACTGTGTCATGGTCCTCAGTCTCCAGCCCCAATCCCCATTTACCAAAAATAATCAAGTCCTGGTGGTCTGCAGACCCCTTCCTGATCTGTCAGAATATTATAATATATTTTCCATGATGGTCTAGTGGACCCTGCCCCTACCCACCTGATGTTTCACTGCTCTCACTCACCCCATCCCATCCCCTGGCCAGGACAAGCACAGCCCCTGCTGTCTATCACAGCTGATTGCCAATTGAGTTATCACTGAGTGAATGCTGTATACAGTATGCACTTTATTGATTGCAGTTCACTCACCTGTCAATCAATGAGCAAGTACTGTGCAGTACATGCTCAGTGATAGCTCATTTGTTAGCCAGCTATGGGGGAGAGTGGAGGGCACTGCTGCTCACTGGTTTAGGGATGGGATGGGGGAGTGGTGTGGTGGGGCCCTGTCTGCCAGTGTTGAAAGGTGGGAGGTCCACTACACCACCAGGGACAGTGATATATACTTTATTACATGCAGATCAGGGCGGGAGGGGTTCTGCTCGACTGCCAGGGACATGTTTAATTTTAATGTAAGGGGATCAGGGCTGGGGGGGTCCCTAGACCACTAGAGACATGATTACTTATTATATAAAGCATCAAGGCTGGTGGGGGACCACCAGCCACCAGGAACCTCCTAGAGTGGTGCACAGCTGACCTGCAGCTTACAGCACACCATCCATATGTGCTGTCTGTTTGGTGCACAACTACAGTTGCAGCAAGTTGTGGAACTTTGCCACCTGGACTGTCCTCGATAAAGAATCTGATACAGGGTCTCAGGTGCACTAGCAACCAGTGCAGCTACCTCTGGTGCTGCTTTCACAGTGTTTTGAGAATTGGGCCCATTATGTCTTAAAAATATTTTAATTAGTTATTCAGCAATTTGTTTCCACAATTCAATCCTTCATAAAACTCTTGTGTATTTTATGAGGGTATACAGTAGTTGCCTACATGCAAACTTTTTTGTAATGAAACATGTTTTCTAATAATTTGATCTGATTTATTTTCAAACCCAAGAAACTACACTTGGTCACAAGTATCCTTTTTCAGCTAGGCCTAATAATGCTGCCATTATATAGTCTTCTTCAAAATATGTTAATTTTCATACCATTTTTTAAGAACTGTATTCATTCTGATCTAGGCTATGAAGTATGGGTCTTGTTATTTTTTATTTTCATTTCATTTTTATTTTTTATACTGGAGAGCACGATGAAGTACATAGCCATTTTTCACAGGCAACCAATTATACAGAAGGGTGTAAGGAATGGAGCAGACAACATTGCAATAAACACAGGGTACAGTAATGAAAGGCACAGTTTAGGACATTGTACAGATAGGAACATTACAAAAAAATACAATATACAGTAATAAGAGGTAGAGTTTAGGACATTGTACAGAAAGGTATAGTGTAGGTAGTATCACAGTAAATACAGGGTACAATAAAAATGCAAAAAGTTGATAAGGTGCTGTTTTAAGGACATAGAGATACAGTTGCAGTGTAAATTGTTTGACACATGTTGGTGAAGTCTGGAGCCCAAGGGATGAATGCTACCAATATCACTGAGATGGTTGGGTAAGTGGATGTAAAGACCAATGACTCTGTAGGTCAATGCCCTGTATCCTGGTGTCAGCATGGCTCAATTGGTAGCACATCCACCTCTGGACCTGAAGGTCATGGGCTCTCATCCCACACCAGGATTGTACTTGTATCAAAAATGCTGGTACCTGAGTGCAGTATTGTGGGTGCTGTACTGCTCGGGTGTGCCATCCTTCGGATGAGACATTAAAATCAAGGTCCCTTCTACCTATCCTGGCGCTGTCCTGTTGAGTGTCCAGGTGGAAATAAAAGAACCCAGAGCACTCTTCGCAAAGAGTAGGGGACATTCTCAGTGTCCTGGCCAACATTCCCCTTCCCATCAAACCGGTTCATGCAATTGTTCAGGCTGTGTGTCAGTGCTGATGTATGATATGGCTGCCACTACACATTCAGTCACTTCACTACCAGTCTAGCATTGCTTAAAAAGTGCTTTGGGATACACTATGTATGAAAAGCGCTATATAAATGCTAATTCTTCTTCTTCCTGAGGTAGATTCCCTCCATGGGAGAGTGAAGGTAGATCTAGACTAGAAACTAATCCCCTGCAAATTGGAAGAGCCCACAAATGCATGATGGGGCTTTCGCCAACAAAGAGCTAGGTCTTTAGTTTATACTGTAACAAAACTCACTGGTTCAGATTTATGAATCAGGTTAATGGTAGAATATTTCTCAGCATTTTTAGAACAACATGACAAAGGGGATGATTCAAAGTAAAGCAACTGGGTGGTAAACAGTGTTGACAGCCATTTTCACTAGAATACAATCAATACTGTGAGAAAAAAAGATACAGGATTTTTTTTATGCCAGTATTGATACTTTTGCAGCAACTTAGAAAATCACTTTATATGGTGCTCCCTTTATGGGGCCATGGCACTTGTCTTCTGTCCCAACAAGCCACAATATAGAGCTTTAAAATAACAAATACCATATCAGTAATAAATCACGAAATGAAATATCTGGGTGGGATCAAAAACTAATTTCCTAGCATGTTGTGACTGGCTCTCCCTTCATTCAGACCTGTGATGTTTTCCATCTGCTGCTCTTTTCCATTACATTATGCTATATTTTTTGTTTTGATTTGTTTTGTTTTGCTGCATGCTTACATTCATCTATCTTTCTGACCTCTAGTAGGATAAAAAACAAAAATTAGGAAATAAATATCTCTTCTTGTAATGAGATTTGTTTTTGTTCAGTTATCCTGTGATTTGTAGCACTTTGCTGATACCTCCTCATCTATTCCTAACATGCATTATGAAAGATGGAAAAGTGAATGCCTTTGGTGTTTTGGGTGGAAAATTTGTTTAAGTGACCCACAAGCAATTTCACATATTTGTGAGGCAACAACTGTACAGCAAAAGAAGAATAACAGTCCAAACTGGGCTTTAGAGAATATCAATTATGGAGACATGTCAGTTCTGTAAAATGCATTCTTAATGACTGTATTTTCCATCCTTTTCCGTTTGTTTTATAAAAGACTTACACCATTTCTTTTCTTGTTTGGCAATTGTTTGGGAGCACAATTATCTTTGGAGGAAAATATGCATAATCTTCACAGCCTTCTGCTATTAATAGGTTTTGGGAATGCTTAAATACTATACAAGTTCCAGTTCTTCATAGTATACAAGAAGATATTATGCAGAACTCTACAGTACTAAGAATGCAAGTCACTGAAGTATGCCTTGATGTTTTTTTCACCATCTACAAAACCTATGACTCATAAACTCTCAAGATATTTTTCTTAAGCACTAAAATGCAAGTAGGGTTTGATATGCTGGATCTATTTTAAGGCAGCATGTTTTGAGCCTGAGGCATCTAGAGTGCAGTGGATTTGCACACTACTTTGTTATGCTCACATTTTACTTCTGGGATCTGTTTTCAAATCCAACCTAGATAAAAAGAACCAAACAAAATCCTTACGTCACCAGTGAAAAGTTCAAATGTAATTAAAGTGGTGGCAGCCTAATTTCCAATGTTCAGCAAAACTCTACAAAGAAGCATGAACTGTCCATAGTTTATTCATTCCTGCATAATGAGTACTTAGAGACTCCAAACATGTAAAGGTAAGGCTAGAGAAAATATTAAATTACACTAGCAGAAACTTGTGACAAAAATGGTACAGATTATACAGCTGCAAACAATGGTATCAAAAGTAATCATACTTTAAAGCAAAATAACTTTACAATCAGAGTATTAAAAGAAATTTAGTTTGTATCTTTCAAAGCTTTAGTTTTTTTTAATCTGCTGTTCCCCCTGTACTGGCTGGTCCCCTTTAGTCTGGTCTCCCCAACCCTCTTACCTCAGAATCTTCCAGGACTTACTTGTCAGTGTTATTCCCCGAGGCCTACCACCTACATACCGGTGGGGTTAGAAATGTGCCCTGAACCTGATGGGGGAAAGAATCTGGTTAGCACAGATGTGCATGAATAGCCATGTACAGGAACAGTGGGAGTTCAGTGTCATCCTGCCAGTTTTAGATTTTTTGGGTCAGGGAAAGCACATTGAGCTGAAACTCATTTCCAAGTGTGACAAAGGAATGCAGGGAGTTTATATGATTTCCTCTGGGTCATGAAGTATGCACATGGTGGTTGTGGGATACAAACTGTTTCTGCTGGGTCTCTGTTTTCACAGCTGGATGCTCTAACCTTAAGTCTATACTGCCTTTCATAGTAGTGGTAGCAATAATTAAAACTTTGAAATTGAACATGATTCTTGGATCTGCAAAAAACATCACTAAATTTTGAAGTTTTTATTTATTTATTTATTTACTTTCTTTACTGAGTAAGTACACTGAGAAAAAACCTTTTCAGGAATAATCCACAGCCATGATAATAGCAGCTAAGGTTGATACAATTAGCAACATATAGATACAGCATAAAAATCACAAAAATCACAGAATAATGCAAAATATAAATTAGTAGAAGATTTGGGTAATTAAAACATTTACAAACTAAGTTCAGGTTTTGAACAGGGTATAAACAAATTGCATGTTATCTTTATATTCAGATTTTATTTGCACTGTTCAAAGTCACATCTTTATTCGACAATTTAGTTGGAAGTTTTGTATACATGGATAGCCTCATCGTTACAGGTAGGAGGATGACACAGTTTACAAGAGCATCCAGGGAACATCTCAACAGATGCTCTGCAGTCATATACTCTGTGTGTGTGTGTGTGTGTGTGTGTGTGTGTGTGTATTCTTTGCAAAAAACTCTGTTAATGAATCAGTTAGGGTTAAAGTGACAAAAATAGGGAAATGTGGTGTTAGGGTTCCCAAGTCTAACACCCCACTCCCACCCTGCAGGCAGTAGCAGGCATGGGCTGTGCCATGGGGCTGTCAACCTTAACGCTCACCCCATTCCATGAGTAAATAACCTGAAATGGATACAGTGTATGAGAATAGGGTGAGCATTAAGGATGACAACCCAAAGGCACACCCCACGTCTAGTGCTGCCTGCAGGGTGGGGGTAGGGTGTTAAGGTTGGGAACTCAAACACCACATTTACTTACATTTGTCACTTTTACTGTAACTGATGCATTAATGGAGTTTTTTTTTTTTGCAAAGAATTTCCTTATATTTTAAGATAGCACAATCGTACCCTCATTTGACTGTAATGCCTTGTGTTCCCATCACTCCATAGATGCGTGTATCTATGTATGTTGCTGTGGCCCTTCCAATGTTAACAAAACCACAACTAAATTGCCACCATAGCCTTCTTATTATCCCACCTCATGAGCCCTGTACTGAAAATTTCAAAATCCCTACTGTAATGTTAGTCCATACCACTGCAATGTCATTCCATGCCACAGGTGCAAAAACACATTTTGTTAATGATCTGAAAAATGACAGCTGTCATGTTCATGAGGTGTTGTAAAAATAGGGCTATTTTGGAAATTTTGGGTCAAAATATTTACAATTACCAAAGTTACAAATGAGCGTACTAAAATTTTAATATATGTGCATAACTTTGCCATTTTTGCATATTTTGACCAAAAATTTTCAACATAGCCTTCTTATGACCCAACCTCAAGAACAAGAGTGGTCAAATTTTTCACATCCCACCTGAAAGATGATTTTTCCAAGCAACCATGACATTGTCTTATGGGCTGGGTTTGCAAAATTCCACTGATATTGTTCATGAGGTGGGGGTCCACAAAAAGTCATATTAAAAATCTGGTGTCAAAATATCCAGAAATGGCCAAGTTATGCATCAGAGTTGAAAAGCCCATTGAAATACATTGAACCACATTTACCTTAATATTTCATATTGTAGTCACTGGTTCCAGCAGCAAGAGGTGTCTTCAACTGAAAAGTGAATCTTTGCCCTGTGAGCTGTTCAGGTGATTGAGGGTGAGTGGGGGTGTACTGGGGGATATGAGGTGGTGGTGCTGAGTGGAAGTTGGAGGTGGAGAGGTCAAATTAGTGAGGGTGCATTTTATTTTTTGTAGGTTAATATAAAGGAGTGTTTTCTTATTTTAGGCAAGTACAGCAAATGACAGGTGAGGACTGCCACTAGACACCAGGAAAATATGATTTTTTTTGTGGGGGAGGTGATAGCAAGGTCAGGGGTTCCACTAGATACCAGGAAAATACTCTTTGTTAGAGGGATTGCTATTGGTGGGTAGGGCGTGCTACTAGACAACAAGGAAATATGATTTAGTTATGGGAATGACTATCGGTGGGTGGGAGGTGCCACTAGACAACAAGAAAATATGATTTTGTAATGGGAACTGATATCAGTGGCTGGGGTGGTGACACTAGTCACCAGGGACAAATTATTTTATTATGGGGCTGTCAATCAGTCGGTGGGGGTTGCAACTAGACACCAGGAAATTACATAAAATTTATAGGAATGGAGATTGGAGGCTGCCGAGTCCCGCCAAACTCCAGAGAAATGTGAACAAAATATCAGGGATGGAGATCAGTGGGAGGGGGGTGCCCCTAAACACTAGGAAAATACATAGCAGTGTACAGGGACAGTGATGTGAATAAGATGGGAAAAACAGAAAAGGATTTTCCATTCATGAAAAAAGGATATTTTTTCGTGACTCATGCTATGAAAAAAGATTCTTTTTTATATCATGCAGTCACAAAAAAGATTGATAATAGTAAAAAATAATATTTCAAAGGCATTTCTCTAACAGTGATGTCCAGAATACACCTAACAGGGTCCCTGTCAGCCAGATAGATATATTGTTATCTCTGCAGGATGTATTTTTTGTGGCTTTTGATTTTTTTTTTTTTTAAAAAAACAGGAACTAGATGGTGGCAAATGTTTTATTTTTTTATTTAAACTTTTTTTAACCAGGTAAGTATTATGAGCCAAGGCCCATTTTCAAAGATGTCCTGGGACCATAAAATACAGTCAAGATGTTACAAACAATAAGGTCACACACAATATGCAATTACATAAAACATACAGTAGAAATAAAATTTCATAAAAATGAAAAAGGATTGTTCCAATACGGCAAGGGATTCCTTTTTCATTTCATAGAACTATCCTGACGTGCTTACTGAGAATGCTCAGAACCACATTTTTAAAATATTCAAAATTAAATAACTTTGGAATGGATTAATATTTTTCTACCAAGCAAGCAAAAGGCAGATCTGCGGGTCAGTCCCTTTCAATTCTGAAATTCCAGACAAAAATTCCAAACCATCTGGAATGTTCACAAGTTTAAAGAAAAAAACTGCAAAACCAATGAGCATAAATTCACTTTTTGCACTATCCAGAACTCGGAATCTGAACTTCCAACCAAAACAAAACATGGCACATCCACACATCTACCCCTTCAAGACTATGCATGCAAAATCTTATGTAAATCTATTGAATGGTTGCAAAGTTATTAAAGTGCACAATTTGGGGTTTAACATTAAAGTGCCTACTCAACCCTAACTATAGGGGCACGACCGAGGGTAGCTCCCCTATTGTTAAATTTGATCTGGGCTTTTAGGTTAAACCTCAAATTTAGCACTTTAATAACTTTACAACCATTCAATGGATCTGGATGACATTTTTCAAGTGTGGTCTTGAAGGGGTAGATCTCTTGATGTACCAAATTTTGTTCTGGTTGGATGTGCAGATTCTAAGATCTGGATAGTGCAAAAACCTTAAAATTCAACATTTCACAAAAGTTTTTTTCTTATCGCCTTGTGCCGAGATGGTGTTGAACTTTGGTAGAAAATTTCTATGGTAGAACGAGCTTAGGTCACAGAACTACCTTGCACTCATTTGGTGAAAAAATATTAATCCATTAAAAAGTTATCAATTTTTAAGGTCCCATTATTTTCAACAGGAGTTTTAATCTGCAGGATAGCTTCCTGGAATGAAAAAGGAATTTGGTCTCCCAAAACAGATTCTGTTTTACAAGGAGCTAATCCTTTTTCAAGAGAAAAAGATTCCTTTTTAGTGAGCTACCATCTTGATTTCTGATTTTTCAGACAAAAACTTTTCAAAGCCCACAAAAATGAACTTATCCAGAGCCACCAACACATGTATCTTGATCATCGGGTCTCCCTTAGGTGTATTCTGAAGTTAGCTGGTGGAAACATTACCCTGCGATATTTTTTCTTCACTATTTTAACCTTTTTTTGCATTTCAGTTAACTTCTTTGTATCCTTCTTATTTACTGTGAAAAAGGAACTCGGCTCAAAGAAAAAGATTTTCCCAAAAAAACTAAGTCAGAAATCCTTTTTTCATGAACCTATTCCTTTTCTGCAACCACAAATAAGGATGTGTGAAAAAGGAATCTTTTTGTGAAAAAGGATATGAAAAATAACCCAAGTCCAAAATCCTTTTTCATGAGATGGAATCCTTTTCCATGACCACGGCAAATAATGTGTTGTAAAGGATTCTTTTCTGTGAAAAATTATTCATTTCCCATTAACAGGGCAGAGTATTTTCAGAAAAGGATTCTGGGTTGTGTAAAAGGATTTTTCTTCTTTTTCCTGTGGCACATCACCCATTTCATTGGTGTCAATGGTACTTCCCACCCTCCATTTTTGGCCCCTGCAAAAATTTATATTCCTGGTGTCTAGTGACATTTTTCACTCTGTCTTTACTATACAATTTAAAAATATATTTGTTGATGTGGAGTGGCACACCTCCTCTAATTGAAGTAAATCACTATCACCAACAAATGGATATCCCGGGTGTCTAGTTGCACCCCGCACCCTCTGATGCCCATTGTAATTATATCCCCCATTTGTGACCACTGACACCCTCACTCTTCCATGTGACTTTCAACTTATCAATTAAAAAATGGTCCCTCACCGACTTGATTTTTTTCCCTTAATTTCTTTATTACCTCCTTGCCTGGGGATGGTTGTATGGTTTCACTGCTTCTGGCAACTTTCTCGGCTGCTACCCTGGACCCAGTCAGAGCTCAACCCTTACACCTTGCCATCCCAGGGTCACAACATAGTGGGGATCCATCCCACACACTGTGGAAGATCTGGAGGCTAGGGGCTGAAGCAGAGCTAGCTTAAGTGGGTCTGTTGCACTGCCAGGAAGCCAGCCATCACTCACACCAGAGGATTGTTGCTGTTTCCCCTGTATCCCCCCATGGCTCACGCATGCAGTGGTGTCCAGGATGCTGGCACACATGCTCTCACATGCAGTCCATCAAATGCCTGCCAGCACCAAGCCACACTTTGTTCACCGAGCCTGCACTTTCCATGACCACTGCCAGGAGCCAGTGCCTCAGCGATTCACCCCATGCTTCCTCCCTGGAGGAGGACAGCAGTCCAGGGGACACTCAATCCTCTCCCTTCCAACCAACTCTCCAAGACCAGAGGTTGCTCCCAACTCTGGGTCATCAGCATGGGAAGAGGTAAGATGCTAGCAACTCAGCCCTCTGCACCACCAGGCCAATGACTTGATTTTTCTTACCAATGATTGCACTGTAAGGTACTGCTGTATAGGTACTGCTGTATAAGTACTGTTGTATTATGCACTGTGTTTCAATGCTGAGTACATGATGGAAAGAACGTACTAAATTTGCAAGTCTTCAATAAGCTATTTAAGTAGCTATTTGTCTGTTCAGCAGGTTATTCATTAGCCCT
Organism: Neoceratodus forsteri; assembly: GCA_016271365.2. NCBI lineage: Eukaryota > Metazoa > Chordata > Ceratodontiformes > Ceratodontidae > Neoceratodus > Neoceratodus forsteri. The sequence goes on along the minus strand of CM057459.1, from coordinate 840,407,076 downwards.
ATTCATTAGCTATCTGCATACCTTCCAATGGGTAATTCATTAGCTCTTAGCTCTATTTATTAGTTATATGCCTACCTTCCAATAGGCCATTCATCGGTTCTTAAGCTCTATTCATTCACTCTCATTTAAATATTTGCATACCTTCTCTGGAAGCAGTTATCAGGCAGAGTGTAAAATGTATGTAAACTGGCCGAATTAGCCAGAGTTGAGCTGCAAATCCTGACATCCTAAGAATCTGCCATCAGCTTCCAAGAAACAGATAATATTTTATCCATTATCTTGTAAACTATTGCCAGCTATATTTTTATTATAGTGCATGTAATGCTAATGCCTATATGCTGAAAAAAACCTCCTCCAGGTGAGGAAACAAGAACTCATTGTCTTGAATAGCATTTATACTAGTCTCAGTACTGGGATCCCAGAGTCATAAGTCCAAATCCTCCAAGAATCTTACAGCACCCACACCCCCACCCAACCTCCCACTGTGCACCCACCTCCCCACACTACCCTTGAATCTGTGCTTCCATAGCCACATAAGTATACAATTATACTATCTCAAAAAGTAAGGAAAAAAGTTGTAAAAAACTTAATTAATGCTCCAGTTAGGTTAAAAGTGACAAAAGTTGAGAAATGTCACATTATGGTTTCTACCACTACCAACCCACCCCCAAACCAGGCAGGAGAGCATGTGTGGGGTGTGCCTTGGGCTTCTCAAACCTAATGCTCACCCCATTCTCATAAAGTCTACACATCTTACCTTAATTGCAGATGGAATGGGGTGAACATTGGGATTGAGAAACCCATGGTACATCCCCCTCCTGCTCTCCTGCATGATTGGTGGGAAGTTGTTAGGATTGAAAACCCTAATACCACATTTCCCAACTTTTGTCACCCTAACTGGAGCATTAACACAGTTTTTGAATATATATATATATATATATATATATATATATAGTGCTACCATAGTTAGGGTTGAGGAGCCAGTTACATATTAAACCTAAAATTTTGCACCTTAATAACTTTACAACCATTTGACAGATTTGCCTGAAATTTGGAATACACAATCAAGACCCATATGCCTTGGGATCTGCCAAGCTGCATACTGGTCGAATATATGGCTGCGGAGTTATTAAGCATGATCTGCGTGTGCGTTTATGCTTTTTTAGAATTCTACAGTCATGCCTATGGGTCACATGGTTTGCACGACTGGTCTGAAATCTTCATGGAATGTGTGGCCAGGGTCCCTGATGTGCCTTTTGAAGATTTCATGAAAAAATATTAAACGGTTCAAAAGTTATTCAAAAAACAAGTTCCCATTATAAGTCAATGGGAAAAGTTAACAAAAAGTTTGACAGTGTTGCAAATGCAGCTTTTACTTTCGCAAATGGTCCTTTTACTGTTGCAAATCCACCATTTTGTTTTCAGTTGGTGATCAGAAAAATGCTTGGCATTTAAATTCGGGATCCTCTAGCAATCTAATTCTTTTTGTATTCACCTAGTTGGACCCTGAGGACGCTAGCCATGTCTTTATTTTGGGGTAAAACACCCCAGAAATATGTTTTTCACATATCTGGAAAAAGTACTTTCACAAAGTTCTTTCACACTTGCAACACTTTCGAATGAATTTGCGAAAGCTTTCGCAAATTGTGACAGTACTTTTCTAGGCTGTGGGAAAATGACAGCAATTCTTTGGCACCCCGCTGCAAAAGAACAGTTTGGAGTTTTGGGCTGAAATTTGGGGAGAACGCAGCTGACATCCCACAGATGTGCCTTTCTGTGTTTTATTGAAAAATATTACATGGCTGCAAAGTTACGGTACTCCAAAGTTGACACTTTTTCCCATAGGATAACATTGCGGCATACGACTAATTGCAGCAATTGTTTGGCGCCCTGCTGCAAAATAACAGTTTGGTCTTTTGGGCTGCAATTTGCAGGGAAGACAGCCAACATCCAACAGATGTGCCTTTCAGTGGTTTGGTGAAAAAGTAGTACAGGGAGGCAAAGTTATGGCACTCCGAACTTCTGTTTTTTCCCCATAGGATAACATTACGGCGTTCGCTGCGCCTTTCAGGGTCCGTATCTTGGAAACAGTGGGAGATACGGACTTTTCCTTGGAAAAATCCTTAGCCCCTTGGGGACTAAGTACAAAACTAGCCAGGAAAGTGATAATTCATATGACGTTTACATTTTTTTCTATGTCGTACGGTTCCTGAGATATAAACAATTTACTATTCCAAGTCCTCATTTTCTGTTCTGAGAGTCATTATTTTGCATACATTCTTTGTACTCACTGTCTTTCTCTATGCAGCTTTTGGGGAAAACCAGCCTGTGTGCTTACATTACTGTTACCATTATAGTTTCCGCTTGCAGTTCTGTACCCATTTCACTTACTGTTCATGTTTACGCCACCATGTGCGTTACCCTTTGCATTTTCATTTGCAGTTGCGTTTGCGTTGTTTTTTACATTTCTGTCTACACTATTGTTTCTCTTTCTGTTTCGCTTTGCGTCACCATGCACATTATGATTTGCGTTTGCGTGCACAATGTTACTATGTGACAAGACATCATGTGGCGGGAGGGCCCTGCGTTCCCGCCACTGCATTACGTGGCGGGAGGCCCCCCGCTCCCGCTGCTGCATTACTTTCACTATTTCTCGTTATCATTCTCAAAAAGAAGGGAAATTAGAGGCAAAAAACTCAGTTTAATGCATCAGTTAGCGTTGTTCCACAGTGACAAAAGTGAGGAAATTCGATGTTAGGGTTGAAACCCCCCTTTGCACCCTTCCAGCCCACCCCCCAACCAGATTCGGGGTGTGAGTTGGGTCATCGGTCCTAACTCTCACCCATTCTCCTATTCCTCAACTTCATTCCACATGTGATGGGGTGAGAGTTATGGCCGATGACCCAAACGCGCACACTGATTCCAGTTGGGGGGGTGGGCTGGAGGGGTGCAAAGGGAGTTTCAACCCTACATTGAATTTCCTCACTTTTGTCACTGTGGAACAATCCTAACTGATGCATTAAACTGAGTTTTTGGCCTCTAATATATATATATATATATATATATATATATATTGCCCTAGCTGAGATAGTCTGTTGCTTTCTAGTGACAGGGGTCTTTACTGGGCCCACGAAGGAAGCAGTTGTGAGGCCGCTTCTGAAAAAAAACATCACCAGATCCAGACTATCTACACACACATATATATATATATATATATATATATATATATATATAGTGTGTATATATATATAGTATATATATATATATATATATATATATATATATGTATATGTATTTGGGGATGCAAAAAAGAACTTCCTCATGTGGAATGTAAGCGAAAGTTTGACTTTCTCATCCATGAAATTTCAGAAATCAATTTTTGAACTTTCACGGAAATTCTGCCTGCTATGCACCCCACTTTAAAAACTCTGCTACTGGTCCCAGCCACAGGCACCTGATCACCCACCATTGTCCCTCCTAGTATTTTTAGTGTGTCCCCCCCCTGCACCGCCATTCCCACCTCCCATAGTATATATATTTTTTTCCTTAGTGGTCTAGTGGTAGATATAGATAATGATATCCCCTCCCTCCCTATCCCTGAAGTCCAATCCTTTAGTTTTTAAGTTAACTATACAGTTAACAGTTATAAGCACACTTACCCAATCCAACATAATACAGTTCCTGTCTCATTTCACTTATTGTGTGGTCATTCTATCACTATTCATCAGTCTTTTCCCCTTCCCTCTTCTACTGATTGATACTAATCTTTCCCATTTGCAGCTTATACTCTTCTCCCACTAGAGAGGTTTTCCCCCAACAGTACCAAAGCTGCTCTACATCTCCTTACTCTCTACTACTCCTGGACACTTTTCCTTTACTGCTTAACTGCTATGGGTACCTACACTCCATTACTAAGCCTGCTGTCCTTCACCCTCTTGGTACAGACCTCACACCATCTGGAGCACCTTTCCTCCACACTAGGCATCTCATCCTCAGACTACCCCACAGTGACTTGACCCTCCCCCACCCTCGACACACCTGTGACCCCAGAACACCCCCACCCTGCCAACACCCCCACTCCTTCTGCCCTCCAAGACTGGACATGGACCCAGCTGTCCCCTGCCATTCCCACCCTTCGCACTTTATCTGTCCCATGCACCCTGATTGTAAAGTCCTCAGCTGGGTGTCGACCCAAGGGTCTCCATCGCCACCGGCCACTAACCAGAATAATTGCACTGCTATTATTATTATCTGATAAGGTGTAGCCAAACCCAGGACCTATGGCTTCCAGCCCTTCTAAACCCTGTACTGCAACTGGGCTCTGCTTTGCATCCTTAAACATTTGCAGTCTCCTAAATAAATCTGCTGCCCTCCAGTGCTGGGTCGTTCAACATCAACCTGACATAATTGCACTGGTAGAGACTTGGCTCTCATAATTCACCCCTGACTCTGCTATCACCCTCCTTGGATATACCATCAACAGGGAAGACTGAGTAGGCAAACTTGGTGGTGGTTGTGCTCTACTCGTATGGGACTCCCCTATAGGTCAGGCACTCCCAGCTCCTAAACTTGGTTATGGAACTCAAGCCCTCACCTTAAAAATCACACCTGACCCCCCGAGGCTCTCTCTTCCTCATGGTCTCCTACGTACCCCCGAGGAATAAAAACCAATCGGTCCAGTCCCTGATTGACTACCTCACATCTCTCCCTCACAAAATGGAGCAAGTCATCCTAGGTGATCTCAGTGTTACTGGATTGTCTCCACTGCCTCCCATATAAGGGACTCCTTTGTTGCCCTGGATATGACCCAGTTAGTTACCCAGCCCTCCAGATTGAACCGCTTTACTGGCACCAGCACTCTCCTAGATGTTGTTATATCTAACCACCCCTACAAAATCTGGGATGTCACTGTCCTCCCTAACTCTCTTAGTGATCACTCCCCAGTCCTCTGTCTCTGGTCATCCTCCACTCTGAAGCCAGTGTCCTAGGTCACTCTACGCCACTGTTTACACCCTGCTGGCCTCAGAAAATTAAAACAATACCTAGCTCAGCTAGACTGGTCCCCTGTCCAGCGTGCCCCTGACATTGACTCAGCTCTTGACCACTTCACAAATACCTTCTGTAAGGCTTGTGACCTTTTCACCCCCCTCACCAGGATCTGCTCCAAAAAATGCAATGCCCCATGGATCCCCCCACGCCTCCTCCAGAGACTCAAAAACAGAAATAATCTCTGGCACTTTGCCGTATAATCTGGAAAGGCATCTTATAGACAGGACTGCAATGCAGAACACAATAAGTGCACTTGGGACATTAGGCGGGCCAATGCAGAGCACTACAAGACCACACTCGCCTCCACTTGGGGTTCAGCCAGGACCTTCTGGGTTAATATGAAAGCGCTAAATGGGAAGTCCCGCTCCCCCCCACCATCTCAGCTCTCCATCAATGACACCTCCACCACAGATCCACTCCTTATACCTGATTGCCTTAACACTGCCTTCTCTGACCTAAGCTTGGTCCTCCACAGCAGCTTCTTTGACCCAATCTCCACCTCTCTCCCTCCAGTCCTGCATTGCCCACCATTCTACCTGCACACCCTATCCCCCCAAGAAGCCAAGCTGGACCTGCTAAAAGCCTTAGGCAGCAATAACCCCAGCAGTGACCCCCTCGACTCCAGGATCCTCTGTACGGTCTTGGACGAAGTCCTAGTCCTCCTGATTCACCTTCTAAACTGGTCTCAATGCCTGGGTCAGTTCCCAAGTGGTTGGAAAACTGCTGAAATCACACCCATACATAAGAGCGGGGACCGGTCCACCCCCAACAATTACCGGCCAATCTCCATCCTCCCCACACTCTCTAAAACCCTTGAAAAAGTGGTGTTGATCCAGCTCTCTGAATACCTAACCAAGTAAGACATTTTGTACCCAGAGCAGCACAGTTTCCACCCAGGACACAGTACAACCACACTTCTCCTGGAATTCTCCCAACACCTGCATGCTGCTCTTGACTATGGCAGCCTTGCAGGAGCAGTGTTCATTGACCTCTTCAAGGCGTGTCTGTCATCCCCTTCTACTCGACTCTCTCCACCAGCTTGGTTTCTCTAGCAGTCCCATTTCCTGGTTCCCTAGCTACCTCTCTGCTAGATCCCAGCATGTCAAGATCAGCAGCTCCCTCTCCAGCACTCTTCCCATTTGCTCCAGGGTCCTTCAAGGTTCCATCCTGGGTCCAATACTTTTTAGTCTCTACCTCAACACCCTCCCCAGTTCATGTACCAGTAAAATTCTCCTCTACACAGACAATGCAGTCCTTGTTGCCTCACATCCCAATCCCACCTCCCTCCAGTTATCCCTCCAGCAAGCTTACAACCAAGCTGAAAAGTGGTTAGATGACCACAGACTGGTCATTAACCTAAAGAAAACCAAATCAATGCTCTTCTCCTACCACCAAAATAAAGCTAAAAATACCCCCCTCTTGATTATCCCCAACACTCTGCATCCGCTAGAACAAGTGACCACATGCAAGTACCTAGGCATCACGTTCGATACTGCCCTCTCCTTCCACATCCACATTAATGCCCTGTCAGCTGCCATTAGCTCTCAGATTGGCCTGCTATACTGGCACAGGGATTGCCTGCCTCAGGTTGCCTTTAGGCTGGCCATCACCTCCTCCATCTTGTCCCTCATGGACTATGGCTTGCCCATCTACACTGCAGCTGACAACACTGCCCTCTCCAAAATCCAACTCTCCATCAATAAGGTCTGTAGGCTCCTGACCTGTGCCCCAAGCCACACTCACACCTGCCTTCTCTGTACTACCACCAATCTGCTCAACTTTGAGGAGTGACTACTCTACAAGACCTACCTTCTCGCTAAGAAATCACTGCTAGAACTCTCCCCCCGGGGGTCTCCACCTCCCTACAGCAGTCGTCATCTTCAGTCACCACCCATAACTCTGTTAAGGCCACTTTCAAGGTGCCCAGAACCAAGACCTCTCTTGCCCAGAGAGCCTTCCTCTACCGAGCCCCCACCTGGTTCAACTCCTTCCCTAGCTGCATCTCCAACTTGCCAAAAATTGGCTCCTTCAAAACAGCCCTTCAGAACCATATCGTTAATACCCACTGTTGTTGGTGCTGTTAAACCTCTGTTGTAACCTGTGATACCTGCCCGCCTTGCTTCCTGGCTCGACAATGTCCACTGGACAGCCTCTCTCTCCCTCAGACCCACTCCTTCCCTACTAGGTCCAAACAAGGATGTGACCTGCTGTCTTCTCTGAGGCCCTACTATATCCATAAGTGTAATTCACAATTTTGTAACATTATGTAACCTAAGTAACATACAAACTACTACATTATGTAACCTAAGTGTATCTATGTTAGATGTTCCTTTTACTGCACCTGTAATGTTATTCTCCATTTTAATCTGCACTGTAATAACTGTCTTGATGTCTGCCCCCCCTGCGATGAGGTGCCTTTGTAAATGAGTCTCTGACTCAAATGTTGTAAACCCAATTTGTAATGAATAAAGAATGAATAATAAAGAATAACTCTATTTCCTGGTGGTCTAGTGGCTTCCACACCCCTCCCCACCCTAACAGGTATTGGCCCCACTCATCCCTTCCTGAAATGGAGCGGCACCTGACATAGCCCTCCCGCCTCCTTCTGATGAGAGCCCACTGAAATGTGAATGAAGTAATGAGTGCATGTGCATGCACTCATTCATTCATTCACATTTCAGTGAGATGCCAGCTGAGGAGGAGAAGAGAGGGCTGTGCCAGTGGCCTGCTCTGTTTTGGTATGGGGGAGTGGGTTGGGACAATACCTGTCAAGGTGTGAGGGACCACTAAACCACCAGGAAATAGGAATAACTTAAAAAATAAAGGATCAGACTTTGGGGAAAGGAAGAGAGCAGATGTCACTATCTATATCTATCACTAGAGTACCAGGGAAAAAAATAATACAATATGGGGCATGGGGATGATGGTGGCGGGGGGTAGCTGACTAAAAATACTGGGAGGGACACTGGTGGGTGATCTGGTGGGTATAGGGACCACTCTTCACCAGGATTTGGTGTTATTTATTTTTAAATATGTTGGGGAGGGGGACAGGTGATCGGATGGGGGAATGGAAGGAACAGCTGTGGAGCAGGGGGTTACATTGGGTTGTGGAGGGAGTGGGACCCTTGGGGAGGTGAAGACTCAGTAAATTGAGCTGTGTGGAATGGGCAAAAGTTGGCCCAAGTCATGCAGAAGATTTCCAATCTGCCACTAGCAGAAGCTTGGAAACTTCTGCCAAAGTTGCCAGACTTCCACGAAAGTGCCACTCAAGCAGAGATGGCACATTTTGCCCGTGCCTAATACAGTATTTATATGTGTGTGTGTGTGTGTGAATATATATATATATATATATATATATATATATATATTTATGCAATTGGTGTGGCGATAAACAGACTGGGATAAATCCATTTATCTGAGTCACTGTGTGTATAAATTTATTTATACACACAGTTACTTAGGCAATAAGTCACGAGGGGGTGTGGGTGATCGGGAAATTTACCACGGTTGGATTGGTTTGCTCATGAGGCATGGCTGAGTGGGTAAATCCATGCAAGTCGTGGTAAATCCCCTGATCACCCACACTCCTGAATGGCTAATTGCGATTATACCAAGTACTGCATTTTTTTATAATTTTTTTTTTATTCAATTTATTTTATTGACTTTACATTGAAAATGTGGCCTGACCAGGCTGGTACATACATAGCATCAAAATTATTATAAGCCTTGGCCTGGTTAAAAGTAATAGTAAAGTAAGCAAGTTCAGCAAAGTCATTTTAACATTAAAACAACATAACCCAGTAACCCACCCCCGCAATTTTCATAACCCCCCCTCCCCCTCGGCATCTACCTATTCAGGGAGCCACTGAAATTTCCTAAGGCAGGGGCTTGGGAAGTACTATAAGTTCTAAAGATAACACGTCACCAGCTTATGGAGACTGGAGCTTCCAGGTAACCAAAACCGCATCTAGAAGCCCCCATTTAGTATTATAAGAGTGTATCTTATTATTCATTTTTGCTATATGTAATTCTAGTTGTAATGCCATCATAATCTCTCTATACCATTCAACCACTGGTGGCATATTAACATCTTTCCAATGCCTAAGAATAATCGCTTTTGCAGCAGCTGATATGATGGCCATAAACGCCTTCCTTTGTTTACCCATATCTCTGGGAAAAATGTTTAGTAAACAAATTTCCGGCATGAAAAAAGGCTCTAGTCCCATTACTGATTGCAATGAAGTACAAATTGAATTCCAGAAAGGGTAAATCTTGGGATAAGCCCATAGCATATGGTACAGATCCCCCTCTCCAACCTCACATCTGCTACATATGGGCGATGTTAATTTTCCCATTTTGTGTAGTTTGACGGGGGTATAATACAAATTGTGTATAATATTGAATTGCTATAATTTATATCTATCTTGTCTAATATATTTACTATTGTTCTCCCAAATTTGTTCCCATACTCTTTCCTCTCCCATCCTTAATCTCTGCCTCCAATAAGAACCAATCTTGGAGGAAATCCCTTTGTCCCTGATCTGGAATTCGTGATATTGTTTGGAAACAGGATGCTGCTGCTCTGCTACCTTCAATAGAGAGGCCAATTCATACCCATCTTCACCCCATATTCCCATTTTTCTCAGGTGGGCTTTTATTGAATCACTAATCTGCCAATATTTATAAATTTTCCCTTTCTGTTCTGGAGTCCGAACACAAGCTTGTTCATATGACAATAACTTCCCTTGGGGGGCTAGGCCTCCCAATTTTAATCCACTTAAGGGTTCCAAGAATGTGAAGGGGATCAGGGCACCCTGTATTTGAAAATGCATATTATGCATAAGAGGTTGGTCCGGCAAATTCTGCCAATTCACCTTTAGGAACTTCTGTACCTGATGTAGGGCTTTTACTGACCATCCAATGGGTGTGTTTTTAAGTGACTTAGGTAGAAGTCTGATGGACATATAGGGAATTGAATTTAATGTAAGTGAACAATTAGAGACCAAGTCTCTCTCAATGTAAATCCAGGGAGGGACATACTGATTGGGGTCTACCACAAAGGTCGGTTGAGTCCAATGGACTAATTTACTAACATGTGATGCCATATAATACTTAAAAAAGGAGAGGAGCGCTAGACCCCCTTGCTTCTTTGTAGCAGTAAGTTTCCTATATGATCACCTAACAGTTTTTCCCTTCCATATAAAATCATTAAGGATTGTTTTCAATGGACCAAACCACACCTTCGGGAAATAAGGACTCAACATATTTAGGGGTTAAAAGATCCTCGGTAATATATTCATTTTAACTATTTCAATTCTGGCCCAGAGTGACAGCGGTAATAAACTCCATCTGGCTAAGTCTTGTTTAATTAGTTTGACTTGATTGTTAAGGTTTTCATTTATCATTGTGGCTATCTCCCGTGTAATTTTAATTCCTAAATATAATAACACCTTTGGTTCCCAGCTAAACCCCGACTCTTTAGCCACGCTCGGAAGGCATCTAGAATTGAGTGGAAAGAACTTTGTTTTAGAAATATTAAGCTTATAATTTGAGACTTTTGAGAACTGTGCTATTTCATTCAAAATTACTGTGATGCTCATGTCTGGGTCTTCCATATGGAGGAGCACGTCATCTGCATATGCAGATACCAGGTATCTCCTTTTACCTATTTGTATTCCCTTAATCCCCTGTACCATTAGTAGTCTGTGAATCAAGGGTTCCAAGTAAAAATTAAACAGGAGTGGGGAAAGTGGGCAACCCTGTCTTGTGCCACATAATGGAGGAAAGGGGTCCAGCAGTATTCCATTATACCATACCCGTGCTTTAGGAGATCTATATAATAAACTGATCCAATTTAGAAAACCATCTGGTAGTCCAAGCTTTGATAAAACAGCAAATAAAAAAATCCCAAGAAATCCTGTCGAATGCCTTTTCTGCGTCCAGTGCTAACAGGGCCGATGGGGTCTATATATCTCACGCATGTATGATTAAGTAATGGAGTTTACATATGTGGTCACTTGATGCTCTACTGCTCATAAAACCAACCTGCACATCACTAACCATCCTAGACATAAACGGGCTAAGTCGGCAAGCTAAAACTTTTGCAAGTATTTTAACGTCCACATTTAACAAAGATATCGGCCTATAGTTACCCAGGAGGACGGGATCTTGTCCTGGCTTTGGAATAAGAGTTATGAGGGCCTCCAGAAAGCTCTCATCAGAAAACCCCTCACGGAACCAGTAATTATATACCTTAGCCAGTATAGGGGAAATTTCTTCTGTAAAGGTTTATATATATTAGTAGTAAGGCCATCCGGTCCCGGGGACTTATTTGAGGCGAGCTGTGCTACTGCTTGTTTCACTTCCCATACTTGAATGGATAACTCCAACATAGCCACATCTTTGAGGTCCAACCTCGTTAAAGCCACAGAATCTAAAAAGTTATTGATCTCTTCTATTTTCGCCCTGTCTTCTGCTGGAATAGAGTAAACTTTGAAGAAATACTCTTTAAACGCTGCCACAATTTTTTTATGGTCTTTAACGATAGTATCTCCCTTGTTGCTTTGCAAAGCCTCAATATATCTATTTGAGTCTAGTTGTTTAATCCTTAGTGCTAAGAGTTTCCCTGCCCTATCACCAGATTCAAGATACTTAATCTTAGTTCTTCGAAGGGCTAACTCTGCTTTCAAACACCATGAAGTCTTGCTATATTATAACATTAGCAGTCAGCCACTGCAGCTGAACAGCCCCGGAGAGGAAGGAGTTAACTCCAGAGGATCTGGAGTTCTACAGCGCGAGGGCGCTGTGCCCAAAGCTCTATCTGGCAGTTTCAAATGAAACTGTCAGATTCTTTACTCCGCTTCACTGAACAGTCGCTCCAGAGATAAGCTCCTTCAGCTCGGTTCATTCTCAGTTCAAGCGAGTATTTTCAGTTCATTTGAACGGCAAAGTCATTATTTTACCACATTTCGTTTTAAAGCTCTATCTGGTAACCGTAAGTACTAAATTTTAAGTCTGTGTAAAATTAATTATCGGTTCGGTTTTGAACCGATCGGTTTATTATTTCTACATTTTAAAAGTGTACAGTGGGTTTTAGAGTGCGGTTCCGGTTCTTATCGGTTCTAAAAACAGAATTATAACGTTTTTCAAATACCCGTGACACAGTTAGGAACCGATAAGGGTGTCTTGCCTGGCACTGCCATCAAAAGGGCAAGTTTTGGTTAGGCTGGCATTATGTCTGAGAAACCCAAAGAAAAACCGGGCCCACTGGTTTCAACACTGTGATGTCTGTGGGGAGGCTTTGCCAAGGCTGACCCACACACCACTGTGTTTATTGTCTGGGGCTGACCACCTCCTGTCAGACTGCCAGGTGTGTAAGATTTCCTGCAGCCACCCTGGAAAAGAGATTGGGCCGCTCAGGAACGAGAGGCCAAAAAGTCCGCTGACCCGGATGGCCAGCCCAGTCAGTACCCACTGGACCAGGAGGAGTGCCCTCTGACCAGGCGAGACTTCTCGGCAAAGGAAGGCTGGTTCAGAGGAACCAGTCCTGAGTAAAAGACAAGGAAATCAGTAGGTTTGGGGTCCAAAATTGTGTCTCCAACTGCTACAGAGATAGCTAAAGCCATTCAGATTGTCCAGTCACTGTCTCAGGGATCTGTAGAACCACCAACAGTTGGTAAAGGTTGGTTCGTTCAGTCCCAGTGGTTCAGGATTTTGAAGTTGAGGATTTTTATGAACCACAGGAGGAGGAGGAATTTGATCAATATATGTGTGGCTGGGGGGTCTGGACGTGCCCATTGAACGGACATTTCTCCAGACAGACTTTTAGAATCTCCTCCTATTCTGTCTGAGTCCCCTTCTTTCTTTATTTTTTACAAAAGGTTGCAGAAACCCTCCAGCTTCCTTTAGAGGAGGCTGTGGATGAGCAAGAGGAGCCTGATTATGTGGAAATGATGGATATTCCAGAGTCTAGGAGTTGTCTATTCCTTTGCATAAGTCATTTGGAAGCAAACAACAAAGATTTTAAAAATCCTCATTCTGTCCCTCCTGTAGATAAAAAATGGACAGAAGGTATACTTTGTCAGGCTCGGATACAGACTTCCTTACTGAACAGTGTAGTCATGTAGGTGTGGTACAAGCTGCAGCCTGTGACAAGGCTAATATTCCTCTGGCCTCACATCCTCCTGATAAGGATTCCAGGAAGATTGATGCCATGGCGAAGAAACAGTATATGGCAGCTTCTTTGGGACTCAGGCAGGCAAATTATATGCTATGTGGCTAGATATCAGAAATCTAGGTGGGACACAGTATTGCAGTTAGCCAAGCAGGCCCATGGCCAGCTGGCTAGTGAGTTGGAACAGGTGGCTGCTGATGGCATTGGAAGCCTCTAAGTTCAATTTCATACTGCTGTTGATGTTAATGATGTTTCCTCTAGGGTCATGGCCACTTGTAGCTTTCCATAGGGTTGGCATGGCTCAGATGCACTAATCTGTCCCAAGATACCCAGTCAAAGGCTATGGATTTTCCTGTAGTGGAAATTCTCTGTTTGGGGAGCAAACAGAAAACTATATGAAAAGATGGATGAATACAGAACTACCTACAAAAGTGCCCAGGCTAAGGAGAAGCATGCCATGCCACAAGGCATGCTCCCAGAGGTAAGGCAGGCCTTTTCAGGCCTTTTTACCAATTTCAAGCCTCCTCTGCTGTCTACGCAGAGGGTTTCTTCAGAGGCAGAGGTAGCGAGGCTCAAGTGAGCCGTCCCCTCCCTCAGCCTAAGGCTGCTGCTAAGCAGGCACCTGATGGGGTGCCCAGGGCCGATTCTCCTGTACCAGTGGGGGCAGGTTGGCCTATTTCGAGCCGGAACTGGCTGTCCCTAACTACGGACAGATGGGTTCTGGAGGTAATAGGCCAGGGTCTGGTTCTCAGCTTCAAACACTTTCCAAAGATGAGAGCCAGACATTGTCCACTGCAAATCCTTCAAAGCCTCTTGCTTTGGAAGCAGAGGTTTCTTCTTCTGGACTGCAAAGCAGTGGAAAGGGTTCCTCCTTGCCATCAGGGCAGGGGCTTTATTCAAGATACTTTCTTACCCCAAAAAAGACAGGAGAATGGAGGCCCATTCTAGATTTAAGGTACCTGAACAAGCATCTTTTGAAACCAAAGTTCAAAATGTTGACTCTGGCAATGATATTGCCTTCCCTAAAGCCAGGGGACTGGCTAGCTTCCCTGGACCTCAAGGATGCCTATTTTCATGTTCTGATCAGGCCTTCTCACTGAAAGTACCTCAGGTTCAACTGCCCTCAGGCCACTACCAGTTCAGGGCAATGCCTTCGGCCTGACCTCTGCGCCAAGGGTATTCACAAAATGTCTCGCTGTAGTAGTGGCTCACTTAAGAAGGCAAGGGTTGCTGTGCCTTCCCACCTGGACGACTGGCTCATTGTGGGTCAGTCTCCAGGTCAGGTGAAACTCCATTTGCAAGTCACCCAGCAGCTTTCACTTCCTGGGATTCCTGCTAAACTTACCAAAGTCAGTTCTGGAACCGTTCAGGTCCTAACTTTCATAGGCGCAGAATTGAACACAAGGTTAGCCAGGGCTTTTCTTCCCTCGGAAAGGGTGGACAGACTCATCGCCCTGGCATCCTCCTTTACCCTGCGGGTCTCTCGACCAGCAAGGCATTTTCTGCAACTCCTTGGGCACATGGCTGCTTCCACAGCTGTCGTGCAGGGAGCAAGATTCCAGATGAGGGACATTCAGTTCCATTTGAGGGCCTATTGGTCTCAAAGGAAGGACCCCCTTACCAAGCTGGTTCCAGTTACTCAAACTCTGATCCTAGCCCTCCACTGGTGGCAGGTCCAGAGCAATTTAAGACAGGGGTTCCTTCATTCCCATTTCTCACTCCCTCACCCTCACCATGGATGCCTCCCTGTTAGGGTGGGGGCTCACCTGGGGATCTTGCACCCAGGGGTGTAGTCTCCTCAGGAATCTCTGCTCCACATCAATCTGTTGGAACTCAGAGCTGTCTTTTAGCTCTTTGGGTGTTTCAGATTCTGTCCAGAACAAAGTGGTTCAAGTCAGGACAGACAATACCACCACAATGTGGTACATCAACAAGCAAGGGGGCACTCGGTCTTCAGCCTTGTGCACCGAAGCAATGAAGTTGTGGTCTCTGGCCTACTCCCTGAACACCTCCCTGATAGTGGTTCACCTCCCAGGGAAGGACAATGTCCTGGCGGACGCCCTCAGCAGAATTTCTCAGGGCCATCACGAATGGGCTCTGAATCCACAAGTGCTGGGGTCCGTCTTTGCCAGATGGGGCACTCCTCAGATAGATCTTTTCGCAGCCCAGACAACCATCAACTTCCTCTTTTCTGTTGCAGGCCTCCAGTACTGGGCTCAGTCCTCTGGGCGCCTGTCTGACTGGAAAGGAAGTTCCTGCATGCCTTCCTCCCTTCTCTTCTTTTCAGGGTAGTAAAAATCAGATCTCAACCTTGCAGAGTGATTCTTTTGCTCCAGATTGGGCCAGACAGCCCTGGTACCCTCTGCTTCTGTCCTTGGCAGTCCACCCTGCCCTGAGCCTACCCAGAGTCCACGACTTACTGACCTGTGCACAGGGGAGAGTGTGGTATCCGGACCTCAAACCTCCATCTCAAGGCTTGGCTCTTGAGGAGCTAAATTGCTGACTTACACCTTTCTCAAGGTGTCATGGATATTTTAAAGGCTTCTAGGAAGCCTTCCACTAAACCACTTATAATTCTAAGTGGAAGGGTTTTCCATCTGGTGCTCTGAGAGGCAGATTATCCCAGAATCTTCTGATCTTCCCATTCTTCTGGAATATTTGGTCCATCTGAATTCCCTAGGCCTTAGACCAGCTACCCTGAAGGTTCATCTGGCAGCTGTCTCTGCTTTTGTGTCAGCAGGAAGCCTGCCTCCTTTCTTCTCACCCTGTGTTCTCCAAGTTTTTAAAGGGTTACTTCATACTAACCCTCCTTTTGGAACCAGCTCCCACCTGGGACCTGAATATTTGCATTGCTCAGTTAATGCAACCCCCTTGAGCCTCTGTCTTCTGCAGAGCTCAAGTATTTAACTTGGAAAACCGTTTTCCTAGTAGCTATCACCTCTGCCAGACGCATAAGTGAGCTACAGGCCCTGTCAGTGGAAGAAGATTTTATCTCTTTCCACAGAGATAAGGTAGTCCTTAGGACTAATAGAAAGTTTTTGCCTAAGGTGGTTTCTGATTTCCACCTGAATCAATCTATCTCTCCCAGTATTTTTCACTGAGCATTCTTCCTCAGGTGAGAGGAGACTGCACAGCTTGGATGTCAAAGAGCCTTAAGCTACTATTTAGAGCGCACCAGAGGTCATAGGTTGAATCCCTCCAACTGTTTCTTACCTATGGCAAGGTTGGCAAAGGAAAACCTGCCACTAAAGAGAACAATTGCAAGGTGGATTGTTTCTTGTATCCAATTCTGTTATCAGAAACTAGGTAGAGTACCCCCTCAGGATTGAGGCCCACTCCACCAGGGGTACAGCTGCGTCTCTAAGCGGCTGCTAGGGACATTCCATTCTGGAGATTTGTCAAGCACCTGCCTGGAAGACAGTTCACACCTTTACCAAGCATTATTCCTGGATGTCCAGTCCAGGAGAGCTGCTCGGTTTGGCACAGCTGTGCTTCAGGCCTATTTCCTAAGTAGGTTCTGACCCTCCTCCATGGAGGTACTGCTGTGTAATCTGTTATGTTATAATATAGCAAGACTTCATGGTGTTTGAAGAAAAAATTACTCACCTTAGTAATTGCTTTTCTTCTCATGGAGTCTTGCTATATATACCTCTCCCTCCTGCCCTCTCAGAACCTCTACTTGGGTAGGTGGCGAATTGGTGCAAGCACTGTGTCATGCCATTGTAGTTATCCCTTACCCTCTTTCCTTTGGGTTAGGGATCTGGTTGCTTATTTAGGTTATTTATATTGCCCCTTCCTGGACTTGAGTCTTGGGGAAGGGGGTTCATAATGTGCTTGTCAAGGGTGGTAAAATGAACCACAATACCATCAATTTTGTTATTATGGTTCTGGGTGTTTCTTTGTTGTTTATATTGTTGTTACTACTACTAGTAGGTAGCCATGGGCTAGTGTAGTTTCCACACAGACTTTCTGTTCTTTGATGTTAGCTTCGTAAGATCTGACAGTTTCATTTGAAACTGCCAGATAGAGCTTTGGGCACAGCGCCCTCGCGCTGTAGAACTCCAGATCCTCTGGAGTTAACTCCTTCCTCTCCGGGGCAGTTCAGCTGCAGTGGCTGACTGCTAATGTTATAATATAGCAAGACTCCATGAGAAGAAAAGCAATTACTAAGGTGAGTAATTTTTTCTTCTGTAACATGATAGAAGAGTATTGAGTGTAACTGATGCAACTTAACCCAATCAGCCTCTGTCGATTGCTTAGTGATGGCGCGTTCCATCGTTCTAATTGCGTTAGTGATCTCATCTAGCCGTGACTTGTCTTTTTTAATTTTTGTGGATGTGATTCTGATGCATTCCCCAATTTTTTTATTATTTAAAAAAAGGCAGTACTTGGTATAATGCTTAAATAAGCCAGGCAGTTTTTGTTTTCTTTCATTTCAGTGATGCAGGGAGCTGCTGTTTGACAGTCTGTGCTTAGCAGGGACACAAGATGGCAATCACAGTTCCGTGATTTCGCCGTTGGAGTGTTTTTTTTGCAGATGGGGCTAGCTGGCACCTTTTCCACTGGTAATGCTAGATTTTAAAACGGTGGTAAGGTGCCAGCCTTCTGTTGTGATTGGTTGTTCTGCGAGGTCCATGTTATAATCATTTATACACACATTTACTATGTCACAAATCTCTCCAGAATTCATTTAGAGTGTTCAGCAAATGACAATAACTTTAAAACAAAAACAGATAGCATGGTACTGTGAGCATGAAAATTGTTCAGCACAAAATTATCTACAAAATGTGTGGTGTTTCATTTCTAGCTACCTTATAGATTTTTTATAATTAGCAAAAAACAGAAGGAAATGTAATCTTTTCTTCACATTTTTGACAAACAAATGTGAATAACTTTAAAACAAAAAAATGATAGCAATGTACTGTGAGCACAAAAAATGTTCGGCACAAAAATATCTTCAAAATGAGTGGTGTTTCATTTATAGATATCTTTAAGTTTTTTTTTGTATAATTAGCAAACAAATGCATAAAATTAAATTTTATTTTCACTTTTTAGACAAACAAATGTGAATAACTTTAAAGTGAAAAAAGTAGCATGATACTGTGAGCATGACATTTGTTCAGCAAAAAGTTTTCTACAAAATGAGTGGTGTTTCATTTAATATCAACCACTATGCTAGGCGGACATACACTAGGAAAGTTAACCAAAACTCCCAGAAATGATCAATTTAAAAAAGATAAACAGTCAAAACCAAGTGTTCCTGCATTGATAGAAAGCATTTCTATTGTAAAAATGAAATATACAATCGTGAGCTGTTAAATAAATGATTTATCTACACTTGTTCCAGAGCCCACTCCCTCTTGCAAGAAACAGACCACAACTCGTATTTCTTTGGTTGCTCAGTCAGCCACCTTTTATTAATTCTTCACATCAAAACATTTATTTACAATACGAGTTCCTTTATCTCATTTATTTCCATCATACAATCTTTTATAATGACCATTATATACAACCTTCTGTCATATCTCATAACTTCTTCTATTCCCCTGGTGTAAACCACAGAGTTCTTCTCTTGTGTTTTTCTTCTGTTTCACCTCCAGGTGCCAGCCTGGGCTGGTTCTGTCTCCCATCTGGGGCAGGTCTATTTCCTGCCCCCCTTTTTCTCCTTCTGGGGTGTCCATACCCCTTTCCCTTTTTCCCATGTTTGTGTCCTGCTCCTTTGTCCCCTCTACCCCATGGGCTTTTTTCCTATCCTTTCTCTCTCACCTCTGTTGGGCGGTTGGTGGGAAACAAATTTCTTGCCCTAGCAATTGAAGTGAGGGAGAGCTCCCTTGGGCTGCCCCTTAAAAACCCCTTATTTCCCCACCCCTTCTGTCCCTCTCCCTCTCTCTCTCTTCCCTCTTGACCTATCCCTTGCCTCCTAGGTCGGGGACCATCCTGCCCCTTTTCTGATGTCATTCTTCTTCCCTGTCCATACCATCCATCATCGGCCCCTCCCACTTTTTCTTTCCTCCCCTTCCCTTCCCCCATCTTTGCATCTTGCTGGGTCTTCAGGCCTGGAACAATGGGCCTGTCCTTTAGTGACAAACCAACTTGTTCCCCTTTTTATGTCCTTCTCCTTTGTCCCCTCTACCCACCCCCATGGGCTTTTTTCCTTTCCTTTCTCCTCAAGCCTGCCTCCATCCTGCATTAGGATGAAGAAGAAGATGAAGAAGAATCAGCATTTATATAGCGCTTTTCATACATCCAAGGTGCTTTACAAGCAATGCTAGACTGGTAGTGAAGTGACTGAATGTGTGGTGGCGGCCATATCGCACATCATCACCCACACACAGCCTGGATAATTGCATGAACCAGTTTATGGGAAGGGGAATGTTGGCCAGGACACCGGGAATGTTCCCTACTCTTTGCAAAGAGTGCCCTGGGTTCTTTTACTTCCACCTGGACACCCACCAGGACAACACCAGGATGGGCAGAAGGGACCTCGGTTTAACGTCTCATCCGAAGGACGGCACACCCCAGCAGTACAGCACCCCCCAATACTGCACTCGGATGCCAGCGATTTTTAGGTGCAAGTCCAATCCCGGTGTGGGACGAGAACCCACGACCTTCTAGTCCAGAGGCGGATGTGCTACCAACTGAGCCACGCTGATGACGGGCTTCCCCCTTTTCATTTTCCTTTAAACTGAGTTCTCACACCAAGCATCTATGCCCCTCCCCAGTTCTGTAATAAAGATATGATTCCCAATATCCACCAAATGCACCCCATCAGATCTGTATAATCCTGCTATCTTTTCTACTATCTCATCATGCCATATGACCCCATCCCCTATTTGTCACACAGTTCTCCCTGTCCTCCCATTCATCCTTTTTCTTGCCCTTTAAAAGGCCTTTGGATTCTTTGCATACTGCCATACCGTCCTGGCCACCATTTCTGACCATAGCACTTTAACCCTGGGCCACCATCTTTTTTATACATCCAAATCCTCTTGTATATGGTTGAATATATCCAACCATGGGCGAGTACCCAAATCATTGCCCCCCAGATGTATAATTATCAATTGAGGCTCTGGGTGGCTTATCTTCATCTCTTCCATCAATGGCATGAACTGCCCCAATCTCATTCCTCGAATTCCTTTCCAATGCACTCTTATTTTATTATGGTCCAACCCCAGTTACTTTCCCCCAGGCCTCTGTTTGGCTTAACTCTCTGCCCAGTATACATAAGAATACCCAATGATCCAAATGTGCTTTTTGCCTTCCAGCACTACAAAGACAAAGAAACATCCGAATGAGTTGCTGTCACTCCCCACTACTACCGCCTGCCTCCCCCCTCCCTCCTTTACCCTTCCCATACCCTCCCTTCCATGTTGCCCCCATGTGGAGAGAAAAAAGAGACAAATCATTATCATTTTGCACATCTCACATATTTATTGTAGCAGATTGATGTCCACCAGCCCGAGGCCTTTAGCCCATCCTCGGACACTGCTCTTGCTGCTGCCCCTGAGGATGCCCCAATCCTAAATGAGTGTGGGGAATATCCCTTGGGGTCCTTGCCCATGGCTACAATGGTCAGCTTCAGCACCCCAGAGATCTGATTGCAGTTCTCCCTTTTTCTATTCTGGTGAATGAATAATGCCCCTCCCCCATTGTTCCTGACAGCTTGGTACTGCTGCCATGCTTGTACTGGGCAGATGACTCCCATCAGGTGCCAGCGTATCAGTACCCATGTGCCCTATCCGATCTGGTCTGTCTTAAACCTCCTCAGGTAGACCCAAAGGTCTCCTCATTCCCATTTTACCTCTGTCTCCTGTAAACCCTGCCATTCCAGGGATCTCTGTTGCCCAACCAATTCACTAACTCTGAAAGCCCCCCCAAACATCAATGTGAAAATTGCCCTGAATAAAGTGGCTTCATAACCTGAGTGACACACCTTTGGCAAGGTCCCAAATAGCCCCAGCAACAGCTCCTTAGTGATGGGTCATCTTTTATTTGGCATGCTGCCCTGACCCTTTGCCACCCCATCATCATTCTTCTAACCAGCACCCCCTTTGTGGGGTCCCCCCAACCTTTCATGGTGCACATCCAGTCAATGGCCACCAGGTGTACCTCTATAGAGGCATGAACTGCTTGCATCCACCATCTCTGAACCACAAAACTGGCCATCTGCTGCTCTGTGACCATTCCACTTACCTCCATGTTGTGCAATGCTCTGAAGGCCTGGAACACCCTCCAAAAACTCTCATAAGCCTTTATTGTGTTGTTTGCCCAAGAGCTCTGGAATAGATATTTAGCTCCTTCCAAACAATCTCCCACAATACCTCTGGAATCTTGGTCCTCGTTGGGTCTGCCCCCTCAGCTACTGCTCAAAATCTGACCATCTGCAGATGGGAGAGACTGTCAGTCACTGAATTCTGGATCCCTGCTATGTGCCTGGCTCTAAAGCGTATGTTGAGCATCAAACTCTGCAATACTAGTTGTCACAGTGACCTCACCACCATGTCAGACTTGGCCCCCTTGCTGTTCAGGACCTTGACCACTGCCCTATTGTCACACCAGAAGGTTACCTTCTGGTTCCTTAATGCCCCCCCAAAGTACTTTCCCCACCCATATGGGGAATAGCTCCAACATTGTGCTGTCATGCGTGAGCCCTCTCCTCACCCACTCTGTGGGACAGAGTTCTGCAAACCATTTTCCTCTAAAATACGCTCCTACCCCTATTCCTCCCACTGCATCTGTATACAGATTGAGGTCGGTATTGAACAACCAGTCCTCCTGCCAGAATGTAATTCCTTTATGTGTTGACAGGAATTGTTCCCACACCTTCATGTCTTCTCTGACTGTAGCTCTCAAGTCCACCCAATGGTGTGGCTTATGTGACCCTACTGTGGCCCTGGCCAGGCGACGTGTAAATGTGCATCCAGGTCCTATAGCTCTGCATGCAAAATTCAAATGCCCCAGTACCTGCTGTACCTTCTTTAAAGGTACCCTTATCTTCCGAGTCACCTCCCCTAGCAATGCCCTTATTTTTGATATCTTCTGCTTTGGCAATCTGAACAAACCTTGTTCAGCATCCACCTCAATCCCCAAAAACTCCAGGCACCTACTTGGACCCTCTGTTTTATCCCTGGCTAGTGGTACTCCCAACTATTTACATGTATGCTCAAAATCCACCAGCATTCACTCAACCCCTTCCCTTCCTTTCCTTCTACAATGAAATGGAAGTCATCCAAATAGTGGACTACCGCCCCATGCTCCCATCTCTCTTGGAAGACATAGAAACATAGAAACATAGAATTTGATGGCAGATAAGGACTGCAAGGCCCATTCAGTCTGCCCATTTCTTTTTCTATCTTATAAATGTACCATCTGCCTTTGTTCTGTCAATGGCCTATCTATTCATACTCATCTGTATTGCTTTCTTATGCCTATCCCATGCTTGTTTGAAGCTCTGCATTGTATTCAAATCCACCACTTCATGAGGTAGGCCGTTCCATGCATCCACCACCCTGTAGACCCACTGTAACCAAGTACTGAACATTTCAAATGTGGCACATGCCAGTGAGCAGCCCATCGGTATTGCTTTGTCAAAATAGCACTTCCCTCCATCTGGAAACCCAGTAAGTCCCAATCTTCCTTCCTAACTGGTAGGAGCCAGAAAGCTGACTTAATATCTGTTTTTGCCAGCTGGGCTTCCTTCTTTGTCCTGATCAAATTGACTGCATCCTCCAGGTCCCATATGACACCTTGCTGTCCTCCTCCCCAATGAAATCATTATCTGACTCCCTGTCTGGGTAAGACAGGTGGTGAATAACCCTAAATTCCCCTTCTTGTTTTTTAGGCACCAGACCCAAAGGTGACACCATAAGATACCTAAAGGGTGGTACCCGGAAGGGACCTTCCACCCATCCTGCTAGACTTTCCTTACTTATGTTTCCCATGAATAAGTGCTCCTTCCCTTTTATAGACTTGAGATTCTCCACCCACATCTCCTTATTTGGCCCCGATATTGTAAATTAAAACTGTGTTTGAACCCTTGGACCAATGAACCCCCACCCTCCATGTCCAGGTACCCCTTGGTCCATCTCACTACTACCTCTTATGGGTTTTATGGGGCATGGGCCATTGGGAAGGTTCGAACACCCTCCTTATTACCTCACCCATGCTGAAATCCTCTACTTTCCTCATATCCCCTTCCTCTCCCTGAATTATCCCAGTGTCTAACTCTGTGCCCACCCGTGGCCCCACAAAGGGAATGGCCTGATTGCAAGCCTCCTCTGCCACCCTCATATGATCAGCACATTGCAGCCAGATGTGTTCCCCTGCACTTGGAGCAGGCATGCTTAAACCTGCAGTTGGGAAATGAACAATATGCTCTATTGTACCCCCAGCAACACTTCTGGTATCTCTGGGTCCCCCTGGACCAATCCCCCCCACTACTGCCATGATCTCCCACCACAAATCATTATGTTGAGAATCCTAGTGACATTCTACTCCATAGTTTGCCATCCTAGTCCTAAGCTTCTCATCGTATTGCTGCCAGTTTGTGCCCCCCATCATCTTATTCGCATTCCTGTTGATCAAGGAATATGCTAACAGTGGAATTCCCATTTCTGGCTTTTTCTCCTGTACTATTGCACTGTAATATGTAAAACCTAGTGACCATGCATCCCACATTTTTCCCTTATAAGTAGACCCTTTAGGTTTTTCACCGTTTTTTACTAAAACCACAGCAGCCATGAGCTCTTTTTTCCCCAGGCCTTCCTTTTCTACATATTGCTCTCCTGTTTTCTTGTCAATCAATGCAAAAATGTTCATAAACTCACCCTTCCAAATCTTCTCCTTCGTGGCCAGAGGCACATGTTCACCAATTTGGACTCCACCCCCTTTCCCCCACTCCCCATCTGACTTCCCTGTTTCCAAGCCCCCTTCCCCCAGGGTTTTCTTGGCTGTCTTCCCTTTTTCTAGTTCCCTTAAGACCTTTTGCAGCCTATTAATCCTGTCTCCCCCCAATCACAATGAGAATTAATTTACATATTCTTTCACTGTGCTTTCAACTGTTGTACCATTGTTATTACCTGGAACTCTTGCTGGCCCAGGTATGGGATTGGAGATTGGGGTTAATGGAGTTGGAATTGGCCACAGATTCATCATTGAAACTGTCTGTGGTATCATCGACACTGGCAATGGAGATGGTCCAGGTTGGGTTTTCTAGGTCGAGTGCAGGTGCTGGCCCCAGAGCTGGGATCGGCTCCGGGAGTGGTATGCCACTCGGAATGGGGTCCGGAGTCAGGACTGGTTCTGGCCCCAAGGGTTCAGGAATGGGCACTTTCGGGGTGGGAGCCCCCCCTTTTTGTTACCCTTCCCCTTCCCATAGGAGCCTGCCCTGTCCTTCCTCTTCAAATCCATGACGTGTGCTGCATCCGTCCCTGAATCATCCACTGCATCCAGCACCTTATGCGCCCTATCCACCAAATCCATAATCGGTTTCATTGCATCCACCTGCATGGCTATTGCGCCTCTTGTATTCATGTCTGCAATGATAAAGCTAAGTTAGCTTGTTGTCACCTGCCAGAGGACCCCTGCTTCTGTTCAGAGCCTCCACCTGCACTCCAATGCCCCCATAGTAACAGTCTGTGCCCTTTTACCTCCCTCTTTGCTGCATAGGCCCTCTGTTCTGGCTGCTGCCCCCCCATTTGAATTTCTTTCTTAAAGCCTTTTTTTTCATTTTTTTTATTTATTTTCCTCCTTTGTCATTCACTTAGAACCCAGTTCCCTACACAGCTGCCTTCTTCCTTGGTTTTCCTTGATAATGTCCAGTTTGAACATGGGCCTCCCACAGCCCATATTGCCACCAGGGTGGCACTGTAAGTCCCCTGGCTCGGCCGCCCCACATTTAAACTCGGCCTCTGCACCCCATGCATCTGCCATTCACGGCTACCGTGGCTATTGCCATGTGGTCCCTTTCAAGATGGTGGCCCACCTGAGGCCGGTGTTTAGCAATGGTGGCCTATGCAGCCCAATTACAAAATGGTGGCTGACCCACAGTCACCCCACAAAATGGTGGCTACCTCGCGGTCGCTTCCCTGCCATGTCAGCACATCATGGCCCGCTCATCTACAGCCCACTCCTCATCCCTTTGGTTCTTGCCTCCGACAGACTCCCAGTACTCAACAGGTGAGCCCTCTTCTGGTGGCTGCACTCTCTTCACATGCCCTGGTGTCTCACCAGCCAGAATGCCGGCCTATCACAAAATGGCCACTGTCACGTGGCCACTCTAGAAAATGGCAGCCAACCACATGGTTGCTCCAGCGCCCCATTGGCCCTCCATGGCCCCATTCAGCCAGGCCCAGTAAGTCCTTTCCTCTGTCTCACAAGCCTCCTTCCAGGTCCTCCCTCTGCACTGCGTCATCCATAAAGTCCTGGCCTCCTAAGCAGTTCTGCCCACATGTCCTTAGCTGTGCCATCTGTCCTGCATCCACCCTGAAAACTGCTTAACCTGGTGATATCCTTCCCCTCACCCCCCTTGTAGGGCAAAATGAGGTAGGGGCCCAGTTCAGTCCAATCTGCTTCACCCGCTACCCTTCTGCTGTTCCCCCAATGAGTCAGCCTATGCCACTCGATCTGCATGCTTATCCCCAATCCACTACCAATCTTCTCACTCGGGGTCTCAAGTCCCCGTGCTTGGATCTGACAGCTTGAAAAAAAAAAACAACTCTGCGTTTCTTTTTTTTTTGTTTTCAATAAACATGAATGCCCTCAGCACCCACACTCTGGCCATGCTGCCACAAAAACAAGATCTGTGCCTTGGCCCCCAACCACCGCCCAGCCACCCGAAAGCTTTACATCTGGCTCGATCTCTTTCACAGGCCACGAGTTCAACCCATGTCAGCTGTGCCTCGCATGTCCCCGGTGACCCCATTGCCCAATTCCTAGCCCATTCTAGGAATGCTTGCTCACACCACTACTCTCACTGCCTCCCTGCCCTCATTGCTGGCTCGACCCGAGCCCTGACAATGACCCCAATACCCCCAGTCAGCAAGAAGGAGCTGCCTGAGCACTGGCCACCACCAAGTGGTTCTCCGCTTCACCCCAATGCAATTCTTTCCCTAACCAGCAACATCTGCACACCTATGGGTTTAGCTGTCCCGTCTCACAACCAACATACTGAACGCCTGCTTACAAACCCAAGTCTGACAATGCGAGTGCTCTCCGCTGTGCATTGGCCCCCAAAGCCTCCACCTTGGCCATATTCCTTCCTAGGTAATAAAACACTGCAATTAGAATTCACCTTTTACACCAGAAGGCTCCACATCAACCATAGACACCTGATAAGCCAAAAAGAAAAATGAATTCATATTTGCACAAATGTCCCACTATACATTACTTTTTTTACAGCATAACAGCAAAACCATAGCTTCTCTGAAAAGACATTCAAAATAAACACTTCATACAAAAAAACTGCCCTACCTTGCCAATTCTCAGGAACTCTCTGACTGATGTGCTAAGGCCTAAACAAATTTCTTGTCCTAGCAATTGAAGTAAGGGAGAGCTCCCTTTGGCTGCTCTTTAAAAAATGTTTATTTCCCCACCCCTTTTGTCCCTAGCCCTCTCTCTTTCTTTTCCCACTTGATCTATCCATTGCCTCCTGGATCCAGGACCATCCTACCCCTTTTGTGATGTCATTCTTCTTCCCTGTCCATCACATCCATCATTGGCCCCTCCCCCTTTTCCCTTCCTCCCCCTCCATAGAAACATAGAATTTGATGGCAGATAAGGACCACTTGGCCCACCCAGTCTGCCCATTTCCCTACCTAATGGATAAGCTGCAGATCCTAGTTAACCAGCAGCCTACTTCTTCCTACCCCACCCCTAGAATTGCCTTATGACTGTCCCATGCATGCTGAATTCCACCACTGTTTTGGCTCCACAACCTCCTCTGGAAGGCTGTTCCATGCATCCACAACCCTCTCTTTGAAAAATACTTCCTTAAATTACCTCTGAGCCGCCCCTCTATCTTCAAATTGTGCCCCTTGTTCTTGCATCTCTTTTTGAAAGATGCTACCCTCTTGGACTTTGTTGATTCCCTTGAGGTACTTGAAAGTTTCTATCATGTCCCCCCTCTCCCTCCTTTCCTCAAGGCTATACATATTAAGCTCCTTAAGTCTCTCTTCATATGTCTTCCGGTGCAGACCCTGCACCATTTTAGTTGCCCTGCTCTGGACATCCTCCACCCTGTCTATGTCTTTGCGGAGATTGGGTCTCCAGAACTGCATGCAGTACTCCAGGTGGAGTCTCACCAGCTGTCTGTACAGAGGGATAACAACTTCCTGTTTTCTACTGGTGATGCCTCTCCCTATGCATCCCAGTGTCCCCCCAGCCCTCTTTGCTGCCCTCTCACATTGCTTGCTCACCTTTAGGTCATCTGATATGACTATCCCCAGGTCCCTTTCCATTTTTGTTGTTGTTAGTATCTCACCCCCATTGTCTACTCTTCCCTGGGTTTTGTTTCCAAGTGCATTACCTTGCATTCTTAGCACTGAATCTAAGCTGCAATACATTTGACCATTCCTCTAACCTTGCCAAGTCCCTTCTCATCCTTTCCACCCCCTTGTGCATCAACTCTGTTGCAGATCTTTGTGTCATCTGCAAAGAGACATACTTTCCTTCCAGTCCCTCTGCAATGTCGCTTATAAAGACATTGAAGAGGACTGGTCCTAATACTGAACCCTGCGGTACCCTACTAGTAACCCCCCTTTCTTCAGAGTGGACTCCATTGACTATTACTATCTGTGTCCTATTCTCCAGCCAATTCTTTATCCAGGCTGTCATCTTGGGACCCACTCCCAGGCTGGCTAACTTGTATATTAATCTTTTGTGTGGGACTGTGTCAAATGTCCCATTCTAAGGCAAAAATAAGGGACTTCAGAGGAGCTGACTTTGATAAGATGGCCAACAGAGTTAAGCTAGCCCTGGCAAAAAGAAACACAGGTGAGGGTGTACAGGCAAAGTGGGCAAGCATTAAGGATGCAGTGCTTGAAGCAACATCCCATTGTGTTAGACAGAAAAGGAAGTGCAAAAGAAGAAGGAAACCACTTTGGTTCTCAAATACAGTAGCAGAAAAGGTCAGAGCCAAAAGGCTGGCCTTCAGGAAATACAAGGGAACACAGCGGGATGAAGATGGGGGGCATACCAAACTGCCCTAAGGGAAGCAGAGATGGCAGTTAGGCAGGCAAAGTCCCAAACTGAGGAAACACTAGCACGAACAGTAAAAGAAGGTGACAAGACTTTCTATAGATACGTTAGTGAAAGGAGAAAGTCCAGAGGGGGTATTGCTAAGCTTAATGGAGAAAGGGAGCATGTGAGGAGGAGGACCCTGTAAAGGCATCTATCCTAAATAGATACTTTTGCTCAGTATTTACTGAAGAGAAGGTAGGGCAGGGTCCACAGCTCAGCATCATGGACACAGGGGGGAGGGAGGTGAGCACTACTCCCTTCACAAAAGAAAGGGTCCTTCAAGAGCTTGCTAAGCTCAGGGTGGATAAGGCAATGGGACCTGATAGCATAAATCCCAGGGTACTTAAGGAGCTAAAGGTGGAACTAGCAGAGCCATTAGCAGAACTGTTTAGTGAGTCTCTGAGCACAGGAGAGGTCCCAGAAGACTGGAGAAGGGCTCATGTGATCCCGCTCCACAAGAGTGGTAGCAGGGAGGAGGCGGAGAACTACAGAGCAGTCAGTCTTACCTCTGTAGTGGGCAAGATTATGGAGGCATTCCTTAAGGAAAAGATAGTGCAACACCTGGAATCCATAGGGGCACAGGATCCAAGACAGCATGGGTTTACAAAAGGAAGGTCCTGTCAAACTAATCTCATAGATTTCTTTGACTGGGTAACCAGAGTGGTGAACCAAGGGGGAGCAGTTGATGTTGCCTACCTTGACTTCAGCAAAGCTTTTGACACTGTTCCACATAGAAGATTGATAAATAAGCTGGGTAGGCTCGGGGTGGGTCAGAAGCTGGTCAACTGTGTGGCAAACTGGTTGACGGGCAGAAAACAGAGAGTGGTGGTAAATGGCATACAGTCAGAAGAGATGCAAGTCACAAGTGGGGTACCTCAAGGATCAGTCCTGGGGCCAGTCCTCTTCAACATCTTCATTAGTGACATTGCAGATGGACTAGAGGGTAAGGTTTGCAGATGACACCAAGATCTGCAACAGAGTAGATGATCCAGATGGGGTGGGCAGAATGAGAAGAGATCTGGATAAACTAGCAAAATGGTCAGAAGAGTGGCAACTGGGATTTAATGCAAGAAGTGCAAAATCATGCACATAGGGAAGAGAAAACCCTGAAGCCACCTATAGGCTGGGAGGGAGTTGCTAGCAGTCACAAAGGAAGAAAGAGACTTGGGCATCATCATCATCACTGATGACCTGAAATCATCAAGCAGACCTCTAAAGCAATAGGTAAGGCTAGGGGGTGTTAGGGTGTATTAGTAGGGTATCACAAGTCGTAAGAGGAGGTAATAATCCCTCTTCACAAGATACTAGTTAGGCCCCACTTGGAGTACTGCATGCAGTATTGAGGCCACACCTTCACAAGGACAGTAACCAAATTGAGGCAGTCCAGAGAAGGGCAACCAAAATGGTGCAAGGACTGCATCAGAAAGACATATGAGGACAGATTAACAGAGCTCAATATGTATACCCTTGAGCAAAGGAGGGAGAGAGGTGATATGATCGAGGCATTCAAACACCTTAAGGGTATTAACAAGGTGAAAGAGTCTAACATGTTTAAATATAAGAAAAATAGCAGGACAAGAGGACACAGCATGAGATTAGAGGGGGGCCGATTAAGGGGGAATGTGAGGAAATTCTTTTTCACAGAAAGGGTGGTGGATGCATGGACTGGCTTACCACAAGAAGTGGTGGCTATGAATACAGTGCAGGGATTCAAACAGGCATGGGATAGGCATAAGGGTACAATACAAATGACTATGAATAGATAGGCCACTGACAGAGCAAAGGCCGATGGCACATTTATAAGGTAGAAAAAGAAATGGGCAGACTGAATGGGCCTTGCGGTCCTCATCTGCCATCAACTTCTATGTTTCTATGTTTCTATGCCTTGCTAAAGTCTAGGTAGACCATGTCCACAGCCCCTTCCTGATCTACTACTTTGGTCACCCAGTCAAATAAATCTATCAGATTTGTCTGGCATGACCTTCCCGCTGTGAATCCATGCTGCCTTGGGTCCTGTGCCCCTCTGGCCTCTAGATACTCTACAATTCTTTCCTTCAGAAGTGATTCCATCATTTTCCCTACCACTGAGGTTAAACTAACAGGTCTGTAGTTTCCTGCTTCTGCATTGCTCCCGCTTTTGTGAAGGGGAATCACATCTGCCCTCCTTCAGTCCTCGGGTACCACCCCATCCTCCCATGATTTGTTAAAGAGGGTAGTCAGTGGTGTCACTAGTTCTACCCTTAGTTCTTTTAGAATTCTGGGATGAATTCCATCAGGACCCATTGCTTTGTCCACCTTCAGTTTTAAGAGTTCTTTCAGAACCCTTTCTTCTGTAAATGGGCTGGTATCAACTTCTGTATCCAGAGTGTTTCTACTGTTTGTTTTAGGTACCTCCTCTTTCTTTGTAAATACTGAGCAAAAATATTTGTTTAGTATCTCTGCCTTTTCACAGTCACCCTTCTGCCCACCTTCCTCCTTTATTAAGCCTCACTATCCCTCCCTTGGTCTTCCTTCGCTCCCTGATGTACCTATAAAAGGTTTTATCCCCCTTCTTAACTGAGTTGGCTATCTTTTCCTCGGTTTTGGCCTTTGCTGTTCTGACTGCCTTCCCAGCTTCCTTTTGCTTTAACTGATACAGTTCTCTGTCCTGCTCCTTCTGTGATTCCTTGTACTTCCTGAATGCTTTCTTTTTCTCTTGAACCTTCACTGCCACTTCCTTTGAGAACCATAGTGGTTTCTTACATCGTTTTGTTTTGTTTATTTGCTTCGCACAAAGGCTTGTTACCTCTGTGATGGCAGTTTTTATTATTCCTCATTGTTCTTCATTGTTCCCCCTTCCCCCTCCTCCCTCCTCCCTCCTCCCTCTTTGACTCTTGTTGGGTTCTCAGGCGTGGAACAATGGGGCCTGTCCTTTAGCGACAAACCAACTTGTGCTGTTTGACCTCGGACTCCACACTCATGGCTTACACCACTGGTGGAGTTACCTGAAGTTAAATAGCACTTGTCTAGATAAATCATTTATTTGACAGCTCACCATTGTAAGTCATATATGTATATATATAGATATATATATATATATATATATATATATATATATATATATATATACACACACACACACACATTATTATTATTAGCTTTTGTTGACGGGTAAGTGCACTAGACAAATCCTGCCTATTTTTAAGGCACGACCGGGGAGGATACAGATGAATGCCAACTGACTTTGAAACCAGGTTAAGCTGTTGGTGGTATTTATAGTGAAGGTATATATATATATATATATATATATATATATATATATTCATGGCAAAAAACTCAGTTTAATGCATCAACTAGGGTTGTTCCACAGAGACAAAAGTGAGGAAATTTGGTGTGGGGTTGCCACCACTTCACCCCATGCCCACCCCATGCCCACCAACAGGCATTGTGGTGTGTATTGCGGTCGTCAGCCCTAACTCTCACCCCATTCCATGTGTAAATAAGCTGAGGTGGTGCAGTATAGGAGAACTGGGTGAGTTAGGACCAACTACCTCAACACACACCCGATGCCTGTTGGTAGGGGTGGGGTGGGCATGGGGGTGCAAGTGGTGGCAACCCTAACACTGATTTTCCTCACTTTTGTTACTGTGGAACAACCCTAACTGATGCATTAAATGGCATTTTTTGCCATGAATTTCCCTTCTTTTTGAGAATGTGCACTATAAATAGTGAATGTAATGTGGTGGAGGGAGCACAGGGCCCTTTGGACCCCACGCTCCCGCCATGTGAATTTTTATCCCTTCGCTGTGCGAAAACTATATGACTGACTGAAATGAAAATTGGTAAATGAAGACATGTACCATACCACAACATGTATAACAAATTTTATCTGAATCTGTTCAACAGTTGCCCAGCGTAACACTGGGAAAACTGTGCAGGAGTGCCGAGTGGGCTGGCATTATAGCCTAGAGGTTAGAGGAACGAGGTGTGAATGAGCTTGATATATCCAGCAGACCAGACCTGAGTCTGATTCTCACAACCTCCACTTGCATACTGTGTGATTCTGAGCAAGTTGCTTAACCACCCAGTGCTACCAGGTTGCCCCTGAAAACAGGCACTTGTGCCTAGTGAGAATTACCTGGTTACCAAAAAGACTAAAAGAACTAAAAGACTAAGAACATTTTGCCACTTTGGCACACAATAACTATATATCTGACGGAACCAAAAATTGTTAAAAGAAAACATGTACTGTAGCACACCATGTGTCCAGAATTCTCCATACATTCATTCAATTGTCACACAGTGCCACGAGCAAACAACATAACATGCATAATTCACCAACCGTAAGAGCCAGTCCTGATAATTGTCACAGTCAATGATCTATTATAAATCTTTGTATATTCCAAATGCCAGGCAAATCGGACACACCGTTCAGAAGTTATTGAATCACAATGAACCAAATTTTCATTTGTTGGAGTGGCATAATTCCGCACCTGTTAATGCTTTACACATCAAACCACTGCAAGGCACCTCTGTACCACTAGGGCTACCTATGCTATATATTTAAGCCAGTAGCACCATGCGGAATGCTATGTGCAAAACATTATCTGTGTCACACAGTATTTTCACAGAGGATAATTTTTCCAACATGTAAACAGCATTATTCACATCCTCAGTACATCCACTCAACACCCTCCAAATGTCATGTGAAAAGACCAAACCATTCCAGAGATATTTAATTTTTTATGAGAAAGTACTTTGCGACACTACTTTTCACATAAATGTAAAAAAACATATTTCTGGGGTGTTTTACCCCCAAAAGAAAGTTATGACTAGCATGCTCAGGGCTTGACTAGGTGAACACAAAAAGAATTGTGTCCCAAGAGGGTCCCAAATTTAAATGCCAACCGCAAACTGAAAAGAAAATGGCTGATTTGCAACACTACAAGCATCATTTGCCAAAGTAAAAAGTGCATTTGAGGCACTTTCACATATTTTGTTAACTTTTCCCATAAACTATAATGGGAAAAGTCTTCTTTGAATAACTTCTGAACCGTTTAATATTTTTTCATGAAATATTTGAAAGGCACACCAGAAACCCTGGCTGCATGTTCCCTGAGGGTTTTGGACCAGTTGTGCAAACCATGCGGGCTGTAGATGTGAGCAAAGAATGCACAAAAATGCATAATTTGTCTATTATTCGGTGCTCTGTAGCTCCGCAGCAGTACTTCCAACTGTAACAAAACTTGGCAGGTCCAGAGATCTATAGTACCAGACCATGCATTCCAAATTTCAGGCAAATTCATCATATGGTAGCATAGTTATTAAGCTGCCAAATTTCAGATTTAACCTTAAATGGGGTACTTATCCATAACTATGGTGGCACTACTGTGCCACCGTACTATATATATGTATATACATACATATATGCAAAAAACTTTGTTAATGCATCATTTAGGGTTAGAACAAAAAAAGTCAGGAAATGAGACCTTTACAGTTGCCCCATCCCCCCATCATGGACCCACCCATCATCCCAAGATTGACAGCTGACTGGGTGTGTCATTGGGATTGTGAGGCCTAAATGTCACCCCATTCCATCTGTAATCATATTCACAAGCCGCAGTAAAGAAGAATGGGGTGACATTTAGGCCTCGTGCTCCCACCAATTAGCAAATTCCTGCCTAAGATAAGAGTACAAGTACTGAATATCATATGTATTGCTGGCAACGCATATGGGTGGGACTGTGGAGCCCATCACCTTGAATGAAAGCAAAGTGTCAGTCATCAGTGGCATAATTCAACACCTGTTTACATGTCAGACACCTAACCAGTACAAATTACTTCCATTGCAGTAAAGCTTGGCACCCTATAAATGTGAAACCAGTACCACAATGTAAAACACCATATGCAAAACATAAAGTGCGTCATGCAATATGGGTGCAGCAAATAAATTTTCTAACACCTAAACACCATAGTTCACATGGACAGCACATCCCCTCAACATGCTCCAAATTTCAATGTAAAAGACCTAACTGTTTCCGAGATATAAAATGTGAAAGTTTCAGATTTTCATTTGTCGCACTGGCAGAATTCCACACCTATTAACATTTTACACACCTAACGACTGAAAAGTACATTCATGCCAGTAAGGCTAGCTACCCTAGTAATTTCAAGCCACTACAACCATGGAAAATGCTGTCCACAAAACATAAACTGTGCAATGCAATATGTCTGCAAAACATTTATTGTCCAACACCTAAACACCATAATTCACATCTACTGGACATGTCATCAGCACCCTCCAAATTTCAAGTTAAAAGACCAAACTGACTCCGAGATATTTAATCTGAAATATTTTTAAAATTGTGCAATCTGGTCCCTCCAAATCTGGACATCTAGTCCAACCCTTGTGATCAAAAACAGCAATCAAAGAATCTCACAATGAAAGGATTTGCAGGTTTGTGAAGAAAGAATTTGAAGGCTCACGATCAAAGAATAAAAAATTTAAAAACTCAATTTTTAGAGAAAAATACATGAAACCAAAGCCATGACTCAACAGAATGAAGGCCCCTGAGCAGATCCCACCTTAGTTTGCCTTTAGAAGTGACCCCTGTGCTGAAAAAATTGAATTTTTCATGTTGCCATCTAGAAGCGCCCTTGCAGTCAGAGAATCTCGCAATCAAAGAATTTGCAGGCTCGTGCTCAAAGAATTTGCAGGGTCACGATCAAACAATAAAAAATTTTAATAGTCAATTTTTAGAAAGAAATGCATGAAACTACAGCCATGCCTCATAGAACGAAGTCCCCTGAGCAAAACCCACCCTCATTTGGCTTAATAAGCCACCTCTGAGCTGAGAAAATTGATTTTTTCAAGTGGCCATCTAGTCACGCCCTCGCAATCAAAGATAGCAGTCAAAGAATTTCATGATCAAAGAATTTGCAGGATCACAATCAAAGATTGATAGCAAGCCATGATCAAAGAATAACAATTTTAAAAACTCTATTTTTGACCATTTTGAAAGAAACCACAGGCATGGCTCAATAGAGGGAAGACCCCTGAGCAAAACCCACCATAATTTCACCTCAGAAGTCCTCCCCTGTCTGAGATATTTGAATTTTTCTGTCCACAAACTTTGATCATGAGGCTGGACTATATGGCCAAAACCCCATTCTTCTTTAGCAAAATAGCCATATAAATTTTCCCGTTGACTTATAATGGCAACTTAAAAGTTTAATAACTTTTGAATGGATTAATCTTTTTTTACCAAACAAAAAGTGGCATGTTCCTTGACTCAATCTCTTTCAGATGAGCCAAGTCACACAATAGCATGCCACATGAAGACCGTGCAGCACCATGGACAAAATCTGAAAAACTGCCCACAAACTGATGAAAAGTGCAATTTTCAGCATTTTGGTATGCACAAACCGTAACTCTGACTTAAATGAAATTTTACAGTTCAAGAGACCTGCCATGCCCCACTGCACATGCCAAATTTCATGTAAATCCATTGAA
This sequence comes from Neoceratodus forsteri, assembly GCA_016271365.2. NCBI lineage: Eukaryota > Metazoa > Chordata > Ceratodontiformes > Ceratodontidae > Neoceratodus > Neoceratodus forsteri. The sequence continues at coordinate 840,371,125 of CM057459.1, read as the reverse complement.
AGGGTCCAAAGTTATTAATGCACAAAAGTTTGAGTTAAACATAGAAGTGGCTTCATAACCCTAAAGGTAGGGGTGTGACCATGCCCCTATAATATATTCCACATCTGAGCATGTGGACATGCTACAGTAAAGGAGAATGGGGTGAGATTTGGGCCTCACGACCCCAATGACACACCCCGGCATCTGTCAGACTGTGGAGGATCGGGGTGGCCTGTGTGAGGGAGAATTAGATGTTCTACCCTAATGTCTAATTTCCTGACTTTTTTTACTTAAACCCTAAATGAAGCATTTAATAAAGGAATAATGCATGACAGAGGTGTGTGTCGTGCTGGGATAGCATACGCCTGGGGGTTAGGCACGGGCCGCAATGAAGTAAATAAATACCCAGGTGTGGTATCTAACATTTCTACACCTAGATGCATTATTCTAATACTCTAATAGCTTGTTGTTATATAAAAAATAATTTTAAAGAATGTTTTTGTTAGTGTGGAAAAATATTTTTGTTTCTCAAAGATGATGCAAAAAAGAGGTCATCATGGTGGAGGTCATCATCCATATTGGTTCACAGTGCTGAGACTAGACCTGTGGCGATGTGCTGGGATAACGTCACAGGTCCAGCCCCAAACTGACCAATCAGAGACCAGGATTCTTTCTTGCCATTGTATAATGTTGCTTTTTGCATAGAATTTCCTTACTTTTGAAAAAAGTGTAATATAAGTAGTAAAAAACACATAATGGTGAGAGTGTGGAGCCCAGCTCCAACCAAGTTGCCAATTTTTGCATAAAAATATGCATCTAGGCCCAAGCTCCCACTTATGCAAAGCTATGGAGCCATGCAGCAGCACTATAGGGCACCAATCCCTTGTAGCGGTAATTTGTGCATATCTTGGGAACCGTAAGAGCTAGCATCATTGTAACTGTGACAGTGAGTATGTCACATGACATCGGAAAGATTGTACCCATGTCTTACATTGTTTCCGAGATATGGGTACTGAAAAGCATTTGACAAGCACTCTTTCAACTCTTGTGACAGTTATTTTCACAATATCTCATGAACCATGCAACGTACAAACAGAATTCCACTGGAGGCTTACTCTACGGTTTCAAATCGTTTTCCAGTGGCTTAGATCACCTGAAGGTGATCTAAGCCACCTGTAGCAAAAGTCTATATCTCACTTCATTTCCAAGATAACGGCACCAAAAGTCATGACACAGATTGCAATGTAATCCTATGGGAAAAATGTCAATTACATCATTGAATATCTCTGCAACAAATTATTTTCCCAACGCCTAAATAGCATAGTTCACATCACTATGACATTCCCTCAGCACCCTGCAAATTTAAATTTAAAAGACCAAACCGTGTCTGAGATATAACATTTTAAAATTTGAGATTTTCATTGGACGGAGTTGCAGAATTCTGCACCTGTTTACATTTTACAAAGCTAACAACTGAAAAGTATGTCCATGGCACTAAGGCTAGCTACCTTATAAATTTCAAGCCACTACCACAATGCAAAATGCTGTCTGCAAAACGTAAACTGCACCACACCATATCTCTGCAACAAATGTATTTTCCATCACCTAAACACTATGGGCCAGATATTCAAAAAGGTTGCGCCATGCTCAACAGGGTTGCGCATGCTCAAGTGCTACATTGCGCCATTCTGCGATATTCAGCAGGAGGCAGTTACGCCACTGAAAACAGGCTGAGCAACAGCGCAATGCAAATGAATGCATGCTCAACAGGAGGGGGAGGAACCATGCATAAACTGCACAGCCCGATATTCAGCCGGGCTGTGCAGAGTTGTGCAGGCACAACCCCCAACCTGAGCCTGCAGGACCTTGAGCCAAAAAAAAGGCTTAAGTAGAGGGCCACCCACAGGTGAGCTGCTGTATTGCAGGGCGCAACACAGCAGCTGCCACCTGTGGCTGGCTCCCAACTCAGTCCCTGTGCCCCACCAGCCCAATCGTGGGCATAGTGTACTCCCCCCCACCAGCCCGATCGCGGGCATCAATGTGGCTCCCCCCCTCCCGTTCACATCCCTGGTGGTCCAGTAGACCAAAATGCCCGATCACGGGCAGAATGTAAAATGAACCCTCCCGAACATCTCCCTGGTGGTCCAGTGGACCATAATGCCCGATCGCGGGCAGAATGTAAATTGACACCCCCGCCCAAACATCTCCCTGGTGGCTAGTGTCCCCCACCCACCCACGAGCCCCACCACCCGCTCCCCGGCAGCTGGCGGTCAGCATCCCACCTGCCGCCCGCCCGCCGCTGACTGACTGCCCGGTGAGGCTGCATGCCCATGGTGCAGAGCAAGAGCCAATGGGCGTGCAGCCCATACCGTACATGACAGTCCAGATTTGTGAATGATTCATTCACAAATCTGGACTGTCATGCTGGCTGTGGGGGCGGGGTGGTGGGACTGCGGTGGTGGGGTGAGAGGACACTAGCCACCAGTGTTGCAATCACTATTCTGCCGATAAGCGTCTGATCACTGGACCTCAGTGTTCGAAATGAAAACACTTACTTACTGCCCTTGATTAGGCTACTAGGAACATGTTCGAGGGTTCATTTACTTCTGCCATGCGATCGGGCATTCTGAGTCCACTGGACCACCAGGGAGATGTGCGGGAGGAGGTGGGGAGCCACATTGCTGCCGCAGTCGGGCTGCGGGTGCGTTGGTCCCCGACGGCTGCTGCCTGGCAGGGGCCAGGTGCAAGTCCTCGGGGATCGGCGCACCTACATGCTAATGGCATGCAAATGGGGCCATAATCAGATGCAAATGGCCCCTCTGCACCTTGCATGAATTATGGTGCCATTTGCATGTCACCTTTTGAATATCGTGATTTTGCACATGGCGCAATGGTACTTGGCCACCGCAAGTTGAATGCTCCATTCTGACAACTTGTGGTGGCGCAAGTTTCACTGCACCATGCACAGTGGCTGTGGCTGGGGGGTGATATTCAAAGGAGTTGTTTCAATAGCGCAACTCCTTTGAATATCACCTGAACCCACCCTGCACAACTATTTTTCTTAGCGCAGAACTAGCCTCAGAATGGTGCAGTTTGAATATCCAGCCCTATAATTCACATCTACATGACATCCCATCAGCACTCTCCAAATTTCAAGTTAAAAGATGAAACCATTTCCGAGATATTACATTTTAAATGTTGTTAAAATTGGGCTATCTGGTCCCTCCAAATCTGGCCATATAGTCCCTGCCTTGGGATCAAAGAATCTTTGATTGTGAGCCTGCAAATTCTTTAATCGTGAGGAAGGACCAGATGGACAAAACCCCATTCTTCGTTCGCAAAATAACCATATAAATTTCCCCTTAGACTTATAATGGGAATTTAAGACGTTAACAACTTTTGAATGGATTAATATTTTTCCTCCAAACCGGAAGTGGCATGTTCCTTGACCCAAGCTTTTTCAGCGTGCCATGTTGCAGAGCGGCATACCACAAAACAGCCACAGAGTGTCACAGACAAAATCTGAAAAACTGCCCACATAACTGGCGATAAGTGCATTTTGCAGTGTTTTGTTGTACAAAAACCGTAAGTCCAACTGAAAGAAAATGGGGCTGTTCAAGAGACTTATGATGCCCCACCACGCCTACCAAATTTCATGCAAATTCATTCAACGGGTCCAAAATTATTATTGCACAAAATTTTGAGTTTAACATAGAAGTGGCTTCATAACCCTAAATATAGGGGTGCGACCGCACCCTATAATATATATATATATATATATATATATAAAATGGGGAGCAAATCAATATCCAAATCCAAAGTTCTGATTGCATAAAACACATCTCATGACCGTGCGTATATCACAGCACAACCGCACACCTGCACTTTTACACCCTTCCAAAACAATTTTGCAATTTTATAAGATAGATAACCCACTCTTAGGTGTGTGGTCGCACTCTGATATGCGCATGCCTTGGGTGGTTGATGGACTCGGCCTGCGGCCTCGTGCCTAACAATGCACACTAAGGCGTGTGTATATCAGAGTGAGAGTGCACAGCTAAGAGTGGGTTATCTATTACATATACATATATATATATATATATAAAATACAAAATTACACATGCCCCCACAATACAAAGCATCATGGGCTGCATATGCAAATCACCACAGAATGTTATGCTGGTCCAACTTTAAGCAGAATTGCATGGTGCCGAAAGGCCTCTCACACAGTTTGCAAAGGGTGCTAACAGAACACATAGACACGTGTTTCGTCCTAGCAGGACTCATCAGTATGCCTCGTCTGTTTGACACCCCAGTGGAATGGACCAGCTACCCTAAGGCAGTGTGCCTGGGATATATTGTGGTGAACCCATTAAAATAAAAACTATTTAAAGACAAAGAACCTCTGTGCATAAACACTGAGGTTCTTTGTCTTTAATCATTTTTTTTTAATAGGTTGCAGCATTATTAGGCCTAGCTGAAAAAGGATACTTGTGACCAAGTGTAGTTTCTTGGGTTTGAAAATAAATCAGATCAAATTATTAGAAAACATGTTTCATTACAAAAAAGTTTGCATGTAGGCAACTACTGTATACCCTCATAAAATACACAAGAGTTTTATGAAGGATTGAATTGTGGAAACAAATTGCTGAATAACTAATTAAAATATTTTTAAGACATAATGGGCCCAATTCTCAAAACACTGTGCAAGCAGCACCAGAGGTGGCTTGCACTGGTTGCTGGTGCACCTGAGACCCTGTATCAGATTCTTTATCGAGGACAGTCCAGGTGGCAAAGTTCCACAGCTTGCTGCAACTGTAGTTGTGCACCAAACAGACAGCACATATGGATGGTGTGCTGTAAGCTGCAGGTCAGCTGTGCACCACTCTAGGAGGTTCCTGGTGGCTAGTGGTCCCCCACCAGCCTTGATGCTTTTATATAATAAGTAATCATGTCTCTAGTGGTCTAGGGACCCCCCCAGCCCTGATCCCCTTACATTAAAATTAAACATGTCCCTGGCAGTCGAGCAGAACCCCTCCCGCCCTGATCTGCATGTAATAAAGTATATATCACTGTCCCTGGTGGTGTAGTGGACCTCCCACCTTTCAACACTGGCAGACAGGGCCCCACCACACCACTCCCCCATCCCATCCCTAAACCAGTGAGCAGCAGTGCCCTCCACTCTCCCCCATAGCTGGCTAACAAATGAGCTATCACTGAGCATGTACTGTACACAGTACTTGCTCATTGATTGACAGGTGAGTGAACTGCCAATCAATAAGTGCATACTGTATACAGCATTCACTCAGTGATAACTCAATTGGCAATCAGCTGTGATAGACAGCAGGGGGCTGTGCTTGTCACCAGCTTGAGGATGGGATGGGGTAGTGGGGTGGTGGGGCACATCCTGGTGGGGTAGGGGGCAGGGTCCACTAGACCATCATGGAAAATATATTATAATATTCTGACAGATCAGGGAAGGGGTCTGCAAGACCACCAGGGACTTGATTATTTTGGTAAATGGGGGATTGGGGCTGGAGACTGGGGACCATGACACAGTGGAGTAATTCGTTAAACCCTCACAGAGGCACATTTTTAAGTATCCTTAGACCAGCCCTGGCTGATCTAAGGGTACTCAGACATTTGCCCTCTGGGAGAGTTTTTTGAATCCTGAATTATGGGATTTGGCAGCCTATGTCTGCTGCAAGCTCCCTAGCACCACGCTGCAACCCATTTTGTGCTACAGGGATTGTGGAAGCCCCTTTTGCTGCATGCAGCCTGCAGCCGGCTCAGGCTGCATTTCTGAATGACTCCTGGTGCATCTTTTGACACAAGGGGTAATTTATGCCATTCCTTGTGATGCAAGCCCATTGCACCGTTCTGGGAGCTTTGATAATCTAGCCCATTATGATTTTTGCTTATTTATACAACAACAAAAAGGATGGTGTATTTTAATATTGGGAGTATGTTAAGATTAGTAACTGAAACACTTTATAAGAAAGGGGATGTTCTCACCAAAGAGAATGAATTGTTCATTATTTTGTAAAATAATATTAAAACTAGGAAGTAATACTTTGGCAATAAAATTGTTAACAATTTTTCAAACTGCATTGTCAATGAACAAGATTTGTTGTGCTGTTTAGGGTATCAGTGCATAGACAACTGAAAATTAGATCACCTTATGGATTTCAGATACTGTGCATTTTCATAGCTTGATGTTTTCCATTGTTTTGCCATAAATAAATCTGGAATCTTTATTAATTCTTTAATACCTGGAATGTTCTTTGAGGTCGAGCTTTCCATTGTAACCTTGTTAAAAATGGCCTTCCAACAAAATTTAGTTAATATAGGATGACAAGAAGAGTATCAGAAGAGAAATAATAATAAACACTTAAAAGTATATGGTATTTGTGGGGATTTTCCTAGTTACAGTGTCACAAGAGGTACTGATAGAAAAAGTACAGTATGTCAATCAACTGTGTGTATTTTTAGTCTTAAAAATCATATTGCACAATAGGTATTGCACTTTAAATTATATTGGGAGAAAATTGATATGGATTCTGTAGTAATGTGGAATATACTTTAAAACTACTGACTTATGGCAAGCCCAGTGGTGTGGAGGGCTGAGGCATTAAGCCTCACCTGCTGCCAAGCTGGTGACCCAGGGTCGGGAGATCTTGGGGCATCAGGGCTTGGCCCACGAGAGGAGGATAGAGCACCCCTTGGACAGCTCTCCTTCTCAGGGGAGGGAGCGACACCAACCGCAGCATTCACCCTGACTAGTAGTGGTAGCTGGGGAACAAGCAGCTGGGACTGCAATGTGGACGATGGAGGAGCAGCAGGCGTCAAGTTGTGCACATGGTAGCATCATGTAGGCGCATCTGGACAGTATTGCACATTCACTCATGCCTTGGGAGGAAAAAAAGGCAGGACATTTGCCAGCAGTGAGGCAAGTTGAAACAGACCCCTTGAGGCTCTGCACCCAGGCTACAGAGCCCGCTCAGAAACCATATCTGTTCCATTGGGAGGCAGGAGCCACCAACCCCCAGTATGGGGTCAAGCCATGGAGGAAGACCAGGATAGGGGCAAAGTCCCTGGGATGCCAGGTGACATGGCTGGGGGGGATCAGTGGACAGAGCATCCCATCCCAGAAAGGGGAGAAAAAATACTGACTTTTAGCAAGTACTGTAAATAAGTAAATTTTTATTTCTATTGTGACCAGTCCTGGAGGCTCCAGGCACTGTACAATCTTAAAATGCATCATAGAATTAACATAACAAGAAAAGACAGTTTGACATTAACTCAGACATAATAAATAAACTACTAAGTAGCAATAGGGACCATGGCAACAGTGAATTATGACTTTCAGAAAGATTTTGTAAACTTCAAACATAGGGTCCACAGGAGAAGCATTACCGAGCAGGGCCTCATTAGGAGGGTGCTATGTCGTTTGCTTGCATCTGCACATTTGGTATTTTATTTATTTTTAATATATTCTCCACCTTTATATCTGTTCTTCTTTAAGCAGTGTAATTCAGCTCTGTCCATTGTTTGTTCAGTGTTAACTGTGAGATGATTCTCACGTCCATCTCTCCTTCTTTCCTTACATGTATACTACACAAGCTCTTTACCCCTCTCCTAACCTTTCTTCATTATCAGGATCTACTCTTGCCTTCATACCAAACCTGAGTCTTCTCAAACTCCCTTACTCCTTCTCAAACACTACATCCTCAGAAAAAGCTCCTGGTCCTTTGGGACCCTAATGTGAATTGGCTCTCACCTGCCTTAACTGTGTTCATTCAATGGACTGAATTTCTCAACCTTACTCAATTATTAAATGAGCTTACCAAACTTAACCTTCACTGTTCCACTTATTTCTTCACTGACTGGGTCCTCTCCTTCAACCCACTGTATAATTTTTTTCTGGTACCCTTCCCCTTTTCCTGAAGTAGTACATGTGTTGTACAGTAAGTCAGTCTGGTCAGTCAATATGTTCTCCCTCTTTGATGATCTCTGCTTGACTTACTGGTACCCTCTATCAACCTTCACTGATGTTGAAGACAACCTTTCCATTTCCCTCAAACTTCACATCAACTTGGGACTAATAGTTCCCAAAATATCTTCCCAAATGTCCTATCTTACCTTGGTTTCTTCAGAGCTTATAACTCAACATAAAGCCTATGATTTTCTTGTGACTACATAAGGCCTCTGATTCCCCAGATGGCTTATTAACATACATTCAACTTTGGAACTTCAGGGGCCCAATTTTATAACCAGGAGGACTGACGCAAGGAACTTGCATCAAAAGAGTTTGATGGAAGGGGTGACATGCATCACAACTTGCATCTTCGTGATTTTCTTTTGCAGCCTGTGTCAAATCAAGATGCAGCTGCACCAAAATACCCTTGCCCCAGTGTTACATCAAACAACCTGGTGTGCCAGGTTTCAAGGGGGCTTGAAGTATGACGGGCTGTAACATCCCTTTTGGGATTTTTGCAAGCCATGCCATTGACAAAGGGGACCAATTAGACCAGCCAGGAGGTGGACAAAGTGTCTTGCATCAATGGGATGGGGTTGGAAATGGGAAGCTGTGGGCATAAGGAGCAAGGGAGTGGCATAAGAGGATTCGGGGACAGCTGGGACTGAAAGTTAGTGATGTGGCACCTGGAGGGTCGTTTACTTGCATTAATATTGTAAATGTCCAGCAATTAATCATAGTGTACTACAATGTACAGTAACTATTACCCATACTGTACATATAGAAACTGCCCTAATCAAACACACTGAAGGACGGAAAGGTGATAAATCTTCATAACATGGTATCATATTGAACCGACACAACACAACACAACAGACCTCACAACTCTACAGTTACGTTCTATGCCAGAACACTGAAACAAATATGACAATTACAAAAAACAACAAGGGCAACTGACCGAAAAGAAACATGGTGAGCTGCACAACAGTACCCTCCATGAACAGCTACTGAAGCTCATTTTAACATGATTGAAAAAGCAAAATAAATATTTTATGTGGGTGGGCTATGCCACCCACACCTTCCACCCCCAAACTAAATATAATCAACTCTAGGAGGGTTGATACTGGGGAAGAGGGGAAAAAATGGTTTCCTCAAGCATGTGCCTTTCCTCTGTTTCAATGTGCCATAAAAGTGAGCAGACATAACCTCTGACAATGCCCAGATGGGCTGCTACCTTTGTATAGTTCTTAGTGACTGTGTTATGCTTAGTGATATTTGATCTGTTCAATGTTAACTTTTGTTCACTCTGTATTGCTGAAATGGTACTTATCTTACTTATTCTGTTTTGTTATGTCACTTAATTAATATTGTCGAGCCTTTGTTAATCCATTTTTAAAACTGTTTTTTACATGGTGTAAACAAATTGTTATTCTGATGCGGAACCTTTGTTAATGAGCATTTCTGCTCAAAGGTGTATTTCAAAACTTTGAAACAAATAAATAAATACAATTGTATTATGATGTCATGCTCTCTTCTTGGCTGAGAGCAATACCAGGAAGATACCTTAAGTACAAGCAGAGGCCAGCAAAGAACAAGTGTCAGAGAAATGTGCTACTGCACATCATAAATCACTATGCCCTCCTACAAATCAAAATAAAATCATGGGTAAGTTTTTTTTCTCACTTATGGAGCAGGCCTTCAGCTGCCAGCCATTTCCCCGGCACAGTTTCTATTTACTAAAGATCAACCAAAACACAAACTGCCTAGTATTTCAAATCCTGTAATACACACAATATTGTTCTGCATCTAACTAAAAAGTGCCTACACCATTATTCCCATCCTTCAGCTGCCTGCCCACGTTCTCTAGTGCAGCAAGTCACAAGTGCATCTCCATCTGCAGTACAATAAACAAAGGAAGTCTGCTTCTCTCATAGTGTTACTGCTCATGCTCACCATCACTTGATCGCACTCAGTGCATCCACTATCATCCTGCTACATTTTGTCCCAATTCTCCAACTGGAAGAAACTCCTGAATTATAAAAAAAAAATAAAACATTTCAAGAAATGGGGAGAGCTGTTAAACAAAAATGACATAGCACTAAACAAAACTTCACAGCCAGTACACAGCAAAGCAACTGTGAAACACTGCAGTACCATCTGTTGACAAGTATAACAGTAGAAGGACTACTTTACCAATAAAATTACTTTTTACTACATTTTATATAATTTTGTTTTATGAATTTCTGACTACTACATAAAATCTCACAAACTACCTATTTTCTAAGCACAATAATACCCTCCAAGGTGGGTATTGGGCAATACTGCAATTTTCAGGACTATAAAAACCTCTGCCTCTGGCATCTGGCATCACTATGTCCCTGGGTAGTCTGGTATTGTTCAACACCATCAATCCTGGTCAGTACTATTGCTTAGTCTTTAGCGAATTACTGAGATATTTCAGTCAAGGACCACTGCACATTTTCAATTGTGGGCAGATTTTCTGCTGAAACTGTGTAGCCAAACACAGATCAAGGCCAGTGTTATTCTGCAGCTAATATTTTGTATTCCACTTGGGCTGGGTTGTTACAACTGAAGGTAGGTACAGAGGTAATGTACAGCACTCTTTGAAGACCCAGGTGGGCCTTAGGATGGATTCTCCTTCTCCAACATTTTAGGGAACAGATATTTTTCTGTGGTAGGGACTTTGCTTTCTAGTCCTGTTATACTTCTTGTTCTAATGATGTATGTTATGAAGATCTATTACTAAAGCAAGAAATGGGGTGAGAGTTGGGCCATATGACCCCAATAGCACACCCCGGCATCTGTCAGTCTGTGTACAATGGAGGTGTGGCATGTGTGTGTGGGGGGGTTAGGAGCTCAAGCCTAATGTTTAATTTCCCTACTTTCATTGCTTTAACCTAATTGATGCATTAAACACAGTTTTTTTTTTAGCCATGATATATATATATATATATATATATATATATATATATATATATATATATTAGCTGAACAATAGTGCAGCTATGGGTTTGGCAAGTTGCATTACTGTTGAATGAGCAGTTGTGGATCTGCGGAGTGCCAACAAATATGCAAAAATTTAGGGGTTTTATTTATTTATTTGTACATCAGTTTACAACCTTTGAGCCAGAGGCTCATTTCCAAAGGTACCTCGTCACATTGAGGACAAATACATAACAGACTTTTGGTTACAGCATATGGGTTACATAGTTAGCAAGCATATGGATTACAACAGTTAAACAGATAAGCCAGTTTAGTTACAATGGCACATTCTTGCACAATGGTAAGAGCAAGCAGCAGGATAATAGCAGTTCAATCAGCAATGGGTGAGGATTAAAAGAGGTGTGGTGTGGATACTACCCAGCGGGCATTGTCAGGCCACAAAGAGCTATGCCTCAATTATAGACAGGTGCAGCTACACGTATTAAATAGTTGGCTTCGAAGTGCAGTTTTGAATTTGGAGATCGTGGGGGAATCCGAGATGGGGGCAGGGAGTGAGTTATACCGGGATGGAGTTCTATAGCAGAAGGACCTCTGTCCATGGGAGGTCCTAGATCTTGGGACCAGAAAAGTGGCCTTGCAGGAGGTCCGTGTACAGATCAAGGGTTGGGCTTGGCGGAGGGAGGCTGTCAGCCTGGGTGGTGATAGCCCGAGAAGAGTTTTTTTTGTTATCAGGCAGGTTTGGTATCGTAGACGTTCATCTAGATTCAGCAGTATTGCCATGTTATACAGCTGGCACAAATACGTGAGCCTGGGGGCCCAGTGATTAGCCTGCATGCCTTATTTAGGATGAGGAGAATTTTATTGAGGGCGGTCGTGTCAGCAGCACCATATACTGGAAGGCCATAGTCAACAAGGGATAATATAGAGGATGTAACTGCTAGACAGAGGGCAGCGGGGGAGACAGTTTTTATAGCGGTATAAGATACCTAGTCTCACATTAGTGGCTGAAGCAAGTGCATCAATGTGGGTGTGGTAGGTGAGGGCTGAGTCAAAGGAGACCCCAAGGTACTTGTAGGAGTGGACTTGCTCTAGTGGTTATTTGGAGCAGGAGAGGATATGGAATGGGAAGTTGCTGGCTTTGTTTTGGGGGTGGGCAAAGAGTATTGTTTTTGTTTTTTTGAGATTGATGACCAGTCTGTGCTCTTTAAACCAGGTTTCAGCATCATTATAGGATAGCTGTAGGAGTCCTGGAGGGAGATAGGGTTAAGGTGGGTGGCAAAGATGAAGGCGTCATCTGCATACAGCAGAATTTTTCCAGTGCATGCACTGGCCAGGGTGTTAAGGTAGAGTGAGAAGAGTAGAGGTCCCAGGATGGAGCCCTGAGGAATTCCTGAGTGGATGGGACAAGTTTTGGAAAGTGTCCCATTAATTCTGACACATTGGGAGCAGGCAGATAGGTAGCTGGTGCACCAGGCAAGAGGCCCAGTAGAGAAGCCAGAGTAGCAGCGGGCATCCAGCAGGAGGGGTTGGGAGACAATGTCAAAAGCCTTTGAGAGGTCGACGAACACTTCCCCGGCTAGCGAGCCAGAGTCCAGAGAGGAGTGTAGGAAAGTTGAAAATTCAACTAGTGCAGTGCCGGTACTGTGTCCTGTGCGGAAACCATGCTGTTCAAGGCAGAGGATGTTGTGTTTGGTCAGATATTCAGTAATTTGCATGGCAACCAGCTTTTCTAGGGCTTTGGAGAAGGGTGGGAGTATGGAGATAGGACGGTAGTTCCTAGCAGAGGACCTGTCACCACCTTTGTGAATGGGAGTAACAATGGTGGTTTTCTAGGCAGTTGGGAATTGCCCCAGGCAGATGGATTTGTTGAGAAGGCTGGTGAGTGGGGCAAGAACCTGATCCAGTACCAGACGGAGAAAGCTGGGGTCCAGGGAGTCATCACCGTGACTATTGCTCTTTAAACCTCTGACCAGGTGGGGTCTGGCTTCCTGGGAAGTTACCCTACATAGGTAGAAGCTAGGGCATTGGATGACTGGGGCAGGTAGAGAGGGTGGTGGGTCAAAGAAATTACTGGGGAGGACAGAGCTAAGATCCGTAAAGGATGTGTTAAGGTAGTTTGCAATGTTTGCTGGGTCCGTAACGGTTGTGCCATCAATGGTGATCTGGGATGAGGGAAGGGAGCATGCACTCCCATTTAATTGTTTGACATTATCCCAGAAAGTTCAGGCACACTCCCAGGAGGAGGTGAGCGTGGCCTGCTAGTGGTCGGCCTTGGCTTTTCGGATTGCCCAAGTGCACTTATTCCACGCAGCATTGTAGGCCTGTCTGTCAGTCATCTGGCCTGTTTCTGTGGCAAGGTGCCATAGGTTATCTCTAAGCCTGAGCAATTGTAATAGGACAGGAGTAATCCAGGGCACATTATGTTTTTTGGTTTGGGCAGCTTTGAAGGGTATGAAGAGGTCGCAGGCTTTGTTAAAGGTTTGGGAAAAGAAGGCAAGGGCAGTATCTATGTCAGGAGCATGGTGAATGGGGGACCAGTTTATCTGGGCAAGAAATTGCTAGAGGTTTTTCAGCCCACCTGGTCTGAAATGCCGGCGGAGTGTTGGCTGGGCTGTGAGTCGGGGCGAGGGGGTCACCCAGCAGAATAGGATAAAGGAATGGTCACTGAGTGAGTCAGGGAGGACTTGGATATCCAGTATTTTTTGGGGGCGGTTGGTGATGCTAACATCTAGGAGGGTGCTGGTACCTCTCTTAGATTTTACTCTTGTGGGTTGGGAAATGAGTTGTGTCAGATCAATGGCTGCAAACGAGTCCCGGGTGGTGGAGGAGGCGGCGCTGAGCCATTTCACATTAAGGTCCCCCACAAAGACTTGTTCTGCCTTGTGAGGGAGGGTGGCAAGATAATCAGTTAAGGATAATAGTGCCGGGTTTTGGTTCTTTAGGGGAATGTAGGCAGTGGTGAGATAAAGGGGGCTTCTGGAGGGGTCCTGAGTATGTTTAAGGGTAAGGGCCTGTGCCCCGCTTGCAAGGGCCAGAGCAGGGAGTGCTTGACCAGTGAGTGTATCCTTGGTATAGATTGCACAGCCACCCCCACATTTGCCTACACGATCCTCCCGGTATAGGGTGTAGCCAGGGAGGAGACAAATGAGTCAGGGGTGCACTTTGATAGCCAGGTTTCCACCAGTGCAATGACATCTGGTTTGTGCAACATGACCCAGCATTGGAGGGTATATATTTTTTCAATATGCTGCATATATTCATGGAGGCAATGCTCAGATCGGGGGACCCACCTGGTGGGCTGGTCTGGGTGAGGCCTGGGTTAGGATGCATATTTCCTGTTATGAGTAGAAGGAAGACCACGGCTCTGGCCAGGGAATGGTGATGTGTAGGCTTCCAATGGGTAAGTGGGGATGGGGAGGGGACCTTCAGGGAATAGGGAATGGGTAGGGTTTGCCAGGTTGGGAGGGCGAGAATGATTAGCTGCCAAAGGGAGCCTGGGTAGGTGGTGGGGAGGTACCCAGGGGATGGGTGCTGTGAGCCAGTGCACATGGTCAGTGTAGGGTGAGATCGAACTATGTCAGGGAGAATTGTTGGCGCTGGTACCAGTGAGCCAGGGGAGATGACTGGCTGGTTGGCCGAGGGTACTAGAAAGTAGATGAGGGGGAGGCATTTTAGGAGGAGGTGGACAAACATAGTTCTAGTGGTAGCAGTAGGGTAGAAAGGTAGAAGTATTTAGGTTGTCTTCCAGAAAGTATGGATACCACTTTGGATTAGTGGTAGTCACACGGACTCTGGTGGACAGGGTACAAGGTTTGAGTCTCTGCCAGGGCAGCAAGAAAAGTGCCTGGGTGAGATCAGTGATCCATGTTCTAGGGGTCTGATGCAGACTGGGTTGGGGCCGAAAACAGGGTGAGAAATAGCGACTCCTAGTGGTCACTGGGTGTAGATTTGGTGGTGCAGTTAGGAGTCAGGAGATAGGGCTAGCTGTGGGGCTGGGTGCCGGGGTAGGTGTGAGTTGCAGAGGAGAGAAGTGGCACAGAAGGTTAGAAGGGTTCTGGGAAGTTGGGGGAGGAAGACAGGTAGTGGAGCCTGAGGTAGAATGTCAGAGGGTCCCTCTAGTGGCTAGCAGGTATAACATGGAAAAGTGGGGACTTAAAATAATGAACGAGAGGAAATGAAGTCATTAGACAGTGCCTATAAAGGAAATGCCAAGCCAGGGTGGAGGGGTGGGTGGGGAAGTTGATGCATGCAGTGTGTTGACAGGCTAACCCCCCTCAAAAGGGTGCTGCTGTTGGAGGTAGTTTAATTACCTCTTAGGTGCCTGTGTGTAGCTGTCGCTCCAGGAGGGAGCTCTGGTATGGGATCCTGCTGTCTGTTTGCATGTTTCCTTGCTTGGGACTACAGCTTAATTTGTCTGTCTGGTCTGAAATCTTAGGGGACGATGTAGTCTATGTCACTAATGTGTCTTTTGAAGATTTGGTGAAAAAATATTAATCCATTCAAAAGTTATTCAAATTTAAAGTTTCCCATTATATTCAAAGGGAAAAGAATTTATGTGCCTCTTGAAGGCACCTGACAGTGTTGTGACAGTACATTTTACTGTTGCATGTGCCCTCTGTACTGTCATGCCACCACCATCTTGTTTTTGATTAGTAGTGGAGAAAAAGGGCTGTCATTTAAAAGTTACTGCCCCTCGGTAAACACCAGCAGTTGTGGTTACCTAATCGGGGGTCAAGGAACATGATCCTGCAGATACATTTTAAAAATAATGGCTGGCAATATGTTTTTGCACTTTGGCCATTAGAAGTGTTGCAAATTTGTGAAAGTCAAGTTTGCTAAACCTTTGCAAATTTGTGACACTTTCTTAAATTTCTGAAAGCTCCTTTATGAAACTTTCACAAACTTGTGACATTACTAAACCAAAAACATTTTCTGACCTTTTTTTTTTTAAATGATGGCAGGATCATGTTCATCGACCCCTGTTTTGGTAAACACCTGTTGATATTTACCTCAATAAAGGATGTGTCATCCTATATGTGCCTCCAAGAGGGCCGAGGCATGTATCAATTTCTGTATTAAATATACAGCCCTCCCGCACTCTCCCTCTGTGTGCTGTCCCACCCTCCACCCTCCAGTATTGGTGCCCAATCCTGCAATATAGGTGAAGCCTCCCACTCCCTCTCTTTGTGTGCTGTTACACCACCCATCCTCTGTTGCCAGTTACCCCCAGCCCCAGCCCATTGTTTTTATACACATTTTCACCAACAACAATTGCTACCCCCTCCAGTATATGCATATATACCTGTTAAAAAGGAAAAACGTCCACCAACGTCTTTATTTTTTTATTCCTGGAAAGAAGAAAATGGTCCATCATAATCTCCCCATCCCCTCCCCATCCCCACCTTCCCTCTGTGTACCCACCTCCATGCACCCCCCCTCTTACCCCATACTTAACTCCGGAGGTCAGGTGCTGTCATTTTCTCTGGACAGGGACACGTCTGCACTCTTCAAAGCTGAACCACAAAATGAAGAATCAAGGTAGGCACCGTATAATGGCTGTCAGTGGGGATTTTGAACTTATGTTGGTATCTTCATCATTTTTTGAGTATTTTGCACCAAATTTTCAACATGGGGTTCTTGAGACCCCAATTCAAGAACACTGTCATCGCGTTAATTAGACCCGAAAGGTGATTTTGCGGTCACTGCAAAGAATCATCTATTGGGACAGATCAAGGAAATAACAGTGCAAGTGTTCATGAGGTAGGGTCTCAAAAAGCCCATGTTGAAAATTTGGTACAAAAATGCCAAAAAAAAGAATGCATTATGAGCATATGTTGCAGTTTCTTCGCATGCTCGTAACATCACTAGTTTTTAATATTTTCAGTCCAGATTTTCATTACTGAAATTTTTCACACCTCCACATGAACAGTACAGCTGTAATTTTTTACATCCTGCCCAAAATGTGTTTTCACACCTGTGTGCAGAATGGCTCGGTCACCATACAAAATCAACTTTCAGAACAGATTAACAAAATCACAGTGCCAGTGTTCATGAGGAGAGCTCCCAAAAAAAACATGTAAAAATGTGGATACAAATTTCAAAATAATGGCCGTGTTACGAGCATGCATTGGGCACCTTCTAGGCATGCTCTTAACTTCGTCAAGTTTTCATACTTTCCATCCAGATTTTCAACATTACCATTTTTCACTCCTCCTCATGAACAGTATATAGCTTTCATTTTTTACATTCTGCCCAAAACATGTTTTCACACCTGTGGTGCAGAATGGAGTGGTCACTGTGAAAATTCAACAGATTAATGAAATGACAGTGCCATTGCTCATGAGGAGGGTCCCCAAAATTCCATGTTGAAAACTGGGTGAAAAAATTCCTGAAAATTCCCAAGTTACGTGTGTTCATTGAATTTATTTAATCCAAAGGACCCTGCATTCCCACAGTAAAATAACAATACTATTATACGCTCTCAAAAAGAAAGGACATTTATTGCAAAAAACTCTGTTAATGCATCAGTTAGCATTGATAGTACAGCGATAAAAGATTTGTTACTGTTTTGTGCTTACAGATTGCTACTTTATTTTCTCTCATTCAAATTGTTTCTTTGCAGGGTACATTTTATGTGGAATTGTTTAAGGTTGTGCCGACAGGTTTATGTTACTGTATTATGCCTATGCTTTATTTTTTCTCTGAATTTTTATTTTTTATTTTCAGGGTATATTTTCTGCTAAATAGTTACAAGGTGTGCTTGCAGGTTGACACTGTGTTGTTCTTACAGATTACTGCTTTATTTTTCTCTGAATGGTTTTGGTAAGGTATATTTTCTGCAAAATTGTTGTGCAGGTTGTGCTTACAGGTTGTTACTTTCTGTGTTTAAATTACGGCTTTATTTTTCTCCGTTTCAATGGTTTTGGCAAGGTATATTTTCTGTTAAATTGTTGTGCAGGTTGTGCTTACAGGTTGTTACTTTCTGTGTTTACAGATTACTGCTTTATTTTTCTGTTTCAAAGTGTTTCTTCAAGGTATATCTTCGGTTAAATTGTTCTGCAGGTTGTGCTTACAGGTTTTGTTATGTTTTGCGCTGACAGATTACTGCTTTATTTTCCTCTGTAGCAAAGTGTTTTTTGCAGGATATATCTTTTGTTAAATTGTTACAGGTGGTGCTTACAAGTTTTTTACATTTTGTACTTACAGCTTTCACAGTTTTAGCTGCCATTAGGCTAAGGTTTCAGGGCTAATTACAGGAGCACATACAAGATGCAGACTAAGGGAAAGTGTCTGCATTTGTCGTTGGTTTATTGTTTCTGACCTAACCTCCTTGTTTCTTTCATTCATGGTTCTTCTTTTTCTGCAGGGGAAGGGCTCACCCCATCCCCAACCACCCCATGCTACGCTCCCTTTATAGAGTAGCACAGTAATGACATCTCCTCTAGCAAAGCAGGAAGGGGTGGATCAGAGGGGTATCCACACAGTGACTACACTTAAAGGGGCACAATTAATTTAACTTCTTATACAAAGTCATACAAAAAATAACTCTATATGAAAAAATTTAACTAATGCTTTCATTTTCCTTTTAATTACCCAAACAAGGTTATAAACTCAGCAACTGAACTGGAATGGATATTATTAACTGCAGGTACTGCGGGACACTTTTGCAAAGGACAGTTATACAGGATTTAGGATGCTGTCCTACATGCTCAGCTCAACCATAGGTGATCTAAGGACTCAGCTCTAAGCAGCATGGGCAGAGATTGCATGCCACAAATCACATATTCAGGAGGAAATGTATTACAAGAACCACCCACCTTTTCCCCAACATCCAACTGAAGCACTTTGACCATAGAGTGTATTTGGTCCAGGAGGTTGGCAGATGGTTAGGAGGGCCAAATCAGGTACCACATCACTCAATGCTCACCAGTGTACCACTTCCATAAACCATATAAAAACTACAAACAGGTATCTTCCCCTATCTCTGAAATCAAACAAAGCAGCAGAGGACACTACAGAGCAGGATACTGCAGCACAAGAGCTAGTGCTACAAAACACACCCATAACAGGAACAAAAAAAAGGAAAAAAAGGAAATCCAAAATACATTCGATCATAGGAGACTCCATGATTAGGGGAGTTGATACTTACCACCAGCCAGTGGTAATGGTCAGATGTTTCCCAGGTACATCAGCATGGAAAGACACTGACCACATTGCTAAAATTGTGCAGAAAGCTGTAGAAAATATCAATGTCCTGGTACACATAGGGACTAACTATCTCACCAGCCGGTCAGTTGTGGACACCAAGGAATACCTGACCATGCTGGGAGACAAACTGTCATCCATTTCATTTGACATCTCCTTCTCTGAGGTTCTACCAGTCTGGGAGAGGGGGGCAGAATGTCAGAAAAGGAGATGGGGGAGCTAAACATGTGTCTCAAGGGCTGGTGCCAGGAAAAAGAACACAAATTTGTAGATAACTGGCAACAGTTTTGGGAGTGAAAGATCTCTAAATTTGATGGACTGCATCTGACTAAGGATGGAGTCAGTGCATTGGGGCAGAAGTTTGATGTCTTTGCAGAATATTGAAACTAGCAAATGGAGAGGGGGTGCAGCACCTGATACATTGAATGGGAAGAGAACCCCCCCAGCTAGTGATCAAAAAGGAGTTCAGCATGTTTGGAGTTCATTTGCATCACCAGGTAAGGAAACAGGTCCGGCTCACCATAAGACAAGCAGGGGATAAGCTGGACCTCACCCCATAACTAACACACTGAAATCTGGTCAATGGATAATCATGTACACAAATGCCCACAGTCTGGGAAACAAGATCCCAGACCTGAAGGCAACAATGACAGAGGCTAAATTGAACATAGTAGCCATTAGCAAAAACATGGTTCACCAGTAACCACACTTGGGAGACTTCGATACCTGGCTATGTACTGATCAGATGAGACAGAGGTGAAAAAAGGTGGGGGGGTGGCCCTTTATGTCAATGAAAATATAAAATCTACTGAAATTCAGAATACACAAAAAGAGCCAGAAGAACTGTGGGTCACCCTGAAAACAGGAAATGGGACAGCCATACAAACTGGGATTGTCTACATGCCTGCAGACCAGGGGGAGGACATAGAAACATTACTGTGAGAAGATATACAAAACATCACAGCTAAAGGGGAGGTTCTGATAATGGGAGATTTCAACATGCTAGATACAGATTGGTCAACACCAACAGGAACATCCACCAGAACTAGGCACATTGTGGATTCCCTGCAAGGGGGGGTCTCAAACAAATGGTACAACAACCCACAAGAGACTGGGCTATCCTGAATCTTGTACTGACTAACAGGGAAAGGATCACAGATCTTCAGGTAGAAGGTCACCTGCTGGCAAATGACCATCACATGGTATGGTTCAATTTGCCCACTAGAACTAAATCATCTTATTCCAAGGCAAAAATATGGAACTTCAGAGGAGCTGACTTTGATAAGATGGCCAACAGACTTAAGCTAGCCTTGGCAAGAAGAAATACAGGTGAGGGGGTGCAGGCAAAGTGGGCAAGCATTAAGGATGCAATACTTTAAGAAACATCCCATTGTGTTAGGGAGAAAAGCAAGAGCAAAAGAAGGAGGAAACCACTTTGGTTCTCAAAAACACTAGCAGAAAAGCTCATGAAATATAAGGTCATGCAGCAGGAACATGATAGGGAGGCATACCAAACTTCCCTAAGGGAAGCAGGGAAGGCAGTAAGGCAGGCAAAAGCCCAAACTGAGGAAACACTAGCACAAACAATAAAAATTGGGGACAAAACTTTCTATAGATACATTCGTGAAAGGAGAAAGCCCAGAGGTGGTATTGCTAAGATCAAAGGAGATAAGAGGGAGTGTGTGGAGGAGGACCAAGGAAAAGTATCTATCCTAAATACAGTGGCGTGAAAAAGTATTTGCCCCCTTCCTGATTTTCTCTATTATTGCATATTTGTCACACTGGATGTTTTCAGGTCTTTAGAGAAAATGTAATATTAGATAAAGGGAACCTGAGTGAACAAATAACACTTGTTTTTTTTTTAATTTCACTTATTTAATGAAAAAAAGTTAACCAACACCAACTGGCACTGTGTGAAAAAGTAATTGCCCCCTTACACTTAATAACTGGTTATGCCACATTTAGCTACAATGACTGCAACCAAACACTTCCTATAATTCAATATCAGTCTTTCACATCACTGTGGAGGAATTTTAACCCACTCTTCCTCGCAGAACTGCTTTAATTCAGTAACATTTGGTAGGTTTTCGAGCATGAACTGCTCGTTTCAGGTCCTGCCACAGCATCTCTATTGGGTTTAAGTCTGGACTTTGACTAGGCCACTCCAAAACTTTAATTTTACTTCTTTTTAGCCATTCTGATGTGGACTTGCTTTTGTGTTTTGGATCATTGTCTTGCTGCATGACCCAACTACGCTTCAGCTTCAGCTGACGGAAGGATGACTGGACATTCTCCTTAAGAATTTTCCGTACAGAGCAGAATTCATGGTTCCTTTAATTATGGCAAGTCATCCAGGTCCTTAAGCAGCTAAAGCATCCCCACACCATCACACTACCACCACCATGTTTGACTGTTGGTATGGTGTTCTTACTGTGGAATGCTGTGTTTGCTTTACACGAGACATTATGGGATCCATGTTGTCCAAAAGTTCCACTTTGGACTCATCTGTCCATAGAAATTTTCCCAAAAGGCTTGTGGATCATCCAGGTGCTTTTGGCAAATGAGAGATGAGCATTTATGTTCTTCTTGGTTAGCAGTGGTTTCCACTTGCTACTCTCACATGAAGCCCATTTTGCCCAGTCTCTTTCTGATTGTGGAGTCATGAACACTGACCTTAGCTGAGGCAAGAGAAGCCTGCAGTTCTTTGGATGTTGTTTTAGGATCCTTTGAGACTTCTTGGATGATTTTACACTGCGCCCTTGGAGTAATTTTGGCAGGCCACCCACTCCTGGGAAGGTTCACTACTGTTCCAAGTGTTCTCCATTTGGAGATTATGGCTCTCACTGTGGTTCAATGGAGTCCCAGAGCCTTAGAAATAGCTTTTAACCCTTTCCAGACTGATAGAGGGCAACAAATTTTTTTCTGATCTTTTCAGAACTTCCTTTGATCATGGCATAATGTGCTTGTTGAATCTTTGTGCTGGCAACGTGACTCTGATGGTAAGGGCCAAAATAAGTGAGGTTTATATTGAGCAGGGCTGGCTGTAATCAAGCCTGGCTGTCTTCAATCAGCTGACTCTAATTATCCCTTTAATTGGGTTGATTTAACTAGGGGCAATTACTTTTCACACAGTGCCAGTTGGTGTTGGTTAACTTTTTCATTAAATAAATGAAATAAGTAAAAAAAAAGTGTTATTTGTTCACTTAGGTTCCTTTATCTAATATTATATTTTGTCTAAAGACCTGAAAACATCCAGTGTGACAAATATGCAATAATAGAGAAAATCAGGAAGGGGGCAAATACTTTTCACGCCACTGTAGATACTTCTGATCAGTATTTTCTGAGGAGAAGGTAGGGTAGGGCATGGCCCACAGCTCAACACCATGGACACGGGGGGGGGACAGAGGTGTGCACAAGTTCTTCAGTAAAGAAAGGGTCCTACAAGAGCTTGCTAAACTCAGGCTGGACAAGGCAATTGGACCTGATGGCATACATCCCAAAGTACTAAAGGAGGTAAGGGTGGAACTAGCATTGCCATTAATAGAACTGTTTAGTCAGACTCTGAGCACAGGATAGGTCCCAGAAGACTGAAGAAGGGCTCATGTGATCCCGCTCCACAAGAGTGGCAGCAAGAAGGAGGCAGGGAACTACAGACCATTCAATCTTACGTTAGTAGTGGACAGGATTATGGAGGCATTCCTTAAGTAAAGGATAGTGCAGCAACTGGAATTCATAGAAACACAGGATCCAAGACAGCATGGGTTTACAACAGGAATGTCTTGTCAAACTAATCTCATAGATTTATTTGACTGGATAACCAAAGTGGTGGGCCAAGGGGGTGCAGTTGATGTCGCCCACCTTGGCTTCAGCAAAGCTTTCAATACTGTTCCACACAGAAGATTGATTAATAAGCTGGGTAGCCTTAGGATGGGTCAGAAGTTGGTCAACTGAGTGTCAAACTGGTTGGCAGGTAGAAAACAGAGTGTGGTGGTAAATGGTATACAGTCAGAAGAGATGCAAGTCACTAGTGAGGTACCTCAGGGATCAGTCTTGAGGCCAGTCCTCTTCAATATCTTCATCAGTGACATTGTAGATGGACTGAAGAGTAAGGTTTGCCTATTTGAAGATGACACCAGAGATCTGTAACAGAGTAGATGATACAGATGGGGTGGGCTGAATAAGAAGAGATCTGGAAAAAGTGGCAAAATGGTCTGAAGAGTGGCAACTGGGGTGTAATGCAAAGAAGTGCAAGATCATGCATATAGTGAAAAGAAACCCTGAAGCTACCTATATTGGGAGGGGAGATGCTAGCAATCACAATGGAAGAAAGAAACTTGGGCATCATCATCACAGATGACCTGAAATCATCCAAGCAGACCACTGAAGCAGTAGGTAAGGCAAGGGGGATGTTGGGGTGTTTCACTAGGGGCATCACAAGTCATAAGAGGGAGGAAATAATCCCTCTTTAGAAGACTCTGGTTAGGCCCCATATGCAGAACTACGTGTAGTACCTGCGCAGGGACATTAAACAAAATGGGGGCAGTCCAGAAAAGGGCAACCAAACTGGTGCAGGGACTACATGAGAAAACATATGAGGACAGATTAACGGAACTCAATATGTATATGCTAGAGCAAAAGAGGGAGAGAGGTGATATGATCAAAACATTTAAATATCCTTAGGGCATTAACAAGGTGAAAGAGTCTAACATGTGTCAATATAAGAAAAATAGCAGTACAAGAGGACACAGCATGACAGTTGAGGGAGGCCAATTAAGGGGTAATGTGAGGAACTTCTTTTTCTCTGAAAGGGTGGTGGATGCATGGAATAGCCTACCTCAGGAAGTGATGGATATGAATACAGTGCAGGGCTTCAAACTGGCATGGGATAGGCATAAGTGAGCAATACAGATGAGTATGAATAAAAAGACTATTGACAGAGTAATGGCCTATGACACTTTCACAAGGTAGAAAAAATGGGCAGACTGGACGTACCTTATGGTCCTTATCTGCCATCACCTTCTATGTTTTCTGTTTTTGTGACTGGCTGATAAATGGGGATTTTCACACCTCAAGAAGGGGGATTTTGTTTGTATAATCCTGTTTGTGAAGTGTCAAAATCTTCATTCGTCAGCCGAATCCCCATTTGCCAGACTGCCACCTGCAGTCCAGGTCTGAAGCCACCAGCCCCTCAAAGAAATGCAGGTAGTCTGAGAGCCACAGCCATGGTTCTCTGATGAACCCAACCTGCCAGACTGCCACCCACAGTCCGGGTCTGAAGCCACCAGCCCCTCACAGAAACGCAGGTAGTCTGAGAGCCACAGCCGTGGTTCTCTGATGAACCCAACCTGCCAGACTGCCACCCGCAGTCCAGGTCTGAAGCCACCAGCCCCTCACAGAAATGCAGGTAGTCTGAGAGCCACAGCCATGGTTCTCTGACGAGCCCAACCTGCCAGACTGCCACCCGCAGTCCAGGTCTGAAGCCACCAGCCCCTCACAGAAACACAGGTATGGACTTGTCGACTTGTCCTCAGGGACTGATTACCGTCAGGAAGGGGACCCTAGCTGCCAATTTTTTTGCTTTCTTTACATGAGGACAGTTGTCTCTGGGTTTAAATCCAGAGTCTTTTACTGCTGTGGACCACTGGCTACAGTCAGCCCCAAGAGCACTCCGATTGGCTCCATATAGCTCTGCACTGTTAATGTTTGACTATATTGTGCTAGATTAAGTTTTCTGTTAAAACTGTCTTGTTTGTATTTTATAGCTGAAGTTTTCTGATTTAATGTAAATGCCTGGATTGTGTTCCTCATAAGACCAGTAGCAATCTCAGCTCAGGCCTTTGAAACCCCCCTTCACCTTTTTACTCTAATATTGTGTTTTAAATAGCCTGTTATTGCCCACTCAGACTTGGAGGCACGTTGCCTAACATTTTGGTCTGCAACAACCCCCCTGTTTAAGCCAGTCTGCATTTCTTTTTAGCTTCATGAGCAGCCCCACCCGCTCTGACTTTCTTATTTAATTCTCCTCTGCCTTCTCCTTCCGGGTAGTCTGAGAGCCACAGCTGTGCTTCTCTGACGAACCCAACCTTTCCAGACTGCCACCTGCAGTCCAGGTCTGAAGCCACCAGCCCCTCACAGAAACACAGGTACGGACTTGCCCTCAGGGACTGATTACCTCCAGGAAGGGAGCCACCCAGCCACCCCCCCAGTCCTGATTAAATTCACATAAACCCCGCCCCGGCCTTCTAGCTCACTCCTACTGACTATTGCCAGCCACACCTCATTAGTTATCTAGGCCTTACTTTTTCATTGGTACCCCATCCTCCCATAAGATCCACTCATTTCCTTGGCCCTCTCAAGGAACTGTTGCAAATCCTGTGTTTATTACTGGTAAAAGGAAATATCTCCATGTTAAGAATGCCATCTGTGCCTATCCTTCTCTATAGTTGCCTTATATTACTTTGTTATACTCTACCCAAAATTTTGGTTTGCAACTCAGACAAAGGCCAGTTTCCCTCCTCTATCATTTACCAAGATATAGCCTCCCACATTAGACCATGGCATCCTACATCAGGGACATCTCCTCTATGGTCATGCCCCTCCTCCCACCTGGCCATAACTATAGAACACATCCAATTTCCAAGGATGGTGTCGGCTCTATCAGTTCTCTGTGTTTTATCTTTAGCAAATAGCAATCCTGCTCTTAACATAGCCACTGTTAAACCAATGTATGCTAGAAGGAGTAACAAAAGAATATTTAGTAGGCTAAGACACCACCCTAAAAAACTACTACTGCTTCTCCTACTCTGTTTGGGAAATGTTGAATTAAACCCAGGTCCACCTATTTCTCTGGACGCCTCTGCAGACCTCCCTCAATATAAAGATATTAGCTTTCTCCTTATCGATATCTGTAGTTTGCTAAAGAAGATTGACTCTATACAGACCTGGGCTCTACATGCTTCTCCTGATTTCTTCATGATAACTGAATCCTGGCTCACACCTCAACCCCAGACAAATCTAGCAATGTACCGATATATCATCTATCACTGTGATAGACTTACTAGAGGGAGGGTTACAATATATGTAAAAAGTAAATTCACAGTCACAGTCTTTGACTGTACCTCAAAACTAAGGAATTTGAATACCTTGCACTAAAATTATCACTTTCCAGCAAGAAATCACTCCTTATGGCAGCATGCTACGACCACCGTCTGGTGGCTGGGCACTTCTGCCACACCTTCAAAACCTTCTTGACTCTGCCAATACTGAATGTATTCTAATGGGAGATTTCAATCTAAATTAGAATGATGACAGCTCTAAGAAATTGAAGGATCTGTGCGATGTTAATGGTCTGTTACAAATGGCGACTGCTATAACCAGACCTAACAGAAAATACCCTGAGCACAGCACCCTCCTGGACCTTATGCTATTAAACAAAGCTCACTCTATCTCACATACTGGACTATTCTTCAGTGATATAAGAGACCATTGCACCACTTTCTGCATCAGACATCCTTCCCAAATAAAAACGGCCTCCAAATTCAAACTGAAAAGATGCCTGAAAAAGTTCTGCCAGTACACTTTCCTGAAAGATCTAAGCAACATTCGTTGGCAGGATTTCTATCTAGCTCCCACCTTTAATGAGGCATTTAACATCTTTCACAGCCTCTTACTGGGGCTAATAGACAAACACGCCCCACTAAGACTGATCAAATCAAAAAATAAAACTCCTGGCTGGTTCTTTCCCATCCTGAAGAAAGCACTTAGGGATAGGGACTACTGGTGGAAAAAAGTGAGGAAATCCCACCTGGAGGCTGATTGGTTAGCATTCCGTACCACTAGGAATGCTTGTACCAAGCTAATTAGGTCAGAAAAAGCTAGGTACTTCCAAAAAGAATTAGAAGACAATAAAACCAACTCTGCCAAATTTTGGGACATCCTCAAAGTGCAAGGTCAGTCCACTGCAACACCTTCCAAACAAAATTGTGTCTGATGGTACAACCTATACGGACAAAGCTGATATACTAGAGAAGCTTAATGATCACTTTGCCACTGCAGGGCTTGCCTTTGACACCTCACCTATCAGCAAACTTAGCCCGGAAAGAGACTACACTGTTGGCTTCACTGATAATCACAACCATAACCAACCGCATCCCACCCCCCTTCAGCTTCCTCACAATTACGTTCAAGCAAGTGGAGGACCTCCTCCTTTCTCTGGATACAAAAAAGAGTGCAGGTGCAGATAATATTGAACCTTACTTCCTTGAACTTGGCCATACCTATCTGACCGCCCCCATTACACACTTATTCCACACCTCTCTGATTCAAGGTGAGCTACCTGTCTTGTGGAACACTGCCCACATACTACCATTATTCAAGACTGGGGATCCGAGTGATCTGAACAATTACCGGCCTATTTCTATACTATCCATCTTCTCTAAATTACTTGAAAAAATTGTCAACATCCAACTTAGAGAACATTTGGATTCACAAAAGTTGCTAAAACCATCTCAGTCCAGCTTCAGAGCCAAACACAGTACAGTATCAGCTCTTGCCAAAGTAACTACAGACTGGCAAATGGCCTTGGACTCTAAGAAGCATGTATTTGCCCCTCTTCCTTGATCTAAGCAAGGTCTTCGATACTGTGGATCATACCATCATGCTTACTGCACTGAGTAACATCAGACTTGATAGTTCTGCCATTAAATGGTTCACCAGCTACCCAACCAATAGGTTACAACAAGTCAAAGCCATAGGAGATCTGTCCCCACAAAAATCCTTGTTACAAGGAGTCCCACAAGGCTCCATCCTGGGCCCTATCCTCTTTGCAATATACATCAATAATCTGGACTTGCAACTGGGCACAGCAAATGTGCACTTATTCGCAGATGCTACTATACTCTATCACAAATTCATCTTTGGATCTGGCACATGAGTACTTACAGAAAGGCTTTGTCACCCTCCAATACAACCTTCTCACTCATAAGTTTCTCCTCAATGCCAAAAAAGACTAAAGCAATGATTCTCACACCAAAGTCTACTTCTGGATGTCCACATATCACACAGATCCGAACACTCTTAGATGAACCCCTTGAAGTAGTTGATACCTTTAAATACCTAGGGTTATGGCTGGATAACAAACTCAACTTTCTGTGCCACTTAAATGAAACCTCAAAGAAACTAAGACAGCGATTAGGTTTATTCTATCACATTAAACACCTACTCATGTTAGAAGCCAGAATGAGACTAGTACAAACAACATTCCTACCTATACTGGACTACGCTGACTTCCTTTACAGTCATTGCCCATCAATGATGCTAAACAAACTGGACACCCTTTATTACCGGGCTTTAAGATTTATCTTAAATCTACCCCGTAGTACACATCACTGTCGTCTATACCAGGTTTTGGGATGGACCTCACTCTCAACTAGAAGAAAAATGAATGCTCTCCTCTGGTTTTTTTAGAGTATTATCTGATAACCTCCCTGCATACATCTCGAACATCTTCAAATGGGCTAAAGGTGCCTATGGCCTGAGACGCTTCTCCTTAATCTGCTTCCAGATTCCTAGAGTGAAAACTACCCTTGGCTCAACAACAATCAACTTCTCACTTCAGTCACTTTGGAACACTATGCAAGACTCATTAAAATTATCCTCACTTCCAAGCATTTTCACATTCAAAGCTCTATTAATGGATTATCTGAAGGAATCATGCAACTGTTTCAGACACAGATGACCCCTACCTAAGCCCCGGGTGCCACTCTCAAATTCTACGCCTAAGTATCTCATCCACCCCACATTCCTAACAACAAAAACCTAGGACCTATAAGCCTAATTCCCTTAATCCAAGATGGCCCTGCCTATTCTCTACCTTTTACCTATTCTGGCATCCCTTTTGACTGCCTACTCTTTTACCCAATTTCTACCCTATTCCTTAATACCTCCTTATTTTTTATCATTTAGGTATGAGCTCTTACTTAGTGGAGACTATATGGGAGTGTTGTCTCTTCTCATTTCAGTAAAGCTTATCATTATGTACCTTTGCATGTTAATTATGTTGACCAGTATGTATAGGCCCATATTGACAGGCATAGTCACGTTTTTTTTTTTTTTTGCACTGTTGTCCACCGTAATTATAATCTTATGAAGTACACTGTATTGTATTAATGCCCAGGACCACCTTGAAAATGAGCTTGCTCAATGGTGTTTATGCCTGGTTAAATAAAGTGATTGATTGATTGATTGATTGATTTGTGAAGTGTCAAAATTCCTATTCATCAGCTGATCCCAATTCATGCGATAGGGCCATCTGGTCCTTATCACATGAACAGGGATTTTGACAGCTCATGAATGGGGATCGGCTGACGAACGTGGATTTTTTCACCTCACGACTGGGTCTCAAAAGCAAGTGATCAAAGGGGACTCCCCCTAGCAGAAAACAGCCGATTTTTAATACAGTGTTGGAAACCAAAGACATGTGTTTATAGAGGGCATTGCCCTGAACAAAACCCATACGCTTGTTCACAATAAATACATCCGTGGGGCAAGATACAAGAGTTTGTTTGGGGCAAAAGTAAAGACAAGATGGTGGCTCACAAACTGGGATTTTTTTCTCATGAACGGTGATTTAATGAATCCTCAATGGTGAGCTGTAAAAAAATTCTGTTCATGAGGCAAATCCTCTTTTGCAAAACATACACTTATTCCAAAGACTGAACTGAGCATGCTCAGAACCTGAACATTCAAAATTAAATAATTTTGGAATGGATTAATATTTTTTCACATAAACTAATGCTGGATTGTTCTTTGGGGGCAATCTCTTTCAATCTTGAAAATATTAGACAAAAATTCCAGTGTGGCCACAGTGCAATGGACAAAAAAACAAAAAACGTGTTTTTGCTGCTTTGCTTCACGAAAACCACAAACCTGATTGAAACACAACTTGGCATATCAAAAGATCTATGTCTTGTGACAGCGCATTCCAAACTTCATGCAAATTCATTGAATGGCTGCAAAGTTATTAATGCGCAAAATTTGGGGTTTATCATTAAACTGCCTATTCAACCCAACTATAGGGGTGCAACTGCATCCCTATAATATCTATCTATCTATCTATCTATCTATCTATCTGTCTGTCTGTCTGTCTGTCTGTCTGTCTGTCTATCTATCTGTCTGTCTATCTAGCTATCTATCTGTCTGTCTGTCTATCTATCTATGTATATTTATGTATATATATATGTCTATGTGTGTGTGTGTGGGTGTGTGTGTGTGTATATATATATATATATATACACATATATACACACATATACATATATATAGTCATGGCAAAAAAACTCCATTTAATGCATCAGTTAAGGTTGTTCCACAGCAACAAAAGTGAGGAAATTCGATGTTAGGTTGCCACCCTTGCACCCCACGCCCACCCCACCCCACAAACAGGCATCAGGTGTGCATTGGAGTCATCAGCCCTAACTCTCACCCCATTCCATGTGTAAATAAGCTGAGTGGCGTGAGTATAGGGAAGCATAGGCAGGGCATCACCAGCAGGAAAAGGGAGGACATAATTCCACTATACAAGACACTAATGAGGCCCCACCTGGAGTACAGTGTACAGTTCTGGAGACCTTACCTGCATAAGGACATAGACAGGGTAGAGATGGTTCCGAGGAGGGCAACACAGATGGTACATGGATTGCATCACAAGTCCTATGAGGACAGGTTGAAGGACTTGAATATGTACTCCCTGGAGGAGAGGAGGGAGACAGGGGATATGATAGAGACATTCAAGTATCTTACAGGGAGGAACAGGGTGCAGGAATACATTATTTTAAATGAAAAAGATACTCCAGGACTAGAGGGCATGGGATGAAGTTGGAAGGAGGATGATTCAGAGGAAACGTGAGGAAGAATTTCTTCACATAACAAGTGGTTGACAAGTGTAACACCCTGCCAGAGGAAGTGGTGGGGCTGAAACAATCACTGGATTTAAGAATGCATAGGATAGACATAAAGGAATTCTGGAGGTCAGAGGTGAGGGGCAACAGACTCTTGGAAAACATAAAGCAAACTTACAAGCTCAAATGGGCAGACTAGGTGGGCTATAGGCCCATATCTGCCAACACTGTCTATGTATCTATGTATCTATGTAACTGGTAACTGGTATGTGGTAGTGGGAGTGTGGGCACTCCATTTTTAGTGTAATGGTATGCCTATGTGGGAGCATGGGCCTTCCAGGCCCTGCTCTCCCACTTAAACATAAGTACGGAGCCATACAGCAGCACCATAGTACTCCAAAGGAACACTTGTATCACATTTTTGCCAATATCTCCATAACCATAGAAAGTAGGAAAAAAAATCCACTGCAGGTGTAATCTATGATTTCCAAACTTGATTTTTACCTTAAATCACCTAGGGGTGGTCAAAGGTGTGGGTAGCAAAAAATCTGTCTCTCGCTTCTTTTTCGAGATACGGGCACCAAAATGTGGCAAGGATGCTGCAGTGTTATCTTGTGGGAAATTTCTCTATTTCAGAACACTGTAACTTTGGATATTTTGGAACCAAACCACCAAAAGGCACATCTGTGGGACCAGGGCTTGCCACCCTGTAAATTTCAGCCAAAAGCCCCAACCGTTTTGCTGCAGGGGGGGTATCAAAATTTCACAAAAACTGCACAACACTTTTGTTGTTTGCAAAAGTGTCATGGTCATTTCTGTTGCAATTTTACAACAGTACTGGGACACTGATTTTTTAAATGGCATTTGTGGGGTTTTTTCCCCCAGAAAAGATAGGGCTGGCATCCTCAGGACTCAACTAGGTAAACACAACAGTTAGTGTTTGCCTAGGGGTTCCAAATTTAAATGCCAGACATTTTTCCCTCTTACTAACTGAAAAGAAGATGGCCGTCACATGACACTAAAAGTCCTACAGGGGGACTAAGAATGTTGGCTATGAAAAATCCATATCTCGAATCGTTTTCAAGATATGGGCCCTGAAAGGCGTCACTGGTGCCACAATGTCATCCTTCAGAAAAATTTCTAAACTTTGGAATGCTGTTACTATGGGCCTGTTGAATGTTTTCATACCAAACTACCAAAAGCCCCATCTGTTACACTAGAGCTTGCCAACCTGAAAATTTCAGGCCAATAGCACAATGCACATTGCCACAATGAAGTAACAAAGAAAACAGCTGCTGCAATGTTATCCTATGGGAAACTTATGAACTTGGAGTTGTAACTATGGGCCTGTTGAATTCTGTCATACCAAACCACCAAAAGCACATCTGTGGAACTAAGGCTTGCCACCCTGAAAATTTCAGGGCTAATGACATAATACACTTTGCCACAATGAAGTGGCAATGAAAACAACACTTAGCAAAATGTGTTCATGCAGTGTCGCCACATTTACTTTAATGTTTTTGCGACTGTCCTATCTGTATAATGGGAATGCCACCATGCATAAAATAATGTTGCTGTGGTTACTTTTTCCAATGAGAGTGATTGTTTGCATGGCAACAAAAATGTTGTCATGATGAAAATATGGAATAATTTACATATTTCCAGACAAGCCGGTCAAAAACTAATACCAGTGTCTTGTTCCTCAAAGCTTGATTAGGTAAACTCATCTGTTGGTGTTTACCAAAGTGCAGAATTATTTTTTTTATTTACTATGCCTTTGCTGCACTGGCCATCAATATCCGCCCTGGTTAGAGTGCTCCCATACTTCCACATCCTATATTGCTTGTGCTGTCCTGTCACCCTGGCTTACCCCCAGAGGGTTGGGTGATGGCATTGCCTCCCCAAGTACAGTGCCAGCAGAAAATGTGTCTGGTGGGAGAGCTGGCTAGAAGGCTAATTGAAGCCTAAGGGCAAGGCTTCACAAAAGATGGCTGGCTGCAGAATTTTTTTTCCCCTTATGCGCTGGGGTGGGAATGTGCAATGACGTCCAGCATCTGCCCCTACCAGAGTTAAGTTGGCGAGGTGTTGTGTGATGACCCAGCCTCTGCCAGGTTGCTTTTGCGCTGAGCACACCACCCTCTCCCTGGAGAAGGAGAGCAGTCCAGGGATGATCAGTCCTTCTCCCCCTGGCTGGACCTCTGACAACCCAGATCCATTCCCAAACCTGGGTCACCAGTGTTGCAATCGGAAATACAACTGCTGCACCGACTGGCAGGCTAAAGTGCAGAAGTACAGCATTTTTTCTCTCCCACTAACTGAAAACAATGATGGTTGCAGCACGGCAACAATTTTGGGCAAGCTCAACAACAAAATGTGATTGCGAATGTTTTCACAATGCAGATATAAATGTTTTCATAGGCTATAATGGGACATGAACAAATTGAATAACTTTTGAATGGAGCAATATTGTTTCACCAAATCTTCAAAAGGCATCAATGCAACCCAGAACACATGTAGACAGATCAATCTGAACCCACTCAAATGCATTCTTCCACCCAATATGTCTGGACAAAAAAATTGAAACAATGGGGAAATTTCACTTTTTGAGTGTACTATGGTTCTGAAACTGTACATCTGACTGGTATGAAAATTTCCTGATCCAGGCTAATTGGACAAATGGTTCAAAAGTTATTAAAGTGCAAAATGTGAGGTTTAACATAGAAATAGCCTTGCAACCCTAACTATAGTGGCACGGTAGTGTCACTATATATATATATATATATATATATATATATATAGATATATATATATATATAAATATACATACAGACACACACATATAATAGAGGTACAGTCGCACCCCTATATTAGTGTTCATTCTGCACTTCTATGTTAAACTGAGGAAAAGATAGCCAACTCAGTTAAGAAGGGGGATAAAACCTTTTATAGGTACATCAGAGAGCGTAGAAAGACAAAGGGAGGGATAGTGAGGCTGAATAGAATGAATGGTGGGTGGGCAGAGGGGGACAGTGAAAAAGCAGAGATACTGAACGAATATTTCTGCTCAGTATTCACAAAAGAGGAGGGGGAAAGTGCCTAATCCAATTAACAGAAGCACTCTTGATAGGGGGGTCGATCCCAGCCCTTTCACAGAAGAAAGGGTTCTGCAAGAACTCCTAAAAGTGAAGGTGGGCAAAGCAATGGGGCCTGATGGAATTCACCCCAGAATTCTAAAAGAATTAAGGGTGAACTAGTGAAACCACTGACTACTCTTTTTAATAAATCATGTGAGGATGGTGTGGTACCCAAGGACTGGAGGAAGGCGGATATGATTCCCCTTCACAAAAGTGGGACCAAGACAGAGGCAGCAAACTACAGACCTGTCAGTTTGACCTCTGTGGTAGGGAAAGTGATGGAGTCACTTCTGAAGGAAAGAATTGTTGAGTACCTTGAGGCCAGTGGGGCACAGGACCTAAGGCAGCATGGTTCTACAGCGGAAGGTCATGTCAGACAAATCTAATAGATTTCTTTGACTGGGTGACCAAAGTAGTAGACTAGGGAGGGCTGTGGACATGGCCTACCTAGACTTTAGCAAAGCATTTGACACAGTCCCACACAAAGATTAATAGTCCAATTAACCAGCCTGGAAGTGGGTCCCAGGGTGGTAGCCTGGTAAAACATTGGCTGGACAACAGGACACAGAAGGTAATTGTAAATGGAGTCCGCTCTGAAGAAAGAGGGTTACTAGTGGGTACCGCAGGGTTCAGTACTGGGTCCAGTCCTTTTTAATGTCTTTATAAGTGACATTGCAGAGGGACTGGAAGGAAAGTTTGCCTCTTTACAGATGACACAAAGATCTGCAACAGGGTTGATACACAAGGAGGTGTGGAAAGGATGAGAAGGGACTTGGCAAGGTTGGAGGAATGGTCAGAAGTATGGCAGCTAGGATTCAATGCAAAGAAGTGCAAAATAATGCACCTGGGAAACAAGAACCCATTAGAAGATTATACAATGAGGGGGAGGTAGTAACAACAACAAAAAAGGAAAGGGACCAGGGGGTAATCATATCAGATGCCCTTAAGGTTAGCAAGCAATGTGAGAAGGCAGTAGGGAGGGCTGGGGGGATACTGGGATGCATAGGGAAAGGCATCACCAGCAGAAAACAGGAAGTTGTTATCCCTCTGTACTGACAGTTGGTGAGACCCCATCTGGAGTACTGTGTCCAGTTCTGGAGACCCCATCTCCACAAGGACATAGACAGGATAGAGGCAGTCCAGAGGAGGGCAACTAAAATGGTGCAGGTTCTGCAAGAGAAGCCATATGAGGAGAGACTAAAGGAGCTTAATATGTATACCCTTGAGGGAAAGAAGGGAGAGGGGGGACATGATAGAAACTTTTATGTACCTCAGTGGAATCAACAAAGTCCAAGAGGGTAGCATCTTTCAGAAAAAGAGACGTGCAAGAACAAGGGGACACAATTTAAAGATGGGTGGGCAGTTCCAGGGCAATTTGAGGAAGTATTTTTTCACAGAGAGGGTAGTGGATGCATGGAACAGCCTTCCTGAAGAGGTTGTGGGGTCTAAAACTGTGGGAGAATTCAAGAATGCATGGGACAGACATAAGGCAGTTCTTGTGGGGGGTAGGAAGAAATAGGCTGTTGGTTAACTAGGATCTGCGGCCTATCCTGTAGGTAGGAAAATGGGCTGACTAGGTGGGCCAAGCAGTCCTTATCTGCTGTCAAAGTCTATGTTTCTATGTAATAACTTCACAATCATTGAAGCGATTTGCATGTAATTTTGCATGTGCCATTAGGGGCAAAGATCTCTTGATGTGGCAAGTTTTGTTCCAGTCAGATATGTGGGTGCGGAGATATGGAGTGTCAAAAAACATGT
The DNA here is from genome assembly GCA_016271365.2 of Neoceratodus forsteri. Taxonomy (NCBI): domain Eukaryota; kingdom Metazoa; phylum Chordata; order Ceratodontiformes; family Ceratodontidae; genus Neoceratodus; species Neoceratodus forsteri. The sequence continues at coordinate 840,335,210 of CM057459.1, read as the reverse complement.
AAATGACCATTTTTTGTCAAGTTTTTTTGTCACACCACTGTGCAAAAATGGTGTGAAATTTTGATCTGACATTTTTAGGGTATATAGGTCTTGGTCACATTGGTACATTTTGAAGGTTTGGTGAAAATATTTCAAAGTTATTACATTTCAAAGTTTCCAATTATTTCCTATTGGAAAAGGTAGATGTTCACCTGGAGAAAGGATTCTTTATTGCAAATGTGGAATCTTTTTTCATAAACACAGGATCTTTTGGCACAAGTGTGGAATATTTTTGTGCCACTACCATCTTGTCTTCAATTAGCAGTGACAACAAAGTTAAATTACTAAAAAAAATAGAAGGCTTTAGGAAACACCAACAATTGTGTTGACCTAATATCAGCAAGTAGAATTGGATACTGGAGTTAGTTTTTTTGATTACTAACTTAGAAATGTGCTTTTTTACCATGCAGAAAATGCTTTTTTGCAAATCGTGAAAAAAAGTTCTGTGAAACAGGATCCTTTTTTACAATTTGCGAAAAAAGGATTTTCTTTTTCTGAAATAGTGAATATTTGCAATAAAAAGAATATTTTTATAGCTTTTTTTTTGGTCACTTCACACAAATGGCAAAGAAGGGTAACACTGCACTGTCTCAAAATGTATATATGGTTTGGAGAACAGGGCACAAAGGGCTCTGCACTCCGAATGCAAATATAGATACCATTAGAACTAATGGGGTGCAGGAGCCTGTCTGGGCTCGTGCTCCCACAGGGAAATAGGGTCACGTATAACAATATCTCAGAAATTATGGATGGATGCCACTATGTGCTCCCACACAAATGTGAATACCATTATGGGATGATGGGAGCACAGGCCTTATGCATATATAGCAGCACAGGGTCCTTTGGGCCTTGTACTATCACATGAAAATACAGTTAAGATTATAGAATGATGGGAGTGGAGGGCTCTGCACTCCCACAGGGAAATAAGGATACAATTGCAATATCTCAAAAATATATTTTCTCAAAAAGTGAAGAAGTTCTCTGCAAAAAAAACGTTATCAATGCGCCATTAGGGTTCCAGTGACAAAAGTAGGGAAATGAGATATTAGGCTTCTCAACCTGAACACCCCACCCCCACCCTGCATGCAGAACAGTCTTGATAGGTGTGCCTTGGGATTGTAAACCCTAATGCTCACCCCATTCTCCTATACTAAACCCATCATAGCTTACTTATTGATGGAATGGGGTGAACATTGGGTTAAACCTCACATTTTACACTTTAATATCTTCATAATTGTTCAATGGATTTGAACAAAATTGTGCAAATGAGGTCTTGTGGGCTGCTTGTTTTTCAAGTAGGGAAATGTGGTGTTAGGGTTTTCAAACTTAGCACCCCCCACCCTACCAACATCAGCAGGCTATGAGGTGGGACTTGGGTTCATCAGGCATAAAACTCACCCCATTCCATAAATACATTAGCTGAGATTGGTACAGTACAGATGAATGTAGTGAGCATTAGGCCTGGCAGCCCCAAGGCACCCCCCGAAGCCTGTTGGTGTCTGCAGGTTGGGGGGGGTTGTTATGATTGAAAACCCTAATGCCACATTTCCCTACTTTTTTTGCTTTAGTAACAACCCTAACCGATGTATTAACAAAGTTTTCTTTCAGTGAATTTCCTTGCATTTTAGATAATTTTCTAGTATCCTTATCTGCCTGTGGGAGCCTTCAGCCTTCATAACTGTTGCAACACTTCCATGCTCATTGATTTTCTTTACTTTACTGTGGGAGAGTGGGGTCCTTCAGACCCTGCACACCCATTCCTCCATAGATATGTCACCAAATTATCAGCATAGCCATCTTGTTACCCCAGCAAATGTAGTCAGTAGTCAAAATTTTCAAATCCCCATCAAAACATAATTATGCGCAAATAAAATGCCATTCTGCAACACTGGTGCAAACACAAATGTTGGACAGGATTTGAAAAATCATAGCTGCGACATACATGAGGTTGGGGAATAAGAAAGCTATGTTGAAAATCTGGGGTCAAAATATTTAAAATGTCTGCAGTTGTAAGTGTGCACACCAAAATTGCTACACATGCTCAGAACTTTGTCATTTTTCATATTCTGACCCTATATTTTGAACATAGTCTTCTTATGACCTCATGTCATGAACCCCATACAGTGAGTGAACCTTTTCAAATTTGTGGCTAAGCACCAGTCCATGCCACAGGTGAGAAAACATGTTCTAGGCAGGATGTGAACAATGACAGCTGTGTTGTTCATGAGGTGGTGTGAAAAAATAGTCATGTTGAAAATTTGGAGAGGAAATATGGAAAATTACCAAAGTTATGCACGCATAGAAAAATTTTAATGACCACACATAACTCTGCTATTTTTATGAATATTTTCACTACATTTTCAACATGGACTATTTGGGACCTCACCTCATGAACATTGGCACTGTTACTTTGTTACTTGGCCACGAAAGGTGATTTCACACACAACTGCAAAATTACTTTCTAGGCCCGATTAACAAAACAACAGTCACAGTGTTCATGAAGTGGTGTCCCAAAAGGCCCAGATTGAAAATTTGGTAAAAGAATACCCCACAAATGACTGTGATATCCACATATGTTCAAAACATCATTAAAATAACATCATACTCCACTTTGATTTTTCAGTTTGCAGTTCAGCTTTGAAGAATGCTGACATTTTCCTGTCCACAGAATATGACATTGGAAAACATCCATTGATAAGTATAGGGCAAGGTGGTGTGGGGTGAGGTGGGTGGTGGATGCTTAATAGGAGTGTTGGGATGGGGAGGGGGATGGCGTGGCAAGGAGAGACTGTTTCCTTTTTTTGAGGACAAAAAGAAAAGACATCAGAAGACTTTTTTTTTACAGGCTTTAAAAGAAAAATTTTGAGAAACTGGGAGTGGGCTCTCTAGTGTCCCAGACTGCTGAGGGGATACACATCTGGGATCACTGGGAGTGGGCTCCCCAGTGTCCCATACTGGCATTGGGGTCTTTCAGTGCCAATACTGGAATTGGGCTGCCTGATGTTGCCAACCGAATGATACATCAGGGGACTGTTTTCTTTATTTAAAGGTATGAATAACAAACACATTTTGGGACACTGGATGTGGGCTTCCCAGTGTTCCACACTGCAGCGATAGGGGAAGACATCACTTGGAACACTTGGAGTGAACTCTCCAGTGTCCCACAGAGGCAGGGGGTTGATTCATGCCTTGGACAGTGCTTGGGTGGGGAAGGTGATAGATCTCTTGAAACACTGGAAGTGGGCTACCCAGTGTACCACACTGCTGGAAGAGGGGGGTACAAGACTCGGGACACTGGAAGTGGGCTCCACAGTGTCCCACACTGCTGGGGGGGGAATGACACATTTCATAAATGAAAAAAAAAACACAGCAACAGTTGTGGTTCTCCAGTGGCACAAAAGACAAGGCACAGAGATGGAAAATTCCAGGGTCCTTAGTTCAAGGCCAGTCTTCCTTGTAGGTGGAAAAAGACATATGGAGGCTGACACTGAACCCAGGTACCTGGGATGTTCCATTTCTGTGCCTTGTCCTCTGCCAAACTGGGGAACCACAAATCTTACTGTGCTTTTTTTCTATTTATGAAATGTGTAAATCAAGTGAATATTTTTGTCTTGAAAACACAGTATTTGCAAAACAAAGCTACTGTACACATATTTTCATACGCACACATTTTTGAACAAGAAATATCCAATTGACAGAACACAGACATCCTGTCCTGGTCCAAAGAAGATGACAGCGGACAACCTCCAGTGGTAAGTATTGAGTGGGGGGGGTCATGTGGTGTTGGGTGCTCAGTGGTAGGGTCAGAATGGAAGAGGATGATGGCAGGGATGACGAGGGACCTTTTTTTTTTAGGACAAAAAAGACATTGGAGGACTGTTTTCTTTTTTACAGGTGTTGAATGGTTTCAGAGTTATTAATGTTCAGAAATTTGACCCAATGGCACACCCCAATGCATGTTGGTATGTGGATGGTGGGTGTATGGTGGTGGGGTGGTGGGGTGGGAACCCTGGGGGTGCAGCATTATAGTTAGAAACCCTAACACCTCAGTTCCCTGTTTTTGTCACTGTGGTAATCACCCTAACTGATACATTAACAAACTTTTTGCAAAGAATTTCTTTTTTCAGATAGTTTAATTGTATCCACATTTTACTGAGGGTGCACATGGCCCATCCTTCCATAGAGATAGTACAACACTGTCCATAAGTAACAGTGGGAGTGCTGGGACTCCATCCCATGATCCAGATAGTACAACACTGTCCATATATCACAATGGGAATGCAGAGTCCTTTGGACCCTGCACTCCCATCCCTCCATCCAGATAGTACAACAGTGTCCACATTCACAGTGAGAGTGCGGAGTCTGACGTCCTTCCACTGAGATAGTACAATAGTATCCATATGTCATGGTGGGAGAAAAGGCCATCTCTCCATCAAGATATTGCAACAGTATCCATATGTTATGGTGGTAGCCAGGTCCTTTGACGCTGTGCTCCCATCGCTCCATCCAGATTGTACAACAATGTGAAAAATGGGAAACACTGGCAAAGTTATGACCATGCATAGAAACTGTGCAATGTATGCTTGTAACATGCTAATTTTTTGGATTTTTTTCATCAAATTTTCAACATCGGCATTACCGGACCTCCTGTCATGAAGAGTGCAACTCTGATTTTATTAATTCATTCCAAAAATTGATTTCACACAGCGACCATACCATTCTGTGCAACAGGTGCAAAATCATAATCTGGACAGGATGTGCAAAATGACAGCTGTTTTGTTTTGTTCATTAGGTGGTGTGAAAAAATGGGAATGTTGAAAATCTGGAGTGAAAATATTGAAAACTGGCAAAGTTACTATTGTTTGTAGAAAGTGCATAATGTACACCCATAACGCAGTCATCTTTTTGAATTGTTTCACCTAATTTTCAACATGGGCTTTATTGGACCTTCCCTCATGAATAGTGACACTGTCATTTTGTTAATCCTTCCCAAAAGTTGATTTTGCACAGTGACCATGCTATTCTTTGCCAGAAGTGTGAAAACACATTTTGGGCAGGATGTGAAAAATGACAGCTGTACTCTTCATAAAGAAGAGTTACAAAATGGCAATGTTGAAAATATAAAAATTGGTGAAATTCCAAGAATGCATAGAAACTCCACAAAGCACGCCATTACACAGTCGTTTTGGAATTTGTGAACCAAAATTGCAACATGGGCTTTTTGGGACATCTCCTCATGCACAGTGGCACTGTCGTTTCATGAATCAGTTTTGAAAGGTGATTCAGCACAGCAAACACAAAATTACCTTTTAGGACTGAGAAATGAAATCATGAGGAGGGTCCCAAGAATCCCATGTTGAAAATTTGGGGCCAAAATTTCTAAAATTGGCCAAGATTTGAGCTTAAGTTGAAACCCCCATTGAGTTCCATTATACAGCCCTTATCCTATTCCTCATTTCACAGTTCAGCTTTGAAGAGTGCATACATGTCCTGGACCAGAGAAGCTCATGGCTCCCTATGTCCAGTATGTAAGTATGGATGAAGGGGTGTTCAGGGAGGTGGGCGTGCAGAGGGAGGGTGGACAGGGGGAATGGGAGAAAATAGACCGTTTTCTACATTACAGGTCCAAAAAAAAAAATAAAAGACTTCGAGGGACTGTTTTCTTCATGTACAGGAATGAAAAATAAAAAAAAAACAATTTGGGCACACTGTGATGGGCTCCCAGTGTGCCACTTGAGTTGGGAAGGCATACCTGATGCTGACAAGGAGATTGGACAATCCCGTTGGCAATGAAAGACAATAGGGAGAGAGACATCTGATACCAGGAGTGGGCATTCCGGTGTCTTAAACCAAAAATTAACTTATCCGGTCACACTGGTGTGGGCTCCCTGTGTGCCAGAATAGTGGGGGTGGGGATACAATAGTAATATGTGCACAATGCCAATATGGGGACTGGGCACCCAATGTCAGAAAGCATTGTGTGGCACATACCATAACTTCCATGCAGAATCCTGCATTGAAATTTTCCATAATTTTGATGCATCGAATTACTGTAATGTGTCAAGACAATGCTTTGGTATTGGAAAATATGGAAAATTATGAGGCAGCATTCTGCATCAAAGAAAAGACCTTGGGGATGGTTTTTCTTTTCACAGGTTTTCCAACAAAATAACACATTTGGTCACACTGGGCTCCCAGTATTCCCAGTACACAGTATGTATTGTGCACACAAAGCACACAAATTGGGTCTTCCTTGACTCTGCAGCTGGCAGCACGAGTTCCAGCTGTAGCTGCTGAAATCAAGAAAATACCACTCTTCTCATACAGAGAATGGATTCCAAGAATTTCTCTGTATAAGCTGACATCCGGAAAATAAAAACTTCTTTGGATCCTGCTTAAAACACTAAAAAAATCTAAAAACACCTAAAGAGGTTCTCTTTAGCTGTTTTCTGATTTTCTTTTGTGTTTGCAATCTTCAGTACTTCATCATCCTCTATAAGTGGCAAAACAAGATGGCGACTTCAACACAATTCAATCGATCGCTTTACTGTGAACTGTGTGAAAAATACCAGCATTCTTTGCAAAAAGAAACTGTTATTTTTTACACGGTAGTCCTGTTATTCGAAAATAAGCTGCTATTATTCACACAATACTCCTATTGTGCAAAAAATATATATTTCATGCCTGACATATAAATGTTCCCATAGGAAACAATGTGAAAATTAAAAATGACATAACTTTTGAATGGATTAATATTTTTTTCACCAGACCTTCAAAAGGCACATCTGTGACCCAAATGTGTTGTATGCTGCAAATTTCAGACCACAAAATAAAGGCAATCCAGAGACACACGTGAGCAAAGAAATGCTAAAAAAAATGGATTTTTCTGTTTTTCTGTTTTTTCAACTCTTTATATCTCAGAAACCACTTGACGGATTCCATCCTTTGCTATCTTCTGGTGTGCTTGTTAGACCACCCAAGTGCCACCACCTCTGCTCTACCGTGGATTACTCTTTCCTCCTAGTTCTTTTATTCGCTGTGGGTGCTACAGGCCCATGATGCCAAGCTGGACCACTACCACCCCTGCGAGAACCTGCTCTTATACAAAAATGGACTATATGGCACCCCAATGCCAACTGTGCTGAGGAGCTCCAGCTTTCCACCACCTGCATCCGACCTGCTAGCCTGGGGCACCCGACACCTGCCACGGTTATCAACATTACCATTTTCATGCCCATAAAGATCACACTGGTGAACGCTCACCTCCCCCACTGCAAGAGCAGGAGGCGCAAGATACGCTTCACCATTTGCATAAACCTCTCAGCCAAGAAAATAATATTCATGCTTCTTCTTCTATCAGGTAATGTCCATGCCAATCCTGGCCCACCACCAGTATCAAACGCAGGGGGAAACACGAGTAAAGGCCTGAAAGTAGCTGCACTGAACATCTGCAGCCTCACAGCAAAGTTTGACCTACTCCAAGCATGGATGTCCGACCATGTACCTGACATTCTGTGTCTGACAGAGACCTCTGTCAAGCAGGATAAAAGACAATGAAGTGATGCTTCCAGGATATCAAACATTCAGGAAAGACAGGTGGCAAGAGAGGTGGAGGATTCCTTATCTATGCCAGGGATTACCTATGCTGTTCGGTCCTCCATGTTACCAGGGTCAAGGATGATCATGAACTACTAGTAATAAAAGCACAGGTCGGACAGCACGGCAAATCTCTAATCTTAGCGCCGGTTTATCTTCCACCCACTAAAGCCAGGGATGGCCTTCCAAAATACTGGATACAATTGCTACCCTTTCTCAGGGCATAGAGCTTCTATAACAGGTGACTTTAACATCAACTGGGAGGGCAGGGAATCCACGCCTTTCAAGGACATGGTCTCTACTTCCAATCTGACCCAACTTGTAGACAGCCCTACAAGGCGGAACCACAAAACAGGAAGAGACACCCTCCTCGATTGGCTCCTCTCGAGTTACCCTTCTCGGATCTCTGAACTTAAGGTCCTGCCTGACACCTTAAGTGATCACTCCCAGGTCACTTTCACATGGTCAAACAAATCGAGCAAGCCCCCACCTATCATAATTAATAGTAGGGTCTTGGGGAAGGGCAAGCTTGGGTCCCTCTCCTCTGCCCTCTCCCAGTATGACTGGTCCCCCATCGATCATGTGCCTAATATTGACCAGGCCCTAAGTTTCTTTATAGAGGGCTTCAACAAGATTTGCGATATCTTTGCACCACTGAGGAAAAGAAAAATTCGGGGTCAAGTTAATGGTTGGATCACAGGGGATCTCCTCTCCCAGATGAAGGAAAGGGACAATCTCTGGGAAAAAGCCAGATCCTCTCACAGCAAACACAACTTCCAATTCTACAGAGCTACAAGAAACCACTGCACCAACCTTATCCGCCAAGCAAAGGCCAACTCCACAAGGAGCAGCTTAAAAACTTGGGGCAATGGGAAGAATTTTTGGGATAACATCCAAAACCTTCTTGGGAAGGATGAGAAGAAGATCCACCACTCAATCAACATTGACAACATCACGATTACTGACCCTCAGCACATCGCGGATTCTCTCAACACAGCATTTACTGACCTGACTGAAGTGCTACCCCCTGACTACCTGCACTCTGCTGGGGAACAAACCAACTGCACACCTCAAGAGGGCTCAATCCCTGTCTTCTACTTCAAAAAAGTGTCAGTGAAGGAGGCTTACAAATACATAAAAAAAATACTAGGCAAGATCAGAATGGGGAATGATGGAATCGATATGAAACTCCTATCCCTAACACTGGATGTCATCATCGTGCCAGTTACAAAACTATTTAACAAATCACTGGCTCTTGCACAGTTCCCCAGGATCTGGAAACAGGCTCTCATGACGCCGGTGCACAAGAATGGTGATATGACATGCACCGCCAATTACAGGCCAATATCCATCCTCTCTCCCTTATCTAAAGCCCTGGAAAAGATTGTGGCCACCCAACTCACAGATTAACTCAACAAATACAACCTGTTATGTCCAAACCAACATGGCTTCAGGCAGAATCATAGTACCTCCACAGCTTTGCTGGACTACACTGACTACTTGCACAAGGCACTAGATGAAGGAAAGTTGGTGGGGTCAGTCTCATAGACCTCACCAAAGCCTTCGACACTGTCAATCACCTCTCCTCCTGACTCAACTACAGAACCTGGGGTTGCAACCAATGCTGTCTGCTGGTTCAAGGACTACCTAACACACAGAAGCCAATGTGTAAAATTGGGCACACAGTATCTAGCTCCAATGAGGTATCTTTAGGGTCCCAAGGGTCAATACTGGGGCCCTTACTATTTAGCCTCTTCCTAAATAATCTTCCTGAAGCCTGTGACACTAAAGTGATACTTTACACAGATGACGCTGTGCTTCTCACCAGCAGTTCGTCAATAGTTGCCCTCCACTCCCAGCTGCAGGCATCCTTCTACAAGCTGGAAGACTGGTTCTGTAGCCATAAACTTCTATTAAACTACAAAACCAAGGTGATGCTCACAGCCAGCCCACAGCACAAAAAGAAGCTCCTCCTCACCATCTCCAATAAAGTCAGTGAACTGCTGGAACAAGTTCAGATATTCAAGTACCTGGGGTCACCATTGATGACTGCCTCACCTTCACCCAACACATCGACACAGTGGTAAAGGCAGTGAACACCAAGCTGGGTGTACTATATAGGCATAAAAAGTATCTCAGTCCAGAGGCCCTCCATCTCTCAGTCTCCAGCTCCATCCTTTCTACCATCAACTATGGATTGGTGGTCTATGGTGCAGCAACAGACACTGCACTAAAAAGGATTCACATTGCCCTCAACAAGGCATGTAGGCTCACAATGGCTGCAGATCGAAATACCCACACCTGCTCCTTATACAAGGAGACCAATTGGCTGCCACTAAAGAACAGGATTATATTCCAAACATGTCTCCTTGGAAACAATGCACTAATGGGTAAAACTGCCCCATGCATTTCTAGCATCCTAACACCAAGTGCTACCAGCTATACCACCAGAGGCAGGATCAGGGGGGCCCTATCAACACCTTTCTGTCGAACTGTGCAGGGACAGCATGCTTTCAGCTTTAGGGACCCTCAAAAGCTCAATGAAATCCCAGTGCACATTCTAAACTCCCAATGCATCTTGCAATTCAAAAATGGCCTAAGGCAACACCTTCTTTCTAGGACAGTTTGTGACTGCCACTAGGACTCTAACACCCACAATGCCCACTCACCCACACTCTCCTCCCTTCCTTTTACACCCACTCTTCCATATTGCCCTATCTCTGTCTTCCTCTCCCCTGTGCCTTTTCTCCCACTGGATCAACCTTAAAACCAACATACTACCACTACCTCCCCAACCTCCTAGACAAAGCCACTTCTTCTGGCTGCCCACTCCCCTGCCTCCCTCCCTCACCTTGACTCCTCCTTGGACTCTCACACTAGGTGTCACACCTGTTTATCTCCTTCACTACATATAAACACTGTCCTTTACCCTAGTTGAATGCTCGTGACGCTGTACTATCACCATTGGTACTATGAATGACATTGTATCCTTACTGTATACTAGCTACCTACTATTTGAGTATTGTATGTAAACTGTTTGTTATTGTTGTCATTGTCACTGTTTGACGTGGAACCTTTGTAAAAGAGCTCTGAGCTTAATGGTATGATCCGAATCCCTAAATAAATAAAATAAATAAATAAATAAAAATATTTGGAAGATCAAGAAACATAGCCCTAGAGATTACGCCTGCCAAATTTCATGCAAATCCATTGACGGCCCAGAGTTTTGACTTTAACATAGAAGTTCCGTTTCACCCTAACTATACTGGTGTGACTGTGCCAGTATAATATATACTGTGTGCATATATATATATATATATATATATATATATATATCTCATTGCAAAAAACTTTGTTGATGCATCAGTTAGGGATGATAGCACAGCAACAAATGCATGGAAATTCCACTTTAAGGTTACTACTCCTCCCACTCCACCCCCACCCCCCTCCACACACCAACAGGCATCAGGGTGTACCATGGGGTCATCAGGCCCAACTGTCACCCCATTCCATGTGTAAGCAAGCTGGCATGCTACAGTATAGTAGAATGGGGTGAGAGTTAGGCCCACGAGCCCATGCACACCACGACACACCTGTTGGTTTGTGGAGGGCGGAGGGGGTGAGGGTGGGTTGGGGTGGTAAGGGTGGTAACCCTAACGTGGAATTTCCACACTTTTGTCACAGTGTTATCAACCCTAACTAATGCATTAATGAAGTTATTTTGAAATGAATTTCCCTTCTTTTTGAGAAAGTGTAATGCAACTGGTAACTGGTATGTGTCTGTGGGAACGCAAGCCCTCTGGGCCTTGTGCTCCCCTGGCACTGCCCATTTTTTTCCTAATGATATTCCATGTGTGGGATCATGGATCCCCTGGGCCCTGCACTCACACTTACCCATACATATGGAGCCATACAGCAGCCTCATAGTACTGAAAAGAACCCTTGTAACACTTATTTGGCAATATCTCAGTAACTGTAGCAATTATGAAAAACATTCCATTGCAAGTGTAATCTAAGACTTCAAAACTTCAAAACCAAATTGAACTAAGCTGTGTGTAGTGAAAAGTCCATATCTCAAATCATTTTGAGATTCGCTCCAAAGGTACAGAGCATACCGCACTGTTATCCTATGGGAAATTTCTCATCTTTGGAATGCTGTAACTATGAGCCCATTGAAAGTTTGGGGAGCAAACCACCAAAATTCACATCTGTTGAATGAGAGATTGCAACCCTGCAAACGTCAGCCCAAAATCACAGTCCACCTTGGCACAATGAAATGACAAAGACAATAACAGAAATGACAAAGAAAATAATACAATGGGCAATGTTTTCGAGCATTGTTTTCATGAAAGCAAAAATGATTTCACAAAACCAAAAATGTTTTATGACACCCTATACCTTATAATGTAATCTTTTCATGCACAAAAAATGTTTTTAAGAATGCTTTTGCAATGCACATATACGCTTTCAATTAGGCTAAAATGGAACATGAAAAACTTGCATAACTTTTTAACAGATTAATATTTTTTCACCAAATCTTCAAAAGGCACATCCTTGACCCAGGCCACATATACTCATGCAAATTTGAAGCCAGACAGATGCAGAGTTTGGTCTGTGGAGTGTGACAAAAAAATGCACAAAAGTTGAGGATTGTTCACATTTTTGACACTCTAGACTTCTGCAACTGTACATCTGACCAGATTAAAACTTTCCAGGTCCTGAGATCTATGGCTGGAAGCTGCATATTCAAAATTTCAGGAGAATCAGACAAGTGGTTGCAAAATTACTAAAGTGCAAGCTTTGGGGGCTAACATTAAAGTGGCCCACCATCCCTAATAATAATAATATAGATATGTATATTACAGTGCCACTATAGTTAGGGTTGAGGAGCCATTTACATGTTCAACCCAAAATTTTGCACTTAATAACTTTGCAACTGTTTGATGGATTTGCCTGAAATTTGGAATACACGATCAAGACCAATATGCCTTGGGATCTGCCAAGTTTTGTACCAGTTGCATATACAGCTGCAGAGTTATTAAGCATGATCTGCGCATGCGTTTACTCTTTTCTGGAATTTTACTGTCATCTCTACAGGTCGCATGGTTTATGTGACTGGTCTGAAATCTTCAGGGAAAGTGCAGCCATGGTCCCTGATGTGCTTTTTGAAGATTTTGTAAAAAAATATTAAATGGTTTAAAAGTTATTCAAAAACAAGTTCCCATTATAAGTCAATGGGAAAAGTTAACAAAAAGTTCGACAGTGTCGCAAATGCAGTTTTACTTTCACAAATGGCTCTTTTACTGTCACAAATCCGCCATCTTGTTTTCAGTTAGTGATCAGAAAAATGCTTGCCATTTAAAATTTGGACCCTCTAGCAACCTAATTCTTTTTGTATTCACCTAGTCAGACCCTGAGGATGCTAGCCATGTCTTTATTTTGGGGTAAAACACCCCAGAAATATGTTTTTTAAAATTTCTGGAAAAAATACTTTTGCAAAGTACTGTCACACTTGCGACACTGTCGAATGAATTTGCAAAAGTTTTCACAAACTTCGACAGTACTTTTCTAGGCTGTGGGAAAATGACAGCAATTCTTTGGCACCCTGCTGCAAAAGACCTGTTTGGTGTTTTGGCCTGCCTGAAATTTGGAAGGAACGCAGCCGACATCTCACAAATGTGCCTTTCAGTGTTTTGTTGAAAAAATATTACATGGCAGCAAAGTTACGGCACTCTAAAGTTGACGCTTTTTCCAGTAGGATAACATTACGATGTCCGATGCATTACAGGAATCCTTTAGCACCCAGCTGCAAAATAATGGTTTGGTCTTTTGGGCTGAAATCTGGATGGAACACAGCCAACATCCCACAGATGTGACTTTTTGTGGTTGGGTGAAAAAATATTACAGGGAGCCAAAGTTATGGCACTCTGAACTTCTCTTTTTTTCCCATAGGATAACATTACAGCGTCATTGCGTTTTCAGGGCCAGTATCTCAGAAATGGAGCGAGATACGGACTTTTCGTCAGAAAAACACTTAGCCCCCTAACAGGGGTTAAGTACAAAACTAGCCAGGAAAGTTATAAATCTTATGAATTTTAATTTTTTTCCCTACGTTGTACAGTTCCTGAGACATAAGCAATTTAGTATTCCAGCCCCTCATTTTCTGCTCTGAGAACCATTATTATCCATGCATTCTTTGTACTTATTGTCTTTCTTTATGCAGCTTTTGGGGAAAACCAGCCTGTGTTCTTACATTACTGTTACCGTTACCATTTTCGCTTGCAATTCCGTTCCCGTGTCACTTACCGTTCACGTCTACGTCACCATGTGCGTTACCCTTTGTGTTTTCATTTGTGCTTGCTTTTGCATTGTTTTTAACATTTCTGTCTACACTACCATTTCTCTTTCTGTTTCACTTTGTGTCACCATGCGCATTACTATTTGCGTTTGCAGGCACAATGTTACTATGTGACAGGGCCCCAAGCTTCCCCTGCCGCATTACATTCATTATTTCTCGTTATCATTTTCAAAAATAAGGGAAATTAGAGGCAGAAAACTCCATTTAATGCATTAGTTAGGGTTGTTCCACACCGACAAAAGCAAGGAAATTCAGTGTTAGGGTTGAAGGCCCCCCTTGGCCCCCCTGCCCACACCCCCAACTGGCATCAAGGTGTGCATTAGGGTTGTCAGTTCTAACTGTCACCCCATTCTCCTACACCTCTGCTTCTTTACACATGTGATGGGGTGAGAGTTATGGCTGACAACCGTAATGCGCACCCCGATGCCAGTTGAGGGTGTGGGCAGGGGGGGCCAAGGGGCTTTCAACCCTTAAACTGAATTTCCTCACTTTTGTTGGTGTGGAACAACCCTAACTGACACATTAAATAGAGTTTTTGCCTCTAATATCTCTCTCTCTCTCTGTGTCTCTCTGTGTCTCTCTCTCTCTTATATATATATATATATATGTGTATATATATATATATATATATATATATATATATAGAGAGGCAATATATTAGTGCAAGACGTTAGGTTACTCCACAGTGACAAGTGAGGGAATTTGGTGTTAGAGTTGAAACCTCTTTTCGATCACCCCTTCCTGCCTACTCCCCAACCGCAGCGGGCACGTATTGGGGTCATCGGCCATAACCTCTCATCCCATCACATGTGCAAAGAAGCTGAGGAATAGGAGAATGGGGTGAGAGTTGCCAGTTGGGGGAGTGGGCTGGAGGGGTCCAAGGGGGGTTTCAACCCTAACACCAAATTTCTTCGCTTTTGTCACTGTTGAACAACCCTAACTGATGCAGTAACTGGAGTTTTTTGCCTCTAATTTATCTTGTTTTTGAGAATGATGATGAGAAATAGTGAATGTAATGCAGCGGAGGGAGCACTGGGCCCAGTGATGTCTTGTGACATAATAACAGGAACAGCAACACAAAGACAAGGTGGAAATGCAAATGGTAACAGTAACAAAAACACAAGCTCAGATGATAATGCAAAGGGTAATGCACACAGTGGTGTACATGGGAACGGTAATGCAAACGGAGACATAAACGCAAGTGGAAACAGTAAGTGTAACAGTAACGGAATTGCATACCCTGTTTTTGCTGAACAGCTGCATAGAGAAACACAAAGAATGTGTGCATTAGCATTGAAGCTTAAAACGAGCATTGGAAGTTCTTAATTGCAAATATCTCAGCAACCACACAACGTAGAAAAAAAAATTTAATTTCACAAAAATCATGATTCTCCTGGCTAGGGTTTTGTTATTACATATTGGGCTATGCAACTCTCAGCAAAAAATCGGTATCTCGCATCGTTTTCAGGATACGAGCCCTGAAAGGCGCGGCGTATGCCACCATGTTAGTCTATGAGAAAAAATGCAAACGTTGGAGTACTGTACCTTTGCAGACATGCAATATCTTTTCACCAAACCACCAAAAGACACATCTGTGAGATGTGGGCTGCATTCTCTTTAAATTTCAGCTCAAAATACCAAATCGTTCTTTTGCAGCAGGATGGCAAAGAACTGCTGTCATTTTGGCCTTAGTCTGAAAAAGTAGTGTCGTGATTTGTGAAAGCTTTTGAAAGCATTTGCAAAACTGTCATGTGTGCAACACTACTTTTTTCAGAAATTTCAAAAACATATTTCTAGGGTGTTTCACCCCAAAACAAAGACATGGCTAGCATCCTCAGGGTCCGACCAGGTGAACACAAAAATAATTGTGTTGCTAGAGGGTCCCCAAATTTAAATGGCAAGCATTTTTCTGATCGCTAACTGAAAACAAAATGGCAGATTTGCAACACTACTAGGGCCATTTGCGACACTAAAAAGTGCATTTGCGAAAGTGTCCAACATTTTGTTACCCTTTCCCATTGATTTATAATTGGAACTAGTTTTTTGAATAACTTTTGAACTGTTTAATATTTTTTCATGAAATCTTTGAAAGGCACATCAGGGACCCTGGCTACATGTTTCCTGACATTTTTGGACCGGTCATTCAAACCGTGCGACCTGTAGGTGAGAGCAAAGAATTCACCAGAAACCGAAAACGCAAGCGCAGATCACGCTTAATAACTCAGCAACTGTATATCTGACTGGTATGAATTTTGGCATATTCCAAGACGTGTGATTCTTGATTGCGCATTCCAAATTTCAGGCAAATCTGTTGAACGGTGGCAAAGTTATTAAGGTGCAAAGTTTGACCCTTTAACCTTAAAAGGGCTCCTCAACCCTAACTATGGTAGCACTACTGTGCTACCATAATATATATGTGTGTGTGTGTGTGTGTGTGTATATATATATATATATATATATATATATATATATATATACACACATATATATATATATATATATTTATACATATATATCTATATATACTGTATATATATATATATATATTTAGGGTTAGGGTTGTTTCCACAGTGACAAAAGTATGGACATTTTCAACAAACACTTTTATCACACCACCTCAGGAAAAGTACAGCTGTCATTTTTCACATCCTGCCGGAAACTTGTTTTCACACCTCTGGCACAGAATTGCACAGTCACCTTTCAGGACTGATTAGGGAAATAACACTTCAACGTTTATGAGTTGGGGTACCAAAAAGCCCATGCTGAAAATTTGCTGTAAAAATTTCTAAAAATGGCCATGTTATTGCAGATTCATTGACATTTTCCTACACACACATGTAACTTTGTGCTGTCCTTTTCTGCACTCTCCGTTCCCCATCCAAGCATCTAATCAAACCCTCCTGCTACCTCCCTCTGTATGCTGTTGACCCTGCACCCTTTGTCCTGGCATCCAAATAAACCCTCATGTTCCCTCTGCATGCTGTCCACCCTGTACCCTCTGTTCCCTATCCCAGCATCCAGTTAAACCCTTCCACTCCCTTCCTCTGTGTGCTGTCCATGACACACCCACCATTTCCTGTTTCAGCATCTAGTTACATTCTCCCACTCTCTCCCTCTGCATGCTGTCCGCCTTGCACCCTCCATTACCCATCCCATCTAACACAATACAACCGGCTACATATACCATGCAAGGAAACATTAGGCATTGACAAAATCTTATTTGATGAAGTGAGTTGGAAAGCCTCAAGAGTTTTAATCTAACCAAAAGTAAGGAACTGCTCTTTATTTGCAAATGATTTCAGTTTGTAGCGTTTGCATGCAAGGTGGTAAAAATAACATTGGTGCAGGCCAGTGTTTTTATACTTGCTTATAACATTTAAATGCTGATTTCAAAATGTGACTGGTTTCCAGGATTCTTCCTGCTGCTATTTCAGGTGTGCAAGAGAAGGGGTGTATTATCTAAACCCACATTAGGAAGAACCTCAATATTTGTAAATGGAAATGCTGGTTAAAAAACACTTTTTTTACAAGCAACCAACTTTCGGCATTGTTAAATGCTTGTTTTATATTGCAATTGCCCATTCCAACAGAAAGTCATGCCTTCAATTGGATAGTGGATCTATGCATCAGGATATGTTTAGTTGAGAGAGGGTGTGTGGGGAGTGTTGAGAGGTGTGGAGTGGTGGATGCCGAGTGGGAGATCAGGGATAGGTGGGTGGGTGTGTGTGTGTGTGTGTGTGTGTGTGGTGGGTCAGATCAGCAA
The DNA here is from genome assembly GCA_016271365.2 of Neoceratodus forsteri. Lineage (NCBI taxonomy): Eukaryota > Metazoa > Chordata > Ceratodontiformes > Ceratodontidae > Neoceratodus > Neoceratodus forsteri. The sequence goes on along the minus strand of CM057459.1, from coordinate 840,317,454 downwards.
GAGACCATTGTCTTTTTACAGTTTAAAACAAACCATAATGAGGGACAGTTTTCTTCAATGCAAGGGACATTCCAACACTGGGGATTGGGCATCCCGGTGTCAGGCTGGTGTTCGTGGCATGGGGGGGGGGGTTGAAAACTTTTGCACCACCATGTAAATATTGGGAATGGGGGGTGGGTGACTTGGAGAGGAAAGGTTGAAGAGAAGCAGTACCACACTACTGCTGGTGAACAACCACATCCACTTATAAAATGTAAAATTTTAATTAAACATTTGAAGTGGGATGGGTGACATAAGGGGGTGATGAAAGTGTACGGGAGGCAGGGACCCCAGAAGAAGTGTGCAAAGTTGTGAAAATTCACTCCATGTAAAATATTGCAGATTTTGACTATTCCACCAAGTTTTCTGCCCTGCAAAGTCCCACTTCAAAGCATTTTTTCAGATTTACAAAATTTTGAAGTTGAAAACTTCAATTCCTGTTGAAGTCAATAGTAGAAGTGTCCCACATCTGCAAAGCTGGAACTTTGCCATCAAAATTCAGCATAACAGTCGAAGCTTGCAGTGAACCATGGGATATGAGGTTACATGTTGCTGAACAGTCAATGAGAAGCTAGTTTGATTGTTCTGTGAGTGTACTGTGTTTAAGAGAGTCCAAGAGAGACCTAGAGGGCAGACTTTGTGGAAAAGAAGGAAGGGGAAATTGTTTAACCAAGAAAGGCATATTAAGCTGAAGCTTGATTCCTGTTACAACCTGGGAACACAAGGAAGGTAAGTGACTTGTTTAGGGTCACACTTTATTTATTTATATAGTTATTGATTTATTTCAGTTTGGGATTAATACCTTTGAGTCAAGGACTCATTTTCAAAGGTTCCACATCAGCTGTCATATCTTGCCATTTTGGATTGCAAACTGAAGACTTTTGTTTAAGTTTTTATTATTCCACTGGATTTATCATCATTTGACAGGCAGTGAGAATGCCTGTATTTCCTGCTAGTTCCCCAGGGCGTGAGAGGGCCTGCGGACTTGAAACATTTATATCTTTAGTATTATTTTTAACAGACAGTGAGCATGCCTGTATGTGGTTCAGCTCCTGAGGCAGTGAGAGGGCACAGGGAGCTGTAGATCTTCATTTGAAGACATCTGTTATTTGCATTTGGTTTGTTTTCTGCATTTGAATTGCATTCATAATTTCAGCATCTATCCGTGACTGTGAATCTATTTCTGCCTAAGATATTGAATTGTTTATATTTTAGAATTTAACTTTAAGGGGGTTAATAGGGGGTTATTTATTTTAAAGTAAGATTTAGGAATGTTTGGGTTATTTTCTTAAATAAGTGTTGTGAGTTTATATTTTGTTGGATTTTATGTTATTTTGTTTTTTAGTTTTATAAGTCTGCGAGTTAGCTAAGTGTGAATTGCCAGTGTTAGAATGTGTCAGAGACCTGCCCCTACAGTCATGTGCTACTCACCCTCTGCTCTTTGCACCCTCCTCCCCTTTTTTCCTCCCCCACTGCAGTTTACAACTTATCACCACTGTAGAGTGCTGGGTATTGCTCGTAAGGGGAGGAGGAGGTCAGGGCGAAGTGGAGGTGAATGAGCAAGGCCACCACATCAGGGTTGTGAGATCCATGAGACACCATGGGGTGAAATGGAATCTAGAATGTGATCCTTTATGTCTGGTTTCCATACACAAGTGCACCACCAATATTGGTGGGCAGGGTCTAGGCAGCCCTGGAGGTTCATCCACCTGGCTGTGTTATGCAATGCCAGGTCTATTAAAAACAAGACTGTAATTATAGCAGATCTTGTATAAATGGTGGATCTGGCTTGCATCATTGAGACATGTCTGGATGAGAATTCGGGCCCCATTCTGGAGGCTTTCACTCCGGCCGGGTATTCAGTGATTCACTGCCTGAGATTGGATCGTGGGGATGGGGGTTTGTGGTCTGTTTTAAAACTGAACTCAACATCATGAATGTACCAGTTGAGGAGACTGAGTCATTCAAGTGCAACATGGTAGTGGGTGTAGGCTGTAGGATCACCCTCATCTACTGTCCACCTGGAGATGAGAAGCGATTTCTTCAGGAAGTGGCAGACTTCTCATTGACAAGGCATTTGAGTCGCCCGACTGATGGTTCTGGGTGACTTCAATGCCTGAGTTGATGATGAATTCTCACAGTTTGGACAACACTTCCTCCAGTTGATGTCATCTCTGGGCCTTACAAAGATAGTTATCACTGCTACCCATAAACATGGTCACTCCCTTGACTTAGTCTTTCTTCTGAGGATTGAGGCCTCTGATTTTGGGTGGAACCAGTTGGATGGTCCGATCACTACAGTGTGGGGTTTAGTTTTAGCGCCCCTCTTCATAGGCCTACCCCTGTGGAGATGGTCAGATATCGCCCTTTACGAGATGTTAGCTCTGAAGGCCTGGTGGTGATACTTGACCTATCATCTGTTCCAGTGGTAAACAATGACCCAGATGCCCTCGTGGTAGTTTATAATATGGCTATCTCAGTGGCTCTGGATGCCATTGCTCCTGTCCGTGTTTGCCCTCTCTCCCTTTGCCCTTGGGACCTTGAGGAAGATGCAGCGACTAGGAAGAAGGTTGGAGTTTTTCTGGTGGAGATCCTCCCTCAATGCCAACCACCTTAGATTGATGGAGCATTTTCAAGCCTATCAACCTGCAATCACTCATAAGAAGGCAGAGTTCCTGTCCAGGAAGATTGCAGCTGCTGAGAATCTACCAGCTGAGATCTTTTGCACTGTGGGCAGGCTGTGCAACCCAGCCTGTCTACAAGTCCTAAAGGCCTTTTCTCAGATAGAGTCGATGAACTTTACTCGATCCTTTGCAACTAAGGTGGCCGACATTAGGCGGTGCTCAAACAGCACACTCTAAGGGTGTTGCTCTGGATCAGTGTGTGGCTGCTGCTCCTCGGCTTTCCTGGAGTGCCTTCGACTGACCTGAATTCATGGATATCATGCAGATTGTCCAGGGTGTGTGCCCTATGTGCTGTAGTTTGGATCCAGGACCAACTTCCCTGATTTTGGGTTGTATTGATTCCATCGGTCAGGTCCTAGCATGGATAGTCTTGTGCTCCTTGGAAACTGGTGAGTTTCCAAGCTCCCTGAAGGAGGAATTGGTAGCATCCCTCTTGAAGAAAGCTTCTTTGGACCCTGACTGCCATGTAAATGACAGACCAATCTCTAACCTTCCCTTTTTAGGAAAGGTGATTGAGAAGTTAGTGGTCATACAGCTGACGAACCATTTGACCATTCATGATATTTATGAACCCCTCCAGTCCAGTTTTCGAAAGAGGCGTAGTACTGAGACAGCGCTGGTTTGGGTGCTCAATGATTTCCAGATGGCTAGGGACCAGAAAAAATGTTCCATCTTGGTTCTTCTAGATCTCTCATCAGCATTTGACACTGTGGACCATGGGGTTCTACTTGAGCAGCTGAGGTTCATCTGTGGACTATCGGGCATGGTCCTCAGGTGATTTACATTTCACCTCACTAGAAGAATGCAGAGAGTGGTTTCTGGGGTTTATTCCTCATACCTAGTTTCTATGTCTTGTGGGGTTCCTTAGGGCTCTGTGTTGTCCCCCATTCACAGTGTACATGCTGCTCCTCCTCAGAGATATTGTAAGAAGATATGGGCTTTGGTTTCACTGTTATGCTGATAATACCCAGCTCTACCTTTCTTTTGCACCCAACCAGGATGGAGCTTTCTTGGTCTTTAATAAGTGCCTCAAAGAAATCCAGGAGTGGATGGACTCGAGTTGGTTGAAGTTGAACTTGGAGAAGACAGAGGCACTGGTAGTGGATCTGGTTTGCTAGATAGGGGAGCCAGGGATTGGTTCACCCTCTGGGCTTTATCTAGGGGGTGTTTCACTCCCAAACTCTGAACAGGTGCTTAACCTGGGGCTAATTTTTGATGAAGGACTGACTCTGCATTCGCAAGTGTCTGCCACCGTCAAGTCCTCATTTTACCATCTGAGGAATATCTCCAGGATTAGGCATCTTGTTTCATCAGATGATCTTCCTACACTGGCCCATGCCTTTGTGTCCTCGTGCCTGGACTACTGCAATTCCCTTTACCTAGGGCTTCTTGGGGGAATCCATTGCCTGCAGCTGGTGAAGAATGCAGTGGCCTGACTTTTGACTGGTACCTCCAGGTCCAGTCATATTTTGCTTTGCTGTGTGGACTGCAGACCACCTTCAAAGTCAGTCTTCTGACTTTTTTAATTTAATATGCTTTATTAAATTTCAACAGTCCAAAAATAAAACAATAAAACAACATTAACAAAATATACCACATATCAAATCCATCAAATCAAGTCTGCCCATAAATAAATTAAACCCATTCAAATAAAGCCCAAACCCCCCATTAAATACCAAAATAATCAAATCAAATCAAATCAAATTTATTTAAAAAGACGCCCAATCCCGAAGGCTCTGGGTGCCACACAAAATCTGTACAGTGTGTCATACTGTATATATTTCAATTACAATATCATACAAATATAAAATATATAAAACTCAGTCACCAAATGCCTGCATGAATAAAAAAGTCTTCAGACGACTCTTAAAGGCCTCTATAGTGGGGCCCTCTCACTACAACTGGCAATGAGTTCCAGAAAGCCGGAGCAGCAACTCCAAGCGAACAATCCCTGCAGATTTTAACCTAGCTCTCGAACTTTGAGGAGGCCCCCACAAGAGGAGCGGAGATCTCGGACAGAGGTGTATGGTACCAGGAGATCAGAAAGGTAACCAGGGCCTCTGACCATGTAGGGTCTTATAGGTGAGAAAACCCACCTTGAACAAAACCTCCACCTGACAGGCAGCCAGTGCAATTCACAATACTGGAGTAATATGACAAAACTTACTCTGCCCGGTCAAAGCCGGAAGCAGTGTTGCACTAGCTGCAGTCTGCGAAGAGAAGTTCCAGAGACCCCGAGATAGAGTGCATTACAGTAGTCAAGTCTAGAGGTAACTAAGGCATGTACCAAGGTAGGGAGGTCCAGAGCCGGAACAAGGGGCTTAATCCTGGCGATATTTCTAAGATGGAAAAAACAGGAACGAACCACGGAGGATATCCACCTCCCCTCCCTCCCAAACCACACACTGCCACTTACATTTAAACCACAACCTCAAAATGTAAGCAAGACCATCAAGGCTTCCACACAGCAAAAAGAGCCTCCAAAGTACCCCACATTGATAGGAAGGCCTTCAGCTGATCTTGCATAAAGGCAATATGCCTTTCCAACTGTAATGCTAACATGACCTCCCTGTACCATTCGACTGTACAGGGGAGTTTATCTTCTGCCCAGAGCCTCATAATAGTCAGTTTAGCCACTGCAGAAATAAGTGTCATATGCGCTCTTCTAACCCTTGGGGTACCAGGGGGAAAGTAGCTTAGCAGGCATTAAGGGTTTGTAGGTCCTCCAACCAAGTTAGACAGTCAGTAGTCCCTCGGGACGCGGATTAATGGCCCATCTCCAAGTCCAGTTAAATCAAAAGTTCCAACTTGAAAAAGAGGGAACTAAGGAGTAAATCCTCAATGCTCCTGATGTATTTAGACACTCTGTTTCCAAGGCAACTCCTTCCAGCGTTGAGGAAGATCAAAGCATTCATCACCCATTCCATCAGTGTATATCTCCACCACAAACAGGGCTGCCTTATCATATTGTCACCAAATCCACCATGTTACCCACCAGTAAAATAACACTTCCTAAGCGTTGAAATGAGATTTCAGGACACCACTTTCATAACCCGTGGAGGCTCCCAAAATGAGTAAAGGTCTCCTTCATAGCATCCCTCCTCAATATAGAAATCATATCTGCGGGGAGAAATTAGTCCTGCCTGCTCGCTCCTCCTTATCTTCACTGCTAAAGGTGAGCAAAGGAATCTAAACCAAAACAGTCACTCAAATAAATTACAAACTCATCACTCTGCACCTCTATTCACTTGTATAGATCAGGGAAAAGCTCTTTCAAATCTTGCAGTGCCTGTGCAGGGGAATCGAAGGAGAGCCACTTATCCTCATGTTTAACCAAGAGAATCTCCTGGTACTTGACACAAAATGATTTGCCCACTGCCACCAGCTTGGAAACTAATGGGTGTAACTCCTGTCACCTCAGGTGAACCGAGTGCGGGAGATCTTGCGTGATACGGATCTTCTGACCCTCCTAGGTCACCTCTCTGATCTCCTTAACCTTCGCAAGAATGTGCTGTTTATCTAAAAATTTAATAATTTAAAGATAATCGGCCTGGGAGGCTGGCCTGATGTTGGCATAGGACGTAGCGCCCGGTGAGCCCTTTTAATTACATACTCCCCCCCATTTGGGGACGGACCAGCTATTTTAACACATAACCTTTGCAGAAATAGAATTGGGGCATTGCCTTCCTCCCGCTCTGGTATTCCAATAATTATCAAATTATTGCGCCTACTATGCCCCTCCAGGTCTTCTAGCTTATCTTATAGCTTCTTAAGTCTCCATGCAAAACTCACGCTTTCCTGCCCGACTTTCTTTTGTTTCTTCTCTAGAGAAATGATTCTCACTTCAGAATCTCCAACTCTCACTGATAAAGATGGCACTGAATTCTTGATTGTTTGTAGATCCTCAGAGATCGCAGTGACAGCCGCTTGCAGCGGCTGCATGATTTCCAGGAACCTCTCCTCCGAGACAGCTGCTGCTTTTGCGGGCATTTTCGGTAGGCTAGGAGCTTGCTGCTTGGGCCGTTTTGTGGCCTTGTCCTTCTCCGGAGTGAGGGGCGGTGAGTGCCTTGGCGGTGCTTTTTTCATATAAACCTCCATACTGCACTCTACCTTCAGCTTCTCAAGTAAGTTATCACACGAGTTGGCTACCAACAAGAGCAGGCTTGACTCGAAAACACTATTATTTTTAAGAAAAGAATGGGTGGAAGACAGAGCTATGGGGACAAGCTGCTTCAGCTCAGGCTGCCATCACGTGACCAGTCTTCTGACTTTTAAAGCCCTACATGGACTTGGCCCAGACTACCTGAAAAAGCTCCTGGTTCCTTACTGCCCTGAGTGATTGCTCTGCTCAGCTGATGTGGGGTTGCTAGAGATCCTGAGGGTGTGTTTGAAATCTTCTGGAGCCCGTACATTTATGCATGTGGCCCCTACTCTCTGGAATTCTCTACCCCATCAGTTATGGGAGTGCGCGACCGTGGAGGGATTTAAAAAGGCCCTGAAAACATACTTATGGACTCAAGCATTTGGAGTTTGATTTTATCTGCTTATCTGTGCTAGTTGTTTTAATTTTTTAAGATTTGAAAAATTTGATGTGTTTTTAAATTATGTATGGTGCCTTGGTTTTGAAAGGCACCACAGAAATAGCATTTATTATTATTATTATATTATTGTTATTATTAAAGTTGAACAGACATTACAAAATACAAGGTTTACACAGGAAAAAAGAGAAAAAACATTGAAGCATATACACAGGCAGTAATAGAAAAATGTGAACTTTTACTCATCAAATTAGTAAATATTAACAGATAGACTGATTAGATAAGATGGGGTTGAGGTGGTATCAGCCAAAGGTGGCATTGTCTGAGGTGGGGGAGAGGTTGAACTTTCAACCAAGTGAGGCCATCGTCAGGTAATTGGGGTAGGGGACTGGGTTAAGAAAAACATGGTATATAGCTGAAAGATGTAAAGGGTGTAGTTAAATGGAAAACTGGGGCAAGGTACTATCACATTTGCACAGGCAGGTACAATTCATTTTAGAGTCAGGGAGAGATTTGAGCCCAGATTTGAAGGTACTAATCATGGTAGTACCAGTGAGGACAGCAGGTACAGGATGGAGTTCTGGGCAAGTTTCATCCTTTGAAGGAATCACCATCCTGTCAGCGACGCGCTTATGGGTAGATTTCATTGGGATGGTCAGCTTAAAGTGTCCACCCAGTGTGGGGATGTCAGTCCAAGTAGTACTTTTTCTAGAAGTAGGCAGGTTTGGTATTGCCCTCTAAGATGGAGTGGGAGCCACCCAGTTTTCAGTGTACAGTGAGCAGGTGTGGGTGTTGAGAGTAGCCCCCAAAGTAAAATGACAGGCCGTGATGAGGCGTGTGTTGATCCTGCGAAGAGCAGTTTTTGTGCCTGCCCCATATATAGACAACCCATAGTCAATGGTAGACAGTATTGAGCTACTGGTGGCTAGTTTAAGTGCATTCAGTGTCATTGAATGTCTGTGATGATAAAGTACAGCAAAGTTTTATATTTGTAGTCTTGATGACAGAGTTAATGTGGTTTGAAACTGTCAGCATGTCAAAAAGTAATGCAAAGATATTTCACCCTTTTGGTTATGAATACTCAGGGACAGGTATATATTTTTGCTTTGGGAGGTGGTGAAGAGAATATTCTTTGTTTTTTTGATAATTAGTAGTAGTTTGTTTTCCATAAACCAAGATTCAAGTTTATGGAAGCTCTTTGGAGTTCAGTTGTGATGGATTGTTGGTCTTTGCCAGCCGATGAGATCACTGCATCATCATCAGCATAGCGAACTGTGCTTGCTGAGCAAGCCATTGGGGTGGAGTTGATGAAGAGGCTAAAGAGTAGAGGGCCAAGGATAGACCCCCAGAACCCCGAGGTGCACCTCCTTATCAGCAGATAGAGTATCACCAATTTTGGCTCATTGTGATCTGTTTGAGAGGTAGCTGCCAAACCATAGTAGCATATCTGGGGACAGACCTGTAGACAGAAGGCAATTTTGGAGGAGGTTGTGACTAACCGAGTTGAAAGCCTTCACGAGGTCGATGAAGACTGATTCAACTGCCTGACAACTATCAAATGCTTTATATAGTTGGGATGGATAATCAACTAGAGTGGTGAGTGTGAGTGCTTTTTACAGCAGCTGTGCTGTTGTAGGCAGAGTAGTTATGGTTATCAAGGTATTCAGCAAGTTGCTCCAAGACCATTCTTTCTAGTACTTTCAGAAGGGGAGGAAGGATGGATATAGGTCTGTAGTTGGATGTTTGTGTTTTATCCCCCGCTTTAAAGACAGGCGTTACATTAGCTGACTCCTATGCATTTGGAAATACTCCTGATTTTAGAGAGGCATTAAACACCATGATAAGAGGACCAACAAGTTTTCGAAGGAGTAGACCAATCAGCTTCATGTCAAACAGATCCGTCCCCATCCTGGTCTTGCCAAGCGCCCTTTTAATATGCTTGATGGTTTCGGCTTTGGTGACACATCTAAAGTAAAAGGGTGGTACATCTTTCCTTAGGGGATCTTGAGGGGCAGTTGGGTGTTGCTGAACATGCATGTCTTTGATGTAGTCACCAGGGAGTACACTTGAAAGGTCAGTGAACGTGTTGTTGAGCTCATTGGCAATTTTGATGGGTTCCTGGGTGGGCCCCTTCACAGTCAACAGTAGATCTGGGGGTCTTGGGGCTTTGCCCATTAAGGATTTAAGAGTGCACCAAAACTCTTCCAGAACTCCAGGTTTTGTTAGTAGATCCTTATAGTAGGAGGCTTTACCCTGTCAGATGAGTCTGGTGCAGGCATTTCTAGCTGCCTTGTAGGTATTAGATGCAGCAGTTGTACCAGCTGCTTTTGCTATATGCCAAAGATTGTCTCTGTTCTTCATAAGTCCAATAAGGGAGTTGGTGAGCCAGGGAGTGGAGGGTCCCTTAATTGTTTTAGTTTTGTATGGTGCAAAAATATCATAAGCATGGTTGAAAACCATTATGAAGTAGTTAAGTGCCTCATTACCATTTATAACCCCTGCCAGAGGGGACCAATCCAGTTGTGTTACATACAGCTTGAAATGTTCAAGTAGTCCAGGCCTCAGGCAGTGGTTTTTGCACACCTTGGGTGAACTCTTAGGGAAATTGTTTGACCTGGTACACTTCACAGGGGAGTGGTCACTGAGGTTGTCAGGCAGGACAGTGACATCAGATATATACTCAGGATGTGTGGCCAGGAGCCAGTCTATGAGAGAGATGCTCCTCTGTTTTGTATTTAAGCTGGGTGTCAGCAGTGACCATCTGTTTTAGGAAAAGGCTATTAATTAGATCCTTGGCTTTTGTTTCTTTCTGTGAGTGCCAGTTTATATTGAAGTCACCTACAATGATTTTCTCCCAGTGGTTGCCTAGTTGATCTTGGCTTGTGATGACATGGTTTAGCCAGCAGGTTGGTGCCCTGGAAATATGTATACTGTGGAGACCAGCAGGACTTTATTCTGTGTCCCTATATTTTATTTGAGGTTCAAAATTTGGGCCTCTTTTGTATTAAGACTGTTATCAAGGGCCTGCACCTTTATTCCAGTCCTGACATATACTAGGCACCCACTCCCATGTTTAGCAATCCTATCTTGTCGGAACAAGTTGTAGCCATCAAGGGAGATAGACGCATTCAGTGCCTTGAGAGAAAGCCAGGTTTCAGTGTGTGCTATAATGTATGGGTTGATCACCTGCACCCATGCCTAGAATTGTGCAAACTTGATGAGGAGACTGTTAATATTCAATAATACTATAATAAGTCGACCTTTAAGCTAAGTCATTTTAGAGTGAGGGGGTCCAGAATTTGGGTGAATATTCTCTGATAGTAGCAGGAGCAGCAGGATTAGAGAGTAGAGAAAATGACAAAGTACATGTAAAGTTGATTTAAAAGGAAAATGCTGATGGTAAATTACATCCAGAGGAAATGATGAAGTGTTGAGATCCAGGGTCACATAATATGTTAAGATTCCTGAAAGGTGATAAACTGTGGCCTGAGCATACACAAATTGTGAAATCCTTTGTCTGTATGTTTCCTTTGATCTTTAAAGTCCTCAGAGACAAGTACAATACCTTTGGTAGCAGGTCAGACGAAAATGTTGTTTCAGCCACAAAATGTGTTAAAATTCCTGAAAGGTGATAAACTGTGACCTTGGCATATGCAAGATGTGAACTCCTTTTGTCTGCATGTTTCCTTTGTTCTTTAAAGTCCACAAGTACAGCTCCTTCAGGAGTGGTCAGATGAAAATGTTGATTCAGTTGTAGGACCCAGCATCATCACGTTTGTCAGACTATTTGCAAGACTTATACTTCCTTGAGAAGGCTTCAAGAAAGTTGATTTAAAATTAAAAAGCTGGAACCTGGTGATGATGTTTTGCAGAAATTTTGTCGAGGAGACTTTCACAGATGTTGTGTGCAACAATGGCGCAGGTATTCCCAGCATAAAAACATGCAAATTAACAAAAACTAACCTTCAGACAAGCACAAACAACCACCCACTCAGCCCCAGGAGGAGGAGCTATAACTACTTGATAAAAGTAGGAGGTGTGAGATTCAAACCCAGGTCTCCAGGTTTGCAGTTCAAAGCCTTAACTCACTGGGCTATACTTCCTTGTGCTGCAGCTTAGAGTCACTATCTAAAAACATTATATAAAAGTGCATTTTGTTGGTCAAATTGCTTCAGAACTGTTACTGTGAGTGCCCTTTGCACACACAGTAATTTTGTGTGTTGATTTTCTCCGCCCTGTATTGTTTATGTGAAGCATTTAGCTTTCTGTTAGACATTGTGGTTTGGTGGCTTGTGTGGGGGAGGGTAGGAGCAGTTTAGAAGGCACAGTTGTCTTCCAAACAAAATCAGTGGGCAAGTGCCCTGTCTTTTCTTAAAAAAAATAATCACTGTCCTCATGACTGTGATTCAACCAGAGTGATTGTTGTATGCTGTATGCACCTGTATTTAAGAAAGAAATCATTGTCCTCTGACTGTGATTTAACCAGAGTGATTATGAGTCACTGCATGCATACCTGTATTTATGAAAAAACACTGTCCTCCTGACTGCAATTGAACCAGCGTGATTGTTGTGTACTGCGTGCACAACTGTATTTAGAAAAAAATCACTGTCCTCATAACTGCGATTCAACCATAGTGATTGAGTGATTGTTGTGTCCCTGCATGCACGATTGTATTTTGGACAGAAATCACTGTCTTCCTGAATATAATTGAACCACAGTGATTGTTGTGTTCCTGCAAGCAACTACATTTAGGAAAAAAATCACTGTCCTCGTGTCTGCGATTTAACCATAGTGATTTTTGTGTGACTGCTTGCTCAACTATATTTAGGAAAAAAATCACTGTCCTCCTGACTGTAATTTAACCAGAGTGATTGTTGTGTCCCCTGCGCACACCTATATTTTGGAAAAAATCACTGTCCTCCAGAAAGCGATTTAACCAGTGATTTTGTGTGACTCGTGCACCTGTATTCAGGAAAAAATCACTTTCCTCCTGACTGTGATTTAACCTGGGTGATTGTTGTGTCCCTGCATACACACCTGTATTTAGGAAAAGTAAATCCTCCTGATTGTGATTTAACCAGGGTGATTTTTGAGTGACTGTGCTCTGAAGAATGACTGGGAAGAAAAGGGGAACTAAGTGGAGAGGCCCTGGAGTGGCCACAAAGAACATTTTCCACTTTGTGGTTCCTAATCCTAATAGTGGTGTAGGAACCAGAAAAGTGTTTGTGAGAGCACAGGGACAGCATTCAGATGACTCAGTGGCAGGCAATAGCAGTAATAGCAATGTATATTGCCCTGGTGTTGGATTTCCTGCTGTTTAATTTTTCTTTGCTGAATCTGTGGCAGACATGTTGATAGATGTGTCAATGTGAAGTGACACAGTGAGGAGAAGCAGCAGCACCACCACCAAACAACCAACTGTGTGCTTGGAGGAGGTTGGTTTTGAAGTGCAATTGGAAAGTGGGGCTGTTAGTGATGGTGGGTCAGAGACAGAGCCTGATAATGTGTGTCTTGTGAGTGAGGGTGAGGTGGTACATGTGGAGCAACATGAGGACAATAGTCATGAAGAGGAGCTGCATGTTACAGAGCCTGTGGCACTTGCTACTGAAGCAGACCGACCTGCCTAGGCTGATGAGACTGCCAGCTTTTTATCAGACTATGATGTGGATGATGTTGATGTGTCAGATGACACCGATCCCTCATGGGAGCCTGAAAAGAAAAGGGCAAAACAGGGTGTTACAGAATGTGTCTTTCCTTTGCCTTAACTGCTAAACCACCAAGGAGAAGGACACCCCAAACACTGTTTCTCCCATTTCTACATGGCTCCAGTCACCCCACAACATAGCAAATAGCAAATATTATCCTTTACTGTCACAATCAGAGTCATTTTGGCACCAAGTAAATACCAGGCCCCATAAAACCCTAGTTTAGGGCTTTTATGTACTGGGCCCATCTGATGAGACAGTGGCAGTTTGCCAACTGTGTTAAACCTGAGTAAGTCAGGGTAAGAAGGGCATTCACCTTGGCATAGATGGGCACACACACACACACACCCTTAAAATAGGCACTCAATTTGGTGGAGTCAACACCAGAAGTCAGCCAGCGCCAGTGGTTCTGGTCCATCCCAATTGAAGGGTAATGTAAGTAAATACACCAGCACCACTAGAGGAACATGGAGGTGCAGGTGAGGGGAGGACATCATTGTTGTACTGGATGAGGAGGATTCTGGAAGTGGGCAAAGTAGTGGTCCTAGAATCCGAGTACACACCAAGTTAAATTGTGATTGCTACCCCAGTTATGACAAACAAAAGACCGCTGAAGAGTGTCGTGCATCACCCCAGGCTGTGAATACCATTGGCAATCCCAAGGCAAGCAGCACCCTTAATGCACAATGATGAGGCAAGCTGTTTGGCACATCAACAGGTGCATCACTGACAGCAGCAGTGTCAAGAAAAGTTCAGCTGATGCTGCTTTCCATTTTGGATAGGCAAACAAAATTTCACCTAATCATGGTACAGCATGGGAGTCAAATGCAGTATGTGCAGAAATGACTGCTCTGGATTTGTTGCCATACTCTTTGCAGAGAATGTGGGATTTAGGTGGTTCATGGCCAGTGCCTTGCCTAAATGACAGGTGCCATTATGTACATACTTTTCAAAGCGTGCCACCCTGAACTGTAAAGTACTGTATGTGACATGGTACATCATGCTCTGCAGCATTCCTCTACAGAATGTCCATCTGAGCATGGACATGTGGACCAGAGGAAAACATCTGGTAGCTTTACCTGTGCATTACAGCACACTGGACACAGGTATCTGGGGTAGCGACTGATTGGTGGAGAGGCAAGAATTGCAGTAGGATAAACTGTGGTGGTAGCAACATGCCTGGTGTTAGGCAACATGCAACACTGACCATGAAGAGTATCCCAGGATCACACACTGGAAACAAATGCTGGAAGTCATGCTAACTGAGACTAATCAGTGGCTCCACCCCCATGCACTGAAAGCTGTATTTAGCACCAGTGATAATGTCTCAAATGTGTGGAAATGCATCACTGATGGGGATTTGTTAGGTACCATGCCTGGCACATTGCCTTAACCTTGTTATGCAGGCCTTTTAACCATCCAGATGTACAGTAAAATAAATTTTGACTCTTACCCAATGCATCTGTGCCCACTTTGCATGTTCAGCAAAAGCACATGACCATCTGCATGATCTGCAGGTAAAGAAGAAACTGCCTCAGCACCATTTAAAGTTGGACATTGTCACCTCGTGGAACTCCACCTTGTACATGGTGGATCGGTCTACACTAGCAGTATGAGGCTATATCTGATGTCTGCTAATTCATACAATTCTATCCCTCTGCTATGGGTGCTGATGCAGACACTGCTGAATGTGCAGTAACAGCTGGAGGCAGGTGCTGACAGAGTAGTTTGCTCATTAATGGAACACATGCTTTCCACATTCGACTCCAATACCCACATAAAGTATATTCATCCAGTCTGAGGAGTTTGGAATTTCCACAATGCTCGACCCATATTATAAATGTGGGCTGGCAGCCATATTACAAGGTGGGCATCATGAGCTGCAGAGACTGACAGAACTACTCACACAGAGGGTAAGTGGTGCACAGGTGCTACTACAGGCACAGGGGTCAAAGAAAGATGATGGTACTGCACAGCAATCTGGTGTTACTGCCACCCATTTCTCTTCATATCAGCCAGGGTGTCAAACTGCAGAAAAGCAATGCAAGGTAAAGAAACCAATGCTGAATCCCATCTGGGCTGCTCTCAGTAAGGTGGCAGTTTCAGACATTGAGGAAATTGAGGAGGAGGAGGATCACGCTACACGTCTTTGACTGGCAAAACACATGGTAGATGCATATTTCACAGATACAAAGAATCTCGCCATTGGAGATGAGCCACTAATATACTTGGGCACTATGGTCAATGACTGGCCAGCACTGACAGCGGTTTCCCTGAAATATCTTAGCTGCCCATCCTCCAGTGTCAGTGTTGAGCGGGTGTTCAGTTCAGTAGGTGCTATTGTGCATGACAGGAGCACAAATCTATCTCCAAAACATGTTGGCGTGATGACATTTATCAAAATGAATGAGGCTCGCATACCATCAAAAATAGTAATTTCCATGGTAACAGCACCGATTGAAAGTGATGATGATGATGAGAAGAAAAGTACTTTAGGCAGACTGGGACATACCTCATTATTATCTTGCAACATTGATGTGGATGAAGCAGTGATGGAGGGGGAGTTCCAGTATGGTGACACTTCCAGTATTGAAGACTGTGAAAGATGCTTCATGGAGAACATGGAAGAATAATAAACTGTACTATTTATTTTCTCCTTCTTCCTCCACGTTCCCTGTTCACAACCATGCAATCCTGATGTCAACTTAATAAAATAATAATGTATCACATTCAGTGCTGAAATATACATCCACAACTATTAGTGCTGCTTTTAATTGTGTCAAGTTAAACAGCAGTAAACAATGCACTATGCCACTTACAGATTAATGAACACCTGCCTAGCCAGCAAGACATGCTGCAGCTGCAGCAGTGACCTCAACACCTCAGCCTTCTCCTTCTCCTATTATCTCTTACGTGTAGATGCCTTGGATCCTTCTCCAACACAGGCAGAAACAGCATGGCACAACACTTCCACCACCTCAATGTTATGTAGTAGACAGCATATTGTGATAAAGAGAACCACCTTGTCTATCTCCTCTGTACTCCCAGTGCTGCTTCAGCTATGTCCTGCTCCTCAGAATCATATAAAGTAAGAAACAGCATTGGCTTGGCTACCACTTCCACCACTGTAGTGATGATTCACTGCCACCAATATGATGAATAGAAGCGTATCCTGTACCTCATCAAAACTCTCCTTTTGGCAGATTCATCTTGCTCCTCCATCAAGCCACTGACTGAAGTCTGCAAGGCATCTTCATGCAGGACCACATGGCATCAAGGACTTTCTTCATCTGCTGTTGGTAAGACACCTTCACTGTTTTTCAGACACTGTAGCCCTTCTACAAGGCTACTAGAGGCAAAAAATCAGTCCATGATAGATGAAACTCATTGCAGCATTAAAATGTTTTAATGTAATATCTTCTTCATGCAGGTTTTGCTGATTCAACTACAGAACACAGACACTAAAACAGAATTGCACAGCCAGCAGTAGTACTCTGACAGCAAGTATCATTGTGATTTAATGTTTTCCTTTCCTTTCCTTTCCTTTCCTTTCCTTTCCTTTCCTTTCCTTTCCTTTCCTTTCCTTCACTTCACTACAGTTTACTTCACTTCACTTTACTTTTCCTGGCACAGGATCATAATGTTACAAGACATTATGCCACATAGCAAACTTCAGCGCTGCCAGTACAGTGCGCCTGTTGCCATGCACAGCATCTTTTTTCTGTAGGGGCTCCGCTCTCCGCACTCCCCAACCACCCCCAATAAGGATGCTAAACCCAGGGGTTACCTTGGGAGCTACAATGTTGTAAAACAATAAAATGTCTGGGACCGGGAATCAAACCCAGTCCCGGATGTTGTGCCCTGGGTTCCTGCTGCTGTGGCTCAGTCCAGTGAGCTAAGGCAGCTGCTTGGTGAAACCCACTCCTGGCAGAGGTCTTATCCTCCACCTGGGATTGTGTGAATGTTGCAATACCGTGTCCAGCAGTATATGCGGTACTGCACCATTCGCTGTTATGGACAGCGTTGTTACAGGTTAGTTATAATGTCATACGCTATTAAGCATACAACATTATGACCCAGCAGGATTTTCCTTCCATGACTTTCACTCACAAAAATCCTTTCTTTTTTCCAGGTGCTTTCTGTGGACTGACTTCATTTACTTGGTGAATAAGCCATACTGTTGAAAACAAATTCAGGTACAAGGAATACCTGTAAGGATAAGAAAGAACAGCAGATGCAGTGATTAAGAAATAAACTTAATTCATCAATTATGGTATAGAAATAAGTCCCCACCCCCACAAAAAAATATACTTACCTTCGTGGTTGACCAATGTTGTGTATGAGTCAGACAGCAACATCTGTGTTGTAGCTATCCAGCAGTGTGATGTCATCTATCTGCATTCTACACAAATAAATGAAAATTAATGAAAGAGAAGTATGAATATTATTAGACTTCAAACAGTAGCAATAACCCCTTCCCTTACAATGGAAAGAAAATAAAGGTACTTACTAGTGCACTATGTCTATTTGCCATTATGAATCTCCAATGAGCAAGTCCCCACAAACAAAAAAAAATACTTACCTTCACGGTTGGCCAATGTTGGGCATAATTCAGACAACAGCATCTGTGGTGTAGCTGTCCAGCAGTATAATATCATATGCACAAATAACTGAATATCAGTTAAAGAGAAGTACAAATTTATTAGACTTTGAACAGTACCAATAACCTCTCTCCTCCATGAATGAAAAAGGTACTTACCTGTGCAGTAAGTTTATGTGCCATCATGAATCCAGGACAACAATGAGCAAGAGGCCATTTCTCGGACTTCAGAACAATAGCAGCATGCAGCAGCAAAGCACCCTCTCCATGTGGCAATAGTATTTGACTGAAAGGAAACGTTTTCTCTGGGGACACAACTTACATTTCTGGCAAATTGCTCGTGGTGGTGGTGGTGGTGATGGGGTGACAGGCCCAAAATGCATAGTAGATAAATATGTTTAGGTTCTCTTGCAATCTTCACATATGCTTTGCACCACCTTCTCAGGTGTGTGTGGCAACAGCATTTGACTGAAATGAAGCATTTTCTTCTGGGGACACAACTCATATTTCTGACAAAGTGCTGGTGGTGGTGGTAGTGAGGTAGGCCCCAAAATGCATAATACAATAAAGATGTTTAGGTTTGTCTTACAAGCTTCACATATGCTTTGTAACTGCCTTCTCAGGTGTGTGCGGCAATGGTATTTGACTGAAAGGAATTGGGGTGGCATGGCCCAAAATGCATACTAGATAAATATGTTTAGGTTCTCTTGCAAGCTTCACATATGCTTTGCGCCACTTTCTCAGGTGTGTGCAGCAACAATATTTGACTGAAAGGAAGCATTTTCTCTCTGAGGACGCAATTTCATATTTCTGGCAGTGCTGGTGGTGGTGGTTGGGTGGCAGGCCTAAAAATGCACAGTACGATAAATATGCTTAGGTTCTCTTGCAAGTTTCACATATGCTTTGCACCATTTTCTCAGGTGTGTGCGGCAACAGTATTTGAATGAAAAGTTTCTTTTTCTCTCTGGGGACTCAACTTCACATTTCTGGCAAAGTGCTGGTGGTGGTGGTGGCAGGCCCAAAAGTGCTTGGTATGATAAATATGTTTAAGTTCTGTTGCAAGCTTCAAATATGCTTTGCACAGCCTTTTCAGGTGTGTGCGGCAACAGTATTTGATTGAAACAAAGTTAAGTAGGAAGCCCAAACCTGCTTAGTACGATAAATATGTATAAGTTCTCTTGCAAGTTTCATATGTACTTTCCACCAACTTATCAGGTGTGTGCAGCAACATTATTTCAGTGAAAGGAAGCAAGTTGTGTCTGGGGACACAACTTCACATTTCTGGCAATGAAGAAAACATGTTAAGTGCTTAACATAGATTTATGTTTAATTTCTCAGAACAGCACATGTTTATGTTATGGTTTGCACTTCTTTTGGTGGTTGGCAGTTGCACACAACAAAATTACCAGTTATGCACCATCACATACCATGGGGAAACAATTTATTTAACGTGGCAAATACTTGACATTAGTGGATAGATGGAGGGAGTACACATGATGAATCAGTATCAAAAATGAAAGGAAGGAAAGTGATTCATCATGTGTAAAAAGGATTAAAGAAATAACAGAACTGGACAAGCAAGGGACATCAGCATGAACAAAACAATACTAAAAAGGAGCATAGAGAAACAAAACAAACAGAGTTTTTTTTTTTTCTTTTATAACTTTTATATATTTTTTGTTTTTATTTTAATAGGGAGCACAGAGAATGGAGAAAGTAAGAACACAGATGACAGAATAACTGTATATCAATAAAATATTTCTTGAAACAAAACAACTCAGACCACCCCACCAGCACTGCCAGAAGATGAGCCATGCTCATTACCTCCACACAGCTTGGATAGGAGAGTGAGAATCCTATCATGGCTGGACATGACTCTGTCCAGCCAATCCATCACTTACTGTTGGAAAGTGTTAAATTCTTGCCACAGATCATTCACATGGCCATTTGTGGCAGATGCCATGGGGTCATCATTACTGTCATACCAGTGGTACTGTCTGTGAGGTACATGAATAGTACTGATGAGGTACATCCCATGCCTGCTAGCTACCACACTACAGCAGCCCTGCCAATCCTCATGCTGCGTGACATTTCCCCAAGGCCATCATCACCACCACCACTGTCATGTGATACAGCCACATCACACTCCTTTGCCCTCTACTCAGAGAGTTGTGGATCCAGCAGTGCGTCCTCTGGCAACCGATCCCAAGACAGCTCCCTTTTCACCCTGCCACACACACCGCCCACACACCTTGCGGATGGCCACTGTCTCATCTGAAGGGTGGATATAAAAAAGTCCCATACCACATCGCACTGCAGGAGTGGGGGAGCACCAGAAGAGGAGGTGGTAGGCTCCTGCTTGGTGGGGGGGGACTTGTGGCTGCTGCTGCTGCCGCTGCTGCTGTTGTTCTTGCTCCTGCTACTGCTGTTCATGTTGCTGAGGTTTTTCTTGTTGCTGTTGCTTTGCAGCAGCAGAACTCCCTTAATGAGCTGGGGGGAGCAGTCCCTTTGGAAAAAACATGCCTGCTAAGGAGTGGACTCCTTACTGGTGCTCCAGCCACACCCGGTCTGGACTCTGCCGAGTCCTGATGCTGCCCTCCACTACAAAAAGAAGTGTAAAGAAAATGAAAGAAAAAGACAGCAATGAGTCAGAAACAGAAGTAAACACTAACAAAATGTATAGAATCAGAAACAACAGTAAAGAAAGATAAGGATTACAACTCAAAAAGGTGTAAAATATTCAAATCTAAAGATACTGGCCCAGATATTCAAACTGGCGCCCAAAAAGTGTGCAACAGCAGGAGCAAGCTAAAGTCCACTGCGCCTATGTGCAAGAAGTGCTATATTCAAAACTGTGCAGGCCAAGATGCTCTATGGCAGACGCACTGAATATCGCACCACCCGCACCATAGCACAACCAGGGATGTGAAGTTCAGATATCTGATGCACCATAGCACAACAAGGGATGCTCAGCAGAGCAGTCCAGATGTGCCATAGCGCAACCAGAGATGCCCCTTGGAGCAGGGCAGCAATGCAACAGCACAACCAGGGATGTAGGGGCCCACCACCCATGCCACAGATGGGCAGAGGAGCACACAGCAGAACAAACATTTTCCCCCACACCCCATGCACTGCACAACTGGGGGAGAGCTGGAATAACCACCAGCCCATGGATACCAGCAACCTACCCACAGTCGGGACATGGTGCCCCAGCACACCCCATGGCAAGCTGTGACTGGCTCACAAGGAGGGCTGACCACCCCGTGCCACACCATCCCACCAATGCAGAGCACACCCTGCACCATGATCACCATACACCCTTCCTAGAGTAGTGCCCAACAGTGCAGGACACCCCATGCATGCCACCACCCCCACTGTGACAATGCAACCCTGTGCACCATGGAGCCATGCAAGGCAGCCCCACCATGTGCACCCTGCTGTGGGTGGCAGCAGACAGCAATGCAACAACAGCATACACAGTGCCACCCTACACGTCCCCCCGAGGTACAGCTGAGAGACCGACCATGCGTTGCCACATGAGGTACCCCACATGCGACAGGGCATTCCCCGGACCCCACCACCAGCGGTACAGCACCCTGCACACCCTCCCAAGGACACATCCCGCCCCAGCACTGACCACAACAGCCAGCACAGACACGCACAGTGTTGCATGGAAGCATGCACCACACAGGATGCAACACAGTGCATGGACAAACACCCACCCATACCCAAGGGCACATCAACACAGGAACACAGTAGCGGGTCAGCCAAGCCACTGGCGTGTGGTCACGGCTGACGTGTACAGATGGCCAGCACCCCTACATTGCACAGGTGTGCCAGCCACCCTGCACAGTCACCATGAAGCAGTATGTCACCAGCATGCCTGCCGGAGCACAAGTGACAGACATTGGAGTACATCCCCTGCAACAGACACAAGTGACAGCATGGGGGGGTCAACAACAGTGGAGGCCACAGTGCCACCTGAGGCAGACATGCACCATGCTGGTGATGGAAGGCAACCTGGCATTGTGCCGGGTACAGTTGTTATCCAGCATGGACAGCCACCACTGACATGCCAGCAGACCGTGCATATCACAGACATGCAAGGGTGTCAGCTGCACAGGCCATGGATGGTCTGACAGGGGGTGCCATGCACCCAGTGCATGCACCGTGGACCACCGCACACAGGCATCCAGTGCACAGAGTACAACACACAAACCACAGACAGTGACTGATCCCCCTGCCCACACCATAGGTGGTTCACTTCTGCACACACACACCCATGCGTGCACCACCCCTGACACCATGCACACTACTGCAGCTAAGCACCTGTAGCTCACTGCAAATCAGAGACCACCACAATTGTCATAACAAAACAAATGTATTTAAAACAGGAAATACAAAAACTATATACAACTATGTACAATGGGGGGGGCACATACCAGGTGGGGCGGGTAAGGAGCAGGGGTGAACACATGGGAGATGGAAGTAGGGGTGTGAGTGTGGGTCCAGGGGAGGAAGGTGTAATTAGGGGCATAGATTGATCAGCGTCTTCCCCCGTTCTTCCTCCACGTGGCACAGATGTCGTCTCCTCCTCCTCATCCTGTGGTGGTCCATTCTTTGCAGGAGCTCCACGGTCACCCTCACCATGTGGAGCAACTCCTGCAGTCCTCACTCCAGTGCCTGGAGTCACCGTCCACCTAGGATGAGGGAGCAGAGTCTATAAGTGTGACTATCCAGCCCCCTGCAGCCCACCCATTGTGCATTGCACACAGCCATGTGTCATGCCCCTGTGATGGTGTGTGACCACCCACAGTGACCGTGTCCACAAGACCTGCCTACCCAGGCAGCCACAGCCATGTGGACCACTGCACACACCCTCCACCCATGTCCTGCACAGCACCATCATGGCCGTACAGTGACTTGGCTATGCGGTGTGAAGGCAGTGGCACAGCCATGTGCCCTGTGCATGCATGGACCACCATTGACACACTCCCAGACATGCAGTGCCACTGGACAGTGCTGACTGTAACAAGTTGCGTGCATTGCAGTGGTGTCAATGGATGGTGGCCATGCCCTGCTGCCCGCCCATTTATACAGCATGCAATAGTAATCATGGATGTAAGACACATCAGACTGGTCCTCGCGCCACTGCAGACCTTCAGCCCTCCTGTCCTGTTGGTCATCCAGGTGGCGCCCGCCTCTCGCCTGCCTGCACTCTTCTGGGCCTAAGGTGCAAACAAGGAGAGGAACATCAGTACAATCCAGTAGCAAAATCCCCCACCCCATGTGTTCAATCCCACACAGCCATACCCATCCACCCCACACTGTACCACCACCACGCCAACACTGGATGGCCCCCATGTGCTGGACACATGCAACCGTGATACCTGTATGGACGATAACAGTGTATGGATGGGGCACCTACCTGGCCGTGGCACCGCGCCCCTCCTGGCATGTGCCTGCAGGTGGGCAAGCAGGTCCGGTCCCTGCACCTGAGGTCCCCTGAACGGTGGCGACACTGCTCCATGCTCTGATACCAGTGGCCTCATCCAGAGCATCAGCCACCTCCTGTCAAACTGCACTCCTGGCCCTGTCCAGGGGTGCATCACCATATAGAGCCCCAGCATGGGGCTCTACAATGGCCACCAGGTTCGCAAGCTCCACCTGGCCCACATCACTGCCCTTCTCCGTGCCATCTCAGCAAAGTGGTGGATTCAATGGCGCTCAGCAGCATGGTCCTGCCAAGTGCAGATGCTGCGTGGTACAGTGCTGCCATTCTCTATCACACTGTCACTGAACAGCGCGATAGTGGTGCACCCATGCCTGATGCATGGTGCCTAGGGGGCAAAGGTCATGCACAGGGTCAAGGGTCTCTCACGCACGGACTGCCACAGCGTGATTGGAACCCAATGCATGTAGCACAATTGGGTGCCCATGTGCCACATCCTGTAGTGGCCTACAGTGCTGTGACCCCAGTGTGCCTACAGCGCCCCAGTGCCACAGTGCCATATATGTGAATAGCGCAGTAGCACCACTGGCACAATGGTGGCTGTGTCCTGCATTGCCTCCTGTGCACAGCACATCAGCAGTGCAGCAGGCACCTGCATCATCAACCCAGGCATGCGCAGTTAGGTGTGTACTGTGCATGTCACAGAACTGCGCCCTTGGCCTGCACGTTCAACACAATTACGCAGCGCAACAGCACAATATTCAGCCGGCGTATGCAAATCAGCTAATCAGCCATTCAATGGCACAGTCACTGCATTTGCATCCACTTAAAAATGCACCTCGCCTCATTTGCATGCATTGTGCTATAAAAATGCGACATTGGGCTGCACTGGCCATAGTCGGTTACTACAGTCTATTTCGGTGAGTTGCATGCTGTTTGGGAGTGTGGATTGTGGTGTTTGGAACATGCATAGGGCTGCGCAGTCAGATAACACCAGTCATTCTCACAGGAGGAATAATGACCGATCGTGAGATGGAGGAAGAGAAACCGAGACATGGGAGGAAGAGGAGGCCGAACTTCACCAAGGCAGAAACAGATGCCCTGTTTGAGGTCTACCTCGACCAGGAGCCGCTGCTTAGTGGATGCCAGGGAACACCACAGGCCCGTGCTGCTGCATGGGAAGAGGTGGCACGAGCCATCAACCTGCATGGGCAGCCACCAGCGCTCCATGCAGGAGTGCAAAAAGAAGATGGGCATGGACAGGTGGAGAATTAAGGAGAAGGTGGCTGCCATCAGGGCAGCATGGTCTGCGACTGGTGGGGGACAGCCGGAGGTGCAACGCCTGACCCCACAAGAAGAGCGGGTTGCTGACAGCATGCAGTGTTGTGCCATCGAGGGTGTTCCGGGTGATGGATTCCAGATGGGTGGTAGCCCGTCACTGCATAGTAGGTCCTGGTCTGTCAATGGGGGGGGCAGGGTAGGTCACATACATTAATGCTACTGTTTTTCACTTATAGCTCCTGACCATCTACATGGGTCAGCGGTGGTGGGCTTCTCCACTGAGGGCGGTAGCATGGAGATGGAGGAGGGCCTGTCCACCTCCACAGGCATATGGGGGTCAGGGTGACAGTGGGCCCATCTGGACGTCCGGACTGATGTTGGTGGAGCAGGTGTGGAGGAGGCTCTGCCCGTGTCCCAGTGTGCCAGCGTCCATGGATGCCAGCATGCTGAGACTCGGGCTGGTGCTGGATCTGTCACCAATGATGATGGAGCTAACAGCATGGGCAGTGATACATGTGGGCCACAGGATGGCCACACAGCAGGTGACATCACGGGCATGGCTGTGGGTGGTGCCACCATGGAGGTCTGCGTGACATCACAGTCCCAGCCTGTGCCTGTCTGCACCAGTAGGGCAGCACTGGTGTGTGTCCAGGACACTGGGGCTGTTGCGGCCACTGCGGTGGCACCATTGAGCCCTGGAGAGTGGCAGCCGGAGGGGCAGTATCAGCAGTCGGCCAATGGCCATCGGGGTATAGTGTCAGGGGACGGCATCAGTGCACTGCCTGTGGACATGCCCAGGCCTGGCCCTGGTGTGCACTGCCCACCCTCGAGGGGTGCTGACCATCATGGCCATGAACACCATGAGGGACAGCATGCTGCTCAGGCAGATGACCTCTTAGATGAGCACACCTGCATACTCCAAGCATCAGTCAATCAGCAGATGCGGCTTGTGATGGTGGTGGATGCACTCAGTGCGCTCTGTGCCAGGCAGAGGAGTGGTGCAGCAGAGACACCGGTCTGCTCCTGGCAGGGAAGGACTGGTTGTGGGCGGATGTGACCGCTGCCATTGACAGGCAGACACAAGCAATCACAGTTGCCATGGCCACAATGGGCACACAGTTATTTGCCCATGCATCACAGACACCACGCACTGCAATGTCCACCCCCCTGTTCCCGGCATCGTGCGACACTCTCCTTGTCGACACCGGGTTCAGCTGTGGGCATCCCGAGCACACCTGGTGCAGGCATGTTCGGTGTGCTGCAGACCCTGTGCAAGCACAGTCAAGTTCACACAGTGGAACCCCTGGGGGACCGTCGGTGCCACCCCATGAGGCCATTGGTCAAGCCTGTCACTGCTGGCGGGTCTCGGCAGGGGTGCTCATGCATCCATGGAGGCCGTAGCACTGTGGTGCATGACTGACCTGTCTCCAGCATGGCTACTGTCTGATGCTGCCCTGTGTGCATTGTGTTGTTCAGCGTGCAATGCACGGGTGGGGTACCCAGCCCTGCACGCACACACACGTTCCATCTGCACATCCTCCAGGCTGCTGTATGCTGTGATGTGTGCATGATGATGCCTGCGTTGCACTTTCCACCACTGTGCAATGGTGCCCAGTGTCTGACACATGCACAATGACAGGCAGTGAGCGTGGTGGTCTGTCGACATGTGTGTGGCTAGGGGTGGCGGTCGGGGTCAGCGTGCCTCCTACCCTTTGTGCATGTCTTGTGAGGTGTGTGTGTGTGTGACTGTGTGTCATGTTAGACCTTGCCTATCCCTGGCAGTGTGTGCGGTTCCATGCTCCGCCACTTCCTTTGACAGCATGCACCCCTGGTGTTTGTCCATGCATGTTTGTGGGTTGTGCCTTTGCCACTGGTGGTTGCACATGGCCCCATGACTTACCTGGGTTGGCTGAAGTGCTCCTCTGCGATGGTGTCCCGGTGCAGCTGTGCCAGCCGGATCAGTCAGGGGTCCCGTCACCAAAGGGGGGGCTGCCCTTCACCATCTTCATCAGCATCCTCATCGTCCCCATCGCTGACCCCCCCTTTGACCTGTACAGCTATCCCACAGTCGTTGGCCATGATGTACAGGATGCAACAGGCCAGGAATAGTCCACAGGCCTTCGAGGGGCTGTACTGTAGGGCACTGCCAGATGTGTCCAGGCAATGGAAACATGCCTTCAGCATCCTGAACACCCGCTTGATGACATTGCATGTGGTGGCATGTGCCTCATTGTAGCGTTGCTGCGATGGGGTTGCGGGCCGCTGGTATGGTGTGAGCAGCCAGGGACAGAGTGGGTATCCACTGTCACCTGTGTGTAGAGGGTGGAGGTTAGATTGGTGATCAGCTTCACCCTGCCATGGGCCATCTAGGCCAATACCCTTGTCACCTCTGACTATGCCCCTCCCAAGCTCTATGTCTTTCCATGTGGTTTACATACTCACCCACTAAGTGGTCAGTGGGGATGTCCCCACTCTCGAATCTGTGGCACAGTGCTGACTGGTGCCAGGTGAAGGCATCATGTGCTCCCCCAGGGTGCATGGCACGGACATTGATTATGCACCCCCTGGCATCGCATACCACCTGGCAGTTGACGCTTGCATAGCCCTTCCGATTAATGTATGTGGCCCCTTCGGGGACAGGTGGTGTGTGTGGATGGCCACATGGGTGCAGTCTATTGCGCCTAGTACACCAAGCATACATGCTACCCTGTGGAACTCATATGTTGTTTGCTGTGCACTCCGCTGGTGTGCTGGGAAATGGATGTACTCACAGCATGTGGCAGCAGTGCACTGAGGAATTGGGTGAGGTGGTGTGATGCAGCCGACTGGATTATGCCTGCGGTGTCCCCTGTTGGTCTCTGGAAGGTACCCGTGGCACATGCAAGCTGACACTTTTGTCTCCACTGACAGACTATGGCTCCATCATGTGGGTGCCTGCATCACATCACTGCACAGCTCACAGAGCTGCCTCAGAATTGTCCGGTTCAGGTGGTACCGGCCCATGATCTCGGTATAGATGTACAACTCGAAGCTGGTGTGGGCTCGGTACTGCCTGTTGGGGCATACCACCAAGAGACCCTTCCACAGCCACACCCCCCTGCTGCCTGCCTTCTCACCCCCCTCATAACTGCCTCCATCTGGATGGTGGCACTGGCCATGTCTCTGGCTTGTGTTCCCCCCCGGCAGCTGTTTCTGTGTTCCCCCTCTGTCCTGTCTGCTACTTCCCCTGCACCAGGAACACCTTCCTGTAGTGGCCTCAGTGCTGTGTGGCACTTCCCCCTTCTGCAATGTGGCTGTGACTGTGGCTCCCCACACCTTCTCTGTGCCTGTGGGTTCCAGATGCTCTGTCTCTGTCCTGCCCTGTGTGTGTAAGTTGCCTGTGTGGCTGGCTATGGTTCAGCAACATGTGCTTTCCCTGTAGCATTCTTGTGCCTCTCTCTTGTTCCTTTTTATTTTGGCTCATTTCCGCTATCATGAAACTTCCACTTGCTCCCCTATTGTGCATGGCACATGTTGTTAAATATTGCACTGTTCCATTTATGCATGGTTCCTCCCCCTTCAGTTGCGCATGCACTCATTATCATTACGCTCTTGCACAGTGTGATTTGGGGGGCACATCTGCCTCCCGCTGAATATTGCAGAATGGTGCATTTTTGGACTTGCGCTGGCACAACCCTATTGTGCATGGCGCAACCCTTTTGAATATCTGGGCCACTGTGTATTGCTGCTAAGATGCTCTCTGAGTCTATGAGACTGTTTCGTTCAGCTACAACTGCCGAAATGAAAGTGAAACATTCACTTCCTGCCTGCCTGGAGTGTCCCATGTGGCCTGCAGTAAGTGCATCGTGTGGCAAAACATGTTTTTCAGTAACTTTGAATTTACTAACAAAGTCGATGTAACCTTTGAAGTTAGCCAGAAAAGTTTTGGCACCAGAAGCCAGTTATCTTTGAAGTTACTAAAAAAGGTTGAGGTTAACCAAGAAAGTTACTCGGCAATGTTTTAGCACCAGAGAAATCATTTACATGAAGTTTTTGATGGGTCAAATTTGGCAACTTCGTGGGAACTTCACCCGTGGATTCAAACTTCATAACATCTTTATACCCCAGTCTGGTAGTTATTTTGATAATTAGATACATAGGTAGATAGACAGACTAGACAAAGAGAAAGATAGATAGATAGATAGATAGATAGATAGATAGATAGATAGATAGATAGATAGATAGATAGATAGATAGATAGGGATATAAAAAGTGAGAGTGAGAGACCACGGAATATCATGGAATCACTGCTTCAATTGAAGCTGGCAGAGCAACTCCAACTGTGGCTTCACATTTCAAGAATATCCCTCTGTTCTCTCATACTGAGAATGTGGATGAATGGTTCCACTCACTATGCTAGGCACCCAGGATTTGTGAATGCCCAGTAACACATTGTAGGATATGTTCAGGTGAGTGTGGGTGTAGGGGGGTGGGATGGTGGGTGCTGAGTGAAGGTTGTGATGAGGTGGGGTGTGTGTGCATAGGGGTCACATCAGTTACAGACCTTTTTTGTACAGGTAAAAAAATGCAATAATTAAGGACAGTTTTCTTTATTGCAGGGGGACATTCTGACACTGGAGATTTGGCACCCCACTGTCAGGCTACAGTTCCGCAGCACTAGGGGTGCATACTCAGGTGTCACCAGGCATATAAAGTGAAAATGCAGGCATATCAAATGAAAATGCAGGCAACGTGGAGAGGAAAGGGATGAAGAGAAGCAGTACTGGTGGTGGGCCCCTGGTTTGCTGTTTTGTTTTGTTTTGTCATTTCAGAATTTGGTGTGAGATGTTATCTGAGTAGATCCCCATCAAAATGGTTTCCCTTCTCCCATTGCTGGTCTGAAGGGGAGGGTGATCACAAACATGACATTCATTTGTCTGTATTGTCGACACTTTCATCTTCACTTCATCTCATTTTGTATTTTGCCATGAGCTATTTGTATGTTATTTAGTCACCTCACCTGATACTGTGTGTTCCATTTCATTCATTTCATTTTTTTTAATTTGTACTTACCTAGAGTGTTTTATCACCTTTCCTTTAACAGAATGATTTATACTGAATTAACAATATTTTTTGGATTTAAGAAAGAAAGGAGGAGATATAAATCTACCTAGTTCTTACACATTTAGAATTGACAGCTTTGTTTAAACATATAACTATTCATGTTCTAAATTAATGTACAAAGTGTCAAAAGTGTAAATAAGTGTGAAAAATTGTAAAAAACTATAAATAGTCTTGCATAGTAATTTAGGTACATATATTTTTTAACATATTTTTTCTTTTGGTCTGTATTTACAAACAAAAATGTTCTTGTTAAGAACTTTAGTATACATTTAGTATACATTTTGTAATTGTTTCATTAGAACATTAGAGTAAGGGAATATATATGACAGAATGGGGTACTGAAAGAGTTAATTGTCACTTAATTATGATGTCATCACTATGATTGTATGTAAATGTGGTTGTTTGTAAAGTCTGGTTATAACCCCCTTTGAAGGCGTAGAGCCGAAGTGCAGGGGTTTGGAATTGCCGTTTGGATTAAAATCACTTGCAGTATATTTTTCTGTGTCCTGGAGTGCTCATTACCTTGGCTTTTGTGTGAATTATTGAGGTTTGCACCTCACGCTGTGAGCACCTGCTCGTAGTGTTGCGCTGTTTATCTGTTGGATTCGATTGAAATGTGGTAGAGACCTGAGGGAAGGGGGAGAAGGAAGCAGTATAAGGGGTGGAAACCCTGGTCAACTACATATGTTAGATAGATAGATAGATAGATAGACAGATAGATAGATAGACAGACAGACAGACAGACAGACAGATAGATCCGGGGATAGCAGGCTCACTGCTTCAACTGAAACTGGTTGCATTACTCCAGCTGCAATTTCAGAATTGAAGAAAGTCCTGCTCTTCTTATACTGAGAATGCAATGAATGTCTCCTCTCACTAAGATGGTCACCCAGGATTGTCAGGTGCACAGAAACATTATTTTGAGAGCAATTTTCAAAAAACAAACACCAGAATCTAGCTAAACAGATCCTATTTACCATGGTTCAAGTGTTTGTTTTTTGAAAATGAATCATTTTATGTATTTTAAAAGTTTTTAAGTTTTAGAAAAAAAAAAGACGGAGGCCATTACCGTTGGTATTGTTTTCTACATGGTCGGGATATTTTTTTCATATGATTAGTATTTGTTTCCACACGAAAAGAAAACCATAAAAATAAGCACTCACAGTTTTGTGGCTTTTTTTGCATTTGTTGGTTATTAAAAAAATCCTTCATATGTTGAAACTATATTTTTCACAAAACCTTTGAAAGGTGCACATTTGGTACAGGCCCCATCAACCTTGAAAATTTCATAAAAAAATTCTGCACTGTTTAGACTGTAGGTGAGAGCATGAAATACAGAGTGTTAAGTATAGGGAAATCAAAAGATTTTCCCCCATTTCTTGTCTCTCTGTATCTTGAAAACTGAACAAGTTGCCATCACAAAATGTCATATGTCTTGAGATCATGACAGCCTGACCCTGTATATGTTTTGCTATTTCATCAAACAATGCCAAAGTTATTAGGTTGAAAATATGGGGGGTTAGCATTACACTGCCCTCTCAGCTCTAACAATAGGGGTGCTACCACACCTCTATAATATTAAGGAGGCATGGTAGTGCTCTTGCAGTTAGTGTTCAGTAGTCTTCTTAATGTTAAATCAAAATGTTTGCACCTTATAATTACTTTGGTGGTGTTTGACAAAATAGCCCAAAAATAGGCTGGCAGAGTCCCAAGATATGAAAACTTTCATGACAGTATCTTGCTTGGTTTTGCGATATGGCTTACCCACATAATACAAAAAAAAGAAGTGTTTGGTTTGGCTTTTTTTCCATATATCTTTTTCTCCCATTTGGATTGGCTCTGGAGGGCTCTCGGCCCTGTCCCTGTGACCCCCATCCAGCATCTGCCAGCCCAACTGACCACACCTGGATGGTGGTCATATGGTTATATGGGATTGGAGGCAGGCAGACAGGGCTTCACTAGTCCAGAGCCTTCCATTTTCCATTTTCCTTACCCAATTCCCCAAGCTAGGGTGCGCACATAGATGCATGCGCGTGGAGACATGTGCACACCACAGAGTCTTGCAGTCCTCCCTTTCACTGCCCTTCTTGACCAGCACTACCACCGGGCCTCCACCAGGTGGCAGTCATTCAGCAGCATGTGCAGGTCCTACCTCCACCACCCACGGGAAACAAGAGCAGCCATCGGGTGCTCAGTCCCCCCCCCGACCA
Source organism: Neoceratodus forsteri (assembly GCA_016271365.2). NCBI lineage: Eukaryota > Metazoa > Chordata > Ceratodontiformes > Ceratodontidae > Neoceratodus > Neoceratodus forsteri. The sequence goes on along the minus strand of CM057459.1, from coordinate 840,285,841 downwards.
ACCCCCAGAAACCCACAATCGCTTGAACATTGGTTTCTGCTGAGGCAGGAGGTAAAGCAACAGTGTCTCAGCCCTACACACCACTGGGCTGGTAGTTTCTATACTTGACTTTTTTTCCTCTTATGCACAGCATAGATGGTGCAGAATGTTATCATGAAACTTTCAAGGTAGTAAGGATCTTTTGGCTAACTGCCAAGCTCAATTAATTAAAATAGTAAACTCCTTTTCTGAGTGCTTAATTTCATCATTTTCTTTGGTAAGAAAAAAAATGCGGCAGCTCCCATATTCTTTTTTTAACTTAAAAACACAGAAAATAGATAAAAATAATGTATTTTCAAAAAACAAACACCTGAACCTAGGTAAACAGGAACATTGCTCTGGAAATAACATTTCAGGGCACCAAAAAATCATGGGTACTGCATTTAGTGAGGTGAGCCATAAACCTGGATTCTCTGTATGAGAACAGTGTGACTTTCCTGTATTCTGAAGCAGCAGCTGGAGCCATATTGCTAGCTCCAGTTGAAGCAGTGAGCTGATGATCCCCTGCTGTCTCTTTCTGTCTTTCTATGTATGTATGTATGCATGTATGTATGTATGCATTTATGTATGTATGTATCTATCTGTCTGTGTGTCTGTCTATCAATCTATCATTTATCTACAGTATCTATCTATCTATCTATCTATCTACCTATCTACGTCATATTAGTAGCAGGTTACTATGGGCTAGCAGTATAGCCTAGAGGTTAGAGGAATGAGGTGTGAACGAGCTTGATACATCCAGCAGACCAGACCTGGGTTTGATTCTCATAACCTCCACTTGCATACTGTGTGACTCTGAGCAAGTCACTCAACCGCCCAGTGCTCCAGGTCACCCCTGAAAACAGGCACTTGTGCCTAGTGAGCCTTACCTGTTACGAAAGACTTAAATAAAAAAAAATAAACTAGGGTGCCCACCACTGGTATAGCTTCTTCATCCCCCCACCCTTCCCAGTCAGCAGCCTACCTTTCCTTTATTTAATGTAATTTTGAAAAGTGGGCTGGGGTACCCCCTAGTATCACTTCTTTTCACCCCCTCCCCTCCAAGTTGGCCACCCCTATTTCCTATTATTTACATGGTGATACCAGGGTGCCTACACCCAGTGTTGCTGAACACTAGCCCAACATGGGGTACCCAATCCACAGTGCCAGAAAGCCTGCTGAAATAAAGAAAACCATCCCTCATAGATTTATTTTCTTTTTTTATACATGCAAGAAAAGAAAAACAATCAATCACCAATCTGACACCCCACACTCATGCCCCCATCCACCCCACTCCAACCTCCCACTCAGCACCCACCAACTGACACCCGCTATGTACCCTCACTAACCGGAACATGTCCCGTGATGTGTTCACCCATATTCTCAGCATGGGAACAGAGGGACTTTCTTGAAATATGACTGCCAGCTTCACTTAAAAAAGTAAGCCAGTGATCCCCTGCTCATTCTCTGTGTCTTTTTGTGTCTGTCTGTCTGTCTATCTTACAATCTATCTATCTATCTATCTATCTATCTATCTATCTATCTATCTATCTATCTATCTATCACTATCTATGTATCTATCTATCTATCTATCTATCTGTCTGTCTGTCTGTCTGTCTATCTGTCTGTCTGTCTGTCTATCTATCTATCTATCATAATAATAATAATAAGCAGATGATGGTGTCCACTCCTAGTACCACTTTTCTCCTCCTTCCACTCAAGGTCACCCATTACTCTTCCCATGATTATTTAATATAAAATCTGTAGACTTTTCTTTTCACCCTCCCCTTCAGGTTGACTGCCCCCTTTTCCAGTTATATACATTGCAAAACCAAGGTACTCACCCTGCTGCCGCTGATCACTAGCCTCACTGAGGTGCTCAATGGCCAGTGTCAGAAATTCACCGAGTTAAGAAAACCATCCTTCATTGATTTTTTAACCAGAAAAAGAAAAGAGTCCTGTACTGACCTGACCTCCATACCACACACCCATTCCACCTGGCTTCTCACTCAGCACCCCACACCCTCCAATACACACACACACACACACACACACACACACACACACACACACAACTTACTCACCAAAACATCTCCCAGGATATAGATCCACTCTCTGAAGAAAGACACATCTTGCTGCTGGAACCAGTGACTATATTATAAGAAAATAAGCAGCTTCGTGTTTAATGTATTTCATTGGGGTTGGGGGAGTTACATAACTTTGTTATTTTTAAAGATTTGTTCAAATTTTCAACATGGTCTTTTTAGGAACCATATCATGACCAAGGACAATGGAATTATGCAAATCTGGCCTGAAAGACAATTTTGCAGTCACTTTGCGAAATCACCTTTCAAGCAGGATTTGAATGTTTTCAACACCATTATTCATGAGGTACAGTAGGGTGATAAGAATGTTACATTGAAAATCCGAGGTCTAAACATTAAACAACACCGAAGGCGTGAGCATACTTTGAGATTGTTCTACACTTGCTCATAACTTTGGTAACTTTCAATACAATATTTTACCCCAAATTTTCAACCTAGACATTTTTCTACACCATTCCAGGAATGTGACAGCTGTCATTTTTCAAATTTTGGCCAAAATGTGTTTTCACATTTGTGATGTGGAATGACATTTCAGTGGGGAATTGAACATTTTTACCTACCAGGTGCATGAGGTGGGGTCATAAGAAGGCTGTGTTGAAAATTTGGTGTACAAATACGGTAAAATGACAAAGTTATGAGTAACAGATTTAGTTTAGTTGCCTTATTGGTCCTTGTAAGAACAGATCCAGAAGCAAATAGTTTGATACCTTTTATTGGACCAACTTAGATGTCACAAAAAGAACAGAGAACAAGTTATGAGTGAACTTTGAAATAGTTCAGTATTCACTCATAGCTTTCCTAATTGTCAATATTTTGACTCCAAACTTTCAGCATAGCCATTTTTTCACAACAGCTTGTAAACAAAACAGCTGTCATTTATTAAAATCTGGATGAGATGTGTTTTCACACTTGTGGTATGAAATGAAGTTTTGGCCAACATACTATAAATGCCACATTTTCTGTTTATAAGGAAAGTCATAAAATTACTGTCTTGAAATCTGTGATCAAAATGAAAAAAAAAATGTATACAATTATTAAGAAACTTTGTGTGTATACAAGTCTTGACCCCAGTGGGTATACATTATGACCTGCTGCCAATGACCTGAGTTCAGAGAAGAGCTCAGTGACTCAGCTGGATGGGCCAAGGCCTGGTGTTAATGCACTGTCATGCAACACCTGCCCCAGTCAGGAGGATTGACAACTGCAGGATTGCCTGAATGAGCTTGGGTACCATACAGTAAAGACAATCTTCTGTTTGCCTAGGGCCCTGAACCTCTACAAGCTGTTGAAGGCAAAGGCCAAGTGCATTGGCTGATAGATGGACTTGTTGCCCTGTGCTCTCTACCTTCAACCAAATAGAAGCACAGTGACCAGAGGGCCCTGAACCTGTGCAGCCCACCAGACAGTTCCATGAATTCTTGACATCCGTTGCTCTGTAGAAATGCAGGGCCCACAAGGACACTGCACTTTCAGAGCAGATTAAGTCTTCCATTGGTGCAGGGCCCAGAGAGTCCTTAATATCTGAATCTGCTCACACAGGTCCCAAAGAGACCTGCACAAATGAGGAGCTGAACCTAGTATGTCAAAAAGGAAGGAAATGATTTGAAAAAAATGCATTAATGCACCAGTTAGGGTTCAAGTTAACATCATAAATGTAGGGAAATTTGGAATTAGTGTTTCCAACCCGCAAACCTGGAGACCTGGGTTTGAATCCCATCAGCTCCCACTTGCATACTGTGTGACCCTGAGCAAGTCACTTAACTTCCTTGTTTTCCCAGATTGAACCTGTAAATAAACTCTTAATGTGCTTTCCTGATTAAACAATTTCCTCCCCTTTCCTAACACCTACCCAGTTCCCTGAGCAAATAATGTGAGATATGATCTTCTTTCATCATGCAGGGTCCACGGTCCCTATGTGAAGAAAGCCACAACAGATACTCTTGGAAACGTGAAGAAAAATAAACTTCTGTAGCTTTAAAGAGTGTATCACTGTGAGGCCATGGCTTGGAGCTGTACCTTGTGCTTAGAACTGATGCTATCAGCTGGGAGAAGATGAGCACTGGAGTTGAAACTATTAATGAAAACCCCACCACTGATTCACCAAGACTTCAGACCCAAACCCCAATTTTTTTTTTGTTTTTTTGTTTTGTTTTTTTGCTGCATGGGGAGTGGGTTGGGGAGTTGGGGTTGGAATCCCTAACACCATGTTTTACTACTTTTATGGTGTTAACTTGAACCCTAACTGGTGCATTAGCACAGGTTTTTTTTTTTTGCAAAGAAGTATAGATGGATAGATAGACAGACAAACAGATAGATAGATAGATAGACAGACAGACAGACAAATAGGGTGAGTAAGGTGTTTAATGTTAATCCCCAGTTTTTTCACTTTAAAAACATTGGTGATGTTTGACATATTAGGCTAAAATATGGCACACGTGGTCTGTCTGTCAATGTTTCAAGATTTGAAATATTTGGTGATGGCATATTGTGCAGTTTCTGAGATATATAACATCAATCTTTAATAAATATTGCTATTTATTTTTTCCCTATACTTAATATATTTTTTTTCTCTCACATATAGCCTATGAATTTTTTTTCCAAAGCTATTTGGACAGAAGTAGCCTGTACCAAGGAAATGCATTTTGAAGTTTTTTTTTATGAAAAAATATTAATTTATTTGAGAGTTTTGATGATTTAATATTTTTTTTCTGATCATACTCAGTAGAGTGTTTGGATAAGCATGATAAGAATCATAAATGTTCAGTTCACAAGAGTATTTTCTGTTTGAATCTTTAAGTTGTCATAAACCAGAAATGGCTTTCAGAATTTTTTTTTTTTGAAATTTAAGTTTATTGATTTCACAAGCAAAACAAAACATTAGAAACATGTCAAGTAGACAAGACACAGGTAGTACACAGTACAACCGAAAAAAAAAAACCCAACAAACCCCACCCCAACCTCCCACATACCGAAACCCGACTTCAAACCCCCACCCTCCCCATCACCCACCCCTGATCAAAACCTCCCTCCCCCACTCCCTCCCCCACCCAAGACTAAGTGTGCCAAGCAAACATTGCCTTCAGACTGGATGTGTAAAAGTACTAGCCATATATAGCTATGCTCCACCCTCAACAACAGAGGGTGCAGCTGACAATATATAACAAGACACAGGGTGTCTTTACGGGCACCAGGGAAAAGGTTGAGAACTCAGTGGTGCAAATATAGCGCCTGTAATTTACCCCATCTCTTCCGAAACAGGTCCATGCGGCAACGTAGGCTGGCTACCAGGCTTTCAGAATTAAGGTAAGCAGAAAGCTCAACCAGCCACTCAGCATATGCCAGGGCTAATTGGTCAGTCCAATGCCTAAGGACCAGCCTCTTAACTGCTATGGACACCAAGGCCATATGATACCGGCGCTCCACACTATCTATGCTAGAGTAATCCCCCAGAACACAAACCTCAGGGGTAAAAAAATCTGAGAGACCTAGTAGGGGATCCAGATTATCCTGGATAAGAGACCACAGAGGAGCCACCTTACTACAAGACCAAAAAATATGTAGGGGATCCCCTTCATCCTGCATACACCTAGAGCAGGTAGAAAGGGGGAGCATTTTAAGCTTGAAAAGCTTCTTAGGGGTATAATACAAATTGTTCACAACATAGCATTGAGTAAGTTTTAATCTATCCTGAGTATGATACCTATGAAGGTCCTTCCAGATGGGACCAGTTCAAGGTAGACTCAGGCAGCAGAGAAGACCAGATATTAGAGCCCTTGAGAGATTCCGAAATTTATAATTTAAAAGATAAGAATAGATTAACGAGATGGAATGTGGTTTAGAAGCAAGGGTTATTATTTGAGAGATAAAGGGTAAACCAGCGATTCACTAAAAGAAATACCAAATTTCTCAGCAATAAGATGTCTTAATTGGTAAATTTTGAAAATCTTAACATTGGGGATGGTGTATTCGTAAGTATGTCCTTCGAGGAAAGAAGGGATCCTTGATCATAAAAGTGCTCCAGCCTGGCTTCTTTAATTTGCGGAAGCCACTCGGGAGTGATCATTGATTTACCCAACTTTATATTAGAATTGAACACAACCGGTTGACCCAAATCCAGCCCAGAGAAGATGTTTACAGAACGCAAACACTGAGAAAGGGATTTAAGGGATACCAGAATCGTATGGTCAGCAATCCACTGCAAAATTACAGACGGGGAAGTATAAAAAATTGCACATGTATCCAATTTGGCCTTTAAAAGGATCGCCCTTTCAATTTGAAGCCAGATCGGGCATGGAGATCTGAGTTCAGAGAGCCATCTCCCTAACTTAGCAAGATGAGCTACCAATGATAAAACAAAAGATTAGGAAGCCGGAGACCACCTTATCCTTAGGAAGAGAGAGTTTGAGAATGAATGCCTAGCTCCCTTTCCTCGCCAAATGAACCTGGAAAACATCGCATGAAATTGCTTAAAGTAGGAGGCAGGTAACCAGAGATTTAATAAATTAAGGGGATAGAAGACACGGGGGAGGACATTCATTTTAATAATATTAATCCGGCCCCAGAGAGAAATGGGAAGGATGGACCATCGCAGCAAATCTTGGTGGATGAGATTTTTAATATTATCCAAATTAAGCTTCCTGAGAAGGGAAGGCTCTGTCGAGAAGTGAATCCCTAGATACTTAATCGATCTGGGAGACCATCGCATACCAAAATTAACAAACTCCTGCTTATACGTATAAACATTTAGCAGAAAAATTTCAGATTTGGAAATATTCAATCTATATTGAGAGAGGGCCCCATACTGCCTAATAACATCTAATGCCGCTTTTAGGGAGTCAGCCGGACATTCAACATGCCGGAGTATATCATCCACATAAGCCGAAAGAACCAGCTCCTGCTGCTGCACTAAGCAACCTCTAATAAGCAGAAGAAGCCAGAAGGTGAAGGAAGGAAACATATTCAATTCAGTGCTTCAGAGTAACTGGTAACTGGTATTTTCCTTTTAAACTTAGATTGTAGGCTTGTAGTGACACTATACTTTCTTTCTGTGTTGTCTTTACTTATAATTGTTTTTGGGCTGTTGAAAATTTAAAAAATAGTGGTGGTGTAATTCTGTGCTGTCTTTATTGCTCAAATTTTATCTTGGCTTGTCTGACTGTCCTGTAGCTGGGTGAAGGTGTTAATTGTCTGGCCTCTGACCTCAGCTACGTGATAACTGGAGGTGGGGCTTAGTCACAGTTAAAGCAGCAAACAGAAGTTCATCTTCTCAGAAGAAGCCAGAAGGTGAAGGAAGGAAACATATTCAATTCAGTGCTTCAGAGTAACTGGTAACTGGTATTTTTCTTTTAAACTTAGATTGTAGGCTTGTAGTGACACTATACTTTCTTTCTGTGTTGTCTTTACTTATAATTGTTTTGGGCTGTTGAAAATTTAAAAAATAGTGGTGGTGTAATTCCGTGCTTTCTTTAATTGCTGCATTTCCCCCCTCCCCCAACTCTTAATTATATGCCCTGATAAATCTGATTGACAGGAGCTAAACACAGGGTATAGTAAGAGGTGTGAAGTAGGAGGGGCATAAGGGGGAAGAAGACCACCCTCAGCACGACAAGTGTTTTGACTCATTTATTGGTTTCTTTTTCCTTAAAAAAATATATATCTGAGGATCAGTTACAGGATTTTTAATACTGTAAATAAAAAAAAAGAGAACTAAGAGAGCTTCAGTAGCAGATAAGTAGTGGAATTGCAGTATAATGTGGGGAGTGGTGCAATGCAGTGGCTGTGGGGCAGCCATATTCAGGCAGACCTTCTGGACACTGAGGTGCTGCCCTATCTGCATGCATCTCTCTGGACTGAGGGATGAGGTAGCCAGACTCAGAGCGGAAGTAAACTGGGTCAGGAGTACCATCACCCCTGTCCAGGAACCACCCAGTCCAATGCAGCTGCCTCAAAGGATGCAAGAACGAGGAGCACTTGGATGACAGTGGGCTCAGGGAGGTTAGAGCAGTCAGGCAGAGGCACATCCCAGATCCTATTCCTCTAAGAACTCATGCCACACTGGCAAATGAGGACAACCAAATAGAGGTACCCAGGGAAGTGGAAGGAAAGGATGGGAGGTTAGGCAAGGAGGTGACCTCAGGGGAAAGCAGTGGACCCCAGAGGAGGAAGAATTGAATCCTGGTGGGGGACTCCATCAAAGAGGGATCCAGCTAGGAACACAGGAGGGGAGGACAGGAGGTGAGGTGCACCAGGTGCCACGGCATGGAGGGATGGAAGGAAGATACTGGGGATCACTGGGAAGGCAAGACAGGAGGGTGAGCTGGATGTCATTATCCACCTAGGTACTAATGACTTGGCAAATGGGGAGCCAAGGAAGTTCAGGAAGAGTTTAGAAACTGGGAGGGGTCTCAAGCAAGTAGCTACTTCTGTCACTTTCTCAATACTACACTGTGAGAGGCAAGGAGAGCATAGAGTGCATGCACCAGGAACTTTAACTCATGGTTGAAGAACTGGTGCTGTGAGGAAGGGTTTGGATTCATTGGTGACTGGGGACCCATCTGGAGGGATGGAGGTTTGTTCAAGCCTGACGCCTGCATCCATCCTGAGGGAATCAAGCACTCAATGATAAGTTTAAATGCTACATTGACAAGCATTTAAACTAGCAAAGGGGTGGCAGGCCAGCAAGGATGGTACCTACTTGCTCACCCTCCACAGCTAGTAATGGAACCAGTGAACCAGAGGAGTGGCTATCTCTGCAAAGCAGTGTGCAAAGTTGGAGATTAGTGTCCAAAAGGTGGATAAGAAGAAAGGGCAAAATTCAGCAGAAGGGCAGACAGCAAGGAGAACCAGGGATAAATGACAACCAAGGAAGGGCTGGAGTAGAACAGTGAAGCAGTCTAGGGAGGTCAAATCATGGAAAGCCATGTGTGCAAATGCCAGGAGCCTTAGCAACAAGATGGAAGATCTGAGGCTGTCATGGTACAGTCAGACCTGGACATTGTAGCCATCACTGAAACCTGGTGTAATGATAACCATGACTGGAGATGACCATACCTGGCTACAACATATTCAGAAGAGACAGAGCAGGCAGGAAGGGAGGAGGAGTGGCACTGTATGTGAAAAATGACATAAGGGCCACACAGATCCAGGAGGAACAAAATGGGGAGAGATACTGTGGGTTAAGCTGGAAAGGAAAATGGGGCCAGCCATCCGCACAGGTGTGGTCTATAGACCACCAGCCCAGGAGGAAGAAACAGATAGGAGCTGATGCTAGCCATCCAAAGGATGGCTGACAAGGTGAGGTAGTACTGGTTGGAGACTTCAATATACCAGATGTGGACTGGAGCATCCCAGCAGCAGCATCAACTGGAGCACATTTATCCTGGACTCCTTCAGGGTGCCTTCCTCAACAACTGGTCATGGAACCAACTCGGCAGAAGGCAATACTGGACCTTGTGCTCACAAACAGGGACAGTGTGATGGGGGTAACAGTGGGGGAGCACCTGGGTAACAGTGACCACCAGTCATTGTGGTTTGAAATCACAGAAAGAGCAGAACCAAACCACACAAAAACATGTATCCTGGATTTTAGGGGGGCAGACTTTGGGAAAATGGGGAGATGCTTGAAAGAGGCATTAAGGGGAATGGGACAGGAATCAGGGATTGAGGAACAGTGGGCAGTATTTAAAATGGGGATTATAAGAACAACAGAATTATGCATTAAGCAGGTTAGCAAGAGGAAAAGAAAGAGGAGACCATTATGGTTTTCAAAGAGGTAGCAAAGAAAGTGAAAGCCAAAAGACTGCATTCAGGCAATACAAAAGACACAGGCAGAAGGGATAGGAGAAGTACCAGGAGAAACAAAGGAGGCAGGGAAGTCAGTAAGGAAGCCAAAGCTCAGACAGAAGAACACATTGCAAAATCAGTGGTTAAGGGGACAAAACCTTTTACAGGTACATAAGTGAAAAAAGAAGGACAAAGGAGGGATGGATTAGACTGAAGGGGAGGATGGGAGCAGCGTGGAGGATGACAACAGTAAAGCTGACATATTGAACAGATATTTCTGCTCAGTCTTTACTAAGGAAGAGGGGGTAATGGGTCTGAAGGGAGTACAAGGGGTGAGAATGGTGCAGAAATGGACACAGAGTCCCTTTACACGAGAAAGGGTCCTGAAGGAACTGGAAGTAATAAGAGTTGACAAAGCAATGGGGCCAGATGGGTGCACCCCAGGGTCCTTAAAGAACTAAGAGAGGTGGTGGCTGAACCTCTGGCTATCCTGTTCAGCCAATCACTGGAAACAGGGGAGGTACCCAAAGACTGGAGGACAGCAGATGTAGTCCCCTTATACAAAAGTGGGAACAAAGAGGAAGCAGGGAACTACAGACCAGTCAGCCTCACCTCGGTAGTGGGAAAGATCATGGAAGCACTACTGAAGGAGAGATTGGTGGAACATCTGGTTGTCAATGGACTACAGGACCCAAGGCAGCATGGTTTCACTAGGGGGGGAGGTCATGTCAGACCAACCTCATTGAATTTTTTGACTGGGTGACTAGGGAGGTGGATCAGGGGAGGGCAGTGGACATGGCCTATCTGGACTTCAGCAAGGCCTTTGACACTGTGCCACATAGAAGACTATTACACAAACTGGGGAATTGGGTGTGGGCAGGACAGTAGTGTGGTGGGTAGGTAACTGGCTGGGTGGCAGGACACAGAGGGTGGTGGTAAATGGGCTGTCACTCCACAGAGGGAAGAGTGACCAGTGGGGTACCACAGGGATCAGTGCTGGGACCGGTCCTATTCAACATCTTCATCAGTGACATTGCACAGGATATAGAAGGCAGAATTTCACTGTTCACTGATGACACAAAGCTCTGTAACAGAGTAGACACACCAGAGGGTGTAGACAGAATGAGAAGGGACCTGCAGAAACTTGAAGAATGGTCAAGGGTTTGGCAGTTGAAATTCAATGCAAAGAAGTGCAAGATAATGCATATGGGGCACAAAAACCCTGGCACAATATATCAGTTGGGGGGTGAGGATATAGCATGCACCAAGCAGGAAAGGGATCTTGGGGTTGTCATCTCTTGATGACCTCAAAGAATCAGGAAACAGTGTGACAAGGCATCAGGTAAAGCAAATAGGATGCTGGGATGTATAGGCAGGGGCATCACCAGCAGGAAAAGGGAGGTCATAATTCCACTATACAAGACACTAGTGAGGCCTCACCTGGAGTACAGTGTACAGTTCTGGAGACCATACCTACGTAAGGACATAGACAGGGTAGAGAAGGTTCAGAGGAGGGCAACAAAGATGGTGCATGGGTTGCATCACAAATCCTATGAAGACAGGTTGAAGGAACTGAACATGTACTCCCTGGAGGAGAGGAGGGAGAGTGGGGATATGATAGAGACATACAAGTATCTTACAGGGAGGAACAGGGTGCAGGAAAACACTATTTTTAAGCGAAAAAGATGTTTCAGGACTAGAGGGCATGGGATGAAGTTGGAGGGAGGACGATTCAGAGGAAACATGAGAAAGAATTTCTTCACAGAGCAGGTGGTGGACAAGTGGAACACCCTGCCAGAGGAAGTGGTGGGGGCTGAAACAATCATGGGATTTAAGAATGCATGGGATAGACATAAAGGAATTCTAGAGGTCAGGGGTAAGGGGAAATAGATTTCTAGGAAAACAAACTGAACTTACAAGCTCAAATGGGCAGACTAGGTGGGCCATAGGCCCTTATCTGCCGACACTGTCTATGTATCTATGTATCTATGTAGAAGATTTAAGCCTGATAAGGAGGGGTTCCAAATATAAATTAAATAGAAAGGGCAAAAGAGGGCAACCCTGCCTAGTACCAGTGTATAGCCAGAAAAGCGAGGAAAAAACCCCATTACAGTATATTTTGGCGAGGAAAGCTGTAAGGACCTGAACCCATTTAAGAAAAGATATTGAGAGCCCATCTTCACCATCACAGCCCAAAGAAGGACCAATCCACTCGGTCAAAGGCCTTCTCTGCATCTAACGAGACTAAGGCCATGGGACAGCGAGATACCTGAGCATGTTGAGAGATGTGAGACAGAGTTCTTAGATGATCTGAAGGGATCTAGAATACACAAAACCCACCTGCTCCGGGCTAAGTAATCCAGTCCAGACCTTCTTGATCCTTTCAGCCAAAACCTTAGAAAAGATTTTCATGTCATAATTCTGAAGGGATATAGGCCGACAGCTACTTGAGGGTCCATAGAGAATTTTACCGGTTAGGAATTAGAATAATAGTGGCTTGAGAAGGAGGCGGGTCTATAACACGGAGAGGAAAGGTACTCATATAGCCTGAGAAGTAGGAGCAAGCTCCTTGGAGAAACCTTATAAAATTGGCAGGGAAGCCATCCGGGCCAGGTGTCTTATCTGAAGCCATAGAGGCAGTGACTTTCTCTATCTCGCCAAGAGAAGGGAGCAGTCAAAACTTCTTTGTGAGATGGCAGAAGTTGAGGGGCGTCAGTGTCAGCTAAATATGCTGATATCAAGAGAGAGGGGCAGGAGATAGAAAACTGTATAGCTCCTTGTAGTAATTTTCGAATACTTTGGCAATTCCTCTGGGAGAAATTTCTATGGAACCTGTAGGTGAATGCAGAGTCGAGATTATTCTCGACCCTCCAATGCCAAACGCAAAAGCCAAGAACTTCCTGGCCTTTTCCCCATGATCCAGGTACTTGGCTTGGATCTGAATAAGACAGTACCTGGCCTTCTCTTTCAGGAGGTCCACAGATCTCATTCTTAACTGCCAGGAGGGCCACTAAGGAGGCGATAACGAGAGATTAGGAGCAGGCGGCTTCAAGTCTTAATTTTACTCATTAAGAAAGGGCTCGCACTTGTCGAGCATTCTTCCTGCCGAAGCTATCTTAATTAGCTCACTCCTGAGATAACATTTTAGTGAACACCAGATCATATCAAATCTAGGGGTAGAGTCAAGATTATCTGCAAGGAAAAGGGAGATCAGGGATCTTATTCTCAACATCGTATGGGGGTCCTGAGCAACTGGGTATTAAGCCTCCAGGTAGTATCCCAATGAAAATCAGGGTCCGGGGAGATTTTGATCCATACTATTGCATGGCTCGATGCCAGACTGAAGAAAACCAGGAAGGAGAGTTTTACTGCACAAGATGTAATCTATCCTCGACCTTGACCTATGGGGCTGAGAGAAAAATGAGAAAGCCCGAAGTGAGGGATTAGAAAGTCTCCAGGGGTCACACAGCCCTAGCATCAGCAAGAAATCATGCAGAGCCCTTTGGGCGGGCGTAGAGGGACGATTATCCTGAGGATCCCTGTCCAACACAGAAGAAGGCGGGACATTCCAGTCCCCTCCCAGAATAAGTTGCGAGGGGAGGAGAGCTCTAATTTTATCGGCTAAGCTCATAAAAAATTCAGGACTCCCCCCAACAGGCCCATAAATGGAGCCCAGGACTACGGTGCTCCCATTAAGGGTACCCTTAGCCAAAACAAACCTCCCATCTGGATCCGACACAATCAGGTCTCTCATAAACAGGACATGCTTTTTAATAAGGACGGCTACCCCCTTGCTAAAGCTGGATCCACCCGCCACATAGATCTGCGAGAAGCCGGATCGAGATAGCCACTTAACCTCTGCTTGGCCTAAGTGGGTTTCCTGAAGAAAAAGTATATCCACCTGCAATAAAGAGCAATGGTTGAAAACCTGAGTTCTTTTGACCCGTTCCCTGAGCCCACGCACATTCCAGGACGCTATTTTGATAGCACTTGTAGCCATTTTAAATAGAAGATAAGAGGGAAACAAAACCTGAAACATCCAGAAATGACACAGAAATAACGGCACTCCAAAGCCCCGAAAACCCATATCCCCACAGCCTGCCAAGGTAAACCCAGAATAAGTAATAACAACCTGGCAGAAATTACCCCAGTTAAGAAGCAGTCATAGGAATATCCAATTTGGCAGGCTACTTCCTCCCCCCAACCCCCACCCACCCAACTGCAGACTCCAAGAGTCCAACCCCCAGTTCACCCCAGAAACATTTTAAAGCTGATACTAACAGTACAGGAATCAATATTACGATGTAACAGTGAGTAGTTAACACCCAACCAGCCCCCCAGCCCTCCCGACTCCTTCCCCCTCCCCTCCCAAAATTACCCGTCCTCAAACCCCCTAAGCAACTATGTACACCCTGGCCCAGGCATCGGAAGGCATCAACAACAGCGCAGGGCAATCCAGAGTCCAGGAGCCAGTCCCCCAGCGCGAATCCAGAGCCAACCATTATGCAGGGTTCAAATAACAGGAAAGAAACCATAACACAAATCCCTTTAACCTGTATCCCTCATCTAACCCATTCTAGAAGGAACAATAAGAACCTCACTGGTAGGGCTGGACTAGCAAACCCCCCTCCTGTCGGCTCGCGACTCAGCTACCTCAGGTAGTTGGGGCCCTCAGCCACCCCCATCAACCAACTGTCATCTACTCAGGTGGTGCATCACCTCTAATTAATATAAAGCAACCGTTTTCTTCCAGGGGACACCAAATACCAACCGGACCTATGCCCGGTCCCGCACTCAACGTATTCCCTTCGGGAAACCCAACCCCCGGCATATAGTTCTGGGAAGGAACCAGAACATCACAGACATGGCTCAGCTCCACCCCCACCCCACCGACATGGATCCCCACACTCCAGGCCAAGCGGCCCGACCGAGACAGGTAAGAAGCCTTCCAGAATTCGATCAGGGGAAGGAAGTGACAGGGGTAACAGGAGGCGAGCAGCAACTAGTAACTCTGCAAATGTAAAAAAACAAATACAAAGCACTTCAGAATTATTAAGTTCATCAGTACAATGCAGACTACATCCGTAGCAGTACCAAAACTTCTCAGCCATTCAGCTTAATCAGGTCGGGAAGTTTAGTAGCAAGATCCTTCTGAGCAACATCTGGGGACTCAAAGCTGTAGCTGGTACCATTGATCGTAACCTTAAGAGTGGCAGGGTAGACCATCCTGAAGGGGATGGAAGCAGCTATCAGTTTCTGTACTACTGGGTGAAAGGCAGACCTTTTTAGCCTCATCTCCTTAGGTAGATCTTGGGTTATGTGAATTTTGGCTTGCTCCCACTTAATTTCTTGCAGATCTCAGGCTTTGGTAAATACATGTTGTCTCTCGATATAACTCAGGAATTTAATAATTATGGGTCGAGGAGGGGAGTTGGGTGGTGGTCGAGGCCTCAGCGATCGATGTGCCCTCTCGAGATGGTAGCTAGGGTTGATTGGTGAGGGCCCAACTAGCTTCACAAAGAAACATTGCAGAAGGCCATCAGATCGAGGCCTTCTTCCAGCTCCGGGAGGCCTAAGACCAGCAGAGTTGTTTAGCGATTATGGCCTTCTAAATCCTCCGCCTTCAATTGAAACCGCCGCTATATTAGGCCAACCGGACATCGCTGTTTCCATTTCTCCCTCCATTGCTCCAATGAAAACATCTTGGCCTCCGAGTCCGACACTCTCACCGTAAGAGAAGCAAGGTCTCCCCAAGAATGCCTTCAGTTCGCCTTTAATATCTTGGAGCATAGATCTCATAGGGGCGAATTCCTGCATAAATTTTTCTTCAGTGAGCAGGCCTGATGCTGGGGGTTTCTCGTGGCTTTCTGGGCCCTGTGCTCTCCTGGATCCACAGTTTTTCGGCTGCTTACTGGGGATGCAGGCGGTGTGTGTTTGGCCGTGGCCTGTATCCTATCCACCTCCATCCTTCCACAAGTCGGTCAGCCACGCCAGAAAATCGATCCAGAGGGTCAGTAGGCAGGTTTAGGGTGTCTTGACAGCGGCGATCTGCTTAATTTGGCGATCCAAAATTCTCAGAAAGTGACAGTTGGGACGATTAAGGGAGAGAGCATTAAGCCCCTACCGCCATTCAGCAAGCTGCCATCACGTGACTCCGGCTTTCACAAATTTAAACATTTATTTTCTGGATTCTGACAGCCGTCATCCTTTTTTTTTTCATAGAAAACATAAAAAATACATTAAAATGATGTTTATCTAGATTCTGGTGTTTGTTTCTTAAAAAATATGACCATAAACTGAACAGAAAAACTTCAGGGTATTGAAGTGTGAAAACTGTGGTCTCAGTCTGAGACTGCCAGGACTTTCCTCACTCCTGATACTGAAGGGAGATAAGCACTGCTGACTTAGGTATCTGCAGCAAGCTATTAATTTGCATAAACTTTCACTATTGATCATCCTCCTCTCCCAACAAAGACTGCTTGCAGTCTCATTTTGCAGTTTACTTCATTATGTTAGGCTGGTATTCCTTGCTTTTGTCTTGGTGTTTTGTAAATTATTTTAGTACAGTTTAGCCCTCTTCATGCTCAAAGTACTCATGCTCTACCTTTAAAAAAGTATACCCTATGGGCAACTGTTAAGACTGAGGAGGATATTTTCTGAAGTAGACAGCTTTGAAAGGACTGGTTAAATGCATTTTAAGATCAGGGGCACAAGGTTTTGTTTAAGTGTATAGGGAATCATATTGAATTGGCTATTGTTATTATTCACATTCTGTTCTGTCAGTTGTTATTTCCTTTCCTCCTTGATTAAAACAGGATAACCAGATATTAGTGCCTAAAATACTGTGAGATTTGGACAATATGAATAATACCAGTAAAAACAATGGCAATTACATTGAAAAAGATAAAATGTGGATGCTTATCTTTTGGATTTTAAATTATGAATGAAATTTCCTGAGTCAATGTTGTTATGATAACAGTGTTAATGCCTATTATGAAGGATTGCCTTGGATAACTCAAAAATTATTGAAGAAAATCAGGGTTAAGAACAGAATGTGGAAAAGGCAAGGAAAACAAAATCAGCCTCTGATTGGGAGCAGTTTAAACTGAAAAGGAATGAGTGTAGGAGATAACTAAAAATGCAAAAATGAGTTATAGATGTAAATTGAATCAAAATGTGGATACAAAATGGTTTTGATCTACTGTTAAACACTTGTCAAATTCTGGGTGACTGGGTAGCCAGAAAAATAAAACATTAAGAGTAAAAGATATCTTAAAAGATGATCCAAATACAGTTTCTAACACACTAAATGCTTTTTATAGGCCTTTCAGGGTTAGGGGGTTCTGATTCAGTTGGGACTGGGAGAAGAACCTCGTTGATAAGTAACATTAGGACAGCGCCCACCTTTTAGGTTTAAACAATTAACTTTTTAGAGGTGAAAAGGAATTACTTAAAATTAATGTACATAAATCACCAGGTTTAGACAAATTGGAAGGGTGATTCTTAAAACTAGCAGTACCCTATATAGCTGCACCATATTGTCCATATTTAATTGGAGTTTGCAAGTTGGTTATTTTCCATCATTATGGAAGGCAAATAAAATAACACCTATACATAAGTTAAGAGATTCAGCAGATCCTAATAATTATCACCCTACAGCAATCTTGCCTATTTTGTCAAAATGTTTGGAGAAAATGGTTTCGAGGCAAATCTGTGATTATATGGACAAATATAGGTCATTCACATAGAAACATAGAAACATAGAATTTGACGGCAGATAAGGACCACTTGGCCCACCCAGTCTGCCCATTTCCCTACCTAATGGATAAGCTACAGATCCTAGTTAACCAGCAGCCTACTTCTTCCTACCCCACCCCTAGAATTGCCTTATGACTGTCCCATGCATGCTAGATTTCACCACTGTTTTTGACTCCACAACCTCCTCCGGAAGGCCATTCCATGCATCCACAACCTCTCTGTGAAAAATACTTCAAATTATCTCTGAGCCTCTCCAGATCTTCAAATTGTGCCCTTGTTCTTGCACACCTCTTATTTTGAAAGATGCTACCCTCTTGGACTTTGTTGATTCCCTTGAGATACTTGAAAGTTTCTATCATGTCCCCCTCTCCCTCCTTTCCTCAAGACTAGACATATTAAGCTCCTTAAGTCTCTCTTCATATGTCTTCGGGTGCAGACCCTGCCATTTTAGATTCCCTCCTGTGGACAGCTTCCATCCTGTCTATGTCTTTCTTGATTGGGTCTCCAGAACTGTACACAGTACTCCAGATGGGGTCTCACCAGCTGTCTGTACAGAGGGATAATAACTTCCTGTTTTCTACTGGTGATGCCTCTCCCTATGCATCCCAGTATCCCCCCAGCCCTCCTTACTGCCCTCTCACATTGCCTGCCCACCTTTAGGTCATCTGATATGACTACCCCATGTCCCTTTCCATTTTTGTTGTTGTTAGTATCTCACCCCCCATTGTGTACTCTTCCCCTGGGTTTTTGTTTCCCAGGTGCATTACCTTGCACTTCTTAGCATTGAATCTAAGCTGCCATGCATTTGACCATTCCTCTAACCTTGCCAAGTCCTTCTTATCCTTTCCATCCCACCTTGTGCATCAACTCTGTTGCAGATCTTTGTGTCATCTGCAAAGAGACATACTTTTCCTTCCAGTCCCTCTGCAATGTAAGCATAAAGACATTGAGAGGACCGTCTAATACTGAACCCTGTGGTACCCACTAGTAACCCCTTTCTTCAGAGTGGACTCCATTTACTATTACTCTCTGTGTCCTATTCTCCAGCCAATTCTTTACCCAGGCTGTCATCGTGGGACCCACTCCCAGGCTGGCTAACTTGTATATTTCCGGTTTCTGGAGGAGTTACTCTACTTCGTCTGCTTTAGTAAAGTTTAATGACCTGACTTGTTCTTCCCTGAAGGTAAGGATACAGCAGTAGTCTTTATCGATGTGTCTAAGGCTTTTGACCTGGTGGACCACTAAATTCTGAGTGTGAGGTTATCTGGCCTGGGTTTCTCTGAGGGTCCTCTGCCTTGGCTTTCCTCTTACTTGGTGGGATGTTCACAGAGTGTTCAGATACAGCAATATTTATCTGAACCACTGGTTGTAAAAATGGGGGTCTAATCTGGGATGCCTGCTATTCTTGTTATTCAATAATAATTCACCCTCTGTGGTTTGGTATACATCTATTAGACGGTACACAGATGACACAGCCATAGTAGCCCTGGGAGATAACCTAAAGAACTTTCAGAGAAAACTCTAGGCCAACTTCGCCAGAGTGCAGGAGTGGTTCATCAGATCACAGCTTATAATGAACATCAAGAAGACTAAAGTTTTGCATTTTGTTTCAGAAAGACATAATAGTCCTTCACAGCTGCAGATATACTGTATGCAGCCGATCAGTCTCTAATAGCACATGCTACTACCTATAGCTATTTGGGAATAGTTTTTGATTTTACATTGACTTTTAGGGACCATATTGATGTGACTATTAGTAAGGTAAACAAGAAACTAGGAGTCCTAAAAAGAACAACTAGATTGTTAAAACTCTCAGACAGGAAAAATATTACTGAGCAACTCATTTTTGCCTGTTTTAAAATATAGTGAATTTGTTTATAGGTTAGCAAATAAACTAATGCTGAACAAACTTGACAAACTTCAGCATACAATAACTAGATCTGTTCTTTGTTGTGATTTTAGAACACATCACTGTTTACTTTTGACTAGACTTGATTGGTTGCCACTTGAGATGGAATACATAAGGAGTTGACTAACATTTATCCATAAGTATAAGACTAACCAGTTTGATCATAACATTGTACAGATTTTATTTCCTACTACCTTGGATAACAGGAAATATCTGGCTAGACTGGTCCATCAAAATAAAATTAAATGAAATAGGTGGATGAATAGATTTGGGGATCATAATTTAAGATCCTTGGCAGCCCTATTCTGGAATGAGCTACCTTCCTTTGTAGGGGTTGAAACTAAACATAGCTTATTTATTTAAATGTTAAGGACCACTCTACTTACATTTGTCGATGTATGAAATAGAATTAGCCTTTTCTCCCTATCCCCTTCATATGTATATATTCAATCCTCTGTCTTTAATGTTTTACTGGTTAATATGATATGTTTATATTTTTTTTATGGAGTACATGTTTTTATTGTTCATATTTATTTTTTATGTGTAACTTAGGTAATTACTGGACTGTCTTGTTAACTGGACTGATAAAGTCTAAAATGGCATATTCCTGTATAAAGGTTTTCCACACCATACCAAGGAACCTTTGCCAAACAGAAAGTAAAACATTGTGAAGTGACAACATCAGATTCTTGGGTTTATAACTATTGAGTTATGATTACCTGAGGTCATTTAGTTTTATATTTATCTATAGCTGAAGTTTAATTGAACAAGAGCAAGTGCTAGACATCCCAAGAAAAGCTGTTCTCACTGCATTCCATGTTGAGAGTGTAGTGAGCAGCCAAAGATGCTAAGGAAAATCCTACCCAGCTATGTTTTCTAACCAATGTTGAAAAGAATGGCAATTAAACTATCTATGCTTTTGAAATTACTGTGCTATATTTTGGAACAACTAGAACTGCTATGCTAGTGAACTAGTGTAGTGTAGCTCCTTTATTCAAAGGATTCTGTCTGCTATTCATCTGGTGAATATTGTTGCATAGAGGATCCACTGTAATATTCAAAAGTGACAAGTTAGCTGGCTAAGGTCTGTGACATGAACACAAAAAAACTTTATGAACATTAAGCACCAAAAGTGCCATCCAGTCTTCCCATTTCTGTCTTTTAGTTTTTGTTTTGTGATCCCTCATTCACTGTTTCAGTAAGTCCTGTGTTGAGCTGTATTGAGCTATAAAACTAACTTGTAAGTTGGCATGTCAGGTATAAGCTTATTAATGCTATCAAAGACATCAGCAATATAGAACATACAAACATAGAAAACTTGCCAGCAGAAACAGGCCTCATGGTCTATCAAGTCTGCTAGCATGTGCAGCTGGTACCCCTATACTGCAGCTTCTCCACCCTCATCCCCTTCTCACTCTCAGAAACTGCTCAGCATTGTTTCCCAGCCTCCCCCCTTGCCCAGTCCCATGCTATTTTGAAACTGCCCACCATCCTGCATGCCACCACCTCCTTTGGTAGAGCATACCATTTCAACACCACCCTTTAGTGAAATAACGCCTCCTCATCTCCCCCTGAATATGACACCTTCCAGTCTTAGCCCATGTCCCCTCATGTCCCATCACTTCCTTAGCTTAAACAACCCCTCTGTGACAAATTTGTTGATCCCCTCAAGTATTTGAAAGTTTCAGTCATGCCCCCCATCCCATCTCTCCACCAGAGTGTATAAACTCAAGTGTCTCAGCCTTTCTTTGTAGGTTCTGCCTTCCATCCCCAACAGCATTTTCTGAAGAAGATGCCTGCAAGTTTGACTCAAAAAGAATATTCGCTAAGGCCAGGAAGCTGCAAAGCTCTAAATCAACTTATGACAATTTATACTTTAAATTCAACACTGAAGGCATAGTACCTATTAACGATACTTTATATTCTTGGAAAGGACAGCATATAAAGTATACCTTGAGGAACAAAAGAACAGAAGGTGAATGGGAAAGACCAGATGTGATAGTGATATCTCATGTAGGAGACCAATATACAATCTTTATACAGTAGGTTTGAAAATTGTGAGGGTCAAAAAGAAAATTCAGTGTTTTGCACCTCCATACCATTATAACTTAAGTCAGCAAGCACAGCAAGTTGAAACTTAGTGATTTATTTTACATGCCTTTCAAAGATAAGGTATGCAAGCAAGGATCTGTTGCCAGTACAGAACTGATGCTGATGATATATTGAAGGTGGTTTGACTCAAATTGTGTCAAACATCCCACAGAAAAAATTACTTACTTAATGTTGTTTCTTCCAATGGAATCACTCACTATATAACAACTTCTTCATTATCCTGGAAGGGGGCATTTTTTAATTGAGTCATTCATACAGTGTTTTTGTTTAAAAATGGCAATCCTATTTTGAGTCCTGAAGTGTTGAATATAAAGAGAGACTGGTTGGCTTGTGAGATACATCAAACATCAGAAACCAGACATCACCTGTAGATTACCCTTGCTCAGGCAACAGCACGTTGTGTAAGTAGTTATTATGCTGCTCATCATCAATGGCTATGACACTGATATATTTTTGCCATTTTGGAGCTGAATACTCTAAATTTGGTTTTCCTTACCAATCAAGTCATTCTATGTTGTACTAAAGTGTAGGGGATTAATAGTTAAAGGTACCAGGTGTATTTGCAATATTAATTATCTTTTTCTGAACATTAATATTGACTTTGTGAAAGGTAGGAATTCTTTGGACAGCAACATTGTCTAACTGTTGTACAATATCTGAGGGGAAAGTCATTTCTCAACTTGTATGGTATTAGCACAAGCCCACCAACAGGCAGAGGGGATACTTATTTATTTATTTGTGTATGTATTTATTTATTTAGTTATTTTGTGTGACTGTCTGAAACATTCATTGCAGGTTTTTCTTCATTAACTTGGAAACATAGAAACATGAATCTGATGGCAGATAAGGACATCTTGGCCCACCCAGTCTGCCCAGAAACTATCATTTTAAGGCTCCATTATAGAGGTCCAATGAAAAGGAACTGGAGGTAGTTGCAAATTTTTCTACCAGAGAAGAACAAGAGCTACCTGCAGCTGTAATGATTTGCATTTTAGCTGACTGATGTGAAAGCATTACCTCACCCTGCTGGTGACTGGATGAGAGGCTCAGACAGTACAGTAGACTGTTAACTGGTTTAAAGAGGAATCTTGTGGATGACTAATACTGAACTGAGCTATTAGAAGGGAAAAGTGACAATGTTTAGCTGGATATTCGTGTGTGTGTGTGTGTGCACGCACGCATGCAAGTGCATGCATTAGAGATGATAAAAAGTAGTCATAACATTGTTAAGATGTTACACTGTTTTATAACCTCTTTTTTAAACCTTTTTGAAAAGGTTGGTGACAGCAGTCTCTCAATGCATTTATTACTGTAATTGTATTTGGTTGCTACCCTGTTAAGGATGAGAGTGTTGCTGTACCCAATTTACATGTACTACAGTCCATTAGAATTCCCATGATAACAACATGCAGGGTTCTTAGAGCCACTTACTCACCGTATGATCCTGGGTAACCTGGACATGTTTTTAACTGTAATATTCAGGTACAAGTCAGCTTATACATAATTCAATTACTGGATTTCTCACCCAACATTACTCATTACTGATGATATCAGCATAAACACAGGATGTTTGTCCCCTAGTCATCTTACTTTACCTTCCAATGAAATCACAGTTTTCATTCTGTGACATAATTATTTCTGCAACACATTGTGATGTCATAAACAGGACTGCAGCTTCATTGGAAGCTAAAGCAGGAGAAACAGATGAAGAATGGGGACTTGTTCTCATACAAATGTCCTCAGAAGTACAGAATGATAAGAGTTGTATGCAGAAAATGAATTAAGTAAGATGACTTGTGCATGATTGTCATCTTTTAAAAAGTTCCTTTAAATACCTGAAAATGGCTTTAACTTCTCAGTGCTTCACTCCACCCAAGTGTAAAACTGGACAAAGACAGGACCCTACAAAAAATAATATATATTGCATTACAGCTAGGGTACCAGGGTAAATAAATTGTTAAAAATGAACATGTAAATAGAAACAGAGTATATAAGCCTTATTATTATTATAAATGCCATATTCTGTGCTGTATTCTGAAGAGGAGGCCATTGAGTCTCTGATTTAAACAATACATTCTAAATTGTAGAGATTTTAGTTTAATTTTTTAATGGATGAGTATTTTTCTGTAACACCTTGCTTTCTGTACTACTGGCACCATCTGTGTGAATACTGCCTCATAAAAGTGGGAAGAACTTGGAAAAATGTGATGTGAAAATAAAAACATTTGTTGTGAAAATCTGATTCAAAAAGCGTATATTTTGATTTTTCCTTTTACCTCATTTTACATATGGCGGATATTTTGGACTCTAGAAAATGTGCATAAAAAACTTACAACAATTGAGAAAACATGACTGATCTTGTCTTTGCCTTTCTAAACTTATCACACATGAAGTGATTAGGCTAGATTTAAGAAAATATGATTTGAGAAAATGTGATTGAAAAAATGTGACTGATCCTGACAATGCCTTTGCCACCTTATTTTATATAAAGTGGAAATAGAAGCCAGTAAGCACTGGAGATGTCTTTGAAAGTGGAAGCACTTGAAAGAGGAACATTGTGAGAGGTTTGCTTTTAGACTGCTCAGGGTGGTGTGATCATCATATACTGTACGAGTACAGATTACCACATGCTGAAGGTTGAGCTGGTGCAGCCAAAGGAAGCAGTATCAGAAAGACACAGAATGTTTCACATCAGAAGCAAAGTCCAATAAATGTTTAGTGAATAACTGAGTCAGTGAGCCAGGAAATATATGCGAATACAAAAAAATGTATTTCTGAAGGACAGTCACACTAACCCCAGTAAACCATCACTGATGTGAGTCTTCATCAGGTGATAGGGCTACAGATACAAGCACTCCAAATTAAATACAGTCAGATTTTATGGTATCGTGCCATAGACTAATAGTATACAGAGGCATCTATTGCACATCTGCCTACAATAGTTAAGTCACTCACTATGTCACACACAATACTTTGCAAATGTAAAATAAACAATAAAACAGGTAATATAATGAACAAATATGAAAAATGTAAACAAAGAAAAAGGAAGAGGATAGTAGTGCAGTGGAGCCCAGCATTCAAAGGTTAAAGTCACACAAACAAATTCAGCAAATGGTGACAGTGCCATGCTACAAGCAACTGCAGAAAAGTAACGTACATCAGTGCAGGCTAAAATAAAAATAAGCGCAAAATAAAGATCAGGAAGAGGATCTACATCCAGATATACCAGACAGAAAAAAAGGAGAAGAGAAAAAAATGGGGACTGGGAAAAAGATCTGACAAAGCAGTGAGGAAAGACACTGCTGAACAAATATGCTCAAGTAGTCACAGTATTATATAAATAATGAACCAGCAAAGAACCAGAAAAGCTATATTATTATGAGGACAAGCAAAAGGCTAACAGCCAGCAATTCTAGAGTGAGTGGTAGTGAAATTATAATTATTACAAGGATCATCAAAATGTCAATCCGGGCACAATAAATTTAAAAAACTAGATTCAGTGTCAAGAACACATGTTAGTAGTTTATTACCAAGATGAAGTAGAATACTAATTATTACAAAGGTGTGCAAAAGGCACATTTAGGCTGATTATCATGGTAAAAATGCATAGCAGGCACTGGAGAGCACAGAGCTATCATAAACAGACACTATAAGACATGATATGACAGGATATGTTAGAGCATGACTGGGCAGTGAAAACTTGTGATGGGTTATAGAAATGGAATAATATTCAGAAATCATTTAGGCAAAATGGAACAATTATTTGAGGATATACATAAAGTGCAATTATTTTGAAAACAAAAAAAATGTTGCTCTCTCTCTCCTCATAGAGACCTTTACATGCTCTAGACCAGTGAATCTAAAACAGTTTGGTTTGCTGAGGTGATAACATGCAAAATAGTTGACAATAAGGTATCCAGGTTAGCACTGAACACAGACCTCAAGGGCTCCTGAATGTACTGATGTAATGGGTGTATAGTATGTTCTATATATATGGTAGGAAGGGCACCTGATGACATAAAGTACATGACATATGATGTTGAACTATTTATTAATTATTTAATCTGAACCTTTTAGTGGTTGGTTGGGAAATACATTCAGTGCCTTTTATGTAATACTTGCAACTGTTGTATCTACCACATTCAAAACTGCCTTTTGAGCATTCAAGAAGCAATGTCATATCGTCTGAGAGAGGCTGAGGGAGTTGAACATGTACTCACTGGAGGAGAGGAGGGACGAGGGACATGATTAAACCTTTAAGTACATGAAAGGAATAAACAAGTCAGGTACAGAGGGCTGTTCAAACTAAGGAAGGGAGGGACACAGGGGCCATGATATGAGACTGGAGGAGGAAGATTCAGGAGGAGATGAGGAGACACTTTTTACAATGAGGGTGATGGCTGGGTGGAATGCATTACCTGCAGAAGTGGTATCCAGTAGAACAGTGGACTGTTCAAAAGGAGATGGGACAGGACAAGGGGAGGGTCAATGAAGGGGAAGGGTGGAAGCGAGGGGTAGCTGCAGAATAAGGGGTGCTAGCTGCACATTCGAGCAGACTTGATAGACCTCTAGGCCTTTATCTACCAGCAAATTTCATATGTTCATATGTGGAACATACAGATCTAGATCATGACAGAGCCATACTTTTAATGAGAGAATCCCCTAAGTTGTTGCTTTTCTGTAAAAAATACAGCATTTCATGGATGAAATTTCCTTTAAGTATGTATTGCCCTTAGGATATGCCAGTGCTTAATGATTATAGATATTACAGAGGGGGCCAAATGAATAAAGTTAGTTTCAAAATTAACATCTATTGACTGTCTGAGGGTCATAATAGAGCTCTGGTTTGGAACAGGGTAGTTCTGTTAAGTCTATTACCCCTATAGTTGCTGTCTGTGATGGTGTGTTTTGAGTAATCTTTGGAAAAAGAAACAACTTCTGAGATCCCTTGCTTGGAGGTGAGATTTCCCAATTGTGAATTTTTTTTTTACAGGTGCAATATATTGGCCATCTGGTATGACCTCTTTAAGGTACAGAGGGTGAGCACTCTGAGCCTGAAGTAGGTTGTTCTGAAACTAGACTGTCTATAATACTCAGATTGTTTGATCTCATTTGGCACCAAATGAAATGGGATGTCTAGAAAAGTGATATTGTTCTTGTCAGTGCTATGGGTTAAACTATGGTTAAGATCTTTACTGTTTTTGAAATTCAGCAAATTCATTAGCTGAATTTAGTCACTGCTTCAAGATAATTAAGATATCATCTATTCATCTGCCCCAGAAAAATATCTGTGGCAGATATGTGTTACAGCCCATCTTGATACCATGGCCCCATCCAACCAACACACCAGACGTACTGAATATCTAAATGTGAAAGCTGCTTTCAGTGAGATTGGAACAAATGGACTTCTGAGGACTAATGAAACATATTTTTTGTCCCACTATAAGGCACCCAGCTCCAATCATACTCCCATACATAGCACCTTCCCAACCACTAGAATGCCCAGTCCCTCTCCTGACTCCTTCTCTGCCTCCACCACTCACAAAACTGCTGTTGGTGGAATTAACATGGTGGAACCTTCCCCTGCTCCCTGTCAACTCAGTCCTTTCCCTCTGCTCCTTAACCAGGGGCCTTCTTGTTGTTCCCATGGCCAAATTAAAAACCTCCAGTGACCGTGCCTTCGGTGTCACTGGATAAGCCCTATGAAAATCTTTTCAAGCAATGCATTAGGAGGCCCGACAGTGAGAAGTTTAAAAGGAGTTGAAAGGCTCACTTATTTTGCTTGGCTTTCCCAGATGAGGTGACTGACCAGTACTAGTTTAAATTTGAGATATTCTAGTATTTTATTTATTGTTTTAATATTTATTCATACTGTATGTGTTGTATATTTATCTGTTTTATTCAACCTGTTCTATGCAAGGCACCCAGAGCCTCAGTGATTGGGCATCATATAAATAAACATGCTATAAATAAACATGCCTTGCCTTTCCTCTCCTGCATCCTTTTATCCTCCTGTTCATTTGCTTATGGTTTTTACACCACAACACAGTAGCAGATGCCCACACACACATGTGCCTGTCCCCCAGTCTGACACAACCTTTGAGCCATCCTCATCCTTACAATTATGAGAGACCAAATGTCTCATTGCAGCAGCCTAGTTCACATAATTTTCACTCGCATGCAAAAATATTTATTTATTTATTTATTTAGCTTTTGTTTACCGGGTAAGTACACTAGACAAGTATTATGCCTATAAACAACAAGCATTTGTCACTGCCCAATGTTCACCTCTTGCATTGCTGTTGTTTCAGATCTTACCTGTACACATTTTATTATATACAGTATTTATATAGGATAGACCAGAAGAGATGCAATATCTCATTTTCAATGCTGTCCTTCTTTTACATATTTTAGATTGTATTTACCCAGGACTGATCAGCTAGAGGCAATATCTAATTATCAGTTGGCTCCCACATTTTGACCTCAAATTTACAACAGTCTTTTTATGATCAGACATTATAATTAAGACAGATGGGATTTTTAAAATTCCATCTGAAAGGTCACTTTGCAGTGTGACTGTGAAAACATCTTTTGGAGGAGATTTGAAAAATGATACCTGTCATGTTCAGGAGGTCAGCTAACTCATGTTGACCATTAGGGACATAAATCTGAACAGTATGAGTAAATGTTGAAATAATCCAGCATTTCTTCATAACTTCATTTTTTTTCACATATTGACCCCAACTGTTCAACATTGTCTTTGTATGACCACTCTTTCTGAACATGACAGCTGTCATTTATAAAATAGTGGCTGTAACATCATTTCACTCCACATGAAGGTAAACACATTTTGACCAGGATTTGAAAAATGACAGCTGTCATGTTCATGAGGTGGTGTGGAGAAATGGCTACAGGTATGTTGAAAATTTAGAGTCAAAATATTGAAAATGACCAATGTTATGACTGTGTTTTGAAAAAAGTTCAATATACACTCATAACTTTGTTGTTTGGTTTTAATATTTTACCCACATTTTCAAAATTACCTTCTTAGGACCTCGCTTCATGGTCAAGGTTGGAGAAAATGTTCAAATTCTGCCGAACAGGTGACTTTGTTCAGTAACTGTGAAATCACCTTGTAGGACATATCTGCATCAAGTTCATGAGGAGGGGCTCCCAAAAGGCTGTGTTGAAAATGTTGGGAAAAAAATATTAAAAAATGACCAAACTGTGAGGAAAGATTTGAAACTCATTGAAATACATTGAACTGCATACCTGATTTCCTCAGTTCCCATTCCAGCACTGAAGAGTGAAGATGTGGCTCATGTCTAGAGAGAATTACAGCACTGGAACCCCTGGTAGTTAAGAATGTGGAAGAGGGTGTATAGGGTAGTGCGTTGGGTCAGAGGGGGTGGAGGATAATAGTGGTATGCTGGCAGTGGAACAGAGATTGATGGTCAGATTTCTTTTGTAAAGGGTGTATAAAAGAAGAAAAAAAACTACGAGGGACAGTTTTCTTTATTTCAGGTACTGACACTGGAGACTAGGCACCCAGGTCAGTGTTATGTTTAAGCGGCAGCAGGGTGGGTTTTCCAGTGTTGCACTGTGAAAATGGGTGGTGTAGTAGGTAGTAGCTGACACTGGGGATTTGGCATCCCAGTGTCAGAAAATTAAAAGTACAGGGTGTGGGGTGTGTGTGATGGTGGGTGCTGAGTGGGACAGTTAGTGCAGAGGGTAACAGCAGCAGTTGTCAGTGGCAGACACAGAATGATCACTTTTCTTTTTTACAGCATATAGAGAAATAAAACAAAAAAGACTATGAGGGATGGTTTCATTTATTTCAGGTACTAACACTTGTGATTTGGCACCTCAGTATCAATGTTATATTTTGTGGCATGGGGGGTGGGCTCCCAAGTGTTGCACAGTGAAAATGACCAGAGAGGGTGGTGGGGTGTACTAGCCACCCAGCTCAATGGATTGGGCACACCAATGTTGGAAAATTAAGAAGGGGGAAGCAATTTATGGTGGAAGGGATACTTGGCAGTGGACGGGAGGGATAGTTTTTAGGTTGGGGGAAGGGCCACAGCAGTCTGAACATGGAGCTGTTCAGCTTTGCTTGCTGGGCAGCTGATGAAGATCAAAGGAAAAAGGCACCCAATGATTCAGGCAGCTCTTTTCTTAGCTACACAAAGTTTCCACCAGCAAGACCTGAAGAGTATCATTATCAGTCTGGCTGGATTGGTCTAGCTGTTGAGCCCTTGTAGATGACCTTGCATTGGACCAACAGTGACATGCCTCTCAAAACCAGCTATCATACCAATATGTAATTCTGTTCCCTAACCTACACCACCAGCAGTAAACCTGTTTATCAGATAACTCCATCAAACTTCGCCTGCACATTTCCCTGTTTGATAAATTCACTCTGGGCAACAACAACAAAAAATAAATAAATAAAGACATATGGATTTCTGTGCCCTCTGTGCCAACACTCATTAAAATAATATCTGTCTAACAAGTCTTTATCAAATACCGCACCTTCCTCAATCTGCTAGATGCACTTTTCCCTGCTTCTGCTGCAAGGACTGCATTTGCCAGTGTTGGCTCACACTGTCACTCTCTTCTATCATCTGCAGCTGAAATTCACAGTCTGCCTGCCTGGAACTACAGTTATATACAGTAATGTATGAATAATTAACTGGAAAGATAATGCTCAATTGCTTGATTGTTTGGTTTGTTTTCTGATGGAAATCTACTATTTTGCACATAAAGAAGCTCCTTCAGTAGCCATATCCTTTGCCTACAGGACGGAGATGTACATGGAACTGCAATATGCACAGCACAAGAAATGTTTGATTCCTGGCATTTCTGATTAATTTGGGGGATGTTTAGTGTATGCTCCCTTTAAAAAGTGTTGCTTCCTAATGGGAAACTGGTAATATGTCCAAGTAAAACAATTTCATCAGACCTGCTCTACTTATGTCCAAAATGTTGGATTTCAGCAATTACACTGACTGAAAATTTAGCATTGATTCCACTTTAATGGGAACTATCTTTCAGAGGATCTGGGAGAAGAATCAAGCATAATGGCAGTAAAGGGAAGACAACGGTGTTTGCCCCTTTAAAGGGGCAGACCGAGTTGTCCTGGTGGAACTCTCCCCCAGGCAGAAAATAGTATGGCTCAGAGAGGTAGAGGGGGTGGAGCCCCAGGGACAATAGGCAGCTACAGGAAAGGGAGGAACACATGGAGGAACAGGATAGCCATAGGACGTAGGGGGCAATGGGAGAGGAAAAGAAAGTCAGGGTACATAACAGTCTGCACAGAGATATTCTGCCTCTTTCTGCTGGATAATTTTGTTGGCTTGATCAACAGAACCAGCACATCAGAATCGGCTATCAAGATTGCTGGAAGCTGAACCAGCCTGAGGTAACAAATGGAAGGAAGTACTACAAGGTATAAAAAAAAAACCAAGCATTTGTTAATGCTGAATGTTGTCTTGCTGGCATTGGCTCTGGTAGTGCCAGAGGTAGAGATGCATAATAGGAATGGCAGTGAAATATTGAAGTGATGTGAACCCCATCCTCACCCTGTAGAGAGTGACAGGCATTGGGGTGTGCCTTTGAGTCGTCAGCTATAACACTCATGCCATTGTTCATTACCCTACCCTGTAGACACTGACAAGTGTTTTGGTGTACTTTTGGTCTTTGGGCATTATACTTACCCCATTCCATAAGGAAATACACTGACATGACTGCAGTAATGGGATGAATTTTGGCCGAACAGTGCAAGTCACACGACGATGCCTGTCAGTGGCTGCAGGGTGGGGGTGGGGTGCAATGGGATGAGCATTATATCTGGTGATCCCAAGTCACAGCCCTGGCATCTGTCAGTCTGTACTAGGTGAGTGCTACAAGTGGAAACCCTAACACCGAAGGGATGCGGTGGTATTTCACTCAGATTTTCAACATGGGCTGTTTGTGAGGCCACCTCATGAGAAAGTGGCACAATCAGTTTGTGAGCTGAAAGGTGGTTTTGCACAGCAGCTATGCCATTTGGTGACTCAGGGATGAAAACACATTTTGGGCAGAATGTGGAGAATGGCAACTGTATTGTTCATGAGGAACCATAAAAAATAGCAACGCTGAAAATCTGGAGTGAAAATATGAAACATTGGTGAAGTTATTAGCATGCATAGAAACTGCGCAACACATGGCTGTAACCCAATTATTTGTAAGATCTTGTTAGCCACATTTTAACATAGGCATTTTGGGACCTCCCTTCATGAACAGTGATGCTGTGAGTTTGTTAATCAGTCCCAAAAGTTCATTTCCCACAGCGATCACGCCATTGTGGGCCACAGATGCGGAAACACATTTTGGGCAGGATGTGAAAAATGACAGCTGTACTGTTGATAAGGAGGTGTGAAAAAATGCCAGTGTTGAAAATCTGGCATGAAAATAATGCAAATTTGGGAAGTTACAAGGGTGAGTGGAAACAGTGCAATGCATGCTTGCAACAAAAGTAATTTTATGGGCTTTGGTAGCAAATTTTCAACATAGGCATTTTAGGACCTTGCTCATGAACAGTGTCACCGTCATTTCCTCACACTGTCCGAAAACTGATTACACACAGCGATCATGCACTTCTGCAGTGGACATGCGAAAATACTTTTTGGCCAGGATATGTAAAATGACAGCTGTACTGTTCATAAGGAGGTGTGGAAAAATGCTAATTTTGAAAATCTGGAGTGAATATATTACAAAGTCATGAAGTTACGAGCGTGCATGCAAACTA
Organism: Neoceratodus forsteri; assembly: GCA_016271365.2. Classification (NCBI taxonomy): domain Eukaryota; kingdom Metazoa; phylum Chordata; order Ceratodontiformes; family Ceratodontidae; genus Neoceratodus; species Neoceratodus forsteri. The sequence goes on along the minus strand of CM057459.1, from coordinate 840,253,368 downwards.
CGCAACACACACTCGGAAAACACTCATTTTATGGACTTCCATTACCAAATTTTCAACATAGGCATTTTAGGACCTCTGCTAATGAACAGTGTCACTGTCATTTTCATAATGTGTCCTCAACATGGATTTCCATAGCCACCACGCTTATTCTGGCGCTAGAAGTGTGAAAACACATTTCGCCAGGGAGGTGAAAATGACGGCTGTACTGTTCATAAGGAGGTGCAGTACAATGGCAATGTTGGAAATCTGGAGGAAAGTATTATAAATTCATGACCTTATGATCATGTTTACAACCGCGCTAACGTGACACTTGTAACACAGTCATTTTGAGTAACATCACCAAATTTGCAACATAGGCATTTAGGCCTCTGCTCATGAACAGTGCCACAGTCATTTTCATAATCTGTCCCAAACATTGAATTCCTACAGCGACCATGCTATTCTGCTCCGGGAGTGTGAAAACACATTTTGGCCAGGATGTGAAAAATGACAGCTGTACTGTTCACAAGGAGGTGTGGAAAAATGCTAATGTTCAAAATCTGGTGTCAAAATATTGCAAATTCATGAAGTAAGTTATGATTGTGCATGGAAACTGCACAATGCACGCTCATAAAACAGTCTCTTTTTTTTATTTTTCCCACCAAATTTGCAACATAGGCTTTTAGAGAGCCCACCTCATTAATTCTGGTACTGTCATGGCATTAATCAGTCCCAAAAGGTGATTCCATGCAGTGACCATGAAATCACCTTTTGGGACCGATTAACACCATGACAGTGAAAGAATTCATGTGGAGAGGTCCCAAAAACCCCATGTTGAAAATTTGGTGCCAAAATTCAACAAATTCTCAAGATATTTATTCCATTATACAGCTTACCGTCATTTCCTCAGTTCGCGGTCGGCTTTGAAGAGTGCTGACGTGTTCCCGGTCCTCCGAAGATCGTCACACTGGAATCCGGTGGTAAGTATGGGGTGGATGGTGGGTGTGGGAAGGCGGGGTGTGCAGTGAGTGGGTGCGAGTTGTGGGAGGGGGGCAGGGAGATGGCGAGGGACCATTTCTGTTTTACAGTGTTTAAAAAAAAAAGATGTCATGGGACTGTTTTCATTTTTCAGGTGGGATTTCCCCAGCGTGCCACCTAACTGTTTGTGGGTGGGGGGTGCTTTAGCTGACTGGGGATTGGGCACCCCCTTGGCACATAACAAATGGGGGAGTGCATGATGCCAATGAGGAGTGGGCTCCCCCATCGGCAAAATACAGGTGGTAAAAGCAGATGGGGATTGGGCCCCCCGTCGGCAAAGAAAAATTGTTGGGGGGATGCATGATGCTGAGGAGGACTGGGCACCCCCCTCAGCAATCAACAAAAGGGGGGACACATTATGCCGTTGAGGAGTGGGCTCCCCATCAGCATTGACAGGCAACAGCAGCAGTCACTGCCTGCCATGTTGCCACCACGGAGGCATGTAATGGTCACGCGCCAGGCTTCACTCTCATTGCAGAAACCTTTTCTTTATTATGATAGCCACATTAAGCATACATAAGTCAGTACCTCCTGCTGCCTAATTAGAAACAAAGATACACCTTCTAATGCAAGTCCCTACATTTCCCAAAAACAACGCACCTCAAATCTACTACTATCACAACCATATTGGCTGCATAACATAAGCCAACAAAAAAAATATATAGAAATACCTTAGTAGCAAAAATGAAATTCCAAAATATGTAGAACTACAAACAAAAAACAATGCCAAGTAATTCAAATAGTACATTTACAATACTAGTATATAACTAAAATTTAATTTATTTTATCCCATATAAGAAAATTTGAAACTAAATACTATAATTATGAAATTTAAAATAACCCCAATGCAAAATTTTCATTTAAATATTAGAAACATTTACTAAACAACTACGTCTATAAATTAAACACTTCACAGTAACACATTTTATAAAAAACATCCAAACTTACTTCAAAACTTCTTAATATCCCTAAACAAAAACATAAAAGAGCAAAGAACGAATCACTATAATTTAGTAGCAATGCAAAACTTACGCATAAACAATACCCAAAAAAAAACTTTTAATTTAAAAAAAAAACAAGCAAAAACCTTTCAATGAAACAAAAGGCAATCCCCAAAATCAAGTAATCACCAGCAATTACAGCCAATTTGAAACAGAAAGTAGCATCTGAAAATCACACATATACCGAGAACAAATGAAGTCTCCAACATAGAAAACTTACAGCACACAACAACCAGCCCTGGTGGAAAGTTCAAACAGTGTGGGGAAGTATATAGAATAGGGCTACTGTGAAAATGTTTGTTGCATATTGTCTATGCTACTAGAAGGGGAAAAAGGGGGATTACAATGCCCCAGAAAGCTGTATCCAGGTTAGCCTTGTTACTAACAACCCTGTCCTCCAGGTGGAGGCTCCTGTGTCAGTACACATGCCCCTTAACCTGCAACTAGCCATGCAGGCAGGGGTAGTAGCCCTTGAGATAGTGCCACCTAGGGGATACACAAGTGTGGGATGACATGGGAAGGCTGAACAACATGTACCGCTTTATCATGCTAGGTCATCAAACATGACTACTGCAAAATACCGCTCCTATTTGGTAAGCCATCAGTTTCTCAAACCACCAATCACATAATGTTTTCATGAGATCTTGTGCCGCAAATGCACAATTTTGCCTCTAATGCCACTATTAGTAATCACTCTGGAATGTTTTTATTTCCTGGAAGATACCAGACACGTTGTCTTTGCCAGCAAATGTCAGGAATTGAGCACTACTACCTGTCATAGATGGATACACTCCGATGCTATAATATGTATGTTTTCTTAATTCAGATAAGCAGGGTCCAGAGAAGACTGTATGGATCTGTGGACACCCTTCTGCATTGAGCAGGGATTCGGGAGTGGTCCTCGAACTGGGGACCAGTGTTGACCTTCGATACTCCAGTCAATGTTCGCTGGTTGGTGAGAGGGGTACGTGGGATCAACTGTGCCAATGTTGCGACAGGAGTACCTGAGGGGATCCAAACCAGATGTCATCGTCATCCACCTGGGAGGCAATGATTTGGGTTTGAAGACATCAGGGATGTTGCTTTGGAAGATGAAGGAGGACATCGCCTTGATCAAGCACCGAATGCCGAAAACCATGATCCTTTGGTCCCACATCATCCAGCGTCGGCAGTGGAGGAATGTTTCTGATATGAAGAAAATGGACAGAACAAGGAGAAAGATCAACACAGAGATGGGGGCATTCATGAGAGGATTTTCAGCTGGCGTGGTCAAGCATTATGGCATCATGTCCCTCTTCCCAGAACTGTATCGGCAGGATGGTGTCCACTTAACGGATCAGGGAAGCGATATGTTCTGCAGTGACATCAAGAGGGCTGTAGCTCCAATCCTATAAAGGTATGCAATTTATAGATGCAGTGGCGGGGGAATGTACATTATATAATCCAATAGACTATAACTTTCGGGTCGTCATTGGTATAATGTCTTTAAATTCTGTGTTTCAGATTGGAGTATATAGGCTAAAAGTCTTTAAAAGCGAAGAACGTATACGGATATACATTCCAAATGCCTTATCGACTGTCATCGGGGTCGTCTTCCATATGACAATCACTGTAATCTATATACACAGTGCGTTGTATGAAATATGTCCCCTGGCTTCAGAAATACTCTTGCAACAGTCAGAATGGGAAATAAATTGGAAATAATAAGTGCATAAGGTAGGTTACTATGTGATGTCACTAACGGGCAAGTTACAGTTTAGCATTAGGTTTTGAGATGTGTATTGGATGTACAGTATGTATTCATGTTTCAAAATTAATTCAGGGTTTGACCTCATGAAACTGCTAACAGTGGCAGTCCAGCTGGGTACCTCAACAGTGATTCACACTTGCTACCCATATCTAGCAAAGGGGTGGTGTTGTTTTTTACCTTTTATTTATTTATTTCTTTTTACCTTTGTCATACCAGGAGAGAAACACTGCAATGATGCTACATTCACAACATTTTACATCTTGACTTCCCAAGATACTACTCAACTGATACTTTCTGGGATTACGGTAAGAGACAAACTAGTTTGTCTAACAGGCTATGGAAACCTATGGTGTTAACATAATAGCCTTGTAGACCTACTAGTACGCATTGCACCACAACAAACTTCAACCTTCACCGTCTCATCAGTTGGAATGAATTATAATGCATGGACTAGTTCTGAACACTCCAAGAGATGACTTCATGTGAGGGTGAGCTACATTACTTTGGTTAAATTAAATATCACAGAGTATGTAAAATGTTGATGCAATGGTGTAGCATAGGGTAAGATCAGACAGTTTTTATCTACAGGTCACAAGCCTGAAGACGTATATAGAATTTAGAATAGGAAAGGTTAGGCTTTTCTCCACAGGTTTTAGAATAGGAAAGGATAGGGTTTTTCTCCACAGGTTTTAGAACAGAGAAAGGAATATGTTTTCTAACACAGGTTTTAGAACAGGGAAAGTATAGGGTTTTTCTCCACAGGTTTTTGAATAGGAAATGGTAGGGTTTTCTCCACAGGTTTTAGAATAGGGAAAGGATAGGGTTTTTCTCCACAGGTTTTTGAATAGGGAAATCTTAGGATTTTTATCCACAAGTTTAAAAATAGGGAAAGGATAGGTTTTTCTCCACAGGTTTTTGAAAAGGGAAAGGATAGGATTTTTCTCCACAGGTTTTTGAATAGGGAAAGGATATGATTTTTCTCCACGGGTTTTAGAATAGGGAAAGGATAGGATTTTTCTCCAAAGGTTTTAGAATATGGAAAGAATAGGTATTTTCTCCGCAGATTTTAGATTAGGGAAATGAGAGGGTTTTTTGCCACATATTTCTGGCATTACCATGTCTGATGGAATGCTCTTTGTGTATGATGATCCATACACTTGAAAAAGTTTCGCATCAGTGAAATGTGGAACACTGATGGTAAATGCTAAGTAGAAAAAAATAGTAAACTATTTTGGTTTCTTTCATACTGTATAGTACACTATATAAGATACTGTATGGTGGTCTAAATACACACCACTTTCGTTAACACTTACTTAATTTGCTGTTCTCACTGTAACTGTGAGATACTGAAGAAACTAGGTCCATTTTCAATAATTTTATAAAACTCATGGGTGCCGTATATCTTGTATATCATTCTTGAACCTTAGGGTGAAGGTGTATCATTGCTATGTATTGACAACCACCAACTATTTTATATAATGTATGGGAAAACATATCACAAAACATGGGACTAAGGCATAGTAGGATAGGGTAACATAAGAAAAATGTGTTAATTATATAGAGCAATACAGTGATCTAAAACATAATAGTATAAGGTAATACTAGATAGGTTTTTCCACTGTTCACATGACATAATGCTGGAGATAGATATAGGAAAAGACAGATCTTACTGAGAGGTTCCATCAGTAGGTCATCACATATTGGACTTGCACCACCTGGCGCCAGCCGCCGACGAGACTTTTCTAGCAATACCTGAAGGGGACCACCCGCTAACGTCACGTGACCAACAGAACCCCTTCCAGTGCCAGGTTAGGTTGTGCGGTTTTTCCACAGGTTTTAGAATAGGGAAAGGATAGGTTTTTTCCACAGGTTTTTGAATAGGAGAGGATAGGGTTTTCTCCACAGGTTTTTGAAAGGGAAAGGATGAGACTTTTCTACAAGGTTTTAGAATAGAAGGGGTAGGGTTTTCTCCACAGGTTTTAGAATAGGGAAGGATAGGGGTTTCTCCAAGGTTTTGAAAAGGGAAAGGATTGATTTTTCCTCACAGGTTTTAGTACAGGGAAAGGATAGGGTTGTTCTCCACACATTTTTGAATCGAAAGGATAGGGTTTTTCTCCACAGGTTTAGAATAGGAAAGAATAGGGATTTCTCTACAGGTTTTAGAATAGGGAACGGAGGGTTTTTGCCACGTTTCTGGCATTACCATGTCTGATGGAATGCTCTTGTGTATGATAATCTATATACTTGAAAAATGTCGATCGGTGAAATGTGGACAACTGATGGTAAATGCTAATGGTAATAAAAAATAGTAAACTATTTTGGTTTCTTTCCTACTATAGTACACTGTATAAGATACTGTATGGTGGCCTAAATACACACCACTTTTGTTAACACCTTAATTTAATTTGCTGTTCTCACTGTAACCGTGAGATACTGAAGAAACTAGGTCCATTTTCTATTAATTATATAAAACTCATGGGTGACGATATCTCAGGCTTCATTATCTGTGAACCTTAGGGTGAAGGTGTATCATTGCTGTGTATTGACAACCACCAACTATTTTATATAATGTATGGGGAAAAAATATCACAAAACATGGGACTAAGGCATAGTAGGATAGGGTGACATAAAAAAAAGTGTTAATTTTCCAAGGGCTATACAGTGAACTAAAACATAATAGTAAAAGGTAATACTAGATATGTTTTTGCACTGTTCAGATGCATAAAGGCTGGAGGGCTGGAGATAGATATAGGAAAAGACAGATCTTACTTCGAGAGGGTTCCATCAGTAGGTCATCACATATAGGACTTGCACCACCTGGCATCGGGCATGCACGGCAGACTTTTTCTAGCAATACCTGAAGGGGACCACCCACCCGACGTCACTTGACCAACAGAACTCCTTCCAGTGCCAGGTTAGGTTGCGCCAGTTACAATGTTAGTGACCCTGCAGTGGGCTGTCTTGGTGCTGGACCCTTCCCCTTCTACACAACGGCGGGTCCAACGTGGATTCATCTGATGCCAGGTCTGACATTGGGGGGCTTATAATCAACCCTGAACTGTCCCACATTACCCTTTTGGGTATCCAAGGGATCCCTACCTAGGGTGCTCCACTCCAGAATGGAGTCATTTGGGCAGTTCTACCCTGGATTTTGCCCTTACTCCAACTACATGGGGTTTCAAGGGTATTATCCTCCACTGGACACCCTCCTCCTCCTCCCCCAGTCTCAACAGGATCCACCTCCCAAACCCCTGGCTACTTCAGATTTCAAGACCCTGATTCACTCTTGGTGGCAGGGGGCCAGGTCAGAACTGGTTTCAGATCTGGAAACTAGGCTCCTGCAACTACAGATTCCTATGTCTCCTTCCCTGATCAGCTATCTTGCAACTGTCAATGTCTCAGAGAAGACTCGGCAGGACGTTTCCCTACCAGACTTTAGACACCGTCCTGTCAAGGATAGTGGACTTCATGATGTGTTATATAATAGGGAAAGGATAGGCTTTTTGTCCACAGATTTTAGAACAGGGAAAGGGTAGGGTTTTCCACAGGTTTTAGAATAGGAAAGGATAGGGTTTTTATCCCAGGTATTTTGAATAGGAAAAGGGTAGGGTTTTTCTCCACAGGTTTTAGAATAGAAGCAATTTGATACAGAATATGATTGAACGGTAGCCACCATCTTATTTTGGTCATGTGACCCAGGGGATGTAGATATGGGTACAGTCTGGGCCTTCATTTACTCATTCACTTCCCTAACATGCAAAACAAGCTGCTTTTTCCTTTTCCTTTTTGAATTTATTGGCTTGTACCTCATGATGCAATAGGTGGACACCCCATTGACATGATTGGGCATACCATGGGTGGTTGGATATGGCACCCCTTCTTTCTGCAGTTGGGTCTTTAATGAGAAATTAGGGATCAGAAATTTCATCCAAGCACCTGCAGATGTAAGAAAAGGTGTAATGCCTTGACATTTACCCCTTTTATAATATAGTTATCCCTACAAATGTGTAACAGAAGCAGTTTGACAGAAAATGATTGAACGGTAGCCGCCATCTTAGTTTTGGTCATGTGATCAAGGGGATGTAGATATGGGTACAGTCTGGGCCTTGATTTACTCATTCGCTTCCTCATCATGTAAAACAGGCTACAACTTACTTTTACTTTCTGAATTTATTTGTATGTAACCCATAATGCAATAGGTGTGAGCCTCATGTGCCAGCATGGCCTTCCTTCGGTGGTTGGGTATGGCTCCCCAGCTATATGGTGGTGGGTCTATAATGTGAAATTAGTGATCATAAATTTCATCCAAGCCCCTGCAGATGTAAAAAAATGTGAATCCATTGACATTTACCACTTTTATAATGTAGTTATCACAATAAATGTATAACAGAAGCAGTTTGGTACAGAAAATGATCAAATGGTAGCAGCCATCTTGTTTTTGGTCATGTGACGCAGGGGTGTAGCTATGGGTACAGTCTGGGCCTTAATTTACTCATTCTCTTCCCTGTCATGTAAAACGAGCTACTTTTACTTTTACTTTTAATTTATTGGCATGCACCCTATAAGCAATAGGTGGACACCTAATTGGCCAGCATGGGATACCATGGTGGTTGGGTATGGCACCCAACCATCTGCAAGTGGGTCTGTAATGTGAGATTAGGGATCAGAAAAATTCATCCATGCCCCAACAGATGTAAGAAAAGGTGTAATCTATTGACATTTACCACTTTTATAATGTAGCTTTCCCTACAAACGTGTAACAGAAGCAGTTTGATACAGAAAATGATTGAACGGTAGCCACCATCTTGTTTTTGGTCATGTGATCCAGGGGATGTAGCTTTGGGTACATTCTGGGCATTGATTTACTCATTCCCTTCCCTGTCATGTAAAACAGGCTACTTTTTACTTTTATTTTTTGAATTTATTGGCATCCACCCCATAATGCAATAGGTGGACACCCCGTTGGCCAGCATGGACATACCATGGGAGGTTGGGTATAGCACCCCGGCTATCTGCGTGTGGGTCTGTAATGAAAAATTAAGGATCAGAAAAATCATCCAAGCCCTGCAGATGTAAGAAATGTGTAATCCATTGGCATTTACCACTTTTATAATGTTGTTATCCCTACAAACGTGTAACAGAAGCAGTTTGATACAGAAAATGTTTGAATGGTGTCAGCCATCTTGTTTTTGGTCATGTGACCCAGGGGATGTAGCTATGGGTACAGTCTGGGCCTTGACTTACTCATTCACTTCCCTGTCATGTAAAACAGGCTACTTTTTACTTTTACTTTTTGAATTTATTGGCATGCACCCCATAATGCAATAGGTGGACACCCCATTGGCCAGCATGGACATACCAGGGTGGTTGGGCATGGCACTCTGGCTATTTGCAAATGGGTCTGTAATGTGAAATTAGGGATCATAAAATTCAACCAGGCCCCTGCAGATGTAAGAAAAGGTATAATCCATTGACATTTACCACTTTATAATGTAGTTATCAAAAGTAAATGTGTAAGATAGGCAGTTTGGTACAGAAAATGATGAAAGCAGTGGCCGCCATGTTGTTTTTGGTCATGTGACCCGGGGATGTAGCATGGTACAATCTGGGCTTGATTTACTCATTCCCTTCCCTGTCATGTAAAATGGACTACTTTTTACTTTTACTTTTTGAATTTATTGGCATGCCCCCCACTGTAATGCAATAGGTGACACCCATTGGCCACATACATACCAGGGGTGGCTGGTTATAACTTACCAGCTATCTGCAAGTGGGTCTGTAATGTGAAATTAGGATCAGAAAATTCATCCAAGCCCCTACAGATGTATGAAAATGTGTAATCCATTGACATTTACCAATTTTATAATGTTGTTATCCTACAAATGTGTAACAGAAGCAGTTTGATACAGAAAATGTTTGAACGGTGTCAGCCGTCTTGTTTTAGTCATGTGACCCAGGGATGTAGCTATAGGGTACAGTCTGTGCCTTGATTTACTCATTCACTTCCCGTCATGTAAAACAGGCTACATCTTACTTTTCCTTTCTCAATTTATTGGAATATAATCCATAATGCAATAGGTGGACAACCCATTGGTCAACATGGGTATATGAGGGTGGTTGGTATGGCACCCCAGCTATATGCTGGTGGGTCCATAAAGTAAAATTAGTGATTATAAATTTCATCCAAGCCCCGGCAGATGTAAGAAAAGGTGTAATCCATTGACATTTACCACTTTTATAATGTAGTTATCACAATAAATGTGCAACAGAAGCAGTTTGATACATAAAATGATTGAACAGTAGCCGCCATCTTGTTTTTTGGTCGTGTGACCCAGGGGATGTAGCTATGGGTACAGTCTGGGCCTTGATTTACTCATTCACTACCCCGTCATGTAAAACAGGCTACATCTTACTTTTCCTTTCTCAATTTATTGGTATGCAACCCATTATGCAATAGGTGGACACCCCATTGGTCAGCATGGGTATACCAGGGGTGGTTGGGTATGGCACCCCAGCTATATGCTGGTGGGTCTATAAAGTAAAATTAGTGATCATAAATTTCATCCAAGCCTCGGCAGATGTAAGAAAAGGTGTAATCCATTGACATTTACCACTTTTATAATGTAGTTATCACAATAAATGTGAAAGATAGGCAGTTTGATACAGAAAATGATGAAACAATAGCTGCCATCTTGTTTTTGGTCATGTGACTCAGGGGATATAGCTATGGGTACAATCTGGGCTTTGATTTACTCATTCACTTCCCTGTCATGTAAAACGGACTACTTTTTACTTTTACTTTTTGAATTTATTGGCATGCACCCCATAATGCAGTAGGTGGACACCCCATTGGCCAGCATGGGCATAACATGGGTGGTTGGGTATGGCAACCTGGCTATCTGCAGGTGGGTCTGTAATGTGAAATTAGGGATCAGAAAATTCATCCAAGCCCCAACAGATGTAAGAAAAGGTGTAATCCATTGACATTTATCACTTTTATAATGTAGTTATCCCTACAAATGTGTAACAGAAGCAGTTTGATACAGAAAATGATGCAACGGTAGCTGCCATCTTGTTTTTGGACATGTGACCCAGCGGATGTAGCTATGGGTACAATCTGGGCTTTGATTTACTCATTCCCTTCCCTGTCATGTAAAATGGACTAATTTTTACTTTTACTTTTTCTTTTTGAATTTATTGGGATGCACCCCATAATGCAATAGGTGGACACCCCATTGGCCAGCATGGGCATACCAGGGGTGGTTGGTTATGGCACCCCGGCTATCTGCAAGTGGGTCTGTAATGTGAAATTAGGGATCAGAAAATTCATCCAAGCCCCTGCAGATGTATGAAAATGAGTAATCCATTGACATTTACCAATTGTATAATGTTGTTATCCCTACAAACATGTAACAGAAGCAGTTTGATACAGAAAATGTTTGAATGGTGTCAGCCATCTTGTTTTTAGTCATGTGACCCGGGGATGTAGCTATAGGTACAGTCTGTGCCTTAATTTACTCATTCCTTACCTGTCATGTAAAAGAGGCTACACCTTACTTTTGCTTTCTCAATTTATTGGAATGTAACCCATAATGCAATAGGTGGACACCCCATTGGTCAACATGGGTATACCAGGGGTGGTTGGGTATGGCACCCCAGCTATATGCTGGTGGGTCTATAAAGTAAAATTAGTGATCATAAATTTCATCCAAGCCTCGGCAGATGTAAGAAAAGGTGTAATCCATTGACATTTATGACTTTTATGATGTAGTTATCACAATAAATGTGTAACAGAAGCAGTTTGATACAGAAAATGATTGAACAGTAGCCGCCATCTTGTTTTTGGTCATGTGACCCAGGGGATGTAGTTATGGGTACAGTCCGGCCTCGATTTACTCATTCACTTTCTGTCATGTAAAACAGGCTACTTTTTACTTTTACTTTTGAATTTATTGTCATGCACCCCATAATGCAATAGGTGGACACCAAATTGGCCAGCATGGGCATACCATGGGTGGTTGGGTATGGCAACCCGGCTATCTGCAGGTTGGTCAATAATGTGAAATTAGGGATCAGAAAATTCATCCAAGCCCCAACAGATGTAAGAAAAGGTGTAATCCATTGACATTTATTACTTTTATAATGTAGTTATCCCTACAATGTGTAACAGAAGCAGTTTGATACAGAAAATGATTGAGCGGTAGCCACCATCTTGTTTTGGTCATGTGACCCAGGGGATGTAGCTATGGGTACAGTCTGGGCCTTGACTTACTCATTCATTTCCTGTCATGTAAAACAGGCTACTTTTTACTTTTACTTTTTGAATTTATTGGCATGCACACATAATGCAATAGGTGGACACCCCAGTGGCCAGCATGGACATACCAGGGTGGTTGGGTATGGCACCTGGCTATTTGCAAATGGATCTGTAATGTGAAATTAGGGATCAGAAAATTCATCAAGCCCCTGCAGATGTAAGAAAATGTGTAATCCATTGACATTTACCACTTTTATAATGTTGTTATCCTACAAGCGTGTAACAGAAGCAGTTTGATACAGAAAATGTTTGAATGGTGTCAGCCATCTTGTTTTAGTCACGTGACCCAGGGATGTAGCTATGGGTACAATCTGATCTTTGATTTATTCATTAACGTCCCCTTCATGTAAAACAGGATACATCTTACTTTTCCTTTCTCAGTTTATTGGTATGTAACCCATAATGCAATAGGTGGACACCCCCTTGGCCAGCATGGACATAACTGGGGAGGTTGGATATGGCACCCCAGCTGTCTGCAGGTGGGTCTGTAATGTGAAATTAGGGATCAGAAATTTCATCCAAGCCCCTGCAGATGTAAGAAAAGTTGTAATCCATTGAGATTTACCAGTTTTATAATGTAGTTCTCCCTACAAACATGTAACTGAAGCAGTTTGATACAGAAAATTATCAAATGGTAGCTGCCATCTTGTTTTTGGTCATGTGACCTAGGGATGTAGATATGGGTACAGTCTGGGCCTTGATTTACTCATTCACTTCTCTGTCATGTAAAACAGGCTACTTTTACTTTTACTTTTGAATTTATTGGCATGCACCCACAATGCAATAGGTGGATACCCCATTGGCCAGCATGGGCATACCAGGGTGGTTGGTTATGGCACTGCGCTATCTGCAAGTGGGTCTGTAATGTGAAATTAAGGATCAGAAAATTCATCCAAGCCCCTGCAGAAGTAAGAAAATGTGTAATCCATTGACATTCACCACTTTTATGATGTTGTTATCCTACAAATGTGCAACAGAAGCAGTTTGATACAGAACATGTTTGAATGGTGTCAGCCATCTTGTTTTTGGTCATGTGACCCAGGGATGTAGCTATGGGTACAGTCTGTGCCTTGATTTACTCATTCACTTCCCGTCATGTAAAACAGGCTACATCTTACTTTTCCTTTCTCAATTTATTGGAATTAACCCATAATGCAATAGGTGGACACCCCATTGGTCAACATGGTATACCAGGGTGGTTGGGTATAGCAACCCAGCTATGTGTCTGGTGGGTCTATAAAGTAAAATTAGTGATCATAAATTTCATCCAAGACCCAGCAGATGTAAGAAAAGGTGTAATCCATTGACATTTACCACTTTTATAATGTAGTTATCACAATAAATGTGTAGAGATGCAGTTTGATACAGAAAATGATTGAATGGTAGCCTCCATCTTGTTTTTGGTCATGTGACCCACGGATGTAGCTATAGGTACAGTCTGGCGCTGATTTACTCATTCACTTCTCTGTCATGTAAAACAGGCTATTTTTACTATTCCTTTTTGAAATTATTGGCATGCACCACATAATGTAATAGGTGGTCACCTCATTGGCCAGCATGGACATACTAGGGTGGTTGGGTATGGCACCGCTATCTGCAAGTGGGTCTGTAATGTGAAATTAGGGATCAGAAATTTCATCCAGGCACTGCTGCCATAAGAAAGGTGTAATCCATTGACATTTACCACTTTTAAGATCTAGTAATCTCAATAAATGAGTCACAAGCATTTTGACACTGAAAATGGCTGAATGGTGTCAGCCATCTTGTTTTTGGTCATGTGACCCTGGGTAGGTAGCTATAGGTGCAATCTGGCCCTTGATTTACTCATTCACTTCCCTATCATGTGAAACAGGCTACTTCTTACTTTTTCTTAATGAATTTTGTGACGTGTACCCCATAATCCAATAGGTACCCCCCCATAGGCCAGCATGGCCCTACCATAGGTGGTCCGTTCTGGTCACTCTCATAATCTGTAGGTGAGAAACCAATGTGAAATTTGTGTTTATATAAAGAATTTGTAGCCTGAAAGTGAAAATTAGTTACATTTTAGACAACAATTTTTATCAGTGATGCAACCGATCTTAACGTTTTTACAAACTTCAATATTTTTTGCGAATACAAATTCGCAAAACAGTCAATTTCACTAAATAAACATATATATCTCCAAATGTCTTTGTTGGAAACGTTATATTTTCACTTTGAATTATAGTTGTGTTAGTTTCTTACTACCTTGACAAAAAAAGTTTACCAGGGAATTAAGAAAAATTATGTAATAACGTCATAACCGATAAGTGTACAAACCCAGTGAAAAAACCTCTGGCAGCAGGGATATGCAATTTTCAGAAAAACCTTGGCAGTGTAAGGGTTAAAACTGAAGGTGGATAAAGAAATGGGGCCTGGTAGGATTCAACCCAGAATTCTAAAAGAACTAAGGAAGAACTAGTAACACCACTGACTACCCATTTTAATTAATCATGTGATGATGTGTGGTACCTAGAGGATTGGAGAAGGCGGATGTGATTCCCTTTCACAAAAGTGGGAGCAAGACAGAGACAGAAAACTACAGACCTGTCAGTTTGATCTCAGTGGTAGGAAAATGATTGAATCACTTCTGAAGGAAAGAATTGTTGAGTACCTAGAGGCCAGTGGGGCACAGAACCTAAGGCAGCATGGATTCACAGCAGGAAGCTCATGTCAAACAAATCTAATTGATTTCTTTGACTGGGTGACCACAGTAGTAGACCAGGGAGGGCTGTGGACATGGCCTACCTAGACTTTAGTAAAAGCTTTTGACACAGTCCCACACAAAAGATTAATAAACAAATTAGCCAGCCTGGGAGTGGGTCCCAGGGTGGTAGCCTGGGTAAAACACTGGCTGGACAATTGGACACAGTAGGTAATAGTAAATGGCGTCCACAGTGAAAAAAGGAGGGTTACTAGTGGGGTACTGCAGGGTTCAGTACTGGGGCCAGTACTTTTTAATGTCTTTATAAGTGACATTTCAGAGGGACTGGAGGAAGGTATGTCTCTTTGCAGATGACACAAAAGATCTGCAACAGGGTTGAGACGCAATGTGGGGTGGAAAGGGTGAAAAGGGATTTGGCAAGGTTGGAGGAATGATCAAATGTATGGCAGCTTAGATTCAATCCAAAGAAGTGCAAAGTAATGCAACTGGAAAACAAAAATCCAGGGCAAGAGTACACAATGGGGGGTGAGATGCTGACAACAGCAACAATGGAAAGGGACCAGGGGTAGGCATATCAGATGACCTAAAGGTGTGCCAGCAATGTGAGAAGGCAGTAAGGAGGGCTGGGGGGATACTGGGATGCATAGGGAAAGGCATCACCAGTAGAACACAGGAAGTTGTTGGCCTTCTGTTCAGACAGTTGGTAAGACCATATCTGGAGTACATTGGACAGTTCTGGAGACCCCATCTCGGCAAAGACATAGACAGGGTGGAGGCTGTCCAGAGAACGCAAACAAAATGGTGCAGGGTCTGCACCAGAAGACATATGAAGAAAGACTGAAGAAGCTTAAGATGTATAGCCTAGAGGAAAGGAGGGAGAAGGGGGACATGATATAAACTTTCAAATACCTCAATGGAATCAACAAAGTCCAAGAGGACAGCATCTTTCAAAAAGAGATGTGCAAGAACAATTGGGCACAATTTGAAGATAGAGGGGGATGGCTCAGAGGTAATATGAGGAAGTATTTCTTCACTGTGAGGTTGTAGATGCATGGAACAGCCTTCCTGAGGAGGTCATAGAGTCAAAAACAGTGGGGAATTCAAGAATGCATGGGACAGACATAAGGCAATTTTAGTGGGGGTTAGGAAGAAGTATGCTGTTGGTTAACTAGGATCTGCAGCTTATCCGTTAGGTAGGGAAATGGGCAGACTAGGTGGGCCAAGCGGTCCTTATCTGCCATCAAATTCTATGTTTCTATTAATTTCTTAGAGGCTATCCCAGTGGGATGGGAGCTCTTCCTTACCCACCACTCTGTCACATATATTCATTTTGCTGATTCATTTTAATGTCTATTCTGCAGTTTTCACTGTTTGCATTGATTCATTATCTGTGGTCTGTTTCTTAATACTTTATTGCAGTTGAGGATAAGATATATTAGAGGGCTGCAACTATGTAACCATATTAAAGAGAAGGGATTATTGGTCTTGATTTGATTGTTAATTTGGTATATTTCAGACCTTTATCAACTAAAATTGTTTCTCTGAACTCAGGAATTTGCCTGTAATCCAAGGAATTTACGTTCTGGCCAGGTTCAGAGAACAATAAAGGTATCACTTGTGTGTTGTTATTAATTATGAGTTATAATATAAAACCCCAGTAACATATAAATAAAAAAGAGGTTTATCTGTTCTAGCAGTAAAAATTTGTAATGCATATTAAACAAAAGTTGCTTGTTACACATTTTATAAGCAACTTCATCTGTAGACTTACAAGAGGAAAATGTTGGTGGGTCACTAGAGTTTCTGTAATGCCTCCAATACAGACAGTCAAAGGACCAACAATACTGACAATTGAAAGCACTTTACTGGGCAACCAGGCACCCTAAAAAATATCTCCATGTGTGCCTCTAGGATACCAAAGTAGGGTCACTGTAAATTCACTATACTGGTTGGTAAGGATATAAAATCACTACTAAAATATCCATCAGATGCCTATATTTATTTAAGTACAAGTAACTGCCTAAAATGAATTGCAAATGAATCCTGACATTCCAATTAAACAGGCTAACAAGGGAGGGTATGAAGTATGGATGGATGCAAAAAACATTTCTGATTCTGAAGTTTTACAGCAACAAAATGGCAGTTATTTGTAGAAAAAATGATCAGCTTATTAAATCAAATAAATCAAAAACTTTTATGTGTACCATATCCCAAGAAATTTTGGGATAAAATTAAGGACCTTAATGGTAAATCCCAATCCTCACCACCATCGCAACTGTGCGTCAACGGTACCATCACCACTGACCCGCTTAGCATCACTAACTGCCTTAATTCCACCTTCTCTAACCTCAACGGAGTCCTCCCCAGCAACTTCTTTGACCCCATCCCACCCACCCCCAATCCCCAATTTCCCAGCATCCTCCATTCTACCTTAGAACTATAGCCCACATGAAGCCAAAGCCTGCCTGTCAAAAGCTCTTCAGGGCTCTAACTACTGTAAAGACTGTTTTGACATGCGCCACTGTAGCACGTGCTTGACTCGGTTCTCTCCCTCTCACTGATCTTCTAAACCTTTTCCTGTGCAAAGGCCAGTTCCCAACACCATGAAAATGGCCACTATAACCTAATTCTAAAAGTGGTGATAGTTTCTCTCCAAATAACTATCACCCCATCTCTATTCTTCTCTCCTCTCAGAGCTCTTGAAAAAATCATGTCAACCAGATCATCGAATATCTCCTATCCCATAACCTCCTATGCATGGAGCATCATGGCTTCAGAGCTGAACATAGCACCACAACCACCCCAACAGAATTCTCCAACTTGCTCCACACCACGCTAGACAAAGGTCACCTTGCAGGCGCTGTGTTCATAGACCTCTCCAAGGCCTTTGATACGGTCTCCCATCCCCTTCTCCTTAAGACACTGCAGTAAATTGGGGTCTCCTAAGGTTCCCTCTCCTGGTTCTCATGTTACCTTACTTCCAGAACACAGTGTGTTAAAAATCAATGATACCCCATCTACCATGCTTCCAGTCCACTCTGGGGTCCCCCAGAGGTCTATCCTGGGTCCCCTACTTTTCAACGTATACCTCAACGCCCTGACCAAAACCTGCTCTGGGAACCTACTTCTTTATGTGGACAATGCAGTTCTTTACACCTCACATCCTGACCCTCCACACTCCATACCTCCCTGCAAGGCTCCTTCCTTCAGATTGAGCACTGGTTTGCTGATCACAGGCTGGTTGTCAACATCAAAAAAACTAAGGCTATGTTTTTCGCCCACCGCCAATCTAGAGCTAAGAACTATAACCTGACAAACCACTTCAGCACCCTCCTCCCCCGGAACAGGTCCAGACTTATAAATATCTGGGCACCACTTTCGACACCTCCCTCTCATTCCAAGAGCATGTCAAAATCCTTACTGCCACCATCAACGTTTGTGTGGGTCTTCTCTACAGACATAGGGACTGCCTGACACCAGAAGCAGTCCACCTGGCTGTCACTTCCTCCGTCTTATCCTTGGCAGACTACAGCCTTACAATCTATGCTGCCACTAACCATACAGCACTGCACCATATCCAAATAGTTATCAACAAGGCATGCCAGCTCCTTTCCGTGCTGACCGCAGTACATACACCTGCATTCTCGACACTCACCAATGTTCTCTCACTTGAAGAGAGACTACTATACCAGACCCACCTCCTCACCAAGAAAATACAACTGGGCCTAACCCCCATCCGAGTCATTGTCTCCTTACAGACAGCCACCTACTCTGCATCTATGCATGCAGCCTCTAAGGCAATATGGAATATCCCCAGAGTCAGGACTGCCCTAGCTCAGCGATCCTTCCTGTTTAGAGCCCCGTCTTGGTACAATGCCCTCCCCATGACATCACAACCATCACCACTTTAGGTGCATTTAAGATGGCCCTAAGAACCCATATTCTGTCGTGTCGTAACTGCCAGTGTAACTGCTAACCTTAAGTCTCCCCTGTTAACCCGCTGTCACTCTGTCTTAACTCAGACTCAGTATATCATTCTTCAGACAAAGCTCTATGAGCTGCTCACCACAAGATAGATTTCCTCTATATGTTGATGCCTCTTTTCCTTAATTATATATGTCAATTTCTAATGGCTACCCACTGTTAACCTATTAGCTGAATTGTTTAGGTTTGATTGCTGTTCATTTCTTTTTTTTCTTTCTTACAATATGCCTGTTCACCGATTGTGTCATTTTCCACTGCTTAGCTACAGCTTGTATAGGCCTCACTTCATCACCTGAAGCTCAAAGTTCTCTTTACCTGCTTGCACCACTCTTGTATTCTGATTGTTTATTATTGTTACTAGTTATCTGACGTGGAGCCTTTGGAAATGAGTCTATTACTCAAAGGGTTGTAATTCGATTTTCTCAAATAAATATTTTTAGAACTGAAATATCATATTCCAGTCAGTATTTCACATTTTATGTAACAACTACATTCATTCTGTCTGCCTCCCAGATAGGCCAAATATTTGAGTTAAAGAGTTATTTTCCACTCTCCCAAACCATTAAATGAAGTAATCATACTTTGGTGATTTTATCAAAATATTTGTCCATTAGTTATCATCTTGTATAGGAAACACAATGGAGTTTATCAGTTAGAAGTCCAAAGTGATTTTAATTGATACATTGACACTTACCACACTGCATTGCTCACTTTAAATGTTAGCTGCTCCTATACAAACAACCACAAGGTGCACATATTGCTATTCTACTTAAATAGTTGGTCAACATATGTAGCCATATAATTCTGAAAAATATTATTTTCTTATGGAGTCAACACAAAGACATTCATATTTATAAGTCTGGCAGAGGCTGACAATATGGCCTAGAGGTTAGAGAGGTTAGAGAAATGAGGTGTAAATGAGCTTGGTACATCCAGCAGACAGACCTGAGTTTGATTCCCACAGCCTCCACATGCATTCTGTGTGGCTCTGAGCAAGTTACTTAACCTCCCTAGTGCTCCTGGGTCACCCCTGTAAACAGGCACTTCTGCCTAGTGGGCCTTACCCAGTTACCAAAGAATAAAATAAAACAAAAAGACCTAGTTGCGACTTTTTACTTGTGAGATATTTTCTTTTTTTTTAGTTGTCATTTGAAGGTTTTCTACCTAATAATATTATTTGTCCTATGAACAGCAGTACTCTACCTTCATGCTGACAAATTAGTTCTATTTTCCTTCATTCCACATCACATTGTGACTAGAAATGAGTGAAGTGGTGGAAATTCACTTCACATATTAATTCATAAAGTCCACAGAATTTGCAAAGTTCTGACTGGTAAAATTACAGTCCTTTTCAACAAATCACTGGAATTTGCTAGTGAAGTAGCCACTTCAATACAAAATGGCTACTTTGCAGTGAAGACTTTGCAATTTTGATGAAGTTGAAGTTCCTAAGTTTTGTGGAAACTTTGCAAATGTGAATGTCCACCGCTTTGAGGCAATATTTTCTGCAAAGTTTAAATTTATGTCTGTTATTGTGACCTCACTTATTATGACATGACAAGAGATCTGGCACAGGAAATTGGCTCTTCTTGGCCAATTGTGATGTCACATTCAGGTCATAGAGCTGCAGAAGTATGAAGAAGAATAGAACTAGATTTGTCAGCCATCTGGTAGATCATTATTCCCCACATTTCACATCAAGTATACTCAGGCAGAACATTTTCTAATTAGTAAAAGGGAAAACTTTACTTCTGATATAAGAAGTAACAGCTTACTGATTTTTAAAGTAATAACTTTAGCTAGTACAGTAAGTATTTGATCTTGGAATTCAACTTTTTTTTTCTTTTTCAGTAATGGGTATCACATTAAAATATTTAACATGAATACTAATTTATAACCCTCTAGTAAAAGTATTGCCTCTTAACAAGATGTTAAACTATCCTAACAAAGCAGTATGATGCTTTTACCATTGATGTTAATTGAGCATTTAAGACATTTTATGAAAGCAGTTACATTACTTTATTGAACAAGCAATTAATATTTAATAAGCTTCCAGGAATATTTTAATTGATAAGCATTTGCCATAAGATTGCAATAATGTCCTTGTGGTATATTTTTAATACCCTTTCCTGCCACTCTTTAAGAGATTTAGAATTGTGTCAAATAATTTATACTTTTGCACAGGTGATATAAAACTAAGTCAGTAGCTAGGTGGCCAATGACTAGTAAAAATGTGCTTGAGACAACTACTATAATACAAATGCTTGTTTCACTTTAACTATCTATTACTAATGGAATAATGCCAAACAGGGTGGGTGTTATGCTGGGACAACATACTGCCTCAGACGGTTTGGTCGAAGGCCGCAGGCCAAGGGCTTCCAACACCTGAGAAGGGCTGTTAACCCAGAATAACACCCAATCTGGAGGTCATTATTCCTGTTTTACTATGGCTCATTTGAAAGAAAGTAAGACACATTTTTTTTTACATTTTTAATGTTTTTTGTATGTTGGGGTGGATAGATTGGAAAAAGTCCATAGTTTCTATTGTGTCCTGAGGTGGTGGTGCTGTTGGGGCTCAATGGTGTGTCTTTTGAACCCACTTCCATTCCATCTTGGATAGCTCTGCTCCAAAGAAGAGAAATGACAGGTGCCTGAGGACTTTATCTTGTTTTGTAGGTTTACTGTGGAGGAAGTCGGGCGCCTTTAGTTTTAAATTGAAGTATATATGTTTTCCACACCATAAAGTGAACGGCATTAATGAATTGCACAACATTCAGTTATGCTTTTTCACACTTCACTGATGTCACTGGATTCCAGAAACAGAGTATTATTTTTTTTTATGTTCTCCCGGTACAGTTTGTAGCATTTTTGATCTGTACTGGGAGAAAGCCAAGATAACAATGAAAGTGCTTGGTGCCAGAGCTCAGCAGAAGGACAGTGGAGAGCAATGGATGTGTGGGCACGTGATGCCCTTACTTTGAAAAGCTGCTCATTGCAGATACCAGCTGATGGCATTGTGTTTTATGTTCTCCCAGTACAGGTTATAGTATTTTTTAATCTGTACCAGAAGAAAGCCAACAACAATGGAAAAGTGATTGGCAGGACTGATTAAGTGAGGGAGGTTGTGGAGGAGAGGATACATCAGCACGCCTGCTAGTTTAAAAAGTGGCTCACTGCAGTGCAGGCTGGCAGCATGGAATGGGCAGTGGGTAGTGATTTTTTAAAAGTTATTCAGTCATTTGTGTTGTGGGAGTCGATGCAGGATGTTATGTAAGTAACAATACCCACAAGGGTGGCGGATATTGGGCAATACCAGACAGCCCAAGGGTGTAAGGAGGTCCAGCAAGAGAGGTAGATGGCCTTATGGCCCCTGGAAGGTCTGGTATTGCCCATACCACCCACCCTGTGGGGTATTATTGCACTTAGAAAATGGGCTAACTGTGAAGTTATTTTGTATTGTTTAGTAACAGAAAAAAAAATATTGAAAAATAAAATGAAATTACAATTCATTTGTTAGTAAAGTAGTTCCTGTACTGTTATGTTAATCAACACTCACCAGTAGAGGGCAGTGCAGCACTTCACAGTTTTTTGCCATTTTCTTAGTACAGTACAGTATACCCTCCATGATACTTGAATCTTAATCCCCCTATTTCTTAATTCTGATTTTTTTTTTTGGGGGTGCTTTTACACCTATTTCTTCAGATCAGGATCGAAGTGACACTTTATGCTTGCAGGAGCTTTACAGTGGTTGGATGAGAGAACCGAGTGGGTGGTGGAACAGGAGCTGTTCTTTAAGCAGCAGAGCAGGTGGGTGGCATGTGGAGAATACAGGAGATTCTGATTGGGTGAAAGAACTGAGCAGGTGACTAGAACAATGTGCACAGCACTGTAAAAAAGGTTTTTAAGTTTTAGTTAAATTATGTTTTAGTTAAATTAAGTAGCGGTGTTACAGTTTTCAGTTTAAGGCAGGCCCACATTGTCTTGCTGAAAGAGTGGCCATTGCAAATTAAAACATATCAGACAATGGATGGAGAAATATTAATGGTTCAGGTGAGTCAACGGGAAGTTGGACTGATAGAGTAGATAAGGATCACAATGACTGAGAGGAGGCTTGACAGTGCTGTGTAAAAAGCACTATGCTGAGCATATTTTTTTATTTATTTAAATCATGAAATGACTAAGGAGTGTGAAGAGGAGAGTGTGTGTGGCTGGCAGTGGTTACTGAGTAACTAACTGGTCCTCAGTAAGTGAAAGAAATAAATGGTGGCCTTTTAACATTTGAAAAACTTGGGTGGCACCAGTATCCTAGTGATGTGGTTGGCACCTGTTTTTCAGTGGGCTCTACCTGCAAGTTAATGTACTCCCCGACATCACTTGCTGCCATTCAGGATCCTTAGATTTATAAGCCCATTTTCTAAGATGGGATAAAATTATGGATCCAGTCCCACTCTGACCAATGGGGGGCAGCATTCTTTCTTGCCATTGTATAATCTTTGTTTATGTTTTATACTTGCAAGTGGATGAGTGATATGCCCATTTATGCCTGTGACAAGTACAAGACTCTCTCAAACGCATAGGGGACATTTTAATAGCTGTGTTTCTGCCATTTAAAATACAGCAATTACTCAACTGTACCTTTATTATCTTTTGTTGCTAAGTGCAAGACTAGAGTGCACAATAAGTACTTTGAGTTTTACTGACGTTATGAAACTCTAGTACAAAGGTGGGCAATAACTTAAAAATATTTTACTGAACAATTTACTAGGGGGTTAAATAAGGTAAATAAGTATTTTTACAGCCGCATGGGTGGAGCCCTGCAGGTGTTTTGCTATCACTGTAGGAGAAAGAAGGGACTGTGACCAGATTGTGTCCCAGTCTTCTCCTACAGTTTTACCATGCTGCAGCGACTCCACCCACAGATACATCCCAGACAGTGACAGCCACAGTGCTGAGTGTCGGCAGTGCAGTGTCACGGATGCCTCAGTGTTTGCTCGCCGGGGCTGCATCCTCTGAACCCACCTGTCTCTAGGATTCTAAGTCCGAGTTGTAGTTGGACTGGGGGCAATCCACCCCGTAAGGCAGTCTCGGTGTCTGTCAGAGACCATCACAGCGATGTGCGGATTTTGCCTAAATCCTGTCACTGTGATCGTCTTCATGGTCAGGGTGTCACTGTGGTGTTGGTATACCTTCTCCTACGGTGATGCGGTCATCTGTCCACAGTGCACATCTCGTTGGTGGTGTGTAGTGTTTCCCCTGCCCCTCCCCTCCACGGCTGCAGTTCCCCTCCTCTGTGTGGTAGCCCCCCTCAACAGGTGCACTACATTAAAAGAGCTAGTGAATGGGTTCTGCCAGAAGTATTGCTATTATGTATCATTACCTTCCACTGTAACTGTCCAGTAGATTCCTATTGATGGTATTTTAATTCTTCACCCTGTTTCTCCATTTTGTTAGTTTACACTGTTACCAGAAGTTCAGGGTGATGTGCAGAGCCATTTGTTGTTCTCCTGGCTGGCAGTGACTTATTAGGGGGAAAGCAGTCAGCTGCATTAACAGATGACACTGTATGTTTTGCATTAACTTCCTGTGGTTGCAAAAGATTGTAATTAATTTTGATCTAAAATGATTAAAATATAAGTCTTATATGTAACTGAAGTGAGAATTCTTTCATGGATTTTTTTTTTGACAGGTTGCCTTTGTTGTTCTCCCAGCCAGCAGTGACCCATGAGGGGAAAGCAGTTTGTTACATTAACAGATGACACTGTCTTTTTGTGTAAGAATTTCAAAACAGAGATGATATATAATGAATCAGATGCTCAGTCTGTCAACTGATATAAAACATTTCCACTATGTTAAATTACTGGAACTACAACTCCCACAAAACTATTCTAGGCAGCAAGAATGAACAGCTGGAGGCAGCACTGCCTTCTCCATTTTTGTATGTGATTTCAGTCAGCAGTACAAATTGTTCTTAAAGTACATCTTGTCTAAATGCAAGCTTTTTCTTTTATCTTTTATTTCATTTTATAGTTTGACATGGTACCTGTTTGATTGATTTCTTGGTTTGTCTGTCACCAAGTTTGAATGAGAGGTTATCTGCCAGTTTTGTTTTCTGACAGTCTCACTTATTAGGGCTGCAATGAGCAGAACCCTGCAGTCCTATTGCTTTTAGAACAAACTCTGTTCAGAGCCAAAACGTCTGCAGGATTTGATCTGATAAGAAATACATTTAGTGTGCATGACCCATGCTACTAGATGTGTTCAAACCTGCTACTGGCTGCAACATGGGCAGACTAGGTGAGCCAAGCGATCCTTATCTGTCGTCAAAGTCTATGTTTCTATGTAACACCCTCTGGGCTGCAACTGTGTTGCTGTCAGGTTCATTTCAAGGTGCAAAGTAAACAGCAGCACCTCTGAGCTGTTTGGCACACTGTTAGCAAGGCAGGCAAAGCAAGCAGTACTGACTAGTACCAGGCCTCACCTTCTCACTGCCCTCCCCTCTCCACTCACCTGTGGAGCAACAAAACCGAGACCTTGTCCAGCTGATGAGAGAAAATTCCCCATCAGTGACATGCAAGTTGCCTGCCCAGGCCAGGCTCCCTGCAGCACCTACTCCGTCTGTCTCCAGAGAAACACAACCAGACAGCCAGTGGGTAAACCAGCTTATGTGGTGTACGGCAGCTGAGGAATCATGATACCTGGGGAAAGGGGATGGACAGAGCCTAGTCAGCAGTCTCATGGGCTGTCCTATGGTGAAAGTAAGGTACAGCATCATAGGCTGAGGTGTAGGTAGAGATACGCGAGCATATATGTTCATAATTCAAATCTTTACTTTTCTGTAGCAAAAATTCCACATTTAGGAAGGACACAGGAAATTTCTAATGCAAAATCAGGGACAGGGGAGAGGTCTGTTTGAAACAACACATACGGTGCAGCGAGCCACTTGTATGTCTTAAGCCAACACATTACAAGGCAATGCACTGGCTGCCATGGCTGGTTACAGCTGCTGCTTTCAGTGCTTGTACCTGTGCGGATGTGCACAGTGTGTCCAGATCTGCTGCTGGCTGCGATGTCCTCTGGGCTGCAACTGTGGTGCAGTCAGGTTTGTTTCAACGTGCAAAGTAAACAGTAGCACCTTTGCTTTGGTTGTGATGCCCTCTGTGCTGCAGCACTGGTGCCATCAGGTTCGTTTCAAGGTGCAAAGTAAACAGCAGTACCTCCAAGCTGTTCAGCACAGTGTTTGCAAGGCAGACAAAGCAAGTAGTAGTGACTAGTGCCGAGCCTCACCTTCCCACCGCCCCCTCTCCACTCACTTGCAGAGCAACAAAACTGAGACCTTGTCCAGCTGACGAGAGAAAATTTCCCGTCACTGACAGGCAAGTCACCTTCACAGACCAGGCTTCCTCCTACACCTACTCCATCTGTATCCACAGAAACACAACCAGAGAGGCAATAAGAAAACCAGCTTATTTATTTTTATTTATTTAGTTTTTGTTGACCAGGTAAGTGCACTAGACAAATCCTGCCTATTTTCAGGCACGACCTGGGGAGGGGGATACAGATGAATGCCAAGTGACCTTGAACCAGATTAAGCTGTTGGTGGTATTTTTAGTGAATGAGGGAAATTTGGCCAGGACACCAGGGAAATTCCCCTACTCTGCAGTAGGGGGAACCTCTGGCCGTTCGGTAGGATGGCCAGTTTCTCAGACTCTGTAGAGGAGCCGGTTGAGCTGTTGGAGGGTGAAAAGGTCTCTCCCTCAGCTGTTTCTGTGATGCCTGATTCTGCCGTTTCTCCCTTACCTGCATCGGCTGCTGTACCTCCTGGACCTGTGGATGATCTCGTCTCTGCTGATTTAATGGACACTACTCCTTCTTCTGCACTCCCGGTTCGACCGATCCTTTTTTGCCACCCACCCGATGCTGTACCACAGGATGTGATCTGTTCTCACCTTACATTTCTCTGTTCGGAAAGGACTGACCATCTGCACAAGTTGTGAGAGCTTGATATGGCTCTCGGTCTCATTTCCTCCTCTCCGGTCGATGCTGCTGCTGTTTCTGCTTCACGGGAGGTGGTTGTTCCTCCCCGGCCCTCTCCTTCAGTACACCACTACCCGGAAGCACCCAGTCTCAATCTTCCCCCAGGACCCATAGACCGCGAGGCTGGCAGTGAAGCTGGGTTCATCCCCGTGTGCCTACAGCCTCAGGGTTCTGGCAGTCAGAATTTGCATCCCCCTTCTGTTGGGCGATGTCTTGGACCAGGAAAACCGCTTCCCTCTGCTGCTCAACCTTTGGTAGACCCTGTTTGTTCGGCTCCCAACTGTCCTGCCTCCATGTTCTCTGAATTGGGGCGACCTAGTTGACTCTGATGTGGGCTCTGTTGACTTGACTCGGAAAAGCATTGCAGGATGCGGGATGGGTGCAGGCGTCTTCTGGTACTTGGACTTCCGATTCTACGGATCAGTCTTTTCATGACCTGCCTAAAGCTTCTCCTTTCCTGTAGCTACGGATCTCTCGATAGGTCTGAGCTCCAACGCACCCCGGGGTAATGACTCTGTTTTGACTCCTAATGTACTGCACCGCCTTCTCATTCTGTGTCTGTGGTTCCCCCACTGCAGGACGCCCCCCAACCAGCCCCTGGAGTTGGCAAACCTGTGTCTGTTCTACCTGATAAATCTGTACCTGACCCTTTGTTTAAGTTGGCTGACATCTTTTCTTCTAGGGGCGAGCTGGTCCCTAGACGTAATGCAGTCTGTCTCCTTTACAAAGGTGGCTTGGAGGATCCTCCTAACTGGTTATATGTTGCAAAGGAACTGTTAAAGAAATTGATGCATTATTTTTCTTCTGAAATCTATGCCCTTATATGTTTAGGAAATGGTAACTTCGATGTCAGTTTTAAGTACCTTTCTAATTTGGATAGGTTCTGGGCTCAGTATCAATCTTTAAAGGATACCCCTGTTTGGGTTCCTTTTCATGCAGTTCCCCTCAGTAAACCATTGATTAAAATGATTACAGTTATGTTTAAAAATGAGGGTGTTCAGTTAGAGGATATCCTGTTCTGGTTACAGCACCGTTGTGAAATTTTAGGTAAACCCTTTCCCACATTGGATAGCGAACAAATCTGGGATGGTGGTTGGAAGATTAAGGTTAAGTTGCACTCCACTAATGTAGGCCCTGTGCATCTACCTAGTGTTTTTTTGTTTCTGGAAAAGGATAGGGGTTCCATTTTTTACAGTGGACAACCTAGGTCCTGTTTTAAGTGTGGTTTCTGGTTGTACCTTAGCTCTGCTTGTGACACCATGTGGTGTAACCATTGTTTGGACTTCGGTCACGTTTCCTCTGCCTGTGTTAACCTATTTAAATGCAATCTGTGCGAACAGACTGGGCATGCTTATGGTCGTTGTCCTTGGGCTGCCCATAACAGGGCAGATTGTCCTACTCATGATGGTCTCATTAATTTGGCCCAGCACCAACATGCCTTCCGAGTGTCGGCCCCTGAGAACCTACCCACTGCTCCTGCTCAGCCTGGAACTGACACTACTACCCCTCTAGTTCCTGACCCTGTCTACTGTCTACTGACAAGACCCCTGCTGTGCCCAGTACAGAAGCTACTTCACTGGCCCTTGTTTTGATTGTTGCTCCCTCCTCTGGGGTGGGCGATACTATGCCTCCCCCCCAACCCCTGAGTCCGATGCACTCCCTTTTCAATTAGTTTCTGCCAAAAAGCGTCCCAGGCAAGGGTGCAAGGCTTCTCAAAACTTAAACACATAGAGGTTGCTCAACATGTTGAGACCCCTCTTGGCAAGAAAGGCAATAAGTTTGCGGCTCTTCCACTGATGGAGACGGAAGGGGACTCTGAAGATGATGGGATGGATGGCTCTTCCGTGGCCTCGACTACTGATACTGAACAAGGTCCTGATGGCTCCATTGCCAAATGGATTGAGCAGCGTGCAAGCCACCCCAAGCTGTGTTTTTTTTTTTATTTTGTTTGGTTCCTTTTTTTCTCCTATGCCCTTATGCACGATCTCAATTTGAGCACTATTAATCTTAATAGCAGTAAAGCTTTGCAGAAAAGAGTTGGTGCTCTGCTTTTTTTGCGTACTTTATGCAGTGACATCATATGTCTTCAGGACACTCACCTTAAGACCTTTTTGGACCCCCATCAGACCTCTAAGGAGTGGACCTTGGGTCCTTCCTTTTAGTCCACTGGAATGGATACCTGTGATGGGGTGGGTGTTCTGTTTACCAATTCAGCTTTAAAGGTCTCCCGACTGGTTGATATTCACCAAGGTAGGGCCCTTTTGTTAGACATCTCGTATTTTCTGTCTGTCTCCATCTTATTATGGTTTATGCCCGCAGACTAAAGCATCGAGAATTGCTTTGTTTAAAGAAATACATCCTTTTTATTCACCTCCGCCTCCTGTTCTGGGCCGAGTTTCAATTGTGACCTCTCCAGAATGGACAGGGGCCTCGACACTGATAAATTGTTTTGTGACTCTAATTTTTTGAATTCCACCACCCGTTCTTCTGGACTGGTGGATGTTTATCAGACCACCTACCCATCTGGTGGTACACTTTTTAAAGGTCCTCTTGGACGTGTATTGACTTTATTTTGCATCTTCAGCTTTGGAACTTTCTGATGTGAACTTACTGCATTGCAGATTTTCTGACCATTTGGATCTCCAGCTGACATGCACCTGGACATCTGCACCTCACTGCAATGAAAACCAATGGCGCTAAATGAATCTGTCTTTTCCGCTACCTCTGTGCAATTAGCATGGAAGAGGAATTTCTAGCCCAACTCTCGGTAGTTGAATGTTATTGGGATATTATACATTGGTGGGAGGACACTAAACAGTCATGGCATAGTTTTTCAACAGAAAGCACATCTCAAAGTCTCTACTGAGTATATCGTTATCTCCAGCTTAGACACCAATTGCAGCACCTTATCTCCTTGTCTCACAGCACTCATTTTGACTATGGAGCACAGATTACGGTTATGAAAAAACAGATGACGGCTTTGCAATATGACAGGGCTCAGTCTTTATGGCAAGAGCTTCGTTTTGGGACTAGCAGCCAGAAAAGTTCTTTGGACCCCTTTCTGGAATGTTAAAGATGGACTCAGCAAAAAGTTGTCACGGCTTTCAATACTCCCTCTGGGCAACTTGCCACTTCCCCCCAAGATTTATTAGATGTTGTGGATTCCCATGTTACTTCTCTTTTTGGTACCTCTGCTCCTGAGCTGGATGTTTCTGACATTTTTAGGTCTTTGCATCTGCCCCAGGTCACGGACACAGATGCGTCTCTTTTAGTTGCAGAAGTTTCATTAATGGAAGTGGAATCTGCTATTTCTAGACTTTCAAGTGACACTGCCCCTGGGTCTGATGGTATTAGTACTGAATTTTATAAAATCTTTAAATCAGAGTTAGGCCCGGTCCTTGTCATCCTGTTTAACCATATGCTGAGTTCTAATAAATACTCTGCATCTATGTTGGAAGCTATTTCGATTTTTCTCTACAAAGGGGACCGTCAGAATATTTGTAACTGGAGGCCTATTAGTCTTTTAAATTCGATTTCAAAATTCTCAGTAAAATCCTCCTGAATAGATTAGCTGTGGTTGCCCTTATTTAATTTGTCCCTCCAAGCCTGTACTGTAGTAGGAGGCGTATACAGCATGATATCTTAGTTCTATTTCGAGAACTATTTTTCCAAGGGTAGCATAATGTAGCTTCGGGTTAAGTTTTAAGTTTAGATCAGGAAAAGGCCTTAGATAGACTTTCCTCATTCCTTTTTGTTTTCTACGTTATTGGCCTTTGGTATTCTTCCATTTTTTGTGTCTTGGTTGCACACCATTTATGAATATTCTTTTCTTTGTCCTAATGTCAATGGCTGGTTTGGTAGAAAAGTCAAAATCAGGCGGGTAGTGAAGCAGGGCTGTCCCTAAGCCCACTTCTTTATGTTTTCGGCATTGATATTTTACTGAGACTTCTGAACACTAATGATCCACCTTGTTGGTATTCAGGTTTTCCCTCTTCAGCACCATAAGGTTCTAGCATATGCAGATGATCTGATTTGACTTTAGCTCCTTACTCTTCTCCTGCATCTTTACTGTCTATTTTAGATTCATTTTCCCAGGTATCTGGATCTAGAATTAATTTGGATAAGTGTAAAGGGGTAATACTTAGGAATGCCCGTTACTGCCTCTAGCCACTTAGCAGGCATTTTGTCTACGGAACCCATCTCTGTTTTGGATGTGCTATTTGGTCCTGGGGAGTTGGCATCATTGAATTGGGAGGGTAAGTTGGAGAAGGCTTCTAGACTGGTCACTTTGTGGAAGGGACAACAACTCTCGAAGAAAAAGCTAGTGGTTCTTATTAAGACTTTGCTTCTTCCGATTTTTCTTTATTTTTGTTATGTATACCCTCCCCCACAAGTTGTTATTGTTAGATTGTTTATTTTTTTTTTCAATCCTTGTGGGGCTCCCGATTGAACCCACTTCGGCAGGACATGACCTATCTTCCGATCTCTGAAGGTGGGGTTAATATGGTCAATCCAGTGGTCTTTAATTTTAGTATTTTTGTTTCTTATAACATTTGTACATCCTTGAAACCAGGTGACAAGATTTGGAAACCCTTTGTGAATGCCTGGCTTTCCCATTGCTTGGGCCCCTGGACGCACCGGTCCCTTCGGGCACTGTCTCATTCCTTGCCAGTACCTTCATATGGTAGAGATTTTTTTCGGAATATTGTAAAATGGGGCATTTCCCTATCTCATCTTATTACACTGACCAGAAAACAACTTTATAAATCTATTTTGGTTTCCGAACACCAAGGTTTTCCGGGGTTTCCAGACTGTCCCAGGGACAGGTTCTCTTCAGTGCTTCACCTGTTAAGTAACCCACGTCTTCCACCCTTTGTTTGGGATTGTACTTGGCTAAGTAATTATGGCCATCTAGGAGTGAAGGCAAACAGTAAACATAAACAACTTTCTGAAAGGTATTGTCCTAAGGATACTTGTCCACAGCTTCCTGAAACCCAATTACATTTATTCCTTGATTGCCCATATGCTAAGGCCTTTCGGCAGTACATTGCTGCCCATTGGTCTGTTCCTCGAATTGCTACTTTGACATATTCAGATTTATTGCATGGACCACTACAGCATGTTTTTCCACTTCATCATGCTGATATGGTTTATTTATTGTTAGCTGTTATTCATTATTTTTTGTGGCATGCTCGCTATATGTTGATTCTTCAACAACGGTCTGTTCAGTATAATGAACTATTTTCTGATATTCAGTTTTCATTACAGCGCATTAAGTTTTTGGACTTCCAGTGATTTTCCCCTGAAAGAGCTCAACACTTATGGCTTTATTGTGATACATGGTTTTCTTCTGTTTAATTTTTCTTGCTGACCTTTTCTGCGCTTATTGAATATTGCATGAACTGTTTTGTTTTTGTACTTTCTTGATTGCTCTGTATTGAAGCCCATTTTTTCAATAAAATTCCCCTACTCTTTTCGATAAGTGCCATGGGATCGTTAACATCCACCTGAACTACCACCAGTCCAGGCAGATGGGACCTCGGTTTAACGTCTCATTTGAAAGACGGCACCTCAGAAGTGCAGCACCCCTCTCATGCTGCACTACAGTGTCAGTACTGGGATATTAACCCAAGTGCCAGATGTGGAAACTGAACCCACAGCGCTCTGATCTCCCGGCCTCAGAGGTGAGTGTGCTACCTACTGAGCCACTGACACTGTTAAACAGCTTATGCAGTTCATGGCAGCCGAGACATCGTAAGACCTGGGAAAGGGGACAGACCGAGCCTAGTGGTGGTCCCATGGTGAAAGTAAGGTCCGGCATCATAGGCTGAGGCGTAGGTTGTTTGAGGGGTTCTGGGTCTGGTGAGTGCTTTTCTTCTGAAGCAAAACATCTTCAGGCTCCGCATAATTTGCTATAAGCACTATTTTGTTAGTTAAACTACATCAAACATTCCCATACAATCGTTCAATGACAAAATATGTTAATAAACATACAAAATCAGCTGTTTCATGTATGATGGAAATTAAAGACTGTTTTTATGTCTGTCAGAAAGCACACAGCATTAGTCACTAAACTGTGCTATATTTACTCTAAGAATATCAGAACAGTGAACAGCATGCAGACTGCAATGACGATCAGCATTACAGCTCAGTAAAAATTTGTATTTTTTGGAGCAAACTAATAACATAAGTGAGTACTGGAACAGGGGAGCTTTTTAAAACCTGGAAGGGGAGTAGAGGTCAAACCAACAGTAGGACTCTGCAGCTCATAGACACAGCCAGCCCCAAGTAAGCAGAATACATCAATGTGACAAGGTGTGCTCATGGATCTCAGAACAAGGAGAAAATCTCATAAGATGCTGATCAGGCACAATTTATTTGTGCTGTGGCACCAGCATGATTCAGTCATACAACAGACACTGGATATCTATTGAAAGACCATCGGTACCTAGCAGCGTGAATCACAGTTCATTTCCATAAACAAGATGCAAAGGTGTTCTAGTGCTCTTAATATCTTGGTGAAAAGTATGCTTGGTTGCATGTTATCTACAACTAAGGTTTTGCCTTTGGATGAAGGCCTGTGTGATAGTAAAGCACTGGGGCATCTGTCAACTGCACTGTGTCCAAAGATAAAACCTTAGCTGTAGATACCATGCAAAAACCAAGCCGTAAGTTACCTCATCTGGCTCTATCTTCTGCTCAGCTATTTTTGTTCTATAGAAATTTAAATTTGTTTTCCAGCTTTGTTTCCTTGAGTGGAAGGGATTAGTGAGGTCCTCAGCATAGAAATTCTGTTTTCAGCTGCCTCAGTTCTTATTGCAAGCTGTTCCAACTTACAGTTTAATTTGTTAAGAGGAGGATAGACCTGATATATTGGATTTAATCTCCCTAATGTTTGAAGTAGTTCTGTTTTCAGATTGTTCACTGCCTCAAGCATTATCCCGTTAATTACCTGTATTTCTTGAATACGACTGTGGTATGTATAATATTGGCTGATGGAAAATTTTTCTGAATAAATTTTTCTCTGTAGTAAGCTAGTAGCAGCCTAGCATTACATTTCCCTCTATTTTACCCCATCCAGTTGTTTTACATTCTCCAACAGTTTTTAGACTTCATCAGCAAGTTCTGCTAGATTTGTGTCCAGATGCCATCTCTGATCATTCCTTTCCTTCTAGCTGGTTAGTGCTTACATTTTAAAGGAAAGAAAAGTATTACATGGGGCTGCTTTTTTCTTTACCGGACGGTGTGTGTGGCTGAGAGCGGAGAGGTCAGTGAACCTTGCAGTACGCATATGTCGCAAGCAGGAGACAAGGTAATTGGGCAATGCATTAGGATGGTTTAGATTTGCCGCTACTTTTTGAATTCTAGTAGGTCATTTGTCCGCAAAGAATGCGCAGGTAAGTTCACGGGTATGGCGTATTTTTTTCAACATGCCGGTGCCACCAAACCTTAAAAAGCAAAACCTGCTTTCTGCATTTTATGGCTGCATAAATCTAGCACTGCAGTTTTGGACATTTTTCTCCTTCTTTGTTCTGGGATCCATCAGTTTGCCTTACCACAGTGCTTTCTGTTGTCTTTTTGAAACCGGTTGTTATTCTTTGTGTTGTATATCTGAGCTGAGGAGATTACTTGTGCTACAGCATGAACAGGGGCTGTGACATGTTCATCATGTGAACAGCTCACTGCCAAATGCTTGGTTTGCTCTTTCAGCCACTCCTCTCACAGATTTGATGGTTATGAATAAAAAGACATAACAGATTTGAAGCAGAAAGGTACCCACAAATTCCCAGCCAGTTCATGCTCTTTAGATGAGAGGAAGGGCTGCAGACCTGTAGCTGTGTGCCCTCTCTTGATGAATTTGTAATTGTACACCCCTCCAAAAAATAAAGTAGCTTGGTATGAGGTTTCGTGTGTCATGCATTTGGTATACTTACTGTTCACTGTTGAACTTCAGTATGCTTTTAGAATCATCAATTAGTTAATCCACATAGAAACAACAGTTTGCATCCGTGCAACAAGAATACTTTGACTGGAGCTGCTGTACTACCTAAACCACCCAGCTCGCCCTTACTGTGAATACATAAGTTTGCATCCCTTGCCACTGCGTTCCTGCTGCCTCCCTAGAATACTGCTTGAGGCAGCATAGCTCATACACCTTGTGCAGCACTGGTTTCAGATTTGAGCAAAGGATGATCACTGAAACATACACAACCCCAATAGGTAGCAGGTAGGCAGCACTGCAAGGGCAGGAGTCCACGATCTCGAACTCAGCGGCTGGTGATAATTAGCTTTTCCTTGGCATCTCACTGCCACTGTATTGGTCGACACCTGAGAATGAGATGTTTTGAGCAAAGAACACTAGTACAGTTAGATATTATAATTAACAACAACAACAAAAAAAACTACAAAACTTTCGGCACAACCTCCCCGCCCTCCGGTGGTCATGCAGTTACCGTTCATCGGTGAGTTGTACTTGTAACTGGCTCTGTTTTAGTTGTTCCTGACTTTGTGTGAATGGCATTATTTTTTTGTTATTTGATTTCAGTTCACAATAGCAAACTAGGGGGTGGAGGTGTACAGTGCACAGTGGGAGACTGTGGGAGTGTTTGTTTACAACCACAGCAAACTCCATGTGGGGCGGAGTTGGGGCAGGTTAAACATACTCTCTAACCACAGTACACTCCGTGTGGGGCGGGTTAAACATACTCTCTGAGGGAGGGCACCTCTGGAGACATGAAGCGGCAAGAAAAGTAGGGCTCTTTAACTACTATGCCTTATACAGTCAGCATAGTACTTGGGCTCTCTGCGGAAGAAACTATTAACAGTTTTATCATGTTGTGCGGACGGAAAACATGATGTAGGTCCTTTTCTGATGCAAAACGTCTGCAGGCTCTGCCCACTGCAGATGTAAAAAAGGGACTCCATTCTTTGCTTCCTAATAACAGTTGCTTCATATTTCACTACACAATCTTTGAAGCCCTCCACCGTGTCAATGCAGTCTTCTCACAGGCACTATTTATTGTTATGTGAGATGGGGTGGGTGGGCAGTGCAGTTTGATAATACACTGACTCACATTAGTAAGATTTCTGGTTTTCTTTCATGTTAGATGTCTGCATCAGTGGGGGTGAAGTGCCTGGGCGGCTTCAGTGTGACATTACTCACCTTACAGACATTCCAAGCTTTCTTACATCTTTAATGTCAAGTGTATGTGTTTGTGGGGTGGGGAATAATAACCATTCGATTTCAGTTTGAAAGGGTGGAGAAGTTTGGTGCTACTGTCATTTGTACTTGTAATATGATCTATGGTCACACTGTCTAAATATTATGCATTTATATATAAATAAAACATATACATAAAAGGTTTAAAAAAGAGAGCTGTTCCAAACATTGACTTGATGCTAGATTCTATCACTGCTAAAATCTCTCATACTATAGAGAAGCAGAAGTATGCATTTTCTGTATCTGTTTTATCCTGGAGCATAAAGTGTTTTTTTTTAAATAGTTCCTAAATCTGGAAGACTTGGAATGGTCCTAGTTAGCTTTAGCTTACAGACATTCAACACCAGATCCCATGGACCTGAATCATTTTAAAATTCCTGCATCATTTATAAAGCCAAAGCAGAACCTGTTTGGCAAAATCATGTTCTTATTTTTGAAATGTTATTGCCATTGTTGTTATTTATTTTCATATATTCAGTAGGAGTGAGGATTATTTTTAATGTTAATTACATTTAGGAGAACTTTAAAGACACTGTAGAACACAGCAGGTGGTATTTTTGAAAGTTAAAAAAAATGATATAGTTGTGTCAAGACAACTACATTTCCATTATGCATATGCAGCATATAATTGCCCCATATTTTCATAGCTGCATCAAAACAACACTTGCAGTTGAATCATAATTGTAGCATATTTGCAATATATTTGTAGGATGCATCACTACTGCATCATGTCTCTGTCATTTTTTGCATCATTAATCTACAGTAGATGCAAGTGCAGGGACAGACGATTGTAGTACATCCATCTTCTGATGGTAGTGCACCCTTCTGATGCAGATGTAGCTGTGATCTGTAATATAAAAGTGACGCAACTTGCTGCTGCATCTGCAGCAAATCTTTGAAAATACAGGCCTGTATATTTACCCCCTCTCCATCTCTCATACAATCCAAACAGTCAACTGCAGATAATGGGTCCAGAATGAAGCACGTACATTGCTATACAGATATGCAATACATAGAGGAAAATAAGATGAGGGCCCATGTTCTGTAGCATCTTTTTTTTCCTCTTCAAGTTCAAGATCAGGAGAATTACAGCACTGAAGATGCTGTGCTCCTAGCCTGTTCCACCTGTTTACTAAAAACCACTGACTGTTGACCATCTATACGTGTGTGTGCCATTAACCTCACCTTTTCTGAAAAAAATATACCTTTACCAGCTGTCTTACAATGAGAGAGAAAGGAAAGAAGAAAAGAAAGTCATGCTGCTGACTCCACCATTTTTAAAACATTACACCTGTACTACCTGCCTTAAAATATTTAAACTCATTTCCTAATAATTTCAAAGTTGAATCACCTTACTATCTAAACTGGAAAATTAGGTGTTTCTTCACAGATGCTCTTTCTGGATGAATTCATTCATCCATTCATTCAAAAGGGGCATCTGTGAAGAAACACCTAATTTTTCATTAACTCATTGTCTCCTAGCCAATGCCTGTAGGCGTCAATAAAATACACTGGTGTGTCCTGAGGACACCTACAGAAGTCAACTACTGACTTCCTGTGAGCCCTGGCAACGTCTGGAGAAGTCACTTATATATTATAATATATAATGTAACAGAATATAACATGTATTTGACTGCATAGCACCATTGGAAAGGTAATTTTGAGATGAACAACGTTGCCACAGATATTCTGTGTATATCATGTATACTTTAGGAGTTATTTGTATTTGTTTATGGTATGGTGTATATGGCTTATGTTGCCTGTTTTAGTGACAAAAAAATGTGTTTGCTGTTTCAACCAGCATAGAAAAAAAAACAAATTACATATTATTCTTTGCATACCACCACTGGAAAGGTAATTTTGTGCTGAATAACTTTGCCACTCATACTTTGTGTCTAGCACTTATGGTTCTTGAGCTACTAGGATTTGTTTGTGGCATGCTGACTATAGCTTGATTTTTCTTAGAAAGGCCCAGGATTTACTATTAACAGTATACAGGAGACAAGTGGTGCAACTTCAGAGAGCTCCTGTGGAGGCAATGAGTTAAATAAATTGCTATCATTATGAAAAGAATAACAGTTTAAAATGTCCCCTCCTGATAAAAGATGCATCTAGAAAGAGCTATGAAGATGACTGCAGGGCAGCAGGGTAAATCATATGAGGGTCCTAAATATCTACTCCCTGGAGGACAGAAGGGAGAGATGAGACATGATTGAGACCTTCAAGTACTTGAAAGAGATTAATAAGGTGAACAGGGAGGATATCTTCAGGCTAAGCTGCAGCAAACCCTAAAAGGGACACAGCCTAAAGTTGCAGGGTGGGTGTTTAACGAGGAA
Source organism: Neoceratodus forsteri (assembly GCA_016271365.2). NCBI lineage: Eukaryota > Metazoa > Chordata > Ceratodontiformes > Ceratodontidae > Neoceratodus > Neoceratodus forsteri. The sequence goes on along the minus strand of CM057459.1, from coordinate 840,215,023 downwards.
ATTAGAAGACACTTCTTCACAGATGTTGAGGAAATGGAATGTGCTGCCAGAAGAGGTGATCTCATTGAGGACAGTGAGCAACTTCAAGAGAGGCTGGGATAGATATACAGGGAAGATAAAGGTAATGGAAGGAGGGGAAGAAGGTAGTGGAGAGGTAGTGGAGGGGGAGCAGGGACACCAGCCTGAGCTAAGAACCATGGGCAACAAGCAGACTAGAAATACCAAAAGGCCTAATTCTGTTGCTTATTCATATGTTCATATGTTCGTTTGAGATTGCAACCTTAAGTGAAAATATTAATTCTTTCAGAAAACAGCCTGCTTTTCTGTGTGATAATCTATGCTTTTATTTATATAATATGACTAAATAAGAGATCATACCTTATAGCGGCTGTTTCATATATTTTCTTGATTGTTAATCAGTACAAACCACAATCCTGTATGATCCTATACGGGGCACAACAAATGCTTTTTGTTTATTGCACTGTCATATTTATTCTGATTCTCTTTGACCTAGTTAAATTCTTAAACAATATATACTCTCAGAACTCAGTTCCATTCTCATGTCCTTATGTTTGTTTAACAGAGATTTTCTTTGCTGGCCCACCCACTGGCACACCTGTAATGCTTCTGCTTGAGGTGCCAACATCCTGGGTTTGGTGATGGATTCAGGAGTTATAGGGATGACTGGGGGTATCAAATGTCTCAGGGACTGATTTCCTTCTCTGGGGAGGAGAGAACAGTGTTTGATGCTATACAGAGCCCTGGTAGAGGTTGAGAATACATCTGCAGCCAGGCTATCACCTTAGGGGTGGGATGGATGCTGGACATCATTTCACATCCCCACCCCAGAGATCCAGCATTCTTAAAGACAGCTGCCCCTGGGCATGATGACCTGCTTTTCCACAATCTTAACTGTCACCAATGTCTGCTTGGAGGGCTCCACTCCCATTTCCCTAACCAGGGAGTAAAGATGGGGGTAAGGGGGCAAGCCTGGGCATGGGGGGACAGTAAGCAGGACAGGGCTGAACTCTGGTAAGGATTGGGGGCCAGCCTCAAAAAAAGGTGAGGGTTTCTTCCCTTTCACTTCTTAACAAATCTCTGTAGATGTTCTATTCCCACTCACTCCATAAGATGTGCCTGTTATGTTCGTTAAAACAGTAAAATAATAGTCCCCAAATTAGTCATGTTCCAAAATAACTATTCAAAATAATATAAATGATTCAGTTAGTAACTAGCACACCAATATTATTTTGACACTCTATGACATCTTTAATATTGGTGGTTCAGTGTGGCTAGTACACTTCCCCTGAAATAAAAATCAAATAACCTCATTAGACTTAATCAGCATCACGCCTGTAAGACTGCTGCACTCAAAGCTCTAAAGATTCTACTTTACTTTACTTTACTGGTTTTGGAATCTGTACTTTATTTATTTATTAGGTTTTGTTGACCAGGTAGGTGCATTATGCAAAATCCTTCCTGTTTTCAAGTATGACCCAGGAGAGTACGATGTACAGTTTACAAAAAAAAAAAAAAAAGACAGTGGTGAAGTACAAAGCAGTAAATAATACAAAACCAGTAGACATCCTCACAGGGATAGTCATGAAAACAAAACATACTTTTAGCAGTAGCCATCTTCTCAGGGATGGAAGGAAGTAGGTATGGGGACAAGACAAAACATTCCATAATTATAGTGACAACAGTAAGCTAGCTTAAGGAAAACAAGAAAAGGGGAGGTAGGTACAGTTGCAGGAATCAAGTGCATCTAGGTAGGAGAAAAGTGCAGTCTTGAATGAGAAGTGGGATGAACAGCATTTAAGACTGGGAGGTAGAGAGTTCCAGAATTTGGGGGCAAAGTGAGAGAAAGCTTGTTCCCTCATTTTTGTAGAATAGTGCAGGATGGAGAGTGAAGAGGAATTAGAGGATCTCAGTAGGTGGGAGTGAGCCATTGGGGTGAGCATAGCCCCAATGCTGTCAGGGTATGGGTGTCTTGTCATAGAGTCAGTAAAGCAGCCAAGACTGTATAAGTGCAGGTTTTGGGGGGACAGCCAGTGTAGGGTAGAGTACAGGAGATAGTGGTGAATAAGGCAAGGGGCCGACAGGGCAAATATGTAGATGTTATTGTTAGTGGTGTCCAATTTATGAAGAATACCAACGTTAGTGTGGGAAAAGGTTGGGAGGGCATACAGAAGCCTAGGAAGCAAGACGCATCTGGCCACCGAGATCCTAACAGCAGGGGTTAGGGAGTGACACACCTGGTATGCAGTACCAATCTTAATGTTGACAGATCTGAAAACCTCATTTAAATGAGAAGAGAAATTGAGAGTGGGATCCAGTATCACTCCAAGGTATTTAAAGGAGTCTGTAGACAGGACTACAGACCCATCACAGCAGTGCACGAAAAACGTTGGGGTCCCAGCATGAACTTTTCTTGCAGACCCAAAGAGCATAGCCTGTGTCTTTGGTAGATTGAGGATCAGGGAGTTGGTTGGGAGCCAGGATTGAATCATTTGGAATGTGGATGACAAGTGAACATTAAGGTCGGCTAAAGAATGAGCAGCTGAGTAAAGCACCAAATCATCAGCGCATATGATGGAGTTGTGGTCGGAGAAGGAAGAGGGACAATCATTGACAAAAATGGAAAAAAGCAAGGGTCCAAGAATGAATCCTTGTGGGGCACCACATGAGATGGAAGCTAGAGATGAAAGGACTTTATTGAAGGAGACAGATTGGGAATGGTTTGAGAGGTAACTGTTTATCCAGGCTAAGGTGGAACCAGAGGCACCAAGAGACTGCAATCTGTACCCAAGCAGAGGGTGATTCACCAGATCAAAAGCTTTAGTGAGGTCAGTGAACACGGCCCTGGTAAGTAGGTCAATATCCATGTTAGGCTAAACCTCAATAGTGAACAGGTTAAGAGCTGTAGTGGTGCTGTGACAAGCCCAGAAACCACTTTGAACTGGTGACTGAAGATTGAAGTTTAATAAATGGGCAGAGATCTGATGGTGAATACGCTTTTCCAACATCTTGCTGAGGCTAGGTAGAAGCGCAATGGGGATATAATTGGACAGAATTTTAGGGTCTCCTTTCTTGAAGACTGGTTTGATTCTGGCAGATTTCCAGGCCAAAGGCACTATGGAGGTGCTAATGGACAAGTTAAAAAGCCAAGTAACAGGAGTGGCTAGGAGTGGGGCATCAAGTCTGAGTATCCAAGGTTCAAGTACCATCCAGTCCAGCATTGCCAGGAAGGGGAATGGACTGTAATAACCTAAGAATGTCCAGGCAACAGATAGGAGAGAGCACCAGGGCAGGAAGAGTATGTGGAGGAGCTGTAGGAGAGGGCTGGGAGCTACTGGGACCTGAATGGGAGATATTGGGAACCTCTGTGAAAAGTGATTGAAGGTGTTGGCAGTTGTGTGGGCATTGTTGCAGACTGAGTCATTTATTAACATATTATTGGGAGTCAGTGGCTTAGTATTACCCATGATTTTGTTAATATGATTCCAGTATTTCCTGGGGTCAGAGGCCGAAGAAAGTAGGAGGCCACAGTAGTAGTTGCTCTTGGCAACACAGATAGACTTCTTGCAGGTATTTCGCAAGGTGCAGTACTCTACAAAGTCAGACTGATTGGAGGATGACTTCCATTTTAGCCAAAGCATATCACACTGCTTCAGCAGTTGCAGGAGAGGGCATTTCAGCCACTTGGTCACCTTCCCTCTGACTGCATAAAGTATGGGATGTGCTTGTGCTGTAAGGCAAGTAAGGTCATGTAGAAGTAGTCAGTGGCCTGGTTAATGTCATTGGTAGTGAATAGGGGAGGCCAGTCAGTGTGCTTAAGATCAAGTAGGAATTTGGCTGGGTCAAGTAGGGAGAAGTTAGCAAAGGATAGGATTTTGTGGGGTTGTGAGGAAGGGGAGATGTCTCGCACACAGAAGACTGGGCAGTGATCACTGATCGAATTGGGTAAAACCCCAACAGGTGAGTAGCAACCCTTCCGATTAGTGAGAATCTAGTCAATCATGGTACAGCTGGAGCTGTTCGGTGACTTCTGAGTGGAGGAGGAGATAAACTGTGAAAGATAGGCCTTGCTGATGGTAGAAGCAAGGGAGGAAGAGGTCAGTACAAGCCAGTCAAGGTTAAAGTCACCCAGACAGATTGCCTAATTTTTTTTGGTCAAGGCAGAAATATGTTCTATGAGCTCCTTCAGACCAAGCTTGCTAGTGTGTTGAGGTGTATAAGTCCCAAATATGTGCAGTTTCTTGGCTCCACCAAAGAGCAGTACCATGTGTATGGCCTCGCCATAATTGAAAGGTGAGGTAGGATGGAGAGCGACGTCCAGGTGAGTCTTGTAGTACAGTGCCAGCCCACCCCCCCTTTTGATTGATGGTCGGTCAGCCCGGTGCATGAAATAGCCTGGTAGGGCACAGCTTTGACCCAAGATGGTAGGTTTCAGCCAAGTTTCCAAAAGCACGAGGGTATCTGGATTATTAACCTGGACTTAAGCCTCCAGGTTGGTAAGATTGGCCATGAGACTACAGATATTGAGGTGCGCAAAGGTCAGTCCAGAATCTTGCAGCAAAAGATGGGTGGCACCAGGATGAGTTTGGGGAAGACTGACCTGAGGATTCAATATCACTGGCTAGAGTAAGGGATAACGTGGTAGTCCAAAGCAAAACAAGTGCAATGGCACAGGATACTATCTCTGGGGAGGTAAGCTTCTTGTGAACAATGAGCCTCAGTAGTGATCCTAGGGGGGTCTGAGACTGAGATACATTGGGGGAGTAGGTGTGGAGGCACATTCAGCCACCATGTTAGAGTAGGTGAAGTCCCAGGTGGACATCACTGATGGGGGGACACCCATGAGAAGGGATAAGGAGTTGATGGTGAGTAGAACCATGAACGTAGAGGTTAGGCAACTCAGAAAAACCCTAGTCATCATGGCAGAAGGGATTAAGAAAGGCAACTAGGCAGAAATAAGAGTGGCAGTAGAAAGGCAGAAGACACTTGGAGATAGGAAAGCAGTTGTGAATGGTCAAGGGGTAAGAACTAGGCAAGATCAATGGGATAAGAGATAAATGAACTGAGGGAAGGTAAATAAGAACAGTATGGGCTAAGAATTAAGGTTGGTGGGAAAACTAGCATTCAGAGAGCACAGAGTGCTGTTGAAAAAAATTCGAACAGCAGTCCACAACAGAAATCTGCTGCTGGTTACAGATTGAGAGGTATACTGAAGAATGTAGGGGAAGAGACACCTAGCCGAGAGATAATATAATTTGCTGATGACTAAGTAGACATATAGGAAAAAAAAAGATAAAACCTTCTTTCATCACATGAGTTATGGTACCTATTTAAGTAAATATGGCTAAGGGTGGAAAGGTATTGGGGGTGGAGGGGGGAGCAGCCGCAAAGCGGCTGCAAGGCAGGCTCAGAAGTGAAACTGGAGCAGCACAGGATGCTCAGCTGTGGTCAGATCAGGCACAATAATGCACTTCCCTGCTGAGATAAACCCTCAGAGAGATAGTTAGGGAGCAGCAGGAAAAACAAATCACTCTGATTGTAGTATCTGGGAGCGCTCCATGCCACGTATATCAAATTATCCCTGGGAAATTATTTATAGTTTGTTCTGAGTAACGTTTTCCATTAAGCCCCGAGTCAAAAATCTTAAATTACACAGAGAAACTTGAGTCAGTTTACTTTGGCTGCAAATGCCCTAAAAGTTGCCCGGTTCACTAAAATAGCCCTAAACACAGCAGGAGTCCAAGGAAAAAAGCAAAAACAGGAAAAACAGCCAAAACACAGGTAGTAAAGGCATTCAGAAAAAAGTGCCACATTTGAATTCAAGGCAGCAGCCTGGCATGGATTCAGTCCACAGTGTCTATACCTGGCTTGAAATGGGGTCCAAGGGCGGAATGTCCCTAAAGATTTAAGGTGAGCTGGCTTGAAATGGGGTCCCCAGCAGCTCCAAAGGTGGAATGCCCCTGAAGGTTTAAGGTGAACTGGCTTGAAACGGGGTACCCAGCAGTTCTGAGGGTGGAATGCCCCTAAAGGTTTAAGGTGATCTGGCTTGAAATGGGGGTCCCAGCAGCTCTGAGGGCAGAATGCCCTTAAAGATTTAAGGTGAGCTGGCTTGAAATGGGGTCCCCAGCAGCCTCCTTTTTATGTTTAGCCTCCCCTTCCCACTGATGTGGAACCTTTGTAAATGAGCTGCCTGTGCTCAGAGGTATTGTAATCTGAGAATGAATGAATAAATAAATAAATAAAAGACACATTTATACTGTAGCAAGGCTATTCAGTTACGCAGGGTCATCATCAGCTGTGGGTGATACTACATGTGTTCCAGGACATCCTCACTGCCTTTTTTGTATTGGAGGTATCCACCTCTACCATGCCAAGTGAACAAATGATCCACCAAGCATCACTGCATCACTTGGTCTGCCATGCCATTACACAGAACATGATGACATCATGCACTACAGATGACATAAATGGCCACCCAGTTGCTTGCAAAAGCTTGCAAAACCCCTCCCAAGTCAATACAGTCAGTCGTGCACCAACCCCCCCCCCCCAGAAAACAGGGTGTGGTATGATGAGAGACTGATTTCATTAAAATCATCACCTTGGACCTAAAAAATGAATAGCAGCACCAGCTAGGAAGCAGTATAGTAATACTGTGGTATATCATAAAATGCTGCAGAAAACAATGCAGTTCAATGGCAATTAAAGCCCATTCTACTGCAGAATTTATAAATGTTCTTATAAGCCCATCATGCTGATTACTATGGAAATAAAAAAAAAACAAGTAGCAAACTTGAGAACTAAACAAGATACTGTTAAGATGAGTATTTTAAAAGGTGAAGAAGTGGAGTGAGGGAAATAGGGTGGGGTCCATAATAATATCCAGTCATGGCCTTTACCCAGTATATTGAACAGACCCTGACTAGCCATGACTTGTTATAACCAAGGCCCCTACTTTTCTGTGGCACAGTGGGACCAAGTTCTGTGGCAAGACTACCATTTGCTGCTGAACTTCTGTGGCGGTGGTTTGTAATTTCTGTGGAAGTTCTGCGGCACTAACAACCAACCACATCACAGTGTCAGCTTGTCATCCTGACTTCACTTTCATGACAATGGTTATAGCAATCAGAATGGTGGAAAGCAAAGTAACACTAGTTCAAAAAATAACAGACTTACAGAAATAATGTTATGCCTAAAAAAGCAAAACAAATGTCTCTCCCTTAAGGTCCTAACCTATTGCATAAATGAAATATGCAGAGGGGACCTTATGTGATAAATAGGTTATTTCCATATGCATGCTATCTATCCCACAAATGAGGTCTCCATTGTGTATCACTTATATATTTGTATGTGCTTTCTACACCACTCATGAGGTTCCCACTGTGTATCACTTATATATTTATATGCAATCTGTAACATACATACAAATATATATGTGTGTGTGTGTGTGTGTGTGTGTGTGTGTGTGTGTGTGTATAGTGAGAGAGATTGTTTGTGTGTGTGTGTGTGTGTATATATATATTTTTTAATTTCCATGAAATTGCATCATCATTCATACAGGTCTCATTGGAAATGGAATGAACGGAATAGAGGAGTTATTGCAAAACTCATTTTTCAAGCTAACCTGCTTCCCCTGATACATTACATAACACTATCAGGCCATGACATGCATATGAACCAATTGTGAGATGGAGCTCTCCAGCCCATCACAATGTGTCCATGGTGTGACAGAACACTTCACCATACCTTCCCAGGCTCAGAGCAGTGATGTGTTCCAACAATCCTTGTGCTGCCCCAGCCAGCTCCCAGAGCTAATCTCTGAACCTGAGTTGCCGGCATGGAAACACAGAATGCTACCCTCTAGCCCAACAGCTGGCCCTGAACATATTTCTCCATAACTTCTGGGTGACTCTATCAACCAGTGACAATATGTAATCAATAACCCTGGCAAAAATGCGTACAGTGCAATTATTTATTTAACAGGTCTGTTCTTTCAGCAGGTCTACGCATTATTATATTACATTTTTTCTGGGCATAATTACTTTATTTTTCTTAAAACTGACAGTTAAATTCATTTTACCAGTTATTCATTTCATATGGCATCTCTATACCTTAAAGGCACAAATAAGATTGTACAAAGTGCGGTATTAACTTAACAGGTCTGTGCTATTGACAAGGTTTTGTTTAAGTTGGCCCTCGTGCAATAATGTAAGACTGAAAATTGTATTAGGCTGTAGTGCAGGTTGAGCAAATATTACCATGCCTGATGTGATGTGGCACTGCCTCTGGCAGTGGGAGCTGTGGTAGATACGTGACTGTTCATTTCTGTTGCAGAATACAGCCATTTCATTAGCTAATGTATGATATTATAGCAATGATAACATCACATTCTGAGCATAGATGGGTTTTGAATATAAAAAGAGGGGAAAGGAACTAGATCCTATGGATAAACAGGAATATTAATAAAAAAATCACCAAGAAGAGTGAATTTTGCAGCACTGCAGAAGTTCTGCGGTAGATTACAAGTTCAGCACACAATTCTGTGGCCGCAGAATTCTAGGGGCCTTGGCTATAACTCTGAACATCATTATGAATTTTAGTGACTACAACAGCAGCACTGATTTGTGTCATAATTCAAGACACAAGTATTTCCAAGGCAGCTGCTTGTAGTATTCCTATTTTCTGAAGTAATATTTCTACTGACAGGAGACATAAGAGAAACATGGCAAAGAAGAAATATTTGAAACTCAGTGCTTCAGAAAAACACTGCAATAAATGTGGTCCTGACAGCATATAGTACTCATTCGATGCCTTTTAAAAATTGTATTTCTTATAGTCAATTTTTAAGATAAAAAAAAAATAGTGGCCAGCCCAGTGACATGGAGAACTGAGGCATCATACCTTACCTCCTGCCACACCGGTGACCCATATTCACAGTGCAAGCGGGTTACTGGGGGTGGGCTGGGGAGGAGGAGGATTGAGCATCCCATGGACAGCTCTCCTCCTCTGAGGATGGGGGGACCAGCAATTAGTGCTTGCCTGGCCCCTAGCAGAGGCTTCAGAATGGCACATTGATACTCTACAAGGTGCATGGAGGTCAGACAGATGCCACACACAGGAGTATGCATGACGCACAACTGTCATCATTGCATGCCCTTTCCTCCAAGACAAAAAAACAGAGGAAACATGTTTCCAGCAGTTGGATGATGGAGGGGCTTGCAGGTCCTGCTCCCGAATCAGCTGGGCACTGATTGGAACTGGATCCAATCTTTGGTGGGGGCATGGGGATCTTCCACTGACCCCACCAAGGGGTCAAACACTGGGGGAAGATGGTCGACACTTACATTGAACATCGGGGGAATGGGGCTGGGCTTCCTTCTGGACGTGGCCCACTGGAGACAGGGGGAGAAAAAGTAATCAAAAAAGAAAAGATTAAGAAGAAAATATAGTTCATCTGAGCCATATGACTGACAGGCTTATGAACTGGAGATGAGGTTTCTCAATAGGGATTATAACAAAAGATTATTGAGAAAGGCTAGTGATAAAGCTGATTTACTGAAAAAAAGAACAATGAAAAGCCACTAGAAAAATAAAATTCATGAAAATGGTCCTGTTACTTTTCTTAGTAAATTCTATCATTTAGCAGATAAAATAGACAATATAATTTATCGTAACTGCCCTAGCCTGCAATGATGTGTAGAGACCCATGTAAATCGCACATACGAAATAGTGCGAAATAAAACAAATTATACTCTAAAAAACTAAATAAAATGAAATCTAGGCAATAAAACAAGCTGTGCAATAAAAAAAAAGAGTTTTGCTTATATTTGTGCAGTATTTCTTGCTCAGTACTGACTGTGATTGACTCAGCACCTCATTTAGCCAGCAATTAACACATTTTAAGCTTTCCTGGCGTTCATTCAAGTCTCCTCATTTTTTTAACCTGTTCGCATGCTGAATGCAGCTTCTCTGGTGATCTTAATGACAAAGGAACTGACAAGTAATTTAGTAAATTACTGACGTTATTAGCCTACCATTGACTGTGTATTCTCAGCACTAGTACACCTTGATTGAGATAATTAGTGAATAAATATTTTCAGCTGCTCTCTGACTTTACTTAAAAGCTTCACATTGTATCTTAGATTTAGATTTGCATATGTGCAGGTAGCCTGTTGGTATATTTTGTCATCATTTCTGTAGCTGTGTTTCAGCATGCCTAAACCTCACAAAAGTATTGGCCAGCGATGCAAGGAGTTCGAAGTTGAGGGCATGTATTTGGGAGATAGTAGCATTTTAATGTTCTGGTTCTGCAACTGCTATTTGGAGTGGGAGTTGATCTACTTTAGTTAAACATTGCCATTATGCAGCTCACTCCCCCCCCCAAAAAAACTAGGGCTGCAGAAAGTTCACGAAAAACAACCACTCAGTCCACTACTGGGGAGTCAATATGGTGATCTAAGAAGGCTAAATTAGGCAAGACTGCTTTTATAGAGGAAACCGTGTTAATGTGTGCCACCGCTAATATCTCACTGGAAAAACTGGACCACCATTTAGTGTGGGAATATTTCTTTTTTTTTTTTTTTTGTAATTTAATGTTTATTAAAGTTTCCAACATACAGTACATCATAGTCACGGTACATAGAATGCAAACATGCACTTTCAGCATATCCAAGGAAAAAAGGGAAAGAAAAGAAAAGAGAGAAAAAAAAAGGAATCCCTTTCCCTCCACCCACCCCTAGGTGCATTGAAAAAAATGTCCTACCCCATGATGAGAACCCCCCCACATTGTCTTACCATCCCCCCATTACCCCTCGCCCATCCCAGGTTAGATTTTCCAGAGCCTTGCTTTACAAAAAACCTCTATTCTCAGAGGTTTGTTGTGTTTGTGGCATTTGCAGAGAGTATAAAGTTAAGAGCGGGGCCCAGATTTGATTAAATTTGCTCAATCTGTTGTGCAAACTGGCTGTCATCTTTTCCATTCTGATATTGACCAATAATTCCTTCAGCCATTCGACATATGATATTGCTTCACTATCCTTCCAGTGTCTGAGCACCAGTTTTTTGACTGACATGGATATAAGAGCTATATGATATTTGCGTGTGCTTACCGGGATTTCTGAGTAATTTCCTAAAAGGCAGATTTCAACCATAAACAACTCATCAATTCCCAACAAGGGTCTGCTCTTTGCTTGATTTGCGACCATAGGGGGCTATTTTTAGAACAGTGCCAGAAAATGTCTTTTGAGTGCCCTCACCCTGGGCACCTCGAGGACAAATGGCAGAGGAAGCATATCAAACTTGTCTATTTTATGAGGGGTATAATATAAGTTATGCAAGATTTGAAACTGCATAAGTCAGAGCCTATCTTGCGTAATAAATTTGTGGCATCCTTGCCAGAGTTTCTCCCAGTTAAGAGGTGTCTCCGGAAGGAGCATTGTCCAATAATCAGTAGGTCCATAAGGTCTGCGATAAACTTTGCTGTGTAGAACTTCAAAAATCTTAGATACCGCATGTGGGAGGCCCACTATTTGAACCAAATCCGCCCAGATAATAATAATAATAATAATTTTATTTGTATAGCACCTTTCAATATATCAAGGTGCTGAACAATTTTAAAAACAGTTCAAAACACTACATAAAAACAGAACATGTACATAAAAATCAGCATACCAACAAAATAGAATATTTAGAATAAAATCCAAACATTAATAAATAACTTAATTATCTAAAAAAGCCATATTCCACAGATAAGTTTTCAGATCTCTCTTAAAAAGCTCCAGGAGGTGCACTGCCATAATCGACATGGTAGAGAGTTCCAAAGTGGGTGCAGCATGCTAAGCGCTCTGCTGCCGGAAGATTTTAAATGCACTCTTGGGATCTCTAACAACCCCATGTCGGCCGAGCGGAGTAATCGGTCAGGGCAGTAAGGAACCAGGAGGTCTTTCAGATAGGCTGGACCCTGATCGTGAAGGGCTTTAAAAGTCAATAAAATGACTTTAAAGGTGATCCGCCACCGCACAGGAAGCCAGTGCAGTTCGCGCAGCACGGGAGTGATATGACAGGACCTACTTGTCCCAGTCAATACCCGGGCTGCAGCGTTCTGCACCAGCTGTAGGCGACGGATTTCAACCCCAGAAAGCCCAAAGTACAGGGTGTTGCAATAGTCCAAGCGTGAGGATACAAAAGCGTGAACCAGAGTAGGCAGGGAGTCGGACGGAACAAGGTGCCTAACCCTGGCAATATTCCTAAGATGATAAAAGGAAATCTTGACAAAGGCTGACACCTGAGCTTTAAGAGTCAGCCTGTCATCAAGAATAAACCCAAGGCTACACACCCGTTCTGAGGACAGCAGAGATACTCCACCAAGGACAATTCCAGATGGTGCACCAATACCCGGCCTCACCATCCGACCTCCTGGGTCCACTACCAGCACCTCTGTTTTCTCCGAGTTCAACTTTAGCCAACTAGAATCCATCCAGTCTTGGATCTCCCCCAGACAGTTGTTAAACACCGAGAGAGCTCCATCCTGGTCGGGTGCAAAAGACAGATAGAGCTGGGTATCATCAGCATAGCAGTGAAACCTCAGCCCATATCGTCTAATGATACCTCCGAGGGGCAGCATATACACTGCAAACAACATGGGTGACAGCACGGATCCCTGGGGCACTCCACACAACAAAGAAATTGGGTCAGAGGAAAAAATCCCCGACACAACTCTCTGCGATCTCCCGGTAAGGAATGATGTGACCCATTGCAATACGGTTCCAGATATTCCACAGATTTGCCCCAGGCGAGCTAACAACACCATGTGGTCCACAGTGTCAAAGGCTGCAGAGAGATCAAGAAGAACAAGAATGGAACATCTCTTCTGATCCCTCGCCATCAGAAGATCATTTAACACCCAAACCAGTGCAGTCTCGGTGCTGTGTCTTTTACGGAAGCCCGACTGGAAGGATTCATAGACAATATGGATGGTTAAATGGTCATCCAGTTGGTGCCTCGACCTTCTCAATAACCTTCCCAATAAAGGGAGGTTAGAGATGAAGCCGATAATTAGAAAAACAGTCCGGGTCAAGAAGCTTTCTTCAAAGAGAGTCACCACTGCCTCTTTCAAGGAGCAGGAAACTCGCCTAATTCAAGGAGCACCAGACTATTTGCGTCGGACCGGACCGATGATATCAAAACAACCCAAAATGAAGGAGTCGGACGGGATCAAACCACAACTTGTGGGACGCATAGAATGGATGATCCTCATAATGTCCACAAACTCAGGTCATCGAAAGGAACTCCAGGAGAAATGAGGCACTGTCATCTCATGCTGTCCAAGAGCATCACCCATAGAGGTTACCGGACCCAGGTTCACTCTGATGTCGGCCACTTTAGTTGCAAAGTATAGAGCGAGCTCATCTCACTCTGCTTGCGAAAAAGCTTTCCGAACATGCAGGCAGGCTGGGTTGCACAGTCTGTCTACAGTTCGGTACAGCTGAGCCAGTCGATTCTGAGCAACTGCAATCTCCTGGACAGAGAATTCTGCCTTCTTATGGGTGATTGCAGATTGATAATAACATAATGTTCCATCAATCTAGAGTGAGTCGGCATACAGAAGGACCTGCGCAGAACACTCTAACCTTACGCCCCTGTCTCGCATCTCCCTCAGGTCCCATCAAACCATGGGGCTCTGTGGGGCGAAGGGATAGGGGGAAACTCACGAACAGGAGCAATAGAATCAGAGCCATTGTGACGGCCTTATTATAGGCCAGCACTAATGCTTCTGGGCTATTGCTCACCGAACCGAAGGATGACAGGTCAAGGACCGCCGCTAGACCTTGTGGAGTAACATTCCGTAATGGGCAGTACCTGACCATCTCCACGGGGGCTGGTCTTCTCAGGGGGGTGCAAAAATTGAACCTCACGATGTGGTGATCGGACCAGGTGACTGGTTCCACCCCCATGTCGGATACGTCGATCCTTAGAAGGAAGACTAAGTCTAAAGAGTGTCCAGATGGGGGGAATCTCTAGCATCTGGGGATTTACCCCAATAGTTTTCACCAGGATATGTCGCAGTTGGAATATTTTAAAAATGTTAGAGGCCGGAATCCCTAACTTATCAAGAATTTCTGTAGATGAAAACCATTTCTGTTCTGTCCCCTTCCAGAAATAGGTAAGCTTGGCTTCTTTAAGTTGTGGGATCCACAAGGGGGAGAGAACTTTCCCGCCTAGTCTAATATTGGGATTGCCTATCAGAGGTTGCTCCAAGTCCAAGCAGTGATTATATTTAATGAAAGAACAGAACTGGGAGTGAACCCTTATAGATACGGCGATAGGTGATTTGTGTAGCGGTTTTGGGAGGCTCTTGGGTTGCACAAAAAGCAAAGCCGCAGGAGAAATGTTGTGACTTTGGATTTGGCAGATTCTATTTTGGTCCAGAGGGGTTTGTACTCCCCAGATTTTCCAGGATCACTTGGGGTGAGCCACCTCAAGTATTTACTACATGGCTGGCCCAATAATAAAGGCCAACATGTAATTTGCCAGATACTTGCCCAGGCTTCGGGGCCGCTAACTGTGGAAGGCCAACGGTGACCTTTACTGGCCCAAATAAAATTGGAAAAAATGTTGTGCACTTTTTTGAACCATGATTGGGGTAACCAAATGTTCAGGAGATTAAGTGGGTAGAACAGCCGCGGAAAAACTTTCATTTTAATAAGGCTGACTCTGCCCCAGATAGTCAATGGAAGAAGGGACCATCTATCTAAATCTTGGGTAATAATATTTAGTAAGGAGTCTAGGTTGTATTTTTGCAAAAGAGCAGTGCTTCGTGAGAAAGTAATACCTAGATATTTCAATGACTTCCTTTCCCATGACAGGCCTAGTGTGGGAATATTTCAACAAGTATATACCAGGTGAGATACAATTTCAGCTTGATTTTAGCTCAGATACAGATGTTGCAAAGACATTTTGTGATTCTTAAATTAATGTTGAGATGAGAATATTTCACAGATATGGAGACACATGTTAGAGACGGCAGTTCAACAGCTTAAGCTGGCACTTCAGAAGTCATGTTGAGAAGCTTGATAAACACATGCTAGTAAATTCACCTACTATAAAATTCCTGACTTTTGTTAATTATCTTTTTAACCCTGTGGAAATTGGCACACGTCCATCAGTGGACAAAACTTTTTTAAGACACTGGATGTCAAATGTGCCTTTGCTAAGAGACATAGAGATAAATGATTTTATGCTGTGGTACCTCAAATTTTCTGAACATGTAAAAGCTTCTGTGATGAGCAATTCTGATGGCTTAGTTGATATTATTAAAATTGTGTTTGATATGAGATGCCAAAATGCACATATTTCAAATACTGCTATCTGCCTCCTAACGTACCCTATTGTAAGTGTTGATTGTGAACTTTTTTTAGTAGGTACACATTGATTGTTAGTGACAGAAGACAAAACATGAAAAAAGAAAACATTGAATATTGCTGCATGCTTGCTTTTAATAGTTAAACACCCAAATACTGCTGTAATTATATTTTTACTGCTCTAGATATCAATTTATGGTGTTTTTTTTAAATGTCCTATGTCTTTTTTGTGCATGAAAAATTATAACAAGAAATCAAAAATACATTTTGGAAAAATAAAAAATAACAAGAAATTCTTAAAATATATAAGAACTATTATAAAAAATAACAAGAAATTCATGGGTCTCTAATGATGTGACTTCAGCAGTGGGTGATACACCATGCATTAATTTAAGTAGTGCAATCAGTATGTGAGATGTTAGTCTATAGCTGATTTGAGACAAATCAGGCAGTTATCACTAATAACCAGTGGTTACCATACAAACCAAAAGGTTTCTTCAAATGAACATACAAACATACGAAATTTGCCAGCAGATAAAGGCCTAGAGGTCTATCAAGTCTGCTTCAATGTGCAGCTAGCACCCCTTATTCTGCAAATGCTACAATTGTAATGTGTACACATATGGACAGCCTGGTAAAGAGTTTGTACACCCCCTTCATGAAGATTTAAAGTTGGAGACATGAATTTATTAATTGCAGTATTGACGTTGTCACATATATTCTATGATGTAACTGCAATAAGACATATCTGCAGAAAATAGTACCCAGCTTGAAAACTAGCACATACAGTAAGACCATTGAGAAGTAGTATTAATAGACCTGACACCCCACTTGGTAGTAATTTGTTTGATTGCCATAATTTAAATCCCAGAGAATTAAAGTTCATAGGCATTGAGACAGTGTTTTTTTTTTTTTGCCGGGGGTGGGGATTAGTGAATAAAGTACTGTGGAAAAAATTTACTTAGATTTATGAATTACAAAGTATTACACCTCTTGGTTTAAACAAGCAATGGGATTTGAAATCTTTTTTTATAGGATGGGTAGGAAACATAGTGAACTGTGATTGGCTGAGAAGCTTTGCCAGGTATGTCTTTTATTTAAGATATACCATCACAAATAAAAAGACCCAGCAGGACTATCTAGTATCAGAGACAGAAATCCTTGTGCTACTATGCTTACAAATTTGAAAAGAGCCGAGATGTTTGTCAGAAATCCCCTGCAGTAGTGTCCCCCCCCCCCCCCATTACTGAACTGACAGTTAAGGCTGTCTTGGTCCTGACCACCCTTTACAGACCTGTAAAAAGACTGCATCATAATTGTGTTTTCTTTATTCCTTGCAAAATAAAAATAAGAAAGTAAATTTACAGTGACAGCCTCCACAATGAAACCCTGCTCCTGAAGAAGAGTCCATTATGAACAGAAAACCCCTGAAAAAAGACTTTACCTTTTAAGTCCTCCCCCATGTAGTCCCTGACGGTGACTTTTTTTATTAGTTTTCTAGCTCAAAATGTGTAAATAGTGTGGTGTACTAACCTCTGCAACCATTTCCCACTCTGGCATGGTATGGCATATGAGCCCATAGTTGAAATTGCCAATTGGAGTACTGAATAAAACAAAATGCTGTAATGCCAAGAAAGGCCTCTTTATTCAAGAAAACACAAGTATATTGCAAAACAAAGTCTCATCTACAAATGTCTTTGTTGTTTGTTGCAATACAGCCAAAAAGTAATATTTGCAGTGGCTGCCCCCATACAGGTTCATAGGGAGCTGCCCTGAGGTTTTAGTGTGGGGACAGCCACCGCTGATATTATTTTTTGGCCGGATTGGAGCAAACAATGAAAACATTTGCAAATGAGACTCTCTTTTGTAATATACTTGTGTTTTCATGAATACAACAGCCTTTCTTGGTGTTACAGCACTTTGTTTTACTCTAGAATCATAGAAACATAGACATTTTCAGTAGATA
This sequence comes from Neoceratodus forsteri, assembly GCA_016271365.2. NCBI lineage: Eukaryota > Metazoa > Chordata > Ceratodontiformes > Ceratodontidae > Neoceratodus > Neoceratodus forsteri. The sequence goes on along the minus strand of CM057459.1, from coordinate 840,197,683 downwards.
AGGACTACTAGGCTAATCCAGTCTGCCCATAGGTCCTGTACAATGTATGTGGCCACTGACCCTATGTAATCAATGGCTTTTCATCACTTCCTCCTCTCTCCAGCTTTCCTTGTGCCTGTCCCAGGCATGCTTAAACCCCTACTCTGTTCTTGCCCCCACTACCTCCTGTGGCAGACTATTCCAAGCATCGACTATAATTTCTGTGTTGAAAAACTTCCTCATATTACCTCTTAATTTACCCCCTTCCAATTTCATATTGTGCCTCCTTGTTCTAGTACTTTTTCTACATTGGAAAGGCCCCCCACCTGCACCTTGTTTATGTCTTTGAGGTACTTAAATGTTTCAGTCATGTCTCCTCTCCTCCAGTGAGTACATAGAGTATTGAGGTCCCTTAATCTCTCCTCATATGTTTTGTGGTGCAAGCCCTGCACCATCTTTGTTGCCCTTCTCTGGATAGTCTCCACCTTATCTTTGTCCTTCCATAGGTGTGGCATCCAGAACTGCATGCAGTACTCCAGGTGAGGCCTTACCAATGTTTTATGCAATGGCATCACCACCTCCTGCCTCCTGCTATTGATATCCCTGCCTATGCACCCCAGCATGCCACTGACCCTCCCTGCTGCCTTTATGCACTGCTTTGTTAACTTAAGATCATCAGAGACAATAACCCCTAGGTCCCTTTCCTCTTTGGTGACAGTCAGTCCCCCCCCCCAACCTGTAGCTCTCCCCAGGGTTCCCTCTACCCAAGTGCATTATTTTGCACTTCTTTGCATTGAATCTCAGTTGCCACATCTCCAACCATCATTTAAGCTTCTCCAGGTCCCTCTTCATTTTCTGCACCCCTTCTAGAGTATCTACCCTGTTGCAGATTTTGATGTCATCTGCAAACAGGCAGATATTTCCTTCCAGGCCCTCTGCAATGTCACTAATGAAGACATTTTACAGGACTAATCCTAGTACTGATCCCTGTGGTACCCCACTGGTCACCCCTTTCTCCCAGATTGTACCCCGTTTATCACCACCCTCTGTCTCCTGTCCATTAACCAGTTCCTAACCCAGTTCGTCACCTTCTCTCCCATGTACAGACTACCCATTGTATTAATCAGCCTTCTATGTTGGACGGTGTCAAAGGCTTTGCTGAAATTTAGGTAGGCGATGTTTATTGCCCCTCCCTGATTTATTTCCCTAGTCACCCAATAAAAAAATCTATTAGATTCATTTGACATGACCCTCCTGCTGTGAATCCATGTTGCCTCAGATCCTGAGCACCCCTGGATTCTATATGTGCCACTATCCTTTCTTTCAGCAGTGTCTCCATGATCTTTACCACCACTGCGGTGAGGCTGACTGGCTTGTAGTTCCCTGCCTCTACCCTACTGCCACTTTTGTGCAGTGAGACTACATGTGCACTCCTTCAGTCCTCTGGAATGACACCCGTGTTGAGTGACTTTGTGAACAGGGCCACCAGAGGAGCTGCTAGTTCCCTTTGCAGCTCCTTTAATATCCTCAGGTGGATGCTGTCTGGCCCCATGGCCTTATCTACCTTCAGCTTTGTGAATTCTTCCAGAACTTTCTGCACTGTGAATGGACTGGTGTTCACTCCCCCCCCCATTGTCTCTGCAACCCAACTGTGGTCCTTGACCCTTCCCCTCCTTAGTGAATATTGAGCAAAAGTATTTGTTCAGTATTTCTGCCTTGTCCAGATCCCCCTCCTTACACTCTCCCTTCTCCCCTTTGAGCCTCACAATCCCCCCGGTTTTTCTTCTTTCACTGATGTACCTATGAAATGCCTTATCCCCTTTGTTTAAAGACCATGCTAAACCCTCTTCTGTCTGCGCATTCGCCCTCCTAACAGCCTTCCCTGCTTCCCTTAGACATTCAAGGTACACATCCCTGTCCTCCTCCCTTTGGCTCCCCTTATGTTTCCTGAAACTCAGTTTTTTAGCCCTGACTTTGTTCCCCACCTCTTTGGAGAATCATCATGGTTTCCTTCTTCTTTTCCCTTTAGACATTAGTCTAACGCATTGGTTTGTCATCTCTACTATGGCTCCTTTGAGTTTCTCCCATTATTCTTCCACCTCCTATATTACTCCTCCCTTCCCCAGGACTACTTGCATAAATCTACCCATTTCAGTGAAATCTGCCCCCCTGAAATCTAATACTCTTGCCCTTGCATGGCTTACTTGAGTCCATGTCTCCACACTGAACCACAACATGTTGTGGTCACTGGACCCCAGCTGCCTTTCTACCTGCATTTCACCAACTCTGTTCCCATCGGTCCATACCAGGTCCAGAATTGACTTGTACCTGGCTGGCTTATGCACCATCTACCTGAGTCCAACCCCCTGCAGGGATTCTAGGATGGCTGTGCTTCTGGCTGAAGCAGCATCCTGGGTGGCCCAATCCACATCCGGCATATTGAGCAACAGGATTTCGCCTTTAGCTGCCATGTCATGTCTGTTCTCCACTAGTTCCCTGTCTACCTCCTCCCTCTGTGATTGAGGTCTGTACATCACCCTTGTGCATATTGCTGTTCCAGTTCCTGGCTCCAGGGTGACCCACATTATGTTAGCCTCCCTCTGTCTTCCCTGAACTTCTGTAACCTTTATACCATCTCTGATGTACAGGACCACTCCCCCACCCTTTTTACCCTCCATGTTCCCCTTGAAAGTGTGTAGTCTGGTACACTGACTTCTCAACCATGATTAGCAGAGTGCCACGTCTCTGTTATTGCTGCTATGTCAAGATCTGCATCTGCCAACATGGCCTCTAGGTCTGGAACCTTATTTCCTAGGCTATGGTGATTCATTAGCATGATCTTCCATGTTTTACAGTCTGCCCTCCCTCTGCTCTTGTTCTCCTCTCCAGTATCTTCCCCCACCCCAGTTTCCTTTCCTATGTGCTCTCATCCTCCCCGTATCACTCGTTATACATTCTTTGCCTGCCTGCACCTCCCCGCCTGCTTTAGCATTTCCTGTAGTCAACTTTTCTTCCTGAATGTTTCCATGGGGGGGGTGTTTCTCAGCCTCTTAACCCTCCTGGCTGTCCCTCCTTGGTAAGTTTAAATGCTAACAGCTGAAGTATTTAAAACTTCTCACAAAGAACCAAGGTCCCCTTCTTGGACAGATGCAAGCCATCTTCTTTATATAAACTAGCATCTGCCCAGGTCAGGCTCCAGTTCCCTATGAAGCAAAAACCCTCCCTTCCACACCAATCCTTCAACCAGGAGTTAAAAATATAGAGATGGAGTGCACTAACTTCACCTGTACCCTGGACAGGTAGCACCTCCAAGAATGAGACGGAACATGCTGTCTGTTTCCGGTTTGCCCCAGCTTCCTGAAATCCTCCTGGATGCAGGCTAACTCCACCCTTCTCCTGGCCAGGTCATTGGTCTCCAGGTGGACAATGATATTCAGCTGCTCCCTCCTAGCTATTGCCATAGTGACCCTATGGATCTGCTTCCCATCACTCAATGTAGTACTTCCTGGGAGGCACTTGACTTTCCTCTCTACCCTGTTAGGTGCCCCTAACTGCACTCCCTGGATAATAGAATCTGCCACTAGGAGAAGCTTCTCCCTCCTCTGGGGTCCCCTGCCTCCCTTCCCTGGGACTCCATCCTGGAGAATCCTCCCATCCACCCTGGTCCCAGCCTCGGGTTCTTGAGTGGGGCTATCCTGTTCCTCCAAAATAATGTAGGAGTTATTAAGCGGGACCAGTTGGGGGATGTGCTTTCACCTCCCCTCACCCTCCCTGAGCCCACCATAGTCTAATCACTCCTCTTCCCAGGCATCCTTTGAGGTACAACTTGGGGACCCTGTGGTCTCTGGTTGGGGTTGGATGCTGCTTTCAGCTTGGCCAACTCTGCTTGGAGACAGGCAACCACCTCCCTCAGTCCAGAGGGTGCTGCAGGTAGGGCAGCATCACAGCTTCCAGAAAGTATCAGTGAATACAGCTGCTCAACAACCACTGCACTGCACCAATCCCATCATGTCTGTTTTCCTCCTCAATCTACTGCCTGCTTAAGATGGCTATTTTTTATCTCCCAAAGATCTGTATTTTTCTTTCATTTTTTGTTATGCTTTCTCTCTTGGCTACTTCCTGTATGGATGTAGGATGTTGCAAGGCTCTATGAGACCCACCTTATAAATGTAGGGTGAGCCCAGGGTGGGTGGGTTGTGGGGTGGGATGGCGGAACTACACCACAGGCTGTGTCCAAAAACAATCAGCCAAGGAGTCCTCTGGCAGTAGCTCCTCACTCCACTCACGGTGGTCCAGACACAGCCAATTACAAACACAGAATTACAATCTTAATGGCTAGAATCCCTCAATCCTGCCCAAACTAAATGGAAAAAGACACTGAAATAGCAGTTAAGAAAAAAACCTCAAATTCAGTTTCAAACAAACAGTCACAAACTCGTCAGCTAAAATCCCTCAATCCTGCCCAAGCTAAGTGAAGAAGCACACTGAAATGACAGGAACGTCCTCACATTCAAACTACACTGATCCCTATAATATGATGCCTGCACTTAAAGTTCAGACACAGCCAATTACAAACATACGTTCACAAACTTATCATCTAGAATCCCTCAATCCTGCCCAAACTAAATGGAAAGGCACACAGAAATGGCAGTTTAGAAAAGACCTCAAATTCCATTTCAAACTCACAGTCACAAACTCACCAGCTAGAATCATTCAATCCTGCCAAGCTTAATGAAGAAGAACACTTAAATGGCATTTAAGACCTCACATTCAAACTACTTTAGTCCTTGTTATATGATGCCTGCACTGAAAGTTCAGACACAGCCATTTGCAAACACAGTCACAAACTTATTAGCTAGAATCCCTCAATCATATCCAAACTAAATGGAAAAGCACACTGAAATGGCAGTTAAGAAAACACCTCAAATTCAGTTTCAAACACACAGTCACAAACTCACTAGCTACAATCCCTGAATCCTACCCAAGCTAAATGAAGAAGCACACTGAAATGGCAGCAAAGACCTCACATTCAAACTACACTAGTCCCTATAATATGATGCCTTCACTAAAAGTTCAGACACAGTCAATTACTAGCACACAGTCAGAAACCTATCAGCTAGAATCCCTCAATCCTACCCAAACTAAATTGAAAAGCACAATGAAATGGCAATTAAAAAATGACCTCAAATTCAATTTAAAACACACATTCACAAACTCACCAGCTAGAATCCCTCAATCCTGCCCAAGCTAAAATGTGCACTGAGCGACGATGGGTGATTTCAGCCATGGATTCCTGCATGTTCTCTTGCAACTTCCCTATAAATCTCCTGCAAGTCCTGTTTCAAAAAATAAAGAGCAATTCCCATTTAATTTTTTTTGTTTTCTCACCCAAAAAGTAGAAACATCCTCTGTGCCAGTGCCATCATGTGTGCATCAAGCCATGCTCATGAAGCAGCTGTCATTTAACATATATATCTTTTCTGAAATAGTGACAGTACTGTGCAATTCTAGCCTGCAGAGCATGCCTTTGCTTAGAAACCATAGTGACAATCTCACTATAAATAAAAAGCAAGAAAGCCTTCAAAAAAATAAAGGCAAATCTTTTGTTGCACAGCATGAGATGAGTCTGTTGCAGCCTGTCATGAGGGTAGTCACACAGCCCTCATTTATCTCGGTCACAGTCAAACACAGAAGGCTAGGAAATTAACCGTGAGTTAAAAAAATGTCAGAACTTTGACATATTCTCTTATTTGGAGATCAGACAGCTCCTCACAGAAGACAGCTCTGAGGTACAAAACTGTGTTCCACCAATTTCATGTGCTGCATCACATGTTTGCTTCATTTTGTGTGTTTTAAACTGTCTTCTCCCGGGTCGTGCCTGAAAATAAACATTGCTATGCCTAGTGCACTCACCCGGTTACCAAAAGCAAACAAATAAATGAAACACAGAGTCCTACTAAAGTTCAAACAACAGACCTTGGCAATTCTACTGTGGAAAGTAAAAGACACCTCACACTTACACCCTCAGGAGAGGCAGAAATTGAAGGGAAAAAGCAGGAAAAAAACGACAAAAAAAAATAGCATCATGGGCAGTGGCAGTCTTCAGTGATTGACTCAGCATAAAAGTAAAGCCATTGATCTAAAGACTGTTTCAGCAGAAGATTTAAATGCAGCACTTCGCTGTTTCTATGCATAAGTTCAAACTTCAAGTTGGTCCGATTACTAGGTGGCAAGTTTTATTGCACTACTGTATGTGCTGGCCTGAATAGACATATAAACTCTCTGAATGTTGGTAGGGCAATAAACAAAATAAGTGACCCTTCATTCAGCAGCTGTAGCAATGTCTTTATATATGTACCAAAAAATACAGTAAAAAACAAAAAGAGTAACACATCACCCTCCCCTGACAAATCTGACCTACAATAATTACAGACATCAGATGCTCTTTCAAGTCAAACAGCTGCAGGACTTGTACCGTGTGTCTGGGTTGATATCCAGCTAAACATTGCCCACAGAGACAGAGGAGGCATATTAAACCTCAATCCACAATCATTTCAACTGTGTACAGATGAAACAGGGCAGAGATACCCAACACTGTGCTACAATGAGGTCACAAAAAATCATAACGACTTTCAGAAACAAAGCAGATGTCAAAACAGAGGCTACATGTTTGAAATGCCAGAAAATCCCAACTGCCCTGTAAAGACATTCCTTAAGTACATATTGAAACTGCCTCCAGACACTCCAGCTCTATACTGCCACCCAAAGACGCTACCACAGCACATCCTAGATGCCATCCCCACATGGTATTCAAAAGAGCCAATGGGGATTTACTACCTTGCAAACATGATGCCAAGGTTAAGCACTGAAGCAAAACTGTCCGGAAGATATAACAACCATTCCCTCCAATCAACAGCAGTACAGCTGCTATCACAATCTGGATTAGAGGTGAGAGAAATCACGGCCATAACAGGCCACAAATTTGATGACAGCCTCCACAATTATTGGTCTGCAAGCACTGAAAACAGAAAGGCATGGAGTGACATTCTCTCAGGAGCCAGAAAAATGGTCTCACCACAAACAGTACAACTAGCAGCTGAAGAAAAAACCCTGGTGCTCAAAGTATCTACCACCACCACTGCCACCTCTTCAAGAAACATCACCCCCAGTAGAAGACTCACCCATAAGACTCAAAGAGATACATTAAATCATATAGTCATACTTTGTTCATTACATGCCCTGAATTGTATGCTTTCATTCTAACCTTTCTATTCTTTTTTTTTTTTGCAGAGATTCAAACAGAAAGTAACAGTGCAACTGAAACATTCACTAAACCATTCCAGCTAACAAACTGCAACTTCACAGGTGCCACTGTCAGCTTTCTCAACTTCAGACCTCTGAAAATGAAGAAAAAGAAGTAAACCAACCATCTGTAAATCTTCAAAATACAGTGCAACCTGTGATTTAACTTTGTTTTGTTATTTTGCCCAACCCAAAAGTAATCCAAGTTAGGAACTATTTTTTGTTCTGGAAGGATATCTCCAATAAATTTCTATTTAATCCTTTAAAATCAAATTTATTTGTCCTATGTCTTCATTTTTTTCCAACAGATTCCCATCTTATAAGTTCAATAACACACACTGGGTGTGGTTTATTCTGGATAAATGAATGCTTAAGGGCAGTAAGGCACTCGGACTGTGGCACCATGCCTCACTATGCCCCCATGCATGTGTTTATCCAGAATAGACCACACCCCATTATTTGTTATTACTTACTTAAAATATTAACTAGCCACACTCCCTGAAGAAGACCTTATGAGGGTAGAATGGCTTGAGCTGCCTACAGCCATAAAGACTTTTTTATCTGTAACTATATCGTAACAGCTAGCACTTACTGCATTTGTCAGCTTTCTTGCTTGTATTAGATTATATTTGTATTTAACATGGTTCAATATATTACTGCCATTAAAGATTTTTCAACATTATGCTGTTTCTGGCTACTAGTTTCCTTTGTCAGCATTCATGATGTTTGGATTCTTTGCTCTTACATTTAATATAGCTTGGCAGAAGACACCAGGAGAAAGGACTGCTGTGTGACTGAACTTCTCTGCTGGGACTAAAGTAGAAGAACTTTTGTATTTGGACCTTTAATTTAGGGTAAAAAAACTAACATACAAAACAAAAAAAAAAGTGTGTGTTTGGGTTAACTGAACTGAATGGGTAAGTGAAAAGTCATCTAGGTGTAAATCTCAGGTGACTGAAAGGACTTAACTGCTGTGAGGTTTAAATTACTTGTAGAAAGATCTGGTAAGTAGGGGTAGTGGCTTAGCTAGAAGGAAGCTACATTTAAAGACTGCCTTAGAAAGATTCTGCTAATAGCTTGGCAGAAGACACCAGGAGAAAGGACTGCTGTGTGACTGAACTTCTCTGCTGGGACTATATTGCCCTCCTTCCCTCCCTCCACCCCACCCAAAGCTAGTTCTATTTTTATAGGCACAGGATTTGACTGACAACAGGAACTTCCTGTTTAGGGACAGGAAGTGAGTGATCACAGAACCACCAAGGACCCACCATCCTAGAAGGGCAAGAGTAGCTCTCCGGACCCCTCTAGCTGCTGGAGGTCAGCCTCTGAACAAGTAAGTGGTCTACTGAGAAATATAGGATATTCTTGTCTCAGAACAGGACAATCAGGAGCTTAAAGGGCACACAGGCAGAAAGTAAGAAGAGAGAAAAAACAGAGGAAAGAGTAAGGATTGCAAACAGTTAAGGGCCAGAAATAAGACATGATTGGAGTGGTGCAGTGCAGTGGCTGTGGAGCAGCAGTCTTCGAGGAGATGTTCTGGAGGATGCAGTGTTGTCCCATCTGCAGGCACCTCTCTGGGCTGAGGAAGGAGGTTGTTCATCTCCAGGCTGAGTTGGCCAGGATTTGTGGGACCTCCTCTTCATCCAGGGACCACCAGTGCCACTGCGTTGCCTCAGAGGTTGCCAAGAAGAGGAGTGGTTGGACAACAGTGGGCTCAGGGAGGGTGAGGGTGGTGGAACAGAGCGCATCCCTCAGTTGTACCTCTCCACAATTCCTGTGCCATTCTGGCAAAGTGTGGTTCCTCTATGGAGGCACCCACAGTGGAGACCAAGGAGGATGCTGGAACCTCCACAAAGGAGACCCACAGGAGGGTGGCAGGGGACCCTGCAGGGGAAGGAAACAACTCCTGGTGGGGGACTCCATTGTTAGGAAGGTAGAACTGGGCGAGGAAGGGGAGAGGGAGGTAAGGTGCCTGCCTGGCGCCATGGCTTGGAGGGACAGGGGCGAATCCTCAGGATTGCCAGAGCAGCTGCACAGGAGAGAGCTGGATGTCGTTGTCCACCTAGGGACAAATGACCTGGCTAAGAAAGGGATTAGAGAAGTGCAGGAAGAGTTTGTGGGAATTGGGAGGGGCCTTAGTCAAGTAGCACGCACGGTAACCTTCTCGGAGGTGCTACCCATCTATGGCATAGGAGAGGCTAGGGTGTTCCATACCATGGGATTCAATCAGTGGTTGAAAAACTGGTGTGGAGCTCAGGGAATTGGCTTCATTGGGGACTGGGGTCCACCTGGAGTGATGCAAGCCTATACTGGCATGATGGGCTGCATCTGTCTGGGAGGGGAACCAGGATCCTAGGTGATAGGTTTAAATGCTTCATTGGCAACCTTTTAAACTAGCCAAGGGGGGAGGCACTGGAAAGGAGCAGGAAAATCCTAGCCCCCCCAAACAATCACGGTAGTAAGTGTGGCAAACACCAACATGGAGATGTTGATAGGGAGAAGGGCAGGGGTAAATGGAGAAAGTGACAAAGGCAAGAAGGACAGGGATGGGGCAAAAGGGGGTAAGGCCATCAGGAAATGGAGGGTAATGAGTACCAATGCCCGTAGTCTGGGCAACAAGCTCCCTGAGCTGGTGGCCTTAATGGAAGAGGGATGCCTGGATATCGTAGCAGTCACAGAAACATGGTACACAGAGAACCATGACTGGGATGTTAACATACCAGGGTACATAACCTACAGGAGAGACAGGCAGGGAAGAGGGGAGGTAGCTCTCATGTAAAGGAAGGGATAAAAGCAACTGAACAAAAGAGTAAACAGGAGGAGAGGCAGCACTGTGGGTCACCTTGGAGACTGGAAAGGCACCACAATCCGCACAGGGTTGTGTACAGACCCCCATGTCAGGGGAAGAAATGGACAAGATATGATGGAAGGCATTCTTAAAATGGCAGAAAGGGAGATACTGTTGATGGGAGACCTGAATATGCCAGATTTTAACTGGAGACATTTGCTGCAGCCACATCCAAGAGCAGGGCCATTCTTGATGCCCTACAGGTGGCAGGCATTAGACAGCTAGTTTCAGAACCCACTTGTGAGGGAGCAATCTTAGACCTCATGCTCTCAAACGGGGCAGTGAGAGGATCTCAGATCTAGAAGTGGGTTGCCATCTGGGGACAAGTGACCATCAAACAGTGTGGTTCACGTTAAACTCAGCTACAGAGTCAAGCCATACAAAAGTGAGGGTACTGGACTTTAGGAGGCTGACTTTGGCAAGATGGGAGAGTGCCTCAGAAAAGCACTAGCAAACAGGCTAGAAGGAGGTGTGGAGCAACAATGGGAATTATCAAAACTGCCATCACAGAGGCAACAAGCCTTTGTGTGAAGCAAAAACAAATCAAAATGAAAGAAAAAGCCACTATGGTTCTCAAGAGGTGGCTGTGAAAGTCAGGAAGAAAAGATAGCATTCCGGAAGTATAAGGAAACACAGAAGGAGCAGGACAGAGAGCTGTACCAGTTAATGCAGAAAGAAGCAGGGAGGGAAGTCAGAATAGCAAAGGCCCAAACTGAGGAAAAGATAGCCAACTCAGTTAAGAAGGGGGATAAAACCTTTTATAGGTACTTCAGTGTGCGTAGAAAGACAAAGGGAGGGATAGTGAGGCTGAATAGAATGAATGGTGGGTGGGCAGAGGGGGACAGTGAAAAAGCAGGAATACTGAATGAATATTTCTGCTCAGTATTCACAAAAAGGAGGAAGTGCCTAATCAATTAACAGAAGCACTCTTGATAGGAAGTCGATCCAGTCCTTTCACAGAAGAAAGGGTTCTGCAAGAACTCCTAAAACTGAAGGTGGACAGAGCAATGGGTCCTGATGAATTCACCCCAGAATTCTAAAAAATTAAGGAAGGAACTAGTGAAACCACTGGCTACTCTTTTTAATAAATCATGGGAGGATGGTGTGGTACCCGACGACTGGAGGAAGGTGGATGTGATTCCCCTTCACAAAAGTGGGACCAAGACAGAGGCAGGAAACTGCAGACCTGTCAGTCTGACCTCTGTGGTAGGGAAAGTGATGGAGTCACTTCTTAAGGAAGGAATAGTTGAGTACCTAGAGGTCAGTGGAGCACAGGATCCAAGGCAGCATGGGTTCACAGCGGGAAGGTCATGTCAGATGAATCTAATAGATTTCTTTGACTGGGTGACCAAAGTAGTAGACCAGGGAGGGGCTGTGGACATGGCCTACCTAGACTTTAGCAAGGCATTTGACACAGTCCCACACAAAAGATTATTAGTCAAATTAACCAGCCTGGGAGTGGTCCCAGGGTGGTAGCCTAGTAAAACATCGGCTGGACAACAGGACACAGAAGGTAATTGTAAATGGAGTCCACTCTGAAGAAGGGGGTTACTAGTGGAGTACCGCAGAGTTCAGTATTGGGTCCAGTCCTTTTTAATGTCTTCATCAGTGACATTGCAGAGGGACTGGAAGGAAAAGTATGCCTTTTTGCAGATGACACAAAGATCTGCAACTGGGTTGATACACAAGGAGGCATGGAAAGGATGAAAAGGGACTTGGCAAGGTTGGAGGAATGGCCAGATGTATGGCAGCTAGGATTCAATGCAAAAAAGTGCAAAATAATGCACCTGGGAAACAAGAACCCAGGGGAAGAATACACAGTGGGTGGGGAGGTAGTAACAACAACAAAACAGGAAAGGGACCTGGGGGTAATCATATCAGATGACCTTAAGGTTAGCAAGCAATGTGAGAAGGCAGTAGGGAGGGTCGGGGGTATACTGGGATGTATAGGGAGAGTCATCAGCTGCAGAAAACAGGAAGTTGTTATCCCTCTGTACAGACAGTTGGTGAGACCCCATCTGGAATACTGTGTCCAGTTCTGGAGACCCCATCTCCGCAAGGACATAGACAGGATAGAGGCAGTCCAGAGGAGGGCAACTAAAATGGTGCAGGGTCTGCAAGAGAAGTTGTATGAGGAGAGCCTAAAGGATCTTAATATGTATACCCTTGAGGAAAGAAGGGAGAGGGGGGACACGATAGAAACTTTCAAGTACCTCAAGGGAATCAACAAAGTCCAAGAGGGTAGCATCTTTCAGAAAAAGAGACTTGCAAGAACAAGGGGACACAATTTAAAGATAGAAGGAGTGTGGTTCAGGGGCAATGTGAGGAAGTATTATTTCACAGAGAGAGTAGTGGATGCATGTAACAGCCTTCCTGAGGAAGTTGTGAGGTCTAAAACTGTGGGAAAATTCAAGAATGCATGGGACAGACATAAGGCAATTCTTGTGGGGGGCAGGAAGATATAGGCTGTTGGTTAACTAGGATCTGTGGCCTATCCTGTAGGTAGGGAAATGGGCAGACTAGATGGGCCTAGCGGTCTTTATCTACCATCAAAGTCTATGTTTCTATGTTTCTATTTGAGAGCCACCTGCCTTACTTCCCTGAGCACTGGCCCTGCACCATATATCATGTCCCCCATGCTGGAACCAGAAACATAGAAACAAAGAGATTGCTTGCAGATAAGGACCATTTGCCTCCCCGGTCTGCCCAATAATTTTCCCTGCCTACAGTAACACCATAGATCCTACCTAAGGGCCAGTCAGTTCTCCCTGCCCCTTTTCACTCAGATTCTCTTGTGCCTATCCCATGCATTCTGGAACCCCACCACTATTTTTGCTCCTACCACCTCCAATGAAATGCTGCTCCAGGAATCCACATCTATCTCTCTGAAGTACTTCCTCACATCTCTCCTGCAATTGCCCCTGTCACCCAGCTTTATATCAGGTCCCCTTGTTCCTGAGTGCCTTTTTTTCTGAAAAATACTTCCCTCCTGTACCTTATTTTGTATATTTTTATAACAAGGCTATGTTGAAAAGTTGGTGCAAAAATATTACAAAATAACACATTTATGAGCCTACATTACATTTTGCAAATGCAGGCACCCAACTTTGATATATTTCAATATTTTTACCCCAAAATATATACCTGCAGCCCTATCGGCTTTGGCCAGAGTTTGTTTTTAATAATGCAGTAGATACTAGGATTCAAACAAAGTTACATAAATAAGTATAATTTCACAGCTGCATTTTTTTTCCTCCCCACAGATTGGATAACTTGACTTGTTGTTACTTGTTCCACTCACAAGCAACCATGATCAAAAGCGTAATCTTTTTTAATAATATCACACAATTGCCTAAAAAGCAGCAAAATACATTTCACAGCTCTGTTTTTTTCCCTTGTTCCACTCACAAGCAGTCACGATCACAAGCCTGGTGTAGAAACTAACATTCATATCATGTGACATAAATAATTACACAACTAAAGTTTTTCTCCCTCCCCACTGACAGGCTTAGTTGACTTGTTCTCCTCGCAAGCAGCTACATTCAGGAGCATATTTTTGTTATTAACATGTAGTAATAATAATAATTTTATTCATAAGGTGCCATACATAAATAACAGATCAAAACAATAAAATCATTAAAAAGTATGAATAAACCATCTCTTTCAGCTGCTAAAACAAACTGTATGCAGCTCTGGACTTTCCCTATGCAGGTAGGGTCAACACTGAGTTTTACACTCACAACATAGGCACCAGCAGTAAACTACAGTGTTAGAAGCAGCCACAATTACCAGTGTGATTTATTTTAACTAATGCAGGAGATACTATGATTCAAAGTGAAATAAATAAGTATAATTTCACAGCAGCATTTTTTCTCCCTCTCCACAGACAGGCTTATTTGACATGTTGTTACTTGTTCCACTCACAAGCAGCCATGATCACAAGCATGATTGTTTTTTATAAACTCACTGATCTGCCTAGAAAGCAACACAATACTGTACATTTCACAGCTTTGTTTTTTTTCCCTCCCCATAGACTGATTTAGTTGTTGATCCCCTCAAAACACGCAGAAATAAATTGGTGCAGTGACTTGCCAAAACACACAAGTCCCTGAATCCCCAACACCATGACCCTACCTTTCCTTTCATGGGGGCTGTGCAGTCCCATTTCTTTCAGAGCTTAGTGTTGCTGCTGAAGAAAGCATCAACAAGCCACTCAGAAATTACTGAATCTGAAATTACACACACATTCTCTGATCCAAAGCACAAGTGTTTGGTCAGATCACCTGCAAACAAAGGGTTTCATAAGTGTCTCAAGCCCAGTTTTAAACACTGACAGGGATTTGTAGAAGCTAGCTGATGATTGTTTAAAGGGGCATCGGGGCTTTTAGATTACTGCTTTTTGAAGCAAGAAAGGCTAATCATTCATTTCCATTTTCTTAAGTCCATTCAATCTGCATATAAAAACAAGCTTTCACCATGGTCTGTTGGAATAATTTACCAAGCACATACAAACAAAACAAAACAAAACAAAAAGTAGTAAAACAAAATGAAAGAGGACAACAACAGTGAGCACTAAGCAGCCCTTTATTGCTGCTGGAACTAATTTCTAATTGACCATACTGACTGTGACTGAAAGTGTCAGCTAAAGTCTCACATTTCATGCTCCATTCATTTTATTAGCATGGATTCCTTCCTGCTGGGATGCTCTGGTGACCACTGATCACTTGACAGTACCACATGTATTCAACAAATAATGTTAAGTCAGAGGTTCTGGATGAACATCTTCTCCAGGACTCAGCCAAAGACTGCTTTGTCAATTTTAAATGAAACACTTTGGGAGAACTTGTACTGTAGTGAGCACACTGTGATCAGCAACGGTCGGCATTCCCTGCCCAGTTTTCTCTATTCTCTACATGCCTGCTCTGCTTTTCAAAATTATATATTTTTTGTTGTCAGACTTGACAAATAACCAGTTTTCAAAAGGTAATTGTTTCCATGGGTGTCAAAGCCTATTCTTCTGGGAGCTGCAGCACACTGAAAGGCACACAGATTTCAGTAACTGATATTTTTACAGGGTCAGTGGTGCTTTAAGAATTAATGCTTTCTGAAGCAAGAAAGGCCAGTCATTAATTTCCCTTTCCTTGAGTCCATTCAGGATGAATAGAAAAACAAGCTCTTATCATGCTCACTTAAAATACTTTAACAAGCACACACAGACACACACACACACACACACACACACATACACACACACACACACACACACACACACGAGACAACAAAATGAAAGAGGACAACAGTGAAGGCTAAGCAATCCTGTATTGTGCTTCTGTTTGATCACACTGATAGTGGCAAAGTCTCAGCTGAAACCTTGTATCCCATGCTCCTTTAACTTTATTAGCATAGGTTACTTCCTTTTGGATTGCTCCAGTGACTACTAACCCCTTGATACCACATGTATCCAGTAACTAATGTTACTTCAAGCTGCTGAACATCTGTCTGCTCCAGGACTAGTGCCAGAGACTTTGCTTTATCAGTTTATTATGAAATACTCCCACAGAACTTGCACTGTAGGGAGCACACTGTGATCAGCAGCACTCTGCATTCTAAAGGTTCCATACCCAGTTTTCTCTATTCTGCTCATGCCTGTTCTGTCTTTAAAAGTTACATACACACACACACATATATATATATATATATATATATATATATATATATATATATATATATATTGTAAAAAACTATGTTAATGCATCAGTTAGGGTTTTTATTAAAGTGTGTGTCAAAAGCTGGGAAATTTGACGTTAGGGTTACCAACCCTACCACCACCACCCCACCCTCCACACATCAACATGCACCGGGGTGTGTCTTAGGGTAGTTGGACCTAACTCTCACCACATTTCATGTGTAAACAAGATGGAATGGTACAGTATAAGAGAATGGGGTGAGAGGCCTAAAAACCCCAAGGCACAACCCGGTGCCTGTTGTTATGTGGAAGGTGGGGTGGAAGGGTTGGTAACCCTAACCTTGAATTTCCCAGATTTTGATGCTTTAATAAAAATCCTAACTAATGGATTGACATAGTTTTTTGCAATGAATTTCCCTTCTTTTTGAGATGGTATTATAGTATGTATGTTAGTAGATTAAATTCAACTGGCATTCCTAACGTGGGCATTTTCAGTATTTTTTTCACCAGATTTTCAACATGGCCTTTTTGGAGACCCCACATCATGAACACTTGCACTGTCTTTTTTGTTAATCTGTCCCATAAGTTGATTTTGCAAAGTGGCCAAGCCATTCTGCACAACAGGTGTGAAAACATGTTTCAGTTAGGTTGTAAAAAATGACTGCTGCATACTGCTCATGAGGAGGTGTGAAAAATGGCAATATTGAAAAACTGGAGTAAAAATAAGAAAAATTGGAAAAATTATGCATGTGAGTAGAACCTGGGCAATGCCAGCTCATAGTGCAGTAGTTTTTTGGAACTATTTCACCAAATTTTCAATGTGGACTTTTTGAGACTTCCCTTACTAACAATGGCACTGTGATTATGTCAATCTGTCACAAAAGTTGATTTTGCACAGTGACCGTGTCATTCTGTGCAACAGGTGCGAAAAAACACATTTCAAAAAGGATGTGAAAAATGACAGCTATATTGTTCATGAGGAGGGGTGAAAAAATGTCAAGGTTGAAAATCTGGAGTGAAAATATTAAAAATTGGTGATGCTACAAGTGTGCATAGAAACAGCAAAACACACACTCGTAATGCAGCCATTTTTGAGACTTTTTGCACCAAATTTTCAATATTGGGTTCTTGGGACCCCACCTCATGAACACTGGCACTGTTATTTCATTTACTGATCCTGAAAGGTGATTCCATGCAGCAACCGTGAAATCACCATTCAGGACTGATTAACGAGATGATGGTGATAGTATTCATGAGATGGGTCTCAAGAGCTACATGTTGAAACTTTGGGGTCAGAATTCTTAAAAATGGCTGAGATATCAACATAAGTTGAAAACCCATTTAACAGCCATACTGTGGCTTACCTTGATTCCTTCAGTTAGCAGTTTGCCTTTGAAGAGTGCAGATGTAACCTGGTCCAGATAAGATCACAGCCGCAGACCTCTGGATGTAAGTATGGGGTAAGGGTGATGTAAGGGGAGGTGGGTGCACAGAAGGAGTGTGGGGATGGGGGAGGGGGATGTTAGGAGATAATGGGAGACCATTTTCTTTTTTGCAGGTTTAATAAAAAAAAGACTTCAGGGAACATTTTTTTTTAAAAGGGACTGCAAATATTTCAGGACAGTGTTAGTGAGCTACCCAGTGTCCCACACTGTCAGAGGGAGAGGGGCTACTCTGCTGACATGGGGATTAGGCACCTTGCTGTCAGCAAACATAATGGGGGAGACAGCATCAACACTGCTGGGGGGAAATACTGGGAACACTGGGAGTGGGCTCCCCAGTGTTTCATAAAAGAATCACAGAACCACACAACTGGGGACACTGGTAGTGGTCTACCCATTGTCCAACACTGTCAGTGGTAGGGGGGGCTATTGCCAACACTGGGATTGGGCAACCCACTGTTGGCAGACATTGACATAATTACTAGGAATATTCCTTGGCCTACTCCTCCTTAGGAGGCATAAAAGGGGAAAATCAAGTAATTGCTAGGTAAACACTTGGCATTTACCTAATTGGGGGCCAAGGAATCCAATTCTTGGATCTGTTTGTCTCAAAATTGAGCAGGGCTGTTGCTTGGAAATCCCCCCCAACATACTGTCATGCGGGAAAGGTAGTGACAGGATTCTGCTGCAATTTGTGGCATACACTACCATCTGAAAAACATATTTTGGGACCCCTTGCCCCAAATATAATGTCAGGAGCATGTTCCTCAGCCCACAATTAGGTAAACACAAATGTTAGTGTTTACTTATGGGCAGTATTTTTTTAAATATTTAAGTTTTCCACCCTCGCTAACAGCAAACAAGATGGTGGAAATAGTAACTGAAAACTGAAATTGTGAACAGTAAAGTGAGAATGGTAAATACCTTTTACCATTCGAACATGTACTGTTCGAATGGTAAATAGTATTTAACTTTCACACATTTACCATTTGAACAGTAAATTGCAAATGGCAAATATAATTTACCATTCACAATTTACTATTCAAACGATATATGCTATTTACAGTGTGCACTGCCTGTCTTGCATCTATCACAGAAATCATTATAATTCAAAAATGGTTATATGTGTTTTCACCAAACCATCCAAAGGCACACCCTTGGCATACACCCCATCATCTCTGAAAGTATCAGAGGCAAACACAATTCTGTGTGTGCTGTACATTAGAGCAACAAATTCCATGTCATCCTATGGGGAAAAAAATTCCTTTTTGAGTTTTTGACCACTTTTTACCTCCAAAACTGTCAAAGCTGCTCCAAGAAACTTTCCACATCTTCGGACACTGACAACAAAACAACACATACCGCTTTTTGTGTTATTTGGTTGAAAAATGACAAAGTTATTAAGGTGCAAAAATTTAGATTTAACATTGAAAGGTTGTACCAGTCCTAACTATAGGGGTGCTAGCTCACCCCTATATTATATATAAGAGGGAGAGACAGAGAGAGAGAGAGGAAGAACTTCATTAATGCATTTGTTAGTGTTGAAGGCACAAAAATATGGAAATGAGGCATTAGGGTTTAGCCCCCTAACCACCCCCACCCTACCATCTACCATCCTCCACAAGACAACAAGCATTGGGGCATGCCATGGGGTCATTACACCCAACTCTCGCCCCATTCCATGTGTAAACAGGCTGATATAGTGCAATATAAGAGAATGGGATGAGAATCAAGCCTAATGACCCCATTGCACACCCCGATGTCATTTGGTGTGTGGAGGATGATGGTAGGGTGGAGGGGTTAGGGGCTCAATCCTAATGCCTCATTTTCATACTTTTGTCTCTTCAACCCTAAATGATGTATTAATGAAGATTTTGCAATTTCTTTCCTCACCTTTTGAGATCATAAAATAGCATTTTTATTTTAATTTGGACCCTGCGTTCCCATCCCTCCATCAAGATAGTACAGTATTCATATGACACAGTGGGGAGTGCAGGGTCTGTGTTCCTATCCCTCCTCAGATGCACATGTGTATGTAGCTGTGGAAACACAGAGGTCTCTGGTTCGTGTGCATCCACATATTAAGTTATGAGCAGGCATAGCAAAATTGCAACAAAT
The DNA here is from genome assembly GCA_016271365.2 of Neoceratodus forsteri. Classification (NCBI taxonomy): domain Eukaryota; kingdom Metazoa; phylum Chordata; order Ceratodontiformes; family Ceratodontidae; genus Neoceratodus; species Neoceratodus forsteri. The sequence goes on along the minus strand of CM057459.1, from coordinate 840,178,308 downwards.
AGTTATAATACGTTTCTCCCCAATTGTTCAACATAACCTTCTTATCACCTCACCACATGTACCCAGTACAGAAAACTTTCAAATCCCTGTCAAAATGTAATTCTGCTCAACTGTAATGCTGTTTTTTGCCACAGGTGTAAAAAAATATTTTTGATAGGATTAAAAAAATTGCAGCTGTATTGTTCATGATCATGAGGTGGTGTTGAAAAATGATAATGCTGAAAACCTGGAGTGGAAACATGAAAAATTAGCAAAGTTATGAGTGTGCTTAGAAAATGCACAATGCATGCTTATGACACGGTCATTTGTTAAAGTCTTTTCACCTAATTTCCAGCAGGGGCTTTTTGGGACCTCCCCTCAAGAACAGTGCACTGTGATTTTGTTACTTCATCCCAAAAATTGATTTTGCAAAGTGACCACACCATTCTGAGCAACAGGTCAGAAAACACATTTCAGGCAGGATATGAAAAATGACAGCTGTACCGTTCATAAGGAGATGTGAAAAAATAGCAATGTTGAAAATCTGTAGTGAAAATATTAAAAATTGGTGAAGTTAAAAACGTGAACAGAAACTGCACAACACATGCTCTTAATGCAGTCATTCTTTTGAATTTTTTCACCAAATTTGCAACATGGGCTTTTTAGGACCCCACCTCATGAACAGTGGCACTGTCATTTTGTTATTCAGTTCTGAAAGGTGGTTCCACACAGTGACTGTGAAATCATCCTTTGGGACTGAGTAACAAAATCACAGTGCCAAAGTTCATGAGGAGGCATCCCAAGAACCCTATGTTGAAAATTTTGGGCCAAAATTCCTAAACATGGCTGAGATATCAATCTAAGCTGAAACCCCCAATGACTGGCATTATGCAGTGCTTACCTTTGATTCTTCAGTTTGAGGTTCAGCTTTGAAGAGTGCAGATGTGTCCCAGTCCAGAGAAGATCACTGATCCCGACCTCTGGAAGTAAGTATGGGTAAGGGGGGGGGGGTTGCGGGGAGATGAGTACTCAGTGGGAGGGTGCAGATGAGGGAGGGGGCACTGAGGAGATGACAAGGGACTTTTTTTTTTTGCAGGTTTTTAAAAAATAAATAAAAGACATTGGGGACAGTTTTCTTCATTTACAGCTATTCTAAAATATTTTTACATATTTGGGCACACTGGGGCTCACAGTGTGCCATATTGGGGGGTACATGCCAACACAGGGATTGGGCACACTGTGTTGGCAATTCAAGACTTCCAGCTTTTGCATGGGGGGCATTGTACAACATGGGAGTGGGCATCATGGTGACAGAAGCATTTAAATTTAATTAAAAAAAAAATAAATATCTATTTGACACACTGGGATGTGCTCCCAGTGTGCCCTATTAGTGCATATGTGTGTGTGTGTGTGTGTGTGTGTGTGTGTACGGGGAGATACATGCTTACATGGGGATTGGGCTTCCTGATGTTGGCATTTCAATAATAAGTTCCAGGCCATTTTTTTTGATTGGGGAAATCCACCATTGTGGATCCCTGTTTGTGAGGTGGGATGAGGACCAGATGGCCCTATGTGACCATATGGTCTTCATTTCATGACCAGATGGCCATATCTTACCATCCGATCCTCATCTCATGAATGGGAATTTTGACATCTCATGAATGGGGGTCAACTAAGGAATGGGGATTTTGACACCTCACAAACAGGGATTTTGTTTGTATAATCCCCATTTGTGAGGTGTCCAAATTCCTGTTAGTCAGCCGAATCACCGTTCATGAGGTGTCCAAATCATCCCCATTCATGAGCCAATCCCCATTCGTGAGATTGGGCGATCTGGTCTTATCTCACAAAACAGGGGTTTTGACAGCTCATAAATGGGATTAGCTCCTGAATTGGGACTTGGACACATCACAAATGGGGATCAGAAGTGAGTCACAAAGGGGAATTTTCTAATGAAAAAATGTCTGCTTTTGTAATAAACTAATGACAACCAAACATGTGGTTTTGTAAAGGGCATCGCCCTGAACAAAAAACATACATTTGTTTCCACAACATACATCCATGGGACAAGTAACAACATTTTATTTGGGACTAAAAGTGAAATCAAAATGGCGGCTCACGAACTAGGATTTTTTTCTCTCAAATGGGGATTTAATGAATCCACATTTGTGATCTGTCAAAATTCCCATTCATGAGCTGAAATCCTTGTTTGCAGCTGTGCATCTATCCAAAAGACTGAACTGAGCATGCTCAGAACCTGAATTTTCTAAATTGAATAACTTTGGATTGGGGTAATATTTTTTCACTGAATCAATGCAGGCATGTTTCTTTGTGTGGGCTCTTCAACCCTTAAACTGTCCGGCTGAAAACCCAGATGGTGTTAGTGTAGGGTGATGAGGAAAATTCATGAAAAATTGGTGATAAAAGTGAAAAACACACTTTTTTCCCTATGCGCTGCACAAAAAAATACGTACATTTGATCAAAATGAAATTTCAGGCAAATCCATTGAATGGTTGCAAAGTTATTAAGGTGCAAAATGTGTGGTTTAACATTAAACTGCCTACTCAACCCTAACAAAAACAATGTAACTACACAATTATACTATAAATATATATGTATATATATAGTATATTCATGGCGAAAAACTCCGTTTAATGCATCAGTTAGGGTTGTTCCACAGCGACAAAAGTGAGGAAATTCGCTGTTAGGGTTGAAAACCCTAACTCTGAATTCACCCCCCCCAGCACCACACACACACAGACACACACATTCAAGTATGGGGGAGGACCAAGTCAACACAACCAATGACAGACATCCAGCATCAGGTGACAGAAATAACAAACAATTGTCTAAATGTACTACTGCAATATCAGAAATGCATTCATTTAAAAGTTATGATAATAGTTTTAAGTATGATGCTAAACTATTTAGTATCTTATTTCTCTCTCTGTCATACTTGACTATCTATATTATCTAATAAGCTTACAACATAAAAAAATGTATAGTTAGCTGTGGCTTAGAATGCTACTCTTAGATTTTCTTTCACTACTCAGAAATATTCTGTATGTACATACTTTTGCATTATTGACACTATTATACCATAGAATTGAAATACATCCTCATCAAGTGTGAGAATTTTTACTTCACCATGTCTGCCTATAATGTGTAGTCATGTATTCAGTGAAAAAAAAGTACCTTGACAGTAGCAGTATAATAAAATACTTTTCATGCGTACACTATCATGATAAGTTTAATGATACTTTTAAACCAAACAGCTTTTTACCCATGTTTCAAGCTCTCAACACACATCACTACTTTAAATAATTAAGTCACTAATATAAGATGTGATGCAAAACCATGCCAGATATCCAGCCGAGCTGTGCAGAGTTGTGCAGGCACAACCCCAAAGCTGTGCCTGCACAACTTTGAGAAAAAAAAAGGATAAGTTGAGGGCCACCCACAAGTGAGCTGCTGCATTGCAGGATGCAACACACCAGCTGCCATCTGTGGCTGCCCCTCAACACTCTGTCTCATATGTCTCAACTGTTTGTTCCCCAAATGTGTTACATTGCTTCTCAAAATGTTGAAAGAATGGGCAAAGCGTGGAACACTTAATCTAATTTTTAAATTAGAAGCCCACAACACTGTTAAAATGTTTGCATTTAAGTTCATAAAGTCTGCAATGTATCAAATTGATATATTTCGCATCATTTACTATAGAGTTTTGCAAAAAAATGTTAACACTGAATGTGTTACAAGTCCTCACAATGTGAAACAGGAAGCTTTAGTGAATTAAAATGAGTAACATTCCTCGCAATGTGGTATGCTTGAGAGATATGCACTCTACACCCCCTCATCAAGACAATCACGGGCAGCAATGTCTGCCCCCCAACACTCATGTCTTTTGTTGGGGTGGGTTGCCAACTACATCCCACAATTGGGATTTTCAGGATATGATCGGGAGGTGGGGGGGGTGTTTCAATACTCCAGCCTGCAATTGGGCTTATCAGTCCACTGGATCACCAGGGATATATTCAGGAGGTAGGGAGGTGTTTAATTACTTAATACCACGATTGTGCTTATTGGTCCACTGGACCTCCACATCTGTGTTGAACGGGGAGACACATTGCTGCCCCCAACTGGGCTAGTGAGGGGGGGAAGGTAGTAACAGTATGCCTGCAATTGGGCCAGTGGGGGGGTTTACGCTCTTTTGCCTGCAATTAGCCTGCACGGGGCGTCCTTCCCCAATGGCTGCTACCTGGTAAGGACCCAAGTGCAAGTCCTCGGGGATCACCACACCTGCATGCTAATGGGATGCAAATAGGGTCATAATCAGATGCGAATGGCCCCCCCGTGCCTTGCCTGAATTACAACCACATTTGCATATTACCTTTTGAATACCGGGATTTTGCGACCACAAGTAGAATGCTGCAGTTTCTCAACTTGCGCTGCTGCAAGTTCCACTGCAAAATGCACAGTGGATGTGCTTAGGGGTGATATTCAAAGTAGTTCCTCAATACCACAACTCCTTTGAATATCACCCCGGCCACACCCCTGCGCAACTATTTTGAGCAGCACAGGGGCTTGCACCTCAGAATGGCGCAGTTTGAATATCTGGGCCTGCATAAATAAGCAATAAGACATCAGGAGTGATTATTCAATGTTGTGTAAATGTGTGCTTATTGGTGTAATGTGGCATGAGGCATGGCCGAGTAGTACATCACTCACACAGTGATTTAGTGACCATTGATATAAACAGTCAGAGTGGGGGGGCACAGGGACTGAGTTGGGGGCCAGCCAAGGGTGGCAGCTGCTGTGTTGCACCCTGCAATACAGCAGCTCACCTGTGGGTGGCCCTCAACTTGATCCTTTTTTTTGGGCTCAAGGTTGTGCAGGCACAGGTTGGGGGTTGCACAAATTCACAAATCTGGACTGTCATGTGCGGTATGGGCTGCGCCCATTGGCTGTAGCTCTGCCAATGGGCGTGCAGCCACCAGACAGTCCAGTCGGCGGGTGCGGGGCGGCAGGCGGTGGGATACTGCCGCCCTCCCGGCTGCGAGGGGAGCGGGTGGAGGGGCTTCGTGGGTGGGTGGGGGTACTAGACACCAGGGAGATGTTTGGGGGTTGTAACTTGACATTCTGCCCGCGATCGGGCATTACGGTCCACTGGACCACCAGGGAGATATTCAGGTTCGGGTGGTTTACATTCTGCCCACGATCGGGCACTGGGGGTGATACACGCTCTGCCCACGATCGGGCTTTGGGAGATGTGTGAGAGGGGGTTCATGTTACTTTATTGCCCGCGATTGGGCTGTGGGACTGTGGGAGATGTGTGGGGGGGCATGTTACTGTATCCCCGCGATCGGGCTTTGGGAGATGTGTGGGCGGGGGGTATGTTACTGTATGCCCATGATCGGGCTGGTGGGGAGGCACAGGGACCGAGTTGGGGGCCAGCCAGGGGTGGCAGCTGCTGTGTTGTGCCCTGCAATACAGCAGCTTACCTGTGGGTGGCCCTCAACTTGATCCTTTTTTTTGGGGCTCAAGGTTGTGCAGGCGCAGGTTGGGGGTTGCGCATGCACAACTCTGCACAACCCGACTGAATATCGGGTTGCGCAGGTTATGCATGGTTCCTCCCCCTCCTGTTGAGCATGCATTCATTTCCATTGCTCTTTTGTGCAACCTGTTGTCAGTGGCGTAACTGCCTCCTGCTGAATATCACAGAATGGCGCAATGTAAGACTTGCGCATGCGCAACCCTGTTGTGCATGGAGCAACCCTTTTGAATATCTGGTCCGCACTATACAATGTTTTTTACTAAGTCTGAAAACATTGACAACTATTATGAAAAGTTGTGCTGATTTACTTATGGTGAGTAAGGCGCTCCCCCGCAGCTGGCTTCCCAGCAGCCTCCCAAAGCTCATGAGCGAGGTAGTACCAGCACGTATCATTGTCCGGTATCACCTCCCGTTGCTTCAACACATAAAAGCGTTGGCGCAACAGCTTCCACTTCTTTTTCAGTTGTACGACCGACTTATTTTTAACCTTAAGTGTGATGTACAAATAACTGTTAATGCGCCTCCACATTGAATCCAGTTTTCGATTTGTACTCCTCATCAGTACTCTAGCGTTTCCTCTTGCCTGGACTGCCTCAAGCAGTGCACACACCTCTCGCAAGGTCCACTGCCTCATTTTATTTTGTAAGTCTTACTAGTTCTGAAATACAAACATAAAGAAATATCTACATTAGTATCATGTAACAATATTAATCATTTCTTAAACAAATTCTATACAATACTAATTAAATTAAACCAAAGAGCACCTGTCCTTCGATATAGCAGAAACACAGATCAGTCCCATAATATAGGACTAAAAAGGATTCAGCCACCTCGACAGTAAAAACAACTGCTACTAGACTAACATGCTATACTCTAGTCTCGTGGGTCGGAGGTACTGCATTGAACATCACATTGGGCACACCATGACATATCCATCTGTACTACACTGAAGTATTCACACAACATTGTAATGTGATGTTAAACAGAGATTACCCACACATCACAGAACTGTACACAGACCTATGAATGCACTTAATAAATGTGAAGACTGCTAACAAAGTAATTGAAAGTAAAAGTGCATGATAACGCAGTTGTGCTTTCATTGTAGCCCATATACTAATAACTACCCATTTCTGTAACATTAAAAATACATCTATATCCTGACATACCAGTGAAGAAACAGATACATTTTACAGTACCACTGTGTTTTATTGAAGTTGCACACATACCATGTTGGTACACAGGGCTCGAAATAACCGGCTCTCCACCCGGCTCGGACAGCCGATTTTTCATTGGGACAGGCGTTTTATTTTCTTGGCCTGTCCCTTGGACAGGCAGTTCTGCTTTATAACTTTGCTACACCTATTAGGGTGCTAGGACCCAACCACAGCACTCTGTTTAGGAAAAAGGGATGTCAGGACCTCATGATCTGAAGATGCACCACAGGGCTCAAAATAAGGGGGCGCTGAGCACTAATCTGCGCTTCTGTTTTGCTAATTGGCACCTGCCACTTTAAAAGGCAGCAAGTTAAGGGCGCCCTAGTAGCTCCTCGTAAGCCACAAGTAGGCAAATCACGCACGGTACCAAAAATGTGATGTGAGCGAGTCAATCCGTCAAGCAGCAAGGGAAAGGGGCATGAAATATGTAAACATGCTGCTGGAAAGCCGAAACTCCTACAGGTGAAACTTCATGAGGACGAGTTAGCAAACACAAAATGCAAGGGGGTGGGATTTTAATATATCCTTCATGCTCTAGTGTTCAAGGATGTTTAGCAGTGTTCACTTGTACAATACCTCACCTGTAGCCTGCCACATCATGATTGTTTTCTCAGAATGTAAAAGTACATTTATTCACATATGCACTTTTACATTCTGAGAAAGAAATCACACTGTGACAGGTTACAGGTATTATATGTAAGTTATCACTGCCAAACATCCTTCAACACTAAACCAGGAAGGATATATTCTCCCAACCTGCCCAACTCCCAAAACCATTGAAGCATTAGTACAGCAGAGGATGCAGAGAAGTTGGCAGACACTCACTTCACCATGGCAGCCAGGTTACTGTGGAGAATAAAATCTTGATAAAAAGTACAGTACTCTGTTGGAGAGCTCAAAATGTTCTTCATTGTTTATTTTAGTTTTAGTTTATCCAGGATACCCAGCTGAGATGCAACATCTTGTTTCTTGTGAGGTCCTGCTTCTTACCTACAGCTTGAAGGAATGGGGCACTGGGTACTTGCTTATTCATTGAACCAATAATCCACAGTAGTGTGTTGGTTATAGTGGGATTTACCTACTTCTGGTATAGTTTGGTCATGAGGATGAAGTCCCAGTGATTTGACTTCACAGCAGAAGTTGGTAAATCCCACCATAACCCACACCCTGCAGTGGATTATTAAAACAAGGTAAATAAAAATCTGAAACAAAGCAGTTGTGCATAAGGGGGAACAGACAGTGGAAAAAAGTTATGTAAAAATAGTGTGGACAGCCAAAAGTTTTGTGGGACAGGCAAAATTTATGTGATACCTGTCCCTCGGACAGGCAAGTCAAAAAAATTATTTCTAGCCCTGTTGGTACAGCTACAATACTCTAAGGCCACAGTAAATGGTACACTCATTTAACATACTCAAACTATTTACCAATGTTGACACATAACAATATCATACAATTGTGAACAGACAGAAGCAGGAAAAATTACTATTGCTGCGCCCCCACTATTGTAATATGGCAAACCCATATATGTATCATATATGTGAGTGATGCATGCACTTGATCTATTTTTTGACCACATTAACATGGTTCTGAAAAGAACCTTTGTGTATTCTGTAATATTTCCTCAAACAGTCTCACAATCTTAAAGGACTTTCAGGTTTCCATCTTGAAGGTCTCCCACAAAATGACAATTGCCAGCATGCGAGAAATGAACACCATCTGGTAGGAATAGCCAATCATTACAGTATTTAATTTCAGGGTGACGTATAGTATGCATTCCATGCATGCGTTAGAAAAGCAGTAATCTGTACATTTACTTTTCTGCAAGCTCTGTCAATCAGATACATATGATGCTCTGCTTGCCAGACTCTACGCTCTGTAATATCTGAAAATATGATAATACAGGCAGGCAACATAGACATAATAGAAGCAAGGTCCAATTTTGCCTCTGTTACTAAATCTACCCAGCGTTTTGAGCCCAAATCATTGCCTCCAAGATGTATTAGCAGTATGTCAGGAGGAGAGTGAGTTCTCAAAAGTCTGTGCATGGTTGGCATAAGATGTTCCCATCTCATTCCACCACGACCAAACCATCTTACATAGCAATTCGGGAGCTGCAGGTCCCTCCCAAAATCACTATGAACTGCAAACTCAGCTGCTCATCTTATGTAACTGCTTCCAACTATCCACAAAATCCTTTTGCTATTTTCTGCCATTCTAAGTTTTTTTACTCAGAACTCTACAGAAAGCTACTAAGAAAGGGACTGTTCACCCTGCAGTGACCAGACAGCACTGAAAATCAAACTGATAGTTTCCCTCCTTATTTCAAGCTAGCTTCAGTGCATTCAGACAAAACACACAAATAAAAAAAAACATTCACTCCTGCTGTGGCTTCATGAACCAATGTAACTCATGCATTCAGTATTACTAGACTTTGTCCTGCAAAATCTGAAACCACTGAGAACTGAAAAAATGCATCCTTTTCATAGGCAGTTTTAAACAATTACAACATCAGAAACAAGTCTGATTGGTTCCATTTTGTCATACAACTCCACGTGCACCTTCCTATCTCCCTCCACTTGCAGCTGTATCTGTACAAGTTAGTACTAAAATGCTTTCTTACTTTAAACTATTTTCTCTTAAGAATATAGCATGCTACACAATAACAATTAACATTATGAGATTAAACACAAAAAAAGTTTTGATTAATAGTATGTACATGTTCTAAGTTTTTAAAATACTAGAAAATATCATGTGAAGATAGACTGTACTTACAGTTTCAACTGCTTTTTTCTCAGCAATTTTCAAAATGGATCTTGTTTACTTCTTCAGTGTTGTCCGTCTCTGATTCGTTCTCAGAAGTGGCCTGACAAATCTTTAATTTCATTGGTAGAGCTAGCTGTCACTCAAACAGACTATTTAATGACTCGATAATGAATGTTTCAGCCACTCCCAAGTATTACATTAACTTTACTTTGAATGCACGAAAGTACATTTGCGACACTTTCGATAGCACGAAAGTAACATTTGCGAAAGTGTCGAACTTCGACAGTACTTTTGACCATAGTGTTGAATGCACGAAAGTACAATTTGCGACACTTTCGAATGCACGAAAGTACAATTTGCGACACTTTCGAATGCACGAAAGTATTTTTTTCGAAAGTTTCGTGCTCACGAAAGTAATTTTCCAAGACTGTCTAGATATTGACACAAATTTCATATTCTATGGAAAAATAGCTTAATTATCAATTTTAAACACATAATCTGCTGCATAGCTGCCTCAAACTCAGTGCAGTGCAGATATTTTAGATTTACAATGTTCCACGCGTGCATAAAAACTGTGCAACGCAGACTTGCAAAACACTAATTTGTTGTAATTTTTACACTCAAATGTCCTCATATATCCATTGTACGACCTCTGCTCATAACATTACACTCTTATGTTTAAAATTTCTACGATATAGTCATTTCTCACATCAACTCATCCAAAACGCAGCACATAAGCAAAAGCACAGTATTGTTAAGATGTGACTAATGAAATCTACACTATTCACAATGTTGTAGGTTGAAAGTAAAATAGTAAAGTCTCAACTGAAAAGTATGACACAACACAAAGTTACTAGTGTACCTGTGAACTGCAATGCGCAAGCTTGTAAATCAGAAATATTTCAGAATTCTCACACACATTTTTCAACATATTCAATTTAAGTTATCTGTTCAGAAATGCAGCCATGGTAATTTTGTGACTGTGGTCCACACAGTTATTTCAGCAATGAACTGCATCATTGCACAGTACATGTACAGGAAAACATTTTTTTCCATGTTGTGAAAAATCACAGCTCCAATGGCAATACACAGGAGTACAAAAAACACAATGTTGGTAAAATGCAGCAACGATATTGAAATTTCGCTAACATGCAAGCATACCTACCAACTGTGGCACACACACTCACACAACAGTAATAGTGGCATGTCCTCCCCCTAATTGTAAACATACTAATTGTTACACATTTGGTAATGCACACTGTCACTCTCAATTTTTTGCTCTACCATATAGTTAATCATCATACTGACTATCCCATGACACGCTACACGGTATAAAACACATGTTCGTACACAGGTAAAAAATAACAGCTAGCATAATCATAAGAACACATGTGAAGAAAAAATCTTTAAAATGTCCACAAAAATATTGAGAATGAACAAATTTCTGATATTACGTAGCAGCTGCGCAATGCACATTCATAACAGCTATCATTTACTTATCTTTTCACCAAATTGTGAACATTCTTAGCGTACTATTCTATTAATACACATTGTTATAAGAAATTTACTGAAGCCTATTCTAAAACTTTTTTTTTCTCTCTCATACAGGTGCCTGATACTTCTGTAAGATTGCTTACTGTCACTGTCAACCATAATACCCAAAAAATGCCAACTAAATACAGACGTAGGTGTGTCTCAAAATGAGAGCGGTATAATAGTACTACACTGTTGTATAAGGGCAACAAACAAAACAGTAAAGGCACACAAAAAAATGAACATCGACAGACCTTTACTGCAACAGTGACCCCTACATCAAGTCACTGCACAAAGAAACAAAAATCCATTACAAAAAAACCAAAATGTATAGCATCACAAATGTTGTGTCGATCTCTAAGACGAAACACAACTATTTTGAGTGTAACCATCAACAGACGCTCAAAACAACACCGTAAAATACAAAATTGTGACTTACAACTCAGAAAGAGAAAGTATTTCCAATCACTAGCAAGTAAAGCTAAGATCGAAAGACTTATCACTGCTGTGCTATGGCACACCTGCAAAAAGAGCAAGAGTCATCGTTCTCTGATGAATTTACGTCTGAAAGTACGGACTTTTGTCAACAGAGCACTGTTTGTACTACAACGATTATGGCGTAAGATGTCTCATGTCCTTGAACAATTCAGGAAACTTGTATATGACATTAAAAAAAGGCTTCAACAGTATCCTTGTTTGACTGTTGACAACTTCTGCCATGTCTTCACAGGACAGTGGCTGCACACACACACTCAGAAGCATATTTCTGGGAAAAGTCTTATCATGACTTTCGAAACAACAGACGCCAATATTGATGGAGTCCGGCAAACTAAAAATGTCCTCAGTATCTCTGATGACAATCAATTGGATACTGATGATGATCTGTGGTCCAACCATAGTCTTAAATAAACGGCACTGCCTTACATGGTCATGTGATGCTACCTGCAAACCGTGTAGGCAATCATCATTTCAAAAAGTAGAACACTTTGTTAACCTATTCATAATAACAGATTGCAAGAGAGACATAAACTATTTACAGAAATTGACCATTGTGAAATCCGCCACATACTGGACTCATGGGTCACTCCCCGCATGTCTCAATACTGGTGTTTGTGATAGTTTTTTTCACAACATCGCGGATGCTCGAGTGCATCAAACAGGCATGCTAAACTTTGTCTAGAGTATATGAAGTACAGCGAGCTGACATCAGTACACTTGTTTAAATGACTTATTGCAGTCAGGTGACATACAGGGTGCCATCATCTTTCCTAAAAACTGCAACACATTCCTTCTGGAACCAGAAACAAGTAATTTCCAGTGTCACACTTCAACAGAAAATCTGTTTCAGTGTTAGAAAATGACATTCTGAAACAGTACGGTAAGGAAATTGCTAAGTTTGAGATGCAAAGTATCAAGTTTGATTCTGTATGTGTGTCATGCAACCGTTTGTGCTACACAAAACAAACTGTCACAGTCAACCTAGAAACCTGGTCACCATACAATGACATGTGGTTCCGCCTCACAGCATTCTTGCTCCTGAAATCTGACTTTCATCCACAAGACACCACTGTGCTATGCAAACACTGTTTTTCAAAACTGAAGTGCAACACTTTGCCAGGAAGGTCAGTGCTAAACAACATGGAAACAGATGTTACACCAACTGAGATTTCAACATTGAATATGTTTGAACGTATTCTAATTCAGACAATGAAACCATTCCAAACGATTCTACGTCTGAACACAAAGACACGGAAGATTCCACAGAAAGAGCTTGTTAGATCTCTAAAGGGTTCTGTGATGTATCTACCACTTCCTCTACAGGAAAATGTTCAAGCTATCTCAACAGAAAATAGCTTGGTCATTCTAGTAAATGGTGTGCCTACAAAGGCCAAGGTCATCTGGCAAGATGTTGTCAATGTGCAAAAGGTAAAGCTTGCTCTGGCTTATTTAAAGAGGAACAATTCCTTTTATATAGACCTTGACATAGATCAGATGGCCAGTCTCTCTGTGCAACATGATCTATTAGAAAAAAGTAAGCCAATCATTGAGAAAGTCAGTACACTACATGGCAGAGATCCATTAGGAGACAACATTGATCTCTATCAAATGAAGCAGGTGGAAGGTGAGCCTGTCAGCATTTGGGAGGCAACACTAGAAGCACGCTGCTTCCCAGACCTATTTCCAAAAGGGTCAGGCGGATGCCTAGATGAAATAGAAGTACGGGTACAGGGTGCTGAGTACCGCACTAGCCGTGTCCTGAGCAAAGATGGCAAATTCAGAAGTAACACAGGTACCTGTTCCATCTGCTCTGGGAAAGTGAGCTTAGCATTCTGTCTGTGTCTATAGCACATACCATTCGGCTAACAACTCCACTAGATGGAATTACAGCTGCTCAATTTCTGGAGAAATTAAAACAGAAAGATGAAAATGTGCAAGTGAATCTGTCTTCCATACTTTCAAGTCTACGTGGCATCAAAGAATATTGGTATCGCAGACACTCGGAAGTGATGACAATGCTACGAGAGTATGGCGCAGCCACATGGTTTGTCACACTTAGTTGTGCTGAATATGCCTGGGACGAACTCATTGAACTGTTGAAGTGGGCAAATTCCGATGTCAAAGGCATCTCATCAATGACTGTCGGAGAAATGTGTTCACTTGATCCTGTGTCTGTCACAAGACATTTTCACAAGCGGTTCCATGACATTCTCACTTTCATCTTGTCAAAGGACAATCCTCCTCTAGGTATTGTAGAACACTACTTTTGGAGGACAGAATATCAAGCACGAGGTGCCCCTCATATCCATATGTTATTGTGGATCAAGGATGCGCCACGCATCGGTGAACATGAAGTAGCAGAAGTGCTATCATTCATAAAAAAATATATCACTTGTCACATTCCAGACAAGTATGACAGTCCTACACTATGGAAGTTGGTTCAAAAGTTCCAGCGACATATTTGCGCAAAATATTGCCGGCGAGCAGTAAAGAACAAATCTAATTGGTACACGCGATGTCGCTTTGGATTTCCTAGAAGAGTTTGCCAGAATGGTGCCATGAATGACCTTTTCTCAGCAATGCGACACCACTTGAAGGCAAAATCAACCAAGAGGGTATACGAGTTACCCAGGTATGAAAAAGAGGTGTACATCAATGACTACAACCCAACTCTTCTCCTAATGTGGCAAGCAAACATAGATGTTCAGTTTGTGGCTGACAACTCACTAGCCCTGGTTGAGTACATCACCTTATATAACCAAACATGAACAGACTAGCTTGCAAGATCTTTGGGAAGATATTGCCACTTCAAGCAAAAGCCTGACATCTCAGCTGTGGTCATTGGGTTTGAAGACTCTTTCACACAGAGAATGTGGAGCTTACGAAGCCAGTGACCGGTTAATGGGTACACATCTGTACGGGAAGTCTGACGCTGTACGTTTCCTCAGTGTAAACTTCAAGGACAAATGGAAGCGAGTACTAATTCCTCATGCCAAAATTGAGGAGCTTGCTGTCAATACACCTTCTTCAAAACATATCTTGAAGAATAACCTGATAGACACATACTACCCAAGTAGACACAACAAGATGAATGATATGTGTCTGTTTGAGCTGGCTAAGTGGTATTATGACTACAAGACAGAGTTGCAGCACATGACTCAACACGACACATTTACAAGGTCAATGGACTAGATGGGTGTCTCATGAAGGAACAAGCCATGGCTTATAGATCACTGCAAACTGTATCTAGGCACATCAGAGAGCACAGAACATTACTACTTTGCTCTCCTATTCCTGTTTAGACCCTGGAGGAATGAGTCTGAATTAAAAGGTGACTCTGACACATTCGAAGAACAGTTCAATCTCACTTACGAGAATTTCCAAACTGAGTACTCACAAACATATATACAAAGACTAAAAGCTGAGAAAGAACAGCTCGAGCAGGCAGAGAAGCAACTTCAGGAAGACACTCCAGTTAGTTCACAAGACAACCTTGATCCAGAAGGACAAGGTGTTCTAGGTGACCCTCTGCCCTTAAATGCCCCAGAACTGTTAATCTCAGAAATTGAGACAGCCATGCAACATGGCACACACTCTATAGTCAACCCAGCTGACGTAAGAGAAAGACTAAATCAGCTGCAGCATACAGTTCACTCCCAAGTGGTTGAAGCTGTACAACATGGTATACTACATGAAACAAAACAATGTGACTGCACTCAGTACAAACCACTACTAATGTTTGTTAGTGGTTCAGCTGGCACAGGAAAGAGTTTCCTGATTGAAGCCATCACTGCAGAAGTACAGAGTGTGACAGGCTCTTCAATGTCTGTTGCTGTGACTGCTCCCACAGGACTAGCAGCATACAACATTGGTGGAGTAACATTACACCATCTCTTTATGTTGCCAGTCGAACATGGGAGAACTGGAGAGTATCGTAAACTGTCATTCGAGGTTGCATCTCAGCTCCGTTCCATGTTCACAAAGATGCAGTTACTCATTGTTGACGAAATCAGCATGGTCTCCAATGTCATGCTAGCCTGTATTCATCTACGTCTACAGCAGATCTTAGGTACTGACGATGGAGTGCCATTTGGTGGCAAAAGTATACTTGTGTTGGGAGACCTTTTACAACTTGCACCAGTCAATGCAGAGCATGTATTCACAACTCTGACTGCCAAGCAAGCTAAGAATATCCTCAGTTGCATTGCAGGCTATAACATATGGGAATTATTTACCTATGTTGAGTTGTCTGAGAACATGTAGGCAAACGGGTGATCTAGCTACAAATCACTTTTAGATGAAGCTCGCATAGGTTCTCTATCACCAGAACATGTTTGTATGTTGAAAGATCGAAAAATCACAGTAGATAGTACATGCATCAGAAACAGCATGTAATGTCTTCAGCGATATATACTCTACTGCCAGACACATAGTGTGTCTTATGCCACAACTAAAGAAATGCACTGAATTCAACAATCTAATGCTACAGAGAGAGAACCAAGAGATTGTAACTCTCCATGCAATTGATACAGTTGATGGCGTTATTCTTAGTCGAAAGCTAGTAGCAAAGATGACTGAACGACTAAGTGAACTGAAGTCAGATGTTTCACGAACAGCTGGCCTAGAAGCTGTTCTCACACTTTGTAAGAATGCACGTATCATGCTACAATGTAATCTAGATGTAGAACAAGGCATGATAAACGGTGCCATGGGAAACATCACTGACTTTGTCTATAATGTCCAGAAGACATTTATTCAGACACT
Organism: Neoceratodus forsteri; assembly: GCA_016271365.2. Taxonomy (NCBI): domain Eukaryota; kingdom Metazoa; phylum Chordata; order Ceratodontiformes; family Ceratodontidae; genus Neoceratodus; species Neoceratodus forsteri. The sequence continues at coordinate 840,161,999 of CM057459.1, read as the reverse complement.
TGTAGTGCAGTTTGACAACATGCAACACTCTGTACACGTAGATCAAACCTGCGTAAAATTCCAGGTTTTTAAGGATATCTACGTAAACAAGAAACAGTTCCCATTATGTGTTGCATATGCTGTCTCCATTCACAAATCTCAGGGATTGAGTTTGGATTCAGCAATGGTAGAACATAGGTACAGACATTTTCAAGGATGGCATGAGCTACGTTGCACTCCGTACACGAAGCCTTTCTGGATTGCACATCATTAGTATAGCACCTCAGAAAATACGAGCTGACAAGCGATGTATTCTTGAGTACAACAGGTTCGACTCTACATCAGCCACAAATGTCTTTAATACCATGCCTACATATCTGTCTGTCTCACACAATTCAGTCACAGCTAGACAGAGCAACAAACAGCAGCAAACTTCCCAAAGTGATTAAAAAAAAGAGTTCAGCAAAGGCCACAACCTCAAGTAAACATTCACAACCAACAATTCATCAGAAATCAGTTGGTGCTGCTGTACCACTGTTTGACAACAGCAGTAGAGTAAACTGCTATGCTAACTCAGCTATGCAAGTTTTCACATGCCACAGTTTGTGCAGGCAATATCTGCTTCACAAGACAATCCCCTATCAAATGCTTTGAAGCAGATTATCAACACGACTTCTGACAACTCTAACAATTTACACTCACTAACACCACTACAACACGTGTTATCTACATATGCTGGATGTAGTACATTTGCTGCATACATACAGCAAGACAGTACTGAGTTCATGATGGCTGTCATAAACAACCTGGATGAAGACAGCACCCCAATGCGGCAGTACTTCACAGTAACATATGTTACAAAATATGTATGTGTTTCATGTGGCAATTCACAGCGTGAAACCACACAAGACATGCTGTGGATAACTCTCTTTGTTCCTAAAGCCAAAAGTGTCAAATTTCGACAGCTGTTCACTATTGCTGAATGTAGTCATGCCTGTGGAAGGTGCGGGCAGATGCACTCAGTCCATACGTCTAGGACTTCATCTCAATATCTGTTGCTTATATTGCACAGATTTGACCCAACGACTCAGAGTTGATACTCCTATCACAGATTACACAGCTAGTAGAATAGTCTTCAACCAATCACTGTTTGACACTCACAGTATAATCTATCACCATGGTCAATCCATGCATTCTGGGCATTACACCTCGTTACTAAGGTGCACAACTGGATGGTTAGAGTGTGACGACTCTACAAAGACTTTTAAACAGAGACTGCCACGTCACTTGAAAAATGCATATCTTCTAATATTGAAGAATTATGACAACCTTCATATTTCAGAAGAATAGGACAAAACATGTAGCATTTTAAGATGACTACTTTGTCCAAAAAACATTCATAACTCGTTACAATGTTGTACAATTTACAACTGTAAATAAACAATACAATTTCAACAAAATGGAATTCTAATACAGACATTACATAGACTGTGACATGTTAGATCTTGTGTAGATCAGTGACTACATGAAAATTGTTGTAGTGGCTTCAATCGGCGCCAACAATATTAACAGTCACTAGAGAAACCATGATTACATGTCTATAAAAGATTATGCATCTAAAAACTGAGGACTTACTACTCTCCTCCTCTGTACATCTCTTTAAAAATCCATGTATCAACTCATATAGAACAACAAATTGATATGACTTATAAGCTCTTACTTTTGCAAACAAAGAGAACTTCTCAGTTATTATAGTACATTACTGAGCTACCTTATAACATTCAACAAACATTCCACTCTGTCACAAGTAGTCTTTTAACACTTCAATTTGTCTAGTGACTCTTCACATATAGAGAACATCATTCGATCACCATGCAACAGTGTAGAACTATCACGCTTTCAGGCGTAGTACTAGTATTGTACATATGTAAAAACAACTACCTTTATTGATAATGCAAGAAGCTGAAGTTACACAACTGTTAATAATAACCAATTACTGAATCTAATTTAGTGACTCTTAACTGTTTAAAATTACTTGTACATAATAGAAACATTTGTTCTCAAGTGTACATTGTTAATAACTAGTTTGATACTTGAACTAAAAATAGCAGTGTAGCACTACAGTACAAGTGAATGTTTTAGATATTATTCAGCAGTATAGTAACAACATTTAACTAACCATAAGTTTGTTAAAAAATGCATTCCATGACAGTTTTAAAGTGTACATTGTTAATAACTAGTTTGATACTTGAACTAAAAATAGCAGTGTAGCACTACAGTACAAGTGAATGTTTTAGATATTATTCAGCAGTATACTAACAACATTTAACTAACCATAAGTTTGTTAAAAAATGCATTCCATGACAGTTTTAGTATTTACAAGTTAAGAATTTACATAGAAGCCAATGTAAGAATTGATAACATGTCATTTGTTCATGTAAAACATTTTATTTTTTGTACTTGTCACATAAGTAATTGTACCGTATGTAAAAAATATTGACAATTGTAAATCAGGCACTGTTGCTGATCACAACAAACTGCATACCTGTTCCTGACAATATTTATGATCGCCTCAATTGAGGGTCGGTGGAATTTTCCATTTGCACCTAGTCAGTGACATATTATTTAATAATAACAATCAAATGTCACAAAACTTACAATTGTGTAAACTGTACTACTTATACAGTCAGCATATGGTTTTCGCCCACCCCAGGAACATCCACATTAGCAGTCACACAATTACAACAAAACACTTGTCTATCATGTGTGTAATCACACTTCACAACCGACTGACATTCCTTATTAACATAACACAAGTAATGCACTACACATAATTACAACATACAACCATTTTTTAAAACTTAATTTTTTACAAACTCCATCACATTCAATAGCAAAATGTTATGAAGCACCACAGCTTCAGCCTGACTATTAGAATTCCAGGTTGAATGCCAGAAACTACTTCCACACATAAACAGAAGTGAGTACTGAAGCATAACTAAAAACACACAACACCTGATTAGTTTCATATAATATCACACACTTACTCTAATCCATATTATACAGTTATTATTATTCTTACACATTTACATATTTGACAAGCAATGATTGCACACATACAAAGATTGCATTGTGAGACTGCTTCTGTTAACAAAATTTAACTTTTGATTGGACCTTTTCTCCATTTGACAAATTGGCAATAAAATTTTTGAAACCATAACCACCTGTGTCGACTCCTTACTTTAAATACCATTATGACATAAAATAAGTGTCTATGACTGCATACAAATCAATGTTTACTAATACTGCTACAACTATACCTCCATCTATTTGTTTGGTACCTATGACATACAGTCAGTATCACAGCATATGCAACGATGTGAGACATTGCATGTCACATTTGACAGAATTCATAACACTGTGAAAAACTCAGCAATGTACTTACTTTTCGTGTGCCTAAGCAGTCATTACTACTATACCACGGTGCCACACATCAGCACCCAACAGGTCACAGCTGTGACTATGCCTGTACCATTCAATCACTACTATGTGTACTTCAGAGTCCAACAAAATGACATTTCTCATTGGCTGCAAACATCCTAACAATGTTATGTTAATCTTTTATTACCATACATGAAGAGGTTGACAATATACTGAACAAGGTTTACAACTGTTTAAAAACATGTTCCATTATTATAGGGATAAGTCACTCCTAAGAATTGTGTTAATGGTCAGTCAATCGCCCTATAGAGACATGTGCCAGACAGCCACACCTCATGCCACAACACACCCCTGTGTGTCTGTCCGTGTGTGTGTGTGGTGCTCGCGGGCGAACTCAGAGTTACAATTTTCAACCCTATCACCGAATTTCCTCATTTTTCTCACTGTGGAACAACCCTAACAAATGCATTAAACAGAGTTTTTTGCCTCCAATGTCCATTCTTTTTAAGAATGATATTGAAAAATAGTTAATGTAACTCACTGCCGCCACATGATGTATTGTGGCATAGTAACAGGAGCAGCAACACAAACAGAAATGATAACAGTGCACACATGGCAACACAACCATGAATGAGAACAGAAAGGATAATGCACACAGTGGCATACACAGGAATGGTGTGCCACGTGATGCCTTGTCACATAGTAACGTGGTGCCTGTAAATTGAAATGTCAATGGGCATGGTGACACAAAGTGAAACAGAAAATGAAACAGTACAGTACACACAAATGGCTAAAAAGTAACAGAAACACAAACGAAAATGAAAACGCAAACGATGGCGCACATGGTGGCATTGGGGTCTGCATTGGGATCATCAGCCCTAACTCTCACCCCATGACATGAGTAAAGCAGCAAAAGTACAATACAATGGGGTGAGAATTATGACCCATGATCCCAATCCACAACCCAATGCCGGTAGGGGGTGGGCACTGGGGTGCAAAGGGGTGTTTCAACCCTAACAGCGAATTTCCTCACTTTTGTCGCTGTCGAACAACCCTAACTAATGCATTAAACAGAATTTTTTGCCTCTAATTTCCCTTCTTTTTGAGAATGATAACAAGAAATAGTGAATGTAATGCAGCGGCGGAAGCATGGGGCCCGAAGAGCCCCGCGCTCCTGCTGTATAATGCGTTGGCGGGAGCGCGGGACCCTTCGGGCCCCACACTCCCGCCACATGATGTGTTGTGGCACACTAACAGGGACAGCAACGCAAATATAAATGCTAACAGTGGCGCACATTGTAACACAAGCACGAATGAGAACAGAAAGGGTAACACACATGGTGGCATAGACGGGAATGGTCTGCCATGTGATGTGTTGTCACATAGTAACATGGTGCCTGCAAACAGAAATGTCAATGGGCATGGTGATGTAAAGTGAAACAGTAAGATAAACAGTACCGTAGACAGAAATGGCAAAAAATAACAGAAACGCAAGCGCAAATGAAAACGCAAAGGATAACGCACATGGTGGCGCAGACGTCAATGGTAAGTGAAACGGGAATGGATCCGCAAGCGGAAAAGGCAACAGTAACAGTAATGGAAGCACACAGGCTGGTTTTCCCCAAAACCTGCATTGAGAAAGACAGTGAGTACAAATAATGTATGCAAAATAATGAGTATCGGTGCAGAAAATGAGATCTTGGAATACTAAATACATTATATCTCAGGAACCGTACAACGTAGAAAAAAAATTTAAACGTCATATTATTTACAACTGTCCTGGCTAATTTGTATCTTAGCCCCATTGTGGGGCTAAGACATTTTCCAACGAAAAGTCCGTATCTCGCACCGTTTCAGATAGAACCTGGCCCTGAAAGGCGCGATAATGCTGTAATGTTATCCTATGGGAAAAAAGAAAGTTCGAGCACCATAACTTTGCCTCCCTATAATGTTTTTTCACCAAACTACTGAAAGGCACATCTGTGCACTGTTGGCTCTCTTCCCTCCAAATTTCAGGAAAAAAGACCAAACCGTTATTTTGCAGCAGGGCTCTAAATGATTTCTGTTAAGTGTTGGGTGCCGTAATGTTATCCTATGGGAAAAAACGTCAGTTTTGGAGAGCCATAACTTTGCCGCCATGTGATATTTTTTCACCAAACTACTGAAAGGCACATCTGTGTACTGTTGGCTGTCTTCCCTCCAAATTTCAGGAAAAAATACCAAACCATTATTTTGCAGCAGGGTGCCAAAGGATTCCTATTATGCTTCGGGTGCCATAATGTTATCCTATGGAAAAACTGTCAACTTTGGAGTGCCATAACTTTGCCGCCATATAATATTTTTTCAATACAACACTTAAAGGCACCTCTGTGAGATGTCAGCTGCGTTCCCTCCAAATTTCATCCCAAAACTCCCAACGGTTATTTTGCAGTGCACTGCCAAAGAATTGCTGTCATTTCCCCACAGACTACAACATTACTGTCGCAATTTGCGAAAGCTTTCGTAAAAAACTTCGACACTTTCGTGAGCACGAAAGTAATTTGAAAAGTACTTTTTCCAGAAATTTGAAAAACACATTTCTGGGTTGTTTTACCACAAAATAAAGACATGGCAAGCATCATGAGGACCCGTCTAGTTGAATACAAAAAGAATTACGTTGCTAGAGGTTCTCAAATTTAAATGCCAACCATTTTTCTGATCACCAACTGAAAACAAAATGGCGGATTTGCGAAAGTAACAGGCCCATTTGCGAAAGTAAAAATTTGCGACACTGTCGAACTTTTTGTTAACTTCTCCCATTGACTTATAATGGGAAACTGTTTTTTGAATAACTTTTGAACCGTTTAATATTTTTTCATGAAATCTTTGAAAGGCACATCGGGGACCCTGTCTGCACATTCCCTGAAGATTTTGGGCCGGTCACGCAAACCGTACGACCTGTACATGCGACCATAGAATTCCAGAAAACCGTAAACGCGCGCACAGATCACACTTAATAACTCCATACCCGTATATCCGATCAGTACAAATATTGGCAGATCCCAAGGCCTATGGGTCTTGATCACAAATTTCAAATTTCAGGCAAATCCATCAAACGGTTGCAAAGTTATTAAGGTGCAAAGTTTTGGGGTTTAACATAGAAATGGCTCCTCAACCCTAACTATGGTAGCAATACCGTGCTACCATAATACATATATATATATATATATATATATATATATATATATATATATATATATATATATATATATATATATATAATATATATATAGTTGAGTACAAGTTCAGAAGTTCAAAGCCCATGATGAACTCACCAACATTAAATATAACAGTGGAAAGAATATTTTTTTTCACCCAGTAATGGTCTAACTTTTTTTTAAACTATTCCTCATTTTTACTCATTACAACATTGCTTGGAAGGGAGTTCCATACAGAGGGAACTCTGTGTGAAAAACCTTTGTCACCTTGTAGTTCAGCATACAGAGCTTTTTAATTTGAAGTTGTGTGACCTTGTGTTATTCTTTGTTAATTGTTTTTCAAGACCAACTGTGTCTAACATTGAATCTTTTTGAAAAGCATGAAAAAGATAGATTAGATCTCTTCTTAAGTATCTATAGTCCAAGGAAAATAATCTAAGTGTTTTAAGCCTGTCTTCATATTTTTTATCTGCCATATTATTAATTCTCCTTGTGGATTTACACTGTACTTTTTCAACCCTAGATAAACCACCTATGGAGGGAGGAGCACAAAAAGGAGCACAGTATTCTAAGTGGGGTCACACAAGGCTTGAGTAGAGAGGGAGGAGGACCTCAGGCTTCCTACTTTTGATATGCTTATGAATACAGCCTAAAATAGCATAACATTTCTGAATTGTTTTGTTTTTGTATGTGTATCAAATTTCAGGTCATCTAATATTATGATACCAAGACCCTTTTCCTCCGATGTTACTTCTAGTTGTGTATTGTTCATTATTAGGACTGTGCGAACCCCTAAAAGTTCTACCTTGTGAACTTTCTGAGTAGAACCCAAGAAAGTTCTACCTGGTTCTACCTGATTCTACCAGGTAGAACCCAGTAGAATCGGGTTCCACCAGGTAGAACTGGGTTCTACCATTTATAATCAAGTTCTACCAAGTAAAACAAGGTTCTACCAAATAAAACTAGTTCTACTATGAAAGAAACAAGTTCTACTAAGTAAAACCAGGTTCTACATGGTATAACAAAGTTCTATAATATATAATGCAAAAAAAAACATGAAGTTTACATGGTTCTACTTAATTAAGAAGTCCACAGAAGTATTGTTTTTTGTTTGGGAAAGTACATGTAGTACTAAGAATGGTATAAATACAATTAAGTATTGCAAAGCTTTGGTGCATAGGATTCTGTGTCTGTGCTCGAAAGCTTTGCAAAACTTACCATTCTTAAAGTTAGAATCTTAGTATTACATGTATATTCCCAAACATGCAAAATAAAATATGTGGATTTTTTTTATAGTTAAGTAAAACCAGGTGGAATGGGCTTACTGCTTATATATTATAGAACCACCTGGTTACCTAGCAGATGCTTAAACATACTAGTGTTGAAACAGATTTAACAAGCGGTAAAGGTCAGGGATGATATATGACTCGTATATTATGCCTGACAACTTTAGCCTTTTAAATCTGGTTACAGGCAGCTCAAAGGGTTAACCCCCTGAGCTACACCCTGTTACAATAATTTTAAATCTTCCCCCACTGTTAGACTCAGGTACTAATAGAGCCCAGTTCAAAATAACTGGCACCCGTGGTGCCTATAGCTTCAGCTGCTTTAGTACCAAATAAGTACATGGACAGAAGTTTACAGTACAAAATGTATTTAATCCACACAGTGGTAAAGCAAAACACCACACTTTCCCAGCGCTTCTGTACCTTACCTTACTTAGTGTCTCCAGAAAGGCATGGTGCTGATGTGGGCTGGGGCAGTGTGGCATTTTGCTTACCAGATTGTGTGTGGATTAAATTGTGTTTGTACTTTTAAATTTTGTCTTTGTAGTTATTAGTTGGGGCTTTCTGTTATTCTGAGTAACTAGTGTCGATGTTAGTAATACAGTACCTACCACACTCCTGCCCTGATCCCTATACCTCCCATAGGTAACTATGCCAATACTGTATTACTTTATTTGTCCCACCCTCCAAAACATCTGCCCCTTCCTCATCTTCACTCAGAATAATTGAAAAACCCATAACAGTGTACCATCTGCAAATTGTGTTTATTTATGATGCCAGGTCATGTGCATGGTTTGGTGTTTAACAATGGAGGGTGAATATTATTTGTAAGAGGGAGTGTCCCAGGGGGTTTGGAGGGCTTGGAGTTTTGGATGGGGCTAGGGTAAGAACAGTGATTTTTTTTTATTGTCATGATAGTCAGTTAGTGCAGTATGTGGGAACAGCATTTGGTAAAATCTTTTTTTTTTTATTTTCATTATATAGGTTATAATGAAAACAGTTTCTATCTGGTGAATGGTTCCTTCAGATCAAAACATTGGATGTCATTGTGTGCAACATTGAAATTGGGAATGTATTGTAAAGTTGACATTTTACAGCAAAAAAAAAAACAAAACATTTTTTAAATTAAATTCCCATCTGGAATTGAACCAGAAGAACAGTTATTTATTATTTATTTTTATTAATGATTTTGTTTGTTAACAGCCAGTAATAAGTATTTATTGAGTGTGTAATTTGTAATAAAAATCCAATAAAACAAATGGATGGAGACAGAGCTGTGTGACAATGTGTAGTCATTTCTGGTTATTTTAGTTGAACTGCCATATGCAGTGGTCCTTCAGTTTCTGGTGCTAGTCATATTGGGCCTTAGTGGCACATGAGCACATGAGAACCAGCAGTGGATGTTTGTTTCTGAAATTAATGGAACTCCAGGATGAGGAGGAGACAGGGGGACCCACCAGTGGAGGAAAGACAGCTGGAAAGGCTAGTGGCTACTAGTGGCAACAGAATCCTTCACCATCATCATCGTCATCATCAGCGTGGCATGATGCCATCTATGTGCTGTCACCCTGCATAAATTTGGGACAGTATATGTTTTTGAACCAAGACAGGTTCATTTTTAAAAAAGTGAGCCTCTCTACATTCTTCATGGAAAGACATGTTCTTTTGTCATTCACTATTGCCCCAGCAGCACTAAAAATTCTCTCTGAATATGTGCTGGCAGGTGGGCAACTGAGGTATTCAATTGTGATCTCAGTTAAAGAAGGCCAGATCAATTTTTTCTGTTGCCAGTAAAGGAAGGGTTCATCACCTGCAGTGAGATGTACAGTCTCCTCCATATAATCCTTAACCATTTTTGCAGCAGGGACTTCTGGTACCACTATTGCTGCCTGAGCCTTCCCAACTTTCTTTATTAGACCAATGTCTGACAGCATGTCCCACAGTGCTTTGTCCTCTCGTGGTGTAGCAGTAGTTCTGGTTTGCATTTGATGAGCCAAAACATAAGTAGTGGTGGCAGCAGCAGCAGCAACAGCAGATTGTGCTCCCTCCCTCTCCACCAGATTTTGGTCAGAATTTGAATGTTGCCAAAAGGGCACTGATGATGTACTACTTTTCTGAACTATATGTGCTGACACTTTCTCAATTAACAGTTCACGACAGTGTTCCAGGTCTTTAAAGTCATGTGGTTTGAAGAATGTCTCAATTGTATCCTTAAACCGAGGGTCCAAAAGTGTGGCCAAAATATAATGTTCTGCTTTGCACATATTTACAATGTGCTCATCAGCCAGGAAGGTTTGTATCATTTTTCCAACAAGTGATGCAGCATTGATGTCATCATTGTCAAAGAACTGTGACTCGAGATGCTGCAGTCTCATCCTGATGAGTGAAATTATGGGTAGGATCTGACTTAGTCCAGCACCATCAGAGCTCACCACTCGGGTAGCCTCCTCAAAGGGTTTAAGGATACAACAAAGATTCTCCATCAGACACCACTGATTGGGGCTGATATTCACATCTCCTTTCCCAATGCCATGTTGGACTGCATATTGATGGATGGCTTTCTGTTGTTCAAGCATTCTTTGCATCATATAGTAAGTGGAATTCCACTGGGTTGGAACTTCCTGTATCATCTGGTGGAGAGGGGAGGCTGTTTTCAATCTGAATCTGCCACAACAACTTTCGGGCTTTCACAGAATGGCTAAAGTGAGTGCACACAGTGCGGGTAGCTGCAATCAAGTTCTGCACATTTTGGTCCTCACTGATGAAGTCTTTTACCACCAAGTTAATAGTGTGTGCAAAGCATGGTACATGTGTGTAAACTTACCAAGTCTTACTACTTTCACAATATTTGTAGCATTGTCAGACACTATAAACCCTGGTTGCAAAGACTTTGGAGTTAGCCACTCAGCAAACTTTTCTTCGAGGCCCTCCAGAAGATGTTCCGCTTTGTGATCTTTTTCAAAACCATAAATGCATAAAGCTGCCTGCCTTTGAACTGTGACATTCCCTTGCTTCTTGCTGCTGCTGCTGTCACCAGTGCCACCACATGACGATGATAATGATGAAGAGGAGGGAGGAAAGTTTACCCAGTGGCCAGTCACAGCCATATAGTCAGTCGTCTCACCACTGGTCCACATATCTGTTGTGACATGAACCTTTTTGCCCACTGAACCTTTCAGAGCATCAGACATAGTTTTCCAAACAGTGTCATACAAATCTGGAATGGCAACAATGGAGAAATAGGTCCGGCTAGGGACCTGATACTTTGGCACAGCGATTTCCATGAGTGCTTTAAAACCTGGGTTAGCCACAAATGAGAATGGGAGCAAGTCAGTGGCTATCATCTCCCCAATTGCCTTGGTCAATCGCCTTGCCTCAGGCCTGTTGGGCTTATATTTCTGTGACTGCTCAAAGCAGTCTTTCAAAGAAATTTGATGCCCGCTATGATTGCTGCTATCACCTGATTTTTTTGGGCTGCTTCCCTTGACCTTTACCACCATGAGGGGTGGATGTTGTGGCCATGGATGGTATATGACTCCAGTTGGGCTGCGGTGGTGGAATCACAGGGGTAAATACAGCACTGCTTGCTGCGTCAAGTCAAGTACTTTAGTGGTAAGGCACAGGGATATTTTCTCCCTAACAGGTAAATACATCACTGCTTGCTGCATCGAGTCAAATGCTTTAAGTGGTAAGGCACAGGGATATTTTCTCCCTAAGAGGTAAATACAGCATTGCTTGCTGCGTCGAGTCAAGTTTGTTCTGTAAGCCAGTAGAAGAGATTTGTTTATAAGGTTGAATAATGTGACTGTGCTCATGTGCATACACACATGCACTCCTCTAGTCTGTAGCACAGAAGTTATATAAAATCAAATACACAAAGTTAGCATTGATACAGTCTGCTGCTATTATAATTTCTGTGTGTTGAATCAGATCAGGGAGCTCTCAGAAAAGGTCAGCTCTGAGTTACCCAAGTTTCATAAGAAAGACAACAAAATTTTGGCCTCAGACAGTCACACCACTCCACCAAAGCTGTCTGCCAGGCCCAACATGTCATTTGTCGTCTTATTAGTATGCTCGTTTTTTTTTTTGTTAAAGTTTTCTTCCCTCCCAAAACTCCCCCGACCCCCCACCTTGCTGCCTAAACTGAAGGAGAGACCGCTGGCCCGAAACATATAGTTTAAACTTTCATTTTTTTCCACCACCAAAAATGCTCGAGAGAGAGAGTCAGAGAACAGTGACACAACTGCTCTCTCTCAAATTCTCCACCACAATGTGCTGCGCTCACTGCAGCAAGCAGCAAGAAGAATGACCCACATGTGTCTCTCTCTGCCACACCCTCCAATAGCTGACTGACTTAAATGTACAGTCACTCTAGGGCAATCTGATCAAACCAATCCCCCTTCCCCATGTAGCAGCCTGCAGGCATACCCTGACCCTCCCTTTCTCCACGTATTTTTTCTCCAAGGGACTGGTGCATGCGCAAATGCTTCTGCTGTCTGAGGCGCATCACGTGTGCCACTGGAGGAAGAGAACTGAAGGAGCATGCACGGCACTGAAGCCCAGCATCTGGACTGGTGGTATGTGATTTTTTTTTACTTTTCAGGGCGAACCAAAGTTTGCAAAGTTCGCGTTTTTAGTATACAAGTTCTACCACAGTCGGACTATGGAGAACCATAGGGGTTCGACCATTTTTTAGCTTTGGTCAAACTGAACTTGCAGACTTATTCATTATGTAGTTTGCCCTGATATTATTCTTGCCCATGTGCTTTACTTTTCACTTAGTCTTATTGAATGTCATTTTGTTGTCTACTGCCCAGTTTCAAAGTTTATCTAAGTTTGCTTGTAAGTTAGCCACAGATTGTGCATCATTCACAATACACCCACCTTTACAGTCATCCGCATATTTACTTATCCAGACACTTCCTGTTGTCTGCATACTGCAAACAAGTATATTAAATAATAACTGTCCCAGGACAGAGCCCTGGGGTACTTCACTAGTAACAACTCCCCAGTCAGACTCATGCCCTCATATAACTACCTTCTGCTGTCTGTCTTGTGGCCAAGAAGCTATCCATTTTATAATCTTTGGATGCAATTTTATTTTGATTAGTTGATTGATCAGAATTTTGTGAGAAAGCTTATTGACCGCTTTGGCATAATCTATAAAAATAATATCAACAGGCATTCTATTTTTCAAGGCTTCACTGACTGGCTCAAAAAAGTTAATAAGATTTGTCAAACATGACCTACCTGAAGTGAAACCATGCTGAGATATATCAATATAACCTTTTTTATTAATATGATCAATTATCTTATGTTGTAAGAGCCTTTCCATTAACTTACAAAAATTGATGTCAGGCTAATAGGATTGTAAGTGCTAACCAATTGTTTATTACCTCCTTTAAAAATTGGTATAATATTAGCTATTCTCCATGATTGTAATGTTTTTCCTTCATTCAGTGATGTGTTAAATAGAGTAGTCAATGGACCATTTAGTTCTTTAGATCATTTTTTTAAGAACTTCGGCATAAACCCATCAGATCCTGGAGATGAACTAGCTTTGATTTGACTAATAGACCTGCAATATTTTGTTCAGTAAACAGGATTGTTGTGTCACTAATAGTTAACTTATTTGTATCAATATTTTCCTTAGGTTTAAATACATTCCTGAAATAGGAAGTTAGTTCTTTGGCCATCTCTGATTCATCACTTATGATTAAGTTATCTAATTTCAAGGGCCCTATACCATTTTGATTGCCTTTTAATGATCCTATGTAATTATAGAACCCTTTTTTATTGTCTTTTGAATTCTTGGCAAGTTGTACTTCTAATTTCTGTTCAGTAAACTGTGTAAGTTTTTTTTTTTTTATTTGCCAACATTTTAAATCTGTTCCAGTGTGTTGCTGGTCAGTGTTTACTATATTTACAATAGGCTCTATGTTTTTGTTAATACTGCATCTTATTTCATTGGTCCACCATAGTGGAATTCTTTGTTTATTACTGTTGTAGTTAACACGTTCTGGAACCCAGTTTACTATACAATGTTCAATTTAATTATTTATGTTTTCCCATAATTGTTCAAGTTTGAGGTTTTTGAATTCATTCCTCCAATTCCATGTAGCTAGATAATTTTTAATACTTGAGTAATCGGCTCTATGATAGTCCCTAATTTTTGTAATTCCTCTGTTCTTATTAGCAAACCTTTTAAAATTAAACTGGACAATATTATGATCACTGTTGCCAAGCAGTGGTAATATAAATGGTAATGAAGCTGCATCCTTGATATTAGTTAGTATAAGGTCAAGTGTATTATTCTTTCTCATTGGTTTTGTCACTAGTTGTTCCAAGTCATGTTGGAGAGAAACTTCCAGAAATCTTTTTTTTGACTGGCTCTTACTCCCGAGAGCAGACCAGTTTATATGTGGTAGAATAAAATCTCCCATGTTTTCTATTTCATCTATAAAGAATCTGTTTTTTTTTTTCATTCCTAGGTTTGGTGAGTGATATCCTCGACCTATTGTCAAAATGTTATTGCCCAAGTGTATTTTAGCCCATAAGATTTCAGTATAAGTTTCCTGTTGACACATATGATAACTTTTGAACTTTTCTGTAATGCATAGTGCAATGCCTCCACATTTTTTCATCTTTCCTATTTTTTTTTTAAATCTTGTGTATATTATATTATACTGGCACAGTAGTGCCAGTATAGTTAAGATGAAACTGCACTTCTATGTTAAAGTCCAAACTTTGAAACTTAAATTTGGAACTGTTCAATGGATGTGCATGAAATTTGGAATTATTAATCTCTAGTAGTTCTCTTAAAAATGCCAAATGTTGTGGGAATCTGTTGAGTGGTTTCTCAGACACAGAGTGCTGAATAAACTGAAAAAAATATGTGATTTTTGCCATTTCTTTGTCCACCTGGATATCAGAAACAGCTTTAAGTTATGTTCTAAAATGTTCAGGGTAGAAAGCCTTTGCCTCACAGAAGTGCCTTTTGAAGCTTTGGGGAAAAGTATTGATCCATTCAAAAGTTATTAGATTTTAATTTTCCTATTATTTCCTATAAGAAAAATTATATGTTCAGCTTGAAAGTTCATAATTTTTGAACAATACTAATAGTATTTCTCACAAATTACATAATGTTTGAAAAAATACTGAATTTTGCTCACATAAATCTGAATATTTGAACCTTAATCACTCTGGAACCATTTAATGAATTTGCATGAAGTTTGGCAGGCATAATGGCCAAGGGTAGGTCTGTGGAAGTGCCACATTTTGTGCAGATATGTTGAAGGGATTCAAAGCTATTAAGGTGCAAAATATGCACAACTGGAAGACTGTGAAGTTCCCCAAAAAACAGGCAAATTTAAGGATGTTTGAGTCTCTGTGTCTCAGATACCACAAAACAGATTTGCACACAATTTGAATCCTCATAGGATGTGCCCTCTGAGATGAAACATGTTAATTCATGTAGTCATCTTTTGAACAGTGCCAAAGTTATTAAGGTTTAAAGATTCAAATAAACCTGAAAACTTTGAAAATTACAAAATAAAGGCAGTTTTAAGGATGTTTGAGGCACTGTATCTCAGAAATTACGAAACAGATTTACACAACATTTGGCTTCTCAGGTGAGAATTACTAGGAGATTATGCTTGCCAATTATTTACATTTGTTAAATGGTGGCAAAGCTATTAAGGTTTAAAGATGCAAAACAAAACTAATGTTTGTTTGTTTGTTTGTTTGTTTATTGTTCTAGGAATTAATACCTTTGAGCCAAGGCTCTTTTACAAAGGTTCCACGTCATTAAGTACAAAAACATAGTAGACAGTGTTACAAACAATCACTAAGCCATTTAACAAGGCCACAACTTAAATAGTAACATTTATGTACAGAAAAGAAAAAGGAACTCAGAGGCAGTGTCAAGGCAAGGAACAAGGATTGGAGAACTTGAGAGGGAAGACAGGGAGAAATAAGAAGTTTAGGAGCAGACAGAACCAGGATAGTGTTTGAGACACTATCTCAGAAACACCAAAATAGATTCACATGAGATTTGGAACATCAAGAGACCTACACCATGAACTTGTGCTTAGCACTAAATGTGTATATCTGTTGAACCTTGCCAAAAATATTAAGGTTTAAAAATGCACAAAAAAAAACCTGAAAGAGTGCAAAAATTAAAACCTTGTAAATGTAAAGATGTTTGAGAGACAGTATCTCAGAAAACACACAAGCTGTTCATTAAATTCACGCAGATGATAGACCTGCACCCCAAGACTAAGCATGCTAAATTTCATGCAGATATGTTGAAGGGTTGCAATGTTATTAAGGTGCAAAGTATACAGAACTAGAAGACTGCAAAATTTTAAAACAAAATAGGTACATTTAGGGATGTTGGAGACACTGAATCTCAGAAACAACAAAGTTGAGTCACACAAGATTTAGGCAATTAAGGGTCCTGTACCCAGAGATTATGCTTTTCAAATTGCGTGCATGTCTGCTGAACGGTCTCAAAGTTATTAAGGTTCAAAGATGCAAAAAAAACTGGAAGACTAAAAATTAACATTTGTAAAGATGTTTGAGACAGTATCGCAGAAACCACACAAACTATTCAGATGAAATTAGCCACATTGATAGCCGTACATCTCAAGACTATGCATCCAAATTTTCATGCAGAAATATTAAAGAGTTGCAAAGTTATTAAGGTACAAAGTATGCAAAACTGGAAGACTGTTATGTATTATACTGGCACAGAAGTGCCAGTATGGTTCTATGGGATAACAGTGAATGCCTAAAAGTGATCACCATTATCGCATAGTCAGAGTGCCGAAAACATTTTCGACACTCTGACAACCCTGACGCACAGGACAACAGCACCAGGACATGCATTTTAATGCTTTTACGCCCCCCCCCACACCCACACCCTCATGGAGGACTTCGCACACCGCACCCCCCTACTAAAGGATTCTCAACTTCAGGTGGGGTGCATGTTGGGGGGGTGAAAGCATTAAAAAATAAAGGTTTGGGCCAGGTGCAATAAAATCACACCACCTCAGAAATCCACCACAGCGGCACCCCCTACAGCTCCTCAGCCCCCTCCCAGCCCACACTCGACGTGCTCGCTCCCCCCTGCTAGCATGTATACATAGTTACATCCTGTCACTTAGTTCGTCCACTCCCTCATCTGGTCATCCTACCCTCCCATCACCATGAGGGATTGTGCTGGAAAGGAGTTGCCATTATGGACGGCGCCCTTCCCCATGCACCCACTTCACAGGATACCTGCCAGTATAGTTAGGGTGAAACTGCACTTCTATGTTAAAGTCCAAATGTTGAACCTTAATAACTTTGGAACTGTTTAATGGATTTGCATGACATTTTGCATGCATAATCTCAGTAGGTAAGTCTCTTGATCTGCCAAATTATGTGTGAATCCGTTTAACGGTTTCTGACATATAAAGTGTTGAAAAAACAGACAAATCTGGATTTTTATCATTTGTCAACCTGGATCTCAGAAACAGCTTTAGGTTTTGGTCTGACATTTTCAGGGAAGAAAGCCTTTGGGTCACAGATGTGCCTTTTGAAGGTTTGGTGAAAAAATATTAATCCATTCAAAAGATATGACATTTTAAATTGTCCCATTATTTCCTATGGGAAAATTTATGTCAGGCACGAAAAATATATTTTTCGCACAGCACGAGTACTTTGCACAAAATACCAGCTTCTTTGCACAAAGAAGGCTGCTATTTTGCGCAAAGTTAAAAATTGTGCAATCCATTGGATTGTGTTGCATCCACCATCTTGTTTGCTGCTTAATGAGGATCTTGAAGTACAGAACATTTAAAAACAAAAAAAGCATTAGAACACAGCTAAAGAGGACCCCTTCCAGTGTATTCTGATGTTTTTGTTTTGTTTTAAGCTGGCCCCAAACAAGTTTTTTTGTTGGGTGCCAGCTTATAGAGAACGACTTGTAGCACGTTCTCTGTATGAGAAGAGCGGTATTTTTTTTACTTCTACAATTGCAGCTGGAACTTGTGTTGTCAGCTGCAGAGTCAAGGAAGACCCTCATTATTCGCACCAATACGGGGTGCCGAATCCCTGTGTCGGTATATATCCCCAGAAACACACAAACTTATTTGGCACACTGGGAGCCCACCCCACTGTGCCCTACATTATTTTTAACTATGTAAACTAAAGAAAATTGTCACCCAATGTCTTTTCTTCAGTACAGAATCTGACATCAAAATTTGTGATAATTTTGATGCAGAATCCTTCATTGAACTATTCTGCCCCCCAAATTCCTATTTTTCACACTGACATTGGATGCCTAATCCTCCTGTTGGTGTGTGTCCCCCCCAATATTGTGGCACACTGGGAGCCCACCCTAGTGGGCTGAAATAAATGGTGTTTTTTTTTCACTTACTAACTCCAGGATGCCCACATCCAGTGTTGGATGCCCTCCAGCCCACTTTTATTGCTGACAGGGGTCCCCAATCCCCCTGTCAGCATCATGGTTTCCCTCCAACTCATGTGGCACACTGGCAGCACACCCCAGTGTGCGCAGATTTATTTTTTTACAGGTTCACCTGTAAATAAAGAAAAACATCTCCTGATGTCTTTTCTTTTTTCACCTGCAGAAAAAAAAAGTCCCTCATCATCTCACCACTCTTCCATCACCCATCTGCAGCCTCCCTCTGTGCACCCACCTCCCCTTACCCCCTTACCCCATACTTCCCTCCAAAGGTTTGGAGCAGTGATCTTCTCTGGACTGGGGACACGTCTGCACTCTTCAAAGCCAAACTGCGATCTGAGGAATAAAGTAAGATGGATAATGAGAGTCATGGGGGGGGTAACTTATGTTGATGTCTCAGCCATTTTAAGGAATTTGGGCCCAACATTTTCAACCTTGTGTTCTTGGGACCTCTCCTCATGAACACTTACATTGTCATTTTGTTCTCAGACCCCATGATTTGTTTTTGCAGTCACTGTACAGAATCAACTTTGGAACCTTTTAAAGAAATTATAGTTCCACTGTTAATGAAGAGGGGTCCCAAAAAGGCCATGTTGCAAATTTGGTGAAAACATTCCTAAAAATGATTGCGTTATGAGCGTACATTGCACAGTTTCTACACACACTCGTAACTTTGCTAATTTGTAATATTTTCACTCTGGATTTTTAACATTGCCATTTTTTCACACCTTCTTATGAAAAGTTCAGCTGTCATTTTTCACATCCTGCCCGGAATATGTTTTCACACCTGTGGAACAGAATGGCACAGTTGCTGTACAAAATCAACTTTTTAAGATGGAGTAACAAAATCACATTTGCACTGTTCATGAGGGGAGGTCCCAACTAGCCCTTGTTGAAAATATGGTGAAAACATTCTAAAAAGTGATGGTATTACAAGCGTGCATTGCACAGTTTATATGCAGTCTCGTAACTTAGCACATTTTTCATATTTTCACTCAAGATTTTTAACATTACCATTTTTCCACACCACCTCTTGAATAGTACAGCTGTAATGTTTCAAATCCTGCCAAAAATGATTTTCCACTCCTGAGGCTCAAAACTACGTTACAGTTGTGTGTAATTACATTTCAACAGGGATTTGAAACTTTCTGTACTGGGTACATGTGGTGAGGTGATAAGAAGGTTATGTTGAACATTTGGGGTGAAAATTATTTAAGATGGCACATTTATGACTATTTGTTGCAATTTCACTATACCTGCTCACAACTTTATATGTGGATGTGCAGGAGCCACAGATCCCTGTGTTTCCACAGCTATGTTCATATGTGCATCCATGGAGGGATTGAAGCACAGGGTCCAAGGGACCCTGCACTCCCACTCTGACATATGGATACAGTCATGCTGTTTCGATGGAGGGATGGGAGCGCAAGGTCCGAAGAACCCTATCCTCTCACAGTGAGATATGGACACAGTTGTACTGTACTATCATGACAGAGGGATCCCACAGTAACATATGGATACTATTATACTATCTGGATGGATGGATGGGAGTGTAGGGTCCGAAGGACCCTGTGCTGCCACAGTAAAATGAGAAAACTATTATAACTACCTCAAAAAAGTAAGGAAATTAGTTGCAAAAACATTATTAATGCATCAGTTAGGGTGAATACCATACCAATAAAAGCAGGGAAAGGAGGTGTTAGAGTTTCCAACCCTAATGCCCC
Organism: Neoceratodus forsteri; assembly: GCA_016271365.2. Classification (NCBI taxonomy): domain Eukaryota; kingdom Metazoa; phylum Chordata; order Ceratodontiformes; family Ceratodontidae; genus Neoceratodus; species Neoceratodus forsteri. Next base: position 840,141,901 of record CM057459.1, on the reverse strand, counting down.
ACCCCCAGGTTCCCATTCCACCACCTGACCTCCATCCCCCATCCTACACACATGGAAGCACTAAGTTTTGTCCGCAGCAACAATGCCGACCTCCCCCACAGTGACGGCACAATACTGACGTAGGTATTGTGCCACCTATTCCATGGGTGTTTTCTGTGGAGGCTGTGCCCCCTACCCTCTATGTGGAGGGCTCTGCCTCATATACCCCCAGGACTTTAGGATTCCAACTCCAGGTTGACGTTGGTCCAGGGAGGGGGCGGAACACTGTGGGAAGGTGAAACAGGGGAAAATGACCATTACTGCTAATGTCACCATAATGGTCTGTTTTCCTGTTTCGCCGTCGGGGTGTCACCATAAAAGGATGCACCATCCACACACCAACAGGCATCAGGATATGCCACGAGGTCATGAGGCCTAACTCTCACTCCATTCTATGTGTAAAGAACCTTACAAACTACAATATAGGACAATGGGGTGAGAGTTAGGCCTGATGACTCCATGGCATACCCCAATGCCTGTTATTGTGTGGAGGGTGGGGGGGTGAGGGTCAGGTGGTGGAGTGGGAACCCTGGGGGTGGGGCATGCCTCATTTCCCTGCTTTTGTTGTTAGCATATTTACCCTAACTGATGCATTAATGAAGTTTTTGCAACTAATCTATGTATATCTGCATCTATCTATATAGCTATATCTATATGTCTATCTTTCTATATATATATATATATATATATATATATATATATATATATTATATCTCTTAGGGGTATGCAAAAAAAAATTTGCTGGCAGAACTAAAGCAAAAGTTAGACTTTCGCTTCTATGAAACTTCAGAAATCCATTTCCAAACTTTCACAGAAATTCCACCTCCCATAAATCCAAATTCCTCCTGGCTGTAATCCCAGGTTGCTAGTAGTCCCTCCCTCCCCCCACCTGCTCCACAGGTACAGATTAAATCTTTGGTGGCTAGCTGCCCCCCCCACCAGATCACCCACTAGCAGCATGACTTGAAAAAAAATCACAACTTATAAATAGCCCCCCCAACCGACAGTGCCCAATGCCCACATCCACACAGCCCAAATGTCTTTATGCCCTGGTGGATAGTGGTCCTTCCCTTTCACCCCATGTATATAGTGATAGTAATCCCCCCTCCCATGTCTGTGTCCGTAGTCCGTAATTTAAAAAAAATCTCTAGTGGTCTACTGACTGCTTCCTCAATAGTTCTCCCTCTCCCTATCCCTAGTCCCATTGCCAAATCCCTCCCTGGTGGTCTAGTGACCCCCACCACAGTAGAGTTCAACCACCTACTCCCAACCCCCTATTAAATCATGCAACGGGTGCTGGGTGGACAGGAGCATCCCTCCTTTCCACCATGACGGGTCCACCCACTGAGTTTTTAATGAATGAGCGTGTTCCTGTACAGGAACACACTCATTCATTAAAGTTCAGTGGGTGGACTGGCTGTGGAGGAGAGGAGGGATGTTCTGGTCCACGTGGCACCAGCTGCTGGATTTAATATGGGGGTGGGAGCAGGATGGTTGACTCCCACTGTGGTGGGGGGATGGCACTAGACCACCAGGAAGGGATTAGGTCATGGGACTGGGGATAGGGAAGGGAAGAGCTATTGGTGAAACAGCCTCTAGAACACAAGGGAATTTGTTCTTTTTAACTATGGACACAGACATGTGGGTGTTACTGTTACTATACTCAAGGGGTGGAGAGGAGGGGACCAATAGCCAACAGGGCATAAAAACATTTGCTCTGTGTGAATGTGGGCACTGGGCACTGTCGGGTGGGTGGAGGGGCACTATTTATAAGTTATGATTTTTTATTTCAAGTCTTGCAGCCGGTGGGTGATCCAGTGGGGGGGCTACTAGGCACCAGGGATTTAATGTTGTGTACCTGTGGGGTGGTTGGGGCAAGGTGCCACTAGCCACAATAGTTTTATTTTATATGGGGTGAAATTTCAACCATAACTTTGGCAGAATTTTTCCGCTCTGCCAAAAAGGCGAAGGTTCAGAAACTTCCACGAAGGTTTCTTTATTTTCGTGGAAGTTCCGCTCAGTGAAAAATCACACTTTTTCCCATCCCTAATATATATATATATTCTCAGACTTAACAAATGAACAGTTTTTAAAAGGCAGTTGTTTCCATGAGTGTCAAAGCTTATCCTTCAGTGAGCTGTGGCACACTGAAAGGCACCTTGATTATGGTAACTGATACTTTTTAAAGGGGCAGTGGTGCTTTAAGAATTACTGCTTTCTGAAGCAAGAAATGCTAAACATGCCCTTTTGAAGGACCATAAGTTCATTTTTTTTTTTCCCCAGACGGCAAAGGAAGCCATAACAAAAATAACTGGGACCATTTCTGTGGTAAGCAGCCATCTTAATAAATCCAAGCCACTCTTAAAATATTTATTAGGTAATAGAAATATTGCTTTAATATGCCCTACATCCCCTAGAGGAAAAAGAGAAACACTGCACAAAGGGAGTAAGAGAAATTCCTTACTTTACTAATTCTCATCACTTCTAGATGCCCTGCACCTTCCTCTAAAATCTATGCTTGAGGAACCAAACCTCATACCACACTTCAATACCCAACTTAAAATCACATGGCATCCTTACAAATATTAAAGTCACTAAAACATGTAAAGTGCATTGTTTAAATTACTTGAAGATAAAACAGTCCACATCCACAGAGGGTTATGAACAACAGCCAAATTATTACTAAATCAAGTTGGTTATAAACAAATAAATTAACTCTGTTAAGTGGTCTGCACTAAACCTCAAAATAGTTTTCTGGGGAATTACTGAGGTTATAGTAGTAAACAAAAGAGCATATATGTTTACCACAATGATAAAGTTATTCAGAAACATTTTTTTAGTTTAAAAACACTGGCACAATGGGAATCATAAGGAAATAAATATGAAAAAAGTGAGGAATGGGGATCTGCAAAAGAAAAAAGGCTGAAGGACCATGTACAACTACAAATAAAGCCAGAAAAATAATTAGGTGCAAAACTTGTCTAGATGAAGTGAGGTTCCTTTTTTTCTGAATACATTTCAATAAAGACCTGTTAATACACTAAACAGTAAACTGCAATATTCAATAACATGGATAATAAGACTATTACAATCCAGAAAACATGATAAAAACATAGAAACATAGAAACATAGAAGTTGTCGGCAGATGGGGAGAGTACGATCCATCAAGTCTGCCCTTGGTTTCCTAACCCCCTACTTAGCTGCCTGCTTGTGTATCCCACAGTGACTGACCCATGCCCACTTGAATTCCCCCACTGTCTTAACTCCCACCACCCCCTCCGGCAGGCTAGTCCATGGTTCCACAATGTGCTCGCTGAAGAAGAATTTCCTTGTATTGCTTCTGAACTTTCCTCCCTTAAGTCCCTTAACCTCTGTAATCCTTGGCCACCTATTTTCCACGTCGGCCAGCATCCCTGTAGGGCAACCACCTCCACCCTTCCTACCTCCCCCCTCTCATCAATTAGCTTTGCAGGGGGCCTTATTCTATTAGGCTGCTCTATTTTCCCTCTCTACTATGTGTTTGATACCCTTTCTTCCCACTGCCCTTCTCTATGTCCCTCCTTCCTCTCCTTTCTTGTACTCTATAAGCTACAACCTGTATGTGCTGTACTTTAAATGCCTATATTTGCATTTGCTTTATATTTCTGATTCATCCAAGTACTGATTTTGTATACTGTAACTGCTTGTACCAATGTCTACTTTTGTATGAAGTGTTGTTTACTGTAAGCAAAAGTGTCCTCTGTGTCCAGGACCATCTTGAAAATGAGCTTACTCAATGATGTAACTGCCTGGTTAAATAAAATGTGATTGATTGATTGATTGAAGTCAAAGGTTGTGCCCTCTAGTCCTTCTGTAGTCTTTCACCTGAAAGAGGTTCTGTTTGTTTACCCTATTGTTGCCTTTAAGGTATTTGAATGTTTCTATCATGTCCCCAAAATTCCTGTGTCATTCTAGGGAGTATAATTTGAGGTCATCCAGTCTTGCCTCATATGTTTTTGATGCAAGCCCTGCACCATCTTTGCTGCTCTTCTCTGTACTGTCTCCCATCTATCTATATCCTTCCTGAAGTGTGACCTTCAGAATTGGACACAGTACTCCAGGTGAGGCCTATCCAGGGACCGATATAAGGGCATGATTACCTCATGCCTTCTGCTCATGATGCCCCTCCCAGTGCATCCCAGGATACCACTAGCCTTTAGTAATAAGCAAGGAGTCCCAGAGAAACTGTTCAACAGTCTCATGCTAAGTTATGCTTTCTTGACTATCAATTATTTCAATATAGTAATGAAATCTTATTTTGGATGTTGCACCTATGCTGAAGCAAAGCAAAATCATTGCTACAATTTACACACACACTGCCACATCTAAATTTTCATTCATGTATTTTGCTCTAAGTGATTTCTTTGTAGAAATCCATTTAGATTCCTTCTGCAACAACAACTGTACTCTATCACCTTCTCTGGGCTGGGCTGGGACATCTTCCAAAATATCACATTTTAGACACTCCAGATTCATAATGTCAAACTCTGTAAAGTGGGAGCCTACTGATGAACTAATCCTTCTATTCTTTATGTCATGGTTTGTTCCAGCACTTGTCAAGCAGTGATCTTAATTACTGCCTTCTCCACATACAATTTAGGACAGCTACAAACTAGAACATAAACAACAAAAGTTATAGAGCAAAGTAGGAACTATTCAAGTGAGTGAATTCTTTCCCAACCATGGCTGATGACTAACAACAAATATTAGGGTGCTAGTTAAATGTAGTCCTATTTTGTTACCACTTATTAAGTGTTGTTCTGAACAGTACCTGTAACATTTATAACAAACAAAACATATATAGTGAACATTTTATATGCCAAATATATCACACCAACATTTACATATAAAAGTAAATACAGAGTACTCCATAAACAAATCCCTACTTTGGACAAGTAAAAAATATTACACCTAACATTGCAGAAAAATATTAATATCCATAAATGGATTTACTTTAACATGAGAGAAGAATGGATAATAGGGGAAGGGGAGCAAAAGAGGGGGGGCAGGAATGATGATTTCCTGAAACTCATGAATATCTACACATATTACCACCAGTTCAACAAATCCATAGAAGTATAAATACAACACTTCAGTACTTTAACAAGAGCTTGGGGGAAAAACTCATTAAATTTAAACAAATTCTCACTGAACCAACTATAGAAACTATTGGCAAACAAGGGCGTTTCACGGGGCTTTCGGTAAATAATAAAAGGTGGGCACTCTAGAGTGCACCACTATCATGAAATCCTTTTCTGTCATGCTAATTTCCCCAGTCCAATAGGCTTTTCCCAGCATTACATACAAGCAGGTGTTACATTTCACTTTTGGATTTTCTTTCAAGACCTCATAAGTCCTGAGACCATGCAAGAGCCTATCATCTTCCTCTAGATAATCTTCTATTTTAATTTTCCCCTTTGTCTGAATTTAAAAACTCATTTTTTCCATAGCTTTTAGTTCCCCTGGGGCTACCCCCTCTCTTCCACATCAAGGTTGTGTCTTCAGAGTTTTCAGACATCATTCAACAGTTTATGTACATCATTTAACACTTTTTGCCGATATGTGAAAATGACTGGGCTTTGGGCTCTGGGACAAAACCAAAACTTATGATCAAAATCTTGGGCCAGATTTTCAGCCATCCTGGGACTAATTCCCACTCTGCAGTTACCTGTGCAGAAACCAGTCTCCACACCAGTGAACATTTCCATTTTCAGCCCATGCTTTGCATGGGTGGCAGACATAACTTTGGAGTGTGTTACATCTGGTCCAAAGAGGTGTAACATTTTGGACAGTTGCACCAAAATATGGCTGCAAGCAGCTATAACTCATTGAATCAGTTGTAAAATGGCCCCTTCTTAGAAAGTGTGGCACATGTAGGAAAAAATGTGCCAATTTATTTTTCCCCACAACTGCACTGTGTTGTACACTTTCTGGTGTTTTGAAAATATGGCTTCTGATCTGTTAACCACTGCAGTTGGAGCAGTAATAGTTCCTTCAAAGGATTCTTATATTCCAGCAACATTTATAAGCTCAGTGCCCACCTCAGCATCAGGAAACATACCCAAAGAAACATTTACATACATATTATGTTCAATTAATAATTTATAGAAATAATTCTTGTCATTAAAGGTGGAACAAATGTTAAATGGTGAAACTTCACCTTTTGTTAGCTCTCCCAGCTCAGTTGCAGTGGTTCCATGCAACAGATACTGTAGCTGTAATTTCCCACATTATGGTCATTTCAGGGCTATTCAGAGTCTCCATGTATCAAGCAGGCTGTCTTGCAACAGGTCCTTTTCAAAAGAAAGTCTATGTTCCTGGATGAAATTTCCTTGTGTCACATTATTGCCATTCATAGCTTCAATTAAAAAGCTGAGGTCCTGACTATTACAAAAAATGAAATTTCCACTTCCCACAAATGACCCATATTGAATTTTAAATACATTTTATTAAATGCTTTGAATACTGCAACTTCAATTTTAAAATTATAACCACTGTGGGTATAAAATTTAAACCTTTTTAAGGACTCATTTTTGGGCTGCTGGGTTCCTTAATTTCTTTGTTCTTGAGCCTGTCTCATTGATTTCTGATTGGTCTTTCTCGTACGTTTGTCTCCTTGCTTACCTCATTTTTTTTTCCTTTTTGATTTACTTCTTTTTAGCTATTCTGACTTGATCTTGGTCTCAATGCATTCCTCTAAAAAAACTTTCCTTGAGTTTGGACTATGTTTTTGTTTGATAGAACAATCTAAGTTCATTGATGGCTCTCTCAGTCTGCCAGATTATGCCACTAAAGTTTTTACCTTGCATATATCAACCTCTTTTGTTGTTGGTGTGATGCCTTCTGGCTGAACATGACCTACTGTATTTCTTACCTCTGCGTATTCCTCTGCCCAATGAATGTGTTGGTCTTGTCTGTCAGAAAACTTGTCCCAGTGACATTTATCCTCTTGTGCTTATTTTTGTTTCTTTCTGAAACTTCCTGTTTTCACAAAACTTTAAATGTTTTTCTCTTTCACAAATTCTTCAGTGCCCTTAAATTATAAGTTCCTTTGTACCAACCTTATTTCTTCCTGCCCTTTTTGATAGTCAAATCAATCCTCCTTAATCTGTATTTCAATCAGTTGCAGGGGTCTGCAGTGCTTCCACCCATTCATCTTCATACAAACCATTTTCAAAACCATCAGAAGGTTGTTTGTCCAGCCAGAGACCTCTTGGCACCATCTCTGTATTCGAAAATTTTCTAAGCTTGAAATATTGTGTAATGAATTAATTTCTGAAATTAACTGTCTCTCCAAGGGATAATCATTGATTCTAAATCAATTTACTGATCATTAGTCACAGTACCTTGCTCAGTGCTTTTACCATGTTGGTTTGACTGTAGCTGTGTCCTTTTCTCTGCAAGCTTTAGAATGCTCTCCAAGCAAGGCATATGCAACCCTCATTTTGATGGCTGCAGTGAGTAGCGTCCCACACACATCTTGCAATCAAAAAAGGACCTACCTTCCAACCGAAAAACAATTTAGGAGTTGCATCATAGTTGCCTCTATGGTCCATGAAGCAGTCCACTGTCTCAATTTACTCTTCACACAGCACTATTTTATAGCCCATCGGTTCTGCATGCATGTACATGTGCTTTGGAGGTTCAATTTGCCCCATTTGCTCACTGTCACTATGTCCTGAGTCCCTGATGCTGGCGGAGTCTCCATCTGACCCCAAAAAATGTTTGTCTTTCCAAAGAGGGGCCAGTTCTTTAAAAGGCTAAATGTTATCTGGGGTTGGATGGAAACTCAGGCAGCATCATGGACTCAGGCCAAAGTGGCAGTGACCAAATGAGCCAGATTGGACCTCAGCAAGCCTAGCTGCAGCTGTATCAGCTCTGGCCAGAGTTTGTTTAATAGTTGCATCCAGACATTTTCTGTTAGTCATTGTGTCCCTGCACTGTGCAAAGTTTAAACTTTGTGGGAGAAAGTACACAAAGTGGCCCACTACACATTCTATGAAGTGATCACTTCACATTTTGCTGCATTTGCACCAATTTAACTTTGCCACATCATGGTAGAATATAGTGACACCTTTGTTAATTATTGTACTTTGCAAAGTTTTTTTCTATGTGAAGTTTTAATTTCGCATTTTGCAGGTACACAAGTTGTGAACTTCATGTAGCAAAATGCCATGTGAAGTTGTACACTTAGCAGCAAAATTTTTGACTTGCATAATTTTTTAATGTCACTGGCAAATACTGACCTCCTCACTAATCGCTTACTTATAAACGGTAAAAAATCAATAGTGTCAGGTGCCACCTCTGGTCTTCAACATAGCAGCAAATGGTAATAAAGTTACTACACCTAATTAGGATATCACTACATTTTAAATGCAAATGCACATCTGTAAATTATATTTTTTATACTATTTAAAGATTAAGAGATGTTCAAATAAAGTAAAACAAGCATTTGTTGGAAATGTTACATTTTCAGTAGACATCTGCCAGGTTGGACTTTGTGCCTAGGTTTGTGCACACTGTTATATTTGATTCCTGTACCCATTTTATTTTCTGTTGTAAAATATATTTCTGTTTAAATATTCATTACACTCAAATGACATCAATACTGCCTCATGTGTATTTTCTACTCACTGTCTGACTCTGAAGTGTTCCACAATAAGCCGCTCCCAGCAGTCTCTGGACATCCTGGCAAGCCTTGTGTCTTACCTATTAAGTTGATCATGCAATGCCTGGTCTACGGGTGCTGCATCCACTGCACTGTTGCTCTCTTGGGTCTGCAGACATATTCAACCATTCAGTGCTATGTTGTGTAGGCTACAACATGCAATGAAAATGCCAAAGGCCTTGTGTGGCCTATATTGTAGGGCACTGCCAGATCTTTTCTGACATTGAAAACAGACTTTCAGCATGCAAAAGACATGCTTGTTGATGATGTGGGTCACATTGTGTACCACATTATATGTGGTTTGTGCCATGGTGTGGGGTGTAGGGCAAGCTTTATCAGCAAGGGAAGCATGGGGGTTGCATTGTCCACTGCGTGGAAAGAATCGAGAGGTTATTATTAGCTATGGTGGTTACATTCTGCAAGAGGGGGTAGGGCAAATGCTCACCAAAGATGTGCCCACTGGGTATGACCCCATCTTCAAATTTGTGACAGGAGTTGTGCCAGATGAATGTATCATGGGCATTATGTCCACTGTGTAGAGATAATCCTGTGGTTATTGTTAGCTGCGGTGATTGCATTCTGCATTAGAGGTTAGAGCATAAATTCACCAAAGATGTACCAATTGGGTATGACCCTCCTTCAAATTTCTGACAGGAGTTGTGCCAGATGAAGGAATCATGGGCACATCCAGGGTACTGTGTCAAGACATTGCAGATGTTCCCAGTATTATAACGCACCACCTGGATATTGATGAAGTGGAAGCCCTTTCTGTTCAGAGATGTATCCACCCCATACCCAGAGGGTTAACAGGCGGCTACATGGATTCAGTCAATGGCACCTAGAATTGCTGGTAGGTGTGCAACCCAATAGCATTGCTACATGGTTGTTGTTCATAATGTTGTTGTGCTGGGGGACATGATAAATGTCCCACCATGGCCAGCAGGGCATTGAAGAACTGGCTCAATAGAAATGATGTGTCAGATAGTGAGATACTCTAATGGTAGTGTCACCCACCAGTATCTGGAATCTTCCAGTGGCTAGGAAGTGCAGTGCTGCTGTCACTTTCAGCTCAGTGGACATTGCATGATTATGGCGAGTTTGTGTCCAGAGATCCTCATGCAGAACTACACTTCATTAGCCTGTACTGGCCCACAATCTGCTTGTCACCGAAATCCATGAATGTTACACAAGGCCCATACTGTCCATGTGCAGCATAGCCCATCAGGGTCCTGCACTATGGCCAGGGGGGCACTCTCCCTGCCTGTGTCCTTCATGACAGTTGCATTAACAACATATTGCTGCAGTGCTGGGCAATCTCATCTCCTGTGTGTTTGAGCTGGAAAAAAGACAGTCTTTTCCACGTCATTAAATAGTACCACACTGTTTAGTCCTAACAGCCATCAGGGCAGTGCTAACCATTTGAATGTCACTGTGCACAGCATTTTCAGATGCCTGACCCCTGGTTTTATGCTGCCTATATTCATTTAGCACTGCAGTGCTATCATCTGTGTCCAGCACACCAGCCATCTCCAAATATCTCATCTGCATGCTAATCCATACTATTCACCTTTAGCACTGCACTATTCAATTTAGTACCACACAGTCACTTTGAATATGGGGTCCTTCTCTAATTAATTTCGGTTAATGCCATGCTTTATGATATTATGATTCAGATTTCCTACTTCAGTTCTGAGTCCAACTCATCACTGGGCACTATACAGAATCAGATCAGAAAGAAATCTCACTCAAATTCAAAATTTTGGAGACTGGTTGGATTTTGAGGTATCTGAACAACCCTAAAATGATTCCATTCTTCATTGAAGTCACTACCTCTAACTTATCATCTAAATAACCAGAATTTGCTTCTCATTAGAAAGACACCCTCCACTTCACAATGAAATCTGTGTAATGTTTAATAAAGCAGACAGAACAATTCGCAGTTTTGATGCATCATGGTGGCAATAATGACGGTATGTGAAACAGAAATATGACTTGTCTTGCAGTGATACTGTATAAACGTTCTACTCAATCACACTGGACTGTTTTGCTGTGTTTATTTAACTATGATGTTAACAGTGAAAGGTATCATAAATATTAGATATTTGTTTTGTCAAACATGTACGCACCTTTATTTTCATGAATTGCCTGCTTTCACTACTTTAGTATGCAGTGATATTAAATTTGCATTGACTTCCATAACCGTTTTACTGTGCACCCTTATAGTGTTAATATCTGGAGCCACTTGCCCATAGTTTAGGCATGCTTTTTTATCATCCTTAAATTTGGATGTGCAAATGTCAGTGAGTTCATTAGGGCCTCCAATATGTCACTGGGACTTGTATTCATGACCCTGCATCACATTAGCTTGTGCTCCTGATCTGCTTTGTGAGTGAGCACAAACTAGTTTGTGCCTTGCAAACTGTTGCTTCCAACATAACTCTTGCCTCACAAACTGCCAGCTCAGCACTCCTAAACCCAGTTTGCAGAATGTAAACCATTCCAATATGTTGCCATATATAATATTCTAAAATATTCTAAAATATTATCAATGATATATATTTTTATTTGACTAGATCAACATATTACAATTGTTTTTGTTTAATGTTATTCAATCCAATGATTGGGAATTACTAAAATGTTTATTGATACAGAGAAAACAAGCTTTTTAAACATTATAATTATTTAAACTAACTGTCTAATATGCACCTTAAAAAAAATGTAACCATTCTTTTCTCAAGTACATCCATGCTTAATATCATACTGTATGCTCTGTTGCCATAGTTACTGAGCCACTGTGAAAAATATATTAAAGTCTGGCAAACACTGGTTCCAAGAATAGATGATTAATTGTTAATATGAAGGTAGCACTGAGGGTGTAGCTAGATAAACCATTAATATTTGATCTTTAGTTTACCTTAAACTCAACCATACAAATAAAAGAGTATGATAAATAACAGGCTAAAAAGTTGATGTGTCTGTTACAAGTATGACAAGCAATTATTATCATAAGACTCCTGGTTTCTGTGCAGCATAAATCACTATGTCTTTTCCTTCATCACCACAGCTCGCAAATAATATATATTATGTATAATATAAGGTTAGTAGTTATGAGAAAAGGTTATGGCTCATTGGGGCCTTATAATTGCAGGGTACATGGAATACATGTCAACCACACACACACACACACACACACATGCATGCATGAGCACACACACACACACACACGCCTTCAGTCATTTCATGTTATTACAATACATTCCATAGACTCCTTTTCTAAAGCAAGTTGTCATTTAAATAATAATCTGCTAACCCCTTCTGTGCTGCCTTACAATGAATACCACTCAGTTACATTGTAAGAGGGTGAAAATACTCTTTTTCTGCAAGGAAGGGGTTAAAGAATTTATGACTACACTTATGGTTATTACATATTTTAGTTTTACCACAGTAAGTTTATGCCAATACATGTTCTTGGAAAATTTAATGTACACATGCAGCACAGTTGCTACATGATGAATTTGAGGTACGTTTTCATAAACTGCAAGATTTGGCCCACAGATTAGATTGGTGGATAATTTCAAATTAGGGTAGCAGGTTAATCTAATGATTAGAGCTCAGAACTGTAAACCTGGAGACACTGGTCTGAATCCTATATCCAGTGCTTTCTGCAATATCCTGAGCTAATGCATTCCATTACCCATTGCTTAATATCTTGTCAATCACTCGGAAATCTGTTTAAGTCCTGTATGAATTTCACAGTGTACCCAATGAGAGCAACATAATTTTACCTCCTTCTCCTGGATTGTAAAGTACCTTAAGAATGAATTTTTCAGAAAGGTACTACAGTTTATAGAAAACAGTTCAGAAGCAAGAAATAATTTAGTGCCCTTGCTGGGATTTGAATCCCGGCCTGCTCAGAATACCTTTCTGCTGCTGTACCAGCTGTGTTACCAGGACAATTAGATACCTGAGGATGCCAAAAAAACTCCTATCTACACAATATATACCTAAAATAAAGAATTAGGATTGGTTGAGACCCATTGTATTCCTGTGCAGTGATTTGGGAATTACTGAAATGTTTACCACAGAGTCATTCTGGTACTTAGCCTTATCACAAATCAGTACACCACTACAAAATCTTTAAACAAATGGCAGACATATGTTTTCCCTTAAGAAGCCAAGCAGAGCACATCCTCAACCACAAAAGTCCTGCACATATTTATTTTTCAACATCCCTGCCCCCAGACTGCAACAACTCCACTGTACTTACGGGGCAGTATTTAAATAACCTCCACTTTTGAGTTGTTTTGCATATTTCCAAGATGCCTGTCTCTCTAATGCTAGCTCTCCCCCATCATCTCTAAACTCCAGCCTCGACAAATTACAACAGAAGTCCATTCTGAAAAACAAAAATCACCTACCAAAATCAGATTTCACCAGATTGTAACCTCTCAAACCTCTGCACACTTCAGTACAGACTTGAAACAACTTCAGCCACTCAGTCTCTGTCTTAGGTTTGAGGACCCCTCAGAAAGGCAAACAAACAATTCTGCATCTCTGAAAAAGCACAATCTAATGGGGGCAGGTCAGACTGCACTTTCTGTCAGTAAACAAGTAATTATTCATTAAACAAACAGGACATCATCTCTATGAGAATGTAAATGGGGATGGGGACTCACACTCACTACAACACAAAAGACTGTAAGCACAGAAACCTGCCAGTGACATTTCTCCAATAGCAAAAGTAAAACAACAGCAAGACCCAGAAGTTGGTAGAACAACTGTAATGCAAATTGATTCAAATATTAATATTTAAACATATTATCCTCTTCCATTCGATGTGTACATGAATGTCGAAAAATTTCCCATTTGATAAATTATCAATAATACCCAGCAAGATGGGCAGTATTGGGCTACACTGGACTTCCCAGATGCATAATGAGGCCTAACATCACAGGCAGAGAGTGTTATAGCCCCTGGAAGGTCTGGTATAACTCAATATCACTCACCGGTAAGGATATTATCACACCTATGAAATGTGCTCTTGCCTAAATTTTAAATGAAATGTTTAAACAATTAACAAGAAAAAAGAAGAAAAAAAGAAGCAATAAAAATTAATTCAATATAAAGTAGTCCCTTCATCAGCAGAATTGTTCCTAGATGGTGCCAGCCTGCTGGTGCAGCAGTAGTGCCGCCACTTGTGATGCCGATGACCCAGGTTTGAAAGCAGATCAGGACTGTTGGAGGGCTGGCCATGGGTAGGAGGATCAAGCATCCGTAGGACTGCTCTCCTTCTCCGGGGTAAGGGTTGGCAGAGCCCATAGCTTGCCTGGCCCTAACAGAAGCTGGAGGAAAGGCATCCTGAGCCAAGCAGGTTGGGAAGCATGACAGCCGTCAGTGCACAATGTGCAGGAGTGCATGGTGTGCACCATGATGTCATTTCACATTATGACTCCCAGAGTCAAAAACAGAGGGAAAATCCAGCGGCAGGATGATGACAAGTCCATGCAGGCCCCACACGTGACCAGCTGGGCATGCTGAGAACAGGATCCATTGTACAGTGGGGCTTGAAGAACCCTGCCAAACCCACTGGGGGGAGAAAGCCCTAGGGGAAAATGGCCAGTAGGCAAGTCTTGGAAGACATCAGGATTACAGAGCTGGGGTGCTCATCAGAAGGAGGGCCAACCGAGAGGGGAAGAAAAAAAAAGGAAGAAAAAAGAATTGTCCCTAGATGATGCTGGTGCTTTTTTATTTCATTTTGCTGATAAAGTTATGCATCCAGTATCAGTTCTGTGCTTTGCTCCTCCCCTATCCCCCCACACACAAACAACTTCATACTAACATTTGCCAAGTATAACTGCAATCTGTGGTTTTAAAATTACTGTTCAGAGTTCACAACAATTGGAGAATTTGGAGTGGTGGAAACAGCAAAGCAGACAGCATGAGATGTGAGAGCGGGAGTGAGGTCACATTGTGAGTGACAGTTCAGAAAGCAGAAACATTTTTTTTTTATTCTTTTTTTTGTTACAGAGGTACTGTGTGCATGCTCGGTCACTTCTACTTTTGTTGCTGGTCGGGAGCGGGAATATGGAAGTGGCACGGTGAGCAACATGTCAGTGGGAGTTGAGAAGCAGCACCAAAGTGTGTGCAGGCATCAGGAGATGTGCTTGCATTCCTACAATGTTCTGGAAACTGCCACTGACTGGGGTGGCCGGCATCACTAGGCAGTAGGGTTGAGGCCCAGCTCTTGCTATCTAAGAAAAAAAAATACGGCAAGCTACATTATGTGGCAAGTAAAATACAGTGATGGATTTTAAAAGTATGCAAGTTTGTTACTTATTTTATTTTCAATACCAAGAGGAGACTGGGGGGTTCTGTGATTAAATCTCGCTATGTGAGTAAACAAATATGGTGACCTAACAGAATGTGAAATTCAGGGGCACATTAATTTCTGACATGATAGGGCAAGCTGGCACATGGACTTGTCATTTCATGGTCTTGATCATTACATAAATGTACCCCTTGGCAAGGGGTTCAGCCAATGAGAGGCCGAGAAATGTCGCTGCATATTTTCTAAGCACAATTACTGAATATAATGGGGTGCATAATGTTAGAAGGCCTCACTTCCTGGGGTGTGCAGTGACCTAACATAAGGTGCACCTTGTCAGTTGTTATTACTGTACTAACCCAGAGGGCATCCTGGAGTCACACAAATTAGAATGACATTTTTATTTACAAGGAATGTGGTGTTGATGTATTTGAAATACAGTTTAGAAGTGAGAAATAAATAAATGCTCTAGCTGAGATCTGAACCCATGGTCCCATCCCTGTAGATGAGGCAGAGAGTAAAAACCAAATGAAGGAACCACTCCCTGATGAAGCCCCTTTTGGGTTCACATGCCAGGGCATTTGGGTACTAGTCCAGACTTCCAAGGTGTTGGAATAAATATCTGTACAATCTACCTTTGCCTGTGTAACTGTACTCTTTGAGTACCAAGCTCTTTTGTTTCTATTGTTTCAGCTGGCCACCTTGCTCGGAACTGCCTTCTGCCATTCCCTGGACTGCACCACTCTTTTGGTTCATGTTTTTATGACTGCTTAGTACAGCTCTCCGTCAGATTTCTGTTGTAGTGACACCATGCGACTTTCTCACATGATACTGTATATAATCTGAGAACTTCAGCTAGAGCAAACCTCATGAAGTCTCACACTTTGCACTTTCCATAGGTATATATTGGCTTCAAAGTTTAACTTCACATCTTTGAGGAACTTCATAAAGTTTCCGAACTTTGTGAAGTTTGTTCAAAGCAACATTTTTTAAACTTTGCACACCACTAATCACCACTGAATTGACCTGCACCCACATCATGGCACTGCAATGCTCCTCCAACACTGCTGTAACAGTGATGCCTAGTAGCATACACCATTTGACTAAAGATATCCAGATACTTCAGCCACAGTGGCCTAAGTTGCAACTAGTTGTAAGGCTTGTCATTCCTCAGTGCCATTGTTTTCAAATAGTAAAAATAACATTGCTATCTGTAGGGCTGTTAAATAGTCAGTAGGTGGCATTGTACTGAAACAGTGTTTCATGTGCTTCCACAAACCATTAAGTCAGTGAGCTCTTGTGGTTAGCTGACCCATTGAAAGAAGACAGGCTAGTGCACAGTGACATTCATGAATATTCTTCATGGTTTGTCAGTCAAGATAGTGACCTGACACTTGGCACTGTTATACCTTTACTATCGATTCTCCTGTGAATGTTATCTTATAGCAACTTTACTCAGCCTTTACCTTCCACTACAATGGCAATTCAAGTGTATAACTGAGTAAAATGTATGGAAAATGTATGGACGTGGCTTTGAGAAAAGTATCACAACATTCCACTACTCCACAAAAGCTCATGAAATTCAACTTTAATTTATTATGGTATTTTGGCATCTTTGTCTGCTTATGACTTGGCCAGCTTTCGAGCAAGAGATTAGAGAGCTGACACAAAGAGAGTCTTTTTTTTTTTCATATTGTATTGTCTCTCAACAGGCAGCTCATCTCTAAGGAACATACCCTGTTCTGAGGGACATATCCTGATTAGGCTGAACCCAGCCATCATTCAGTTGGTTACTGGGTTTTTCTCCTACATTTTCCCCTCCCACCTCCCCTGGTGAGGGTGATGCCTCTGTCAGCCTGGCACAGCCACAGTTTTCTCTGCAGCATGAGCAAGATGCCTAGTCCAGCAGCAGGGGTCACTGTGTTGATGAAACGCACTGCCATCTTCCCCAACTGAGATACACTGTTGAGTGACAGCTGTCTTGGTTGTGGCCTGCCTCCTGACATGAGGGAGGTAGGCCATGACTGAGACAGTTGTCACAGAGAACAATCTGTCACAGACAGCAATCTTGTTATCAGAGCAAGGAGGCAGCTGACTAAGGCAGCTAGAACTTTTCTGCTAGAACAAGTCTGACTATGAGGTAAGTAGACATATACTTTATTAGACGTGTAGGTTCTGCAAGCTAAATTGGGATGTTCAGTTAAGATAAAAACAAAAACACAAGAGTTAGTGTGCTAGTCTGAGCTAGGGGAAAGGAATTGATAATCAGCTTTGCAGTTAGCTGGGTCAGGAGGAGAGCTGTAAATTGGTGTGCATGGCTTAAGCAGAAGTGAAGCAGGCTTCTGCATTTTGACTTCCCTATAGTTAGCTTTTGGTCAGAGAGCAATCTTGCTATCCCCGATCAGCAGCCAATCTGGGGAACTGCCTTGGAACCAGGAAGTGGGCAGGGGCTTTCTCAAGAATTAGGCCATCAAGCAGCTCCCTGCTCTGCAGCCCCCTGTGTAAAGAACAAACACTCAAAGGATGTCAGAGTCTTCCCACTGGATTCAGCCCAAAAAGACAGCCAGCCACTCTGCTCCCATACTGACCCAAGGTGACTCCAACCCAGGTAAGCCTGTCTTGGGCTGCCTTATACGGTGGCTGTACTTGGGAGGCCAGCCAAAGGTGTCAGTGGGCTTAGGGGCTTGCTATTGTTTTCCTTGTCATTAATATGGTGTTATGTGTTCTTAACTGATACAAGGTCTTAGTGTGTTTCTGAGTAGTAGGGATTGTAGGTAAACTGTTGCTAGGTGGTAGGGTGATTCAGAGATCAGAGGCCTACTGTTAAATAGTTGTTTGACATAGTATGGTACAGGACATGCCACAGAAAGCCTGCTAGGTATTAGTGAGCTTCAGGGTTTAATGGAGGATAGTTACTGGGTGATAGTAGGATAGCCATACTGGGTCTAGGACAGAAAAAAGGGAAGGACTAGAAGAATGGGGAAAAGGAAATGGGGGGACTGGAGTAATGCAGCAGTTGTGAGGCAGCAGTCTACAGGGAGACCTTCTGGAGTCTGTGGTGCTGCTCCATCTGTGTGCACCTCTTTGGGTGGAGGGAACAGGCTCCAAGTCTCTAAGCAGCACTGGCAGAGTTTGGAGACCGTCATGAGACTCAAGGTTGCATTGGCAAGGAGTCAGGAGCTCATCTTTTCCCCACAGAGACCACCTGGCCAAACACCACTATCTCAAAATTTGCAAGAAGGAAAGAGCGGTTGGACTAAGGTGGGCTCAAGGAAGGCAGGGGTGGTAAGATTGGGAAGGCTGGGGGGGTAGGTAACAGAAACAGTCCTCATCCAGTGTCACTAAGAAACTCCTATGGCATTCTGGCAGAGTGGTACTGCCATGAAGGGGCAACCGAAGCTTCAACATTTGGTTAGAGGGCTGGTTGAGAGAAAAGGGATATGGCTTCACTGGGGACTGGGGACCCACCTGGAATGATATGGGCTTCTACAAGGGTGATTGCCTACTGCTGTCCAGGAAGAGGATGGTGGTCCTAAATGAATGGTTTAAATTCTTCCTGGGCAAGCATTTAAACTAGCCAGAGGGGTGATGGGAGCAGAGAAACTCAGGCAGCCCACCCCCAAAGATTACAGCAGCCAGAAAGGAGGATCAGGAGGGAAAGTTGAAGACAGGTACACCTGAAAAAGTCATAAAGGGTAAAGCAGGGGAAGGGAGGCAGGGAAAAGATGGATTCCAAGGATGGAAGGAAAAAACAAGATGCCAAAAATGGGCAGAGTAAGGAGGGGCAGGCAGAAAAACATGGAAGACCATGACTTCAAACACCCGCAGCCTGGGAAACAAAATTCCAGACCTGGTGGTCTTGATTGTAGCAGCTGACCTGGACATAGTGGCAATAACTGAGACATGGTACACCACAAATCACAACTGGGAGGTAAATGTACCATGTTATGCTCTATTCAGGAGGGACAGGGAAGATAAAAGAGAGAGGGGGCCCTGTATGTCAGAGAAGGTATAGAGGCAACTGTTCAGGATAGGCAAGGGGAGGGCAAGGCACTATGGATCACCCTTGAGCAAGGCAATGGCATTGCAGTTCACACTTGGGTGATCTACAGGCCTCCAACTCAGACGGAGGAGGTGGATAGGGGGCTAGTGGATGAAATACAGGAGATGGCAACAAAAGGAGAGGTACTACTGCTGGAAGATTTTTTATATGCCTGATGTAGACTGGACCATCCCAGCAGCTGCCTCAGCTAGGAGCTGAGACATGTTGTACTACCTGCAGAAAGCAGGCTTCAGGCAGTTAGTGATTGAACCCACCAGGTACAGGACGATTCTGGCCCTAGTGCTAACCAATGGAGACAGAATGTAGAAGTTCAGGTGGAAGATAACTTGGGGTCCAATGACCACCAAACAGTGTGTTTTAACATGAGTATAAGGTCACAGTGAAGCTACATGTGGGCAAAGGTCTTGGATTTCAGAAGGGAGGACTTTGCAAGGAAGGGGATAGGTATTAAAGAAGTCCTGGTGAGGAAGAAGGTGGGGGGGGTTGAGGAGCAGTGGGCACACCTAAAATAGAAACAGTGGAAGTGTCAAACCAGTGCATTAGGCTGAGACATCAAGGCAAGAGAAGGAGGAAACCACTATGGTTCTCAAAAGAGGTATCAGAGAAAGTAAGAACCAAAAGGTTGGGTTTCAGAAATTATAAGGAGACACAGAAGGAAGAAGATAGGGTGGTGTACCTAAATATCTGAAGGAAGCAGGGAAAGCAGTTAGGAGCACAAAGGTGCAGACAGAGGAAAGACTAGTACAGATCATGAAGAAAGGGGACAAGACATTCTATAGGTACATCAGTGAAAGAAGAAAGTCAGAGGGGATTGCAAGACTCAGAGGGTATGAAGGGGAGGGTGTGGAGGGAGACCTGGAAAAGGCAGAAATACTGAATAAATACTTTTGTTCAGTATTCACTGAAGAAGGGGAGGGGCAGGTACCACTGCTGGATGCCAAATACAAAGTATGGAGGGAGGTGAACACCAGTCCATTTACAGAAGAGAGAGTCCTGGATAAGCTCACAAAGCTGATGGTAGACAAAGCAATGGGTCCAGATAGCATGCATCCCAGGATTTTGAAGTAACTATGGAGGGAGCTAGCTGCACCACTGGCAGCCATGTTCAGTGAGTTGCTCAACATAGCAGTGGTTCCAGAAGACTGGAGGAGGGCACATGTAGTCCCTCTTCACAAAAATGTTAGCAAGGAGGACTCGGAAATCTATAGGCCAGTCAGCCTCACCTCAGTGGTGGGTAAGATTATGTAGGCACTGCTTAAGAAAAGAATTGTAGAACATTTGGAATCCAGTGGGGCCCAGGATCCATGGCAGTATGGATTCACAGTAGGAAGGTCATGTCAAACAAATCTGATAGATTTTTTAACTAGGTAATCAAGGAGGTGGATGGGGGGGAGCAGTAGGTGCCACCTACCTTGATTTTAGCAAGGCCTTAGACAACATCCCACATAAAAGACTGGTGAACAAGTTGTGTAGCATGGGTGTGGGCCACAACGTGGCAAACTAGGATAGAAACTAGTTAGTGAACAGGAAGCAGAGTGTGGTGGTAAATGAGATCCAATCCGAGGAGAGGGGGTTTGATCAGTGGGATACCCCAAAGGTCAGTCATTGGGTCAGTTCTTTTTTCTTGTACACTATGTTTATGCGCCCTATCCACACTGTACACTCTCCAGCTAGGTCATGGGGCTTACCAACTTATCCTGTCCACCTGACACTCCAGTGCTCTCCTAGTTTGGACACTCTGCATGCCATGTCATGAACCCCCCCCCCCGATCTGACTCCCCTGAGAGCAGAGACCACCAGGTCCAACTGGCAGTCTATCTAAGTGTCTGGTGGATGCATAAGGGGAGACCAGGAGAACAGCTTGGCCTTGCAATAGACGTGCCAGTGCTGCTAGACCCCACCTTTGCCTACCAATGAAAGAGGGATTTTCTTTGTTAATGACCCCCCCAATGGCCTGGCAGTGCAATGCTCTCCAGTGCAGCATGTGAATGCTCCTGTTCACCCCTGCAGAAGTGCCACCATGGCCATCCACTGTATTTTTCCAGGACTCAACTGCTGTATATCCCCCGTCACCACTAAGGGTCAACCTGACGACGAGACCAAAGTCCCCCTTCCCTCCAGGAAAGGAGAGTTGTCTTCTGGATGCTTGATCCTTTCCTCTCATGCCAACCCCCGATGGCCCGAGTCTGCTCCTGAAACCAGGTCACCAGCATGGAGTGAGGTGTGGTGTCCAGCTCCTCAAGCCTCAGCACCACTGGGTCAGCCGGGTCAGTTCTTTTTGATGTCTTCATTAGTGACATTGTGGAAGGGCTAGAGGAGAAGGTTTGCCTATTCGCAGATGACACAAAGATCTGCAACAGGGTAGACACTCCAGATGGGGTGGAGAAAATGAGGAGAGACCTAGCAAAACTGGAAAAATGATCCGAAGAGTGGCTACTGAGGTTCAATGTGAGTAAGTACAAAATCATGCACCTGGGAAGCAGAAAGCCAGGAGAGAAATATAGGATGAGGGGGGAGTTGCTGTCAGTCACCAGGTAAGAAAGCAATCTGGGGGTTATCATCTCAGATGACCTAAACATGACCAAGCAGAGTACGAAGGCAGTAAGGAAGGCCAGTGGCATGTTGTGGTGTATAGGAAGGGGTATCACTAGCAGAAGAAGGGAGGTTGTGATATGACTATCCAAAACACTGGTAAAGTATCATCTGAAATACTGTGTTCAATTCTGGAGGCCACATCTTTACAAGAACACAGATAGGGTGGAGGCAGTTCACAGAAGGGTGGCAAAGATGATACAGGGCTTGCTTGCAACTGAAGGCATATGAGGAGAGATTGAAAGAACTCAATATGTATACACTGGAATAGAGGAGGGGGATAGGGATACATGACTGAAACCTTCAAGTATCTTCAGGGCATAAACAAGGTGCAAGTGGACAACATCATTCAGTATAGGAGAATTACTAGAACAAGGGGGTATGATATGAGATTGAAAGGGAGCAGGATAAGGGGAACATGTGAGGAAGTTTTTCCTCACAGAAAGGGTGGTGGATGTATGGAACAGCCTGCATCAGGAGGAGGTGGGAGAAAGCACAGTGAGATAATTTAAACATTCATAAGATAGACACAAGGAAATCATAGAGGTGGAAAGGAGAGGCTAAAGCCGATGACCAAGTAGAGTCAACTGCAGCTAATGAAGTTAGGGAATACTGACAGACTGGATGGGCACAGCAGTCCTTATCTGATGTCAATTACGATGTTACTATGTTTCCAAGTTGGTGGATGGAGAGCATGTGATGGAACAGCCAAATAGAGTCCTCAGGAGTGTGGAAGGAGACCCCCAGAGAAGGAGGAAGCAACTTCTAGTGGGGAACCCTATAGTCAAGGGGCTAGAATTGGGAGAAGGAAAGGGAGTAGAGAGGGACATTAATTACCTACCTGATGCACTGACTCAGAGGGATGGAAAGCATATCCAGCAGATCCTGAGGGCTATAGGAAGGAAGAAGTGGGGAGCTGGATGATAGTGTCCATTTGGCGATGAATTACCTATCTCTGGAAGGGACGGGGCAGTGCAGAAACAGTTTAGGGAGCTGCTAAAGGGTCTTAGCAGGTAGCATGCACTGCAGCCTTTAAGGAAGTGCTGTGTGTCTACAATGGGGGAAGGAGAGGGAGCTCTGCACTAAGGCCTTCAACCCATGAGTGAAGGAATGGTGCAGAGAGGTGGGGTATGGCCACACTGAGGACTGAGGCTCCACCTGGAAGGATCAGAGCTTGTACTGGAAGGATGGCCTGTATCCATTCAGGAAGGGAGTGTCAGTCCTAAGTAGATGGTTTAAGTTTTACTTTGATGGGCATTTAAACTGGCCGGGGGGTGGGCAAAAGTGAAGGTGTGATAGAGGGTAAAGAATTTCTGGGAGAAAGGATTCCCACCAAAATGAAGGACAAACAAGGGTGCAAGGGATCAGCATGGGGGGGGGGAGCAAAGTGGGTAGTATGCAAAGGAGAATAAGGGGGGAAACTAGACAACTTGAGAAGGTGCTGGAGTAGACTAACAAAATTTGGACAGCCATGTGTGCCAGTGCTAGGAGTCTGGGAAATAAGATACCAGACCTGGGGGCAACCATAGCTGAGGCAGTCCTGGATATTTTGGCCATCACTGAAACATGTTGCACTAACAGCCATGACTGGGAAATGGTCATACATGGCTACACAATGTCTAGAAGGGACAGGGTAGGAAGGAAAGGTGGGGTACTGGTGCTTTACGTAAAGGAAAACATCAACGCAATAGAGGTACAGGGAGAACAGGGGGTCAAGGTGTTGTTGATCAAACTGAAATCTGGAAACAGAGCCACCATTTGCTTGGGAGTGGTATACAAGCCACTGACACAGGGACGGGACATTGACAAAGAGATGCTGAAAGACATAGGCAAATGGCTAAGAAGAGGGAGGTGGTGTTGGTAGGTGTCTTTAATCTGCCAGATGTAGAGTGGTGCCTACCTGCTAAAGAATCAGCTAAGAACAGAGACATCTTGGACTTCCTTCAGGGGGTATTCCTCAGGCAGTTGGTCAGTGAACCCACTTGGGGTGGGGAAATACTGGACCTGGCACTTACAAACAGGGACAGTTTGATGGACATCAGAGTTGGGAGTCATCTGGAGACCAGCGATCATCTCACAGTATGGTTTAATATAAGAGCAACTGTAGAATCCAGCCACACAAGGGTGAGGGTCCTGGAGTTTAGATGTGTTGACTTTGCAAAGGTGTGGGAATGCATCTGAGAAGACCTGGTGGGGTCAGATGTAGAGAGTGGGTGGAGGGAAAATGGGCCAGAATAAAAGAGAGCATAGTAAAGGCTACAAACTTGTACATCAAGCAAATAAGCAAATGTAGAAGGAGCAGGTGACATTTGTGGATCTCAAGGAAAGTGTCAGAAAAGGTAAGGGTTTAAACAGTGGCATTCAAAAGGTATAAGGAAAACCCAGAGAGATAAAGACAGAGAAATGTATCTGGTGAAATGGTGGGAGGAAGGCAAGGCAGTAAGAAGTGCAGAAGCGCAAGATGAGGGGAGAATAGCCCAGACAGTATCAAAGGGGGCAAGACATTTTTCATGCATATCCGTGAGAAAAGGAAGACCAAGGGAGGGCATGCACAGTTAATATACGAGGCATGGGTCTATACTGAGGAGGACCAAGAAAAGGCAAATATGTTAAACAAATATTTCTGCTCAGTATTTACAGTTGAGGGAAAAGGGAAGGGACCACAAATATGCACCAAGAATCTTGGGGAAGGGGAAATGGACACCAGTTCATTTTCTTAGAAGAGGGTCTGGAAAGCACTCACTAATCTGAGGGTGAACAAAGCCATGGGGCCAGATGGGGAGCATCCAACAATGTTAAAGGAACTCAGGGAGGTGTTAGCGGTACCCCTGAAAGACTTGTTTAACAGTTCACATGTGACCGGTGTGTTCCCAGAGGACTGGAGAAGGGCAGACACAGTCCCACTTCACAAAACTGGTAGCAAGGAGGATGTAAGAAATTAGAGGCCTGTCAGCCTGACATCTGTAGTAGGAAAATTGATGGAAACACTATTAAAGGGAAGAATCATGGAACACCTGCAGCTAGATTTTCAAAGCCCCAAGTATGATGCAAAGTACCTGCATCAAACATAATTGACAGTAAGCAGCATCTTGCATCAATAGATGATGCAATCCCGATTTTTGAACATGGTCTGCATCGAAAAGGGAAACCGTTGTGCCAAACTGGCACTGCGTCAGTCCTGTGCCCAAAATTGGTCTTTGTTACATCATCATGGGGCTTGGGCCACAGCAGGACTGCAGCATCCTCTTATATAGGATTTTGAAGGCCCTGCTGTGGCTGCAAGTCCATGCTGTGGTTAGATCAGCTGGATAGACTAGCCATGAGCTGGTCTAACTGCCCTGCATCATCCCATCCTTACATATCTTCTATTAAGGGAACCAAGTGGACAGCATGGTAACACAGAGGGCTGCCTCTGTGTGGGAGATTACTGACAGCAGCCCAGCAGGTATGACAGAGCAGTCAGGTACAGAGTAATATAGTCTCATGTTGTATTGCTGCAAGAACATATGAAAGGCCGCAAGGTATCACAAATTATGCCCAATGAGTGTCCACCATGTACCTGTTCCAGTGACCTGCGGTAGTACAGGTGCGACTGTCATAGTGTGGCCACCGAATAAATCACTAAAGTACCGTGGCATCATATGAATATGGGAACCTCCAGCTATGGATAGGCATGTCACAGAAAGAAGTGTAGGCATGCCCAGTACCTGTGAATTTACCAGGTCATCAAAGTAGTGGTATACGTTATTGTTGGTAATTGGCAGCACAGCTGTTCCTAGATGAGAAGCACAAGGTGCCAAAGAGATGTGTCACAACATTCCTCCAGCAGAAGTGCACACAATGCATGCCAGCTGACAAAAGTCATGGAAAGTCAGAGAGCAAAACACTGATAAGGCATGCAGTGGTAGCAGTCGAATCAGGATGTCCAGTCATACTGTACCACCACTACTTGCAGCCTGTGGCATATCAGATCCATATAGAGAGTATATGACCCACAGCATGGGCATGTAGCTGCCCTAGTGCAGTACCGACTTGTGTGGTGCCCACACTAGCACTGCTAATATGTATCTTGCATGGGGCTCCTGTGGCAACTGGGGTGCCCTGCAGACAGTATACACATCTGTGGTAGGTCTCTTGACCCCAAACCACATGTTTTACCCTGCACCAGGTGGACAGGACAAGGGTCAATCACAGTCTGTGTTTGGCAATGTATGCCAGGGACTTATCCAGCAGATCAACCTTGTGGCGTGCCCAGTGGGCACAATGGTAGGTACCATTCAGTGTACTTGCTGTACCATGGTTTGTGCAGGCTGAGTACACTTTGTGGTGGTGCGCACTGCATGGTTGTCAACACTACTGCCTGCCATGGACAGTACTCCACCTTCCCCTGCATGTCATGAGGGTTCTCCTGTCGGTGCTGTCTGCAGCTCCCCCATGGCACCAGTCATAGTGCAGCCCATCCTTTGCCTTGTCTCACTCCCTTCAAGCTCTGTCCTGGGTCCATGCCACCCACCTCTCCCCAACCCAACCATTTCCATCCCCCATAGTGTCTGCTGGTCAGCAGGGCACACTGCTAGTATGTTCATGGCACTAGTTGCCATGCCACATGAGCATCCCATAGCTTGCGGCATTCCCCTCAAATGTGCCATTTGTTTGATGCATGGGAGCAGGTGTGGCAAACTGTGGGAGATTGGCACTGGGACCCTTCCTGTACTAGAATCAGGTGCAAGGTACCTGGTGCACCGGTGGTCAATGCACACTGCTGTTTGCTGCAACTTGCATCAATCTAATACTGGTCTGAAAATCGAGCCCCTGGAATCCAATGGACTTCAAAAAATGAGGCAGCATGAATTTATGGAGGGGAGGTTATGGCAAACAAATCTGATATATCTTTTGATTGGATAACCAGGGTGTTGAATCAGGAATGTTGGTGGGCCTACTTGACTTCAACAAGGCCTTTGACATTGTTCCACATAGGATGCTGGTAAACAAGTTGGGTAATCTGGGGTGGGCAATAAGCTGGTGTCCTAGGTAAAAAAAAACTGCTTAGGGAATAGGAGGCAGAAGGTGGTGGTAAACTGAGCTCACTTTGAGGAGGTGATAGTGACCAGCAGGGTAACACAGGGCTCAGTACTGGGGCCAGTCCTATTTAATGTCTTCATTAGTGACAAAGCAAAGGAACTGGAAGGGAAGGTCTGCCTCTTTGTGGGTGACACCAAGATCTGCAATAGTGTAGGCACTCCGGAGGGGATGCATAGGATGGCAAGAGACTTGAAATGACTGCAGGAGTGGTCAAAAGTTTGCCAGGTAAGATTTAATACAAAAAAGTGCAACATAATGCACTTGGGTCACAGAAACCCATGGGTGAAGTACAAAATGGGGGGAGATACTTGCAGTGACCAAGCAGGAAAGAAACCTGGGAGTAATCAATATTGAATGACCAGAAGGTGGCCAGAAAATGCAACAAAGCGACTGGAAGAGTTAGTGGGATGCCAGAATGTTAGGTAGGGATACTACCAGCAGGAAGAGGGAAGTGGTATTGCAACTATATAATGAGACCCCACCTAGAGTACTGTGTCCAGTTTTGGAGGCCACATCTCAGGAAGGACATGGACAAGATGGAGGCCATCCAAAAGAGGGCTACCAAGATGGTACAAGGTCTACAAAAAATGTTCTATGAGGAGAAGCTAAAGGAATTAAACATGTAGAGCCTGGAGGAGAGGAGGGAGAGGGGAAATATGATTGAGACCTTTAAATACCTCATGGGAGTGAATAAAGTAAAAGTGGGAGGTATTTTTTCAGAGGAAAGGATGTTCCAGAACAAGGGACTATGATAGGAACCAGAAGGGGGTAGGTTTAAGAGAGATGTGAGGAAATAGTTCTTCACAGAAAGGGTGGTGGATGCCTGTAACAGTCTTTCCACAGAGATTTTTGTGGTGAAAATGGTGGGATTCAAAAAAGGCCGGGATAAGCATAAGGGAACCATAAGGAATGGGTAAGGAGGTGGCAAAAAAAGTGCTATAGATCTGAAGGGGTCTACAGTGTAAGAGATGCAACAAAAAGGAGCAGACTGGATGGTTCATGTGGCCTTTATCTGCATCAGCTTCTGTATTTCTATATTTCTCTGACTTCCTGGACTCACTACCGAATCCAGATCTTTAGCATGGCAGCATCATGCTCTGCTACTGGGACATAGGGGTGGCCTCAAACACTAATACTTTGAGTTAATGAACCTAACAAAATTGGTGATATTCAGTTCTCTAGTTTTAACATTATAGGGGCTTAAAATTCTGCAGTTTAAATAATTGTGTAATGTAATTTTAAAACGTCTAAATGTTTAGAGGCTTATAGCTTTGTCACCTTTAGAGATAAGGATTTGAAACTTGGAACACTTCTGTCTAGCCTGTGGCAGAGATCTTATACCAAACATGGTGCAGTTTAGACAAATATGTGTAAAATTAGATGGGCATAACTGAATATAAAATTTTGGCAACATTTTGCAGAATTTTCTCTGACTTTTTGGGACATTTCACAGACATGAAATCATAATTTGACTATAATTTTAACAGTGGAAGAAAACAAATTCACCTATCTCTAAGGATGAGGCAGATGTTGAGAATAATTGCCCTAAAATGCATTTACTCTACAGTGGCTTACCCCCGCCCCATAACCACCACCCAGCCATTGAGATATGGAAGATGAAAGTCTACATAGAAGCCATGGAGTGCATTACAGCAATCCTACAACTCACACTCCCTAAATACTTGGAAATATAGCAACCCTGGCACATCCAACAAGCACAACAGATGGGGACACTGAGGGGGAACAGACCTGATCCAATCTTCCAGGATCAAGGTTCAGACAGAATCAGACCCACCACACGAATATTAGTACAACAAAGACAGCAAAATGTAGGGTACATGATTGTGAAAATGTATAGAAATTGATGACTTGTTTATTTAAATTACTTAAGTATCTCTTCACAGGTTAAAGAATAACAATGTGATGTAATTCATTCTTTAGAATCAGCTACATGGACTAAGGAACTAATTACTTGTTACAGCTTTACAGAGGTTGTTTGCATTCATAGCCTGTTTTATCATCACTCATGCTTTGAGTGTATCTATATATGTGTGTATATATATATTTATAAAATGGGGTGGTAAAATCATAGAAATTCCACTAACATGATTGGACAGAATGCATCACATGACTGTGCATTATTTCCCAACGACCGCACGCCTTCCAGTACGACCGCATGCCTAAACTACTTTCCAGCCCTCAAAACCTTCTCACCAGCAGTGAGATCACTCCACGCCTAATGCAGTTAAGCAGCCACATACACACACACACACACACACACACAACTGGCACCCACAGGCATAACTAAATATACCACTAGTAATCCCACACTGTACAACCTGATGTGCTTGATTGCACCATTCATTTTTAAATAAAATATCATCTAAAAATCAAATTCTGCCTGCCATTTTCACACTCTTACTACAGAGCCACTAACTTTTATTACTGCACACTGTGTCACCAGTCTAAATTCTACAAAAAAATATAATGGCAGCCGTTTAACAGAAACCTAACTGTGTAGAAAAAAACAAGACAAACTACATTTCTCTTACTTGCTACTCTTACTTTCTGTCAAAAAAATCTCCATTTCTAGAGAGAGTTGTCCGATCGTGCAGCACTTTCACTTTTCCTTGTTCAACTATAGCGTGACCGAGCGGTGCGCATTGCTGGACGTGATTCGTTAGGAGTTGAAGTAATCCATTGTGTAAAATGCTAAAGCGTCTTCTTCCTGTTGCTTTTGTTAATTTCAGTAAAGAAGCTGCAGACTCTATGTAGACAGTGAGGACGCCAGGAGTCGGCAGCTTTAGGAAGGTAGACGGAAGCCAGAGCGAGTGTTGCTATGACAACACTCGCTCTGGCTTCCGTCTACCTTCCTAAAGCTGCCGACTCACTCAGCGTGTCCTTGCTCCATTCTACATAGAGTCTGCAGCTTCTTTTACTGAAATTAACAGAAGCTAACAGGAG
Source organism: Neoceratodus forsteri (assembly GCA_016271365.2). Classification (NCBI taxonomy): domain Eukaryota; kingdom Metazoa; phylum Chordata; order Ceratodontiformes; family Ceratodontidae; genus Neoceratodus; species Neoceratodus forsteri. The sequence goes on along the minus strand of CM057459.1, from coordinate 840,112,129 downwards.
GGAAAACACTTTTCAGCTTTTTTAAACACAAAAGGACTTACTTTCAACTCCTAACGGGTTGTCACTTCCCGCAATGTGCACCGCTCGGTCACGCTATAGTTCATCACTTGCTCTGGCTTCCGACTACTTTCCTAAAGCTGCCGACTCACTCACTGTGTCCTCGCTCCCTTTTTTAAACACAGAAGCACTTACTTTGAACTCTGCCAGCATATCATTTAGCAGCTAGACAAAGGGATTATTTTTCCATCCACCCCCCTAAAACATGTGTGGCCATTTTATAAGATAGATATACCACTCTAGGGTGTGCGGTCGTGTTTGATATATGCACGCCTTGTGAGTACCTGGCCTCGGCCCTCGCATCACAAACGCACACCTCAAGGCGCATGATATCAGAGCGTGACCAAGCATCCCTAGAGTGGTATATCTATTACATATATATATATATATATATATATATATATATATATATATATATTGAGGTAAAATCATTTAATGCATCAGTTAAGGTTGTTCCACAGTGACAAAAGTAAGGAATTAGTGTTAGATTGAAAGCCCCTTAGACTTACTCACCCTCTAACTGGCATCGGTGTGCATTGGACATCATTCCCCAACTCTCACCCCATCACATGTGTAAAGCAGCTGAGGTATAGGAGAATGGGGTAAGAGTTAGATCAATGACCCCAACGCTCCCTGATGCTGGTTGGGGGTGGGCTAGGGTCCAGGGGTTTTCAACCCTAACACCAAATTTGCTTGCTTTTGTCACTGTGGACCAACCCTAACTGATGCATTAAATGGATTTTTTGCTCTAATTTCTTTTTGAGAATGAGGACTATAAATAGTGAATGTAATGCAGTGGCAGGAGTGTGGGGCCCAAAGGGCCCCGCGCTTCCACCACGTGATGTCTTGTCACATAGTAACAGGAACAGCAATGCAAATGCAAGCGCCAACAGTTACGCACATGGTAACATAAATGTAAACAGTAAAGCAAACGTTAATAGAAACGCAAGCACAAAGTGAAGCCGAAGCGAACAGTGACGCAAATGGACACGCAAGCATGTATAAAAATACAACTGGTAACATGCACAGTGATGGCACCTGTATTTTAAATACAAATGTTAAGTGTTACAGCAAAAAGAACACCAAAGGGAACAGAAACAGAAATGCAAACGCAAGTGAGCACATAAACACAAACCATAATGTGCACGGGCATGGTACCGCAATTGTAAGCACAAATGGCAAACTTAAAATAAAGAATAACACCAAAGGAAACAGAAATGGAAATGGGAACAGAAGCCCATAAGGAAACACAAACCAAAATGCGCATGGGCACGGTAGCGCAATTGTAAATGCAAACGGTAAAGTTAGCATGAAGAATAATGCAAAAGGAAACAGAAACGGGAATGGAAGCATGACAGAAATGCAAACCATAATGCGTACATTCATGTTTCTGCAATTGTAAATGAAAATGTTTACAGTAACAGCAACAATAATGCCAAAAGAAATAGAAATGGAAATGAGAACGCAAGAGCACAAGGAAATGCAAACCTTAATGAGCACAGGCACGGTACTGCAATTGTAAATGCAGCTGGTAAAGTTAACATGAACAATAACAGCAAAAAAAACAGAAATGGAAAGGAGAATGCAAGCACATACAGAAACACAAACAATAACGCGCACGGTCACGTTACCACAGTTGTAAATGTAAATGGTAATGGTAACAGCAACAATAACACCAAAGGAAAGAGAAACACAAAAGGAAATTCAAGCACATATGGAAATGCAAACCGTGATGTGCGCGGTCACAGTAAGGAAACTGGAAGCACAAATGGTAATGTTAACAGCTCAAATAACAGCAAAGGAAACAGAAATGGAAATGCAAACACAAGCGCATACGCAAATGAGAATGCAAAGGGTAACGCACAAGGTGGCATACACAGGAATGGTAATGCAAATGCATATGGAAACACAATTGGTAAAGGTAACTGTAACAGTAACAGAAGCGCACACCCTGGTTTTGCCCAACAGCTGCATAGAGAAACACAGTGTGTACAAAGAATGCATGCATAATAATGGGCCTCAGAGCAGAAAATGAGCTGTTGGAATACTAAATTGCTTATATCTCAGGAACCACATGAAGTAGAAAAAAAAATTCCCATGATTCATGATTTTCCTGCCTGTGTTTTGCTAAAATTCTGAATTTCACACTGTTTCCGAGATACGAGCCCTGAAAAGTGCAGCAGACGCCACCATGTTAGTCTAAGGGAAAAAACATCAACTTCAGAGTACTGTAACTTGGCAGCCATGCAATATTTTTTCACCAAAGCATGAAAAGGGCACATCTGTGAGATGTTGCCTGCCTTCCCTCCAAATTTTAGCCCAAAAGACCAAACTGTTTGTTTGCAGCAGGGTGGCAAAGAATTCCTGTCATTTTGGCCATAGCCTGAAAAGTAGTGCAGCAATATTTGACCCTTTTCACAAACATTTGTGAAAATGCTGTATGTGCAACACTACTTTGCAACACTACTGTTTCCAGAAATTTGAAAAACATATTTCTGGGGTGTTTAACCCCAAAATAAAGACATGGCTAGCATCTTCAGGGTCCGACTAGGTGAACACAGAAAGAATTGTGTCCCTAGAGGGTCCCAAATTTAAATGCCAAGCATTTTTCTAATCACCAACTGAAAACAAAATGGCATATTTGCGACACTACTAGGGCCATATGCGACACTTAAAAGTGCATTTGCAACACTTTCAAACTTAACTTTTCCCATTGACTTATAATGGGAAATTGTTGTTTGAATAAATTTTGAACCATTCAACATTTTTTCACAAATCTTCAAAAGGCATATTGGAGACCCTGGCTGCACATTCCCTGAAGTTTTCAGACCGGTCGCACAAACCGTGCGACCTGTAGGTGAGAGCAAAGAAATCGCAAAAAAGCGTAATTGTGCAATTGGTTGTTGCTTAATAACTCTAGGACCATATATCCGACTCGTATGAAACTTGGCAGATCCCTTGATCTACCATTCCCAATCATGCATACTAAATTTCAGGCAAATCTGTTGAATCGTAGCAGTTATTAAGGTGCACAATTTGACCCTTTAACCTTGAAAGTGCTACTCAACCCTAACTATGGTAGCACTACCGTGCTACCATAATATATATGTGTATATGTATATATTTATGCAACAGGTGTCTGAATAAATCTCCACTGATAAATCCATTTATCTATGCTACTATGTGGATAAATTTATTTATCCACATAGTAATTACATCGTCACCCATTTATCCACACAGTAACTACATCAGTAGCTCATTTATCTACGCAGTTCTCTTCAGAATTCATTTAGAATGTTCGGCCTCAGAAGCAGTACTAACCATATTTAAATGTGAATAACTTAAAAATGAAAAAAGATAACATGGTACTGTGAGCACGAAAATTGTTCAGCACAAAATTATCTACAAAATAAATAATGTTTCATTTATATAAACCCTGTATATTGTATATGATTAGCAAGAAAACAGAAGAAAATGTAATTTTTTGTTCAATTTTTTGACAAACAAATATGAATAACTTTAAAACAAAAAATGATAGCATGGTACTGTGAGCACGAAAAATGTTCAGCTCAAAAATATCTACAAAATGAGTGGTGTTTCATTTATAGATACCATTTTTTTTTTATAATTAGCAAAAAACAGCATAAAATTCAATTTTCTTTTCCCTTTTTTGACAAATTATTTACACCTACCAAAATCAAAAATGTTCACACAACATCAAAACCTGTTGCATAAATGTAATATGCAGCGGTTCAGTGTGTGATAATGCATTTATTTTGTACAGTTTCCAGTGACCTCTCATAACTCTCACTCGTGCCTTCGGCACTCGTGAGGTTACGCTGCATATCCCTTATATATATATAAAACATAGCTGCATGGTAGTGCAGCTATACTGTAGTTGGGGTTGCCCAGCCACTTCTATGTTAAACCCAAAATTTTGCACTTTAATAACTTTGCAACCATAGAATTTGTCCGTCTGGTCTGAAATCTTCAGAGAAGATGCAGTCTGGGTCATTGATGTGCCATTGAAGATTTGGTGAAAAAAATATTAATCCATTCAAAAGTGATTACAATTGTAATTTTCCCATTATAGTCAGGGGAAACATATGTGCCTCTCAAAAGCTGCCACCACTACATTTTACTGCTGCAAATGCCCTTTTTACTGTTGTGTGGTGGCCATCTTGTTTTCAGCTAGCAATGCACAAAAACGCTGTAGTTTAAATATGGGTGCACCTAGGTAAACACTAACAGTTGTGTTTACCTAATTGGGGCCTGAAAAACACACCACAGCTATTATTTTGTGGGAAAAAAAAACAGAAATGCCTTTATTGTGATCGGGCCCCCCATAGTGTCACAATTTGTGACATAATAGATGCAACAGTTTTGCAAATCCTGAAAACATCTTGCATGTTTTTTCACAAATTTTTGCAGAACTGTCACAATTTGTGACACTACTGTGGCCAAAAACAGCAGTTCTTTGCCACCCCACTACACCTAAATAGTTGGGGCTTTTGAGCTGCAATTTGTAGGATGGCAAGCCCTGGGATCACATATGTGCCTTTTGGTGGTTTGGGGGCAAAATCTATAAAGGACCCATAGTTACAGCATTCCAAATTTGAGAAAGTTCCCATAGGATAACATTGTGGCACATGCAGTGACTTTTGGTGCCTGTATCTCAAAATCAATTAGAGATACGGATTTTTCACTCCTGGCAGCTTAGTTCACCTTTTCACAGTCAAGATTACAACTGCGGTAGAATTTTTTTCATAGTTGCTATGGTTACTGAGATATTGCCAAATTAGTGTTACAAGGGTTCCATTTCAGTACTAAAGGGCTCCTGTATGCCTCCACACTTATGTGAAAGTGGGAGTGCGCTCCCACATAAGCATGCCATTAGGCAGAAATGGGCAGTGTGAAGGGAGCGTAGGGCTCAGAGAAGCCATGCTGCCACAAGCACATACCAGTTACGAGTAACACTTTCTCAAAAAGAAGGGGAAATTCATTGTAAAAAATCTTTGTTAATGCATCAGTTAGGGTTGATAGCACAGCAACAAAAGTTTGGAAATTTGATGTTAGGGTTCCCATCCCTACCACCCCCACCCACACTCCTCACCATCCACACACCAACAGACATTGTGGTGTACCATGGGGTCATCAGGCCTAACTCTCACCCCATTCTCTTATACTGTAGCATGTAATCTTGCTTAGTTGGGCCTGATGACTCCATGGCACACCTTGACATCAACAAAAAATATCCAGGATACCTGCACTCCTGCAAACAATTAACAGCATACAAAACACCAACCACAAAATTTTGCAGCGAATTCAGCTTTTTAATCCAAGTGTCTTTTGGTGAGTGCATACAGATCTCTTCACCAACACAATGCCCTGATGCTTTGGGAACGTATCCCTTCATCAGGGAGCATAGATTTGAAGGAAAAACAGTTAGTTTAAATGCACATAAACTCCTCTTCTTATAAAACAGGGGACAGAACAGTCCTCATATTAACAAAGCTAAAGACACACGCAGCATACAAAAACAAAAACTAATATATACACAGTATCACATCTATACTTGGTTTGCCAAAACTATTTTAATTCTAAATGTACAGTTAATTATATAATTTAATTGGCTTAATGCCAAAGGACAATATGTATATATATATATCTATATATATATATATATATATATATATAGATATATATATGTGTGTGTGTGTGTAATGAAATTCTGGGTAAGAGAAAAGCCATCTTGTCTGCTATGTTTGCCAAAATCCCAATGATCAGCAGTGTGCCAAGATAGCTAAAAGGCTCCTTTGAGAACCAAAATCCAGGAGTAAAATGAAGTCTAGGGAAAAACAGAAGACATTTAGCTATTAGTAGAGCTTGTATACAATATTATTTCCATTTTAATGCACTTATACACTAATGAAACTTTTTCAGGCTTAATATAATACCTCTGTAGTTAAAACATATTCTCAAATTATATGATATAAATTCCCCGATATTATTTTCATTTTTCAATTTTTCAACAATTTTTACAAAATAAGGGGAACCATTAAGATGCATTATTCTAATGCCCAAGGAATAAGCAAAGAATAAAGATTCTCCACTTTCCTCAAAATGTTACAAATATTCAGCAATATTTGCAAAATAAGGGAAACCATCCAAGGGCATTATTTTAATGTCCAAGTGGTAAATAACAGTAGCTACGAATATGTTTTACATTATTCATATAGAAAAAAAAAACATAAGACCAAACGTTAGCCTGGGGGTAAAAAGATGAGGGAAAGATACAAAGGAAATAGTAGGGAAGGGGGGAACTAAATTGAACAGTGTTTCTCAACTCCTATGTGTTCTTATTCAATAAGATATGGTTAATATCTCAGTTTTCATTCAATCCTTCTGATCTAGCTGCTCTCATAGCAAAAATCTAGAGACTTTCTCTACTGTCTAAAAGGTTAGTTCTATTGCCACCCCTTGCTTTGTGCTTGTGCATGTTCTATACCCATAAATTTTAAAGTGTCTGCTCTGCACTTATGTGTAGTGGCAAAGTGTATCCCAACTAGGGTATCTTCCTTCCATTTTCAATTGATCTGATGTGCTCCTGCACTCTTTACTTAAGTGGTCTAGTGGTCCTTCCCACATAGACTTTGCTGCAGGAACACCACAAAACATAAACAATAAAAGGTGTATCACACGTGATGAACTCTTTTATCTCAACCACCAGTCCCAGTATAACAGGATGGGAAAACATATTCCCTTGTTCTGCAGACCTGCAGATATTACACAGCTTACACTTGAAAAATCCTGTTGAAAGTTTAGGTAACAATGTACTTTGATTATTTATTTGTTATTTATTTATTTTATTTATTTATTGAGTCTTGGATTGCAACATCTTTGAGCAATACAACTTATTTACAAAGGTTCCATGTCAGCAGTACAAATGTAAAACAAGGTAAACAATAGATAAGTAAATAGCAGACATCAAGAATATACTTTAAAAAAATGAAACATCGAAAGCAATCAAAATAGCACTGAATGTTACTCAATATACAGAGGAGTGGGCTAGAAGAGAGGGCAGCCTGGGAGGCCTTGTCAAAATCTAGGAGAGAAAGTAATGGGGTGTAAGGTGGGGGAATGGGAGAAACAAGAGGGAGAAGGAGATGAGTTGCACAGGAGATGGAGCAGAGTTGCAAAGGAAGTAATGGGGACAGAGAGATGAGGGGAAGGGAGGTGAATGGAGGGAAATGTGGCAATTGTAGAGAGAAGGGGGAGTACTGGTGAAGTGAGGGGGAGGAAGACAAATTAATAGTAGTGGGAGAAGAGGTGGTGTTTAGCCAGGGGAAGGGGGCATCCTAGCAGGCCTTGTCGAAAACCCAAGACAGAGTGTAATATGGGTGGGAGAGAGGTAAAAGAGAGAAAGGTAGTAGGAAGGAAGGAAAGAAGTTGCAAAAGAAGTGGCATGAGATAAGAGAATGGGTGGGGGATGGAAGAGGGAAGATGAGGAGGAGCGGGCAACAGCTTGAACATGTGTAGCAGGGAAGACGCAGGGGTGAGGGGTGGAGTGGAAAAGGCTTGAGGGTAGGATTGAAATGAAGTACCAAGCGTTAAAAGTGCCAAAATATATAAGTACAATGATAACATAAGCAGAAGGCTGCTAAGGGAGGCAGTCACATATATTGTTTACTAATAGATGCTGCCTGAGTTTATGTTTGAAAGGGCCAAGTTTTGACTCAGCAGAGTTGTTCCTACCCAGGGAGTTGAGCTAGAGGGGGGCTCTATAAGTGAAAGACCACTGACCTAAGGTGGTGCAGCATCTGGTAACAGTAAAGACCTACAGTATGTTGCTGAACTGTGACTATGTTGGGTACTGTGACAAGGGCAAAGGAGCTGTTGGACCCCAGGGGGTAGCAAACCAAGTTGTGCCTTTTTGGCAAGTAAGCAGGTTTTATATTCATAGAATCATAGAATCATAGAATCATCATAGAATGTATACAAGTTCAGTGGGCTTGATGCCCTTTAAAGAACTCGCACCTATATCATAGGTGATAAAAGTATTTTCTATTTCCCATATGTTGATCAAATCTAATTTTAAAGGTGTCCATAGCTGGACTAGATACCACCTCTGCAGGAAGACTGTTCCATAAATTAACCACCCTCTGTGTAAAGAAATTGCTTCTTTTAGTGTTTTTATAAATTCTCCCTTAATTACAAACCCATTATTTATTTTATTAGCTGTAGTATTGTTTAATGTGAGGACTATAGTTGTGCTCAAATAATTATCTTTTAGTGCTTTATATGTGAAGCATAAATCTCTTATTTGTCTATGATCTGCAGAGTATAATTGCACATTAGTTAACCCGGAGACATAATCCAAATTCTCTTGACTTTTTATCTTTTTAGTAAATTTTCTCTGGATCCCCTCAATCATTTTACAGCTTCTTTTAGAATGAGATTTGTTGAATTGAGAACAGTACTCAAAATGTGTTCTCACCAAGCATAGTACACTGGCATTAAGACCTCATATTCCCTGCTTTTTATATTAGCCAAAATGCAACCCATTATTTTATGACACTTCTTGACTTTTAAAGTGGTGTTATTTTCAAAATTAAGATTATTAGTTATTATAGTGCCTAGGTCTTTCTCTTCAGATACAGACTTCAGTAAATGATTACCCGACTTATAACTATAACATGGATTATTTTTTCCTATATGCATAATTTTGCATTTTTCTACATTGAGTTGCATTCGCATATTAAGCCCGCACTCCATGAGCAGATCTAACTGTTTTTGTATATTGGACTGGTCTGTTATTGAAGTTACAAGTCCCCCCAACTTGCAGTGGTCTGCATGTTTGGCTAACCATATTTTGTCCAAGACTGGTATGGTTGTGACTAAGATATTAAAAAGTGTTGGTCCCAGTAATGACCCCTGTGGTACACCACTAGTTACATTACCCAAGGAGGAGCTGTACCCTTTAACTGTAACCTTTTGCTGTCTATTATTTAACCATGAACTAATCCAGCTTACAATATTAGATGGTAATTCAATCTTCAGTAATGTATTTATTAATATTTGGTGAGATACTTTATCGAACGCTTTGGCAAAATCAAGTTAAATTACATCACTTGGGATACCCATGTCAAGTGCTTGACTTATTGGCTCAAAAAAATTGAGCTGATTAGTCAAACAAGATCTTCCAGGAACAAAACCATGCTGACTATGATTGATTAGTCCTTTATTAAACACATGCTTATTAATTTGCTTCTGTAATAATTTTTCCTTAATTTTACAAACCACAGATGTAAGACTTATAGGTCTGTAGTTCTTAGGTTCATCTGTTTTCCACTTGTAAAGACTGCAGTCACTGTAGCTATACTCCAGTCATTTGGTACTACACCTTCCTGTATTTATTGATTACAGAGATAAGTAAGTGGTTCTGTTATTAAATGGGCTAATTCTTGAAAAAGTCTCGGAGTTATACCATCTGATCCAGGTAAACTATTGGTTTTAAGTGAATGTATTATATCATAGACTTCTGTTGTACCAAAAATATCTAGTTATGGATTAGTCAAGTCTATTTGTTGAGTCTCAGAAACTTTTTTATCAAATACGCTTATAAAGTATTTATTCAAAGTTTCCGCTATCTCTTCTTCATTTGTAACTAGACCATCATCAGTTTTTAGGGGCCCTATAGTAGGTTGTTTGCTTTTTAAAGTATCAATATAATGAAACATTTTTTTTTTTTGTCTTTAACTCCAGTTGCTAAGTTAAGTTCGGTTTGTTTTTTGGCTTTTTTTATCATTCCTTTAATACTTTTGTTACACGATTCAAGTTTGTTAAGTAACACAGAAGTTTTTGATTTCTTGAATTTTTGGAATATTTTTTTTCTTCTTACAGATCTGTTTCCTAATTTTGTTATTCCATCATGGGGGAATACATCTGCTTTTATTATATTTGACTCTGATAAGCACATATCTCTCAATACATTGCATACGATGTAATTTAATTAATTCCCAAATGAGTTCAGGATTTTTACCTATGAGATAATTTTTCCATTCCCATTTACCCAGAAAATTCCTCATTTTCTCATAATCAGCTTTATGAAAATCTCTTACAACAGTTTTCCCTTTAGTATGTTCTATATTGTTCTTATAAGAGGCAAATATCATATTGTGATCTGACTATCCAAGTGGTGGATGAAGTTGAATATTGTATACTTTTTCATCACAATTTGTTAAAATTAAGTCTAATATGTTATTACCTATAGTTGGTAAGAGAATAAGTTGTTCTAAAAGATCAGTATTTTGTTCAGTAGTTAAGTTTGGAGGACGATAAATTAAGCCAGCAGTCAAAGAATTATAATTGAAGAGCATTTTGACCCATATACATTTGCATTCATTAACATTATCCTCAGTAAATATTTCAAAGGATTTGATGTCTTCTCTAACGTAAAGGGCAACTCCCCCATCCAACCGATTTTTCCTATTCTTATTAAATCTATTATAGCCAGAAATATCCATATTCCAAGCATCATTAGTTCCCCAGGTCTCTGTGATACCACAAATTATTATATTATCCTCTCTAAGAAAATGTTGTAATTCATCTGTTTTGGAGTTTAAACTTGTAGTGTTTAATAACAATATACCTAAACTTTTATCTTGATTTTTTTCATTATTGTTACTATTTTTTGTTGGATATATATTTTTGGGTATATTGATATTATTCGCATTGTTTTCAAGAGAGATGTTCATAAGACCACTCTCACCCATAGTCTTTAGTTTAAATGTTTCTCATAAAGACAGTGAGGAGCATGGGTCTACTCGCAAATGCAGGCCCAACTTCACAAAGACAGAAGCCCTGTTTGAGGCCTACCTCAACAGGGAGACACTGCTGAGTGGTGCCACAGGCACACCACATGCCAGGGCTGCAGCCTGGGAGGAGGTGGCTGCATGTGTCAACCAGCAGGGCAGCCACCACCGGTCTGCACTAGAGTGCCCAAGAAGGTGGGCACTGATAAGCAGCACATCAAAGAAAAGGTTGCGGCCATTTGTGCAGCCTGGACAGCCACCGGAGGGGGCCTGCTGATGCACCACAGCTCACGATGCAGAAGGAATTGGTGGCAGCCACCATGCACTGCAGCATTGTGGAGGGTGTGCCGGGTGGAGGATTTCAAATGGGTGGCAGCTCATCACTGCATGGTACATATGGTGGGCATGCACAGCATGCAGTGGCTGGGGAGGGATGGGGCATTGCATCACTGACACATCTGTTTTCCATTTCAGCACCAGCACACCTGCATGTGGAGGATGGGGCACCAGCCTCAGCCATGGAGGTAGGCCCAGCTCCGGATGACCAGCCATCCATGTCCAAGAGCATCTGGGGACCTGATAGGCTGCAGCATACCACCAATGTCCAGCCAGATGTCCTGGGTTAGGGGTCAGACGAGGCCCTGACTGTGCTTCTACAGGATGCCAGTCATGGTGTCCTCTGCATGGAGACACAGATTGGGGTGGGGTCCGACACCGATGATGACCTGACCATGATCCTGGACAGCATGGGTGGTGTCATGGAGGAGATGCCCATACCAGTTACCGTCACAGGCAACACATCCAGTGGCCTGACAGTGGTGGGACAGCTGCCCACTGCCACTGTGGGTGCTGCTGTGTGCTCTGCCATGGCAGTGCCATGTGGTGGTGGTGGTGGTGGTGCATTCCTGCAGGTGCTGGGCAGCATTCAGTGGCCGGATGGGCAGCAGCAGCAGGAAACAGGGGGCTATAGGGCAGCCAAATGCAGGGTCTACTGCCGGGGCACCTGAGAGGGACTTGCCCCATTGGGATCCCACTGTGCAGCATCTACCTGAGCAGGGGTCTGTGCAGTGCAGTCATTCACCACAGGAGGATTGGTGCCCAGCGCAGGTTCTCCTGGGTGCCGACCCATTGGCAGAGCACAGCCGTTTGCTGCAGGCCTCCGTGGAGCAACAGGTGCTGCTTGTAGCTGGGGTGCATGCACTGCGAGCGGAGGTGTGCCAGGTGGCTGACCAGCATGACAGGGGCACTGAGCAGCTCCTAACAGCTATAGAGCACTTGAGGGAGGAAACAACCGCATCCCAGGATCACATAGCCAATGCGATCATGGATGGCCTTGCAATGCTGGCTGCCTCAGGGAATGGCCAGCCACCTTGGACACCATGTAGTGTGCTGTCCACCCCATGATCCCGGTGTCAGGCGACACCCACCCTGTTGAAGCCTGGCTCTGCTGTTGGCATCTCAGGCCTGCCTGGGACGGGCCTGGTTGGGTGCTTACACACCCCTGCATGGACCCAGTCATGGTCCCACAGTACAACCCCTGAGGGGCTGTTGCAGATACCCCCTGTGGCCAATGAGTAACATGTGGCTGCCAATTGGCCCCAGTGCAGCTGAGCACGTAGCTGTGGTGGCCATGGTTCCACACAGCAGACTTCATGTGCATGCTGCCCTGACCGCAGTCTGCTGCTGCTGCCCTGTGTGCACAGGGGAGGTGTGTGCATGTGCATACCACAGGGGTGGCACCTGTGTGTCTTGCCGCATGCTGTCTGTGTGCGTACCTGCCCGGCCACTGGCCCATGTGGCATGGATGTGATGAGAGCTGTTCTGCAGCGGTTGCGCCTGTGCACTGGTGCAATGAGTCTGATCCCCATCACTAGCCAGCGCCTGGGCACGTGAGTGTGTGTGTGTGTTGCTGTATGCTGCTGTGTGCTGTTGTGAGTGGCTGTGTGGCACTGACACCCCCACCCCTGCACCATGCCTCTGTGTGTGCATGCCCATTGCCATGCACACCCCTGCCTGTGTGCTGTACCTGTGTGGGTGGCCAGTGTGTGGCTGTGGTGCCACCTACCTGAGGGCACCATAGTGCTCCTGTGTGATGGTGTCCCGGTGCTGCCATGCCATCCTCTGCAGCCGGGGAGCCCTCCACCTGGGGGGTGGCTGCCCACCACCCTCCAGCCCATTGCCCTTGTTGTCCCCACTACTGTCACCCTCATCTGCCTCGACAGCTATCCCATGGTCTATAGCCATGTTGTACAGTATGCAGCAGGCCAGGAATAGACCACAGGCTTTCGTGGGACTGTACTGTAGGGCACCACCAGACATGTCAAGGCAATGAAACTGTGCCTTCAGCATCCCGAATACACACTCTATGATGCTCCGCGTGCTGGCATGTGCCTTATTGTAATGTTTCTCTGCTGGGGACAATGGGCGCCGATAGGGGGTGAACAGCCAGGACCTGAGTGGATAGCATCTGTCTTCTGTGTGGATAATGACATGGTTAGCCCTGTGTCCTCTGTTGCTGTGCCCCTTGCCTGTTCCTGGCACATTCACCAGCACACCCACAATACCCCATCCAATGGCCTGCTCATCCCAGCACCCCTTGCCCATCCCATACTCACCCACTAGGTGGCCCATGGAGATGTCCCCATGCTCAAACCTGTGGCACAGCGCAGAGCTGTGTCAGATGAACACATCATGTGCACTACCAGGGTGTGTGACACAGACATTGGTAATGAGCCCTTGGCATCACACACCACCTGGCAGTTCATATTTGGGAACCCCTTCCTGTTCACATAGGCCACACCCTGAGGCCCAGGTGGCATGCAGATGGCCACGTGGGTGCAGTCAATGGCCTCAAACATGCCAGCCATGCGTGCTACCCCATGGAAATCCTGTATGGTTGCTGTATGCTCTGCCTGTGTGCTGGGGAAATGAATTTATTCCGAAGCATGTGGCAGCAGGGCATTGAGAAACTGTGTGAGGATGTGGGATGTGGCTGACTGGGTTATGCCTGTAGTGTCCCCTGTTGGTCTCTGAAAGGTGCCCGTGGTGAGCAGGCACATGACTGCTGTCACCTTTGTCTCCACAGACATTGCATTGCTCTTTCTTGTGGGTGCCTGCATATCCTTACTGCACAGCTCACAGAGCTGCCTCAGAATGACCTATTTAAGTGATACTGTCCCTCAATCTCTGTATCTGTGTAATTCTTGAATGTGATGCAGGTATGGTACCACCTGTTCCTGGTGTATTGTCGATGGGCCTTTCCATGGCCACATCGCTGTTCCTCCTGCCTCCTTACACCCCTCATTAATGCCTCCATTAGGAAGGGTGCACTATCCATGGCCCCTGCTGTACTGTCCCCCCCGGCAGTCAGCTGCTGTGGGCCATATGCCACCCTGGTGCACTGTGTGGCACTATGCCTGCCTGTCCCTCTCACTCTCTCAGTCCATGGCTTACTCTCCACTGCCACCTCTGTCCCTCTACCCCTGTGGCTGCCTGTTACTGTCACTCTGTCCCTCACTAGCTCTGTCTGCCTTGCTCTTGCTCTGTCTCTGTCTCTCCACCTTCTCTTGCCTCTCTCTCTCTCTCTCTCTCACTCCCTCTCCCCTGGCACAAGTGCTGTCTGTGTGCTTGTGCCCTGTATTTATAAGCTCAAGTCTGCTCAGTGGATCAAGGTTTTTCTCCGCACTTGCACCATGGCTCCATGGTTGAATATCACACTGTATCACATATTCATGGGCACGTCCCCTGCTCTTGCACATGCATTCATTATTGTTGCACATTGGCGCAATGGGACTTGTGCCACACAGTGACTCCCACTGAATATCGCTCTGTGGTGCAAGTCCACACTTGCACCAGTGCAACTCAATTGCACCATGCACAACTGCTTTGAATATCCCAACCCTAGTGTATAAATAATCAAGTTGTGAAAGTAGTGACATATTAAAAATACCTGGAAGTTCCATTGTCAAACAACATACTCTGGAATACTCATCTAGAAAGGGTTAAGAATAAATAAACAGATAATCCTGGGTTTAAAAAGATTTGCCTTTAAATATTGAGGTGATTTTTATGAAGCAATGAAACCAATTATTTTTAGTACTTATAAGTAATGTTTTATATAGGGCAGAAATTTAGGGCACATATTGTAGCTTAAGAAATCTGGAGCTATTACAGAATAAATTATTATATTTCATGTTAGGAGCTGGGGGATATATCCCCACTGCCCATTTAGGTGCTGAGACGGGTACTTTATTACACAAGTATGCCACTGGAAACTCAGATTAAACTTTTGGAAAAAAAGGCTGTATAGTATGTCAGTAGATGGAATACCGAAATTAATGTTGATAGAATCTCAAAAATAATTGGAGATGTGTAAACACTGTTATGGTTGGATCTGTAATCCTAATGAGAAAAACATGCATCTGGGATTTCCAAATTTAGGCACCAGAGATTTGTCTAAAAATGCCAAACAAATCTGTTGTTGTAATAATGTGAAGGTGTGTATTACAGTATCAACACAAAATTTAGCATGAACTTGTAAGAATTGAGAATTGTCATATTCTGGCTGATTATACTAACATACTACTCATCAATCAAATCTTCATTTAAACAGGTGAATATCGTTGAGCAAGCTCATTTTCAAGGTGGACCTGGAAAGGAGAGGTTAACAATACATACAAAGGAATACTCAGTTACATCATAATTGGGTAAACAATATATAGAAAATTAATTCACACTTACATAGTATTTATATAGAGCGGTAATTATACACTGGACGTTTATAATACACATGAAACAGAGTACTAAAAAGAGCCATTTTGCTAAGACCATGAAGAGTATGCAGCTAAAAAGTATAGCTACTGCAGTACAGTATATACTGGTTAAAAGTATTCAACAATAATTACAGTGTGTATTTGAAGCATCCTTGAACATAATTATTGATTGAAGGAGCTTGATGGGGCATGGGAGGGGTGGGGAGGGGGATGCAAGAGGGTGAGTAAGGAGAGCTACACGGTACATACCCGGCATGTAGTGATTGCAGGGGTGAGGGTGGTAACAGTTAGGGAGTTGAAAGCAAAACACCATGATGGTGTAAAGAGGGGGTAAGCAAGGAATGTAGGTTGGAGCCAGGGTGGCAAGGGAAAGAAACTAACGATAAGGAAAAAAAAACATAGGATCAGGAAAGAAGGAGCAGTCAGGTAAGTTCTTACAGGCTGTAACATTGCCCCCAAGAGGGGTTGGAAAGAAGCACCAGGAAAGAGATGCACTGGAGCAGACAGAGCTGAGGCTAGGGGAAGGTGACATCAGGGGAAGCATTTACAGGATTCCTTGATAGAGCCAGAATGAAGTGCTTTGAAAGCTGATAGTTTGATTGGGTAAGCCAACTTCAGGGTTTTTTCCAAGTTGTTCCAGAGAGAGGGTAAAGCGCGAGATCTGGCAGACCTGCCGAAGAGTGACTTGAACTTTGGTACTGCAAGGGAGATGACGGAGGACCTCCTTAAGGCATATTTACATATCACACCTAGAGGAAGACAATCCAAGATGCACTGAGGCAATATCTTCGTGATGACCCTAAATGTCCAGAGAGCTGCATTCCTCTGTCTTCTATAGTTAAGGGATGACCAACCTACTGCAGCATAAAGGGAGCAGAGATGTGTGGAGTATGGGAGATCAATTATGAACTTCAAGGTCTGATGGTAGAGTGTGTCTAATTTAGCCAGGGCAGACATGGGGCCTTGGCTGTAAAAGAAATCTGTGTAGTCTAATAAGCTAAGGAATGTGGTTTGGACCAGTATCTTCCTGTCATCCAGTGTTTATTTATTTATTAAATTTTGATGACGGGGTAGGCCCACTGAGCCCTGGAGGTCCCTTTTTCAGGGATGACCTGGAGAGATATTATATGGAGCATTACATGCAGAGATGAAATTATAGAGTGTTACAGAGTATATACTGGTAGCTGTAAATTACTGTTATACTTGGCATTTAATACAGATGCATTTGGAGTATCAGGTGACAGTTGTTTTGAGACCATACATAGACCCTAGTGCATTGGCTGCCTAGTGTGTTTGGAGGTACTCTGTGATAAGGGATTTTCAGGTATAGGGGTTGAGTGAAGGAGGGGAAGGGTGTGATTGTCAGATGTTGTGATAGTGACAGGTGCTGGCCTAACAGTGTTAGAAAATTTTTGATCCTATAGAAGAGGTCAAGCCTCTGCCTAAGCTTCTTTAAGAGATCTTCAATGTGATTGCAAAAGGAAAGCTTTTGGTCAATCCACACCCCCAGGTATTTGAATTTAGCAACATATTCCAGTGATTCACCAAGAAGAGTGTGGATCTGGGGAATAGTACCTTGAGTTGTGGGGTTATTGACGTATGCAAAGGGAGAAAAAAGCATCACCTTTGTTTTTCTGGCATTCAGAAGCAGTTTCTGGTGCAGTAGCTGAAGTTGTAGAAGACTGAATTCCTGTTATAGATCCATACAAGCTGCTTCCAGAGAGGGTCTTCCAATATAGAGTACCGTGTCATCAGCAAATAGGTGAATGTTAGCAGATTTTATGTCAGTGTCAATATTGTTAATGTAAATTGCAAAAAGCAATGGACCCAGTATAGATCCTTGCAGTATGCCTCTTAGTAGAGGTATCAGGGATGAGAATTCCCCTTCAGCTTTGACCTGCTGCTGTCGCCCTGTTAGATAGTTTGAGAACCACCTCAGCGATGGGGGTCACAGCCGATGTTTATGAGGGAGACAAGGAGCAGCTTGTGGTCATCCTTATCAAATGCCTTGCTTAGGTCTAGAAATACTGTGCAAATTAAGTTCTTTGAATCCAAGGCACACTGCCAGTCATTGGTGACCTTAGCAAGGGCTGAAATAGTACTGTCATGAGACTTAAATCCTGACTAATAAGTACTGAGCAGGTTCCCACTTTTGAGGTAGTTCCTGAGCTGCACACTCACTATTTTCTCCAACAGTTTGGAAAGGGTAGGAAGTAGGGAGATTGGTCTATAGTTATTCAGGTCACTGGGGTCTCCAAATTGAAAAAGGGTGATTACATGAGCCATTTTCCATATGGGAGGAATATCACCCTGTGAAAGGGAAAGGTTAAAACGGTGCATTATGGGCACAGCCAGGAGGTGAAGACTAAGCTTTAGGAAGAATGGATCCAATTGGTCTGCCCCTGCACATTTTCTGGTATCCAGTTGTAGGAGGAGATCCTCAGCTTCTCTCAGGGTAGTAGGCTAGAGGGAGAAGGCCTCGTTTGTGACTGGATCTGGTAAGTCTGGTGCTCCAAGACTAGAGCAGAGGTTATTGGCAGGGGGGGCATTGAAAGCGAGACCTGCAGTAGCAAAATGGTTATTAAAAGCATCTAGGATAGTCGATTTATCTGACACTGAAGTAGCGCCAATGGCAATTTTTGTGGGTAAGTTGCTCATAGCCGCTTGCTCTTGAATGTCCTTGATGGTTTTCCAGAAGTTTGCCAAGCACTTGGTGGACGCGTCCAGTTCTTTGCGAAAATAGCTATCTCTAGCCTGCCTAACTAGATCAGTACAGTGGTTTCTAGCCTTCCTAATTGATGTCCAGTCATCTGGAAGTTTTGATTTCTGAGCATTTTTCCAAAGCCAGTCTCTGTTCAACAGGGAGACCTTTAATTGGGATGTAAACCAAGGACATGATTTATTTTTAGAACGAATCTGCATGTTTATCCAGAGCTCCCAACACAATTTCCTGGAAGATATCATAGGCCACAGGCACTGAGTTAGCCAAGTAAAATTCCTGCCACCTCAAGGAATCTCGTAAGTCAGAGAGGAGTGTGTAGATGTCAAAATTATGCCAGTTCTTCTTGAGTGAGAAATTGGAAAGGGATGGTAGTTTTGAGGTGGATCTTACACCTGCCAAAATACAGTGGTCACTGAAATCCTAGAAGAACACTCCTGCATGTGAAAACAAATGGGGTTTGCTTACTGAAATGAGATTTAGAAGTGTGCTATTTGTAGGGCACTTTTTTACTTCAGAAATGAGTTGGGAAAGACCAAAGGAGTCACAAATAGTCTTTAGGAGTAAGGAACCATTGGAATACCAGTGTCTGTAGAAATTCAGAGACCTCCTGGTTTTTGTTCTCTGAACCACCATTTTCTGGAGATTAGAATTCCTCATGGAGCAATGAACTCTTCAAACAGAGAGTCATTCCCCTATATATTCTGGCACTTGTCTCAACAATTATCCTAGGGATATAGTGGAAGTAGATTCCTTCATGGACTTTAAAAACAGGCTAGATATATATTTGTTGGGAAAAACAGGCAACAGGTGGACCCGCTAAGATGGAAGACAGATCATATGGCAAAATGCCTTCTTCTGTCTCGACAACCAAGTATTGTACTAAGTATTATACTCTTGTATGCTAACACTAACTTGTTTAACCTCCTTTTTTCAGATAAGAAACTCCACACTAGCATTTTATAAAGGTCATAGTGATGGGAATCCTTAGGGCACTTAAAAATCAATCTGTCAAGATAGTTGTACAGGTCCTCAAGTTGTTGTAACCTGTCATTTGTAGCATGATCATAAAGGATATCTACATGATCAAATAGTGCAAACATCTGTACCTAACTTATTTGATTGATTCTGAGTTGAGACAATTTTGGTTCCTGTACTACAGCCTAACCCTCTTACCACTTGTGTGACCAATTTGACTGCATGCTTATTTTCTGATCTTGAATGGACTAGCTAGAAACCCAATTATTTGTGTGTATCTATCCATTTCAACACAATGTTGTTTGTGTCCATTACTGAAATGTTTGTACAGTCCTTAATTGTTGAAGCTGCACCAAAAAGCATAAGCTTTGTCTTGGAAGAATCCAATTCCTCAATAGGCATTCACTTCCTGTTCAAATGCGAATTAGTACTTGGACTTATAAATAAATGGTTGAGTCCCATCTATGCTTTTTTGTTTTTTTATTCATTGTTTATCTGCCTGACTACCTGTGTGAACCCTTTCTGTGCCTTCCCCCCAGCCTCATCACTCACCCACCCCAGGACTTATCTTCCCCCTCTTGTGCCTTCATAGAGGGTGGGCACCAAGGTGGGTGGTGTGGAGTCTGGGGAGCACATGCAGTCATCCTGGCTGTTCTAGGGTGTTTTCCCACAAGAGTTTTTTTTCTCCATTGGCTGGCATGCATGCCATGGCAGATACATGCTGCATGAAGATGCAGTACACCTTGGCAAGCTGAACACAGACAACCAGGAAGATGACCACTGTGACACACCTAGCTTCCACTAGGTGATGATTAAGCAGTGGTTTGCACTGCCCCTCCCCCCCGATGGAGGAGAGTCATCATGGGATGTTCGATCCTTCTTCCCCGGCCAGCCTCTGGTGACCCCAGTTTGTTCCGAACCTAGATCACCAGCACAGTTGACAGCAAGGCACCTGCCTCAGCTTGCCATATCACTTGACTAAGAGTCCAATCTTCTTTGATAAAAAACACTTCAGCAATAAAAAAAATTTTAGCCAGATTATTGCATCTCCTAATGTTTCAAAACTGTATGCCCTGGCAGTTTTTATAGCTCTTGCATTTAGCTGCTTTAAATAATTCACATGTAGCTCAAATCATTCACTGTGATTACCATAGTAAAAAGGCCTGTACAATGTACAATGTATTTTGTATAATATATATTGTAATTTGTGTTATATGCGTTTTTAAGAAAAAAGTGCTATAATGTATATGTGCCATCTACTGACATTTTATACTATTTTAACTGTGTGATAACTTTGTGTTTTCCAGAATGAATTTGTACACACAGTAAAATAAATAAGTTGTTACAATAGCCATCAAACATTGAGGGAGTGTAAACAAAAAAATTGACATTCCTTTACATATTATATTTTTTATAATTACTGGTTTGAGTTATTTAGACAGTACACATCAAATTAACATTTTGAATTGTCACCACCCATTCTTCAGATGCAGACTGAATGAATTCCTTTTTTTTTTCATATGGCAGCCCATTACAAAAATCTCACCCAAGATAACTTGTGAGGAGCCATTTGACATAAATGTTGTGGTGCCTTTCGAGTTACTGCTGCCTCTCAGAGTTACATGTCTATAAGAAACTTTTTCTGGTATCAGATTTACAAAAGTGGGGTTGATATAACAAAGAGCTAGGAAGATCGTTCACGGTGAGTGGTTGTTACACTACTTAGAGAGCAGCAGAACATGTGAGTGATGCCAGAAGTGGTTGAAAGAATGCTAAAGATTGTAAACAACCATTGGGTTTTATGGAATGCACTCACAAATCCTGAAGGAGCAATGCAATGAACTTCTGTTCTATCATGTTGACAATAATATTAAATTCTAACTCCCTCCCCTACCCCCCAAGCACCAGAAGGGAAAAACATTATGGTTTTGGGTCTCAGGACTCTTATGCAATCAAAGGTGGGTCTTCCTTGGGGTTGTCAACCCTAAAGCTCACCCCTCCCCCTACCTGTAGCTTCCAAAACAAAGCACAAAGTACAGCTCCAAGGCAGTGCCTCATATTGATACAGTCTTCAATGGTAGAGAAGTAGGTCTCGCCACATGTTGTTAATACAATCTAGTGTAGATCACATCTGACCTTGTTTGCTAAGGGAATGGTGTGGGCGTTAAGGTTCATAACCTCAAGGCAGAACTCACCTCTGATTCCCCAAGACTCTGGAGACCCAAAACTCATTTTTTCCCCTTTTTACTGCTTGTAGGGTGGGAATGGGGAGTTAGGGCTACAAACCCTAACCCAACATTTCCCTACTTTTGTGGCATTAACTTGAACCTTAAGTGGTGCATTAACATTGTTTTTTTGCAAAGAATTTCCTTTCTTTTTGAGATAGTGGAATTGTATCCTCATTCCCACAGGTGCCTTGGGATCTGCATGAACAGATGCAAATACACAGGGCCCTTTGAGCCCTGCAAAGGGAAGACTTCATCTGCCTACAGAAGTGCTGGACCATTGAAGGCCCTACACTTCTGAGCAGCAGTGGATGTGAAGATTTCATGAGGCTGTCTGGTTGGCTGCCAAAGTGCAGAGCCCTCTGGTCTCTATGGTTACATGTGGCTGAAGATACACACGAACAGATCAAACAGTCCATCTGTCAGCCAGTGTAATGCCGTCTGCCACTATGGGTGCAGAGTTGCAGGGTCCTATGCCAAGAGAAGAACTGTCTTTACTATATAGTATCTGGGCCCATGTGGGCAATGCTTCAGCTTTCATTCCCAGGTTGGGAGGGAAGTATCACTTAACAGCATCATCTACCATCATCCCCTGTACTGTAGCTGGGTCACTGAGCTCGCCCACAAACTCAGTTCACCGCCATGGGATCAAAAAGCATACCTCCTGGGGAGAAAACTGGCACTACACACAAAGTTTCAGTGACAACACTTCCACTTATACCATGGCAGTTACTAAATATCCAATATTCTGGGAAGGGCAAACATGGTGGAACCCACCTGCAGACACATTGCTGGTCAGCTCCTGGTCCTTTTTCTAGAATGCACTCCATGACATGTTGCTGTATAGCCTACCAGTGAAACTCCTGTTATGCCATCATGACTGGTGTCATGGTGACAAACTAGCCATCCCAACACCCATCTGAAGTCAGACTAGCTGTCCAAACTGTGTATTAATTTCCCCCTAAGGCAAGGGGAATCAATAATCCTAACATTTCCCAAATTAGCTTCCATTATATATAGTATGCAGTAAAAGATAAAATAACACAAGTTAAATAAAATATTAATGGGCTATCTCAAGGAATATACTTAAAGAATAAAATGATTATTTATTTCTCCTAAAACAACTGGAAAAAACTTGGAATTCCAGAATGCACTAACCAGCATACAGAAAAATGTAAGCCAATATTTTTGTCAACAAATAGTTTCCCAGGGTGCAGAAATTGAGCTCAGTTATGGTTCATGGTCAGGAGCTTTTCTTTTTTGTAGTCTAGCAATTTTGACAGGAGAAAAGAAAGAGTCACTCTGTGTGAGTGCAGTAAATAAAAAAAAAATAAATGAAACCCAATTGCTGACCTCCATAGGCAAGGCTGGCATACCTTTATGAGGAAGCACTGTAAGGTGCTAAGGTGCATGAATCCCTGGCTCACCACATGATGTTTCATCTGTCGCTCAACTTTTGAATAACAGTGTAGCAAGCACTCTCCACTCTCAACATCAACAGTCTTGCAACACAGCGTATTCTCTAGGATCAAGAACGTCTACAGTATAAAATTCCTAATATTCAAATTCAGGAATCCGATCAGTGGAGCAGTATAGCAGCCACCTTGCCTCCTTCACCCCTCAGATGGCTAGCATGGAATACAGCCTTCCCCAAGCCACTAGCTTGTTAAAGAAAAGAGCGCCGGGATCATTTGTGCAGGTACCAGATTCATGTTATTGTTTACCTAGTATGGTGGTTTTAATACCATTTCATACAGATGATATGGGTTAAGAAATGTTTTTTTCATTTTTTTTTTCAGGTTTTCATGTTGAAGGAGGTCCAGAGAGACATGAGGTGTCATTTGTTGTCCATAGACTGGAAGTGATGCTAAGAGGGGAACACTTTCAAATTGTTTTGATGGGGACATGTGTTTCTACTAGCACTCTCTAATTGGGTCCTATGCACGAATGGGCAGGTCATACGCACCAGAGGCACATAACCCACCCTCATAGCTCTGCACCCATGGACAGATGTGCACTCACTGTTATTCAGTGATGCCTGCCACCTATCCTCGGCCCCACCTCCCCAGCATGCACATCTGTGCAGGTCTGCTGGGGGAGGTGATGCAGACCCAGCCAGGCATCCAATCAGATGCCCACTCTGGGTCCGCAGTGGATCACTCACAGCTGGACATGGGTCCAGGTGCATGAATTGCACCCACAAACAGCAGGACCTGCCCGGCGCAGCCTCTATAGGCGCTGTGCCATTCGCAAGATTTCCAGTGCACAGGTGCCATTGAAGCAATGTTCCACAGCCCAGGACACCCCATCCCCTGTGGAGCTAGGTGTCCTGACCAGTTCACGCACCTTACACCAGTGCGCCCACTGCCCACACAGGTGACCACTGAACCCTGTACCCATAACCAAACACATGTGTCATTGTGCCCCCTCCACAACACCCTACCTGTACCCACATGTGGGGTACCGGGTGCCCGATGGCCAGCGGCACAGCCCTCCACACACCTCCATGGCTGCCGGCCATCTTTTTTTTTATTTTCATCTTAGGTAACTGGGTAAGGCCCAAGTGCCTGTTTTCAGGGGTGACCTGGGAGCACTGGGTGGTTAAGTGACTTGCTCAGAGTCACACAGTATGCAAGTGTAGGTTGTGAGAATCAAACCCAGGTCTGGTCTGCACCATGCTCATTCACAGCTCATTACTCTAACCTCTAGGCTATACTGCAGCCCATCTGACCTCTGCGGGCGTGCATTGGCTGCACGCTCTTTCGTAGGTCAAATGGCCAGTGGCTTGTGGGTGTGCGGAGGGCTGTGCCACTGGCCATCGTCACCCGGTACCCCACATGCTGGTATGGGTAGGGTGTTGTCGATGCTGGTAGAAAGGGTGTGGCTGTGCTCCACTGTTGGCTTTGCTGGCACTACTGGACCAGCTGGATGGGTGAGGGAGTGATGCCATGGGGGGCAGTGGAGGGGATTGCACTGTAGAGAATGAGGGTGTCTGCCAGGGGGGGTCAGGGTCAGCCAGGCTACTGATGTGGGGAAGGAAACATCTATCCTGCTTGTGGACCCCTTCTCTAGTCCGGAGTGCACAGGGGTTGGGCGTATAGGGGCACTTATGGCAGGACTGTCCATGGCTTACCTGTCTGCCCCCACATGCCCTTGTGTGCAGCCCTACTCACCATGATGAATGGTGCATACAGCTGGCATGCCCCCTTGCCCACCCACAGTGCATTGCTCTGCATGCGGCCGAGGGATTGGGCATGTATGTGCCACACACCCCCCCTTAGTGCATCCGGTGGGGGGGCGCATAGGTTGCGAAGTGGATGAGTGCCCCAGAGATGCTCACATAGCCACTGCACCCCATTAGTGCACAGGGCCAATTGTTTTTTTCTATTCAAAATGTATTAACTTTTTATACATACCAAGAACAATACACCATGGATAATGAAAAGTATCAACAAAGCATAACAAACAGATTGGTTCATCCCTCCCCCATTCCCCCTTCCCACCAAAGATCACCCCCCTTCCCTAAATCGTGCATGGAATGAACAAGCATATATCACCAGAATTAATAGTCAGGCATACAAAATTAGACAGATTATAGGGAATAAAGAATTTGTAGAGGGCCCCATATTTTATTAAATTTAGTTGTAGCATGCCGGAGACTAGCTATAGATCTCTCTGTTCTAAGATTAGCTAGTAATTCTCTCAGTTATTCGGTATAGGAGATATTTTCACTATCCTTCCAATGCTTTAGTACTAGTTTTTTAACTGACATGGATATTAAGGCCATGTGGAACTTCCAAGTGAGAACTGGAATCCCGGAGAAATCACCCAGGACATAGGGCCCATTGTTAGCACCATATCCCTTAAAAAAACCAATCAGAAACAGTGTTGGTCAAATAAATAAACTTTGAGCAACTATTTTCCCAGGATTATTAAAAAAAACTTCCAATTTTCAATGCAGAATTAATTTTAGGGAGACTTTAACTAACAAAGGTTGCTAAAAGCAGTTGCTAATTCCGGGTTGTTTTTCTTTTCATTGTGCTATTTGATCACACTGTTTTTGGTTTTGCAGTTTTTGCTTGGAGCCTGTCTCTTTCTGTCTTATGTAATGTTTGGGAAAGTGTTTGACTCTCTGAATTTCAGTATTTTTTTTATTGCCTTGAGAGCTAGTTGTCCTGAGCTGAGTAAGAATGAAGCATTCAGCCTCAAGTCAACATCATTAAATGCATAGAAAGATAGAAATTGATCATTGCAGATAATGACCACTTGGCCCAAGTAGTCTGACCATTTTCATTACCTTCTGTAATACCGCAGATCCTACTTGATCTCTGGCATAGCCCTCACTTCCCTAACCATTAAGGTTCCCTTATGCCAATCACATGCTTTCCTGAATCCCATTACAGTTTTTGCCCCCACAACCTTCTCTGGGAGGCTGGTCCAGGAATCCATTACTCTTTCTATGAAGAAGTACTTCCTTATGTTTCCCCTGAGTCTCCAATCCCCTCCAGCTTCATTGCATGCCCCCTTGCTTTTAAGCATCTCTTTATTTTTTACCATCCTGTGGTTATACTCCTCCCCATGGCGACCTCCTTTTGACTGACCCCCCCACCAGTCATTGTCACGTGGCTCCTCTGGGGTTTACCTTGCCACCATCATTGTCTGCCACAGGACTCTGGTTTGGTGTTGCCAGCCCCCTGGTGTGAGGCCTATAAGCGATTGGTTATCATATTATTGCTGAGGTGTTTTTCCTGCACTTTCTCCCTTTATCCCCGAGGACAGGGTAACACACTTGAGCTTGTGCATGGAGGTTTGCATGCAACATGAGGCCCGAATGACTCCAATCCTCTCACCCAGACTAGTGCCAGGCCCTCTCAACTGCCGTATCATCAAGCCTCCACCCGGTGGTGGTCAAGGGCCAAGAGATCTTACCTCTCCAATCCAAGAGAGGAGAGCTTCCTGGCAGTCACTCAGTCTTCTCTCAGCACTTTTTCCCCCAGGGCTGACCCCTAGCGGCATGAGCTCGCTCATGAATACAAGTCATCAGCACAGGACAGGTGAGACGCTAGACACCTCTTCCCTCTGTGCCACTAGGCCAACTTGAGCATCTTTTTTCTGAAAAAATGCTCCACAACTGTGTCTTGTTTATACCTGTAAGGTATTTGAATGTCTCTTTCATATTCCCTTTCCCTTCTTTCTTCCAGGGTGTACAGATTGAAGTCCCTCAGTCTCTTCTCATAGGGTCTCTGTGCTGGTCCAGATCTTTCACCATTTTAGTTGCCCTCCTCCGGGCCGTCTCTACCCTGTCAATGTCTTTCAGAGATGTGGTTTCCAGAACTTGACACAGTACTCTAGATGAGGTCTCACCAATGATTTATACAGCAGTATCACCACCTCTCTCCTTCTTCTAGTGATACCCCTCCTTATGCATTCTAGCATCCCACTGGCTCTTCCCACTGCCTTGTTACACTGTTTGGCCACCTTTATGTCATCAGATGTGATTACCCCCAGGTCTCTTTCCTGTTTGGTAGTCATCAGTACCATTCCCCCTATCTTGTATTACACCCCTCGATTTCTGTACCTCAATTGCATCATTTTGCACTTCTTCACACTGTAACTTTGTACCCTCACTCTTGACCATTCTTAAAGCTTTTTTAGCTCTCTAATCATTTTTTCCACCTCCCATGGGGTGTCTACTGTATTTTCAGATTTTAGGGTCAGCTGAAAAAAGACATACCTTCCCTTCTATCCCCTCTGCACTGTCACTGCAGTTATTGTGTGTAGGGTGACAGCTGACATAATGTCACATCGATACGGTGAGGAGGTGGTCAGCTGGAGGGACCTGGGGGGTGCTTATCTCTAGGGTTACTTTCTGGAGGAGGGATGCTGCCCTATATGTAGGACCTTTTGTGAGCTTCATGCTTAACTGGTAGCAGCAACGAAGGGAAATCTCAGCTGTGACACAAGCTGATCTGGTGCCCACACCCCAAACCCCACACCCCCACTCCCACAA
Source organism: Neoceratodus forsteri (assembly GCA_016271365.2). NCBI lineage: Eukaryota > Metazoa > Chordata > Ceratodontiformes > Ceratodontidae > Neoceratodus > Neoceratodus forsteri. The sequence continues at coordinate 840,084,554 of CM057459.1, read as the reverse complement.
AGGCCGACTGTCCTAGGAGGCTGGAGGGTGGTGGGGAGGGGAAGGAAATAGGGAAGCAGGACCACTCACAAGGTGGTACAAAGCAGCTGCACTTAGTCCCATGATTCCACTGCTGAATCAGTCACTATAACATTATTATGGTGCTGAGCTTCAAATACTGCACAAGAAGCACTCATGCAGTTCAAAAGTGCTTTATTTCACAAAAGCATTCCAAGAACAGCAGTGGAAAGTGAATATCCTTGTACCACCATGACTAGGTACCCCAGTAGTTTGCTTAGGTAGAGCTTCTTCAGGGGGACTCAAGGATTAGAAGGGTGGACAAGGGGGTGGGTGCAGGGGGAGGGAACAGTGGTAGTCAGTTGCCTTCCTGAAGCATCGAACATCAGGGATTTGGATAGGATAGGGAGGACTGCAGAGTAAGGTGCAAGGGAGCTGGGGGTGCTGGATCAATTGGGTACCAATGATCTGGGGAAACAGCCTATGAAGGTAGTGAAGCATAACTTTCGAAGGCAGGGGACTGATTAAAAGTGTACTTGGCTTCCCTGGCCTTTTCCAAGGTCCTCCTGAGTGGGATTGGGAGAATGGGGAGGATAGAAACATAGAAACATAGAAACATAGAAGTTGATGGCAGAAGGAGACCACCAGGTCCATCTATTCTGCCTATTGTCTTTTAGCATAGCCTTCTAACTGCCCTTAAGTTTTTGGGCTCCCTTGTATCTATCCCACACATTCTTGAAACCTACCACTATGCTTGCCCCCACCACCTCTGCAGGCAGGCTGTTCCAGGCATCCACCATTCTTTCTGTGAAGAAAAACTTCAAGGTGTTGGTGGAGAACTGCCCTCCTTAAAGCCTTAGATCATGTCCCCTGGTTCTGCTGCCCTTCTTAAATTGGAAGAGATCATCTATCTGCACCTGGTTTATGCCTTTTATGTACTTGAATGTTTTGATCATGTCACCCCTCTCTCTTCTCTGTTCCAGGGAATACATATTCTGTTCTTTCAGTCTATCCCCGTAGCACATCTCGTGCAGTCCCGAATCATTTTTGTTGCCCTTCTCTGCACCTTCTCCACTCAGTCAATGTCCTTTTTGAGGTGGGGCCTCCAGAACTGGATGCTGTACTCCAGGTGAGGCCTAACCAGTGATCTGTACAGCGGCAGGATCACTTCCTTCTTCCTGCTTGTGATTTCCCTCCCAATGCATCCCAGCCTACTGCTGACCTTTAATGCTGCCTTCTTGTACTGTTTACCTACCTTCAAATTGTCTGAGATAATGATTCTCAAATTGTGCTCTTGGGTGGAGGCAGCTGGTCTTTCTCCTCCAAGTTAATATGCTTTATTTGGATTTCTTTTCAAAGATCTGCCTCCTTGGCCTGTGTGGCTGGCTGTTTGTGTTTGTCTCTGTCAGCAGTTTAGTTTTGTGGATTTCCATGTGTTTCTGCATGGAGGAACTAGACCATTCTTGAACATGACATCTATGAAAGTTTCCTAGACTAAGAAACTGCAAAACATCACCACCAGGTATTGGCATTCTCATTATAAATCAACTTTTTTGGAAGCCATCAAAAGGAAAGTCCAACAAATATGTTTTACAAGCTCTGAGTTGTGGAGTCCTGCACTGAATCTACATTTCCAACTGACCTGTTCCTAAAGGATCTTTGCTTGTCTTTGAGATCTATTCACAACCATTTTGGTGAACAAAGGGAAGACACTAACAAAGGATTTTTACATCCTGCATATGCCCCAGGCCAATGTTCATCACCTTCAGGAATTTAACACATTCTGGATCTTTGATATACAGTAACAACAGTTTACCGGTCCCCAGTAGTTTACCATTTCCTGTGGATTTGATTATTTTTCATTTGCCTCCTGGTTCCTTGGACAAAATTACTATATAACATATCCCTGAACATAACTATCTGCATGGTCAAATATTACTACATCAAGAATGCAACCTAACCTGCTTCTGCTGCACCTGCTCCTTCTGAACTTACTGGCATCCCACACTACAAATATATTTAAATGCCAACTGCAACCAACCTCGGATCACCTGGCTGATAGCCCCTTGCAGAGAAGTGGAATGATTACCAGTAGTCTCAGCTGCAACAGCTTTCATCTCTTCTCCCAAATACCTGGATACACAAACATGCTACTGTGCCCACGGTTGGCCCTACCTTCAAACTATTTCTCCCTGTTCATTCTACTGGGATTCAGTTCACTACAGACAACAACTAGGAATAAGTATAAGGGAAAAATGCACATAGTAGTCACTGCAGATATCTTAAGGAACTCCTAAAAAGACTAATACTGCTACTCCTGCTAATATCGAGCAACATTCACCCCAACCCTGGAACACCCTTAGCTACACCTAGGGAGCAACGTAGAACAGGGTCCATCTTGCTAGCTGCCATCAACATCTGCAGCCTTACCAAAAAATTTGATTCCCTCACTGCCTGGACAGCACAGCCCAGATGTACAATCTGTAGTTGAAACTTGGTTGTCTCCTATTATCCCTGACACTGCTGTGGCAATACCTGGGTATACTATCTTTCCGCAGGATAGACTATCCAAAAAAGGGGGCGGCTGTGCCTTTTATCTAAAAGAATCTCTGATAGGGCATACCCTGACCCTGCCCATTAATAGTGACAAGCTTCAGGTCCTTGCTATTAAAGTCATTCTTGTGGCTCATAACAAGCTCTGACGATAGCCTCTGTGTATATCCCACCCAAACTGACAACAAGCCTGAACCCATTCCTTATCTGCATCAGTAGTCTAAAGCTTAACTCCAAACTTATAGTGCTAGGGGACTTTAATGTCAACTGGCTTGCCCCCAGTGCAAGCAACTACAAGGATGCCTCAGCAGCTGCAAATTTTACACAGCTAGTTACCTCACCCACTAGGATCAACTATAGAACAGGGACCAGTACCTTACTGGACTGGGTACTATCAAATCTCCCTGACCATTTTAGCCACACTACAGTTCTCCCTGGTGCCATTAGTGATCATTCCCCAGTCCAGTGCATATGGTCAAATTAATTCAATAACCCCCTCCCATGAAAACTATCAACAGTCGGATGCTAATTAGGGGACAACTTGCACAACTTAAGGCACTCCCACAGCAACAAGAATGGTCCCTGTTTGACGCTGCTCTGGATATTGATGCTGCACTTCAATACTTTATCTCAAAGTTCAATGCAGCATGTGATGTCCATGCCCCCTTTAAGAAACACAAAATTAAAGGCCCTGGCAACCCTTTGATCTCAGGCAAACTCCTAGACCAACTTAAAGCTTGGGACTTTCTATGGGCTCGTGCTACAGCCTCTGGCAACCAGGCAGACTTTCAGGCATACAGAGTTGCCAGGAATGCCTGTACCACAGCTATTCACAATGAAAAAGCCAGTTACTACAAGAGTATCCTATCAAACTCATGGTCGGATGAAAGGAAATTCTGGCAAAGCCTCTCTGATTTTATAGGGAAAGTCCAAAGCAATTCCTAATATGCTAAAAGTTGATGCCAGCAACACGCTGGACCCCGCCACACTTGCCAATACTTTCGATCTGACATTCACCAACCTCAGCCATGTGCTTCCCTCTAACTTCTTTGACACCAACCAAACCACAGCCTCCCAAGATCAATGGACTCAGGATTCAAATCATCCATATTTCTATTTCAAGGCAGTTACTGAAAGGGATGCCAAAAAATACCTCCTCAAGGTGCTCAGAAAATCCAGATCAAGTGGGGACACACTTGACTTGAAGCTCATCGCCGTCACCCATGACCATGTCCTGCACCCTCTTTCCAAGATTATTAAGCAGTCCCTCATGCTATCCCAGTTCCTGCTCAAGTGGAAGTCCGCTCTGGTGACCCCAATACACAAGTCTGGGGGTAGGGCATTAAACTGTAACTACAGACCCATCTCTATCCTACTCCCTTATCCAAAGCTCTTGAAAAAATCGTTGCAGACCAATTGGTGGAGTACTTGGAGAAATACAACTTGTAATGCCCACAGCAACACAGCTTTCACAAAGGACATAGCACTACCTCTGCTCTCCTTGAATTTTCAGGCCACATTCATCTAGCACTAGACCAAGGACAACTTGCCGGTACCACCTTTATAGACCTTTCTAAGGCCTGCAATACAGTCAACCATCCATTACTACTGGAACAACTTGGCAACTTAGGGCTTTCCCATGATACTCTGCAATGGTTCAACAGTTATCTCTCCAACTGATCACAATTAATTAAGTTTGGTGACTCCCACTCCTCCAAACTACCTGTCTAGGCTGATGTTCCCCAAGGGTCTATATTGGGACCCCTTCTTTTCAGCATCTTCCTGAACAATCTCCCTTGTGACTGTGATGAAAACATTACCCTGTATGCTGATGATGCAGTGATTTTCTCCAAGAATTCTGACTCCTCCCTCTTGGAGAAACAACTGCAGGAAAGTTTCATGCAAATTGAGGCCTGGTTTGTCTCACAGAAACTAGTGCTAAATTACAAAAGAATGAAGACTATGCTATTCCATGGCACACATAACAAACATAAACACCAACAGTTGGCTATCAAAAACTGCTCGGGTGTGACCCTGGACCAGACGCAGACTTTCAAATACGTTGGTGTAACCCTGGACCCTACTCTGTCCATCTCCAGCCATATCGATTCAGTTGCAAAATCCATAAATATCCATATGGGCCTTCTCTATAAACATAGACACTGCTTGACACCTGATGCCCTTAAACAGTAATGGACAGCTATGTTGTCTCCATCATTGATTATGGGCTTGTTATCTATGGAGCAGCCACAGCTACAGCACTATGGCATATCATTACAATGCTGAATATGGTCTGCATACTCCTTACTGGTGCTGCCCACCACATGCATACCTGCGACCTCTACGAACAGTCAAACTGGCTGCAACTTCAGGGAAGGATTACTTTCCAAACCTGCCTACTGGCAAAAAAATTCATTGATGGGACTCATGCCCCCTTGGGTTCAGCCTATCTCAAGCCCAGCTAACTGCTCCCATGACACATGAAGCTCTGACAACTATTCTTTATCTGTTCCCCGCTGTAGCACCACCTAAGGCCAGTGGTCTTTTGCAGGTAGCGCCCCTAATATGTTTAACTCCCTGGGCAGCGAATTCACCAACTTAGGCACCCTCTGCTTGTTAAAACACAAGCTACGTCAAGCACTTGTGTCCAGAGCCACCTGAGACTGTTTCTCCTATCCTACCTGGCAGTCGCTGCAGTTCTTCATACCTTTCCACTATCCCCACCTCTGCCTGCCGCCACCCTCCCCCCCCATATCCCAGCCTCTCTCCCTAGCCCTGGTCCACCACCTTCCTTGCTTACCCTCCTTCAACTCCCTTCCTCTCTCCCGTTTCTAATCTGCTCACCCCACCCACTGTTGTACAAGTTCCCTGATTCTTGTCTCCCACCCACCTCTCCTTCTACCTCCCTCCCAGTTACCCATCTATGCCCACTCTCTCTTCCCACTTTCCTATGCTACCTGGCACAACTGGAGCAACTCAATTTTTCCACTCCACCTTTTCCTTTGACAATGCCTATCTGGCAGCTTTAATTCATGGAAATAGTGTTTGCTGTGACTCATCATTCTTAAATGTATGCTTGGTTGTGTTGTTTGAACTGTTAATTATATTACCTGTAGCTTTTAGACCATGTATGCCCTGTACTGAAATTTGTATTCCAACTGCTTGCCTGCTAATCTCACACAATTGTACTTCTATTTTTTGTATACTGATGTGGAACCATTGTAAAAGAGCCATTGGCTCAAAGGTATTTATCCGAAATTCTAATAAATAAGTAAATAAAATGTGCATGACTTTGCACTTTTTAACATTGAATCTCCACTCCCATGCTCCAGATCTTTCTTCCAGTTTCATCAGGTCAGCTTCCATCTTGTTGCATATTTTTGAGTCAACTGCAAACAGACGCACCCTTCCCTGTAGTTCTTTAGCTATGTCCTAGATGAAAATATTGATATAGTGGAGAAGGTGGAGATTGAGGAGTTTAATGTGTCATTGAAGGGATAGTGTAAGGAGAAGGCACATTTAATGCCATGTAGTGAAATTATGCACAACTAATAAAAAAAGTATTTCATAAAAAGAATTCCATTATACACACACATTTATATAAAAACCTCAGTTGATTGCATCTAATGACAGTGACTCCAAAAGGCTCCAACCCCTTCTTAGACTATTCACAGTGCTCTTCCTACTGTCTGGGAACATCCACCCCAACCCAGTACCTGGGACCCCCACACCAACCTACCCAACGCCAACCTCTATCTATTTATGTAATTAATATGACCTCATTATGTTTCTAGAAGATTAACTTCTAATGACTTCTAATCCCCAAAATCTTAAAGATGCTCCCATGTGTGCTTCTTTATTGAAATGTATAGCTATTGGTGAATTCTTATTTCTATTTCTAATGTCTCCCTTGAGTTCAAGTATCCTTTTCTTAAGAGCTCTTAAGAAAAGGATACTTGAACACAAGGGAGACATTAGACATCTTTAAGATTTTGGGGATTAGAAGTGGTCAGACCTGCTAGTAGAGGCGGAAATTATAGAGAATTATTGAACAAAATGGAAATGAAATGGATTTTTCTATTAAAGACATTAGATCCTAATATAGGTTTGAATATAGAAACCAATTGGCAGGCATGTTTTTAAGAATTTAAGATGATAGAAAACAGTGCATATTGGAGTGCTTCAATCGGCTGGTAAAATAGGTGACTCAGAAATAAATTAAGAAATATGAAAAGATCATGTAAGGGTGTAATAAAGAATAGTTGATATAATAGCAACCCCTCACCATAGTCTGCCTATCTAGAAGACCTAAATGGAGAATATAAATAAAGCTTTTAAAAAAAATCTTTAGTGTAAGGCAAACTGGGATCTAATCCTCTAGAAACATAATGAGGTCATATTAATTACATAAATAGATAGATTTCAATTTTTTAAGCATCCGAAATATAAATTTAATGGGTAAACAGACATGTCTCGCTGGGATACCGGCAGGGGAACTTTGAGTTTGTTTTACCGATTCTCTCATTAAACAGAAGAGAATATACAGTTGCTTAGCAACCATTTCAGAGTACCGAAGGCATACGAAGAGATACAGCACTTCGGCGGCAAATACAAATGGAAAGCATAACTTATTTAGAACTAATGACAGTGCTAGAATATCATTTTAACAATTAATATTTCACAATAATAGGTTGTGAACTGACATAGAAAAATAGGTTAAAAGCATAAATGAGAAGGGGAATAAAAATGTTCTCTGTTGGGAAAACAGCACGACATGTCTGTTCTTTGAAGGTTATTTACTTGGATCTTATATAATATGGAATGATGTATGAATAATTAGCCCTCTCTAGCTACTTTATAAAAATGATGGTGAAGTGCATTTGTTTCTCATTAACGCACAACAGGGGATATATGGGTCTGTTCGTTGTAACCGATTCTCTCCCTCATAAGGAGAGAATGTATGGTTGCTTAGCAACAACTTCGGAAATTTCCGAGGATACACGAAGTGATATGTCACTTTGACGGGAACAACGAACAGGCTCAAGATGATACCGCACCTCTTAGAGTGAGAGACGGTTTGGATTCAACAAGCAGGACGCCAAGTAAAAAGTTTAGTCATCCAGAAATGGATTCATTTCTCGTGGGGAATAAAGAATTTCAGGGTAAACCCAATTCATAAAATAAGATTTAAGAAAATGCAAACTTCAAAGATTTTAAAATAAACATTAATGAATGTTATTTTGATAATATGAAGACGCTGAATAAGAGGCACGGACAGACATGGAAAGTGATACTGTTGTTGAATGTGATAGACAAAATTAAAGGCAGTTTCGGCTTATTGAGGTAAGGAACAGTAAGTGAAAATATCAATCAGTTTAGTAAACAATGTGGAAGTTTACAAAATTTAATTAAACATAAAGTGATAATCAAGTAGACAGTAAATTTAAAGCATAGAAGAAGTGGGATAAAAGTTATGGGAAAACAGGCTGGTGCAGATATAAATGTTTTTCTGTTGAGCACTTGGTGAGAGACATTATGCGCTAATGATGGTTGTTTGATATGTTATAGGAGCTGATGAGCATAGCCATATAGAAATTGTTGAGCTTTTTAAAAGGAACTTCAAACAACCAAAGTTTGAATGGTAATTGATACATTACATTCTGCAAGAACAATATGTTTATTTGTTATATACATGAATTTAAAGATGTAAAAACTAAAGATGTTATTTCTGTTTTAAACAGATGGAAATTGTTATGTGAAATATGCCCCGTGAACAAGCTCTGAGGAGCGAAACGTAGGGGTGAATAAAAGAAAAGAAAAAGAAGTGAAAACTGTATTGGAAGTGATTTATTTTGTTATATAAAGGGTTTACCCCCAACATATTTAAAGATATTGATAAGGGTTCAGTATCAGGCCTGCCTCATGGTCAAAAAATTCCTCCTGGGTCTAACATCTCCTGGTGTCATGGCATCTGTAAATACCAAGGCACCCACAATAAACACCCACAGTGCCTCTATGATAGCCCTAGGGTCAGGATGACCCTGGCGCAGAGATCTTTTCTGGTCAGGGCCCCTACCTTTCACAACGCCCTCCCACCATCAGTCACCTGCCTCCCCATGCTGTGTCCCTTCAAAGCTGCTCTCAGGAGCCACCTCCTCACCTCCCGCCCCTGCATCTGCCCATAACCAGGCTATCTACTGCCTCGCAGCCTGTGACTAAGCCACTGCGTGCTGTGAATATTTTTTAACTTCATGTTTGATATGCTTTGACAAAGTCTAAATTCCCAGACTGCATTGTTACCTTTGGCAATAACTAGTCCCTATGCTACAGGGAACCTGCTTAGCTAACAACATGTATAGGCCACAGCTCTGTAATACTCTACTGTATTGTATCTATGTAACTGTGCTTTTCCACTTTCTGTACTCTACCTTAATTGTTGTATCCAGTGTTCTATGCTTTTATTTCTTGCTGTGGAGCTTTTGAAAATGAGTCTATGACTCAAAGATTTGTAATTCCAATACCTTCAATAAATAAATAAATAACTAAACAAATATACAAAACCACTTTCTGGCTCTTGTTTCATGAAAAGCAGTTGCTAATATTAAACCAACCAAACAACAACAGCAAAAAAAATTCGCAAATGTATGTCCATGTGAACTGCTTCATATCTACATAGGTACATAGATACTGTCAGCAGATAAGGGCTGCCAGGCCAATCCAGTCTGCCCATTTATGCTACCTGACTAAGCGGCCAGTGACCCTATCTGGTCACAGGCTTTAGGTTTTTCTTCCTATCTTTAATATTCCTTTATTTCTTTCCCATGCATGTTTGAAGCCTACCACTGTACGGGTGACCACCACTTCCTGAAGCAGGTTATTGCATGCATCCACCACCTACTCCATAAAAAGGAAATGCCTCATATTTTCCCTTGTGCAGCCACCAATCAGTCTCATATCGTGCCCTTTTGTTCTGGCACTACTTTTAAACTAGAATATGTTGTCCCCGTTCACCTTGTTCATGCCCTTGAGATATCTGAATGTTTCTATCAAGTCACCTATCTCCTCCTTTGCTCCAGCATGTACAAACTGAGGTCTATGACTGTTTTCTCATAAGGCTTGTGATGTATACTCTTCACCATTTTGGTTGCCCTCCTCTACTCTGTCTATCTTGTCAATGTCCTTACAAAGATGTGGCCTCCAGAACTGGACACAGTACTCAAGGTAAGGCCTCACCAGAGTCTTGTACAGTGGAACTATTACTTCCCTCCTTCAGCTTGTGATTCCCCTTCCAATATACCCCAACATCCAAGTGGTCTTCTCGACCGCCTTGGCCATCTGCCTTGTGGCCTTCCGGTCATCTGTGATTATGAACCCCAAGTTCCTCTCCTCCTTAGTAACTGTCAACAGGTCTCCCACCTACTTGTAGCTTGCTCTAGAGTTCCTGCTCCCCACGTGCATGATTTTCTCCTCCTCCAGGGCATGCACCCTGTTGCAGATCTTGGTGTCATCTGCAAACAGGCAAACCTTTCCATCTAGCACATCTGCAATGTCACTGATGAAGACATTGAAGAGGACCGATTCCAGGACAGACCCTTGAGATACATAGAAACATAGAAACTGTTGGCAGATAAGGACCACCTGTCCCATCTAGTCTACCTGTAAGCCTTTGTTGGATTACTGCTTCCGATCCACCCACTGCTGTACCCCAGGTACCCCACTGTTCTATCCCCTCTCCTCTGATTGGGTTCCTTGTACTACCACCCTCTGTTTTCTGTCTCTTAACCAGTTTCCAATCCAGTTTACCAGCTTGTGCCCTATCCCAAGGCTACCTGATTTGTTGATTAGTCTCCTATGTGGGATGGTATCAAAGGCTTTGCTGAAATCTAGGTAGGCAAAATCTACTTACCCCCCCCCCCGGGTCTTCTGCCTTTATCACCTATTCAAAGAAATCTATTAGATTGACAGGACTGTCTTTCGGTGAACCCATTTTGCCTGGGATCCAACAACCCCATGTCTTCTAGGTGCGTCAATATTCTTTAATTGATGAGTATCTCCATTATCTTTCCGATTACAGAGGTTAGACTAACTGGCTTGTAGTGCCCTGCATCTTCTTTACTACTGCTCTTGTGAAGAGGGACAACATTTGCCCTTCTCCAGTCCTCTGTCACCACTTCAGTGTCTAGGGATTCACTGAACAGAGCTGCCAGAGGAGCTGCCACTTCAATTCACAGTTCCCTTAGGACTCTGGGATATATGCCGTCTGGACCCATGGCTTTGTCCACCTTAAGTTTTGCAAGCTCTTCTATCTCTTTGCATGAAAGACATCTGGGACAGTAGACACTTCCATTTGCACAAAAGTGCATTGACTTCACAAGAGCACATGGCTACATTTAGATTATTTTAAACCAGTCTGACTCAAGTAAAATAGGAAATAGACTACCAGCAAAAATATGGTCCTCTGCTTACAATAACCAATAGGTACACAGCTCCTACAGTTTCAGCATAAGCAGCTGTCCCAGTAATGATGCATGCTTTATCATGCTTTAACCAAACAACAAGTTCTGTTTCTGACAATTCTATGAGCACACATCTTTCACTTCACTGCTTCAAACGACGACACCAGAACCACACTACCCAAGACGTCATTTCATGCTCAGATGTACACAACTGTGTGCAACTCACACTTCTTGGCAGAACTGAGCAACATTCTGTGAATACAACAGGATCTACTACAAATACAGAAAGGAACATTAGGAACTATTAACAGTTGGGTAGAAAATTTTACATGACTGAGACCCATATGAAAACATAAATAAAGGAACTGAATTCACTAGCTCTTTAAATAGTTAGATAGATAGATAGATAGATAGATAGATAGATAGATAGATAGATAGATAGATAGATAGATAGATAGATAGATAGATAAAAAGAATATATCAGATACGATTTCAGGCATCAGGAGCAGTTCAACAGAAATAGTCAAAATTGTTTCTGAGAACTGTTCCCGACATGTGAAATCATATCTGATATCGTACTTGACATAGGATTAATCACGCAGTGAGCCTGTTCACATTAATCTACAAGCATGGCATCCACCAGTCTGTTTACTGGCAACAGCCCAACAGATCAGCCCTTTAGCAGCATGAAGGGGAAATTTATCACAACCAGAATTCCTACATCATGCTTGCAAAATATTCATCCCCCCATTTCTTTTTCAGCAGCAGAACAGTGTGTATTCATTTTTTCCTGTTATCTGTAGATGGGAACATGCTGCAAGTGATAACAATAGTGCATCATTGGTAGTGTCATCCCCTTTATGTGAATGAGCCCAAAGTGTTTACGAGCAGAGCTACTTCTGTGTTTGGCAGCTTCTTGGTTATTGATAATGATCATATGGCATTGTATTTTTTCTTACGACAATAATCAGTAACCGAAAAGCTGTCAAACACAGAAGCAGCTCTGCTCACAAATGCCTAAATGCTAAAACAAAAGTGACTAGGGTAGGAACATAGTTTTTTTTTTTTTTAACTTTGTGCTGTATCAATAATTTTAAGTGTCCCTGTTTCTGAGCAGTACCGTGTGACATCCGAGAGACATACACAGGAAACACTACCAATCAACCTCTCTCATCTCATGCTACGCTAAACTCAGAACTGTTTTCCCTCATGGCAAACAGTCAGTCATACTAAATGTGTTTTCATACCTTCTGCTTTTACACTACAGTATTTTCAATGGGGGACAGTAAGGAAGAAATGCCACTTTTGTTAGTCAGTGGCATCTGGGGATGTAATCAGGAGGAAAAACATAAAGGACAGACTCCATTGAACTCTGTATATTATGCTGCAAGTCTGCGCAGCCTCTCTGGGGCCCAAAATAATCTTGATGAGTGCTCTGGGGAGAGGATGGACCTCCCTTCTTAGCCGTGCTGTGGACGGGCAATCCAGAGCGAATACAGTCCCCAGTAACAGAGTAGGCTGGGATGGCTGTGGATGAAGACAGCAGGGTTGAGTAAGCTGCCTGGTCTTCCAGGAAAGAGTAAAACTTACAGACAAACATACAAAGAAGCCATCAGAAGAAGGCCATCTGGTCTATCAAGTCTGCTCATACTGCAGGGTCCACAGCTTGAGCTAATGTCCATGCCCTCTCTCTCCCCCCACTCCTCCCATCCTCTCTACCCATGATTCTTACCTTCCCCCATGCCTATCCCAGACCCTCGTAAAGCTGCCCACTGTCTTCAATGAGATGATCTCTTCTGGCAGCACATTCCAAGTGTCCACCACCCTCTATGTGAAGAAGTGCTTCCTGACCTCCCTCCTAAACCTCCCTCCCACCAGCTTAAGACTGTGCCCTGTTGTGATATGGTTGCCACTCAATTTAAAGAGACTCTCCTTATCAACCTTATTTATCCCTTTCAAGTACTTGAATGTCCCAATCATGTCCCCTCTCTTTCTACTGTCTTCCAGGGAGTATATGTGCATTGCCCTCAACCTCTTCTCATATACCTTGCTCTGCTGACCAACTATCATCTTGGTAGCCCTCCTCTGTACCTTCTCCAGCAAGTTTATGTACTTTAGGAGGTGTGGGCACCAGTACTGAACTCCATACTCTAGCTGCAGCCTTAACAGTGACCTGTACAAGGGCAGTATAACCTCTTCTCTCCTACTACTGATCCCCCTAGCTATGCATCCATCATCTTGTTTGCCTTTGCTGCTGCTTTCTTGTACTGCATGGAGTGCTTCAGATCACTAGTGATCATTACTCCCAGGTCCTTCCCCTCCTCTGATGCAGATACTCAGACTCCACCCAGGTAACTTCTATGGCAAAACCAAAAACTAAATAAATAACTTAACTTTACTTTCATTGATATGCACTTCAGTAAAGCAGTTATGGAATATTGGTCTAAAAAAGAAGAGAAAAGATTACACATTAAAAGAAGAAATGTCATAATAATAAAAGTGTTGTTCATGCTTTTCATTGTGTGATTTACCATGTAGTAAGCAATTTTGTAGCACCGAGACAGCTCCATCACCAACTACTCCCTTCTTGCATCAGCCAGTTTTTGCTCTTGCAGAGGACTGCTCCCTCCACAGTCCATATTAGGAATAAGCTAGCCGCTGGGTAGCTGGTTTGGGTAGTACAGATATTGCCTATTTTTGGCCCGGTAGGGTAGTTTTGGTAATGTACTACCCTACCCATCATAACAGTGTAATTCTTAGGTCAGGTAATTTGACATAGGTAATGGGTAAAGGACTTGGAAACCGTCATTAAGGGCAGCCTGTGGGATCCTTCACTGTTTAGTTTAGTTTATTCTTATTGTTCGACAAAGCCAATTGTCATTACAACCATTACAAAAATAAAACATCATATTCACATACAATGAATACAATAAGTATCAACATAGACATCTCAGACCTTAAAGGTCCACATACATTCATTTTACCATTATACATAATACAACAAGTACCCCCAATTAGACATCCTTATAACACTTTAAACATTATAATATAATAAAAATTACTCAATGTCATACTTCCATAGTAGCTAATAATCCACATAATAAAGCTGAAGTGTATTCACATCACACATTTTACATCAATCCAAAAGTGACTCAGATCCCACCCAGACTAATTTATCTAGAGGAAAGGATATTCATATCCTGTTAGCCCGATGTTTCCTCTATTATTGAAACTTTATTCTAGTGGAATATGTTGCTGAATACATTTCTTTCTAATACTGGTACTTTTTTCAGGAATATTGCTAGATTAGTTAGCATATCAGTATTTTCTGAGTTAAGGATCAGATCCAATATATACCTATCTGGGAAATTCATCCATTTTAGGTATTGTCCAAGGTATTTATCCCTAACTTCCTTGTACCATGGGCATCTAAGAATCACATGTCTCAGATCCTCTTCCTCTCTCAGATAACAATAACACCCTGAACTTATTACACTTTCTTTATTATATCTTCTCTCAAGTACAATACTCGGAAATACCTCAAATCTGTATTTCATCAAAATTGTTCTCTACTCTGGCTGATGAATAGCATTAAGATAGAATTTTTGCCTATGCTCCCTTGTATTCTTAACTAACCCTCAGGTCCTTAATCCAATCCATATCTTTCTGTTGTGAACATTTATATATTTGTTTGTTTTTTATTTCTTTACAATAACTTAATTGTATATCCTGACTAATATATTTCCTTAGAAAGTTTAACCCATATATCTCTAGCAGATTGTACACAAAAGATAACCATTCTTTACTGAATATACTGTAGCTAACTGCTTTTCCTTTTCCCTCATAGTCTTACCAATTATTGTATTGTCTTTTTCCCTTCTTAATTTAACCCACAAAATTATCATTCTCACATGTATATGTTCCAATTTAATCTTCCCAATCTCAGTTCTTACTAATGCATTTGGAGTCCCTATAGGGAGTCTCAATATTTGTTTATAAGTTTTATCTACTTTGCTTCTAATTTAGTAAAACTTTCCAAACCCCATATTTCGGCCAGATAAATGGCATGACTTATTACCTTACCATTGATGGCCTTCACCATTGGTGTTACTGTCAGGCCACCACAGACATTATTAAATCTCTTAAGGGCTTTTATTACTTGTTCTACTTTTTTCCCCAGTCCATCCCATGTGTCTACTCCATCTACAGTTACTAGATATTAATATTCCTAGACATGATATTCTAACACAAAATCTAGTTTATGTTGTGCTGAAGTTAATTTCCTATAACCTTTATTAGAAGCCATAACCATCACTTTTGTTTTATTAGTATTAGGTTTTAGATTATGTTTTTTTGATAGACTATCCAGTCTATCTAATGCTCTTTGTAATCCCAAACTAGATGTTGACAAAATTGCCAAACCATCAGCATATGCTGGAACAGGCATCCTTCTTTTGGGCCACATGTGGACAATGATATAGGGTTATCTACAGTAAGTCTTGCAAAATGTAATTGATATATATGTTAAAGAGGGTTGGTGCAAGGACACATCCCTGTCTTACCCCTACCTTGGTTGCAATTTTTTGGATCAAAGCACCCAATTGTGAATATTTACTTTGGTCCATGTCTTTGTATACAACCTTCTAATAACAGTTATCAGATTCTTATCTATACCCATTTGTCCCATCTTAATCCATAACAATGTTCTATCTAGAATATCAAATGCTGATGAATAATCAACAAAGGCAATAAATAGCCCTTGTTTTTTAATTTTACATTATTTTTTTCAATTATATGCAAAAGAGTAAGGACTTGGTTCCTTGTTCCTACTCCCTTTTTAAAACCTTCCTGAAATTCTGAGATTTTATTAGACTGATTAATATTTTCATTAGTCTATTCAACAATATTTGTGCATGAATTTTCACCATGATGTCTTAAAGGTAATTGGCATGTAATTTGTTGGATCTGACCTTGAACCAATTTAAAAAATAGGTACAATAAAACTTCCTCACCATGAATCAAGGACAAATGCATGCATTGCTGCTTTATTATAGAAGTCAGCAAGTAAACTTGACCACTATTCAATATTAAATTTTTAAAAATCTATAGAAATCCTGTCTGGGTCCAGCATCTTACTACTTTTAAAGGATTCTATACTTTCTTTAACCTATCCTGCTGTAAACCATCTAAAACCCTCATCTAATTCCCCAACATCTTCTCCTTGGACCCAACTAAGACCACTAAAGATATCCAAAAAATATTTTTCCCACATAGCAGGCTCAATATGGGCATTGATTTGGGATGTATAATTACATGTTCCGTTTGCTTCCAATGACCAAAATTTTCTACCATCTCTATACTCTATAGCCTTGATCATGATATCCCAAAGTTCACTCTGATGTTCTGTTCTACATAAATTTACAAACTTATTGTAACTTTTTCTTGCTATATTTAAATCTATTATATTTTTCTTGTTAGGGTACTTTTTGTTTTCCCTACAAACCTTGCTAATTTCTTATTTTCAGCTCTACAATTCTTATAGAACCATGCCTGACATTATATTGAGGTCTCCTTTTTTTCTTCTCTACCTCATTAACCAATTGTTGGAATGTTTCAGTAATGTCTGTATATATTACATCTGGCTCCCAAAGATCTTGAATATTATTAGCTATTGTTCTCACAATTTGATAACTCAATTTCTTCCCCTGATTATTTTTATTTGAATCCCACATAAAAATTCTATTGACTATCTTTATGTGATCTTGATTTGGTAAAGTTTGAATCTGA
The DNA here is from genome assembly GCA_016271365.2 of Neoceratodus forsteri. Classification (NCBI taxonomy): domain Eukaryota; kingdom Metazoa; phylum Chordata; order Ceratodontiformes; family Ceratodontidae; genus Neoceratodus; species Neoceratodus forsteri. The sequence continues at coordinate 840,067,761 of CM057459.1, read as the reverse complement.
CTTTCACTTTTTCTGTACAATACTAGAAGACAATGATCACTTTCCATTCTATTAACTATATTTAAATCCTCATAATCGCAGTAATCATATATTGAAACCAATGCATAATCAATTACAGTTGCCTCTTTTGCATTTATACATGTCTACTTTCCCAAACTATCAGATGGTAGTCTTCCATTTAGAATAACTAATTGTAGTGCCTTAATTATATATTCCAACTGTTTGTATTTATCCATATTTTCATTATCCCTCTAGCTCCTACTTGGGATATCAAGTGCTGTACATATTTGACCCTTGTGCTCTAAACACATTTTATTCCCATATCTACTATTTAAATCTCACAATATAAGTATCTCAACAGGTTCTTTTCCCAGACCTTTTTTAACCGCTTGCACAATACTATTGAATAATACATTATCATACAGGGGTGATTTTATTGGTGGATTTTAAACATTTACTATGATTAACAACCTACCCTCTATGCAAACTTTAACTAAAATATAATTTTGTTCCACCACTTCTTTCAAAATTCTTATATTCTCATCTATTCTAATATACACAATTAGACCCCCCATATACCATCTCATTTTCTTTTGTTTTTTGGCCTGGGAGTGAATCATACTATAACCATTGATTATTATTCTCTCTATCAGTTCCTTATCATGCCAGGATTCCTGAATCAATATTATATCCATCCCTACTAAGAATTCCCTAAATTCTGGATCAGCTAATTTATTTTGTAACCCAGCAATATTTCATGACAGTATTCACCAGTTATGATCCTTATTTCTCTCAATAAATTATACAGTACTTAAATTCTTCTAATTGTACTTTGAGAATCCCTCATCTTTTTCTGGGTTATTCTCTGGTCACAACTGTTCTTCCTCAAGCATTTGAAATATGTTGCATGTGTCTATATTATGCTCCATCCTTTTTCCTTCTTGACTTAGGTCCACATACTGTTGGCCCTCCTCTATTTCATTTATCACTTTATCAACATTCAGAGATTGCAAATCCACTATTAAAATCCCTAAATTATCCAGCTTTGAGCTCACGTCTAAGAAGTGTTTAGCCAAATTCCCATCTTCCAATGTCAAGTCAGTCCAATCTCCCTCATTCCAGTACCTATGTGCTCTTTGGACATGTATAATATCATTCTTGTAAAATTCTACCCCTAAAATATTACATATAAAATGTGTGATCATTGTTCTTAATTTTGCTTTGTTATTCATACCCACATATGTGATACCAAAAATTGAAAGTGTTATGAATGGAGAAACTTCTCTCTCACAAACTTTCTCTCTGAACCATGAGCATTTCCCCTGTTTATCATAATACAATTCCAGTTCTTCCTTTATTTGTATCCCCCAAGTAAGCAGATCATTAGTTAATATAGGTGGTTCCACACTCAATCTAAGTTCCTGTAGTGAGATTAAGTTTCTCCATACATACTGAGCCACTCTTGGTTGTTTAAAGAATAATTGCAGTACAGAAAAATGTTCATCATACAAAAACCCTCTAGCATCAAATATATCATCCAAATGCACTTCCAAATTTAGAATATCATTACAAAATAGATATCCCAATATTCTCAATACTACACTACTTTCATTTTTATCCCGTTTTATACCTCGAATCGTAATCAAGGATCGGTCCTTCTTAATTAAGTCTGAGTCTACTACCTCAATCATCTGCTCTTCCTGAGAACCATCTTGTTCTTCTCGGCTTATTTCATCAGTCCCCCTCTTATTTTGTGCTTCTTATCATCTTCCAATATCCCTTGCTCTATTATTTCCTCCTGCGTCATTGTTTTACCCCTACTTTTCTTTCTTTTATTTTGCCGTTTCTCCTTACATTCTATTCTCAATATTTTCTCTCCTCAGCCTGTATACCTGTCTTACTTTCCTCTTTTCCACTATTCAATCCACTTCTCTGTACTTTATTCTTCATCCTTTTAGGGCCTTCAGGGATATTCCATACATTCTCTTGGACTTTTTTTGTTTGATATACTTGGTCTTCATCTTCCCAATCCTTTTGAATATTTATTCTATTCTTTGGTCCATCCTGCTGTATAGGCTTATTTTCCATAACAGAATTTGATATTTTCACCTCATCCAGATCCTCTTCTGATTTCTGAATTATCTGTGCCTCATCTACCCCCTAACAAGTAGTAATTGCTTCAATCCTGTCATAATTGCATAATTTCTCCTTTAAATTCATTAACTTCACTTCTCAAAATAATTAATTGCTCCATTATTGCCACACTAGCTTCATGTGGATCGTGTATTGCCTTAATTAAATCAGTATCCTTAAATGGTGTGTATGTTATATGTTTGATTTTATTTTCTGTCAATGTCTCCCTTTCTGCTAACTTTTCCAGACCTTGTAGGGTGTCCTGCATACCAGATATTATTTGTGATAGATCATATTCTTTACTCTCATTTCTAATCTTATTCTCAACTCTCAGATGCTTCAAACCTTCTAACTGACTCCCTTTATTTGTACATACAGAGTTTTTCGATATATCAGCCTTTCTTTTCTCCAACACTAGATCATCTTAACCTACCCATTCCACACCATCCATGTCCTTACAATTAGATTTTGGTGAGAATTCCAAGGATTCTTGTGTTACAAGATCTACTATTGCCTCGATTTTTTGTTGGCAGTACTATTCCTCCAGGTTTTATATCTTTTTTAAGGTGTTCTATAATCAAACTTTGCCCCTTCTTCTTTTTTTTTAATTCATCTGTCCTTATTTCAACAAGGTGTTCCCTTTTCTTTACCTTTCCATTGTTCTTACCATTCTTTTCGGCTGTCTTAGGCCATACAAAATCCTCATCAAGATCTCTAGTGTTTTATTTTCCTTCCTGTCCCTCATATCCCTCACTACTCATATTTCCAATATGATTTTCTTCTAGTTCTCATTTTCTATCACAAATAAGAGGTCTTCCCCTCTAATTCACTTGGCACTCAGTAGATCTCAATATTGGGATTTATACCACATATGCAATTGTCAACCTGCAACAGCAATAGTAAGTCAGTACCAGGAAGAAGATGCAATAAAATTAGCAGGAGCAACAGTACTCAAGCAATCAGACACTCAGGGAATCAGATAATTAAGCAATCAAGCAGTTAGATTAATTTGATTTCAAATAATCAATTTACAATATCAAATATAGAGCATAAACCATTACCACTGCCATTAGCAGCACTAAAACAAATACTAGTAATGAGAGTGGGAAAGGTAACTAAGCAATTAAACAATTAGGGGATTAATTGATAATCACTTTACAATACCAGATATAACGCATAAACCATTACCACTGCCACTAATAGCACTATAACAGGTACTTAAAATGGGAGTGGGAAAGGTTAAGAAAAAAATACTTTTAACCTATAGTTCTGATATTTCTAATACCCTAATTAGCTGGATAATTAAAATATCCAAACTGTCAAATACGAGGTGCAAAGTCAAAGATATGCAAAATTAGAAGAGGTCCATAAAGTTCACAATGTCCAGAAAATGTCCAGATTATTCAGTGCTTCTTGTAGACTAATAATGTTTAAATATCGATGTATAACATATGTAGACCTTTAGTCCCCACTATTTTTATAAATCTATTAAATACAGATTTATTCTAGAACAGTTTTATTTAAAAACCAAAAATGAATATCCTCTAAGCCACTAGTAACAATAATGAGCACTAAGCATCTGCCAAAAGGGCCACCAATTTGGCAGATAGTTGGGTATCAGAATTATATCAAGGACTAGTGGCAATAAATTTAAAACCACCAATTGACTTTACCTATTATTTATAATTTACTATAAGCTTCCTACTAGAGTAATATTTATTTCAATACCCCCATTCAGTTTACCAGTTGAACAGTTCCTAAATTAAAATTCAGATTTTTCAGCCGAGTGGAGCTTGCGCAACTCATGCAAGCTCTGTAGCAGCATGGAGCTTTTTATAACTGGATGACTCCTCCTTTGATGTGATTAACCCCTCCTTCTCTGCCCTCTTCAGCAGTTTGTTTTTCCAGTATACCAGAAGTTTGGGCATTACAACAACAGTCACTGTTAGGGCAATACATGCTGTCACAGTTCTAAGCAGCAGGCAGACAGGATAACAGTTCTTCAGCAACAATAAAGGACAAATGCCAGTTTGTAAGTTTCAGAGTAGCATACCTAACCTGGTAGCAGTATGGAGCTTTTTATACAGGATGGCTCCTCCTTCCCTGAGCTACAGTACGCTCAGAACACATGACGTCGTGCAGACATTTGATTGGTCAGTGGAGTCTGTGCTCTTTCTGCTGTGAGCTTGTAGTGCAGAATCCAATTGTCAGCAATCTGTGTGTTGTGATTATAGAAGTAGCTCCCTTGGGCACTCACTCAGTAGCAAAAATAGTGGCAGTAGAGTCAATGACTTGTCTTTAAAAGTTAATCAATATGAAAAAAACCTACACAACAAGGAGCAAAGGGAGCAATAGTGGGGGACTAAGAAAAAATCTCAGCCTGGGGTGGTCAGTTTCAGTAATGGAGGTGGTGCTGGGGACTGGGGAGAAAACAGAGAAGGAGCAAGGTGGTGGGGAAGACATAGACAAAAAACAGAAGTTCCTGGGCTGCTGGTTTGAAATTAAAGTACAGTATATTACACTGTTTTTTTTTGTATGGTGCCACTGAGCCCTGTCATTAATTACTATTTATTTATTTGCTTTTGGTAAATGGGTAGGTGCACTAGACCTAGAAATGCCTATTTTCAGGCACGACCTGGGAGGATACAGTTGAGTATAAAGCACACCGTGTGACACAGCACATGGAAAATGAGTAATTACAGCAGGAAGGGTTAACATACAATCAACTTTAGGATTGAGAGAAATACGGTATTTAAACAAAATTAAGATATAAGTAACACAGTCTGGACAAATTCAAAAGGATATATATAGAGACAACTGTAAACAAATGAGTAACAGTGCAGTAATAAAATGACTAAAATGTTATATGCAGCAAAACAATAAGTGGCATTAAGTAGCTATTAGGCTTTAAAGAGTAAGGACAGGGATGAGGGGAGATGGGGTGTACTTGCAGAGAAGAAAAGAGATGAGTGATGAGATATGAGTGATGAGAGAAAGAACACACAAGGGAGGCAAAATAGAAAGAGGTAAGGAAGAGCTAAGATGAGAGTAGTTACCAAGAGAAAGAGAGAGAGAGAGAGAGAGAGAGAGAGAGAGAGAGAGAGAGAGAGAGAGAAAGGAAGATCAAGGTGGATTAAAGCAAATGCAGGTAATCATGGTGAAGTTTCTTGAAACCAGCATGGGTAGGAGCTTGGCAAATAGCTTGAAGTACAGAGTTCCAATACTTTGGGGCCATGTGAGAGAAGGCATGTGCTCCCATGGTAGCTTTACATCTAGGTATATAGAGAGGGGTTTATTCAGTAGCTCAACGCCCATAGAAGGGTGGTTGATATTGGAGCAGGGAAGCAAGGGATTGTGGAAGGTGTGATCTGGCTATCCCATCAATTAAAGAGCCATAGGACTGGAGTTGATAGGCAGAGGGGTTAGGCCAATTTAATTCAGCATAGAGCTGACAGTCGTGTTTACACCATGGTGACACCGAGGCATAGTGGCAGATGTTATTATAGGTGGTGTCCCGTTTGTGGAGAGAGGATTTTGTGGCTCCTAAATATGTGACTGCACTATAGGCCAAGGCCAGGAACAAGAGGCCTTGAGCAACTGCAAGCCTAGCTGATGGGGTGAGGGCATAACTGGTAGGGTAGGTCCCTCCAATTTTAGAATTAACAGACTTGCAGGTGGTGGTGATATGCAGATCAAAATCCAGAGATTCACCAAAAAGAATACCCAGGTATTTAAAGGAACTAGTGCTAACCAGAAGGGAACCATCAGCACATGATATTTCGAGTGAGTTACAATTTGCTTAAGTCTGGCTGATGAGCCAAAGAGCATGGAGTGTGTTTTGCTTGCATTGAGAATAAGGTTGTTGTTCATTAACCAGGATTGTATGCTTAGGAAGTTGGAGGTAAGAGGGTAGTTTATATCAGAGATCTCTCTGGCACTGTGGTAAATGATGAGGCCATCCACGTAGAAAAAAGATGAGCAGGATGATGCAAGCAATGGGAGCTCATTAATGAAGATTGAGAAGAGCAAGGGGCCAAGTATGGAGCCCTGGGGAATGCCAACTTGTATAGAAGCAAGATCAGACATGGCTGAATTGATAACAACAGCCTGATTCCTGGAGGATAGATAGCCACTAAACCATGCCACCACATCAGCAGACGGGAATGGTTGACCAAATCAAAAGCCTTGGTAAGGTCAATAAAGACTGCACCCATCAGAAGGCCCCTATCCATGGCAGCATATATGTCATTAGTGAGTTTTAGACGGGCAGTGGAAGTGCTGTGACCTTTACGGAAACCATGCTGGGAGTTGGAGAGGAGGTTATGCTCCTGAAGATATGCTATGATTTGAGTAGCCACTAGTTTTTTCCAAGATTTTACTAAGTACAGAAAGAATAGCAATAGGACGATAGTTGATAAGTTCTTTGGGGTCATCCTTTTTAGGAATAGGGGTGATTCTAGCTATTTTCCAGATATTAGGAACCTAGCCATGGCATAGAGGCAAATTGTAGATTTTGGTGAGGGGGAAGGTGATGAAAGGGGCAGCAGCTTTCAAAAGTCTGGGTTCCAGACCATCCGATACAGAGCTAGTGCTATCAGGAATGGCGAGAAACAATTTTAGAACTTTGCGTCTAGTGGTGGTCCGGAACCGGAATCGCGGATGGGTGAGTGGAGGTTCAGAGTCCTTGGGGACAGAAGTGGTGTGTCCAGGGAGGGAAGGAAGCCATGTAATTAGATAAGTCAATGAAGTGGAGGTTGAAAGTGTTGGCAATGGTTGCAGGGTTGTTGCAGTGAATGCTGTTTAGTAGCATGTCATTTGTAGTGGCCACATGACTTGCTCCAAGGAGGGTTTTTATGACTGACCAGAATTACTTAGAGTCACCTGCAGTAATGATTAGAAGGTCTTTGCAGAATTAGCTCTTGGCTAGGTGAATATTCCTTTTGCAGGAATTTCTCTGAGACCTGTAGGTATTCAAATCAGACTGAAGCCCTGAGGCCTTAAAGCATCACCAGCTTATATCCCTAGACCTTAATTGCTTGAGAAGGTCTTTAATTAACCACTTAGTTTGTGTTCCAAGTATACGGGGTGTGACACGGAGAGCATGGATGTCCTGAAGTGATTCGAACCTAGTTAGGAAGTAGTCTAGGGCATCCTGGGCATTAGAGGTAGTGAAGATTGGTGACCAGTCAATCATGGCGAGATCATGCATGAACTGTGCCTGGTTAAAGTTTGCTAGGTTACAGAAGGTGATAAGTTTTGGCAGAGGAGATGGTCAACTAACGACGCACCAGATACAGTAAATTGGGGAGTGATCACTTATGGCATCAGCAAGGGTACCTACAGAGACTATACTATCAGGACGGTTCATGAGGACCCAGTCTATCAGTGTGCTAGATCGGGCGGGCCATGACCCTGGTAGGATCTGTGATTAGCTAGTGGAGGTTATGGCTTTGAACCAAAGTATGGATGGACTGATTAGCTCTACCAGTCCACTTTAAGTTAAGGTCCCCCAGTAAAAGGACCTCATTAGGTCCAATGGTAGTGTCCACCTGGGAGATGAGTTCCTCTAGACCAGTGATACCTCCCCCCGGAGGGTTATAGTCACACAATATGTGAAGTTTCTTAGAGCCAAGTTGTAGGGTTGCTTGTATCAATTCACAGTGAGAGAGGGTGGATGAGACATTGCATGACAGTAGTAGGTGAGGTTTGTAGAAGACAGTGACACTGCCTCCCCACTTTGTTGAGCTTCTATCTTGGTGTATAAGTTTATAATTAGGTAGTGAGCATTAGGAATTAGGATTGGCCGGTTTTAGCCAGGTTTCCGACAAACAAAGGATGTCCGGGTTATATTGAATGACCCAAGCCTCAAGTTCAGTTAAGTTGTGCATGAGGCTCCTGATATGCAGATGAGCAATGTGAAGGCCCTTAGTGTCCTTCCAGGTTGCTTCAATGTGGGCAATGTTTACTACTGGCCCAGGATTTTGTTCAATATCCCCAGCTAGCATTAGTGCTAATAGGAGCAGGTACCATAGTTTACGATGGATGAGAGGTGATTGCAGAGAATGATAATGGGGTGTGGGTTTATATATAGTAAAAGCTACGTGGTAGATGAACCTGTTGGTGACCAATAGTGGTGACGTGGATGGGGCAAGTGGGGATGTGTAGGTATATTGGAGAGGAATAGGTCCGTAGGATGTTGGTAGTGGGGGTTCTATGCAGGTGTGCAGTATAACATTGATAGCCAGGTGAGGAGAGCAAAAGTAGAGATTAGCATTAATAAAGCACACAAGAGAGTGGTCATATAATTAGTAGTTGCAGGGGCCGTTTGTGCCAATATGTGTATAACAGTCTCAGTATAGGATGAACGTTTTGGGCAGGGGTAATGCCAATTCAGGGTAGGTAGGAAGGCTAAAATGAATGGAAGATAGGAAGGTTTTGACAAGTATTCAGACTCCCTCTAGTGGTGAGAGAGTATAGACTGCAAGTGAGAAAGTTAGAAGACAGTTAAACTTCCTCACACAGTGGGTATGGCCTAATGTAGGCAGCCACCACTTAGCAAATGTCAGCCAAGGGTGGGAGTGGTGGGGGTCAGGTGGGCAGCAGTCACAAAGCAACTGTGGGTAAGATCACTGAGCCCTCTGACTGGAAGCAGCAGGCTAGAAACCATGGCTGGAATTGGGAGCACTTGGCTGCAGTTTGGACATTGAGTACAGTGCCAAGCTTTCCTAGGTCAGTCAGCTGTTACTGGAATCAGGCTCCGAGGTGTTCTCTAGTGCCAATTTAAAGTGCTGCCTCCTTGGGAGAATTTTTATCAGATCATTACAGAATGCAGCAAGCAGTTAGCTCCTGGAGCTTACTTTTAAAGTTGGCTGTAAATATTAGCACCAGAACACTATCGTGCAACAAGCAGCTACAGGACTACTGGAATTTATTTTTAAAATCAAGTCAGCGACCCACTTTGGGAGCCAATTCCAGCATGCAGAGATTCGTTGCCCAAAATGCTGTTTGTGAAAGATTTAAAATATGGTGCCAGATTTCTGCTACACTGCAGGCAGCTCTGCCAAACTGAAATTGAGCCCTGTATTATAAAATAAAAAAATGCACTTTCAGTCCCCAGCTAGTGATCTTCCTTTATTCTGTGGGCTGAAATTATCACAAGGGGAGCCATTTCCAAGCAAAGGGCAATTTGAGCCCAGGGCTAAGGCCAGGAAAAACTGCACTAAGATTTGAACAGCATACAAAGGAATTCAGACTGTGTCAAGAGCGTTGGTTTCAATCCGGCTGATTACCTTTAGGATGGGTGGCTTAGCTTCAGTTACGAGTGTCCCCAGGGCAGGGAGCACTTTTCTGTAGCTGCAGGAGCTAAGGAGAAAGGAGAGGGAGAGAAAACAGGTTAAATAAGGGTAGGTGAAGCAGATTAGTAGCAGCAATTGGTGGAGCAATGGGAGGGGGTGGAGAAAGAAAGAGTGGGAAGGAGCAGAAATATTCAAGAAAAGTAAATGGAATTTTTCTAAGTTGTAACTTAAAGTATAACAGAGATGCAGCTGATAAGGTACTTGGTAGTTTTAGGACAAATGCAGCTAAATGAAGCACTCAGAAATACAGGGAAAAACACAGCTAAATGGCACTAAATTAATACTAAATTACTATGAGTACAAATTCACCCAGCAACCACAAATGTAGTCCTTTACACTGTAGGAAATAGCTAGGAATCTAAGCTTAGCCTGTAAGGAAAGCAGCGATAACACCGCAAGAGATTCAAATGAACAGGGTACTAATAAATCATGCAGCACTTTGGCTTCAAAATGTAACTGATTATAGGGACTGAACAGTTTTAAGGAGCACTGAGCCCTCCAACTGGAAGCAACAGGCTAGAAACCCTAGCTGCAATTGGGAGCACTCGGCTGTAATTTGGATACTGAGTACAGTGCCAAGCTTTCCCAGGTCAGTCGGATGTTACAGGAATTGAGCTCCAAGGTGTTCTCTAGTGCCAATTTAAAGTGATGCCTGCTTGGGAGAATTGTTATCAGATCACTACAAAATGCAGCAAGCAGCTAGCTCCTGGAGCTTACTTTTAACATTGGCTGTAAATATTAGCACCAGAACACTATCATGCAGCAAGCACTTACAGGGCTACTGGAATTAATTTTTAAAATCAAGTCAGTAACCCACATTGGGAGCCGATTCCAGCACGCAAAGATTTATTGCCCAAAACGCTGCTTGTGAAAGATTCAAAATTTAGTGCCAGATTCCTGCTACGCAGCAGGCAGCTCTGACAAACTGAAATTTAACCCTGTATTATCAAACAAAAAAATGCACTTTCAGTCCCCAGCTAGTAATCTCCCTTTAGTATGCAGGCTGAGATTATCACAAGGGGAGCCATTTCCATGCAAAGGGCAATCTGAGCCCATGGGGGTAAGGCCAGGTAAAAGGGTGCCAAGATTTGAACAGCAAACAAAGGAATTCAGACTGCATTGAGAGCGTTGGTTTCAATCTGGCTGATTACCTTTAGGATGGGTGGCTTACCTTCGGTTACGAGTGTCTCCATGGCAGGGAGACTACGACATAGTATTCAGCTACAATGTCTGTCTCTGCAGCACAGTGAAAGCCTGTTACAGCTGTACAGTATTACAGTTTGTTAGGTGCCCCTGAGCCTTGTCATTTATTACTGTGATATAGCTTCACTGTCTTGGCAGCATGGTCCTTTTATGGCTATATTACACTGTTTGTTATGTGTCCTAAGACCTGTCATTTATTACTGTAACATAGCTACACTGTTTGTCTCTGCAGCATAGTCAAATCCCTTTATAGCTATATTACACTGTTTCTATGGCGCCCCTCCTCCCTGAGGCCTGAGCACTGACATTTATTACTGTGACATAGTAAGCTACACTGTATGTCTCTGCTGTATAGTGAAAGCCTTTTACGACTGTATTATACTGCTTGTGAGGTTCCATGAGCCCTGTCATTTATTATTGTGACATAGTTACATTGTCTGTCTCTGCAGTATAGTGAAAGCCTATTACAGCTGTACTGAATGTTAGGTGCCCTGAGCCCTGTCATTTATTACTGTGACTTAATCAGCTACGCTATCTCTGCAGCATAGTGAAATCCATTTATGGCTGTATCACAATATTTATGTTTGATGCCTCTGAGGCCCGAACCCTGTCATTTTTTACTGTAACATAGTCAGATACACTGTTTGTCTCTGCAGCTTAGTGAAATCCTTTTGCAGTGGTATTACACTGTTTGTGAGGTGCCTGTGAGGACCGAGCTCTGTCATTTAGTACTGTGACATTGCTACACTGTCTGACTCTGCAGTATAGCAAAATCCTTATATGATTGTATTACACTGTTTGTGAGATGCCCCGTCCAATGCCCGAGCCCTGCCATTTATTAATGTGACATAGTCAGCTACACTGTCTGTCTCTGCAGCACAGTGAAAGCCTTTTACAGCTGTATTACACTGTTTGTTAGGTGCCCCTGAGACCTGAGCCCTGTCATTAATTACTGTGATACAGTCAGCTAAACCATTTGTCCAGCAGTTAGTGAAAGAATATACTTTCACGGCTGTGTCTACTATGTCCTGTATTTCCCCGTCTAAGTCTACTGCAAGGAAGCACAGTACTACTGCACGTGCAACTGATAATGATATGGACAATATTAATCATTACACTGATGGAGAACATAGTGACAATAATAATATCACCAGGACTGGCATAAAATCTTCTGAACAAAAAAAGCATGTTAGCAATGAAATGATAGTACAGTTTTGAAAATAACTGACTGCAGTTACTTGTAGAGGTACTGAATGTTTTGACAAATGTTCCAGGATACTTCCAGATCCTGAACAGCATGGAAGGAGGCATCCTTGTGAGATATAAGCTCAGATGCTGAGGTAGTGAATGTTGATAGAGATGGTGGTGATAGTGGGGACTGGGAATTGGATAGCCAAGGCTATGTCCCACTTAATTTTGATGGCACTTCCAGTTCTTCTGAATCTTGTGGCAATGAGATCAGTAGTTTCAATGAGGAGGTAGGAGAGGATGCCACTGTGAGGAATGAGAGGGAAGTGCAGAAAAAAAAATCATGTCCCAAATGTAAAAATAAGTAGATGAGTATGAATGAGAACAATTCATCTTGACAAGAAAATGGTAGTGTAAGGTTTCCTCCAGGTCCCTTGACGGTACATGGAATAATACAAGGCACTGTGGTAGAAAGCAAAAAGGTAACTATTGTGGAATTTATTTTCTGTTGACCCTGCGGACATGTCTGTAGCTGTATGCAGTCTGTGCAAAAAGAGCATCATTCATGGCAAAGGGGCAGATTTTGGAATAGCAATAATGACGTGACATGCAAAGGAAAAACACCCAATTCAGTGGGACAGGGTAAGGGGCAATGTGTTTGGCATGGGCGGTAGTGGAGGTGGTTGTGGCAGTGACCATAGTGACAATGAACTACAAGCAGAACAGCCACCATGGTGCATATGAACATTCTTGCCAAAGCTCTCAAAAGCATCAACAATGCAAAGAAAAAGGGCAAATGCCAGGTTCTCATTAGGCCATGCGCCAGAGTAATTGTGAGGATTTTAACTGTAATGATGAAGCATGGCTACATTAGCAAGTCTAAAAGTATCAACAGTCACAGAGCCTGGAAAATGATTGTTAATCTCACTGAAAGGATGAACAAGTGTGGAGTTATCAGCCCCAGATCTGACGTTCAATGGAGAGTTCTGAGAAATGTCAGAACAACTGACAGATCTGAGAAATGCTAGAACAACTTGTTGCAATCTCTTCAGTTTGGATACATAGTGCTGTCCACTTCAGCTGGCATCATGGACCATGAGAAAGCCAGTCAAAAACACACAGGAGTCAAGATTCTGGGATTATTTTTCTAAACATGTAAAAACAGGCATGCAAATAAAAATATACAAATGGAAGCAATAAGTGACACTGAATCACTTGATATATCCTTGCAGTCTTCCCAGACAAACATAGATTGTTCTCTGACACCATCAAGTACTGGAAAATCCCAAAGTAGTACTCCACATAAAAAAGGCATAAAAAATACATTCCCCAAAACATAAAAAATATCTGTTCAACTAACATTAAAATAAAATGTTGTAAGGACATCAAAATTTACCCACAATCATCCAACAAGCCAGCTGTTAAATAAAGCCATTGCAGAGTTGTTGGCCAGTTGTCAACTCCCTTTTGCTTTTATTGCCCAAAAAGGTTTCCTCAAGTTCATGAACTAGATACCACAGTACACTGTTCCCTGTGAACACATTTCTCAAAAGAGGCTGCTCCACAGTTGTAAAACTTGGTGTGTAGTGATGTCATTAAGCAATTCAAACTCTATAAGGTGAAGCAGGTTCACATAACCACAGATATATGGACCAGCAACCAAACAATTGACTACATAACTGTTACAGCTCATTAGGCAAGTTTTCAGTTAGAAAGTAATAATCCCACTCTACAGTAAGCAGTAGGAATCAGGCTGCATTAAGTGTCACAACTTTTGCAGAAATCCACACTCCTGTGAAGAATTTGCAGGAGCTGCAAAAATAATTCCAGAAATGGCTTAATCTGTTAGTACTTATCTTCAATGTTAGTAATGTCAGATAATGGTGCCAACATAATCAAAGCTGTTAGAGATGGCAACTACCAACACATACCTTGTTTTGCACATTGTTTAAATCTTCTCATCCATAAATTCTTTAATGAAAACAGAAATGTTAAAAACGTGATAGGTCTTGCTAGAAAAATATGTGGGCATTTCATCCACTCTGTAAAAGCACAAAAAATATTGAAGGGGCTGCAGAAGTCAAACAACTTACCCTTGCATACATTAAGTCAGGAAGTTCCAACCTGCTGGAATTCAACATTTTACATGTTGGAAAAGCTTCTTGAACAGAAAAATGCTGCCATACATGACTACACCATGCAGAATCAAATAGGTTAAGTAGACATTATGCTCAGTTTCAGCAGTTGGATACTACTTTAATCTTTGGTCACCTTACTGGAGCCATTTGAGGCTGCCATATGTGATGTCAGTGTGGACAGTTCAACTCTGAGTCAAATTCTTCATCAGATAAGATGTCTTCACATTTTCCTTGATGACATAAAGAAAGACTTTCAGTCAAAAGAAGACACAATTGCTATTATGCTGGCAGATGACGTGAATCTCAGACTGTCAACTAATTAATCAATCAATCACTCAAGCAATCAAACTTTATTTAACCAGGCATAAATACCATTGTGCAAGCTCATTTTCAAGGTGGTCCTGGACATCAAACAACTCACAGTCAGGAATACGGTAGACAAAATAAAACATTGTACATGTGAAAGATAAATCAGGCCTATACATATAGAGATAACACAGTTAAATACAGTTAAAATTAACTAACAAACAAACAAGCAAGGAAGGTAAAGAAGCTTAGACCCTGGGAACTCACTAGTATATGTAGACCAGCACGTTTACTAATATATGTAGACTGGTGGGTATGCTATTATAGGACTTGGAGGGGGAAGGGAAGAGAGGGGTTATACAAGATGGGGGTAGGACGGTGAGGGTCAGGAGGTGAGAAGAGAGGCTACAAAGTGCTGGGGTCCCCCTATTGTGGGATGGGAGCTGAGCATAACTAAGTGTCAAAGGATTCGAAAATGACACCAGATACTAAGGGCGCAATGCCATGTTTAGGAATGACACCTATATGTTGGCTACATTCCTAGATCCCCACTTCACCACTGCCACCATGCCTGTCACATGTGCCACACTACTCTTACTTTTGTCAATCATCAGTTTATTATGCATGATGCTGGCCATGGATATAATTGTTGAAACATCAGCAGCCTCACTCAGATCAGCAGCACCTCTTCTACCTGCCTCAGCAATGCCCACCATGTATATAATTTCTAGAAACAGTAGCAGGCTCAGTCAGAGCAACTGTGCCTCTTGTACCTACCTCAGTAATACCTGCCATTGGTATTTTCTTTGGAAACGGCAGCAGGCTCACTCACAGCAGCTGTTCCTGTTGTACCTGCCTCAGCAATGCCTGCCATGAGTATATTTTTTTACAACAGCAGCAGACTCATTAAGAACAGCTGTGCATCTAGTACCTGCCTCAGCAATGCCTGCATTAGATATAACTTTTTGGAAACAGCAGCAGACTCTTTCAGAGCACCTGCACCTCTTCTACTTCCTTCAGTAATGCCCACCATGGGTATAATTTTTGGAAATGGCAGTAAGCTCAATCATAGCAGCTGCACCTCTCATACCTGCCTCAGAACTGACAGAGATTGGGGCACCTAACAAACAGTGTAGTAGTGTGCAGCCTATCATCAAAGACAGTCTTTCACAATTTTGTTATGGTCAGAGTAGGACAATAGGGTAGTAAAATTCAATAGTATGTACCAGACCCATACCAACTACCTGTTTTTCATTAGGGTATTTTTATGGTAATTTCAGGTAGTTTAGAGGTACCTGCGGGTAGTATTTTGGGTTGAGTATTTCAGCACCTGCCCATGCCTAGTCCATATATCATCTCATCTCATCTCATTTAATCTGCCACAAACAATGTATAGGTACTACATTTTGTTTTACATTGCTGGTCTGTACTGTATTTTCTCAGTATTAAAATTAAAGTTTCTTTAAGTACAAACTGCAGACATTTTCTGTGCTTAAGAAACTTATGTCGAGAAATTACCCATTTAAGAAATGCCTGGTTCCTTGTGCTTTTTGTAGTAGCTCATGGGGTTTGGGCCACATGGAATCAGTGTGCTTTATAGAGATGAGGAAGTCTGGGAACAAAAAAGGTGGGATTTCCTGCCTTCCAGTTCCCTTCTTTATTTCCTTTTTATTTCATTTTGTAATTGTATAAAGGCAGATCTGTGTTAAAATGCTGTTTTTCATGTTTTGTTTACTTTGTGCATGAAACAACTATGCGGAAATTTGCTGTAAATATATAAGTAAAAATTAAGGTATGATTGGCAGGTCACATGATCTCCAGCCCTATAAATGGGTCTGACTGATCACAATCTAACAGATAAGATGAGATGAGATGAGATGAGATGTGGTCTGTGGAAGGAGCAGTCCTCTACAAGAGAGAAAACAGGCTGATGCAAAAAGGAAGCAGTTGGTGCCGGGGCAATCTCACAAAGACTGACCAGTGGTGGTACTTACGAAGGCTGAGATGCTTTGGACCAGGGATGAATTGAGCAGCTGGAGGGGTGACTGGTCTACCTGAAGTATGGTCTGCAGAGGTGCAGGTAGGACCACCCTCAGGTACTGGAATTGCCCCTGTGAGCATACTGGCTGAGTGGAAAACAATGGCCTTTTAAACCTAGTACAGTACAAGTAATTCAGAAGTTCCAGATTTGCACTGTTTAAATGGTGTATTACTCTGTCCAGTGTCTCCATGTTCTTATTTAATAACGTGCACTGTCTATTGGGACATTTTAAATAAACCTTTGTCTCCTTCTGTGTTTTCACTCCACACTGCCCTCCTACATATGGTGCTAGAAGTGGAATATTTCACCAGTGCCTAACCAGGGCACAAGGGCTCCGGGAAGGGAGATACCCCCAAAACAAGGGAGAGGCCAGAGCCACAAGGAAAAGCTAGCAGAGACCACAAAGGACATGTTTTGATTATTTTTCTGTGTGAAACAACCATATATGAAATTGTTGTGAATATTTAACCAGCAGTTAAGGCATGATTACCAGGTCACATGATACATGATGAAGATACATCCCAGGGAGCTGAGGAAACTGTCAGATGTCCTGGCAGTCCCCCTGGCGGAGCCCTTCAGCATCTCCCTGAGGACTGGATGGGTGCCCCAAGACTGGAGGGTGGCCCATGTCATGCTGATCCACAAGTGGGGGTCAAGGGAGGAGGTGGAAAATTACAGGCTCGTTAGCCTGATTTCGGTGGTCAGCAAGGTGATGGAGTATATCTTCAAGGATAGGGTGAGGGGGTTACTGGAGCAAAATGAGAATGAGAATTTGGACGATAGGCAGCATGGCTTTGTCCAGGGAAGATCATGTCAGATGAACCTTGTGGAGTTCTATGACTGGGTGATGAGGGCCCTGGACTAGGGTAGGCCAGTGGACGTCCTCTTTCTGGACCTCAGCAAGGCATTTGATTTGGTACCCCACAATGGCCTTCTGGGTAAACTGGAGGAAATGGGGAAGGGAGACAGTTGTTAAGGTGGATAGGAAATTGGCTCTCTGAGCATACTCAGAGGGTGGTGGTTGGTGGGCTAGCCTCATCCCCAACGTGGGTTACTAGTGGAGTGCCCCAGGGGTCAGTGCTGGGGCCACTCCTGTTCAATGCCTATGTCTCAGACATAAGGAAGGGGGTCAGTAGTGAAATGAGTCTCTTTGCAGATGACTCAAAACTGGGTGCAGTGGTGGATGAGGAGGAGGGGGTGGTGGCCTTGCAGGAGGATCTGGAGGTACTGGAAAGGTGGTCAGGAAAATGGAAACTAAAATTCAATGTGGGGAAGCGCAAGGTTCTGCACCTGGGAGTCAGAAATCCAGGTCATGAGTATACCCTGGGAGGAGACAAAATTCAAGTCACAGAAGGTGAGAGGTACCTGGGGGTAGTGGTAGATGCCAAAAGGAACAACTCAGAGACCTGTAGGAGGGCAGCGACAAGGGCAAATAGGATGCTGGGATGCATTGCCAGAGGGATTACCTCCAGAAAGGAGGAAGTGATCCTACCCCTATACAACTGCTTGGTTAGGCCACACCTCAAGTATAATATGCAGTTTTGGAGACTACATCTAAAAAGGGATGTTACACTCTTAGAGAGGGTCCAAAGGAGGGCAACCAAAATGATCTGGGGCCTGGGGGAGAGGACCTATGAGGAGAGGCTCAAGGAGCTCGACATGTACACCCTGGAGGAGAGGAGGGACAGAGGGACATGATAGAGGTACATAAACGGGATCAATAAGGGGAGCCCAGTCAATGTTCTCCAAAGGAAAGTGGAGGGGGACAACAAGAGGAAATGGGTGTAAGCTAGAAGGGGGCAGGCTCAGAAGGGAGTGGAGGAGGTGTTATTTCACTGAAATGTTGGTGGAACCATGGAATGCACTGCCCAGGGAGCTGGTAGAGGTGGAGACAGTGACCGGGTTTAAGAGGGGTGGGACAGGTATAGGGGGAGGGTACATCTGACCAGGTCCAGTGCAGGTGGCACATCTGCATCTGGGGACAGTATAATCCAAGGGGGAGGGGAGGACACCAAAATCGGCCCTCAGTGCAGGTGCTGAAAATCGAGCAGACTCGAAAAGACTGTTATGCCTATTCTGCTGGCATTTTAGTATGTTAGAATGATCTACAACCCTATAAATGGGTTGGAGATCATGTATCCTATATAGTTGAACAGAGCTGCTAAATTTATTGTAACATTCCTTCATGAACAGCACACTTAGAATAACAACATGAAATGTAAGGGGGCCTTATGAATAAAATAAAAATTAAGAAAGTTTTAACCTACATTGACAAGAAAATACACAAATTGTCTGGGAGTGTGAAGCTCCAGGGTCCTATCTCCATCACCATCCTAGTGGGCTGCTTGCTCTGGGGAACTTTTTACAATTCAATAAACTTTATTGACTTGATCATATCGGGCAAAACAGTTACATCTAAAAACAAGAGAAAAAAATTTTACAAAACATATTAATGTACAAAACACAAAAACCCAATATGACAGAGCAAGGGTCAGAACAAACACAAAAGGGATTAAACACCCCCAACCCTATCTCCCCATCATAACATCCATCCAACCCCCCAAACCCCTCCACTCCCTCCTTGTGCTTGACAGAAAAAAAGGGTTGAATATATAAAAAGCTGCCATGATTGTATGACACCCCATGCTAATCTTGTAACCAGTGGGAGGCAGTATAGTGCAGTGGTTTAAGGCTCTGAGCTGCAAATCTGGAGACCTGGGTTTGAATCCCACAGCCCCCACTTGCATACTGTGTGACCATGAGCAAGTCACTTAACTTCCCTGTGCTCCCAGGTTGCACCTGTAAACAAGCTTTCTGCTTAGTGTGTCTCACCTGGTTAAACAATTGGGAAAAAAGGAAAAAAAAAGATAAAATTAACCTAGGCAACATATAGTGACCTTTAAGTTGGGGGAAGACAGAGGTATATTAAACCCACTTCATAATAAACTGATGTAATGGAGTCCAACATGCTTGGAACTTAAGCCACATTTGATTGGTTAAAGCAACTGCACACTCAGCATTCAGTGCAGTAAAACATTCCTGAAGCCATTCAACATGTGTCGGTGTCCAGTTGCCTTTCCAGTGCCTCATAATCAACAATTTTGTAGCTGATAAGATTAAAGCCATGTACATTTTATCTTTATTCGTTGAGATCTGGTCGTAGTTCCCCAACATGCAGATCTCAACTAAAAAATATTCATGGCCAAAAAAAGGAGAAAACAACTTTTGTACCAGGGTCGAAAGATCTGATTTTGGGACAAATCCACAAGATATGGTACAGAGCACCTTCATCACAAGTACAGTGGACACAACTAGCCATTGTTGTCAGACCCATTTTTGACAATTTACCAGGAGAGTAATATACTGTAAATCATGTAAAATATTAAATCACAATAGTCTGAGTCAGTCCTGTTTAATAAATCTTTAAATATCAAACCAAATTATTGACCACCGACCAACAGAGTAATGTAAGCCCCGGGTGTTTTCCCAATAGAAAGGTGTAGGAAGGGCTGTGTTCCAGATTTGTTGGGTAAATGTTTGATAAATGTGGGAGATCAATTTTTCCTGTAACAAAAAGGCAGATAACTTGGAAAAGAAGGCACCTGCTGAATTTGACCATGGCGGTGCCCCCCAAAACTTACAGAGACAATAACAGTTCTGTGCATATTGAAAACATTTTTAAGGTGAAATAGAAAACTTCAGCTGGAACTCTGAGAAATATATAATCGTATCTTCATCAACCAGATTCTCAATGGAGTCAGTCTGGAGCCTATTCCATAAGTCACATAAAAGTTGCTTACCAACTCTGCGAAGATTCCCATTATTAAAAAATGATTGACTAAGATCTTTGTTGTACAATAGTTTTAATAATTTACGTTATTGAGAATGGGCTTTCATGGATCATCCAATCGGAGTAGATCTTATCTCTCTGGGTAACCCTGTTAATAGGGTAAACAACAATGAAGTCAAGGAAATATGATGTTTTTCTATGAGATTTTCTTCAGTCATCAGCCAAATTGGTGTATAAGAGAGAGTGGACTCCAGAGTACCCCCCGAAAATACTTGATGCCATGCAAAGATAAGTAGTAACTATAAAAATCTGGGAGATTAAAACCTCCTAAATGCCTCGGTCTACATAGTTTGATGAATGCCCTTCACAGATGTTTACACAACCAGAGGAATGTGGAACATATAGGTTAAGGTATTAAATCAGCTTTTTGGTAGCACTATGTTCAGCATACCCAGGGGATATATCAGACGAGGCAATACTACCATCTTGAGGACATTCAACATGCACCAAAGGGAAAGAGGAAAATTATATCAGTGGGGCAAATCTTGCTCAGTTTGTTTCAAAAGCAGATCCAGATTCAAGGACCTCAGTGAGGCTAAATCTCAAGTAATTCTAATGCCCAAATATGTCATTGCCTTTGGTTCCCATTGAAGCCCCAATTTGGATACAGCCTCCTTGGTGTAGGAGACAGATAGGGGCAGAACCATGATTTTATGTAAATTTAACTCATATCCTGAGAATTGACTAAAATGTGTGATAATTTGAAATGCAGCGGTTAATGAAGTTTACCATTGAGACATGTGAAGTAAAATATCGTCATAAAACGTAGATAATTTCAGTTCCATTTTACCCACATGTATACCCTTAACCATGTCAGAGGAGTGAACTTTGCATGTCAAGGGTTCTATATATAAATTAAATAAAAAAGACAGTAGGGAGCAACCCTGATGAGTTCCACTAGATAAATAAAAAAGATCTGAAAGCTCATTGTTTCACAAAATTCATGCGGAAGGCCTAGAATACACAATTTTTATCTTCTGCATAAATTTCTGAGGAATACCAAATTTAGATAAGGCTGTGAACAAGTATGGCTAGGCCACATGGTCAATAGCTTTCTCTGTGTACAGGGAGACCAGTACCATATTATTGTCTTCCTCCCTGGACATAGAGAAAATATGGAATAACTTTTGAAAGTGTTCACTGGAGTGTCATCCAGTGACAAAGACAGCCTGTTCTGGGCCAGTAAATCTGCTCAGACGTGTGGCCAAGGGGAACTTTCTGAATTTTACTTTTTAAATCTCCCTCCTGCTGTCCTCTAAAAGTTGCAATGTGGCTTGCCTTTTTGCTCCAGTCACATGACTGGCATGCTTATGTAGTGGTGCAAGAACTGCCTTCTTCAGAGCATGGATACTGTGACTTATGCATTTATTTGTATAGCAACTAAATCTTAAAGGTTCAGGTGCAATTAAAAAAACAACCTAGTGAGGAAAAACTACATTAAATGAATAAGTAATCAAACATCATTAAGACAATACAAACCACATACATATTTAGAAAACATTCAGTCAGCACTGGACCAGAGTCCATCATTATAGAAGTTCATGCGGTGAAGATTCCTCATTTCCAAATGGCAATATCTCTGAATTTTTTACCCTGCATAGGGGAACCAGACAAAGATGTCCACTGTCAGCACTTTGAGTATTTGTCTTGAGTTTGTGTATTGCAATATGTCTTTGCAGTGATGGATTCCAAACAATCAACATTTATCTTGATTACATCTGTACAGAGATGTGACCAGACCCCATCTTGAGTCTTATAGTGGCACAGTAGCCACTCGAGTACAGGAGATGAAGAGGAGACATGCACTTACTATATAGGGCTGTTTCACATAATGACCTATGGAATTGCCTGAGTTTAGAAGTATGAGAGCAAACGTATAGCACTAGATCCCATATCTTACAACTCAAAGGAAAAGCTAGTACATGTAACTAAAAGACAAGCTGGGTGGTATAGTCAGAGGATTGTCAGTTTATGGAAAAATACTATCTATTGAAGTTATTGGCAGTAGCACTATGTCTATATTCAAAAGTAGATTAGACACTTATTGCAAATAAATGGGTATCTGGGGCTACACCCCTGTGTAAAAAGCAAGCTTCATGATGGACTATGGCTTGATTAGCTTGTACATTACCTATGTTACCTGTGTTACCTATGTTACCACTATAGTTAGGGTTGGGTAGGCACACTAATGTTAAAGCACAATTTTTAGCCACTTTTATCATGATTGTTTCTTGACAGGACTTCACAAAACTTTTGAAATTGTATCTTCTGGCACAAGATCTTGAGATCTGGAGATGTTTGAAAAATTTAGATGAGTGGTTTGTTTATTTTGGTGCAGGGAAGTGGCACAAAAGGATAAAATATAAAAATTTGCTCAGACAAGGCTTATTCCCATGAATGTGCCTTTGATATGTCACAACAACTAGAGGCACATGAATTAGTCATATCTGAGCCATGGCGCTGCAATAGCAATGAATATGCCATTACTGCTACTCAGATGACTAATGGTCAGGAGCAACCCCTGCTGCCAGAATAACAACCATTGCTACCTCTCTCCCTCATACCTCCCACCCCAAGGCACTCCACCACTGATTACACTGTTTAGAAAACCATTGCAGCCACTGGGAGCCCACCCCTGGTTTCTCTAAAGTCACCCCATTCTGACACTGAGTGTCAAACCCCCCTGCCAGAAACTGTAAACAAAATGTATCTGAGGCAACCAGAAGCCTAACCCTAGAGTTGCTGAAGACACTGCCCATTTCAGCAGCTGATGGCAAACCCTTGTATTGTTATGACCAAATTAACAAAAACAATAAACCTTTTGGCCACAGGGAGCCCAACCTGGTACTGTCAAAGACCCCCCCCCATTCCAATACTGGGTAACTAACCAAGGTGGCAGAAGATTAAAATTAACAACAAGCTATACTTGCTGCTATCAGGAGCTCAACCCTGGTGCCTCTGAAACTGTTCCATTCCTTTGTCATGTACCAAAATCAGTTGATGGATAGAGTGACTAATTAAAAAAAATAAACTCATTTCCCTTCCCACCCACTAACACCCATCCCTTCTTCTTCTTCCATCTCCCTACCACACTGCAATATGACCTCTGCCTCTAGCCAATCAGCATCTTATTTTAACCTTCCTCTCCCATGCCATCCATAAATAAACTAAAAAGGAAGATACTGACTGGCACAGCCCTTCTATCACCATCTTGGTTTACTGATATCTGATTGAATGAAACCATGATCAACTTTTCAGGATCACAGATTCATTCATGCAGATCAGCAGTTTGTTGAAGAGATGAAAGGAGGGCTGTGACAGTTGTCATCTGTTTCTCTTTAATTATGGGTGGAATGTGTGAAAAAGGGTGGCACTGGGTGCTGGGGGGGCTGTGGGAATGGGGTTATATTGGAGTTTAGTGGAGAAAGGGAAATGGAAGGGAAGGGTGCTAGTGGGAATTGGAAGGCACATTCATTTTTTAAATATTTTTTTTACTTGCCAAGCATATCCACACCAGGGTTGGGCACTCAGTATGAAAATGGTGGGCTTTTGTGAGGGCTTGGGTTGCATTGGATACCCCAAATACTTGGACATGGAGCAGAGTATGGTAAGGGGTGCCACTGGATGCCGGGGATTCTTGGACATGGGGCAAGTTGCAGGAGTGGGTTGCCACAGGACACTTAGGATACTTTGTCATAGAGAAGATTGTGGGCAGCGATGCAACTGGACACTGGGGATTGCTTTGTACAGGGGTGGTTTGAGGAAAGGGGGTACCAGTGGACACAAAGGACTGCTTAGTGGTACAGGAGTGGGGTGAATATCAGCATATCAGTGTACTACTCACACTGTTTCGCACATGATTGGTTCACTAATTACACCATTAACAGCTGGTGTCCCACCGAAGTGGCAAAAGCAAAATTGCAAGATCAATAACAGCACCATCATAGCAGCATGCACAGTTAGTTTATCTAATCTAGCACGGTTGTGAACTGGGCCATTTTATGGTGTCTGTGTGGTACCCAATTTTGCCTGTGCTGTTTTGCTTTTGCCGTTTTGATGTGGAGCCCTAACAGCTATACTTGATACAATATGTCGAAAGTATGGCAGCTTAGATTCAATGCAAAGAAGTGCAAAGTAATGCACCTGGGAAACTAAAATCCGGGGGAAGAGTACACAATGGGGACAGGGTACTAACAACAACAAAAATGGGAAGAGACCTGGGGATAGTCATATCAGATGACCTAAAGGTAAGCAAGCAATGTGAGAATGCAGTAAGGAAGGCTGGGGGGGATACTGGGATGTACTGGGAGAGGCATCACCAGTAGAAAACAGGAAGTTGTTATCCCTCTGTATAGACAGATGGTGAGACCCCATCTGGAGTACTGTGTGCAGTTCTGGAGATCCTGTCTCCACAAGGACATAGACAGGATGGAGGCAGTCCAGAGGAGGGCAACTAAAATGCTGCAGGGTCTGCACCAGAAACCATATGAAGAGAGACTAAAGGATCTTAACATCTACATGCTTGAGGAAAGGGGGGGGCATGATAGAAACGTTCAAGTATCTCAAGGGAATCAACAAAGTCCAAGAGGATAGCATCTTTCAGAAAAAGGGATGTGCAAGAATAAGGTGGCATAATTTTTAATGATAGTGGGGGGATGGCTCAGGAGCAATGTGAGGAAGTATTGTTTCACGGAGAGGTTGGTGGACACATGGAATGGCCTTCCAGAGGAAGTCATGGGGTCAAAAACAGTGTGGGAATTAAAGAATGCATGGGACAGACACATGGCAATTCTGGTAGGGTGTACGAAGAAGTAGGCTGTTGGTTAACTAGGATCTGCAGCTTATCCAATAGGTAGGGAAATGGGCAGACTGGGTGGGCCAAGCGGTCTTTGTCTGCCATCAAAGTCTATGTTTCTATGACAATTTGCACCCCCCCCCAGCCTAAGCTGAAAATAGGCAGAACTGCAAACCATCTTGTCCCAGTCAACAAAAACTAAATAAATAAGTCAATAAAGGCAGAGAATGGCACTGTGACTGGGTACTGCTTGAGAATGTTGGCCTTTGTAGTGTACTATATATCTGCCATTAAATTTTTCAAAAGTAAGGAAATTCATCATGAAAACTACATTGAGGAATACGTTACAGTTCACCCTTAATACCATAAAAGTTAGAACAAGTAGAACATGCAATGTCAGAGTAACCAAATGTCCCTCTTGCCTTGGTGAATCTGTGGTATGACATTTCTCTGGATTTGAGTGATCATGCAATGCAGCATTAGCATTGTTATTCCAGGCAAAGAAAAACACTCACACCTTAGTACTTGGAAAGAAGCCTGGGAAATGAGAGTGCTGCATAATGTGATTGGTATGTTTAAATCTTGGGAGACACCACAACATAGATTCACCAAGGCTTGGAGGAGTATTTCCTAACCCTAACATTGCATTTCCTTACTTTTGTGGCACAAAGGGGCAGCCCCAACATGTGCCTACTGTAGATTATATTTTGTAATGAATAGTGTACAGTTCTTGTCCCCAAATCAGAGGAAGGATATTAGAAGGGTTAAGAAGGACCAGATAAAAATCATCCCAGTGTCTCAGAGGGCTGAGGCACTATGTGCCTCACTTGACACCATGCTGGCTCCCTGAGTTTGGTAATGAATTCTGATCATCAAGGATCAGGCTGGAAGAGAAGGATCGATCATCACCCAGGACGTTTGCCTCTGGGGAAGGTGGTGTGTTCTGCTATACCATGTAACAGTTACCCAGAAGATCATATTGGCAGTGTAGGCTGGAATGAGTATAGGGCAGGGGAGTCATGCAAACTGGCGGGTGCAGCCACTGATGCTCTGCATTAAACCACTGTATCAACATCTTGGGGGTGGGGTGAAATGCAGAAAATACCCTGTCACTGCAGTATGACAACCATCACTCTGGCTGCAGAACCTCCAACATCTGACCAAGGAACCCTTATCAAGTGGGATAGACATTTATGGTGGGGACCTGGTCAACCCCTGCTGTCTTTCTCAATGGGAGGGGATAACATGGGTGATTACTGGGAAACTATGAAGCCCTGGGAGAAGGTGGGAGTGACAGGGTTGAGGGAAAAGTGGTGGACCTGAGTGAGGTCCTGGGGGTCAGCTGATGAACTATGAGTATAAATCTGTTAATAAATAAAAAAGAAGATGCAGAAAACAGTGACCATGGTAGCTGAGGGCTTGGACAAGGGCTATGAGGAGCAACTGGCATCATTTGGATTGTTCTTCATGGAAATGAAGAGACTCATAGATGTCAAGATTACAGTTCTCCAGCATATGAAAGGGAAAACACCATTAAACCAAATGCAACTATTCCAGATTTACTAGGATGGAAGGACAATAAGGGTCACACAATGTCTTGATTTTGCACAGCATACTTATTTCATCCCTGCTTATGCAGTAGGGGTGGGTGAGAACATGATGGACCAAGAGCCCCTTTCAACAATAAATTACTCTATTGCTATGTATTTGAAAGGAGGAAGAGTGAAGGGAAACATGAAGAAGACTATTTTCCTGAAAAAGTGGTTAAAATTTGGAATAAGCTTCCACAACAAGTAGTGTAATTTGGCGCAGTTTCTACTTTCAGCCTTAAACTAAATAAGTACCTTGAAGAGTACAGGTTGACGGAGTATTCACGCTGAACTAGTGGGGGGGGGACTTAATGGACCAGTGGTCTTCTTTGCATCCTGTGTCTGTGAGTTTGTAATTCCATCACCCTTTCTTACAGCACTAAGGTTTCCTCCATGCCTCTCTCAACCAGTCCCTCTAAAAAAGTAAATAAATCCCCCTTTTACGATGCTTCCAAACTCTCAGAATACACCCCAGCTCCCTGAACATAAGTAAATAATCCCTTCCTTCTGTTTCCCAGCTTCTATTCCTCCCCATCTCACCCAGCCTTTTGAGCCTGGAAACTAACAAATCTCCCCCCCTTTTTTTTGTGGTTACTTATTTTTGCCTCCTGGAGTCCTCTGCCCTGCATCTGATGTCCCCCTCCGACTCGGGCACCAGGTATGAGGCCTTCTCCCTTATACCCCACAACTTACCCTTCATGGCAGGGGGTGGGAAGCAACTCGACCCACCGGACCAGATTTAGTGTTCGGGGAGGTGCCTTCCTGGGCCGTAGTGAAGGCGGACCATCGTCATTCACAGAAGACTCTCCATTTTCCCTTGTTCCTTTATCCCCTGAGGTTGTGACATGCAATGGCACCAGCGGCGGCAAAGCACATGCTCCCATGTGCACCCCTGCCAAGCACCTGCCACAACTCTCACCCACAGTCTCCAGAGCCAATGCGCTACCTCTCAGCCTCCGCTAGGTGGCAGGTGAATGCTGAGCCCTGCAACAAATCCCCCCTTTTACTACATGCAAGTTATCTGCTTGTCCCTTGTTTGGTTCCATTAGCTCACAAATATTCCTTCATTTTTGCTGTTAACACCCCACCAGAACAAGGTAACCCTCTTGTCTGTTTTGTGGGTTCGAGTCACCTTAGTATCAAGTTCTGGAGGGATTCAAACTGATAACCTCTATTTAGAGTACCCAATTGTCAGGTTCAGATAATTCTGTCTTTAGAGGGCCAGATAGCTTTGCCTATGGGCACCTAACCAGGTATTTCAAAATGAACCCTTACAACTCTATGCAAGACCTAGAGAACCCTGACCTGTTTCCCAGTTTAGTATCACAATAAACCCATGCACAGTGTCTACTATAACCATCTAAGCTTCACTTATATAAAAAGAAGCTTCAAGGCACACCAGGCAGTTTCTGTTTTTAAAATATATATCTTTACTTTAAAATAGGAAAACAGTATAATACAGAACAAGATATCCCAACACATACAGCCTTAAAAACAAAACAGGTTTAAAAGTACAAATTCCTACAATACATACACTCAGACTGGTTTTATCTAGGGTCTCCTTACTTCTTAATCTTTCAGTGCTTTGTTGTTCCTCTTTTCTCAGTCAGGAAATAAATGACCTTGTGTAAGGTCTGCTCAGTATTTTTAAAAGTGGTCTTGAGCCGGCCTTCTCTCTGAGGTCACCTAACTCTGCCTTGGTGTATTAACATTTATATTTTATAACACAGGATGTCTTACTAAGATACTTAAAAAAATAATAGGTGACATAAATGTGACTTGCCAAAACCGGTCTATAGTCTGCTTCACATAGACATCAAAACCTCTTTGATGTAATTCACTGGATAACCCCAAGCAAATGCATATTGGACTTCCTAATTTAGTCTGGGACCTGCTTCACCCAGACATCAAAGTCTCTTTGATGTATTTACTGGCTATCTTGGGAGACACCCCAACACATGCATATTCTCCTTCCTCCATGACACCTAGCGCAAATCAAAGGATTTCCCTAAGGACATCATGAATGGATATTTTATTTCTGGGGCTTCAAAGAAAGCTTAACAAAGTAATTGCATTTCAGATATCTGATGTTTAAGCTACCGACTGTCCTTTGAACTTATCCTGGGGTGGGGTTGATGTGTCAATTTCAGCAAGACAGTATTTCCTCCTGACAGAAATTCCCTTACATATTTTATATTGCAGAAAAAATATATTGAAATCAGAACCAGCTGTCCATGTGCCACAACTGGCACCTGAATGCAATATTTGGGGAGTGCTGTACTGTTGGAATGTGCTGTCCTATGGATGACATGTTAAACAGGGGCCCCTTCTACTAATCGTGTGTATGTCCAGGTGGAAATAAAAGAACTCAAGGCACTTTTTGCAAAGAGTAGGGCAATGTTTATTAACACAAAATGACAAACAAAGCAAAATACAGGATACAACAAGCATCAAACATAAAGTTCAGGAAATACAAGAAGGTTCAAAATAGAGCACAAAAAGAGAACTCCAAGGAAAACAAGGATAAATAAATAAATGGAACGGTACTGATACTACAACTCATATAATATCAAAACTGTAAACAAAAAGCGAAGATGCCAACTACAGTAGTATGATCTATAAAGTCCCATTAGGTACTATACCTCCATGGAATAGCATGAGAAACAAAAATCCTATCCCTCAAGCTTCATGGGCTGTCGTACTGCTGCTTCTGGTGACCATGCTTGATGTTTTGCATTGCTATTTCATAGTTAGAGGCAAGCAAAGTGCTCCCACTTCGCTACACAGAGCACCTCGCAAATTGTTCCCCAGTCCACATAGTGCTCCACAATGCAAAGTGAATTTCTTCACCCTCAAAATTATTACGTGAAGTGTGTGATTTCCAATGGTCTTCACGCTGCTTAACTTTGTCTCACTGCCCTCCCTTTCATTTTAATATGAAGTACCATTGATTTTAATGGACTTCACTTCACTTCATGTTTTTATTGCTATTTGAAGTGAATTGTGCATTGATTCATGGGCTGGCAGATCACATGGGCTCTATATTGTCTTGCACAGTCTCAGTTCTGCGTAGTGTATGTAGTGGAAAGCTGGAGACAGTTTGCTGTCAGAGCTCTGATAACCAAATCCTCTAAAAACCTTTCAAAAAGTATTTTTGAGCAAACATTTTTGTCCCAAATTTATTACATCGGCTATAGGAAACCCTCCCATGCTTAGATCATCAAGTGTTCATTGTTTTTTTGTGCATTCTGAATGTTAATTTAGAACATTCAGTCTGTGTACTGACAGACACTGCTGAAGTGTGCTTCAGGGGGGCATATCTGTGGTGCAGATAGATTCACAGGGAGAAAGGCAGTCTTTCTAACTGTTTGGGGCATATGCATGTTGTATCGCTGTGTTCATGTACACACAGTAATACTTGAAATAATTTTTGATAACTTTTTGCTGATTGTTGTGGTGCAGTGCATATTTTTAGTCTGTTTAAAAAGATTTGGTATTATATTGAACTGCTAAATTTTCTGCGCATTACCTGTAGTGTGTGAGTGTGTGTGAGATGTGTGCCATCAAGTCAGATATGTTTTATTGTGCCACACAATAATTGCAGCACTCGGAATTTGTTATCCATCTGTGGTATTTTTACTGCTTTATTCTATCTTGGTAGTGGACTGGTACTTTAGCGCCTCTAAATTTCAACCCAAGAAAGGTATATTTTTTCCAGTTTGGGATTTGTAACCACTGGTTAAGGTGTTGTTGTGCCTGTGTGGCTGCATCACTTGAGTGTGTAATCTCAATTTGTCTGTGCATTTGCATCTGTTTAGGGCCTAGTCTCCATCTATAAGCCACAGTTGTCGTTTTTTGGCTTCCCATCCACCCCAAAGTTCAGAAATCTAAATTTGTTTTGAATTGTCTGTGTAATCCAAAAAAATGCCTGCAAAGAGAGGAGCAAGCAAAGATGTTTCTGGCCATGGCACTGCTGCCAATGGCAAGATTGGCTGTGGGCATGCTAGTACGCAGCAGAAATGCTCTGTTGAGGCCAGTAAAGGGATTTCCCTGAATATGATTTTCACAACGCAATCAGTTGCTTCAATGATGGTTGCAGATGCTGTTCCCTCTGCTGGTGGTAGTGAAGTTGCTGATGGCATGAGTATTGCTGCCTCAAGTTCAACTTGTGACAAGTTAACCGGTTTCCAAAATATTGTGGAGTCTAAAGCTGTGACTGAGAGTGTAGTTGATGTCACATTCCTCAACATCGCCATCCTCATCCCCACAGTAATTGAACATGAAGAAAATGACTCACAATCTAATGTTTCCAGTGCCGTTGAGGTCATGCTTGGGCCATCCAATGATTCAAATGTTAGAGAAAAATTATTCGATGATCATAATGACGCTGTGGTTGGAACATGTTCTCCACAGGACAGCATCCAAGCTGAAATTGTGGATGTGGATGATGAATATGATGAGGATTTCAGTGACCCCAGTTGGGAACTGGAGAAAAAGAAGGTAAAGGTGTTTGTGTCTCGGTCTGTTGGTGTTAAATCACCCCCTCCTCAAAGTTGTGATGTAGCAGTTTCTGTTGATAATGATGATGACCCAGTAATAATTATAGATAGTCATGATCAGGTACAGTCTACGAGTGGCCAGCAACAGAAATCACGTAGTACACCACCCATTTCAGTGCATAAAAAAGTAGAGTCCAATATGCAGCATTAGGGACATGTGAAAAGTATCTGATCAAAATCCCTTGTTTGGGAATTTTTTGTACTTGATGCAAATGATGAATCAATAGCAATCTGCCAGGTTTGTCAAGCATGTGTCAATTGAGGTAAATAGGGTAGTCATCTGGGTACTCGGGGCCAACATACACATCTGAAGAACAGGAACATGGCACTGTGGACTTGGCACCAGAGGGGAGCTAATGCCATAGTGGGGCATTCACCCTCATCCACCTTATCGAGCATGTTTTCCCCTTCCATGACTGTACTGTAAGTAGGCCAAGTATGTCAGGCCCCTTCCCTGTCAATGTGGCCTCTACACTCCAGAAGGACTTCAATGTCATTCAGCACTGGCTCCGCTCAAACCAACTGTTTCTCAATACTAAGAAAACTGTCGGCGTGACTTTTGGCTCACGGCAAAGACTTGCCCATCTCCCCTCACCCCCACCTTTACCACCATTGACGGGACTCCCTTGGAGGTTTGCACCACCTTCAGATATCTAGGAGTCAGGCTCAACCAGCACCTGGATTATACAATGCACATCAATTTAATCCATAAGAAACTGCATCCAAAACTAGGAGCCTTATATCGCAACAAGGACTGCATCCCTCCAGCTAACCGGAAGGCAATAGTTCAGAAGATGATCCTCCCTCTACCTGACTATGGTGATGTAGTCTACTGCACTGCTCCTATATCCTCCCTCGCTAGTCTTGACACACTCTTCCATTCCTTCTGCCACTACATCTTGGGCTGCCCCCCTATGACTCACCACTACAACCTCTACAGTTCCCTCAACCTGCCCTCACTCCTTGATCGCAGGCAGATTCACTGCACCAGGACCATAGTGAAATACTGGATGCAGTCCCTCCCTCCCTATCTTGAATTCACCCTCCTCGCAACCCAATCTCTGCCTATCTACTCCCTCAGGTGCACTGACTCCAGGCTCTTTCATGTACTGACTCCAGGCTCTTTCATGTCCCATTTATGGGTTCAGCCAAGGGCCAAGCTGCTTTCAGTTACCGTTTGCCCAAACTCTGGAATACATTGCCGGCTGCTATCAGACTCATCACAAACTCTCAGCAGCTCAACCTTATCCTAAAGACCCACCTCTCCTCTACTTGTGTGTGCACCTAGGTCCAACAAGTGGCGCCCCATGCCACACAAGCCACAAGCTAGCCCTGATGCATGTAGGTCCCTTGCACCTGTAAGCCTTGTGCCGCATAACCTACACAAGGGCTATGTTGCCAACAACTCATGTTGACTCAGCTGCTGCCACCACCCTAGTTCTACAAGCATCCTGAGTAGTGGTAGGGCAATAAGCTATCAAAGGGACTCAGCACCATTTCATTGTACAGCTTTGCTATTGTAGTGTTTGTTATGTTTTCCTTGGGACTCACAGCCATGCAAGCTCTGCTATCCATCAATCTATGTATATAATGTTATATGTACATTGCATAATCTGTATACTTGTGCAATTATTTATTCTGTATTTTACTCCTCTTCCCCTCCCCCCCCAGGACGCATCTGGAATCGAGTGGTATTTCCGCTCAGTATGTCTTCCTGGTAAAACTCTAAAATAAATAAATAAACAAAAAATATATGTCTGTAGTAGCATGGAAATAACACCTGAAGATTACTACAGGGATAAGGAGGATGATGATTTTGAAATGTTGTCAAGTGGTGATCAGAGTAGCAGCAGTAGTGGAGGTGGTCTATGTAGTATGTCTAGTGCAAGTGCAACATCATCCAGTGTGCTTAAAACAGGGAAAATAACTTAATTTGTGGACTTGTCACCAGTGCACCCCCTCTTCATCACACGTCAAAAGCATCCCACCCACAGCTGTTCACAGAGCAGAGCCATTTGGCACACCCAAGCAAAATGGGTAACGGCTCATCCCATATTGCAGAGTCTTTTTGCTCATAACATGAAATACCCACCCAATCATGCAATGTCACATGAACTTAATGCTGCTGTAGCAGAAATTCTGGCAATTGATCTTTTGCTCTTCTCCTTTGTTGAGAATTCTGGATTCTGGCATTTTTCTGCATGTTCCTATCCAAAATGGAAAGTCCCGTTGAGGACATACTTATCCACCCATGTTGTCCCTGAGTTATAGTGGACTGTGACAAACTCTATAAGATGTGCATTCAACATTTCTCTTCACCATTCATAACAAGGCTGAAGGTCACTGTGGACCCTTAAGCACATCCAGTAAGGTGGTTGAAAGTCCAGGTGAGGTGTCAGCAAAACTGGTTGCCATTAACCACCTTTGGGGTGCCTTGTCCCAAGTAGGAATCTGTGACATCGATGAATCCAGTGAACAGGAGGAGGAATCAAAAACAGGACTGCATGCAGCACAGCGAATGGTTGACTCATATTTGGCTGAAAACAGGCATCTCTCAGTAAGTGATGATCCTCTGTTGTACTGGAGTGGAAAGGTGAGTGAATGGCCAAAGCTGACTTCAGTGGCACTGAAGTATCTGACCTGCCCACCTTCCACTGTAAGTGTGGAGAGGGTATTCAGTTCTGGGAGGGCAATAGTTAGTGACCATCATACCAACCTCTTGCCAGCAAATGTCAGCATGCTAACATTCATAAAAATTAATGAAGCTCACATACCAACTTAAACTACCACATGTGTCCATACTCTATCATGACGATGGTTGTGCTGATGATGTGGGAGAAGCAGACCATCCTGGTGGCAACATCAAATGGCCTACCATTGAGGTTGATGATGCAGTCATGGAAAAGAATTCCCTAGTGGGTACAATTCAGACCTTGATGACTGCCTGGGCAGCTTCCTGTATGATGAGGATGAGGTGGATGTTGCTGGTATGTAAGTTAACGGGTTGAAAGGCTGTCAGATTTTATTAATGTTGCATTTTTTTTTTCATAAAGTAAAACCAGTGTCACTGACTGAGTCTCATTCCATAATTCAGATCGGCACAAATAATGACCCATCACAATCATTCTGTTTTACCTTCCCCACCTTGGTAGATTTTCAGATTACACTTAAAAGAATGTGTGCTGTCATTAGTAAACACAGTCAGCCTCTCAAACACAATTGTCCCTTTGAAGTAGGTGGTAGCCACTTAAAACCTGCTGATTAAAGATATCTTCCTCCTGAATGAGACTGAAATACTCTAATACACCATATCCATCCACCTGGTCATCTGTCTGACAGTGAGAGGGAATGTGTTGCTGTGCCCATGACCACAAGTAACCTGCAGCCTCCCAAAGGCACCAGATTGTATGACACCGAGAGGGAATGTGTTGCTGTGCCCATGACCATAAGCAACCCACAGCCTGCCAAAGCCACCAGATTGTATGACATGAAGAGGGAATGTGTTGCTGTGCCCATGACCACAAGTAACCCGCAGCCTGCCAAAGGCACCAGATTGTATGAAACTGAGAGGGGATGTGTTCCTGTGCCCATGCCCTGCCAGAAGGAGCCCGCACCCAGCCACAGCCACCATGCTTCTTATTATCAGTAGTTTACAGTGAATATGTACTAATTTGTCATACTATGGAATTTCCTTGAGCTGTATTAATGCTTCCATTACAATTTCAGAGATGCACTTGAGAAACATATAAAATCAACTTTTTTCTTTTTTTACAGGTTAACAGTTTCAAACACTCTCCAGGACAGGAGGACTGTGTAGTACTGCAGTACTGTCTACAACCACCTATAGGATATCTGTTTCAGGTAAGTATATCAATCTTATTTCATCATATATTTTTTGTATTTCATTTTTTCAAGCCAGTATAAATCAGGCAAAGTAGGTGCCATGTACATTACATAATATATTTTTCATGCACATCAGTGACTGGCTTACTTCAGCAGGCCATGGGGTTGAACAAAGTTTAATCCAGGTCGTGACAAGACATCTTGTAATGTGACTTAAGTTAAGACAGAGGGCCAGTGCATGTTACATGTACTAAACTTGTTAGTTGGTTTTTATGTGGCTTACTAAGAGTTTGGTATCCGTTAAGCTGGATATATAACAGATAGTAACAGCCACACTTTGAACAGAACATGTTAGTGCAGTGAGGTACTGATAATTTCTTGTTCATCTGTTTGCAGGTAACATTTCAGTGCTGTGTGCTGCCATCAGTGC
Organism: Neoceratodus forsteri; assembly: GCA_016271365.2. Taxonomy (NCBI): domain Eukaryota; kingdom Metazoa; phylum Chordata; order Ceratodontiformes; family Ceratodontidae; genus Neoceratodus; species Neoceratodus forsteri. The sequence continues at coordinate 840,032,331 of CM057459.1, read as the reverse complement.
TTTCTTCAAATAAGAACACATGCAACTTGTATGAATCTACCTGGAGGATACACAGAAAACCTGTAAAGAAGTCAAATCAATACCTTTAATGAAACTAGCTTCCAAATGTACCCCCACCCCCCCAAAATAAATATACCTACCTTTCCTGGCTTGACAGTTTTCCTACACCAGAATTCCTTATCAAACCAAAAAGTGCGCACCCCAGGTTTGACTGTATCTGTATGATGACCTGTGACAGAAAAAAACAGTAATGATTACATGTATGTGTATATATATATATATATATATATATATATATATATATAAAATTAAATATCTGGTTCTGTGGAAAAATCTGAGCGCGAAAGGTACAGTAATTTACCAATGGTAGTATGAGTGCACACACACACAGGGCATCCTGTTAAAGGCAGTGCAGCAGATTTTCAGTCCCCCATAACATTTTCACATCACAGTTCACACAATGGTCATCTGTGGCTATCATTATTTGGCAAAACACTGGGCATCAGCCCAGTCAGCATAACTTAGCAGCCGAAGACAGAAGTACAAGAGCAGCAGCAGGTACCATAGTTGTAGTGGGAGTGGGTGCACACATATATCAGTGCATCAGGAAATAATTGGGACTTTTCATCACATTTTATCATGTAATTTCTCTTCATCTGGACTCTGGCATTTTCAGGACATTCTGACAGCAGCCAGTTTTGGGGGCACACTTATGCAGAGTGGATGTACGCATACATCAGTGTATCAGGAAATAATTGAGACTTTTCATCACATTTTATAAAGTAATTTCTCTTCATCTGGACTCTGGCATTTTTGGGACATTTTGACAGCAGCCCACAAATTGTAAGAACACCAGCCAAAAATGGTTTAAAGAAAATAACCTAAAAAATGGTGTCCCTCCCTTCCTTATAAGTTATATTATTACTTAATAATCTCCGTTTAGCAACAGGAAATATTTTTTTGGGCTCAGTAATGTTTTCTTCCTGTCATGGGTTGTTCACAGAAAAGCAGCAGTAAGCAGTTCAATAATCTGCTAAACAGCATGTGCGCACTGTAAGGTGTCCACTGCCCAGCCCCCTGAAAACATATATGATAGCTGACTTGGTCCACAGTTGATGGTATAAATAATATATACCATATATATTATTTGTGCCATCATCAACAGTGGACCAAGTCATCTATCTTATATGTTTTCAGGGGACTGGGCAGTGGGCACCTGCCAATGTGAATATGCTGTTTAGCAGATTATTGCACTGCTCACTGCAGCTTTTCCACAAACACCCCATGACAGAAAGAAAACATTACTGAGCCCCCAAAAATATGTCCTGCTGATAAACAGAGATTATTGAGTTGTAATATAACTTATAAGGAAGGGAAGGACAACATTTTTTTTTAAGTTATTTTCTTTAAACTGATTTTGGGCAGTGTGCTTACAATTTTTTGAGGGTAAACAAGGTTATGAGAAAGAAAGACAGAACACAAACTTAAAATTATACACCAAGCAGTGCACAATGGTGGGGGGGGGGAGCACTAACAACAACAAAAATGGAAAGTGACCTGTATCACATGACCTAAAGGTAGGCAAGAAATATGAGAAGGCAACAAGGAGGGCTGGGGTTATACTGGGATGCAATCAAGTACAAAACTGGACGTTCTTATCCCTCTGTACAGATATTTTGTGAGACCTCATTTGAAGTACAGCATGCAGTTATGGACAGCATATCTCTGCAAGGACATAGACAAGATGGAGGCTATACAGAGGAGGGCAACTAAAATGTTGCAGACTATACAACAGAAGCCAGACGAACAGACACTAAAGGACATTACATATAACTGCAAGGAACGGGGGGGGGGGGCATGATAGAATCTATCAAGTACCAAAAGGGAAACAACAACATACAAGAGGGTAGCATCATCCAGAAAAAGAGATGTGCATGAAGAAGAGGGTAAAATTTGAAGATAGAGGGGGGACAGATCAGAGGCAACATCAGGAACTATTTTTACACAGAGAGGGTGGTGAGTGCCAGGACAAGCAAAAACTAATGATTAATGTTATGCAGGGACAGCAGCAGTTGAAGCAACCCCATCATTTGTAGCTGATGCCCCTCCATTCACTCCAACTGCTGCTCAACATTGTCAAAACGGTGGTTAACAGCCTCTAACTCAAGCCACATCAATCCCAAATTGGCCTGTGTGGCAGGTAGTTAGACAGGGTTGCCACTGTCACCTGCTGCAGGTTGTGGCATTGGAGCAGCCGCTTAATCCATGGTCCTCCACCACTTCACACTACTACGTACAGGTGGATGCCGTGCTGCTACCTCTTGGCCAGCAGGGCCAGCAGTTGTATTCCTGCCCTGTTCTGCAATCTTGGCCTGCCACTCTACATGGTGGTGATTGCACAGGTGGGTGCACTGACCACCTGTGCCCAGGTGAGTTCCTTTGGGGTCACAGTGCACCATCATACCACACAGTTTGTATTTCACTACACTGCTGTCACCAGGCAGTGTAATGAAGAACTCCCACACTAATGAGGTGTGGGGAGCACCGGGCACAGCTGGGGGGGGCCAGGGTGTTGTTGGAGCCGGCGGCTGCTGCTGCTGCACAGTTGGGGCCAGGGGTGTGGAAACCTACTGCTGCTGTGACTACTGTGGGTCCTCCTCCTTGAGTTCCTGCTGCTGAGCCGTTGGCGCAGGGGCCATAGCAGGTGGTGGCACTGGGGGCACTGGTAGGTGCTACTGGAGGTGGTGCATCCATGGCACAAAGTCCACTACCACCTGATTTTGGGGGAGACCACTAGTCCAGATGATGCTCCAGTTCAAATGCAGCCTGCCCTCACATGTGCATACACCTACACGATCTCCCCGCTCCATCTATGAAAACCAACTCTCTCCCCCTCCATTCTTGTCTCTCTCTCTATCTCTCTCTCTCTCTTATACATTCAAAGACACACAAAAAAAATAACAATTATCAAATACTCCACTGAAATACTGCACAAACACAAATCCAGACAACAAATAAGCTTTTATACTACAAAGAAATCTGCTAATTATTACAAAAATTCAAAGGTTTAGAGTATTTTTTTGATATAGTCCCCTCTGTCTCTCTGAATTCAAACAGCTCTTTCTCCTACAAGGAAAAGTGAATCTCACTTTCTTGAATGATTCACTTCCTGCCAGAAGCATGTGACCTGAAGACTCTGAGACTGTGTGAGCCATGTGATCTGTGGGCTGTTCTCACTTCACCTTTAAAATGAAGTAAGGTGGAGTGAGCAGTGTGAAGTCATTATTATCTTTATAATGCAAAGTGGCGAAGTGGCAGTTTTCAATGGGTGTGTCGCGTTGCTGCGGAGCAATGCAGAGTGAGCTATTTGCCCCTACTTCACTGGTGGATTTAAACTTCACTGCATTTCTATTCATAGTGTTAGAGGGAGCCAAATTGTCTGCCATGCCTGTGGAAGCTGGGTGGTGGGAAGATCTAAAGAAAGAGGATTCTGAGTCCAGGCTACCATCGTAGTCCAGCTGGTCAGTATTCAGGACATTGTACCTGTTCCTTAATGGCACTGGACTGAACTTATAGTCAGGCTTTGGTAGTGTAGGAGTGAGTTTAAGGTCCAGCGATCTCTTCCTACTGACCAAAGTCATATTGGGAGGCGCATGATGTCCACTTCCTGAAAGACCAATGGAGAAGCAGCCACAGCAATGTCAGCAGCAGGATTATCAGGTAGGTGTGTATGGAGTTGCACAGGTCAGACTCTTGGATGCTTCATGTTAGGAATCAATGTGGGCACTGTATACTGGAAAGGGATCACATGCCACAGGAACATGCGAAGGCACAAGGATGTCAGAGTCAGTTGAGTCAGCTAAATGAGCAAGATGGGTCACTACTTCCTGATGTAGTCATTGTAGTAAGACCCTTTGGGCATTGTTCAGGATGAAATCTTATGGGGGTCTATCATCTGTTATGCGTAGCCCATTGACATGTCCTGTAAAAATGGTCCATATCCTCACAAAGATTGCAACACCAGTCATTTGTGCAGTTCAAGCAAAGGTGTTCAAATTCCAGACAAAGATTGCAATGAGTCTTGTCACATACACTGGCTAAATGAGCATCCAATCCACACTTGAAGCATATTTTGGGTTAATCAGGATATAAGTATTCCCCCTGTTCTGGCATAGATAAAACACACTCAGAAGATGCTGTAAGCCAGACAGATTACGTCTCAGCTTCACTCAGAATCCACACTTGCATGTTCAGATCTTCTCCAACTCCATTATTGGTTTGGAGGCTCCTAAAATATCACACTGTGCAAGCCAGTAGCAAGCAGTGTATTTGTTAACCCTCTCATTTCTGAGGAGTACAGTAACAGTTAGTAGTACTGGCTTGGTCAGTGGAATAGCTTGGAAGGGCAGCCATATTGGGGTGCATTTCAAAGTGTTATACTAAAATGCCAGCAGAATAGGCCTAATGGTCTCTCGAGTCTGCTCGATTTTCAGTACCCACACTGAGGGCCGATTTCGGTGTCCTCGCCTCCCCCTTGGGTTATACTGTCCTCAGTCCCAGATGTTCCACCTGTATATGGCCTGGTCAGATTTACCCTCCTCCTGTACCTGTTCCATCCCCTCTTAAACCCATCTACAGTCTCCACCTCTACCAGCTCCCTGAGCAGTGCATTCCATGGCTCCTCCACCCTTTCAATGAAATAACATCTCCTCCTCTCCCCTCTGAGTCTGCCCCCTTTCAGCTTACACCAGTGACATGTTATTGCCCCACCCTCCTTCCTTTGGAGCACCCTGACTGGGCCTCCTTTATTGATCCCTTTCATTTACTTAAAGATCTCTATCATGTCCCCCCGTCCCTCCTCTTCTCCAGGTTGTACATGTCGGCTCCTTGAGCCTCTCCTCATAGGTCCTATCCCCCAGGCCCCAGATCATTTTAGTTGCCCTCCTTTGGACCCTCTCTAAGAGTGTAATGTCCCTCTTTAAATGTTGTCTCCAAAACTGTACAAAATACTCGAGGTGTGGCCTAACCAAGCAGTTGTACAGTGTAAGGATTACTTCCACCTTTCTGGAGGTAATCCCCCTGGCGATGCATCCCAGCATCCTATTTGCCCTTGCTGCTGCCCTCTTACAGGTCTACGATTTGTTCATTTTGACATCTACCACTACCCCTAGGTCCCTCTCACCCTCTGTGACTTGAATCATGTCTCCTCCCAGGGTATACCCCTGGCCCAGATTTATGACTCCCAGGTGCAGAACCTTGCACTTCACTGCATTGAATTTTAGTTTCCATTTTCCTGACCACCTTTCCAGAGCCTCCAGGTCCTTCTGCAAGGCCACCCTCCCCTCCTCCCCATCCACCACTGCACCCAGCTTTGAGTCATCTGCAAAGAGACTCGTCTCACTACTGATCCCCCTCCTGATGTCTGAGATATAGGTGTTGAACAGGACAGGCCCCAGTACTAATCCCTGGGGAACCCCACTAGTAACCCACCTTGGGGATAAGGCTAACCCCTCAACCAGCACCTTCTGAGTATGCTCAGAGAGCCAATTTCCTATCCATCTTAACAACTGTCTCCCTACCCCCATTTCCTTCAGCTTAGCCAGCAGGCCACTGTGGGGTACCGAATCAAATGCCTTGCTAAAGTCCAGAAAGAGGACATCCACTGGCTTTCCCTGGTCCAGGGCCCTCGTCACCCAGTCATAGAAATCAGCAAGATTTGTCTGGCATGATAATCCCATGCCAAAGCCATGCTGCCTATCATCCAAGCACCCAGTTTGCTCCAGCAACCCCCCTAGCCTTTCCTTGACAATACCCTCCATCACCTTGCTGACCACCGATGCCAGGTTGATGGGCCTGTAATTTCCTGCCTCCTCTCTTGATCCCCCTCTTGTGGATTGGCATGACATGGGCCACCCTCCAGTCTTGGGGCACCCACCCAGTCCTCAGAGAGATTTTGAAAAGCTCCGCTAGAGGGACTGCCAGGACATCTGCCAGTTTCCTCAGCACCCTGGGATGTATCTCATCTGGCCCAGGTGCTTTCTACATCTGAAGGGATCTGAGGACCTCCCTTACTCTCTCTACTGGGATTTCAGCCTCCATGTCCTCCCCCTTTTCACCCTGCACTGCTGGGCCACCACCTGTCTGTGGTGTGCACTACCTTTCCCCAGACCCATTCGGGCCCCTGGTCTCTACCGGTCCCAACCTTTGCTCTGGTTTGTCCCTGCTCCTCTCCCAAGACATAGCCCCTCCATCCCCCCTGGTAAAAACTGAGGCAAAGTACTCATTTAGGACTTCTGCCTGTTCCCCTGTGTTAGGAGGTCTAAACCTCACTTTCAGGTTCTTGGCAATATTGGGAATGCAAGTAATCACAGACATGTTGCATAAGAGTAATAAACAAGTTTATTACTACCAAAAGGATAAATCACAGTTGCCCTAAGCAGTTCTTACCAATACGAACCAGGAGCCAGTGCTAAGCATTCCCTATACCTCAAGGTTTCTCTGTGTCTCCTGGGATCTCCTGGGGTCTCTGAGGTACAAGACTAGTGTATTATATTATATACCTATGATAATTACTATGGTTACTGTAAGATAGAAACATTTCTAGTTACAGAGATGAGCCCTATTGGCTAAATTAGCGGTGGCTGCACAATACAAGATAACATTATACAGTTCTGTATAGTCATCAGTTTATGAACTAAAGAGTTCTTATACAGAGTCTTACATAACTCAGTGTAGTAGTACAAATCACCAAAAGGTGGCAATGCTGACTTACATATCATAATTACTCCAAGGACACATATGCCTTGGCATCTTACAAGTAAGAAATACACAGAAAATACACAGAAGAATATATGCATTAGCAAGCAAAGTGTATTACAACAATATGCATTCATATCCTGACATCTGCTCTTGTACGGTAGATACCCTTAGCCCTATATGTTAGTATAACATATACTTAGGTGCTAGCTGCCTGCGATGTACCTCTGAGGGTACCAATTTGGGTGTAGGGGCCTCGTGTAACATTCCTCCCCCTTGTTGCCTCCAAGGGCAACACAGGCAAATCTAGGAAAAGGCCAGAGAGCAGTGGTCATTTACAAACCTGACACCTGAGCTTTGTAAAGGAACTCGAGCTGCTCATGGTGTTGGCGCAGTGTGCGCCATAGGCAGCAGAGCATAATAATCAAAATAAAGATTAAAAATGCTTATATAATAACAAAACCTTTAAAAGTAATGTCTAACCAGGTGTTAGTCAATGTGTCATTCATGTCACCATCATTAATCAATGAGAGGATAGCTTCATTGGCCTTGGTCATATTATTGCTGATGTGGATGAGGTGTGTGTCTTTCCTGTCTAAAAGTGATTTTAATGTAAGTGTCAGTGGGTCTATGTGTACATTAAAATATGGTAAGTATTCAGACAGTGTGAGCAGATAATCGGAATTATCATCAATGATGTCTGCATCCAGCAGGGGGACGGGGGTTATGATGGTATGTCCAATGACAGTCTTCTGGTGGGGGATAAAACAGAAATTGGGGTAATCAATAACACATGTAACAGATCCATAAGTATACTTTTAAAATTTGTAACCACACAGTATTCGCCATCAGAATTATACTGTGAGCGAACAGTAGGAAGTCTCCACTTTTGCAACTGGACAGGGAAGGTGTAGGCCGTCTTTGAAATCCGTGTTGACAGGTGATGAACCTCCTCATGATATGATTGGTAGAGCTTATCTGGAGCCAAAGTCAAATCCAAGGTATCCGTGCCTTTCTTGGTGATGTCATCATCCATGGTGAAAGTCCAATCAATGCTATCTGGAGAATAACCACAAAGAGGTTGAATAACATGAAATACATCACATTGGCACAAGTAAATGTATTGCTTCTTCACAGCAGCAGTCTGTAATGCGAACCACCAGACGTCAGGAAAGGATGGAAAACCAGTAGAGGTGGTAGATCCTGGCTTTCTCTGTATATGTCTTCATCCAAATGCCTGATGGAATGGACCAGTGCAAGCAAAACAAGGACCAGTGTTAGGGTGGCTGGTCGCAAACCCCAAATTCCTAGCTGTAGAAAGAGGAATGGTTAAAGCTTGTTGTATACACATAGCAATACAGCCAGGGGTTTTACATTGTGGACAATACCATTTGGAAATGCGTCTGCTATGTATGATATCAGGGATTCTTCCAGATTCTAGATCACGGAAGAGATTGTTGATGGTAGTGATAATGTAAGAGCCATAGTCAGAGCAAAGGATTTCTCTAGCAATGTATTGTTTATCTGCCTCTTTATTGTTTTGTTGTATGAGTGTGTTAATCTTATCTCTTGAATCAGTGAATGCCTTAGCAATGTCATGCATGTTGTATACAGTGTATCTTTCTTCCTGACTAAGGCCATCCACACCATGCAATAACGGGGGCAGTACATCGTTAACCAAACCAGTGGAGAACTTGGCAGAATGAGCTTTGATAGCAGCAAGGTCTGCTTTATTCCAAATAGACATAGCTGTACCAAAAAGACCTGTGACAGTACCTGTTGCACCTGTAACATCAGAACTGTCAACTTCACGTGTCTTACGTTTATGAATTAGATCATCAGGGGTGGGTTTTCTCCTGAAGTTGCCTCTATGTTCAGTAGAATGGACTCGACAATAGGGTCTTAGTACAAATCTGAAATGCAGCTAAAATATCAAGCAATAATGAACTATAAAATGCTGAAGTGTTAGTATTGATGCACATACAAACTCTTTCATATTCAGTAAGTAAGATTAAACAAAACAGGTATATGCATAAAATGTAAGTTATTAATCAAAAGAACCTGGGAGGGCAGTGGCTGTTAGACCACTAAGGGGACCAGGGTATGCTTGGACATTTCAAAAGCTGTTTATTAGTAGGTGGTAACACAGAGAGTACACGGCTGCAGAAGCCATGTGTGTACAGCACAAAATTTCAAGCAGCATCTCTAGACAAAGAATTACAGTATAGGATCAATTAAAGGCAGTTATATTGTACAAACCAGAATGTCTTAATGCAGTTTATAACAAGGACAGAGAACCATTTGGGGATAATTTAGCATTGGGCCAACCCTGGAAAGTTCCTTTGGAGAGTTTGGCCACAGGGAAAATTTGTCCTTGCGATGTGATTTGCCACTAAATTTGAATGGTAGATTTATCAGGAGCAACAACCGAGACAGTGAGGTAAGCATCGGAACCTTCCTGTACAGTGATCAGACTATCTGGTATATTGATGGATACTCCCTCTGGAGGAGGTGCTGGAGGATCGAGGTGTTGTAGGAGGTTCGATACTGTGCCTTGAATGCAGGGGATAACTCCTGAGATGAGGAGATAATGGAACAAGATAGCCATCTTGTCAGTGTATCTGAAAAAGAAGATTAAAGATTAGTATGTTAGTACTATTCCACCCAATGGGGTGAGGAAAAGTAGTTAAGCTCCTTTATACAGTTTCAGCTGGTTTGCATGTAACCATTTGTCAGTCAACTTATTGTTATGCAGGAGTTTAACCTGATAGACTGCTGGACTGAGCTTGTTGACAGTGGGGTAAGGGCCTTCCCACTTGTTGGAGAAGGAGTGGGTGGGATGTGTAAATCGGAGTACCATTACCTGATCTCCAACCTGCCAATCCGCTTCTTGTGCATGTTTGTCAAACTGTATTTTGGATTGTTGCTGAACTTTGCCCATGCAGTTGGCAGCATACAAGTGTGTGTGTATAAGGTCTTTTCTGAGTTTTTCCACATATTGGTCTACAGACACAAGGTGTGCAGTGCGGGTGTGCAGGTCAAACAGCAGGTGTTCAGGTAATCTCATCTGTCTGCCAGTTATCACCTCAAAGGGTGTGAGCTGGGTAGTGGCTGAGGGCATACCCCTAATTGCCATAAGGAGTAACAGCAGTAGGAAATCCCATGTTTTGGGATTGTCCTCAATGAATTTGGAAAGCATTTGCTTAATCCGTCTGTTGGCTGTTTCTACTTGACTTAAGAATTGGGGGTGGTAAGGTTTATGAAACTTCTGTTGAACTCCAAGGAGTTCAAGGGATTCTTTCATCAACTCACCTGTAAAACTGGTTCCTTTGTCAGAGTCTACCTTGAGAGGTAGGCCCCACCTGGAGAAAATCTGTTCCACCAGGATTTGGCAGTGTTTTGCCATGCACATGTCTTAGTGGAAGCTTCAACCCCACTTAGAGAGATCAGTTACCATAAGAGCATACTTATTATTTCTGTTGGTTTTGGTCAAAGGACCAATAAAATCTAGATCTGTATGGCACGCTATGGGCCAGAGTGTTGTTAAAAGCTCATTTCATTTGGTAGAAGGAAGCGTTGTTTTGTACAAATGGAATTGGTTCATACTGTTTAACATCTTGGTGAGACCAGGGGGTCACTGTGGCGGTGGTCTTGAGCCTTTTGAGGTGGTTTTTCCACTCCTGGTGTCTCACTCAGTGGGTGTATCATGCAATTGGTGCAAGAATTCAGATCTTAGGGTATCTGGGAACTACCCACAACTTGGTGGTGGATTCATCTGGTTGGAACCAGATGAGTGTCATCTGGTGACAAGCGTAACTTACTCATGCCCCGTAGCTTGTGTGGGAAGTCTCTTCTGTACTTTTGTCGGCTAACTCTGAACACTTCTTTGAGTTCAGAATCAATATGCTACCAGCTGAGAGGTCCAAGGGAGAAGGGCTCAAGTTTCTTCTGAGTGTTGCATCATTGTAATGGCGCATTGGCCTCTGGATGGTCCATCATCCAGGTGTCCCCATGGCCCCTTCCTTGGCAGGGTGTCTGCTGTGTCCTTGAAGGCATGATAGGGTCATGGAGAGAATGAGCTTTGACTTTATGTACATAGAGTTTGTGTACAAATTTCTGTGCCAGTGAATGTATGTATATTACCAATTCCTTATACTTCACTGGGCTGCCATCAGAGGAGAGGAAGGAGTTCTTCTGCCAGAAAGGAAGAAATTCTGTAAGAGAACAACAAACCCAATTAGAAAGTCTGCAAAATGATGGTATCCTCGGTTCCATGCTGAATGAACTCGAGGGACACTGCTGCCATCTCTGCATTTGTGATGATGCTACACTACAGCGCTTAGATATTTTGACAGTGTTCCCATAAGGGTAAATCACTAGAATGCCCATCCTGCAATTTGTTCTCCTGATAGTAGGATGCTGAGTCATCAGTAAAGACGAGACACAAAGAGGTGTTGTCCAGTAGTTGTAGGCAGGGAGGAGAAAGACCTGGATCTGAAGATCAGGTGACTGATGTACAATCATGAGTTCTTCTTGGAAAAGGAGTCCATGAGCCAGCATAGATGGAATTTTTGTCGGTTGTACCTGTATGTCTCTATCCTGGAGAAGAAGTGACCAGTGTGTCAGTCTGGTATTAGAGACTGATCCATCCTTCACTCTGTATGAGAGCAGAAAGGTAGTTGGGGTGTGGTTGGTGTTGATGATCAGTGGTGAGTACCCAGTGATATACAGGAAGTCCAGTCCAGTAGGTGGCCAGATTGTTCCTTTCACAAATGCCGTACTTCTGTTCCACTGGGGTCAAGAGCTGTGATGCATATGCAATGGGTCTCCGGGTGCCATGAACTTTCTGGGCCAGCACTGCTGACATGGCAATGTCAGAGGTGGCACATTCCAGATGGAATGGTAGTGCTGGATTGGGGTCAATCAGAGCTGGGGCAGAGGCCAAGGCCTGCTTCAGTGACATCACAGCCTGAGTGTGTATAGGGCCCCAAGTCCATGGGATGTCCTTTTTGAGTAGCTCATACAGAGGAGCAGCTTTCTGAGCAAAATCACAAATAAAATCTCTCGAATAATTCACCATACCTAGAAACCTTCGAAGAGTTGCCACACTTGTGGGCAATGGCAAGTCTTGCAATCCCTGCACCTTCCTCCAGGTAGGGCTTCAACCTTGGTCAGTTATTTTCAGACCTAGAAAGAGTACTTCTTTCTGACATAGTTGTGCTTTTGCTGGATTGCATTTCAAGCCTGCTCTCTGGATGAGAGTCAGCAGTTTGTCTAAGAGATCCAAATGTTGTTCCGGTGTGACTGTTGCCAGCAACAGGTCATCCACATATTGCAAGAGACATTGGGGAGTAGAGAAACTTTCATGGGCATCCATCATATGCAGATGGAACAGAACGGACTATTATGGAATCCTTGTGGGTGGAGCAAGTCCATCGGTACCTGCCTTCCTTCAAGGGGAAGGTAAAACTTATACACTCTTAAGGGCCAATGGTAATGGCTAAAACCATTGGAAATGTCCAGGGCACTGAACCATTTCAGGTCAGGGGTCAAGAGTCGTAGCACATCAGGTGCTGATGCGCAGTTGGAGAACAACTAGGGTGACCTGATCCAGTTTCCTGTAGTCAATAGTAAGTCTCCAGGCACCTGTGGGTTTTTCACAGACCACACTGGGGGAGCTGGTGAAACACAAGTTCTGATTATTCCTTGCTTGAGGAGTGACTTCACTGTTTCTCTAAGGGAAGGCAAGGCCTCAGTTGGGAAAGGATATTGCCTTTGCCTCTCATGTGCTGGGCCTAGCACTTTGAGGACAGTGTGCATTCTACCACAGTCATGTTTGTTAATTGCAAATGCTTCCAAATGTTGTTGCAAAATGGGAAGAAGCTTTTGAAAAAGTGCATGAGTCTTGAACAAATCTATGACATCATACTCCTTGTCATTGGCAGAGATTGTTGCCACGACGTGTGAAACAGGAATCAAAATGGTATGATATTGACCCTGAATTTGTATCAGTAGCATGTTAGCTAAGTCCACCACACAGCCGTGTGGCGCAAGGAAGTCAATCCCTATGATACTAGGATGATCATGCAATACCATTAGTTGGAAAGTGTGTGAGGCTTTTAGATGGCCTAGCTCTACCGGTAGGGGTAGAGAACGGTATGCAGATAGCCTAGCACCATCAACTCCTGACATGTTGGTCCTCTGTCCGGTGGACCAAGGGGATGTGTCTGGATGTTCATCATGTAACACAGATAGAGCTGCACCTGTATCTAGCAAGACTACTGGTAGGTGGCCCCAATCTTGGCCTAGGTGCAGGGCCTTCCATTTGTATCCAAGACTAGCTTGTTTACAATCCAGACTGGGGCCTGTAATTGTCAATCTGTACTGCTGAAAAGCATGGAGAGGTTGGGCCTGACTCTTGTGAATCACGTCACCATGCTGCACTGATGCTATATAGGGAGGAGCTTCTGGGTTCAGGCCTGTATGGGCCTGAGGGCCTGCACCACCAGTGTCCCCATGGCCCGTTGGGTCTGAGTTACTGGTTGTACTGCCGCAAGGGCCTGTGCAGGAACAGCAGCCACTACAGAGTGCACTTGTCCCAGGAGCTCTCAGAATTTCCGATTCTCCTCAGCTATCTCCCTATGTGGAGGGCTTGTTCTTTGCTGTTGTGGTTTACCTTTACCCTTATGCTTTTTATACTTATGCCAATTCCGGTTCCCACCCCACTGTTGTTGCTGTTGCGGTTGTTGTTGTTGATGGGCTTATTGGGGGTTTTGGTTATCAGCTGGAGAGGTCTGTTGGTGTTGGGCCTGCCCTTCCACAGTGTAGTGCGTCGTGGCCTCTGGACTAGTCTCCACGGTGGCTGCCTTCTTGGAACCAGAGCCCAGATCACGGATATAGAGTTGGTATACTCTCTCAGTTTTCTGAAGGATGTCAGCAAGTCTATCCATATTGGGGTAAGTGGTTGGCTGTACCTTTTCTCGTACTGCTGGAATCATGTTCCTAAGGAACAGGGTCTTATATTCAATAAGATCTTCATCTGCAGCTTCTTGTGCCAAGTGCTTTCCTGCTCGGTAGGCCATCCAGATTCTCTGGTGGTAAGTCACTAGACTTTTCTTTGCATTCTGTTTTACAGGGTATGCAAGCATCACTCCTACTACACCTGGGCTGTGAGCAGAAATGAACTCAACTGCAACCTCGTCAAAGGTGGCATTCCCATCCTGGTGGATGACATCGGGGAGTTTGGCCCACAAACTAGGATCGATGGTTTGGCGTAGTATTTGGACCTGGTATTCTGCAGTGAGGCTAATCATCTCACATTTAGAATGCACCTTTTCCAAGTGAGAGCTGAGATTGTTGGATGGATTCATCCGACCGATGCTGTCAGCTATTTTCTGAACAGATTAGGCCATTTGTAGGGGATTACTGGGTTGATCAGTCAGAGGTAAATTGTCTCGAGTACCGTGCAGGGCAGCCTGAGCTGCAGCCTCAACTGCAGTGTGGACAATACCCTCCTGAGTACCAGCCTCTTGCAGAAGCTGCCTAATCTGGGTTTTAATGGCCCATTTACTTCTGTCAGGAAGGGGTACATTGCCTATCACAGTTTCAATCATGGTTTCTATCTCATGCCTATCTTCCACATTAATAATGGCTATCAGTGGTGCCATTGGGACCAGGCCTGCTCCTGCTACCCCTCGATCATGGGGGCCGCCATATTGGCATCTCCCATGATGGGCATCATGATGTCGATGACATATAACATGATGAAGGTGTAGTGGGGACCCACAATGTTGTGGATGGCTGGGTGGGGTCTCTGGGCCATAGTAGGGGTGTGACTGGGTGTTGTATTGAGAAATTTCATCATCTGACAACTCCCCTTCAGATGACGTATGTAAGGCAGGGACTACGCCTCCCATTGCCTTGACATGGCCAGCCAGAACCTCCCGCTGATGGTGCAGTTTTGCCATCTTGGTTTGACATTCAGTATGACTCACACTTGCAACATCCATATCAATCTCAACTTGCTTTTGCTTTTGTAAACACTCTATACGCAGCGCTCAGTTCGCGATTGTCCCTGATAGACACTTTTAAGTCATTACATACCTGGTTTATCTCATCCTGTATCTCACCCATCTCCTCACTCAACTGAGCATTTGCAGCTCTTAGCAAATCATTCATTTGCAACACCTGTCCCTTATCCTGTCTCAAACTTTCACACTCTTGCTTCAACATACAAAGTTCCTGTTATCCAGCTTGAGCTGAATGATGCAATAGTGAATCCTTTTCATTCCGCAGAGTTTGGAGTTCATACTCCAAGTTCTGCTGCAGTCTAACACATTCTGCTTCCTGCAAACCCATCTGTTGCTTAAGAGATGAAATTTGCAGATCAAGGGTTCGAAACCTCACTTCGGAGGCTTCCAGATCAACATGGAGAGCCGCGACCATCAACCCTTTAGAGTGACGCTTATTGGCTGATTGTCTCATCTCGGTGTACTGGGTTGAAATCACCAGTACAGGGTTTTTGGATTGACTTGCGTCCCACGCAAAGTCAGCAAATCCTCCATGATCAGTAAGGAAGTTCGAGACATCGAATCTCAGTTCTGCACAGATATTTGATACGGTGGCCATGCTGTGGGAGGGAACGAAAAATCTAACAGTGAAAAAGGCACCGTACTGTGTATGGATCTACAGCAGGAGCACTTTATACACAGCCGGGCTACTGTAAAAGTTGTAGACTTACAAATCAAAACTATAATGGAGTGAGTCAAGTCGGCATCGACCACATCTGAAAGACGACAGCCAGACTTTGTAAGTTACTACAAACTGGTTTAAAATGAGAGAGGTGATACAGGAATGTACACCTACTGTCCCCATGGGAAAGGGAAAAAGTTCTAGCAACAAGTGAAAACTTACAAACGCCAAATATCGCCTGCACACGGTCGCCAATTTGTTAGGAGGTCTAAACCTCACTTTCAGGTTCTTGGCAATATTGGGAATGCAAGTAATCACAGACACGTTGCATAACAGTAATAAACAAGTTTATTACTACCAAAAGGATAAATCACAGTTGCCCTAAGCAGTTCTTACCAATACAAACCGGGAGCCAGTACTAAGCGTTCCCTATACCATGAGGATTCTCTGTGTCTCCTGGGATCTCCTCGGGTCTCCGAGGTACAATACTAGTGTATTACATTATATACCTATGATAATTACTATGGTTACTGTAAGACAGAAACATTTCTAGTTACACAGATGCGCCCTATTGGCTAAATTAGAGGTGGCTCCATGGTACAAGATAACATTATACAGTTCTGTATAGTCATCAGGTTATGAACAAAAGAGTTCTTATACAGAGTTTTACACAACTCAGTGTAGTAGTACAAATCACCAAAAGGTGGCAATGCTGACTTACGTATCATAATTACTCCAAGGACACAGATGCCTTGGCATCTTACAAGTAAGAAATACACAGAAAATACGTAGAAGAATATATGCATTAGCAAGCAAACTGTATTACAACAATATGCATTCATATCCTGACATCTACTCTTGTACGGTAGATGTCCTTAGCCCTATATGTTAGTATAACATATACTTATGTGCTAGTTGTCTATGGTGTACCTCTGAGGGTACCAGTAAGGGTGCAGGGGCCTCATGTAACACCTGCCTCCTGTGCCCAACCATCCTCTATCCCTATCTTGCTGATCTGCCCCCTTACTTTCCTTTTTTCCCCTATATACGTAAAGAACCCCTTGTCCCCCATCTGGGTCCCACTGGCCAAGGACTGCTCCTTTTTTGCCTTAGCTGCTCTCACCACCCTGGTGACTCTCTTGGCTGTCAGATCATATTCCTCCTGATCCCTTTCACTCCTTGAGCACTTGAAGTGCCCATAAGCTGCCTTCTGTTCCCTTACCACCTCCTGTACCTCCCAGATCCACCAGCAGGGTTTTCTGGCCTTACCAAACTTATGCCTTTCCCTTGCACAGGATCTGGTAACCTCCTGTATTCCTCTCCTAATGATCCCCCTCCTGCTGTCATAAGTAGACCAAAAATTATTTAAATTGGCTGGAGTCTTGAAGATGACAAAAGCAAAACATCACTAGGAGTGTATTTGAGGGCATTTATTTATTTGGAAATGTAATGCAGAGAGTGTTTGAGGAAGTTCTTCCCAACATAAGATCTGTCTGGCGGCCGGTCAAGACCACCCATGTATAACAAACATACCACATTCCTCCACTGTGCAAAAGCAAGGGAGTTCAAAAAACATCAGCTTTTCTGAAATGAGCCCATTTCCATGAAAAGTCTCGCTGAGCGGTTCCAGAAGTAGAGGACTGAAGTGGATGGACTGGAGCAGCTCCTGTCGGATCCATTCTGTCAGACCATGATTCAGGAGTCACTTCCTCAGTTACAGGACGGTCAGGACAGGCAAGGCCTGGAACATCCATACATACAACAGTACCAGGCACTGGATCCAGTGCAGCCAATGTGGAAGCAAGAGCCCTCAGTTCCTGGGTTGAGGGGAACTCTGTAACAAACTGAAAGAGTCCAGCAAGCCACAATGTCACAACATCAGCAGTAGTAACAGGGGTCAAAGAAAATGGTGCAGCACAATGCAAAGAGGAAATTTTGGGAAGTATAACAGTAACTGTTGGGGGGGTAGGAACTTGAGGCGTTCTCGGCAGGGAAAGATAAACAGGTACTGTGGTAGATGGATCTGTTGGGAAGTAAAAAATAACCACATTAGAACATGAAACAGTGAAATGTATACCTGCATCACTCAATGCTGAGTCCATAGTCCAAGCAAATGGGAGAAAATCCGAAGAAAAAACTGTAGTGTGTCCTCAGCAAACTCCTACGGACTGTTCAAACAACAGTGTGGGATGAAGCACAGCAGGCTGTATGGGCCCTCACAGTCCTGTAGCTGAAGCAGGTATGGGAGGGCAGAAACCAGAGTCACACAATGCAGATGGCAATCCAGAAAGACAGGACCTAGTACTGAGCAAACCACAGTCTGAGGAAGCAGAAGCACATGGTGTAGAGAAATCCCCAGAGACAAGAGCAGATTCCATAATATTCCAAGCATCGGTAGAGTCTGTACCTGCCACAGAAGGAGTGCCAGCACCACCTACCTCCACAGAACAGTGGAACAGCAGCAGCTCATGTGATGCTGCTGCATCAGAAGGCCTGACTACTTTCATAGAAATGTTAGGCAGGGGAAGCAGTACTCGGGGCTGGGACTGTTTGGTGCAATAGGAGCTTAGCATCTCCTTCTGAAAGGTTGCTTCTTACTCAGCAAGTAAAGACAGTAAGTGCAGTTTCTGTTTTTCCAAAGTTGAGAGGAAACATTGCCCTGCTGCCAGATATTGCGAGTCAGTCAAATAAAGGAGAGCCGATGAACTCACATCATGCTCCATAGACAAAACCAAAGAATCCACATTCTGCATAGCTGATCCTAAAGGCAGCCCATCAGTGGGTGATGTAGCAGCAGGAGAGGTACTGAGGATGGGTGGGGGGTTGGCTGCCCCATACCAGAAGCTGCTACTCCAATGTCCTGCACAGATGCCATCTCCACAAGATGGCCAGAGTAAGAGTAGGGGACTCTCCTGGTTTCCTGACCAATATTTCACTTCCCAAAGAACTGATTCATGCAATTGTCCAAGGTAGTGTGTGGATGTTGATGTGTAAAGTGGCTGCCACTACATGTTCAGTCACTTCACAACCAGTTTAGAATTGCTTGTAAAGCAGTTTGAGATACAATGCATATAAAAAGTGTTATAAATGCTGATTCTTCATCTTCTATTGAATTTGTAGCATGAATGGTAATTAGGTGGCAGCTAGGCAAGAACATTAATTCTGGGCTTTGTTAGTTTCTCTTAGGGGAGGGAGGGTTGAAAGTGGGTTCACTGGAGGGAACATTGAACATCAGGAAGTAGCTAAAAGTTTGTTGGATATATGATAGCTGAGGGTACCAATGGACACCAGGGAGTACACTTTGGATGGAGAGTGTTAGTTATGACTGGCATCAGAGAGTGCTGGACATGGTACAGGGGCCATTGGAGTGAGGACATTATTTTAGTGTGATGGGTTGGTACTAGACACTAGACAGTGATTTCAATGCAACAGAAATGAGGGGTGTCAGCGAATATAGGGAGTACTTTGCTTGGGGTGGGGTGAGGGATGGAATGCTACAGAACACCAGTGAGTACTTGGCCAGGGACAAGAAAAATGAAAGCTTGCCACTGGACACAAAATTATATTTGGAAAGGGGAGTGGGAGGATTACTCATGCACACTAGGAGTACTTAGGATGGGAGAGGGAGAGAGAGGGAGGGCCTGTAACTATTTCAAAGAAATGGCAACTGTGGATATGAAAGCTGGGACATGGAAAATACATGTTATGTTATGATATGTTATGTTTTATGATACTGTATGTTTTATGTTATATTTAATTTATGTAATATGTTATGTTATGGTAAGTTTTATTTATGTTATGATATTTTTTATGTTTTATGTTTTATGTTGTGTGTTATGTTGTGTGATATGTGTTATGTTTTATGATATGTGTTATGTCTTATGTCATGTTTTGTGTTATGTTGTGTTTCGTTACATTGTGTTTCATTACGTTGCATGACGTTACGTTACATGACGTTATGATATGTTACATAATGTATGTACAGGAGGACAAAACCCTTTTCTAAATTTCAAAACTTATCAAGATATTTTTTTTACAGATGAACAAAGCAAGAAAGTAACCATTCTTTCATATTTTAACACAAGAAGAGTGGTTGTACAGTTTTACCTCTTTTCAGTGTGTCCCTAAGGCTGTGAGGTGTTCAAGTTCAAAATACTCTACCAGTCTTTCTTTTAGCAGAGATTCCATTAATTTCCCTACTTCAGTGGTGATGAAATTAATGGAAACCCTGCTAAAAGAAAGGCTGGTAGAATATCTTGAATCCAGTGGGTTGCAAGATCACTGGATTCATAGATTCATGGAGGGACATCATAACAAACAAATCTGATGGCCTCCTTTATCTGGTTGACCAGGCGGAATAGATAAGTGGAAGCTAATGGACATATCCTATCTGGATTTCAACAAGGCCTTCAGCACTGTCTGACACAGGAGGCTAATAAAAGAGCTGAGCAGCCTGGGGGCAGTACCCAAAGTGGTGAACTAGATTAGAAACTGGTTAACAGACAGGAGACAGAGGGTTGTGGTGGTGGTAAATTACACTTAGTCTAATGATGGAGGAATGACCAATAGGGTGCCACAGGGTCCAGTACTGGGACCATTACTCTTTAATGTCTTCATAAGTGACATTTCTGAGGAACTAGAAGGAAAGATATGCCTTTCTGCAAATGATATCAAAATCTGCAATCGGGTGGAAACTTTGGAGTGGTGGAGAAGATGAGCAGGGATTTGGGAATCTTCAGGGAGTGGTCTAGAGCATGGTAGTTGGGGTTCAATGCCAAAAAGTGCAAAATCATGCACCTAGGATATAGGAAACCAGGTGCTGATTATATGATGGGGGAGAGGGTATTGACATTCATTGAACAGGAACAGGACATTTTGGTGATCATATCAGATCACCTAAATGTGGCAAGACATTGTGACAAAGCAGTGGGAATGGCTAGTGAGTTGCTAGGGTGCATAGGGAGGCTTGTCTCCAGCAGGAGGAGGGAGATGGTGTTGCCACAGTAACACTCACTGATAAGACCCTACCTGAAGTAGTGTATCCAGTTTTGGAGGTCACACCTCAATAAGAACATAGACAGGGTGCAGGCAGCATACAGGAGGGCAACAAAAATGGTTCTGAGTTGCACGAGAAGCTCGACATGGAGATTCTGAGTGATCACAACATGCACACCCTGGAAGAGAGGAGAGCAAGAGGTGACATTACAGAGACATACAAGTGCCTCCCAGGGATGAACAGGATGCATGAGGGAAGTATTTTTTCTAATGGGCAGGAGCACCAGGACCAGAGGGCATGCAATAAAGCTGGGGGGTGGGGAGATTAAGAGACATGATGAAATATCTCTTCACTGAAATGGTGGTAAACTCCTGGAAGAGACTTCCAGCAGAAATGGTTGGGGCAAAAACAGTAGCGGGGGGCTTCAAGCATGCGTAGGATAGACATAGGCATGTATTACAAAACAGGCAGGGAGGAGGGAGGGTTGCCTGAGACCAGTTAGTTTCTGTAAAGACAGACTGGGCAGAGAACATCAGTTCCTTTTCTGACTACATATTCAATGTTTCTATGTTAAGTTTAACTACAGTACACTTCTCATTTTCATCTTGTAAATAAACTGTATCTTCACACACAGTAACAGCCAGTGAGCATTCTTATTACATCATTTTGCTTTTGTAGTCATGATAGTTCTTCCTTCTAGGCATACTGGTCCAATTTTCACTGCTGCTACCTAATGATCTGCATCTCCTGGCAGATGGATCAATGGGTTCTAATGACTTTGTGCCACTGGAATTGTAGTACTAGGTATCAAGTGCATGATGGTTTTTCATACATAGTGACTGGAGAGGAAGCATTCAACTGTAAAAATGAGTTCTTGTAGCCTTTGAATTTTAATAAATATTCTGTGGGAAACGTCCTGAAAGTCTTGAAGCAGCTTCATATACATATTGCCTCCAGCAGTCAAACATTATCTTCTCCTCTTGTGTCAAGAGATCTAATGATTTCCAAATCTGTTTATAGTCAATGCAATATGTAGAATTATAATTTTACCAGTTTACTCATACAGGCTGAAACAGGAGTGCTGAAAACATACTGTATTTCAGGAAGTATTATTAAGGTAGCAGTAAAGTGATCTTTTTTGCTTGGGTTTTTTAGAATAAAAGGTGTGTTTGACTTTATTAGAATCATTTACTGTATAAAAGCTGTGTGTTTTCTACTTCATTTACAAAATAGCAATTACAATATGTAATGGTATATTCACCAAAAGGCAATCAATTGATAGTAGCAAGTAAAAGCAACATTACAAATGAAGATGTTTCAAGAGCTTGTGACATTTCTGATAAAAATTTTAAAATACGGAATACTTGCATATTTCTCACATTTTCAGAATTTTTGCTCTCTGTCTTTTATTACTAAGAACATCAGCTTGAACATAGTATTCTTCTCACTGAGACTTCACTTGTTCCTTTTGATTTTCTACATGTGCTGTCCTCAATGGCAAGCCATTAGGAACATAATTCAGAATCTCTGCTATATAGTAAAACACATAAACTATAGTGAAATACATACACTATGGGGAAACTGTTTTAACACATTTGTTCCCATAGATGCCATATGGCATTGGAACCATCCATTGCTATGCTGAATGCTTGTATATTTCTCACACTTCCTGAATTTTTGTTCTCTGTTTTTATTACGAAGGACAGCAACTTAACCACCGTATTATTCTCACTGAAACTTCACTTGCTCCTTCTGGTTTTCTACATGTGCCATTTGCTATGGCAAGCCATTAGGGATATAATTCAGAATTTCTGCTATATAGAATAACACATGCACTATATAGTGAGATACATACACTGTATATGTATTTTACTATATAGTGTATGTGATTTACTATATATCAGAGATTCTGAATTACAGTATGTCCCTAACGACTTACCATAGTCCTCATCCTCTGTTTATGAATCACAGTTGGTTGCCATGGACATGATTATGAGGTCACAAGCAGGAGATACAGTATAGAGTGTAAGTAAACAGCAGGAACATATCAAGCCCAAATGGCAGAGATCCTAGTTTCCATAATAACTTTTCTCAAAATGTTACATATTATAATTGGCTGCACATGGCTATTATGTAACAAATGTTGATAATACATTATGTACATATTTTAGGAATTTCCCCATGTTTTGTACCTGTAGATAAATTACTCTGATATACTCTTTTTTTAACAGCTGTACACAAATTGTTGAATCATTCTGATTTGTTTGATGCTATGATCTGCATAAAACCTATGAATAAAACATTTAAACAAATTGCCATAGCAATAGATAATAAAGGAAAGATAAAAACAGAAATATAGGAAATAAAGCTTGAACAGTGTCTAATTTCCAAAGTTTCACTGTAGGTGTTACAATCTTTGTGATATTCTAATGACACTTTGTTTTATAACTAAGCATGATAAAACACAGGATGAGGACCTAGAACACACGCCAGAGTTCCATAAAGATTGGCAAGGTGGGCAGGTGCCAATTGTGTTACCCTAACATGCAGGAGACTAGACACGCATCAAAGTTAAAATTCACTGGCGAAGTGCAAGGTGCTACACCTAGGGCAGGAAACCCCCAACTATATGTACACCCTCGGGGGATGAGTTGCAGGCCATGGCAGGGGAAAGAGACCTAGGAGTCTTGGTGGATGTTAACATGAATAATTCAGAGCAGTGCAGGAGGGCTGCAGTCAGGGCAAATAGGATGCTGGGATGCATCACTGGGGGATTACCTCAAGGAACAGGGAGGTGATTTTGCCACTGTACAACAGCCTAGTTAGACCACATCTTGAGTACTGTGTGCAGTTCTAGAGGCCGCACCTAAAGAGGGACATCCAACTCCTAGAGAGGGTTCAGAGGAGAGCAACCAGAATGGTCTGGGACCTGGGGGATATGACATATGAGGAATAACTAGGTGAGCACAACCTGTTCTTGCTGGATGAGAGGACGGACTAGGGGGACATGATTGAGGTCTTCAAGTACCTCAGGGGAGTAAATAAGGTAAGACGAAATAGGATCTTTCAACTGAAGGAGGGTAGAATCACCAGAGGACACAGTTGGAAGATTGAGGGTGGTAGGATTAGGGGGGAAAGGAGGAGGAGGAGGTACTTCACCAAGAGAGTGGTGGAACTATGGAATGCGCTGCCCGGAAAGCTGGTACAGGCAGCTATGGTGGAGGGATTCAAGAGAGGGTGGGACAGGTATAGGCAAGGGGTGAAGCAGAGGCTGGTTTTCCTGGGGGGCCAGGACTGGGGGATGGAGTAACAGTGGAGGGAGACAGATAGGGGGCTACAGTACCCAATTAGGATGCTGAAGCATGAGCTGACTTGATAGACCAATAGGCCTACTTTACTGGCATCTAGTATGTTAGTATGTTATGTCGTGAAACTCGTCTCCATGGAGCAATCAGCACAGTGTTGCTACTAGGCAAAAAATTTGCCAATCTGACTTTGCTGTTTTTTAATTTTTGGTAGACTTTTGCTGTAAAGTGTGGGATTTCGCTCATGAACAGTGGAATTTTGCCTGTGAACAGCAGAATTTCACCCACTAATGGCAAACTTCCACCATTTATGGGCAAAATGCTATACTTCATTGGTGAAACTTCACAATATATGCCCCCAAAATAATCTGCAAGTTAATTCACAGAGCAAAGTTTTCCAACTTTGCCCATCTCTACAGGAAACTGGGGTTGCATTGTAAGCCCACTTACAGGCAACCATGGGGGTCAACTTGTCATCTTGTGGTTGGGCATAAGTCACAACTCTGTAGACATATGATAAATAAGTAAACCCCTTTGAAAATTATGAATTATAAGAGACAGTAAGAAAATTCATTTGATAGGAATATTGTGTGTGTGTGTGTGTGTGTGTGTGTAATGGGCAGGTAACTGGATTTTGTTTGATGACTGATATATGCAATGCACTGATAGCCCCCCACCACCAAAAATATTTGAACATGTCTTTTGCTGCAATTGTATAAAATAAAGGAAATAATAAGAAATGTGATTAAACTTTTTGAATGTGCAAAGGTTTTCTAGATATGGATTTGTTTAAAGATTGGGTGATGTGTGGTGGTCTACATTAGCCATTTTACCACTGTGCACATGCACATTTTTAAATGGTTGAACTTTAAAAGTAAACATTAATGATCCTGTGTGATGAATTTTTTGGAAATCACACTGGCAGCACCATTCATTAAATGTTGTGATAAAACAGTGTATACATGGTGTTCTATATTAGAATAGACCATTTAGTACCATCTTAATGTATTTGTTGCATGCTCTGCTTCACCCAGATTGCTAGAAGCTGATACTTGCTGATCCTTGTAGTAATCAGCATGTCTCATGCCCAGACAGAACCATTCCCAACCCGTTAAGAAAAAGCTCATACACCTGATGTTTTGGGGCAGAAAGGCTGCACTTTACTTTGACATTGATTGTCCAAATAACAAATACATCATAATAGTTAATGACAGAAAATAAGAGCTGTCATACAGATACATACACAAACATTGTTAAAGCAGTATTCTCCTGGGGCAGCAGATGCATTTGGCAACCCAACAAACATTTTTTACTCATGAGTCAGCCTTGGGTCAAAGGAAACCCAGCAGAGCCCCCACTGGGCCGGCAAGCTCCAAAGACAAGGAGACTCAACGGATTGGGAACCCGCTAGGCCACAGCCGAGCAGTTATACCCTCACTGGGCCTCAACTGTCCAGCCGTCGCCCCCCACTGAACCGGGATCCATCCCAAACTGTGCCAGTTTCACCTTTGTGAGTGTGCCTTCACCGGGCCCACCCATACTGAGACCATACTATTATATAAAACCCCATGAAGCCAAAGTGTCCACCACCGGACCCGTAACCCTTTATGAATTACCCCAAAAATGTCCCAGGAGAATACCTACAACCATGACTCCAAAACATTCTGAAGGCTAAAATTAAACATAGCCTGCCCAATTTCTGACAGTTGCACTCCATCAGGATCAAAAAAAATCATGCATCCTGTAAGCATGTCCTAATGCCCTATAACCTGGCTCTCCCACGGGAAGCAGAATTGGACAATTCCCCAGTTCCCCTCCCTGTGACCCTTCCAAGGTGGTATGACCACCTCCACCACTCTACACGTTCCTCTAAGCACAATGCTAGACCAGGCCAGCTTGGTGTCAGGCATGTGCATGATGATCCAGATAGGGCTGACCATCATCACTCTCATGAGATTGATAGATGACAAACACCCCAAATCATTAACCCCAAATGTATGATCAGTCCATGAGGGGGAAACAGGACTAAACTGATATTTCTCAGGGTTGGAATCAAATCCACCCACTTCATCCCACTGATGGCACACCATCTGATCGAAGCTCTCTTCCTCTGGATGCACAGTTGATCTCCTTGACCCTGATGAGCTGCCCATTCCCGGGCTCTCACGACAAAGGAATGGCCGATCACATAAAAGGTTTTTGGTCCCGGGTGCGCACATGCAAGATAAATCACAATTAATAGCTAGTACCCTTTTACCTGTCTGCACTACCACTTCTTCCACCCTCAGCTGGTCTCACATAACCTAGATAGGTTTTTGATTGCCACCTGCCAATAGCCTGAATATCCTCTTCTAAGCAACTGAGCTGAGAGGCCTCTGTTGCTGCCCCGATTCTGAAAGAATATGTGCTGAAAAACCTTGGGCCCCTGCCTGTAGTGCCAATACCCTTTTGCAGGACTACTGCAAACAGGTACCAGGTTGCAAGGAGCCCTGCCTCATCATTCTCAGCTCCATGTATCCTTTAAAGAGGGTCCAGGGGAAGAGTACCTTCCCCACAGCCCGATGAAACTCAACACACTTAGGTTGCCCCAGCTGTGCCATCTTGTACTGGTGCAGTGTCAGTACCATTGTATCCCCAGTAACAAGGACATCTCCCCCACTGTAAGTTATGACCCACAGGCATCAAATGGTCCTCAACCAGTTCTGACATACTGAAAGCCCCCCAAAAAGGCATGCTGAACAGACACCTAAACAACACTGCCTCATCCTTGGATGTGCAGACCCCTACCAGGTGAGCCAAGATCTCCTTTAAGAGGGTAGCATCTACTGGCAACCTAAGAGTGCCCCTTGAGTCTCTGCAGTTTGTGCCACCCCTCTATCATTTTCCTTATCATGAAAGAGCCAGTGACATCCTGTTTTGGGGGTTGACTTGTCTTAGTTTTAACTTTAATTTGCCAGGGAGGAACTGTAGCTGGGAGATATTTGCAGTCATTTGTGACTAGACCTGATACTTAACCTGTGAAATAGGTGTTTGTTATGGGGAGGAGCTAAAAGGGGCCTAGTTGAACTGTGGACTTAAAGCAGGAGTTGTTTGTGGTCTCTGTCTGCTGAGACACAGAGAGAGAGAAAGCAGCCAGAGATTCCTTAAATCAAGGAGGTTATTTTCTAGACTACACTGAACTGAATTATTACTTTTTGGACCTGTGCAAGTAATTAGTATTGATTCTGTTTTTGGGGTTGAATTGTCTTAGTTTTAACTTTAATTTGCCAGGAAGGAACTGTAGCTGGGAGGTATGTGCAGTCATTTGTAACTAGACCTGGTACTTAACCTCTGTGAAATAGGTGTCTGAAAGCAAGGAAGGCACTCTCCGGGGGGGGGAGGGTCAGATTTGTAGTTGATTGTTTCTGGACAGCATAGGTTTACTCCCTCCCACCCTTCCCACACCCCACCCACCCCAAGTGCATAACTTCCTTTATAGCAGAGATTTTGACATCACTTCCCCAAAACTGCTAACAACATAAGCCTGTTCATATCCTTAAAGGCACAGCACACTAATAGGGGGTAGAGACACTCACAAGCTTGTACACACTAAAACAAGAACAAAAAAACAAAAAAGAAAAGCATCTGTAACAGGAATGGACACAGACATGTGAGGAGTGGTGCAATGTACTGGCTGTGGAGCAGCAGTCATCTGGGAGACATTCTGGAAACTGCGTTGCTGCCCTATTTGCAGGCACCTCTCTGGTCTGAGGGAGGAGGCTGCTCGTCTCCATGCTGACCTGGCAATGATTCAGAAAACTTGCTCCCCAACCCAGGGACCACCCAGGCCACTGCCACTACCTCAGAGGTAGAAAGAGGAGTGGTTGGACCACAGTGGGCTCAGGGAGGTTGAGAATGGTGGAACAGAGGCACATACCTCCAGTTGTGCCTCTCCACGATTCATTCACCACTCTGGTGGAGCATGGTTCCTCTATGGAGGCACCCACAGTGGAGACCAAGGAGGATGCTAGGAACCTCCATAATGAAGACCCACAGGAGAGTGGCACAGGACCCCACAGTGGAAGAAAACAACTCCTGGTGGGGGACTCAATTGTTAGGGGGGTAGAACTGGTGGAGGGAATGGAAAGGTAGGTAAGGTGCTTGCCCAGTGCCATGGCTTGGAAGGAGAGGAAAAGAATCCTCAGGATCATGGGAGCAGCTGCAAGGAGGAGTGAGCTGGATGTCATTATCCACCTAGGGATGAATGACCTGGCCGAGAATGGAATCAGGGCAGGGCAACAGGAGTTTGTGGAGTTGGGGAGGGGCCTTAGACAAGTAGCACACATGGTAACTTTCTCAGAAGTGCTACCTGTCTATGGCATGGATGAGGCTAGGGTACTCCACACCATGGGACTCAATGACTGGTTGAAAAACTGGTGCAGAGCTCAGGAATTTGGCTTCATTGGGGACTGGGCTCCACCTGGAGGGATACAGACCTATACAAGTGCGACAGTCTGCATCTATCCTGGAGGGGAACCAGGATCCTAGGTGATTGGTTTAAATGCTTCATTGGCAAGCATTTAAACTAGTCAAGGGGGAGGCACTGAAAAGGATAAGGGAAACCCTAGCCCCCTTCCAAAAGTCAGGGTAGTTAGTGAGGTCAACACCAAGATAGAGCAGTCGATAGGGATAAGGGCAGGGGTAAAAGGAGAAAAAGGCAAAGGCAGTAAGGACAGGGATGGGGCAAAAAGAAATAAAGCCAGAAAAAAATGGAGGGTAATGAGTACCAATGCCCATAGTCTAGGTAAAAAGCTCCCCAAAATGGTGGCCTTGATGGAAGAGGGATGCCTGTATATTGTGGCAGTCACAGAAACATGGTACACAGAGAACCATGATTGGGATGTCAATATACCAGGATACACAATCTACAGGAGGGAGGGGGGCACTAGCATGCATGAGCAATATGGCCGGCTTTGAATAAAGCTCCTCACTAAATCTGATTTTGGGAGCTTAAATAAGTAACTTTCGGACTATTCTGAAAAAATCTAAATAGAGAAACTGCAATCAGAAGACCTGAGGAACAGCATGGAAAATCCTTGAAAGGATCAGAATCTCCATGAAGGAGCAAAATCTAAAAATGCTCCCGCTAACTCTGCCACACTGTCTACCTCTCAGCAATGGGCCACAGATGCAGAAAATGAAGGGGAGGAAACTCTGCAATCTCTAGGCTTCAAAATAAATAGATAAATCACCTCCATTTCTTGCCTGGCTGAAAAAATAGATGGCATTGCTAATAGAGTCACAAACCTGGAAACTACGATCGACTCAGTGTCAGCTGAATAGTCGGATGCTAGAAAATGATTGGATGCGGCAATGGGCACTGTTGATGGCGTGATAAAAGAAAAAAGACACAAATCCATCTGGAAAATTTGGAAAACCACACTAGGGCTTCAAACATCCATTTTTTAGGGCTTCCAGAGGGCTGTGAAGGAGACCCCTTGGTCCTTTTCCTTCATGATTGGCTCCGACAGCAGTTTGGTGAAGATGCTGGCCCACACATAAAGGGCATACAAAAGGCCTATAGGATCGCAGCCAGAGGTATGCCAGATAATCCTGACGCTTCGTGGACAGTTTTGGCAATTACAGATGGTGTAGCCACCAGGGACTATCTACTGGCTTTAGCTAGACAACATAAGACACTTCTCTGTGATGGGGAAACCATCCTACTCTACCCAGACATTAGCTTTGCCACTAGACAGTGGCAAAAGCAGTTTGATGGTATCAGGGCACTCTTGCGTGAAGCAGGGATTCAGCACAGTATAATTTTTATGGCTCGGTTGAGAATAACGCACATGGGGAAGATCTTCATTTTCTCAGAATTGAAGGATGCCAACCGTTGGGCTTAAAAATATGCACCGAGAAGAAGACATCCCACAGACTAAAGCGAGAACTCCTCAGATGACGAGTCATGAAAAAACAGATAGGATTACTTCAAGGAAGACCAAGGGGAAAGAGAGAGACTCTGTTTCAGTAAACATAAAAGTTCTTTAAAGCCAGAGAGAGGTGTGAGTGAGTACTTTATTTGAGTTTATGCCGGGACTATCACTCCTGAACATTTTAATATTTCTCTCTCTGGATTTGTTACTCACCTTCTGAGTGTCAGACATATATTATGGACGTTATATGGTCCTATGCATAAAATACTTAAAGTTGGTTTCTTGTTTAACTAGGTTTAGGAAAACATGATAGTCATAGCTTCTTAGTACCTGTCATGGATGCTCCTATAGCAAATGTATCCTAATTCAATGTGGCCTGACCTTTTTAGAATTATCACTGTTTGTGATGGTCATATTATAGTTAAAGCATGGACTTTCTCATAGCCCCTTTTTAAGGGATACCTGAATTAGTGGACTTCATATATTAACCTTGATGTAGTATTTTTTCCATGCCGCTCATGGGCTTTATATCTAGCAATTTTGTATTAAAATCGGTATATAATAATTAAGTAACCTCCCAAGATGTATCTTAAAGCAGTAGAATAAGTAGCATATAGGAGTTTTAGAGGGGTGGCATCCTCAGTGTGTCCAGAATGTAATTATCATTTGATATGTCACTGCTTGGAATGTATTTTATCTGTATATTGAAAACAATAAATACAAAGTTTAAAAAAAAACAATCTACAGGAGGGACAGGGAGGGAAGAAGAGGAGGAGGAGTAGCTCTCCATGTAAGGGAAGAGATCAAAACAGCAGAACTAAAGGGTAAACAGGGAGGAGAGGAGGCACTGTGGGTCACCATGGACACTGGAAATGGCTCCACAATCCGCACAGGGGTTATATACAGACCCCCATCTCAGAGGGAGGAAATGGACAAGGAAATGATAGAAGGCATCCTTGGGATGGCAGAGAAAGGTGAGATATTGCTAATGGGTGACCTTAATATGCCAGATGTTAACTGGAGCAACTTTGCTGCAGCCACATCCAAGAGCAGGGCCATTATTGATGCCCTACAAGGCTAAGACAGTTAGCTTTGGAACCCACTCAGGAGGGAGCAATCATAGACCTGGTACTCTCAAATGGGGAAGGAGAGAGGATCTCTGATCTTGAAGTGGGTAGCCATCTGGGAACAAGCGACCACCAAACAGTGTGGTTCACGATAAACCTAGCTGTAGAGTCAAGCCACACAAAAGTGAAGGTACTGGACTTCAAGAGGGCTGAATTTGTCAAAATGGGACAGTGCTTCAGAAATGCACTAGCAAACAGGCAAGAAGGTGGGGTGGAGCAACAATGAGGAAACATCAAAACTGCCATCACAGAGGCAACAAGCCTTTGTGTGAAGCAAATAAACAAATCAAAATGAAAGAAAAAAACACTGTGGTTCTCAAAAGAAGTGCCGGGGAAGGTAAGGGAGAAAAAGATAGCATTCAGTAACTATAAGGAAACACAGAAGGAGTAGGACAGAGAACTGTACCAGTTAAAGCAGAAGGAAGTGGGGAAGACAGTCAGAATAGCAAAGGCCCAA
This sequence comes from Neoceratodus forsteri, assembly GCA_016271365.2. Classification (NCBI taxonomy): domain Eukaryota; kingdom Metazoa; phylum Chordata; order Ceratodontiformes; family Ceratodontidae; genus Neoceratodus; species Neoceratodus forsteri. The sequence goes on along the minus strand of CM057459.1, from coordinate 840,001,084 downwards.
ACTGAGGAAAAGATAGCCAACTCACTTAAGAAGGGGGATAAAACCTTTTATAGGTACATTAGGGAGCAAAGAAAGAAGAAGGTAGGGATACTGAGGCTGAATAAAGAGGAAGGTGGTTGAGCAGAGAGAGTCAGTGAAAAAGCAGGGATTCTGAATGAATATTTCTGCTCAGTATTCACAATGGAAAAGCAGGGGGGGAGAGACCTAATCCAGTCAATAGAAGCACCCTTGATAGGGGGGATGATATTAGTCCTTTCAAAGAAGAAAGGGTTCTGAAAGAACTCTTAAAACTGAAGGTGGAAAAAGCAATGGGGCCTGATGGGATTCACCCCAGAATTCTTAAAGAACTAAGGGAAGAACTAGTAACACCACTGACTACCATTTTTAATAAATCATGGTAGGATAGTGTGGTACCTGAGGACTGGAGGAGGGTGGATGTGATTCCCCTTCACAAAAGTGGGAGCAAGACAGAGGCAGGAAACTACAGACCTGTCAGTTTGACCTCAGTGGTAGGGAAAATGATGGGATCACTTCTGAAGGAAAGAATTGTTGAATACCTAGAGGCCAGTGGGGCACTGGACCCAAGGCAGCATGGATTCACAACAGGAAGGTCATGTCAAACAAACCTGATTGATTTCTTTGACTGGGTGACCAAAGTAGTGGACCAAGGAGGGGCTGTGGACATAGCCTACCTAGACTTTAGCAAGGCATTTGACACAGTCTCTCACGAAAGATTAATAAACAAATTAGCCAGCATGGGAGTGGGTCCCAGGGTGGTAGCCTGGGTAAAACACTAGCTGGACAACAGGACACAGCGGGTAATAGTAAATGGAGTCCACAGTGAAGAAAGGAGGGTTACTAGTGGGGAACTGCAGGGTTCAGTACAGGGGCCGGTCCTTTTTAATGTCTTTATAAGTGACATTGCAGAGGGACTGGAGGGGAATGTATGTCTCTTTGCAGATGCCACAAAGATCTGCAACAGGGTTGATATGCAAGGTGGGGTGGAAAGGATGAAAAGGGACTTGGCAAGGTTGGAGGAATGGTCAAATGTATGACAGCTTAGATTCATTTGCAAAGAAGTGCAAAGTAATGCACTTGGGAAACAAAAACCCAGGGCAAGAGTACACAATGGGGGGTGAGATACTGACAACAACAAAAATGGAAAGGGACCTGGGGGTAGTTATAGCAGATGACCTAAATGTGGGCCAGCAATGTGAGAAGGCAGTAAGGAGGACTGGGGGATACTGGGATACATAGGGAAATGCATCACCAGTAGAAAACAGAAAGTTGTTGGCCCTCTGTACAGACAGTTGGTAAGATCACATCTGGAGTACTGTGTACAGTTCTGGAGACCCCATCTCTGCAAAGACATAGACAAGGTGGAGGCTTTCCAGAGGAGGGCAACCAAAATGGTGCAGAGTCTGCACCAGAAGACATGAAGAAAGACTAAACTAGCTTAAGATGTATAGCCTTGAGGAAAGGAGGGAGAGGGAGGGCATGATAGAAGGTTTAAAATATCTCAAGGGAGGAGATCACGTGATGAGCTGAACGAGCGAGACGCTCTACAGACTGCTCCAAGGCCCACAGCTAGCTAATTAATTTAATTCTCTCACAGGCTCACCTGATTAGCGCTAATTCGTCTGACCGCGAAGTCTGAAGGTTTGCGGATTCGATCGGGAGCTAAAATTAGCAGGCAGTAGAGAATCTTCCGGGTCTGCATTGCAACAAGCGGCGGCCATTTTCGAGAGGAGTTAAGCCACGTGCTCACGTAGAGATGGACGCCGAGAGTGTTGAACCCCTGGTAGGGCGGTCCCCAGCTTCTAGAAGGCCTAAGCCCCAGTCACCCGCCCCCCAAGAGCAAGAGGAGGTGGCAGGAGAGGAGGAAAAGCCTCAGGCAGGCAACGGAGACCTGCAGGAGATCAAACAGCTGCTCCAGGGGCTAGTAATGGATTTTGCAGCAGTTAAGCCAGCGCTGCAATCGTTAGCCCAGAGAATGGGTGATGCAGAAGCCAGGATTGCGTCTCAGGAGAGAAGAATTTCCACCTCGGAACAGGAGCTGGTTTTGGTCAAGAGGCAGATTAAAAAGCTGGAAGAAAGGTTGGAAGACCAAGAGTCGAGGAGTAGGAGGAATAATTTAATTTTAGCAGGGTTGCCAGAGAGGGCAGAAGGAGCTGACTGTGTGCTGTTTATCCAGGACCTGTTACTTAAGCAATTTGGCCCATCACCTTATGGAGAAGCATACAACTTGGAGAGAGCTCATAGGGCTCTGAGGGGAGGTACCACCACCGGGGGCTAGGCCCCGAGTTATCATTATGCGCTTTCTTAATTATAAAGAATAAGTGTTTGTGCTTGCGGCAGCAAGGCAAAAGAAATCTCTGCAATGGAACGGCGCCACCCTGTGGATGTTCCAGGACCAAACACCCACTGTGAGAGGAAAACAGAAAGAATATGTGGACATTAAAAAGAAGTTATATATGGCGGGGAATCAAGTTTCGGCTCCAGTACCCGGCGACATTGGTGGTTCGGTTGCAGGCAGGAGAGAAACGATATCTCACGGCTAAGGAAGCACTGGAAGGGCTGCGAGTAGAGCTGCCAGAGCTATTTAGAGCTCCTACTTGAGCTGCTCCGGACTTCTGGAAGAGAACTGATTGTTTTCCAAGGCTGGGACTGTGAACTGGCTAATTTGTGATTTTATTTTATTTTCTTTCAGTTTCAAAAGGAACATGATGAGGTTGAAACCTTATTTAGAACGCGGGAGGAAGGGGTGGAGAACTGTAGGGCCAATTCGTTAGCACTATGGTATATTCTGCTGGGTTTAATATGAGTTTATTCAGAGGAGATGCTGAAATAGGTATCAGGAGCAGACGGATAGGCTGGGCAAGGAGGGACAGAGGGACCCGGATATCTGATAAATAAAGGCTTTAATTTTGAGCTGTTAGAAGGGTCCTCTAAAAGGAGTTCCCCAATCATTGGACTCCAGGTGTCTGTTTTGTTGTAGATCTTTTGCCTATTATCAGTTCGGCAGCTTAGGTGAGGGGCGAAGGGGGTATAATGCGGTTGGGTTAGGACGAGGACTTTAGACCTCGATGGTTTTAAAATGGTATCCAGATGGAACCAGTTTAACATTTAGAAAGTTAAGGTGGAAGGAAAAAGTAATATTTGGTTAAGAGAGGACTATAGTTGGATTTTGGAGAGTTGGAGGTCATAGAGGGGCTGGGGAGTGGTTTGGGTAGGAGCTCATAGATGATCCGAGGAATCATAGGTGTACGATCCGGGGATCGGGGGCCAGGGGTTAGGGGGGAAGGGGGATTTGGGAAAGAGAGAGAATCCAGCCGGGTAGAGACAAAAAGGGAAAGGCTCAGGCAAGGTTCTGGGGTTCAGTAATTGTACTGCGATATTTAGTTATGGGAATGGCAAGTATTAGATTAATTTCATGGAATGTTAAGGGACTCAGGGGTAGACGTAAGCGACTCATTATTATGAGACACTTGGATCAGTTGGGGCCCATATTGTTGCTCACAGGAGACTCATTTACTGACAGAGGAACTGGGCAGCCTCAAGCTGAAGTATGAGTGGGTCAGGTTTATGGAACAGGTATGGAGAGGGCCTCAGCGGGAGTAGCAATCCCAATAGGAAGTCATGCCCGTATAGTATAGATCAGGTGATGATAGAAACGATGGTAGAGGGTCTATATATCGGTTTACTATACGGTAGAGCTACTCTAGTAGCTTCTATATGCTCGCGCCTTCAACCCAAATTTTTGCTCGATTGAGAGGGATATAGTTGGTTTCGGGACATGCGCTTATCATAGCAGGGGACTGGAATGTCTATGGGATAACTGGGTGGATAGAATCCCACTGGTGAGAGGGCCATTAACAAGAGCCCAAGTGGCCTTGAACAAATGTTGAGATTCTATGGCGTGTGGATCCAATACGCACTCATGCTATGGGTGGGTGGGGGTAACAATATGACATTTTACTCGGCAGCACACAAGACTCAGTCTCGTATTGACTTCTTTTTAGTTGATAGGGAGGTATTGGTGGGTATTAAAGTGGCGGAGACGGAAGCCAGAATCTTCTCGGACCATTCCCCAATTAAGTTGACGTGGGAACTGAAGATTGGTGCGCCTAGACCACTTCGATGGCGGTTGAGCGATGCAGTACTGGCGGACCCACTAGCTAAAGATGAACTTGAGGGAGCTCTGATATATATTATACAGCAACAATTACCTACCCTGTTAAATAGGAAATTGGCGAGGCCAACCTGTAAGGTTCTGTATGCGGGAACAGCACGGGAGCTGACAGCCCAGAGAAACAGGCAGAGGGGAGCAAAGGAGGATTTTTTAGTAAGAGCTATAAGTTTCTTGACTCCCTTAGAGGGGAGTTCAGAGGAAATAGATGGGGAGCTTAGAAGTTTAAGGTGGGAACTGGGGGATATTACCTATGGTAAGATAGATTATTGGCTAGAGAAGATTAAAGCTAAGTATTTACTGAAGGGAGATGTCCCGGGATGCCTGCTGGCGGCCAGAGTCAGGGAGTGGGAGGCAAGTAGAACAATGACATCTATTCGACATGAGGGGAAGGTGATAGTTGACCCCCAGGGCCTAGTAGATACGTTTGCATTTTATTTTAAAAAACTATACCAAATTGGACACAGGGTGGGAGAGAAAGATATTGAGACATTTCTAGATGGAGTCCCCTTACCGGTACTAGATCCAGGGCAGGCCAGGGACTTAGCAGCACCTATAAGTGTAGCAGAGATTACAGAGGTAATTAAATCATTGCCTCTGGGTAAGACACCAGGACCAGACGGTCTTACAGCGAAGTTCTACCAGACCCACATACACACTATAATGCCCCTTCTTCAGGAATTCTTTAATAGTGTAATGCAAGAAGGGGTTCCCCATTCCCCTCTCTATCAGGCTTATATTACCCTAATCCCGAAACCGGGTAAACCCAGAGATGAATTATCTAGCTATAGGCCTATTGCATTAATGAATCAGGATGTCAAAATTCTGACAAAAATACTGGCTAATAGAATATGGCGGATAGCACCAGCTATAATTAGTCAGGAACAGGTGGGGTTTATGCCGAGGAGGAGTGCTCTTGATGCGTTGAGGAAGCTCCATCACATTCTGAGTTATGCAGTGGACTCCCAACTACCTTTAGCGTTAATATCTTTAGATGCAGAGAAGGCGTTTGATAGGGTCTCGCATCCCTTCTTATTCGCCGTAATGGAGAGGATGGGTTTTCCGGAAGGCTTCCTTAAAGGCATTAAAATCTATCACGCTCCCATCGGCTAGAGTTCTTGTAACTGCTATGTCTCTTGGGAGATCTAATTGAAAAATGGAACCCGACAAGGTTGCCCACTTTCCCCAATACTTTTCAATATTTGTTTGGAACCCTTGTTGAGGGCCATTAATATGGATAGACAGATAAAAGGGGTGGTGATACTGGGAAAAGAATTGAAGCTCTCAGTTTTTGTGGATGACATTCTGCTACATCTCAGTGACCCGCTGGAGGGGTTTGAGAAAACTAGAGAGCTAATTGACAGTTTTGCTAAAGTGTCTAATTATAAACTTAATGTGACCAAAACACAGATCCTCCCCCTGACGCCACATGTGTATCGGCGGATTTTGCTCAACTAGGAGTACAATGGTGTCGGATAAACTTAAGTATTTAGGTATTTGGATTACAAGGAATTCCGAGTTGGGGCAGAATCAATATGGAAGGACGCTGCAGCTATTAAGGGATTTAATAAGATGGAATAAGCTACCCCTAAACTTTATGGCCCGGCTTGGGCTTATTAAAATGAATTTGCTACCGAGGTTACTATACCCAGTGTATTTAGCTCCATATAGCATACCCAAAAAATGGTTTATAGCGATCAAGAAAGTACTATCTGACCTTTTATGGGGGGGTAAACCCCCTAGGAAAAAACATAATGATTTGCGCCTCCCCTCCCACTTAGGTGGGCTTAAACTCCCAGACCTCCACTTGTATTATGTAGCAGGGCAGCTAGGTTTGATGAACCGCTGGGGCCACGGTCTGGATGGAGAGGATTATGTTCCGGAGTGGTTGTATTTAGAATCTCATACGTTGAGAGAGGCTGGGCTTTCCCCAGAAGCCCCATTATATGCTAATGTTGCTCAGTGTTTTATGGCTGGAGTGGGAGGCCCAGTTAAGAAGGGAGCAGATGCCTGGTGGTCATATCTAGCTCGAGTACAGAAAGACGCTCAAATGAAGGCTCAAGATCAACCGCTGGTGGGTAATCCCAATCTACTTATAGGGAGCAAGGTACTTAAGGGGAGATGGATTGGGTGGGCCTCGGGCCTACACTTAAAGGATGTCATTCAAGATAACAGAGTGGTTCTCCCAATGCAGTGTGACAGAATGCCCCTTTTCCAAAGACTGCAAATTATACATTTGCTGGAGGGGTTCTTAAAGAGAAAGGGGGGACTGTCAGATGGTTCATTTAACTGGGACAGGCTGAGGGAGGTTGACCCTAAATCTAGACCCTTATCACAGATATATAGAGTCCTAATTGAGTTTTTTGGTCCGGGCTCCCCCGTTCCGGTGTAGTAATGGGTCGATAGGTTGGCCCCCCAAAACATCGACTGGGCCAGTGTGTGGAAAAATAGCAAATATATAACAATACCTAAATATAGAAGTCTGCATTTTTTCATTGCTTCCAATTTATATTTTACCCCTGTGAAGCTATTTGAAAGAGGCCTTAGGCAGACAGACCTGTGTTTTAGGTGTGGTCAAGAGAAGGGGGATTTACTACATGTGTTATGGAATTGTAGTAAAATCTCACCCCTATGGGGAGAAATCAAGAGACGGATGTACCCGTTGCTCGATTACTCAGAATATATTATACCGGAGATTTGTATTCTAGGGGATTTGTCACAAATGAGGGGCACTGCATCAAGATATCATATATCCCTAATTGCGTTTGTAGTCAAATCATTTGTGGTTCAACATTGGAAGGACGATCAGTTTTATGACTACGAGCAATGGGTGGGAGATCTTGTGGGGGCCCTTAACAGAATCAAAAGGTATGTTTACTTAGAGGGGAGGAAAGAGTTGTATATTAAAAGGTGGGTGCCACTGGTGGCAATTTACTCCCAATAAAGAGATATCCGAATGACACAGGTCTGTCTGTGGGGCTGTGTTTAGCTAAAAACCTGAAATCAAAGGAAATATGGCATATGGAAAGGTTAGGGAGTTGTTAGGGACAGATTTAGTTAATAAGAGGTCTAATAAAGCTTGAGGACCTGTTTGAGTGGTAATAGGGAGGTCTGCCTTAGCGCTGGAGGGTTGGGGATTCTCTCTCTTTCCGGGGGGCACGGGGAGGCTCTACCCTCTTACAGGTTACAGCTTAATTCTAACCTGGCAAGGAGTGTTCAGGCCAAACTGCATGGGACCCCAGTGAGATAGATATGGGGAAGCTAGATATAGTGAGCAATAGGCAGCTTGATTATGGGAACACTGTCAAGTTTGGGGGTTGGTATGACTGGGGAAGGGGTGGATGCCTCCTGGTGTGTGTAAATAGTTTTATTGTAAATAGTTTACACAATCAGTTCTTGGATTTTGTACCCTGGGATGCCAGGGCTACTTGTCTTGTCTGCCTTGTTTGTAATCAAATCGGAAACTTAATAAAAATGGATATTAAAAAAAAAAAAAAAAATAAAATAAAATATCTCAAGGGAATCAACAAAGTCCAAGAGGGTAGCATCTTTCAAAAAATGGGATGTGCAAGAACAAGGGGGATCAATCTGAAGATAGAGGGGAAATGGCTCAGAGGTAATGTGAGGAAGTATTTCTTCACAGAGAGGGTTGTAGTTGCATGGAACAGCCTTCCTGAGGAGGTCATAGAGTCAAAAACAGTGGAGGAATTCAAGAATGCATGGGATAGACATAAGGCAGTTCTAGTGGGGGGTAGAAGGAAGTAGGCTGTTGGTTAACTAGGATCTGCAGCTTATCCGTTAGGTAGGGAAATGGGCAGACTAGGTGGGCCAAGCGGTCCTTATCTGCCATCAAATTCTATGTTTCTATCCTGCAGTCTCTGCATCTTCACCAAGAAGGCTATCCCAGACATATGACAATGTATGTAGGTCGGGGCCATGCCCTGCTCTATAAAGTGATGCATGAACTGCAGGACAAGTTGTGAATGTTGTAGTAGCTCCATGTTCCTGCTGCTGTCTCCGCAGAATTCCCAAAAGGTAGTCACATGTGTTTGGTACTTACGTCATGTCCCTGGGGCCAGAGCGTGTTGTACCAGCTCAGCTGTTCTAGCATCGCAGCTTGCCAAAGGAAGGACAGTACAAGAGCTGGGTGTTCCTCTGCTGCTGGTGCCAACTGCCGAAAGTGGTCTAACTGTAATCAATAAAGGGCATTGGCAATTACATTCCTAGCCCCAGCAACGTGTACTGCCCTAAAGGAGAGATTGAGCTGCAAGCACCTCAGCATGGAAACTCTTACCAATCTTATCAGTTCCTTGGAATTAGAGGACTGGGAGGCAGCCACCACCCCCATGTTGTCAGACTGAAAGAGGACCCTTTTTGTCCTGCAGACTCTCCCCCCAAACAAAGATAAGTGCCAAAACAGGAAAGAATTCTAACAGTGTAACATTCTTAGTGAGACTCTTCTTCTCCCAAGCCTCATCCCAAGGGCCTGTGAACCAAGATCCTTGAAAATATGTCCCGTAACCTATGCTCCCTGTGGTGTCAGTAACCATCTGACAGTCCTGCTGAAACCATGTGCCAAATTGCCAGACAGATACGCCATTGAAATGTCTGAGGAAGGTCTTCCAGATAGATAGGTCCAACCTCATTTTAACAGTGATACTAATGTGATGATGAGGTTGCAAAGAACCCCAGGTTGCCCATGCCAGCCTTTTGGAGAAAGGTCTGCCCAGCAAGATCACCTTGCAGGAGAAGTTCAGGTGCCCAGTCAATGACTGCAGGGTCTTCAAAGCAACATTTTGCGCGGAGCTCACTTCTTCCACCAGATGTCCCAATTTTTTGACCTTGTCGGCTGGTAGCCAGAACACCATGTCTACGGTGTCCAGTTCAATCCTGAGGTAATTTAGCCAGGAGACTGGTCCCTCTGTCTTTTCATGTGCCAGTGGGATGCCAAATCAGTGCATCAAGTGTCCAAACGAAGTGAGTGCCTTACTGCATTCAGCTGTGCCTGCAACCCCAATGAAGAGAAAATCATCCAAGTAATGAGTCATCCTGATAATGCCACTATGCTGTATTGTGGCCCATTCCAATAAACGACTGAGTGTCTCAAAGGCTGCACAGGAGACAGCGCAACCCATGGACAAGGCCCCTAGAATTCTGCGGCCGCAGAATTTTGCACAGAACTTGAAATCTACTGCAGAACTTCTGCGGTACTGCAGAATTCACTCTTCTTGGTGATTTTTTATTAATATTTCTGTTTATACATAGAATCTGGTTCCCTTCCCCTCTTTTTATATCCAAAACCCCCTATATGTTCAGAATGTGATGTTATCATTGCTATAACATCATACATTAGCTAATGAAAAGGCTGCATTCTGCAACAGAAATGAACAGTCACTTATCTACCACAGCTCTCACTGCCAGAGACGGTGGCAGAGCACATCATGCATGGTGATATTTGCTCAACCTGCACTACAGCCTAATACAATTTTCAGTCTTACATTGTTGCACTAGGCCAACTTAAACAAGACCTTGTCAGTAGCACAGACCTGTTAAGTCCATACCTCACTTTGTACAAACCTATTTGTGCCTATAAGGTATAGAGACGGTATCTGAAATGAATAACTGGTAAAATTAATTTAACTGTCTAAATTTTTAAGAAAAATAAAGTAATTATGCCCAGAATAGTGAAATATAATATTGTGTAGACCTGTTGAAAGAATAGACCTGTTAAATAATAGCACTACGCAATGTTGCCAGGGTTATTGATTACATATTGTCATTGGTTGATAGAATCACCTAAAAGTTATTGAGAAATGTCATGTGCAGGGACAGCTGTTGGGCCAGAGGGTAGCATGCTGTGTTTCCATGCCAGCAACTCAGTTTCAGAGATTAGCTGTGGGAGCTGGCTGGGCAGCACAAGGATTGGTGGAACACATCACTGCTCCGAGCCTGGGAAGGAATGGTGCAGTGTTTTGTCACATGGTGGACACATTGTGATGGGCCAGAGACCTGTATCTCACAATTGGTTCACATGCATGTCATGGCCTGATGGTGTTACACAGTGTGTCAGGGAAAGCAGGTTGACACACACACACACACACACACACACACAGTATCTCTGTCTCTCTCACCACACACACACATGGATATTTGTATGTATGTTACAGATTGCATATAAATATATAAGTGATACACAGTGGGAACCTCATGAGTGGTGTAGAAAGCACATACAAATATATAAGTGATAGACAGTGGAAACCTCATCAGTGGGATACATAGCATGCATATAGAAATACCTTATTTATCACATAAGATCCCTCTGCGTATGTCATTTATGCAACAGGCTAGGACCTTAAGGGAGAGACATTTGTTTTGCCTTTTTAGGCATAAAATTATTTTTATAAGTCTGTTATTTTTTGAACTAGTGTTACTGTGCTTTCCACCATCCTGATTGCTATAACCACTACCATGAAAGTGAAGTCAGGATGACAAGCTGACACTGTGATGTGGTAGTTTGTTAGTGCCACAGAACTTCCGCAGAAATTACAAACCACCGCCGCAGACGTTCTGCAGCAAATGGTAGTCTTGCCGCAGAACTTGGTCCCACTGTGCTGCAGAAAAGTAGGGGCCCTGCCGCATGGCTATATCATAATAATATTTGCCACGAAGCAGAAAACCAGCAAGTCAAAGTCTTGCGAGTTGACTGGCAGCAGGCAAAAAGCAGACTTGATATCACTTTGTGCTACCTGAGCACCCTTGCCTGCTTCCTGAATGAGCTTAACAGCTGTATCAAAAGACACATAACACACTGAGCTGTCCTCTGGGCTGATGAAATCATTTACCAATGTCCCTTTTGGATAAGACAGGTGATGGATCAATCTGTATTCCCCAATGACTTCTTGGGGACCACCCCCAGAGGTGAGATTCGGGGTCATTGGTGGGTCATTAAAAGGACCAGCAACCCTTTCGCATCCACCTCTTTGTGTATTTTCTCTGCCACAACATGTTGTAGGGCAAAAGCAGATTTTAAATTACTTGCAGCTGTGGTAATGCGTGAGCCACAGTAAAGTATGCAAAACCCGTTAGAAAAAACCTCTATTAAGTAAAATGTATCTTTTCTGCAAGGGTAGCGCTCCAGCCAGCAGAACAAGTGATCAGTTCTTATTGGGGACATCACCAGCTTTTCTGAAAGGCTTGTCTGTTTGTTTGCCATCCACTTGCTTCCATCCCCTTTCCTGTGACCCCCAAGTCCTTGGCAGGTGCTTGCCTTGTGTTTTCCACCACAACTGCTGCATTCATGCCTGAACTTACAGTACTCACGAAAACATTTCCCAGTGTTATATTGCCTGCAAGTACCCACCCCTTTTTTGCCCTGACCAGGTGGTCTTGCTGACCATGTGCTTACTGGCGATATAAACAACGTTGGTTGGCTTTGTCTGGGTCACATGCCTGAACCATAAGTCATGATCAATTTTATCCCAATGCATCTCCATTGATCTGTTGAGATGCAGAAGGAAAAGCTCATCGCACCACAACTAAGTGTTCCCCTCGTATGCCAAGTGTGTGGTTTTGATGATATACCTATACTTAAGTAACTGGACAACTTTTTGAAGGTACTACCCACAGTACATGGAAATGAAAATATGAAAAGCGACCACTCAATTATCAAAAGTGTGAGGCACTTTGGGTCTACAGAGTTTCTCCTGTTTTAATTTTTCTTGGTCTGCCACATCAGGGAGCTCCCTATGCAGCAGCTCAAACATCTCAATGTATTCCCCCTTCCAGATTTTTTCACCGACTGCAGGTGATAAGTTGCTGTCCATGGGGTCGTCCACTCCCATGTATGCCCAGTGGTTCTGCTGATTCATCAAAGAGGGTGCTGCCGTGGGCTTCATTGCCTGAGGAAGTACTGGTAAGGGGGCAGGAACCATGGGCAGCATGTGAGTGGCGTCTGCAGCTGCTGGGGCCTGCCCTTCCCTTTTGAGCCCCATATCTGCCTAACCAATTGATCCAGCTGTTGCTGATCCTGAGCGATGCCATGCTGAGCTGCGGTGACATATTGCAGGCTGGTGACAGGTGGCGGTGCTCCAACCAATCCTGCACCATCCTGTTGAGGCCCCCCCAACCCCCTGCACTTTAGGACAAAGACTGCACCAATGGCAGGAGAGGACCTTGCGATATGGATACATTGTTGCCAATGTTACCACCCCCAAAGAACTACTGAGGTCTCCAAGGGATCCAGAGCCAGGGCTGGAAACCAGAAGGCAATGGGGAAGGTCCCAACCCACCAGACCCGGGAGTTGATGGGCATGCTCCTGGAGTTGTTGCTCTAGGCAGGCTTGGGAGGAACCACGGAATAGGCATAGGCCACCAGCCCTGCTGTGTGTTTCCTGTGAGCTGTTGTGGCCCCAATGTGTCACTCAGTAATGGGCAATGCTGGGCTGCCATTGGTGGTTGTGTGGTCTTCACCCTACCCTTGTCTGCTCCACTTGCCCTGTTCAGTGCCTTTGCAAATAGGCACCTCCCCAATTCTATGGGCCTAACTCCCCTCAGCCTGCTTCCCTTGTGGGTATGCTGGCCCCTACTCCACCTCATTGGCCCAGTCCGATTATCCTAAAAGGGAACGTCAGCCACATAAGGCCTGTCAAACAACTCACCTTCTGCCCCTGTGGCAGGCTGGGCAGTACTGGGCCCCTCCAAGGAGCCTACATCTTTGGACCGGTCATTTCCTGTCTCTCTGCTGTCCATGTTGATTGCTCAGACAGCTGTCAACTCCCTCAGTGTTTCTGGTTGCCTTTGGGGTGGCTCCTGTCTCTGGCCCTCTCTAGATGCCATGACTTCTGCCATTTTTGTGGACTGCCTCCGCTATCTCTTAGGTGGTCTGTCTTCCCTGGGATCCCCCAGCTGAGGCCCAGGTGCTTCTTGCATGGTGATCCGAAGCCAGTCAGGGCCTCCCAGCTGAATAAGTCGGTGGAGGGTGTCCCTAAATTCTTGAGATGGTCGAACCTCGGAGCATGGCACTGAGGAAGCCTGCACCTCCTTGAGTCCTTACTCAGCTGGCCTTCCACTGGTGTTCATGGCATTAGAGTTGGTGGCTTTTGATAGATGCACCTGCAAAGAACAAAACAAAGATTTCTGTATTAGGATCTGCTGAAACCCAACGTAAAATTTCCCGGGTTCTGTGGTGTTGGTGGGGGGGGGAGGTGGATGGGGTGTTGGTGGACCATTTAAAAGGTCCCTGTCACAATGTGAGCTGCAAGTAACTGTTGGTGCTGCATGCACCTGATGCACCCCCGTGTGATAGCCGAGAAGGCCCCATACCCGGTAGAGCAGCAGCCAGGATTTGCTGCAAGGCAGAGGATTAGCAAGCCCACCCAAGATGGCCACTGAGCTCTCACACAAAATTCCACGAGAGTAGGAGGCTTCTATATAAGACCGGAAGCAGCCTATGCACAAGCAAGATAGCCACTCCCAGGCTCACGAGATTGAGCTGGGAGAGAAAGCTCCCTATCTCACTACCGTAATTGGCACTCGCTACTCTCGCGAGGTTCCCCATCCCCTCCATGGAGTTAGAGTATATGGGGATGTGGAGACCGAATGCTGACAATGGGTGCGCCACGGAATTTTTAGAAACTGTCCTTACCCCATGGCCACAAGAAATGCCCCCACCACCCGAACACCCAGGGGAAACCATCACTGCTGCAGAGGGGATAGGCTGATATCACAGCCGCATTAGGTGTGGAGTTCGGTGATTCTGGGCACTGTAGGCATAATAGAGATTCATTGCCACTGGAGGACAGCCATGGTAGGAACCATGAATGGAAGAGCTCAATGGACACCAGAGAGACAGTGACGGTAAGGGACTGGGAAACAGAGGTAGGTTGTGGGGGGGTTGGTGGTTGGGCATGTTATGGGAGATCCAAGCTACACAATAGAACTACCACCGAATCCAAAAGCAGCCCTGAGAGACCTAATCCGTCTCCTGAGGCAAACCCCAAACCTTCTGTTTCAATCATTTTTTTGTTTGTTTGTTTTTTTGGACTGACTGAAAGTGATTGGACTCCCAGATGCAAAGGAAGGCAGAATCACCCCCCCATGGCAGAAAATGACACCATAGGAAATAAAATGGGCACACTGGTCTTTCACATCCAAGCTCCAAAAACTGGGGAGAAACAAAAACCCATTGTGGCATATTTCTTGGGGTTCCCACATAAGGAAAAGATCCTTACAATTGCAGAGGATGCACAGCTGGGAAGGGAACAAAAAATTATTATTTTTTTTTAGATTGTTTGACAGACTTAGCTAAAAGAGAAGGGCATTACTAACATTAAAGTACTGCCCCACTAAATTGTTTCCAACCCCCGGCATGATAGGCCTGACAGGCCCAAACTCTAGAGCCTACCTGAACGTACTTGCTTCTGAAGCGATGGGACATGTTTCAGATCCGAAGGTCGGCCAGAAAGAGGAAGCTCCTCTACTGACCAGCTCTGAAGATTCTTGCCTTTGCCCCTCCTACTCCAGGCTACTCCTAGCCTCCAGCTGCTATGGGCAAAGGCCAATTGGTTACTACCTTCCTGGTCATTTGCATCTGAAGGTAGTGCCCCTGGATTGGTCCCCTGGTCACTGGGCAAGTGTCCACCCAGAAATTCCAAGAGGGACCATTCTTGGTAATGTTATTTGTGGTGCTATTCTCTTTTATCTATGAAGAAGTCAGGGAAATTGTCACATTGGTGAGGTCTGCAAAGACTGTGTTTTCTGTTTCTGTACCCATTCCAAGAAATTGAAAAGCATTTAATCAATTTGATTAGGGTTTTATCAACTTCAATACAAGCAATGCACAGAAATATTTTAAATTAACCATTTAAGTCTGTGAAGAATTCAAGGAGAAGAGTAAGTCTGCCAAAATATTGCAGCAGACGTCCATTTTTCTGTGTCACTTCCCCCAGAACCTGAAGCCAGATAGGCAGAGTCCCTCCCCAGGGGTGGTGGCAGACCCTGGCACCACTATGGAGGAGGAACTGCAAGTGCCACCGCATGATGGTGGCCATCTGGAGGGGGAAGAGAGACAGGTGTTAAAAGAGCTGAAGCCAGCAGCTCCCCCTCTTTTCTTCTCCCTCTTCAGATCATAAACATGAGCACTGTTGAACACAGTATTAGACATTGTACAGCCTGTGGATAATTCCGTAGGGAGGGTTCAGCATGTGGGTTAGCTGCTGGGGGGAGGAACCTATGTTCAGGAGCCTTTATTATCACTCAGGTACAGTATATTATTTTGCAAAGAAAGAGATGATTGTTCAGGTTAAGCATGAGCCCTGCTGATCAAAGAATTAACTTTGTACAAACTCGGATTAATGCCATAGGGTGGGCTCAGCCCATGGGCTAGTTGGGGCCTATGAGGAGTAGCTAGGGTAGGAAATCACCTCAACAGGCATAAATCAATGGACTGTGCAGGCTTCTTTGGAGAACTTGTTCTTGCATAATGGGTTTTACTTGACCACAAATCCACATGATGTGGTCATGTTGAAAGGAACTGCTAGCAGGCCTTCCAGCTCAGCAGTTGGGCTTCCGCTTGTGACATCGATGCCCTGGGTTCAGAATTGACCCAGGTAGTTGGAGGGCCAGCTAGGAAAAGAAGGATCAAGCATCCTAGGGACTGCTTTTTTCCTCCTCCATGGGGGTGGGTGGGGAGAGACCGGTGCATGATCGACCGCTGGTGGAGGCCAGGGGGAATACAGCTGTTGGAGCTGAGTGGTCTGAGAGGCATGTCAGCACTTAGGTGCACTACTTCATTGCACGCCATGCCTCCCAAGGAGATAACACTCTGGAAAATTGCTGCCAGCTCCATCTATGACATCTCCCTTCTCCAGCTGCACTCCACCATTCGTGATGCCTTACTGGTGACCGAGCCTTACAGTCTCAGTTAGGTTTAACCCAGTCTGTGGCCCCGCCCTTGAGGGTAGGCAGGGAGGACCACCAGTGGATTCCTCTGGTATGTCCACCTCAGGCTTCCATGGTACTGTGCCTGCTGGGCAGCCCTGTCCAGAGGGGTAAGCCTGGGTTGATCATCGTCCAAGGTAAGTCCTGGTGGGGGGGCTTTTCGGGAACCAGAAGAGTGGGGGCACCAGAAAGAGCATTAAATTAAAAAAAAAATATATAAGAAAAGTACTGCAATCCAAGACTGGGGCAAACCTGGGCTAATATGGTACACACTGTGGAATGCTGGAGCAGCCAGATGGTTACACTTTACTGGTCAGCATAAGCAGTTTTCTGGACAACCAACCCCTGCAGGTGGGTACAGCAGCTGAGTAATGCTGTTTAATACCTCAGGCCTACTTAAAAAAACAAATAAAAAAACACAAAGTTCAATGACTGAACCGCTGGCATGGGAAAAGCTATAATTGGAAATGTCAAATTGGAGGATCTCATAGTACAGCCAGGTAGGGGAGCACATGGTGTGATTGTAATTCTCCTCACATCAGGAATAAGCAGTGGCTGGTGTAGTTGTAGGTGACACCATGATAGAAGCCTGCACAAGGGCCCTCCCCAAACAAGGTATTTCGTGCAGTGTAGGGCATGCAGTAGTAAAAACTGGGCAGCTACAGCAAGACCCTCCCCACTGCATGCCCGAGTTACAAAACTTGATCTTTACTAGTGAGCCCTTTCTTTGGGTGGGGGAGTAATTCTGACTTTACAGCTTGCACAATGCCAAGAAAGAGCAAGGCCACCATTGCGAAGGCAGTGATGGTGGCCCTGGAAGTGCAGTTTCAAGAAATGTATAACAAAAAGGGGCATGACTGGCTTGAACCTGTTTGGCACGAACCAGAACTCCAAGAAGGACCAGAGTGATGATGAAGAACAAACAGCCAGCCAAAGAGCTGGCAGTAACCCTGCCAAAGGTCCCCAGGAGACCTCAAGTGGGTAAGAGCAATATGTTACTCAGATATTAGAGGAAGAGCTTAAGAACATGGTAATTAGGTCTTTCAGAGGGGTTTCTCATGAGTCAGTTCCACCAATCCAACACAAGAAAGTGACTGACGGATTGGCCTCATTGGGAGAGGATTCTAACACTAGGGAGAAGGAATCTCCCAACCCACCCCTGTGTGAATTGGAGGAAGAGGCCAAGGCCCCATTTTGTCTAGCACCAAGGCAACAGGAGGCCACAAAAGGGTCAACCATGGAAGACAAGCTGGACAGGATCATGGATCTGATGACTGGGTTTGCTGCATTGGCCCAAGGCCAAAAGCAAAAGGGGAAGATCAGGGGCCCCTGATTGTAGCACATGCCATAACAGCACTAAAGCCAGCAACTGTGGGAGGGTGTCCCTAGTTACTTTGTTAGTGTGGTGCAACCAGTGGACAACCAACTGATGGAGAGGGTCTGGCAGTAGATCCAGAACAGGGAATACATAGATATGCTTTCCCTGCTCAACCTGCCATGTGAGGAGGAAGACAAAAATGACAATTACAGACCACATCCATTGTAAGAAAACTAATGGAGACAATCCTGAAGGAGATGCTGGTGGTCTTTTTGGAAGACAATGGACTCCAGAGTTCATCTCAAGAAGATCCTGCCAGACCAACCTAGTTGAGTATTATGACTGGGTGATGAGGGAACTGGACAAGGGCCATGCAATGGATGTCCTGTATCTGGACTACAGCAAGACCTTTGATTCGGTGACTCATGAGTGGTTGGGTGGAAAGTTGGAGTATGTGGGGCTGGGGACTAAGATGGTGAACTGGATTGTGAACTGGCTGAAGGGGAGAAAACAAATGGTGGTGGTGGCTGGTGGGGAACTCTCATCCCCATGGGCTGTGACAAATGAGGTTCCACAGAGCTCGGTACTGAGCCCGGCGCTGTTTGGTATTTTCATAGTGGATATCTCACATGGCATCAGGAGTAAGATCAGTCTGTTCTCTAATGATACCAGATGGGGGTGGTGGTTGACGACACAGTAGGGTGACAAGGGCTACAGGATGACCTAACTAAACTGGAGGAGTGGTCGGAAACGTGGCAGTTGGGGTTCAGTTCTAAGAAGTGCAAGGTACTTCACTTTGGAGCAAGTAGCGTGGGAGGAGCTACCAGTTGGGAGGGATTCAGTTAGGTACCTCCGAGGAAGAAAAGGATCTTGGGGTGGTTATAATGGGGAATATGAACAACTCAGTTCAGTGCAGGAAGGTGGTAGCTAAAGCCAACAGGATGCTGGAGTGTATTGTGAGAGGAATCTCCTCCAGAAGGAGGAGGTGATCCTGCCTCTGTACAGGTAACTGGTCAGACCACACCTGGAGCACTGCATGCAGTTCTGGTGCCCGTTTCTGAATAAGGATGTCAGATTACTGGAGGGGGTGCAGTGCAGGAAAACAAAAATGGTCCAGGATTTGGAGGACAGACCCTACGAGAACAGGCTGAGGGAGCTGAATATGTACTCACTGGAGGAGAAAGGATTGGAGGGATATGATTGAGACCTTTAAATACATGATGGGGATATACAAGACAGGTACAGAAGGGGAATTTAAGTTGAGTAGGGGGATGGACATGGGAGATCATGGTCTTAGATTGGAGGGGGGAAGATATAGGAGAGAGATGAGGAGACATTTTTTCACAGATAGAGTTGTGGCTGTGGCTAAGTGGAACGCTCTGCCCCAAGAAGGAGGTATCTTGTATGGCAGTGGACAGGTTTAAAAGGGGATGGGACAGGGTGAGAGACAGAGTAAATGCCGGGGAGGGCAGGGCAGCTGCAATGTAGGGGGCTAGCTGCACATTTGAGCAGACTTGATAGACCATGAAGCATGTATCTGCTGACAGATTCATACGTTTGTAAGTCCGAGGAATTACAGTAGAAGAAAGTGATGCTAACACACACTTTTTATAATTGACTAGCAGGGATTATTGTTTACAACACTGTCATATTACAAATAGCCCTCGAGCAAGGTTTAGTTCTGTTTCATTACTTGAATAAAATCCTTTTGATGCATAGGTGCAGAGGGGGAATGACATGGTTAGAATATGACAAAGAGTTCAGGTGCAAGAGGCAACACAGATGCATATCTAGAGTGGGGTATATTGGACACGCTCCTTCTAGTGGAAGTGATGCATGGCCGAGGGGGGGGGGTCATCCACATGGATAGCGGGTTGCCTGTCAGGGTACCTCAGCCAAAGTGGTTTGAGTCTGCAGTGCCCCACTCCCAAATGTGCTTTACCTATAACCAGATTTCAGCACTAATATGTCACTTGTGGGCAGCAGCAGCCCTTGTAAAGTGCCCTTCAACAAAGCCCCCAAAAGGAGGCAACTGTCCTGCCCACAGAAAATTCAGTATGTCCCAGTGAGGCAAGCCTATCCAAGCTGTTCTGGGTGG
The DNA here is from genome assembly GCA_016271365.2 of Neoceratodus forsteri. Taxonomy (NCBI): domain Eukaryota; kingdom Metazoa; phylum Chordata; order Ceratodontiformes; family Ceratodontidae; genus Neoceratodus; species Neoceratodus forsteri. The sequence goes on along the minus strand of CM057459.1, from coordinate 839,981,542 downwards.
ACAGGCTTAGACCTTGGTTTCCCCAGTACCAGGACTGGGAGGCTGCCCAGATGTTAGTGGAGGGTTTCTTGTTAGGCTTTAGAATCCCATACATAGGTCCCCAGCATGGGTACAAAGTGGAGAATTTGAGGTTGGCCACAGACCATCTCAAGTGGTTCAGGACAAACTGAAAAATGAGATGCAGATGGGGAGGATGAGAAGACCACATGTGGCTCCTCCCCTTGATTGGCCTGATGCCTAAAAATGCTCTGGGCAAATTCCATATGATCAACCTACCTGCCGCATCCAGAGGGGGATTCATTAATTACCATATTGATCCCCAAATCACAACAGTTCAGTATGAGTCATTTGACAGGGCTATGGCAGTAGTACGGGCAGCAGAACTTCATACCTGGATGGCAAAGCCAGACACAGAATTGGCTTTTTGCTTACTGTCAACACCGAAGATTAGGACCTGCAAGGGATGAAATTCAAGGGGAACTACAATGTGGATGACTGCATGCCCATGGGATGCACAGTGGCATGTGCAGTGTTCGAAGGATTTAGTACCTTTTTACACTGGGCCAATACTTGGGTATCCGGGAATGAGGGCATTGTTCACTCCCTCAATGACTTTCTGTTTGTGGATCTGGCTCACTCCCTAGCCTGTGGGCAGACCCTAAGCACTTTCATAGAATTGTGCAACCACTTCAGCATTGCTTGGCTCTACAGAAGTTTGAGACTTAAAGCTTTGTGATGATGACCTTCCTGGGCATAGAGATTGATTCAGTGAAGCAGGAGTGTCGCTAGCCTCACAACAAGTTAGATGCGCTGTGGTATTTCTTGAGCAAGGCCACGATAGCTAAGATGATAACCCTACAGGAACTGCAGCAGACAGTTGGACACCAAAATTTCACCTGTCGGGTCATTCCCACTGCGAGGACCTTCCTACAATGGATGGAGAAGTTGGGGGCTGGGGGATTGAAAACCCCATTACTGGATTCAGGTGCCAGAACGGTTCCATAAGTACCTAATGGTAGGTCACATTCAAAAACCTTTAAAAAATAATAATCAAATTATACAGCAGTAAAACTCCCATACAAGTACTAACATTTCATATCATACCCAATGTTTTATCAAGGTATAGCTTTCCCAAGTATCAGGGTATCTTTTATAGGGGAACCTGTATAAGGATGCCATCCATTTCATATATAAAAGCATCAATCACAGCATAAAAAGCCACCACAGTCAGCCAAAATGCAGAGAAAATACATCACTACACATCCCTTATATACAAATTTCCAAAAGGTTAAACTCCTACCTGGCCACATACTATGTACTGACCCTTTATCAATCTGGTTTTCAACAACACCATTCCACCTCCTTATCCCTTCTCTGCCTAACCAACCATATCCACACTGTGATGGATAAAGATCACCTTACCTTGGCCATTTTTGTGGACCTGGCCAAAGCGTTTGACTGTTGCCCATAAACTCCTTATAGATGACCTTGCTTCAATAGGCCTCCCTCCTACTGCTGTCAACTGGTTCAAGGACTATCTGTCGGACAGGTTTCAGTTCATGCAGCTGGGTGAAACAAAGTTCTCTCCTCTCCCCATCATTGCCGGAGTCCCACAAGGATCAATCCTTGGTCCTACCCTTTTCTCCATCTTCATAAATAACCTGCCATCTGTCTGCCCTTCCTCACATGTCCAAATGTACATGGACAATTCATCTCAGGCCCCTCCCTAGACCAAGTCAAATCCATCTTCCTGTCCAAGTTCAAGAGTATTCTGCATAGGCAAGATGCTAAATCTCTGAAGTGCAACACAAGCAAAACTGTCGCAATGGCATTCGATTCCGCCCAGAAGCTGGCCAAACTGCCTTTCCCTTCCCCTTCAACACTCTTGATGAGTCCAAAATCTCAACAGTAGACAGCTACAATTACCTGGTAGTCTGGCTAGACCCCAAATTAGACTTCTCCCTTCACCTCAACGCAATTCATAACAAACTCCAACCCAAGCTAGGCATGTTTCACAGGCAGAAACTCAGTATCTCCCTCCCAGTCAAGAAAGAAACCATAACCAAACTTATTCTCCGCTCCTTCAACTATGCCAACATGGTCTACAGCACTACCCCCAGTCTTCCTTGGCCAAACTAGACCCACTGTTCCATGCCTTCTGCCATTTCGCCACTAACCTCCCATACCGCACGCATCACTGCAGTCTTTACCAAACAGTATCCCTCCCCTCTCTAGCCAATCACTGGCATGCTCACTGTGTGTCCTTCATCATGAAATTCTAGTTCAACACTCTCCCTTCCTACCTCTCCTTTATAATAGCCCCTGCCCCAAGCCCAAGCTATGCCCTGTGCTCACGTGACCGGCGCTCCTTCTCAGTAGCTACCCCACACTCCCTGGCTGGAAAAAAAACTTTGCCTTCCTGCTTCCTGCCTTGTGGAACTCACTACCCCTCACAGTTCATGGCTTTCCAACCATTGTGGCCATTAAAAATCATTTCATGCATTTCCCCCTCCCTCCATGTCTCTGCCACTCACTCTCCTAGTTTAACAATTCTCATGCCCCTCACCCAAATCCTCCTCCTACCCTGTCCCTCCTGTGCCAACCCTTAATATCCATTGGGTATATGAACTACTGTCATGACTACCTCATTGTTGTATGCCCTATTGTTATCACTCTGTCTTGCACCAAGGCATTGCCCCTGTATCCATGTAGCGCTGCTCTTTCCATTGTTTGTATCTTGGTGTGTAACTACTCTATTATGCCATGTATCACTGCTATCTACTTATTATACTCTGTATCTATTTAAAGCTATGTAATCCTCCATATTACCGTGTACAAATGCTATTTTGTTATATGCTACCCTTTGCCCTTCCCCGGGTCACACCTGGAATCAAGCCTTGGCTCAGTTTGCCTTTCCCGGTTATCAACTTTTAAATAAATGAATATATACATCTATATAAGCAGCATATGCCCTAGCAATATCTAAACATTCAATCAGTTTAAACATTTAATGACATATTTATTTTTAAGGAATGGAATGAGACTAAATGTTTTATTCACCCCCCCCCCAACCTACTGGCTCTTAAACTATATTGCCACTTACTTATCGTGCTGTAAAAGTTTATTGTCCCAGTCCCCTCCCCGGACCCATTTTTCTCTCTCTAGACCTTGAAATTTGAATTTAGGTCCAGGTTCAGATTGTAGTCCATGCATTGCCAGGTCATTGTTTTTAGCCTCTTTGTTGATACACCTTACAAGTGTTACAAGTGTTCTGACACTCTTGTTTTGAAGGTGCACTTTGTTGTATACACATATAATTTTTTACAACAGCAGGTTGCAGCCTACACAGTGTTGCAGTTAATAAAGTTTTTATTCTTATATACTTCTCCTGTGATAGAATGTCTAAATGAAGTACTTACTTTAAATGCTGGCAAAATGAACAATTTCCACAGATAAAAGTACCACCTGGTGCCTAACAATTTACATTATTGGAGTATCATGTACAGCCGGGGGATTTTTACCCTCCAGAGTCATAAAATAAGGGAGATATTTCAAAAGAACTAACATATTTTGGAAACAGAACCCAAACTTAAACATACTGTAAAGGCCCCCTCTCCCTTGATTGTGAACAGCAGAGGAAAGAAAATTGGGGATTTTGTGATTAGCACTTTTTACAAATATCAGGGCTAACCACAACCTACTCCAATGCAGGGTGATACTTTTGTCTGCGGGTAGCGATGCAACATGTTGTGTACATTGCAGCTCTTTGAAAATAAAGGCCCTAGACTTTTTGGCTGACAAAAAAAAAAAAAGAATATGGTTACATAGTCCATCAGACATGATAGCTACAATGACAAATTTTTTCTGAGGATGGGAAAAAAACTACCCAGTCATAAACTGATTGGTACCCTGTTTTAGAATGAGTACAAGTTGCAGAACTAATTATGTTTTGTAGGACCGCATCTTGAAAAAGGGGACAGAAGGGTTTTAAATTTCTGCTTGGCCAATTAGAATTGAAGTTGCCCCCAACCAATTCATTCCTAATTATTTAGAATGGTATCTGTAAAGCTAAATCTTCCAAGAATCAATTTTCCCCATTTATCACTGGTGGGTCTGTGCCAGAGGCACCAGGACCTCCTCAGGAGTGCATGCCTTTAAAAGCTTTGAAGGGCCAGTCCTGTGGTGCTGATGGTTGAGGCACTGGATGCCACACCTCATGCTGCGTCTTTGACCTGGGTTCGTGAATGACCTCAGGTGGTAGGGGTGCTGGCGTGGTGGGGGGAGGGCAGAGCAGGACCAAGCATGCCGATGGGTAGCTCTCCTCTCCTGAGGGTGATGAGGGTGGGTTGGCACCCCTGTAGTTCGCTCCCACTGGGTGGAGTTCTGGTGGGTAGTGTAGGTGGAGAGGGGGCAGTAAACTGTTACAGGAGGCGGAAGGGGCTGACCTGGTGCCACAGGGTGCATACCATGCCTTCACATGCTCACATGGCCTTGTGCCAGGGCCTTGGGGGTCAGGGGAGAAACCTGTAAAATACTTATGTGTCCCCATCACCAGTTTGTGGGAGGAGGCAACGGGGACCAAACAGCAATATAAAAAAAAAGGCTTTGAATGAAGGGGGCCGACTCTGGAGACAGCACTGCCCATGAGACAGACATATAATGTGGTGCTCATGGACTGGCCATTAACCAACACCAGTCCCCTTGCCTCCTCAGATCTGTTATTCCTACCATCAAGGGAGGTACTCCATGGGATCAGTCGCCATTTTCTACTGTGTCACAGGCCTTCTGTTCTTTTGTCATCACTAGTGTGATGCTGTATAGTATCTGTGACCTGTTGTCTCAGCCTTTTCTCTTTCTATCCCTTTTGTATGATGCTGAGCACTATTTATTTTAAATTTGTTATTATTTTCCATTAGTTGATCATCTCCAGATCCCAGGGGCCAAAGAAACAAAAGAAAAATAGCAACAAAATGGATCCCCCCCCCTCATTGATGCCCTGTAGGAGAAATATATATGTTCAAGACCACCATGATCACTGCTGTACCTGCCTTGGAGCAGACAATGACATGGAACATTCCAATGCCTGCTTCTCAATTGACTTTCTCACCCTTAAAATACTCACAATGAATGTGGGGATGAGACCCACCCACACGTGTCTTTGCAGGCAGGCGACGCACCCAGGACTCGAAGGTAAGGTCCTTGGGCTTTTCCCCTGAGCCCCTTCCCAGTACTATATAAACCAAGGGAGACCAGGCTTCCACTAGTCCTCATCTCTCTGAGACAGGTGATCTGGGGCAGGAGTCTGTGGGACAGCCAGCTCCCCCAAGGTGCTGGTTGTACACACCTTCCAGTCTGGTACCCGCACGGGCTCTGCACTGGGCCTGCACCGGTGGATCCCTTGGGGATGTGATCCGGCACTGCTTCAGTTCTTGGCACTAAGGCTGGTGCTGGTGGGTGAGGCAGTGCCACCTGCAGAGCTGCGTCCCCTTCTGCTTCTGTTCGTGGTTCCAGGAGAGGGAAGGTCTCTACAGCCAGCCATCTGATGGGGATCTGGATCTCATCCTCTGAGCATTTGGATGCTCCAGATGGGGAGGACTGGAATGATCCTGACTGGCTCTCCAGCCCAGGTGAAGAGAGAGACCTTCCTGGCCTAGCCCTAGGCCTTTAGCATCCATGTCATCATCTGGAAGTCCTTCTTGTCCTGGTGCCAGCCATGGCACCACTTCTCCTGTGTCCCATGGTGCTGCTTGCAGTGCTGGGGATGTCTTTGTTGCCAGTTCTGGTGCCGGGTGTGGTGCTGGATTGGGTTCCGGCACCACTCCATTACTGAATCCAATTCAAGTGCTATTTGTTGTACTGAAGGGGGTTCTGGTGTCACTTGTGGTACCATATCCCCTTGCTCCAGGATTCAGCTGCTGGGGATGTTTCTAAGCCTAGTTCAAGGGGTAGAGCCCACTAAGGTAAGGTGGAATTGGTAGGCCATGTTCAGCACCACGCTCCATGTCTAGAGTGTTTGGGGGCACTAGCAGTAATTGTAGCATCAACTAAGGTCATCTGGCCTCTCCTCATAACTATCTGGGCCTGTGGTAGGTATGGATGGGGCCGCCCTGTGGAATCTCTACAGCTCCAACCACCCCACCTGGGGGCCTTCGGGCAGGAGTGTCTTATAAGTGGCCAAGGATGACAAGGACAACCGAGCAGCAGAAATAAAGAAAGAGAGACAGAGGGAGAGAGTGGACCTCAAATTCTCAGTCAAAAAACAAGAGTGTCAGAAGAGCTGGCCTGCTCTCAGCCTTAACAAGACACATCTGACACCGTCTGAGCAAGTTGACTGCTACACAGGAAGAATGGTCCATGAAAATGTCAAGGGCCAGCTAAGGAGTGGATTGTAAGGAAAGGAGTATCTCTCTGAGCTCAGAAACAGAAGAAAAACCTCTGAAGCCTGGGAGAAAAACATAGCAAACAATAGTTTTCCATCTAAGGAAATAAGGGTCATAATAGGTCTTGGATTATGAGTCCCATATGTCCAAAACATAATATGGGAAGAATAACTCTCCAATTTCAAAAGACTGAAAGGCTATCCCAGGGCTCAATGGCACACTAAAAGGTTCAGTTCCTAAGCTGTAAAGATATAAGACTTTAAGAGAAAAAGCAACTCCTGAGAGGGAAAATGATTGACAAAACGGTGTCCTCACCAAGGACAAAAGACAAGACTAGGGATCCTCAAGAGAAAGGATTCCCTTCCTTCAAACTCTCTGTCTCTGGAGAAAACATTCTAAAAATAGGGATTAAGAGACAGAGATGTATAACAGGCAAAAGAAACAATAGAGGAGGTGGACTGCAAAGGGAGAAGCTGAACTGGTAAAAGAAATGGGCTACAATTCCAAAAATGTTTAGCCTCTGAAGTACCAGCTCCTCCAGCAATGGTCTTGTCCCAAGATGGACTAGAAAAGGTTATCCAAGAGCAAAAAACTATAGATTCCCTTATAAGCAAGTGGTGGGGGCGGCAAACATGGCTAAAGTGTAGCCCACTTAGACAAAAGGATTCTCTTTTAACTCTCTCTCTCTCTTTTTTCTTTTTGGAAAAGGAAAAGGGAAAAACAAGGCCCAGAATAAGTCCTTCCAAAAACATTTTTTTTGGTTGTTATTTTTCACAACAACAAATGGAAAGCTAAGTGAAGATGCTGAGACAAGAATCACCCTTAAGACGAAAGTTGTATTCCTTGTGAGTTTTTTTTGTCATTTTTGGGAGAAGGCCACACAGGGGTATGTACAGGGAACAAGTCCCCAAAGGAGTTTGCCCCTTAATACCTACCTCCCCTTTACTCGGAGTACTGGATGGAGGGCCTGTCTAAAAACTAAGAGTTCATCCAAGTCATGAATTCCTCCTTTGTGAATGCCTTCTTTTTCTGACCTTAGCTTTGCTTCTTTAAATGTGAACAGTATAAAGTCTGTCTAAAAGTACATTGTCACTTTTGCTATTCTTGCTCAGGTTCTTGCTAACGTTTTTTTTTTTTTACAGTACACCAGGTTACATACTACAACGGACATTCAGATGACTCAATCTGCTTGGTTTTGGGGTCTCCCTTTTTGGTCGATTGGGGATGACGTCTGTAGTGGGGTGGCCATATGTTTTAAATCATTGGCCTTTACTGTTTTCCGTCTAGTTGATATCTCCTCCAGTAGGGAATTATTACTTGATGTGTCCATATCTACTCACCATTTATGTTTTATCACTGTCTATGTACCTCAGACCAATGTTTCCAGGATTGCCTTGTTTAAGCTGGTCTAGCCTTATTTATGCACTAGTCTCACTGTCCTTCTTGATGGTGATTTTAATTGTAGTTTATTCGCTACTGATAAAGAGGTATGGACCTCTAAGGTATTCTGTGATACTGCTTTTTTGTGCACGTTGCTTCTGAATGCACATGTAGTAGATGCACATAAGGCTACTTCTCCTACCCCACAATACACTTATCACAAGGGTACTCTATCCACTCGTATTGATTTTTGGTTTGTTTTAGCAGTGCTGCTGATTTCACATTACATACGAACATACAAAAATGCCAGCAGATACAGGCCATACAGTCTGTCCAGTCTGCTCGAGTGCACAGCTCCCAGTCTATTATACTGCAGCTGCCCCATTACCCTTTACCCATCTATCTGATTTATCGCCCCTGTCTTCCAACTCTCCACTCCTCAGCTTCCCTGAGTTTTGATCTTTCCTTGGACCTGTCCTACCCCCTCTTAAAACTGCCCACAGATTTCAATGATATCACCTCCTCTGGCACTTTGTTCCACCCTGCTACCACCCTTTCTGTGAAATAGTGCCTCCTCATTTCCCTCCTGAATCTTCTACCCTCTAATTTCAGATTGTGACCCCCTTGTGTCCCCCCTTAATCTAAAAATGTGCTCAATACTAACCCTATTCATGCCCTTTAAGTATTTGAAGGTCTCAATCATAGCCCCTCTCTCCATTCTATGCTCCAGGAAATACATGTTGAGCTCCCTCAGGCTTTTCTCATATGGTTTGTCCACCAGTCCAAGGATCATCTTGGTCGCCCTGTGCTGGACCCCCTCCAGCAGTTTATTGTCCTTCTTTAAATAGGGGCATCAGGTGGTGGTGGTTCCAGTGAAGACTTCAGACCATTCCTTTTTTAGCTTGCACTTGCCTGATTTCTCTCAGGTCTCACTGGGTTGTGGTCTGTGGAGACTGAACTGTAGCTTATTGCAGACTCAACAGGTATTATTGGCACTTTACCAAGTCCTGGAGGATAGGAAATTGGTTCATTACATGTATGACTCCCCAGTTCTGTGGTTGGCAGACACAAAACAAGATTTTTGGTCCTTTTTATGTTGGCTCGCGCATGTGCAGCCAACATATTGCGGTAGTAGCAGATTTGGAGACATGGTCACTGTTGGGCTAATGCAGGGCATGCATCAGTTGGTGCATCTCTCATTCCCCAATAAGCCTGCATGCCAGTGCCACACTATGCATACATAATGTGGCAAGCACATCTAAGGAAAAGTTTTCTGCAATGCAAGCAAAGCTTGTCATATGCAGTGGACCTCCCAACGAGCTTTCCCTAGTGAGAAAAAACATTTAACATGGTGGCACACTGCCTGCCATAATGCCAACTTTAGGGATGCCCAATCCCCCTATCGGCATGCCGTGCCCCAATGTATGTGGCAATGGGGGAGCCCACTCCCCATCAGCATAATGCACCCCCCCATTTGTTATGTGCCGAGGGGGGTGCCAATCCCCCTCGGTTCTTGCCCCCCCGATTTCATTGTGTGCCAACGGGGGGGTGCAATCTCCCATCAGCAACAGCATCCCCACCAAAACACTTAGGTGGCACACTGGGAACCCACCTCAGCGTGCCAAATCCCCTGAAAAATAAAAACCATTCCGCAATGTTTTTTTTCTTTTAAATCTGTGAAAAAAGAAACTTTCCCTTGTCGTCTCCGTGTCCGCCCTCCCACAACCCGTGCCCATCCTTTGTGCAACCTGCCTCCCCACACCCCATACTTACCTCTGGAGTCTGGGGCAATGATCTTCGGTGAACTGGAAACACGTCTGCACTCTTCAAAGCCGACCGCGAACTGAAGAAATGTTGGTAAGCAGTATAATGGTATAAATAGGGTTTTTTCAACTTTGGTGCATATCGTGGGCATGTTTTGGAATTTTTACACCACATTTTCAACTTGGGGTTATTGGGACCCCTCCTCATGAATTCAGTCACTGTCATGGCGTTATTCGGTCCCGAAAGGTGATTTTGTGGTCACTGCGTGGAATCACCTTTTGGGACTGAGTAACTAAACAACAGTGCCACTGTTCATGAGGGTACTCTCAAAAAGACTAAGTTGCAAATTTGGTGAAAAAAATCCCCAAAATGGTTGTTTTATGAGTGTGCTGCGCTGTTTCCATGCATGCTCGTAACTTCATGAATTTGTAATATTTTCACTCCAGATTTTCAAAATTGGCATTTTTCCACACCTCCTGATGAACAGTGAAGCTGTCATTTTACATATCCTAGCAGAAATGTGTTTTCCCATGTCCAGAGCAGAATAGCACGGTCGCTGTGTGAAATCAGTTTTCGGAACAGTTTGAGGAAATGACGGTGACACTGTTCAAGAGCAGAGGTCCTTAAATGTCTATGTTGAAAATGTGGTGCTGAAACTCTATAAAATGACTGTGTTACAAGTGTGCATTGCACAGTTTCCACGCATCCTTGTAACTTTGCAAATTTGCAATATTTTCATGCTGAATTTTTAACACTGGAATTTTTTCACACCTCCTTATGAACAGTACAGTTGTCATTTTTCACATCCTGCCCAAAATATGTTTATGCACTTGTGGCGCACAATGGTGTGGTCGCTGTGGGAAATGAACTTTTGGGACAGATTCACAAAATCACAGTGCCACTGTTCATGAGGGGAGGTCCCAAAATAGCAATGTTAAAAGTGTGGCTAACAAACTCCCACAAATAATTGGGTTACGGACGTGTGTTGCACAGTTTCTATGCATGCTCATGACTTCACCAATGATTCATATTTTCACTCCAGATTTTCAGCGTTGCCTTTTTTTATGCCTCCTCATAAACAATGCAGTTGTCATTTTCAACATCCTGCCCAAAATGTGTTTTCATCCCTGTGTCGCTAAATGGCATAGCCGCTGCGCAAACCCACCTTTCTGCTAACAAACTGATAGTGCTGCTTTTCATGAGGTGGGATCACAAAAAGCCCATTTTGAAAATTTGGAGTGAACATACCAACACATGCCTATGGTGTAAGGGTTTCCAACTGTAGCACCCCACCCTGTAGAGACTGACAGGCATCAGGGGTATGACGTGGGATCATCAGCTGCAATGCTCAAGCCATTCCACCCCCACCCCCACCCTCCAGCCAGTGTCAGGCATCGTGGTGTGCCTTGCACTGTTCGGCCACAAATTTCACCCCATTCTTCTATACTGCACCCACCTCAGCATATTTCCTTATGGAATGGGTTACGTATAACACCCAAAGACCCTAAAGCATACCACAACACTTATTAGTGTCTACAGGGTAGAGTGTGGTACAATGCCATGGGCGTTATAGCTGATGACCCAAAGGCACACCCCAATGCCTGTCAGTCTCTACAGGGGGGTTGGGGTGGGATTGACGTCACTTCAATATTTCACTGCCATTCCTATTAGGCGTCTCGAACTTTGGCACTGCCATTGCCGGTGAGACAACATTTGGCATTGACAAATCTGTAACGAGACTTATGGGACATCTGAAATATAATACATACCTTGATCTTAGAGCTACTTTGTATAAATTATTTTCCTTACATAACGACGTTTATGATTATTCAGCTCAGATTTCTAAGATCAAAGCAGATACGGCAGACTTTCAATATGATACTGTAGATTGTGCTCTTTGGAAATGGAGCAAAAGTAGGTCACTCAGGGTAACAAGACTCAATTTAACCCATGTGAAAGTTGCCCTGATCTAGTGTCAGAAAAATGTATTCATGCCTTACAGGATGGAGTGGATCATTTGGTCACTGATAAATCAGGCATTTTAAAAGTCTTAGAAACCAAATTACTCATAAGTGTTCCTGCCCCACAGAAGATTCTAACCAGTTGGTTCGTTTATTGAATATGTGTCATGTTCTCACCCTCTCACATGCCCAACTATTGACCCTGGTGGGTCTCATTACTATGGCTGAATTGGAGCAGGTTATTAACAGTTTAACAGTAGTTATGACTCCTGGATCTGATGGACTCCTTTGTTGTTTTTATAAATGGCTGTGGCCTCATTTTTACTCAGAATTGCTAGATTTTTTTAATTCCATTCTTCAGACTTCCAGATTGCCTGATGATATGTACCAAGGTTTAATGATTTTTCTATTTAAGAGAGGTGATAAGACTCAAATTTCTAATTATTATCCAATCACCATTCTTAATACTGATTTTAAGATCTTTATGAAGTTATTGAGCAGACGTTTGCTTTCAGTGCTGGCTGCACTTATCCATCCCTCACAGTTGTGCATGGTTCCTGGCAGATCTATTACTGGTGCTTTATTGCTTTTGTGGGAATTGGCGGAGCAGGGGTCGACTGTCCATTTAGAAGGCTACCTCTTAAGCTTGGATCAGGCTATGGCCATTGACAATTGGTGATGCTAGTAAAGGAGGGCAGGATGGGGCGGAGGGTGGAAGGTGGCTACCCTTAATGCTAGGAGCCTTGGGAGGAAAAATGCAGAGTTACAGGTGCTCATGGCAGAGAGAGAGGTAGACATTGCAGCCATCACAGAAACATGGACCACCCAATACAATGACTGGGACCTGTCTGTACCAGGGTACAGGTTATTTCGTAGGGACAAGGTGATTGGGAAAGGAGGGGGTGTGGCACTATATGTGAAGGAAGGACTGAAGTGTGTAAAGGAGGAAGGGGAGGAGGGTAGTATGGAGTCACTTTGGATGCAAATCCAGGATTCCAAGAATAGGATTCTTAGAATGGGAATGGTGTACAGTCCAGTCTCAGACGGAGGCGTTACACAGGGAACTAGCGGGACAGATCAGGAGGACCTGCGAGAAGGGCAGTGTGATGATTGTTGGGGACTTCAACATGCCAGGAGTGGACTGAAGTACCCCAACAACCAGGAACAGAAGGGAGCAGGTACTGCTGGATGCCTTCCAGGACAGCTTCCTGCTGCAAATGGTCAGTGAACCAACCAGGTTAGGGAATACCCTTGACCTTGTGCTGTCAAATAGGGACTTTGTGAGAGAATTTACAGGGGAGGAACCGCTGTCAGGGAGTGACCACCACTCAGTATGGCTCACATTGGATATGGGCAAGGAAGGAGTAGAATCTGGCACAAGAGTGCTGGACTTCAGGAGTGCCAACTTTGGGAGGATGGGGAAGTGGTAAAAGGGTACCTGGCCAGAATTCAATCTAGTATGGACACAACCAGAGGTGGGAGCTCATAAAGCTGGTGATAGTGGAGGCAACCAAAACCTGCTGCAAGGCCCAGAGCAAGAAGGCTAGGGCTAAGAAACCGAGCTGGTTGAGCAAGGAGGTCATGGAAATGATAAGGAGAAAAAGAGCTGCCTTTAGGAAGTACAAGAAAACAGTGATGGGGGGAGGACAGGGAGGAGTACTTGACAGAATCGAAGGAGATGACAAGGGCAGTAAGGGGAGCCAAAGCATCTACAGAACTCAGGCTGGCACAAGGCATTAAGAAGGGGGAGAAGGACTTCTTTAGGTACATCAGGAGAAAAGGAGCTGTAAGGACCACATAGTAAAGATTAGGAAGGAGGGGTTGGGTGGAAGCAGGGTGCGATAAAGCAGAAGCACTAAATGAGTACTTCTGCTCAGTATTTACTAAAGAGAAGAGGGGGTGACACCCAAGGGGGGAGAAATGGCAGAAACAGGGGGGAAGGGGTGACAGATGGGGAAATCATGGAGGGCAGAGTTTGGGAGGGTTTGAAGGCATTGAGGGTGGACAAGGCACCAGGCTGAGATGGCATCCACCCCAGGGTACTGAAGGAGCTGGCAGAGGTCCTTGCAGGAACTTTGGCAGACCTATTTAATGCCTCACTACATTCGGGGAATGTACCTCAGGACTGGAGGATGGCTCATGTGGTGCTCCTCCACAAGAGTGGACCCAAGGATGAACCAGGAAACTACTGACCAGTGAGCCTCACATCCATCGTGGGTAAGCTAATGGTGACTATCCTGAAGGAGAGGCTGGTGGCCTTGCTAGAGGCCAAAGGACTACAGGACAGCAGAAAGCATGGTTTCATATGGGGCAGATCCTGCCAAACCAACCTGGTGGAGTTCTATGACTGGGTAACTAGGCAACTGGACAGGGGCCATGCAGTGGATGTCCTGTATCTGGACTTCAGTAAGGCATTCGACTCAGTGCTGCATGGAATGCTGAGAAGTAAGTTAGTAGGCACAGTGGCTGGTGCAAAGCTGGTGAGATGGGTAGGAAACTGGCTTCAGGGAAGGCAACAGAGGAAGGTGGTGGGTGGGGAGCCTCACACCCAAGGGTAGTGACGAGCGGTGCTCTTGGCAGGGCCCGTGCTGGGACCAGTGTTGTTTGTGATATTCATTGCAGACATATCATGGGACATCAAGAGCAAGATCAGTCTGTTTGCTGATGATACCAAGGTAGGAGCAGTGGTAGATGACCTAGGGGGATGGCAGGGGTTGCAGAATGATCTGGCAAAGCTTGAAACCTGGTCAGACACCTGGCAACTGGGGTTTAATGCCAAAAAGTGCAAGGTGCTGCATTTTGGGATGACGAACCCAAGGAGGAGTTACCAGCTGGGGGGAGTGCAGCTAGCCCAGACAGAGGAGGAGAAGGATCTGGGGTTGCTCATTACACGGTCAATGAACAACTCAGCACAATGTAGGAAGGCAGCTGCAAAGGCCAACAAAATGCTGGGTTGTATTACAAGGGGTATATCCTTGAGGAGGGAGAAGGTGATTCTGCCACTGTATAGGTCATTAGTTAGACCGCATCTGGAGTACTGCATGCAGTACTGGCACCCGTATCTGAAGATGGACATTAAGTTACTGGAGAGGGTGCAGCGCAGGGTGACAAAGATGATCAAGGGGCTGGGAGACTTATCATACAAGAGGAGGCTGAGGGAGTTGAACATGTACTCACTGGAGGAGAGGAGGGACAGGGGGGACATGATTGAAACCTTTAAGTACATGAAAGGAATAAACAAGACAGTTACAGAGGGGCTGTTCAAAGTAAGGGAAGGGAGGGACACCAGGGGCCATGATATGAGACTGGAGGGAGAAAGGTTCAGGAGGGAGATGAGGAGACACTTTTTTACAGAGATGGTGGTGGCTGGGTGGAATGCGTTACCTGCAGAAGCGGTATGCAGAAGAACAGTGGTCTGCTTCAAAAGGTGATGGGACAGGACAAGAGGGAGGGTTAATGAAGGGGAAGGGTGGAAGGGAGGGGCAGCTGCAGAATAAGGGGTGCTAGCTGCACATTCGAGCAGACTTGATAGACCTCTAGGCCTTTATCTGCTGACAAATTTCGAATGTTCATATTTATACAGTATGTCTCTGTCATGTCCCCCCTCTCTCTTCGCATCTCTAGAGAATACATATTGAGGTCTTTCAGACTTTCCTCATGTGACTTATACTGCAGCCCCTGTACCATTTTTATAGTCCTTCTTTGCCAAAGATGTAATTATAGGGGGGACGGGGGCAGAAGTCCCCCCAACATTTGACACCACCCATTTTTATGGTATTTGTACCTCCAAACATTTTTATTTAATTTAAATCAGCCGTTCACAATTACTAGCCAGCACAGCCAGCATCACACTTGTTTAATGTTTTTTTGTTGTTGATGTCTGCACTGCTGCTGCCTGCTGTGGCAAGAATTCAACAAGAGGAGCCAGATGGTGTGAAGAGTAGACAGTAGACTGCATCTTCTTGACTTGCACCAACCAGGAAGTAGCGCACGAGTGGCATGACTGCCTGGCCAGTAAAAATAAAACTAACCTTTCTCCTAAAACCTATCGCAAAGTCTGAAGAGGAGCTGGCGGGAGACTGCCTGCTGTGGTGTGCCGTGCGTGCATTTGTGAGGAGAGACTGAGAGCAGTGGGCTGAGTGTCATCTCGATTGAAAGCGGTGGTATAGCTAACAAAAAAAGTCAAAAAACGACCCAAAGAAATCTATCTCTGGCACCGGAGTAATTTTGGTGCCAAGGTTGGGGGGGACAAGTCAACCTCACTTTCAACCAGCTTCGGATCATGGGTACTGTGGTACATACCAAATGGTAAACTATATATGGAAAAATACTAAAATTTCTATCAACATACCTTTGAAATGTAATACAAACAGGGAAAACAATGAAGACAATATTTGCCCAGGACATGTTTTTATTTTAAATATATATTTTTTTTTTCTTTAATTTTTATTGCAGTTCTCAGTAAATCATTCAGAGTACTTTACTTGGTGACAATACCCAATAATTGTAACAGAAAAGGAACTTGCAAGAAAAAGGATCAGTTTCTTGTCTCCCTTTGTTACAACATGTCAGGGTGGAACCAATACAGAACCATAAATCATGCAATACATACGTATATAACACAAAATGTGGCAAAAAGCACCAAGACCACAAGCTAAGACTCAGAACCATAACTGTAGTAACTTGATAATATCCAGAGTGCTAAAATACTCATGACTGTGTTGTTTCAGACTGTAATGTGGTTTGTGTCATACTAATAATAAAATGAGTGTCCAGAAAGGCTGGAACATGGCCCTCAAGATTCTAGACATGTTCTTGAGTAAATGCAAAACATGAACTTACAGATGAATAGTAGCTTCAAGTGAAACTTACTCAATGCTATTAAACGTAAAATATGTAAAAATGAAAACAATAAGGACAGTATGAAAAGGGACCAAGGGGACCTACCCCAACTTAGTCAAAGTGATATTTAGAAAGGGGCCTATTAGATAGTAAATTGCTCTGTGTAGGAGGCATAGCATAAGTTAGGTGCATCAGTGTCACATGTCAGAGCCACAACTACAATGGTAAACTGAGCCTCCACTCTATAGCAGGCAGCATATCACAGAAAAGGTATTAGGAAAGGTACTGACCCCTCACAGCTATAGGATCAGTTAAAAGCAATGAGTACAAATAAGCCCCTTAATGAACTAATCCACTACCCCGCTGTAGGTATAATGAGAATCCTAAATATTGAGAAGTCCATATTTAAAGGATATATAAACAACTTTTTGCCAACAAACTATTAAAAAAAAATCTAACTTCATAGGTGACTAAAGGAAATGCTGCTGTATTCATTAATGCTAAAACTGCATTTACATAATTGTCCTAAATGCAGTTTCAAAGCATTTCAAAAATGCAAGCTCAGCCTTCTAAATTCAAAAACTGCTTTACCTGCTTCCTAATATGGACACCAAATGTGTTAAGTGATGACATCATTGGAGCCAGAGAGCTACATGGCTCTCTATAGTGCTAACTAGTTCTTTTTCCACTTGAATAGAATTGTTGCACCAAAATGGTCAAAACCATGTGCACTATTTTGATCAGTACACATGCAAGGCTATGGTTCTGTTCATTTTGTTTAGTTTAGCATGCTGAAATTGTATTTCAATTGAAACAACTTTAAATTTGGCAAAGCACAGTGCAATACAAATCTTAAATAACCTGGTGGACTAGTGGTCATGGCAGATCCAGGATGTTCCAATGGAGGGTGCTGGGGTGGTATGTATACCTGACATACACTTTCAAAATTTTTATGAAACCTTGACATTGTCTGCTATTATTGTTTTTTAGTATGCTTTTGACAGAACCTACAAATATAATCAGTAGATCTGAATGTAACATTTGTGCAATCAATAAATCAGACTTTAACAAAGCGAAATGCAGCAAGCAATGGGGAGGGCCTTAGATAAGTAGCACACACAGAAAGTTTCTCGAAAGTGCTACCTGTCTATGGCAAGGATGAGGCTAGGGCACTCTGCAGCAGGGGATTCAATGATTGTTTGAAAAGCTGGTGCAGAGCGCAGGGATTTGGCTTCATTGGGGATTGGGACACCACCTGGAGGGATGCAGGCCTATACTGGTGCGATGGTCTGCATCTATCCTGGAGGGTAACCAGGATCCTAGGTGATAGGTTTAAATGCTTCAATGGCAAGCATTTAAACTAGCCAAGGGGGGAGGCACTGAAGAGGAGAAGGGAAATCCTAGCCGCCCTCCCAAAAATCTGGGTAATTAGTGAGGTAAATGCCAAGATAGAGCAGTCAATAGGGAGAAGGGCAGGGGTAAATGGATAAAAAGAGAAAGGCAGTAGGGACAGAGATGGGGCAAAAAGAAATAAAGCCATAAAAAAATGGAAGGTAATGAGTACCAATGCCCGTAGTCTAGTTAAAAGGCTCCCTGAAATAGTTTGTTTGATGGAAGAGGGATGCCTGGATACTGTGGCAGTCACAGAAACATGGTACACAGAGAACCATGACTGGGATGTCAACATACCGGGGTGCACACCCTACAGGAGGGACAGGGAGGGAAGAAGAGGAAGAGGAGGAGTAGCTCTCTATGTAAGGGAAGGGATCAAAGCAACAGAGCTAAAGGGTAAACAGGGAGGCGAGGAGGCACTGTGGGTCACCCTGGAGACTAGAAATGGCTCCACAGTCTGCACAGGGGTTGTATACAGACCCCCATCACACGGGGAGGAAATGGACAAGGAAATGATAGAATGCATCCTTGGGTTGGCAGAGAAAGGGGATATATTGCTGATGGTGGACCTGAATAAGCCAGATGTTGACTGGAGCACCTTTGCTGCACCCATATCCAACAGCAGGGCCATTCTCGATGCCCTACAGGGGGCATGCCTCAGACATCTAGTTTAGGAACCCATTCAGGAGAGAGCAATCTTAGAGCTGATACTCTCAAATGGGGAAAGAGACAGGATCTCTGATCTTGAAGTGGGTAGCCATCTAGGAACAAGCGACCACCAAACAATGTGGTTCACGATAAATTTAGCTGTAGAGTCAAGACAGAACAAAAGTGAAGGTACTTTACTTCAGGAGGGCTGATTTTGTCAAAATGGGAGAGTGCCTCAGAAAAGCACTAGCAAACAGGCAAGAAGGTGGGGTGGAGCAACAATGGGGAAACATAAAACCACCATCACAGAGGCAACAAGCCTTTGTCTGAAGCAAATAAATCAAAACAAAAGAAAAAAACATTATGGTTCTCAAAAGAAGTGAGGGGGAAGGTAAGGGAGAAAAAGATAGCATTCAGGAAGTATAAGAAAACACAGAAGGAGCAGGACAGAGAACTGTACCAGTTAAAGCAGAAGAAAGCTGGTAAGGCAGTCAGAATAGCAAAGGCCCAAACTGAGAAAAAGATAGCCAACTCAGTTAAGAAGGGGGATAAAACCTTTTATAGGTACATTAGGGAGCAAAGAAAGACTAAGGCAGGGATACTGAGACAGAACAAAGAAGAAAGTGGTTGGGCAGAGCGACAGTGAAAAAGCAGGGATACTGAATGAATACTTCTGCTCAGTATTCACAATGGAAAAGCAGGGGGTAATACCTAATCTAGTCAATAGAAGCATTTTGGAAAGGGGGGTTGATATTAGTCCTTTCACAGAAGAAAGGGTTCTGAAAGAACTCTTAAAACTGAAGGTGGATAAAGCAATGGGGCCTGTTGGGATTCACCCCAGAATTCTAGAAAAACTAAGGGAAGAACTAGTAACACCACTGACTACCCTTTTTAATAAATCATGGGAGAATGGTGTTGTACCTGAGGACAGGAGGAGGGCGGATGTGATTCTCCTTCACAAAAGTGGGAGCAAGACAGAGGCAGGAAACTACAGTCCTGTCAATTTGACTTCCGTGGTAGGGAAAATGATGGAATCACTTCTGAAGGAAAGAACTGTTGAGTACCTAGAGGTCAGTGGGGCACAGGACCCAAGGCAGAATGGATTCACTGCAGGAAGGTCATGTCAGACAAATCTAATTGATTTCTTTGACTGGATGACCAATGTAGTAGACCAGGGAGGGGCTCTGGACATGACCTACCTAGACTTTAACAAGGCATTTGACACAGTCCCGCACAAAAGAGTAATAAATAAATTATCCAGCCTGGGAGTGGGTCCCAGGGTGGTAGCCTGAGTAAAACACTGGTTTCACAACAGGACACAGCATGTAATAGTAAATGGAGTCCACAGTGAAGAAAGGAGGGTTACTAGTGGGGTACCGCAAGGTTCAGTACTGGGGCCAGTCCTTTTTAATGTCTTTATAAGTGACATTGCAGAGGGACTGGAATGAAAAGTATGTCTTTTTGCAGATGACACAAAGATCTGCAACAGGGTTGATACACAAGGTGGGGTGGAAAGGATGAAAAGGGACTTGGCAAGGTCAGTGGAATGGTCAAATGTATGGCAGCTTAGATTCAATACAAAGAAGTGCAAAGTAACGCACCTGGGAAACAAAAACTGAGGGGAAGAATAGACAATGGGGGGTGAGATACTGACAACAACAAAAATGGAAAGGGACCTGGGGGTAGTCATATCAGATGACCTAAAGGTGGGCCAGCAATGTGAGAAGGCAGTAAGGAGGGCTGGGAGACACTGGAATGCATAGGGAGAGGCATCACCAGTAGAAAACAGGAAGTTGTTGGCCCTCTGAACAGACAGTTGGTAAGACCACATCTGGAGTACTGTGTACAATTCTGGAGACCCCGTCTCCGCAAAGACATAGACAAGGTGGAGGACCTCCAGAAGAGGGCAACCAAAATGATGCAGGGTCTGCGTCAGAAGACATATGAAGAAAGACTAAAGGAACTAAAGGTGTATAGCCCCAAGGAAAGAAGAAAGAGTAGGGACATGATAGAAACTTTCAAATACCTCAAAGGAATCAACAAAGTCCAAGAGGGTAGCATCTTTCAGAAAAAGAGATGTGCAAAAACAAGGGGGCACAATTTGAAGATAGAGGGGGGACGACTCAGAGGTAATGTGAGTAAGTATTTCTTCACAGAGAGGGTTGTGGATACATGGAACAGCCTTCCCGAGGAGGTCATAGAGTCAAAAATAGTAGAGGAATTCAAGAGTGCATGGGACAGACATAAGGCAATTCTAGTGGGGGGTAGGAGGAAGTAGGCTGTTAGTTAACTAGGATCTGCAGCTTATCTTTTACCTAAGAAAATGAGCAGACTAGGTGGGCCAAGCGGTCCTTATCTGCCATCAAATTCTATGTTTCAAGCAAGTAACTTACAATGGGGGTGGAGGGTGCAACTCCACCCTTCATCCCCCCTTGAGCCACCACTCGTTTGTAGCAAAATGTTCGTGCAGTCCAATGCCACAGTTAATACTTTCTTGGAAATCAAAAATATGCTTGTCTTGACTTATTTTTCCATGGGAAATAATAATAATAAGAGTACTTTATCCCACAGTGCTTTACAAGTAATGCTAGACTGGTAGTGAAGTGACTGAACGTGTAGTGGCAGCCACTTCACACATTAATATCCACATGCAGCAATGGACAATTGCAAGACTGGTTTTATGGGAAGGGGAATGTTGGCCAGGACTATGGGGTCAGGTAGTGATCATGGTGCCGGCAGCCCCACATCTTATATCTTACAGTGGTCTGCTTAATATTTTTCCCCTTCTGTGTTCCCCCTTCCCTGAATATAGCAGTACCTTACAGGAGTGGCCTTTGCAGTCCCCCTCTGGTATTCATTCTTCACTACTTCTTCCCACACCACAAACTGGTAAGCTCATAACCAGGGCCCTGAGTTTTCCGCCAGGACTGAGTAACTCGTCATGGTTCTGGCATTCAGGCAGCAGTACTGATCAGTCTGGTCACCTCATAGTCGGACAGTCTGACAGAAGTTAAGTTCAGTTTGGGCCTGCCCTGGCTATTCTGCTACTAGGAGGAGGCTAGCGGTAACAGCAGTGATCAGTAGTCTGTATTCAGGAGGGAGGTGACTAGTCAGGACTCAAGACTGTCGTCTGGGAGAGGGAGACAGAGTTCAGTTCAGGGACCTCTGGGGTGTGTGCAGTGCCACGGTGTGAGTCTTGAGTCTGCGTGTGTGGGAGTCGATGCCTGGTGAGGAGCCTGGAGGAAACACTGTCTTCTACAGACTGCTTGAGGTGGGAACCCACCTGGAAACTGCCTGCTGGAGTGCTGGTTGCTGCTGGCATACATTGCTGCATCAATTCTGCCTCAAGAACAAGCAGGCAATTTTTTGGTGTATAGCGACTGTCTGTACTACTTCTACTATTCCCCATAGGTCCCAAGTTTCAGCAAGTGAATGCTGTTCCAGACGTGGGTGGGTGGGGGGTATGTATCCCTGTCTGAAAAAAAAAATACAAAATGATTGTTTAGTCAATCATGGGTCCTTAAAGCGTCACTTAGACAGGACACATTTGACATTGGATGTGATTTCAACCCCGCCCAAGACCACACCAGATCTCCTTTGCAGTGAGTCAGATCTTACAGTGACTAGGCAGGCCACTTTGGATGGATGCAATTATGAAGATGGCTTATAATATTTTTTAGAACATCTTAAAACACCCAGCATAACCCCAGCCCACACCAGGTCTCATCTGAGTACAGATGGAGATTCTAAGGGCCTGAGGATCCAATCTGTGTTCTTGTCAGATTTTACTCAGCCTGGCCCAAGTCACTTGGCTCATGCATTTTGCTGCTTTTGGAAAGTCTGTGCTGGTTGCAGGGTTTAAATGTTACTTTGTGGGTCTGACAGTGAAAAGCTGGTCAGTTTGGAGCTATGATTCCCTACATAAATACGTCTGCTGACAATGTGCAACTTAGCAAGGGTCACCAGGTTACTCTTGTGAAGCTGGTTAGCAGGCTGTAGAGCGGGACAGATGGGCAATAACAAAGCTGGGATGTGCATGTGTTGGGCAGCCCATTTCTGGTGGGACTGGATAGGGAGCATATGTGCCTCCTGTGGTGATGCAAGGCAATCAGACAGTGGCAGCAGAGAAAGGGAGGGGTTCTTGCAAAAGTCACAAGTTACAGCAGCAGGCTGGCAGTAGAACAGGGTGGTCTCTGAGGAGCAGGGACAGGTATGGTGGCTCACCATGGCTGCATTGTGGTGTTAAACACAGTCACATGGAGATGATAAATTAATTATAGTCAGTTGGAGCGGTCCGAGTGGATGAGTGGTGATTCATGCAGATATGTGTGACAGGCTGCATGGTGCATGTACCTCAGGGATCCCCCTTCTTGGTTTCGGAGGCTGTGTTTTTTTGGTACCTGACTGCTATGATGCTTGCTTGTACAGCTGCCCACAGGGTCCTGCTATTAGAGAGCCACAGATAGGTGCAGAACACACTTGTGTGTGTGGGCAGACAAGTTCCAGACAGATCATTGTATGCTGCAGTGTGAGTGGGGCATGGGAAGATGGCAGCATTCTGGAAGCTCTTTGGTGCACATTTGCTGTCTACCATTTTGGGAACACAGTGCATCCCACAGTGTACATGCACAAGCCACTGTGTTGTGTAAGGTTAGCCTACACTGCCAGGCAAAGCAGAATAGAGAATAATAATGATAATAATAATCTTAAAAAGTAGATCATTTGTGGAGAATGTTGGACAGTGAGCACGTATTAGGTTACTTACAGTATTCGAGGGTAATCTCCCTATACTGAATTCAAGTAACAGTTTAGGTGCAGCCCTGCCACTCTGAGTACTTGTTGCTGCTGGCTGTTCTCATCCATAGTCAGGTAGTGATCACAGTGTTGGCAGCCCCACATCTCAGATCTCACAATGATCTTCTCAACGTCCCACTTCCTGTCTTTCCCTAACCTGAATATAGCTATACTATGCTAGAATGGCCTATTCAGTCCCTCTCTGGCATTCATTCTTCTCTCCTGCTCCCCACACCAAAAACTGGTGAGCTCTCGGCCCTTCTGCATCATGAATGTAGTTAGTACAGTCTCTTATGCTATTTTACATATTAATAATAAACATGATCATCTTAAACTGGCTGATAGCAGCGAGCACAGGGTGAAAATTACCACCTACCCATATAAGAACTAAGCCACCTATGGTAGGCTATAGTTAAATGATGTGCATAATGATGCACACACCCGCCATTTAATAGTGCCTAATCAAAGGAAGCCTCAGATCTTTTAAGGATAGGAAAGCTCATCTTTCCCCTTGTTCCCTGCTGCTATCAGCCTGACTTACTGGAAAGATCTGTTTATTTTTGATATGTCAAAAAACCCCGGGGACTGTACTACATGTACTCATGATGCAAAAGGGTTATGAGCTTACCAGTTCGTGGTGTGGGGAGAAGTAATGAAGAATGAATACCAGAGAGGGACTGCAAAGGCCACTCCTGTAAGGTACTGCTATATTCAGGGAAGGGGGGAACACAGAAAGGGAAAAATATGAACAGATCACTGTAAGATATAAGATGTGGGGCTGCCGGCACCATGATCACTACCTGACCCCATTGTCCTGGCCAACATTCCCCTTCCCATAAAACCAGTTCATACAATTGTCCAATGCTGCATGTGGATATTAATGTGTGAAGTGGCTGCCACTACAAGTTCAGTCACTTCACTACCAGTCTAGCATTACTTGTAAAGCAGGGAGGGATAAAGTACTCTTCTTATTATTATTTCCCATGGAAAAAGAAGTCAAGACAAGCATATTTTTGATTTCCAAGAAAGTATTAACTGTGGCATTGTACTACACAAACATTTTGCTATAAACAAGTGGTGGCTCATGGGGGGGGGGAGTGAAGGGTGCAGCTACACCCTCCGCCCCCATTGTATGTTACTCGCTTGAAACATAGAATTGATGGCAGATAAGGACCGCTTCACTCACCTAGTCTGCCCTTTTCCTTACCTAACAGATAAGCTGCAGATCCTAGTTAACCAACAGCCTACTTCCTCCTACCCCCCACAAGAATTGCCTTATGTCTGTTCCATGCATTCTGAATTCTCCCATTGTTTTGACTCTACGACCTCCTCAGAAAGGCTGTTCCATGTATCCACAACTCTCTGTGAAGAAACTTCTCACATTACCTCTGAGACATCCCTCTATCTTCAAATTGTGCCCCCTTGTTTTTGCACATCTCTTTTTCTGAAAGATGCTACCCTCTTGGACTTTGTTGATTCCCTTGAGGTATTTGAAAGTTTCTATCATGTCTCTCCTCTTCCTCCTTTCCTCGGGGCTATACATCTTTAGTTTCTTTAGCCTTTCTTCATATGTCTTCTGATTCAGACCCTGCATCATTTTGGTTGCCCTCCTCTGGACAGCCTCCACCTTGTCTATGTCTTTCCGGAGATGGGGTCTCCAGAACTGTACACAGTACTCCAGATGTGGTCTTACCAACTGTCTGTACAGAGAGCCAACAACTTCCTGTTTTCTACTGGTGATGCCTCTCCCTATGCATCCCAGTGTCCCCCAGCCCTCCTTACTGCCTTCTCACATTGCTGGCCCATCTTTAGGTCATCTGATGTACCACCCCAGGTCCCTTTCCATTTTTGTTGTTGTCAGTATCTCACCCCCATTCTCTACTCTTCCCTGAGTTTTGTTTCCCAGGTGCATTACTTTGCACTTCTTTGCATTGAATCTAAGCTGCCATATATTTGACCATTCCTCTGACCTTGCCAAGTCCCTTTTCATCCTTTCCACCCCACCTTGTGTATCAACCCTGTTGCAGATCTTTGTGTCATCTGCAAAAAGACATACTTTCCATTCCAGTCCCTCTGCAATGTCACTTATAAAGACATTAAAAAAGACTGGCCCCAGTACTGAACCCTGTGGTACCCTACTAGTAACCCTCCTTTCTTCACTGTGGACTCCATTTGCTATTACCCGCTGTGTCCTGTTGTCCAACCAGTGTTTTACCCAGGCTACCACCCTAGGGCCCACTCCCAGGCTGGATAATTTGTTTATTAATCTTTTGTGCGGGACTGTGTCAAATGCCTTGCTAAAGTCTAGGTAGGGCATGTCCACAGCCCCTCCCTGTTCTACTGCTTTGTTCACCCAGTCAAAGAAATCAATTAGATTTGTCTGACATGACCTTCCTGCTTCTTCTGTGAAAGGACTAATATCAACCCCCCATCCAGAGTGCTTCTATTGACTGGATTAGGTATTTCCCCCTGATTTTCCAATGTGAATACTGAGCAGAAGTATTCATTCAGTATCCCTGCTTTTTCACTGTCGCTCTCTGCCCAACCACTTTCTTCTTTGTTCAGCCTCAGTGTCCCTGGTTTAGACTTTCTTTGCTCCCTAATGTACCTATAAAAGGTTTTATCCCCCTTCTTAACCGAGTTGGCTATCTTTTCCTCGGTTTGGGCCTTTGCTATTCTGACTACCTTACCTGTTTCCTTCTCCTTTAACAGGTACAGTTCTCTGTCCTGCTCCTTCTGTGTTTCCTTATACTTCCTGAATACTATCTTTTTCTCCCTTACCTTCCCCACCACTTCTTTTGAGAACCATAGTGTTTTTTTTCTTTTGTTTTGATTTATTTGCTTCACACAAAGGCTTGCTGCCTCTGTGATGGCTGTGTTTATGTTTCCCCATTGTTGCTCCACCCCACCTTCTTGCCTGTTTGCTAGTGCTTTTCTGAGGCACTCTCCCATTTTGACAAAATCAGCCCACCTGAAGTCCAGTACCTTCACTTTTGTGTGGCTTGACTCTACAGCTAAGTTTATGGTGAACCACACTGTTTGGTGGTTGCTTGCTTCCAGATGGCTACCCACTTAAAGATCAGAGATCCTCTCTCCATTGCCATTTGAGAGTACCAGGTCTAAGAGTGCTCTCTCCTGAGTGGGTTCCTAAACTAAATGTCTGAGGCATGCCCCCTGTAGGGCATTGAGAATGGCCCTGCTCTTGGATATGGCTGCAGCAAAGGTGCTCCAGTCAACATCTGGCATATTCAGGTCCACCATCAGCAATATATCCCCTTTCTCTGCCATCCCAACGATGCCTTCTATCATTTTCATTGTCCATTTCCTTCCCCTGTGACGGGGGTCTGTATGCAACCATTGTGCAGACTGTGGAGCCATTTCTAGTCTCCAGGGTGACCCACAGTGTATCCTCGCCTCCCTGTTTAGCCTTTAGATCTGTTGCATTGACCCCTTCCCTTTCATAGAGAGCTACTCCTCCTCCTCTTCTTCCCTCCCTGTCTCATCCTGTAGATTGTGTACACCGGTATGTTGACATCCCAGTCATGGATCTCTGTGTACCATGTTTCTGTGACTGCCACAATATCCAGGCATCCCTCTTCCATCAAACAAACCATTTCAGGGAGCTTTTTACCTAGACTACGGTCATTGGTACTCATTATCTTCCATTTTTTTATGGCTTTATTTATTTTTTCCCCATCCCTGTCACTACTGCCTTTTTCTTTTTCTCCATTTACCCCTGCCCTTCTCCCTATTGACTGCTCTGTCTTGGCGTTTACCTCACTAATTACCCAGATTTTTGGGGGGAGGACTAGGATTTCCCTTCTCCTCTTCAGTGCCTCCCCCCTTGGCTAGTTTAAATGCTTGCCATTGAAGCATTTAAACCTATCACCTAGGATCCTGGTTACCCTCCAGGATAGATACAGACTATCGCACCAGTATAGGCCTGCATCCCTCCAGGTGGAGCCCCAGTCCTTAATGAAGCCAAATTCCTGAGCTCTGCAACAGCTTTTCAAACAGTCATTGAATCCCATGGTGCGGAGTGCCCTAGCCTCATCCATGCCATGCCATAGACAGATAGCACTTCTGAGAAAGTTACTGTGTGTGCTACTTATCTAAGGCCCCTTCCCAGCGCTTGCTGCATTTCACTTTGTTAAAGTCTGATTTATTGATTGTAAAAATGTTACATTCAAATCTACTGATTACATTTGTAGGTTCTGTCAAAAACCTACTAAAAAACAATAATAGCAGACAATATCACGGTTTCATAAAAATGTTAAAAGTGTACTTCAGGTATGCATACCACCCGAGCACCCTCCATTGGAACATCCTGGATCTGCCATGACCACTAGACCACCAGGTTATTTAAGATTTGTACTGCACTGTGCTTTGCCAAAGATAAAGTTGTTTCAATTAAAATACAATTTCAGCATGTTACACTTAACAAAATGAACAGAACCATAGCCTTGCATGTGTACTGATCAAAATAGTGCACATGGTTTTGACCATTTTGGTGCAACAATTCTATACAAGGGGAAAAAGAACTAGTTAGCACTATAGAAAGCCATGTAGCTCTCTGGCTCCAATGATGTCATCACTCAACACATTTGGTGGCCATATTAGGAAGCAGGTAAGGTGGTTTTTGAAATTGGAAGGCTGATCTTGCATTTTTGAAATGCTTTGAAACTGCATTTAGGACAATTATATAAATGCAGTTTTAGCATTAATGAATACAGCAGCATTTCCTTTAGTCACCTATGAAGTTAGATTTTTTTAATAGTTTGTTGGCAAAAAGTTGTTTATGTATCTTTTAAATATGGACTTCCCAATATTTAGGATTCTCATTATACCTACAGCGGGGTAGTGGATTAGTTCATTAAGTGGCTTATTTGTACTCATTGCTTTTAACTGATCCTATAGCTGTGAGGGGTCAGTACCTTTCCTAATACCTTTTCTGTGATATACTGTCTGCTATAGAGTGGAGGCTCAGTTCACCATTGCAGTTGTTGCTCTGACATGTGACACTGATGCACCTAACTTACGCTATGCCTCCTACACAGAGCAATTTACTATCTAATAGGCCCCTTTCTAAATATCACTTTGACTAAGTTGGGGTAGGTCCCCTTGGTCCCTTCTCCCTTTTCATACTGTCCTTATTGTTTTCATTTTTACATATTTTACATGTAATAGCATTGAGTAAGTTTCACCTGAAGCTACTATTCATCTGTAAGTTCATGTTTTGCATTTACTCAAGAACTTGTCTAGAGTCTTGAGGGCCATGTTCCAGCCTTTCTGGACACTCATGTTATTATTGGTATGACACAAACCACATTACAGTCTGAAAAGACTCAGTCACGAGTATTTTATCACTCTGGATATTATCAAGTTACTACAGTTATGGTTCTGAGTCTTAGCTTGTGGTCTTGGTGCTTTTTACCACATGTTGTGTTATATACATACATATTGCAGGATTTATAGTTCTGTATTCGTTGCACCCCGACATGTTGTAACAAAGGGAGACAAGAAAATGATCCTTTTCTTGCAAGTTCCTTTTCTGTAACAATTATTGGGTATTGTCACCAAGTAAAGTACTCTGAATTATTTATTGAGAACTGCAGTACAAATTAAAGAAAAAAATACACAATATATTCAAAATAAAAACGTGTCCTGAGTAAATATTGTCTTCATTGTTTTCCCTGTATGTATTACATTTCAAAGGTTTATTGATAGAAAATTTAGTATTTTTCCATATATAGTTTACCATTTGGTATGTACCACAGTACCCATGATCTGAAGCCAGTTGAGAGTGAGGCTGACTTGTCCCTCCCAACCTTGGCACCAAAATTACTCCCCTGTTCTTTGCACTGCCACCACTCTATCTATGTCCTTCCTGAGATGTGGCCTCCAAAACTGGACACTGTACTTCAGATGAGGTCTCACTAATGATCAGTATAGTGGCATTACCACTTCCTTTTTTCTTCTTTTTCTGCCTCTTCCTATGTACCCCAACATCCAGCTGGCCCTTCTAACTGCCTTCTCACACTATCTGGCAAACTTTAGGTCCCCAGGTGTAATTATTCCTAGATCCCTTTCTTGTTTGGTTGCTGGCAGTAACCCCCCCCCATTGAGTACTTCTCTCTCTTTGGTTCCCATGACTTGAGTGCATCATTTTGCACTTCTTTGCATTGAATCTCATCTGCCATACATTTGACCACCAATCATCCAGCTTACCCAGGTCCATTCTTATTCTTTCTACCCCCCCCTTTTCTGTCTACCCTATTGCATATCTTTGTGTCATCTGCACAGAGGCACACTTTCCCCTCCAGCCCCTCTTCAATGTTGCTTATGAAGACTTTAAAGAGAACTGGGCCTAGCACTAAACCCTGAGGCACCCTGCTGGTCACCTCCCTTTCTACGGACTGAACTCCATTCAGTACCACCCTTTGTGTCCTATCAGTCAGCTAATTTCTAACCCAATTAACCACACAGGATCCACCTCCCAGACTGCTCAATTTGTTTATAAGCCTTTTATGTTGGATGGTATCGAAGGCCTTGCTAAAATCCAGTTAGGTAACATCTACCACCCATCCCTGACCAATCTCCTTTGTCACTCAGTCAAAGAAATCTTTCAGGTTTGTTTGGCCAGACCTGCCTGCCATGAAATCATGCTGTCTCTGATGCTGCTGGCCACTGGATTTAAGGTATGTTGCAATCTTTTCCTTGAGTAATGGTTCCATAAGTTTTCCTACTACTAAGGTTAGGCTGAATGGCCTATAGTTACCAGCCTCCTCCTTGCTCCCACTCTTATGGAGAGAGACATTTTCCCTCTTCTAGTCTGCTGGAACCACACTCATTTCTAATAATTTGTTGAACATGGCTGTCAGTGTTCCTGCTAGCTCCTTTCTTAGTTCCTTTAGAATGCTGGGATGTATTCTATCCAGTCCCATTGTCTTGTCTATTTTCAGTTTTTTTTAATTCTTTTAGGACTTCCTCAACTGTGAATGAATGGGTATCTACACTCCTACCCTTGGTACTCATTACACATAGCTGTGGTCCCTTCCTGTCTCCTTTTACAGTGAACCACTGAACAAAAATATTTGTTCACGATTTCTGCTTTTTCCAGGTCCCCTTCTGCTTACTCCCTTCCTTCCTTTTTTAGCCTCACAATCCCACCCCTCTATTTTCTCTTCTCTGTAATGTATCTAAAAAAGGTCTTCCTTACATTTCAGTTGCATTGGTTATTCCTTCCTCTATCTGCTCCTTGGCCTTTCTTTTTTCTTTTTTCTTTAGCTTTTGGTCCTCCATCGTCTCCACCCACCAACTGGTGACAGGACACATATATATATATATATATATATATATATATATATATATATTACATGTTTATGGATTTTCTCCACTAATCCCCTACAGAGGCCCCAGCACATGGCCATGCAAGCATGTGGTGACACCCCTTTTCCACCTACACTACCCATCAGATGGGCCACCCAGTGGGAGCAGAACTGGGGGGGCACCAACCACCCTCACCACCCTCAGGAGAGGAAAGCTGCCTGCTGGTATGCTCAGTCCTGATCTGCCACCCCCCACACTGGCACCCCGATGACCCGAGGTCATTCCTGAACCTGGGTTACCAGCATAGCATAAGGTAAGCTGTCCAGCACCTCAACCCTCTGCACCACTGGACTGTCCTTGTACCAGGGCATGTCTGACTGCTTTTTCTGCCTCCTTTAGCTTTTCCAAATACATTCCTTTATCTTCCTCCCTTTGTGTTTCTTTGTATTTCCTGAATGCTGTCTTTTTTTCCTTCACCCTCCTTGCCATCTCCTGTGAGAACCAGAGTGGCTTTTTCTTCATCATTGTTTTACTTATTTGCCTCTCCAAAGTTGTTTCAGAAGTTGTGGGGTTCATTGATATGGCTGAAATGAATTCAGTTTTGTCATGCAGTATTTTTCTGGTTTTTTTTTTGGTTCCTTTCTTTCATTGATATTTTCTGATTTGTTTGCTTCCTTTGTAATTTGTTGCATTTTGTAGGTATTATTTGGATGTTCAATAAAACAAATTACACTACTCTTTGCAAAAAGTGCCTTAGCTTCCTTTGTTTACACATAAACACCCACCAGAACAGCACTA
The DNA here is from genome assembly GCA_016271365.2 of Neoceratodus forsteri. Lineage (NCBI taxonomy): Eukaryota > Metazoa > Chordata > Ceratodontiformes > Ceratodontidae > Neoceratodus > Neoceratodus forsteri. The sequence continues at coordinate 839,950,254 of CM057459.1, read as the reverse complement.
GGATTGTTCTTTAAAAGTTTAATTTTTTTTTTACTGCAAAATAAGCATTTTATGGACAATGGGACCTTTCAGAGTGTGAGCACTGCATGATACCCACACTTCAAGGGATTGTAAGGCCCTCTGCCCGCAACATTGAACCTCACTATGACCTAGGCAAGTGGGTATTCACCAACATGTCACATCCTAGCAGGTCTTATTATTTATATTTAGCTTACACTGGAGTAGAAATATTGTGAATTTAAACTTTGTCAGTGAAGTAGGTGTGAAGTCAGAAAACTTGTACTATCTAGTAAGAAGAATTTTCACACTTCCCACACAACTACTTGCTCAAAAAAGTTGTATTTAACAAAAAAAAACTCTTTTTAATATTAACCATTATCTTGCCCACTATGCAACTGCCTCCTACCACCTCCCACTTCTCAGTATGTGTGCAATAATACCTGACAAGGTGGGCAGTGTTGGGCTATACCAGACTGCCCCAGGGGCATAATAAGGCCCGTTGCTGCAGGTGTGAGGTGTTATAACCCTTGGAAGGTGAAGTATAGCCCATACCACCTTTCCAGGAGGGTACTATTATGCTTAGAAAATGGGATTTATTAAAACAAATCTGATATGTTTTAAAATTAAGAAAAGATGCTTGAAATCATTAAAGAAAAAAGTTTTGTTTAAAATAGTGTTTCCAGAATTATACTGTAACTAGAGGGCACTTTTGCTAACAGTACTTGAATATTTCTGTGAGACCCTTTTTTTTTTTTTTTTCCCATTAAATAATGCCATGTTTCCCTCTAAATCAGTTGGTTTCAGGAGTGCCAGTTAGTGCTGTTTGGGACCAAAATATATCCTGACTTGGATGAGGTGCACTCATGGTCAGGCAGAGCAAGTCCATGAGTGTGATGTGACAGCTGAAAAAAAAAACATGAAGGTGAAAGATGTAATGTAATAATTTATTGATTGGCTATAGCCATTTCAACATATAAAAATGTATACAACATCAAAACATTCATTAGTATAACACAATACAGTACAGTTTTATTCAAAAGATGGACCATCTAAAAATCTCATATACAGGGCAATAAATAACACCAGTAAATGAGTACATAATATCTTATTTTAAAAGGGAGAAGTAGCATATAATATCTAGACAACAATTTTATCAAACTCTTGTTACTCCTCTTGCATAACACTCAGGCAAAATGATCAATATCAATAGATTAATATACCAGAATCTAAAGGAAAAACTCCGTACCTTATATATAAAAATATTAGGTAAACCTTAAGGGACCAAATTTATAGCTATGCCCCATGTGTACAACAAGATAGCAGTGTTTCTGTTCTTTTTTCCCATATTTTAACAGTGACAGTTAAATATAATGCCAGGTCTGTGAGAACTTCTATATTTTCTGCATTAAAAAACAGATCCCGCATAAACCTGTCAGATATATTGCAAGTAGTTAAATATTTGCCCAAGTATTTACTCTTCTGTTTATCATACCATGGGCATCTTAGTGTTACATGCTTGAGATCTTCTATCTCCTGAAATGTACAATGGCACAGTCTAGATGCAGTTTGATCTTTATTATATCTAGCATCTAACACTTTTATTGCACAGGTTTCAAATCTAAATCTAGTTAGAATTGCTCTATGTTCAGTAGATTTCATAATATTAAGATAGGTTTTTCGGACCAGCCAAGAGCATCGGAAGCTGGAGAGAGGGTGGGTGGGTAAGTGCTACACGTCACCTTATAACTCACACAAGAGAGGAGTAGTGGTGCTGATAGGTAAGACAACTCCATTCACCTGTACAAGGGTAGTTGTAGATAAAGGGGAGGGAGATATGTTTTCGTAGAGGGGATGCTCTTTGGGGAGAAGATAACTTTTGGAAGTGTTTAAGCCCCATTCGGTTTCCAACCCAGCTTTTTACCGGGAGATTTTGGATGTTCTGATGAGGGAGCAATTTGAAGGTCTAATCATGGGTGGGGATTTTAATGCAGTTATGCAAGGAGAGTTAGACCACTCAGAAGGGAAGAGTAGACACAGAGGGAGGCTGAAACACTGGCAGGAGGGAGTGCTGGATCTGGATATGATTGACTGTTGGAGAGCTTTACATCCAGCAGAGAAGGGGTTTACCTTCTACTTGAACCCGCATAAAACATGGACTAGGATAGATTACGTCTATATGCCCGATCGTGGCTGAGCAGGGTGCAAAGATTGAACATAATCCCAGTCTCTCTCTCGGACCATGCTATGGTCCAGATGGTCTTGTAGGTAAAGGAACAGAGAGAGGGTCCTCCACCTTGGAAGTTCCCAAGGTATTTGTTGGGTTAAAAATAATTTATAGAATACCTTGAGCAGCAATGGCAGTTCTATAAAGAGACTAATGAGGAATCGGTGGAATCCCCAAGAATATTTTGGGAAGCTGGTAAAGCTTTTATAGGGGGAGCCATTATTAGATTTGTGGCTTAACACAAAAAAAGGAAAGAAGCCACTCGAGTGGAATTAGAAGGCAAGGTGAAAAGGTGGGAGAGGGCAGTTGTGGAAAGAATAACAGAGGAGAGGGTGCAAAATCTGAATTCTGCAAGAGAGGCGCTTAATGCTTTCCTATTGGGGGAGGCAAGAATGGCAGGGATGTTAGCTAGAAGTCATCTGTTTGAATGGGGGAACAGATCTGACCCATTAATGGTCTGGTTAATAAAGGGAATGTACTCACATTGCAGAAATTAAAGATAAAGAAGGGAAATTGTTGAGGGACAACAATTCAATAAGGAACAGATTTGAACAATTCTATCAACAGCTTTACCAGGCAGAGTACGCTGGTACAGGAGACATAGCAAAACAATTTTTAAGCGGAGTTAAAATCCCCAAAGTAACCGAACAACAATGGAGGCAGTTGGGGGGGGGGAGATCCCACACCTGGAAATCAGGCAAGCAATACAATGTCTCAGGCAGGGGAAAGCTAGTGGGCTGGATGAGTTTCCCATAGAATTCTATAAGACATTACAGGAACATGTAGTGGGGCCCTTGTATCAGGTGTTTTCTGAGGTCAGGGGAGGGAGAGACCTTCCAGTCTCATTCAGGAAGCAGTCATTTGCTTGGTCCCAAAGCCAGGGAAAGATGGGCAGGAGTGTTCTTCATATCGGCCAATCTCCCTATTGAATTGTGATGCCAAGATCCTGGCTAAGGCATTGGCCAGGAGACTGGACCAGCTCCTTCCGGGATTGGTTCACCCAGACCAGACAGGCTTTGTTTCTGGTAGAAGTTCATATCATAATATGAGAAAACTTCTTAATGTAGTGTGGAGAGCTTCCCACTGCCAAAAGAATATAGAGGTTTTAACAATGGATGCCAAGAAGGCATTTGACTGTATAGAATGGGAATATCTGTTTGAGGTTCTCCGGGTGTATGGGTTGGGAGAGGGATTTATAGGTTGGGTTGAAAGTTTGTACAGAGCCCCAGATGCAAGAGTATTAGTGAAGAGAAGCCTAACAAGGAAATTTGCCCTTCACAGGGGCACTAGACAGGGCTGTCCCCTTTCGCGACTTTTATTTGCACTGGCTATAGAACCCTTAGCAGTCACAATCAGAAACTTAACCAAAATTAAGGGAGTGGTAGGGAGATCGGGGAGAGAGCACAAGGTCACATTATATGCAGATGATATGTTATTATATGTTCGAGACCCAGCTAGATTGGTTACCCCATTGTTGGCAGTGATAAGACAGTTTGCAGTATTCTCTGGGCATAAAATAAATATTCATAAGTCAGAAATAATGTTGTGAGGAGAAACCGAAAAAGAATTTGGAGATACGGCTTTGGGTCTTAAAAAAGCAAAGACGGAATTTACATATCTGGGGATTCGAATTGGCCATAAGTTGAGTCAATTATATAAATTAAACTATGGCCCAATGGTACAGAATATAGAAGAGGAGTTGAGAAGGTGGAGGGATTTACCTATATCATGTCTAGGCTGTATAAACCTTATAAAAATGAATACCCTGCTCGGATCTTGTATTTGATGCAAATGTTACAGACGGGACTAAATAGGAAAGATGTGATGAGGGTGGATAAGGCCTTCTCAGGCTTTTTATGGAAAGGAAAATGGCCGAGGGCAAGCCTTCATAGGCTTCAGGCAGATGGGGACAAAGGAGGCCTAAACTTACCCGATCTAAGGAACTATGCCTTAGCTATGCATTATAGACTTATAGGGGACTGGATGAATAGGCCACCAGAGACAGGATGGTTAGATCTAGAGGAAGGAGAGGGAGTGTTTAGGATTTCAGCATACCTGGGAAGAGGAGGGAGAAAGGCATATGGTAGACAGGTGAACCCAAATCCACTAGTAGTGTCAGTATTAGAGGGTTGGGAACAGTTGTTGAAATGGGTTGGTGTGAAACCGGGGGAAGAGACACTGCTGCTTCCACTAAGGGGAAACCCAGGATTTTTGGTGGGACTAGAGGATGCAGGTTTTCTTCTTTGAGAGGAAAGGGGCGCAACATGTGTAAAAGACCTATGGAAGAAAGGGAAATTAATGACGGGTGAGGAGCTGGCTGGGTGCCTGGGGTCAGGACTGTTCCAAATTTTTCAGGTGAGAAATTATGCTAAAACAATTGGCAGAAGTCAAATAGAAGACTCTCCCATACAGCAGGTTGAGCACATGGTGCTCAGTACTCGGGGGGAATTGGGAGGAATAATAGGAAGGGCAGCACAAATGGGTCGGCAATATCTGCCCGACTTTACCAGTAAAACCAGGAGGTTATGGAGTAGAGACTTAAGGAGGGAGATACTAGACCAGGGTTGGGATTTACTGTTACAAATGCATAAAGGGTTACTAGTTTGTAATAAATATCAGAAATCATATTATAAGTTTCTACACAGGCTTTATTGCCCACCAAGCATGGTTCACAGATTCCGCCCTGAGATATCCCCTCTTTGTGAGAGATGTAAGAAAGAGGAGGGTACATACATACATACACTGTTTTTGGGAGTGCCCGACCCTAAAACAGTTCTGGGATGGTGTGGCTGGTGAGGTAGGCAGGATGTGGGGAAGGCAGGTGAAAAGGAGCCCAGTGACCCTGCTGTTTGGGGTGGATGACTCAGAGAAAGAGGATTGGACACCCCTCCCTAGATGGGTGTGGATCCTGGTTATCTTGGCCAGGTACTGCATACTAAATACATGGGTCTCAAATGAGATTCCTACCACGCAGCAATGGAAAAATCTGTGTCTGCAGGCTCTAGGTCTGGAAATGTTATATTATGTGACTAAAAACAGAGAAGACCAGTTCTGGAAAGTTTGGGGAGCGTTCATGTCCTCGTTACCCCCAGGAGAGATGGACATGCTGTGGAAAGGGTTGCAAGGATAAAATGTAATGGCTGAATAATTGAAAGGGAAGAGGGGACCAATGTAAATAGAGGGTTGGGAAGGGGAGAAGTCACCCTGGGACGGACAAGGTAGAGGATAATTAAGTGAGAGACAAACTGTATTTAATTTATTAACAGTCTGTACAGTTAATCAGTATATGTTTTATTATTATATTCCTTTGGGGTGTTTTTTTTTTCTCAGAAATTGGGGGTGGGAGAGGGGATAATCTAATAAATTGTTATAAGAGGGAGATGCTGGAGGGACATAGGTATATGTTGGATTAATGATGTTACTGTCTTTTATTCTATATATATGATTTTATTTTTGTTTATTGTTGGAAAACCTTAATAAACATGTTATGCAAAAAAAGATAGGTTTTTCAATTATGCTTAGTAGTATTACTCACTAGCCAACTTGAAGTTTTTATTGTGTTTCAAATGATGAAGATCTTTTCATCTGGAAATATCATATAGTTTATTTGTTATATATCTAGTATATGTTTTATTAATAATAATATTTTATTTGTCCCAGCATCCAAGGTATGTTAATCCATTGAGGTCCAGTATCCTCTCAATTTTATTTAACCAGCCAGAGGTGTTATATTGGAGTAGTTTTTCTTTTTCCTTTATACGGTACATGATTTGACTAGATGGTCTGACATATCTGTTTTAGTTTTAACCCAGACATTCATCTGCTTAGCTTGAATCATATAATTAAGGCTTGTTTGGCCCAGCTGTTACCTAACTAGGGTGTTTGAGGTACCCATCAAAACTCTAAGTAGTTTTTTTAAATGCACTATTTATAGCTGACTCTAGATTTGTGGTGCTAGCTACACCTTATATTTCTTCTGAATATAAAGCTTGTGAAATTACTTTGGCATTTATGGTCCTTAATAATGGGACCACAATGCGGCCACTGCATAAATAATTAAATCTATTTAATGCTTTTATTGTATTTTTAACCTTTTTAAGTGTATAATTTATATTTGTGTCCCATTTTAAATTACCCAAGAACTATACTCCCAAGTATTGGTATTCATTAAAAAGTAAATATAATATTGGATATAAATGATTGGGAGAAGTATAAAAAGGAATGAAATACACTTAAATCTAAAATTAGACTATTGAAAAATGTTATTACAAACTCAAGGCTGAACAAAGTACAAATCCACAAAAATATTGGAACCTGATAAAATCTTCTCAAAAACCAGTGGTGAATAAACAGCTCATTCAAATTATGGATAAAGATATCTTACTGTCACCACTAGATTCAGCAGACAGGTTGAACCAATTCTTTGTCTCATTCCCTGACATACATATTCCACAAGAAAACCACAGAGAGAGTGGCTCAAGGGAGCAGTGGCCCCCAAATAAAATAAAATTTAGGTTTAGAGCTATCACTTGCAGAGAGGTTAAGAATGAATTGAGGAAACTCCAACTAAACAAAGCTTCAGGGCTAGATCAGATAGAAAATAGACTTTTAAAAGATTCGCTTGAGGTGATAGCTCCAATACTAGCTAGGCTTCTAAACTTGAATTTGACAGAAAATAGGTTTTTGACATTGTGGAAACAGGTGAAAATAGTTCTGATACATAAAGGTGGCTTTCTTGTAAAGCCAACAAACTATAGGCCAATATCGCTACTATCTGGAGTGTCTAAGGTCTCAGAAAGACTGATCCACAGGCAGTTGAGTGGATATTTGGAAGATAATTCTCTCCTGTCCTGTTACCAGTCTGGTTTTTGAAAGGGCCACTCCATGGACACTGACCTGGCAGATAACATCACCACCCACTTAAATGGGGGCAGGTCCATGGGTGCAGTGTTCGTGGATCTCTCCAAGGCCTTCGACAATATCGATTATGATATACTGTTTGAAATAATGTTGGAGCTAGGAATAGATAATGAAACTCTTCCCTGGTTCCAGTCATATTTAACTGAAAGAGTTCAGCAAGTGCAGATTGGGGAAGTTCTGTCAAAACCAGTGGCCATAAAAAGAGAAGTCCCCCAAGGCTCGATATTGGGCCCTTTACTATTCATAATGTATGTGAATGAGTTGCCAAAGGTAGTTGAACATTCTGCTCTGAGAATGTACGCAGATGATGCCGTCATATTGGCCCATGAAAAAATCAATCCAGGAGATTGAGAATGTCTCTAAAAAAGATTTTAGCAGGATGGAAACCTGGTTGTGTCCGTCAAAACTTGTTTTTTTTTTTTTTTGTGTGTGATCTATTTTTCTGCCCCATGCTAGCTGGTCCTCCACTCCTTCGGGATCTTGTCAAGTTCCCCCTGACCTCTTCTGTCCTTGCCCGGCCCTCCTTCTGATTCCCCAGATCGCAGCCGACCCCTTGGATATCCCGGTGTATCCCTTTCACTGGGTGGGTCCCTCTCCTCTGAGGGGGAAGGCACCGGGGGGGGAGGATAGCCCCAGCGCTCACTTCTAGGGCCCGGGGATTCTGCTGGGGAACAGGAAGCCCTGAGAAGGCACTGGAGGCCCTCAGGAACTGACAGCCATCATCTAGAGGCCAGCGAGTGAGTTTCCTGGCTTTCTTGAGGTGCGTGACGTCCAGACGTCAAGGCCAGAGCCAATGTCTGTCACACACCACCCCTAATGACCCCGACGTGCTGCTCTACCACCGGCCTCCGCCAGTGGTTGATTCAGTACCAGGTCGTGACCCCTACCCTCCCTGGAGACAGTGAGCAGTCATGGGACGCTCAAGCTGCCTCCCCCCCCGGCCGGCCCTCCAGCACCCCGAGCTCGTTCCTGAACCCAGGTCGCTGGCGTTGCAAGTGAAAATCCAACAACTGCGCCAATGGGCTGGCCCAAAACTTGTTTTAAACAGTAAAAAAACAAATACTATGATTTTTTCAAGTAAAGGGAAAGTTATTACCACTCACTGTAAAATATCCATAAAAACAGTAAAAAATGAAATATTAACCCATGTCGAGTCTTATAAGTATTTGTGGGGGGGGGGGGTTACATGGATCAAAATTTAAAATTTGACACTCACATAAAAGATTTGGTAAGTAAAACAAACAACAAGTTGGGAGCTTTTCAGAGGTGTAAATATTGTTTAAACCAGAAAATGACAGGGGATATTATAAATCGACTGATTATGCCCTGTATTGATTATGGAAGCCATGTCTACAGCATGGCCAGTAGGACAGATCTAAGAGCCATTCAAGTGTTGTATAATAATCTGGCTAGATTTATACTAAATTGTGAATATCATATTCACCTTTGTGATATGTTTGTGTTACTTCAATGGCCTCACTTAGAGCAAAAAAGAAGAACAAAAATGGTTAAAACAGATACATGGGGTGGTGCATAATCAACAACCTAGATACCTGGTAGAAAAAATGGTAAATGTGACACATAAACATAACCACAACCTTAGAGGTCACGGGGGGAATACATTTGTTATTCCTAAACTATATAACAGATTTGGGGATATGACCTTTGGAACCAAAGTTGTTAAGCTGTGGGCCCCAATAGATGAAGAGATAAAACAAATTCAACAAACAAAACATTTTTTGAAAGTTATTGGTTATGGTCTAAGAATGAAATGCATGTGTAATGGTTGAAGTGTTTGTCTTATGGATGGATTGACTAAAGTGCATATGATGAGTGTAGTGAATCCTTTTTTTAAAGTTAGGAAATTATTGAAACTTTATAGTTCGTAGTTAAAAAAATGTATCTTGTCTATTAGATTGGTCTTAGACCTCTGAGTGATTGTAATAATGTAGCAAATGGAAAACTGATATATAGAGAATAATGCATATGTAGGTGTATGATGTGCATTTTTTTATACCCAAGGTGTGTGATAATATATAAACCTCGAGAGCAAAGCTCAAGAGGATTATATATTGTCACACACTGAGTATGTACAAAAAACTGCAGATCACACACCTTCCTATGTGTTATGTTTTATAATAACTGCCGCTAAGCAAACAGATCTCAGTGTCTTAGCATTATGTGTTTCCTGTGTTGCTGATTTGACCTCTGTATGGGCTCCGTGGCATGCTGGCTGTTATGACAACAAGGTGAAGGTTCAATGGCTTCTCCATTGTTTAAAGTTTAAAAAAAAACTGTGAATGGTTCAATTTTTCAAGTCAGTAAGTACTTTAGCATGGTACACACCACCCGGCACAAGACAGTAAAAGCCATATCAGCTTGCAGGTTGCTACAACTTTGCTGTATCAACCTTCAGGTTTTTACAGTTCTCAACTTTTTACAGTTCTCAAAAACAGGTTGTTATCAGGGGTCACCAGTTATTAATAGATAAACTGCTGCTATGATATATGTTTGTATAAGTTTGTCATTTATGTAATATGTGTACACATTTTATATATAAATTGTTATAGGTCCATTTAGAAAATAGGTCTTTGACCCAACAATGTTTTAACACTGCTACCTGTATAAAAATAAACTTTTACTACTACTACATTAACATATTTCTGTTTTTCTTATTAGCAAGGTGGACACTTCTATAGTTCTTATTACTCCCAAACACTAAAACTTGTGTCTTATGAGTGTTGGGTTTTAAATTATGATCAGCACATAATCTTTCCATTAAATGTGATGCTGTTTGTAAACCTAATCTACTAGTAGATACTATTGCAAGATCATCTGCATAAGCAAGTATTGGGATTTTGGTATGACCTATTCTGGGGGCATGATGATTGTGATTCTCCATTGTAATTATGATATCATTTATATACATATTGAATAATGACACAGCCAAGACACAACTCTGACAAATGTCAAGATTTGTCTTGATCTTGTCTGTCAGATTCCCCCTTTTGTATATTTTACTTGTACCCAGGTATCTGTGTACATTCTTTTAATTACATTGAGTAAATTACCATTGATACCCAGGTTTTGCATTTTTTTCCACAACAGGTATCGTTTTAATGAATTTAATATAGACGAGAAATCTACATATGCAACAAAGTGTGGTTGTTTTCTAATGACATAGTATTTCTCCAGCAAATGGTTTAACAAAAAATGTGTGTAATTATACCGTTTTTTTTTGTAAATCCAGCCTGTAACTGTGATAATATTTGATTTTGTTCAAGCCAGGTATTTAATCTGTCTAAGAGCACTTTTGCAAATAACTTGGACAAATTATCTAATAGACCGATCGGTGTATAGTTACTAGGATCCAAGTTGGAAACTTTTTTATGTATAGGTAGTATATAACTACCATATTAGGTAGAAGGGAAGTACACATGCATTATTAGTTTATTAAACAGGTCTGTAAGTACCATGGACCACCAGTCTATATTTAATTTGCAAAAATCTATAGAAAATTTATCAGGCCTTTGAGATTTGTTTCTTTTGAAACTGTCTATGGCTGTTCTTAATTCATTTACAGTGAACCATTCGAAGTTCCCATTAATTTCTGGAATTTCAATCTCATTTTGTATTTTATCAACCCAAAACATTTTGGAGAAGTAATCAATCCATACATCTGGAGTAATATAGAGTATATGTCCTACCTTGTTTTGTATATATTGGTGCCATTGGACCTAACTGAAGGATGAAAGAAACAGAGGCAGAGCTGTAAGATTACTTTTTTCATGTTTTGAAAAGCATCAGATTTGGCACCCTCTGTTATGCTGTTTTTGAACTGTGCAGCTTTTCAGCACAGTCAGGGAGGACAGGAATGGGACTTTTCTAAAAATCTGGTCCCACAGAGGGAGTTGTGCTGCTAGCTTGTGTCAGCTGTGAGAGTGGGCTGGCAGTTGGAGACTGGGAGAGATTGCAGCACTGGAGTCAGGTCCAAGGTTTTTAAAATTAAAAAAATATATGTTTTTATTTAGTTTTATTTGTATACTGATGCAGGTGTGGGAATGAGAGACTCCAAGGTGTTACTGACTCAGTGTCAGGACTGAGTGTGGAGGGCTTTTACTCGCTAAGCAAGAATTAAAAAAAACATGGTGGCTTTCATTTTTGAAAAAAGCCAGCAACTACTTGATTTTGTTTGGTAAGCTGTCAGTTGGCACAGGGACTTGTTATTTTCTGATTTCTATCAGCACATATACTGTATGTACTCTCTGGCAAGGGCTATAACCAGTCAGAAGTCAGGGAATTTCTCTACTCATTTTATAAGCTAAGATTAATACATGAGAGCATGGGAGGTATCAGTCTATATCCAGAGAGTGTAATGAGGCACAACACCATAGTTGGAGAGCCTTATAGTCCCTGTAAGGTCTTGTATAACCCATAAGACCCACACTGGATGGAATTACTGCACTTACAAAGTGAGTTGGTGGTTTTGAAATTTTAGTAAAAAGTTAAAAAGAAACCAAAAAATAAAATACATTAACTTGGGGATATAAACATGATGATTGTAAAGTAGTCCCATATTTGGTGCAATTGCCACTAGAGAGTACTGCTATTGAATGATATGATTTTCATTAACGTGGTCATGATTGCAATGCTATTGTGCAGTCTTTCCTCTGTTGCATCCCCCTAGCATGCTGTTTGGAGCTGATGGCCACAACATGCTACATTTTTAGCCAATATCCATCTTCATATGCTGTCCCTTTAGTACTGTGCAGCCTTAGATTAACAGCACTACTGCCAGTGTGGTACAGCACACTGACTTTGGTCAGATAGCGAAGAGAGAGCATAGTCAGGAGGCGATGAATGAGCAGGGAGAAAAAAATAAACATTGGGATTGTGGAGTGAGCTGAGGTTGGGATCTTGTAAAACCAGTAAAGGATGTTGCTTTTTGAAATTTTTTATGTGCAGTGGAGCAGGGTGGATTGACAGCATTTTATCTCACACTGCTTGTAGCAAAAGATGAAAAAAACTAGTTTTCAAAATACAGTTATAGAACAGTGCAAAGTTATTTTGTAGATGTCTTTGCAGTCTGTGGTTCACTGAGAGCAAGGCACAGGAGCGGTGCTTGGTTTTCACTGATCAGAGCTGGGGTGGCCACTCGCTATGTGAGGGGAAACAAAAAAAGGGCAGCTGGTATGTTTTGAAACTGCCATGGGGCACATTGATATTGAAACATAATCTGGCAGCCATAGACTGGGACTCAATATTTCCCAATAGCTGTTCCCTGATACCAGACCAGCTAGTTGGTGATATTAGATACACAGAAGGAAGAATTTTCCATACCTGTTTTCTAAATTACAAATAATGTCCCTACCATTACCCTGTAGAATCAAATTCCATGTTCTCCACAACAGTCATTGTGAAGTTCTCTATTAAATAACACAAATAATAGTAAATACCCCTTCTTGCTAATCACAGAGAATCAAGTAACCACCCTCTCCCCCACCTGAAAATCTTACTGACTCCCTAAGTCATGGGGTAATCCCCATCTACCCACCCTCTAGAACCTAAACTCCCTCATCCCTCCTGTTCTAAACCTCAAAGTTGAATGATATGTGGAGCGGTGGAGCACACCACCTAGAAAAATGCAAAAAATAGTCCCTCAGAGGAGTGATCGTGAGCTCTTCAATAAACTTCAGTACATGAATGAATGACTGTATAATGATCTCCTCTACTGTAACACCTGACTGGCTCACTGTCAGTTCTGTCATGCCTGCTTGAAGAAGTTGCCCAGTTAATCTGGTCAGATAGCAAACAATGATGGGTAGACCATTCATAGGAGAGGATGAACAAGTACATTTTATCCAAATGACTCTGGGGTATGTTGTGATTGCTCAGTAGTATGCAATGTCTTCAAAGTCGATGGAAGGGAGCAAAAAGTGTGAGGCTGCCTGCTTCCATATCTGAGCTCTAAGACATAGTTTACACTTGTAAAGAAACTTGAACTTGGGCCCTATAGTTATTAAGATAGGATCAATGTGCCTACAGTATGTAAGCGATATAGCAAGCCAGATTCCTAGATATTTGAATATGGTGACTTGCTCAATAGTGTTGCCATCTGATATTATGATTACAAGTGAATCAATTAGTTAGCATGTTCTATGATCCAAACCCCACATACTTAGTTTTGATTGCATTTCAGATCAGATTGCTGGTGACAAACCAGGAGGTGATTGTTGTTAAATAACATTGGAGTACCAAATTAACCTTGGATATTGTCATTGCACTGTATTAGAGTATAGCACTGTATCATCAGCATACTTAGGTAGATGGCACTTCCAACTGTGCTTCAGGAGGTCATTAACGAAAATGGAGAACAGTAGAGGACCAATGATTGAGTCTTAATGTCTTGTATTGACACCAGCTGGGTCTGGCAGCTCAGGTAGTTTCTGCACTATTTGATGGTTGATTGGCTGAGTATTACTGCTAATATACTTAATCCACTGGGTATCTTTCATAATTTTACTTGGGATCTAACTTGAAATAAAACCAGGGATCTCAAATTTAAAACTCAGGATCATTACTCTGTAGACCACTAACTTAACATGGTACACAGTTTCAGGAACTAGCTACACTATTACTCAGTGAAACCACAATTTCTTGTTCTGTTGGGGTGATGGTGCAAGTTCCTTCTTGCCCCATGCTGGCTAGCTTGATCCCTTTCATTCTCATTCTACCAGCATTTTGTAAAACTTGTCTTCTATTTATTTATTTATTTGCTTTTGTTTACCGGGTAAGTCACACTAGACATCCAAGTACCTATTTTCAGGTGCGACACGGGAGAGTTACAGACTTGAGTTTTACAGGTACAGCAACTAATACAACTTCTACATACAGTGGCGTGACTAATACAACTTTTGCATACAGTGAAATAACAGAATACATAGAGTGGTGACATTCAGTAAAAAAACACATGAGCCTGGGGGTGGTTACAGATGACCCGGGAGAGGTAAGAACTAGGGCCTACATAGGCAGTGGGTGAGTCAAGTTGCCTGCTAAGGGAAAGCAGACGATACCAGTAAGAGTAATCCAGTTTGTCAAAGCTTGCCCAGGTTATCAGGAGGGTAAGTGCGGTGGGCCCGGAGGATGCAGAGGCCCCCCATGTCAGCATAGAGTGGGCAAGGCTACGAGGTGCAGGGGCAAGTGGAGGGACCCTTCAGGAAGTTCCAAAGGGAAGTTTTAAATCCAGTATGGGAGGGGGTAGACCGTGCTAGGGATGGGAATGAGTTCCACAGTTTCAGGGCATAGTGGGTGAAGGCCTGATCCCCCACAAGGGTGCATGTCCTAGGGACTGGGTGGTTGAGTGCCTGCCCTAGACCTAAGATGGTAGGTAGAGGGGTCATGGTTGAGGGGAAGGGCAAGGGCGGCAGGGGTGGCTGATCTGACGATGTTGTCGATGAAGTTACCTACTACAAAGATGCGGTGCTTCTCAGGAGGGAGCCACTCAAGACGAGTGTAGAGGTCGCAGCAGTGTGTAAGGGGAGGGGCAGAAAGCTTGAAGCGGCAGATGCTGTTGTAGGCCATATCCCATTTCAAGAGGATGGATTTTGGTACGGAGGCAAAGGTCACCAGTCCATAGCAGAGGGAGGGGAGGAGAACACCCCTGGCTAGAGCCACTCAGGCAGCTGGGGTGAGGCAGGTTTTGGCTCTGTAGGCGAGACCGAGTTTAACATTTGTGGCCTTGCAGATGTTACAGATGTGTAGGGAGAGATCCAGCTGGGGGTCCAGAGTGATGCCGAGATACTTGACTACAGGAACCATCTGCAGGGGTGAGCCATCGGCCCCGTGGATTAGAAGGGGGGTGGGGCAGGATTTTGTTCTGCTCAGGGAGCCAAAGAGCATGGCCTGGGTTTTCTTTAGGTTGGTGGTGAGCTTGTGATCAACCAGCCAGGATTGGATCCGCTTGAAGTCGGAGTTTAGTTGGGAATTGATGGAGCCAATGTCACGATCACTGTGCAGGATGACAAGGTCGTCGGCGTATAAGGTGGTTAGCCCATGGGTAGGGACGGACGGCAGTTCATTGATGAAGAGGGAGAAGAGCGTTGGACCAAGTATGGACCCTTGGGGGATCCCGCATTGGACAGTGGTGAAATGAGAGTGGGTCTGGTTAAAGTTGGTGTATTGCTTCCTACTAGTAAGGTAATTGAGGAACCAGGCATGGGCAGGGTTAAAGAGTCCAAGGGAGAGGAGGGTGGAGCTGAGGAGGGAGTGATCGACCCTATCAAAGGCCTTGGAGAGATCCACAAAGATTGTGCCTGTGAGGTTGCCCTGGTCAGTGGCTGTTCTGATCTGCGAGAGGTGACTACTGCGAGGGCGGTGGCCGTACTGTGCCCCTTCCTAAACCCATGCTGGGCTGGAGAGAGGAGATTGTGTACCTGCAGGTACTCGGTTAACTGAGAGGCAACAACTTTCTCTAGGAGTTTGGAGGCGTCCGACAGAATGGCAATAGGCTGGTAGTTAGAGGGGTCTTTGGTGTTACCTTGTTTGAGAACAGGGATAACCTTGGCTACTTTCCAGATATCTGGGATGACACCAGTTGTTAAGGAGGAGTTGAAGATATGTGTTATGGGCCGAGCAAGGAGGTGGGCACCCAACCTGAGCAGTTTCGGCTCCAGGTTATCATGCCCTGCGCCAGTGTGAGGGGAGAGGCTGGCAAGCAGCCTCTGAGTCTCAGCGGTGGATACTTGTTGAAGGAAGAAGGAGGGGTTGGGTCTCGGGTTTGGGTCGAAGGGTGCTGGTGGAGTGGGGTTCAGGCAGTTGAGCATTTGGGGACGTGGATGCGGTGGGTGCAGAGGGAAGAGGAGGGGGGAGCTCAGTGAACATTGCGTTGAAGGTATTAGATATAGTGCGTGGGCTGTTGCAGCTAATCCCGTCAATTAGTAAGTCCATGACTTGCACTCGAGCTGAGCCCTCCACTGCACTTCTAATGTTCTGCCAGAAGCTCCTCTGGTTGCTGGCTGAGGCGAGTAGGGCGGTTCGGCAGTACTCACTTTTGGCTGATCTGATGGCTTTCTTACAGGTGTTTCTGAGGTGCCTGTAGGCAGTGAGGTCATCAAGGCTATTGGAGGCTTTGTAGGTTTCCCAACATTTGTCCCTGAGCTTCATTAGGGAGAATAGTCCCCCGTGAAGCCATTAGGTAATGGTGCCCCGCACTCTGCTTTTTGTGAGGGGGGCATGTTTGTTCTGCACTGGGATGTATTTGGTTAAGAATGCACCCAGTGCTTTATCCGGGTCCAGGGAGGCGGTGACCCAGGACCAGTCGGTCGAACTGAGGTCAGTGAGGAAGTCAGACAGGTGGAATTTTGAGAAGTCCCTCATTTGAATCACTTTACTAGGTATTTTCACCTGGGAGATACCCCATGTACAAAAGATGGGTGAGTGGTCCGAGATGGCATCAGGTAGGATGCCCGAGGATGTGATCCTGTTCGGTCTATTGGTCAGGACCCAGTCGATCAGTGACCCTTTGGCCCCCCGTGGAGAATGCCTAGTGGGTTCAGTGATGAGCTGGTTCAGGGCGAGGCCTGAGAGCAGCGGCTCGTATGACTTTGTGTTTGAGCCTAAACAGTTAAGGTTGAAGTTGCCTATGATAAGGACTTCATTTGTACCCACCTTCTCGCTAACATTGTGCAGGAGAGCCCAGGTATGCCACCTCTGCGAGGGTTGTAGCAGCAGATCAAGTGAATTTTCTTGGTGAGCCCAAGCAGGAGAATGGTGTGCAGGAACTCACATGTCGGGGGGGGGGAGGTCTACTACAGACACATTGAGGTGTGCTTTATAGTAAAGTAGCACCCCACCACCTCGTTTGTTCCCCCCACGATCACGTCTGATGTGACTGTACCCTGGTAGGGAGCACACAGTATCAGGAGTGTGAGGTTTTAGCCATGTTTCTGTGATACCCAGTATGTCTGGGTTATAATGGGCAACCCAGGCAGCGAGCTTGGTATGGTTGTGTAGGAGACTGCGGACATTTAGATGGACAATTTTTAGCCCCTTAGTGGATAGCCATGAGGTGGGTGAGTTGAGGGGTTGAGGGGGGGACAGTACATTTGCAAAGCATACAGTATGCACTGTATATGTACAGCACATAGTCATCCCTACTTATAAGGGTGGGGGGAGGAATGATGTTCCTCCTGAGCATATGTTACCATACATTGTTATTATGTTATGGCAGGGTATCTCAAGCAAGCAAAATTCGCAGAGGGTAACCTGATGTAGATTCACAGCCATCCTTTTTCCCTGTCAGAAACTAATACAGTAGGCATTCTAATAATATGGATATAAATCCAGTTTTGAAAATATAGGTAGACAGATCAAGTTTCACAATTCTATATTCTGAGTGTCATGAGGCTATCTTGCCATTACAGGGTATGTGCAATTTTTAATTTGTTTTGCAAATAACATTAATGCTAATGTTCAGTAGTAATAGTGTGATGTTTAATTCAGTTTCTGCAAAATGTATGTGTCATAAATTACATACCACCGTCAGTGATGCACATCTCAGCCATATAGATACAGTATATCAATTTAAAAAATATTCCTTGTTGGCTTAATTTTGTATTTTTTTTACTGTAACTGAAGAAACAGTAGCTGTAGTTTTATAAATTTGAAAACACTATTTTGGAATATAACCAACAATTACTGAGAGGAACAAGTTCTCTGCTTCTTTGTGTATTTCAAACATTTGACAGTTATTAGGTAGCCACCTGTCAATGCTCAGATGTAGAGTAGCAGGAGATTTGATTCGGTCAGCTTGGGCTGTGAAAGGTCCAGTATAGAAGTTCTGGGTGTGTAGTTGAAAATTAATGTTTCCTACAGGAATATCTGGCTGAGGCTTGCTGCTCTAAATTTCTGATTTTCGTTTGTCTAATCCTGGCCTGCATCTCCCCCCCTCCACCCCCTGTAGCTTTGGCCATTTTTATTTTAAAGTCTTTTCTTCTGTGTCAATCTGTGTTGCATCATTTAAAGCAGCTGATTCTCTATGGAGCATAGTAAAAAAAGATAAAAGGCATTTGTTATATGATTTCTTGCAGGTGATGAATGACAAGCAAAAAATTGCATCTTAAAATAAACATATCTATGCCTCCTTGAAGCAACATCTGGTAGTTATATACATTTTTTTAAGTTACAATGAAGTTACAACTCATTGGAGAACAATTAAATATTGAGAAAATAATTTTAGCTTAAACAAACTTGGCCCTTTAAATGTGATGTGAGGTGATCCTACTATTCAAAGGCAGACATTATGAATTCAGCTTATTTAAAAGTGGTCTTACTCAACCCAGTTGTTCACTACTGAGTGACTAATTCTACTAGGATATTATTCAAATGGCAGAAAATGAAAAATAAGTGTCCAGATTAAAAGAAGAAGATCTACAGTGGGTGGCAAAAGATTAGTCTACTGCATGTCAAACACAGCCGATGGTAACTGACATAATCCTGGTAATATTGTTGAGATACATTCACAATACAAATCTCACACAGTAGGGGCATACCCTATGTATGGAAATATAATGAATTACTCAAAAAATATTTCAGTACATTCAGTAGCTAACAAAGATTGCTCATGTTCCTTTAGGGGACAGAAAATAATGTACTTATCAATGTTTATGACTATACCTTTGATTTCTTTTTTTTTGGTTAGTCCTTCTGCTCCTGACTGCACCACCTCAGTTCTAGCTGCTCAACTACTAGCCAGCTCTACTGCCATTCCAGATCCCAAAGAGCTCCTCACTTACCTGCCATTTAGGAATCCCTGACCTGATAGGGCCTTTGGAGGGTGGGCCAATGCCTCCACTCTAGCCTGCTCTAAATCTGATGGTTGGGAGAACTCCTTCTTGCTGGCCTGATGAGTGGTACATAGATCATTTGTGTGTTTCTGTCACCCTTCTGGTGCAGGAGGTTTTCAGTTTTAATACCCCCACAAAATACTTGACCGTGAACAAATGGTGAGCTTCTGCAATAAGCATGCATGCTTAGAAGCCATTTAGTCTAACCTCCCACTGCTATTCTTGACTGGCTTGTGCCACCATGGCATTCTCTGGTGGCTGACATGAAGCAGGGCGCTGTCATCCACCTTCCACATGGACCTGCTGGACCTGCAGCATCTTGGCCTGGACTCATTTCCAAACCCAAGTCACCAGTATTGCTAACTGCAGCCCTGCCACTATATCAATAGGCCTGTGCCTGCACCTTAATTTTTATTAATTTATTGCATTGCATAGTGTACTTTAATGGCAAGGGACCTGTCATTCTAGTTCTATCAGATCCACCCCTTACCCCACAATAAGTGATTAATAAGTATTCTTCATAAACTAGGAGTGTTGCAAAGCTTTACTTCACCATCGAATTGGTAGCAAAGTGCCACACTTTGCAGTATGTGTACAGTAACTAATCCAAAGTTAACCGTTTGCCAGCAATTCCCAGATTAAAGTTATATTTTTAGAAGGTCAAAGGTTCCTTCCCTTACACTCATAAATCACCCTATACCACCATCCTCCCCGCCCAACCCGGGTTTGGATAAAAATACCCCATGTCACACAACCAACTGAGCATGCCCTCACCCTCAACTCCAACTCACCAACCCCAAAAAGAATCATCCTAAGAACCCTTCCAACTTCTGCTCACATGCACTGAAAACCCACCACCTCCCCCAGACCAAGCCACAAAATTAAACACACACCTCCCACCTACCGTCTCAGTTCCCATCTATGCTCCACCCCCCACCCCGAGCTACCAAAATAAAAATAAAAGAAATACTCTATTTCATAGCAAGAGAAGAACGGTCACTGGCACAGACCCTCCTCTCGCCACATTGGCCAGCCATCATCTGAATGAATGGAAACACACATTCATAATAATCAGCTGTTTTTAATATGAATGTACTCATTCAGACACTGGTCAGTCAAGGTCATGAGAAAAGGTTCTGTGCTGGTCTCCATTCTTCTTCCTTTCCACCATATGGAGTATCCATTATCGGGTAGCATTTGCAGGTGAGGGGGGTGGGTGGGGTGTTGATTGGATGGTGTGAGTGGGTGTTTGTAATTGTTGTAGCTGGAGCGGGGGGTGATTTTAACTTCTTGAATGTAAGAAGGTGAGGGAAGAGTTCCCTGGATGATTTCTGGACTAGTCTGGGGCACAGCATGGAGGATGCTGCTCAGTGTGTGAGGAAAACTGGGAAGGACTTGTTGGGGGTGGAGTGTGGTATAGAGTGACTCAATAAGGTGGCAGAAGGGATCCATTTTAAAATAAAAGTGGTAACATTTCACCAAGTGACACTTTGTAGAAGGAAAGAGAGGGTGGTAGGTAAGGGGGATAAGGAGAAAGGGGTGATGATTTCTGCCTGGAGCAACAGCCATCTATGGTTGAGATAGGATAGGATAGGGAGGATGGTGGAGATGGGGATATAGGGACTGCTGGTACACCTTGGTTCAAATAAGCTGGTGAATCACCTGTGGAAATGGGTGAAAAGGTATTTCCAAAGGCTGAGGGATGGATTGCAGGACCACCAAGCTTCCTAAGCCTTTTCTAATGTCCTTTCTGTCTGGGGTGGGAAGAATCAAAGTAATGGAGTAAGGGAGGCAAAGATCGAGAAGTTCAACAGCTGTTTGAAGGGATTGTATCAGGAACAGTGGAAACACTTTATAGGAAACTGGGTAAGCTGCTGTATCAGGCTACATGACAATTCATCCTGGTCATTTTGATCTAGGACAACTTGCCCCAGAATATTAGCTCCAGCGTCGATTGACTCTCATGTCAATTTGTTCCCTGACAATCCACCCCAGCCTAAATATTATAAAATATACTCCATGTGGGCACAGTTTGATGCAATATGCTTGAGAGTTGTAGAAGTGAAAGTCCTACTGTAATTGTTGTTGGAGTACAGTGCAATATGTAGTGAGAGCAAATTGCCTGGGGATGAATTAACGTGGGAGTTATTGATGCCAGAGTTAATAGCCTGGAGCGAGTCATCAGACAGCAAAGTGACCAGGAAAAATTGAGATATCCCTATGGTGTCAGAAGGCTCTTCAAAGGTGATGGCCTTCCCTTGACAAGACAGGTGACTAGTGCATCTGGGTAGAAATTTGACAACTACATTGGCAGATGGTAAAACTAGCTGTGTGGAACAATGGGGCTGAGAATTCATGGTGAAGGGAGGAAAAATGAGGAACCTAGACAGGTCTCCCCTGGTGATGGAGGTAATGTGTTAGAGGAATAATAGAAGAAAGAGATCAGGGAACAGGGCAGGGTCGACACAGTATATATGAAAGGAAGTAGAAACACAAGATGCCAAGGTTATTAGAGAAGAGTGATAAGAGAAGAGTAAGTGAGAACCAAAACATGGGAGTCACATATTGGTGGATGGTATGCCTTAATGCTAGGAGTCTGGATAATAATATTAGTGAGCTCCAAGCTTTGGTGGCAGAATCTGGGCTGGATAAAGTGGATGTTACAGAAACTTGGACCAGTGAGAAAAATGATTCAGACATACCGATCCCAAGCTACACCTTATATAGGCATAATAGAGGGATGGGTAGACGTGGAGTGGTGGCAATCTACATTAGATAAACATAGAAACATAGAATATAAGGGCAGATAAGGATGGTTTGGCCCACCCAGTCTGCCCATTTTCCTTACCTACTGTAATATTGCAGACCCCACTTGGTCTCCAGCTTTACCCTCTCTTTTCTAACCACTGATGTTCCCTTGTGCCTATCCTATGCGTTCTTTAATCGTATGACAGTTTTTGCCGTGACCATCTCCACTGGGAGGCTGTTCCAGGTGTCCACCACTCTTTCAGTGAAGAAGTACTTCACTTCGTTTCCCCTGAATCTACCCCCCTCCAGCTTCATAGCATGACCTCTTGTTCTTGAGTATCTTTTTTCTGAAAAATGCTTCCCTGTTGTACCCTATTTCTAAACATGAGGTATTTGAAAATCTCTACCATACCCCCCTTTCCTCTTCCTTCAGTATGTATATATTGTAGTCATGTATTCTTTCTTCATATAGCTTTTGATGCAGGCCCTGCACCATATTAGTTGCTCTCCCCTGGAACCCCATCTCCTTTCTTTCCAGAGATGTGGTCTCCAGAACTACACACAGTACTCCGGGTGAGGTCTCACCAAGAGGAATGTAAGCAATAACACACAACGAGGTGTGGGTTACGTGCTGATAAGAGCATGCCCATGGGTGTACTAAGGCACAAGGCACTTCCGCTGAGTGCCTTATGCCCTTGGGCGTGTTCTTATCAGCACATAACCCACACCTCAGTGTGTTATTGCACTTATAAAATGGACTCTCAAGTAAGTACTTCAGAATAAAAAAAGAAGCAAAAAAATAATAATTAGCAAAAACATGTAAATTGAGGTTTAAGACTGAACCAGTAACAAAATAGTCCCCCCATTGGTAATTCCTAATGGCCAGTACAGAGTGCCCCCCCCCTCCCGACACACAAAGAGAGGTAGTGGTCAAATTGTTTCCTGACACTGTATTTCTGAGACAGAGTGATTGTAATTTTGTTGTTTCCTCACAATGTATTGCTGACTGAGTAAGTGATGTTAATTAAATCTGTGTGTTTGGTAAGGAGTAGAGTGAGCATTTCTTTTAGAGCTAGCATGCTATTTTAGTTAGAGCGAGTGTGTTCATTGTCAGGGGCCCTTACTATTTTTTTTTTTAAAGTGATGTGTACATTGAGACTGTTGTTAGGGATTGAAGCAGACTGACTTGTTCTGGGAGCGAGTAAGTTCCTGAGTGAGTGTGTCCTATAGCGACTGCCGTAAAGGGCTGTTTCCAGGTTGCCTTCCCCCCCCCCAAGTTTCTTTACTGTGTGGTGCTGTGATAGTGTGAATAATCAATCAATCAATCAATCAGTCAGTCAAAATCTTTATTTAACCAGGTGGTCACCGTTGAGCAAGGCTCATTCTCGAGGTGGACCTAGATGTAACAAATACAGAATAAGGTATCATACACAAATAATTACAATACAATAGCATAAACCATGTGGAGATAAAGAGATAATAATATGTGATACAGGTTAAATGAACATGTGTCGGGTCAAGCAGAGTGCAATAATGTTGAGATACAAGGGAAACAAGGAGATACATAACATTACAATGTACTAGCAAGAAAGCAGGGGTGAGAGCAGGAGTCGATAGAAATAAGTGAATAGCCAAACAAACTGTCCAGGCAATCAGTATTGCAGATGGCTTCCACAACTAAGAAGGATGGAGGGCGGGGCACGAGCGAAGCCAGTGCAGTGCCGGAGCAGGTTGGGGGTGGAAAGAGGCATTGAGAAGCCAAGAAGGGGAAAAAGGCGGTGTAAGAGAGACAGAGAGAGAGACAGAGAGAGAGAGAGAGAGAGAGAGACAGAGAGAGAGAGAGAAATATAAGCAGTTTTTGTTTGATCTACATGTTTGAAGCAGAGTTTGTGAAAGGGATGGGTTAATGACTGTGGAGGCAGCATGCTGTGAATGGGAAAGACATCGGCACCGAGCACTTGTTTTAATGGTGTCAGTGAGGTATTTACGTTTTTTTTGTTTTTTTTATTCGAGGGGAAAAAAGGTCTGAATGGATTTTTTACAGCATTTTTCTGTGTAAAGAGAGACTGTGTGTGCATATCGAGGTCAGGTGGCAGAGCGAGAGTGTTGAGCAGCTCATCTACTGCACAGTGCTTGTACATCTGGTTAGCGTGTGGCATGGAGCTACAGGTCATTTTTTTGAGACAGGATGGAGTTGGGGTCAGTGATAGTTTTGTGTGGTGTGGTCAGCTTGGCATAATTAGTGCCGGTTGGCACAATATATGCTGATAAGGACATGGCTAAAGCTAGGTTTTAGCCAGTCAGCATTCTGGATTTTTTAAGCCCATTTTATAAGCAGTGGTATCATCACCTACCTCTTTCTGCTGGTGATACCCCTCCCTATGCACCCGAGCATTCCAATAGCTCTCCCCACTGCCTTGTCACCTCTTTGGCCACCTTTAGATACTCAGATATGTTTACCCCCTGGGTCTCTTTCCTACTTTGTGGTGGTCAGTACCACTCTCCCTCATCTTGTACTCCACCCCTGGGTTTCTGTGCCCCAAGTGCATGATTTTTCACTTCTTCACTTTGAAACGTAGTTGGCACATTTTTGACTACTGCTCAAGCTTTCTTAGATCTCTATTATTTTTTTCCACTACCCCTGAAGTGTCTGCCCAATTGCACATTTTAGTGTCATCTGCAAAATGCATACCTTCCCTTCTAGCCCCTCTGCAATGTCGCTAATAAAGATATTAAAGAGGACCAGTCCCAGTACTGATCCTTATGGCACCCCGCTGGTCAACCTCCCTTCCTCAGTGTTAACTTTGTTTACCACCACCCTCTGTTGCATATCTCCCAACCAATTCCTTACCCAGTTTACCACATTTGGACCCATTCCCAGGCTGCCCAGCTTTTTTACAAGTCTGCTGTGTAGAACGGTGTTGAAGACCTTACTAAAATTTAGGTAGGCCACATCTACCACTCCATTCTGATCTAATTCCCTGTGCACCAAGTCAAAGAAATCTATCAGATTTGTTTAATATGACCGCCTCACTGTGAATCCATACTGCCTCGGATCCTGTAAGCCACAGGATTCACGATATTCCACAGTCCTTTCCATCAGTAGTGATTCCATTAATTTTCCTACCAACAAATTCAGACAGACTGGCCTCTAATTGCCAGCCTCCTCCCTGTTACCTCTCTTGTGAAGTGGGATTACATCTGCCCACTTCCAGTCCTCTGGAACCACTCCCATCTCTAGTGAGTGGTTGAACAGGACTGGCAGCCAGCACCTCTCTGAGCTCCTTCAATATCCTTGGATGTAACCCATCTGGCCTCTTTGCTTAGTCCACGTTCAGATTTGCAAGTTTCTTCAGGAGTCTCTCCTCTGTAAATGGAGTAGTGTCCACCTCTCTTCCTTCAATGCTTCTGTCCCTTATCTGTGGTCCCTCACCTTCCCCTTCCTCTGTGAACATTGAACAAAAGTATTTGTTCAGGACATCTGCTTTTTCCTGGACCCCTGCCACACACTCCTCCCGTTCCATCCTTAGTCTTACAAGCCCTTCCATATTCTTTCTCCTTTCGGGTACATTCCTAAAAAATGTATTTTTCTCTTTCCTTACTGCCTATGCTATTTTCTTCTCCATTTGGGCATTTTCACTCCTGATTGTTTTCCATAGCTCTCTCTGCTTCTCCTGATACACCTCACTATCCTCCTCCCTCTATGTCTCCTTACACCTCCTGAATGCTATCTCTTTGGCCCTTATCGTTCCTGCCATTTCATTTGAGAACCATAGTGGTCTCTTTTTTTTCTTGCTTTTGCTTACTTGCCTGATGCAGAGGTTTGTTACCTTCACTATGGCCTCTTTTACTTTCACCTACTATTGCTCCACTCTGCCCAAGATGGGGGGGTCAAGGTATCCCTGAGGAATTCCCTCATCTTTGCAAAGTCAGTCCTCCTGAAGTCCAGGACCTCACCTTTGTGCAGTGCAGTTCTGCTACAGTTCTTATATTGAACCCCACCATATGTTGATCACTGGTCCCTGGTGGCCACCCAGCATGACGTCTGCAACAGTGGCCCCATTGGTGAGTACAAGGTCGAATATTGTACCCTCATGATTGGGTTCTCCTATTAGTTGCCTGAGGAATGCCGCCTGCAGAGGGTCCAGGATGCCCTGCCCCTAGCTGGAGCTGCAGCTGGGAGGCGCCAATCTATATCTGGCATATTGAAGTCCTCCACCTGCAGCACCTCCCTCTTATTTGCCATCATTTGGATGATTTCCAATATTACCTTATCCATCTCCTCACCATGTGCTGGAGGTCTGTAGATCATGCCCGTGTGAATAGCTGCTCCATTCCCCATCTCTAGGGTGACCCACAGTACCTCTGCCCCTCCCTGCATTCCCTGTATCACTATTGCTTTAATGCTATCCCTCACGTTAAGAGCAACCCTTCCCCTTTCTTACCCACTCTGTCCTTCCTGAACAGAGTATAGCCTGCTATGGCTATATCCCAGTCATGGTTCTCATTGCCCTATGACTCAGTAATGGCAACAATGTCTAGGTCAGCCTCTGCCATCATGGCCACTAGGTCTGGGTTCTTATTTCCAAGACTTCTGGCATTTTCACACATGGCCTTCCAAATTCTGTTGCCACCATTCATGTCAGCTCCCCTTATTCCCTTTTGCCTACTGTCCTTGTCCCCACTGCCTTTTTCCCATGCCCTTTTTTCTACCATTTTGGTTTTCTTGTTATTAGGTACCCTTGGAGATTTCCCTCACATAGGGTTCTCCTTACTGACTACTTCAACTAACAGGTGGGGGGGCCATTTATGTCTCCCAGATTGCTTCTGCCAACCCCCTCAGCTAGTTTAAACATTCACCAATGTAGTATTTAAACTGTTCATCAAGGACTGCATTTCTCCTTCCTAAACAGATGCAGGCCATCTCCCCTGTATAAGTCTTTATCCTGCCAGGTGTGACCCCAGTCCCAATGAAGCTGAAACCCTCCTCTCTGCATCACTTCTTCAACCATGAGTTCAAGCTCCTGGTACAGAGGACCCTATCCTCCCCCTGTCCATGACAGGTAACACCTCAGAAAAGGTCACTGAGCATGCTACTTGCCTAAGACCCCTCCCCAACTCCTGGAACTCCACTTGAACTGTAATGTACTGGACTGTACCGTACTATCCTTTCCTCATCCCTTTTCAGGTTATTTGTTCAGAGGTGGACAATGGTATCCAACTCTCCCTCATGTCATGCTGCCCTAGTGATCTTCAAGATCCATTTCCCATCCCTCTGAGCAGTGGTGCTGTGTAGGCACCTAACCTCCCTCTCCCCCACCCCCTCCCTTCCTGTCCCCAAATCTATCCCCCTCACAATGGAGTCCCCCACCAGAAGTTACTTCTTCCTCCTCTGGGGTCCGTGGGTCACCCTTCTTGGAGTCTCCACTATGGAGGTTTCCACATCTTCCCTGGTCACTACTGTGGGTGCCTCCATGGGACAGTCCCACCCTGACAGAGTGGTGCAGTAATTGTGTAGTAGTACCATATTGCGGATGTGCCTCTGACTCACAACCCTCACCCTTTCCAAGCCCACCATAATCCAGCTATTCCTTGGCAACCTTTGAGGCAGTGGTGACAAACTTAGAGGTCCCTAGGTGGGGGAGAAGGCTGCCCAAATCTCAGCCAACTTGGCCTTGAGTCAAGTCACCTCCTCATTCAGCCCAGAGAGGTGCACGCAGATGAGACAGCATCACAGACTCCAGAATGTTTTCCTAAAAACCGCCACCCCACAGACACTGCACTGTACCACTCCCAGTATATCTATTTTCTACCCTGCCTGTTTTTTGTTTTGCTTTTTTTGCTTTCTTAGTAGCATTTTTAATCCTTACCTTAGACAGGGTGTATCACCTATTCACAAAATTTGCTTGCCTTACACTTCCTGTCCTCCCTTCCCCAAACCCAGTTCTTCTTTGTTTCTTTTTATTTTCATTAATTTGTTACTATACCTTAAACAGTACAACATTTATACACTGAGATACTGTAACCCATTATGGTACCATGTCATAACGGTGATCGCAGAGAGGCAATCGCCATTACGGCGAGTGTATATCACTGCACATAAATATCTGCAATGCACACTCGCAGCGCGGACACAAATGGCACCCGAGACCTACAGGTCAATTACTGGGACATCGCAGTGGTCAGAAGCACCAGAATCCAAGCCCTGCTTTATGTCTTGCTGGATTGCATGTTGGTACAACAGGTCAGGGATTCCCACTAGACAGTCAACAATTCTTGATGTGGTACTCACCAGCCAGGAAAGAGTAGGCAGAGTACAAGTTGGGGAACAACAGGGGTCCAGCAACTACAATACTATATGGCTAGAGGTGGCCCTGGGAACCTGTAATCCCTTGTCTAAGACTGACATGAAATACTTCAGGAGGGTGGGTGTCAACCATATGAAGAATTTGTGCTGGAAAAGTTAGCTGAGATAGGCAGCATAAGGGGACTGGGGGAAGATGGGGGGTTATAAAAGGGACCATTTTTGAGGCAACAAAAATATGTACAAGAAGAGTTATCAAGAGAAACAAGTGTAAGAGACCAATATGGTTCTTTGAAAGGGTCAGGGAGGCAGTGAGAACTAAAAAGAAGGCTTCTATAAGGTACTGTATAAAGAAAAGCAGGGTGTTGTTGAATGGGAGAACTATCCGGAGAAAACTGGAAAGTCCAAGACGGCAGTGAGTATTACAAAGGCAAACACAGAGCTGCATATTTCAGAGGGGTCAAGGGAGGGGAAAATAGTTATTTAGATATATAAGGGAAAAATGAAAGGGGGGAATTGCCGGGCTAATGTAGGGGGTGGGGTATTAGAGGAGGATGAGCAGAAAGCAACTGTGCTAAACAATTATTTCTGATCAGTACTCACACTCTAGGAAGAATAGAGAGTACTTGTCGGAGAGTGGCATAAAAGCAGCTGATAGATGGGTTCCAAAAATGAAGGGGTCAGATGGGATGCATCTGAGGGCACTAAGGAAACTGGAATCAGTGTTTGTCAAATGTCTCGTGCAGCTATGCAATAGCTCTATGCAGCAAGGGATGGTTCCCCAGGACTGGAGGATGGCTGATGTCTTTCAGCTGTACAAGGGAAGGGACAAGGGCAGCCATGAAACTATAGACCCATTAGCCTCCCTCTATGGTAGGGAAACTGATACAGACTCCAGTCAAAGAAGCTCTAGTGGAATACCAGGAGAAAAACAGACTTTGGGACAGTAAGCAGAATGGATTTATGATGGGGAGGTATTGTCTAACCAACCTGATAGGGTTCTTTGACTGGGTAACCACGGGTATTTATTTAATTATTATTTATTTGAATTTTGTTGACTGGGTAGGCCCACTGAGACAAAGCAGTCCCATTTTCAGGGGTGACCCAGGGAATATAAGCATTCCATACATACGATAAACATTGCTATATGGCGGGGGAAACAAATTTCACTTCTAAGTACAGGAAATTAAAACATATACTGTACAGAGATAAATTATGACTTGTGATTATACTCAATATATCAGGACAAGGAATCCAAAAATAGATGGGCTTAACATAATTACACAGGGTTAGAGAGCTAGATAGGTCTAGTAAAGGCAGTGTGGTACATACACATAAATATTGTCTATTGAGCATTCTATACATGAATCTAGGAGAATTAAAGAGAGAAAAAACCCATAGGTGAGGAGTTGAAATTGCCATGCTCAGTAAGACATATGGGGTAGAGGAAGGGGGTGAGTGGTTGGGAGAAGGGGCAGGCATATAATGGGAGGGAAGACCTGTGGGAGGGAAGAAGAGAAAGCATGTAGAACAAAATAGGGATTATTTGCAGTCACAGAATAGAGGCAGAAAGAATATTGCTTTATATAATCTTTTAAATTGCATAAGAGACATACATGTGAGTAAATTAGGTGGGAGACTGTTCCTATTTTGAGGTGCAGCAACAGAGAAGGATCTTTGGCAAATAGACAAATCTTGGGCAGTTTTAGGTTTGGATATTGAGAGGATCGCAGGGATCTGGTAAAGGGTTTCAGTGTGAGTAGGTGGGACAGACTGGGTGGGGAAGGCTGGTGGATGAGCTTAACAATGGAGCAGAGCAAAGAGAATTCAAGACAGGCTTTAAATGATGGGCAACCTACGGCATGAAGCATATTGCAGTGGTGGGTACGTGCAGGGACTGACGCAGTGAAACGAGCTATTCTATGATAAGCTTGTCTTAGTCTGTTTAGGTTAGTAGTCTTAGCTGAATGCAATAGTGAAGCACCATAAAGAAAGTCTGGAAGCAGGGTAGAGGAGGTTATTTTTCTCCTGATCTGAGGTCAAAGGTATGTAGCAGTCCAGCATAGGAGGCCTAGCTTCTGATGTATGGATTTTGTGGCCTTGTGAACATGTGTCTCAAATGATAGGTGTTCATTGAGTGTTAAACCGAGGTATTTGAATGTGTTTACCCCTTCTAGAGTTTTGCCAGAAGAGGTCTTGATTACCAGTGGAGCATGGGTAGTCCTATTAAAAGTGGTGTGGTGAAATAACATAGACTTTTTTTTTTTTTATGTTGAGCAGCAATAGGTTGGTCTTAAACCACGCCTCCAACTGCTGGAAGTCACTCTCTAGATTGATATTGAAGGAAGAGATATTAATAGAAGATCTGAAAAGTATGGCATCATCAGTGTAGAGCTATAGTAATGCCTCTCCACAGTTTGATGGTAGCTCGTTGATAAAGACAAAGAAGAGTAGTGGGCCCAGTTTAGAGCCCTGGGGAACCACATCCATAATGGCTGATAGGGAAGACATAGAGCTGGACTATATGACACATTGTAACCTGTCAGTTAAATAGATGGCTAGTCAATAGATAGCGAGGGTATAGAGACTAATCTTGCTGAGCTTAGTGGAAGTTAGTGATTGATGAAATCAAAGGCTTTTGTTAAGTCCATAAATGTGGCCCCTTTCGCAAGCCCCTGATCCGTGGCCTGAAGAATATCCATTGTGACACACAGGAGGGCAGATTCAGTGCCAAATAATCTCCAGAAACCATGCGGGTGCATGGTTAAGGAATTAGTCTGCTCAAGGTAAGAATAAAGTTTGTAGAGTATCCTTTCTTGTATCTTAGCTAGGGGGCATAAGATGGAGATCGGTCGGTAATTCTCTACCAGATCAGTGGGTCCACTTTTGGGTATGGGGACAACGCAGTCTTCCATTTGTCTGGTATGGTTTGTATAAGAAAGGATCTATTGAATAATAGTGATACTGGGTGAGCTATTGCAGGAGCTGCTATTCTGAGGAATTTAGGTTAGGGTAGTTGATAAGGACCATGCTGCAGATGTACTCGACTTTAACTTTGGCAAGGCATTTAACTCAGCAGCACATCAAGGGCTCCTGAAGATGATGGAAGATCTGGAAGCAACTAATGAAATAGTATGGCGGGTAGGGAGTTGGTTTTAGAGATGGCAGCAGAGAGCTGTGATGAATTGGGTCAGGCCAGAGGAAAGAGAGCTCACCAGTGGAGAGCTAGTTTGAAACAACTGGGCTGACTGAAACCTGATTGATGAAAAAAATGAAGGATGATGAGACCCAATTAGAAAACTGTGTTAGCTTTAGAAGAGACAGAAGTAAATGAGAGTGATGAATATTGCTATACATAAACACAAAACTGGGTTACACACTGGCTGATTTTTCTGGCAAAATTGCTGGGGTCAGATGTGGTATGGTGACAATTAAGGCCTTGTAATAGCTTGGCAGAAGACACCAGGAGAAAGGACTGCTGTGTGACTGAACTTCTCTGCTGGGACTATATTGCTCTCCTTCCGTCCCCTCCACCCAAAGCTAGTTCTATTTTTATAGGCACAGGATTTGACTGACAACAGGAACTTCCTGTTTAGGGGCAGGAAGTGAGTGATCACTGAACCACCAAGGACCCACCATCCTAGAAGGGCAAGAGTAGCTCTCCAGTCCCTCTAGTAGCTGGAGGTCTGCCTCTGAGCAAGTAAGTGGTCTACTGAGAAATATAGGATATTCTTGTCTCAGAACAGGACAATCAGGAGCTTAAAGGGCACACAGGCAGAAAGTAAGGAGGAGAGAAAAAAAACAGAGGAAAGAGTAAGGATTGCAAACAGTTAAAGGGCCAGAAATAAGACATGTTTGGAGTGGTGCAGTGCAGTGGCTGTGGAGCAGCAGTCTTCCAGGAGATGTTCTGGAGGATGCGGTGTTGTCCTATCTGCAGGCACCTCTCTGGGCTGAGGGAGGAGGTTGCTCATCTCAGGCTGAGTTGGCCAGGATTTGTGGGACCTCCTCTTCCATCCAGGGGCTACCAGTGCCACTGCCGCTGCCTCAGAGATTACCAAGAAAGAGGAGGTTGGACCACAGTGGGCTCCAGGGAGGGTGAGGTGGTGGAACAGAAGCATTCCCTCCAGCTGTACCTCTCCACAATCTTGCTATTCTGGCAAAGTGTGGTTCCTCTGCGGAGGCACCCATGCGGAGACCAAGGAGGATGTTGGGAACCTCCACAAAGGAGACCCACAGGAGGGTGGCAGGGACCCTGCAGGAAGGAAACAACTCCTGGTGGGGGACTCCATTGTTAGGAAGGTAGAACTGGGGGAGGAAGGGGAGAGGGAGGTGAGGTGCCTGCCAGGCACCACGGCTTGGAGGGACAGGGAGCGAATCCTCAGGATTGCCAGAGCAGCTGCACAGGGGAGGGAGCTGGATGTCATTGTCCACCTAGGGACAAATGACCTGGCTAAGAAAGGGATTAGAGAAGTGCAGGAAGAGTTTGTGGAATTGGGGAGGGGCCTTAGTAAAGTAGCACGCACGGTAACCTTCTCGGAGGTGCTACCCATCTATGGCATAGGAGAGGCTAGGGTGTTCCGCACCATGGGATTCAATCAGTGGTTGAAAAACTGGTGTGGAGCTCAGGTATTTTGCTTCATTGGGGACTGGGGGTCCACCTGGAGTGATGCAAGCCTATACTGGCATGATGGGCTGCATCTGTCTGGGAGGGGAACCAGGATCCTAGGCGATAGGTTTAAATGCTATATTTGGCAAGCTTTTAAACTAGCCAAGGGGGGAGGCAGTGGAAAGGAGCAGGAGAATCCTAGCCCCCCCAAATAATCATGGTAGTAAGTGCAGCAAACACCAACATAGAGGTGTCGATAGGGAGAAGGGCAGGGGTAAATGGAGAAAGTGACAAAGGCAAGAAGGACAGGGATGGGGCAAAAGGGAGTAAGGCCTTCAGGAAATGGAGGGTAATGAGTACCAATGCCCATAGTCTGGGCAACAAGCTCCCTGAGCTGATGGCCTTAATGGAAGAGGAATGCCTGGATATCATAGCAGTCACAGAAACATGGTACACAGAGAACCATGACTGGATGTTAACATACCAGGGTACATAACCCACAGGAGAGACAGGCAGGGGAGAAGAGGGGAGAAGTAGCCTCTATGTAAAGGAAGGATAAAAGCAACTGAACAAAAGAGTAAACAGGAGGAGAGGAGGTACTGTGGGTCACCTTGGAGACTGGAAGGGCACCACAATCCGCACAGGGGTTGTGTACAGACCCCATGTCAGGGGAAGAAATGGACAAGGATATGATAGAAGGCATTCTTAGAATGGCAGAGAAAGGGAGATACTGTTGATGGAGACCTGAATATGCCAGATGTTAACTGAGCACATTTGCTGCAGCCACATCCAAGAGCAGGGCCATTCTTGATGCCCTACAGGTGGCAGGCATTAGACAGCTAGTTTCGAACCCACTATTGAGGGAGCAATCTTAGACCTCGTTACTCTCAAACGGGGCAGGAGAGTATCTCAGATCTAGAAGTGGGTTGCCATCTGGGGACAAGTGACCATCAAACAGTGTGGTTCACATTAAACTCAGCTACAGAGTCAAGCTACAAAAGTGAGGGTACTGACTTTACGAGGGCTGACTTTGCAAGATGGGAGAGTGCCTCAGAAAAGCACTAGCAAACAGGCTAGAAGGAGGTGTGGAGCAACAATGGGAATTATTAAATCTGCATCACAGAGGCAACAAGCTCTGTGTGAAGCAAATAAACAAATCAAAAAAAAGAAAAGCCACTATGGTTCTCAAAAGAGGTGGCTGTGAAAAGTCAGGAAGAAAAAGATAGCATTCGGAAGTATAAGGAAACACAGAAGGAGCAGGACAGAGAGCTGTACCAGTTAAGGCAGAAGGAAGCAGGAGGGAAGTCAGAATAGCAAAGGCCCAAACTGAGGAAAAGATAGCCAACCCAGTTAAGAAGGGGATAAAACCTTTATAGGTACACTTGAGCTAGCTAGAAAGACAAAGGGAGGATAGTGAGGCTGAATAGAATGAACAGTGGGTGGGCAGAGGGGGACAGTGAAAAGCAGGAATACTGAACGAATATTTCTGCTCAGTATTCACAAAAGAGGAGGGTGAAGTTCCTAATCCAATTAACAGAAGCACTCTTGATAGGGGAGTCGATCCCAGTCCTTTCACAGAAGAAAGGGTTCTGCAAGAACTCCTAAAACTGAAGGTGGACAAAGCAATGGGTCCTGATGGAATTACCCCAGAATTCTAAAAGAATTAAGGGAGGAACTAGTGAAACCACTGGCTACTCTTTTTAATAAATCATGGGAGGATGGGGTGGTACCCGAGAACTGGAGGAAGGCGGATGTGATTCCCCTTCACAAAAGTGGGAGCAAGAAAGAGGCAGGAAACTACAGACCTGTCAGTCTGAGCTCTGTGGTAGGGAAAGTGATGGAGTCACTTCTGAAGGAAAGAATAGTTGAGTACCTAGAGGCTAGTGGAGCACAGGACCCAAGGCAGCATGGGTTCACAGCGGGAAGGTCATGTCAGACAAATCTAATAGATTTCTTTGACTGGGTGACCAAAGTAGTAGACCAGGGAGGGGCTGTGGACATGGCCTACCTAGACTTTAGCAAGGCATTTGACACAGTCCCACACAAAGATTAATAGTCAATTAACCAGCCTGGGAGTGGGACCCAGGGTGGTAGCCTAGGTAAAACATTGGCTGGACAACAGGACACAGAAGGTAATTGTAAATGGAGTCCTCTGAAGAAAGGGAGGTTACTAGTGGGGTACCGCAGAGGTTCAGTATTGGGTCAATCCTTTTAATGTTTTCATCAGTGACATTGCAGAGGGACTGAAGGAAAGTATGCCTTTTGCAGATGACACAAAGATCTGCAACAGGGTTGATACACAAGGAGGCGTGGAAAGGATGAAAGGGACTTGGCAAGGTTGGAGGAATGGTCAAGTATGGCAGCTAGGATTCAATGCAAAGAAGTGCAATAATGCACCTGGGAAACAAGAACCCAGGGAAGAATACACAACGGTGGGAGGTAGTAACAACAACAAAAGGAAAGGGACCTGGGGGTAATCATATCAGATGACCTTAAGGTTAGCAAGCAATGTGAGAAGGCAGTAGGGAGGGCTGGGGGTATACTGGGATGTATAGGGAGAGGCATCAGCAGCAGACAACAGGAAGTTGTTATCCCTCTGTACAGACAGTTGGTGAGACCCCATCTGGAGTACTGTGTCCAGTTCTGGAGACCCCATCTCCGCAAGGACATAGACAGGATAGAGGCAGTCCAGAGGAGGCAACTAAAATGGTGCAGGGTCTGCAAGAGAAGCCGTATGAGGAGAGACTAAAGGAGCTTAATATATACCCTTGAGGAAAGAAGGAGAGGGTGGACATGATAGAAACTTTAAGTACCTCAGTGGAATCAACAAAGTCCAAGAGGGTAGCATCTTTCAGAAAAGAGACATGCAAGAACAAGGGGACACAATTTAAAGATAGGAGGAGGGCTTCAGGGGCAATGTGAGGAAGTATTATTTCACAGACAGGGTAGTGGATGCATGGAACAGCCTTCCTGAGGAGGTTGTGTGGTCTAAAACTGTGGGAGAATTCAAGAATGCATGGGACAGACATAAGGCAATTCTTGTGGGGGGTAGGAAGAAATAGGCTATTGGTTAACTAGGATCTGCGGCCTATCCTGTAGGTAGGGAAATGGGCAGACTAGATGGGCCTAGCCGTCCTTATCTGCTGTCAAAGTCTATGTTTCTATGTTTCTATGTTGAAACTGATGACTGGAGTAATATATTCCACATTTAAAATTCCAACACAACGTTTGATCTACTAGCTCAAAAATATCAATGTCTTTATCAGATACAGAGGTTATTTTAATAGGTGACTTCAATACTGCCGGGGGACCCCAAGGGGACAAAATAATTAAATGAGTTTTCAAATTTTACATTAAAACATAGAAGTTGTCAGCAGATAAGGACTTCCTGGCTCACCTAGTCTGCCCTATCTTCCTTATCTACTATTCCACTGCCAACCATACCCAATCTTCAGTCCTCTCCCACATTATTACTAAGGTCTCCTTGTGTCGATCCCATGCATGCTTGAATCCTGTTACCATTTCAACAACCACCACCTCCACTGGAATACTCTTCCAGGCTTCCACCACCCTTTCTTTGAAGAAGTATTTCCTCACATCCCCACTGAGTCTACACTCTCCAGCTTCATGGCATGACCCCTTGTCCTCGAGCATCTTTTTCTATGTAAAATGCTGCCTTTATGTACCTTTCTAATACCTTTCAGGTATTTGAACATTTCTATTATGCCTGCTTTCCCTCCTTTCCTCTAAAGTGTGCATATTTAATTCATTGTGGGGCTTCTGATGCAGGTCCTGCACCATTTTGGTTAGGACCCTCTGTACCACCTCCACCCAATCCATATCCTTCTGGAGATGGGGCCTCCAGCACTGGACACAGTATTCAAGGTGTGGCCTCACCAACAATCTATACAGGGGTAACACAACCTCCCACATTCTGCTGGTGATTCCCCTCCCTATGCACCAAAGCATCTTGCTAGCTTTCCCCACTGCCTTATCACACTGCTTTGCTTCCTTCAGGTCATTAGATAGATAGATCTATAGATAGATAGATAGAAAGATAGATAGATAGATAGATAGATAGATAGATAGATAGATAGATAGATAGATAGATAGATAGATAGATAGATAGATAGATAGAAACTTTATTTATATAGTGCCCCTTCCCGGAGGCTCAGAGTGCTTAACAGTATGTAAAAACAATCCTTACAAAACCGATAACACACCTCAAAGCATAATGCAGAGATCAATACACAATTCTATCTATAATTAATTAAAGCATTCCATAATAAAATAGCAGTCAGTTAATGTATCACTCTGGCTAAAAACAAATGCCTGATTGAACAAAATAGTTTTTTAACCTTTTTTAAAGGTTTCCTCAGAGGGTGCCTCCCTTAGATGTCTCAGCAGGGAGTCCCACAGGGTCAGGTAGGAACTGAGAGCCTGAGATGGGTGGTGAGATACCAGGAGGTCTTGCAGGCAGGCTGGTCCCCCATGCAGGGCTTTATAGGTCAGTAATCCAACCCTGAAGGCAATCCTCCACCCTACCAGCAGCCAATGCAGTTCACGGAGGACAGGCATGACATGGTCAGTTCTCAAAACACCAGTCAACAGCCTAGCCACTGCATTCTGCACCAGCTGCTGGCAGAGGATAATGCCTTCTGATAGCCCCAGGTACAGGGAATTGCAGTGGTCCAGCTTGGGCATGACAAAGAATGCAGCAGGGAGGCTAGGTCATCGGCTGGTTTAGGTCTCGGATCTGGGCAATCTTCCTCAGAAACAGCTTTTGGTGATGGCCAACACCTGTGCATCAAGTGTCAAGCCTTTGTCAAGGATCATGCCCAGATCCTTAACCCAAACAGAGGGGACTAAAGAAACCCCCCAGGACCAGCCCAGGTGTTTTTCCAAATTCCCCTGCATCACAGCGATGGCCTAGATCCGCCACTAGCACTTTCATCTTGTCTGGGTTCAGTCATAGCCAGTTGTGAGTCATCCAGTTCTGGTTCTCCTCAAAGCAGGTGTTAAACACTGAGGCTGCCATCTGGTTTCCTTGTGCACAGGAAAAGTATAGCTGGTTATCATCAGTGTAACAAGGCAAACTAGCCATTACTGCCTGATAATGTCTCCCAGTGGTAGCATATACACAGTGAACAACAAGGGTGACAGGACCGACCCCTCCAGAACTCCACAGCATGGAGGCATTGGGCTAGATGAGGCTAACCCCATTGTCACCCTTTGCAATCTATCTGTGAGGAAGGACCTAAACAAGGAGTTGACAGTTCCAGTTAGTCCACACCAGCTCTGCAATTGGTCCAGCAGCACCTTGTGCCCCCCCCCCGGTGTCAAACACCACTGAGAGATCGAGAAGGACTAAGATGGTATGCTCTCCCCTATCTCTCACTATTAGGAGATCATTTAACACCTTCACCAGTCCGGTCTCCGTGCTATGCCTGGATCTAAACCATGACTGGAAACACTTATAAGTGGCATAGGAGACCAGACGCATATTGATCTGCATGGCCACCACTTCATCTATAACTTTCTCAAAAAATTGGAGGTTAGAGACCAGTCTGTAGTTGGTGAGACACTCTGTGTCCAATGAGTATTTCTTCAGTAGGGGTCTAACCAAGGCCTCCTTCAATGCCATAGGAAAGACCCCACTCTCAAAGGAACTCCAAACAATCTCAGCAAACACAGATTCTATCAGGGCCACACATTCAACCAAAAGTTGGGTTGGGCCTGGGTCAAGATCACAATACGTTGGTCATAGCCTCAAAACTATGTCAGCCAACACTTCCACTCCAACTGAATCTAACTCAGCCCATACAAGAGGGATGCCCTGGCATGTCTCAAGTTGAAACCCACAAGCCCTTTGAGTGACAGTGAAAGAGATCTTGGCCCTGATGGAGGTCACTTTGTCAGCAAAGAACAGAGCTAATGCCTTGCACCTTGTGATAGAACCTGCTCCTCCCTCATGGAGACAGGCTGGATGTAATAGCCATTCCACCATGAGGAAGAGCTGAGCTGGTCTGTTTCTTGCTGCAGCAATTTCCCTTGACAAAAAATCTGCTTTCCTTTGGGAGATTGTCCCCGATAGTCACAATCATGTGACCTCAGGGCCAATTTGTCCTCCATCAGTCTACATCTCCTCCAGCACTGCTCCAGCCTCTGACCCTTTGTCTTTAACTCCCTAAACTCCCCATCAAACCAGGAGGGCCTTTGGGGAGCAGATAAAGGTCAGATACAGACAGGAGAAATCAAGTCGAAGGCCGCACAAATGGCCCTATTATAGACCACCACTGCCTCCTCTGGCCAGGTTGCACATGCAGTCTCCACACTCAATAGGTCCAGCACCACCCGTAGTCCTGTTGGGGACAATCCACATAACGTGCAGTACCAGACCATCTTCACAGAGGATGGATCCTCAGGGCTGCCTCAAACGTGAACCCCATGGTGCTATGATCTGACCAAGTGACCAGATCAAGCTTGAGGTCAATGACCCCAAGACCCAGAGTGAACACTAGGTCCAATGTGTGACCATGTGGTGGGTTGCTGAGGTGACAACTTGCGACATGCCCAGAGCTTCCATACTCTGCAGGAGGTCATGTCCAAAAGACAAGAGTCCATCATCAACCCAGTCATTGAAGTCCTCCAGAATTAACCAACTTGAACACCAGGCCAGTGACCAAGTCTCTGACCTCCCACAGGAATTTCTTCTCCCTGCCCAGTGGGAGGTAAACAGAAAGATCCTGCAGCCTCTGCCCAGACCCCATCGCAAGGCAACACTCTCAGATGACCTGGTAAAACCAACTGGAAGCACTGTAAGACCCAGGCTGGCTTTAAAACAAATGACCACACCCCTGCCTCTACAATCCTTCCTCGGGGTGTGTATCACAGAGTATCCAGCTGGTAATGCTGCCACTAAAAAGGGAGCAGCATTTTCATCCAGTCAGGTCTCCATGACGCAAGCCAGATCAACTGAGGAAACCAAGTCTGCTATGAAAGCAGTCTTGTTCCTTATTGTCCTGACATTACAAAGCACAGACTGAGTAGGATGAGAGGAGACTGCTGAATCAGTCACCTGCCCACTACAAGAGGCGAAGCTTTTGTGTATGAGAATCAGACTAGAAGATCCCTCTCCAACTCCCATTTCACCCCAAGGCGCCTCCTAGTCCTCACCCCCCCCCCCGAATCACTGCCTCGCCTGGAGCTACTGACAGGGCCCCCCATCCCCCTCCCACAAGACATCCCCAAAGCCCAACATCTCCTATATGTTTCTGCAGGTAATGAGGGGAGCTCAAAGGTGAGAAGGTCACATAGGTGGGCCACTGAGTAGTTGCGCCTTGTAAGCTGATAACTCCAGCACATCCTGACTACTGGTTTCAGCAATCCCACGAAATTTAAAAATAACCCTAATAAAACCCCTTTAGTTAGAATAGTCTAGGTATTCCTTACCAGCTCACAAAATAACCACAACCACTCTCACATACCACCATTCACACAGTCACTCGAACTAACAAAAACAATACCAAACCTCCCCAACCCCCCCCCCCCCCAATCCCAACACAACTATTTAAAAGCTGGGCACGGGGTCATGTCACTGAAAACAAAAACCATGCAGCAATCATTGCCACAAGCAAAAGGGCGTGCGCTGAACTAATGTTGGAAACAACACTGACCACAACACAGACAGAGCACGCCATACAATACAATGGGATTTCTTGCTGTTTACATTTTAATCGAGATTAGAACAAACCCGGGAGGAGGGGTGGACTTCGGGTGGGAGAAATTTTGGAGGGGGGGAAACTTCACTTAAAAAAAAAAACACTGCATCAGGGGGAACCGAAACTCGGTCCCAGGACTCTGGTCCCACCATGTGCTGGTACCCTAGACATTCCACCACAGGAGTGGCTCGGCCAGGCACCCCAGCACACAACAACTTGATCCCTTCTTAGGGAAGGCATACAGTGACAGGGGTAGTGATTATTCCCTACCGCTTTTATACTCCTGTCACTGTGAATGCAGGTACACTCTACACATTGCAGTTAATGTTGTGATATCTTTGTCGCGTGGTATTGACGTGGTACCTAAAAGCAGTCCTATTGATTAATGCACAACTTTACAGAGTCTGCAAAGTACATTTAGTCCAAATAATTATTCAGTGCACATCATAATGCAATATGGCTCTCACTGCCCAGTGTAAAGTTAGTCCTCACAGCTCAGAAACTCTCACTTCCTAGCAAACAGTTTGAATTCATGGTCAACTTTTGCTTATGGCCATCTCACAGTCACTACTACAAAATTAAATAAGTTCTTTATTTTAGCCCTTTAATGGTCACTGCTCACAGGGCTTTATGTCCATTACCAATTCATAACAGAAATGATGGAGTGCTATTTTGGTACTCACAACGCAGGTCCTTCTGACCGGTTTACATCAATAGTTCCCCCCAAAACCATCTTGGGGTTTATTTCTCCCACAGCTCTGGCCAGAAAACAGCTCTGAAGTTGAAAAAGATCAAACAGTCTTGCAGTGGCTCTTCACAAACAGTGCAAATAGCAGCGGCCAGTTGCAAAACCTTTGCTAAATCTGTAGCTTAACTCCCCCTGCTTGCAGCAATAATCACCTGGGGCACAACCTGATGATGCAGATCAACCAGTTATGAGAGCCCAGCTTGCTCACCAGTCTTCTGTGTGGAATGGTGTTGAAGGCCCTACTGAAATCCAGGTAGGCCATATCCACTGCTCTACCCTGTTCCTCTTCCAAGCTCATCCAGTCAAAGAAATGGATCATGTTTTAAATGTGAAACAGCTAATAAAATCTCCAACTAGGAAAGAATCTATTCATAACCAAGGCATTATAGTAGACCTAATATTTATATCCAAAAAATTTGAATTTTAAAAATAGATCTGTAATGATCCTTAATCTGGAAGACCATTGTCAAATCAAGTGTACTATTCAAAGAGGCAAAATAAAACATACTGACAATCCTGTTGGGTGATTCAATGGTCAGAGGTATTAAGTGGGAGGGTCAAGAGGAGGTGTCACCCTGTAGCCTCAGGGTCAAGAGTGTATCTGTCTTGGCTGTGCATGAAGCCAAACACTTGTTCTATGCACTGGCAAAAGACTGCTGGGGAACCCCTAATATATTGGTGTACCTGGACATGAACGATACTGAGGGTAACAGTGCACTGGAGATCAAGGCTTCATTCTATGAACTGGCCAGGGTCTGTCATGCCACTGGGTGTTTGGTCTCCTTCTTGGAGATCCTACCAGTACTGAGAACAAGTTTGGGAAATAAATAAAAAAATTAGGGAAATAAATGAATGGCTTGGTGAGTGGTCTAAGAACAGGGAATACTAGTTGGTCGGGGACTGGGGTGACACCTGAGAAGACATGGGATTGTATGCAAGGGACAGGCTCCACCTCTACTTGGGTGGCAAGGAGGTTCTCAAACAGGTATTGGCAGGATTCATACAATCTAGGTGGGGTGTAAACTTGTGAAGGGGGAGCAAAGGGGCTTGTGGTGGGCCCTAGCACATTCACCCAGGGGAAACCATGGCCTCCTCACACAAACAGGGAGGAGGCAGGACAGATCAAGAGCACTGGACTGCACAGGTGGGGGCTCTGGCAGCCAACTATCTGGGAGCCCATGGGGAGGGGGAGTGAGTAGGATGGGTTAAAGAGTGGTCTTAATGCCAGGAGTATGGCAAACAAGATGCCCAAGCTCCAGGCAATGCTGGCAAGGGGGGGTGGATGTGGCAGCTGTCAGTGAAACCTGGGCTACCTATGAGCATGACTGGGATCTGAACCTAGTAGGGTACACCACGTTCAGAAAGGACAGGGCTGTGGATGGGGGTGGGGAGTGGCTTTCATCATTAGGGATGGCATTGAGATAAGCGGGGTTGAGGATGCAGAAGGGCACGTGGAGGTATTATGGGTTACTCTACAAGCTCCTGGGAGCAAGATGGTAAAGCTGGGAGTGGTATACAGGCCACCCAGGGAGGTGGAGGACCCGAAGGAATGCCTGGTGACAAACCTGAAGGTAAATTGTGGACAAGGGGGTAAAACCGTGGTGCTGGGGACATAAACATGCCAGGATCAGACTTGGGAACTATGACATCCTCGTTGGCCAGGAGCAGCATCTGCTGGATGTATTCCAGGATATGTTTCTTGCCCAGCTGGAAACTGGCCTGATGGGGGGGGGGGTTCATCCTGGATGTTGTCCTGACAAAAGGTGATCTCATCAGAGACCTAGTAGTAGGGGACCCACTGGCGGGAAGTGATCATGCCATGGTCTGGTTCTCTCTTGATCTAGGGGAGGTGTTGATCGTTTATATACTACGGTCATTGATTTTAGGGGGGAAGACTTTGAGAGCATGGGGAGGATCCTTAGGGGCTACCTAAATGAGATCAGGCCAGGTATGGGCACTGAGAGCAGCTGGGGAATCATTAAACAGGGGCTCCTGGAAGCTACCAAGGCCTGCAACAAGGAATGGTGCAAGTTCGGTAGAACCAGGAAATCGAGCTGGTGGTCACGGGAAGTTCAGGTCACAGAAAGGGAAAAAAAGGTTGCGTATAACCATTACAGGCATTTGCGAGGGGTTATGGACAAGGAGGAGTATGATATGGTCACCAGGAAGATCACTAGGGTGGTGAGGTTGGCCAAGGTGAGGATGGA
Source organism: Neoceratodus forsteri (assembly GCA_016271365.2). Lineage (NCBI taxonomy): Eukaryota > Metazoa > Chordata > Ceratodontiformes > Ceratodontidae > Neoceratodus > Neoceratodus forsteri. Next base: position 839,906,933 of record CM057459.1, on the reverse strand, counting down.
AAGCAGGCTGCCTCTGGGGATTAAAAGAGGAAAAAAAGAGTTTTTCAGGTATATCAGGGAAAGGAGGAAGGGGAAGGGGCTGATCTGCAGACTGAGGGCAGGGTGTATGTGGGCGGAGGACACAGGAGAGCAGGCCTAGGTATTAAATAACTACTTTGCTTTGGTCTTTACCAGGGAGGAGGGAGGGGCGGCACCACAAGGGGAGGAGCAAGGCAGACCTGTGGAATGGGGGGGCCCATGGATGTTGAAATCCCCATTGTTAGGGTGTGGGAGGCCCTGAAGTCCCTGAGAGCAGACAAGGCTCCAGGCTCAGCCGGCCTACACCTGAGGGTGCTTAAAGAACTGTCTGATGTCCTGGCTGACCCTCTGGTAGATTTCTTTAACTCCTCCCTTCAGTCAGGTTGGGTGCCTCAGGACTAAAGGATGGCCCACATTGTGCCCATACACAAGAGGGGATCACTGGAGTAGCCAGGAAACTACAGGCCGGTAAGCCTGACGTTGGTGCAGGGCAAAGTGATTAAGGGCATCCTAAAGGAGAGGCTTGAGATGTTCCTAGAGGCAAGGGGTCTCCTGGTTGTCTGCCAACATGGCTTTGTCCAGGGCAGGTTGTGTCAGACTAACCTGGCGGAGTTCTATGATTGGGTGATGAAGGGCACTGGACCAGTGCAGGCCAGTGTATGTCCTCTTTCTGGACTTCAGCAAGGTGTCTGACTTGGTGCCACACTCCGGGCTGCTGGAGAAGCTGAGAGATATGGGGGTAGGAGTACAGATGGTTAGGCAATAGAGAACTGGATATCAGGGCATTTTCACAGGGTGATGGTTGGGGGGAAGGTTTCATCTCCTAGGAGGGTCATCAGCAGGGTACCACTGGGGTCAGTGCTGGGGCCACTCCTGCTTAATGTTTACATAGTGGATATCAGGAACAGCATCAGGAGCGAGATGAGCCTCTTTGCTGACAATTCGAACATGGGGGCAGTAGTTGACGGGGAGGAGGGTAGGTTAACCATTCAAGGGGACCTGGACACTCTGGACAAGTGGTCTCGCACCTGGAAGCTGAGGTTTAATATGGAGAAGTGCAGGGTTCTCCACCTGGGACCAGGAAACCAGCACATGTGTACATTTTGGGAGGGAAGACACTGTAGGCTACAGGGAGAAACGGACCTTGGGGTGGTTGTGGATGGCAAAATGAACAACTCAGAGCAGTGCAGGAGGGCTGTGGCCAAGGCAAATAAAATGCTGGGATGTATAGCCAGGGGGATAACATTGAGGAGCCAGGAGGTGCTCCTACTGCTGTATAACTGCCTGGTTAGACCACACCTTGAATACTGTGTGCAGTTTTGGTGTCCATCCTTAAAAAGAGATATTGCCCTCATGGAGAGGGTCCAGAGAAGGGTGACTAAAATGATACAAGGTCTTGGAGAGATTCCCTATGGGGTGAGGCTCGAGGAGCTCAACCTGTACTCTCTGGAGGAGGAGAAGAGGGATAGAGGGGATATGATTGAGGCCTTCAAATACCTCAAAGGGGTTCCATAGGGAATGTCAGGATAGAAAGTTCCATCTGCGGAAGGAGGGGACAACCAGGGGGCACCCTCTGAGGCTGCTAGACAGGAGACTCAGGGGGAGATTAGGAGACATTACTTCACTGGAAGGGTGGTGGAGCCTTGCAATGCTCTGCCCATGGAACTGGTGGCAGTAACAACTGTGGAGGGGTTCAAGTAAGGCTGGAACAAGAATAAGGGGAGTGTGCATTTTAGGACTCCGTCAGAGGACGAGGGTGGAGAACCATGTGGGAGGGTGGGGGGAGACTGTAACAGTGCCTGGCAAGGCCGCTGATCCTCGAGCAGACTCAAAAGATCATAAGGCCTACTCTGCTGACTTTCAGGTATGTTTTAGTACGTAAATAGCAGATGTTTTGTAAACTATAATCAAAATAGCATTAATTAATGTTACAGCAGGAAAGCTGGGATAGATTGAATTTAATTCCAGATATAGACGTCACTGTTACAGATTTCATCAAAACAGTTGTTTGGATCTATAACAGCCACACTCTAATGTAAGTAAAATATATTCTAATGAGACACGTCCCATGGGTGACTGAATCACTAAAATGTTGATAAGAATAAAAGATCATATATGGTAAAAATCAAATAAAACAGCAGACCCTAATTAGAGATTCAGCGAATTTTTAATCCGCCAGTGAAGTGGACTCGAAGTGGCCACTTCGAGCTAGCGGAGCACAATGCAAAGTGGACAGTGTAAGGTGCTTACTTCGCATCATCATTATAACCACTTCGCATTGCCATTATGAATTAACGTGAAGTATGGTGAAGTGAGAAGAGAATAGGCAGCCCGCCACACATCACATGGCTTACAGTACTGTAAGTCACATGATTTAGCCAGGCAGGAAGGAAGTGAGTCAGAGAAGCAGTTTCACTTTCTCCTTTGCATTTGTAGAGGGAGAAAGCATTGTGAGAGGAGAGGAGAGTAGGAGTTACAGTGTTTGATTGCCTTGCTACTTGCGTTTTTGAAGAAAACCAACAGCTTTTTTAAAAGCTAGATATTTATTTAGTTTTTGTATTGTATTTGTTGTTTTTTTTGTTAGTGAATTTTTTTGTATAAGTTTTGTTTTGTTTTGTGTGTGTGACTGACTGTGTGTGTCAGTGAGTGTTAGTGTGTGTGTCTGTGTGTGTGTCAGCCTGGGGACTTGTTGTGTGGGTCAGGATGGACCCAGGAGAAGGCGAGTCACTGGCCCGTGGGAGTGGTCGGAGGGGAGTGTGGACCCATGGGGGGCCGGGCAGTCATGTCATGCTGGACCGCTCCCGACTCCTAAGTGTTACTTCCACCCATGTTCAAGCAACAGGAGCAGTAGCAGCAGCAGCAACACGAGTGCCATCGGTGGCTGCTGTGTGTCCACCTTCTCAGCCACTACCACCACCACCACCACTGGTAGCAACAGCTGTAGGGGCTCTAGCAGCACCCCATCCACCACCTCCACAGCCACAGGAGGTGGCCCTGGAACACGTAGGTGGTGGGACTCATGTGAGGACTGTGTCTGGTCCCCCCCAGCTCCCCAGTGTGGGAGTTTTTTAACTCTGTGGGGGGAGACAACACAGTGGTGGTGTGCCATCTGTGCGGTGTGGTGGTGCACCCTGGCCCCCATGGGACACATTTGGGGACCTGTGGCTAGTGCACCCACATGCTGAACCACCACAGGGTAGAGTGGCAGGCTGCCACAGAAGGGGCCAGATGTTCACCTACTGGCCCTTCCGTGGCAATGGCCAAAGGTGCTGCTGGGGTGGGAGTTGTGCCTCGTCACCACCGCAGCAGGAGGAGGGCTAGTACAGCAGCTGCTCCACCACCACCACTGCCACCACAGCCACCAGCACCACTCTCTCCACCACCACCCCCACTACCTGGATTCAATGCTGCGGTGGACCCCACCACAGTCCCTGCAACACAGTGTGACATCGTCCTGGTGTGGGCCACTCTTGAAGTAAACAATGAGCAGTTCGGTGATTTGCATCAGCAGGTGAACAGAACAGAACAGAACAACAGCAGCAGCAAATAGTTTCAATGCTGCACCTGCTGCTGGACCACCACAGCATCCCACGGCCACAGTAAGTTAGGGGATTGTTTTCTGGCCCCCACCCCCACCCGACTACTGTGTTGTGCTGTTTTTCTGTTTTTTCTTTGTTGTTGTTGTTTAATCATACACATTTTCCCTTCCGGGGGAATCTTTCTTGCACCACATAGTGCAATACACTTGTGTGAAAACTGCCCTTAATTTCATTACAGTGTGTCACGTGATGGAGGAATTCCCATTCTGAAAATCTGTACACATTCTGCCTCCCTTCTTAGGAACGTTAGGACATGATGGCAGGGAAAGCATGTGTGCATGCTCCTTACAGTGAATATCCGATTGTCCGGCAGCTTTCTGAATGCTTCTTTATGTTATAATGGTCATTTTGTGGTGAAACGTAATGCACGTTTCCAGTAAGAAGAGCCTTGTTAGTAGAAACAGTCCCACATTTCACCACAAAGTCAACCTTATAACATAAGGAACCATTGGGATAGCTGCCGGACATTCACTGTAGTGGAGTATGCACCTGCGCTCCCCCTGGCATCATGTCCTAATGTTGCTGAGAAATGGGGGGCAGAATGTGGGTGGCTTTTCTGATCGATAATTCCTCTGTCACATGACACACTGTAATGAAATTATGGGTGGTTTTCACAGAAATATATTGCACTCTGTGGATCAAAAAATATTCCAGTGGGAATAATGCCCCCACATTTTAGTTTATGTGCATCACCATAACTATGTAATGTGTTGTGAATCTCTGTAAAGCAGCAGGGCAACAATCTGTTGAAAATTCTGACCTACATTTTTTAATGCTATGTTACAACTTCCTTTACTTACATCCTGACTGACTGGAATGATATGTGAATTTGCAGTAGTTGAGTCTGCTGTACTACATTTTTTCATATATGAAATAATGAAAGGAGTATTCCTTTTAAATTGGTGCTGACCAGGTCTTTGTCATTGTTTTCCTGTGCTTTTCTCAGTCATACCAATTAGTTGTTATATATCACTTCTGTTGTTAATTAACAGTTATGCAGCAGGCAGTGTTTTATGACACCATAGAACAATAGTTATTGAAAAGCAGCTGCAAATAATTACAAACCTGGTCTGAACAATATTGGAAGGCGTGCTAATTTTTGTTTATACATGAAGAAAAGTAGTCAAGTAAGTAAAGCAGACATAAATTGTGAAAAGAAGCATATCATTCAAGTCACCACTCGGAGGTAACTAGTGGTGGCCGTGGCAATGTAAAGTAGCATAAAAATGTACAGTTCAAAACTGTCAGTACATTCTTGCAATGCTGCTTTAATTGTAAAAATGTCAGTATGACATCATGAGCCCACAGCAACACAGAACACACAAAAGTGGCAAAGAGTCCCCAGATTTTTTCTGCAGGCACAGAATGTATCCTTCTTGTGTGCAGAAAATTGACAAGTGGTAACACAGTGAAATGAGAGTGTTTCAGCACATACAAAGTCCCCCAGAATTAATGGCACACTCAGTCATGCACGCAGTGGTGGCACAGAGTACCCAGATTTTTTCTACAGGCATAAAATGCATCCTTCTTGTGGGCAGAAAGTTGACATGTGGTAACACAGTGAAATGAGAGTGTTTCAGCACATACAAGGTCCCCCAGAATTAATGGCGCACTCAGTCATGCACGCAGTGGTGGCACAGAGTCCCAGATTTTTTCTGTACTCCCAAAATGCATCCTACTTGTGTGCAGAAAATTGACAAGTGGTAACACAGTGGAATGAGACTGTTTCAGCACATGCCCCAGTATAAAATGATGACTGTGAGCATTGTGTTGCTGGTCCAATGTGTTCTAGGAGATGATTTGAGCAAATGCAATGTGATCATCTCAACTGAATTGAAGGGTGCCCTTTGGCCGTACACTAATAGTAGCCATGGTGAGTATATATATATATATATATATATATATAGCTATATGGTTGTGTATTTTGTATGTGAAGAGGGGGGTGACGTGGACATGTACTCATGGTATTGTTCTGCATCACAGGTCACACAGGAACTATTTGTGCACATTCCAGTGCTCAACGAGAATTTTTGCACTGAAATTTGAAACGGATAACCCTCAAGCACATGAAGTTAAGTATTTTTTTATGGGGGTGGGGGAATCATATTTACAGGTTTGTCTGTAATGGTTTTTTATTTTGTTACTTCTTCACAGATTTCATCAGAATCTTTTTGGAGTCCAGTTGTTAATGATGGTCATGGTCATCTAATGAAACAACTTCTGAGTGCTACATGTGTGCCTAAGCTCGGGGGAGGGGGGTGTCTGAAGTTGAAGAACTTTTTTGGATAAGGCCACTTTGATAGAACAACAACGCATCTGGAAGTTTCCTGAAAAAAGAAATGCATGACTTCTTACAATTTAATTGTTATTTGTCCCTCTCTGGTTCTCAAATCTCAATCTAAAGTCAAGTTACATTTCAAACCCATCTCTTGTCCATTAAGACAACCTGTGTGCAATATTTGCTGCAGTCTTTCCAAAACAATGAAACAGATGAAATAAAATCTTCATACTTACCAGAATGGATTTCACATGGATATTCCATCAGTTCCTCGCTGTATGGTACACCTACAGTACCATTCCCAACAAGTTTTAGCGAAGGAGACTTTTTTTGTTACCCTATAAAAGAAACAAAATAAGTGTACCTTATCTGTGTTTTAGCATTGCGGCTCTGAAAAGCTACGGAAAACAAAACATACAACTAAAGGAAGTGAAGCAGCATAACAAACATGAGTACACATACTCACTTTATGGTTTAAATATTAAGAAGCTTTGTGTCTGTGGCTGATTGATGTGGTGGTCCGGACAGACTCAGGCTCAGTGGTGGCAGTGGCTAACAATCAGTCCCAGTGGTGGTGGTCCTGGGGGGCAGACAGACTCATGGTGGCAGTGGCTAACATCAGTCCTGGTGGTGGTGGTCTGGGGGGCGGACAGACTCAGGCTCAGTGGTGGCAGTGGCTAACATCAGTCCCGGTGGTGGTGGTCCGGGGGTCAGACAGACTCATGGTGGCAGTGGTGGCAGTGGCTAACATCAATCCCAGTGGTGGTGGTCTGGGGGGTGGACAGAATCAGGCTCAGTGGTGGCAGTGGCTAACATTAGTCCCAGTGGTGATGGTCCAGGGGGTGGCAGACAGACTCAGGCTCAGTGGTGACAGTGGCTAACATCAGTCCCGGTGGTGGTGGTCCAGGGGGGGCAGACAGACTCAGGCTCAGCGGTGACAGTGGCTAACATCAGTCTTGGTGGTGGTGGTCTGGGGTGCGAACAAACTCAGGCATAGTGGTGGCAGTGGCTAACATCAGTCCCGGTGGTGGTGGTCTGGAGGGCAGATAGACTCAGGCTCAGTGGTGGCAGTGGCTATCATCAGTCCTGGTGATGGTGGTCTGGGGGGGACAGACTCAGGCATAGTGGTGGCAGTGGCTAACATCAGTCCCAGTGGTGGTGGTCCGGGGGTTGACAAACTCATGGTGGCAGTGGCTAACATCAGTCCTGGTGGTGGTGGTCCGGGGATCAGACAGACTCATAGTGGCAGTGGTGACAGTGATTAATATCAGTCCCAATGGTGGTGGTCCAGGGGGCGGACAGACTCAGGCTCAGTGGTGGCAGTGGCTAACATCAGTCCCAGTGGTGGTGGTCCGGGGGGCACACCACCTTTTAAAAACATCAGTTAAAACCTGCCAACATTAACCACATCATCATCCTCATAAAGAAAGCTGCCCTCACAGTCATCAGTGTCTGAAGTCTGACCACTGGGAAATTATTTCTCCATTGTGTCGTCATCTACATCAGTGGTGGGCCGTTTCAGACAGCCAGTGCCAGTACCACCAGGATGCTCTATTTCCACATCAGCAAAACCACAATGACTAGACCAGGGTACAAATACCAAGGTTGTAGTCTGTGCTGGTATGTGTTTCTCATTCATTTTAATGAATGTTAGCAAACTAACACTTGCAAGAGACAGGTTTGTCTGACGATCCCTGACTATTGCACCCGCTGAGCTGAATACCCTCACAACACTTATACTGGAGGGTGGGCATGTGAGGTACTTCAGTGCCACTGCAGTCAGCTCTGGCCATTCACTGATCTTTCCACTCCAGTACAAAAGAAGATCTTCAGTTATTGTCAGATGCCTGTTTTCAGACAAATATGACTCAACCATTCTCTGTACTGCCCTAAGTCCAGTTGTTGATGCATCATCCTGTTCTCCCAAATCATTTATTTCACAAATCCCCACTTGGGACAAAGCCTCCCAAAGTGAGTTGACACCAGCCACTGTGGATGACAGACCACCTGGAACTGCAGTCCCCTTCCCCTTGCAGGATATGCTTGATGGTCCCCCTGGTACACCTTCAGCAGGATTATGCTGCTGAGGTTTGCTGACCTTGGCCTGTGACTTCTGTGCCCCATGAACCAAACGCACCAGTTGACCACTGATATTTTTTCCCTGTTCAGGCCCTCCCTCCAGTACTGATGCAATTCCACATTTATATCGTGGGTCCAGCATTGTTGCTATGGCAAAGTTGTCACTATGCTGAATGCTCACAACGTAACCATTCTGGTTGAATACTGTTGGCATGTGTTGCAGCAATATACTGCTACCACAGTCTCCGGCAACATCAAGTCTATGCTGTACATTCACCAATGTCTGCCTCAGCACCCACAGCAGTAGAATTGATTGGCTAATTGAGGCAGACTTGCCACTCACTGCCTGTGTGGCATGTTCAAAAGGCCACAAAATTGTTATTACAGAGTCCATGAGGTACCACTGTTCAGTTGTCATAGACATGGAGGCCCCAGAACTGTGACTGCTAGTGTGCATCACAAGATTTTCTGAGATAGCTTTGTATTGTTCATATAACCTCTCTGCCATGTATAAAGTAGAGTTCCATCAGGTGACAACTTCCAGCTTCAAGCGCTGCTGATGCAGGCTGTTTTGTATCTGCAACTGCCGCAGCTGGTCACGGGCCTTTCCAGATCTTCAAAAGTGAGAGCAGATACATCATGCAACATTCAGCATTTCCTTTATATCAGGGTGCTGCAGAAACTCCTGAACTACAAGATTTAAACAGTGGGCCATGCATGGAACATGAAAAAAAAACACCATTCATGATGCATTTCACCACATTTGACCCATTGTCACTTGCTATGAATCCAGCTCTCAGGGACAGAGGGTTTATCCATCTGTCAATTTCAGTCAGTAGCACATCCAACATATTCTCACCAGTGTATGAACAAGTCACATTGCGCATAGCAATATTTGCATGCTGTTGAATTCCTGGAAGATTACTACCGTGACAAGCCACCTTACTGCACTGATTATTCACACTACCAACATCACAAACAACCCCCAGCACCTGAGCCCAGTGTGCAGTTATACACAAATATGAACTCCCCGCTGTTTTGCCACTTGTCCACATATCCATACTTGAATGGATGAATGGAGAGGAGGAATGCTGAAGGGCATGTCTTACTGAGTCGGAGACAGTGCGGAACAACTCGGGGACAGTACTGGTAGAAAAGTATATCCTGGATGGGACTTTCCATTTTGGACAGGCACGTGCAGCAAAACACCAGAACCCAGAATTCTCCACAAAGGAGAAGGGCAAAAGATCAATTGCCAGCATTTCCGTTACAGCAGCATTAAGTTCATGTGACACTGTAAGATTCGTAGGGTACTTCAGCTTATGCGCAAAAACACTTTGTAATGTGGGCTGACTTAAACATTTTACACGGGGTGTGTTGATCACAAATTTATTTATTTTATTTTTTATTTAGTTTTTGTTGACCGGGTAAGTGCACTAGACAAATTCTGCCTATTTCCAGGCATGACCCAGGGGAAGGGGATACAGATGAAAGCTAACTGACCTTGAACCAGATTAAGCTGTTGTGCTCTCTGATGAATGGCATTGGCAGTGGTGGAGTGTGGACATTTGATGCAGATGGTTGCACAGGTGATGATGATGATGACAAACCCAGAAATGCTGTTATTTTGCCAGATTTGCCAACCGGGGTTGATTTACCACTTGCACTAGACATACTGCATTCACCACCACCACCACCACCACAAAAACTGCTACTCTCACTAGCACTGGACAACATTTCAAAGTCATTATGCTCCTCCACCTCATCATGCCTGTAGTAATCCTCTGCTCTTATTACCACACTACTATACACATTTAATTTCCTACTGGGTTTAACAGTCATGGAAGGGGATAACATGCTGGCTATGGTTGCCAGTGACGAGGGTGAATGCCCAGCTGTAGCATTAGCTGCCAGTTTGTGCTGGGTCAACAGTGCCAAGTGCCTATTCTTAAGATGAGTATGCTGTCCTCCTGTGCCCATATGGCTCCCCTTTTTACCTCGACTCACAGGCACATGGCAAACCTGGCAGATTGCAACTGACTCATCATTTGCATCTTGAACACAAAAATCCCAAACAAGGGATTGTGATGCTCTGCTTTTAACATGTCCATGATGTGGCTTATTTAAGTGTGTTATTTTAAGCACTGAAGTGGGGGGGGGCGCATGTGATGTTTTCAAGCACTGCACACCTAGACTGCAACTGACCACCACGACTACCTATCATATTGATTACTGGGTCATCATCATCATCAACTAAAACTGGAGGATCACAAGTTTATATGGGGGGGGGGGGTCCTGCAAACAGACTCAGACACAGCCACTTTGAATTTCTTTTTCTCCAGTTCCCAACTGGGTTCAATTACATCATCATCATAATCATATTCATCAGTGTCACACACATCCACATCTTCTGCTTGGATGCTACCATGTGGACTGCATGTTGCAACAACAGCAACATCATCATCATCATCACATTCATCATCAGCATCTACACCACCAAGAACTGATATTTTTTCACCACACTGTGAATCACTGCATGGAAAATGCGTGACGTTAAGTGCCACGGTGGACTGAATATCACACTGTATTCTATCACCTGACAGGATTATCAGAATCCTCAGGTTCAGTTACTGGTATGTTACTTGGAAGTATAACATCATCTAGGCTGCCACTCACTTGCACTGCTTCACACTCAATATTTTTGGATACGGTACACTGGTCGGAATTAGAACTTGACGCAACAATACCAATACTACCTCCACCACCACTAACACCTGTAACACTAACACCACCAGCTGGGAAATCATTATCTCCTCCAACTATGAGTAAAGCTACTGATCGGGCTGTAAAAAACATTGCAGGAGAAATACCTTTTCTCATATCAGCAATGCACTTCTGCATCTGCATACTACTACCATGCCCACAGGCCATCTTACTGCCAACATTGCCATGGCGGGAAACAGCTTTGCTTGCACATCTCTTTGCAGACATTTTGGGGGATCAACCACAGTATTATAACCAAATTCAGATTTTGATACGTTCACTATCTGATTGGAGGGATGCTGGATGTGAAGTTAAATAAACAACTGTGGCTTCAGCAACAGATAAGAGACTACTCTGAGACTGTCATGCAATTAAAACAACTTCAGTAACCAGTGGTGCTGATGAGGTCACAAAAACAATCCAATGTGGTAAAAAATACCTGGTGGGGGGGAGCACTGAATGCAGACAGTGTAGATTTTTAAGGCACTACAAGCAGCAAAACTAAGAACAGATACCACAATCACAGTACAAAATCAGGCAGCTGCAGTGGACAGCAGGTTCACACTGCTGCGCCTGCAATTACACTAGTCTGTGGCACAATAAAAGGTGTATTATTTGACGCACGTAACACTGCACACACACTCACACACAGAACAGTTTGTGTACAATGCTGAATGAGGAATGCATAGTAAATGCAAAAGTTCAGTACTATGCCACGTTTCGTATTGTAAATTTGTAATGTAAACAACCTGAACTTATGAACTGCCGCACCACATCCACACAACAAACAGCAAGAAAATTTCAACTATTACTGACAATTTTACTGTGTGTACATTAACACAGTCAGTTATATAACAAAAATATAACAACAAAACAAAGAAATCATTATTTCTCCAACTTAAATCTACCTACACCACAGATACGCCCCTCCCCAAAGCACTTTCACTGTCTTTCACCACACACACTCAATGTTGTAAATTAACATTCAAAATGCCCCCAAACAAAAATGCTTGATGATATGAGCACACGAGGATTTCCTACAGTCGATGAACTAAAGTTGAAGCCAATAAAAAAGACAGCATAAATGCTTTTACAAGATTCCTATCACAGACAGCTATCAGAGCACATTGTCTTCTACTCCTTCCTACTCATGCTACCCCGAACTGAGGCTGTGCAGATCAATATAGAGCCCACGTGACCTGAAATCCCATGAATCACTGCAAAATTCGCCTTCAGAGCTCAAAAAACAAGGTGAAGTGAGGTGAAGTGCACTGCCTGCAATGCACTTTGCCTTAAATTTGGCAGAGTAGTGGTCTGGGGAGGCAGAGTAATGTGAAGTCATTGTTTCCAATGGACTTCACGTTCTTCATTATAACGTGAAGTACTCCACGAATCTGCCTTTGCTCTGCGAATCACTTCACGGAGCTGATTGAGCCCATTTCGCCCACCACTAATACTGATGACTAGGAATCTTAAAAAAAAAAAAGCTTAAGAAACCAATGCACAAACTTTATTTAAAGGGCAAAATTAATATACTAGAAAAGTAAGATTAATAATACTACAAACCCCAAAGTTTACTGGAATGTAATACCCGATTTAGCAAAAAAGAAAATCTCATTCTCAAATTAAAGTGAAAAAATGGTAAAGGTTAGGTCATCTCCCCAAATTTAGCTGCTGAAACCATGAATACTTATTTTTGTACCCTAATGAACATTCAGGCTCCTAAAGTTAATCAAAATATAACTATTGTGGTGAATGAAAATAATACTATTGACAATACAAACAATATCCCCAATAGGGCTGAATAAAATGTATCACCTGCCTGCAAAATTCTGGTGAAATTCTGATTTTGCTTCTGTGAAATTACTCAAACTTTCCTAGAAAATGTCATGACATTTTGCCGAAACTGTGATTTCATTTATTTACTTTTTTTATTTTAAAAGTATTTGTCCAAATTGCACCAAATTTGGTATAATGGCCTTGTTGAGGTAGATACAGAAGTATAGCAATTATCATTAAATATGACTGAGTTATAAGCCTCCAAACTACTGAGCATTGTGCTGCCATGCTGATGACCTGAGATCAAAAGCGATCCTGGGAAGCCACTTCGGGAGGCAGGTCATGGCTGAGACATTGCCATTCTGCTGTGCATCTCAGTCAGGGATGGTTGACAGTGAATTCAACCAACACAGAGACCCCTGCAGCTGGGCCAGGAAGCTTGTTCCTGCTGCAGGGGAAACTGTGGCTGTGCAAGACTGACAGAGGCACCGCCCCCACCAGAGGAGGGTAGAGAGAAATAAGGTGTGAGAAAAAAAACAGTAGCCAACTGAATGATGGCTGGGCTCTGATTAGAGTATTTCCCTTTGAACAGGATATATCCCTGAGAGAGATGAGCTGCAGCTGGCGGAGAAAAAAAAAAATAATTAAAAAAAGTGGGTGTTTGTGTCAGCTCTCTAATCTGTTGCTCAAAGGCTGGCCAAAGTATAAGCATCCAGAGATTCCAAAATAACATTAGTAGTTAAAGTTGAATTTCATGAGCTTTTGCTAAATTGTGGAATGTTGTGATGCATTTGACAAAGCTATGCCCATACATGTTGTGCAGTCCTGCACTTGATTTGCCATTGTAGCAGATGGTAAACGCTGAGTAAAGTGACTATATAAGTGTATTCATGGAGGCTTCATAGTAAATGTATAGTGGTGCCAAGTGTCATCTTGAGTGACGAACCATGAAGAATAGTCATGTACATTACTGTGCACTAGCCTGACTTGCTGCATTATGGCAGTTAACCACTGGACCTCTCTGAATTAAAAACTTGTGGAAGCAAATGCATGTGGATCATTGTTTCTGTACAATGCCACCTGCTGACTCATTAATAACAACCCCGTAGATAACAATGTATGTTTTTACTATTTGAACACAGTGGCATATTGATGCCAAGTCTTACTTCTAGTTGCGACTAAGGTCACTGTGACAGAAGTATCCAGATATCTTTAGTCATGATAGTCATCATAGTCATTGAATCTGATTTTCATATTGTACAAACAACATGATTTGTGGCTCAGCAGGTAGCACACTCACCTCTGAGGCTGGGAGATCAGAAGGCTATGGGTTCTATCCCCACACCAGGTACATGGGTTAAATCTCAATACTGATACTGTAGTGCAGCATGAGGGGGGTGCTGCACTCCTGAGGTGTCGTCTTTCAGATGAGATGTTAAACCAATGTCCCATCTGCCTGTTCTGGTGTTAGTTCAGGCCGATGTTAAAGATCCCATGGCAGTTCTCAAAAAGAGATGGTGAATTTCCCCAGCGTCCCAGCCAAATTTCCCCTATTCACTAAAAATACCATCAACAGCTTAATTGGGTTCAAGGTCAGTTGGCATTCATCTGTATCATGCCTGAAAATAGGCAGAATTTGTCTAGTGCACTTACCTGGTCAAGAAAAAATAAATACAAGATGGAGCATGATGCTTGGAACTGTCGCAACAGTGTTAAGGGGCATTGCAGGGACATGATGCTATTGCAGATAGGGTGATTCAGTGGTGATAAGTGCTCTGTAAAAGGTAAATTCCACAGGTGGAATTCTAATGGCATGACCTAATATGTGTCCATGAGTTTTTGAGCAGTATTTGCCAACCAGTAATTTCTAAAGTATCCACAATAAATTTTAACCTACTAAACTGCATTTATCCAGTTATTTGGATTCCAGGCCATTTTTGCTTTGGCATGCATTACAAATCTTGAGTGTATACCTGCAATAGCAGTGGAGCTATAAACATTCAAATATTTTTAACATTTCACACAATTTAATAAATACTTGTGAAATTTTGAACTCCTATAACTTACAAGTTACTTAACCAACTACCCCTGTATTCAGAAGTGTTTAAGACTCTTCCAAGAAAGTATGCATATACATTTTTAATTGTCTAGCTCCAGATATGGCCAAGTTGTAACTATAAAGATTTTTTCAGAAATTTTCACATGAATAATAAACTGCAGGACTGTGAGCCCCTATAACTTCTCCGCCTCCTCATACAAATGTCATGAAACTTGGCATCCTTTTTGAAGTCCTTTTCCCACAACAGTATGCATGCCACATTTCTGATAGCTAGCTACAAGACAGATTGAGTCATGTCTAATTAAATAATGTTGGAAAATTCCTTAACATTTTGTGAAACTTCTGAAAATCATAATTTGTTAATTTCATAAAGCCCTAATCCCCAGATTTCACTTTAGAAAAATAACAAAGAAGTGCATCTTAAAGTTAAATAATTTAATTCTAAAAAATCATGTCGTTTGCACAATATGGAAATCAGATTCATTATTTACATTTTATATTCTGGGTTTTTGATGGATATTATTTACGGTTTATATTATTGAGCCAGTTGGTGTGTGCTATTAGAGTTTTTGTCTTATAACCAGCAAACAATGTGTTGGAACATCAGACCACCAGACTTAGCTACTCTTTCACCAGGCTGCTGGACCTCCGCTCTTCAAGGGAAACTTCCTGTCAGCAGTCACATACAGATGCTGCAGGGATGCAGGTATCATGAAGAAGTGGGTGTCCAGGTGGAGGGGCTTGGGGAATGTTAACAGGGAGGATGGTATTAGGGTGGCAAGATTCATAAGACACCCTAGGGTGAAAGGGATACTAGAAAGGGATCCACCCTGCCTGGTTTCCATGCCCAGGTGTTACACTGGTTTGAGTGGGCAGACAGCATGTGGGCCAGCAGTCACCACCTGTCCCACTCAGGCCATGCTTTGAAATGCCAGGCCGATGAGGAATAATACCGCTGTTATAACAGACTTACTTTCCTAGATCAACTTGGCTTGCATTACAGAAACCAGGCTAGGTGACGATGCTGCTCTACTTTTGGGGGCATTAGTCCCAGCTCAGTTCTTTGCTGTGCACTGTCCAGGGAGGGATGGCAGGGGTTGGGGAGTGGCTATCTGCTTTAGATCCAGCTTGAACTTCTCTGTGCTCCCAGTGGGGCCTACCATGTCACTTGATTGTGTGGCCATTAGAGGTGGACCAGGTGCAGGCTGCAGGATCCTTCTTATGTACTGACCTCTGGGCAGTGAGAGGGAGTGCTTATGGGAAGTCACAGACTTTAGTGTTGACCAGGTGTTGGAGTCCAGTTGGTTAGTTCAGAGGCAGTTCAATGCCTGGATCAGTGATGAACTCTCTCCTTTTGGTCAGGTCTTCCTTTGGACCATGGAATTGCTGGGCCTGTCACAAGTAATTACTTCTGCGACCCACTGAAATGGTTATACCATGAACCTCGTGTTCTCACTGTGGCTCAAGATTTACAACCTTAAGATTGATCCAGTCATTTGGTCAGATATTTACACAGTGAGTTTCTCATTTGTGGCCCCCATAAGAATCTTACCCCTGTGGAGATGGTCACTTACTGCCTTTAAGGGGTTTGACCCCATTGGGACTCTATACAATACTGGACGATTCGAGTATAATGACTCCTTGTGAGACAGGACTAAAGGAAGCAGAGATGGCCTACAGATGGCCATTACCTCAAGCCTTGATTCTGTAGCACCAGTTTGTGTATGACTCAGGTCTTCGCACTTGAGATCCCAATGGTTCGATGGGAGCCCAGGGAGCTGAAGACAAGGGGTCAGAGGTTGGAGCGCAGTTGGTGGAGGTCTCGGTCTGGAGATGACAAGTTGGCTTTGAAATCTCATTATAAGGAGCACCAAAGGACAATCTGGCAGAGTTCCTGTCCAGGGAAATTGCCAAAGCAAATAACAGACCACTTCATTTCTTCCAGACTGTGGACAGCCTATATCCTTCTGCCTGCCTCCATTGGTTAGAGTGTTGTTATCCATGAGACATGAATAGTTTGATCTTTTCATTGCAGACAAAGTGTGCTCTATTAGGTTAGAAATCTCCCTGGGGTGCTACAGCTGGTGTGTGGTGTCGTTTCTCTGAGACTAACAAAGGTCATCCTCAGTTCTGGAGTGAGTTTGGTCCTGTGGGCATGGAAGAGTGCAGTGAGATAATCTTGAAGCTGCAACCGATATACTGTGATCTGGACCCGGGCCCAACACATGCCTCCTGGTGGGTTTTGTGGACTCTATTGATACAATGTTGGCTGAGACAGTCCAGTGTTCCCTTTTGAGGGGAGGTTTCCCTGAAGCCTTAAATGAGGCTCTCATGAAACCTCTCTTGAAAAAGTCATTGTTAGACCTGGATTGCCTGGCAAACTACAGACCTGTCTCTCTAACCTACCCCTTTTTGTGAAAGTCACTGAGAAAGTGGTGGCCATGCAGCTTGAGGCACATCTCAATGCCTTCAACATGTTTGAGTCACTCCAGTCTGGATTCAGATCCAGGCACAGTGCAGACACTGCACCGGTCAGGTTACAAAATTATCTCCTTAGGACAAAAGACAGGGGTGCATGGTCTATTCTTGTTCTCCTCAACATCTCCACAGCATTTGACACCTTGGATCATGGGGTGCTATTGGATTGCCTTGAGGAATATTGTTGTCTCACCGGCATTGTCATCAGCTGGTTCAAGTCCTTTCTTACAGGCAGGACACAAAGGGTGGTGATGGGAATTTATTCCTCTCACCCAAAACTCCTGTCCAGTGGAATTTGGCAGGGCATGATCCTTTTGGCCCCCATTTGTGGTGTACATGCTGCCCCTTGGGGATATAATTACATGGTACAGTGTGGGATTTCACTACTATGCAGATGACTCCCAGCTGTATATGTCTTTTGTATCAGGGCCACAGGGCACGATCTCTGTATTTAATTCTTGCCTGACTGAGATTCAGGACTAGATGTCCTTCCAACTGGCCAAGGCTTAACCCAGACACAATGAAATTATTGGTGACCCAGCCTGGCCGTCAGTGGGAAGCTGGGTTGGTGGAGAGGCAACCGGCCTTGTATTTGGCACTTCTCACCAGGCCAGCTCTGCTAAGGTGAAAAATCTGGCATAATCCTTGACAGTGAACTGACACTGGAGACTCAGGTGTTAGCCATTGCCCAAAGTGGGTTCTACCATCTTAGGAACATTGCCCATATTAAACCTTTGATCTCACTGGATGATCTGCACTCACCAATACATGTCCTTGTGACATCTAGACTACATTCAGAATAAAGGCAAGACAGTTATCCATAATTATAAAATGGGAGATTACAATCAAAGAAGTAGAAGAAAAATTACCCTGGAAATAGTTAGAGGAAATGATAAATATTACAGCAAATGTATGCTGGGAGATCTTTTAAAATAGAATCATATCAATAAAATATAAATATGTTATGCATAAGCATTTATACAAAAAAAAGGGAAATTACCACCATAGTATACCAGTAAACTTATGAGACTATATAGCATAAACAAGAGAGTGTATATTATGGTAAAAAACTATCTAAGACAAGGGAATGAAAATACATAAAATGGAAAAGTGATGATCCTAGAAAGGGAAATTGGAAAAGAACACATGGAGCTCAATTTTCAAATGGAGAACTATGACACAAGGTGCCTGCACCAAAGGTATGTGATGGAAGTTGCACCTTGCATTATATTTTGTGGCAATCCCGATTTTCAGATGCTGACTGTGGTGAAGTTGGGATGCTATGTGGCAAAGTCCCTCTGTAGCACCCTTGTGGCAAAAGCACCCATTGCAAGGGTGGTTGCACCATGGCAGGGCTGCATCAGCCCCTTATTTGAGATTCTGTTGTGGCTGCAACAGGGGGCTCAGGTTATATCAGCCAGGAGGAGATCTAAGGCCCTGCACCACTGCAGGAAATTGTGGTGATTGGGGGGTTCAAGATGGGGATTGGAGGCATAAGGAGTATGGGGGCACAGCGTCAGTGGGAGGATGCTGAGGTGGCTCCCTGCAGGGGTGCTCTGCACATGAGTAGGCAGCTGATTGGCCCAGATATGTGGGGTTGGTAAGCTGGGATCGGGACCTGGCAACAGGTGCATTCATCCCAAAAACCTGCCCCAAAGGTGCCATTTACCAGAACACTACAGATGGGCAGCAGTGGCTACAGGATTCAGGGTACTGGTGCTGAATCGGAACGGTCCCCAGATACTGTGACAGTGCCCTGGTACTTGCTCCCCCCCATGTGGAGGCAGGTTGCTGCCTACCTATTTTGTCATGGTAAGTGGCACATACGGGGCAGGTGCCTGGGCTGTATGTACCTGTTGCTGGGTCATGGTCCCATCTTGCCAGCCTGATGTATCCGGGCTTCTATAGTTACATAGATGTAAAAAGAAAAAAAAAGAAAAGTTAATATGCACCTGTTAACTGTAAATTTCAACCACTAAACCCAAAGCAATAAAATTAGCAAAAACAGTGAACAAATTATTTCTGTTCTGTTTTCCAGAATAAGGATAATGTATTGAAATTAGGGACACAAAAAAGGGGGCAGTGATGAAATCACAAATGAGGGAATAGAAAAGACCCTAAAATTATTGCATCATGACAAAGCAATAGTAACTGATGGTATTTCATTCAAAATAATTAAAGCACTTTTATTCTTTTAAAATAATGAGTCTCAGTACAAGAGGTATTCAGGAGAGGGAGGTAGACACTAGCCCATTTATGGTGTAACAGCCCTAGAAGAACTCAAGAAAATAAAAGTAGATATGGCAATGGGGCCAGATGGGATCCACACCAGAGTACTAGGCCCTGTACACATCAGGCCACTTAAAATGTTTTAAGGTGCTTAAAACGTTTTAAGTCGTGCAAACACGGCGCCCGTCTGCATTTAAGCACGGTTTCAAAGTGTGTTAAGAAACCATGCTTAAACCCTGCTGCGAGCTAGTCTCAAGTCTGTTTTCAAAAAAACGTTTTAAAGGAGGAAAGCGTGTTGCCTTGTGGTGTGGATGGGCATGCGATTTTTCCGTCAATTAGGGTGCCAACTTAACCGTGTTACGATCACGGAGGATTACCGAGTTTAAAAACGTTACTCACTGCTGATGGAGACGGAAGTTCACCGTGTTACAATCAAGTTCAAACTCGGTGAACAATAATGTGGACGGGCTACTGTGGTGAGTTTTAAAATGTTTTGAAACCGTTATTTAAAACGGTACAAATCTTCACTTGTAATGTGTACAGGGCCCTAAAGGAACTCAAGGAAGTGTTGGAGGAACCACTGGCTGCACTTTTCAATGCATCACTAGACATGAGGGAGGTACCAGAGGACTGGAGGAGGGCAGATCTGGTCCCTCTCCACAGGAGTGAAAGCAGAGTGGAGGCAGGCAATTACAAGCCTGTAAGCTTGACCTCAATAGTGGGAAAACTAATGGAGTCCTTACTCAAGGAGAGGATTGTAAAGTTTCTGGAGGATAGTGGGGGTACAGGATTCAAGACAGCATGGATTCTCAGCAGGAAGATCCTGATAGATGAATCTTATAGATTTCTTTAACTGGGTAACCAGGGTCATAGGTCAGGGAGGGGCGGTAGAAGTAGCATGCCTGGATTTCAGCAAGGCCTTCAACACCATCCTGCACAGGAGATTGCTAAATAAATTGGTGAGCCTGGGAGTGGATCCTGTGGTGGTAAAGTGGGTTGTGAACTGGCTAAGGGACAGGAGTCAGATGGTGGTGGTAAATGGCATGAAATCTGAGGGGAGAGAGAGGTGACCAGCAGGGTGCCACAGGGGTCGGTGCTGGGTCCAGTCCTATTCAATGTCTTCATTAGTGACATTGTAGAGCATCTGTAGGGAAAGTTGTACCTCTTCGCAGATGACACCAAGATCTGTAACAGAGTGGACACACTGGAGGTGGTGGAATAATGAGAAAGGACCTAAGTCTATCAGAGGAGTGGTCGGGTGTCTGTCAGTTGAGTTTCAGTTCTAAAAAGTGCAAGATCATGCACCGGGTCACAGGAATCCAAGGGAGGAGAAATTCTGGCCACCACATGTTGGGAGAGAGACCCGGGGTTTATCATATCTAATTGTAAAGGTATTGTAATCCTAGATTGAAATAAATAAGAAAATAAATAAATAAATGATGACCCACAGGTGACCAAACAGTGTGAAAAGGTAGTGGGGAGAGCAAACAGAATGCTGGGGTGCACATGGAGGGGCATAACAAGCAAGAGGAAACTTGTGGTTATGTCACTGTACAGATCACTGGTGAGGCCTCAGCTGGAGTACTGTGTCCAGTTCTGGAGACCACATCTCCAGAAGGACATTGACAAAATAGAGGTAGTCCAGAGAAGGGCAACGAAGATGGTATATGGACTGCACCAGAAGCCCTGCGAGGAAAGACTTAAGGACCTTAGTATCTATTCACTTGAGGGAGGAAGGAAGGAAGAGAGGGGGTTATGATAGAGACCTTCAAGTACCTTAGGGGAATAAACAGGGTACAGGTGGAAATCATATTTCAGAGAAAACTCTGCACGAGAACAAGGGGGCATGATATGAGGCTGAAGTGTGGAAGGATCAGGGGGTAAAGTTAGGAAGTACTTTTTCACTGAAAGGGTTGTGGAGCCATGGGACAGCCTTCCAGCAGAAGTGGTGGGAGTGAAAACAACATGGGAGTTCAAGAGTACATGGGATAGACATAGTGGTACCCTGGAGATCTGCAGAGCAGGACAGCCGCAAATCAAATAGGATCTGGGGCTGCAGCAGGGAGTAGGGGAAATGGGCAGACTAGGTAGGCCGTGTGGTCTTTATCTGCCGACAGATTCTATGTTTCTATGTTTCCATGTAAAGAACTAGCAGTACAAATCTAGAAATCCTAGCTTACATCTTTAACCTATCACTAAAAACAGGAGAAGTACTGGACCATCAGACTGGAGGATTGTGGAACCTGTCCTTGTTTTTAAGTAAGGAAATATGCATAGTGCAAATAACTATTGTCCAATCAGCATAACAAGTGTTGGGGGGTATTCATGCAAAGGAGCTTCAATGGTATGACTGATAAAGAATATAATTTTCAGACAAGTTACAGCTGGGTTTTAGGAATGGACAATTGTGTACTACAAATCTGATAAATTTCTATGAACAGATCATTGAAAATCTAGATGTAGTTGGCTCAGTGGACACCATTGATCATTGATTTTAGGAAGATCTTCCATACCGTCACACATGAAGACTAATAAATTAATAAACGCAACATATCTGGAATAAATACCTCATTAATATAGTGGACCTCTGCTTGACTCAACAATAGAACCCAAAAAGTCAGAAAAAATGGATTCTTTGCCACCAAGGCTCAGTATTTTGACAAATCTTATTTGGTATTTATATTTCAAATCTAAGAACTAACATCACTAGTGTACTGTATGTAATGTATTTTCTGGTAAGACCAGCTGTTTGAAGAATCAAAGACACTGCAGAAAGACCTGGGTAAAATGACCAATTAGGCCATAAATAATGCATAACATTTAATGAAGTCAAATTTGTGGTCATGCATATGGGGAAAAAAGTAGCAGAAATGTTGCATACAGTTGGGTCTGGAGTGTGACAGGCTTAGTTTGATGGACCATTATCAGGTTTATCAATCAGCAATTACTCGTAAGAAGGCAGAATTCCTGTCCAGGGAAATTGCTGCTGCGCAGAATCGACCAGCTCAAGCTCTTTCGGACTGTGGACAGATTGTGCAATCCAATCTGTCTTCAGCCCGAAAGTGCTTTTTCACAGGAATGGTGTGAAGAGTTTGCTCGATTCTTCACAGATAAGATTGCCACAGTCAGGTCTGATCCCCTCCTAACTCTGTCAAATAGGAGTTGTGGTGGTCAGCAGGAGATGTTGGACACCCAGTTTGCGTGGTTTGACTTCGACCTATCCACAATCAATGACATAGTGATGATTGTCCAGTCATTGTGACCGACCAACTGTAGTTTAGACCCGGGCCCCACACTCCTTTTAGTAGGTTGTGTGGATAAAATCGGCTCTGTCCTTGCCAAGATAGTTTGGTTGTCTTTGGAGAAGGGGATCTTTTCTGATCCCTTGAAGGAAGCCCCTTCTTAAGAAACCCTCCTTGGACCCGGACTGTCTGGCAAACTACAGGCCTGTTTCTAACCTGCCTTTTGTGGGTAAGGTTATTGAGGAGGTGGTTGCATCGCAGCTGGATGATCATTTGACCAGCCACAATGTCTATGATTCTCTCCAGTCCAGATTTAGGAAGAGACATAGTACTGAGACGGCTCTTGCTCGTGTACTAAATGACCTCCTAATATTGAGAGATCAAAACACCCATTCCATCTTGGTCCTTCTTCATCTCTCTGCAGCATTTGATACTGTTGACCATGGAGTACTACTGGAGCACCTGCGGTTTATCTGTGGACTGTCTGGTTCGGTCCTCAGCTGGTTTCGATCATTCCTCGAGGGTAGGACTCAGAGGGTAGTGTCTGGGATTTTTTCCTCGGCATCACTCACTCTATCCTCTGGGGTGCAGCAGGGCTCCATTTTGGTGCCCATGTTGTTTGCGGTGTATATGCTGCCATTGGGAGTGATTATAAAGTGGTACTGCTTGAGTTTTCACTGCTATGCAGATGATACTCAGCTGTACATGTCCTTTATACCCAGCCAGGATGATGCTGTCTCAGACTTTAACGACTGTCTTGCTGAGATCCAGGGCTGGATGACTGTGAGTTGGTTGCGGTTAAACCCTGAAAATACTGAGGTGTTGGTTGTGGACCCAGGTAGTCAGGAGGCAGGTTTGCCGACAGGATCACCTTCGGGTCTTTAGCTTGGGGGAGTCCAGTTAGCTACCTGAGACAGGTGCAGAACCTGGGTGTTATATTTGATGACTGTCTGACCCTTAAACATCAGGTGTCAGCTGTTGTCAAAACTTCCTTTTACCATCTGAGGAATATAGCCCGGGTGATGCACCTGGTTCCTGCTGACGATCTTTCAGTTTTGGTCCACGCCTTCATTACCTCCCGCCTGGACTACTGCAATGCCCTCTACCTAGGGCTACCATGGGTAGATATCTGCCGCCTGCAGCTAGTGCAGAACGTGGTGGCCAGGCTTTTGACTGGTACTTTTAGGACCAGTCATATAATGCCTGTCCTCCGCGAACTGCACTGGCAGCCAGTATTGTGGCGGATCACCTTCAAGGTTGGTTTGCTGACCTATAAGGCCCTACATGACCAGATACCTAGTTACCTGCAAGAGTTTCTTTATCCCTACTGTCCCTCCGCCCTCTCCAATCCTCCGATGAGGGATTGCTAGAGATTCCCAGGGTCCATTTGAAGACATCTGGGGACAGATAATTTAGTTTTATGCCCCCGACCCTGTGGAATTCTCTACCTCATCAGGTGCGAGACTGCCTGACCGTCGTTTTGAATCAGCATTGAAAACTTACCTATTTAGCCTAACCCCGATTTTTAAGAATGTTTTAATGATTGATTTTATTATATTGTTCTAATTTTATGTATTTGATTTATTTATTGCAAAAGCACCTTGGCTTTGGAAAGAGGTTTTAAAAAATAAAGTTGGATTGGATTGGGATACAATGAAAACTATAAACAACTATTGAAAGAGATTTGGGAATAGGGATAACACCATACTTTAAACAAAACAAAAACGTAAATAATGCATTTTAATAAGGCTAACCACCCACTTAATACAATTAAAAGACACTTTGCATACAGATCAAAAGAGGTGCTTCTATCCTCTTATAGGAATTATGTTAGGCTAGTTTCTGATAGTAGTGCACAGTTTTGGGAAGGACTGAATGCAGGTGATAAAATTGAAAGGATTCAGAGGCAAGCATATAAGATGATGAGGGACTAACATACAAGGCACAATTGCAGAAATTTTGTCTATACAGCTTTCAAAGATGAAGCCTTTGTGGGTGGCATCTTACAGTTGCATAGTATACATAATAACAAAGAACTAAGTGATTCTTGTTTCTTATTCTGTGATAACCAGGTAAGGCCCACTAGGCACAAGTTTCTGTTTTCATGGCTACCTTGGAGCACTGTGGAGGTTAAGTGACTTGATTAGAGTCACAAAGTATGCAAGTGGAGGTTCTTGAAATCAAATCCAGGTCTGCTGGATGTACTAAGCTCATTCACAGCTCATTTACTCTAACATTTAGGTTATACTGCCAGCCCCATTAATACTAAATATAACAAACAATAGAAAACTGGAAAGCATGAAAGACAAATAAATGCTAAACATTTCAGATCCAATATTAAAAAAATGTTCTACACCCAAAGAGAGGTATATATTTAGAATGCCTTGCCACAAGATCTCATGACTGTAAGAACAAAAATTCAAAAGAAATCTTGATATATAGATGCAACATAAAAATTAAACACCTTATCTCATTATGAAACAGACATGAATGGACATTTACATCTTGCTCTGCCTCAGTACCAATGATATTACTGATAGTATTACTTAAGCAATAAGGCACGACAGGGTGTGGGTTGTGCTGGGATAACCTCACACCTGGGTGGTTGGGCATGAGGCCGCAGGACAAGTGCGTCCAACATCCCAGAAGTGAGGTTATCCCAGCACAACCCACACCCTGGAGTGCATTATTGCTATTATACAATGGCTCATTGTTATACAAAACAAAAAATAAATAAATGTTTTTAGTAGATTTTTAGTGAGGAAGTGTATCTTTGTTTATTAAGAGAACAGCAAAAAAAGTGCAAGCTTATCAATGACAACAGTAAAAAAAGCTCATGCTCATCAATGACAGTGAGGTTGTGCTGGGATAACCTCACTGTGCCAGGGACACACTGTCCAATCAGAGTCCAGGAAGTTTTCTTGCCATTGTATAATTGACCATAACAAATTATATGTAAACTCACAATGTAAGAAGAAATTTTCATTTTGTTGTTTGACATACATAGAATTTACGTAGGTAATTCTATAAGTTATTGATGAAAAGAGTCTCCTTTAGAAGGAGGAGCTCTGGGCAGGTTTAGTTGTCAGGAAGATACCTCAGAATTTAGAGAATATCTACTAAAGCTGGAGAAGTGGTCAGAGATCCACAGCTAGGCTCCAATGCCAAAACATGCAAAGTTATGCATGTACTGTAGACCACAGAAATCATGTGGTTTAGTACAGGCACAGGGGTACAAATTAAGGTGACTAAGGAAAAATGGGATCTAAAAGTGGTGATTTCAAAACAACTCAAATTAATAGCACAAGATAGCAAGGCAATAGGTAAGGTAATTAAAATGCTGGAATGCATTGGAAGGGGGTTAAGCAGCCTGAAAAAAAAGAGGTTATCCTGCACTGTATAGAACACTGTGTCCAGTTTTGTAATCTACACTAAAACAAGCATTTGTCAATGCTGATTGATTGCTTGCTGGTATTAGCATTGGAAATGCAGTAGTTAGACAGATGCAGAGTAGGAATGGCAGTGAAGTATTGAACTTCATGCCAACCCCACCTTCACCCTGCAGAGACGGACAGGCATTGGGGGATGTGTTCAGGTTGTCACCCATAACGTTCATGCCATTTCACCTCACCCGATCCTGCAGACACTGACAAGTGTTGAGGTGAGCCTTGTGGTGTTTGGCTTTACAGTCACCCCACTCCATAAGGACATACGTTGAAATGGATGCAATATAAAATGGGGTGAACTCTGGGGCCGAAGAGTCCAAGGCACAGCTCGATGCCTGTCAGGGGCTGCAGGGTGGGGAGTGGGGTTGGAATGGCATGAGCATTAAAGTCGGCAATCCAAAGGCACACCCCTGATGCCTGTCAGTCTGTAGAGGGTCGGACATTATGATTAGAAACCGTAACGCCCTGGGCATTTGTTGGTATTTGCAATATAAATGTTCAGTATTGCTATTTTGTGGCCCCCACCTCATGAAAGCATTTGGGACCTCTTCTCATGAAAAGTGGCACTGTGATTTTATCAATGTGTCCCAAAATTTGAGTTTCCACAGTGACCATGCCATTGTGCACCAAATGTACGAAAACACAGATCAGGCAGGATGTGCAGAATGACAGCTGTACCATTTATAGGGAGGTGTGAAGAGAGGGCAATGTAGAAAATCTGTAGTGAAAATATTAAAAATGCTCAAACTTCCAAGCGTACGTGGAAACTGTGCAATGCATGTGTGTAACAGAGTCAATTAGTGGAATTAGTTCACCAAATTTTCAACATAGGCATTTTGTGACCTCTGCTCATGAACACTGTCACTATGATTTTCTGAATCTGTCCCAAACATTGATTTCCCTCAGCAACCACGGAATTCTGTGTCAGATGTGTAAACGCATATTTCGGGCAGGATGTGAAAATGACAGCTGTACTGTTCATAAGGAGGTCAGAAAAAATGCCAATGTTGAAATTCTGGAGTCAAAATACTACAGATTAAGCAAAGTTACGATGGTGCAAGGAAACCACACAACACATGTTTGTAACAGTCATTGTATGGACATTTGTCACCAAATTTTCAACATAGGCATTTTAGGACCACTGCCCATGAACAGAGTCACTGTGATTTTGCATAAGAACATACATATGAACATGTGACTCTGCCAGCAGAACACACCAATCGTTCTATGTAAGTCTGCCTGAGTGTGCAGCTAGCACCCTAGATTGCAGCTGCCCCAGCCTCCTCCCCCTCATGTCCTCACCCACTTGTCCCAGCCCTTGCCCCCCCAACTCTTCCTCTTGCTTTATCCAACTCCTCCTTAAAGCTATTGACTGTCCCACATGTTACCTCCCCCTATGGCAGCACATTCCAAGTAGACACCACCATCTCAAAGAAGTAGTGCCTCCTCATTTTTATCTTGAAACATCCCCCTTCCAACCTTAGTCCATCCCTCTCATCTCTCTTCCACTCCTCAGTTTAAACACCCCCTCAGTTGTAGGTTTATTTACCCCCTCAGGTATTTAAATGCTTCAATCATATCCCCCCATCCCTCCTCTCCTCCAGTGTGTACTGTACATGTTCAGGTCCTTCAGCCTAACTTCAGATTTCTTTCCTTTCATCCCCTTTAACATTTTTGTTGCCCTCCTTTGGACCCCCTCTAGTAACTTTATATCGCTCCTCAGGTATGGCCTCCAGTATTGCACATAGTACCATAGGTGTGGTGTGACCAATGAGCTGCAGAGAGGTAGGATCACATCCCTGTGTCTGAAAGAGAACCACCTTGTGATGCACCCCAGCATCCTGTTTGCCTTCGCTGCTGCTTCCTGCACTGGGTCGAAGAATGGCAGCCCAGTTACCAACACCCCTAGGTGTTGGTAACTGGGAGCATGTCTGTAAGTTTATTACATGTCTGTAAGTCAATGACTATATGTTTGTAACTAAAAATGATGACAGTTGCACAAGCTGATGTGGAACGTTTGTAAAAGAGCCTCTGCTCAAAGGTACTATAATCCTAGATTGAAATAAATAAATAAACAAATAGATAAATAAATAAATAAATAAATAAGTCTTTCTCCCCCTCTGTGATCCCCAACCAATAGTCCCTCTTCTAGTTCTTAGCCCTGAAGTACATCACCTTACACTTCTTTGCACTGAATCCTAGCTGCCACTCTACCGACCATGTCTCTAATTTGGTTAGGTCCCCCTGCAGTTTTTCCCATCCATCTTCTTCATCCACCACTGCCCCCAATTTGGTATAATGTGTGAACAGACTAATCCTGTTCCCAACTCCGTGTGCTGTATTGGAGATAAGAAGCCCAAATAGCACTGGGTCCGGCACTGACCCCTATGGCAATCCTGCAGCACCCCACTTGTCATTGCTTTGGGTGCTGACAGCTACCACACCACCACCACCCTTTGCACCCTCCCCTCTAACCTGTTCTCTATCCATTTAGTCAGATCACCATCCAACCGTACCCCTCCTTCTCCTCACTCTTCTCCTAATTGGCCTGTGTCCCTCCTCCCAGTAGTCCACACCCTTTCTCCTCCTCCTCCTCCTTATTCTTACTGGGTAGTATTACACTCAGACCACTCTGCCTGCCCCCTCCCAAGGTTACTATGTCTCCGCCTTTACCTATATCTAGGGGGTGAGCTCGTTAAGCTCCCCTGTCTAGACATTTCTACCAAGCTCAGTCTTTTGGCCACCCCCACACTAGTTTACATTCACCTTAGTAGAGATATACCCCTCTAATCCTGCCTTTAATACCCCCCTTCCCTTCCTGCTCAAGTGTACCCTGTCCCTCGCGTACAAGTCAGTATTCCCCCCAGACCCTACCCCAGTTAGTCACTAACCCATAATTTTTGGTGTGGAACCAATCCCTCAGCCACTCGTTGAACTCCTCAATCCTACCCTTCCTCCCCATGCTTGCGCATGGTACTGGCAGTACCTCCGAGAATGCCACTGACTCCCCCAACCCCTCACACTGACTGCCCAACTACTCGAACCTCCACCTCACTACTTTCACAGTCTCCCCTGCCAAGTCATTTGTACACACATGCAACACTAAATGATATTTCTTCCTCCCCCTTGCTGCACACTTGAGCAGTGCCTGCCTTGCCCCTCCTGCAGTCAACTTGGGGCAGCTGCAACCCAAATACGGCCGTGCCTTTCCCCCCTTCCATCCCATCTCAGCCGTTTCAGTATAGAATCCCCAATGACAAGTACTCTCCCGTCTCTTACCCCCTTTCCCTTCTAATGCCCCTTCCACCACCCCAGTATTCGTTCTTCCCTACTCATTACCCCCAACAGCTGCACCCTGTGTGACTTCCGTATCTGTACCCCCTACTTCCACCTCACCCCTTTTCTCTGCCTTATTCCTCCCATCCCCCTTGAACCCCTTCTCAGCCTGACTACTTCCTACTGGGCTTCCCATGTCGACTTCTCCTCCTCCCCTGCTGATTTCCAACCCCTCTGCTATCCCTGCTGTTGTCGATTTAGAGCCCCCATTCCCTTCTACCCCAATAGTGATGCCCCTCCCATCCTTCCCCTTCCCGTAGCCTTCTCTCCTCCAGTCACAACCCCCTCCTTCCTTACTAGCCCCCTTACATCCTTTTGTCCTCACTATCTCTTCCCCTACCTGTTGCCATCCCTCTCATGCCCCACTTGTCCTCCCCCCTTCAGTATGTTTCTGCTCCTCCTCTCTCTCCCACAGCAGAGGTTTGAATCTTTCCCTAGTCGGTACCCCTCCTCTATCTCTTCCCCCTATCAGTTCCCCCTCCTACTTGTTCCCCTCCGTGTCGCCCCTGGTCCCACCCCTGGTCCCTCCCTACCCACTGCCATCTGCTCTCTCCCTTGGTACTCCTCGTGGTCTCTTCCTCCCCCATCATGAGGCCCCCCTCACCTCGGGCACCTCCTCCCTTCTCCTTTCTTTTCTGTTAGTGCTTCTGATACTGGGGTCGGTTTCACTCCCTAGTTGTTCTTCCTCCACCCCCCTTTGCCATCCTCTATTTTCCCCCCACCCAGGATGTCTACCATTCTCTTCTGCCCTGCCACTTAGATGCCTTCCTAACCTCCACAGTTCCTTCCTCAAACTAGCCAGTCATCTACAAACCATACACCCCCCCATCCTCCAAGCTCAGTCCAGAATCATGGCAGACCCACACCCTGTACAGGCCACCACCCTTCCAAAGATGCCCGCCCTATTGACATGTGGCTCCTGCCCCATTTTGGCCCCCATCTTATGTTACAGACTGTTACTCCCAGGTTCTGTACTCTAATATAACTGTTAGGCCCCTATTTACTCAAATTCCTGCCCCCCCCCACACTAGTCCCCCTACTGCCCCCTTGCCGACCAGGTTAATTCAGTCTCAAATCCCATCCATTAGATACTGTATTACTGTAGCAATCCTTTAGCCTTCTTGTCCATTTTTCACCCCTCAGCCGCCATACTTTTTGTTCTCAGCTCTCATAGTTTCACTTAGCCCAGTTAGAAATCCTATTGCACTCAAAGTATTACTCAGCTCAGAGAAATAAACAGAACAACTAAATCTGTATTATTACAGCAATCCTAAAAGTATCCAATCATTGCTTTGTCTACACTCCACAGACCCTGCTGTAATATAGGACCACAGAGGACACTGGGTGTGAGGGTGGGCAACGCTAAAGTCCCGGCAGAGCTCCATTGATCTTGTTCACTCCATTTCTCTCACTCGCTCATTCTGTTTCTCCTGGTGCTCTAGGCTGCCCTTTTGTACTGGGCTCCTGCCTGCATTGGCACCTTTTTCTGCCCACAAAGAAATCCGCAGCAGTCCTGACAGAGCTCCGTTGAGGTCGCTCACTCCCCCTCTCTTACTTGCTCATTCTGTTTCTCCAGGCACTGCAGGCTGCCCTTTTGTACTGTGCTCCTGCCTGCCTTGGCACCTTTTTCTGCCCACAAAGGAAACAGCAGCAGTCCCGACAGAGCTCCACTGAGCTCGCTCACCCCCCCCACTCGCTTGTTCTGTTTCTCCCAGCGCTGCAGGCTGCCATTTTGTACTGGGCCCCTGCCTGCATTGGCACCTTTTTCTGCCCACAAAGAAATCTGCAGCAGTCCCGACAGAGCTGCATTGAACTCGTTCTCTCCGCCCTCGCTCGTTCTGTTTCCCCAAGTGCTGCAGGCTGCCCTTTTGTACTGGGCTCCTACCTGCATTGGCACCTTTTTCTGCCAACAGAGAAATCAGCAGCAGTCCTGACAGAGCTCTGCTGAGCTCGCTCACTTCCCCTCTCTCACTCGCTTGTTCTGTTTCTCCCGGCGCTGCAAGGTGACCTTTTGTACTGGGTCCCTGCCTGCATTGGTGCCTTTTTCTACCAACAAAGAAGTTTGCAGCTGGCCAGACAGAGCTCCATTGAGGTCACTCACTCCCCCTCTCTCACTTGTTCATTCTGTTTCTCCAGGTGCTGCAGGATGCCCTTTTGTAATGGGCTCCTGCCTGCTTTGGCGCCTTTTTCTGCCCACAAAAGAAATGGCAGCAGTCCCGACAGAGTTCCGTTGAGCTCTTTCACTCCCCCTCTCTCACTCACTTGTTCTGTTTCTCCTGGCACTGCAGGCTGCCCTTTTATACTGGGTTCCTGCCTGCGTTGACACCTTTTTCTGCCACAAAGAAATCTGCAGCAGTCCCGACAGAGCTCCGCTGAGCTCGCTGACTCCCCCTCTCTCACTCGGTCATTCTGTTTCTCCCGGCACTGCAGGCTGCCCTTTTGTACTGGACTCCTGCCTGCGTTGGTGCCTTTTTCTGCCCACAATGAAAACCACAGCAGCCCTGACAGAGCTCTATTGAGCTTGCTCACTCCCCCCTCTGTCACTCGTTCATTCTGTTTCTCCTGGTGCTGCAGGCTGCCCTAATATACTGGGCTGCTGCCTTCATTGGCACCTTTTTCTGCCACAAAGAAATCTGCAGCAGTCCCAACAGAGCTCAGTTGGGCTTGTTCACTCCCCCTCTCTCACTCACTCAATCTTAATCTGTCCCAAACACTGATTTTCCACAGTGACTGCGCTATTCTGTGCAAGAAGTGCAAAAACACATTTTGGCCAGCATGCGAAAAATGCCTAATGCACACATGTAACGCAGTAATTTTATGGACTTTCATCACCAAATTTTCAACATATGCATTTTAGGACCTCTGCTCATGAACAATGTCACTGTCATTTTCTCAATCTATTCCAAAACATGATTTCCCACAGTGACCGCGCTATTCTGTGCCGGAAGTGTGAAAACACATTTTGGCTGGGATGTGTAAAATGACAGCTGTACTGTTCATAAGGAGTTGTAGAAAAATGCCAATGTTGAAAATCTGGAGTTAAAATATTACAGATTCACAAAGTTACAAGCGTGTATGGAAACTGTGCAACGCACGCTCATAAAATAGTCATTTTGTGTTGGATTTTTTCCACCAAATTTGCAACATAGGCTTTTTTGAAAGCCCACCTCATGAACAGTGGCACTGTCATTTTGTTACTCAGTTCCGAAAGGTGATTCCATGCAGTGACCGTGAAATCACCTTTCGGGACAGAATAACACCATGACAGTGAAACAATTCATGAGGAGGGGTCCCAATAACCCCATGTTGAAAATTTGGTGTCAAAATCCCAAAAAATACCCGAGATATGCACCAAAGTTGAAAACACCCTACTTATGCCATTATACAGCTTACCGGCATTTCTTCAGTTTGCAGTCAGCTTGGAAGAGTGCAGACGTGTTCCCGGTCCACTGAAGATCATCGCGCTGGGCTCCGGAGGTAAGTATGGGGTGAAGGGTGGTGTGGGGAGATGGGGTTCACAGGGGGACACGGGTTGGGGAGGGCCACCGAACTCAACAAGGGACCTTTTACTGGTTTCAGGTGTTAACAAAAGGGAAAAAATGGAAAATATGTGAAACATTTTTTCCACAGGACATTTGGCATGCTGGGTTAGCTCTCAGCGTGCCACTTAAATGGTTTGGGGGCTGTAGTCAGCGAGATTGAGCACCCCCATCGGCATATACAGAGTGGGGGAGGAGAACCAAGGCAGATTGGGCACCCCTAAGCACACAAACTGGGGTGGGGGACATTATGCTGATGGGGAGTGGACTCCCATTGGCAAACTGAAGTGGGAAGGGGGGACTGAAGCCGATGGGGACTGGGTCCACCGTCATCACATAAAGGTTGTTGGGGGGTGCACACAACAAATGAGGGAAGGGGTCACAGTATTCCGACGGGGAGTAGGCTCTCCCATCTGCAAATGTACTGGTTCGGGGCATAGGACAGAAAGGTACCACCCTGCAATGAGGGGTCGCTCCCTCATTGCAGCAAAATGGCTGACACTGCAATGATGAGGTGGCCCTTTATTGCAGTGGCGAAAACATTTCAAGGTGGTGGCACACTGACTAAACTAGTGTCAGCAGCAGCATGCCATTGCACTGGGGAACATGGACCAGGCCTCAAAAGGCACTGGGGGTATTGGCCACAACAGTGCTGTGACTCCTCAACCTGCTTCTGCAGCAAGCTGCCACAATATGTTTCTTGCACATGCACGCAAGCAAACATAAACAAGCATTTGTCAATGCCAAATGTTTGCTTGCTGGTAAGAGCATTGGGCATGCAGGAGTTAGACATATGCAGAATAGGAATAGTAGTGAAGTATTGAAGTTCATGCCAACCCCACCTCCTTCCTGTAGAGACGGACAGGCATTGGGGTAAGTGTTTGGATCATTGGCCATGACAGGCATGCCATGTGCCATTCTGCACCACATGACAAAATCACAGGTGGGGCAGGATGTAAAGAATGACAACTGTACCATCAAGAGGGAGGTGTGAAGGGATGGCAATGTTGAACAGCTGTGCTGAGAATATAAAAAGTGCTCACACGTGCGAACCTTCAGTATGTGGAAACTGCACAATGCATGCACATTATACAGTCATTTTATGGACGTTCATCACGAAAGTTTCAAAATAGGCATTGTAGGACCTCTGCTCATGAACAGTGTCACTTTGATTTTCTTGATGTGTCCTGAACACTGATTTCCCACAGCAAGCACGCTATTCTGCGCCAGCAGTGGAAAAACACATTTTGGCCAGGATGTGAAAAATGACAGTTGTACTGTTCATAAGGAGGTGCAGAAAAATGGCAATGTTGAAAAGCTGGAGTGAACATATTACAAATGTGCGAGGTTATGAGCATGACTGGAAACAGTGCAACACACGCTTGTAACACAGTCATTTTATGGAGTTTTATCACCAAATGTTCAACATAGGCATTTTACAGCCTGTGCTAATGAACAGTTGTCACTGTGATTCTGCTAATGTGGCCCCAACACCGATTTCCTGCAGTGGCCGCACTGCTCTGCACTGCAGGTGCAAAAACACATTTCAGCCAGGATGTGAAAAATGACAGCTGTACTGTTCATAAGGAGGGCCGGAAAAATGGCAATGTTGAAAATCTGGAGTGAACATATTATAAATGTGCAGTGTTATGAGCATGCGTGGAAACTATGCAATGCACGCTTGTAATACAGTCATTGATGGACTTTCATCAACAAATTTTCAACATAGGCATTTTAGGGCCTCTGCTAATGAACAGCGTCACTGTGAGTTTTGTACTGTGTCCCAAACACTGATTTCCCACAGCGACTGCGCTATTCTGCGCCGGAAATGCAAACACACATTTCAGGCAGCATGTGAAAAATGACAGCTGGTCTGTTCATAAGGAGGTGCGGGAAGATGGCAATGTTGAAAACCTGGAGTGAAAATATTGTAAATGTGTGAAGTTAAGAGCGTGCGTGGACACTGCACAATGGACACTCGTAACACAGTCATTTTATAGACTTGTGTCACCAAATTTAAAATATAGGCATTTTAGGATGTCTGCTTATGAACAATGTCACTGTGATTTTCTTCATGCATCCTGAACACTGATTTCGCACAGCGACCGCGCTATTCAGCGCAGCAAGTGCGAAAACACATTTCGCCCAGGATCTGAAAAATAACAGCTGTACTGTTCATAAAGAGGTGCGGAAAAATGGCAATTTTGAAAATCTGGATTGAAAATATTGCAAATTCGTGAAGACACAAGCGTGCGTAGCAACTGCGCAATGCACACTCGAAAAACAGTCATTTCTTGAATTTTTCCCACCAAATTTGCAACATACACTTTTTGAGAGCCCACCTCATGAACACTGACACTGTCATTTCGTTAATCGATAGCGAAAGGTGATTCCGTGCAGTGACTGCAAAATCACCTTTTGGGACTGATTAATGCCATGACAGTGACTGAATTCATGAAGAAGGGTCCAAAAACCCCATGTTGAAAATTTGGTGCCAAAATTCCCAAAAATGCCTGAGATATGCTAAAAAGTTGAAAAAACCCTATCTATCCCATTATACAGCTTACCAACATTTCCTCAGTTCGCGGTTGGCTTTGAAGACTGCAGACATGTTCCTGGTCCATCGAAGATCATCACGCCAGACTCCGGAGGTAAGTATGGGGTGAGAGAGGGTGTGGGGAGGCCGGGTGCACAGTGGGTGGGTAAGGGTTGTAGAGCGAGGGGCCAGGGAGACCGCGAGGGACCGTTTTTGTTTTACAGGTTGTAAAAAATATAAAAAAATCATTGCAGGACAGTTTTCCCTTTGCAGGGGCATTGGGCACGCTGGGGTGGGCTCCCAGCATGCCACCTGAACATTGTTTTTTGGGGGGTGTAGCCGATGGGGGATTGGGCACCTCACGGTACAAAAAAAGCTGGGGGGCACAAGAGGTGAGGGGGATTGGGCACACCCTTGGTCTCTCATGTTGCTCTTTGGGGGGGCTGATGCCAATGGGAAGTGGGATCCTACATCGGTACATCAGACAGAGAGTGGGACAATACTGCCGATGGGGACTGGGCTCCCCCGTGGACAAGTCAACACCAGGGATGGATGCTGATGGGGAATGGGGCCCCCGTTGGCAAAAACACACATCTGTGGGGCGGGTCACATGCTGCCAAGGGGGATTGGGCACCCCCTTGGCTCTTTGATATTGTTTGTGAACACGGCGGCAATGCACTGCCATGTTCATAAACAATATCACACCAGCAATGTTCCACCCAGCAATGATGGGTCGCTCCCTCATTGCAGCAATTGCTGAAGCTGCAATGATGAGGCGGCCCGTGATTGCTGCGGCGAAAACGTTAGAACTTGGTGCACCTTCTGGAAGCCAGTGTCATCAGCGCACTGTGCCTCCATTGGTGCACCAAGGCCAGACCCCCAAATGCAATGCTGCTGGTGGATGCCACACTGCTGCGCCTCCCCAACCGGCTTCTCTTCTAAACTGTCACATAATGTTTCTTGCGCATGCGCATGCAAACATAAAAAAATAGGAACATGCTGTATTCAGTTCAGAGCTGGGTGTCCAGGATGATGCAGTGTCAGCAAGGGAGGATGAATGGGCAGGTATGAGATCCTTAACATGTACAACTTGGAACAGAGACAACAGAGATGGGAGCTGGGGAGGTCAGGTAGGGTAGGAAGTTGTCCTGAAGTCCTACAGGATATGTTTCATCTTACAGGGTAGACTAGATAGACCTTCAAGTATTCTTTTGCTAGTACTTTTCTCTGGAACAAAAAAAATCATTAGTTGCAATCCCCAGTAGTTTGAGTGCACTCTGCTATGCACACCATATTCAGATCTTTCCATGTAAAATACCTTTTATGTTTGAGACAGTATGCTTTGGCTCATTCTGCCACATTGCATGATGTTTTTTGCAGGCAACTGCTGCTGCTTTGTAGAACAAGATTAAGAACAACCTGAATCTGATCAAATCATGTAAAATTATCAGTGGCAGGAATAGAGTTGCACAATATTAAGACAGAGTGCCAAAACCAAACAGTCTGTAGTTGGAGGTATTTGCAAAGCTACATAAGGAACACCTAAATCAAACAGCAGCACCACCACATAAAATCCAATGATAACATGAGACCAAAAATATGTTTTAAAATGTTTTTATTAAGCTGGCCCAGTGGCACTGAGGGCTGAGGTGCTGGTCGCCTTACCTCGTGCTACACTGGTGACCCATCTTTGGGAACAAGCATGGGCCGCCAGGGTCTGCAGAGGAGGAAAAGGATTGAGCATCCAAGGGACTGCACTCCTTCTCTGGGGAAGGGGGATGCCAGTGGTTGACATACGACTGGCCCCTAGTGGAGGCTGGGGGGCCAGTGCACAGATGCTGCAGAAGTGGGGCGGGGAAGGAGCAGATGCCTGGAGTAGCACATGCAGGTGTGTGCATGCTCCCTCCGCCGGCTTCATTGCTTTCCTCATCTCTGCAGGGAGAAAACTGGTGGAAGAAAAATACATGGCTGTGAGGCGTGATGGAGGTCGCCTCACAGGTCCCACTCCTGGCTACTCACGGTGTTGGCAACACTGCATCCGGTCCCCAGTGGGGGTTGGGGAACCCCACTGGCACCACTGGGGGGGCAAGCCGAGTCGGTAAGGGTCAGCACCGGGTGGTGGATGCCGGGGGGCGGGGTTGGGGGCTCCCTCTAGAGGGATTGGCCACAGCAACAAGAGCATAAAATACTAACAAAAAATATTTTATTAGTGACAGAAAAGTACGAGCAATAAGTTAAAAACAGGTTTCACCAATAGGAGCCCAAGGGCATTTCACAACAGGTTTTTTTTTTCAAGGGTTAGAGTAAGGATGTCTTCTTGCTGTTTAAATAGGTGCTCCAGCATGACAACATTTTAAAGTCATAGTGAACTCAAAATTGCTAATAAAAACATACATATTTCATGAATAAACCTACTGAGTCTCTTATTACAATACATATTGATGTTACATATGTATCAACTACACATCTATTGAAAGCATGTATCAGCAATTCAGTTATGGTAGCATATACAGTACAAGTCACATTAAACTGTTCCATTAACTCACTGGTGTAGAATTTTTTTTTTCTGTGATGCTACTGGAGTGGCAACTCAAACTATTGAAGCTTTCAACAATTTTCCAACCATCCTTCACTGCCTGTTCAGCTCACATGTAACTGTTTAGTGAAATGGCAGTAGCTGCATTTTCATGGGATTGTTTATAAATATCACAACATTCCTTAAAGGAAAACTACACCCAAAACTTGAAAAAATATATGCTGTGCAGAGTATTTTAATTTGTATGTGAAGTTCTAGTGTTTCCTTCCTTCTGACTGGTATTAGGAGTTTTTCCTAAATTAGCCTAGCTTTAGGGTAGTTTTACGACCCCTGGAGATCTCCATATCAAATAGCTTTATTGCATTTCTTTGTCCTATAGTGCACCTTGTTTCATGTGATGGTGATGTAGCACAGCCCATAAATCCAGCAAAAAGCATTGCATTACAATCAGTTCACAACAATAGAGATGGCTATATTTTAAAATCTGTAGAATTCAGCTTGGTGACCACCCTCATCCTAAAGGTTTTACTGTCCTGAAAAACTTTGCTGCTGGTAATTTTTGTGCAGCTTGTAAAGCTTCCAAGATATTTAGTTTGTTTGGCATGTGTGTGCTGAATGTTCAGGGACCCTGGTTTTCCATTTTTACCAGTAACACCGGTAACAATCACGGAATCCTGCTTAGTTTGCGGATTTTGAATTCTTGTACCGGTGCCTCACAGAAATTGCATGTCGCTGCACAGAATCTCTAAGATTTCAGCATTTTTTTTATTTTCTCTTTCTATGTCCCCTTTTATAACAGCATCAGTCTCCACTTTTCAGGCTGGGTATCCCTTAGCTTCACCCCCAGGTAATGTTCAGGAGCTCCTGTGGTCCTGCCCCTATCCTGCCTGGGTTGTACCCCTGCCAGGTGGAAAGGGAAGGGACCCCAGGACCCTTTCACACTCCCATAGTGTGTGTCGGGCAGCTCAGTGGGTCCCTCATGGAGCCCGGTTATGAAGTCTGGGGCACCTGGATCCCTTCTGCCAGTGGCCAAAGTGGGGTGATCATTTCTGGTTTTCTGGTCTCTGTCCCTGAGGGCACTGGCACTAGAGGAGGTCCAAGGAGGTAGGTCACATAGAGACATGCCACTGCTCCAGATCCTGGCTAGGGTCCTTCCCTCCTGATCACTCTGCAGCACCATTGTATCACCACCCGTGGTCACACAGGTGGTGGTAAAGCAGCAGGACCTGCAGCCCACGCTCCCCGGAGGAGGAAAGCAGTCCCCCAGGTGCTCAATCCTCCTCCTCCCCTGGCCAGACCTCCAGCAACCTGAGTTCGCTTCTGACCCTGGGTCGCTGGCACTGCAAGCAATAGTGCTACCTCAGCGCCAGCAGGCCAACCCAGATTTCAGCATCTTAAAATGAATGCTGCTGTGCTTTGCATTCATTCTGCTTTGCTGCATATCGAGACAGTAAGGAAATCACCCGCACTGCTTTGCTGTTATCAGCCATTCAGTTTAACCACCCATGCCTAGTGTTTAGAGTAACAAGCAGCGAATGAACTGGGTACATTCAGCAGACTTGGGTTTGATTCCCAGACCTCCACCTGCATACTGTGTGACTCAAATGAGTCATGCCTCCCCAGTGCTTCTAGATCACTCCTGAAAACAGAGAGTCCTGCCTAGTGGGCCTTATCTGCTTTAAAAAGAATATAAAAAAAAATACCTATATATGTTTACTACATCATAGAATAGCAGTCAGGGTACCATGTAATTTACCTGAGTTTTACTTGGGCTGAAATGATTTTGTATAGGTAAAGATAAATGTTCAGATACATTTTATGTGTTTTATGAGCTTGTTTTTAGATTTTAGTCAGGTGTCTATTGTATTCTTTGCATATAAGCATCTAGGTTGTAGACTGCTAAATACAGGATCACTGTTATCAACTAGCTTATTCAAGTTTATAACCTGTAGGGCCATCCACAATCCTCAGTTGTTTGAATGAAAACTAGTCTGAATGAAAGTATGTTCACAAAGAAGAAACTGTCTTACTACTTATGAAAATACTTCATAGTTAGCACCCCATTTAGGTGAATTGGATCATTTGCAGCTTTTCTCCCACCTACTGTTTCAGTCTCTGTGACAACAAAATATTTTCTGATATACGGCTTCAACAAAATGCAAATGTTAAGTATTTAAGTGTACTTATATTTGGCCAGTGGATTTTGAAAGCACAGTCAATGACGTACAGAAGGTAAGACCCCAGGGGCTATATGATGCTGGTGGGCAGAGTAGTACTCAATTCACATCTGAACAAAGACATGAAAACTAGGAGACACCCTTTTCATGGACACCAAGAGAAAAAAAAGCATCCACATGTCTGGTAGATGCATAAATCCATTTGAACGTCGTCCACTAATCACTTGTGGATTTTTTAGGTGAAGATACTTTATTTCAAAGAAGCAAATTCAAGCAGTTTTTTACTCCCTGGCCATTCACTCCTTCAGGCCTGCCAAGGCCCCCCTACCATCACTGCTGAGTGCTGACTACCATCCACTGCCTCTTACTGATGTGCTACCAGGTAACCCTTCATTGAGCGTGCCCCTACCCCTGTGGTAGGCTACCAGGGGAGGAGGATTGCCCTAAAGAGCTTCCAGTGTATCATGGGCATGGCAGGGGTCAGAACGGACACGTGTCTGGGGATTATGGCTTATGGAGGGACCAACAGCTGTCCTTCAGTTGGTTCAGTGGGTGTTTTCTCATTTTCTTGGGAGCGTGACAGGCCACATGATGTCAAGGCACAAGCCGGCGTCCATCATGCTCCTTCTGCAGTGAGGGCTGACATGTTGTCATGCCTCTGGCCTCCACCAGGGGCAGAAAATGCTGAGCCATGAACCCACCCTCCCTCCCAGGAGAAGGTGAGTGGTCGTTGGACACTCAAGCCTTCATTCACCAGCTGGCCCTCCAACACCCAAGTCTGTTCCCTAACCGTGGTCATCAGTGTCAGAGGCAGAAATCCAATTCAGGCAGTTAAATTATAGATAGGAAAAAACAAAGGTAGTCCAACTTAGCGGTGATAGTTCAGATTAATTCACATCTGAATTCTAACAAGCAAAGAGACCAAATCATTTGTAATTTGTGCATGTGGGGTGTGGGTGCTGAAGTAAGGGGATCATAGTGCTGTTACTACTGCCATCACTCCAGAGGGATGTGGACTGCATTGTTGCTATTGCCATCACGCTGAAGGGGTGGGGACTGTAGTGCTTCTGTCATCATCACTGGTGGATGGGGAATGTAGTACTGCTGCCGTCCCACCTGAAGGATGGGGGCCATAGTGCTGATATTGCCATCACACCTGAGGAATGGTGAACGTAGTACTGCTGCCATCACACCTAAGGGATGGAGGCCACAGTGCTGCTGCTTCTGTCACACCTGAGAGAGGGAGGTTGTAGTGCTTTTGCTGCTGCCATCACACCAGAGGGATGGGGGCCATAGTGCTGTTGGTACTGCCATCGTACCTGAGGGATGTGGCCGTGGTGCTGCTTCCATTACACCTTAGGGATGGGGGCTGTAGTGTTGCTGCTGCCATCACATCTTGTACCTAAAATAACTTTAAATTGGTAGAAGGATGGAAGGATGTGTAATAGTGGAAATCAAAACTGCTAAAATGCATGTTAGCAGAGTTAAAAATTGTTAAATAAAGCACAAAAACCAAACACCGGTAAAAGCGGATTTTGGCTTAGCAGGCACCGGTGACAATACCATTTTTTACAATGTGCAAAACAGAATATGCCTTTTCTCAATCCCGGTAAACCAGTGTCCCTGTGAATGTTGGATCTCTCTTACATCACAGTCACATGAGACAAGATGCACTGTGGGAACAAGAAATACAATTACGCTATCAGGTATGAAGATCCCCAGGGGTCATAAAACTAGCATAAAGCTAGTTTGGAAAAAACTCTTAATACCAGTCAGAGGGAAGGAAACACTAGAACTTCACATACAAATTAAAACACTCTGCACAACATATATTTTTTCAAGTTTTGGGTGTAGTTTTCTTTTAAGAGCATTGTTTATAAATATCACAGCATTTCTTAAGAGTTGTTTAGTCTGCCTTCTGAAATGAAACTCATAAGCACTCAGCTGAAAATAAAGCTTATAGCACATAACAGCTAGATGCAAACCAATGCTAAACTTTTACTAATTCATTGAATTAAACCCTGCACAGATTAAGACACTCATTGAACAATACTACACCAGTGAGTTGAGGGAACATTTTAATGTGACTT
This sequence comes from Neoceratodus forsteri, assembly GCA_016271365.2. Lineage (NCBI taxonomy): Eukaryota > Metazoa > Chordata > Ceratodontiformes > Ceratodontidae > Neoceratodus > Neoceratodus forsteri. The sequence goes on along the minus strand of CM057459.1, from coordinate 839,864,749 downwards.
GTACTGTATTTTGCTAATGCAATATCAGTAAGTGTATTACAATTCAGGTGATCTATAATAAAATATTCATTGCAAAAAAACTTTGTTAATGCATTAGTTATGGTTAAAGCAACAAAAGGGAAATGAGGTGTTAGGGTTTCCAACCCCCACATCCCCCCACTCACCCCTACCATCCACCCTCCACAGACCAACAGGTTTCTGGGTATGTCTTGAGGTCATTGACCCTAACACTTACCCCATTCAATGTGTAAGGAAGCTATTCATGGCACAACATAAGAGAATGGGATGAGCGCTAGGGTCAACAACCTCAAGGCAGGGCCCTCTGGGCCCATCACTGCATAATGGTATCCATAATGGTATCCATGTGAGTAAATGCAGGGCCCTCCGGACCCTACACTCCCATCTATCCATAAGTGTAGAGACATTGTAAGTGTGGAGACATTGTAAGTAACAATCATCTCCCTGTTGGAACACAGGACCCACTCATTACACAATTGAAGGCCCTGTGTTCCTATTACTGCATAATGGTATCCATATGTGAGAGGGTCCTGCACTCCCATCTATCCATAACTGTAAATACAAATCACAGGGCTACAGATATTCCAAGTGCTACAAATGACACAATATCACAGTAACCATTGGGACACTGGGAAAAATTCCACCACAGTTATAATCAAGGGCTAGCAACCTAAAGGTGTACTAAGCTGCATTTAGCAAAAAATATGCATCTCCAAGTGGTTTCGAGATATAGCTGCCGAAAGGTTCTGTGCCCGCTGCATTATCCCATGGAAGAATTTCTAAACTTCAGAATTTTATAAATATGGAAGTGATGTAAATGTTATCACCAAACCAGCAAAAATCACATATGTGGGGCAAACCCATTGTACCCTGCAAATGTCAGGCCAAAAGTCCTTACCATTTCTTTGCAATGAAGTGACAATATAACAGTAAACTTTAAATATCCTTTTTTGTGAGATGTCAAAATCCCTTTTCGCGATGAGAAAAATAATTTTGACACCTTGCAAGAAAGGAATTCGTCTGGCAAAAAAGGATTAAGGGCAGGGCCATCTGGTCCCAGAAGTCCTAATATTTTTTTCACAATACAAAAAAGGATTGTAACTGCTCGGAAAAAGGGAATCGGTTGATCAAAAGGAATTTTGACAGCTCACAAAAAGAGATCAGTTTTTAAAATCCCTTTTCGTGATCTGTCAAAATCCCTTTTCGTTAGCCAATTCCCTTTTCATGAGCTGTCAAAGCCCTTTTTTGTATCATGAAAAAGGATTAGGAGTTTTCGTATCAGATGACCCTGCCCTTTTCGTGAGCTGTTATAATCCCTTTTTGTGATGCGAAATAGGATTTTGACACCTCATGAAAAGGGAATTTGTTTCACAAAAAAGGATTACTGGCAGAGTCATTTGGTCTGAGAAGCCCTAATCCTTTTTTTCGATACTAAAAAGGACGTTGACTCCTTGTGAAAAGAGAATTAACAGACAAAAATGAATTTTTACAGCTCATGAAAAGAGGTGGGAGTTGTCAGACTAGATGGCCCTGCCATTAATCCCTTTTTACCATATTAATTTCCCATTTCACGAGGCGACAAAATCTATTTTAGCATTGCAAAAAAAGGAACGGGAGCGAGTCATGAAAAATGATTTTTAAAATAAAAAATAAGCATTCTTAGGCTGCATAAAAAGTAAGGCAAAGGCACGGAACAGTAAAGGACATCCACATGGACACACTACATACTTGGATGTCTCCAGAAGACATCCCTGGGCAAAGTTATAACATTTAGTTTGGGCTAAAAAAAAAACAAGATGGCGGCTGACAAAAAATAATTTTTCCCTGATGAAGTTATTCTAAGGATCCCTTTTCATGAGATGTCAAAATCCCTTTTCGTCAGGCCAAAATCCCTTTTTGTATCATACAGCTATCAAAAAGACTTAACAGAGCATGCTCAAAACCCCAAATTTCAAAACTGAATAACTTTAGAATGGATTAATATTTTTTTCACCAAGCCAATGCTGGCTTGTTCTTTGGAGTGAGCCCTTTCCACCATGAAAATCTCAGACCAAAATTAAGAACAGTGTGGCCACAGCATGATGAGGGAAAAAGACAAAAAAGGTGAAGTTTATCATTTTTCACTACGCACAGTGTAAAATCCACATATGTGATCAAAACAAAACTTGGTATGCCAAGAGGTGTACCCTACGGGATAATGCATACGAACTTTTGTGTCAATCCTTTGAATGGTTGCAGAGTTATTAAAGTGCATAATTTGGGGGTTAACATTAAACTGCCTACTCAACCCTAACTATAGTGGTGCTACCGTGCCACTATAATTAGAAGAATATAAAAACTGTTAAGAGATCATTAGAAAAGAATGTATTTTTAGTGCGCTGAAATTATTATTTGTCTACATGCATTCAGATATTGTTTTTACTTTTTTAGTTGATGGTGTGGATGCCTGTAATGCTTCCCAGACCCACTAATTTGAAATCCAATGCTGAGTGAATTTGCAATATGAATGACCTATCAAATGAGAAGAGACTCTGTTAACACTCAGCATTTAGTTATGTACATTGGTATGATTTTCTGATCCAGAAATAGTGCTAGAATTGACATCTGCATTTTTAGATGGTTCTGTGTTTAGCATACTAAAGACACATTCTTTGTTAATGATCACTTACTCAACACTTGAAAAGCACATTGGTGTTAAATGCCCTTGATCTGCTGTATGGGGAACCTGTTTTTAACTTGTTGCATGTACCTTTTAACATAGACATAGAAACATAGAAATTTTCAGCAGATAAGGACCACTAGGCCCATCTAGTCTGCCCATGAGCCCTACACTGGTTTGTGGCCTCTGACCCTAGCTGGTCAACTGCTTACTGCCATTCCTTCCTACCTCTAAGGTTTCCTTATGCCTGTCCCAGGCATGTTTAAATTTATCCACTGAGCTCACTCCTGCCACCTCCTGTGGCAGGCTATACCATGTGTCTACCACCATCTCCACAAATAAAAACTTCCTCACATTTCCCTTTAACCTGCCACCTTCCAATTTCATATCATGCCCCCTCGTTCTTGTACTTCCCCCTATAATGGAAGATGTCTACACCCTGCACCTTGTTTATGCCATTAAATTACTTAAATGTTTTTATCATGTCTCCCCGCTCCCTCCTGTCATCCAGAGAGTACATATTGAGGTCCTTTAATCTCTTCTGATATGTTTTCTGTTGCAAGCATAGTACCATCTTAGTTGCCCTTCTCTGGACCTCCTGCACCCTGTCAATGTCCTTGCAAAGGTGCAGTCTCCAGAACTGCACACAGTACTACCGTGAGGCCTTACCAGTGTTTTATACAATGGCATCACCACCTCCTGCCTTCTGCTAGTGATACCTCTGCTTATGCAGCCCAGCATGCCACTGGCCCTCCCTGCAGCCTTTGTAATCTACTTGGACACCTTTAGGTTATCTGAAATGATAACCCCCAGGTACCTTTCTTCCGTGATGATTGTCAGCAACTCTACCCCCAACTCTATAGCTCTCCCCAGGGTTCCTGCATCCCAGGTGTATTGTTTTGCACATCTTTGAATTAAACCTCAGCTGCCACAGCTCAGACCACTTTTCAAGTTTTCCCAGGATCCTCACCATTTTCTCCACCCCATCTGGAGTATCCACCTTGTTGTAGATCTTGGTTTCATCTGCAAACAGGCAGATCTTTCCCTCCAGCCCTTCTGCAATGTTGCTAATGAAGACATTGAACAGGACTGACCCATGAGGTACCCCGCTGGTCACCCTCTTCTCCTCAGATTGGATCCCATTTACCACACCCTCTGCCACTTGTCTGTTAGCCAGTTCCTAACCCGGTTTACCACTTTATGCCCCACACCCAGGCTACCCATCTGGTTAACCAGCCTTTTATGTGAACATATGAGGAAGCCAGCAGAAGAAGGCCATTTGGTCTAGCAAGTCTGCTAGTATTGCAGGGTCGACAGCTTGAGCTACTGTTCCTACCCTCCCTCCCTCCCCACTCCTCCCATTCTCCCTACTCATGAACCTTACTTCCCCCATGCCTATCCCAGCCTCTCTTAAAGCTGCCCACTGTCTTCAATGAGATGACTTCTTATGACAGCACATTCCAAGTGTCCACCACCCTCTCTGAAGAAGTGCTTCCTGACCTCCCTCCTAAACCTCCCACTGTCCAGCTTTAGACTGCATCTCCTTGTGTTATGGTTGCCACTCAGCTTAAAAAGGCTCCCCTTATCAACCTTATTCATCCCTTTCAAGTACTTGAAGATCTCAATCACGTTCCCTCTTTATCTTCTGTCTTCCAAGGAGTACATGTTCAGTGCCCTCAAGCTCTCCTCGTATGCCTTACCCTGCTGACCTGCTATCATCTTTGTAGCCTACTCTGGACCTTCTCCAGCAGGTTAATGTCCTCTTTGAGATGTGGGCACCAGTGCTGAACACCATACTCTAGATACCACCTTACCAATGACCTGTATAAGGGCAGTATAACCTCCTCTCACCTACTACTGATCCCCCTAGATATGTATCCCAGCATCTTGTTTGCCTTTGCTGCTGCTTTCTTGCACTGTGTGGAGTGCCTCAGGTCACTAGTGATCATCACTCCCAGGTCCTTCTCCTCCTCTGATGCAGATACTCGGATTCCACCCAGGTAGTACTCTGTCCTGGGATTCTTGGCTCCAATATGCATAACTTTGCATTTCTTGTCATTGAAGCCATGCTGCCAGATCCTGGACAACCTCCCCAGCTTTTCTAGATCGTCTTGTAGGTCCTGTATCCCTTCAGTTGTTTCCACACTCCTACAAAGCTTGGTGTCATCCTTGAATAGGCATATTTTGCCCTTAATGCCATCCCCAATGTCACTGATGAAGACATTGAACAACACCAGCCCCAGCACTGAGCCCTGCGAGACCCCATTGGTTACCTCTCTGGTGCCTGATAACTCTCCCCCCACAACCACCCTCTGTGTTCTGTTCCTCAGCCAGTTTTCCACCCATCTAGCCATCTTTACCCCAACCCCAACGTCCACCAACTTCCTGATCAACCTTTTGTGAGGCACAGAGTCAAAGGCCTTGCTGAAATCAAGATAGAGGATGGCTACCACTTGGCTTCTGTCTACTGTCTTAGTGACACAGTTAAAGAAGTCAATCAGATTTGATTGACATGATCTCCCCCCCATGAACCCATGCTGCCTCGCAGCCTGGATACCATGCTCCTTTAAATATTCCACCAGCCTTTCCTTTAGTATGGAATCCATGAGCTTGCCCACAATGAAGGTCGGAATGACTGGTCTGTTATTCCCTGGGTCATCCTTGGGACCTCTTTTGTGGAGGAGCACTACATATGCTGTTCTCCAGTCCTGTGGTACCATGCCTGACTCTAATGAACTATTAAATAGGTCTGCCAGTGGCTCTGCCAGCTCCTCAGCCAGTTTCTTTAGTACCCTATGCAGGACAGTGTTGAAGACCTTACTGCAGTTGAGGTAGGCGACGTCTACTATCCCCCCACGATTTACTTCCTTCTTCACCCAGTCAAAAAAATCTTTCAGATTTGTCTGACATGACCTCCCTGCTGTGATTCCATATTGCCTCAGATCCTGGGCACTGTTGTATTCCAAGTGTGCCACTGTTCTTTCTTTAATCTGTGCCTCCATGATCTTACCCACTACTGAGGTGAGGCTGACTGGTTTACAGTTCCTTGCCTCCTCCCTACTACTGCTTTTGTGTAAAGGGACTACATGTGCCCTCTTCCAGTCCTTTGGAACAAGTCCTGTGTTGAGTGACTCAGTGAACAAGACTGCCAGAGGCCCTGCTAGCTCTCTTTGCAGCTCCCTTAATATCCTCGTGTTTCTGCCATCTGGCTCCATTCAGCTTTGTGAGCTCCTCCAGGACTCTCTCTGCTATGAATGGACTTGTGTTTACCTGCCCCCCCCCACTTTGTATTTTTTACCCATCTGTGGTCCCTGACCCTTCCCTCTTTAGTGAATACGGAACAGAAGTATTTGTTCAGTATTGCCACTTTCTGAAGGTCTCCCTCGTTACATTCTTCTGTATCCCCTGTGAGTCTTACAATGCCTCCCCTGGTTTTCCTCTTTTCACTAATGTACCTATAGAATGTCGTATCCCCCTTTTTACCATCTGTGCTAATCTTTCTTTGGTCTGTGCCTTTATGTTCCTTACATCCTTCCCAGCTTCCCTCAGATTCTTTAGGTACACCTCCCTGACTTCCTCCCTTTGAGTCTCGTTTTACTTCCTAAAACCCTGCCATTGGGCCCTTACCTTGTATGCCACCTCCCTTGAGAACCATAGTGGTTTCCTCCTTCTCTTGCCTTTGTTTACCATCTTTATACATTGGCTCAACACCTCTTCCATGGCTCTCTTCAGGTGTTCCCACTGCTCTTGGACACCCCCTCCTATCTCCCTCCTTGCCAAGGCCTCTTTGATACACCTTCCCATTTTAGCAAAATCTGCCCCCCTAAAATCTAAGACCTTTGCCTCAGTGTGGCTAAATGCATCACATGGAAGTAATACAACCATTTTTAATCATATTTTTGACTCACATTATCGATTGGGTGTCAAGTGGTGGGTGCTGCCTTACGTTTAGTGTTGCACAATACTAACCACGCAGTCTGTGATGATTATATTTTTTTTCATATTTTATTTTGCTTCAGCTGTGCATAATTATTGTTTGATAGTAATTTCAGAGTTTTGTTTCCATTTTTAAATCTTGAAAAACAATGCAGAAAGACTTCCATGTGATGCATTTCTTTTCTTTTATGTCTGGTTAAATAAAGTGATTGATTGATTTATTATATCCTTCGACATTTAAGGTCACATTACCATTCTGTACAGATTGACTAGTAATTGTAATAAAACCAGTTCACAATTACAGATTTATTACATGCTATAGTTCCTTATGCTTTGGATATTAGAATTGTAGTAACATAGTAATTTAAGGTCAGAAGGAACTCTAGGTTCATTGGTTCCAAACCCACTTCACAAGCAGGTATTTGTAAATAACCATGAGCTGGCAGTATATCCTAGAGGTTAGAATAATGAACTGCTAATGAGCATGTTACATCAAGCAGACTTAGGTTTGATTCACACAACCTCATCTTGCATACTGTGTTATTCTGTGCAAGTTACATAACCTCCCCATTGGTCTAAGGTTGCCCCTGAAAACAGGCACTTGTGACTAGTGGGCCTTACCTGGTTACCAAGGATGAAGAAAAGAAACAATAGCTATTTTATAGGAATGTCATACATTGCTGAGTAAAATTATTATATTAATTTGTTGATTCAAGATATTATTATATTAAATGTGAATTATATTTGTTCAATAATAAATATAATGCATTGTGAAACATTTTATCTGTGTCTGTCAGCATTGTAGTAGGGGCTCATAACACTGTTGCTTTGGTTAAACATACTTTATAGAATCAAATATGCAGTATAGTATTAAGGTATATCTAAGCAAACAGCATCCTCTTCACCTTCCCCACCATATCCTGGGAGTTGCATCTCTCCTGAACACTAAATAAAACTGACTTGCCTCCCTGATGTACTCAGAGACCACCATATGATCTACTGTGTATGTAACTTCTGCCACTCTTAAGTTTCCCTGAAGTGCATCTAGTGAAGGTCTTTCAGGTCTGTGAATCTGTACTCCCATCTTAATGAACATTTCCTCATTGAATGAACCTCCTTCTCAATGTGTATTGACTTTGACAAAACCCTTTGCAGTATTATATTTTAAATGCGTGACTGCCTGGAACAAACATGCTCCCATCCTGCTGTTATGTGTACAAAGCTTCCATTTCACCTGCATCTCCGAAGAGCTCATTACTTGCCTCAATGTCTGTGACTCTGCATGGTACCTACATGGTACCTTCATATGCTGTCTGCCCTCCAAGGACTTAGTGAGGTAGAAACAACAGCAATAAGGACTTCATGGAAGCCAAAACTAATTTCTTCTCTACCAAAGCTAATTTCTTTCCCCCAATCTCCAATTTAAACTCTGCTACTATGTATTTTGGAAGGTGATTCAACATGTTTTTTTATACTTTCTTTATCTCCATCCTGAGCAGCCCATGTTCTTGCCGACCCCCCAGCCCCATCCACCTGACCACGCAGTGCCACATCCTTCTTCCCCCATGGCTTACCCTCTGTGGTAGGGTGGCAGGGATCTCTCCACCTGTCAACATGGATCCAATTCACGAGGTGTCTGAATAATCAGGGGCAGTGCCAATGGGGACCGGCAGTCATCCGATATGCCCAGGACCTTTTTCTCCTCCTATTTTCACCAATGCTGGAGGAGGAGCATGTGACATTGGCAATGGCTGAGCTGTGAGCGCTTGCACCCACAGCATGCCAGCTGACTACTCTGCCTTCACCCATTACTTATAGGACCCAGTTACTCTGACTCCCAGTCACCTCTAAATGTCAGATGTATGCCAGCCACTGTTTTCACTCCCTCTCTGGAAAGGAGAGCTGTCCTCCAGACGCTTGATCCTCTCCCACCCCACCTGACCTGCTTGCACTGTGAACACAGGTCGCTTGTGTGGCAGGAGGTAATGCATGATGCCTCAGCCCTCCACACCACCAGGCCGACATCCAATGTGATTTTTGACCCACCTAGCTATCCACCTAGTAACCTACTTCAGGCCACAAATTCACAAAGCCAATGATATCTAATCCTACTGTTTGCTGCTTGACTGAATAATTATTCCACCTCCTGTTCCATCTTACTACTCTATCCCCTTCCCTATTCCACTGGCCATTATATCCCCTTCCTTCCCCTCTCACTCTCCTACCCTTCTGTCAACTACTCTCCCTCCCCATCTTCTCAGTGTATTTTTGTTCCCCATCTTCTCTGCTAAAACCATAATTGTACCGCTGTCCCTCAACACACACAAAGGTCATTCAGCCATGTTGGTGTTAGCCCTAATCCCTCCCACCTCTTTGTTTCCACAATGGTCATCCCTTTTGCTTCCCTTCTCAACCCCTATTTCCAACATATTACTGTTTCTACCTAGAAATAAGCCCAAATGTATTCTTCCATTTCACACAGAGGGAGACTCCTGTACCCCTGGGAATTATCACTCCATGTCCCTTCTCCACAACAGATTAAAGTGCGAAAAACTCATCTTCACTCAACTTTCTTCACTGACTCCTCTTGCTCCCCCTCACATTTCCTGCCTGGCTTCAACAAGTCACATTCTACAGTCTCTCCATTTCTATAGTATACTAAAGATGTCCTGGTGAAGATGGATCTGGTTTTATCATCACTGCTATCTTTGTTCATCACCATTTGATCCAGGTAGGAGATACAATATTCCCCACTCCCCATCCATTCAGGAGTTCACCAGACCAGCATTTTTGGTCCAGTACTGTTCTCCAATTTCTTTAATGATCTCCACTCTTTTTGTATCTTCTTGAAAGTTCTCATGTACCTGCAAGACACTGTATTTTACTCTGCTTGTACAGTGCCTCTGTCTCTGAGCTAGAAGCATCACTACAAAGTGACTTTGACATTGTTCTGTGCCAGTTCTGCTCCAATCAACTATTTCTTAATGACAAAAAATTGTTTTTTAGAAGCAGGGAAAGATAAAATTTGACAGCAGATAAGGACGTCTTGGCCCACCTCGTCTGCCCATTTTCCCTATCTACTGTAATACTGTAGACCCTACTTGATCTCTGGCTTTACCCCCACCCTTTCCTTACCATCAAGGTTCAATTATGCCTTTGCCATACATCCTTGAATCCTCTTACAGTTTTTGGCCCACCACCTCCACTGGGAGGCTGTTCCAGGCATCCAGCACTCTTTCTGTGCAGAATTACTTCCTCATATCTCCCATGAGTCTACCCCAATCCAGCTTCATAGCATGTTCCCTTTTTCTTCAGCATCTTTGTTTCTGAAAAATGCTTCCCTCTTGTACCTTATTTATATACGTGAAGTATTTGAAAGTCTCTATCATATCCCCCCTCTCCTTCCTTTCCTCCAGGGTGTGCATACTGAGGTCCTTTAGTATCTCCTCATAGGGCTTGTGATGCAGACCCTGAACCATTTTAGTTCCCTCCTCTGAACCACCTCTACTCTATGTCCTTCTGAAGATGTTGTCTGCAGAACTGGACACAGTACTCTAGGTGAGATCTCACCAGTGATCTATACAGTGGTAGCATAACACCACCCCTCTCTTTCTGCTGGTGATACCCCTCCATATACACCATAACATCCCGCTATCTCTCCCCACTGCTTTGTCACCCTGTCTTGCCACCTTTAGGTCATCGTATATGATTACCAGCAGGTCTCTTTCCTGTTTGGTGGTTATTAATACTACACCCACCATTTTGTATTCTGCCCTGGGTTTTCTGGGCCCCAAGTGTATGATTTTGCTCTTCTTCACATTGAAACATGGCTGCTTCACCCTTGACCACTCCTCTAGCTTTCTTAAATCTCTAATCATATTTTTCCACCCTCACCCCAGAGTGTCTACCCTATTGCAGATTTTAGTGTCATCAGCAAAAAGGCACACTTTCCCTTCTAGCCCCTCTGCAATGTCACTAATTAAGACATTTAAGAGGACTGGTCCCAGCACTGATCCATTTGGTACCCCACTGGTCACTGTCCCTTCATCAGAGTGAACTCTGTTTATCACCACCCTCCATCTTCTTTCCCTTAATCAATTCCTTACCCAGTTTACCACCTTTGGACCCACTTCTAGGCTGCCCAGCTTGTTTCTATTACCATCAGCAGAGAGTGCTTAGGCACTACAATATTCCCATCTTTAGGACACTTGATGACACCCCTTGAGTAAGTTCTCTATATCAAGTATCTCATCAATGCAGTCAATAAGATGTTTCTCCCAAAGCTACTGTTGGTGCTACATTTGGTGCACTGTTTCATACCAAGACATGCCTTTAATTTCACGTTCGGTATGAGGATGCACTTCAGATGATCCTTCCATCATTTAATTATGCAGATGTTGTCTGCAGTGCTGCCCTAAGTCTACACTGGCCAAAACAGACCCCTCGTTCACTCTTTTAGTCATTCTCTCTTTCCCTTCATTTAGTGGCAGATACCTCTTACTTTTTGTCTGTTTTCACTAAGCACTGATAAGGCTCTCTTTTCTGCTACCCCCCCCAATCACTCTGTTCCTCTGATACCTGCAACTTTTCTATCACTTGTAAGAGAACTCTGGGTTGTCTCCCTTGTCCTCCTACCTTCTACTCTCTGGAAAAATCCCCATCCATCTGTACATATTTCTCTCCTCTGTTCCTGAAAGGTCCCCGACCTTTCCTCCATTCTTGTTCCTGCAACTAGTTTCCTGCCCCTGGATACTTTCCCCGAGTTATCCTCTATTGGTCTCTCTGCACATTCCCTCTTCTGCCTTTTTTGCTTTCATGTGTGCCATGTTGTGTTCCCTATTTTCTTTGCTTTCTCCCTCTTACATCCCTTACCATTTTATTTATAAATGTTTATGGATTTTTACTTTCTGTTTTTTGCTTATTGAAACCTCAGTTCTCCCTGAATATCCAGTTGTGTATGAGCAGTTGAAAAGCAACAATTCTTACATCATAATAGTCAAGTATACTACCAAAAAGGCTGAAACAGTATAATTAAACCCCTCACCATATTTTTAAATCTGTGAATTAAATTGCTAATATTTCCCTCTCTCAGGTAAATCAGGCAGGTCAGTTATTCTGTGTTATTATTATTATTATTATTATTATTATTATTATTATTATCATTTGCTGACACAAAGCTATGTAATTATGTGACAAATGGCTTTTACTGACTCTATGTAGTTACAGACTAAAAACGACAAAATAATCACAGAGCACTTGCTTCTACTACTGTCTTAATGTTGCAAATGTGTAGTTCTCCTAGTTTGAAATATGTTAGTGATGACAACCCTGCATGCTCATCTAAAACAAATGAACAAAAAACTCTGTCTTTGCAAAACAGGAAATCATTCTGCAGTCAAAAAGCAAATTCATGATTAGGGCTTAGGAGTGACAGACATAAACTTTTGAACCTCATATATAAATCTCCACATGGCAAATGATGTGCATTTATTTAAACAATGACAGAAAACATTTAACTGTATACAAATAGTTCACATAGAGACAGTGCTATTTCAGCAAAGGAAAACACAAAATGACATATATTCATATGAACTTGGCATATGGAAGAAGAGATCAAACACTACCTTCAACCTCAAAGCATTTAAATACAATTTCCATACCTCAGGTGCTTCTGGCTTGTCAGCACTGTCACGTCACATGTTAACAATCAGACTGTTAGTGCCTGAATAGCACTAAAAAATTCCGAGTAACGTCATGATCCCTATGATGCATCTGTGCAGCACAACCACAGATACTGAATAAGTGCTACAATGGGAAGCTGAAGGTCTGGAAACAATGTTAAACAAATAAACTGCAGAAGGACACAGCTGTTTAAATTATTAATATTTCATTTTGATTTCTTTCTTTACTCTATGATTGGTCACATTTAGAAAACCATGTTTGCTAATGATCTTTAATGGAAAAAGACTGAGGAGATTCTGATATTGGGGAATCAGAGTTCTGTTTGGTTGCAGCTTCACAAATGTTATTTTCCTTATATGCTTAGGATTCAATGAGGCAAAGTCAGGCCATGAATAAGCATACTAGACTGCACAGCACAGTAGAGAGAATGCCCCAAAGATGCTGGACCAGATTTTTTTTTTTTCAGCATACTGCCTTACATGCCCAACATTTTGTTATGTTTTCTTTTTTTCCTTCCTATTTTTTTGTAACTCTCTTAAATCGCCATATAACTCAGTGACTAGAGAACTGGGGTGGTATTCTGGAGGCCTGGATTCAATTATCAGTAGATCACATTATTTCTTTCTCACTACAATTTGCAACTCCATATGGAAACCATGGATGTGAAAAGCCTTAATTCTCCGGGTAACATTTGATAACTCTCTCAGCCAGGGAAAACTTGCAGTATGATTTCATTTTCCTCCATTAAACTGGACTGGATTCTGTGGCTGCAGCAGATCAAGTACATATGCTTTGTACAATAGGGTTTTCCTTTTATGCCATTGGTACAAAATAATATGACAGAGAACTGTTATGGACACAAACTTTGTGAAAACATTTTGCACTTTTTTTCTCAGTACTATGTTCTTTTGTATAGCATAGTCTGGATTTGGGTTTCACCTTATAAATATCTATGCACCATAGTTTAAGTCATTACACATTGACATCTTCAGACCACCTTATTTGTTAACTGTTAAATACTGTATAGGTTGTTAGCTGTAGATTATAGTTTTCCCTTATCAATGCTGGATGAGATTGGAGTCATTGAAAAGAAACACTGCAATGTTACCTTCTTGAAAAATATGATGACAGGTGGGCTCGTTGGATGCTTTCAATGCTATTCACCTGGATATGAGATTAACTTAAATGTGTGAGCCCCACCAGTCCAACAGTGACCATTGTTTTTTGTCAGCCTTCCTTGGTGTAGCAGTAGTTTTATCTGTTACCAGTGGATACTTTTTTGCAGTTAATATGTTTTTACTGGATGAAACACAACAAAACAAACACAATACATATTCATTAACAACATAACCATAATGCAAAGAGAAACTGCATCACACATTAGGAGCTCAGAGTAATTGCAAAAGTGTGAACAACCACTTACATATGACAGTTGAAAATACAGTCTACTGCAAAGCGGTAGATGGAGAGCCTTAAGATGCTTTTACACACAGGTCTATGTAACAGAATAACTGTTATGGAAACAGTATTCCGTAACATCCCTTGTGTGTAAAAAGCATTTGTTTCGTTCCCTTGGTGAACGTTCGTCCAAACCACAATCTCTGCTTCTTGCGGTTTGCACTAACGTGTTTCGTTTGATCTGGCTGCTTAAAACAGCCATTCCGGTACCACAGCCGAAACAAATGGAGGCAGGATTAGCTGGAATACTCACAGGGGTGTAAAAGGAAACCTGAATGCAACAGAGTACATCGGCGCCACACAGGTAACGTTTAGTTCATTTTACAAACCTGTATGTAAAAGCACCTTTAGAGTACCATATTAGTTAAATGAATAAGGACTCAAGACAGTTACTACAACCATCACAAGTCGGTGTACTCAGACATTTCCACACTAGACTGCATGAGTTCAGGGAGAACACTGAAGGGGAGGGGTGGGGGTTGGCTCCAAAACTGCGCCTTACAGGAAATCACCTTAGGGTGGGGGCAGTAAGAAAGACCAGGGAGGGGAGTGCTATGGTAAACCTCAGGAGGACTCCAGAGAAGGGAGAGTATAGACAGGAGTATCTGGAGGAGGACAAAGTGTCATTGGAGACCTACAGAGAGAGTGGAGGTAATAAAAGGAACATTGTACTCACATAGAGTAGACATACCACACATGCTGGAGGGGACTGGTGGTTATGCTTGATTTCAGGGAAGGAACAGGAAATCCTTAACCCTCAGTATGTTTTAAAGAAGTGTCTACCATACTAAAACAAGACGTCAAATGTGCCTCCCATATCTCTTGAAAGTGAGGAGGAGTTTTAAGTGCAAAGTGAGACTTTTTTTGCAAGAGTCCTAACTGAAGCTAGCCATTCTATCTGGGAGGGGATGTCTGGGGACCTCCACTTCCTTAGAAGAAGCAATTTGTCTTCAAGTCCTACTATGAACAACCAATGGAGCTAAGAGGTTGAGATGGGAATGCCTGCTGGGGGCATCTCCAGGATGTAAAGCTGAAAAGAAGGTAAGAACAAAAGAAAACAGTATTTGAACACAGCAGACATGGATGCTTTGCCAAAAGGGAAGAAGCTTAGGGCAGGCCCACAGGATATGAAATAGCTCATCCTTAGCTGTGCAACACCAGCAGCACAAAATCATGTGAGAGCAGGCTCAGAGATTTAATCTGGACAGGGATGTGATGCCAGAAGTGTAGCACCATATTTTGGATAAGCAAGCTACTACAGTCTTGTCACGCTGAGTGGGCTTATTTCCTAAGGCTGGACCATTACTTATTGAAACATAGAAACAGAATTTGACGGCAGATAAGGACTGCTTGGCCCACCTAGTCTGCCCATTTTCCTACCTAGCAGATAAGCTGCAGATCCTAGTTAACCAACAGCTTACTTCCTCCTACCCCCCACTAGGACTGCCTTATGTCTGTCCCATGCATTCTTGAATTCCCCCACTGTTCTTGACTCCACGACCTCCTGAGGGATTTATGGCTTTATTTCTTTTTGCCCCATCCTTGTCCCTACTGCCTTTGTCTTTTTCTCCATTTACCCCTGCCCTTCTCCCTATTGACTGCTCTATTTTGATGTTTACCTCACTAATTGCCCTGATTTTTTTGGGGGGGCGCTAGAATTTCCCTTCTCCTCTTCAGTGCTTCCCCCCATGGCTAGTTTAAATGCTTGCCACTGAAGCATTTAAACCTATCACCTAGGATCCTGGTTCCCCTCCAGGATAGATGCAAACCATCACCCCTGTATAGGCCTGCATCCCTCCAGGTGGAGCTCCAGTCCCCAAGGAAGCCATATCCATGAGCTCTGCACCAGCTTTTCAACCAGTCATTGAATCCCATGGTGCGGAGTGCCCTAGCCTCAACCAGGCCATAGACAGGTAGCACTTACGAGAAAGTTACCATGTGTGGTACTTGTCTAAGACTCCTCCCTAACTCTACAAACTCCTGTTGCCCTGTTCTGATCCCATTCTCAGCCAGGTTATTCATCCCTAGGTGGATAATTACATCCAGCTTCCTACCCCTTGCCACTGCTCCCACTATTCTGATGATTTGTTTCCTGTCCCTTCAAGCCTTGGCACTGGGCAGGCACCTTACCTCCCTTTACCCTCCCTCCCCCAGTTCTACCCCCCTAACAATTGAGTCCCCCACCAGGAGTTGTTTCCTTCCCCTGTGGGGTCCTGGGCCACCCTCCTGTGGGTGTCCATTGTGGAGGTTCCCAGCATCCTCCTTGGTCTCCACTGCAGGTGCCTCCATAGAGGAACCATGCTTCACCAGAGTGGTGAATGAATTGTGGAGAGGCACAACTGGAGGGATGCGCCTCTGTTCCACCACCATCACCCTCCCTGAGCCCACCGTGGTCCAACCACTCCTCTTTCTTGGCAACCTCTGAGGTAGTGGCGGTGGCCTGGGTGGTCCCTGGGTGGGGGAGCAGGTTTCCTGAATCCTTGCCAGGTCAGCATGGAGACGAACAACCTCCTCCCTCAGACCAGAGAGTTTCCTGCAAATAAGGCAGCAACACAGTTTCCGGAATGTCTCCTGGAAGACTGCTGCTCCACAGCCAGTGCATTGCACCACTCCCCACATGTCTGTGTCCCTTCCAGTTACAGATTCTTTTTTGGTTTTTGTTCTTGTTTTTGTGTGAGCAAGCTTGTGAGTGTTTCTACCCCCTATTCAGTGTGCTGTGCCTTTAAGGATATGAACAGGTGCATGTTGTTAGCAGTTTTGAGGAAGTGATGTCAGAGCCCCTGCTATATAGGAAGTTATGTGCTGGGGCGGGTGGGGTGAGGGGAAGGTGGGTGGAGTAATCTATGCTGCCCAGAAACAATCACCTGAAACTCTTACCCTCCACCCTGGGGAGTGCTTTCCTTCCTTTCAGACACCTATTTCATAAAGGCTAGGTAACAGGTCTAGTCACAACTGACTGCAAATATCTCCCAGCTACAGTTCCTTCCAGGCAAATTAAAGTTAAAACTAAGAAAAGTCCACCCCAAAAACAGAATCAATACTAGTTACTTACACAGGTCCAAAAAGTAATAATTCATTTCAGTGTAGTCTAGAAATTATCCTCCTTGACTCAAGGAAGCTGTGGCTGCTTTCTCACTCTCCCTGTCTTCAATGTGAGAAGGAGACTGCAACACCTCTGAGACAAAAAAACCTTTTCAGCAAAAAAGAAATAAATAAAATAGGGGCAAACAGTAATTTTGCTTAGCCTAATGATAAAAAGTCAAAAACATTTAAGCACCACCTGTAATAATTTCACAGAGGATGTACCCTGTAAGAAACACTTTGCTACAGAGAAAAATAAAGCAGTAACAGATGAAGTATAAATCTACTTTTTGACAGTCTTTTAGTGCACTGGGCACTTTTCTCTATTTTTGTACCAGTATTTTTCCTACTATATAGAGGGGAATTTTTCACAGGGGCCCCTTCTTTGAACATTCCCTGCAGCCCCATACAAACAGGAGGCATCCTAGGCACCTGTAACCCCCTATTTATATTACTTCCTCATTTCTGCATTGCCACAGTTTTGGGGCATTACATCTATCTTTGAGGGAAGGATCAGGGAGGACATCCATTATAGCTCAATATATTTTCCCAGATGTACCTTTTTATAAGTTTCCGGAAGAGGACACCAGATCATCACAAGGGGTAGACATGAGAGAAGGACCTTCCTTCAGAAGGGGGCAAGCAAGCATGTAATTTGTAAACAGCACCTAAAATCATTGTGAGGTAACTGATACTTGGTTTGGTGGTTTGCAGAGGAATCTAAATGTTAAAATTGAGATAAATCTTGTGCCTGCCTGATACCTCTAGATGACCAAGAGGCCCACTCATGAGTTCTTCACCCACTTCTCAGCTTGTTGTCCCATTGTGGTGTTAATGTCCAGCAGGTAATGGGCATTTTAAACATAGTCCCAAGCGTTTTTCTTTTTATTTCCAATGGAATTTTCTTTCAGTCCATGGAAAGTATGATAAAAAAGCATGCATTCCCACCTTTGGGTAAGAAGGTATGGAAATTGAATCAGACACTGTTAAATGAAGAGCCAGTTCTTTCTCACCCTGTCTCCTTTACCAGGCTAATTTATTGTAGGATAACTTTTTCATTCCTGTGTCTTATGGTAGCTGATACTAAACAGGACCTGAAGGATTTATTTCTGGATGAAGCAAAGTGTTTGAGGTAAATGTACAGAAGTTCTAAAACAGCTCTATAAAATCATGCATTTTTACAAACTCAACATGGGTGATTTCTCAGCTGCGATTACCACATTATGGCTAGTCTGAGCTATAATAGACTAAAATCTCATAAAGTGGAACATATATATTGATCACAGAAGTTTCCCTTGTCCTCTTCTTTATATGAAAGCTGTAAAGCTAAGGTTGAAAAGAAAGTAATTTGGATATTGCAGTCCCTTACTGGGAAGGTGACTAGTCACAGCAGGAAAGTATGCATCAGGTGCACTTCCATTTAGTGGAGAATCTGATTAGTCACAGTTATTGACTCAGGGCTTAGGTCACTTCATGATTTAGATATTCTTGTTCTTCAAGCTTGTACACTGAAGAACTTGGTGGGCTCCTATGTTGAGCTGAAAATGGAAGCAACAATTCAGACTGCCTCATCTGACACTGCATTTAGGCCTGATGGCTTGCTTGCTTCCTTTCACAATATTTGTAGTGACCTTTCATCACCCATTTTGGCAGAAGCTTTTAGTGAATTCCTTTCTTGTGCTGAAGATGCCAGCTTTAATCATCTTATTGTATGAAAATGTAGACTTTTTGGAGTTAAAAAAAACTGGAGTCCCATTAGCCTACTGAATAATGTTTATAAACTGTTTTTGAACATTTTGGGTAATCATTTCAGTAGCGGAGTAGCTGCTGATTTGGTTGCAATGAAGCAGACCTGTTCAATCAGGGATATTAGGATCCAGGATAATTTAATCTATATCTGGAAACCTGTGGGACAGAAAAACATGGATATGATCTCAGGGTTTATTCTGTGTATTGATCAGAAATCAGCACTTGAAAGGTTCAGTCAAAAGTACTGAATTTATTTAGTTTATTAAAATAATATGAGATGAAGGAGCATTTAGTCTCTTGGTTAAAGGCTTTGTATAGCACAGCCACCTTTTTCTCCCTTATTAAATGAGAGGCAAAGGCCCTCTATGAGGCAAACTATGTGGGTTTGTGAGGGTTGTTTCTTTAACCCTTTATTATTTAATTTATTTTTTTATTTAAGAGAGAAATCGGAATTACAATCCTTTGAGTCAAAGACTCCTTTGCAAAGGTTCCACATCAGATAGACACATACACATAAAATAACAGGATACTTACATAGGTAATACAGTACAGGGAATATATACAATTGGCAGGTTACAGCTGTAGTGGTCATTAACAGTAGACCCCATGTCACAGATATTTACATATGGTAGGTTTCAGTTTCAGGGGGTCTTAAGTGGACCCTGAGTCATAGTATATATATATATATATATATATATATACAGTGCGAGAGGAGTGATGAGGGAATTAATCAAGAAGCAGATATGGTTCCCCTTTCCAGTGTGCATCCTAAGTGAGTAAACTAACAAGTTATGAAAATATTCCTCCTAGGGATTAAGCTATGCAACCTATAGAGATGAAAAGTAGGAAGATGGAATATTATGTGCAGTCACAGGCTGTGGAGGCAAGGAGGAGGGTCTTGAGGCTGGTTTTAAATCGGCCAAGGCTGGGTACCATGGAGATGGAGGGTGGAAGGTTGTTTAACCACAGATGAGCCCGATACCTTACTTCACATGGTTGCCCAGAATAGCTTGATTAACAGTATTGAGATGGCTGGGGGTGAGATCTTGTGCAATGGCATCCCCAGGAACCTCTAGGTTAATGCTGATGACACATGTTTATTCTTGAATCATTTGGTGTTGGTTCAGGAAAGCACTTAGGTACTGATGGAAAAGAGCAAATTGGAGGTTTCTGTGGCTTACCTCGGCATCCATAAAGTGATTTATAGACAGATCATGGAAGGTGGGCTTGTGGTCATGGTTATATTATCAGACTGTTATTTGGAGCTACAGTCCAGGGGACCAATATTCAGTGAAGTGCAAAGCAGAACGCGTTGGTTTTCACTGAGCTTTGCAATTGCCCAGGGGTATGAGCATGCTATATGCACTCAGATAGTGCACTGGCACTATCCAACTGAAGATAGGGCCATGTTGATGCAGCACTAGATCAAGTAGCATTTCCCAGACATGGCTCCTGAAGTGGCCCTGAAGAGTAGATAGTGCCAGAGCGTTATCTGCAATTTTCAGAGGGACCCATGCAGATGAGTAAATTGGGCATTCAAGGTGGTAAGAAGCCATCTGTATGCCCATTGTGGGACCATTTTCATGGGTAGAAGAGGCAGGTTAGTGTGGTGCCACCCAACTTCTTCCCTGTTCCAAGACATATGGAGATATATTTGGTGCCTAGATATCCCCCCACCCACTGATCACTGGCCTGTAATAGGACATAAAACCCACCCTGGTACTAGAGATCCCTCTCTTCCCTCCAATCACTGGCCTGTAATGAAAAAAAAACTCCTACCATAGCACAGAATCCCCCTTCCCCAGTGATGCACCTTGTCCTATAAATAAGAGGCATGCTTCCTGCCTGAACATACAGTGTCTGGCTAAGGAGGTGTGGGTAGGGCTGTGCTGGTTGCTGTATGTGCATCTGTGGCATCGTGGGTACTGCTGAGGTGACTGGGGGGGGTGGGTGTTCAGTGCCACATTGAGAGGGAGGTGCTACACTCCAGAGATTATGAAATTGTGAGCAGCAATACCTGGAATCAGTGCCCCGGGGGGGCCACTGGACACTAGAGAGGTTTTTATGTTTTACTATTGGCTGGCAATTGGGGGAAGGGGGCACCACTAGCACCAACAATGATTTTTTCATTATGGGCTGGTGATTCGAGGGGAACCTCTAGCACCAGCAAGGGCTTTATTTCATCACAGACTGGCGATCGGAGGAAGGGGGTGCTACTAAAATCAGGAAGTTTTTTATTTCATTACTGGCTGGTGATTTGGGGGGCAACTATCACCAGGGTGTGTTTTTTGTAATTACGGGTTGGTGATCAGAGGGAGGGGAGACCACTAGCACCAGAGGAATTTTTTTTTTCATTACAGGCTGGTGATCAGAGGGAAGGGAGGACTGCTAGCACTAGGAATGTTTTGTTTTTTTTTAATTATGGGCTGGCGATCAGAAGGGGGGGGCCATTAGCAAAAGGGAGTGTTTTTTGTAATTACGGGCTGCCAATTGGGGGGGACCACTGGCACCAGGGAGTTTTTTTCTTTTGTTTTGCTAGGGGCTGGCAATCAGAGAGTGGGTGCCACAGACCACAGGGGTAGGTGTGCTCCCCCAGTGGCCAACTGGCTAGTTGGACACATTACATCTGGCAGCCACTAGGGTTGTGTGGAATAAGAGGTGGTTTTGTTGGGTGGCATTTGCATGGTTCAAAAGGACCATGCTAAAACCTTTTGTGTGGCACAAATCTCCTGAATATCAACTTGTGCCAATATTCTTGCCCTACCCCACCATTTTCATACCCCTCCATTTTAGATTGCATGGGCTCTAACCCTGTTGGCTGGTGCAGCAGACTCTTTTGAATATTGGGGTCCAGTGCAAAAATCCAGTTTGCACTGGCAAACACCAGTTAGCACCAGAGCAAACCTTTGAATATTGGCCCCCAGGACTTTGGATATCCTGCTAGATCCTTTGTTGACTTCCTCTGCATGGAGCAATATTTGTGTGTCCTTATGTTAAATTTTTTTGGATTCTTTGGGACCAAAAATGAAGAGATGAAACTGTGGCCACAACTTTTTATGAGTAAGTCTTTTTTTATGTTGATTGCGTGCATGTGCAAGAAACACATTGCAGCAGATTGCTTGAAGCAGTTTGTGGAGGCGCAGCACTCTTGTGGTCAGTGCCCCCACAGCCTTTAAAGGCTTGGCCTGCTTTCCTGAATGGGGTGACACACTGCTGCTGATACTAGTTCAGCCAGCATGTGACCACCCTGAAACATTTCAGCCACTGCAATCAGGGGCCTCCTTGTCATTGCAGCATCAGCCATGCTGCAATGAGGGAGCAACCCATCATTGCAGGGCAGAACATTGGTACTATGATATTGTTTGTGAATACGGCGGCAGCTTGCCATCATGTTCACAAACAATATTGAACCCCTACTGCGAGGGGTGCCCAATCCCCTCAGCAGCATGTGCCCTCCACAGAGTTTGTTTGCCGATGGGGCCCCAGTCCTCATCGACTTCAATCCTGTGGCGTTCATGTTGCCGAAGGGGAGCCCTCCCCATTGGCATTATGTCCCTCTTCCAGTTTCATTTGCCAACAGGGGCCCACTCCCATCAGCATAATCCCCAGCAAAGAACGCGCGGTACAGTTGTGCTGAGAAGTGCTCAATCCCCCTTGGCTCTTGCGCAACCCCTTTTGCGTCAATGGGAGTGCCCAATTTAGCATCAGCTACAGCTGACCTCCCAAACAAACACTCTGTTGGCACACTGGGAGCCCACCCCAGCATGCCAAATAGCCCTGTAAAAAAAAAAGTCCCGCAATGTTTTTTTTTCAGTAACCTAAGAAAAAATAAAATGATCCCTCGCTGTCTCCCTTCCCCCTCCCACAACCCGCACCCACCATCTGCACACCTTACCTCCACACACCCCTCACCACATACTTACCTCCGGAGTCTGGTGTGATGATCTTCGGTGGACTGGGAACACGTCTGCACTCTTCAAAACTGACCCCGAACTGAAGAAATGCCGATAAGCTGTATACTGGCATAAATAGTGTTTTTTCAACTTTTTGGCACATCTCAGACATTTTTTTGAATTTTGGCACCACATTTTCAACATGAGGTTATTGGGTCCCCTTCTCATGAATTCATCCACTGTCATAGCATTAATCAGTCCCAAAAGTCGATTCCATGGTCACTGCATGGAATCACTTTTCAGGACAGATTAATGACAGGACAGTGCCAGTGTTCATGAGGTGGGCTCTCAAAAAATCTATGTTGCAACTTTGGGTGGGCAAAATCCAAAAAAATTACTGTTTTACGAGCGTGCGTTGCGCAGTTGCTATGCACGCTCTTAACTTCGCCAATTTGCAATATGTCCACTCCAGATTTTCAACATTACTACTTTTACACACCTCCTTATGAACAGTACAGCTGTCATTTTTCACATCCTGGCCGAAATGTGTTTTCACAGTTCCCGCGCAGAATAGTGTGGTCGCTGTGGGAAATCAGTGCTCAGGACACATTAAGAAAATCACAGTGACACTGTTCATATTTTTGAAATTAAATATGCTTTATTTATTTAGTATTACCATTCACCAACAATGCAGTACATATTACAGGAGATGAAACAAGAACAACTGTAAGTACATTACATTAAATACTGACCCGTAAGTCAACCCATTCACTACCCTACCCAACCTCCTCCCTCCCCTACCCCTACCCCTTCATATCCCTCCCATAAAACCTCCCACCACCTCATTTACCTCCCACCCCAAGCCAGTACACAAATTATAACATTACAGGTTCTTCTTCTGTTCCCACTAGGAGAAAGCCTAAAGACAACAACCTAAACAAGGGTATGAGAATGTCATCCCTTAAGGCACTAGTGATCTACACCCAACTATATAAGTTAAGTCAAAAGAGGCTGTAAAAGCCCTCTAATTATTTTACTAATGTGACTGAACGATTGACCATAGATTGTGGAATTTCTCCCATTTGGCATTGAACCTAAAAATTGTATTTCTATAGCTAGCAATAGTTTTCTCAATCCTTAAGTTGTATAATAACCCGGCCAGCCATTCCTGATAGGTAATGGAAGTCTGATCCTTCCAGTGCTTTAATACTGTACTAAGGTTTTCACCGTGAGTAAAATTATATTAATAAAGTATCTCCTTTCCCTCACCTCAACCTTTGTGTAATCCCCTAACAGACAAATCTCGGGGGTAAAATGATTTTGTAACCCCAACAGGGGGTCCGCTTTAGCCTTAATTTTGGCCCATAAAGAAGCAACCAGAGGACACTCCCAAAATATATGGATGAGGAAGCTCTGTGCCTGACCACATCTAAAGCAATCATCTTTTGGCAAGTCACCCATCTTACACAGCTTCACAGGGATCAGGTGCATAGTATGCAATATATAATATTGTGTCGATCTAAGCTTATCATTGGCACTATATGTGTAAATTCCTTTCCATAAATGTTCCAATTAGTACAACTGTTTGGAAGAGTGTCTATCCAATATTGTGAATAATCAGCTGTACCAGGGTACATTTTCTCATACAGGGCTGCCACTAGACCAGAAACCGCATGTGGTAGCTCCACAAGGGATTGAAATTCCAAAAAAAACTCTGTGGTTAGCATCCCACTGACCAGGACCAAACCGAGTAATGAGCAAATGTTTAATGTGGTAAATGTAGAAGGTGTGCCTGGATGATAAATTAAACTTCTCCAATATTTCTTGGACCAAGAGTATCCTCCCTAAATCAATTAGATCACTGACTTTCATGTTAGGAGGTATTCCCAACCTATGTGGTGAGAGAAAGGCTTTACCAACCTTAAAATTAGGGTTACCAAATACTGGTTGAGAGACATCTCTAGTATGCGTAATCCCCAAAGACCTACACACCTGATTATGAACCTTAACCGAAGTAAAAATAACCGAGGAGCCAAAGTCACTTAGGTAAATCATTGGGGAGTATATACCAAAGATTGTCAAATGACACTTTAGATCTTATAATAAGATTCCTTTCAATTTGCAACCATAAAGGTTTATACTGAGATTGCCTATTATTTGAGGGGGTAGTCACCCACTGCATATATTTAGCAATATGGCTCGCCAAATAATAGTGATAAAAATTTGGGAGCTTCAATCCCCCCAGTGCTTTCAGAGCACTTAGACGTTCATAAGATCTCCGTGGGAGTTTATTTTGCCATAAAAATTTAGTAATCATACTCTGGAGTTTCTGAAACCATGATAGGGGGAAGTAAATATTCAACATATTCAGAGGGTAGAATACCCTAGGTAGCACATTCATTTTGATAACATTAATTCTACCTTGTAGAGAAATACATAAGGGAGACCATCTAATTAAATCTTGCTGAATAGTTAGGAGAAGGTTATCAAGATTGAGTTTCTTCAAGAGAGAAAGTGAAGTTGACAAAATAATACCAAGGTATTTGAGTCTATTAGTCCAGGCCATCTTAAACCTTACTATGTCTCCTTTATGAACATGGACATTGAGTGGCATAATTTCCATCTTGTTAATGTTCAGCTTATAATTTGAAAACCTACTAAACTCACCAATTATATCCTACATTTTGGGGATGACCTTAGTTGGGTCTGAGACGTGAAGTAAAATATTGTCCGCATAGGCCGACAGTTTCAACTCAAATGGTCCCACTGAAATACCTGTTACATATGGAGATAATTGCAAACTATGAATCAAGGGCTCCAAGTACAGGTTAAACAACAAAGGTGACAATGGACACCCCTGACGCGTTCCCGAGTGTAATAGAAAACTGTTGAAAAAAATTCCGTTGCAATATATTCTAGCCGTAAGGCTTGAATATAAATGTTTAATCCACCCAATAAATTCCAGGGGAAAACCAAATTGACAAATGGTACCAAAAAGGAAAGGCCAACTAACCCTATTAAAAGCTTTCTCCACATCCAGGGAGACCAGAGCCATTGGTTCATTTGTCTCCCTGGATACGGAGAAAATATGGGCAAGTTTACGGAAATTATCTAAAGGACTTCTACCACCAATAAACCCGATCTGTTCGGGACTAATTAGTTTATCCCAAACTTTGATAATCCTAGAAGCAAAAATCTTAGCTAATATTTTAACATCGTAGTTCAACAGGGAAATTGGCCTATAATTTGCTACCTTATCTTTGCGTTTCCCCAGTTTTGGTAGAATAATAATAGGAGCTTGTAATAAGGTGGAATCAACAATACCATGAGCACAGATGTGGGAATATAATTCTTGAAGAATAGGAGTAAGTTCCTTCCTTCTCAAACGTTCGATAAAAGTTTGATGGTTATCCGTCTGGTTCTGGAGCTTTATTCAGCGTAAGAGATTGAATGGCAGTAGATATTTCCACCATCTAGATAGGGGAGATCAGCTGGGCTCTCTGCTCTTGAATAAGGGTGGGGAGGGGAAATTTAGAAAGATACTGTTGAATTTCAATATCCGTAGGACTACTATCCGAATGCCTATATAAATTCCTATAAACATTTCAAATTCGTTCACTATGGCTTTAGGGGTTGTCACTATATTACCCCCATCTGCAGTAGCTATACAGACATCAGGTCTAGACTCCTCCTGTTGTCTCAGTTTGAGAGCCAGAAGGTGCCCAGCTTTGTCCCCTTGGTCCAAATACCTAATATGGGTTTTAAACAGGGCATATTCAGTCTTTTCTCATAGGGTGTTCGCATATTGGTCTTTAAGAACCTCAAGTCGAATTAAATCTTTGTTTGTAGGGCAGATACCCATCCTACCCTCTAAACCCTGAATAGAATCCAGCAGCAATTTTGCTACTTCCTCCCTTTTCCTTTTACGGGTAGCGGCCAATCTAATAAATTCCCCTCTTAGGAAGCATTTCAGGGAGCACCAAAGTTGGTCATATGCTACAATAGAGTCCCTATTTTGTTCTATGTATTGATTGATTAGTGTGTGGATCCTATTCACAATACCCTCTTGGGATAACAATTGAATATTAAGCTTCCACTGGGTGACCTTAGGAATTGTTTGGGGTTTCCTGCCCTCAAGCCATATCATGGAGTGGTCTGATAACACTGTAGGGGAAATTCCACAATCCATTGGGCCCATCATCATGACCCTATTCACTAAGCAAAAATCCAGACAGGAATACAATTTATGATAAGCCAAGTAAAAGGTGAAACTCTTCTCATTTGGATGAAGGAGGCACCAAGGGTCTAGAAGGCCCAGTCCCTCCATCATTTCATGTAAGGATTTCTGTGCAGGGGATAAACTCTGACCACTCTGAGTGGATCTATCCAGCTTATTCTCATATGTTAGATTCCAATCTCCTGCTAATATTATTGGCAATTGTTTAAATGGAGCTAACTTAAGAGCTAGTTGGGAGAAAAATTCGGGAGAGGAGTGATTAGGCCCATAGACAGTACCTAAAGTAATTTCTCTATGGTCAACCAATCCTCTCACAAACAAAAACCTCCCTTGCAGATCTCCCATCTCTTGTAAGAGTTGGAATTGTATCCCTTTAGTAATTAACTCCTCTCTGAGAAGTAGAGTTGCCAGCCACATAAACAGAGCCGATATGTTCTCTTCAGAATAAATTACATTCACCTACCATCAAATGTGTCTCCTGTAAAAATGTAATGTCTGAATGCACTAGAGCCAAATGTTTAAGGATTTGATGACGTTTCAATCTAGCTCTTGCCCCTTTAATATTCCATGAGGCAATTCTCATATCTATGTATCTGTTTAATAAAGGCTCCCCAAAGTGAATCTCCAAAATTTAGACCTATATGCATAACCTTTAATTTAAAATATATCATCAAAGACTGGCTATACACCCCCTTCCCCATAATCACCATCAATCTTAGGTACTATGGTCAAATTAAAATTACAACCCCTTTCCCCCAATAAATCCCTCCTGGGCATATTCACAAAACTATAAGATATGCCCTTATAGGTAAATATAACATGAACTACCCCCAGTCCCCAAGACTGATCCCCCAACTGCACGTTAGGCATGATGTTTTTCATGCTACCCCTGATTACTCCTCCCCTCCCCCCTACCCCTTACCTTTCCAACCTTGTAAAACTATTAGAACTAAATATGCTCATTATAGTACCCCCAAACACTTATAATTCCTAGTTCCTACCTTATATAATGAATAAGACTCTATAAACTCTATAACACTCAAACACAACAGTAAAACCATAAACCTTTCCCCAAGTCCTTTAAACCTACAAGTATGTAACTATAAAACCACATCACTAGCCCATAACAGGACTACCAACAGGGGTAACCAAAGTCAACCTTCACTCCGTGGTCAAACTAGCAGACCACTAGTACTTAAAGGTATAGAGACCTAACCGGAGAGTCCTTAGTTTACATCCCCTAAAAAAGAAAAGAATATGATAACTATTCCAAGCCTTCTTTTATGGCATCTCAGTTACCCTAAAACACCAACTTAATGTCCATAAGATTAGGGAGAAGAAAGAAAGAAAGAGTACCCCTCTAATATTGTCTATTGAGCCATCTTAGGAACATACATCTACTAGTATGGCGAAACAACATCAATAAAATTGAATTAACAAAGCATTATACAGATTACTATACAAAGCATTTCCATTTAATTAAATGTCCACTAGATGGCAGACTTCACCACAGTAACATAATGGAGTGGGCTCATTTGATCAAATCTGGATACCACTTCTTGCAAGTATCAGTAGCTAAGTCCAGTGTATCAAATGAATGCCATTGACCTTCTCTGTTGATCTGTAAGGTAGCAGGGTAGCGTACTCTAAAATGGATGCCAGCAGTTATTAATTTGGACACTAGTGAGTGGAGGGCTGAGCGCTTCTGACAAACTGAATAAGGGAGGTCCTGAATGATATGAATTCACTTCCCCTCCCACTGCACTTCTGCTGCCTCCTTTAACTTTGCCAAAACGTGTTGCTTGTCGAGGAAATTCAGCATCCAGAAAATAAAAGGGCAAGGGGGTGAACCCAATGGGGGCATAGGGTGCAACGATCTATGGGTTCTTTCAATAATAAACGTAGGCCCATTAGGAGAAGGCCTTGCTAACTTCTCACACAACTTTTGGGCAAATACCACTGCTTGCCGCCGCTTCTCTCCCTCCGGAAAGGCTGAGTACCACCTAATTATTCCTTCTCGAGTGACGCTCCAGATCTTCTAGGAGATCCTCTGCTTTTTTATTCAGTGTTGCAGGGTAACTATTTCTGGGTCCATTCTTGCTCTCCAGTCATCTAGTGAGGAAATCCTGGCTTCGATATCATTCGTGCGCATATTTAGTTGTGCCATTGAGACTTTCAACCCTCTAAAATCTGAAGCAAGCGCGAGCAGGGTTTCCTTCATTGGTGCCAACTCCTCCAGAAACCGCTCTTCAGATAAAGCCACTTGTTGCTTTAGCAAGGTGGGAGCCTCTGTTCCTCCCGCTTTAGCTCTTTTAGGATTCTTGTCTTTCGCTGGAGTCGGCAAGGGAGTGTGCCGGAAAGCCAGCATTTTCATCTCGGCTTCCATTGTCGAAATATGCTCAGATGAAGTGACAGTCAGTTTCCCCAGACAATCGAGAAAATTTTAAATGCGCTTGATTCACAGCTTGGGTATTTGTACAAAAAGTGCAGCCACTACATGGAGGGGGGTAGGGGAGCTATCAGAAAGAGCTTCTCACTGGGCAGCCATCACACAGGAAGTCCCACAGTGACACTGTTCATGAGCAGAGGTCCTAAAATGCCTATGTTGAAAATTTTGTGATGAAAGTTCATAAAATGAGTGTGTTATGAGCATGCATTGAGCAGGTTCCATGCATGCTCATAACTTCACAACTTTGCAATATTTTCACTCCAGATTTTCAGCATTGCCATTTTACACACCTTCTTATGAACAGTACAGCTGTCATTTTTCACATCTTGGCTGAAATGTGTTTTCGCTTTTCTGGCGCATAATACCTCAGTCGTCAGAAATCAGTGTTTGGAACATATTAGGATTGAGTGAGTGAGAGTGAGGGGGAGTGACCAATCTCAACTGAGCTCTGTCAGGACTGCTGTGGATTTCTTTGTGGGCAGGAAAAGGTGCCAATGCAGGCAGGAGCCCAGTACAAAGGGGCAGCCTGCAGCGCTGGGAGACACAGAACAAGTGAGTGAGGGAGGGTGAGTGAGTGAGCTCAACAGAGCTCTGTTGGGACTGCTGCAGATTTCTTTGTGGGCAGAAAAAGGCAGCAATGCATGCAGGGGCCCAGTACAAAAGGGCAGTCTGCAGTGGCAGGAGAAACAGAATGAGCGAGTGAGACAGGGGGAGTGAGTGACCTCAACAGAGCTCTGTCGGGACACCTTAGAATTTCCTTGTGGGCAGAAAAAGGAGCCAACGCAGGCAGGAGTCCAGTACAAAAGGGCAGTCTGCAGCACCAGGAGAAACATAATGAGCGAATGAGAGAGGGGAGTGAGCGAGCTCAACGGAGCTCTATCATGACTGCTGCGGATTTCTTTGTGGGCAGAAAAATGCGGCAACACAGGCAGGAGCCCAGTACAAAAGGACAGCCTGCAGCGCTGGCAGAAACGGGACGAGCACGTGAGAGAGGGGAAGTGAGTGAGCTCAACAAAGCTCTGTCAGGACTGCTGCAGATTTCTGCAGATTTCTTTGTAGGCAGAAAAAGGTGCCAACAGAGGCAGGAGCCCAGTACAAAAGGGCAGTCTGCAGTGCTGGGAGACACAGAATTAGTGAGTGAGGGAAGGAGAGTGAGTGAGCTCAACAGAGCTTTGTTGGGACTGCTGCAGATTTCTTTGTGGGCAGAAAAAGGCAGCAATGCATGCAGGGGCCCAGTACAAAAGGGCTGCCTGCATCGGCAGGAGAAACAGAATGAGCAAGAGAGGGAGAGTGAGCAAGCTCAACAGAGCTCTATTGTGACTGCTGCAGATTTCTTTCTGGGCAGAAAAAGGCAGCAATGCAGGCAGGAGCCCAGTACAAAAGGGCAGACTGCAGCGCTGTCAGAAACCAAATGAATGAGTGAGAGAGGAGGAGTGAGCAAGCTCAACAGAACTCTGACAGGACTGCTGCAGATTTCTTTGTGGGCAGAAAAAGGTGCCAACAGAGGCAGGAGCCCAGTACAAAAGAGCAGCATGCAGCGCCAGGAGAAACAGAATAAGCGAGTGAGACGGGGGAGTGAGCAACCTCAACGGAGCTCTGTAGGGACACCTGTGAATTACTTTGTGGGCAGAAAAAGGTGCCAACGCAGGCAGGAGGCCAGTACAAAAAGGGCAGCTTGCAGTGCCAGAAGAACACAATGAGCGAGTGAAAGACGGGGAGTGTGCAAGCTCAACATAGCTCTATCGTGACTGCTGCAGATTTCTTTGTGGGCAGAAAAAGGTGGCAATGCAGGCAGGAGCCCAGTACAAAAGGGCAGCCTGCAGCACCGGGAGAAACAGAACGAGCGACTGACAGAGGGGGCAGTAAGTGACCTCAACAGACCAAAGCAATCAACATTCAGTATTGACAAATGCTTGTTTTACATGTAATGCCTCAACCTCACTTGTGTGGAGCTGGAGCCTTTTGATGGCTTTTCGAAAATATTATGTTTGGTTTGTTAGAACACAGATTTTCCTGCATCAAAGGTGGCCCCCAACTGATGTGCTTCTCTGAATTAGGAGAGTTCTGTGTCCTACTTTAACCTTAATAGGTTGAGTCAGGGTTTGACACTAGCAACTTTTTGTTGTTGTCATTAAATGCATTTTATTGAGTTTCTATACCCAATATACAGGCATCATTGAACGACACAAGCAACTTTAATCTCTGAATTGATTTTGCAATCAGGCAGTTAATACAATTCATGTAGTGGGGGAGGGGACCCTTTGGTCAGTTTCATGCTCCTTAAGGAAACATTGTGAAACATTAACTGAATTTATGTATAACTGCCTTGCTGTGGTTTTCATTTGCCCTGATTGGCTCTGGGAGTATCCCATCACACCAATGGTTAATCCTAAGTGTAATTGTTATGAGAGGAGATTATAAACTGTAGTCTTGATTTATAGGGCACCCTTATGAGTTCCTTTAATTAAAAAAATAAATAACTACTCTTACAATAAGTGCCAAGGGATCTTTAACTTCCACCTTGCCATCTACCATAGATGAAAAGAAGGTACCTCAGATTAATGTCTCATCTGAAGGATGGCACTGCAATATTACAGACCCACCATAGTGCTGCACTGGAGTGCAAGGATTGGATATTAGCCTATATTCATTATGTGGGACTAAATCACATGACTTGCTGCACTTTTGGACCCATAAGTAAGCCTGTAAATTAATGACCCACTGACACGGCTCATCAGGCTCGTCCCTCCTTCAAAACTATTGATGGTGCAGCTATTGAGGATGTCCACTCATTCAAGTACTTCAGGGTCTTACTAGACCAACACCTCAATTTCACAGCCAATGTGGATGCCACACATAAGAATCTGCACCTCAAACATGGTTTGCTCCATATGAATAAATGGTATGTCTCACAACCTGCATGTCAAGAGAGTGTCTAAAGACGATATTTCCCATCTTCAAGTATGGTAACATAGTATGTTGCTCCCAAGTCCACCCTGGCCAGACTGGGCCCCCTTTTCACTCCTTTTGCTGCATTGCTCTGGGCTGCCTCCCCATACCCACCACTGCCGCTTGTACTCCTCCCTTTTCTTCCCATCCCTAGAGGTCAGACACCTCATTCATTATGCCTCGTTCAGCTCTAAATGTTGGCTTGTCCCCCTTCCCTCCTACCTTGTTCCCTCCTCTCTTCCCCCTCTACCACTCCTTACCCACTATGCACCTCTGACTATCACTGTCTTGCACTCCCCCAAAGGAAATCCACTTCTGGTCAAGCTACCTTTTTCTGACTCCCCAAACTATGGGGTTCTCTCCACCTTGCAATCCTGTCTTTTTCCCCCACTCACTTTCCTCTCTCGTCTGTGACTTGCTACTCACTCCTGAAGTTTTTCCTGACTCTGGTCCCAGTGCTGCTGTCCACCACTCTTTTACCTCTTCCACACTGACACACCACTAGATCGCTAGTAATATGGGGCTCCATCAGGATCAGGGAGCTCTGCTTAAAGCATCACAACAGAACTGAACATCCTCTCCAGTCAGTGGCATCAGCACTAACAGCAGAGAGAGGGGGATCAGTGGGCAGCCAATCGCCACCTTCTCCGTGATCCCTGCCTTCTCACCAGCCAGTCATAGGAAAGCAGGAAGCATCAGCACCTTAAAGCAGGGGCTTTAAAATCTCGTTGTGCACAGAATCGCAGACATGCCTCCAGATCACTAGCAGGAGGGGGCTGTGTCAGGAAGAGGGAACCCTCCTCAAGACTTCACAACTAAGTTGAATATTTGATCTCTAGTTGGCAGCACTAAAGCTAACAGTGGAAAGAGGAGATATCAGGAGGCAGCCAATCGGCACCTTCTCCACCCCCCCATCTTCCTATCAGTCAATCACAGGAAAGCACGAAGCAGTAGGATCTTAAAGAATGGGTTTTAAAAAGCCCAGTGTGCAGAGAATTGTGGACATGCCTCCAGGTCACTAGCAGGATGGGGCTCTGTTAGGAACAAGGAGTCATCCTCAGGACATCACAACTGTGCTGAACATTTGATCTCTGGTCGATGACAAAGGAGCTAACAGCTGACAGAGGGGATTAGTAACATTAAGTCAATGCCTACTCCACACCCCCCACCATCCCGCCAGCCAATCACAGGGTAGCAGGATGC
This sequence comes from Neoceratodus forsteri, assembly GCA_016271365.2. Lineage (NCBI taxonomy): Eukaryota > Metazoa > Chordata > Ceratodontiformes > Ceratodontidae > Neoceratodus > Neoceratodus forsteri. The sequence goes on along the minus strand of CM057459.1, from coordinate 839,831,435 downwards.
AGCAGGATCTTAAAGAAGGGGGATTAAAAATCCTGGTGTTCACAGAATCATGAACATGCCACCATATTGCTAGCAGGAAGGAGCTCTGTCAGGAACAGGGAACCCTCCTCAAGACATTACAACTGAGCTTATCACTTGATTTCAGTGGCACTGGTGCTAATAGCAGAGAGAGGGTCTCAGGAGGCAGCCAATTGGCACCTTATTCACCCCCCCCCCCCACAATTCTAGCAGCCAGTCACAGGAAAGCAGGATGCAGCAGGACTTTAAAGAAAGGGCTTTAAAAAGCCTGGTGTGCACAGAGTCGTGGACATGCTGCAGGATCAATAGCAGGAAGGGGCTCTGTCAGTAACAGGGAAGGGAGCCCTTCTCAAGACATCACAACTAAGCTGAACATTTGATCTCTGGTTGGCAGTACTGGAGCTAAGAGCGGAGAGAGGGGATCACAAGGCAGCCAATCTGTGCCTTCTCCATGCACACCACCTTTCCACCAGCTAATCACAGGGAAGCAGGAAGCGGCAGGACCAGGAGTTCCTTCAGGTACCACTCCCTCTGTGGCTGCTATTTAGGGATCATGCTTCCGAGTGGCTCCCTGTGCCTCCCCCCATGCTAAGGACAACTGAGACAAGGACATCACAGTGGAGTCTGCCCACCAGAGTCAGATCAACAAGGCAGCCAGCGGCCATACACTCTGCACCCCAGCAGAGAGTAAGCAGACCAGGAAAGGAATGGAACAGGTGTCCAATGTCAGCAAGCAGCCAGGGAAGTGAAAAGAAAAAAGCAGCAAGAAACCACACCACTCGGAGAAAACTTCCAAATAGCAGCTTTTAATGAAAAATGTATAAAAACACCTTCACTAGTGCAAGGTGCATCAAGGATGCAGCTGCAACCCTATACTGGTTTTGCATGCAGACATGCGTCATCAGGAGGATGGTGAATCAAACATATGGTTCCCTTTTATATAAAAAACATAGAGAATTTAAAGTGACAGTGTATAGAAAATGTCAAACATATCAAATGAACATTGCAAAATCCATAACCATTAAAAACAGTTGTAAATATCATCTACTACAGGAAAACTAAAGCAGGAATATGTAGCAGATCTGAAGATATATGGCATAATCATATACAGTGCCCTGAAATACAAGCATAAAACATCATGTAGAACATATATACATACAGAGTAATACCATGCTAATATCATCTGAAAAATAAAAAACTCTAATATATCATAGAATATTTAACGTTACTACCATACTTTCAATATGAACTCTATGGTTTTTCAAATGAGAATATGGTGCTGCATGTATGTGGACAACAATTAATCCTGCAACCTAGAAAACAAACATAGAAAAGAAGCCAGAGTGAAACAATAGCAAAGAACAAACAACACAATTTTGCCTAGGAGAGACAAAACCATTATATCTTTCTCTTAATGCATAGTAATAGTTCAGTTCTATCATTAAGTCCTGGTGATTCACGTCTCCCCAGTGTGACGATCCAGAATGACTCACGATGGAGTAATTCAGCATCAGGGTTACCACCACATGGTCCTAATGTAACCCTCTAGAGAGCACAAAACTAAAAGGAATGTTTGTCACTCCTACTGCTATTTACATGACATGCTAACTCATTTTTGGTATCTTTTTTTTTAAATTAAGTGAAGATGTTCCTCAATTCTGATCTTCATAGGCCTGCTGGTCTTTCATATATAAAAGGAGCCACATTCACATGTGGCAAGATAAACAACATTCCCACTGTTACAATTAAACATTCCTTAACCTTGAACAGTTTAGTGTTGTTGCATGTAGTGAAAGTATCAGTTCTGAGGATATAGGGGCAATACTTGCAATTGCCACAACTAAAATTACCTGTGGGCAATGGAGGCAGCCAAGTGTTACCTAGTATGGTCCCTTCTCTATCAGATAGATAGCTGTCCACTAATTTGTCTTGCAAGTTTCTGCCTCTACGAAAAACAAACCATGGTATCTCTTTAACATCCTCAGTCAATAGTTGTTCATTTTCCAGTTATTATTTTCAATAGCTTGTATTGCGTGTATGTGCCTAATGTAGTTAGTAATAAAGTTTATTATGGATAGTCCATCTTTTGTAGGTTTTGCACTAATAGATTCTCTCTCTCTTGGTGTTTAGGGTCTCAAAAAAGCTTGTGCTACCAGCTTAGTAGAATAACCTCTCTCAATGAACCTACTGCACATATCATTGCCTTTTGCAATAAAATCATTAACCTCTGAACAATTTCTGTGTGCTCTCAATAACTGGGCCTTGAGAATATTATTAATCAAATGGCATCACTGGCAGCTGGATGCATGAAGTAGGGAATTACGGTCAGTTTCTTTATGAAACAAATCACTTTTTAAAGTCCCGTCAGATAGTTTAGAAATCTTTAAATCCAAAAATGAAACACTCTTTTGATCACTCTGTACTGTAAATCTGAGATTAAAATCAGTGGATTCGAGGTACTTCACAAATGTTCCCAATTCATCCAGTGTGCCTGTCCATACCATGAATATGTCATCAATAAAACGACGCCAGATACCAATCCTATCACAAAAAGCATTGTTCTTAGCGTCATAGACAAATATTTTCTCCCACCTGCCCAGATAAAGGTTGACATAATTGGGGGCAAAAGTAGCCCCCATGGCCATACTTTTTATTTGCATGTACATATCTCTGCCAAACATGAAAACATTCTTACTCAACACGTGTTCACTACATGTTAACAAAAATAGTTTTTTGGGGTCCTCTATACTCTCAGCCAAGGACAACCAATAATCAAGAGCTGAAATGCCACCCAAATGGTGGACATTAATATAGAGAGGTGTGATGTCCATAGAGACAAGGTACCATTCAATCTCAGTCTGCATTTCCTGTAATATACCTAACACCTGGGTGGTGTCCCTAATGTAAGATGGTAATGCCATGACATAGGGTTTAATGTGTGTATCCACAAATTTTGACAAAGGCTCAGTAAGTGAGCCAGTACCTGCAACAATAGGTCTCCCAGGTGAATTAAAGAGATCCTGGTGGATTTTGGGCAGTATATAAATACTTGCCCTACCAGAGTTGGAGACAGTCAAAAAAAAAATTTAAGATGTTGTAATTACCCCTCTAAGTAAAGCATCATTAAGAAATATATCTATCTCTTGTTTAAACTTAGCAGTAGGGTAATTTTTTAAAGGGATATAAAAATCTGCATCACTAAATTGTCTAATAATCTCTTGTGTATACATCTCTCTGGCCATTATTACCACTGAACTCTCCTTGTCAGCTGGCTTAATAACAATGTTATAACTGTTTTCCAATTCCCTCAGAGCAGCTGCTTCTTCACTAGTGATATTTACATAGCTTGCCACTTAATTAGTGTCAAAGATTCATTGAAAGCCTTTTTCACAAACTTTCTCAAAGACTCGCACAGTCTGATTATATGGAGGCATATAATTAGATAGTGTGTTGAAAGTGCTTACCTCTTTCTGAGAGCTGCTCCCCCTCTTTGATTCTGCTATCAGGTTGCCACGACACATATTAGCCTTCTTAAAAAAAGCCTTGAGACTTAAAGTCCCGGTAAAGCGATGTAAATCCACAAACAATTCAAAAGGCTGAGAGTCCTGAGTTGCTATAAAAGATAATCCCTTTTGCAATACTTTAAGTTAGATATCCGAGAGTTCCTGCCAGAAATATTAATAACGATGCTCTCTTCCTGGTGTCTCTGTTCAAATCCTAGGTTTGTCTTCTCCCTCGGACCATGCAGCCGATGTTTTCTCCCCCCACTTTGAGTTGTCTTGCTCTTAGGTCCTTGTTGTTGTTCCTGATGTCCTGATAATTCCCCCGGCCTATTATTCTGCTGCCCCTGCGGGCAACTGGCAGTTGGAATTGAACATTCCACTGCAACTCCACCTGCTCAGACTGATCTTCATCTATAAAAGGTTCCTCTACTTCAGACCCACTATTATCAGTGGTGTAGGTGAGTGAATCGCTTCTATTTCTGATGATTGACTTAGGTAAATGAGGGTGTGAATCTGTGTGCTTTCTTGCGCCATGTTTCCTGCTTTGGCCTTATGAATAGTCCTACTTTCTATTCCAATCAAAAACTCTATCGTGGAGGTAGTCTTGCCTATCTCTTTCAAATTTCTGCAGTTTAATCCTTTTAATTGTGTTGTCTTCTCTCTTAACTTTATCCTTTAACTTTTTCTGGAAGGACTCAAACTCAAGGTGGTCCTTAAAGTCCAAAACCACAGCCTCTTTATTTGCAATAACAGTGCTAACCTCCAGTTGTTGGGCTTCATAATCATGTATCAACACCCTCATAAATTCATCAGTTGTCAGTTGTGCTCGTTTCCAATCAGTAAAAAGAAGCTCTCTCTCCCAACCATAACCAGGATGTTTAATAACCCTTAGACAGCGAGGTGAATGACCCACCTTTAAGTATGCTTCTAAAGATATTTTTCCTCAAAAGTGGCATCTACCCCCTTTAATTGCCCTTTCTAATGCAATAAATGCAGCTTTGACATCAAGAGGGTGTGGGGTTAAATCAACATCAGGCAAATTGTCCCTCTAGTGAGTATTGCTAGTTTCACATTCTAGATCCCGAAAACAATCCTGTTCTCCTGTAGATGAAAAACCCTGTTAGCACACACACCAGATGCTTCCCCCAAGATGGTGTCCATGAAGTGTGTATTGGACATTCCTTAGACTGGGGGACAAATATCTCAAACAGCGACTTAACAGACGGTTAATCCACAAAAGGGAAATAGAAACTGATGCTGTGTATATTCAAGTTGCAACTAACTTGATCCAAAACACACAGTCATATCTGTTAGTCACCCAAGAATAACAAGAGGTGTAAATCTATCATTAAAAAATGTTGCTGAAGCAAACTCCCCCTGCGAGCACGTACAATCAGTGAAAATTATTGCAAGTCAAAACAGCTCAGCAGGGTTCAGAGTGTGCAGAAGCAAAAGGTATCAAGAAAAAAGCAGCACAAAACTGCACCACTCCTGATGATGCACGTTTGAATACAGAACCAGTAGAGGGTTGTAGCTGTGTCCCTGATGCACCTTGCACTACTGGCAGTGTTTTTATACATTTTTCATTAAAAGCTGCTATTTGGAAGCTTTCTCCAAGTGGTGCAGTTTCTTGATGCTTTCTTCTTGATACGTTTTGCTTCCGCACACTCTGATCCCTGCTGAGCTGTTTTGACTTACAATAATAGCCAGAGAAGTGGTAGGGAATCAGGAGATATACATGACAGCAGAGGTAATAGTCCTGTTCACTCCCTTTGTAGCACACACACACACTACACTGGCGAGTGATAAGTTAGGGGTAGTCTAGAATTGGGGATAGGTGAAAAGTCCTATTTAGGGTAAGGGTACAAAAGGGTATAAAAAAGGGGTTGTCTAAACCTGGGGAGAGGTGAAAAGCCCGAACTAGGGTCAAGGAATAAAAGAGTTTAAAAAAAGGGGAAGCAAGGTTAGGAGAGTGGAAGTGCTTGTAAAACAGAAGGAGATTAAGAAAGGAAGATTCATACTTCAGGGTACTACTAGATGAGCAGGGTAATACAGTACACTCTAGCAGGGAAAAAGGGAAACAGGTATTTCCAAGGAAGAAAGAGTAAGAAATTATGCAGGGAGAAGTGGCTGTGGGGTAGCAGTCTTCAAGGAGACCTTCTGGAGACTGTAATGCTGCCCTATCTGCATGCACTTCTCTGATCTGAGGTAGGAGGTTGCCAGACTCCAGGCTGATTTAGTTAGGATTCAGGAGGCATCCTCCCTCATGTAGTAACCACCAAGTCTGCCACTGCTACCTCAAAGGATGCCAAGGAGGAGAAATGGTTGGACTATGATTGGCTCGGCAAGGATGAATGTGATGGGTCAGAGAAACATTCGCCCAGGAACCACTACATGATTTCTACACTGCTCTGGCAGGGTTGGACTGTCTCATGGAGGTACCCACAGTAGTGACCATGGAGGATGTGGGGATCCTCCATAGTGGGGAACCCAAGGAGGGTGGAAGATAAACCCAGAGAAGGAGGAAACAGCTCCTAGTTGGGGATTCCATTGTGAGGGGGCTAGGCTTTGGGACAGAAAGGGAAGGGGAGAGGGAGGTTAGGTGCCTACCAGGCACCTCTGCTCAGACGGACATGAAGCAGATCCAGAGGATCCTTTGGGCAGCAGGACAGGCATGAGAGCTGGATGTCACTGTTTACCTAGGGACTAATGACTTGGTTAGGGATGAGGCTAGAATAGTGCAGGAGGAGTTCAGGGATTTGGGGAAGGGGTCTTAGGCAGGTAGCATGTTCATTGGCCTTTTCTGAGGTGCTGCATGTCGACAACATGGGGAGGATAGGGTATTCCATACCAGAAGCATCAACTCATGTTTGAAGGAGTGGTGCAGAGAGGGAGGGATCGTACTTCGAGAGGACTCTTGCAGTAGGTATTCACATATAGGACTAAGCTGCAAGGCATCAGGACCCACAGAAACATTTCTAGCTAGCAGTCTCTGGTAGGAGACCTCCCCCACATCAGGTGACCGTCATCATGCGACGTCGGTATAAAGGGGTGGTCCCCCATGCTCACCTTCCAGTTCTTTCCTGCTGTCGGCTTGTGAAAGTTCCTCATAGTAGAACAGCACTCATCAGTCATTCGCCGGTCTTCATGTTTTCAAACTTTTTCGACCTATTTCTCTATTTTTCAGCTTTTCTATCAACAATTGCTGTGTATGTCATCCCTGATGCCCTCCAAATTGCATAAAAATAAATGTGACTCGTGTGGTTCCCAGATTCCACACAAGGACGGCCGCTTGTGCGTCTTCTGTCTGGGCCCAGACCACCCCATGGAGAAGTACCAGCACTGCCAGAAGTTAAACTCCGCTACCTGCAAGAGAAGGCAACAGTCCCTGGAAGCTCATATCCTCAAGAAGAAAATGGCCTCCATGGCAAAAGAGTTAAAAGAAGCTTAGGCAGGTGTCTACTTCCCCTGGAGGTCATAAGAAAAAGCATGACAAGGAGTAGCACAGAGAGTGGGAATCAGCTTCCACAGCAGCCTCAACTTCGGCTGGAGTCGTGGCCCTAAAGGTAACATCCCTTCTGGAGGATCTCTCCTCAATGGCCGTCTTGGTGGCTACCAAGAAGGTATCGCCCCTCCCATCGGGCTCACGCTCGGGTCCTTTGGAAGCCTCATGGGCAAAGGAGGCCTCCAATTCAATTAAGGTTGCTTCTCCCTCGTGGTCTTCTGGTCAGAGTGGGTTTGGTAAGTCGGACATCGGTCCCACTGATGCATGCCTGGACAAGGCTGCTAAGCCGCTCACCTCCTCGGGTGAGCACCCAGCCAAAACTCCTGCCAACAAGGCTGCCTCTCCTTCACGACCTTCCTCAGGTAGGGAGTCCAATAAGTCAGATGCTGGCTCCTCTGACATCTGCCCGGACACTGCCAATAAGTCGGACTCTGGCTCCACCGATGACCACCTGGCAAAGAAGCCTGTACCAGACCCTATTGATCAGTCTGATGCCCCAGACTCTCTGCAACATCTCACCATGTTGCCCACTGAGGTCCCCGCATCCCCGCAACTGACACCCCAGGATTTTAATCCTCCTTCCCCGGTAATCACCGAGGACCTTGAGATGCTGCCGTCAGGGATCCCTTCCCCTGTGCAGGACCTGCTGACATCAGATCCTCAGATGCTGGTCCAGACACCGACCAACCTGACATCATCCAGCTTCCCTTTGCTTGATGGAAGACTTATTCCTCCATCAGGACCATCAGACCCACTCGGCGGTATACCCACTCCAGGCCCAACGCCCGGGGGGCCAATGCTTCCACTGCCTGGCAGGTCTCTCTGCTCCATCAGAGACTCTGGCATTTGAGTACCTGACACCACAATATCCGGTGCCTCAGTACCCAGCCCCTAAGTATCCTGCACTGCAGTACCAGACACTGCAATATCCGGCACCGTGGTACCCAATGCCTCAATATCTGATGGTGGCTACCCGCTGTTGGGTTATGGATACTCTTTTTATGGGTACCCTCAATACCAGTATCCCCCACCTCCTCCACCTCCATCACCCACTCCTCAGGTGCCAGCGGATCAAAAGGAGACATTGACCTCATGGTGGGCTGAGGCCAAGGCTCAGCTCACCTGGGAGGTCAAGAGTTGTCTCCCGATGCTGGACCTGATACCAGATCCCTTACATCAGAGATGGGAGACTCCCTTCCCCCAGCCTGACACCAGAGGAGAGCCCTCTGGTGCCCGAGGTGGAAAGGATAAATGCCCCCGTGAACTCCCCAGAGGGGGCATCCCTCCCCCTCCTAGGGAGGAGTCTTCTTCCTCTTCATCAGAAATTTCTGTCTCAGACTCAGAGTCTGGATGCTCTGACCCCGAAGGCTAGCCCCACACTCTGAATCACCCCAGGCTAAGGGATCCTTCAAAGTCCCCTCTGGAGGACCCTTCTTTTCTGGAGTTATTGAGGAAAATCCATGAAGTACATCAGTGGCAATCAGTGGATCAAGACCCACAGTGTAAAAAACTTGCTGCCCATCTGGATGTGCCCAAGACTGCTCCTACTCTGATCCCACCCTGGATAGAGCTCATGCAGATCTTGTTTCCACCATTTGGAAGAAAAAAACCTGCATTAGTCCCCCTTCTAAGGGAGGTGAATAGGCTATACCAGTCTCCTGAGGGTGCAGACTTTCTAAGCCTTCCCCCCAAGGCAAATGAGGCTGTCATCAGCGCTGCTCATGGCCGCTCCGCCAATCCTAAATACCTCAGCTCATCTCTGCCTGATAAGGAATTCTGGCATCTAGACCAGTATGGGAAGAAGATCTATTCTTCTTCTACCCTAGGCATCAGGGCCCTTAACTATCTTGCTCATATGGGGGAGTTCCAGAAGACCATCCTTAGCCAGGTGGAATCTAAATTGGACTCCCTTCCTGAGTCACAGACTAAGCAGGAAGTGGGTGACCTTGTCTGTTCCGCTTACTCAGCCTGTCGGCAAATGCTACGTGCGAATTATGATGCAGTGGACACAGCTGGAAGAAGCTCGACCTTCGCTGTAGGCCTACAGTGTCATGCCTGGCTGCACTTGTCAGGTTTGGCCCCTGAGGTACAATCCACTAAACAGGATGCTCCCTTCAGGGGTTCAGTGTTGTTCTGGGGTGATGCCAAGGACATCATTATCAAACTGCAGGAGAAGGGTACTGCACTCAAGTCTGTCCAGACTATGTACAGGCCCCATCAAGGCAGTGGCGTCCTTTTCGTCGCCAAAACTGACAAAGACAAAAGCCACAGGGCAAATGTACCAAAACATGTCGGGCCTCTCCAGCAACCAAGACTCCTCCAGCAAAAAAGCTATGGGAGCCTCGGTTGCTGCGCTGCCCCACACCTTCTGACTTCCTGTCTCTCTCACTGCCTCTGGAGGTTCCAGAGGAACCAGTAGGGGGAGATTCTCCTCCCATCTTCCAGGTTGGGAGAGGATAATATCAGATGCTTGGGTGCTCCAGTTGATATCGGAAGGGCACTCAATAAAGTTTCTGCAGAAACCGCCCCAAAGACCATCCTCCCCAGTCATCCTAATCCCTGCAACATCTTCCTCTGGTCCTAGAGGAAATCATCTTCCTTCTCTTGAAGGCGGCAATAGAACCAGTCCCCACTCATCTTTGGGGGACAGGTTACTATTCCTATTTCTTCCTACTTCCAAAGAAGATGGGAGATCTGAGGCCCATCCTAGACCTCAGCTCCCTGAACATGTTCATGGAGTACAAACACTTCAGAATGCTCTCTTTGCAGAGCCTTCTATCACTACTTCAGCCTGGACAGTGGTTATGCACACTGGATATGCAGAATGCCTACCTACATATCCCCATATGCCCTTCCCACTGCCAATTGCTTCAGTTTTGTTTTCAGGGGGACCACTGCCAATTAAAGGCCCTCCCATTTGGTCTTTCCACAGTTTTTCAAGTGTTTACCAAATGCCTGTTGGTGGTAGTGGCCCACCTGCATACCCAGGGAGTACAGGTATTCCCGTACCTGGACAATTGGTTCTTGGTGGCCTCATTCAGGGAGGAACTTCTGCACTCCCTTTCCCTTACCCTGCAGATTTTTACCAACCTGGGTATCACCGTCAACCAGGACAAGTCCCACTTGGTCCCTTGCCAACACCTCCAATTTATAGGGGCAATTCTGGACATGACCACCGGCAAAACCGTCTTGCCTTTGTACAGGGTAGACACCATTCAGAATCAGGCTTATCTTCTTTCCGGCCACAGGAGGGTCGGAGCCAGGTCAGTCCTCCACCTTCTCTGGCTAATGGTGGCTGCCATTCAGAAAGCCCTGCTCACTCGGCTCCATATGAGGATCTCTCAAAGGATGCTTCAGTCACAATCGTACCAGACCAAAGACAATCTGTACCAAGAGGTACTAGTATCAGATCTCATGATCAGGGACTTGCAATGGTGGATGATTCGGGAGAACCTGTGCCTGGGAGTTCACTTCTGCATCAATCCCCCCTCCCAGACATTGATGACAGATGTGTCAGGAGAAGGTTGGGGTGCCCATCTAGGGTCTCACATGACTCAGGGCAGCTGGTCCAAGTTCAAACAAAACCTGAACATAAATGTGCTCGAACTGAGAGCAATCCTTTATGCCCTTCAGGCTGTACTCTCCTTCATCTTCCCTGGTCATCTTCTCATACAATCAGACAACATGTGCATAGTCTAGTACCTCAACAAGCAGGGAGGAACATGTTCCTACCCTCTGTGCCGGGAAGCGATAAGAGTCGGGCACTGGGCAGCCCAACATCACCTTCACTTGACCGCGGTTCACATTCCGGGAGTGGAAAACACACTGGCAGATGAACTCAGTCGGTCCTCAGCCAGGTCCCATGAATGGGAGTTAGAGCAACAACTCATAAACAACATCTTTCAGCGATGGGAAACACCTTAGATAGACCTCTTTGCCTCTCCCCAAAATGCAAAACTTCCCACCTTCTGCTAGCTCACTCCAGGGAAAGACATTTTTTGGCAGGTTGCTATGTCTCTCGGCTGGAAGGACATATTCATTTATGCCTCCCCTCCCATTCCTTTAATTCTGAGGGTCCTGAACAAACTCAGATCAGAGGGCGCTTGAATGATTCTCATTGCTCCCTTCTGGCCCAGACACATTTGGTTCTCTCTTCTGCAACAGTTTTCAGAGGAACCTCCACTTCCTCTTCCTATGTCACAACAATTGTTGACCCAGGATCAGGGGACCCTTGTTTATTCAGGTCTCAAATCCCCTCATCTCCATACATGACTCCTGAAGATGTAGTTAAAGCCTGCTTTGGAGTCTCTCCTCTAGTGGTGGACATTTTGGTGGAGGCCAGGGAGCCTTCCACCAGGTCCACCTATGTCATGAAGTGGAAATGGTTTTCTATTTGGGAAAATTCAAAATACTTCGAGCCTTTCTCATACCCAGTCCTGGACTACATGCATCCCCGCTTCAATCCACATGGTAACTATCTCAGCCTACCATATTCCCTTTGGAGACAGGACGTTTGCTCAGTTGGAAGTCCCTAAGACTTTTCTCAGAGGAGTTCTCCATTTGAGACCCCATCTATATTCCTGCCCCTCCTTAGGACTTGAATTTCATCCTGGAGAAGCTTACTCTGCCTCCCTTCGAGCCAGCAGCAGCAACAGCTGATTTGAAGTTCCTTTCTTGGAAGATACTCTTCCTAGTGGCCATTACTTCCGCTCTGCGAATTTCCGAGCTGCAGACCTTAATGTGTAAAATCCCATACTTGATATTTCACAAGGAATGTGTCGCTGTATGCACAAACCCTAAGTTTCTCCCTAAGGTTGTGTCTGAATCTATGCTGAATCAATCTATTGAGCTACCCACTTTCTTTACGCAACATTCTAATCAAGGGGAGTACCTCTTGCATACGTTGGATGTTCACAGAATCCTGAGATACTACACCAATCGGACTAAGGATCTCAGGAAGACTGATCAGCTTTTTGTCTCTTTTGCTCACAAAAGAGAAGGCAATGCTGTCTCTAAGCAATGCCTCTCAAAATGGTTGGCACATTGTATCACTTTCTGTTACTACAAGTTCAACAAGACCCTTCTGGGTGAAGTCAGAGGTCACTCCACCAGAGAAGTAGCTGCCTCTGCAGCTTGTTTCAAAAAATGTGTCAAAAATGTGTCAGCAGCAGACATCTGTGCAGCCGCAACTTGGACTTCTGTCTATACATTCACAAAACACTACAGTTTGGACATTGCCTCTTGCCGTAGAGCAGGCTTTGGGTTGGCTGTCCTACAAGGTCTCTTTTCATGAGACCTGGTCAGCCCTGAGGTTCCATGCTATTGATAACAATCCTCCTCCCGAGTGCTTTTCCTTGTTCCAGACTGCTTGGGACTCAGTCCTATATGTGAATACCTACTGCAAGAGCCCTCTCAAAGTAAGAGTACAGTTATATAAGAACTTACCATAACAGTAAATCTTTGAGAGAGGCTCTTGCAGTAGGTATTGCCTTCCTGCCCTCCATCCTCCTAAGTTTTCTTTGCTTCATTTCCATGGGGGAAATATCCTCCTCTTTCTTTTCTTGCCTCTTTTGGCATTTGGAAGGAAAGAACTGGAAGGCAGGGTGGGAAACCACCCCTTTATACGGACGTTGCATGGCGCCAGTCACCTGATGTGGGGGAGGTCCCCTGCTAGATACTGCTAGCTAGAAATTTTTTCATGAGGTCCTGATGCCTGGCAGCTTAGTCCTATATGCGAATACCTACTGCAGATCTACTGGTATGGTAAGTTCTTACGTAACTGTACTTTTCTGCAACATTGAGGACTGGGGTCTCACTTGGGGGGATAAGGACCTATTCTGGTGAGATGGCCTGCATTTATCAGGGAGGTGAACCACAGTCCTCAGTGAACAGTTTAAATCTTACATTGATAAGCATTTAATCTAGCCAAAGGGATGGATGGAAGGAAACAGGGAGACATAAAATGCCCCCATATGAAAGAGTCAGTAGACAGAATCCTAAGGCAGAGAAATCCCCTGGGTGACCCGACAAAAGAAAGAAAAATGGTAGAAATGAAGGCAGGTGGAGATGATGCAAAAGGGGTAAGAAGAGAAGGCATAAGTGAAAAGGGGGAGGTGACAAGCAGAGTGACAGCAGAATCTGGAAAACCATGTGTGCAAACAGTCAAAGTCTGGGAGATAAAATCCCTGACCTAGAGGCCATCAAGGCAAAGGCTGACTTGGACACTTTCAATATTACTGTGTCATAATGCAATAAGAACCATGACTGGGATATAACCATACCAAGCTATACTCTGTAAAGGAAGGACAGGATGGGAAAGAAAGGGGGAGGAGTGGCTCTTTATGTGTGGGATAGCATAAAAGCAACTGACATACTGGGAATACAGGGAAGGGCAGAGGTACTGTTGGTCACCCTAGAAATGGGGAACAGAGCTGCTATTCACATTGGTGTGATCTACAGACCTTCAGCATGTGGGGGAAGGGGTTGGATAATGTTCTGGTAGAAGCCATCCAAAAGATGGCAAACAAGGGGGAGGTGCTGCTAGTGGGGGACTTCAATCTGCTGAATGTAGATTGGAGCATCCCAGCTCCAGCTTCAGTAAGAAGCAGCGACATCTTGGACTCCCTGCAGGGGGCATTCCTCAGGCAAGTAGTAAAAGAGCACTCTTGTCATAGAACAATACTGGACCTTGTACTCACCAATGGGGACAGTGTTGCAGTTGTCACAGTGGGTGGCTACCTAGAAACCAGTGATCACCATACGGTATGGTTCAAAATAGGTATTGTAGCAGAACAGAACCACACAAAGGCAAGGGTCCTGGACTTTAGGAGGACTGAATTTAAAAAGATGTGTGAACTCCTCAAGGATGCCCTGGTAGGGGGAGCCCTTGGGTGGAGTGGATGAACAATGGTGAAACAAAAAGGGAGGGATATAGAAGGCAACAAACCTCTGCATCAGGCAAGTAAGCAAAGGCAAGAGGAAAAAGAGAAAGCTATGGTTCTCAAAAAAAGAAGTTGCCAGGAAGATAAGAGCAAAAAAGTTAGTGATCAGGAGGTATAAGGAGATGCAGAGAGGAGAGAATAGGGAGGTCTATCAGGAGAAACAGAGGGAGGCAGAGAAAGCAATTTATTTATTTATTTAGTGATTCGGACCATTGAGCGCAAGCTTTTTACAAAGGTTCCATGTCATAGATTGCAAAACAACGTACAACAGGAGACAGCAAAGGTACATCACAATGAACATTACAGCTTGGATTCAGAACTTACAGAATAACTCAAAACATAGATACAAGGTAAAATAACAAGAAAACACTTTATGGGGGGGATAAGCAGCCAGAAAGAGCCTTACCAGTAGTTCAGAGGGACAGGGATAGCTGGCAGTGGGGTGAAGAAAGGAGGTACGAAAGAGAGGTAGGTACTGTAGTGGAGGTGAAGGGTGGGGGAACAAGGGTGATAAGGTATAAGGAAAAATAAGGGGGATGAGTGGAGGCTGGGCAGAAAAGACGTGCTAGAGTAAATGGTGGGATGCAAGTGGGCATGGTCAGGCAGCTTGCATTAGTAGTGACTGTTAGGGAAACTCACAGGACTGGGAGTTGCGGAAGGGGGGAGGGGGGTGCTGGGTGGCAATTAGGAGCCCAAAGGTGCAAATGGAAGAGAAAACAGCCCAGGGAATAAAGACAGGAGACATGATATTCTTCAGATATGTAAGTGAAAGAAGACAGGCAAAGGGAGGGATAGTAAGGCTTAGACAGGAAGGGGGGTATGTGTGGACGGAGACCAGGATAAAGTGGACATCCTGAGCAAATACTTTTGTTCAGCATTCATAGAGGAAGGGGAAGGAAGCAACCATAGATAAGTGCTAGGAGCATCAAAGAAAGGGAGGTGAACACTAGCCCATTTACAAAGGAAAGATTCCTGAAGGAACTCACAAATCTGAAAGTGGACAAGGCTATGGGGCCAGACAGAGTGCATCCAAGGATATTGTGGGAGCTGAGAGAGATGCTGACTACACCTCTGACAGTCCTATTCAATCACTCACTGGAGATGGGAGTGGTACCGAAGACTGGAGGAGGGCATGGAAACATAGAAACACAGAAATTGATGGCAGAAGGGGACTGCAAGATCCATCTCGTCTGCCCGATATAGGTAACTACCCCACCACACTTCTATCCTTTCTGTGAAATGATATCTTTGTGCCTGTCCCAGGTATTTTTGAACCCATTTACCATTTTGGCCTCCACCACTTCCTGGGGCAAGCAATTCCATGGGTTGACCACCCTTTCAGTGAAGAAGAACTTCCTAACTTTGCTCCTGAATCGACCACCATTGAACCTCATATTGTGTTCTCTAGTTCTGACACTTTTCCTATACTTGAATGTCTTAATCATGCCCCCCTCCCTCCGTCTTCTGCTCCAGGGAGTACATGTTGAGCTCCTTCAACATATCCTCATATGCCTTTTGATGCAGATGCTGAATCATTTTTGTGGCTCTCCTCTGTACTGTGTCAATCTTATCAATGTCTTTCCTATGGTGTGGCTTCCAGAACTGTATGCAGTACTCCAGGTGAGGGCACACCAATGCCCTGTATAGTGGCAGCACCGCCTCCCTTCTGCGACTCGTGATTCCCCTTCCTATGCAGCCCAGCATACCACTGTCCTTTAGTGCCACCTTTTCACACTGCATCCCCACCTTTAAGTCATCTGATATAATGACTCCTAGGCCTCACTTTTGGTTGGTGCATGCCAGCTGCTTCCCTCCCAAGTAGTATCCCACCTTGGGGTTTCTCTTGCCTAATTGCATGACTTTGCACTTTTGGTGGTGAACTTCAACTGACAGGCATCTGACCACTCTTCAAGTTTTCTCAGGTCTGATTCCATGCTCTTGACCCCTTCTGGGGTGTCCACTCTGTTGCAGATCTTGTCATCTGCAAACAGACACACCTTCCCTTCCAGTCCATTACCAATGTCGGTTCTGAACACATTGAAGAGTAGGGACCTCAGCACCGGCCCCTGAGGTACTCCACTAGTCACTTCCCTCTCCACCGATACCACTCCATTTACCTGCACCCATTGTGTTCTTCCCTTCAGCCAGTTGCTCACCCAACCCGCCACTTCCTTACCTACACCAATGTGGTCCAGCTTCTTTACCAGCATTCTGTGTGGAACTGAGTCGAAAGCCTTACTAAAGTCCAGTTAGACTACATCTACCACTTCCCCTTAGTCCATTGCCTTTGTTGCCTAGTCAAAAAAGTAGACCAGGTTTATCTGGCATGAACTTCCAACCATGAAACTGCTGTTTTGGGTCCTGTTGCCAGCAGGTTTCCAGATGTGCTACTATTCTTTGCTTGAGCAGTGTCTCCATCGATTTTCCTACCACTGATGTGAGGCTCTCTGGACAGTAATTTCTAGCCTCCTCCCTTCTTCTAGACTTGTGATGTGGGACCACTGTCACCCTCTTCCATTTTTCAGGAATTGTTCCACTTTCCAGTGACTTGGTGAAGAGCTCAGCCAGGGGCGCTGCTATCACACCCCCCAGTTTCTTGAGAATTCTTGGGTGAATCTCATCTGGTCCCATGGCCTTGTCCACTTTTAATTTATTTAGGGCTTCCAAGGCTTGTTCCTCTGTGAAGGGACTTGAGTCTTCCCCTGGTCCCTGGGTGCAACTGCTTTGATGGTTTGGGCAGTCCACTGCATTCATCCTAGTGAACATGGAACAGAAATATATATTTAGGACTTCTACCTTCTCACTGTCCTTCTCTACTAGTCCCTCTCCCGAAACATCTAGCCGTACTATTCATCCTTTAGTCTTTCTCCTTTCCCTTATGTACCTAAAAAAGGCTATGTCTCCCCCTCTAACACCCTGTGCTGTCCTTAGCTCAGTGTTAGCTTTAACTTTTATTATTACTTTTCCCACTTCTCTCTGTGTAGCTATGTAAGTTTCCCTGTCTTCATCCTTTTTTGATGCCTTATATGGCTTCTAGGCCTTTCTTTTCTCCCTTAATATAGTAACCACCTCCTTGGAGAACCAGAGGGGTTTCCTTCTCTTATTTGTTTTGCTGATCTTTCTAGCACACTGATCGGTTACCTCCTTGATAACTCCCTTGAGGTTTTCCCACATTTCCTCCACCCCATTGCACCCCCCATGCCTGAGTTTCTCTGCTAGTCTGGTTCTCATTTTGGAAAAGTCTGAATTTCTGAAGTCCAAAACTCTGATCTTGGAAAGGCTGGTATCCATAGTTGTGTTGATCTGGAAACTGACTGTACCATGGTCATTGTTACCAAGATGGCACCCTACCTCGACCCTTTCTACCCTGTCATTGTTGGTCAAAAACAAGTCCAAAACAGCTCCACCTCTGGTTGGTCAATCAACAAGCTGCTTCAGCCCTGCCCTCATAGGGCAGATGTAGTCCCACTTCTCAAGAGTGGTAGCAAGGAGGAGGCTGGAAATTAAAGATCTGTCAGCCTGACATCAGTGGTGAGGAATTTAATGGAATCACTACTGATGGAATGGATTGCAAAATATCTTGAATCAAGTGGCTTACAAGATCCAAGACAGCATGGATTCACTTGGGGGGAGGTCATGTCAAACAAATCTGATATATTTCTTTGACTGGGTGACCAGCGATTTAGATCATGGTAGAGCAGTGGATGTGGCCTACCTAGATTTCAGTAAGGCCTTCAACACCATTCCACATAGGATACTTTTAAACACTATGGGCAGCATTGGAGTGGGTCCAAAGGTGGTAAAATGGGTAAGGAATTGGCTAGGGAACAGGAGACAAAGGGTTATGGTAAATGGAATTCACTCCAAGAAAGGGAAGGTGACCGGTTGGGTGCTACAAGGATCAGTACTGGGATCAGTCCTCTTTCATGTCTTTCATGTCAGGTCATTCCTGAAAATAGGCACATGTCTTGTCTAGTGTACTTACCTGGTTAACAAAAGCTAAATAAATAAATACAATTAATGACATTGCAGAGGGGCTGGAAGGGAAGGTATGACTCATTGCAGATTACACTAAAATCTGCAATAGGGTCAACATGCCAGGGGGAGTGGACAAAATGTACTGAGATCTAAGAAAGCTAGAGGAGTAGTCAATGGTGTGGCAGCAAAGCTTCAATGTGTGCAAAATCATGCACTTGGGGCACAGAAACCTAGGGACAGAGTACAGAATTGCCCTGAATATATTGTTAATTCTTGTCCTGCTGTACACAATGACTTTTCATTATATCACACAAATATTGCTTTTTATGTATCGTTATCAGTTGTTGTATACGTATAGTGATGTCTGTATATTTTATCTGTGCATCTGCACCTGGATCATGCATGAAAAAGGCTTCCACTGCCAGTGTACTTACCCAGCCAACAAAGTCAAAGAAATAAATAAATAATAATTGGGGGATTGGTTTTAACGAAGACCTAGCAGGAAAGAAACCTGGGGGTAGTCATATTTGATGATCTAAAGGTGTCTAGACAGTGTAACATTACAGTGGGGAGAGCTACTGGGATATTAGGGTGCATGTGGAGGGGTATCACCAGCAAAAAAAGAGAGGTGGTCTTACTGCTGTGTAGATCATGGTGAGACCTCACCTAGAGTACTTTGTCCAGTTCTGGAGACCACATCTCTGGAAGGACATAGACAGAGCAAAGGACGGCAAATAAAATTGTGCAGAGTCTGCATCGCAAGCCCTATGAGGATATACTAAAAGACCTTAATACATACACCCTGGAGGAAAGGAGGAAGAGGAGAGATATGCTGGAAACTTTCAAATATCTCACTGGTAGAAGTATAGTTCAATAAGGAAGCACTTTTCAAAAAAAAAGTTGCTAAAGGACAAGGGGACATGCTATGAAGCTGGAGGGGGGTAGATTCAGGGGAGATTTGAGGAAGTACTTCTTCACAGAAAGCATGGTGGATACCTGGAACAGTCTCCCAGCGGATGTGGTGGGGCAAAACTGGTAAAGGGATTCAGGAATGCATGCTATAGGCATAAAGGAACATTAGCGGTAGGGAATGGGGGGAGTAAAGACAGAGATCAAGTAGAGTCTGCAGTGTTACAGTAGGTATGTAAAATGGGCAAACTAGATGGGGTGAGTGGTCCTAATTTACCATCAAATTCTATGTTTCTATGTTACTATCTGTTATCACTCTGCACCTACACTAGTGTAGTCGTCACTTCCACCCTCCCCAGTCAACAACCTTTGTTCCCACCCTTAACTAGGAATTGTCTCTGCACTTTGCAACAGATGCTATCCTCCAGATCTTTAATGTATTGTACTTACAAATATGGTTATCCTCCAGCACTTTATTGTATTATCATGTATTTTACAATGTGCAATCCATCAGTTCACCCATGTCGCCGTGACAAGAAAAAGGGTACTCACCAAGAGGGCACCAGCACAATACTGAAGGCAAACATCATGCCTAGCCATTGTGTTGCCTAACCCCCATCGCACTGAAGGTCCTGGGGAACATTCTGGCTGTTTGTGGGGGCTATGCACCTCACACCCTGCACTGCAGGGGGCTTCTCCCACTACACCCCTGTACCCATATTATAATCAGATCCAGATAGGAGGTGAATGGGGCAAGGGGCACAACACCCCTATGGTGCCATCCCTGCTGAGTGCCACAAAATCCAGTTTGCCAGCATGACAGGTGAACTGGTTGAGGTGCCCTAATTGCATTGCCCACATAATGGTATACCCAATCCATCCATCTCTTTCCACAATTGTCGTTTACGATGCTTACTCATCTATTACTGTATTATTGTTCTTAGCATGCCTCATTGTCCTTTCTTCCCCTTACCCCCAGGACACATAGAGATGAGTTGTTAACAGCTCAGTATGCCCTTCCTAGTCACACTTTTGAAATAAAGAATTAAATAACTGCATACATAAATTAGTAAATATATACATACATACATACATGCATATGTCCATGCATTGATAAATAAATATTGCCCTTGGCCATGTCAGGACACACATCTGGGCATACCATCCATTGTACCTCCTAACAGCTCTATACTGTATCACGTACATCTACTTTATAGAGTTTTATAGAATAATTTGAAAGCAGAAGTGTGGAGGCCACCTAAATTGATGGAAATTTGAAAACAAAACATGGAGTGTACTGTATATCTGAAACTGTAGTGTGTGATGGGTAATGGTACTTGCCAGAGCAACTGGAATCACGGAGTGCAGGATACCAGGAGAGAAGAACACCTGACATGCTGCCAAAACACTGTGATGTACACCATTCTGCCTGTGGAGGATAGAGGGAATTCATCAGTGGTCACTGCATTGTAGTTGATACTTACTGTCAGCAGGCCTGAACTTAAAAGACCTGACTTACCGTCACTTGCAGAGACATGATAGGAGGAGGAGAATGCGAATGAGAAGGAAGAGAAGAAGGAGGAGGGGGAGGAGGAGGAGGAGGAAAAGAGAAGAAGAAGAAGAAGAAGAAGAATTATTTGCATGTCTTGTGTATAGGATTTTTCATACACATTGTACCCAAGCATTTTACAAGCATGAGAGACTGGTAGTGATGTGGCTAGAAGCATGTAGTGGCAGCTGGCAGTAGTATTTTACATCAGTACCAAAAGGCAGCCATAGACACTTGAATGAATCAGTTTTATTGGAAGGGCAATGTTGTCATAGTCACTGGAGAAAATTCATTATTTTTGCAACAAGTGCCTGGAGTTCTTTTACTTCCCCCTGGACATACACCAAGACAACATCAGAGCTGAGCAGAAGGGACCTCAGTTTAAATGTTTAATCCAAAGGATGGCACATCCTAACAGATAGCCTTCCTCTCACCTCCTTAGACAACACTGTATAAGCAAGCCAAGGTGTGGATTATGTCCTGATAAGAGCACACCCAGGTGCGTTATGAGGCACGAGGTGCTTGCACCAAGTGCTTTATACTACAAGTGTGTTATATCAGGACATTACCTTACTACTCAGAATGCGTTATTGTGCTTATAAAATGGGCCCCAAGCAATTATTTAATGGGTAAAAACCAAAAACATAAAAAAGTAAAAAATATAAAAAGAGGTTTCAAAACTTCAAATAGTAATAAAATAGTCCCCCCATTAAGCTACAGTTAAGATGGCATTAATGTCTCTATGTGTTCCTGGGATTATCTGTCTATTACTGTTGTTTTTACTACTTTAGCTGCCCTCTGACATTGTGTATTTTTTGTGGTGTTTTTCCTGTTTAAATGGTGAGAGTAGTGATTTTCTTAACACTGACATGCACTTTCACTGATAGCTGCCCGAGCTGTAATTATGTCTGCCGAGATTGCTGCCTCTCAGTCCACCCCCCGCCACATATCCATAGTCAGAAAAACTGTGGCAGAAAGAGACAGTAATTATTTTGTTCACTTTTCTGTGGAATTCTTTCTTTTTAAGGGAGGTAGTGAAACTGCCAACAATGTCAGGAGCAAGCGTGTCCCTTATCAGCCACCTAAGACAGCGGTTACCTCCTTTGTGGGTGTGAAATTACAGGTTAGTTGCACTGTGTCATGGGGACCAAAGTTATCATTTAGCATAAAGAGGATTATGGAGGACTGCCAGGGAGGGCCATTCATGAACAGATCGAAGGACGTACGCATGTCCCGCAGTGGCTATAATAAACAGTGTTTCCTGGTTTGTATTTCTGAAAGTGAACAAAACTCCAGTAAATTCCCTTAATGTCCTGAAGTTTTAAAAGAGTTACAAGTCAGGGATGGGAACTGTTAAGTCAGGGAGGGGAACTGCTTCATTCATTGCATGCCTAAGTGACAACTGTATCTGGGTCTGTAGCATTTTTTTGTTTTGTTTTACTTTGTGCTGTGCTTTCTTCCCTGCCACACATTTTAAAAACAGCAAAGATGAAATAACATACTGAGGGATTGTGGTGGTGGGGTATGTGTGTTTTGGGGGCAGAGCGGGAGCGTTGAGTAGCTTGTCTAGGCTGCTGCCATTATGCAAGCATGGGTTTGGCAAAGGTGGCACATTGATATATTTTTGTTATGGGGCTGAGATTGCCAGAAGTAGTGCTTGTTGAATGGTTATGGCCTAATAAGGACACAGCTGAAAACCTGTTTCAGCCTACCAAGATTGTTTTTGCTCATTTTATAATAGATAATAAACTATAGTGAATAATAGTGTATTAGCACCATATTGAATAATTTGGCAGCTTATGAGCAAGGTGAGAGTACAGTCTGGGGAGTGGCTATTGGGACTGCATGCTGGAACTATGGAAAGCCTCCAAGTGCAGGACCTAAAGTTTAGGGGATCAGGATTTTTTTATTACCTGGGATGTCTCCTGACAATGGATATGGAATTTGAGGATCGGGGTGTCACTTCCACTGGGAATAGGATTCTGGGAAATGTATCATTAAACATAACATTAAAATGCTCATTCAACCCCAAGTATAGTGGTACTACCACAGAATGATAATACACATTGAAAGCAGATTGGTTAGCTGGTTGGCTAGTGCAATGACAGTGTTATTGCTTGCCATCCAGATGATATAGGTTCATGCCCTGAGCCTGGGACCTCTGGTGCAGACCGGTAATGCAAGTTTCCAATATCCAACCTTATGCCTCCTGTCTCTAAGAGGGAGGGTGCCCCTTTCCACTGAATGACTACCCCCAGCTGGTGCACAGGAAGGGGATGTCTTGTGGGAAGTAATGATGCTTCCTTTCCGAGTGGCCATAGACATGTTACATGCCCAAAGCAGGGCTAGCAGGGTTGTTCCAAAGGAAGAAGAGTTCACCCATCCAGTCAAAGGTACTCACATGCATAAGGTTGGGCCACTCCATAGGAGCTCTCCATGGTGGATGGGATACGGGATAATGCTATGGGGAGAGAAAATATGGGGCTAACTTGGGGCGGATGAAGTCCCTCATCCCACGGCACCCACTTGAGCTGCCTATCCTGCCTCCTATTCACTGGCTTCTTTCTCCCATTTTCTGGACACAGTGAGTGTAGTATTTTCCTTGAAAGCTAAGTCCCTAACTCACCCTCTGAGGTGACATCTGTGTCATGCAAGCCTCTTTTAGGTTATGTGCCTGAAGTTAGGAGTTGGTGAAGACAAGTTTGTAGTGTTTTTGCTCAGGAGTTAAACAGCCAGGAATGGGACAATGTGGATGATGAAAGGAGGCTCCCAGGTCCTAGAAAAAAGTAATTACAACTACAGTCAAAGATATCACCAGATACTTCCTGAAATGTCTGTCGTATCTTTAAAGAAATCCCCTTCCTGCCTGCAGTACCACAGTGGTCCACCACAGAGAATTTCTTTAGATATACTGTGCAATATCCAGAACTTTGTGAATGTATTTATGGCTGCATCTGTATTAAAAAATAAAGCTGGTTAGTAGTATGCAGGGACGTGCAATTCATGGAACACTTTGGGTATTGGAGACATCATGTTGTCCAAGTCTATATAACTATATTTCCAGTTACTGGGCCATCTGTGTCCGTAGATATTCCTGGTGATGCTTCTTCAGTTTCTGCATCTTGTAGCACTGGTTTTCCTGGCTCCCAGGAAGGTGCACCAGAGTCACACATGTCTGAAAACACACATTGCTATTGGTTATTATGGCACACAGACATTACCATAGAATGGGACACTGTATGCATCACCTATACATTGCATGACTTTTACTTATCCATCTCTCCCTGTTGACCCCTATTTAAACAGCCATGAGATTCCCAGACCAGGACCTTGAGACATGCCAACAACACTGGCTTAAAAACTGCATAGGCATGACTCCTCTGCTGAAGCTGAGTTAGGGATCTTTCTGACCCAGATATCTCTGTCATTATTGCTGCTATCAATTTCCAACTCTTGTCACTTTCCTTTGTGGCATGCTGACTACAGACCAGTGGTAGTCACACCATTGACAGGCCTTGCACCAGATTTTTTGCATAGCAATTTCTTTACTGGATTTGGGAAGACTTGTTTTTGGCACCACCAAAAACACTTGGCAATAATCAGCCACTACAGAGTAACAGCCACACTATTTTGGCTATTACTTCCACATTCTGGGGCAAGAACTGTGCATGCCCTACTAGTGAGCATGTGCCATTCCACTGGCGCCGCCATCTTGTGAATGGCAGACCACCACTCACTGCAACTGCACATGCATAAGTGCCATGCATGAGCAATTGCATCACTGGCACCATCTTGTGGATGGCTCTCCTCCCGCACCCTCCCACTGCTCCTGTCCTCCCAGCTCCCTCAGTTCCCTCCCAGCACCAGCATGAAATAACCCACCCCGCTTCCTCCCACTGCTGCTGTCCTCTCTTCTCCCTCCATTCCCCATCCCCACACTGACATTGGGGTGCCCAATCCCCATGTTGGCAACATGTACCCTCCCAACTAATGTGGCACACTGGGAGCCCACCTCAGTGTGCACAAATTTGTTTTTTTTTTTCTTCCCATGCTGACATCGGGGGCCCAATCCCCATGTTCGCATCATGTCACTCCCCCACACAACTCATGTGGCATACTGGAAGCCCACCCAACTGTCCAAAAATTTATATTTCTTTCTTGTTCCCCCTCACTGACATTGGGGTGCCCAAATTTATTCCTTTTATGTTGGTGCTCTTGTGTAGCCAACATCTTGTGGTAGCGCAGATTTGGAGGAGCGTTCACTGTTGGGCGACTGCAGGGCATGCATCAGTAGGTGCGTCCCTCATTCCTCAATCAGCCTGCATGCCAGCACCACACCATGCATACATAATGTGGAGAGCACATCTAAGGAAAGGTCTGCTAAGCCGTTACAAGGACCGTCAGATGCAACGGACCTCCCGATGTGCTCGGCCACATAAGTACATGGCGCCGCCAACTGCCAACTGGGGTTATCCAACCTCCTGCCAGCTACTACATGGCCTCGATGAGCAAAGCCGACGGGGAGCCCACTCCCATCAGCATAAAGCACTTCCATTTTTATGTGCTGAGGGGTGCCTCAATACCCTTTGGCTCTTGCCCCCCAGCTTCTTGTGTGCTGACGGGGTGCCTAATCCCATCGCATAAATTAACTCCACCTTTGTTGTGTGCTGATGAGGGTGCCCAATCCCCGTTGGCTTCTGCTCCCCCCAAACAGTTATTTGGCATGCTGGAAGCCCACCCCAGCCTTCCAAATTCCCTGAGGAAAAAAAGTCCCACAATATTTTTTTTTAACCCTGTAACACAAAAACGGTCCCTCGTAGTCTCCCTCCCACAACCCGCACCCACCCTCTGTGCATCCTGCCTCCCCACACCCCCCTCACCCCATACATACCTGCAGAGTCTAGCATCATGATCTTTGGTGGACAGGGAACATGTCTGCACTCTTCAATGCCGACCACGCACTGAGGAAATGCCGGTAAGCTGTATAGTGGAATAAATAGGTTTTTTTCAACTTTGATGCATATCTCAGGCATTTTTTGGAATTTTGGCACCAAATTTTCAACATGGGGTTTTTGGGATCCCTCCTCATGAATTCTTCACTGTCATGGCGTTATTTGGTCCCAAAAGATGATTTTGCAGTCACTGCATGGAATCACCTTTCGGGAGTGAGGAACAAAATGACAGTGCCGGTGTTCATGAGGGGGGCTCTCAAAAAGCCTTTGTTGCAAATTTGGTGGGACAAATCCAAAAAATGACTGTTTTACTAGTGTGCGTTGCACTGTCGCTACGCATGCTCGTAACTTAGCAAATTTGCAATATTTACAAGCCACATGTTCAGCATTGGCATTTTTCCACACCTTCTTGTGAACCGTACAGCTGCCATTTTTCACATCCTGCCCAAAATGTGTTTTCGCACTTCTGGCGCAGAATAGCGCGGTCAATGTGGGAAATCAGTGTTCAGGACAAATTACAAAAATGACAATTACACTGTTCATGAGCAGAAATCCTAAGATGCCTAAGCTGAAAATTTTGTGATGATACTCCATAACATAACTGTGTTATGAGCATGCGTTGCGCAGTTTGCACGCACACTCGTTAGTTCACGAATTTATATTTTCACTCCAGATTTTCAACATTACCATTGTTCTGCACTTCCTTATGAACAGTACAGCTGTCATTTTTCACATCCTGACCAAAATGTGTTTTCGCAGTTACGGCGCAGAATAACGTGGTCTGTGTGGAAGGTCCATGTTAGAGACACATTATGAAAATGACAGTGACAATGTTCATTAGCAGAGGTCCTATAATGCCTATGTTGAAAATTTGGGGCCGAAAGTCCATAAAATTAGTGTATTACAAGAGTTTGTTGCGCAGTTTGCATGCATGCTCGTGACTTTGTGCATTTGTAATATTTTCACTCCAGATGTTCAAAATTGCCATTTTTCCATACCTCCTTATGAACAGTACAGCTGTCATCTTACATATCCTGGCTGAAATGTGCTTTCGCATGTCTGGCGCAGAATTGCACGGTCACTGTGTGAAATCAGTTTTCGGGACAGTTTTCGGAAATGACGATGACACTGTTCATGAGCAGAGGTCCTAAAATGCCTATGTTGAAAATTTGGTGCCAAAAGTCCATAAAATGACTGTGCTGCAAGCTTGCATTGCACAGTTTCCATACAGCCTTGTAACTTTGTAAATTTGCAATATTTTCATGCCAGATTTTCACCACTGGCATTTGTGCACACCTCCTTATCAACAGTACAGATGCCATTTTTCACAGCCTGCCTGAAACACATTTCCGCAACTGTGGCACACAATGGCGTGCTCGCTGTGGGAAATCACCTTTTGGGACACATTAACATTATCACAGCGCCACTGTTCATGAGGGGAGGTCCCAAAATACCTATGTTGAAAATGTGCCTAAAAAACTCCCACAAATAATTGGGTTGTGGATGTCTGTTGCACAGTTTGTATGCATGTTCATTGCTTCACCAATATTTCATATTGCCACTCCAGATTTTCAACGTTGCCATTTTTTATGCCTCCTCATGAACTATACAGTTGTCATTCTCCACATCCTGCCCAAAACTGTGTTTTCGTCTCTCTGTCACTAAATAGCACAGCCGCTGTGCAAAACCACGTTTCAGCTAACAAAGTGATTGTGCCGCTTTTCATGAGGTGGCCTGACAAGCAGCCCATGTTGAAAATGTGGAGAGAAACTACCACTACATGCCTACGGTGTTATGGTTTCCAAATGTAGCACCCCACCCAGTACGGACAGACAGGCATCAGGGCTGTGACTTGGGATCATCGGATGTAATGCTCATGCCATTCCACCCCCCACGCCCACCTTGGAGACACAGACAGGCATCGTGGTGTGTTTTGCACTGTTCTGCCACAAACTTCACCCCATGCTCCTATACTGCACCCATGTCAGCATATTTCCTTATGGAATGGGGTAAGTATAATGCCCAAAGACTGCAAAGCACACCACGACACTTGTCAGTGTCTACAGGGTAGGGTGAGGTACAATGGCATGAGCATTATAGCTGATGACCCCAAGGCACACCCCAATGCCTGTCGCTCTCTACAGGGTTGGGGTGGGGTTGACGTCACTTCAATACTTCACTGCCATTTCTCTTATGCGTCTCTAGCTCCACCACTGCCAATGCCAGAGTGACAGCATTCGGCATTGACAAATGCTTTTTTTTCCTTCTGTTTCCCTGTAAATAAAGAAAACCATCCCCTGATGTCTTTTTTTACCTGTAAAAAAGAAAATGATCCCTTGTCATTGACCTAGTCCCCCCTTCCCCTATCCCAACCCTCCTACTGAGCACCCACATTCCCTTACCCCCCCACCCCATATTTACCTCCAGAGGTCGGCACCATCATCTTCTCTGGACCGGGACACGTCCGCACTCTTCAAAGCAGAACTGCAAACTGAAGAATCAAAGGTAAGCATGGTATTATGGCAGTCAAGTGGGTGTTCAACTTATGTTGATATATGAACCATTTTTAAGAATCTGGGCCCCACATTTTTAACATGGTATTCTTGGGAACCCACTTCATGAACACAGTCACTGTCATTTTGTTATCCAGTCCCAAAAGGTGATTTTGTGCTTACTGCATGGAATCACTGTTAGGGACTGATTAATGAAACAACACTGCCATTCTTAATGAGGCCGGGACCCAAAAAGCCCATGTTGCAAATTTGGTGAAAAAAATACAAAAAATGACTATGTTATGAGCTTCCATAGTACAGTTTCTACGCACGATCCTAATTGCTCCAATTTTTTATATTTGCACTCCAGATTTTCAACATTGCCATTTTTGCACACCTTCTTATTAACAGTGCAGCTGTCATTTTATACATCCTGCTCAAAATGTGTTTTCATGCATGCGGCACAGAATAGAAACTTAGAAACATTGAGGTTGACGGCAGATAAGGACCGAAGGGCCCATCCAGTCTGCCCATTTATTTTTCTACCTTATAAATGTGCCATCGGCCTTTGCTCTGTCAGTGGCCTATCTATTCATACTCATCTGTGTTGCTCTCTTATGCCTATCCTATGCCTGTTTGAAGCCCTGCACTGTATTCATAGCCACCACTTCCTGAGGTAGGCTGTTCCAAGCATCCACCACTCTTGCTGTGAAAAAGAATTTCCTCACATTCCCCCTTAATCTGCCTCCCTCTAATCTCATGCTGTGTCCTTTTGTCCTGCTATTTTTTATATATTTAAACATGTTAGACTCTCACCTTGTTAATGCCCTTAAGGTGTCTGAATGTTTCGATCATATCACCTCTCTCCCTCCTTTGCTTAAGGGTATAAATATTGAGCTCTGTTAATCTGTCCTCATATGTCTTCTGATGCAGTCACTGCACCATTTTGGTTGCCCTTCTCTGGACTGCCTCAATTTGGTTAATGTCCTTGTGAAGGTGTGGCCTCCAGTACTGCATGCAGTACTCCAAATGGGGCCTAACAAGTGTCTTGTAAAGAGAGATTATTACCTCCCTCTTACGACTTGTGATACCCCTACTAATACACCCTAACGTCCTCCTAGCCTTACCTACTGCTTTAGAGGTCTGCTTGGATAATTTCAGGTCATCGGTGATGATGATGCCCAAGTCTCTTTCTTCCTTTGTGACTGCCAGCAACTCCCCACCAAGCCTATAGGTGGCTTCAGGGTTTCTCTTCCCTATGTGCATGATCTTGCACTTCTTTGCATTAAATCCCTGTTGCCACTCTTCTGACCATTTTGCTAGTTTATCCAGATCTCTTCTCATTCTGCCCACCCCATCTGGATCATCTACTCTGTTGCAGATCTTGGTGTCATCTGCAAACAGACAAGCCTTACCCTCTAGTCCATCTGCAATGTCACTAATGAAGATATTGAAGAGGACTGGCCCCAGGACTGATCCCTGAGGTACCCCACTTGTGACTTGCATCTCTTCTGACTGGATACCATTTACCACCAATCTCTGTTTTCTGCCCATCAACCAGTTTGCCACCCAGTTGACCAACTTCTGACCCACCCTGAGCCTACCCAGCTTATTTATCAATCTTCTATGTGGAACAGTGTCGAAAGCTTTGCTGAAGTCAAGGTAGGCGATATCAACTGCTCCCCCTTGGTCCACCACTCTGGTTACCCAGTCAAAGAAATCTATGAGATTAGTTTGACAGGACCTTCCTTTTGTAAACCCATGCTGTCTTGGATCCTGTGCCCCTATGTATTCCAGGTGTTGCACTATCCTTTTCTTAAGGAGTGCCTCCATGATCTTTCCAACTACTGAGGTAAGACTGACTGGTCTGTAGTTCCCTGTCTCCTCCCTGCTACCACTCTTGTGGAGCAGGATCACATGAGCCCATCTCCAGTCTTCTGGGACCTCTCCTGTGCTCAGAGACTCTCTAAACAGTTCTGCTAATGGCTCTGCTAGTTCCACCCTTAGCTCCTTAAGTACCCTGGGATGTATGCCATCAGGTCCCATTGCCTTGTCCACCCTGAGCTTAGCAAGCTCTTGTAGGATCCTTTCTTTTGTGAAGGGAGTAGTGCTCACCTCCTCCCCCTGTGTCCATGGTGCTGAGCTCTGGGCCCTGCCTACCATCTCTTCAGTAAATACTGAGCAAAAGTATCTATTTAGGATAGATGCTTTTACAGGGTCCCCCTCCTCACATGCCCCCTTTTCTCCTTTGAGCTTAGCAATACCCCCCTCTGGACTTTCTCCTTTCGCTAATGTATCTATAGAAAATCCTGTCACCTTCTTTTACTGTTCGTGCTAGTGTTTCCTCATTTTGGGACTTTGCCTGCCTTACTGCCTTCCCTGCTTCCCTTAGGGCAGTTTGGTATGCCTCCCTATCTTCATGCCACTGTGTTCCCTTATATTTCCTGAAGGTCAGCCTTTTCGCTCTGACCTTTTCTGATACTGTATTTGAGAACCAAAGTGGTTTCCTTCTTCTTTTGCACTTCCTTTTCTGTTTCACACAATGGGATGTTACTTCAAGTATTGCATCCTTAATGCTTGCCCACTTTGCCTGTACCCCCTCACCTGTGTTTCTTTTTGCCAGGGCTAGCTTAACTCTGTTGGCCATCTTATCAAAGTCAGCTCCTCTGAAGTCCCAGATTTTTGCCTTGGAATGGGATGATTTAGATGTGGCCAAATTGAACCATACCATGTGATGGTCACTGACCCCCAGGTGACCTTCTACCTGGAGATCTGTGATCCCTTCCCTGTTAGTCAGTACTAGATCTAGGATAGCCCTGTCTCTTGTAGGTTGTTGTACCAGTTGTTTGAGGCCCTCCCCCTGCAGGGAATCCACCATGTGTCTAGTTCTGGCAGATGTTCCTGCTGGGATTGACCAATCTGTATCTGGTATGTTGAAATCTCCCATTCTCAGAACCTTCCCTTTAGCTTTCATGTTTTGTATATCTTCTAGCAGTAATGTGTCTATGTCCTCCCCCTGGTCTGGCATGGTCGCTCTATGAAATCACCTTTTGGGACAAGTGAACAAAATGACAGTGGCACTCTTCATGAGGTGGGGTCCCAAAAAGGCCATGTTGAAAGTTTGGAGAAACAACTCTAAAAATGTCGAGGTTACACCCGGTCATTCAAAATTTTCTATGCATGCATCTAACTTTGGTCATTTGGCAACTCACCGTAGCCATATCGGCTCTGGCCAGAGCTTCTGTGATGTGCTGCTTCTTGCACATACAGTAAAGATCCAAAACCTCAGCAATACACTAGACACTTTGCACCTCAATAAAAGCAACAAATAATTATTGCAAAAAAATTCTGAATTTATATGTGGTAAATCCAAGTGCAAATGCCTAACCCCAGCGCTTTGGCAACAAACTTCTTCAATGGGTGTGGCTACAGCAGGGTTGCTGTTCACTTTATATCACTCCACCACATTTAAAACAGGTGTACTTAATGCAGTTTCTTAATTAAGTCTAAACAATAATACAAATCAACAATAAAGTGAAACAACTTTATATACCTCCCAGAACCGCTAGGCCAGGTCTAGAAGAATTTATCGAACTATTGCCATCAGTGTCAGGGAAAAATGAAGTAATCTGCTTGGGAGATTTCAATCAGGACTGGACTGGGCCTAGATCCTCCCTCCTATCCTCCATTAATAGCAAGGAGAACCTCACCCAACTTATCCAGGCCCCCACAAAGATCTCCCGTCATGGTTCCTGCTCCACCCTCTTAGATTGGATCCTGACTAACAGGAAGGAGAACTTCCCCTCTGCTGGAGTCCTACATGACTCCATAAGTGATCACTGTCTGGTGTACTGTGTTTGGGACATAACTTCCCACTCGTTCCCCTATAAATTCTTATTCTTTGTCCAGCCTCTCTAGGCTTAACACAATGTGTTCCTACAGGATTTAAAAATGGTTGACTGGTCTCCCCGCTACATAAGCAATGATATCAACATAGCAGCTGAATATTTCAATGCTGCCCTACTGTCTCTTCAACACCAACATATCCCAGTCACCATACACAGGGTAAAAGGGAAAGTCACCAAATGGCTCAAGCATCCCATTCTCCAGATACTAAAACGTAGGGATAAACTGGGCAACATGGAAGTCCTCCTCCCTTCAAGCTGACTTCAAGGCCTACAGGTCCCTTCACATCACATGTAAAAAGGAGATTCAGTTGGCCAAGAGCATATACTACCATAACCTGCTCAGTTCCTCTGCCTCTAACCCTAAACTTCACTGGTCACAAATTAAGGATATCCTTGAGAACAACAAGCCAATGTCTCCAAATGAAATGCTAATCAGCAATACCCACTGCAATAACCCTCTCACCATAGCGAATGCCTTTAACTTCCTCTTTTCCTGTCTTCCCACCCCCTCATCACCCAACATTTCCCTAGAGTCCTCAACCCCACTGGCCAATGCTTCCCCTACTCATGTGCTGACTCCGGTCATGTGTCATGAGGTTCTTAAGCTACTAAAGTCTTTGCTGGCTAACAGTAGTGCTGGACCTGATGGTATTCATCCTAGGATCCTTAGGCAGTTTGCTTTGTGTCTGGCAACACCTGTAACCCGGCTTTTCAACCTCTTGATATGCTCTGCCTCCGTCCCCTTGGTCTGGAAAGCTGCCAGAACCATTCTAGTGTTGAGGAAAGGAGACATCAAAGTCTTATTGAGCTACCACACCATATCACTCCTGCCCATGCTCAGTAAATTGCTTGAAAAACTGATTTATTGACAGGTCTCTGCACACCTCCACAATTCCAACCTCCAAACTCCAGTACAACATGGCATTAGGGCTGGGCACAGCACAACTACTGCTCTCACCCGGTTTACCAATGATGTCAAATGCAACATGGACAAGGGCTTACTTACTGGAGCAGTGTTTATAGAACTCTCTAAAGCATTTGACATGGTGCATCACCCCCTTCTTCTGGCTAAGCTGCATGTGCTCGGTGCCTCTGACACTACCCTATCCTGGTTTGGCAGTTAGCTAGAAAATTGCTCTCAGGCTGTCTCTTTCTGTAAGGTTCTCTCCTCCCCTGCTCCTGTCTCCTGTGGTGTTCCACAGGGATCGATTCTTGGTCATCTCCTCTTTTCTGTTTTCTTTAATGATATCCCCACTCTGTCTACTCACTGCAGTATTATCATGTATGCAGATGACTTGGTGTTTTACTCTGCCTCCAAGTCTATTGTTGACATCAATCTACATCTCTCATCTGCCTGTCAGACCCTACAAGCCTGGTTTTCCTCCAGCTTCCAAATCCTGAATTTATCGAAGACCCAGGCCGCGTTCTTTGGGTCCACTAGAAAGGTGCCCACTGAGTCTCCCAAGCTCCTGGTCCACTGCTGTGATGGGACCGCTGTCGATAACATTTTATCCTCCAAATATCTTTGGGTTACTGTGGACCCAGACTTGATTTTGCTGCTTACATCAATTAGGTATGCAGATCAGTCAATGCCAAGATTGAAGCGGCCTACAGAGTGCGTCACTCTCTCACTCCAGCTGCTAGGATCTCAGCAGCAAGAGGTGTTTTACTCCCACAGCTGTTGTATGCCCTCCCTGTACTCTCTCATGCCAATGCTTGGGTTCTTCACCAATGGGACATATCCTATAACAATATCTGTAGATTCACCTTATTGGCTCCTCGCCTAACCCATCACTGACAGCTCTATTGTGCCTTAAACTGGCTGTCTTCCAAAGTCCTACATTCTTATACTCTTAGGAGTTTTGTTAACTCCCTATCCAGAACCCCCGGCCCTCCTCTCTGGGTGACCTGTTTACCCCATCTCTCACTCTCGCTCCCTTAGGTCCTACACCTCCCCCTTGCTCACTGTTCAGCCCTGCTCCACTAAAATGGGTGAGCAAGCTTTTTCATATTTTGCATCTCAGTTCTGGAACTCACTCCCTCTCCATGTTAAGAACTCCTCATCTCACCTTGCATTTAAGAATGCTCTGTTCTCTCATCTTTATACTCTTGGAACCTGTGAATGCACTTAACTTCTGCTTGTTATCTCAGCTTTGTCCAATCAGCTGTATACAGTACATGCCCATTGTTTATGTAAGCCTTATGTGTACAAGTGTATACCTGTCTTTTTCTCCCCAAGCTAGGCAATATGACCTGTTTATTTTGCTATTATGCCATCATTGCACTATTATGCAAGTTGCATTCAACCATAACTTCTCTTTTCCTGATGTTATCTCTGTGTTGTTATTAATTCCTGTAATCTGCTTCTGCTGATGTATTTGTTGCTTTGACAGTTATCTTACTTTATGTACCTGATTGTTGTTCACTACTGTATTTTTCAACTTATACTCTGCCAGGTTGTGCCTGAAAATAGGTAGTTTTTTTTGCCTAGTGCACTTACCCGGTTACCAAAAGCTAATAAATACATATAAATAAAAAAACTCAGTTTAAATCACATAGTCCATTCATAGATTCTAGGCAGTGTATCAGTTCTTAATTAGAGCCTTGTCAGGATTGTTTAAATGAAATAAAATTATATAAAAAAACTTAAAAAATTTAGAAAGAAATACATTGCCTAGGTACATTGCTTTATGTTACTATAGTCAAAGGCTAAATATGCATTTATCAGGTTCAATCCATATTCAAATAAACATTCAGCCTATGACTGCAAATACAACAGTTTTTGGCAAAGAGATACTGGGAGAGTAGGGATAGAACTGTGATCACTCATTTCATCTTTCAGGGACAATTCCTCTATAGGTCAGGGGATCCACATACTGTAGCTGCAATAATATCAGGAGGAGGGCCTGTGAAAGATAACAATAGAAACAAGTAAGATAGAATGTAAATTATAAATTGATACCAAAATAGAAAAAAGCTTAATATCCAAACTTTACGATCCTGTCAAGTCATTTTTCCCATTTTTATTGCTTCTTTTTTATTATGCAAGAAGGACTTAAGATCCCAATCATCATTAAGGCACACTGGCTTAACACTTTTTAGTCTGTATAACCACTGACTTTCCAGTTTGCAATAACAAAGTCACTGTATCACCACCATACTTTGGCATTGGCACATATTCAA
This sequence comes from Neoceratodus forsteri, assembly GCA_016271365.2. Classification (NCBI taxonomy): domain Eukaryota; kingdom Metazoa; phylum Chordata; order Ceratodontiformes; family Ceratodontidae; genus Neoceratodus; species Neoceratodus forsteri. Next base: position 839,796,497 of record CM057459.1, on the reverse strand, counting down.
GTCTCATGAATCTCAAACTTTTGCAGTCAGAGTTATGTTTATTCAGATAATGCTTGCCTACTGGTTTGTCTTCTCTTTTATTAAAGATTGACCTAATCTGTTCCTGTATAAGTGTTTTCAAATTCCTGATTGTACATCCAATATACACCTGTCTACATCCTTACAGAAATATAAGTGTGCTGTGTACATGCAAAATGCATACCACATGCTTAACTGTGCAATGATTGCATGAGGTCCACGTACACAAAGTGAACCTAAGCAAACCAGGTCTGAAAAGCAAATCAGATTCACATGCTGCAAGCTTGGCATGTGTGCAGCAGGTAATGTGGTGCAAACATCTTCTAAAAATCACATCAGGTTCTCGTGTTGCACACTTGATATGCGTGCAGCAGTTAAGCTGATGTGAACATTTAAAAACCACATCAAGTTCATATGTTGCACACTTGCCATGTGTGCAGCAACTAAGCTGGTGCAAATCTCAACTAAAAAAACACACACGTTTCTAATTTTCATACAACTGCTAGAAATTAGAGCCATTAAAATACATTTTGCATTGATTGCCCATTAAAATTAAGTAAATTCATTAATTCTGATCCTTTTGCGCAAGTTGTTTAATGTCTTTGGACTTTTGTCATTAAATTGCCATTAATTTATAAAGTATTGTTTGCTTACTGCATTAAATGCTTAGGATGTAGTCAGCCAACATCCCCCATTCCAGATGTGTGAAGAGAGGCCTCTGTATTCTGAAGTCTGACCTTTTTGCTTTGGTCCATGCAAATTCCCTTATGCATATTTAGCACTACACATGTGTTTCTCCATGGTTGTTTCTGCTCACTTACTTTCCCTTTGTCATTCTGTATGAAGCATATACACTATGGCCATGCTCAGAACTCTTTGTGCTGAGTAGGGTCTTGGAAGCATGCACCATACGTCACATTTTGTCACTGAAATGAGGGACATGGACACTCAAAATGAGGGACAATAAGGGACACTAACCCTCAAGATGATCAGGACACATTCTGAAACATGGAGATACAGTACCTCAGAACACAAAGGAAACCATTGTATTTACTTGTACTAATACTAACACTTGAGAATTAATTTCTTCCATAAAGCAAGAGTGCCATTTAGATAGGGCAGAGGGGGGCAGTTGCCCCCCCCCACATTTGTGCCTAGGTTGTTCTTTTGGTGTGGCAATAATGGCATTAAATTTGGATTTAATCTTTTGCACAATAAGTGGCCCCCTGGCCTATGTGCGTTTCCGCTACAGATGCACTCCTGACTCGACTGTGTCTGTTTTGTGTTATCCACTCTCTCCACCTGTTAGCAGTGGTGACATCACATGTGACATGGAAGAGCTCCAGCCAAAGAAGAGCACATGAGTCATGAGAATGCAACACTGTCTTTCCCACCAGAGCGTAGACAGGCTGCACACTACAGCTTGGAGGAGTCAGTGAGCACTGAACTCTCAATAGCAGTGTTGTGGTGGCATATTTTTGTTGGTCTACTCTTTCTTTTTTTAATATAATCAACTTTATTGGTTTTTAGGTTACAAACACTAAAGTCACAAAACCTATACAGATATGGTTACAAACAGATCAAGCAAACAAACACACACACACTCCCCTAAATAAACCCATCCCCCAGCCCACAATTGGCATCTGGCATGATTCAGCAGAAAAGGGAATATAAAATAACCAGCTCATGCCTTGGGATGGGAATGCAGCACATAAAGGGTGTGCATTAACTTCCATTTGTTTTTGTAAATGGATAGCTGACCCCATAGGCTGGCAGTCATATGTTCCATGTGCAAGTGAGACAGCAGTTCTTGTAACCATTCCATGTACGAGATATTACCTGTGTCTAGCCAGTGATGCAGCACTAGCTTTTTCAGGGATAAGGCAATCATAGCCATATAGTATCTCCATTCTTGAACCACCATTCTTGAGTAACTGCCTATCAAGCAAATTTCTGGTGCAAAAAGTTCTTCAATATCCATTAGAGGGTCAGCCCTTTGTCTAATAATAGATCAAAGTGACAAAATTTGGGGGCAATCCCAAAATATATGAAAGAGGGTACCTTCTGCCTGTTGACATCTTACACATTGCAGGGACAGAACCCTACCGAATTTATGAAGTTTTATCTGTGTCAGATACATATTATTGAGAAATTGAAATTGCATTGTCCTCAGCTTGTCTTGTGTGATGTAGATGTGAGTATCCTTCCAAATCCTCTCCTAGTCGAAGACTAATTGAGGAAACTGTGAGATTCAATACTTGGAAGCCCCTTCCAGAGAAGGAAAGGCCCTATCAAATAATCGACAGTATATTTTGGATACCACATGGGGTTGCGTGGTCAGGGAAGTAAGAGAGTATAAAAATTCCCCAGAACCATCCTTCTCTGAGAGTGGTTCCAAGTTAGAAGACAGAAGATGTCGGATTTGATATATTTTGAATACTTGGGTTCTCTCTACTTTACGTTTCTTCAGAATGTCACCAGACATGAGACAGACACCGTCTTTGAAAAGATCTCTGATCCTGGATTCTTTTAGTTGAAGGATCTAGTAAGGTTGAATTATCTTGCCACCTATTTTAATTTTGGGGTTCCCCATGGTAGGCCGGATTGGAAATTTTTTATTTTTGTATCCTAAGAATGAGAAGAGCTGGGAGTGAATCCTAACTCACACTGTGATCTGGGTTTTCTGTATTGCAGGGGGGAGGTCTTTTAAATTAACATGTAAAAGAACTGGTGGGAACACTCCTTTTGACCAGATCATCTCTTTTTCTGTCTTGAGCCATGTGGGCATATATGAAAGTGACTTCAATTCTTCAGATCGGGTTAACCAGCACAAATATTTGTTTGCCTGACTGGCCCAGTAGTACAGCACAAAGCGCGTCAACCTAAGTCCCCCTCTATCCTTGGTGCAGCCATTTTATGTTAAGCCCTTCTTGGAGGTTTATCCAACTATAAATAGTTGGTGATGATGGAGTGTACTTTACTGAACCATTGGAGTGACAGCCATAAATTTAGCAGGTTCAGCGGGTGAAAGATTCTGGTCAGAATAGTCATTTTCACCAGACTGATATGACCCCAAAGGGATAGAGGAAGAATTTTACAGTGGTTAAGATCTTGATAGACTTCATGAATAATGGCCTCTAAGGTAAGTTGCCACATTTTAGAATCATTCCTAACCAGCTTAATGCTGAGGTATTTAATGCTATGAGAGTTCTGATGCAGATCGGCTTCTCCAATGTCTCTTTTTAATGTTCTGGAATTTAAGGGAAAGACTAAGGTTTTCCGCAGATTAATTTTGTAGTTAGAATGTAAAATATATTCCTTAATTGTTTCTAATGAGGTCTGTATAGAGGTTTTTGGTTTTAGTGAGGTGCAGGAGTATGTCATCCGCATAAGCTGATAGCTTCAGCTCTTGGGATCCTTTTCTTATGCCCTGTATTTTGGAGTTTCCTTGAAGTTTAGTAAGTAAGGGTTCTAGGTAGATGTTAAACAGCAGCAGCGATTGAGTGCAGCCTTGCCTGGTTCCCAAATATAATGGAAAGGGGGAGGAGGAGAAGACACCATTGCAAAACATTCATGCACTCGGGTTCTCATAAAGTGCCTTGACCCATTGTATGAACTGAGCTGGAAATCCAAATCTGTGCATGGTACAAAATACAACTCAGCAGTTGACCTGGTTAAATGCTTTCCTCACATCCAGGGACATCAAAACAGCCAGCTGGTCTGAGTCCCTGGATGCAGAGAAGATGTGAGCCAGTTTGTGCAAATGATCGGAAGAGAATCTTCCGGCCATGAAACCAACCAGATCTTGGGAAATTAAGGAAGGAAGCAGCCTGCTAAGCCTGTTCACCAGCAATTTAGCCAAAAGTGTTATATCACAGTTCAACAATGATATTGGCCTATAACTGGTGACCTTGTCCTCTTCCTTTTACGGGTTTGTGTAGCACGAAGATTAGGGTTTCTAAGAGCCTATTATTGGTGGACTCTGCTGAAAACATGTTTGAACACAGTCTAAGTAACCAGGGAGCTAGCTTGTCTGCAAAAACTTTGTAAAAATTGGATGAGAACCCATCTGGTCCTGGAGCTTTATCCAGAGGTAAAGCTTTGATTACCATCTGAGTGTCTGATATTTCAAAGGTAGTTATTAAGATATCTGCTTGACATTTACTTAGAGTGGGCAGTGGGATAGTGGTGAGATATTCATCCACTCTGTCTATGTCTGGGAGTTCTAGCCTTGGACCATATAGCCCATGGTACTAGTGTTTGAATTCCAAAACAATATTTTCTGGGGTAAGTTTAAGGGACTCATCAGTGGATGATCAGATGGCCCTAATGATTCTTGCCACCTCATGTTTCTTACGTCACAATGTCAGGAGCTGGCTGGCTTTCTTCCGTTGGTTGATATATCTTGCTTGAGTTCTAAATATGGCAAATTCCACTTTCTCACACAACAATTCACTATATTGATCCTGGAGCCTTATAAGTTTATGTCTGTCCTCGGCAGTATTAGGAGTTAAGCGTGCCTCCAGCTGATGTATCTGAGATAGGAAGTCAGCTGTTTTCTGCTCCCAGACCCTCTTCCTGATAGTTGCTAAGCAAAATAGTTCTCCCCTTATAAAACATTTAAGTGCACCCCATTCCAGGTTGGCTTTGCCCATGGAGTTCAAATTAACTGCAGGTATACTAATCTATTGCTTTTGAGATCCACTTAACCACCCATTCCTCAATAAGCATTTGATTATTGACTCTCCAGATAGATTCTCTCTGTTAATTGGGGGAGAAGGAGATTTGACACCAGACCGCAAAGTGGTCTGATATCATTCCCGGTAACATACCACAGCTTATTATGCCTGTGAGTAATGAGTGGCTAACCAGAAAGTAGTCTATTCTAAATGATTTCCCATGCACCACAGAACAGAATGTGTATTTCCTAGAGAAGGGATTCAGCGTCCTCCATGTGTCACACAATCCGAGGTGGTCCGCGAGCTCTGTTAGTGCCCGCTGCGTTGGGGTAAGGCCCTGCCACTTTCTGTCTGATTTATCTAGGTCAGGGGTGAATGGCAGATTCCAGTCCCCCCTAAAAGGATAGGGAGTGAGAGGAAAGGAGCCAGCACTGAGATCAACTCCATGGAGAAGGAGGGAGTATCTGCATTAGGACCATATTTACAACCCAAAATAACCTCAGACTGGTCTAAAACTACTTTCAAGAACAAATAACAGCCCCATGGGTCTCGAAAGCAATATTCACAGGTAAAAGGTATCTTACAGGAAATCAAAATGACTATCCCTCTGCTAAGTGTGCAGTTCCCTGCTGTGAATGCTTGCCCAGTATACTGTCTGTAGAATAGATTGTCCTCATTATCTAATAAGTGCGTTTCCTGGAGAAATAAAATCTGTCCTTTAACCACCTGCTCACAAAGGAGGCCAAGATTCAACTGGTTAAAGCTACCTTCCTATCTTTAATAGATCACGTGGACCTGCTCTATAGCTTCTCCACAGCCTCTGCACTGGCTAAGTTGGACATCCTCTACCACAGAGCTATGAGGTTCATTATTGGCCTTCCACTTTCCGCACACCACTGCTCCCTGTACTCATCGTTAGGCTGGACTTCCCTTCACTATAGAAGGAATAGAAATGCCACCCTATGGGCCTTCAAAGTGGTGACCAACAAACTCCCCTCATATGTCTCAGATTGTATTCTCTGGAGTGTGTTAGGCACCTACACTCTAAGGAGCTATTCCCTAATTGCCCTCCAAGTTCCAAAGGTCAAAACTCATTTTGGCAAAACAGCCCTAAGCTTCTCTTTACCCACATTGTGGAACAGTTTACAAAGGAACTTGAAGCTGAGCTGCCCTGTTATCCTGAATATCTTCAAGGCGCTCTACGATCGCTACATGAAAGCACCTTGCAAATGTTTTCCTCACCACTAGCCCATTAATTCCACAACTCCCCCTTTCCATCCTGATGCTCACCATCTTTCTACCCCTGGCTCTCACTCTTTCCCTATTAACTCTTCCTGCTGTACCCACCCTTCCCTGTCCACTCCAGCCTGGCTAAAGTCCCACCCCATCCATAGTAGTGTCCCAGTTATCTACCCCTCCTCCATCATTATCATAATAAACAAGTACACCATAGCCATCGTCAGTTTCTGTGGTTTTAGCTCAATTTTTTCCCCAGTCATTGGTAATATATCCCTCCTCTTCTTTACCTCTCTAACCTGCCACCCACACACAGCCTCTTTCCCTATATGTGGAGTGCGCTGCTCTCACTCAAAAGATCTCTGCTTATAACCCCTGTATGCCTATGGTTGATTGTACATCTGCTGACTTCTTCAATTGTAAAATAATGCTGTTTTTTTTTTATTTATTTCAACCTTGTACTCATACTGTATACACTGTATATACGTTTTCCTCCTTGCATATTATTGCTTTTTGTATACCTGCTTCTGTACTGTACTTTGATGTATTCATGACCAGGTCCACCTTGCAAATGAGCCTTGCTCTATGGTGCCCACCTGGATAAATAAAGATTTTGATTGATTGATTGATTGATTGATTAATTAAGGTGCTGGAGGTGCTTAAGGATTTTATATCATTTAGAACTCCTGCGGGACCCTCTTACATTCCATGAAAAAATTCTATTATCATTACCCATCCTTCTTGTCTAGTCTTGCCCAGCGGGTTAGTCTCTTTATATTCTTATGAACTGTGCCCCAATCATTAGCCTGATGATGACCTTCCCGCCTTCTCCTCCCCTCAATTATCCCTATTTCCCCACAAAAGGTAAATTTCCATACCCCATAAAAACTCCCACAAACAGAAAAAACACAGTAACATTAATAGTACTATGTATGCTCCTGTTATATAAGAGTCCCCTTTCTCTAGAACCTGAAGGAAACCATAATGAAATAAGTGAGTCATAATGACATGGTATGATCCAGGCCCCCCACCCTCCAACTCAAAACTCCTTCAGCCCACATTGCACATGCCCTCCGCACAGAGCCCATCCCTCTCCCACCCACCTCTGAAAGTAATTATAATGGCAGGCAGACAGGGGAGAGTTCCATTTCCATGAAGGTGTCTTGTGCCACAGCGTTAACAATGAAGGAACCACCCCTGCACTGCCAGCCTTTTGACTCTTCAAACTCCTCTGTTCCTCTCCAAGTCTACAATGGTAAGTAGACTGTAAGATAATATCAACATTCCAGGACCTCAGACCAACTACTGAGGTTAAGTTAAAGTCAGACAGTCATACAGTCAAAGTAAAATAAGGGAGTAACAATAAAATTAAAATAAAAATAAAAATAGTGCCCCTGGCTAAATTAAATTACAGAACGTGCTCCAATCTTTGCTGGTTAGACCCTGAGAAGACCAGAAAAATGAAAAGGGACAATGAAGATCATATGCAGGCTGCCACTGTACAATGTGCACCATCCACCAAACCAAACTTTCAGCAACACCCGAGAGCCTCCGGTCCCCTTCCAGAATGCCAGACAAAACTTCATTGCAAATGTTTCCATGGGTCTTTAGTAGAAATTCCATTGCTATGCTCGATGCATACTGCTGATGGAGACTGTAATGTCAGTAATCCTGCCAATCAAAGATATAGTGTCCTCTGCAGGCATTATAAAGGTGAGGCCAAGTGTGGTTGAGATAGCCTGTATGCCTTACTGAGTGTGCCCCCCATTAGAGTGGATTAAAATTTTAACAGTTTCCACTGTACCTTACTGCAGGCCTTAGTAGCGTAGGTTACAACTGCCTAATTTTATCCATCTCCAACATTCTAGTGCAAATTGTGGTCAATTAACGTGACTATTACTAAAGGGCCCAAGAGACATGGTAAGCCAGGAACTGGGAGGGGGGAGGTTAACAGTCACACATGGATTGATATTAGCAAATGACCCTCGGTAATCAAGCATACTAAGTCCAAACCTTGTAACCGCTCTGTTGTTGCACAGCAGATGGAATCCAGGTGCAGTTGGCCACTTTCCTCAGCGGTTCTTAAAGAGATTGGGTAGAGGTTCAATAAGTGCTGATTCAGCCAATTTAGCATAGTTGAAGCTGTTCCATTTGACTTCTGTGAGCACCTGAAGCCTCGCTGGGTATCCTATTCTGAATTTGATGCCTGCTGCTATCAGTTTGGTTACCACTGGGTGGAATGAAACCCTCCATGCTGAACTGAAATCAGTAGGTCCAGAGTTACACATAGCTTGGCCTCCTCCCACTTAATTTCTTGTAACTCCTTAATTTTATTTAAAAAATGCTGTCATTCTTGATAGTTTAGGAAGCAGAAAACTAGTGGGTGAGGTGGTACTCTGCCAGGGGCATGAGGCATAGAGAATGGTGTGATCGTTCAATGGCGCAGTTAGTCCCAAATGATATTGGTCCTGCCAGCTTGCATAGCAACATTTGGGTAAACATAATGGGGTCTGAGCCTTCCTCTTTCTTGGGAAGCCTGATAACTACAGCATTGTTCCTCTGGCTCCTTCCCTCCAAGTCCTTCAGCTTGGCTTCCATCCTGGCCATCCTCTGTTTTGCTGCCACTAACTCAGAGAATGCCCAGTCAGGTTTCTTCTCCGGAGACCTAATCCGTATCTCACTATCCCTGGTCCTCTTGGTTAAGTCCTCCAAGGTTGTTGCCATAGATTTGAATTCTGAAGTAAGCGCTCTTAGCTCCTTTGGAAAAGGGTGAAACTCCACCTAGAATCTGTCCACAGTTAGGACATTTTGCTCTGCTGATGTAAGGGTATGAGCGCTGGTTGAGGCCTGTGTTTTTTTCTTGCTGGCCTTCTCAGCCATTTGTGGCAGCTTGTGCATTGGGAGAGCTGCTCACATTTCTGCCTCCATGCCCAGCTTTCACACTTGTACAAATATTCTGTGAGACTTCTGATGTTCATACAGATAATTCCCACACCAGGAGGTGATTGAAGAGTTTAAAATCAATGATATTTAGATGAAGTTAGTGGGTCTGCTCTGTTGGAGCTGCTACATGGATGGCTGCATCACGTGACTCCCTTGTTGGCCTACTCTTAATGAATCTTCATCTCCCCTGATGGCTGAAGGGGCAGATGGTGAGCTAGAAGCTAACTCAAAACTAGGATACCTACTTACTTTACTATGCTCACCTCACAAAAAAGAAAACAGCACAGGTCCTCCATAGCAGCAAGTTAGGCCTAGCAACAGCAGTGACAGTGGTGTGGGCAGCCTTCATAGGCTTTGATCAATGCGGCGCATCAGCAGTCATGGCAGCAGCCAAGCAAGAAGCAAACAACACAGGCTGGGTTGGTTTGGTTGGTTTGGTGACTTGGTCGCAGACCACGCTGGGGAGCAGATTTCAGGGGTAAAATGAGGGCTGTCCCTTGCATTCAGGGACAGTTGAGTGGTACATTATGAACAGACTATTGCAGCCCCACTATAGTCAGGCTTTTGCCTCCCACCTTGAAGCTGATCTCCACATCCCCACACTCAGGCACATTATGATACAGGGCAAGGGAGACTGCAAGGGCATGCACTGCTGAAATGAATGGGTGTATTTTTTTATTAATATTTTACACAATATTGATGGAGAGTTGGAGAATAATGAAGGCCACTGCTCAACCAACAAGGGGCTTGTTAGTAGAACAGTGGCCTTCATTATTCTCCATCTTGATATTATAATGTATAAAATAGTAATAAAAAATAACTCCATTCATTTCGAGGGGGTAAGCCCTAGCACTCTGACCCCTTGGACATCATCTCTTAAAGACTCCTGCCTGTGGCTCCCTAGTACTCAGGTAAGAGACTTTCGACTTATATCTATACTTGGTGTTTTGTCTGTAGCAGCATGGCTGCACCAGCTACAGTGCGTGTGCATGGGGTGGGGGGGACTGGCCATGTGGGTGGGGTGCCATGTTATTGCCACTTTTGTGTTTGCCCATTTAAGTCTGTTTGTGTGGAAACATTCAAAACTATGGAGAGGAAACAGTAGGAGAACAGGCCAGACAGAAATATTTAAGCAGTTTTTGTGAGTAAGTGTATGTATTTGGGTGGAAATATGTGTTTCCATTGGTATGTGTGCTACAGTTCAGCTGTGCAGCTGAGATGAGGGTAGACAAGAAAACTAAAAAGTATAAGAATGACTTTATAAGTATGCTGCATGTGTGCAGAAGTACTGTATGCAGATTTGTTTTGAAGTACAATGTGTCGTATGTGTGCAGGCAGAATAGCTTAGTGGTTAAAGGCACTGAACTGCACACCAGGAGATTTGGAGACCTCAAGACCTGGGTTTGAATCTCATCAACCCCCACTTCTATGTGGTGTGATTCTGAGCAAGTCATCTAACTTTTATGTTACATAGAATTTGACGGCAGATAAGGACCGCTTGGCCCACCCAGTCTGCCCATTTCCCTACCTACTGGATAAGCTGCAGATCCTAGTTAACCAGCAGCCTACTTCTTCCTAGTTAAAAAGCAACCTACTTCTTCCTACCCCCACCCCCTAGAATTGCCTTATGACTGTCCCATGCATGCTTGAATTCCACTACTGTTTTTGACTCCACAACCTCCTCCGGAAGGCCGTTCCGAGCATCCACAACCCTCTCTGTGAAAAAATACTTCCTTAAATTACCTCTGAGCCACCCCCCATCTTCAAATTGTGCCCCCTTGTTCTTGCACACCTCTTTTTGCAAGATGCTACCCTCTTGGACTTTGTTGATTCCCTTGAGGTACTTGAAAGTTTCTATCATGTCCCCCCTCTCCCTCCATTCCTCGAGGCTATACATATTAAGCGCCTTAAGTCTGTCTTCATATGTCTTCTGGTGCAGACCCTGCACCATTTTAGTTGCCCCTTCTCTGGACAGCTTCCATCCTGTCTATGTCTTTGCGGAGATTGGATCTCCAGAACTACATGCAGTACTCCAGATGGGGTCTCACCAGCTGTCTGTACAGAGGGATAACAACTTCCTGTTTTCTACTGGTGATGCCTCTCGCTATGCATCCCAGTATCCCCCCGGCCCTCCTTGCTGCCCTCTCACATTGCTTGCCCACCTTTAGGTCATCTGATATGACTACCCCAGGTCACTTTCCATTTTTGTTGTTGTTAGTATCTCACCCCCTATTGTGTACTCTTCCACTGGGTTTTTGTTTCCCAGGTGCATTACCTTGCACTTCTTAGCATTGAATCTAAGCTGCCATACATTTGACCATTCCTCTAAAATTGCCAAGTCCCTTCTCATCCTTTCCACCCCACCTTGTGCATCAACTCTGTTGCAGATCTTTGTGTCATCTACAAAGAGACATACTTTTCCTTCCAGTCCCTCTGCAATGTCGCTTATAAAGACATTGAAGAGGACCGGTCCTAATACTGAACCCTGCGGTACCCCACTAGTAACCCCCCTTTCTTCAGAGTGGACTCCATTTACTATTACTCTCTGTGTCCTATTCTCCAGCCAATTCTTTACCCAGGCTGTCATCTTGGGACCCACTCCCAGGCTGGCTAACTTGTATATTAATCTTTCTGTGGGACTGTGTCAAATGCCTTGCTAAAGTCTAGGTAGGCCATGTCCACAGCCCCTCCCTGATCTACTACTTTGGTCACCCAGTCTAAGAAATCTATCAGATTCATCTGGCATGACCTTCCCGCTGTGAATCCATGCTGCCTTGGGTCCTGTGCCCCTCTGACCTCTAGATACTCGACAATTCTTTCCTTCAGAAGTGATTCCATCATTTTCCCTTTCACTGAGATTAAACTAACAGGTCTGTAGTTTCCTGCTTCTGCCTTGCTCCCACATTTGTGAAGGGGGAATCACATCTGCCCTCCTCCAGTCCTCGGGTACCACCCCATCCTCCCATGATTTGTTAAAGAGGGTAGTCAGTGGTGTCACTAGTTCTACCCTTAGTTCTTTTAGAATTCTGGGATGAATCCCATCAGGCCCCATTGCTTTGTCCACCTTCAGTTTTAAGAGTTCTTTCATAACCCTTTCTTCTGTAAATGGGCTGGTATCAACTTCTGTATCCAGAGTGTTTCTACTGTTTGTTTTAGGTACCACCCCATCTTCATTTGTAAATACTGAGCAAAAATATTTGTTTAGTATCTGTGCCTTTTCACAGTCACCCTCTGCCCACCCTCTCTCCCCTTTATTAAGCCTCACTATCTCTCCCTTGGTCTTCCTTCATTCCCTGATGTACCTATAAAAGGTTTTATCCCCCTTCTTAACTGAGTTGGCTATCTTTTCCTCGGTTTGGACCTTTGCTGTTCTGACTGCCTTCCCAGCTTCCTTTTGCTTTAACTGATACAGTTCTCTGTCCTGCTCCTTCTGTGATTCCTTGTACTTCCTGAATGCTTTCTTTTTCTCTTGAACCTTCACTACCACTTCCTTCAAGAACCATAGTGATTTCTTACATCATTTTGTTTTGTTTATTTGCTTCACACAAAGGCTTGTTACCTCTGTGATGGCAGTTTTTATTATTCCCCATTGTTCTTCCACCCCTCCTTCTTTCCCATTAGCTAGTACACTCCTTAGGCACTCACCCATTTTGGCAAAGTCAGCCCTCCTAAAGTCCAATACTTTTGCCTTTGTATGGGTTGACTCTATTGCTGTGTTTATTGCGAACCATACTGTTCGATGGTCACTAGTTCCCAGATGGCTACCCACTTCTACATCTGTGATCCTCTCTCCATCTCCATTTGAGAGAACCAGGTCTAAGATTGCTCCCTCTCGAGTGGGCTCCAATACTAGCTGTCTAAGGCATGCCCCCTGTAGGGCATCTAGAATAACGCCACTCTTCGAAGTGGCTGCTGCAACTGCAATCCAGTTAACATCTGGCATATTCAGATCACCCATCAGCAATATCTTCACTTTTTCTGCCATTCTAAGTATACTTTCTATCATTTCCTTGTCCATTTCCTCCCCTGAGAAGGGGGTCTGTATACAACCCCTGTGCGGATTGTGGTGCCATTGCCTGTCTCCAAATTTTCCCACAGTGCTTCTTCTCCTCCCTGTTTACCCTTTTGTTCTGTTGCTTTGATTCCTTCCCTTATGTAAAGAGCTACTCCTCCTCCTCTTTTACCCTCCCTGTCCCTCCTATAGATAGTGTATCCTGGTAAGTTTTCATCCCAGTCATGGTTTTGTGTGTACCACATTTCTGTGACTGCCACAATATCCAGATGTTCCTCCTCCATCAAGGCCACTAATTCAGGAAGCTTGTTACCCAGACTACGGGCATTGGTACTCATTGGTCTGCATTTTTTGATTACTTTGCCTTCTGTTGCAACATCCCCCACTGACCTTTCTACCTCGGCCTTTTTCTCATTTAGTACCCTGTTTTGTAGGGAGTGGCTGGGATTTTCCTGCTGCTTATCAGTGCCTCCCCCCTTGACTAGTTTAAAAGTTTGCCAATGAAGCATTTAAACTGATTTCTCAAAAGACTTGTTCCCTTCCTGGACAGATGCAGACCATCCTGCCAGTACAAGCTGGTATCCCTCCAGGTGGAAACCAGTCCCCAATGAAGCCAAACCCCTGTGTGTCACACCATTTTTTCAACCATTCATTAAACTGCATGGTGCAAAGTACCCTCGCCTCACCCATGCCATTGACAGGCAGCACCTCTGAGAAGGATACTGTGTATGCTACTTGTCTTAGGCCCCTCCCCAACTCTGCAAAGTCCTCCTGCACTGCTCTAATATCATGATAAGCCAAGTAATTTGTCCCTAGGTGGACAATGATGTCCAGCTCAGACTCCCGTGCAGCTGTTCTCATGATCCTGAGGATGCACTTCCTGTCCCTCCAAGCCATGGCACCAGGCAGGCACCTTACTTCAGTTTTCCCTGCTCCCCCAAGTTCTATCCCCCTAATAACTGAGTCCCCCACCAGGAGCTGCTTCCTTTCCCTGTGGTGTCCTCTGCCTCCTTCTTGTGGGCCTCCCTTGTGACAGTTGTCCTCAGCCTCTAGTCTCCTCTGGGTGCATCCATAGGGAGCTATGTTCCCCAGAATGGTGTATGGATTGTGGAGTGGAACAACTGACTGGTGTGCCTCTGCTCCACCATCCTCACCCTCCCTGAACCCACTGTGGTCCAACTGCTGTGTTTTCTTCGCAACCTCTGAGGTAGTGGTGGTGGCTCTGGTGCTCCCTGGATGGGAGGTTCCCTTCCTACTGTCCAGTGTGGCCTGGGGGAAGGTTCCCTTACTACTATCCAGTGTGGCCTGAAGACAGGCAACTTCCTCCCTCAGGGCAGAGAGTTGTCTGCAAATAGGTCAGCATCTCAGCCTCTAGAAAGACTCCCGGAAGACTGCTGCCCCACAGCCATTACATTGCACTACTTCCCACACGTTTATCTACTTTTTTGTGTGTGTGTGTGTGTGTGTGTGTGTGATTGGTTTGTTATATAGAAATATATATATTATACAATGTGTATGCTTATATTGTCAGTGCAGTATGCTAGAGAGGATATGAAAGTGATATGCACCTTGCACTCTTGAGGAAATTATGTCAAAACCCCAGGTATAAAGGAACTATTTCCAGGGGTGGGTGGGGTGAGGGGTGGGAGGGTTGTGCCTAAACTGTGCCCTCATGAAACAATCAGCTAAAAGCTCTGACCCACCGCTGCAATGAGTGCCTTCCTGTCAGCAAGATGCCCTACACAACAATTTGACAGAGAAAATACCATGCTAATCAAACAGAGAAAAATCCAGACATCCAAGTCAGACACAGGTAAACCTCCCCAGCCCCAACACAGCCTGGTGGTTTGTGCTGTGAAAGCAGTCAGCCCCAAAATAAGTCAGCTGTGTTTTAAACTCTGGAAAGCCAGTAGTTTATAGTAATTGATCAATGCTAGAATATTCAAGCCAGAACAATTGGCAGTGATGCAGGTCTCCCTGACTTGTGAAGACAATTTCCCCCACCTCAGGCTATATCTGGCATCCAATTACAAACTGCAGCCTTTGCTATTTTAAAGTACACAGCCACCACCAGTAAATATTGCAAAATATATTGATGCAGACTGTCACAGAATACTAGTAGACAGTCCAGTTAGCCACAAAGGAAAATCAGATATGCAGTTATTTCAACCCTTCTGAAGATGCTTACAAGATAAGCAGTTTTGAAAACCCCCTTCCTGAATTAAAAAGTAAAATAATTAAACACAAAGCAATACCATTGTAAGACTGTAAAGTAAGGAAAACTTCCCTCAGATGTAAGCAAGAGAGAGATTTGTTGCAAATATCTAGTCCAATATAATATATCCCATGCAGCTTCTCAGTTGTTTCAAAGCACACCCTGTTACCCAACTTGGAAGAAGATGGACTTCTGCATCTTATGTGTGCAGTTATCAGTGACCACTTGCTTTTTATACACATGCTGCATGCATGCAGTCTGTTCCAATTTAATATAAAAAGCATGCTTTCCACACTTGCATGCTGCATGCATGCAACATGCATGCATTTTGGTCCAATTCAACATTTAAATCATGCTTGCAGCACGCATATCACATGGGTAGTTTTATGCGAGCAGCATGAAAGCATTTCATATAATTATTTCTGCAGGAACACCATAATACAAAGTATTAAAGCTGACTTTAACAGATCAGCAAACATTTGTGACAAACTAGTACACAGCAGACTTCCTGCTGATACTAGACCACCAAGCTGGCACCCAATAAACCCAGGGACATGCACAAATGCAAAAGATGCAACACCTGTGAACATTGAAACATAGGTAATTCATTTGTGCATCCAGATAACAATGAACTCAAATTCAAGATTCATGAGTTCATTACTTGTGATACTGTGTCTATGTACTACTGTGTTCCAGTAGACAGGTGTATATAGGATGTACAACTAGGAATTTGAAAACACGTGCGGTATACAGGAACACATTAGGGCAATCACTAATAGAACACAAGACAAACCAGTAGGCCTGCATTATCTGAATAAACATAATTCTGACCTCAAAAAGTTTGAGATTCATTGGACATGTATATGTGCCCATGCCAAAGTATGGTGGTGATAGAGTGAAACTATATTATAAAAGGGAAGTCAGGGGATATACAGACTAAAAAGTGTTAAGCCAGTGGGCCTTACTGATGATTGGGACCTTAAGCCCTTCTTGCATAAAAAATGAAGAAAAGTAAAAATGAAAAAAATGATTTGATTGGATTTTTAAGTTTTGGTATTAAGATTTTTTCAATCTTGGTATGAATTTATAATTTACATTCTTTCTTACTTGTTTCTATTTCTATCTTTCACAGGCCCTCCTCCTGATATTACTGCAGCTGCAGTATCTGGATCCCCTGACCTATAGAGGAATTGTCCCTGAAAGATGAAATGAGTGATCAAAGTTCTATCTCCACTCTCCCAGTATCTCTTTGCCAAAAATTGTTGTATTTGCAGTCATAGGCTGAATGTTTAATTGAATATGGATTGAACCTGATAAATGTATACTTAGCATTTGACTATAGTAACATGAAGCAATGTACCTAAGCAATGTATTTCTTTCTAAATTGTTTAAGTGTTTCTGTATAATTTTATTTCACTTAAACAGTCCTGGAAAGCTTCCAATTAAGTATTGATACACTGCATAGAATCTATGAATGTACTCTGTGATTTAAACTGAGTTTTTTCACGTTATTGATTGATACTACTATTTACATTTAATTAAGAAATTGTATTAAGTACACCTGTTTTGAATGCGGTGGGATGATATAGAGTGAACAGCAACCTTGCTGTAGCCACATCTCCTGAAGAAGGTGGTTGCCAAAGAGCTGGGGTTAGGTGTTTGCTCTTGGATTTGCCATAAATAAACTCAGATATTTTTTTTGTATTACTTATTTGTTGTTTTCATTGTGGTACAAAGTGTCTAGTGAAGTGCCAAGGTTTTGGATCTTTCCAATTTTGGGCTGGCCACCCGTCTTCAGCACCCACCCCACTTTGTGGTTCATTCACAGCAGAGATATGTTGGGAACTGGTTTGTATGTACTGTAGAAGAAAGACCTATGTGACATTCTATGCTCTTCTTTGTCCACATGGACTGTGTGGCAAGCAGCACAAGTCAGTGGGATGAATTATTTGTTTGATGTCTGTTGCATGAGATGTCATACAGGTCATTTAAATGCATTATTTTTGTTTTGCTATCCATTGTGTTTGACTTCATACACGTCAAGGGAGTGCATTTTCTTGCTCTGTATTGCATGCAGCATCTCATAAATAAATGTGGTATCTTACAAACAAGGGATGTGTTAACAATAACACATGTCTAATTTTTGTCTTACTCATTGGGTGACAAGCATAGTTTGTCGCACAGGAGTTTGTAATATCTGAAGTGTAGCATTAAAATGGCCTCCTGCTTTTCTGACAGATGTAAACTCCTACACAGTGGAGTTCTCAAAGTTGCACCAGCTTATAAGCTTAAAGTGTTAAAGCTGTCATATAGTTTTCTACTATACATTTCCTTATTTCAAAAAGAAGTATAAATAGCTATGCACATAGTGTGTTCCACCAACATTAAAGACTTAAAGAAAAAAGTGATCATGGTACATTAAACTGAGTACTTTTTATTTCTAGGAGGTACAGTAGTTTAATATGGGCACAGATCCAAGCAATTCTGAATCAGGGAAATTAATGCGTTTTGTGGTAGCCACTGATGTGATGCTGAATATTCAGATATATCACAACATATCACAGGAAATCCCTTTTCATTTCAAGTGGTTTCTTGTGACATTTTTTCAATATATCCCCATACAGTATACTGTATAGTGCATCTTGTCACTGGCTACCACTGTAAATTATATTAAAAACAAGTTAAAAGAAAAGCGCTAGCAATTGGAAATTCATGACTTGTCCAAAAATGAATGTGCTGCACATGGAATTTAAACAATGCAACATTAACATGTAGGATACTATATGCCTTGTTCTTTTTGGTCTCCAAAGAAACTTACTTCAAAGAAAGAAAAAGAAAATAATGCATATACTATATTAAAACAAAACCTCTACTCAGGGGAATGCTAGTATTAAAAGGCACATATTTTTTTTTCTACCATTGTCTTTGATGTTGGTTGTGATAGAGTCAGTAGGTGATCTATCACAGGTAAAATGCAGAAAAGACAGTGAAGGTTTTGGAAACCTAAAGTACCTGTTTTAAAGAGAAAAATGAAACAGGTTCCCTCTTAATGAGGGAAGTATATGTAACAGGGCTCATATTAGGCCCTGTCCCATGTGTGTTATATATATAAGGAAACCAGAAGCAAGGACCCTATTACTATCTCTGTCTTTTCTAACTTTCTATTACACTGCGCAGTCAGTACCTCTACTGTACTAATTCCTAATTTTCTTAGTTGTCACTTGCTGGTTCCCTGCAACATAACATAGAGATAGTGAAATGATGGCTGAGACAAGCAGTGATGACAGAGTGTGACATCAGCAGACTGATGTAATTGATCACAGTGGTTGGCCTAGCAACAAAACTGGTCACATGCCTGACAATCAGCAGCTGTAGCTGTAATAATGCTGGTTGAGATGTCATACTAATTGAGGCATTATGCTGTCTGTATAATCTGATATCCTGAACTGAATTTGTCAGTCTATGCCTGAGTCTGTCACAGTGTGTGCCTGAGTTTGTGTCTGTGTGGAGACTCACCTGCAGCTAGTGAGGAGAAGGAGAGATATTTTTAGCAGAGGACAGGCTGTTTATTTCCTGCTGGAGAGATTGATCTGGAGACACTAGATGAGAGATACTGATATTTTCCAATTAGTTTATTTGTTTTTGTTTTGTGTACAATAAATCACCTCTTGTGTTTTTTCTAGAACTTCTCCCGGACTGCTCATGCTTCCTGACCGATACATCTCCAAAATATTTTGTGTTAGAGGTATCTGGTTTAGTCACAACGTGTGTCATTCTGAGTCAGAAGACACATCACATCCAGAAATCTCACCACATTGGTGTTTGCAATACAGCTGTCATTTAATTACATTTCTGGCTGCATCTGTGGTCCCAGGAAAAGCCCTCAATATGCTAAATTGGCAGTTTCAAAAGCAAACAATATAGCTTTTAAACTTTAACCCCAATGTATTGGAGATGTGGAAGCCATGTTCAAAGCCCCCAAACCCTTAGTAAAGGTAAATGAGATATATAGTATGATATTTCCATTAATATGAGGGGCAAGACAGGGATGACCACTCTCCCCATTGTTATTTGCCACCTGGTTAGAGCCTCTAGCTACAGAAGGATCCAAAAGTATCTTTTCACTTGGAGGACTCACTTGTTTTCTTAAGTGAACCTGTAGACTTGGTACCAGCATTGCAAACAGTGCTGTAACACTTTGGTAACATCAACAAAAATAAAGTCCACCATATAGAATAAGCAAGATTAACAGTGAGTGGGCCAGACATGACTGAAATTTAAAGAGTCATTTCCCTTTTCATGGGCTAAGTATAATACGATATGATATCTGGGCATTTTATTTGGCAATGCAGAGTGACATAGCTCGATGGATGTTACCCCTACTGTCTGTGTTTAGAAGAATGAACTCTATTAAAATGACCATCTTCATGAAATTTCTTAAGATCCACATGGTCAATATCTTCATAGTGTACTGGAATAAAATGATAAAAGACTTATGTAAGTGCATATAGAAGGGGCTTGAAGGGCTTAAGTTAAACAGTAGGTGATGAGCTTATCAAGGAATGCAGGAGGGCTAGGACTCCCTGACTTCAAACAGTATAACCTGGTGGCCCAAGCCAGTCATGTTTGTACTTGTTTAAAAAAAGAATCACAATGGTGGGGTATAGCCTGAGCAATCAGCCTTCTTTGATGGTTGCATTGTTTGTGCTACCATACACAACACCAACAATGGACAACTGAAAAGAGTTGATGCAAAGTTTTACTTCACTGGCTAAGCTACACAATTTGTCTTCACAAATAACTTTGTGAATTACCCACTTCTCCATTTTGCCATTTCACATTGAGTCTTCCTGGGGAAATAACACTTTTTCAGGTGAAGTTAACACAAAGTTAATGTGAGTTGCAACTTCACCAGCACATTTGCAGAACTTCTGAATAAGTATTACTTTGCCTGCCAAAAACTGCAAAGTTGGCACTTCACGAATGTGGCAAACTTCACTATTTATATTCACTATTTATATTACAGAGCAAAGTTTGCCAGCTTCGCACATCTCCACACATGGAGAACAATATGTAACCCACAGGCAACACCTCCTCCTGAATAATTGCTATGCTTAGACAGAAAACAAGGGCAGCAAGTGACATCAGCCCATTAAATTTAGTTTGGATGGATTCATATCTTTGCACCTGGAACAAGGGTATGCGGGATGAAAAATTAATAACTTCACAAATTTTTTCCACTGCTTCGACTGGTGGCAGTTGGATTTGTTTATGTCAGTCAAGACTACCTACGAGCTTAATATTCCATGACATGTTTAGCTACCTCCAAGATAAACTCACTAAAAAAAAAGTATAATCAAAGTTGGAAGAATTGTTTTAATTGAGTAGTGATATTGACAAATAAGTCTAGGTACACTTAACAAATGCATTTAATTTTTAAATAGATATAAGATGTCAATACTGACATGTAGCACCTGCAGCACTCATAGTGGCTATGCCATTGTGAGGCTACTTATGTTACAAGGCTATCCCTGCCCTGTGGTTCAAACAATGTTTAGAAATCTGGGTACTTTGTAGTCCTGATTGGGGGTTGTATCTAGAGTCAGTATAAATAACGTGGTGCCGCAACCCAAAGAAAGGCTTATGTGAGCCTAATATAACTATAGTATCAACCCTTAGGATGCAGTGCCTCCCCTACTCCCTATAGGATCATCCCACCAGCAAACCAGCTTAATGCAGTGACAGTCCTCACAAAGTATGTTAACTTACACTTTAAAATCATAATATGCACTTAGACATTAATTGCAAATAAATTAACAGGATCATTATTAGAGTCAGGCTTCTGGCCCTAAAATGGAAAAAGGTGGATCAGCGGTGTGAGACAGCACATTATAGTTCCAGATAATTCTTCAATGGCATTGAAAATCCAGCTACAACAATACAAGTATGCTTTTCTGTGCCCATGAAAGTGTAGTGAAATAATATTCACCCTGGCTGTGCCTCACTTGCGCTTCTTTACTCAAGCCATTACATTGCCCACGCTCACTACACATACACACAGTACAATTGCAGTTTTCTTTTTTGCCCTACTTTACTGGAGGCACTACTGTCTTCCCCACTGGTTTCAGTGTTTACCCTGAAACCTGCCGGGGAGCATCAAGTGCTTCACTGGGTACTCAGTCATAGAAATGGTGTAGGCCCAGGGACATTGTTGGTAGTTAACCGTCAGTGATGCATTTAAAGAGCACCTATTGTGCATTTTTTCTCTGCCTGCAAAATGGTCAGGAGGCTTTCTTAACTGAATGGAAATTCTGCTGTAGTGGTTGTAAACTTTTCATGTTAGCTCCACAAGGAAGGGAAGGGATCATATTTTACCCCGGAGTGGGCTAGCCACTCGATCCCTTCCACTTCCTTATCTCTGATGCTGTCCTCATGCTTCCTACTTTTATGATGTCACTATATGGCTAGTGCAGGGATGTGCTCCATGTAAGACTATGGAGCTTGGTTTTAAAAGTTAGTTTTGCGATGCTAATAAGATGTTTGGTACAATTCGGAGACAGTATTCAAGTAACGAGGCACTTAGTACTTGAATACTGGCTCAGATTTGAACTAAATGTTGAATTAACATCATAAAAATAAATTTTAAAACCACGCTTCATAGGCCTACATGGAGCATGTCCCCATGCTAGCCATATAGTGACATCATAAAACAAGCATTTGTCAATGCCGAATGTTGTCTTGCTGGCATTCTCATTGATAGTTCAGGAGTTAGAGAGATGCATAATAGGAATGGCAGTGAAGTATGAAACTGACGTCAACCCCACACCATCCTGCAGAGACTGACAGGGACTGAGGTGTGCCTTTGGATTGTCAGCCATAACTCTCATGCCATTTCACCTCACTCTAACAAGTGTGATGTTGTGCCTTGGGGTCATCGAGCCTTACATGCACCAGATTCAGTAAGGAAGTACATTGAGATGTGTGCAGTATAGGAAAATGGGGTGAAATATGGGGCCAAAGAGTCCAAGCACACCTTGATGCCCGTGACTGGCTGCATGGTGGGGATGGAGGTGGAATGGCATGAGCATTACAGCCGACAATCTAAACACACACCCGTGATGCCTGTCAGTCTCTACAGGGTGGGACTTTATGGTTAGAAACCCTAATGTCCTGGGTATTAGTTGGTATCTGGACTCCAAATTTTCAACATGGCCTTTTTGTAACCCCACCTCATGAAAGCGTTTGCGACTCCTGCTCATAAACTGTGACACTGTGATTTTGTTAATCTGTCCCGAACTTTGATTTCTTACACTGACTGCGCCATTCTGCACCAGATGTGCAAAAATACATTTGGGGCAGGATGTGAAAAATGACAGCTGTACTATTCATAGGGAGGTGTGAAGAAAAGGCAATGTTGAAAATCTGGAGTGAAAATATACAACATTCTCGAAGTTACGAGCATGCGTGGAAACTGCGCAATGCACACACGCAAAACAGTCATTTTGTGGAATTCTTTCACCAAATTTTCAACATAGGTATTTTGGGACCTCTGCTCATGAAGGGTGTCATTCTGATTTTCTTAACCTGTCCTGAACATTGATTTCCCACAACGACTGCGCCATTGTGCACCAGATGTGCGAAAACACATTTCGGGCAGGAGGTGAAAAATGACAGCTATACTGTTCATAAGGAGGTGTGAAAAAATTACAATGTTAAAAATCTGGAGTGAAAATATTAAAATTACTCAAACTTACGAGAGTGTGAAGAAACTATGCAAAGCAAACTTGTAACACAGTCATTTTTTTGAATTTTTTTACCCAGTTCACAACATAGGCTTTTTGGGGAGCCCACCTCATGAACAGTGACACTGTCATTTCATTAATTAGTTCCAAAAGGTGATTCCAAGCAGTGACTGTGAAATCACCTTTCAGGACTGAATAACGACATGGCAGTGTCTGAGTTCATGAAGTGGGTTTCCATGAACCCAAGTTGAATATTTGGAGCCAAAAGTCATAAAAATGGCTGAGATATTCACCTACGTTGAAAACCCCCATTTATGCCATTATACAGCTTACCTGCATTTCTTCAGTTCGAGGCCAACTTTGAAGAGTGCAGATGTGTTCCCACACCACCAAAGATGGTCGCACCAGGCTTCGGAGGTAAGTATGGCATGGGGGGGGTGTGGGGAGGTGAGGTACTTAGATGGTAAGTGCGGGTTGGGGGAGGGGCATTGGAGACAACAAAAGACCATTTTCTCTTTTTAAAGGTGAAAAAAAAAGACTTCACAGGACCTTTTTTTAACAGGTGTGTTTTGGCACACTGGGGTGGACTCCTAGTGTGCCACCTGTGTTTTTTGGGATGGGAACTGAAGTCAACAGGGACTGGGCCTCCTGTCGGTGCACAAAACATGTCTGTGTTTTGAAGGTGCGCAAGATTCCGAGGGGGATTGGGCATCCCCTCGGCACACAAATTAAATAAATAGGGGGACATTATGCCGATGAGGATTGGGATTCCCCATGTGAAAACAGACTGGGGAGGGGGCATGCTGACAAGGGGATTGGGCACCCCCAAAGTCAGCTTTTAGGTGGGACTGTGAGAGGTGGACGGTGATAGCCACCATGTTTATTGAAATGTTACACCAGGCAAGACATGCCCTGCAATGCTGGGTCACTTCCATAATGCAGTGGCAAAATAGTTTCAAGTTAGTGGCACGCTTTTGCACTACTGTCATAGACAACATGCTAGTTCATTGATGTCACAGAGCACAGCCCAAAAAAGCAGTGGCGTATTGGCCACAACACAACTGCACCTCCAAAACCTGCTATGCCAAGTTACCACAATATGTTGTTTGTGCTTGCCAGACAGAACAACATAACAAAGAAGCATGGGAACGTGTCAGCGACATCAGGAAGGGAAGGGAAGGATAGAGGCTAGCCCCCTCTGGGGCAAAAAATATGATCCCTTTCCTTCCTTATGGGGCTAATGAGAAAATTTTGCAACCACTATGGAGCAACTGTGATTCAGGTAGGGGATCCTCCTGACCATTTTGCACTGCACTGACAAAGGTGCTCTTTAAAGAAAAGCAATACTTTGCAAATTAAATCCTAAAACCCCAATACTCATCATACTCCAAAAGTGTTATTTGTAAATTCTGACCAGATCACCATGTCCATTAACTACTATATAAAACTATAATAATGACATGCAGGAGCAGGGCAAGCCCTTAATTTACTCGTGGTTTGCCATATCAAGGGGATCTTTTCTCATTTCTGAGGATCAATAGTGTAGTTTGCAACAAGTCTCGCATTGGCTGGTTTCACTGTCACTTTCATTTGTGACAGCCTTTGGTGCTGGCTGGTATGCTGGCTATTTCTCCAGTCCATGTCAGCCCTCTTCTGACTTCAGCAATCAGTAAATGATTCTCTGATACATACTGTAGGACAGCTCCACCTGTGATCTCCTGATGCTATCCGCTCTACACACAACTTTCTTGCATCCAGTATCTAGTGTGGGGATAAGCAGTACCGAGCTGTAGTACTGGCTGGACAGCTTCCATCTCAGATGATCTGCAGTCTCAGTCATGGCCTATTGCTGCAGCACAATAAAAGGCTCTCTTTAATTTGCTGCAGCCTTCAGCTTCACTCTTCATGCAGTGCTTAGCACACAATTATCTCCTTTTTCTGTTTAGGAGAAGTTCTGCCTTTCCGTTCACTCTGTCTCTAGTGGATTGGCAGTCTGTCTCTGAAATCTGCTCTGTCAGCAGCAGCCAAACACCTCTCACTTCAGTTGTTAAACTCAGACTGAAGTGGATTGCTTTGTCAAGCTGCAAGTCAAACTTCAGCATGCCTGGAGGTCTGCCGCATGACTACTAGTTTTTGCAAGTGTGCCTGAATTATTATTATTTTATTTTATTTGCTTTAGCTGGAAATGAACTGGGCAGATCAATCTCTTGTTTAGCCATGCTAGACAGATAACAGATACACAACTGTGAATAATAACATGCTAAAAAACTTAAATACATGCACAACATAGCCCATATATTGTAGTTTATAGTCATTCAAAATATCTAGTGTCCATGGAAAAACTGCAAGAGTCAGTATAGTGTAGTGGCTAAGGGCACTGAGCTGCAAATATGGAGACCTGGGTTTGAATCCCATCAGCCCCCACTTGTATACTGTGTGACCCTCACCAAGTCACTTAACTTCCTTGTGCTCCCAGGTCACACCTGGAAACAAGATCTGGATATTGTGCCTTTCCAGCTAAACAATTGACCCTTTCCCTTATTAATTCATAAGCCCTTGAGGCCCTCTCCTCAGGCAGTATGACATTGACTGGTCACCCTATCATCCTCCTCTGACCTTGTCACCATACTTGTTCATTTTAGAAGAGATAAAGAAGGCTGTAGTTTGTAGTTTAATGGAAGGCTTTCCAAAATGTCCATATGTATACATAACTATGCAGTTTTACAACAGTTTAGACTCCAAACCAGACCTGAGCAAGTCTGCCCTTACATCCAGTTCAGCTGTGGCATCAGTGGTGGCTTTTACCTTTGACATGTGGGTGCTAGGCAGCATTAATGCTAAATCCCCCAAGGGAGGTTACAGATAAAATAATGGAATGATCAGTTGAAGAAAGCCAGATATACATAGGAGAAGCAGACTGGAACAAAAGATTGGACAAGCAAGCAGTAAGACAAGATAAGGTGTGGGTTGTGACCAGATAAGAGCATGCCCCAGATGCGCTATGAGACATAAGGTGCTTGTGCTTAGTGCTTTAGTACCTGGGAAGTTCTCTTATTAGGCCATAACTCACACCTGGGAGTGTATTATTGCACTTACAAAATGGGATCCTCAGTAAAAAAGTTAATTATACAAATACATAGTAAAAGTATTCCTTGTCATTGTTTTGCAGTGGAGAAACTCACTAGAGGGTAGTCGTGCCTGTATGTACCCCTACCCCCACAGACACACACACACACACACACTGAAAACACTGTACAGTGTGGTTTCTATTATTATTATTATTTTAAATATTTCTTAGTCTGGCTGTGATTTATGTTTAAGTCACATTTGAAGCTGAAGACAGCATGTCCACCAAATAGAAACATAGAAGTTGATGGCAGATAAGGACCACAAGGCCCATCCAGTCTGCCCATTTTTTTCTACCTTATTAATGTGCCTTAGGCCTTTACTCTGTCAATGGCCTATTTATTCATACTCATCAGTATTGCTCCCTTATGCCTATCCCATGCCTATTTGAAGTCCTGCACTGTATTCATAGCCACCACTTCCTGAGGTAGGCCATTCCATAAATCCACCACCCTTTTGGTGAAAAAGAACTTCCTCACATTATCCCTTATTTGGCCTCCCTCTAATCTCATGCTGTGTCCTCTTGTCCTGCTATTTTTCTTTTATTGAAACATGTTAGACTTTTTCACCTAGTTAATGCCCTTAAGGTGCTTGAATGTTTTGATCATGTCACCTCTCTTCCTCCTTTGCTCTAGGGTATACATATTGAGCTCTGTTAATCTGTCCTTATATGTTTTCTGATGCAGTCCCTGCACTATGTTGGGTGCCCTTCTCTGGACTGCCTCCACTTTGTTAATGTCCTTGTGAAGGTGTGGCCTTCAGTACTGCATGCAGTACTCCAGAAGGGGCCGAACCAGTGACTTGAAAAGAGGGATTATTATCTCACTCTTACAACTTGTGATACCCCTACTAATACACCCCAACTTCCCCCTAGCCTTACCTACTGCTTTAGTGGTCTGCTTGGGTGAGTTCAGGTCATCTGTGATGATGATGCCCAAGTCTCTTTCTTTCCTTGTGATTGTCAGCTACTCCCCTCCCAGCCTATAGGTGGCTTCAGGGTTTCTCTTTCGTATGTGCATGATCTTGCACTTCTTTGTGCTAACCCACAGTTTCCACCTTCCAACCGTTTTGCCAGTTTATCCAGATCTCTTCTCATTCAGCCCACCCCATCTGGATCATCTACTCTGTTGTAGATCTGCAAAGAGACAAACTTTACCCTCCAGTCAATCTGCAATATCACTGATGAGATTTGAAGAGGACTGGCCCTAGGACTGATCCTTGAGGTACCCCACTTGTGACTTGCATCTCTTCTGACTGTATACCGTTGAGCACCACTCTCTGTTTTCTGCCCGCCTACCAGTTTGCCATGCAGTTGACCAACTTCTGACCCACCCCAAGTCTACCCAGTTTATTAATTAATCTTCTATGTGGAACAGTATCAAAAGCTTTGCTGAAGTCAAGGTAGGCAACATCAGCTGCACCCCCTTGGTCCACCACTCTGGTTACCCAGTCAAAGAAATCTATGAGATAAGTTTGACAGGACCTTCCTGTTGTAAACCCATGCTGTCTTTGATCCTGTGCTCCTATGGATTCCAGGTATTGCACTATCCTTTCCTTGAGGAGTGCCTTCTTAATCCTGCCCACTACTGAGGTAAGACTGACTGGTCTGTAGTTCCCTGCCTCCTCCCTGCTATCACTCTTGTGGATCAGGATCACATGAGCTCTTTTCCAGTTTTCTTGGACCTCTCCTGTGTTCAGAGGCTTGATAAACAGTTCTGGTAATAGCTGTGCTAGTTCCAGTCTTAGCTCCTTTTAGTACCCTGGGATGTATGCCATCCAGTACGATTGCCTTGTCCACCCTGAGCTTGGTGAGATCTTATAGGACCCTTTCTTTTGTGAAGGGACTTTTGCACACCTCCCTTCCCCCTGTGTCGATGGTGCTGAGCTGTGGGCCCTGCTCGACCTACTCTACAGTAAATTCTGAGAAGAAGTATCTATTTAGGATAGATGCTTTTCTTGGTTCTCCTCCACATACTCCCCCTTATCCCCTTTGATCTTAGCAATACCCCCTCTGGACTTTCTCCTTTCACTAATTTATCTATAGAAAGTCTTGTCCCCTTCTTTTACTGTTTGTGCTAGTGTTTCCTCAGTTTGAGCCTTTGCCTGCCTTACTGCCTTCCCTACTTCCCTTAGGAAAGTTTGCTATGCCTCCCTATCTTCATCCCACTGCGTTCCTTTATATTTCCTGAAGGCCAGTCTTTTGCCTCTGACCTTTTCTGGTGCTGTTTTTGAGAATAAAAGTGGTTTCCTCCTTCTTTAGCTCTTGCCTTTCTCCCTAATACAATGGGATGTTGCTTCAAGTATTGCATCCTTAATGCTTCCTCACTTTGCCTGTACACTCTCACCTGTATTTCTTCTTGCAGGGCTAGCTTAACTCTGTAGGCCATCTTATTAAAGTGAGCTCCTCTGAAGTCCCATATTTTTTCATTGGAATGGGATAACTTAGTTCTAGTGGACAAATTGAACCATATAATTTGATGGTCACTGGCCCCCAGGTAACCTTCTACCTGGAGTTCTGTGATCCTTTCCCCATTAGTTACTACTAGATCTAGGATAGTTCTGTCTCTTGTGGGTTGTTGTACCAGTTGTTTGAGGCCCTCCCCCAACAGGGAATCCACTATGTGTCTAGTTCTGGTGAATTTTCCTGCTGGTATTGACCAGTCTGTATCTGGCATGTTGAAGTCTCCCATTATCAGAAACTCCCGTTTAGCTGTCATGTTTTGTATATCTTTGAACAATAATGTGTCTATGTCCTCTCCCTGGTCTGGACACCTGTAGACAACCCCAGTTCGCATGGCTGTCGCATTTCCTGTTTATAGGATGACCCACAGCTCTTCTGGCTCCTTATGTGTTAACTGATTCTGTAACTTTGATATTTTCATTTACATAAAGGGCTACTCCCCCCCCCCCCCCGGTTTTGCACCTCAATCTCTTCTGAACAGTATATAGACAGGTACTGAAGTCTACCAAGTTTGGTTACTGGTGAACTATGTCTCACTAATGGCTACTATGTCCAGTTTATCCTTTGCCATTGTTGCCTGCAGGTCTGGGATCTTGTTTCCCAGACTGCAGACATTAGTGTAAATGATTTTTCATTGGCCAGATTTCGGTGCGTCAGTTGTTGGGCGAGGTCCAGCATTTCTCCTGTGCATTATATGGGGAGCGTGACCTTTTTCTTTACCTGGTGATGCAAATGAACTACAAACATGCTGAACTCCTGTTTGATCACTAGCTGAGGGGGGAAGGGTGTTCTTCCCATTCGATGTATCAGGTACTGCATCACCCACTCACCCCACCCCCGCAATAAATACAATCCGCATAATATGGCTATTTTGATGGGGGTTTTTTATTTCTTACTTTCCAACTACTTCATTATTACTGATGGAGTGTGCAGCCAATTTCACTGAGACCAAGCAAAAGTGAATGTGTCTCATATTGGCTGCCATAGTTAGTGTTTTTTGCTTACTAATGCTTCCCTGAAGAAAGTGCTACTGTATGAGTGATGCCTATTGAAAGAGAGATAAACTTGACTGTTACTGTAAATCTTAAATATCATTCCATCTGGTAGATTGCCAGAGGATCCTGTTTCCATTATTCTTTGAAAGCTATGTTGTGGCATCACACATGATGATCACTGGATTGGGAACAGCGTTCAGCAGAGAAGTAGCAAAAGTGAGATTTTTGATTTTACATCAAGGGGAAAGGCATAAACAATTTTCTGTCCAGTGAGTGTCATAGGTAAGGCCACAACACCGCTTTCAAATGATGAGAGAAACCCACTGCTACATCAAGAATAGGCTGGCATGACTGTTTTGGTGAGGGTGGCACAGTAATAGCCTTTTGTTGTGGGGTCAGGTTGGCCCAAGCATTGCCAATTGCAAAGTTATGCCCTGATAAGGACACAGCAGGATAAGTGTTTCAGTCAATCAGGTTTTAGGAAATGTTGTACCAATTTTATAAGAGATGATGATAACCACATCATCTACCACTAACATAGCCAGGCTGAAGATTCTGGCCAGATGGCCTTGTAAGTAAAAGTAAATAATTGTTTTTACAGGAGGATTGGGGAAGGTGTAAAAACTGAAATATTAATGTGTTTTCCACATTTCTGCACCTTTGAGTGGTTTCACGACCCATATGAGATGGATATTGAATGGGATGGAGATGAGGAGAGAAACTGGGAGTTTTTTTTTTGAGGGGGGAGTCAGAACTTCAGCCAGGAAAAAACTGTTTCATAACTGGGTGGATTTAGGCCCAGATCTGATACACTGCTCCAGGGTATAGACAGATGAAACTTATACATTTTAATTTTTCCTGATTTGCATATCACTTTTCAGTCACAATAAATAAGTTTTACCTTTTAGAAATGCTTCAGACATTCTAGAGCATGCCACCTAGGGGCTAACTAGCACCTTTCCTCCACTGGTTGTTGGTTCCCCTCTGCTGAAATCTGAAATGGCACTACTGCCATAAAGTTTTAATTTATAGGACATCCTCTGTGTGAGCAGCATGTTTCCCATGAGGGATGGATGAGAAGCAGAGCAATTTTCAAGGGTAAAATGAGGGCTGTCCCTAGCATTCAGGAACAGTTGAGCGGTACGGTATGCACAGACTATTGCAGCCCCACTGTAGTCAGGCTTATGCCCCCCTCCTTGAAGCTGATCTCCACATCCGCACATTCAGGCAGATTATGATATAGGGCTAGGGAGACTGCAAGGGGCATTGAAATGAATGGGGATTTTTTTTATTACTATTTTATACAATATTGATGGAGAGTTGGAGATTAATGAAGGTCACCACTTAACTAACAAGGGCCTTGTTAGCAGAACAATGGGCTTCATTATTCTCCATCTTGCCATCATAATGTATAAAATAGTAATAAAAAATAACTCCATTCATTTTCAGGGGGTAAGCCCCAGCACTCTAACCTTTGGACATCATCTCTTAAAGACTCATGCCTGAGGCTCACTAGTACTCAGGAAAAAGACTCTTGACTTAGATCTATACTTGGTGGGTTGTCTGTAGCAGCATGGCTGCACCTACTACAGTGTGTGTGCATGGGGAAGGGGTGACTGGAGATGTGGGTGGGTGTTGAATTATTGCTACTTTGTGTTTGCCCCTTTAAGTCAGTTTGCATGGAAACATTAAAAAGCATGAAGTGGAAATAGTAGCAGTACAGGCCAGACAGAAGTAGTTAAGTAGTTTTTGTGTGTAAGTGTGTTTATTAGGGGTGGTGACATGTGTTTCTATTGGTATGTATGCTACAGTTCAGCTGTGCAGCTGAGATGAGGGGGGACAAGAACAGTAAAAAGTATAACAATGGCTTTATAAGTATGCCACATGTATGCAGATGTACTGTATGCAGCTTTGTTTTGAAGTACAATGAGTCATATGTGTGCAGGCAGAATAGCTTAGAGGTTAAAGGCACTGAACTGCAAACCCGGAGATTTGGAGATCTCAACACTTGGGTTTGAATCTCATCAACCCCCACTTGTATATGGTCAGATACTGAGTCAATCAATTAACTTTTATGTGTGCAGTTATCAGTGACCACTTGCTTTCTGCACACATGCCGCACGCATGCAGTCTGTTCCAATTTAAAATAAAAAGCATGCTTTCCACACGTGTATGCTGCATGCAAGCCACAAGCATGCAATCAGCTCCAATTTAACATTTAAGTCATGCTTGCAGCACTCATGTCACATGGGTACTTTTATGTGTGCAGCATGAAAGCATTTCATATAATTATTTCTGCAGGAATGACATTTTACAAAAGTACTAAAGCTGACTTTAGCAGATCAGAAAACATTTGTGACAAACTAGTACACAGCAGACTTCCTGCTGATACTAGATCACCAAGTTGGTTACCCAGTAGACCAAGGGGCATGCACAAATGCAAAAGATGCAACATCTGTGAACATTGTAAGACAGGTAATTTATCTGTGCATCCAGATAACAATGAACCCAAATTTGAGATTCATGAGTTCATTACTTGTGACTGTGTTTGTCATTTATGTACTATGGTGTTCCTGTAGACAGCTGTATATTGTATATACAACCACAAATTTAAAATCATGTATACAGTAACACATTAGGCCAATCATTAATAAAACAGAAGACAAACCAGTAGGCCTGCATTATCTGAATAAACAACTCTGACCTCAAAAAGTTTGAGATTCATTGGACTTTTATATGTGCCCATGCCAAAGTATGGTGGTGATAGAGTGAAAATGTTATTACAAAATGGAAGTCAGGGTATATACAGACTAAAATGTGTTAAGCCAGTGGGCCTTACTGATGACTGGGACCTTAAGCCCTTCTTGCATAAAAAATAAAAAAACGTAAAAATGAAAACAATTATTTGATTGGATCGTTATGATTTGGTATTAAGTTTTTTTCTGTCTTGGTATGAATTTATAATTTACATTCTTTCTCACTTATTTCTATTTCTATCTTTCACATGCCCTCCTCCTGATATTACTGCAGCTGCAGTGTGTGGATCCCCTGACTTATAGAGGAACTGTCCCTGAAAGATGAAACGGATGATCACAGTTCTGTCTCCACTCTCCCAGTATCTCTTTGCCAAAAACTGTTGTATTTGTAGTCATAGGCTGAATGTTTAATTGAATATGGATTGAACCTGATAAATTTATATTTAGCCTGTGACTATAGTAACATGAAGCAATGTACCTAGGTAATGTATTTCTTTCTAATAGTGTTAAGTGTTTTTATATAATTTTATTTCACTTAAACAATCCTGATATGGTTCTAATTAAGCATTGATACACTGCCTAGAATCTATGAATGGACTCTATGATTTAAACTGAGTTGTTTCACTTTATTGATAGGTATTACTGTTTAGATTTAGTTAAGAAACTGTATTAAGTACACCTAGTTTTGAATGTGGTGGGGTGTTATAAAGTGAACTGCCACCCTGTTTGCACTTGGATTTACCACAAATAAATTCAGAATTATTTGCATTACTAATTTTTTGTTTTCATTGTGGTACAAAGTGTCTAGTGGAGGGCCAAGGTTTTGGATCTTTTCAGTTTGGGGCTGGCTGCCTGTCCTCAGCACCCGCCCCACACTGTGATTCAGAGTAAAAATTTTTTGGGAACTGCTTGCATCTACTGTAGAAACTAGGCCTATATGACATGCTATGCTGTTCTTTGTCCTCAAGGATTGTGTGGGATGCAGCACAAGACGGGGGATGAATTATTTTTCTGATGTCTGTTGCATGAGATGTCATACAGGTCATTTAAATGCATTATTTTTGTTTTTGTTTTGCTATTCATTGTGTTTGACTTCATACATGTTAAGAGAGTGCATTTTTTTGGCTTTGTATTACAGGCAGTAACTCTCAAGTAAGTGTGGTATCTCACAAACAAGGGATGCTTTAACTTTAACACATGTCTAATGGTTGTCTTACTCATTTGGAGTCAAACATAGTTTGTCAGCACAGGATTTGTAATATCTGAACTGCAGCACTAAAATGACCTCCTGCTTTTCTGACAGCTATAAACTCCTTCACAGTGGAGTTCTCAAAGTTGCACCATCTTATAAGGTTAAAGTGTTAAAGCAGTCAAATCGCTTTCTACTGTACGTTTCCTTCTTTCAAAAAAGTATAAACAGCTATGCACATAGTGTGTTCTCCTAACATTAAAGACTTAAAGAAAAAAGTGATCATGGTACATTAAACTGAGTACTTTTTACTGCTAGGGGGAAGAGTAGTGTGATATGGTCACAGATCCAACTGATTCTGAATCAGGGTAATGAATGCATACTGTTGTAGCCAATGTATGATCCTGAATATCCAGATATATCACAAAATATCACAGGAAAACCCTTTTCATTTCAGTTGGTTTCTTGTGAAATTTTTTCATATATCTCCATACAGTATATTGTACAGTACATCTTGTCACTGGCTACCACTGTAAATTGTATGAAAAACAAGTTAAAAGAAAAGCCCTAGTAATTGCAAATTCATGACTTGTCCAAAAATGAATGTGCTGCACATGGAATTTAGACAATGCAGCATTAGCACGTAGGATACTGTATGTCTTGTTCTTTTTGGTCTCCAATTACTTCAAAGAAAGAAAAAGAAAATAATGCATATACTATATTATAACAAAACCTCTACTCAGGGGAATGCTAGTATTAAAATGCACATATTTTTTCTACCATTGTCTTTGATGTTGGTGTTTGCAATACAGTTGTCATTTAATTACCTTTTTGGCTGCATCTGTGGACCCAGGAAAAGTCCTCAGTATGCTAAATTGGCAGTTTCAAAAGCACACAATACAACTTTTAAACTGTATCCCCAATTTATTGGAGGTGTGAAAGCTAGGTTCAAAACCCCCAAACCCTTAGTAAAGGTAAACTAGATGTATACTATGAGATTTCCATTAACATTAGTGAGAAGACAGGGATAGGGTTACCACCTGTCCTGATTTTCTCAGGAGTCCTGATTTGGGCAGCTGTGTCCTGCAAAAAAAAAAAAAGCATGAAAAATACTACATGTCCTGACATTATAGCAGAAAAAAATATTTTCAGACTTTCCTATAAATGATGCAAACAACTATAATACCTTAACTAAAATACCTTAAAATGATACAAAATCACTAGAACAACCAAAAAACCACAACACAATCTTAATTCTGATTATTTAGGGAACACAAGTCTGTTGCATTGCTCAAGGTTACATATTGTCCTGCGAAAAATGATGTTTCAGTAAGAAATGTCCCACTTTGGGCTTCTTAAAAGGTGGTAACCATAGACAGGGATGACCCCTCTCCCCATTGTTATTTTCCATCTGTTTAGAGCCTCTAGCAGCTAAACTACAGAAGGATTCAAAAGTATATTTTCACTTGAAGGACTCACTTCTTTTCTTAAGTGAACTTGCAGACTTGGTACCGGCATTGCAAACAGTCCTGTAACACTTTGGTAAAATAAATGAGATTAAATTTCACCACATAGAATAAGAAATATTAATAGTGATTGGGTCAGACATGACTGAAATTTAAAGTCATTTTCCTTTACATGGGCTAAGTATAATACAATATGACATCTAGGGATTTTATTTGGCAGTGCAGAGTGACGTAGTTCGATGGACTTTACCCCTACTATCCCAGTTAGGAAGAATCAACTCTATTGAAATGACTGTCTTTATGAAATCCCTTAAGATTCACATGATTAATATCTTCATAGTGCATTGGAATAAACTGATGAAAGACTTATGTAAGTGCATGTAATAGGGGAATTGAAAGGCTTAAGTTAAACAGGAATGCAGGAGGGCTAGGACTCCTTGACTTCAAACAGTATCGCCTGGTGGCCCAGGCCAGCCATATTTGCACTTGAATAAAAAAAGAATCACAATGGTGGGGTATAGCCTGTACAGTCAGCCTTCATTGGTGGTTGCATTGTTTACTGTACCATACACAACAACAACAATGGAAACCTGAAAAGAGATGTTGCAAAGCTTTACTTCGCCGAAGCTGCAAAATTCACCTTCACAAATAACTTTGTGAATTGCCCACTTCACCACTTTTCCATTTCACATTAACTTTGATAATAATTTAAAAGAGAGGGTAAATAAGGACATTTCTTGAGCTGTATATAGTATTAATGAAATGATAGAGACAAATAACAGAACTGAACAGAAAATTAAGGAAAGAAGGAAGCTGAGACAAGAAGGAAGTAATTCATGTTTTACATCAGAGAATCATTTTGAATTTAAAGAGACAGGGGATGTATTTAAAAAGGAAGAAGACTCTGGCAATGAGTGGGAAAACAGAACTGGGGAGGGTACACAGATAATGAGTTCAAAGGAAATAGTAACTCCTGCACTGGAAACATTAACTAGAGATTGTGTTAATGCTCTTAGAGATCCATTATTAGCTAATGCAATGATTTATGAGCAATTATTAGCATTTAAAAGAGAACTATCATTTATTAAAGGGATCAGCATTGAAAATAAGAATAATGTAAGTATAATTTTGAACAGAATACAAAGGCTTGAACTAGAAAGTTTACAGAATATATTAATGGAAGACGATACATCTCTGAGATATAAAGTAGGTAAATCTTCATTACACCAGTCTTCAATTCCAGAGTATAATAGACAAGACAAGAAAATAGAATTTAATTACACAAGCTTTTTAAGTAGCAGTGAGACTGAATCAGAACTGGTGATACTACCAGAGGAATATAATGCTCATAATAGTGTAATCATAGATATGAAATCTAAGCACCCAGAATTATGGGAAAAGGGGATTAAACAAAATCTCAAAGCTACAATAAAAAATCAACACACTATTATGGAAAGAAATTCAAATGTAAAGACGGAGAAAGAAATTAAAAAACTTCTCTTGATCAATCAATTTTAAGCTCTAATATGGGGGTATATGTAGGGAGCTGTGGTAAGGAAATGGACTCAGATATAGGAGAGGAAAAGATAGGAGCAGAGCATGGAACAACATCCGTGGAATGAAAGATAAAGTATGACAATTACCAGGATAAGGAACTAAGAGTCCCTGTAATAGTAGATAGAAGGAAACAAAGTGAGGATAAAGACTAGAAGGGTGCAAGTTTAGTAAAAAGGATTAAAGAAAATCTAAAAAAGAAGATAACAAGCAAACAAAGAATGGATGATAAGGAGAAAGATGGAGAGGAAAAATCAAAGAAAGGCCCAATGAAAAGTAAGAAAAAAATAGATCAAGCAGTAAGAAGTACTTAAAAAATTTGGGCCAAGGATTTAACAAAAGATAAGGTAGAAAAAATAATAAAAAAGGGACACAGAAAAGAAAGGTGAAAAAAAGATCTTAGTAAGGAAAACAACCAAAATCTAAAAAAGAAAGAGGTTGATGATGAGAAAAAAAGGGGTTGGAAGAAGGGGATACAAGACATAAATAATCTCCTGAGATAGCGATATTAAAGGAAAAGGATGTAGAGAAAGAAAGTAAGCTTAGGAAGCTATTAAAAAGGACAATTGAAACTGATTATATACTTCCTTTGTATAACATCATGAGGCACAGCCAGGGTGAATATTATTTCACTGCACTTTAAGAGGCACAGAAGAGCATACTTGTATTGTTGTAGCTGGATTTTCAAAGGCATTGAAGAATTTTCTGGAACTATTATGTGCTGCCTCAAACCGCTGACCTCCTTTCTCCATTTTAGGGCCAGAAGCCTGACTCTAATAAAGAATCTGTTAATTTATTTGCAATTAATGTCTAAGTGCATATTATGATTTTAAAGTGTAAGTTAACATGCTTTGTGAGGACTGTCACTGCATTAAGCTGGTTTGCTGGTGGGATGATCCTATGGGGAGTAGGGGAGGCACTGCATCCAAAGTGGGGTACTATAGTTATATTAGGCTCACTTAAGCCTTTCCCATCCATTTGTTACCAATTTTTAAAACTTTCTTTTGCCTTTCTCTTTTACTGTTGTTTCAAATTCCTTCCATAAACATAATCCGTAATTCTTTATTACTACCTACAGCTCAAGACATGACTGAAATTTAAAAAGTCATTCCCCTTTACATGGGCTAAGTATAATACAATATGATATCTGGGGATTTTATTTGGCAGTGTAGAGTGATGTAGTTCAATGGACTTAACCCCTACTGGATGACACAAAAGAGAAACCGAATTCCCATTTAAAACTATATATAAAAGAGGGGATAGACTTAATTCATGTAATTATAGGCATATAAGCCTTTTAGATACCTCCCAGAAAAGTTTTACAACTTTTATACATCAAAAAATAATGGACTGGATAAACAAATGTGATATGATAGATGAAGTACAGGTGGGCTTTATGCCCAAACACTCTACTTTAGATCAGTGCTTCACGTTGACCCATCTGATTTATAAATACATCTATATCAAAAAAACAAAAATTATATTGTGTTTTTATAGATCTAAAGGCAGCCTTTGATAAAGTTTCCAGAATAAAATTAGGGGAAGTCTTGGAAAATGAGGGGCTAGATGTAGCTGTAATCAGTATTTTGAAAATATTGTATGATAATAATTACACAAAAGTAAGATATAACCAAGAAGGGGACTATACTAATACATTTGCCTCAAATGTAGGATTAAGACAGGGCTGTGACCTCTCTCCAATTTTGTTTAATCTTTTCTTGAATAAGGTATTGAAAGCCTTATATGATCCTGAATTGCACATGCCCAGGTTGGGATCCAGGCCATGCCCATACCTGGCATATGCAGACAATCTGGTTTTAATCTTGACTAGCTATTTAGAGATACAAAGAAGCCTACAAAGGTTGTTTGAAGGATGAAAGAAAGCATCATTGGAAATTAATTTCAAAAAGAACAAATATATGATCTATAATAAATGCTTGGTTAGGAGAGGGAAGGTAAGTTCCCTAAATTGAAATAATCATACAATAGAAACAGTTAAGAAATTCTGTTATTTGGGGATTATTTTTAGTTATAATTTGAAATGGCTAGAGCACATAAAATATCTTAAAGAAAAATTAAAGAGATTTTATCCAGCAGTAGAAAGATTCTCATATAAATTTGATGGGCAGTCGGTAAAGGGGTGTTTAGCAGTATTAAATGCAAAAATAAGGTCACAACTGTTATACAGAACGGAGATCTGGGGACCGCCAAAAGGAAATCGTCTAGAGGCCATTTTGAATAAAGCCTATAAGAGGTTATTGGGTCTGCCAGGATCAGCATCATCTAGTCTAGTGAGATTAGAAATGGGTCAACCAACACTACAACAGGGAATAGAACAGAGACAATGTGTTTATTGGTTAAAAGCGTATACTAAACAAAAAACATGTGTGATGAGAATGTGTATAGAAGAATCATTATACTATAGACATAGAGGATTTTCATGTCATAGTATTTATAGATTAGAAAAATTAATAAAACCATATGGACTGTTAGAGTGTATCACCGAGTCCTCTAGGGTACCAATAAAGATTCTTGAAAACAAAATAAAAATGAGAGTTCGGGACATCCATTTTAATCAGAAAATAAATTTGGCAAATAATTGTAAGATTAATAGATGGTTGGAGGAAAGTAATATAAGAACAATGGGTTTGGAGCAATTTTTAAATAAAGTACAAAACCCTAAAAGTAGAAAGGCTATAACAAAACTTAGATGTGGATATATAAATACCCAAACATTGAAGAGATTTCACAAAGAAACACAAACAAGTTTATGTGCCTTTGAAGGTGGTGATAACACTCCAGTACATTTACTTATTATATGTCCATTAAATAGATATGAAAAAGATAAAATTGTATCTTTGATTCTTAAAGAATTGGATATGGAACCACAATACCAATATAACTCTTTGTCAAAATCTAATAATGATGCATGGTTAGACAAAGTGGCTAAACTATGTAGAATAATAGAAAGAAAACAATAACACTTGAGGAATAAAAATGGATCACATCTTGCAATGTATTACTTTGTGTATTTATTATTACTGTAATGATTTATGAAGGAATTATTTATAATATACATGTTATAAATAAAGTGTAATGTGAATTGTTTTAAATCCTTGTAACAAGTTTTAAATTTTGTTATACAATAAACTTAAACCTGAAACCTGAGTCTTCCTGGGGAAATAACACTTTTTCAGGTGAAGTTAAGGCAAAATTAATGTGAGTTGCAACTTCACCAGCACATTTGCAGAACTTCTGAAAAAGTGCTACTTTGCCTGCCAAAAACTGCAAAGTTGACACTTCCCGAATGTGGCAAACTTCACTAATTATATCACAGAGAGAAGTTTGCCAACTTCGCACATCTCCACACATGGAGAACAATATGTAACCCACGGGCAACACATACCTTCTGAATACTTGCTATGGTCAGACGGAAAACAAGGACAGCAAGTGACATCAGTCCATTAACTTTAGTTCAGATTGATTCATATCTCTACACCTGGAACAAGGGTATGTGGGACGAAAAATTAAGAACTTCACAAAATTTTTCCAATGCTTGGAATTCTGGCAGTTGGATTCATTTATGTCAGTCAAGACTACCTACGAGCTTAATATTCCAGGAAATATTTAGCTACCTCCAAGTTAAACTCACTAAAAATAAAAAAGTACAATCAAAGTTGGAAGAATTGTTTCAATTGAGTAGTCATATTGACAAATAAGTCCATGTACACTTAACAAATGCATTTAATACTTAAAAATATGTAAGATGTCAATGCTAATATGTAGCACCTGCAGCTCTCACAATGGCTAAGCCACTGTGAGGCTACTTATTTTACATGGCTATCCCTGCCCTGTGGTTCAAACAATGTGTAGAAATCTGGATACTTTAGTCCTGATTGGGGGTTGTATTCAGAGTCAGTAAAATAATGTGGTGCTGCAACCCAAAGAAAGGCTTAAGCGAGCCTAATATAACTATAGTACCACCCCTTGGGATACAGTGCCTCCCCTACTCCCCATAGGATCATCCCACTGACAAACCAGCTTAATGCAGTGACAATCCTCAGAAAGCATGTTAGCTTACACTTTAAAATCATAATATGCACTTAGACATTAATTGCAAATAAATTAACAGGATCTTTATTTGAGTCAAGCTTCTGGCCCTAAAATGGAAAAAGGAGGTCAGTGGTTTAAGGCAGCACATTATAGTTCCAGATAATTCTTCAATGCTTTTGAAAATCCAGCTACAACAATGCAAGTATGCTCTTCTGTGCCCCTTAAAGTGCAGTGAAATAATATTCACCCTGGCTGTGCCTCACTTGCGCTTCTTTACTCAAGCCATTACATTGCCTACTTCACTTCACATACACACAGTACAATTGCAGTTTTCTTTTTGCCCTCCTTTACTGGACGTACTACTGTCTTCCCCACTGGTACCAGTGTTTACCCTGAAACCTACTGGGGAGCATCAAGTGCTTCACTGGGTATTCAGCCATAGAAATGGTGTAGGCCCAGGGACAATGCAGATAGTTCACCATCAATGATGCAATTAAAGAGTACCTATTGTGCACTTTTTTCTCTGCCTGCAAAATGGTCTGGAGGCTCCCTTACATGAATGGGAATTGCTCCATAGTAGTTGTACAATTTTCTTGTTAGCCCCATAAGGAAGAGAAGGGGTCATATTTTCCCCCGAGGGTGCTAGCCACTAGATCCCTTTCACTTCCTGATCTCCGATGCTGTCCCTGTGTTTCCTTCTTTTATGATGTCACTATATGGCTAGCACAGGGAGATGCTCCATGTAGGCCTATGGAGCTTGGTTTTAAAAGTTAGTTTTACAATGTTAACCTGATATTTGGTACAAATCGGAGCCAGTATTCAAGTAACAAGGCTCTTGGTACATGAATACTGGCATCAATTTGTACTAAAATGTGAGTTAACATCATGGAAATAACTTTTAAAACCACGCATCATAGGCCTACTTGAGCATGTCCCCATTCTAGCCATATAGTGACATCATAGAGCAAGGAAGCATGGTGACAGCATCGGAGATCAGAAAGGGGAAGGGATTGAGTTGCTAGCACCCTCGGGGGCAAAACATATGATCCCTTTCCTTCCTTACGGGACTAATCAGAAAATTTTACATCCTCTATGGAGCACCTGTCATTCAGGTAAGGGAGCCTCCTGACCATTTTGCACTGCACCGAGAAAGGTGCTTTTTAAAGGAAAGCAGTACTTTGCAAATTAAATCCTAAAACCCCAATACTCATCAGACTCCAAAGATGGTATTTGTAAATTCTGACCAGAACGCCATGTCCATTAACTACTATTTAAAACAATAATAATGACATGCAGGAGCAGGGCAAGCCCTTAATTTACTCATGGTTTGCCATATCAAGGGGGATCTTTTCTCATTTCAGTGGATCAATAGTGCAGTTTGTAGCAAGTCTCACATTGGCTGGTTTCACTCTCACTTCCATTTGTGACAGCCTTTGGTGTTGGCTGGTATGCTGTCTATTTCTCCGGTCCATGTCAGCCCTCTCCTGACTTCAGCAATCAGTAAATAATTATCTGATGCACAAGACAGCTCCACCTGTGATTTTCTGATCCTATCTGCTCCACACACAACTTCCTTGCATCTAGTATGTAGTGTGTGGGGATAAGTAGTACTGAGCTGTAGTACTGGCTGTACAGCCTCCTTCTCAAATGAATTACAGTCTCAGTCATGGCCTATTGCTGCAACAGAGTAAAAGGATGTCTTTAACAAGTGCAGCCTTCAGCTTCACTTGTCAAGTGCTGCTTAGCACTCAGTTATCTCCTTTGTTTTCAGTTTAGGAGAAGTTCTACTTTTTCTTTCACTCTGTCTGTGGTGGATGGGCAGTCTGTCTCTGCAATCTGCTCTGTTAGCAGCACTCAGGCACCTCTCACTTCAGTTGCTAAACTCAGACTGAACTGGATTGCTTTACTGAGCTGCCAATCAAACTTAAGAATGCCTGGAGGTCTGCCACTTAACTATTGATTGGTTGTTGCAAGTGTGCCTGAATTATTATTATTTTATTTTATTTGCTTTAGCTGTAAATGAACTTGTCAGATCAATCTCCTGTTTAGTCACACTAGACAGATAACAGATACACAACTATGAATAATAACATGCTAAAAAACTTAAGTACTGTACATGCACAACATAGCCCATATATTGCAGTTTATAGTTATTCAAAATATCTAGTGTCCATGGAGAAACTGCAAGAGTCAGTATAGCATTGTGGTTAAGGGCACTAAGCTGCAAACCTGGAGACCAGGGTTTGAATCCCATCAGCCCCTACTTGCCTACTGTGTGACCCTCACCAAGTTACTTAACCTCCTTGTGCTCCCAGATCACACCTGGAAACATGCTCTGGCTTATAGTGTCTTTCAAGCAAAACAATCCCCCCTTCTTCCTTATTAGTTCATAAGTTCTTGAGGCCCTCTCCTCAGGCAATATGACTGTTTCGTCTCTCTATCGTCCTCTGACCTGGTCACCATACATGCACATTTTAGAAGAGATAAAGAAGGCTGCAGTTTATAGTTCAAAGGTAGGCTTTCCAAAATGTCCATATTTATACATCACCATGCAGTTTTACAACAGATTACACTCCAAACCAGTCCTGAGCAAATGTGCCTTTACATCCAGCTCAGTTGTGGCACTGATTAAGAAAGCCTCAGTCCAGTCCAGAGCACTAAAGTGATGCATCATCAATAGTGGCTTCTACCTTTGACATGTGAGTGCAAGTCAAAATTAATGCTAAATTCCCCAAGGGAGCTTACAGATAAAATAATGGAATGATCGGATGAAGAAAGCCAGATATACAGTACATAGAAGAAGCAAACTGGAACAAAAGGTTGAACAAACAAGCAATGAGACATAACGAGGTGGTGGTTGTGACCTGATTAGGGCATGCCCAGATGCGCTATGAGGCATGAGGTGCTTGTGCTGAGTGCTTTAGTACCTGAGAAGTGCTCTTATCAGGCCATAGCCCACACCTGGGAGTGTATTATTGCACTTATAAAATGGGATCCCCAGTAAAAAAGTT
Organism: Neoceratodus forsteri; assembly: GCA_016271365.2. NCBI lineage: Eukaryota > Metazoa > Chordata > Ceratodontiformes > Ceratodontidae > Neoceratodus > Neoceratodus forsteri. Next base: position 839,753,041 of record CM057459.1, on the reverse strand, counting down.
AATTATATAAACACATAAAAAACTATAAATAAATACGGCAAAAATGTGATCATATCAACAGAAAACAATAAAATTATTCCTTGTCATTGTTTTGCAATGGAGAAACTCACTAGAGGGTAGTGGTGCCTGTCTGCACCCCCCCCCCAACTCCAGAGACACACACAGAGACAAACACACACACAAACACTGAAAACACTATACAGTGTGGTTTCTATTATTATTATTATTTTTTTTAAAACTTCTTAGTTTGGCTGTGTTTTCAGTTTAAGTCACATCTGGAGCAGAAGGGCGTGTCCATCCCCACCCACAGCCCACCTCCACCATCAGACAATCCGCACAATATGGTTATTTTGCTGTTTTTTTATTTCTTACTTTCCTACTACTTCCTTATTACTGACAGAGTGCACAGCAGATTTCACTGAGAACATGCAGAAGTGAGTGTGTCTCATATTGGCTGCCATAGTTAGTGGTTTTTGCTTACTAATGCTTCCCTTGAAGAAAGTGCTATTGTATGAGTGATGCCGATCGCTCCATTTTGAAAAGAGAGGTAAACTTGGCTGCTACTGTAAATCATAAATATCTTTCCATCTGGTAGATTGTCAGAGGAGCATGTTTCCATTATTCTTTGAAATCCGTGTTGTGTCAGCACACGTGATGATCACTGGATTGGGAGCAGCTTTCATTAGAGAGGTAGCAGAGGTGAGATTTTTGTTTTTACATCAAGGGGAAAGAAATAAACAATTTTCTGTCAAGTGAGTGTCATGGGTATGGCCACGACACAGCTTTCAAAGGATAAGATAAACTCAATCCTCCATCAAGAATAGGCTGACTTGACTGTTTTGTTCAGGGTGGTATAGTAATAGTTTTTTGATGTGAGGTCAGGTTGGCACAAGTATTGCCTGTTGCAAAGCTATGCCATGATAAGGACATGGCTGGATAAGTGTTTCAGCCAATCAGGTTTTAGGAAATTCTGTACCTATTTTATAAGAGATGGTAATGACATCATCTACCACCTACAGAGAGCTTTGCTGGAAGTTCCTCCTAATTCTATTTTGAATGTCTAATATCACTAGAAATATGCAAAATGCATAAATTTCATTCTGCAAAATATTTTGTGTAATTCACGCATTTCATGAAATATTTCATGAATGCGACATGTGATATTCCACTGGCGAAATCAAGAATTTCGCCAACGAAATACAGAATGTTGCCCGCGACTGTCGATTTTGCACATATCTATTTGCAGCATGTTATAGAATGGCATGACACAGGCACTAGAAGCAAAACTTTTTTTCATTTGTCTCCTCTATTCTGCTTCCATACAGTGTTGACCAGACTTTTTTTTTTCTGTGTCTGAACCTAACCTTTGGAATGCACTTCTAGCCTCAGTCAGGTTCTCTCTATCTGTCTCCATTTTCAATGGGTTTTAAAAAGTCATGCAAACAATATACTAATTGTTAATAATTAGTGCTGTGCAGCAGGTTCATAATTTTGATTTATTGTTACCATTTTACCTGCTGTGCATGCTGAATTAGTAATGCGTTCTGTGAGTCAGCACAGAAGGGTGCAATGTAAGTCATAAAATGAATGAATGATCAGTACATCAGCATGGTAATTGATTGCATTAGTATCCTGAACCTCTTCCCTGAGACCGCAGGAACCATTCAATTGTTGAAAATAAAATACTTGGAGTCAACAAGATGGTTTGCCACACCGCATTTACAGAAAAGATCCAGTCATAAAAGAGCACTAAACATGAGCTGGCACTGTGGTGCTGAGGGTTGAGGCACTGGATGCCACACCTTGCACCACACTGGTGACCCTGGTTCGGGAATGAGCTCAGAAAGCCAGGGATCAGCAGGGGTGAGATGACTGAGTAATCCAAAGGACTGCTGTCCTCTCTTGGGGTGGGAGGGCTAGCTGTCCAGCCCACAGATCGCCCTCTATCGATGGCTGGAGGGGTATACAGGTCGGGAAGCTCAAGCCGATGTACAAGTCGGTGGGAGGAGGGTGGAAACCCAAGAAATTAAGCCTGGCAAGCTCAATGGTGGCCTACCACCCCCAGGAGTGGTCCCAGAATCTAGATTGGGTCTCTAGGGGGAGGGAGAAGCTGGCAACTCCCCCCCGCCCCGCCGCAGTAGGCAATCCATGGGGGAATTTCTGGGGCTGCCTAGCACTGGAGCAGCAGAGCTGGAGAGAGAGTCCATCTATTCAGAGGGCCAAAACCACCTGCCAAGGCTTAGAGGAGCAAAAACTGTATAAGGAAAAATAAATAGCACTAAACGTCCAGAAAGACTAGTTGGAGTTTTCTTACCAGACTTGTAGTTTTCCTGTTACTTTGTGGTCAGTTTTCTAAGAATTGTTTCATTGATTTGTTTCCTTACTTATTTAACATTTCCACTCTCCAAGATAGCTCTATGAAATACTGCAACTCGATTTTGTGGAGGTCCCCGGGAAGTGAGGAACAGTCAAGTTGCAAGCAACTCTATCACAGAATAAGACAACATACTGTAGGGGTTCTGGGACACACCGACCAATAAATGCTACCCAAACCTTGTATGCCATTGCAGCCAAACTATATATATGGTAGTACATTATTCCTATATATAGATACATCTAACCAGTGCATCTGTTATGCACTTGTTACAGTGATCAGTCAAGAACAAACAAAACAGATAAAGCAATATATGAGCCCAGAGGGATGCGGAAACTAAGCATAACTTGATTCCCCTGACTCACAATTATGAAGGGAAATGGACAATTTAAGAATACTTTAATGTATCAAAAGCATCAAGTAATAGATCCTTGCAGTAGCCCCACCTATCCCACCACTGCCACACTCATACATACAGCTTTTGCTCTGGGTCCTTTCTGCACATGGTTTACTCCATCAAAGGAAAATAATATTCAAGACATATGACTAGATCATGCATAGTAAGATACTTTGGTTTAGCTTTTTCATTAATATTGTAGCAAACAGTTGCATTTTTCTTTTCATTTGATTTTTGTTTTAATTTTCATGTACATGTACATGTAGATGTATTTGTCCAGGTTTTTAGATTTAATAGCACCTGCGAAATTAGTGTCAAAATGCACAAATTGTGAAACAGTTTTGCAGAGTGAAATTTGTGATTTTGACAAAATTTCGCCAATGAAATTACATTTTGCTGCAACACTAATTATCACCAAGCATTTTGGACCGCACAATATGACTGCTGCTGGAGAGGATGTGGGATGGTGGGCTCAATGTACACATTTTCTGAGAGTACCCTAAAATTGACAATTATTGGAGGCAGGTACAAACAGTGATTCAAATAATACCTGAAAAGACAATTCCACTCATATTTGTTGATATTGGGCCTTCTAACGTTACTGTCCCTCATTAATGATTGTAGCAGTTGGGTATGATATTCTTTGTAGTGGCCCATAAGGCCCAAAACATTAGAAAAGGAGGGTCATAGACAACCTGGACACTGAGAGAATCACTGAGACTTCGAATCTATGGAAGGAGAAATACAGAGATATTTGGTTACCTTGGGATTTGTGTCAGTGCTGAATCTGCTAAAGCAGTAGAGGACACTTAAAGCAGATGACTGGAAAAGCTGCAAACAATCTTTTCAGAAGCCTTAGCGCAGCAAAACAGTTCTTTCTGTCACTTTTTTTCCTTTTCTCCATATGCCAGAGACACTACTTATTACTTCCTGCAGTACTTCTATTTGTTTTCTACACCAGTGGAGACTGGGTTTCCTTGCATCAAAGATATAGCAACACCAAACTTTTCCAAGAGCTTTACCCAGGCTGAAAGAGTAAGGCCACACCTGGTTTTAGGGTATAACCTAAACATCACTTGTGTTTAAAGGATGGGGGATTTCTAAACTGAGGCAGAGGTTTGCACTGAAGTCATTAATCAGTGCCTGAATAATTGTATGTGAGATTGACAGTGCTGCTTTGAGCCATTTTATGACATATTTATGACATAATCTCACAATTTAGTTAGTTGACTATCACCTAGTTAACAAATATGTGATGATGGCACATTATTTTGGATAAAGATGAGTTTAAGAAAAGATTTTGACCTGAAGTGTGAAGAAAGATGCTCGTATCTATTTTTAAACTTGGTACTATATTTGCTGCCTTCCAAATGTCATTTGATTCTGTCAATATCCAAAAAAATGTTCAGGCATTGAACTGAAGGACTGCAGTGCACTTCCATTCTGGTTACCTAGGTTAGGGAGCCTTCTCTGGAGCTGGCACTTGGTTTGCAAGACTGGAGGAAGCATGCTACCAATGGTAGCATGTCACTGTCAGGAGAAATGAGATGGCTCATTACAGCATGACAGCAGCTGCTGCTGGTGGTTCACATAGCTTGTTCTCCCAGCAGAGGCATGCAGCTTTCATCCGAGGTGTACCACTTATTCATGCTGAGCATGCCACCCTGTAATGGACAGAAAACCTGGTGGAAACCATTCAGCTGGCACAGGATAAAAGTCTGCCCCCAGAAGTCATGCACTACTGACAATGGGACCCAGCTCTGCCAGATAGGGCTCTCCAGAGGGATTACCAGAGGGGTCACAGGAAGTTTCAGGGATGGTCCATTGGCATCAACCCATGGGGAATAGAGGATAAGTAGGTTATGGGATGGGGGCACAGATTAGATGGGGCAGGTCAGCAAAACCATCATATAAATAAAAATTAGAAGTACATCAAAACTCTCTGTGCATGTCACTGCATTGCACTTTAGCACTATAAGTACATTCAGTTTATCCTTAGCAATGATCACATCAAATTTTGTTGTGCTTTAAGTGTTTATTTCTGTAGTATGGGTCTGCTATTTTTATCATTCTTGATCAACAAAACAAGCAATATAATTTATTTTTTTCCAAAAAGTACGTCTTCAGTTATACTAGTGAATAATGTACAGTATGAGATATTTCCACCATAGGGCACCCACCTGGTTTAATGCACTCCCAAGCACCATCGCTAGTGCACCCAGGATCGCCCATTTCAAAACCACTCTTCGCAACCACCTCTTCAATATCTGCTCCTGCAACTGCTTCTAATTCTTTCACTCTCTTACCCACTCTGATCCAATATTCTCTGACAATGTCCATTATGGATTGTATCCTCCATCTTTAACACCAAACCCATGATTAGGTCTGACTAGTATGTTTAGATGCCTTCTCAAGCTTATAATGCCTCACTGCTGTTATGTTGTAAATATCGTCATCCAAAGGTTATAAATAATGTCAGAAAATACCTACTTCCAAATCTTGTAAATACTGTCTGTGACAAATGTCTGTAACACATGCTTAATGTAACCACTGTTATACCATGTATCTCATATTTAATGTAATTGTTGTTATACCTACTCTGTGTTTCCATCTGTCTTACATGTGATGAGGTACCTTTGCAAATGAGCTTCTGGCTCAAAGGTTGTAAACCGATATATCAAATAAATAAATAAATATATACAGATGTGTCAAGCCAGGATGAAGTGCAGAAGTGCTGCAGAATATCAAAGAATACTGCAATTGACTGCAGGGGCCATTGTAAGTCAATGGCAATTAGGCCATTGAATCATACAGGAGTTTGCGACATGTCATTCCTGCAAGTTACTACGCTTCATTGTCGCTGACACATCTGTATATGGCAAAGAGATTCTGAAATACTGTCATACTTTCCAATAAACAATGGAAACGGATATGGCTAATAATTATCTTGCAACAAATGTATAACACTGGAGGCAATTTTCTTCGAAAAGTGCTGTGGTACTACATTTTGAAAACATTGGATTGCATTAAAGCAATATGGAAGATGACATTCTGGAAAACAGTGGAAAGATATTGCAGAGAAATTGGACCACAAGCATAATACACACACACTGGCTGATTTCTTGATGCAGCAAAAGGGCTTCCACTCATGGAGCCCGATTCTCAAAGCTCTGCTTCTGAGGCAAGTTGCTTGAACCAAACAGATATGGTGCAAGGTGCACCTTGCAACCAGGGCTGCCTCCACGCAATTCACAAAGGTTGCCTGCATCGACCACAGGCTGCCTGTCCAAACAGGGCTTGCGCTAGCCCTGCACCCTGCACTGCCCTGGGACATGACGCTAGGTGGATTGGGCCTACACAAGCTGCAGTTTGCTATTCTTGGACAGCACCCAGTGGGAGATATTCTAAGTGCCCTTAGACCAGCCAGGGCTGGAGTAGTGGGACTTAGAAAATTTCCTGCTGGGGCAGTCATCCTATGTGCAACTGTATGCTGCAGTTGCCCCTAGGTTTGCCGTTGGTGCCCCATCCTGCCAGGTACTGGCACCCATCGCTGATCCCACCACCCCATCCCCGCTGCTGCCTGGCCACCTGTAGGTGGCATGGGCATGTGCCTCCGATCACTGCAGTGCCCAGTACCTGGTGGTCTAGTGGAACCCACCCCTTGGTGCCCTGCCAGCTGCCAACTGTGGTCTGCATTGGCACCATACTGTACATATGTGCACAGTGTCTGAGACTGATGGCAGTCACTGTGCACATATGTACAGTAGGCACCATTTCCTGTGCTGCAGCGGGCTTGTGACGGACACCTCCCATGCGCCAGGTGTTCGGCTCAAGGGAGGGAATGTCGCAAGTGTTGGGACTTAGACGCTGGGAGCCCTCCTGTACCTGAGTCCCTGGCATATGGGGCTTTGGTGCAGGCTGCCATTCACTGCAGCTTGCGCCAAATGCAGCCCCCATTGAGAATCAGGCCCCTGATGTCTGTGACCTGGGTTTGGGCACAAGCCTCAGTCATTGGACAGATGTCAAAAGGGTGAAGGAGGAAAAACTGAGCATCCTACAGGATGCCCTCCTTCTCTGGGAAGGTTTCATGACACTCTGCTAGGTAACCACAGGTGACATCACAAGCTGGAGTAGCTGGAGAAGGCCAGACATTGGCAGGTGTTTCAGAGTTGCACACAGCTGCACACACGGTGATGCAGTGGAGTGTTTGCTGCTGAAATGATGAAGGAAGAAATGAAGGAAAAAGAATCCCAGCTGTGAATCCTCCCTCAGAGATAAACCAGGTTGGGGGTATTCCAGGAGAAGCACAGGCTGAGGTGACAGTGCTGTGTGGTGGCCTGGAGAAGAAAGGGCCCCAAAGCAGGGAAGAGATAAAGTACAGATATAAAATGTATCCATATTGTATACACAGTTGTAATACCGGTGCTCCCCTAAAAGCTGCTTTAAATCATGATATTCAATCAAATCAATTCCGTTTTCTTACTTTCTTTTTTCCTCATTTTAACATGTATAACGGGTTTTTGGTCTCATCATTAGGCCTAATTATGATCAGCCTGACCACTAACGACAAGGTGGCCCACTCATTGATCAGGAAAAAGCTTCATATTTTAAGTTTAACCATGCCATATATGAGCTGAGGTCCCCTGCTTTCTCTCTATCTTATGGGTAAACTGCTCTCTGGCTTCATTTCTTATATAGTGTGCCCTGTGTTCTGGCCAACAATAGGCTCATGGGTGACCATTGGGGAGCTCACTAATTAGAAGGCCACAATTCCCCCACTTGTAATTCAACATTAAAGGTTTATAAATCTCAACCTTGGCAATTACATAAAGATTTTTATCACATTTTTAATGCATCGTAATATTTTTTTTTTATTTACAGGGGTGCACCTAGTGTGTGACTGAGTAACAGCAAACAGTTATAATACCAGTGACCCCCCCAAAAAAGCTGCTTTAAAGCCTGCAATTCATTCAAATCAATTCAAATTTCATGCTTGCTTCGTTGATCATTTTAACATGTTAGTGGGGTTTTTGGTCTCATCATTCGCCCAAACTATGATCAGCTGACCACCAATGACAAGGTGACCCACACACATTGGTCAGGAAAAAAACTTTATTTTAAATTTAACCTTGCCATATATGAGCTGAGGTCTCCCTGATTATTCTCTTTCTTATAGGATATCCCCTCTTTGGCTTCATTTCTTATACAGTGCACTCTGTGCTCTGGCCATTAAGAGGCTCAGATCTGATCATTGGGGAGCTCACCAATTAGGAGAAAGCCACAGTTATCCCACTTGCAATTCAATATTAAAGGTTTAGCAAGCTTAATCCTAGCCAACACATAAAGATTTTTATCACATTTATAATGTATTATATATATATATATTTGTTTTAAATTGTACCATGCCAAAATATGAAGCTTTTTCTTGACCGATGAGTGCATCACCTTATAGTAGCAGTCAGGCATATCATAGTTCAGCCAAAGGATGACATAAAGAACTCTTCTAACATGTTGAAATTATGAAAAAAGCAAGTAAGAAAATATAATTGATTTTAATGAATTGCAGGCTTTAAAGCAGCTTGTGGGGACACTGGCATTATAACTGTTTGCTTTTGCTTAATCACACATGAGGTGCACCACTGTAAATGATAATAAAAAAATAAGATGCATTAAAAATGTGATACAAATCTTTATATATTAGCCATGGTTGAGCTTGCTAAACTGTTAATATTGAATTGCAAGTGGGAAAATTGTGCCCTTCTCCCAATTAGTGAGCTCCTCAGTTATCACCTGTGAGTCTCTTATTAGCCAGAACACAGAGCACACTATATAAGAAATAAAGACAGAGTGTGGTTTCCACAAAAGATAGAGAAAACAGGGGACCTCTGTTCATATAGTGGCATTGCAAAATGTTAAATAGGAAGCTTGTTTCAGACGGATGAGTGGGTCACCTTGCTAAAGTGCATTGTATGTGATCACAGTTTGATAAAATGATGAGACCAAGAACCTTCTAACATGTTAAAATGATGAAAAAAGCAAGTAATTAAATTGAATTGAATTGATTTGAATGATTTTCATACTTTAAAGCAGCTTTTTGGGGGGGTGGTGGTGGAGGCCACTGGTAAGTTAGAATGTATAGTGATGTATCATTGCACTGGTGGCCAATGCAATTCACACAGAACTTGTGTGATACACTCCAGTCAACAAGTTCTGGCTATTAGCCAGGCTGCAGCATTTTGCACCAGCTGTAATCCAGCCTAAATGCCACAAAACTATTTGCTCAACCAGACCAGGTCTATATGCTAGATAAGGCTTGATGCAAGTAGTGTTATGTGGATGGAAAAAATGCTGTGAACTACTGCTGACATGAGATATTTGAAACGAAGATTGTAGTCAACAATGCACCCCCCCAGCCCACCAATCTTCTCCCTATCCATAGCTCTAAGCATTGTGTAATTTAAAAATGGTATACCGGCACAACTGCCCAACATTGCCAATCCACTGGAGCCCTGTTGAACCAGCAGTGCCTCATTTTTGCAAGGATTGAGGCTGAGCCATGTGACAGTCATCCATATATAAATTTCCACTAGGCATTGACTCAACACAGAGAACGAATCACCCCTGTCCAGTGCAAAGAAAAGATACAGCTAATTTTCAGCTGCATAACTGCATTCAATGTCTTGGTAAGCTCTTTGTATTGTGCTGAGGCTTGAAATCTAACTGGTGAGGCATGTACTATAGATGTCCTATTTTTCCCGTTGGGACCTCAAACTGCACCACCACTACCTTCTTAATTACCTTTCCTAAGAATACAATTTTCAAAGCATGTCTGGAATTTGTGACATTGGCATAGTCCGAAGCTGGCTTAGAAGTTCCTCACCACAGACCTTTTCAGGACATTATGGGACACCTCCTCCATTGAAAAACACCCAACAATTTCAAAAGTTACCAAACCCAGGACATCTCAGCAGCTAACCAGCTATTTAGTTGGACACAGGTCTATCATGTAAATGAGTGCAGAACTCTGAGATCACCAGGAGCAACTCTTCTACTGTACTAGAATTTTTCAAAACTCCTACAGGGTATTGCAGCACTCATGGTCACCACAGGTAGGATACCAATATTCCACAGCAAACTACTTAATGAGATCCCAGTGCAAATGGAGGATACCTCATTAAGGAAAAAAGGATTGTACCTTTCCTTTAACACATTTCTGTTTCAAAAACTCTCCTGAACAGAGATGGGCAAAAGGTGCAAATTCTGCTTTCATGGAACTTGCTTGAAATTTTGGAAATTTCACAAACTTTTCTGAACTTCTGCCATTATTGAGCTTGGAATCTTTCGAATGTGTTTCATGCATTTTTGCCCTGTCACACAGAATTTGTTGGCTGAACTGTGGAATAATACACATGAACTGTGGAATAGTGCGGTAGTTCTAAGTAATTTTATTTCTCAGTTTAATGGATTATTACTCAATATATGCAATCAATCTACAGTTCAGTGATCAGTGAGCAAGCGGGGTGAGGCATAGGAATGGTGGTGCCACAGGTAAATTAAATTCTGTAGTTTGCAAGAGGCTGCTGCACTCACCAATTACACTGGAACCCAAGTAAACAGATAGGAGCTTAAATCACTTTCTTAGTCAGTCTTTAATCCAGAGTCAGGACAGAATAGACCAACAGGTCAAGACAGCAGTGTAACCCACTACTGGCTTACGTATCACCTTCATCACAGAGCTTCCTCAGAGCTATTGAACAACTAGTTTAACAGGTGCTCTTATATTCAAAATTTTATGTCACATGTACTAGTGAGAACCAATTCTTGGTGAAATGCAAACCATGTAAACAAATGGTGCAAGCATAAAGAATTAACCCTGTGTGTGATATTACATACATACTCATTACATTTCCAAATTAAAAACTTTCTAGAAGCTAACATACATAGCATTCTATTCCTTGTAAATTACTTGTGATTTACAGGCTCCATTCTTATTTAAATATAAAGAAATCATCATTCACCATGGCTTCACAGTTTTCAGGAGATCCTGTAACACAAAGAAACAGGAATATTATTCAAGGCAAATCTAAGAAAAAAGTCCAAGTTATAATTACTAATCTTATAGTTTACATACAGAAGTAGATACAGACAAAAATGTATGCATACAGTTTTTTTTTTCAAAAGTTTATGAATTCAGCTTTTTTTCAGCTTGGGGGTCAAAGGTCATGAGGTGGGGTGGTTATTATTTCTTCCTCAGAAAAATGCTGAAATTTCAAAATTCCCATTAAGCTCTGGATATTGTAGGGCTCCTGTTCTGTATATCCATTCTTGTTCTCAGCAATTGAGATGGTTATTCAAATCCCCCCCCCCCCATATGTTGTCAGAAACACATTCAATTCCCAGCAAGCATGTGCTCATTAATTCTGAACCTTATTTTTCTCTTAATCCTTCCCACATAAAAACACCCGGAAGAACATTCTAAAAGGTAAATCACTCTTTATGAGTTGCACTGGCAGACGCTATCTAGGAAGGCTTATAAAACTGTTAAAAGAACACCAAGGGGGGCTCCATATTTTGAAGCATCCAGCCTTGGAAGAGAGAGGTGAATTTGTACGTAAGTGGGAGGAAAAAATGGAAGAGGGCTCTCACAAATTAATCCAATTAATTATCGAAGATGGCCAGGATCAACAATGAGAAAAAGCTGCTGAACTTGTGCAGCATGAAAATATCATTTGCCACATACTGCAGGCACAAGAACTTCTCACACTGCCAGCAAAAATACAAGGAGTACATGACTTTTTTTTTTTTTATACTCTCCTATGTCTTGACCAGCATCTCCTTTGGGCAGCCAGGGACTGCACTCACCTCCCCCGGGAACCCCTGTTGCCAACTCCCGCCTCATATTGCAGCCAACCCAGGGTAACCTGACGTATCCATCCGTCTGGCAGGTCCTCTCCTTCTGGAGAGAAAGTGTCTTGTGGCTTACCTTTCTTGGCCCTGAGTGCTGCTGAAGTCACTCCCAGCTGTCCGGGAGCTCTGTGGTGGTAAGGGTCTGAGCTGCCATCATCCAGTCAGTTGAGATGCCATTTTTCCTGGTTTTCTTTACCTCATCTGCAGGGTCGCTCCATAGTACTCCCAGTCTCCACTAGGGGCCACAACAGAGTGAGGCAAGCTCCTCAACCCACCCCAGGAGAGGAAAGCAGTCCTCTGGGTGCTCAATCCTCTCCTTCCCCTACCTACCCCCGGCATCTCGTGTCCGTTCCCAAACCTGGGTCGCTGGCATGACTCAAGGTGTGGTGTCCAGCGCCTCAACCCTTAGTGCCACCGGGCCAGCAAATGCATGACATTTTATGATAGAAAACTGAAGGCACAAAAGCACAAGAAATTTGTAAGGGACACTAACAACTACAGTACCTACTGAAACTGATTTTTAACTGGAAAAAAACCCAAAAAGGTACCTGACAACACCCAGGGCTCCATTACAGCCCCCAACCCCCAGAAATGGCAGCATTTCTTCTGAGGTAGATATAATAACCACCTTCTCCCCATGCCCTTTGACCCCTGAGGTGAAAAAATTGTATGCATAAACTTTTGGAAAAAACTGTATGCAGAAATTTTTGTCTATATCTACTTCTGTATGTAGGCTATAAGATTAGTAATTATAACTTGGATATTTTTTTTCTCAGATTTGTCTTTAATAATATTCCTGTTTCTTTGTGTTAGAGGATCTCCTCAAAACACTGAAGCCACGATGAATGATGATTTCTTTATATTTAAATATGAATGGAGCCTGTAAATCACAAGCAGTTTACAAGGAATAGAATGCTTTATATGTTAGCTTCTAGAAAGTTTTTAATTTAGAAATGTGAAGAGTATATATGTAATATCACACACAGGGTTAATTCTTTATGCTTGCACCATTTGTTTACATGGTTTGTTGTCACCAAGGATTGGTTCTCACTAGCACATGTGATCTAAACTTTTGAGTTTAAGAGCACCTGTTTAACTAGTTGTTCAATAGCTCTGAGGATGCTCTGTGAGGAGGGTGATACATAAGCCAGCATTGGGTTACACTGCTGTCCTGACCTGTTGGTCTGTTCTGTCTTGACTCTGGAATAAGCACTGACCAAGAAAGTGATTTAAGCTACTGTCTGTTTATTTGGGTTCTAGTGTGATTGATGAGTACAGCAGTTTCTTGCAAACTACAGTTCAGTGATCAGTTCTGTGGACTTTCTTCCCACAGTTTAATACATTAATCCACAATTCATGCATTCATTCAGCAGTTAAGATACTCACTGATCTGTGGAATAAAGGTATGAATTGCAGATTTTTGTATTTAATTGTGGAAACAAATTCCATAGAACTGACCACTGACAGCGATCATTCTGCTGAATTTGTTTCCACAGTTTAATACAGTAATCTGCAAATCATATATTTATTCCACCGTTCTATATCAGAATTTCCACAAAAGTTGATAATTGGATTTCTGAACTTCTGCAGAAGTGAAAGTCCAACCTTCACGGAAATTCTACTGGTGGAAGTTTTTTTCACCCACCTCTACTTCTTAACAGAGGACAGGGCCAATTTAATAGTCTGTCAACAGTGCATATTGAGCTGACCGACTCTTCACTGCAACAATCACCCTTGAAAAAAACTGTGTTGTTTTTCAGGGTGATTATCTTAGATACTAATTATTATGAGTCATCAGAGTTAATCAATCATCCAGGAATCTGGACCTCCACCAAGAGCACTTCAGCCTGTTCCCTTTTGTCTTCAAGTGCCTCAGCTTGCCTCAATACCACGGTGACCTTCAGTGGATGAACAATGGATGACCATGAGACAGAGCCAGGGGACCAAGGCAGCCATAAGAGTCAAATTGTATCCCCCTCAAAGCACCCATAGCACAAGCTGTGACCTTACCTGAGATGTGCAGTGCCACCATGAGCTTACTTATTCATGATCATGCTTTGGACAATATTGGAACCATAGCGATAGGGGGTGGAATTATCAAGGGTCCCTGTAATAAAACAGCACAATATGATGGTCTAACTAAATGACCAAATCACACCTGACACCAGAATGTCAAAATGCAACAAGCAAAGTTTGCAAGTGATCCTCACCTGTGTATTCAGATATTACTACTCCAGTAGGTGCTCAGTACAGGGAATTATACGATGATTAAGCAGGGGTGCTGAGCACCTGTGTGCCACCACATCACATTGCACTTTCAACATACCCAGCCTCACTCATCTTGTTTTAGATTAATGTTCAAACATTTATTTTAAACAAATGTGCTGTTCAAACCTCACCACATCAAAAGATATTCACAAGTCCATAATTTACATACAATCACCATATGACTAATCTCTGTATTTACTTAGCTTTTATGTTGTTTACCACTGTTCATACTCTTCTGAGCTCCATTCCTTTACACACTACCATATGGCTGGTCTCCATGCCATTACACACCACCATGCAGCTGGTCTCTGCCTTTGCTTGGCGTCTCAGCTGCTCAGGCTCTTCTGAGCTATGTTCGTATTGCTTATTGCACATCATCCTGGCTGAGTGGAGGGCTACTCCTCTTTGATTCCAAATATGGATATACTGTGGGTGGGGAAGTCTACAATGGGAAGTACACTGGCTGGCATGCACGCAGATGAACTAACATTTTTCCACTAAGTCACTGCTTCATCAGAGCTACTGTCTTGTGCAGACCATCCAGTATAAATATGCAAACTCTGAATTCTTACTCTGTATGTCTGTCCCTGTTGGTTACCTTGTTTTTTGGGAGACCAATGATAGCAGAGAAATGTGCATATGTTTGACATTAATATCATATTGCACATTGTTTTGTATATATTTTTGATTGCACCCAGATTGTTATATACCAATTCAAACTTTTCCTTGTTTTCCATTAATATAATATATACGTCTTTTAACACTAAAGTGCTACAGTAATACTTGATCAGAGTCATTAAACTGCTATCACAACATACAAAAACAAACTACAAACAGATGACATGGATGAGACAAGTAAGGTGCAAGTGATTGAAGTACTCCCCAATGCGAAAAATACTCGTAACATGAAGACTACAATGAATATAAAAGAGACATTTATAAAATCACATGATCTTTCAACTTCATAGAATCATAGAATCATGCCACCAGAAAAGGACTATTTGGCCCATCCAGTGTGCCCAAAATAGCCCTCATCTGCCTCCCTTTTACCTCCCACCACTCTGCCTTCTCTCACCTCCCCTTCCTAGTCCCAAGTAGTTATCCCAAGCTCTTTTGAATTTCTCCACTGTATACACCTCCTCCACCCACTGCGGCAAACTGTTCCATGGTTGTACAACCCTCTCTGAGAAGTAACACCCCCTCACATTCCCCTTAAATATGTCTCCCTCCAGCTTAAATGCATGACCTCTGGTGGGTTTGTTTTAACTCAGTCTGAAGATGCTGTCTCCCTTAACCTTATTTATTCCCTTTATGTACTTGAAGGTTTCCATCATGTCCACCCTATCACATCTCATTTCCAGGGTATATGGACCAAACTCCTCCAGCCTCTCCCCATATGGTCTCCCCTGCATCCCCTGGATCATCTTGGTTGCCCTTCTCTGTACCATTCCAACCTATCCTTGTCATCCTGCAAATGGGGCCTCCAGAATTGAACTTCATAATCCAGCTGTGGTCTGAACAATGTTTTGTAAAGTGGCATGATTACCTTCCTCCTCCTACCATTGAAGCCTCTTCCAATGCATGCCAACACTCTTGATGCTTTCCCAGCTGCTCAGTCACACTAACGTCTAACGTTTAATGTGTCCATGATCTGAATCCCCATTTCCTTTTCTTGTTACTATATTTAACATCTTATATGGTAATTATAAAGGGCTCCCCTGAGTGTCCGAGGGTGTACCTCAAATTCTCTCTTCTTGCACAAGTAAAAGCAGTTATTTGCTGTATGGTACTGTGTAATGGAACAGAGCTCAGTAGAGCCTGTGCAGTTGTAAACAACAAAAAAAAAGCCAAGCAAATACAGAGATTAGTTGTGTGGTGATGGTATGTAAGTTATGAATGTCTCATTATCCTTTGATATGGTGATGTTTAACAGCAAGCTTGTTTAAAATAAATTAGTGAACATTACTCTAAAGCAAGTCGAATGAGACTGGCATGTTGAAGGTGCAATGTGGTGTGCCAGTACACAAGTGCTCTGCACCACTGCTTAACCAGAAATTTCAAGTCTGAGTGAGAAAACTAAGTCCAAAGAGTGGTTGTGCAGCTGAGTTCCAGAAGCCTATAACAGCGACAAAAAAGTAAGGAATCTCATTGGCTTTGAGACTTGTAAGGGAGTGTAATGATGAAACTATAATTGCACTCATGTACTTCTTTCAGAACAAGAGCCACATAAAATCACTGCACTCTGCAGTATAGCTGATAACTGCTACTGAGAACACTGAAATGAAATGGATCCTTGTTCTACAGGATCCCAGCAAATACTGCTACCACTTAGTATGCTGCTGCTGCTGCTAACACCACTACTGAAATGAAATGGGTCATTGCTGATACAAAGGAAAATAAAGAAAAAAGAAATGAAGTACAAAGATCAAATTCAAGAAACAGAACTATACTACAAAACTACAACATTAATGATAACATTGTCTTCCATTTCAATTGAAAAGCAAATGGATTAAGAAAGCATGAACTGGTTCAACAATTTAAAATGTTTATTGACAAGTTGTTCAGAAAAGAAATCACATCAAATATGAATTGTCTGGAGTCACTTACACATTTCCAATTCCCTTACTGTTCAAAGGGACTACTTTACCCATATTGCAATAACTTCATTATTTTAACTACATTGACACAGTCTATCATCATTTTTGGCATAAAAATGAGAAAGACATGTTTATCATCCTCTTATAAGTGCAATAAAACACTTCAGGAATGTGTAATTATGGTGGAATAATTGCACTATGTTCTTGGGGGTCTAAAAATACTCAGCACAAGAGCCTCATGCCTAACAACACCCTCGAGCCATTCAATATGCACCTTAATTACACACTCTCGTGTGTCTTACTGCATTCAACTAGCAGTGCAAGTCTCTGATGACATCATATTGAGGAATTGCTGACCAAATTGCAAGGCTTTGTCATTGACCTAGATGTTGAAATACCACAACACTAACAGGTTACAGCAGTAAAACTGCAGGTTTGGGCAAATGTTCAGACTGTTGAAGGAACTCACTCTCATACCCTGGAAACCACAACTTGAGAAAAATCCTGCTGCTTCTGCACCTGTTCCACCCATAATGACTACACACTCAAACAACCTGGTCATCCTCATGCACTTTATCATGGATCCTAAGTAGATTACCCAGCTGTGATTGTTGTCTCCAGCAAAAAGGCCAGAGTCTGAGAATTATCCCTTAGCCATGTGTCAGTAATGCTGAATATTCCACATCAGCCAAGAAGTCTGTGATGAACTCCTCTATTATTGTGGTCTTATTACTGAGTGACCAGGCACTGTAAAAAAACTTTCCAAAGGAGAGGGCAACGGCAGCTGGCCCTCAGCTACCTGACTGCCCATACCGTAAAAGGCAGAATCTGTGGGATAGGAAACAGACAGGTTTAACCCCTACCTCGGTTTCGTTTACTCCCAGGGTGATTGCTTGACATAACACCTCTAATCCAACCTCCCCCTAACCATTCACCCCTGAGCCAAACCATTGCCAATGGCTGCATCTTCTCAGAATCCCTTAACCCTACAGCAATAGAGTACCACAGCAGGGGAATATGCCCCTTAGTGATGCAACTGAGAAAGCTGATCCAGGATAGCTGTACTCAAGGCAGATACTGGAAAGCAAAAACGTGCCACTCAAGGCCTAGAAAACTATAAAGTAAGCTTAATAACAAAATGCATGAACACATTTGGATGGATTTATTGTACCTTTTGGTGAGTGAATCTCAGATGGGTCCTTTTTAAAATCCTGCCCATAAATACTACAACTATTGCTCTCTCAGTGCTAGACTTTGCCTGCATTTCTACCTGAAGATCAACTCATTCACTCTAGCATCACTTTTTCTTCTACATCTGGCTGTCTTATTTTCCACATTATTCCTTTAACCGTCTGTTATCTTTTACTTTTGCAAGGCATTACTAGCATCCTCCATTCCAAGAAAAAGGACACATCTCCACTTGACCCTATGCTTTCTTTTTTAGCTTGCTCATGTCTTCCTTCTCTTGTCCCTTAGTTTGCATTAAATATAAAGTTTCTTTGGTTCTGGTATTTTCTCCAGTCTTCATTTGTCACCACTCTCTTTAGGGTTTCACTTGCCCATGTTTGACTCTGTTGCAACCATTAAATCTGTGTCCTTCTCATTCTTGGCAGTATTCAAGGTCATGTCCTTCTCTTGCTTCTTTTACCATGTACTGTATTCCACTACAATGTTCAGAGTCTCATTCATTCTCATTTTCACTCTAGTCTCTACATGGAACATGCTCCTAGCTATGCTGTTAATGATATTATGTCATCTGAAAAAGGGTCTATCTCTGTTTTTATTATTCTTCATTACAGCATGGACTTTGACTATTGATCATCCTATCAATCTATAAAAAACTGGATACCCTAAATGTTTGCTCCAGCAGTTGCCCTCATGGTATCCCTCCAAATTCCTCACCCTAAGCACCCCATCCACAGCAAAACCACCCACTCATATTCTCAACTGCTCCCTGTCCATGGACCTGTCTCCTGCCTTCTGGAAACACACTACAGTTGAACCCCTCCACAAGAACAGAGCTCAAGATTTCCACTGAAACTATCATCCCACCATACTCTTCAGTTTTTCATGTTTTCACAATCATGGTTATCCATGGACATCCATTTTTCTGTCCACTTTGTCCCACATCTTTGTTCATGAGAAATCCATCTTAATATTGTCCGTGGTTACATACATACATACGTAACGCTGGCAGATAAGGACCTATATAGCCCACCTAATCTGCACAGTATTACTCCGGCTACTGAGCTCCCCCTCTTCCCCCTCCATCTCTTACCCATTCCCCCTCCCCTACCAGGATTCCCATGTGCCTATCCAATGTGTGCTTGAAACCCAAGACCATTTCTGCCTCTACCACCTCTTCTGGCAGGTCGTTCCAAGTATCTAACACCCTATCCTTGAAAAAGCACTTCCTTCTTTTATCCTTAAATTGTCGACCCTCCAACTTCATACTGTGGCCCCTAGTTGCTGAATATCATTTCATTTGAAATTGGCCCCCTCTTTGCTTCCTGCTAATATGCACACAAGTCTGGAAAAAACACACTATCAAAAGAAACAAATAGAGAGAATTAAATTAAATTTCAATTTGGTAAATAAAAAATGTTTTGAGTGCAATACAATGTTAAATTGTTATAGCAAGCTACAGAGAAGGTTTCAGAAGAAGCTGGATGATCTGGGTTCAGCAAAGCACACAGATGGGTGAGAAACTGATTGTAAGTGGGACAGCAGAGGGTTGTGGATAATAGAATAAAAGCAAAAGAGAAGGAGGTCACCAGTGGGGCACCACAAGGATCAGCCCTGAGTTCAGTCCTTTTCAATATATTCATCGATGACATTAGAGAAGAAATCTGGGGCATGATGTTTCTCTTCACAGATGACACTAAGCTGTGAAGCACGGTAGACATCACGAAGGGGGTTAGGGAGATGGAAAAAGACTTGCAATGTCTAAAAAGGTTGTTTAAGGTTTGGCAGTTGAAATTAAATGGCAAAAAGTGCAAAAGGATGCACATAGGGAACACAAACACATTGACAGAGTATTGGATGGGGGGGAAGTAATGCTGGGCACAACCTCTGAGGAATAAAAACAAGAGGTAATCATCATTGACTCACTATAATAAACAAGCCAGTATAACAAGGCCTATAGTAAGGCAAACAGGATGACGGGCTGTAAAGGAAGGGGTACTGAGAGCAGAAGGAAGGAAGTATTACAACCTCTATATAGATCACTGGTGAGGCCCCATCAGGAGTACCTACAGCAGTTCTGGAATGCTTACCTAAAGAAAGATAAGGACAGGCTAGAGACAGTGCAATGTACAGTGACCAAAATGATTCAACCCCAGCAGGGCAGATATATGAGGATCAGCTCAAGGCACTGAACATGTACTCACTGGAGACCAGAAAAGAGAAGAGAGATATGATAGAGACCTTCAATTTCCTGAAATGAATGAACAAGGTAAACTAACAGGAACTATTTAGCATAAGTAGCAGATCAAGAACACTGTGGCACAAATGGAAGCTGATAGGCAGGGGTTATATGAACATAAGAAAATGCCAGCAGATGAAGACCTTACAGTCTAGCCAGCCTGCTTGATTGTGCAACTCCCACAGTGTTTACAGAGGAAACTGCCACCTCCCCCATGACCCTCTCAAATACCCCCCCACTTCCCACCCACCTGTAGCTTTCTCCTTTAACCTGGCCCATCCTCTCTTGAAGCTGTCCACCATTTTTAGGGATACACCTCCTCCAGCAACTCCTTCAACATGGCCACCACCCTCTTGGTGAAAAATGGCCTCCTCATCTCCTTTCTGAACCTTTTCCCACCAGCTTGAGACTGCACCCCCTGATGGTCTTGTTCCCACTAAGGCTGGAGAGGCCATCAGTGCTTACCTTGTTTATAATTATACTGAATGTCTCAGTCTCTCTCCTTTCTGTCCTTGAGAGAGTACATGTTTAGCCCCCTGAGCCTCTCCTTATAGTTGTTGCCTTGCAGGTCTTGGATCATTTTTGTTTCCTTCCTCTGGACCATTTCCAGCATATTAATATCATTCTTAAGATAATGGCACAAACATTGCACACTGCACTCAAGGTGCAGCCTCAGTAGAAACCTGTACACTTGCAGAACTACCTGTGTGTAATTCCACTAGCTATGCAGCCCATCATCCAATTTGCTTTCACTGCTGCTCTATTGCAGTGTGCTAAGGCTTTTGGGTCACTCTTGATAACTACTCCTGGGTCCTTCTCCTCCTCTGGCCTGGTTTTCTGTACATCACCCAACCAGTTTTTTGGCCCCAGTGTTCTCCCCCCCCCCCACCAAGTGTATAACTTTACACTTTTTAGTGTTGAATGCCAGTTACCAAATGCAATGACACTTCTCAAGCCTTGCCGGTTGTTCCCTGAGTTCCTGTCTCCCCTCCTCCATGTCCACCCTCTCACAGAGATTTTTGTGATCTGAAAACAGCTAGTTCTTACCCTGATCCCATCTGAGAGATCACTTATGAAGATGTTAAACAATGTCAGACCAAGTAGCAAGCTCTATGGGAACCCAATGCTTACAGGCCTAGCTTTTAAGAATTCTCCCCTGACTATCACCTTTTGGCTTCTGTCCTGCAGTCAGTTTCTTACCCTTCCAAAAAGCTTTGCCCCTACCCCTCATGTATTCCAGCTTGTGATTAGTCCCCAGTGAGGGACAGAGTTGAAGGCCTTGTGGAAGTCCAGATACAGATCATCAACCACTTGGCCCATGTTCACTGTCCTGGTCATCAAGTTGAAGAAGTCAATTACTGTAGGTTAGTCTGGCAGGACCTCACCAAAAGAAGCCCATGCTTCCTCTCATCCTGGTGTCCATTATCCTCTAGAAAGCTCACCAATCTCTCTTTCAGAATGGACTCCATCAGCTGGCCACTATTGAGATCTGGCTGATTGGCCTGAAGTTCCCTGGCTCATCCCATATCCCACACTTATGGACAGGCACCATATGTGCAGTTCTCCAGTCCTGGGGCATGCTTCCCAACTCCAGAGAGGTGTTAAACAGATCTGCTCTGCCATGGGACTTGCCAGACTCTCTGCCAGTTCCCTTAGGACCCTTGAGTGTACACCATCTGGCCTGGGGGATTTATCCATCTTTAGGGTCCAAAGGTCCTTTAGTACTCTGTTAGCTTGTATTACACCATTCATGACTTATCTCCTTCCAGCACCCTCCACCCCCACTGCCTTGTGCCACTGGTGCATCCTTCTTCCTGGTGGAGACTGAACAGAAGTACTTGCTGAGTAGCTCCACTTTTTCTTCATTACCCTCTGTCTATCCTCATTCTTGTTTCAAGCTGATACGCTCATCTTTATGTTCCTGTACCCCCCACTATATCAGAAAAAGGCCTTCTCACCTATTTTTACCCTGTGGGCTAGTTGTACTCTCTGTGTAGGCTTACTCACCCTAACTGTGCTGCTCACCTGCCTTGACATAGCAGATAATGCAACTTATCCTCCTCTTTCTGAGTACATTTGTACTTCTGTAAAGCTACCCTCTTGTCCACTTGTGCTTATGCCATCTCCTTACTGAACCAGTTAGGTTTTTTGGTCATAGATTTCTTACTTTTGATTTTGGCACACTAACTAGTGGTCTCCATCAGTTCCTTTGTTATGATGGCCAATTTATGTTCCACCTCTATCCCCATTCTAATCCCAACAAGGTGTCCTACTGGAATTTATCCCATCTTAAGAAAAGTCACCCCTCTTTAAATACAAAATCCTTGTCTTGGTCCTGACCATTCCTCAGTCCATGTCCAAAAGTAACCACATCATGCAGTGGTCACTACCTACAAGCCACACTTCTACTTTCACATCCTGAACATGCACACAGTTGGTTGAAAAGGGAATTGAGAACGTTTTATTTTACAAAAATGGTGGTAAAGCCATGGAACAATCTGCCAGCTGATGTAGTGGGTGCCAAAACTATCAATGTCTTCAAACACAGCTAGGACTGAGTGAAGGGTTAAGTGGTTGCTTCAGGTGGTAAGGGTAGGGAGGGGAACCTAAGGGTGAATATTGTGGGTTAGAACACTGCATGGACAATAGGTCCTGGTTAGGGTTTTATAGGCAGACTGGATGGACCAATGGTCTTTTTCTGCTGTCATTGTCTAGGTTTCTATGTTTCTAAATTATTTCCGGTAGCAACCAATGCTTGTCAATGATGTAAATATGATTTCTTCAGTGTCCATGGTTGATAACTAATGGATTTCATGGATTATTGTAACACAGCATTACCCAACAGTATCCAGTTTTTTTTTTAATATTATGTCATTGATGGTATCCTAGAAAAAATATAAACACTGTTTTTATCACATTAGGAGTTCCATCATTTAAGCTACTTAAGGTGTATATTATACAGTAAAACTGTATGAAATGTTTCTACAATTTGGGATGGGTCTACTTACACCCCTTACAGGGGTCAAGATCATTTTAAACTGTATCTGTCAACCCCACATGTAATGATTACATTAAAAGAAACGGGTTTTTTCACTTATTTATGTTATTTCTAGTTAACCTTTGTTTCAAGTTAATGCCATCTCTTGTTTCAGATAATCCTAATCCATCCAAATCCTTGCCAACATAGTTTGTCTAATTGCCCAGCATATTGGGATGCAAACTAAACAGAAAGTTAATATTTAATTGATGTTTCAGCCATAGGACTTCTTCAGAAAGTATGTAACTTTACTATTTTCTCATTAGAGATACTTTCTGAAGAAGACCTAAAATCATCATGTTGATTCTAATCAATTTTCTAATTTCAGTGTGCTTTTAATATAAACTTTTTCGTTTTGTTCTCAGCATATATACAAGTTGTAGCTGTATTCCTGTAATCTACAGTTTATTAATTGACCATGTTAACACAGTTGTTTTGTTCCATTTAGCTACTGTTCATGGGCAAAGATGCTATTTAATTCTTCAAGCAGTAACGCCATCTGTTATGGCCTTTCTGAATATTCTGGACACACCATGGTCAACAGTGGTTAACCATGGTTTATTCATGTTTGACTGTGATTGTCAATGGTCATAAGGGAATAGTATAGCAACCAAATCTGTACAATTTATTTTCATATCGGAATTATTTATTTATTTTATTTATTCAATCTAGGATTACAATTACCTTTGAGCACCAGGCAGCTCATCTACAAAGGTTACACATTAATAGGGAGGAGATACATAATGGGGAGAACAGACATGTTTCATATAACATTTAAGCAAAAAGGAATAAAATACAGAATGTGAAATACAGAATACAAAAAAGCACAATTAAACCCTTGCAAGTTTAGCATGTGATTAGAGGCAGGGAGTAGGAAGAAGAGGAATTACAAGTGGAGTAAATACAAAGAAGTGGGGAACAGCCAGGTGGCATTGTCAGGTTAGCAGCTTGGATAGCAGGGGAAGGAAGAATATTGAGGAGGGGTGGGAGAAAGGAGGAAAAAGGGGGGGCAGGAAGGAAGATGAGAGTGAGGGGGCAAATCATGGGCATATGTAGAATGCAGAAATTGATACTTTCAATGAATATAAATAATCACAATAGTATTTTATTGGAATATGTTAACCAAATATAAAGCTTAGACAAATAATGTGATTACCTGAGCATAAAAAATAAATTAAGAACTCATCACATTATTAAAGAGTTTACTTGTAGGTGGTATAAATAACAGAGGACTACCACCAACAATTGGTAAACAAATAAAAAAGCTATTTCAAAAGTATGTGTGGAAAAAGTGCTTGGCAAAACGATGAAAATCTGTTTTCTTCGCTTTTCACAAAACTGTGACATTTTTGCACAATGTCGAGCATTGAGTACAGTGTACTAGTACTACAGGAATTTTGTGCAAAATGAACAAAATTACATAGCTTTGCTAATATTTATTTATTTATTTTACAGTTTTTGGCCAGGAAAGACACACTAAGCCAAAGGTTGTTTCCATGTGTGTCCTGGGAGCACAGGGATGTTAGGCGACTTTATCATGGTCACACAGTATGCAAGTGGTGGCTGTGGAAGTCAAACCCAGTTCTCCATGTTTGTAGCTCTGTGCTCTTAACCGCTATGCAATACTGCCTCCATTACGGTTGACACCAATGCACACTTTAGAAAGTGTTATTTCTTTGTTTTCAGCCTAAGGCATTATTTGCTGATATTGTACATTTCTTTGAATCCCTATTTTTAAAAATGTACAATTTGAGAAGTATGGTAGGCCACAGTGAGTTAATTATCTGGCACATCGTAAGCACTTGCTTCCTGCCTGTCACCCCCCCCCATGACTCATCCTGCAATATCTTCTTTCCCTCCACCCCCCGCCCTCCACATTTCCTCTCCTTTCCTGACCCAATTTCCACCACACTCTAGTACTTGACAAAGCCTCCTTGGCAGATATACACCACCAACCTTATCTTCATGGTTCCACTCCCTATTCCTTCTCCTTGGCACTATTCCATGTCCAGGGCATCCACTACTCCCCTTTTGTTTATACTGGGACTCGTATCTGATCCCTCATGCAATCAGGTATCTGAATATTCATGTATAAATGCTCTATTAACTATCTACTTATGTACATCTGTTTTGCACTTACAACCCATATTTATATTTTTGTAATGTTGATCTGCTTTATTTAATGCTCAGCCTAATTATATCCTATGCATTGTTTGTATTTTGTTAAACTTGAATATGTCTGTCTCTCACGTACTGTATTCAGATTATGTGGAACTTCTGTAGATGAGCTTTTAGCTCAAAGGTATTTGTAATCCAAGAACCTAATAAATAAAAAATAAATGTTGCTATTTGCTGAAATTGCATTTTTCTTAAGAACTCAAGTTTTAAAAGATGCTCAATTTTGGAAAAATGTGCACAGTTTTGGGAAGAAAGGAAAGTTAAATTATGCTGGCTCATGACACAAATTGCTTAAATGAAAAATCGGTGATTTTACACAATTTCACAAAGGTACTAGATATTTCGGCAAGCACAACTGAATAATATGAACTCATCAGAGAATGTTGATGTTGTTGAACAAGAAATTAAATGAACAGAGCTGTACTGAAATGTATTTTATAATGCAAAAATGATCTTCAGTTCACACTTATGTACAGTATAACCATGGATAACCATTATCAACTTGAATAAGTCTCGCACTATACTGACCATTGCCAACCATGGTCTGGCCATTCACTGTCAATGGCTGTCCATGAGTAAGCATGTTTAAACTCATTAACAAACTATGAATGACTATGGTCACTGATCATACATAACCTTGGTTTAACCATGTACAACCATAATTTATTCATAAGCCTAAGAATAGGACATCTCCCTACTACCTGTTGTGCCTACAGTAATGTCCTGTAGAGGCTTATCAGTATGCAGCTTTTGAGTGCTATGTTAGAACTGACATTCTCACTCCCTTCCAATCTGACTTGCCCCCAAAATGCTCCACCACTACTTTCTTTCTACAAATTGCTGACTATCCATATCCTGATGCATTATGGCCATGGTGGTGGGGCAGTCTTTATCAACCTGCTCAATGCTTTTGATGTGTTGAGCCACTGCCCACTGCCATCCCAATTAAGGTTCTCAGCTCTCTCTCACATACTGCCTTCTTTTGTGTAAGTCCCATGTGTTTGTCAGATCATATGTAGTCAAGTTTTGGCAATCATTTTCTTCCACACTCCCAGTTGCCCTAGAAGAAACAAAGGGTTACATACTGTGACCACTCCTGTTTATGGCCTTTATTAATGACCTTTCCAATGCCCTTGCAACCAAAGTACCCACCTGTACACCGATGATATTGTACTATAATCTATTCCTCATGGCTCTCTACAGCACTTATAAGATGTGGTGTACAATATGATAACATCAATGTCCGCAACTGTTTCCATTCAAGCCAGCTAGTGGTACTGTAAATCAAAGGAAAACTTTTTTTAGTGCTGTTTGGTACCAAACAATGGCTACCACTTCCTCTGCACATCCACTCCTCATGAGGTGACTTTCTATAAAATGTAACATGCTACATATAATGCACCTTGGTCTGATGCTTGTCCAGCAGCTGGACTACTTTGGTCCATATTAAAAGAAATGGTTTCATGTGCTTTGCAAAACTAGATGCATTGTAGAGAGAAAATAGATGTTTCACTCTTGAATGGCTGATTATCCCTACTCTGGATTATTGTGATATGCTTTTCTATGCTGCCTCCAACTCTGCCATTTCCAAACACTCTACCCTCTCCAATGACCTATGCAGGTTTGTCTTGGTCTGCCCCTCTTAAACCCACCACTGCACACTGTGCAGTACAGTGTAAGGAACTTAGATGGGCTCTTCTTAAGGCAAACCACTCAATGAAAATTGCTTTTGCTGATGCCTGATTTTTGGCTGGGAACTCTCCAAGTACATAACCAAGTACTTAAGCGGATTTGTTGTCCACACTTCTAATACGTCCTGTTCCCCCAGATCTGAAACAGACAATAGGTTCTAAACCCCACTTATTTAGTGCAATGTTGGCCAAGCCTTCATTTCCTACAGACTCCCTATCCAGTGGATGGGTTTCCTAATACCCTTACCTACTAAAGAAGTATACTGGTCTACTAATGCCCAGATTCAGTAAAGAAGTAC
This sequence comes from Neoceratodus forsteri, assembly GCA_016271365.2. Lineage (NCBI taxonomy): Eukaryota > Metazoa > Chordata > Ceratodontiformes > Ceratodontidae > Neoceratodus > Neoceratodus forsteri. The sequence goes on along the minus strand of CM057459.1, from coordinate 839,725,869 downwards.
TATGATATCCCTCAGTCATGCACAATACTCCCTTCCATTCTGCCATGTAACTCCTATGCTGATTAGTGACTATTTTGATTGTCTGGTGTGCCTAGGATTCCTATACCTGTTATGTTCCTACTATACTAACATTTGCAGTACTATTGACATTTATTGTTTCCTACTGTACCTGTTTTAATTGTTAGTAAATTATTACATAGAGAATAATGGGTGGGCAACCATGCACAGCAAAGCTGTGTTTGCTTTGAGGGGTTTAGATGACATCATAAGGACCTTGAGAGTAAATCTTGAGAGGTCTCTGATGTCATCAGAACCTCATGATAGAAATACTGCCAAGCTGTGCATGGTTTCCCATGTATTATGTTGTATAATATATGGTTTGAAATGTAAAATTAAAAAATGCGGGTTTTTTTTCCAATAAATTTTCAGTCTAATATATAATTATTTTTAAGACAGAAACCCACCCTCAACCAGTTGCCGAGAGGTGGATTTATTTTTATTTTTTTTTATTTAGTGAAATCCTGGATGGCACTTGTGAGCTGATGCTCGTTGAGAGGTTCCACGTCAGATGCATTAACACAAGAAGACACAATAAAGTTACAGTAATTCTACATACAAAGTAAAAAAAAATGCAAAAGTACATGGGTTGCAATGACAAACAGTTATGCAAATTGTGCTAAGACATAATGCATGGTATGCCATCATCCTGCGGTAGAGAGAGAGAGGCAGAGGCAGACTGTTAGGGTGAGGTAGGGAGGGGTAGTGGAGCTGGGAAAGGAAGGGCAGAGGGAAATAAAAGAGCTGAGGGGTACGGGGTGGGATGCAAGTGCTAGGGCAAAAGAGGGAGAGGTAAGTGCTTGGGCAAAACCTTAACTTGGCAGGTCAGGAGTTGGAAGTTGTTAGAATGGGAAAACAACAGGATTTTTGTGTTTCAGGGAGTGTTTGAGTTCTGAGTGTATGTGGCAAAATGAAAGTGAAATGGCAGGTTGTATGAATTTCCATTCCAAATAAGTAAGATGTTGTACCACAGAAGGGTACAACAGCATTCTATGACCTTTGAACAGCTGTCTAAAAGCTTTTTAGTCAGGATGGGAATCCATGCACAACAAAATGTTATAATGTATTACAACTCTGTTGTATTTCCTGCAATTGTTGAATTCCCCTCCTTTTTTTGACTCCACGACCTCCTCAGAAAGGCTGTTCCATGCATTCACAACCCTCTCAATAAAGAAATACTTCCTCACATTACCTCTGAGCTGTCCCCCATCTATCTTCAAATTGTGCCCCTTATTCTTGTACATCCCTTTTTCTGAAAGATGCTACCTTCTTGGACTTTGTTGATTCCCTTCAGGTACTTGAAAGTTTCTATAATGTCCCCCCTCTCCCTCCTTTCTTCGAGGGTATACATATTAAGCTCCTTTAGTCTCTGATCATATGTCTTCTGGTGCAGACCCTGCACCATTTTAGTTGCCCTCCTCTGGACAGCCTCCACCCTGTCTATGTCTTTGAAGAGATGGGGTTTCCAGAACTGCATACAGTACTCCAGATGGGGTCTCACCAACTGCCTGTACAGAGGGATAACAACTTTTTGTTTTCTACTGGTGATGCCTCTCCCTATGCATCCCTGTATCCCCTCAGCCCTCCTTACTGCCTTCTCACATTGCTTCCCACCTTTAAGTCACCTGATATAACTACCCCCATGTCCCTTTCCATTTTTGTTGTTGTTGCCAGTATTTCACACCCCATTCTGTACTCTTCACTTGGGTTTTTGTTTCCCAGGTGCATTACTTTGCACTTCTTTGCATTGAATCTAAGCTACCATACATTTAACCATTCCTCCATCCTTTCCCAGTCACTTCTCATCCTTTCCACCCCACCTTGTGTATCAACCCTGTTGCAGATCTTTGTGCCATCTGCAAAGAGACATACTTTTCCTTCCAGTCCCTCTGCAATGTCACTTATAAAGACATTAAAAAGGACCAGTCCCAGTACTGAACCCTGCAGTATCCCACTAGTAACCCCCCTTTATTCACTTTGGATTCCATTTACTATTACCCTCTGCATCCTGTTGTCCAGCCAATGTTTTACCCAGGCTATCACCCTGGGCCAACTCCCAGGCTTGCTGATTTGTTTATTAATCATTTGTGTGGGATTGTGTCAAATGCCTTGCTAAAGTCTAAATAGGCTATGTCCACAGCCCCTCCCTGGTCTACTACTTTGGTCACCCAGTCAACGAAATCGATTAGATTCATCTGACATGACATTCTGGCTGTGAATCCATGTTGCCTTAGGTCCTGTGCCCCACCAGCCTCTAGGTACTCAACAATTCTTTCCTTCAGAAGTGATTCTATCATTTTCTCTACCACTTAGATCAAACTGACAGGTCTGTAGTTTCCTGTCTCTGTTTTGCTCCCACTTTTGTGAAGGGGAATCACATCTACCCTCCTTCAATCCTCAGGTACCACACCATCCTCCCATCCTCCTGCAAGAATTTGTTAAAAAGGGTAGTCAGTGGTGTTACTAGTTCTCCCTATAGTTCATTTAGAATTCTGGGGTGAATCCCATCAGGCCCCATTGCTTTGTCCACCTTCAGATTCAGGAGTTCTTTCAGAACCCTTTCTTCTGTGAAAGGACTGATATTGACCCCCCAATCCAGAGTGCTTCTATTGATTGGATTAGGTACCACCCCCTCCTCTTCCATTTTGAATACTGGGTAGAATTATTCATTCAGTACCCCTGTTTTTTCACTGTCCCTGCTTGACCACCCACCCTCCTCTTTATTCAGCCTCAGTAACCCTCTCTTTGTCTTTATTCGCTCCCTATTGTACCTATAAAAGGTTTTATCTCCCTTCTTAACCGAGTTGGCTATCTTTTCCTCGGGTTGGGCCTTTGCTATTCTGACTGCCTTCCACACTTCCTTCTTCTTTAATTCGTACAGTTCATGGTCCTGCTCCTTCTGTGTTTCCTTAAACTTCCTGAATGCTATCTTTTTCTCCCTAACCTTCCCCACCACCTCTTTTGATAACCATAATGCTTTTTTTCTTTTATTTTGATTTGTTTATTTGCTTCACACAAAGGCATGTTGCCTCTGTGATTGCAGTTTTGATGTTTCCCCATTGGTTCTCCACCTCTCCTTCTTCCCTGTTTGCTAGTGCTTTTCTGAGGCATGCTCCCATTTTGACAAAATCAGCCCTCCTGAAGTCCAGTACCTTCACTTTTGTATGGCTTGACTCTACATCTGAGTTTATCATGAACCACACTATTTGGTGGTCACTTGTTCCCAGATGGCTACCCACTTTTAGATCTGAGATCCTCTCTTTGTCCTCATTTGATAGTATCAGGTCTAAGATTGCTCCCTTCCAAGTGGGTTCCAACACTAGCTGTCTGAGGCCATGCCCCCTGTAGGGCATCAAGATTGGCCCTGCTCCTGGATGTGGCTGCAGCAAAGGTGATCCAGTTAACATCTGTCATATTTAGGTCCCCATCAGCAATATCTCCCCTTTCTCTGTCATGCTAAGGATGTCTTCTATAATTTCCTCTCACTGAGATGGGGTCTGTATATAACCCCTGTGCAGATTGTGGTGCCATTGCCAGTCTCCAGGGTGACCAACACTGCCTCCTCTCCTCCCTCTTTACCCTTTAGTTCCATTGCTTTCATTCCTTCCCTTACATAGAGTGTTACTCCTCCTCCTCTTCTACCCTCCCTGTCTCCCCTGTAGATTGTGTAACCCGGTATGTTGACACCCCAGTCATGGTTCTCTGTGTACCATGTTTTGGTGACTGCCACAAAATCCAGACATCCCTCTTCCATCAAGGCCACCAGTTCAGCAAGCTTGTTATCTAGACTACAGGCATTGGTACTCATTACCCTCCATTTTTTGATGGACTTACCCCTTTTTGCCCTATCCCTGTCCTGACTGCCTTTGTCTTTTTCTCCATTTATCCCTGACCTTCCTCCTATTAACTTCTCTATCTTCATGGTTACCTCACTAACTACCTTGATTTTGGGGGGTCTAGAATTTCCCATCTCCTTTCCGTTGCCTCCCCCCTTGGCTGGTTTAAATGCTTGCCAATGAAGCATTTAAACCTATCACCTAGGATCCCGGTTCCCCTTCTGGACAGATGCACTCCATCACTCCAGTATAGGCCTGTATCCCTCCAGGAGGACTCCTAGTCCCCAATGAAGCCAGAACTCTGACCTCCACACCATGTCTTCAACCATTCATTGAATCCCATGGTGTGAAGTACCCTTGCCTCACCCTTGCATAGACAGGCAGCACCTTTGAGAAGGTTATTGTATGTGCTACTTGTCTAAGGCCCCTTCACAATTCCACAAACTCCTGTTGCACTGCTCTGATCCCATTCCCAGCCAGGTTATTTGTCCCTAGGTGGACAATGACATCCAGCTCCTTTCCTGTGCAGCTGCTCCCATGATCCTGAGAATTTGTTCCCTGTCCCTTAATGCCATGGCACCAAGAAGGCACCTTCCCTCCATCTCCCCTCCCTTCTCCAGTTCTACCCTCCTAAAAATGGAGTCCCCCACCAGAAGTTGTGTCCTTCCCCTGTGTGGTCCCATGCCACCCTCCTGTGGGTCTCCTATGTGGAGGTTCCCAGCATCCTCCTTGGTCTCTACTGTGGGTGCCTCCATAGAGGAACCACACTCTGCTAGAACTGCATATGAATTGTGGAGAGGTACAACTGGAGGGATGTGCCTCTGTTCCACCGCCCTCACCCTCATTGAGCCACTGTGGTCCAACCACTCCTCTTTCTTGGCAACCTCTGAGGCAGCAGCAGTGGCCCTGGTGGTCCCAGGGAGGAAACAATGTCCTCTGAATCCTAGCCAACTCAGCCTGGAACTGAGCAACCTCCTCCCTCAGTCCAGAGAGGTGCCTGCAGATGGGATAACACCGCATCCCCCAGAATGTCTCCCAGAAGACTGCTGCTCCACAGCCACTGTACTGCACAACTCCCATCATGTCTTATTTGTGGCCCCTTAACTGCGGTTTTGTATACTTACACTTTCCTCTCTCTGTTTATTTAATTTTTTTCATATCATTTTTTTTTCTCCCTACTTTCCTACTGTTCCTGATCTTCCTGAGCAGAAAGAGTAAATTGTGGGAAAAATAAAGCAAATTGTTTGGAAATTGAAGTCAAAGAATTCCATTGAATTGGAAACTAAGGACAAAGAACTCCACTGGATTAAAAGAAATTGTGTTACTATTTTCAATCATTACTAAAATTAATAGTGGGATGTTCTTTGTATATTGAAGTGTATTCATACTGATGCTTCATTACTAGTTATTTTCAACAAATTGGAAATCAAGTTGGAAAAACAATATGAAGTCCCACGGTCTATAACTTAATAATATGGAACCTAATATCAGTTTTACCTATAGTATCTTAATGCCAAATGCAGAGGTGTGACTATTGATCATCCACTTCCAAGAGAAACTGAATGCTGAATAATGGGATCCCCGAAGAAAGGAAGAGAACATTTGCATCACACACTGAGGGACAGAGTCATTGGACTTTTAATAAACATTTTCCTTTTGATATATGCTGTATGCTGTTGACTGCTATTTTTGAGACTAAATTTCAAATAGAATTATTTTCATTATTATTCTTTTACATTTCTGACAAAATAGAATTGATGTCAGTTTTTTCCATATAAATTTAGATTTTCCTGGAAGATGCTCCACATCAGACTTAGAATTGTTAACTTTCAATACCAGCAACACTATTCACAGCCTCCCATTGCCCCAGGGATTAGATGGGGGGAGTAGGATCCAATACCACCTATACATTTACATTGGCACCTGCCAATTTTCTTCATTATCCCAGAGATTAGGTGTAGCCAGAGGTGTATGGTCCATCAGCTCCAGTGCCTTTAGATTGGTACCTAACAGTTGTCTCTCATTGTCCCAGGGATTATGTGGGGCTGTAAGGTGCAACAGTACCAGTGCCTTCACATTAACACCCAACAATTTTATCCTATTGTCCCAGAGATTAGGTGGGGCAGAAGCTCCAACAGCACCAGCGCCTTTACATTGGCATCTGAGAACAATTTACTCCCATTGTCCCTGAGACTAGGAGGGGATGCAGTGTTCAGTAACACTAGTGCCTTCACACAGGCACCTACTGTCATTTTATTTCTCCCTGTTCCAATTCCTCCTACCCCCCCCCCAGTGATACAACACACTGCTTGAAACAGTTTTCTGTGCATGCATCATGCCCCTGTGTGATAGTAAGTATCTTGCTATACCACAAGGGTTGCTGTGGTGACACCATGTGCTGGGACACATTGCCATCAGCAACACTTGCCTAGTCTAGTTTTCCAAGTACTGGTGAGATAGGCTCACTTCTCAGACCAGGTCACCTTTAGAGATGTAGTACTGCTGGCCATCAGGTGGCCCCAAAGGGAATGTTTTAAGTAAAGAGTGTTTATACACATTTGTAAAGAATAATACTCAGAGTAGAAACAGCCTTGCAAAATCGCATTGTTTGCATAGTGTTGTTTATCTTATTAATAATTTAATGACTATATCTCCTCAGTATTTAATATAATCCTGATGTACTACTGTATATGCATTCTTTTTACAAGTGGGCATTATCCCTCAGTCTATAATAACTGTTTTGAAGAGACAATATGAGAAATATGGAAGAACTACTTGTATTAAACATGGAAGTCCAGCATTTTCAAGGACAGCAATATAGTGAACACCTCATGTTGGAAAATCTTCAAATTATAAAATAGCAGAATGCATAGTACAACACCATTAATCCTTTTGAGAAATGTGTTCATTCTCATCAGTATGAGCATTCAGCAAACTGTTGATTCAACTGCTCATGGTAAATTAATCACTTAAAAAGTGTTTCAGTGCAGGTGCTTTCAGTGTGCTAATTGTATTGCTTTGGACAAGGTACATTAATTACTGTTTTAACCTCATTTTAGTGAACTGCAAAATATGTGATGTTAATGCTTCTAAGTACATGCCATGGGGCATGCACATTTAAACTGTTTAAATTAAGCTTAATGCCAGCATTCATACCCTACACATTATTTGACAGTACAAGAATGTTAAAATAAATTAGAAAATTCTGATTATAAAGGTATCATAAGGAAGCACATTTTATTAAAGATATTTTTTGTTGTATTTTTTCGGGCTAGTGATTTATTCTTTTCAGTAAACTCATAAATAGGATGTTCTGATTTAGAATCACATGAATGCAGACTGCATAAGATATAGACAGACTAAAACTGCATACATGGTCAATTTGAGAAAAAAAACAAACACAACATTTAACTGAGTGAGCAAAGCCAAGTAACTTTAATGTGGCAAGCAATGATTTATTATTCAATATGTTGCTCACTAGTGGAATAGATATTGCATCTCATTCTGAAATACAATTTGTTCTAGTTCTACACTCTTTTGTACATGATAATACATGACAGAGTGTGTGGTTAATCTATAAAAGTTACATGGCTTGTGCTGTAGTCAGGCACAAGGTGCATCCAAGTGCCTTCAATGATCTGGGAAATGCAGTTATTACAGCCCACACTGGTAAATGCTATTGCTCTAGTAAAATGGTGAACCAAAAAAATATCCTTTTTACCAGACTGTAAGATGTTTTTACTGATCTATTTGGTTATCCTGTATTACAACAAGTATCTGCCAATGAGAACAGAGAAAAACATCATTTAATATATCACAAGCTACTGCAACCAGCTCCTTAGTCAATTAGCTACACTTAAGAAATGCGTACAGTAGTTTAGCCACATTTCAGTCATGCCCTTAAAAGTTTATCCACACTTAAGATACACTAATATGAGTTTATCCACATATAGTCTACAGGAAAAAAGGGAAAAGCACCCAGCACACTCAACATCAATTATTTACAGAGCTTTTAAAATCATGGCTTCAAAACTCTTAATCATAAAATAATAATAACACTCACTTAGAGGGAGTATACACTGACTTTGCTAGCTTTTGAGGTTGATTTAAAGCCTTTGCCTTCAGCCTTGAGCATTTACTCACCTACATTAGCAGGTTATTCATTTGAATACTACAACTAACTGAATGTTACCACATAATTACAAAACGGATCATCCCAGTTCGCTTATAAGTCCCTTTTGCCATGTCATTATAAGCACATATTCTGTGAACTGGCACTACTTTTGCCAACCAGGATGCAGCACACCCAATGATCTATACCTCACAGAAAGTTTTAAAGCATACATTCTGGTAGGATTATAACTAAAAAAAATTATACCCACTACTTGCTGTTACCCAAAAAATAGCATTTATAAATACTTTTATGCATCTTCATAAGAACCCACTCTAACCCCACACAATATAGGCACTTAACAGATAAAAAAAGTTTGAATGTACAGGCTAACCTATTCTTAATCTTTCATCATTAGGCTTGCAAAATACAGACTTCAATATCTGTAGTGGAGCCTATGATAAAACATACAATACTAGCACTTATGTTACTACCACATTGTCTAGGATCAGAAACCCTGCCGCTATTAATAATTTCCTCCACAATCCATTATTTCCATCTCCATTTGTTTCCCTACCTTTGAAATCCTGCTACAGTTTATCAAATGCAACTACCAACGGTTTAACACTGATCATGACCACAGTTGCTGAAACCAGAGGTTGCTCTCTCAACTTTCAATCCTTTTGGCATTTGAAAGCTGTGTGACCCAATAAATGCTGCAGCATACTAGAAATGTATAGAAACTGTAGAGGTGTGTGGGGCGGGGGCAGAGCACATCCGTACAAATTAAAAAATGGCAAATAATAAATTCTTATGGGGTGGGGGGGTGAGGAAGAAAAATAACTTACTGAACACATCGCCACATTCTGAAGGTGTGCAGCAATATTTCCATTATAAAACCATGGTAAATACACAGTACGACAGTACTTTTTTTTTTTAAAAATCATCTTTTTTATTCTTCTTTACATCTTTTTTTAAATCTTTCTTAATTTTTACATTTTTACCAGACTTATTTTATAAACCTGATAAGACACACTGAGGCATGGGTTGGCACCTATCAAGAGTACTTCCCAGGTGCTAAAGCCATTTGGCACAAGTGCCTTGTGTCTCACAATTCACTTGGGGTATGCTTTTATCAGACAATAATTCACACCTCATCATTTATTATTGCTTACATAACTGAACAGTAATATACTGGATTTCACTAATCACAATGCATGGCTTCTTTTCACATTTTATAATTACTGGTGACTGGTGACTCCTCCTATTAACATGAAAGGATATTGGTTGAAGGAATGATATGGGGATAAAGAGTTTGTCTACATTAGGGATTGAGGTTCAACATGGAGGGATAAAGGCCTTTACAAGGGTGATGGTGTTTATCCATCTGAAAGATGAACCACATTTCTCAGTGAATGGTTTAATTATTACTTAACTGAACTTTTAAGCAAGTCAAGGAGGGGTGGTGAAATAAAAAGGAATAGCAGAAGCAGCACCCCCCCCCCCGAGGCTAAAGTAGGAACTAGGGAGAACCTGAAATCAGAGAATACCTTGGGTACAACATAATGAAGGCATCAGGGTGGTACAAATGAAGGGAAATGGAAATGGGATAAGTAAAAACACCTGGATTAAGGAGGGAGGACAAACAAGTAAAAAAGGGGGTAATAAGAGCAGTAACAAAACCTGGAAGGTAATGTGTCTTATTACTTGGAGTCTGGGAAATAAGAATCCAAACCTCCAGGCCATCATGACAGAGGCCAGCCTGCAAATAGTGGCCCTCACTGAGTCATGGTGCACTGAAAACTATGGCTTGGACACGGCCATACCAGGTTACTCTCTGTTCAGGAATGAAAGGGTGGGAAGAAAAGGTGGGGGGGTGAGGTGCTTTATGAAAAGGAAAGCATAAAGCAATGGAGAAACAGTGAACACAGGGTTGGGCAGAGATAATGTGAGTTACCATGGAAATGGGAAAATTAGCCATTATTTGCACTGGTGTGATCTACAGACCTGCAGCACAGGGGGAAGAGTTAGATATGGTATTAGTGAAAGCCATTGGCAAGATAGGAGAAAAAAGGTGAGATGCTGCTGATGGGGGATTTCAGTCTCCCAGATATTGATTGGAGCCTCCCAGCTGCAGCTTCAGATAGAAGGAGGGACATCCTGAACTCTTTGAGGGGGGCATTCATCAGGCAACTAGACAACAAACTCACACATAATGGGGAAATACTGGCCCTGTTACTTACTAATGGGGACAATGTTTTAGACATTAAGGTGGGGGGGCCACCTGGGGACAAGCGATCACTGTACAGTGTGGTTCAACATAAGGACAGCTCCAGAATTGCACCACCCAAAGGCAAGGGTCCTGGATATCAGAAGGGCAGATTTTATAAAGATGGGTGAATGCCTCAGGGAAGACATGGCAGATTGAGATGATCTACTGCAGGTGGGGTCATGGAACAGTGGGCAAAGCTAAAAGAGGCATAGAGAAGGCAACAAGTGAATAATAGTAATAATAACAATAATCCTTATTTGTATAGCACAATTCTAAAAACCAAAGCGCTGCACATTATTAAAATATCGTATAAAACAACAGAACAAAACAGTCTAAAAATACTTGCATTACAAAATTCGAATAAGTCAGATAAAATAATCACTAAATGCTTGCTGAAAGAGATGGGTTTTTTAAGCTTGCTTTGAAGCTCTCCACTGTCCTGCACTCTTGAATCTGATGACGTAGAGATTTCCACAGGGTGGGGGCACCATGCATAAAAGCCTGGGCCCCAGACATTTTCAGTTGGACCCTGGGAATAAAAGGTGAATAAAAGTAAGAGGAAAAAGAGACTGCTATGGATATTGAAAGAAGTGGCTGTAAAGGTAAAGGCTAAAAGGGTGCCTTTCAGAAGATACAAGGTGATTGAAAAGGAGGAGGATAGGAAGGAGTATCATGAGAAACAGAAAGAAGCAGGGAAAGTACTGTAGTAAAGACAGCAAAGTCACAAACTGAAGAGAGAATAGCACAGGTAGTGACAAAAGGGAACAAGAGATTTTTAGGTATGTACAGTAAGTGAAAAGAGGAAAAACAGGGGAAGGGTTATAAGGTTAAAAAGGAATGGAGGGGACACTGCAGAGGGGGATCAAGAAAATGCAGACATCCTGAACAAATACTTTAGTTCAGTGTTCACAGTGGAGGTAGAAGTGGAAAAAACACGTAAATGTAACAGGAGCTCTAAAGGGAGGGTGGTTGACACTAGTCCTTTTACATGCAAGACAGTTCTTAAGGAATTTGCAAATCTGGAAGTGGACAAAGCAATGGGAGTGGGCAGGACACATACTAGGGTATTGAGGGAGCTCAGAGAGGTATAGGATGAATCTCTGACAGTCCTGTTTAACAGCTCACTTGAAACTGCAGTTGTTCCAGAAGAGTGGAAGACGGCACATGTATTCCAACTTCATAAAAGTGATAGCAGGGAGGAGGCTGGCAGTTATAGACCAGTCAGCCACACATCTTTGGTGGAAAGGTTAATGAAACCACTGCTAATGAAGAGGATAATGGAATATCTTGAATCAAATGAGTTACAAGGCCTGAGACAGCATGGATTCATGAATGGGAGGTCACGTCAAATGAATCTGAGAGATTTCTTTGATTGGGTGTCTAAGGATGTAGATTAGAGTGGAGTGGTGGATATGGCCTATCTGAACTTCAGTAAGGCATTCAACACCATTCCACATAGAAGACTGTTATGTTAGCTGAGTAGCTTAGGACTGGGTCAAATGGTAGAAAACTGAGTAAGAAATTGGTTAAGGGATAGGAAGCAGAGGATCCTGGTAAACAGAGTTTACTCAGATGGGGAGATGGTGACTAGTGGAGTGCCTTAGGGATCAGCACTGGGAACAGTCCCCTCTAATTTCTTTATAGGTGAAATTGCAGAGGTGCTGGAAAGGAAGGTCTGCCTCTTTGTGGATGACATCAAGGTCTACAATAGGGTGAATATTCCAGAGGGGTTGGAAATGATGAGAAGAGACCTGAGAAATCTTGAGGAGTGGTCAAGAGTATGTCAGCTGTGTTTTAATGTGTAAAAGTGCAAAATAATGCACTTTGGGCACAGAAACCAAGGGGCAGCATAGAAAATGGAGGGAATGTTATTAATGACTACCAACCAGGAGAGAGACCTGGGAGTAGTTATCGCTGTTGACCTAAAGGTGGCCAGACAATGCAACAAAGCAGTTGGGAGGGATGGCAGGATGCTGGGGTAGATAGGGAAAGGTTTCATCAGCAGAAAGAGGGAGGTGGTGATGCCCCTGCATAGACTGCTGGTAAGACCTCACTTAGAATACTGTGCACAGTTCTGGAGGCCACATCTCCATAAGGATATAGACAGAGTGAAGGCAGTCCAGAGGAAAGAAACTAAAATGTTGTAGCATCTATGTCAAAAACCCTATGAAGAGAGAGATGAAAGGAATTAATTATGTACACCCTGGAAGAGAAGAGGGAGAAGGGTGACATGATACAGACTTTTAAATACCTCACTGGAGTGAATAAGGTACAGAAGGGAAGTATTTTTCAGAAACAAAGATGCACAAGAACAAAGGGACATACCTGTACCATGAAGCGGGGGGGGGGGGTTTAGGAGAGATATGAGGAAGTACTTCTTTACAGTAAGGGTTGTGGATTCATAGAGAACAGCCTACAGTTCAAGGTGGTGGGGGCAAACACCATGGTGGGGTTCAAGACTGCAGGGGATAGGCATAATGGAATCTTAATGGAAAAGAAGGAGGGGAGGCAGCATGATCTGGAGGTCAAGTAGAGTCATACCTCTCAGTTGTCCCTTATTACGAGGGATGTCCCTCATTTTGCCCCTCAAAATTGTCTGTCCCTCATCCATCCCTCATGGCAAAGATTCTGGCCACAAAGAGAATGTGCTGTAAATTTAAACTTTAAGAGGAAATTTATAATATTCTAAGATAGTAAATCAAAAATAATCTTTTGTATAAATAAACTCAATGGTTTCCACAGTGTTCTGAGCTTGTATCTCCATATCTGAGACTGTGTCCCTCATTATGACGCTCAATTTTCCATATTGTCCCTCCTTTTGGTGTGGGTTGCTTATTTCAGTGACAAAGGTTGAGAGGTCGGAGTAAGGAGTACAGTGACACTGTAGGTAGGGAATAATGGGATGACTGGGTGGACCAGGCAATCCTTATCTGCAGACAAATTCTATATTTCTGTGTTTCTATGAAAATAGAAGCCTTGACATGCTGTACTATCTGGGTGAGACATCACACCTGGGTAATATGGCACTGAATATCTCATCCTTAGTAAGAGCTGTACAGAACCTTCAAAATGTTGAAGTGCTAAAGGCAAATTGTGTGCCTTTTAATGGTTGTTAGCCTGTAGTGACACATCCCTAAATAACCTTGAACTACTGCCTTTAATGTATTAATTTCTGATGCCAGCAAAATCTCCTCTCTGTCTCAGGGAATACAGGCAAATACTGTGTAAAGGACAAGGAAAAAAGAGGATAAAGGGTATTAAAGGTCCATTTTTTTTGTAAAGTCTGTAGTTTTACATCTTCTTACACAGTAATTGCTAGAAAACCTGTGTAAAAATCACAGTTTTCCTGGATCCCTAATTATCTCTCTGCTGTGTATGACTGTTGCTATAGAAATGGTACTCCTTGACTCAGCACTGTCATCAGTTTAGTTAAGATTTTTAGCCACAGACTTTACAAAGAAATCTTATATTATCCTTTTCCGATTTAAATTTTGCCAGAGTTCAAACTAATCTCTGTTTTTTTATGAAAAAGTATGTATTGGTGCTAATGAGCAACTGATCTGACAGGACATGTCGCCACGGGGCTGTCCAACTCTGCACAAGAAAATATGATTTAACTTCATAAATAGCTTTTCCAAAGAAAGCTGGACTTATTATTACATAAATGATGGCAGAGTTTCTAATGGCACCAATGAGGCAACAGACAGCAGTGGCCAAAAGGGATCGGAAGCAGCAGGCCATGGGTCTGGGATCAGGGACCTGTGCCTACCAGGAGGTCTCAGAGGAGGCAATGGCAGCACTTAGCCAGATGGTCTCAGTTCAGGTGTTGGTCACCCTGACCCCGAAGCTAGATGGTTTGTCCGAGAAACTTTCAACACTTTCTAAGGAACTCTCTGGCCATGGAAAACAGATTTGCAGAGGTAGAAACCAAGGCCTCTATGCTACAGGATTAAAGTGAATTGATGCTGTCAAAGCTAAAAGAGTTTGAAAAGCATGTTGCGGAGCTCAAGGAGTCCCTTGACAGAGAAATAAATGTGAGTCACAGAAATAATCTACATATTAGGGGACTCCCTGAGGGTAAAGAATACCCAGATATGCTATCATTCTGTGGGCAATTCCTACTTAAAACCCTAAGCATGGAGTGTGAGGGAGGCAGCATCATATTGGAAAGAACCCACCATGCCTTAGCTCCAAAACCTGTGGCAAGAGAACCACCAAGACAAATCATTATAAAGTTGCAGTTTCATGGATAAACTAAAGATCCTAAGAGCTTACAGGGCACAACAAAAAACAATATTTGAAGGTAATCAACTCTATAGCTATCAATATTATTTCCAAAAGATACAAAAAAGCACAAAAGCTTTTGGTCTAATAATTGATGACTTTCACTCAAAAAAAATCAAATTTGCCTTTGCCTTACAGGCTGTGTTGTGCTTCAAACATAATTGGACCCTGCATACATTTAGGAGGCAATTGGGGCAATGTAATTGATCCGCATGACTGTGGATAAACAGTGAACCCTTGAACATTTCTTATTGTTGACTTCCTTTTTGGAGTAAAATCTTGTGGTTAGTGCTGGTCTAATAACATTATCCCAGTATTTGGAATGCTTCTTTTTCCCCAGATACATGAAGCAGGAATCCCAATGTTGCAAATGTGCCTTTCCTCACCCAAATGGCTTTTCCACCCCCACCCATTTTGTTTTTTTCCCCTGGTGCCAACTAACACTGCCTCACTCAACCCTACATTTTTCTTGGATGTGTGTATCACTTCAGAGGCGCTCCTTGTGTATACCCCAGCAGAACTGTGTCGAACACTAATATACTCTTCCCCTTTTTTGACATTTGGATGACTGGAGTTTGAATTTGAATCCCACAGACATGGGGAACACCTCACAGGGTGGTCTGTATGACAGTGCTTCTAATATGGTATTAGCTGTTGTTCATTGCTCTCCTTTCCTTTACTTTTCATAGATGAGGCAGCTCTGTTCTGCTGGTACACTGTACCTAGTGCAGACTCCTTTGAATGCTGGTGGTTGGGGTGGACATTAGAGGACACCTCATCCTGGTACAGACTGCAGACTTGAAGTATGGTGTTTCTACTGATTGTTCTGAAGGGAAAGGGAGGAAGGAAATGGGAGAATTCGAGAGTGGGGGACAAGATGTATGTGACAGGATGTGTACGGATGAAGAAATTCTCTACGTTGGGGATCTGTGCTGGGGTGTACTATGGACCACTGAGGCCTGGGGGAAAGAGATGTGGGCTACTATTTGTGGGGGGGGGGGAGATCTTTAAGTGAATCTTGCTCTCATCTCAGAGATGTCATATTGCCCCTACATTTGTCCCCCATTCATCCACACTTGGAGTATTTCTGCCAACTATGGGCACCAACTAATAAGGCTTACAAGAAACTTGAGGGGGTACAGAGGAGAGCAACAAAGCTGTTGGCTAACTTAATGGACACGCCCCATGAGGAATGGCTGAGAGCTTTAGGACTGTATTCACTTCAATATGGGCACTATAGGGGTGATACATGTTTTGTATATAGTGCTTTTAGAAATTGTGACTTGAGGGAATGTACAGGTTCAAACTTAAAATCAGAAACTATAACAGACAGCACAGCAAACTTTTAAAGGAAGATCACTATAAAAAAACAAAGAGGAGCATGGTTCTCACCATATACTGTTGTAACAGCAATGTTGTCACAGTGAATCCTCCACAGCAACACCAACCCATTGACATCCGCAGCTTGGAATGGGTTGTCAGAGTGATGAACGATTCATCGACTCCTGAGTTTGGCTGCTCTCCCCTGACATTTACCCCCCCCCCAGGAGTTGTAATCCATGTCTGGGAGTGCTCGGGGGGTGGTCACAGCCTGCATTAACACTGAGCAAATGTCAGTGTGATTCCTGGTTGCAGTCAGTACATGGTGGTGTTGGGGATGTCAGCAACAATGTGTCACTATGGGGGAAGTCGGTGAAATTCTTGTCACTTCTCACAACGAGTAGTAAAAACATGGAATGCACGTCCTGTGTCAGTAAAGGAAAGTGAGAATATGAAACTATTTAATAAGGACAGGGATCATGCAAAGGCAGACCATGTCTTTTCAGTTATAATGTAATCACTGGGGTTCAGGTCAATAATAGCTGATCCTACAGACCTGTATATGATCATATGAATCCTATGAATCTGTAAGTAGGTGTGTTTTCACTCTTTTGAACCCATGGGCTGTTCCGAATCAAAGGATGGGCACAACAACCTATAAATTGTTCTCAGCATTTTGGTTGGGATGTACTATGTGGGAGGAAGTAGAGATGTGGTGTGTTACTCTTACTGTTTTCAGCTGCAACACCCCAGTTGAAGGGCTGGGACTGGAAATAACATCTGCACAGCAAAAACAACACAGAAATGCATGTTTATGGTTTTAGTTATTTATTGTCCTTTTTTCTTACTGTATTTGTGCTGAATGTTTAATGATTAAATTGAGGTTATTCCACACACGTTACTGTCTGGGTGTGGATTCAAGAGGTAATTTATTTCTTTTCACAGTGGGAGGACAACTATGACTTCTTTGGGGATGGGAGACTGCCAGCACATTGGAAAATCAGAGCCTATAACTGGAGTCTGTGATCTTCTGTGGTCCTCACAGGACACCATCTCAATTTATAAAATATGTGTACTTTCCTGTAATGTTCAGAGGTTCTCGAAACCAGTGAATGGAAAGATTTAACTTCATTTAAAAGGACAGCCACATAGAAGGTACTGTTGCCACAAATGCATCTCAACAGGGCAGAGCATAATGAACTAGAGTTTGACTGGGTTGGTGAATGTTATGCTGCCTCCTACAATTCCCATTAAAGGGCAGCAGCAGTCCTCATCCATAAAAATCTTTCAGCTGTTTGTGAGAGTGTGGTATCTGATCCCTCAGAAGGCAGACACATATTTGTTATGTTTAGTTTGGGTAATCAAAATGTCGCTTTTTCTTCAGTGTATGCCCGGCAGCATTTAACCCTCAATTTTTCATTGATCCTATGACCCTAATTCATAGGGAAGGGTTTGATGGCCTGATAATGGGGGTGACTTCAATTGTGCATTGGAGCCTCACTAATACAGAGACTTCAGCCTGAGTAGGCACAGGCAATGGGTGGAACTATGAAGACAGAGCCTACCAGATCTGGCCACAGGTAATGTGTGGCATACAGCACACACAATGTCCCATGAGAATACATTCTTCTCCAATCTGCACACCACCCGGTCCAGAACAGATTATGTATTTGTCCAGCGAGTATAGTACTGTAGAGTACAGTCACAGATGCCTGTTGGTAAGCACCAGTCACTCTCAGTTGAAAAATGGTTTGAAGCAAACTCTAGCTGGATAATCTTGCAACAATAAGGTCATGGGGCTGATCAGAACCAAGAAATTGATCTCAGCACCAATAGCTTGAGTATGTGTGTATTTATTCAAAATACCATAATGCTTCACCATCATGGCTTCTTCTGGGGACACTATAAACATAGACAAAAAATATTTTAGTGAAATATTTATAAACATTAACAATCACTAGTTCGGGCTTCCAAGTGCATCCAGAATGTTTCATGTGCAAGTACTCTTTACATTCAACTTCCTTATATTCAGTTCTTAGTATGATTTCAGTAATTTATCTAAATAAATCAATTAGATATTCAGTAGGTTGCTGTCTGATATTTTCGTGACAGTTATCCTGCCTCCTCGCCAGTGAATTTTATTCACACTTGTTAGAAATCTCTACATATTTTATCAACCGTTCAGTGGCTATAACTGTACATGGCTGCCAGATCAGTAGGTCCTTTTCGATCAGTGTCTGTAATAATGTTCCATAAATTAATAAATACATTTCAAATAATTTAGCATTTGCTAATGGGTCAACATTTTAAAGATTGTTATTACATTATATAATAAATAAATATTTAACATCCTAAAAGCTCAAATAATTCACATGCTTAACACAGGTTACTATCTCATTACATTTCTTTTCCATACTTTAGCAATCTCACATTCAAAACTCTCACACTCGTTTTGCACAGTGCACGTACACATGCCTCTCTCATTATATTTCTTTTCTGTACTAGACTCGCTGGGAAAATATATAATCTGTTTTGGACCAGGTGGTGTGCAGATTGAGTTAAACACCTGAGAAATTAAATATGCAACCAAGGGGACGGATTGGAAACTTTGATGGTTGAGATTAGCTTACCATTTACCAGACCAATGTTACTTGTGGGTCTGTACAAACCTCCTAGGGTTGCACCAACAATCTTCAATGAATTACAGGATTTTTTCATAGAATCATAGAATCATAGATGCTGTCAGAAGAAAAGGACACCAGTGGCCCATCAAGTCTGCCTTACCCCCCCTTATTCACATGCCCACTCCTCCCTGCTCCATCCCCTCTTCTCCCCAGCTAATCCCTTATATTTGCCACATGCCCTCTTGAGTCCCCCCACTGTTTCAGCTCCAACTACCTCCTCCAGCAGATTGTTCCAAGGGTCCATCACCCTTTAGGTGAAATAATTTACCCTTATTCTGCCCCTGAATCATCCCCACTCTAATCTGAAACTGTGGCCCCTTTTTCTATTAATGCTTTTCATCTTGAAGAGGCTCCGTTTAGCTGCCCTGTTTATCCCCTTCATGTACTTGAATGTTTCAATCATGGCCCCCTCTCCCTTCTAGTCTCCAGTGAGTACAGACCCAGCTCCCTCAGCCTTTCCTCATAGGAGAGTTAATGCATGCTCTGCATCATCTTTGTTGCCCTCCACTAAACCCTTTCCCCTCTATGTCCTTTTGCAGGTGGGGTCTCCAGAACTGGACCCCATACTCCAGGTGCAGCCTCACCATGGACATGTAGAGGGGCATATTTACCTCCCTCTTCCTGCTTGTTATTCCCCTCCCTATGCATGATATCATTCCATTTGCCTTGCCCACTGCTCACCTGCACTGGTTCTCCACCTTGAGGTCATCTGAAATTATAACCCACAGATCCCTTTCCTGCCTTGATGCCTTTATTTCCTCCCCCCAGTGTGTACTTGGCCTGCTGGTTATTATGTCCCATGTGCATTATTGTACACTTCTTGGCATTAAATCCCAGCTGCCATGCTTCTGACCACTCCTCTAGCATCTTCAGGTCCCTTCTCATTGCCTCCATCCCTCCCCCCATGATGTCCACCCTGTTATAGATCTTTGTATCATCAGCAAACAGGAACACCTTCCCCTCCAGTCCCTCAACTATGTCTCCGATATTTAGTTATAAAGATTGTCACAAAATATTAATGTTAGGAGATTTCAATGTAGATTGGATTACCATTGATTAAATCATGCTGTGTCACACTTACAAGTGAACTTGGGTCTAGACCAGTCAATAAAGAAGAGAACTTGAATAAACACTAGTGATTTGAGTAAATCTACCCTTCGGGATCTTATTTTTACTAATTGCTCTGAGCTATATTCTAAGAGTGGTGTTTCACCTGATTTATTTTAAGACTATCAGTTTATTTTTGCCATGAGGGAAAAGCCATTTGAGCCCAAGACAGGTTCCTTTACGTATATGCAAAATTATAAACATTTTGATTATCAGTCATAAATGCCGCACTAAGAAAATGTCCCCCTGGTAGAGACTGGATCTTATTCCTACTGCTTCTGAGGCATGGGATTCTTTCAAAATAAATTTATTCAGATTTGTAATTGACATGCCGCAGTGCACAGGATGAGAAAGAAACATACGGACATAATGTGGTATAATTTTGAGTTATATAAACTTAAAAAGGATAGAGATAGGAAATGGATTTTAGCTACGATATTATCTTCCAATGCTAATTGGCTTCTTTTTAGGAAAGCTACAAAGAGATATACTTCAGCACTAAGACTGGAATAACAAAATTATTTTAAATCAAAATTTACAGATAATATGAAACAAAATTATAGTCCTTTTTGGCACTATTTAAAGCTTAACAGGGAATAATAAAAACATTTAGGTGAACAAAATTCACATTAATGTACAGACAGTATCATTAGGAGAGGAACTTGTTAATGGTTTTAACAACTACTTTTGCACCCTAGGTAAGGTCTCCATAAAAGAGAGTAGTCCCCTTGATAGAACTGACCTCGATAAATTTGATCAGATTATGGAAAATATTCCAAACAGAAGAAATGAAAATTATTTTATTTTCAAAAATATTACTATTGATGAAGTCAGTGAAGAACTCCTGAAACTGGATATTACCAAGGCCAAGGGTTTGGACAATATTCCTTCCAAAATGATAAAATATGCAGCACCCTGCGTTGCATATCTCCTGGCTATGATATTTAACTTGCCCTTGGCTATTGGACAATTTCCAGAGACATGGAAAATTGCACGAGTCATACTGGTCTTCAAGTCATGGTCCAGATGTGAAATTAGTAACTGCTGCCCAATTTCTTTGTTATCCCATATCACCAAATCTTTTAAGAGATTGGTATCTAAACAACTAAGGGTCTTTCTGGAATCTGAGAAAAAAAAACCTAATCTGTTATCAGTCAGGGTTTAGATCTCACCATAGTAACCAGATGGCTCTGGTTAAGGTGGTGAGTGACCTTCAGCCGAGCTTGGATAGGAAGATGATGGTGGGTGCTATATTTATCGACCTTTCAAAAGCATTTTATATGCTGAACCATAGTATCCTCCTGTCCAGGTTCAAGGATATTGGGATGTCTCATTGTGCACTGAGGTGATTTGGGTCATACCTGCAGGGTAGGAAGCAATTTGTGGAAGTGGGTATGTACAGATCTTGGCTGGTTCACATGGACACTGGAGTCCCTCAGGGGTTAATCTTGGGACCGCTCATGTTTAACATCTATGTGAGCCAGCTGAGGCTTAAGGACCCAGAGATAAGGTGTCATCTGTATGCAGATGACACCATAATTTATGTAGAGGAGAAAACTTTAGACTACATTAATAATCAAGACTCAGGAAAAGGTTCAGCTCTATCTTAATACCGGAGAGGAAAAGAATTTCACAAGTTCAAGTATAAGTATAAATATCTCAGATTTTGGCTTGATTATGCACTGAAGTGGGATGAGCATTGAGGCTTGATTACGCACTGAAGTGGGATGAGCATATTGATTCACTCATAAGTAACAATAAGAAGAAAATTGGGGCCTTTTACAGAATAAAAAATTACATGACCCAGGAGATTAAATTTACAGTGGTTAATTCAATGGTAATTCCTATAATCAATTATGGAGAATTTCTATATGCTGGGGCTGTGCAGTATCAGTTGGAAAGGGTTGACGTTATGTTTAACTGGCTAGCACTTTTTGCTATGAATGCCTCTTGTATAACCCACAATTGTACAGCACAAGTCACATTAAACTGTCCTGCCAATAAGTTGGTTTAGCATTGATTTTTACAGTTGGCAATGCATTGGCAACTCATACTGCATTGTTTTCCAACACTTAATCAGCTCCATAGCAATGTTTACAAAATGTTTTTGCTACTCATTTGGCATGCACTTAAGCCCAATCACAATGCAATGCAAAACTGAGTTATAACTCTTAAGAAACAATGTGTGCAATGTTTTGTACTGAATCCAGCAACACTTATACAACTCAATAAGAAATACTAAAGCAACTCATTGGCAAAACAGTATAATGTGATTTGTACTGTATGTGGTAAAATACTTTAAAATGGCTCAAACCCCATGATAGGAGAAACCTCCACATCTTGCAGTTTATGTATAAAATATGGAAAGGCTCTGCCCCTACATATCTTATTAATTTTTTTGAGGTAAGAGCCATCAAGGGTTATCTTAGATCAGCCAAGGGCTTGGAATTCTTTCAGGGCTCATATAATTTAAAGATCAGTAGAATGACAGTGATTAATAGGGATGTAGCACTTTGGAATTTAGTCCCCTCATATCTGAGACAATATAACCTACCAATTAGACTGTCTACCATCAGGAACTAATTCCTAAAAGAGAGTATCACCCAGATAACTTGCTGTAGTGGACATTCTGCTTAATTTGATATCTACTGTGTCGCCGTCTCATGTTTTTTTTTCTTACTTTTCTGTCCTTTTCTATGAATCTTTAAGTCCTTTCAGATCATTTTAACCTCAAATTAATTGTGATCTGTATGCATTGCATTGTCTAAATATTGTATGATAAGAAATTGTATGTGCTACTTTATGTAAATGCAACTTTACATGCGACGGGACCTCTTTGAAAAAGAGCTTTTGCTCAATTGAGTGATTTCCCTGTTCATGTCTCTTGAATAAAACTGTATACTGTTCACACAGTGATAAAAATACCGAAAAGACCATTACAGCAACAAAATCTGCAGTTCGCTGTAATGGTCCATGATATTGCTGACACTGCTTTCTTTTCTGATTCCGCCAGCTCCCCAAAACAACTCCAACTTGGAGTTGATAATGTAAAATGCAGGTGGTGTGGGGGGGGGGCAAAGCAAAAAACACTTTCTGCTCCTGATAGCAGAGTGCCAACAGTTGACATTGTGCTGTCGCTGTAATGCCTATTGACAAATGTTATATTGATGTGGCTTGGTGGAACCAAATAAAACTACTACTACTACTACAACTACAACTGTCATTTTCTTACATTCACACTCATTTGGCATAGTGCATCGGGGTACTGGATTTATGACACACTATGGTAAACTGTAATTACTGAAGTTTTTTATTTTCCTCTGTGCCTGCCTGCTCTGTTTCTAATTATCTGTTCCTAGCATCATTCCTGTCTCTCTTCCAAATATCTTTACAGCTTCAGTCCTGCCCACTTCCTTCCCTACCCATTGATTAGTTCTCACACTTCACTGTGTATACTAACCTTAAACTCTGTTTATCTAAGCTCTTGTTGTTTTGTGTTCCTTCATTTCTTCATAGCTTCCATTCATTTCTTAACACTTCCTACCTAGCTATCCTTCCTGCAAACTTTAAACATCTTCTATCTCAAGTCTTTCTTACCTGTATTCCTGTCTGATCACCTTCTTATTACCCTTTCCAAGCATCCCTTCATCTTCAGTTGACCTGTTCCTACTAATTGCCATTTCCCCTTAGTTCTTATATTTTTATATTTATTGCATTGCAACTTATACAGACTTTTATCTTAGGGCCTCATTGTTCTGTGTTCCTTTCATCACTTCTAAGCTTCACACTTCTTTCCATTCTACCCTTCCTGTAATTCTCTTCAATTATTTTTTATACATTGCTCCACAGTATATATAAATACTGCTTATGCTGCTCAGTTTTGTTATTCACCTGAAGAAGGTATTTTTGAGGCCAAAAAAGTTTCTGTTTAATTTCATTTTCATACAAGACACTTGTTGGTCCAATAACATGTATCAAACCATCCAGTGTCTCTTGGCATAGTGCAGAAACACATAGTGGTAAAAAATATCTGATTTCAAAGTTTTATGTAATTTACTTCAACTGTATAAAGAACTTTTAGTCTGGTGGTTTATTAGAAATACATATGTCTTTCACTTCTTATTCAGAGCAATTCTGGCTGTAATGCCTTTTGCAGATTATTAATTTGGAGCCTGCATCCTTTGCCCTGTGCAGGCTTTACTTACTAAGTTCTAATTTAAAACATAGCAAATTAGGATTTGTTTAGAAGTTACATAAGCATTTGTTAATCAAGTTTGGCATTCACAGCACTCCTAAATAAAGTGTTACAGACTAAAAATGCTCAGTCTCTATAATCCTACAAGGACTTTCACAAAATTATAGCCATTTAGCTCCTGCAAATGTATAAACTGTTCAAGAGTAAGTTTCCCTTACCACTCTGTGCCTACTCCCAGTCAGGCTGACAGCAAGAGCACACTGAAATCCTTCTACTCTTACACCCACCACTGACCCATGTACAGTACTAACATCATGGATGTCAGTGAGCATCCTAAGTGCATACCATCACTATTGCAACCCACAGCCTGGAATCAAGTATATGATTGGTGGAGCTACTGCTTCTTGGCATAATTTTTCTGCACTGAACATGCTTGCATTTATTTAAACCTGCACACCCGTGCATTTAAATGGCTGTTTTGCTTTCTAGCGCTACTGCTAGTGATTTTTGATCTGCTTACTTAGGGTAACTAAAGGCAAGGTGTAGTGCAGTTCAAATCAATTTGAAATGTATCTTAAATAAGTTTTGCTAGTCACATCTACCCTTTGCAATTTAGCAAAATGCCTGTGCATCTTTGTTTTGCCACTATATTTTGAATCTTGTGATATGCCTCTGTAATTTACAGGAAATAAAAATCCCTATATATCCTATTGGCTATGGGAATTTATGGATTATTACTTACTCATGTGCTGGTGCTTAGATACCTTTATATGAGATGCATGCCTGCATACAGAGCATCTGCCATCAGGGTATGTATTATTTTCAGTCCTTTATTTTAGTTCATAATAATTGTCCAGTGTTAACGTCTTCAGTGACTGTTTCAGTGTGCACTAACCTCAATATAAGATTTGGTGCCCTCTTTGAAGCTACAAAGGGTCTGTTTCAAAATGTTTGATACATTTCTGAGTGTTTCTGCAGTGTATTCCAATGCTTTTGTAGTGCTTCCTTTATTTTTGGCATTTGAAGACAGTGTATCATGGCAAAAAAGCATCCTGCTCCCTGCTGTTGTTCTTTATTTCTTGTTTGCATCAGTTGCTTCCTATTGATATTATCAACCCTATATATAGGTAGCTTGATGTAAGGCTTCCTGTACCCTCTAATTGCAAACCTGTTGATAAAAAGATTTTTTTTCTTTTTGAAAATTCCTCACACTGCTGCAATTAAATTTAGCCTGGAGCATCTGGCAGAAATGTACAGTATGGTGTCTAATAGCATTTGGTAGTGAAAACTTGTGGCATGTAAAACAGTGTTACGATCTTTATCTTTTCTGTATATGGTTGTACTTAGCTTGTATTCCTTTTTGAGATCAGAATATCCAAGAATGACACTTGATCTCAGTTTGATGTCACTGAAATGGAGGCAAGGATCTCTTAAAATGATATATTGTATGAACTCATCTAGTTTATAATAACTTCCCTCCCTAATCAGTATAAAGTTACCAATAAAGCACCTACAACATCGCTTGTGGTCACGGGAGGCATTTGTTTCTTCTTATAAAATATGCATCTTCTCAGATTTACACATGCAGACATTTGCATATCCAGGGACCATGGTGCTCCCCATTGCTGTTCCTTTCATTTTTCCATAGAAAGTATTCTGATATTTAAAATGGTTTCTGTGGGGCACCATGACTGCTAGGTCCTGCAACAGCCTTGTGTTTGGTCTGCAACCCTCAGGGCTGGTGTTATGGAGCTCCCCCATAGCTTCCACACCATTAATATGTTGTATTGAAATGCATAATTCTTTTACATCTATCATGACAAGAGGCAATTGTTCAAAATCCATTGTATACCTTTTATTTCCTCCATAATGTGCAGTAGTACATGAGTGGTATCCTTAATGTAAGTAGGTATTTTCTGTATAAGAGGTTGCAAGTTGAAACTAACAAAAGGCAAAAGTAGTCTTCCAGATGGCATGAACTAATCTTTATGTAATATAGGTAGGGCTTTTAGTGACCTTATGTAAGCAGATCAAAAATCCTTAGTGGTAACACTAGAAAGCAAAAGCACCATTTAAATGCACTGGTGTGCAGCATTAAACCAATGCAGGCATGTTCAGTGCAGGAAAACATCCACCTAAAGGCAGTGGCTCCACAAGTCATATACCCATCTCCAGGCCATGGGGTGCCATGGCATTGGTGTTCCTTGTGAATGCTCACTGATGTCTGTAATGTCAGCATACAGCTCAGCAGTGGGTATAAGAGGAAATGCCTTTCAGTGTGCTCTTGCTGTCACTCTGACCAGGAGTAGGCAGAGCAATGTAAAGGAAGCTTGCTCTTGAACATTTTATACATTTGCAGGAGCTATATTGGTATAGCATTGTAAAAGTCTGTGCAGCATCACAGATTCTGAGCATTTTTTAGTCTATAACACTTTATTTAGGAACACTGTGAATGCTACACTTGTTTGATAAAAGCATGAGGCCTTGTAAAAGAATCCTAATCTGCTATGTTTTAAACGAATAGTAGGCAAGCAAAATCTACACTGGGCAGAGGGATTCCGAGGAAGCAAACTCCAAAAAAACAAATTCCAGCAAGAGCCAATATGGTTGCAAAATAATGACACTGTGGGCAATGAGAAATGTGTAAACTATCAATTGTTGCACTAACCACTGAGCCACCTAACTGCATCATCTAATTGTTGTGATACACACACACATACTGACTAATACATATACACATAGGCCCAGATATTCAAACTGCTCCCAAAAAGTGCAGAACAGCAAGAGCAAGCACAAGTCCACTGCACCCATGGGCAAGAAGCATGATATTCAAAAACTGTGCAGGTCAAGATGCCACCTGTGCCATAGCTCAACCAGGGATGAGCAGTGGCACAGTTCAGATGCACCATAGTGCAACCAGGGATGGTCAATGGAGCAGTCCATATGCGCCATAGCGCAACCAGGGATGCCCAGTGGAGCAGGGCAGCAGTGCAACAGCACAACCAGGGATGCACAAGGACAGGATGCAGGAGCCCATTACCCATGCCACAGATGGGCAGAGGAGCATACAGCAGAACAGACATCGCCCCATACCCCCCCATGCACTGCACAACCAGTGGAGAGCTTGAATAACTACCAGCAACAAACCCAGGTTCCCCAGCACAACCCCTGGCAAGCTGTGACCGGCACACAAGGAGGTCCAACCACCCCATGCCACACCATCCCACCAATGCAGAGCACACCCTGAACCGTGATCCCCAGACACCCTGCCCAGGAGCAGCATCCACCAGTGCAGGACACCCCATGCATGCCACCACCCCCACTGTGATAATGCAACCCTGTGTACCACAGAACCATGCAAGGCAGCTGCACCATGAGCACCCATCAGCAGGTGGCAGCAGACAGCCATGCAATGACTGCATACACAGTGCCACCACTCATGTCCCCCCTGAGGTACAGCTGAGAGACTGACCATGCTTCGGCACACGAGGTACCCCACACGTGACAGGACATGCCCCAGACCCCACCACCAGTGGTACAGCACCCTGCACATCCTCCCAAGGACACGCTCTGACACAGCACTGGCCACAACAGCCAGTGCAGACACAAACAGTGGTGCATGGAAGCATGCGCCACACAGGATGCAACACAGTGCATGGACAAACACCCACCCATAGCCAAGGGTACACCAACACAGAGGCACAGTAGTGGAGCAACCAAGCCCCCAACGTGTGGCCATGGAAACCATGTACACACGGCCAGCACCCCTCCATGGCATAGGAGTGCCAGCCACCCTGCACAGGCACCATGGATATGTATGCCACCAGCATGCACCCAGAGCACAAGTGACAGACAGTGGTGCACATCCCCTGCAACACACACAAGCGACAGCATGGAGGTGGGACAACAACAGCAGAGGCCACAGTGCCACCCAAGGCAGACATGCAACACACCAGTGACAGGAGGCAACCCGGCATTGTGCCGGGTACAGTGGCTGTCCAGCATGGACAGCCACCACTGACATGCCAGTGGACTGTGCAGGTCACAGACATGCAAGAGTGACAGCTGCACAGGCCATGGACAGTCTGACAGGTGCACCATGGACACAGAGCATGCACCGTGGACCACTGCACACAGTCATCCAGTGCACAGGGAACAACACACAAACCACAGACAGTGACTGATAGCTACTCCCGCACCATAGTCACTTCCCCTATGGACACACACACATGCCCATGACTGCACCACCCCTGACGCCATGAATGCCACTGTAGATGAGCACCTTTAGCCCACTGCAAATCAAAGAACACCACAGTAGGCATAACAAAGCAAACATACTTTAAAAGATCAAAAACAACTATTTACAGTTATGTACAAAAGGTTGGGGGGAGGGCCACAAACAAGATGGGGGTGGGTAAGGGGCAGGGGTGAACAAATAGTAGAGGGAAGGAGGGATGTGAGGGTGGGTCCAGGGGGTAGGGGAAATCATGGGGTGAAACAAGCTCAGCGGGAGCCCTGCTACCCGCTCTGACTGCACCTCCCGCCATGCCCCATCAGACTCCCAGATGGTCTATGCACTCCAATATCTCCAGTGAGGCCCTGGCCACCTGGAGTATCTCCTGCAGTGTCCGTTGGATGGTCTGCAACTGCTGTCCACCTAGGACAAGGGAGCAGAGTCAATAGGTGTGAATGCACAGCCTCCTGCAGCCCACCCACTGTGTATGGCAAACGGCCATGGGACATGCCTCTGTGATGGTGTGTGACCACCCACAGTGATAGTGTCCACAAGACCTGCCCACCCAGGTGCACACAGCCATGTGGACTGCTGCACACACCCACCCACTGGCCAAGTCCTGCACAGCACCACCGTGGCTGTACAGTGACATGGCTATGCGGTGCGAAGCCAGTGGCACAGCCATGTACCCGGTGCCTGCATGGACCATGATTGATACAGTCCCAGACATGCAGTGCCACTGGAAAGTGCTGACTGTACCAAGTTGCGTGCATGGCAGTGGTGTCAATGGATGGTGGCCATGACCCGCTGCCCACCCTGTTACACAGCATGCAAAAATGATCATGGATGTAAGGCACTCACCACCATCAGGCTGGTCCCTGTGCTGGTTTTGTCCAGCCGCCCTTGCTGCATGATGTGCCTCACGCTGCAGCCTCCCCTCCCTGGCACGCCAGCCCTCCTCAGGGCCTAGGGTGAAAACATGGAGAGAGGAACATCAGTACAATCTGGTAGCAAAGTCCCCCCACCCCATGTGTGTGCAAACCCACACAGCCATACCTATCTGCCCCCCACCCCATACCACCACCTCGGCCCACACTGAATGGCCCCCCATGTGCTGGACACATGCTACCGTGATACCCATCTGGACATTAACAGTGTATGGATGGGGCACCTACCTGGCCATGGAACTGCACCCCTCCTGGCGTGTGACCACAGGTGGGCAAGCCTGTCTGGGTCCCGATGCTGCAGGTCCCCATAGTGGTGCTTGCACTGCTTGGCCATGTGCTCCATGCCCGTCGCCTCCTCCAGGGCCACTGCCACCTCCTCCCACATGGGACTCCTGGCCCTGTCCAGGGGTGCCTCCCCAAATAGAGCAGCAGCATGGGGCTCCACCAAGTTCACTAGGTTGGCCAGTTCGACCTGGCTCCAGATTGGTGCCCGTCTCTGTGCCATCCTCCAATCTTTCAGTATCAAAATGGTGCTCTGTAGTGCACGTCCACCACTTGTGGATGCTCCGTGGTACTGCGCTGCCATTCCCCATCACACTGTCACCGAACAGAGTGATAGAGGTGCACCCATGCAGACGCATGGTGCCTAGGGGTTAAGGTCAGCACAGGGTCAGGGGTCTCTTGCACACGGACCGCCACAGCACGATTGGTACTCACCACGTGTAGCATGGTAGGGCACCTGTGTGGCACTTCCTGTAGTGGCCTACCGCACTGTGGCCCCACAGCGCCCCAGTCTCAGAGCACCATACATGTGAACAACACAATAGCACCACTGGCACAATGGTGGCTGTGCCCTGCACTACCTCCCGTGCACAGCATGTCAGCAGCGCAGCAGATGACGGCGTCAGCACCCCGGGCATGCACCATTCGGTGTCCACTGTGCATGTCACAGAAATGCGCCCTTTCCTGAGCACGTTCAACACAATTGTGCAAGGTGCAACAGCGCGATATTCAGCCAGCATATACAAATCAGCTAATCAGCTATTCAATGGTGCAGATACTGCATTAGCATCAACTTAAAATTGTGCCTCGTCTCATTTGTATGCGTTGTGCTATATAAATGTGACATTGGGCTGCAGAGGCCATAGTCTGGTATTGCAGTCTATTGTGGTGAGTTGCATGCTGTTTGGGAGTGTGGACTGTAGTGTGTGGGACATGCATGGGACTGCACAGTCACAGGTAACACCTGTCATTCCTACAGGATCAATAATGAGCGATCGTGAGGTGGAGGAAGAGGAACAGAGATGTGGGAGGAAGATGAGGCCAAACTTCAAGGCAGAAACGGATGCTCTGTTTGAGGTCTACCTTGACTAGGAGCTGCTGCTCAGTGGACAGTGGGGAACACCACAGGCCTGTGCTGCTGTATGGGGAGAGGTGGCATGTGCCATTAACCTGCATGGCAGCCACCAGCGGTCCCTGCAGGAGTGCAAGAAGAAGGTGGGTATGGACAGGCAGAGCATTAAGGATAAGGTGGATACCACCAGGGCAGCATGGGCTGTGACTGGTGGGGGACAGCCGGCCGTGCAACACCTAACCCCACAAGAAGAGCGGGTTGCTGGCAGCATGCTGCATTGTGCCATCGAGGGTGTTCCAGGTGGTGGATTCCAGATGGGTGGTATCCCGTCATTGCATAGTAGGTCCTGATTTGTCACTGGGGAGGGGTATTACACAGGGTTAGGCAGATACATTAATGCTACTGTGTTCCTTTACAGCTCCTGAGCATCTACATGGGTCAGTGGTAGTGGGCTCATCCACCGAGGGTGATACCATGGACACAGAGGAGGACCCATCCACCTCCACAGATGTCTGAGGATCAGGGCGACAGTGGGCCAGCCTGGCTGTCCGGACTGATGTTGGTGGATCAGGTGTGGAAGAGTCCCTGCCTGTGTCCCAGCATGCCAGCGTCCATGGATGCCAGCATGCAGAGACTCGGACTGGTGCCAGATCCGTCACTGATGATGATGGAGCTCACATCATGGACAGTGATACGTGTGGGCCGCAGGATGGCCACACAGCAGGTTACAGCACAGGCATAGCCATGGGTGGTGCCACCGTGGAGGCTGCGTGACATCACAGTCCCAGTCTGTGCCTGTCTGCACCAGTGGGGACGCAATTGGTGTGTCAGGACAGTGGGTCTGTTGCAGCCTCTGCGGTGGCACCACGTTGACCCTGGGAAAGCGGACGGAGGGCAGTGTCAGCAGCTGTGGCCATGGGGTACAGTGTCGGGGCAGCATTGGTGCACTGCCTGTGGACATGCCCAGGCATAGCCCTGGTGTGCAGCGCCCACCCTCAAGGGTGCTACCCATCAGGCAGAACACCGTGATGGACAGCATGCCGATCAGGCGGATGACCTCTTAGATGAGCACACCCGCATACTCCAAGATTCAGTCGATCAGCAGTTGCGGCTTCTGACGGCGGTGAATGCACTCAGTGCGGCCCTGCACCAGACAGAGGAGTGGTGCAGCAGGGACACCGGTCTGCTCCTAGCAGGGATGGACCGGCAGTGGGAGGATGCGACTGCCGCCATTGACAGGCTGACACAGACAATCACAGCTGTCATGCACAGTGGGCATACAGTTAATGCCCATACATCGCAGAACACCGCACAGTGCAATGTCCACCCCCCATTCCGCAATCGTGTGACACCCTCCTTGTCAACACAGAGTTCAGCTGTGAGCATCCCTGAGCATCGCCGCTGAGCATGTTCAGTGTGCTGCAGACCCCTCTTGAGCATGGTAGTACGCAACCCGGAACCCCTGGGGACTGTCGTGCCCACCCCATGAGGCCATTGGTCAGCCTGTCACTGCTGGTGGATCTGGAGCGACCACTCACGCATCCGTGGTGGCTGTGGCACTGTGATGCGTGACTGACCTCTCCCACCAAGGCTACTGTCTGATGCTGCCCAATGATGCAGATAAGTTGTCCAACATGCAATGCACGGTATCCGCCCTGCACACACACACACACACACACACACACACACACACACATGTTCCATCTACACACCCTCCGGGCTGCTGTCCACTGTGGAGTGTGCATGATGATGCATGAATTGTGCTGTCCACCACTGTGCAATGGTGCCCAGCATCTGACACATGCACAATGACAGGCACAGGGCATGGTGGTCTGTGGACGTGTGTGTGGCTAGGGGTGGTGGTTGGGGTCAGCGAGCCTCCTACCCTTTGTGCATGTCTTGTGGGGGTGTGCGTGTGTGTGGCCACATGCCGTGTTAGACCTTGCCAATCCCTGACAGCATATGCGGTTCCATGCTCAGCCAATTCCCTTTATGACATGCACCCCTGGGGTTTGTCCATGCGTGTTTGTGGGTTGTGCTCTTGCCATTGGTGGTTGCAAATGGCCCCATGACTACCAGGGTTGGTTGAAGTGCCCTCTGTGATGGTGTTCCGGTGCAGCTGTGCCATCCAGATCAGTCAGTGGTCCCTTCGACCAAGGGGGGGCTGCCCATCACCATCTTCACCAGCATCCTCATCGTCCCCATCGCTGTCCCCCACTTTGACCTGTACAGCTATCCCACAGTCGTTGGCCATGTTGTGCAGGATGCAACAGGCCAAAAATAGCCCACAGGCCTTGGAGGGGCTGTACTGTAGGGCACTGCCAGACGTGTCCAGGCAACGGAAACGTGCCTTCAACATCCTGAACACCCGCTCGATGACATTGCGTGTGGTGGCATGTGCCTCATTGTAGCGTTGCTGCGATGGGGTCACGGGCTGCCGGTATGGTGTGAGTAGCCAGGATGGAGTCGGTATCCACTGTCACCTGTGTGTAGAGGGTGGACATTAGTTTGGTGATCATCGTCGCCCTGCCATGGGCCATCTAGGCCAGTAACCATGTCACCACTGACTATGCCCCTCCCAAGATCCATTTCTTTCTGCGTGATTTGCATACTCATCCACTAGGTGGCCAGTGGGGATATCTCCACTCTCGAACCTGTGGCACAGTGCAGACTGGTGCCAGATGAAGGCATCATGTGCTCCCCTAGGGTGCATAGCACAGACATTGGTTATGCAGCCCTGGCATCGCACATCACCTGGCAGTTGATGCTTGCATACCCCTTCCAATTTATGTATGCAGCCCCTTTGAGGCCAGGTGGCATGTGGATGGCCACATGGGTGCAGTCTATGTCACCGATCATGCCAGGCATACGTGCTACCCTGTGGAACTCCTGTATATTTGCTGTGCGCTCCACCAGTGTGCTGGGGAAATGGATGTACTCTGCAGTATGTGGCAGTAGTGCGCTGAGGAATTAGGTGAGTAGGCGTGACGCGGCCGACTGGGATATGCCTGTCATGTCCCATGTTGGTCTCTGTAAGGTACCCGTGGCGAGCAGGGACATGACAGCTGTCACTTTGGTCTCCACTGACAGAGCATGGCTCTGTCATGTGGGTGCCTGCATCACATCAATGCAGAGCTCAAAGAGCCACCTCAGGATCACCCAGTTCAGGTGGTACCGGCCCATGATCTCAGTGTCAGTGCACAGCTCGAAGCTGGTGCGGGCTCGGTACTGCCTGTTGGGGGCATACCACCAACAGGCCCTTCCACAGCCGCGCCCCCCTTCTGCCTGCCTTCTCACACCCCTCATTACTGCCTCCATCTGAATGGTGGCACTGGCCATGTCCCTGGCTTGTGTTACCCCCCCCGGCAGCTGTATCACTGTTCCCCCCGCTGTCCTTATTGCTACTCCCCCTGCACCAGGAACGCCTCCAAGTATTAGATGTACTGCTCACTGTCCATGCCCTCAGTCCTATGTGGCACTTCCCCCTTTCGTCCTGCACAGTGGCACAGGCTCCCCACTCCTTCCCTGTTCCTGGTGGTTCCAGGTACTCTGTCCTGCTCCTGCCCTGTCCTGCTCACAGCTACTGTGTGCCTGCTTGTAGTTCTCCCACATGTGGCTTTCCTGTAGTGTTCTTGCACCTCTCTCTTGTTCCTTTTTATTTTGGAACATTTCTGCTATCGTACAACTTCCATTTGCTCCCCTATTGCACATGGCGCATGTTGTTGAATATCACACTGCGTCATTTATTCATGGTTCCTCCCCCTTCAGTTGTGCATGCATTCATTACCATTGCGCTCTTAAGCATTGTGATTTGGGGGGCGCATTTGCCTCCTGCTGAATATCGTACAATGGTGCATTTTCGGACTTGCGCTAGCATATCCCTGTTGTGCATGGCGCAGCCCTTTTGAATATCTGGGCCATACAGTATATGTATATATATTCCAGTGTAATATAGTAGCATTGTCTAAACACATTTTTATAGATTATGGAAAAAGACAACAAGGGACTGTTTTCTTCTTTTCACGTTCTGAGGGACATCAGAATGTGTAGATTTGCCACTAGACACCTCATTTAAATCAGCAATGATATGCATAAACCCAAAACTCATCTAGATAGCTGGAGAAAGTAGACTAACAATTTTTGCACTGACCACTGAGCCCCCTAACTGCACTTTCTAATTGCTGTGATACACACACACTAATACATATACACATATATGCATATATATTCCAGTGTAACATAGCAGTGCACTGTCTACACACATTTTTACAGATTAAAAAAATATATATCAAGGGACTGTTTTCTTCTTTTCAGGCTCTGGTGGACATCAGAGGTTGGGGGGTGCCACTAGATACCTCATTTAAATCAGAAATGACATACAGAAGGCTGAAACTGATCTAGATAGTGGAAGAAACTAGACTAGCAATTTTTGCACTAACAGCTGAGCCACCTAACTACACTTTCCAATTGTTGTGACACACACACACACACACACACACACACACACACACACACACACACATTGACTAATACAGATACACATATATGCATATATACTGCAGTATGACATAGCAGTGAACTGTCAAGACACACAGATCATTATCGCACATACAGACTAACATGCATACTCTGCCTTATTTGGCATTTATTTACTTATACATCTATCCCTAAAGTTTACTGTAATTAGGATAAGCACTGTGTTTTGCACTAACTCATTGTACTAATCTATGGCATGACTGGGTAACTAAAGTAGAGGACAAGGGAGGTGATGTGGATGTGGCCTATCCGGACTATAGAAAGGCCTTCAACACTGTCCCCATAGAAGGCTGATTAACAAACTGCATATATCCTTAAAGTGAAAACAACCTGTGGTCTGTTTTAAATGAGACGGCACTCAACATAATTTAGACAGGTCAGGACTCGAATAAAAATATGGGATTTAGTGGTGGCTGACAAGTTAATGGGTATTAAGATACTGTAGGTCTGTGCAATTGTTCAGTTTCTTTATCTGATGGATTTTCATTTCCACTACTTGTATGTATGCACCAACTGAATGCACTTCTTGCACTGAATGGCACTAGTTCTGAATAGCAAGGAGTAATAATAAAATAACATTATCTGAATTTATTTGAGTTTGAGTGCCTGATATAGAGACATTTACCCATTGCTCACCTTTTATTTGAGCTTGCACAAAAGAAAGCTGATTAACAAACTGTGCAGCCAAGGGGTGGATCCTAAAGTAGTTCTGTGGGTGGAGAACTGACTGAATGGCAGGAGTCAGAGGGTTTTTTTTCCACTTACTCTTTTTCTCCTCTTTTCTGGGTGGCCCATGTCCTAGCCAGTCCTCCCAGCCCCATCACCTGACTTCCCCCAGGTCTTACCTCTTTCCCAGAGTCCCCCAATGTGCCCTTCAATGGTAGAGGTGATGGAGAGTCTCATCTACCCACCAGGACTTCAATTCTGGAGTCTGGGGAACCTGAGCTGTCAGGTGCAGGACCTGCAGAGGCCGGCAGTCATTCAGCATGACCAGGACCATTCTTTCTGGTTTACCTGTCTTTGGGGGACGTGGTGTACACTGACATATGGGCATGAGCTCTGACATCTGCCATATCCCCCCACCTTCTTGAGCTCAGGCTGTCATTCCCCAGCTTCCACCAGGGGGCCAGAACAGCACTGAGTTCATTCCCACCCTTCCCCAGAGGAGGGCAGCAGTACATGGGATGCACGATCCTTCTCTGAGGCTAACCCTCTGACTCCCAAGGTCACTCCCAACCCTGGGTCATCGATGCTGCAAGTAGTAGTGCTACCATTGTGGCAGTGGGCCAGCAGGAGTCAGAGGGTTGTGGTAAACAGGGAGTACTCTATAGATGGAGTGGTGATGAGCAGGATAGTGAATGGGATGATGTTGGGGCTAATCCTGTTCAATATCTTTATTGAGGATATTGCAGAGGGAATGGAGGGGAAGGTATGCCTCTTCACAGATGATAGAACAGTATGCAATAGGGTGGAGACACCAGGGATGTTAAAAGAATGAGGGAAAACCTTAAAAAACTGGAGAAATGGTCTGAAGAATGGCAGCTGGGATGTAATGCAAATAAGTGCAGGATCATGCACCTTGGGCACAAGAACCCGGGGCCAAGTCTGAACTAGGTTGGGAGGTACTGACAGTCACAAAGCAAGAAAGGGACCTTGGAGTTATCATCTTGGAGGGCCTAAGAGAAACTAGGCAGTGTGATAAGATTGCTGGAAAGATTAGCCAGATGGTTGGATGCATAGGGAAGGATATCAGGAGTATAAAGAGGGAGGTCATCTTGCCATTGTATAAGACACCCGTGAAAGACCAAACCTGGAATACTGCATCCAGTTCTGGAGGCCCAATCTGAGAAAGAACATAGACAGGGTGGAGGCGGTGCAGTGGAAGGCAACTAAAATAGTGCAGGGCCTGCAGGATAAGACCTTAGAGAAAAGACTAAAGGAGCTAAATATGTATTTCCTGGTTGAAAGGTAGGGAGACATGCCTGAGATGTACAAATACATCACTAGTATAAACAAAGTACAGGAAGGAGCATCTTCCAAAGTAAGAGATGCTTCATATCAAGGGGGCACAAAATGAAGTTAGAGAGAGGAAGGCTCGGGGAAACATGAGAGAATATGTTTATACTGAGAAGATGGCGGATGCCTGGAATAGAGATGCGTGAAGTCTGCAAAATTCACTCCGCAAATTATTTTGTGAATTGCACTCAATATTTGAAGCTCAATTTGCCAAAATCCCAAATTTGTGGAGCATGGATGGACTACAAAGTGTGGAATTTTGGGGGAAACATTTGCACTTCGCACAAAGACTACGATCTATGTCTACTAGTAGAGGATGCCCCCCCCCGACGATCGCCGACCCCAGTGTAAAAAAAATATAAAGGCATCAATTAAATCCTTGAGGTCCAGTGGACTCTTCCTCACCACCCTGATCTCCAGCCCAAATGTAAATAAGGATATAATAAATCCCTGGTGTCTAGTGGTCCCCCCAGTGCCAATCGCTGGCCCCAATGTAAAAAGTATGGACAGGATTCTTAAAGGACTTGAGCTCGGTGCATCTCAAATGCCCCAGTGCAAATGAGATGTGCCGAGCACAGACTGTGGTATTCACAGAAGATGCACGGGGGGATGCTCCTGGCACTTTCCCTCTATAACTATCACTGTTGCGCCCATCCCGGGATGTGCCAATGCAACCCACTGGTCGGACTGGGTACACAATGGAGCAGCACATCTCCCGATGCGCTGTGCTGAAAGCTGTCATTCACAGCCATTGGCATGCAAATGGGGCCATTAGGCATGCAAGGCAGAATGGGGCCACTTGCATGTCATTACATCCAGTTTGGGTCAGTTTAAAGCTGGTCTTAAGGGACTCCTCAAATCGGCAACCTGTGACTGTATATAGCTTTACAACCAGGTTCCAGTGCTACAAATATGGGGTCCCCCCCCAGCATAGGGACTTTCTACTCTTTCCCTAAGCTAGGATCCTCAATCTCACTTTAATCTTATCTTGATTCTGGGCCTATTTTTTTGTAAGACCCTCCGAAACTGAGGTATTGTCATATGAACAAAAGTGTTGAGCTAGGATGTCTTTTTAAGATCTCACATGATGTAACCCTACATTATATGTGGTACCAAATGTTTAAATCCTATATCAATGTTTTAAGATTAGTACTGTGCCAAATGTTTAAGTTTGTACTGTGCCAAATGTATAACAGTTGTACCAAATGTTTAAGTTTGTGATACATAGTGTATGTTCTTACTGATGTGGAGCCTTTGCAAAGGAGTCTATGACTCAAAGGATTGTAATTCCGATATCTTTCAATAAATAAAAAAAAATTAAAATAAATAAATAAATTACGGCCCCATTAGCATGCACCTAGCAGGGCTGCACCTGGCAGAATATGCCAGGCCCCCTGCAAGGGCTGTGTGTTGTACAGTGCACTCACGAATGCCATGCTAGGGAACCTACACACAGCCCCCCTTCCAGCCCATGTTATCATAATACTGCCACACCCTGCAGTGGTTGTTGAAATATCACAACCCCCACCTACCACATCTCCATTATAATGCCACTCTATGTGGCAGTTGTTGAAACATCCATGGAACTAGCCCACCCTGCATCCCATTATAATGCCACTCATTGGAGCAGTTGTTTAAACATCACAGTACCCCACATAGAGCCCACAGCCCCATTGCAAGCCACTCCTGTGGCAGTTGTTGAAACATCCCAGAACCCACCACATCCTGCCTGCATCCCCGTTTGCAAGCTGATCCCTGCGGTGATAATGTTGTAATATCAGAACTCACCATCCCCACCCTGTCCTTAATGCACCAATGACAGCACACTATAAGACCCCCCAGTAGCCCAGCAGACCTCCCACCATTCCACTCACTCAGGCACCCCCAACCCACCCCTCTCCTCACATCCCAGCATAGTCCCACCATCAGTGGGCAGTTCAACCTTGTCAACCAATTGGATTACAGTTGTACAGTAGCTGTCATTCATATACAGCTACAGTATGTCAGTGGGCAGCTGTGGTGGTATGAGTGTGGGTTGAGCTGCCCACCGATGGTGGAACTATGCTGGGATGGGGGGAGCTCAGTGGGCTTGGAGTGCCTTAGTGGATGGAGGGGTGGGAGGTCTGCTAGACTACTGGAGTGGGTCTTATGGTGTGCCATCACTGGTGTGTTTGGGTCGAGGTGGGGAGTGTGTGTTCTGATATTACAACATTATTGCCAAAGGGAGTGGCTTGTGAAGGGGATGTGGGTGGGGTGTGGCAATGGTTCTTTGATGTTTGAACAACCACCACAGGGAGCAGCATTATAACGGGGATGCAGGTGGGGTAGGGGTGTTCTGGGATGTTTCAATAATTGCTGCAGGGAGCAGCATTGTAACAGGGATGCATGTGGGGTAGGAGTGTTCTGGGATGTTTCAACATCTGCCCCAGGGACCGGCATTATAATGGGAATGCGGGCAGGGTGGGGTGTTCTGTAATATTTCAACAACTGCCACAGGGAGCAGCATTCTTATGGGGACATAGGCGGGAGGGCACACTGAACTGCTGGGGTGGGAAGGCTGCCATGCTGCTTTCTGCAGTACAATCCACTGAAATCTACTTGTTATTGACTTATCTTTGGGAGGCGCATCTCTGGACTTGCCCCAGGGATGCGCCTCCATGTTGGGCTGTGAATGGAGCTATGCATCATATGCATGGGCACACCCCCATTCACAGCCCTTCCAGATGTACCACATATCATTATAGATGGCATGCAGCACAACTGCAAAGAGTTAATGCATCGGTGATGTGCTGGTGCATTGGTCCCCTTCCAGAATAACACCAGAGCACAAGTTCGGGATGCACCAGTGCATCTCAGATGCACTGGGTGCATCCCTTTTATGAATCCTGTTCTATAAACTTAAATACCTGGTGTCTCACTTCCTGGTGCTAGCGCCAATGTAAGAAAATATATATTAAATCTCTGGTGTCTATTGGACCCCCCCCCGCAGATGGACAGCCATGACTTAAAAAATATATATTAAATCCCTGTTGTCTAGTGTCCTCTCCAACAATCACCAGCCCCAATGTAAAACAATAAAAATATGATCAATGAAATCTATGGTGTCTAGTGGACCTCCAACACCCCCACATTAAGTAGTACCCCACCACCCTGCTCCCCCCACATCCCAACCCCAAGCTGGCAATCAGCACTGCTCTTCACTCTCCACCACTGCTCCCACCCAACTGACCTGAAATGAATGAGCATGTGCTTGTATAAGTACATGATCATTCATTCCAGGACAGCTGGGCAGCCAGCCATAGTTGGGAGTGGAGGGCTGTGCTAGTCACCCACTCAGAGTCAGGGTGGGGGGGAGCGGGGTTGGATTTTCTTTGATGATTCTTTTTCCATTGGGTATGGTGATTAGCTAGGGGACCACTAGATACCAGGAATTAAATAATTGTTTTTTCTTAAACTGGAGCCAGTGATCAGCTGGTGGGGACCACAGGACACTAGGGATTTAAGATATACATTTTTTACATTTTGGCCAGCGATCAGCAGGGGGCATGTGAGAACCACTAGGCTCCAGGGATTTAATATATACCTTTTTACATCGTGGCTGGCTATCGGCAGTGGGGGGGGGGGATCACTGGACACCAGGTATTTACAGTAATACATACTTTTTTTAAATTGGGGCTGGTGATCAGTGGTGGGAGGGGCACTAGACACCAGGGATTTAATTGATGCTTATATATTTTTTTTTACACTGGGGTCAGTGATTGGCAGGAGGGTGCACTAGACACTAGGGATTTGGGGATTTCAATTTGTAAGTACTCCTTTCTTTGTTTTTTTTAAAGTGTAATTTGCACCTATAAAAAACCAAAGCAAGGTAAAGTTCTGAATGGTGAATTTTCTTTTAATGGGACATCTTAGTGAATTGATTCACAGAAGTGAATTTGACAACTTTGTGCAAACGCTGGAGGTGAAGTAAAACTTTGCCGCATCTCTCGCCTGAACAGCCAACCCCAGCGGGCGGTAGGGGTTAAAATGGTCACAGAATTTAAGACAGATTGAAGTGAATTAGGTTTGATTTATTCATTTTATTTATTGAAATCTAGGATTCATACCTTTGAGCAGCAGCTCTTTACATGGGGTCTGCATCAGGAGACCAATACAGTGCATACAGACAAGTCATTGTTACGTGTAAATTATACTAAGTCAATTACAGGAGTAGAAATACTGAGAATTACAAATGGGTTACACACCATTCATCAAGTCAGGTACAATATATACCATTGTCAGGTAGGACTGGGTAAAAAGTGGGCCAGTGAAGGCAGGAAGTGTAAGAAACAGGCTTGGCAGATCTTGCCAGGATGGGAGTAGAGGGTGACAGGGTGAGATAGAGGAGGAGGGGGTGTAGGGTCAGGGTAGTATGAAAGAAGGGGTAAGGAAGAAGAAGGGAAGGAACAGGTAACTGCTAGAAGTGGTCTCCAGAGTTAGATGACATCAGGGGGTGCAAGCTAAGTGTAGATTCTTACTAAGAACCACAGAGAGCTTAGCGGTAGCATTCACAAGTGGTGCTAGTAAGAAGTTGTTGTTGTGGTTTGTGCTTGAAGGGGCCTGCTGGAGAGATAGTAGTTATTTCAGACAAAAGGGAGTTCATCCAAAGCAGAGGTCAGTGGTCAAAAATACATTGTATTAGGGCCATTCAGCGCCTGGGGACATTGAAAACTTGATTGTTAGAATTTCTGGTGTTCCAAGAGGGCTGATGAAGGCTTAGTAGGTTCCAAACCCCGATGGGCAGCATTTCAAGAGAGATCTTCTTAGCTATCAGGCAAGTTTGGTAGTAGATTCTGTCCTTTAATTCAAGACAGTTTGCTTGAGTATAAAGATCACAAGTGTGTTAGAGTCGCACAGCACCGGTAAAAAGTTGACATGACTTGTTCAAGGCCATCAAGAGGTGTTCAAGGGTCATGTCAGTGGCTTACCCATAAATGACCAGATTGTAGTCAATAAGTGCAAATACTGAGCTGTGTACTGCCATGCTCAGAGCATCAGGTGTAAGACAATGTTTATGTTGATAGAGCATGCCAATTCTCACATTAATCACTTTAGCAATATTGCCAATGTGTGTAGCGTATGAAAGGGAGGAGTCAATAGTAATGCCCAGATATTTGAAATGTTGCACAAAATTGAGGGAGGAGCCCTTGCTGTTCTTAATAGTGGGAAGGCTTTGTGTTTGCTTAGGGAGCTGGTGAACAACAGGAACTTGTTTTTTTCGTAGTTCATCACGAGTTTGTGTTCCTCAAACCATTTTTCAACAGAAGTAAAACCTAGTTGTAGAGCTTCCTCCAGATGTTTGGGGTGAGGGTTGCTAGTAAAAATGTCCACATTGTCTGCGTACGGGAGTATGTGACCATTGCAAGACTCTGGGAGTTTTTTAACTCATTGCCTCCTGGAATACGCTGGTAGGTGGCAACAAATCTACTGCAGTGTGTCCTAGAATGACTACAAAAGTCACCTGCAGACTCCTGTGTGTGCTAGTAACGTCTGGAGAAGTCACTCTCATGGTTTAATATTATTTGCCAGCCAGAATTGATTTGAATTGACTGCATAGCACCATTAGAAAGATAATGTTGTGCTGAACAACTTTTCTACTGACACTTTATGTGTATCATGTTCACTTTAGGAGTTATTCACATTTGTTTATGACATGGTGTGTATGGCTAACATTTTCTCCATCAAGAACCACCTAAGCACTCTGAAGAAAACACACATTCTGGTTATCCCAACCAGTACAAAACAAAAAACAAACTGAGCACAGTTGACTGCTTAGCACCGTTAGAAAGGTAATTTTGTGTGTAACAAGTTTGCCACTGATACCTTGTGTGTATCATGTATACTTTAGGAGTCATATGCATTTGTTTATGGTATGGTCTTTATGATTCAGATATGTCCCTCAAATCTCGCCACACACTTTGACTAAAATGAGGAAAAATTATGTTTATTACTACAGAAATAGCTGTTTTTTTACAAACAAATTATTAAAACTATTTCTAAAGTCTGGATGTTTAATTTGGTGTTGATTTGTTACACATTTCCCAAGAAAAAAAGGCTTATGGAGCATTTTTTAGTGGACAAGATATTTTCTTTGCTGTTTCGACCAGCGTAGGAAAAAAAATCTAAATTACCAATTATTACTTGCATACAACCGTTGGAAAGGTAATTTTATGCTGAACAAGTTTGCCCCTCATACTTTGTGTCTAGCACTTATGGTTTTTGTGCTATTAGCATTGGTTTGTGGCATGCTGATTATGGCTTGATTTTGCTTATAAAGGCCCAGGATTCACTGTTAACAGTATGCAGGAGACAAATGCTGCAACTTCAGAGAGCCTCTGTGGAGGCAATGAGTTAATAAATATACTGAAAAGGAGTGGACCCAAGATGAACCACTGTGGAACTCCTGAATGGACAGGTCTGGATTCAGAAAGGACATCTCTGATCTTGACTTCTTGTGATCTGTTGCTTAGATAGCTGCTGAACCAACTCTTGGCCTCTATGGAGATCTCTATGGAGATCACAATGATAGTGAGCTGATTGAGAAGAAGGGTATCAAAGGCTATCACTGTATCAAAGGCCTTGGATAAGTCTACAAATGTAGCCCCTACCAGGTGCCCATGATCAAGTGCATGGTGAATGTAGCCGGTGAACTCCAGTAAGGCTGTGACTGTACTGTGTGCACACCTAAACCCATGCTTCTGGGAACTTAGGAGATTATAGTGATCCAGGTACTCAACCAGTTGGTCTGTCACTATTCATTCAGCACCTTGGAGAGTGGAGGGAGGATGGAGATTGATCTATAGTTACTGTGCAGAGTCCAGTCACCATTTTTGTGCACTGGGGTTACAGTTTCAGATTTCCACCTTTTGGGGAAATTATGAGTGGAAGAGAGACAAGTTGATTACCTTGGTCAAGGGTTCTAGGATTTCATCCAAAGACAGGTGTATGAATTTTAGGTCTAGGGAGTCTCCACCGTATTTTGTTTTTGCCTGGGACTTGTTCAAGGTATTTTCTGGCTTCTCCTTTAGATAAAGACTTGAAAAAGAATGATGGATGCCCAGGGTTTTTTTTTTTGTGGATTCCTGAGTGGTCCATTGGGGTGGTGGGATAGAAAATGTCAGCTGGGAGGATGCTGCTTAGGTCTTTAAATGCATCATTCAAGGCATTTGCTATGAGTTGTGGATCCAGTGTTGGGGTGCCTTAGATACTGAGCATTGTTGGGGCAAAGAACCTCTGTGCGCAAACACTGAGGCAAGGGTTACCCCAAAGGGCATTTGGCTGGGAAGCCAAGTTTCAAGAAAATACAAAATCACACATGCCCCCACAATGCAAGGCATCATGGGCTACATATGCAAATCACCACAGAATGTTATACTGGTCCAATTTTAAGCAGAATTGCATGGTGCAAAAGGCCTCTCACACAGTTTGCAAAGGGTGCTAACAGAAGACATAGACATGTGTTTCATCCTACC
This sequence comes from Neoceratodus forsteri, assembly GCA_016271365.2. Taxonomy (NCBI): domain Eukaryota; kingdom Metazoa; phylum Chordata; order Ceratodontiformes; family Ceratodontidae; genus Neoceratodus; species Neoceratodus forsteri. The sequence continues at coordinate 839,681,405 of CM057459.1, read as the reverse complement.
AGAACTCATCAGTATGCCTCATCTGTTTGACACCCCAGTGGAATGGACAGCTCTCTAAGGCAGTGTGTCTTGGATATGTTGTGGAACCCATTAAAAAAAAATATTTAGACAAAGAATCTCTGCAAGAATACTGAGGCAAGGATTACCTCAGGCAGTATTGGCGGAGCAAGTTTCAAGAAAATACAAAATCACACATGCCCCCACAATGCAAAGCATCATGGGCTACATATGCAAATCACCACAGAATGTTATTTTGCATTTTCTTGAAACTTGGCTTCCCAGCCAAATGCCCTTTGGGGTAACCCTTGCCTCAGTGTTTGCACACAGAGGTTCTTTGTCTTTTAAAAAGGTTTTTATTTTAATGGGTTCACCACAATATATCCAAGGCACACTGCCTTAAGGGTAGCTGGCCATTCCACTGGGGTGTCAAACAGACGAGGCATACTGATGAGTCCTGGTAGGACGAAACACGTGTCTATGTCTTCTGTTAGCACCCTTTGCAAACTGTGTGAGAGGCCTTTTGGCACCATGCAATTCTGCTTAAAGTTGGACCTGTATAACATTCTGTGGTGATTTGCATATGTAGCCCATGATGCTTTGCATTGTGGGGCATGTGTGATTTTGTATTTTCTTGAAACTTGGCTTCCCAGCCAAATGCCCTTTGGGGTAACCCTTGCCTCAGTGTTTGCGCACAGAGGTTCTTTGTCTTTTAAATAGTTTTTTATTTTAATGGGTTCACCACAATATATCCAAGGCACACTGCCTTAAGGGTAGCTGGTCCATTCCACTGGGGTGTCAAACAGATGAGGCATACTGATGAGTCCTGGTAGGACCCTTTTCAAACTGTGTGAGAGGCCTTTTGGCACCATGCAATTCTGCTTAAAGTTGGACCAGTATAACATTCTATGGTGATTTGCATATGTAGCCCATGATGCTTTGCATTGTGGGGGCATGTGTGATTTTGCATTTTCTTGAAACTTGGCTTCCCAGCCAAATGTCCTTTGGGGTAACCCTTGCCTCAGTGTTTGCACACAGAGGTTCTTTGTCTTTTAAATAGTTTTTTTATTTTAATGGGTTCACCACAATATATCCAAGGCACACTGCCTTAAGGGTAGCTGGTCCATTCCACTGGGGTGTCAAACAGACGAGGCATACTGATGAGTCCTGGTAGGACGAAACACATGTCTATGTCTTCTGTTAGCACCCTTTGCAAACTGTGTGAGAGGCCTTTTGGCACCATGCAATTCTGCTTAAAGTTGGACCAGTATAACATTCTGTCGTGATTTGCATATGTAGCCCATGATGCTTTGCATTGTGGGGGCATGTGTGATTTTGTATTTTATTGTTGGGGCAATTTTCTTACTTTTCCTTTTATATCTTTGAGGTTGGACCAGAATGATTTACTCTCATTCCAGGATCTGGTAAGAGCAACCTTGTAGTAGTTACTTTTGGCAGTATGTATTGCTCAAGTATAGCCATGTCTTGCTTTCTTATAGTACTGAATGTTGGCTTAGGACCCATGGGCTCATGACTTGTACCAGAGTTGGTCTCTTGATCTGAGTAACTCAATTAGATCAACTGTGATCCATGGATTGTTAATTCCTTTGATCTTCCTAATTCTAAAGTGTGTGTGCTTGTCACAGACCACATTGAATTTGCTAATTAAATCCTCCAGTGCAATATCCATGTCACTTGTGGCATACAGGTTAGACCAATCTTGGTGCTTCAGGTCAGATTTTAATTGTTCAAGGTGTCCTTTGAGAAGCACCTGGTTGGTTATCATTTTGGCTAGTGGTTTACAGAACTTATTGGACCAATAACACTTAACAGGGGAGTGGTCACTCATTGTGTTAGGGAGGACCATGGTGTTAGTGATATGATTGGGGTGGTTTGAGAGCACTCAGTCCAGTAAGATACCAGATCCAGTTTTATAGTTAGGTCTTGTTGGCTCCTTAACCATTTATGTGAAGTGAATTGCTGAGAAGGCATCCTTGACTGAGGCAGTGGCATTGGAGAGCCAGTTGATGCTGAGGTCTCCCAGCAGAACCATTTCTGTGTTTAGGCTCAGTGTACTTAGGCATTCCATCAGGGCCTCAGTACCTGTTGCAGTCTGCTTAGGTAGAATGTAGACTGAGAGTAGAATGAGGGTCTTGTGTGCACCTAGTAGCAGTTTGATGGTGAGTATTTGCAATTAGTCACTACAGATATGGAGGGGAAGGATATGTGCCTGTAAGGAGTCTCTTATGTAAAGCACACACTCACCACCTTGCTTTGACAGACAGTCCTGTCTGAAGATTGTGTACCCAGGTAATGACATGGTTTCATTAGGTAACAATGGGATTAGCCAGAACTGTACTACTGAGAGCACATCGGGGTTGTGTCTTGTGGCTCATACATTTAGCCTGTCCATTTTTTGGAGAAGACTGCAGATGTTTATGGAAGCGAGAATAAGACCATTAGCTATTTTAGGTTGAGTGTTTGATTTAAGGGGAGGACCAGGGTTAGGGTTTATATTTCCTGACAGCAATAAAAGTATTAGCAGAAGGCAGCTAATGCAGTCCTTCAGAAGTCTAGTGTTGAGTGTTCTCTGTCTTCTATTGTGTAGGCTTATCTTAGTGGTTCCATAGGAGGCATTGCAGCCAGGGAAGAGAGATATCATAAGGGGAACCATATTTTGGACCATGGTCAGGCAAGGTCCAGTTAGCATCACTAAAGGTATGGTGAACTGATGCAGTCATATCAGAGGATGAGGTTGTGGTACCATAGGCATTCAGAATGGTCCTGGTAGTATAATGTTGGGTTGGTTTGGAAGCAGTAGCATTATTTAGTCCAGCGAGGGACAGCAGTACTGCCAAAAGGATACCCCAAGAAATTAAGATGTCTGAAAGGATCATTGTAAGGCAAATGTGGAGGAATTGCAGTGATGTCCAGAATTCTTTATAAGTTTAAGCCAATTTAAGTGGTATAATTACAGTGGTTTTCCCTGAATGTTGAAATCCAGAGGAGTTTGTAGCAGACAGAGTGTTTATTAAGTGCTTCTGGCTGATTTAAGTATTATAGAGCACACTTTGGGACAGTTGTAGTTACGTGCCTGCAGGTGTCTGTATTTGGACCAGAACAGTAGAAGCCCTCTAGAGGCAGAGTCCTACAGCTTGCCAATGAAAAACTAGCACTTAGTAAATATCTTGTGATCATGTGACCACAGGAACCTATATAAGAAACAACCCAAATAGGGTGACTGGGGTGCCGGCACACAGCTCCAGTGAGAATCTGAGGAGGTGTTGTAGAACTGGAGGTAGGGAGCCTGTTCAGGGTTTTCCCATGGCTGTTAGGCAGGTGGTGGCTTGAAAAGTTTGGCTGCACTGCTGGAGCATCCAGTCAGGTTCGGGACATCTGGGGAGGGAAGAGAAGAGACAGCCTTAGTTTAAATGCAGCAGCAAATTAAAATTACAATGGTAAAAGGAGGAGTCTGGTGGAGGACGGCCAGCGGGGGTTGATGCGCAATCTCTGCCGATGCTGCCCAGAGTTGAGCCCTAAGATCTCCAATGGCCCAGCATGTAGGACAGTGTCCTACATCCTGTAAGACTGTCTTACTGAAAAGTGTCCCACAGTACCTGCAGTTAATGATATCCATTCCAGATAAGTTGCTGGGCTTAAAACCTGGTCAGAGTAATTAGAAGGAAGAAAATGCAAGTAATGGTTTGATTTTGTGTTTTGTTTTCATATAACTTGTTATAACAAGTTAAATTACTACTGCCTCTGTAAATGAGCTCACCTTGTGGATGCCCCACTGATCTGCCCCTTCCTTCTTTGCCACAGAAAATGTCACAACTGTGGTACCCTATAAAAGGAGTGTAGTGTGGGGTGGTTGGGGATGGGGTGGGTGGCTGGGCCCTTCCCCTGCTGAAAAAGAAGAACCACAGATGAAAGAACAAGGAGGTAAGAGCAGAGACAATTAAATGCAGTAACCCCTGAAAGCTTATCCTAATGTTAGATAAAACTGTAAAACCTGTAAAGCACCACCTGTAATAATTTCAGAGAAGATATACCCTGTAAGAAACACTTTGCTACAGAGAAAAATAAAGCAGTAACAGAAGATATACCTTGCAAAAGACAATTTCAATCAGAAGATTTCAGCAGTAATCTGTTAGCACACACCTGTAGGCACACCTTGTAATAATGCAGAAGAAGGTATACCAGCAACAACAATTTGAATCAGAGAAAAATAAAGCAATGAAATGCTAGCAACAAACAGTAGCAATCCCTGTGAGTACAAAATAAAAATAATAACACACAGTAAATCTGCTAAGCCAGAAGAAGTCTTAATCCATTTCCCTTGCTCTGGTAAGGTTCTCTGCTCTGTCCTTTCAAGTAATCTTAGATTGGCCAGGTAAGGTAAGGTGCTGCCTGTCTATGGCAAGGGTGAGACTAGGGTACTCCACACCATGGGATTCAATGAATGGTTGAAAAAATGGTGCATAGTTCATGGTTTGGGCTTCATTGGGGACAGGGTATCCACCTGGAGGGATACAGGCCTATACCGGTGCGATGGTCTGCATCAGCCTAGGAGGGGAACCAGAATCCAAGGTGATAGGTTTAAATGCTTCATTGGCAAGCATTTCAACTAGTCAAAGTGGGAGGCACTGAAAAGGGGCAGGGAAATCCCAGCCTCCCCCACAAAACAGGGTAGTTGGAGAGGTAAACAACAAGGTAGAGAAGTCAATAGGGAGTATGACGGGGTAAATGAAGAAAAAGGAAAAGGCAGTAAGGACAGGGATGGGGCTAAAAAGGGTAAGGCCATAAAAAAATGGAGGGTGATGAGTACCAATCCCATAGTCTGGGTAACTAGCTCCCTGAACTAATGACCTTGATGTAAGAGGGATGCCCGGATATCCTGGCACTCATAGAAACATGGTACACAAAGAAGCATAACTTGGATTTCAACATACCAGGGTACACAATTTACAGGAGGGACAGGCAGGATAAAAGAGAAGAAGGTGTAGCTCTCTATGTAAGGGAAGGGATCATAGCAATGGAACTAAAGGGTAAACAGGGCTGAGAGGAGACACTGTGGGTCATCCTGGAGACAGGAAATGGCACCACAATCTGCATGGGGTTGTATACAGTCCCTCATCTCAGGGGGAGGCAATGGACAAGGAAATCATAGAAGGCATCCTTTGAATGGCAGAAAAAGGGAAGATATTGTTGATGGAAGACCTGAATATGCCAGATGTTAACTGGAACACCTTTGCTGCAGCCACTTCCAAAAGCAGGATCATTCTCAATGCTCTACTGGGGGCATGCCTTGGACAGCTACTGTTGGAACCCACTCAGGAGGGAGCAATCTTAGACCTGGTACTCTCAAATGGGGATAGTGAGAGAATCTTGGATTTAGAATTGGGTAGCCATTTGGGAACAAATGACCATGAAACAGTGTGGTTCATGATAAACAAAGCTGTAGAGTCAAGCCATACAAAAGCAAGAGTATTGGACTTTAGGAGGGCTGACTTTGGGAAAATGGGAGAGTGCCTCAGAAAAACACTAGCAAATGGGTATGAAGAAGAGGGGGAGGAACAATGGGGAAAAATCAAAACTGCTATCACAGAGGCCACAAGCCTTTGTGTGAAGCAAATCAACAAAACAAAATGAAAGAAAAAAACACTATGGTTCCCAAAAGAGGTGGTGGGAAAGGTTAGGGAGAAAAAGGTAGCATTCAGGAAGTATAAGGAAACACAGAAGGAGCAGGACAGGGAACTGTACCAGATAAAGCAGAAGAAAGTGGGGAAGGCAGTCAGAATAGCAAAGGCCTAAACTGAGGAAAAGATAGCCAACTTGGTTCAGAAGGGTGACAACACTGTGTATAGGTACATTAGGGAGTGAAGAAAGACCAAGGGAGGGATAGTGAGGCTTAAAGGGAAGGGGGTGGGCAGAGAGTGACAGTGAAAAAGCAGGGATACTAAATGAATACTTCTCCTCAGTATTGACAAAGGAAGAGGAGGGGAGGTACCTAAACCAAAGAATAGAAGCACTCTGGGTGGGGGGGGTCGATACCAGTCCATTCACAGAAGAAAGGGTCCTAAAAGAACTCTTGAATCTGAAGATGGACAAAGCAATGGGGTCTGACGGGAGTCACCACATAATTCTAAAAGAATGAAGGGGAGAATGAGTGACACCACTTACTACCATTTTTAACAAATCATGGGAGGATGGTGTGGTACCTGAGGACTGGAGGAGGGCATATGTGATTCCCCTTCACAAAAGTGGGAGCAAGACAGAGGCAGGAAACTACAGACCTGTTAGTTTGACCTCAATGGTAGGGAAAATGATGGAATCACTTCTGAAGGAAAGAATTGTTGAGTACCCTAGAGGCCAGTGGAGTACAGGACCCAAGGCAGCATGGATTCACAGCAGGAAGGTCATGTCAGACAAATCTAATTGATTTCTTTGACTGGGTGACCACAGTAGTAGACCAGGGAGGGGCTCTAGACATGGCCTACCTTGACGTTAGTAAGGCATTTGACGTAGTCCCTCACAAAAGATTAATAAACAAGTTAGCCAACCTGGGAGTGGGTTCCAGGGTTGTAGCCTGGATAAAACATTGGCTGGACAACAGGACACAGAGGTTAATAGTAAATGGAGTCCAATCTGAAGAATGGGGGGTTCCTAGTGGGGTACCACAGGGTTCAGTAATGGGACAGGTCATCTTTAATGTCTTTATAGGTGACATTGCAGAGAGACTGGAAGGGAAAGTATACCTCTTTGCAGACAGTGCAAAGATCTGCAATAGGATTGATACACAAGGGGGGTGGAAAGGATGAGAAGGGACTTGGCAAGGTCGGAGGAATGGTCAAACGTAAGGTAGCTTAGATTTAATGCAAAGAAGTGCAAAGTAATGCACCTGGGAAACAAAAACCCAGGGGAAGAGTACACAATGTGGGGGGGAGGTACTAACAACAACAAAAATGGAAAGGGACCTGGGGTAGTCATATCAGATGACTTAAAGGTACATAAGCAATGTGAGAAGGCATTAAGGAGGGCTGGGGGATACTGGGATGCATGGGGGAGGCATCACCAGTAGAAAACAGGAAGTTGTTATCCCTCCATACAGACATTTGGAGAGACACCATCTGGAATACTGTGTGCAGTTCTGGAGAACCCATCTCCACAAGGACAAAGACAGGATCGAGGCAGTCCAGAGGAGGGCAACTAAAATGGTGCCATACGAAAAGAGACTAAAGGAGTTTCATATGTATACCCTCGAGAAAAGCAGGGAGAGAGGGACATGATTAGAAACATTTAAGTACCTCAAGGGAATCAACAAAGTCCAAGAGGGTAGCATCTTTCAGAAAAAGAGATGTGCAAGAACAAGGGGGCGCAATTTGATGATAGAGTGGGACTGCTCAGGGGCAATGTGAAAAAGTATTTTTTTCACAGAGAGGATGGTGTATGCATGGAACAGCCTTCCTGAGGAGGTTGTGTGGTCAAAAATGGTGGGGGAATTCAAGAATGCACGGGACAGACATAAAGCAATTGTAGTGGGGGTTTGGAGGTACTAGGCTGTTGGTTAACTAGGATATTCAGCCTATCCAATAAGTAGGGAAATGAGCAGACTGGGTGGACCAAGCAGCCCTTATCTGAGGTCAACATCTATGTTTCTATGTTTCAGTTTATAAATTGTGGCACTGAATGGGTAGTTTGCATTTTGACTTGTCCCTGTGGGATACTATATGTTGGCCAGACTAAGAGATAGCTAAGGTTGAAAATTGGTGAACATACAGTATGTAGTATGCTGTTTCAGTGACTGTATCATAGTGTCAGCTTTGCAAACAAACAGTATCTAATAAATTAAGAGTCATAAAAAGTGCACACAACAGGAAAATTATTATTTTAGTTATTGGCTCTCATGTAAAGGCTGTGGACTTAAAGGTTATTTGTTCACGTACAGACTGGAGAAATAGCCTTATATCTAGTGCTGACACTTCAATAATTTATTTATTTATTTATTTTATTTAGTTTTTGTTGACCAGGTAAGTGCACTAGACAAATCCTGCCTATTTTCATTATAATATACAATTGGGATCGAACTGACTGTTTTTTAAGAAGCTGAATTAAAATCCACCATGCCCATATCTGGTGGTTACCAGTGCAGAAGTACATAATAACTGGTATACACTATCAAGTGACTCTCATTTATTACAATAGATCTAGCAAAATCCACACAATAATTTTAGAAGAGCCCCACCTCTATAAAAGGTCAGAACCACAGCAGACCAAAAGAGCTACAGTACACCATGAGTTCAAAGGATGATTATACTGAAATTTCTGTAAACTTGTGTAATGTTCAATATAAAATACATTTTGGTCAAATTTTCCTTAACAAATTAAGTATAAAATACTACACTATTCACAGATGCCTACATGGTGAATGACCACCACATGGAACAAGATGTTGCTGGTCTTTATTGTGTCTACCGCAATGTTTGTGTTCTTGATGTTACTTCTGCGTTCTTTTTCTCACATTATTTTTTCCACAATGTTCCTGGCCTGAAGCTTGTAATTTCATTTGCAGAAAGTTGCTTATCTGACCACACTCTCCAGGGAGAGCGCGGGTGCACGCTCCATTACAGTGAATGTCCGATTGTCCTGCAACTTTCCTAATTTTTCTTTATGTTATAATGGTCAGTTTGTTTTGAAATGTGTGGGCACGTTTCCTGTAAGAAAAGACTTGGTAGTGGAAATGTTCCCACGTTTCACCACAAAGTGAACCTTATAGCATAATGAAATATTGGGATATCTGCCGGACATTCACTATAGTGGAGCATGCACCTGCACTCCCCCTGGCATCACATCCTAATGTTACTGAGAAAGAGGGGCAGAATGTGGGTGGCTTTTCTGAATGGGAATTCCTCTATCATGTGACACACTTTAATGAAATTATGGGTGGTTTTCCCAGCTATATATTGCACTCTGTGGAGCAAGAAATATTGCAGTGGAAGTAAGGCCCCCACATATTAGGTTATGTGCATTACAATCCATTACCATGTAACATGGTGAATCTCTGTAAAGCAGCAGCACAATAATCTGTTGATAACTCTGACCTATATTTTTTAATGCTACAGTATGTTACAAGTTCCTCTACTTACATCCTGACTGACTGGAATGATATGAGAATTTGCTAACTTGAATGAGTCTGCTGTATTGCCATTTTTCATGTGTGAAATAATGAAAGTAGCATTTCTTTTAAATTGGTTCAACTTCTGACCTGGTGTTTGTTATTGTTCTCCTCTGCTTTTCTCCATTGCATCAGTTAGTTGTTATATATCACTTCTGTTGTAAATTAACAGTTATGCAGCAGTCAGTGTTTTATGACAGCATGGAACAATATTTATTGAAAAGCAGCTGCAAAAAAATACAAACCTGGTGAGAACAATACTGAAAGGTGTCCTCTTTTTTTTTTTTATACATGAAAAAAAGTCATCAAGTAAGGAAAGCAGACATAAATTGTGAAAAGAAGTGTGTCATTCAAGTCACGGCTCAGAGGTAACTAGTGGTGGCTGTGGCAGTGTAAAGTAGCATAAAAAAGTACAGTTCAAAACCGTGAGGAGACAGCCAGAGGGCGCTGTGCTGAAGATGGCTGCTTGATTCTTCATCTCCCTGGATTCACCAAATATCATCATCCATCCTACAGATTCCAGACTTCCTACCTTCACCAACATCTGAGATCTTACTGTATGTACATCGCAGAACAGCTCTGGTACAGTATTTTTATTGCCTCACAATTACTGAACAAGTTATCTATAGCTTTTCAATTTCTCTATTAAGGCCTACAATAATGGCGGACCAATCTCCACATAACAGTTCTCTTAATAGAGTGGAGTCAATGATCCAATAACTAATAAGTGAAATCAATGTATTAAAAATTGCATCTCAACAAAATATCAATAATATGCAGGCACTTGATCAAAAAATCAGCGCTACTGATGTTAAAGCATCACAAAATGAAGATTCCATTAACACATTACAGGCTACCATCAGGGAGCAGGACAGAGTTATTAGGAACCTTCAGGACAAAATAGATGATATTGAAAATAGAAACAGACGTAACAACCTTAGATTTCTCGGATTTCCTGAAGGTGTTGAACTAGGAGATACCAGTGCTCTTCTAACTCATGTACTTCCTTCTTTGCTTAAATTACCTGCCGGCCAAGACCTAACCATTGAGAGATCTCACCGCACCTTAAATCCGAGGCCTGGACCCGACCAGAATCCCAGGCCCATCATTGCCAGATTTCTAAACCATGCACATACTGAACTGATTCTTCAAAAAGCGAGGCAATTAGGTGCACTTACTTGGCAAGAAAACAGAATCCTCATTTTCAGAGACTATTCTAAAGAATTATCTAACAAACGAAAAGCTTACAACCCCATTAAAACGATCCTTCATCAGCGTGGAATTAAGTTTGCACTGCGTTACCCTGCAACAATGCATCTTTTTTTGAATGATTCTACCAGAGATTTCAGTACCCCAGAATCTCTCTCAGAATTTCTGAATCGGACACAGCCCGCACTTACATTGCCTTGCGATGCTAATGCAGCTCGTTTCTGCTCCAGCACAAGCACTTCGCAATTACAATGTCTTGCCCTTCCTGCTGAAACTGTCCTTCAGGTCCCTGAGAAATCTGCAGCCATCATATCTGCCACTGTAGCTCCTGCCAGAAGCTCTGCACGCTTACAAGAAAAAAAGCATCTGGTTCTTCTCTAAATAATAATTCCTCCTGTTTAAATAATATTTCCACCTCTCCAGCTTCCTATGTGGAATGTCACATCAGTTTTTCTACTCCTCTTACCGTGTCTAACAAATTCTCCCCATTCCAAGAAGATCTGCTCCAAGAAGATCTGCACTCATCTACGGAGGATCTGAGACAGACTGTATCCGATACATTTACTCAAGACCCGAAGAAGCTCTCAACGGTTAATGACTCTCCCAATTCTTCCTGGACTGATCTTGTGTCTAGCTCTCCCTTTAAATCATCTGAACCACCCAAAAAGAAAAGGAGAAGAAAATCGAAGAGCAAGGCTACCCGAGGCTTTTTCCCACTAAAAAAAAAAAAAAAATTTATAATAAATACTATGGCCCATAATTAGATGTGGTATAGCAGTTTCTCACCACAATCCCTCCTCTTCACACCACCTCACTCGATTCCTCTGGTACATTTACCGCAAAGCGTAGTCTCTATCGCACCCAAGAGGTCTGGAGCACTTAAATGCAGTAAATCACTATCGCTGCTGAGAAGCCTGTATCTGTCTGTGGGAGGTGAGCCAATTGACACTGGAGGTATTTAATCCATGCGGGAGTTACTCTCAATGTATTCAATGGGGGGAAAAAAAATAAGAGAAAGAATAAATATTACAATGTTTGTAAGATCTCTTCTAATTAATCCTTGTCTGGTGCCAGACATTAGTATATATGCTTGCTGTTTGCATTCTAATTTTTCATAAGCTTTGGCACCACCATGTGGTCAGGTGCATACATACATATATAGAGTTCTGTATTTCATATCAGTGTTCCCTTAACCCCTACTATTATAGCATTTTTCCATATAAATCCTATCATTTGGAATGTGGACGATGATTAGAAAAATACTCTAAAATCATTTACTTATTTAATATTTATTTTGCATCACTTCTGGTATGTAGTGCATCAGGTGCATTCCCATTATATCTCATAGATTTTGCACCAAAGTATGCTTCCAATTGTATTTCTATACATTGTGTTTTTCCGCCTTTTCACATTATTCTTCATCCCATTTTCTTCCAAATCATTGGAACTTATAAAAATGATTCCACAATACACTGATGCGCTATGAACCTATAGTATATACTGCATTCCCTAACCTAGCTTATGTGGACTAATACACTTTGGGCATCCTTTTATCTGGCTCACACTGATCCAGCATTATCTGCCATCATGTTGGTATACTTTATTTAATATTGGACTTATTGCTAAGTCCAAGCTAATTCATTATGTTTGGAATTTAACACTATTACATAATTATCCTTTTTTATTTGGTAGAATGATGTTTTGGTTTTTTCCAGGGTAATGCTTTAATTACCTCAGCACAAATCTCAATTACACTTCTTTAATATACTGTTATATAAAGTTTAGTATCTTAAGATTATAGGGTAAACCGTAGCTTGAGATTCACTAATTACTCTACACGCCTGGTAGTGTAGAGTGAGAGTCCTGGTATATTTACCGACTCTTATTGCTCTGCATTTCATACAAGTTTCAAATTATTATTCTTATTACTGAGTTTATACTAACGTTTGTTGGTTCTAATGTTTAATTACTTGATATTCCTATCTTTATACTCTCCCTCTGCGAGACAAAATGAATACAAATACTCAGTCATCTCGAACCCATACAAGTCAAGGGCCCTGCATACATTTGTTTATTATGTATATTTACCTTTTGAATCTGTGACATCCTCCAAATTAATGGTATTGAGTCCCTCATTCCTATTTGTAACTAATTACCTTATATCCTAGTACCATGAGTGATCTAATCTTACATTCATGAAATGTCAAGGGACTCAACTCACCTTGTAAAAGTAAGCAAGTACTTACCTATCTTAAAAAGCATAAAACACATATTGCTTTCTTACAAGAAACTAAACTTTTATCAGATGATGTCGACAGACTTAAAAGGGACTGTGTCGGTCAAGTATATGCGTCATCTTCTCCATCCAAAAAACATGGGGTTGCTATCTTAATACATAAATCTCTTAATTGGCCCCCTATAAAAATCATTAGAGACCCGGATGGTAGGTGGATTATAACCCTATTAAACACCACAGCAGGTCCACTTATATTTGTGAATGTATATGCACCCAACCTTGATTCACCCATTTTCTTCCATAACCTATCCCAACAAATTATGATTAATAATAAAAATAATTCACCTATTCTTATTGGTGGTGTCTTTAACTTAGCACTACAAGCATATTTAGACAGAAGTAACTCATCACATGATGCCCACCCCCCGTAGTATTAATGCTCTGTCAATGCTTATGAATGATTTAGGTCTCTCTGACATTTGGAGACTACATCATCCCAGACAACGAGATTACACCTTTTATTCCTCTTTACATAAATCATATAGTAAGATTGATTATTGGTTCTCTTCTCCCCTCATTACTGAAAAAATTATTGATACATCGATTCTCCCTATTGTTATATCTGATCATTCCCCTATCAGTTTGCATTTACTCTGGGGTCCACCTTCTTCTAAATCTCCATCTTGGCGTTTAGACCCACTTTTACTCAGAGACCCTGAATTCACTCCTTGGATTAAAACCCAGATTCAAGATTTTCTTTCTATTAACGATACTCCAGATATGTCTCAAGGTACTATCTGGGAAGCATTAAAAGCCACTATTAGAGGTAAAATTATTAGTTATGCAGTGCATATAAAGAAATTAAGAGAACAACAATTAGCTAATTTAGAAAGATCCCTTAAAGAAAAAGAAACCCAGTACTATAAATTAAATAAACCCAATCATAATTCACAGCTTCATCTGGAAATTCTACAATTAAGAATTAAAATTAACGAGTTGATATCCAGGAAGGCTGAACTTGCCCTTTTTAGGATTAAACACGGTTATTAGGAACAAGGGGATAAATGCAGAAAGTTGCTCTCTTACCAGCTAAAAACTCAACAGATGCAGAGATATATAGCAGGTCTGAAAGATCCATCAGGTCAGACACACACAGACAACCTTTCAATCAACCATATTATGCAATCCTTTTACCATCAACTATACTCGCAACCTAATACTACAAATCCCAACCTAATACAACATTTTCTGGAAAAATTGAATCTACCCCACCTATCCCCTCAGGACAAAACTATGCTTGATAAACCAATCACTTTACAGGAAATCCAAACTGCTTTATCATCTTTAAAAAACGGTAAAGCACCTGGCAGTGATGGGTTCCCTATTGATTTTTATAAAACCCTATCTGACACTCTTTGTCCTGTATTAGTCAATGTATTCCAAGAAGCAACCTTAATAAAGAAACTCCCATGCACAATGACCAAAGCCATTATAACAGTCTTACCAAAAAAGACAAAGACCCTTTTCTTCCTTCAAACTATAGACTGATCTCACTTCTTAATACTGATGGAAAAATTTTGCCAAATTATTAACTCTCCGCTAGAATCTTTTAATGACTAAGCTCATCCATAGCCTCTCAATCAGGATTTATCAAAAATAGAAACAGTTCGATCATCTTAGCTCATTACTCAATTTAATTCACAAAGCAAAACTCTTAAAACCCTGCAGCTGCAATAGCCATTGACTTTGAGAAAGCATTTGACTTTCTCAATTGGGAATATCTGTATCAGGTGCTATCTCATTTTGGCTTTACAAATAATTTTTGTGCTTGGATTCAATTATTGTATGCCTCCCCTTCAGCTCGAGTTCTCACAAACTCTATTTTGTCCCCCTCCTTTTACTTAGCAAGAGGCACCAGACAAGGATGCCCCTTATCGCCTTCATTGTTTATACTTGCCATGGAACCTCTTTCTGTGTCCCTATGTCAATCTGGTACAATTAAAGGCATTACTATTGGTAATTCTCACTATACTTCACTCTCATATGCAGATGATCTCCTTATTTTACTTGAAAACCTAGTAAGTTCTGGGCAACCTTTAGTTAAACTACTGAATGACTTCACCTCCCACTCCGGACTAGCTCTAAACCTTAACAAATCTGAAACGCTACCATTGAATACCCTTTGTAGTCCCCTCATGAACAACTCATTAGGCTTTCGTTGGGCCCCCAAAGTAAATCTTATCTTGGCATACGGATCTCCCCGACATTGAATAAATTATGGGATGCTAATCTTTCCCCTCTGTTAACCAGTATCCAAACAACACTTGGTAGATGGAAGCTACTTAAACTTTCTTTTAATGGTAAAATTTCCACCATTAAAATGTCTATAACTCCTAAAATATTATACCTATTTTCCAGTATCCCTTTGATACTTCCCTCTAGTTTTCTTGCCAAAATAGACAAAATTATCAGCAGCTTCATTTAGGAAGGCAAAATACCTAGATTTAGTGGTAAAACTTAGATCTCATTGGTCAAAAGGTGGCTTTGGCCTTCCTTGGTTCCAAGCCTACTTATGGGCTTTCTGTACATCTCAAACAATTAAGTGGTTTAACAAACCCAACATCCAGTCTCCTTTATGGGTCAATATGGAAACATCCTTATGTTCTGGTAATGTGGCGACTTCTTTCCTTTATAACACCCTTACCTCTTCTTAAAGTCTCACCCTACCATAGCTGCTTCTATATCTATTGCAAAATCATTCACAAGCATATTAAATCTTACTCCCAAACCCTTAGCTTACACTCCCATCTGGGGTAACCACCATATATCTCTTGATAATCACCCCATTTTTGTTGTACCTGGAAAAAAGAGTATTCTCTTTTTAGGATATACTTGAACCCAAGTCATTAAAGTTAAAATCTTACACCATCTCACGAGGTATATGGAATCTTCCACATCAGAATTTTGAAATATCTACAGCTTCGTCACCGCATGCAACTCTTACCCACACCCTTCTCTATCAATTCTCTGTACGATAAGCACATCTCTAAATGGATAAAAACAACATCCAATTTAAATAGCACTGTTTACAAAGATATTTGTGATATCCTTCCTGACTACTCTGTCAATGCTAAAAACAGATGGAGTACTTTGCTACAATACAATATCACCAATGCACAATGGTCCAGATGTTGGCTCTCCTGTCACAAATCTGTTAATGATAAACGCAGTTCCCTCATTCAAACCAAGATCCTTCATTTGTGGTACAGAACTCCTGTTGTATTACAAAAAATGGGTTTATTGAACAATAACAATTGCTGGAGCTGCAATTCCCCCAATGGGGATTTATTGCATATCTTATGGCACTGTCCCCTCATACAAAAGATTTGGCACTGTACTCACAAATTTGCAATGAAAGTGGTAGGTCAACCTTTTACACTGGACCCTAAACATTGCATTCTTGGTATTTTTAATCACCGTTCTTATAAAATTTCATATTCGCAGAGCAGATGGTTAAATATACTCTTCCTTCAAGTTAAACGCACAGTCCTCATGCATTGGAGATCCAACATAATCCCTACCCTTCCGGTATCATTAACCAACTATTGCAATATGCCTCTCTGGACCGTATGACATATATCTTGTCTGACCGACTCATGTTATATAACAATTGTTGGCAGGGCTTTTTTAATTTTTTGGAATCAACTAAATCTTCCAACACCAATGTATGGACTTAATATATATGGATTTTCCCCTTTTACTGATAAATCATTGTAGTCTCACTTTTTTCCCCTTTTTTTTATAGTTTCCCTCTCTCTCTTCTTAACTTTCTTATATATCTTTTCTTTCCTATACTGTGTTCTCAATCGTTCTTTATTACTCCACAATCCTTTTACGAATGTACTTTTTTCCCTTTTGCAGCATCATATATAATTATATAACATTTTAATATAAACCGTATCTAATCATACTATCAGCTTTAAGTTCACTACAAATGTCAAGTATATGCTAATTACATGACCTGTATTGTTTACTATATTTTAAACCAAAAGCTCCTTGTATTATTGTAGCAATGTTCTTATTATATGCTGCCTCAATTTCTTTAAAAAAAAAATCCTCACATTGTACTGTACTGTAAGAGGTTTGTCTGTATATCTTATGAAAAATTAATAAAAAAGTTTAACTGTAAAAAAAAACAAACCGTGAGGACATTCTTGCACTGCTGCTTTAATTGTGAAAATGTCAGCATGACATCATGAGCTCACAGCTACAATCACAGAATGCACAAAAGTGGCACAGAGTTCCCAGATTTTTTTTTCTGCCAGCCCAAATGCATCCTGCTTTTCTGCAGAAAATTGACAAGGGGCTAGACAGTGAAATGGGAGTGTTTCAACACATACAAAGTCCCCCAGAATTAATGGTGCACTCAGTCATACGCACAGAAGACAGAAGTGGCACAGAGTCCCCAGATTTTTTCTGCAGGCCCAAAATGCATCCTGCTTGTCTGCAGAAAATTGACAAGTGGTTAGCCAGTGAAATGGGGGTGTTTCAACACATACACCAGTATAAAATGATGACTGTGAGTACTGTGTTGCTGGTCCAGTGTGTTCCGACAGATGATTCGAGCAAATGCAATGTGATCATCTCAACTGGATTGAAGGGTGCCCTTTGGCTGTACACCAATAGTAGCCTTGGTGAGTATATCTATCTATCTCTCTATCTATCTATCTATCTATCTCTCTATCTATCTATCTATCTAGCTATATACATATATATAGATATATGATTGTGAATTTTCTAGGTGGGGAGAGGGGTTGACAATCATGGACATGTACTCATGGTATTGTTCTTCATCACAGGTCACACATAAACTGTTGGTGTGTGCATTTAAGTGCTCAATGAGAATTTTTTGCCCTGAAATTGGAAACGGATAACTCTCAAGCACATGAAGGTACAGTAAGTATTTTTTTTTTCTGGGGAAGGGAATCATATTTGCAGGTTTGTATCTAATGGTTTCTTATTTTGTTACTTCTTCACAGATTTCATCAGCATCCTTCTGGAGTCCGGTACTTGTGATGGTCATGTAATGAAATGACTTCTGCATGTTGATATGTGTGCCCAAGCTCAGGGGAAGGGAGTGCCTGATTTTGAAGAACTTTTTGGGATAAGGCTACTTTGATAGAACACCAAAGCATCTTGAAGTTTCCTAAAAAAAGAAATGAATCACTTCTTACAACTTAATTGTTATGTGTTCGTCCCTGGTTCTCACAACCTGTGTGCAATATTTCTTGCAGTCTTCACAACACAATGAAATGGATGAAATAAAATGTTCATAATTACCAGAATGGATTTCACATGGATATTACATTGGTTCCTCTTTGTACTGTACAGCTACAGTACCATTCCCATCCCAACGTCTTTTATCGATGGAGCCTTTTTTGGTTATCCTGTAAAAGAAACAACCGTATGTGTTTTACCATTGTGTCTCTGAAAAGTCACAGAAAAGAAAAACATAAAACTAAAGGAAGTGAATCAGCATAACAAACATGACTGAGTACACATACTCACTTTATGGTCTAAATATTAAGAAGCTTTGTGTCTGTGGCTGATGGATGTGGTGGCCCGGACAGACTCATGCTAAGTGGTGGCAGTAGCTAACATCATTCCCAGTGGTGGTGGTGGTAGTGGTGGTGGTCTGTGGGGGGCATGCAGACTTGTGGTGGAAGAATTGGATAACATCAGTTCCAGTGGTGGTGGTCCAGGGGGCATACAGACTCGGGCACAGTGGTGGCAGTGGCTAACATAATTCCCGGTGGTGGTGGTGGTGGTCCATGGGTGGCATACAGACTCATGGTGGCAGACTTGGATAACATCAGTCTCTGAGGTGGTGGTGGTGGTCTCGGGTGGGGGGTTGCACACCGCCTTTTAAATGCTGCACTTAAAACCTGCCAACATTAACCACATCATCATCCTCATAAAGAAAACTGCCCTCACAGCCACTGATGTCTGAAGTCTGACCACTGGGAAATTCTTTCTTCATCGTGTCATCATCTACATCAGTGGTGGACCATTTCAGGCAGCCACTGCCAGTGCCACCAGGATGCTCCATTTCCACATCAGCAAGACCACCATGACTAGTTTGGGGTATGAATACCGAGGCTGCAGTCTGTGCTGGTATGTGCCTCTCATTCATTTTAATGAATGTTAGCAAACTAACGTTTGCAGGAGACAGGTTTGTCCATCGATCCCTGACTATTGCACCTGCCTAGCTGAATACCCTCTCCACACTTACACTGGAGGGTGGGCATGTGAGGTACTTCAGTGCCACTGCAGTCAGCTCTGGCCATTCACTGACCTTTCCACTCCAATACAAAAGAGGATCTTCACTTATTGTCAGATGCCTGTTTTCAGACAAATATGTCTCAACCATTCTCTGTGCCGCACTAAGTCCAACTGCTGATGCATCAACCTGTTCTCCAGAATCATTTATTTCCCAAATACCCACTTGAGACAAAGCCTCCCAAAGTGGGTTGACGCCACCCACTTTGGATGACAGACCACCTGGAACTACAGTCCCCTTACCCTTGCATGATATTCTTGATGGTCCTCCAGCTACACCTTCAGCTGAATTACGCGGCTAAGGTTTGCTTACCTTGGCACGTGACTTCTGTGCCCCATGAAACAAGCGCACCAGTTGACCACTGATATTTTTTACCTGTTCAGGCCCTCCCTCCAGTACTGATGTAATTCCACGTTTGTATCGTAGGTCCAGCATCATTGCCATGGCAAAGTTGTCACTACGCTGAATGCTCACAATGTGACGATTCTGGTCGAATACTGTCAGCATGTGTTGCAGCAACATACTGTTACCACCATCTCTGTCAACATCAAGGCTATGCTGTACATTCATCAATGTCTGCCTCAGTACCCACAGCAGTGGAATTGATTGGCTAATGGAGGTAGACTCGCCACTCACTGCCTGTGTGGCATGTTCAAAAGACCACAAAATTGTTATTACAGAGTGCATGAGGTGCCACTGTTCAGTCGTCATAGACATGGAGGCCCCGGAACTGTCACGGCTAGTGTGCATAACAAGCTATTCTGAGATGGCTTTGTATTGTTCATACAACCCCTCTGCCATGCATAGCGTGGAGTTCCGTTGGGTGACAACTTTCAACTTCAAGTGGTGCTGAGGCAGGCTGTTTTGTATCTGCAACTGCTGCAGTTGGTCACGGGCCTTTCCAGATCTTGAAAAGTGAGAGCAGATACATCGTGCAATGGTCAGAATTTGCTTTATGTCAGGGTGCTGCAGAAACTCCTGAACCACAAGATTTAAACAGTGGGCCATGCATGGAACACAAAAAAAAACACCATTCATAATACATTTCACCACATTTGACCCATTGTCACTTGCTATGAATCCAGCTCTCAGGGACAGAGTGTTTAACCATCTGTCAATTTCAGTCAGTACCACGTCCGACATGTTCTCACCAGTGTGCAAACAGGTCACACTGTGCATAGCAATTGTTGCATGCTGGCGAATTCCAGAAAGATTGCTACCACGACAATTCACCTTACTGAACTGATTATTCACACTACCAACATCACAAACAACCCCTGGCACCTGCGCCCAGTGTGCAGTTATACACAGATATGAACTCCCGCTGTTTTGCTACTTGTCCACATATCCATACTTAAATGGATGAATGGAGAGGAGGAATGTTGAAGGGCACGTCTTACTGAGTTGGAGACAGTGTGGAACAACTCAGGAGCAGCACGGGTAGAAAAGTATGTCCTGGATGGGACTTTCCATTTTGGACATGCTCGTGCAGCAAACTGCTGGAACCCAGAATTCTCCACAAAGGAGAAGGGCAAAAGATCAATTGCCAGCATTTCCGCTACAGCAGCATTACATTCACATGACACTGTATGATTGGGGGGGTACTTCAGCTTATGCACAAGAACACTCTGTAACGTGGGCTGACTTAAATGTTTTGCACGGCATGTGTTGGTGATCACAAATGGTTGTGCTCTGTGATGAATGGCATTGGCAGGGGGTAGAGTGTGGACATTTGATAAAGACAGTTGCACAGGTGATGATGACAAACCCAGAAATTATGTTATTTTGCAAAGATTTTCCAACTGGGGTTGATGTACCACTTGCACTAGACATACTGCATTCACCACCACCACCAGCACCACCACAAAAACTGCTACTCTCACCAGCACCGGACAACATTTCAAAGTCATTATGGTCCTCCACCTCATCATGCCTGTAGTAATCCTCTGCTCTTATTACCTCACTACTGCACATGTTTAATTTCCTACTGGGCTTAATAGTCATGGAAGGGGATAACATGCTGGCTATGGTTGCTGGTGACACAGGTGAATTCCCCACTGTGGTATTAGCTGCCAGCTTGTGCTTGGTCAACAGAGCCAAGTGCCTATGCTTAAGATGCATATGCTGTCCTTCTGTCCCAAGATGGCTCCCCTTTTTACCTTGACTCACATGCACATGGCAAACCTGGCAGATTGCAACTGAATCACCATTTGCATCTTGAACAACAAAATCCCAAACAAGGGAGTGTGCTGCTCTGCTTTTAACATGTCCGTGTTGATGTGGCTTATTTAAGTCTGTTATTTTAAGTACTGAAGTGGGGGAGGCACGTGATGATTTGGGCACTGCACACCTGGACTGCAAATGAACACCACAACTACCTATCATACTGATTACTGGGTCATCATCATCATCATCATCAACTAAAACCGGTATATCACAAGTTTTTACACGTGGGGGATTCCTGCAAACAGACTTAGGCACAGCCACTTTTAATTTATTTTTCTCTGGTTCCCAACTGGGGTCAATTACATCATCGTCATATTCATCAAAGTCACTCTCACACACATCCACAGCTTCTGCTTGGATGCTAGCATGTGGACTGCATGTTGCAACAATAGCAACATTATCATCATCATCAGCATCATCACATTCATCATCAGTATCTACACCACCATCACCTGATATTTTTTCACCACACTGTGAATCACTGCCTAGAAAATGCATGACGTTAAGTGCCACAGTGGACGGAATATGACATTTGCTATCATTGACATGATGATCAGAATTCTCAGGTTCAGTTAATGGGATGTTACTAGGAAGTATGACATCAGCTATGCTGTCAACACTCACTTGCACTGCTTCACACTCAATATGTTTGGCTACAGTACACTGGTCAGAATTAGAACTTGACGCAACAATGCTAATACTACTTTCACCACCACTAGCACCAGTAACACTAACGCCACCAACTGGGAAAACATCATCTCCTCCAACTATGAGTGAAGCTATTGATAGAGCTGTAAAAAACATTGCAGGAGAAATACCTTTTCTCACATCAGCAATGCACTTCTCCATCCGTGTACTACTACCACGCCCATAGACCCTCTTACTGGCAACATTGCCATGGCCAGAAACAGCTTTTATTGCATGTCTGTTTGCTGGCATTTTGGGGGATCAACCACAAATATTATTACCAAATTCAGATTTTGATATGTTCGCTTTCTGACTGGAGGGACGCTGGCTGGATGTGAAGCAAAATAAAGAACTGTGGCTTCAGCAACAGATAAGAGACTACTGTGACACTGTCTCGCAATTAAAACAACTTAAGTAACTAGTGATGCTGATGGGGTCACAAATCACAAACTCACAAAAACAATCCAGTCTGGTAAAAAAAAAAATGGTTTGAACGTGGGGTTGTGGGGGGGCACCGAATACAGACAGTGCTGATTTTTATGGCACTACAATACAAACAGCAAAACTAACAACAGAGAACACGATCGCAGTACAAAATCAGGCAGCTGAAGTGGATAGCAGGTTCTAACTGTTGCACTTAATTGCACTTACTCTAGTCTGTGTCACAAATTTTAAAAAGGTGTATTATATTTGATGCATGCAACACTGCACACACAACACAGCACAGTTTGTGTACAATGCTCAACAAGGAATGTGACGCAAATGCAAAAGTTCAGTGTACTGCCATATAATGTAAGTTTCTAATTTAAACAACCTGACCTTATGAAATACTGCACCACATACACACAGAAAACAGCAAGAAAATTTCTACTATTACTGACAATTGTACTATGTGTACATTAACACAGTCAATTATATAACAAAATTATAACCAAAACACAAACAGATCCAGCAGTAACTTGAACCGGGAGGTCACGAGGTGCTCGTAGTGCTGCCCTTCCCCTACAGAGCGATCACCGGACCCATCCCCCTCCCACCGGAGCATCAGAGGTCATGAGGGTCAAAACAGGGAACCTTCCCCCAAGAAGTGCATCCCTTCCCTTACCTGCACGGAGCCACTCAGACCCCTGCTTCTAGTGCATCAAAGATCCAGCAGTAACTTGAACCGGGAGGTCATGAGGCCCTCGTAGTGCTGCTCTCCCCCCACGGAGTGATCACCAAACCCATCCCCCTCCCACCGGAGCATCGGAGGACATGAGGGTCGAAACAGGGAACTCTCCCCCAAGAAGTGCATCCCTCCCTTTACCTGCACAGAGCCACTCGGACCCCTGCTTCTAGTGCATCAAAGGTACAACTGAAATGAAACTCCAGGCTGATCAATGTGCCTGGGTAGACTGCATTCCATGCCTTCCTACAGCTTCTCTGCTGAGAACAATAGAGACTGCAATTTCTTTGACGCCTTTTTCAAAGTAGACGTAGCTGTGGAGATAGTCTCTGGACATTCCACTTTTCTGCCTAAAGCCAGCCTTTTTCGATCCTTGCTTCAGTTACTTTAATTCAACTTGCCCACTGCTAACCCTTAATTTTGTAGCATCCAGCTGTTACTTAAAGCAAAAATATATATATATATATACTCATAGCCTGATTTTATTATGTTTAGCCCTATCTGAATCTGCAGCCAGCTTCTTGCTTGTCCCCATAAAATAATGATAAACTGTTAACACTGTTCTTAGCTGCCTTAAGCACCGTGAAAGCTAAAGTTAGTGAATTTGTACTGCAACCTTATTGCAAGTCTTTAGCCCTATCTGTTCCGCAGCCAGCCTCTCACAGGTCCGGTTGAATAGTTTGGAAGCTGTGCAAACTGTTCAGAGCTGCTAAAACTGCCATGGTAGTTAAAGATAGGGAGTAATTCAAACCGCAGCCTGATTTTTGCTTTTCTAGCCCTTTGCAAACTGTTTAAAGCTGCTACAAGTTCCGAGGTAGCTAAAGATAAGGAGTAATTCAAACCACAGCCTGATTTCTGTGTTTTAACCCATTTGCAAACTGTTTAAAGCTGCTACAAGTTCCAAGGTAGCTAAAGATAGGGAGGAATTCAAACTACAGCCTGCTTTTTGTTGTTTTAGCCCTTTGCAAACTGTTTAAAGCTGCTACAAGTGCCGAGGTAGCTAAAGATAGGGAGGAATTCAAACCGCAGTCTGACTTTTGTATTTTTGGCCTATCTGTACCTCAGTCAGTTTCTCGCTAGTTCATTTGAATTATTTCTCTCCCTGCTTATAATAGGAAGTGGTGTCTGAGGCACACTTAGGAGCATGCAGCCAACATAGCATAGACTACCCTGCATTGTTGAAAAAACTGGCCGTTAGCTCACAAAGTGTAACCTGAGCACAAAACTGTTTTCTTTCATCCTGTGCCCTACTTAACAGTCCCCTCTCTCCTCTGCCTCCACAGATCCAGCAGTAACTTGAACCAGGAGGTTGCGAGGCGCTCGTAGCACTGCCCTCCCCCCACGGAGTGATCACCGGACCCATCCCCCTCCTTCTGGAGCATTGGAGGTCGTGAGGGTCGAAACAGGGAACCCTTCCCCAAGAAGTGCATCCCTCCCCTTACCTGCATGGAGCCACTCGGACCCCTGCTTCTAGTGCATCAAAGGTACAACTGAAACAAAACTCCAGGCTGATCGATGTGCCTGGGTAGACTGCATTCCATGCCTTCCTACAGCTTCTATGCTGAAGACCCGCCGGCACTGCGCACCGGCTCCCCACCACCCCCACCACCGCCCTTGGTGAGCATCTGCATATATAGCTGAAGTCACGTGAGCTGTATAACCCATCAGCTCACTTTCCCATCTGCAGGTTATCAGATCTATCCACTAGAGGTTGCATCAAGCACCTTGCTACCTACATCCTACTCCTGCAATTGGACAACAATTCTGCTGCCTGCTGCCAGCTGCAGAAACCACAAATTCCATCCCCCTCACTCCCCTGTGCACTGTAACAATGCAAAAGCCTCTAAAAATCATCCCTCTCACTCCCATGAGCCCATTAACTGCGTAACAAAGGCTACAGAATGTCCCAAGCACAAGAGGCTTAACAAGCCTCTCCCAATCATACTGAAAACCCCTCTGTACACCCTTACCAATCATAATGCTCCGCCCCCCAGCCTTAAGGGTCCTTTGTCCAGGCTTTGGCTACTATGTGAGGGGGGCATTGAAACCAACCCCAGTCCTTTCTCTCCAAACATCACTCTCAGTGACCCCACAAACCCCCTCTGGGCAAACTCCGGGGGGCTCAGGCTGGTTCACATGAACATGGGGAGCCTGAGACACAAAATGCCCGACCTTGAGGCTTGGACCCTGCTCTACAAGCCTGACATCTTTTCAGTGATGGAGATGTGGCTAAAGCCCCACATCCTCCCTCATGAAGTTGAATTGACTGGCTATCAGTCCATAAGA
Source organism: Neoceratodus forsteri (assembly GCA_016271365.2). Taxonomy (NCBI): domain Eukaryota; kingdom Metazoa; phylum Chordata; order Ceratodontiformes; family Ceratodontidae; genus Neoceratodus; species Neoceratodus forsteri. Next base: position 839,656,084 of record CM057459.1, on the reverse strand, counting down.
AAGGATAGAACTGGAAAAAAAGGGGGGTACTTATCTACCTCAACTCCTCCTTAAATGCCTCCCTGATTGATCTCCCAACACCCAATGGATCCCAGGGTGAGGTATTACTTCTCAAACTACTCCTCAGAGATACCAAACATCTCTATATCAGGTGTACCTACCTCCCACCCCAAACCGCCGCCCCCTCCTTAGAATCCCTCACAAATGCCATCCTCAAGCTCTCCCTGGGGGAGACCATCCTCCTTGGGGACTTCAACCTTAACTGGTTTGCCCCAAATACCTCCCGAATCAAGAACCTAATACTAGATGCATCACTTACCCAAGTGATTGACATGCCAACCAGGCATAACACCACATCTAGCAGCCACTGACTACTCGATTGGGCACTCATTTCAAACCCCGATCAGATACAGACTGCTGGGATTATGTCCGACTCCTTGAGAGACCACTGCCCTATCTTCTATATCTGGTCCAATAAACCCCCCAAGGTCACTGCCAGAGTGATTGTTGCGAGGAATTTCAGCCGATTCGTACCAACTGACCTCTGCTCTGACCTCCTGAAGGTGAAATGAGGCCCCATTGTCTCCCTCTCCACAATTGACGAGGCCCAGAATTACTTCACCAAGACATTCTTGGCCATAGCAAACCAGCATGCCCCCTGGAAAAAAACTCAGAGTGCAGTGAAAATGCCACAAATGGCTAAACCCTAAGCTAAAACACACCATGCGACTCCGGGACAAGGCATGGGGGCTCCACAAATCCTCTGGGTGCAAACTGGACTGGGAGCAGTATCAGTGCCAGATGAACCAGTGCAAAAAAAGTCACAAAACAGGCCAAATCAGAATTCCTCAGGGACCTCCAAACAGGCAATCTAAAGGACCCAAAGAAATTCTGGGGCCACATAAACTCTCTCCTTAAAGGCCACACAAAAGAACACTATGCCTCGCTCCTAGTTGGGAACTCATTTACTAACGACCCCACTAAAGTGGCTGAAGCATTCTGCGTATCCTTTACAAACCCCACTGGCTGCCTCCCAGCAGTGCCAGGGACCCTCCTACCCCCCCGCCCAGACACAGTGCTTCCTTGCTCCTTATTCCCCCTGAAACTAGTTGATCCCAGTACAGTACTGCCCCTCCTGTGCAAAATAAACCCCGACTCATCTTCTGGGAACGACTGGCTAGAACCCCGTCTGCTGAGGGCTGCAGCACCGACCATCACCTACCCCGTTACCCTGCTCATCAATAGACCCCTCCAAGAAGGGACGGTCCCCAGTAAATGAAAGTTGCCACCAAAGTCCCAGTCCACAAAAAAGGAACTCGGAACAGAGTGGAGAACTACAGGCCCATCTCTCTTCTCTGCCCCCTTGGAAAAATTCAGGAAAGACTAGTCTATGATCAACTTCAAGACTACCTGGAACAACGCCTACTCCTCTCCAAAGTCCAGCACGGTTTTCAGAAAGGCCATGGCACCAACACTGCCCTCATCAGGCTAACAATGGACATATTAAATGCCATGGACCAAGGCACCCCAATGGGCGCACTATTCATTGACCTATCCAAGGCTTTTGATTTGGTTAATCATGAGCTTCTCCTTACTAAGCTTCATCGGCTTGGCATGGATCAGCTCTCACTCTCCTGGACCACGAGCTACCTGACTAACCAATCTGAAAAAGTTCGCTGGCAAGGAGCCCAATCAAACCCTAGGCTTGTGACCTCTGGGGTTCCCCAAGGCTCCATCCTGGGCTCCCTACTATTCTCACTATTTCTGAATGACCTTGAAGAGGATTGTGCACCCTGCAACCTTATCCTCTATGCGGATGACACTGTAATCTACTTTAGTGACCCCCAACCCTAGGTTATCTCAGCCAAACTCCAAGCTAGCCTTGCAAAGCTTGAAGCATGGTTCACTGCCAACCACCCAAAACTAAACGAAGATAAAACAAAAGCAGTCCTCTTCGGGACCCGATGGCCAGGCTATGACCATAGCGGGCTTCTCCAACTCTCGTCATCCCAAGGGAGGCCAGAAGAAGTCATCGACCATTCAGGTATCTTGGGGTTGTCCTTGACCAAGAGCTAACCTACAAACCCAATATAGATGCCTTAACAAGATCCGTCCACCAGAGGCTGGGCCTCCTATACCGCTTGGGAAACTTCCTTTCTGGAGAAGCACGATGGGTCATTGCAAACTGCAACCTCCTTCCCTTGTTGCTATATGGCTCCCCACTACTTCAGTCCCTCAGAGAGTCTGAGCTAAACAAGCTCACCACTCTTTAACCACCACATTGCTCGCTTCAGAACCAACTCCACCCCAAGGAGACATCACTGTGAGGCTTTTAAAGACCTCCACTGGCCAACACTAAGGCATAAATTATCCTACACCTCTGCCTGCCTTACCTATAAATTCTCCTATACCTCCTATTCTCCTTACCTATAAATTCTTCTCCATTGGCCACCTGCTGCACCTTAGTGGCCTGATCACCCCTAAAGTCTCCACCCATAACCTACGGTCTACTACCAGTCAGCTCCTGAACATCCCCCGCATTCGGACCAACCAAGGAAAGCGCTCCTTCCAGTACATTGCCCCTCGCTTCTGGAACTCCCTCCCTGCAAGCTTGCTTGACAAGTCCTCCCTCTCCTCGTTCAAAGCCGGTCTTAAAGCTTACCTTATTGAGCTGAACCTCTGTGGCTGTAACTGCAAGATAATGTGCTCAACCTAACCCCTCTTAATTGACAACTGACTAAAATCTTGCTCCCCCCTGGACTAGCTAAACGCTAATGCTAATGTCACTGTAGACCTGCTGCAATGTAACTGTACTCTCCAACCCTGTCCAAATGTACCCCACTGACAGTGTATGTACTCTGACACCGTCTTATTGTATCCTTGCCTCATGTACTGACTGTGTATGTATTATGTAACTGTCTTACTGTAACCTAATGTAAAGTGGTTGGTGTACTCAACCCTGGGTTGCCCCTGAAAAAGGGATATCTGGTATCAGAGGGCTTACATGGCAACAAAATCTAAATAAATAAATAAATACACACAGATATGCCCCCCACACAGCACACTTTCACTGTCTTTCACCACACATACTCAGTGTTGTAAATTAACATTCAAAATCCACACACAAACAAAAACGCTCGATGATATGAGCACAGGAGGGTTTCCTACAATCGAAGAACTACAGCTGGATCCCCCAAAAAAGGCAAAAATACTTTTTCAACAGCTTTTACAAGATTCCTACAGGCAGCTATCAGAGCACTCTGTCTCCTACTCCTTCATACTCATACTACCCCGAACTGAGGCTGTGCAGATCAATATAGAGCCCATATGTCCTGAACTCCAATGAATCACTGCAAAATCCACCTTCGGAGCTCAAAAACATGATGAAGTGAGGCAAAGTGAACTGCTACCAATGTACTTCACCTTAAAAATTGAAAGAGTAGTGACCAGTGGAGGTGGAGTAACGCAAAGTCACTGTTTCTAATGCACTTTGCGCTCCTCATTGTGATGCGAAGTACCCGCTTCGCTTTGCAGAGCACTCCTTGAATCCGCCTTTGCTCCTTGAAATGCTTCGCGAAGTGGATTGAGTCCATTTTGCCCACCACTAGTGGGAACACAGGGCTATGTTGTTATGAAGAAATACGAAGTTGATGGGAATACATGTTTTTGCTACTTATATTATGGTGGTATGCAGAAATGGGCAAGTTTGTGGGAATATGGGGCTATGCTATTATGCAGAAATGGGCAAGTTGCTGCAGCACAGGAAACAAAGGGGCCCACACTCTCACCAATTCATGTCATTTACTTTTTATATTGCAAAAATGGGTAATTTTGTGAAAGTTGCTGGAAATGCAGTGGCCTGAAGGCTCCTGGGGTCTCACCAACGCATGTGTTTTTCTACTCATATTATGGATGGATGCAGGATCAAAGAATTTAGTGGGAACATCAGGCTATGCTGTTACGCAGAAATGGGCAAGTTGCTGGTGGTTTGGTCCCATGGTCCCACCAATACATGTGTTTTAGTAGTTATGTTATGCTGTTGTGCTGAAAGGGGCAAGTTGGTGGAGGCAGGTGCTATGCTGTTATGCAGAAATGGGCAAATTCGTGGTAGAATGGGGCTATGCTGTTATGCAAAAATTGGCAAGTTAGTGGGAGCTGGGTCCCGAGCTCTTACCAATACATGTATGTTACTAGCCATATTATGGTGTTATGTAGAAAAGGGCAACTTGGTTGGTGCATGGGGCTATGCTGTTATGCAGAAATGGCCAACTTGGTGATACCATGGGGCAAAAAAGCAACTTAGTTGAGGCATGGGGTATACTCTCATGCAGAAATGTCCAAGTTGGTAGTATCTTAGGGCTATGCTTTTATGCAGAAATGGATAAGTTGGTGAGACCATGGTGGGGGCCAAAGGGCTCTGCACTCCCACCAATACATGTCCTTTACTTTCTACAGGATGCTGTCATGTAGAAAGGTGTACGCGTCCAAGAGACTGGGATGGCAGTAGAAGTGATACAGCTGGTGAAACATGATGATGAATGCATGTTGTGGTATGTTTAAGAAGTTGTATGTTATTTCTGCTGCATTACGTTGTGTGTCTGTGATTGGTTGTCTTGCCTTGTACTGCCCCCATAGTTCTGTGCTGTGTGTGTGTGTGTGTGTGTGTGTGTCTACAAGTGTGACTGTGTGTGTGTGCATATGTGTTGCAGTGGGGGGGGAGTTGGAATTAGGGTTGAAAACCCTAACGTCGAATTTCCTCACTTTTGTCACTATAAAAAACCCTAATACTTTTTGAGAAAGAAATAAAAATGAGAGGTTCTCTTACCACAGTACATGTAAGCAAGATTATGAAACCTTAATAAAACACAGATTGGCAACAGTGCCTCATCCAGGTAATGCCCCCACACCTGCAGACAAGGTACTTGTACTGCATCCTGACTGCAGAGCCACAGCCCAACTAAGTCCATGAACATCAATGGTATACCTCTGTGATACCACCTGCAGACTAGTAATGACAAGCATGAGTTGCACAGTCTCAGCCAAGCAATTTCCCCATCCCCCCAGACCAGGAATTGGATGCTGAGTGCAGACCCACAGCCCAACTAAAGCCATGGACATAAATGGTATACCTCACTCATACCAGCTGCACACAAGTTAGAACACTGAGGACTTGCATAGCCTCAGCCAGGCAATGCCCTCCCCTGAACAGGTACTGGATCCTGAGTGGATCTCGAGGTTTACTGATGCCCTAGCAACCACTTGAGATGATTATACCATGGTTATCACCTGTACCTCAGGTATTATCCTCTATATTAGTCTATGAAACAAATAAGACATAATAGTACACGTGTCTTGGTGAAATAACCAAATATCTTACATATGTTGTACATGAATCCATAATACGTCATGAACAGTGCTATCCCACCATGATTCATTATCTGAACTGTGTTATGTCAGTCAAGATATAGCAAATCTTTACCCAATGTACCTTCCTTTTCCTATTTATGTTACTTCTAATTGTCCCAGTCCGGTAACATAACAGGTCACATAAAAAATGCACTTCCTAGACTATAAGTAATAGACTAAGACCAGTCAATGATATATAGTACAATATATAAATCTGTGCCTTAGTTATTACTGTGTTTCATCAACATGTAACACATGCTAATATAGTGCAAGACAATATTTAAATAATAGTGGAAACACACCTTCAAGATATACTAAACTGAAATCACACAGTATACACACATAGAAAAAACATTCAGTATTTGTTTGTTTCTCCCTCAGCTGCAACAGCAACCATCCCTGCTTCCTCCCAACGAGTCCATCTTGTACCACTCCCAGAAGGTGAGGACCGAGGGGCTCCAGTCAAGCAGCTACTAATGCTCGACTCTGCTGGAGAATGACAATGACATACAGCAATCTGTCCTTCTACTGAAGGTACAATATGTGCTTTTCCCTGCTAGCAGCATTGCCTGGCACAGACTATCCAGCTATTCAATATTGTAGTTTCTATCACCTCATATTAGAGAAATGTCACAGTAATGTTTACAGCTGTATTTCAGATGTGCTGTGTAGTCAATATGCTATACCTCATTTTGAGGGTCTGGGGCTACTGTGCACTGAGTCTGTTCATGACTTTAGTTGGGCTGTAGCTGTGCACTCATGATGCAGTACCTGGTCTGCAGTGGGGAGTGACATTGCCTGGCTCACACTGTGCAAGTCTTCACTGTCCTAACGTGTGCAGCTGGTATTAGGGAAGTATCCCATCCATATACACAGCATTACTTACTCTGTCACTCTGCAGTCAGCATCTGCTGCCTGTTGTGCGGAACTGGAACCATCACCTGCCTGACACCATGCAACTTATCAGAGTCCTAACTTGTGTAGAGCCGGTATCATGAAGGTATACCATTGATGTACACAACTTCAGTTGGGTTGTACTTCTGGACTTATGATCCACTATCTGACCTGATGGGTAGCAGGACAAGTAAGAGGCATTCTCTGGCTGAGGCCTTGAAATGCCTCATTGTCCGACCTCATGTTCAGCTCTCATCAGGAAGGTATACTGTTGATGTCCACATCTTTAGTTACCCTGTGACTCTGCACTCAGAATCAAGTATGTGTTCTGGGGGGGCATTGCCTGCCTTCAGCAGTGCAACTCCTGACTATCCTAACATATCTGGAGCTGATATCACAAACATATACCATCCATATGCACAGCTTTACTTATTCTGTGGCTCTGCATTCGGTATCCAGTACCTGGTGTGGGGATGTGAGCACATTGCCAGACTGACAGCATATAATTCCTCAGTGTTGTAAGTTGTGTGTAGCTGCTATCAGGAAGGTCTACCATTGCTGTCCATGTCTTTACTTACACTGTAACTCTGCACTGATGATCCACTACTTGACTGGAAGAGGGCAGGGGGGCATTGAGTGGCTGACCCCTAGAAACTACTCAGTGCACTACCTTGTACAAACCTATTATCAGGCACACATACCATTGATGTACACATCTTTAGTTTACCTGTGCCTGTGTATTCAGTATGCACTACCTGTTGTGAGGGGGAGGATTGTCTCCCTGAAGCAGGTGTACTTTTCACTGTCCTAACATGTGTGCAGCTTGTATCACAGAGGTATACCGTTCATATCCACAGTTTTTCTTAATGTCTGACTCTGCAGTCAACAGCCAGTGCCTGGAGTGTAGAGGTTCAGCATTGCCTGGCTGAGGCATGCAAGCCGTCAGTGTCCTAACTTGTGTGGATCTCATATCAGCAAACTATGTCGTTAATATCCACAGCTTTAGTTGCCTGTAGCTCTGCACTAATGATCCATTACATGATCCGACGGAGAGGGGGGGGGGATTGTTTCAGTGAGGCCTGCAAACTCCTCAGAGTCCTGCCTTCTATGCAGCTGATATCACAGAGGTATGTCATCGATGTCCACATCTTTTGTTAGCCTGTGGCTGTGCACGCTGCATCAAGTACCTGTTCTCAGCAGTAGTAGGTTGGGGGTTTATGGCATTACCTGTGAGTTGCAGTGCAACTCCTCACAGTGCTAACATCTGTGGACCTGATATCACAGAGGTATACCATCAATATCCACAACTTCAGTTAGTCTGTGGCTCTGCACTCAGGATCCAGTACCTGGTTTGATGAGATGGGACCATTGCCTGGCTGACAGCATGCAACTTCTCAGTGTACTTACTTGTGTGCAGCTGCTATCAGGAAACAATACCATTCATGTTCACAGCTTTAGTTGGCCTGTACCTCTGCACTGAGGATCGACTACCTGATCCGCTGGGAGAGGGGGACTATTGTCTGCCTTAGGCCTTCAAAGTATTGAGTGTCCTACCTTGAGTGCAACTGTTATCAATGAGATATACCATTGATCTACACATCTTTAGTTAGCCTGTGGCTGTGCACTAGGATCTAGTACCGGTTCTAGGGGTTGGGGAGGCAGGGCACCATTGCCTGCCTGACTCAGTACGACTCCTCATTATCCTAACATGTGTGCACCTCATATCAGAGACATATGCCATCCATATTCCATAACTTTACTTAGTGTGTGACTCTGCACTCAACATCCAATACCTGGTGTAGGGAGGTCAGAGCATTGCCTGGCTCATGCCATGCAACTGCTCAGTGTCCTAAGTTGTGTTGAGCTGCTATCAGGAAGCTATACCATACATGTTATACATAGATACATAGATACATAGACAGTGTCAGCAGATAAGGGCCTATGGCCCACCCAGTCTGCCCATTTGAGCTTGTAAGTTCAGTTTATGTTCAGAGCTTTAGTTGGCTTGTACCTCTGCACTGAGGATCCACTAACTGATCTGGGGGGGGGACTGTCTGCCTGAGCCCTTCAAACTACTGAGTGTCCTACCTTGTGTACAACTGTTATCACTGAGATGTATACATCTTTAGTTAACCTGTGGATGTGCACTCAGAATCTACTCTCTGTTCTGGACTGGTGCCAGCATTGTCTACTGACTCTTCAACTCCTCACTGTCCTATGATCTGTGCACCTCATATCAGGGAGGTTGTCTACTTAGGATCAAGTACTTGTTCTAGTGGAGTTGGGTGAATTCCCTGCCTAAGGCACTGCAACTCCTCACTGTACTACTATGAGTGCAGCTGGTATTAGGGAGGTATAGCATCCATATCCACACCTTTACTTAGTGTGTCACTCTGCACTCAGCATGCACTACCTGGTGTCCATAGCTGGGAGCATTGCCAGGCTAAGTCCATGCAACTCCTCAGTGTCATAACTTCTGTGTAGATGCAATCAGGAAAGTATACCATTGATGTCCACAGGTTTACTTTTCTTGTACCTCTGCACTGAGGATCCACTATCTAATCCAAGGAGGGTGGGGGTGGGAGTATTGTGTAGCTGACCCCTGAAACTACCTGATCCAACAGGGGGAAGGGGTGGGACATTTTCTGGGTGAGGCCTTCAAACTTCTCAGTATCCTACCTTGTATGCAGCTATATCAGGCAGGTATACCACTGATGTGCACATCTTTAGTTAGCCTGTGGCTCTCCACTCAGGATCCAGTACCTGTTCTGATACGGGCTGGGGGGGGGGGTGGAATTTCTACCTGATCCCATTCAACTCCTTAGTATTTACAATTCACTACAACTGGTACTACTGCGGTAGACATACACATAACAACATCTACAGACAAATAATGTTCTCCCTTTTTCTATATTTTTAACCGAGGATGAACCATCAGCAGATGCTGCTTCTGGAGCAGAAGAGCCCACAGAGGAGGTCAAAATTGTCAACATTGACCCCTCTGTGGAGGAAACACAAACAGCTCTAGCAGTGGGTCATCCACCATGTGCTGCAGGTCTGCCTGGGCCTCCAGCTGAGGAACGTAAGTAACTTCAATTATACCACAGACATAATTGAATAGTCAATCCAAAAATGAAGCTGCCAGTTTCCCACTATTCTAAACCCTCTGATAACCAATCACTATACATGACAATGGCATCTATTGCACCTAGAGCATATAAATTAATACAATAAATAAGGGATATACAATGGTGAGCTGTCAGATAAAAGCTTTATCTACACAAGTGATGTTTGACCTCGAGTAACCTCACGAGATGTCCAAGGTCAAATCATTTATCTGACAGCTCACCATTGTATATTTAATTTATGCAATAGGGATGCTTTCTGTCAGTGCAGAGACATTTGCTCTTGATTCTTTATCTTTTTTTTGCATATGTTTGTCAAAAAAGTGAATAAACATTTGCATTTTCTGCTGTTTTTTGCTAATTATAAAAACATCTATAAGCTATCTATGAATGAGATACCACTCATTTTGTAGATAATTTTGTGCTGCACAACTTCATGCTCACAGCACTATGCTATGTTTTTCTGTTTTAAAGTTATTTGCACTTGAATATAGTTAGCACTGGTACTGAGGCTGAATATACTAGATGAGTTCCTGGAGTGACTGTGACACATCTACTTTGGCCCAGATATTCAAAAGGGTTGCGCCATGCGCAACAGAGATGTGCCAGTGCAAGTCCAAAAATGCGCCATTGTGCGATATTCAGCAGGAGGCAGCTGCACCCCCAAATCGCAATGCGCAAGAGCGCAATGGTAATGAATGCATGCGCAACTGCTTTTATTTTATTTGTTTTATATATTATCCCTTCCCCCATGTGAAGAAACACATTTATTTACTTTACTATTTTTCCGAAAGAATAATAAAAAAATATATTTTTATAAAACATTAATATTTTAATAATTATAGCATTATTGTTTGACAATGACATATTTGGTTTCTTCTTAAAAATACATGTGTGCAAATGCTATAAGGTAGGCATATCATTGATTTCTATGACTTTAGCAGGGCTCTTTCTCTGCACCTATGATCCAGTACCTGATCTGGGGGGTGGGCATTGCCTGGCTCAGGCCATCTAACGCCTTAGTGTTCAAACAGGTGTGCAGCTGGGATCACATAGCTATACCATTGATGTTCATGGCCTTTCTTGGGCTGTGGCTCTGCACTTAGGATCCAGTACCTGTTCGGGGTGGGGGGGGAGCATTGCCTGGCTGAGGATGTGCAATTCCTCAGTGTTCTAACTTGTGTGCAGCTGGTATGAGGGAGGTATACTATTTATGTCCATGGCTTTAGTTGGTCTGTGCCTCTGCACTCAGCATCCAGTACATGGTCTGGGAAGGTGGGGGCATTGCCTGGCTGAGGCCGTGCAACTCATGAGTGTCATATCTAGTCTGCAGTTGGTATCACAGAGGTATACCATTGATATTCATGGACTTACCTAGGCTGTGGCTCTGCATTCATGATCCAATACCTATTGGGGGGGCATTGCCTGCCTGAGGCCATGCAACTCCTCAGTGTTCTAACTTGTATGCAGCTGGTATGAGGGAGGTATAACATTTATGTCTATGGCTTTAATTGGGCTGAGGCTCTGCACTTAGGATCTAGTACCTGTTTGGGGGGCATTGCTTGGCTGAGGCTGTACAACTCCTCAGTGTCCTAACTTGTGTGCAGCTGATATCAGGGAAGTATACTGTTTATGTCCATGGCTTTATTTGAGCTGTGGGTCTGCACTCGGCATCCAATTGCTGCTCTGGGGGGCTGGGGGAATTACCTGGCTGAGGCCATGCAACTCATGAGTGGCATAACTTGTCTGCAGTTGGTATCACAGAGGAATACCGCTGATGTCCTTGGCCTTAGCTGGGCTTTGGCTCTGCACTTAGGATCCAGTACCTGTTCAGGGGGCATTGCCTGGCTAAGGATGTGCAACTGCTCAGTGTTCTAACTTGTATGCAGCTGGTATGAGGGCGGCATAATGTTTATGTCCATGGCTTTAGTTGGGTGGTGGGTCTGCACTCAGCATCCAATTCCTGGTCTGGGGGGTGGGGGCGTTGCCTGGCTGAGGCTGTGCAACTCATGAGTGTCATAACTAGTCAGCAGTTGGTATCACGGAGGTATACCTTTGATGTCCATGGCCTTAGTTGGCCAGCAGATCTGCACTTAAGATCCAGTACCTGTTAGGGGATGGGCATTGCCTGGTTGAGGCAGTGCAATGTCTCAGTGTTCTAACTTGTGTGCAGCTGGTATGAGGGAGGTATAACATTTATGTCCATGGCTTTATTTGGCTGTGGCTCTGCACTCAGAATCTAGTACCTGGTCTGGAGGGGTGGGTGTATTGCCTAGCTGAGCCCATGCAACTCAAAAGTGATGTAACTAGTGTGCAGTTGGTATCATAGAGGTATACCATTGATGTCCATGGCCTTGGTTGGGCTGTGGCTCTGCACTCATGATCCACTACCTGGTCAGGAGGTTTGGGGGGCATTGCCAGGCTTAGGCTGTGCAACTCCTCAGTGTACTAACTTGTGTGCAGGTGGTATGAGGGAGGTATTCTGTTTATGTACATGGCCTTAGTTGGCCTGTGGCTCTGCACTCTGGATCTAGTACCTGGTGTGTGGGGCATTCATTTCAGCACAACTACTGACTATAATATTTATTAGAGGGAGTCCCACACTACCATCACTTGCCAATTTTTACCTAACATCACAGTACAACTACTGATTATAATATGTATTGATGGAAGTGCATATGGGTGGGAGCACCACCTTGAAACAAAACAAAGTTTCATTCATCAGAGTGGCATGATTCCACACCTGTTTACATGTCAGACACCATGTTGGTGGGAGCACGGGTTCCTTCTGGTCCTGCCCTCCCTCCAACTTGCCAATTATGAGCTAACATTACAGTACAGCCAATGACTATAATATGTATTGGTGGTATAGTGCATATGGGTTGGAGAGCTCCCACCAACATGTCAATGTCTACCTAACATAATGGTACAACTACTGAATTAATATCTGTTAGTGGGAGTGCATATAGGTCCCCATGCTCCCATCACCTTGGAGAGCATCGGGTCCCACGCTCCCACCACCATGAAACAAAAGAAAGTTTCATTCATCAGAGTGGTATAATTCTGCACCTTTTAACATTTGATACACCTAATGACTGAAAAGTACATCCATGGCAGTAAGGCTAGCTACCCTATAAATTTCAAGCCACTACCACAATGCGAAACACTGTCAGCAAAATACAAACTGCAAACTGCATCACACATTATGTCCCCAAAAAATTTATTCTCTGACACCTAAACACCATAATTCACACCTACAGGACACCCTGTCAACACCCTCCAAATTTCGAGTTAAAAGACGAAACTGTTTCCCAGATATTACATTTTAAAAATTGCTAAAATTGGGCTATCTGATCCCTCCAAATCTGGCCATCTAGTCCCTCCTTCATAATCAAAGATCAAGATCAAAGAATCTCATGATCAAAGAATCTGCAGGCTCACAACCAAAGAATTTGCAGGCTCATGATCAAAGAATAAAAAATGATATGTCGAGTTGTACACAAAAATACATGAAACCACAGCCATGACTCAATAAAACGAAGCCTCCTGAGCAAAACCCATCCTAGTTTGTCGTTATAAGTCACCCCTATCCTGAGAAAACAGCATTTTTCATCTGACCATCTAGTCGTATCCTCATGATCAAAGATCACTGTCAAACAACCTCACGATCAAATAATTTGCAGGCTTGCAATCAAAGAATTTGTAGGCTCACAATCAAAGGAAAAAATGGTAAAAGTTAATTTTAGGCAAAAATACAAAAACCACAGCCATGCCTCAATAGAATGAAGCCCCCTGAGCAAAACCCACCCTCATCTAACTTAATAAACCACCCTGAGCTGAGAAAATAGATTTTTTCAAGTGGCTATGTGGTCCCGCCCTCGTGATCAAAGATCGCTGTCAAAGAATCTTGCGATCAAAGAAGTTGCAGGCTAGTGATCAAAGATCATTAGCGAGCAGTGGTCAAAGAATTAAAACATTCAAAACTTTATTTTTGGAAATATTTAGAAGAAACCACAGGCATGGCTCAATAGAGGGAAGACTCCTGAGTAAACCTATCATAGTTTTACTTCAGAAGTCATCACCGAGCTGAGATATTTGATTTTTTTCTGACTGCAAACTCAAAACAAGATGGTGGCCATCACGATCAAAGAATTCCTGACGATCAAAGATTCTTTGATAATGAGCCTGCAAACTCTTTGATCGTGAGGAGGGACCAGATGACCAAAACCCCATTCTTCTTTCACAAAATAAACATATACATGTTCCCATAGACTTATAATGGGAACTTAAAACTTTAATAACTTTTGAATGGATTAATATTTTTCACCAAATGAAAAGCGGCATGTTCCTTGACCCAAGCTCTTTCAGATGAGCCAAGTCACAGAGTGGCAGTCCCCACAACTGCCACGCAGTACTATGGACAAAATCCCCAAAAACTGGCCATATAACTGGTGAAAAGTGCATTGTTCAGCGTTTTGGTGTGCAAAAACTGTAAGTCCAACCAAGATTAAATTTAGCAAATCAAGATATCTACCATGCTCCACCATGCATACCAAATGTCTTGCAAATCCGTGGAGCAGGTCCAAAGTTATTAACACACCAAATTTTGAATTTAACATTGAAATGGCTTCATAGCCCTAACTATAGGGACGCGACTGTGCCCCTACCACAATATAACCCAGACAGACTGTCTAAGGGTAGCTGGTTCATTCCACTGGGGTGTCAAACAGATGAGGCATACTGATGAGTCCTGGTAGGATGAAACACGTGTCTATGTCATCTGTTAGCACCCTTTGCAAACTGTGTGAGAGGCCTTTTGGCACCATGCAATTTTGCTTAAAGTTGAACCAGCATAACATTCTGTGGTGATTTGCATAAGCAGCCCATGATGCTTTGCATTGTGCGGGCATGTGTGATTTTGTATTTTCTTGAAACTTGGCTTCCCATCCAAATGCCATTTGGGGTAACCCTTGCCTCAGTGTTGGCGCACAGAGGTTTTTTGTCTTTTAAATAGTTTTTTATTTTAATGGGTTCACCATAATATAACCCAGACAGACTGTCTTAGGGTAGCTGGTTCATTCTACTGGGGTGTCAAACAGATGAGGCATACTGATGAGTCCTGGTAGGACCCTTTGCAAACTGTGTGAGAGGCCTTTTGGCACCATGCAATTCTGCTTAAAGTTGAACCAGCATAACATTCTGTGGTGATTTGCATATGCAGCCCATGATGCTTTACATTGTGTGGGCATGTGTGATTTTGTATTTTCTTGAAACTTGGCTTCCCAGCCAAATGCTCTTTGGAGTAACCCTTGCCTCAGTGTTGGCACACAGAGGTTCTTTGTCTTTTAAATAGTTTTTTATTTTAATGGGTTCACCACAATATAACTCAGACAGACTGTCTCAGGGTAGCTTGTTCATTCCACTGGGGTGTCAAACAGATGAGGCATACTGATGAGTCCTGGTAGGACAAAACACATGTCTATGTCATCTGTTAGCACCCTTTGCAAACTATGTGAGAGGCCTTTTGGCACCATGCAATTCTGCTTAAAGTTGAATCAGCATAACATTCTGTGGTGATTTGCATATGCAGCCCATGATGCTTTATATTGTGTGGACGTGTGTGATTTCGTATTTTCTTGAAACTTGACTTCCCATTCAAATGCCCTTTGGGGTTACCCTTGCCTCAGTGTTGGCACACAGAGGTACTTTGTCTTTTAAATAGTTTTTTATTTTAATGGGTACACCACAATATAACCCAGACAGACTGTCTTAGGGTAGCTGGTTCATTCCACTGGGATGTCAAACAGATGAGGCATACTGATGAGTCCTGGTAGGACCCTTTGCAAACTGTGTGAGAGGCCTTTCGGCACCATGCAATTCTACTTAAAGTTGAACCAGCATAACATTCTTTGGTGATTTGCATATGCAGCCCATGATGCTTTGCATTTTGTGGGCATATGTGATTTTGTATTTACTTGAAACTTGGCTTCCCAGCCAAATGCCCTTTGGTAACCTTGCCTCAGTGTTAGGCACAGAGGTTCTTTGTCTCTTATATATATATGTGTATATATATATATATATATATATATATATATATATATATACACACACACATTCAAGTATGGATGTGAGAGTATGTGTCTGTGGACACACTGTCATTTAATCATTGGAACTGCCCAATATCATTTGTACTGTAATTTTGATATTGTCATGGATTTTATACAAGTTATTTCAGTTTCTCAATGGCTTCTCCATTTTCAGTTGTAGAGTTTTGTCACTTGTCAGCTGTCTTTAGTTGTTCTGTTTAAAGACAGGGATTGTCTCAAAAGAGGTATATCTTGTCCACCCCTTTGGACTTTTCTGACATATCTTTGCCAAGCTGTTAGTTAACAGGGCAGGCTTGATGTCAAATGGCTACATCATGCCTTCTCAGATGTTAAACGCCCTCCCAATGAGCCCCCACCCTTCAACAGAGGCCATACTGAGAACTCTAAAACAAAGTATTAATTAAGTATCTCAGCCATTTCACTTGTCCCCCAGTCACTTGTTTTCACATCATAATGTCTTTACTTTTCCTTCCTTCCTTCCTTCCTTCCTTCCTTCCTTCCTTCCTTCCTTCCTTCCTTCCTTCCTTCCTTCCTTCCTTCCTGCATTCCTTCCTTCATCTCTCTCCCTTCCACCCTTCCTTCTTCCCCTTCTCCCTTCCATTTATGTACTGGAAGAAGGTTATGGTTTTGTCTGTGGCTTCTGCTATTATCTTGGCTTCCAGACCTTCTTTGTCCATCTTAATTCTAATTTCATAGTCACTCAAAGCTTGTCTGTACTCATTTCTGATTTGGAAAAAGCATGTCTCTATGCTGCTATCATAGACCTTTTTTTCAGATTCATTTGCCTTAGGCCCTTTTTGAGCCAAGGGAACACATTTTGGTCCTTTTTCCCTTATTGTGTGCTGGAAGGAAGACCACTGCAGCTGCTTGCCCACCTTCTTAAATGAACACCACATGTGCTCCATATTACTGGACTCATGTAGCTGCTCCAGACCCTTAGAGACCAAGTCCTACATTATGGCACTGTCTGTCTTTCTAATGTGGTTCTGGTGGATGAGGTCTGGCTTTTTCCTTTCTACAGGGACACAGTTGCATGATTGTAATCACTGTTTCCACTAATTATTTCACTTATACATTGGAGATAAGCCCATCCCCATTGCTAAGAACAAGGTCAGGAGTGTCTGTATACCTTATACCCTGTTTTAAATGCTGCTTTAAGAAGCCATCCTTGAAGGTGGCAGAAATTTGGTCTCAGACTTGCCATTTGCCCTTTAAAGAGACCCATCTGTGTCTGGGAAATGGATGTCCCCCAGAACCACCACTGTATCCAGATCAGCTGCTTTCATAATGTCCCCAAACAGCAGGGTATCATGTTCACTGAGCTGTTTGGGTGTCATTAGCATAACCCCAGAATGGCTCATTTGCTCCCAATTTACCTGGCTTGACCATATGGACTTAGTGACACTTTATGGCCCCCAATGTGCTCATTGTCCTCCACAGTAACATTCCTCCCCCTGACATTCAGGCATATCCCAACTGAATAGTCTGTATCAATCTATCCTGGTGTCCCAGGCATTGTGTTCCACCCACCAAGTTTCTATAAGCCCTACTAAGTTCTGAAAGGGCATAAAGCTATGAAACTCACTATGCTTTGTAAAACATTCTGCAGGACATTTGCATAGGAAATGCACCTCTTTCCAACACCGTGCAAGACATTGACAATGCACCTGGAAGGGTTGCAACCCCATTTGGGCATAGCTCTGGGGGTCTTAAACATGAGTCATGAACTCTTAACTCCAGTCACACATGACTAAAAGTAGTGCCCACACTGGCTATCATGATGCAGTGAGATGTCCATTGTCATATTTTTCCTATCCAAACGGGTGAAAGATAAATCTCAGAACATGAACATTATTCATAATTATTTGCAAGACATGTTTGGTACTGGTGCAGCGTGACATATATTGTTACAGGTTTATGACATCATCTAGCTTTAAATGTAAACTTGTACCTGTTTGAAACCTAGGCCTAGGATCCACATATTTACTAAGTAGTAAGACTTGGCACTCAAATGGAGTCCAAATAACAGTGCATAACTCTGGCAAAGGTAAAAGAGGTCCTGGCTATCCTAAAAACCCTGAAAACAAGAGGTTCAGGAGGCCCGGATGGAATCAAAGCTAGATTGCTAAAAGATAGGGCCACGGCACTCACGTGGCCACTCACATGGCTGATCAACAGGTCCTTACTTGAAGGATCTGTCCCAGATCTGTGGAAGCAGGCGCATGTGGTACCGATTCATAAGGGTGGGCCTGTTGAACCAATTAAGAGCTACAGGCCCATCTTCCTGCTGGGTACCCTGGCAAAAATACAGGAGAAACTCGTCTATGCCCAACTCAGGGAATACCTTGAGGCACACATGCTGCTGTCCCCATCGCAACACGGCTTTAGAGCCCATCATGGGACAGACACTGGCCTAACTAAATTCTCTTCTGATGTACTTGGAGAACTAGACTCTGGATCCACTACTGGGGTGGTTTTTATAGACCTTTCCAAAGCCTTTGACTGGGTGGATCACAGACTACTACTCCAAAAACTCCTCCACATAGACCTCGACACCCATGCACACAAATGGGAGGAAAGCTACCTCTCTGATCACACACAGAGGGTTAGGTGGCAGGAGAAACTCTCCAAACCACAGTCCCTAATGGATGGAGTACCCCAAGGGTCTATACTTGGGCTCCTCCTGTTCTTACTGTTCGTAAATGAACTGCACAATCATTGCTGGAGCAGCAGTGCAATCCAATACGCGGATGATGCTATCATCTACAAAACCTCGGACAACCTGGATGATCTAGGGACATCTCTCCAAGAGGATATCCACATCATGGAGATGTGGCTCATCAAGAACAAAATGGTCCTTAATACCAATAAAACCAAAGCCATGCTGTTTGGACCAAGAGCCCTTGGACAAGATAGATCACAACTACTCCAACTCACGTCCCTGGAGGGCACCAAATTGGAATTACTTTCTTCAACAAAGTACCTCGGCCTTACTCTCGACTAAGGCCTCATGTTCAAACAACATGTTGACCAGGTCACAAGAGTAATCCATACAAAACTCGGATTACTGTATAGGCTCAAGGAACTGTTGACCCCCGAAGCTAGGACCTCTATTGCTGCTAGTGTCCTACTTCTAACACTAATATATGCTGCCCCGGTCCTCCAGGGAGTCGTAAAGCTTGAGTATGGTAAATTACAGACTCTATACAACAAGGTGGCTCGCTTTGCCACTTTATCTCACTCCAGGAGCCATCATTGTGAGGCGTTAGCAAAGCTTAACTTGCCATCCTTTGAGGCTCGCCTCAGGTACCCTGTACTCTGCCTGGCGAAGAAGATAATTAGCCCCACACCTCCCCTGAGTCTCAGTGGATTCCTTACAGTAAAAACAAACCTGTGCAGCCTTAGGTCCTCGAGCCTAACGTTACTAGAGGTCCCCAAGGTTAGGACAAGGGCAGGCTACAAATCCTTCTCACACGCTGCCCCTTCCTTGTGGAACAACCTCCCTTTGGAGGTACGTGAAACCCCATTGGTACTGTGCTTCCACATAAGAATTAAAACCCAGCTGCTATCAATGGCCATATGCCAATGCCACCGCACCCCACGATGGCCCACTTACCAAACTAAAATTCCTAACCCCTGAACAGGCAGCACTAACTTTGCTGTTAGAACTACTTTACCTAATGAAGTAACAGTACTGTCTCTTGAATATGTATGACTAATGTAGGATCACATGAACAACAACTTGCTAACTAGATATTTAAACCCATAGAACAACTGCTATGTGTAAACAGCCGAATACTGTGTACCCACGATGACCTTTATATGTATATGTTCAACTGTCTATAATCTCATGTACTGTTATTCCCAGGTCGCCCCTGAAAAAGGGACCTCTGGGGTCCAGTGGGCCTACCCGGTCATCAAAATTCAATAAATAAATAAATAAACCACATAAATTACTAAGCCATATAAGACAGAGTACACACTGCAAAGTAAGAAGTTTATTTCAATAAATGTACAATTAAAAAATAATTCACATTACCATTCTTGAAGTGATATCATTTAGTTGTGATTATATTCTCATGAAGTGCATTATATATTAGTTGTGTAAGTGATATATCCTTATTAGTCATTGGTGCACCAATGCATACTGGCTGATTTGAATTTTACAGCTTCTGTATCTTAAACACTAAATAGTGTATGATACACACCATTCTAGCAGTTGTGTTACAATGTAAGCATTTTTCAAGCAAATACTGCATTCTTTTTTTTGTAAAATCTGATAGAGAATTTGTTGGTGTGTTGCTATAATTGCATTTGTTAACTTATTTCTACCTGCTCTGTGACACACCTCAATGGACCAGAATGCAACATTTAAAACAAATAAATAAGTCATGACAGTTCACTCAAAACATCTAAAAATCTGTTAGTCATAGGTCTCATAGAGAATTGCTTTTCGTTGCCTATTTAATATTTATAAAAGCAGGGGTTAGGATTTCACTGTGTCTGTTAATGAATTCCATAAGGAATACATTTGCAAACAGTTTGTGGTCATATGACAGGTTTGTGATGCTCGCTGTTACTAAGGTAGCATGACTAACATGAAAATGTTACATTTTCAGGCCCAAGTGCAATGCACTGATGGTTTTACGGCTTTAGGCAAGTATGAAGCATAGATGTGCATATGAAATTAAAATTGACAGCAAGATTTGGAAAGCAGATGGTGGGTCCTAATCATGGTTAATATCCTCAGATGGCGTTATTCTGGATTATTATTAGGCAATTAGGCTGTGCTTCTTTATACTAATTTTTGTAAATTGGAGTCTATGTAATAGTTACATTTTGTATACTACTGAATATAAATAAAAAAGAAAGGCAAAAGGAGAGAGACTGAAGGGGGAGGACTGAGACTGAAGGGGGAGGATGGGGGCCGCGTGGAGGATGACAACAGTAAAGCTGACATATTGAACAGGTATTTCTGCTCAGTCTTTACTGAGGAAGAGGAGGGTAATGGGTCTGAAGGGAGTACAAGGGGTGAGAATGGTGCAGAAATGGACACAAGTCCCTTTACACGAGAAAGGGTCCTGATGGACTGGAAGTAATAAGAGTTGATGAAGCAATGGGGCCAGATGGGGTGCACCCCAGGATCCTTAAAGAACTAAGAGAGGTGGTGGCTGAACCTCTGGCTATCCTGTTTAGCCAATCACTGGAAACAGGGGAGGCTCCCAAAGACTGGAGGATAGCAGATGTAGTCCCCTTATACAAAAGTGGGAACAAAGAGGAAGCGGGGAACTACAGACCAGTCAGCCTCACCTCAGTAGTGGGGAAGATCATGGAAGCACTACTGAAGGAGAGATTAGTGAACATCTGGTTGTCAATGGACTACAGGACCCAAGGCAGCATGGTTTCACCAGGGGAGGTCATGTCAGACCAACCTTGTTGAATTTTTGACTGAGTGACCAGGGAGGTAGATCAGGGAGGGCAGTGGACATGGCCTATCTGGACTTCAGCAAGGCCTTTGACACTGTGCCACATAGAAGACTATTACACAAACTGGGGAATATGGGTGTGGGCAGGACAGTAGTGTGGTGGGTAGGTAACTGGCTGGGTGGCAGGACACAGAGGATGGTGGTAAATGGCTGTCACTCCACAGAGGGAAGAGTGACCAGTGGGGTACCACAGGGATCAGTGCTGGGACCGGTCCTATTCAACATCTTCATCAGTGACATTGTGCAGGACCTAGAAGGCAGAATTTCACTGTTTGCTGATGACACAAAGCTCTGTAACAGAGTAGACACACCAAAGGATGTAGACAGAATGAGACGGGACCTGCAGAAACTTGAAGAATGGTCAGGGGTTTGGCAGTTGAAATTCAGTGCATAGAAGTGCAAGATACTGCATATGGGGCACAAAAACCCTGGCACAATATATCAGTTGGGGGGGAAGGATATAGCATGCACCAAGCAGGAAAGGAATCTTGGGGTTATCATCTCTGATGACCCCAAGGTAGGGAAACAGTGTGACAAGGCAGCAGGTAAGGCAAATAGGATGCTAGGATGCATAGGCAGGGGTATCACCAGCAGGAAAAGAGAGGTCATAATTCCACTATACAAGACACTAGTGAGGCCCCACCTGGAGTACAGTGTACAGTTCTGGGAGACCTTACCTATGTAAGGACATAGACAGGGTAGAGAAGGTTCAGAGGAGGGCAACAAAGATGGTACATGGATTGCATCACAAGTCCTATGAGGACAGTTTGAAGGAACTGAACATGTACTCCCTGGAGGAGAGGAGGGAGAGAGGGGATATGATAGAGACATACAAGTATCTTACACAGAGGAACAGGGTGCAGGAATACACTATTTTTAAGCGTAAAAGATGTTCCAGGACTAGAGGGCATGGGATGAAGTTGGAGGGAGCACGATTCAGAGGAAATGTGAGGAAGAATTTCTTCACAGAACGGGTGGTGGACAAGTGGAACACCCTGCCAGAGGAAGTGGTGGGGGCTGAAACAATCACAGGATTTAAGAATGCATGGGATAGACATAAAGGAATTCTGGAGGTCAGGGGTAAGGGGCAACAGCCTTCTAGGAAAACATAAACTGAACTTACAAGCTCAAATGGGCAGACTGGGTGGGCCATAGGCCCTTATCTGCCGACACTGTTTATGTATCTATGTATCTATATTGGTGTTGAGAGACCTGAAAGCATGGAGAGAAAAGAGAAGATACTCTACAATGAATAAGGTCTTTGTCTAATATTTATTGTGGTTGGGAAGGTAGAGATACTGTGAGTGATTTTTACTGTTTTGTTTCAATTGTTGCTTACATTGTAGTGGTATGGAGAATGGACCAAACAGAGGCCCAATAAGTGGGGTTGTATAGTGCTAAGAGGCAGAAAATGAAGGGGTACCTACAAGTCGTGAGTCACTAGGAAGTATATGGGGCACATTCAATAAGCAATGTGAGTCATTCTTAGTCATTTTGCCACTCAGTGATGTGTCACGAGATTAAGTACCACAGAGATTTAATCAAGGATGCATTTAGAGGAAGAAAGGCAGTGAGCAGGCCACTGTACTTGGGAACGAATTCTGAGGCCACCATGAGCTGCACCCACAGTGACTCTGTCTCCCTGCTACTACCCCTGTGAAACCCATCTTCCACAACTTCAATGCCATCCAGACATAAAGGGCTATGCCTCCCCCACTATCTTTTCATCTATCTTACCTGAACAGTGAGTACCCAAGAACTGCAAGGTTGCAGTCATTATTTTGTTAGGCTCAAGCTTCCAATCTTGGCAGTAGTGCTATGTGGAATTGTTAGATTCCAGTGGAACTAAATTCCATGGAATTGTTTAATTCTGCTGAATTTCTCCAGAAATGGAATAGTGCAATTCTGCAGCAGAAAATGGTTGCAGAATGATTTTCTGTGGAAACATTACTGTTCTGTGGAATAAGGTTCTCAATATTTTTGGCAGAAATTATTGCGGAATAATTTTCCACTGAAAAATGCTGTTCCACAGAATAATATTCTGTAGATCACAGCAGGCTGAATTCCGCTGAAGAACCAGCAAAATTCCAGCAAATATTTTGCTGGTGGAATGGTCATTCCACGCTATTTTCACCAGTGGAATGCCACATTTCGTATAGCACTACTTGGCTGCCTACACTTTAGGGGATCACATCAGAAGGGATAGCACCTTATGGGACATGGCAGTAATGCTCAACCTTAACTTCCCAAATGTGTACTGGAAAATATCAGCAGCTAAGATGCAAGGAGCCAGACCCTTCTGGATTCAGAACAAGAGGGTTTCCTTGTGCAGTGGGTGAAATAACCCACCAGTGAGGAAGCCATCCCTGATCTGGTTGAGGTTAATTTCTGTAGTGTTGCACTTTTTGTAATTGTGGTAATAAGACATATTTATGAAACTGTTATACATGTGCTGTTATTATTACTAAGCAGCATTGTTTGCTCTATAACATTTTAGTATGCGGCAATATTGAGCTGACTTTAATAATGTCATTAATATCCTCCAATAGGAGCAGTGCAGGGAGATTTAAAAGCCCCAAGTTTGCATGTGAACAGTACTCTTGACAAAGCAGACTTGCACAATGTCTAATCGTTTCACCTGCTACCTGCCCAGTGCAGTCCTGTCTCACCTCTGTGTACAAAATAAAGGAATGATTTGACCACAGTCACAGTGAATGGGGATCATTCTTTTCATTAAGAAGTACAGTGGATTGAATTGGGGTGAGCTCTGTGTTTCATTCAAATTTCAGAACATGAGAGAGATGCAGTCCAGGCAAAGATGGCTCAATTCAAAAAGTGTAGGGGTGCTCAATCTAAGAGTGGTAGAGAGGCATACTGAGTGAAAGTGATGCAAACAAATAGAGTGAGATGGAGGGCAAAGACAGAGATATAACTGAGGACAAGGATAACTTGAGGGGGTAAAGGAAAATGAAAAGACATTCTATAAATAAATGAAAGTTAACAAGAATACCAAAAAGGGATCAGTGTAACACCAGAACTACTAAGTGTAAATGTATAAAACCTGGGAAAGAAGGGAGACAACATTAATGAGTAGTTGTTCTTGTTGTTCATGGCAGAGGTAGGGATCCTACAGCCCAACTGAGATAAGCAACCTAAGGGACTGGGCAGAGGGAACTAAACTAGGAACCAACATTAGTGGATCAGGTACACAAGGCACTGAGGGTTCTTAGGGGGAAAAATTCTCCAGGATCATATGGGATACAGCTCAGAATTCTGAGGAATTGGATCAGGAACTTATATGGCCGCTGATGATCTTGTTCAACTGCTCCCTAGAGATTGGGGCAGTCCTAATTTAATTGTTTAATTAGTATTTCGGAAAGACCTTTGAGCGTGCACTCTTTTACAAAGGTTCCACGTCATGGTGGACAATAAGACAATACACATATTCAGTGGTTACAGAGGCCTGATCATTAGGCATTAAAGAGTGATTACAAGACAATTAGACAAATAGGAGAAAAAAAACTGAGCAGTTGTAATCGAATACTAAGCTATTTCTAATCAGTTGCCCTAGGTAGCACACCCCTGGAAACCTGCAAATCCATTGATACACTGTGGTAGAGTACTACTGCATAGGGTTTAATGCTATCCCAGATGGTGAGAGGCTGGATGACAGTGAAACAAGGGGGATTGGGTTTGAAACCAACCGCAGAGAGCGAGAGGTGGGGGGGTAGTGAAACAGGGGAGGCTGTGATGGGGGGAGCAGCTCCAGTCGAGTATGATGTGTTCGGGGTGGGTTGGGAGGGCAGTACCAAGTGCATTTAAAGAGGACTGATAGCTTACTTAAGCCCTTGGCTAGGCTGGAATGGAGGCAGGGTTCTAGGTAGCCCTGCTGGGTGTTACCTTGGGGGTAGGCTTGTCTATCAAGTGGGGCCTGAGAAGCAGGTGCATTTTGAGTTAGACATTAGGTGTTGTTTGAGGCCTACTTTGAATTGAGACAGGCTGCTGTTTGTTTGTAATTTCATTGGGAGTTCATTTATCCAGAGGGAGGCCCGATAGGAGAAAGTACGCTGCCCTAGTGAGGTTCGGTGGAATGGTATGGACAGTGCTCCATTCTTCCTCCGTCTGGTGATGTGCGTTGAGAGAGAAGCCTCGAGCAGGTTTCCTATACAGGGTGGTGTTTGTCCGAGGAGTGCCTTCTTTCCCAGGAGGCAAGTTTGGTATTTGATCCTGTCTTTTAGGTTAAGCCAGTTTGTATGCTCATACAGGGTGCAAGTATGAGTGTAGTGATCTGCACACAGGGTGAGGCGGCATGCCTTATTGAGTGCAATTTGGACCCTTTTGAGCACTGTATCAGTAGCAGCTCCATAGACCAACAGCCCATAGTCTATTGTGGAGAGTATGGAGCTGGAGACTGAGATTCGGAGTGCTTCCTGGATGAGGGATTTCTTATTCCTGTAGAGGACCCCGATCTTTGTGTTTACCACTTTGACAAGGGAGTCTACGTGGTGCGTATAAATGAGAGAGTCATCAATGGTGACTCCAAGGTACTTGAACAAGAGCAACTGCTCAATCTGCTCACCAGCCTTGTTGGTGATTATGAGATGAGTATGCTTGTGTTTGTTGTAGGGGCTGGATTGTAGCATGGCCTTGGTTTTCTTGTAATTTAGTAGCAACTTTTGCCTACTGAACCAGTCCTCGAGTTTATTGAAAGAGTTCTGTAGTTCTGTTTGTAGGGCAACCTGAGAGGTGCTGCTGCTCAGCAGCACAGCATCGTCCACATACAGAATAAGTTTGGTGTCACAGGCTGTGGGTAGGTCATTTACAAAGAGGCTGAAAAGCAGGGGCCATAGAATTGATCCTTGAGGGACTCCTAGGAGTACATCTCTGGAGCTGGATAATGTCTGCCCGATTTTGACTCGCTGGCTCCTGTGTGTTAGGTAGTCATTGAACCAATTCACGGCATTTGATGCCATACCCAGTGTTTGGAGCTGGAATACTAGTAGAGAGTGGTTGATGGTGTTGAAGGCTTTGGTGAGGTCAATGAAGATGGACCCCACCAATTTGCCTTCATCCAGCCTTTGTTACATAGTCAGTGTATTCCAGCAGTGCCGTGGTGGTACTGTTTTGCCTGAAGCCATGTTGGTTTGGGCAGAGCAGATTGTACTTATTGAGGTATTCTGTGAGTTGACTTGCCACAATTTTTTCCAAAGCTTTGGATAGTGGGGAGAGGATAGATATTGGCCTGTAGTTTGACACCAGCACCTTGTCACCATTCTTGTGCACTGGAGTTACCAGGGCTTGCTTCCATACCTCTGGAAATTGAGCTAGGGCCAAGGATTTATTAAATAGCATTGTTCTGGGCATAATAAGAATATCAAGGGTAAGAGATAGTAACTTCATGTCTAGCCCATCACTCCCCAATCTGGCTTTGCCTAGGACTTTCCTGACCATTGTTAGGGCCTCTTTAACCGTCACCTTCTTAAAGTAGAAGGCTGGGTGGCTAGTTATGAGCAGGTTGGTGCAACCTTGGTCCTCCACAGGCAGAAGGTAGTCTGAAGGCAGCACTGAGGACAGGTCTGTAAAGGCCTGGTTAAAGGCATCAGCAATGGCTAGCGGATCTGAGGAGGATGAGTTATTAATGTTGAGCATCTTAGGGTGCTGCTTTTGATCTTTACCAGGGATGTTCTTGATGCTGTCCCAAAACCTCTTTCCATCTCCCCATGTATTGTTAAGCTGGGTCTTATGGAAATTGGCTTTTGCAAGCCTGATAAGTTTGGAGCACTGATTTCTAGCCGTTTTGTAGCACTTTAGGTCAAGCTTACTGCCTGAGTTTTAGGTTTTTTCCCAGAGGCAGTCCCTCTCCTTTAGGAGGAAGAGGAGCTTGCCATCAATCCAGCCGTTAACCTCCCCCCGAATTTTTCATTTTGTGCATGGTGCATAGATATCACAGATGGAATTGAAGCCCTCAGAGAAAAAACTAAGGGCCTGGTCCAGCGTAGGTGCCTTGTTGATGGGGGACCAGTTGTAGGCAGACAGGGCCAATTTAAAGGATCCAAGTTTGCCTTTCCACAGAACCCTGCTCTTGATGAGGTGGGGTGGGCTTTTGGCAAGTTTAGTGGTCCATATAAAGGAGATTGGGGAGTGGTCACTTAGCACGTCTGGGAGACCCCTGAGTTCGGAGAATCGAGTTGGTGAGCTAGCTAAGACCCAGTCAATGAGGGTGCTACTACCAGCCTTGTAGTTCTGCCTGGTGGGGTGAGTTATGAGTTGCGTGAGATTGTGGGAGGTGATTAGGTCTCTGGAGGGTGTTGCCTCCTTACATAACCAGTTAATATTAAAGTCACCATTCAAGATGAGTTCTGAGCCCTTTTTGAGTGCACTAATTTCTTCCATAACAAGAGGAAGACGTTCCTTGGTTTTCTTGGGGGGCAGGTAGGTTGTGGTGATGGTAAGGGTCTTGCCTTTTAGGCCGACTTGTATTTTTACCACTAGTAGCTCATAATCCTCCACAACTTTGGAGATGGGGAGGACTGAGCAACTCAGTCAGTTTCTGGCATATAGGAGGCAGCCGCCATCTTTTCTACCTATTCTATCAAGTCGAAATGCTTGTAATCCTTCAATGGCCACCTCACCATCCTTGATCCTACCTGACAGCCAAGTTTCAGTTAGGCAGAGTATGTCAGGGGCATGAATGGTCATCCAAGCCTGGAGCTGGACGAATTTGGCAGTTAGACTGCAGATGTTTAGCGATGCAATCTTTAGACCGTTCACTGTATGGATCCCCCTGCTCCTCAGGGTTGTTGGTCCAGGGTTTAGGTGAACATTGCCAGAGAGTAGCAGTAGCAGAAAGATAACCTTTCTGGCAGATAGTGTGATGTTTATCTTCCCTCATGTCTACCATCGCCTGTGCTTCAGGTGGGAGGTGTCTCATGCCTGTGTTAAATTAGGGAAAGTCAACTGCTAAGGTTACGCTGCAAGGTTGGCTTCACATAACTGTGTATGGAGGTGTGGGAGGATAAAGAGCCTATCGTTACCAGAAGTGGTAGTGGCAATGTGTATGCTTTTCTTCCAGCTTGCACCCACTGAGGATTCAGAGTGAGGAGGTAGGGGTCCGAATTCGTATATGGTACCAGCAATGCCAAAAGAGGTAGTGAGGAGTAGTAGTAGGTTGTTGCACCCCATGGTAGTTTGTTTGTTGTTGCTGGCCTGCTTAACTGCTAGCTGGTTTATAGTTGAAAGGGTATATAGTCGAATTAGGGTGAGGTCCCTAACAATAGGACAGGTAGAGCAGTAATTGAGAGGAGTTAGATGGAGTGGCTGGAGAAAAAGTTGAGATCATGTGTGTGATCCTGTGGGTGGGACTGCTTTAAAAAGGGGCGGTGAGAAAGTGGGTCAAGTCAGGTGTTGACCACAGGGAGGCCAATAGCATGAAAATGTGCAGCAGTGGAGTGACCAATCAGCTGCTAGGCTGAGGAAAGTGGCAGAGTAAGGGTCTATTTAATACTGTGAGGAGGTGGAGGAGGGGGTAGGTGAAAAAATTCAGTCCAGAACACAGCACAGAAAGAGATTTCCCTGAGATCAGGAAGCGCCAGGCGTTGGAAAATCAGCCAAGGAGCAAAGCTGCCAATCAGTGCCTGGCTCCTCCACTGAGCATCCAGTCAAAACAGCGGCATTCAAAAATAAGAGTTTCTGGGATCCGTTGCATACCTGAACCTGTCCTGGGGTCAGTCAGGTGGTCTGTTAGCTGTGGCTTGCTTGGAGAGAGCCAGGGCCACAGGAGCAGCTTGGGAAGCCCGCAGATGGGCTGTCTGTGGAACAAGGAGGGAAACACAGAGGATTAAATACAGCTAGAGTACAATAGCAAGCTCAGTGGGGGGAAGGCAATGAGGTAGGACAAAGCATGAGGCAAAGAGGTGGTAAATGCAGGACAATTATTTAGAGCTAGAAGAGGAGTTAATGGGGGGGTGTCTGTGCTTTGGCACCTGGACGTTTGAGGAGGACAACAGCAGCAGGGAGGTGTAAGGGAAGGGTTTGTAGGTAAGGCAGAGAAGAAAGGGTGTTTAGAGAGACAGCATTACAAGTGGGGCAGAGAAATTAATAATTAGCAGAGTGAACAGTGTGGGAAAGGGGCAGGGTATGTCAGTAGGGCAGAAATGGAAAACTGCAGCAGTCATGCTCAATAGCTAGGTCCAGCAGTCAAACATCAGCTACTATACTATACAGTTTGTCCAGCACTAGACTGCACAGCACTAAGTATCACCGAGAGACTAGACTAGTGGCTTGTAATAGACTAGCTAAGCTGGCAGATAAAGTAAGACCAATTGATGCATAACATATGTAAATTACATTAACGAAAATTCAGTCCAGAACACAGCACAGAAAGAGATTTCCCTGAGAGCAGGGAGCACCAGGCATTGGAAAATCAGCCAAGGAGCAAATCTGCCAATCAGTGCCTGGCTCCTCCACTGGGCATCCAGTCAAAACAGCGGCATTCAAAACCACGAGTTTCAGAGGTCCGGTGCATACCTGAATCTGTCCGGGGGGTCCGTCTGGTGGTCTGTTAGCTGTGGCCTGCTTGGAGAGAGCCAGGGCCACAGGAGCAGCTTGGGAAGCCTGCAGATGGGCTGTCTGAATCTGTCCGGGGGTCAGTCAGGTGGTCTGTTAGCTGTGGCCTGCTCGGAGAGAACCAGGGCCACAGGAGCAGCTTGGGAAGCCCTCAGATGGGCTAATAACTTGGAAGTGGGAGGACATCACTTCCACTGCACAAGTGTGTGAGCAGGGAGAACCCAAGAAACTATGAACCAGTTAATTTGGCAATTATAGTGGGATAACTCTTGGATACTATCATCGATGACCATCTGGTGGAAGTTTTTGATGTGAATGGGCTCAAAGACAGGAGGCAGCATGACTTTGTGAAGGGACAGGTTAACATACTAACCAGATTGAGTTCTTTAAATCTGTGAAAAGAACAGCGGACAAGGGCCAGGTAGTCAATGTGCTATATCAAGAGTAAGATCTTTGTCTTGGTAATCACAGACAGCCTTTCTATAAACTAGGAGATCTTGGGGTTGGGACAAAGCTAATAAGTTGGGTAGTAAATTAGTTATGCTAACCTAAAGGGTGATTGTAAACAGTGAACATTGTAGGCCAGAGAGGTCATACATGGGGTACCACAAGGGTCTCCACTGGTACCAGTGCAGTTTAATATGTTCTTCTGAAACACAGAGGAAAAGATCAAGGAAATAATTTCCCTGTTTGCAAGAGACACTAAATACAGTGTCAGAATAGGCTTCAAGGGTAGGATGAGGCATATGAAGAGGGACAGAAAAAGTTAAAGGTGTAGTCCAAGGAATGGCAAATGAAAGCTAATGTAATGCAGTTCAAAGTTACGCACACACACAAGGATAACTTACAAGATAGCCCTCAAAAACCACATACTCTCCATACGTCACTGCCAGTGTTCTGGCTAATAATGGAAACTGCTTAAAAATGGCGAGAACTCAAGGCTAAGTTCACTGTATTTTCCACTGTTATTATTGTATTGACTACATGTTTCGGACAATGTTGGTATCCCAACTGATCACGCCACATGAAGACGGTTAAGTGTAACCCTATTATTCCTTGTACTGCTCACTAACACGCACAAACTCCTCTCAAGACTTGTATAGATACCAAACTGTATAGGACTATCTGTACTGTTTTCATACTGTATATGACTATCTATACTGCACTGTCATACCCCGTTGTTGTGTTGAACACTAATTGTTATTGGCCTGTATTGTACTCTAACGTGGAGCCTTTGTAAATGAGTCCCTGGCTCAAAGGTTGAAATCTGATTCCTTAAATAAATAAAATAAATAATTCAAAGATGGGCTGATGGCTACTGGTTTAAAAAATAAGTCTGACCTCTGTAGAAAGGGATTTGGGGATTACCATTAGTGTCAACCTCAAATCAACTAAACAGCGAATGAGAACACTCAGCAAGAGAAATAGGATGCTAGGAATGTATAGGGAGAAGGTTCTCTGGTAGGAAAATGAAGGCGATGTTGCTCCTGTATGGATCACTGGTGAAGCCACACCTGTACTATTTTGTCCAGTTCTACAGACTGCAACTAAAAATAATCTCTCCACAGACAGAGTTGTAGATGCATGGAACAGCCTTCCTGAGTAGGTCATAGAGTCAAAACAATGGGGGAATTCAAGAATGCATGGGACAGACGTAAGGCAGTTCTAGTGGGGGGTAGGAGGAAGTAGGCTGTTGGTCAACTAGGATCTGCAGCTTATCCGTTAGGTAGGGAAATGGGCAGACTAGGTGGGCCATGCGGTCCTTATCTGCCGTCAAATTCTATGTTTCTATAATATAGACTGCAAAGAATCTGACAAGATGCAAGCTAAAAAGATGATATGTGGCCAGTAAGGAAAATCATACAATCAGCTTAGTCAGCCTGAACATGTAATCTCTGGAGGCCAGAAAAGAGAGAGGGACATGATCAAAAGTTTTAGTATCTGAAAGTGATAAACAGGGTATAATGGCATGATTTCTTTAAGCACAGTGTAGGATCAGAAATTATGGTGCACGAATATAAACTGGTGGGTGGGGGGGAATTCAAGAAGGACATAATAAAATACTTCATAGAAACATAATAAAATACTTCATAGAAAAGTTGGTGGATAGATGAAAAGAGTTGCAAAGTGAAGTGATAAACACCAAAATGCTGACAGGTATCAAGACATGAAGGGACAACTATAAAAGGTTGGTTAAAACTAGCACAGGTAAGGTAGAAATTGGGGTGGGGGGGTGAGGGATAAACTACCAATGGGCATTCAGTGAAGGCTGGTATGGCTCAGGTAGGAAAATGGGGAGACAACATGACCAATGAGTCATTTTATGACAATACCTTTCTATGTTTCTACATGTTTCTAGCATATATACAGTAGGTGCCCAAAGGGGCTGTAATATTTGAATCACATAAAATATATAATCTGATAAAGTACTACATATTGGTACTGCATAGTATCATATAATTGAATACTTAATTTACAGAGTGACAGAATTCACTACTTGCTGTCATGATGAGTCAGACTTTCAATACAAAAACACAATCTGACCCCCCAGGTGTACAGAGTCTGAAATCTATTGCCACTCAGATTGATTCTTGATATAGAAAACAAGTATCCTGCAACAATTTCACAGTTGAAATATCTCAAACTTCTTAATGAAAAAGTTGTGCTGAAACTGCTAACATGTATTTGAAGTAGTTCGTATTGTAGGTTGACCACGTTGTAAATATTAATTTGCAGAATGTAAAATGTTGTTTTGTTTTGTTTTTTTTCTTTGCTGGCTCTTTTTTCTGGTAGATGGCATTTGTATTGGGCTTGCTGCAAATTTGCCGACCATTTGTTCAGAATCATGTTCTGTTCCCAGTGAGTGCATACCATGATGGCAATGTGACCCTGAGAGTGAATCTCAAGAGGTCCCTGTCATCATGGTACCCATGAGGTGAGAAAATGACAGTAGCACATATGGTTTACCATACATTATTTTATATAGTATATAGGATTAACAAAATCAAAATGGCTTCAATTTCAGTAGCAGTAAAGGACGTTAATTACTTTGTTTAGGTAGTGCTGTAGATGGCAAGCATTTCCCCTGACTGGACTTTAATCATGACTACTGCAACCCCCCCCCCCCAAAAAACCTGCCACCCTCTGACTGCACCAATCAGCTGCTACTACTACTACTTCTGCTGTCTCTCACTCCCACCTTTTGTCTATACTTTTTTTTAAGATAGTACTTTACTTGTTTTACTTTCAATTTTTTTTTATTAAATCTACTGACTACGTGCTTCACTCTAGCAGAAGACACAGCAGTATGAATGCAGAACAGCTGATGGAGCTGATTGTAATGTGACTTTACTACTACAACAGAATGACAAGTCTTTCTGTGGAAGATGTTACATCAGAACTGCAGGATAACAATGTTTCTGAGTGTATGGATTTCTATACACAATGTCAACCCATACATTATAATCAAGTGTGCCTGTTGCACGTTCAAAATGTATTTCTGCACTTTGTTGAGTATGCTTAGCAGCTTGAAACACAAATGGGGCTATTGGTATTCATAAATGACCTCTCATGGAACAATGCCCAGTTTGGAGACACAATAATTAAAATGTTGTGATAGCGCTGTAGGCATTTTGTGGGCATTGAAGCAGCAGTGTATGTCACAGTGAGAAATGTGACCTAGTGTGCACCCTTTTTGTATGATTCCCTGTTTGTGTATCTTGTCAGTAAATATCTTAAATAAAAACAATGGTATTCCAATTAACACGTTATCTTCAGGGCTTCATCTTTATTCCTTTTACAATGGCATACAGTGCTGCTTTAACATTAGACCACTCAGCATGTACTATTTGGTAATATGACAAACTCTTACAGTCATCAAAAATGTTATGTTTGTAGCTACAGTATTTTTAGTGTTGTAATGTTCTGTGTTCTGAGTTGATAGTTATACTCTCGACCATCACTTTTAATAAGAGTAAATTGTGACTGAATACAATGGGAGGCATTTGAAACGGTGATTCGCAATTCCATGCATGTGAATTGAGTTTAATGGCTGATGGGTGTTGTTTGTGATAGGATAGTACTCTGTCTTGTATGATACTGATGGATGAACTCCATGAATGATCTAGTGAACTCGAGAGAGTGAATCCTTTTTCGCAAGATCAAATTCTTTCTCAAACTTTTATCATCTATCCTGAAAACTGATCTTCCCATTGAAAACAATGGGAAATGAAAAACTGAATAACTTTGCAACAGATAAATATTTTTTCCACCAAACTAAGCATGGCAGTTGTGTTACCCAGAATGTTTCTACTACACAAATATCATACCAAAATTCTGCACCGTCTGGGCACAAGGCAAGGAAAAAACTGCAAAAAGTGGCAATTTTATGACTTTTGCAACTGTACGGATGTCAAACTTCTCAAACGCAACTGGAGAGAAACTTATCCCATCAAGAGAATTACCCAACAGGACAGCACATACCAAATTTAGTGCAAATCCATTTTTCAATTGCAAAGTTATTAAGGTGCAAAATTTGAGGTTTAACATTAAACATGATACCCAACCCTAACTATAGGGGCGCTACTGTACCCCTATAATGTATATATATATATATATATATATACACATACTGAACTGAGAAACTTTCAACATGCTAAAAATTACAAAAATAACATGTGCATTGCATTTCCTGTAACAGGGAGCAGGAAGCAGATTATGTGACTGAATGCAGGTACAAAATATAGGGGTTGGCTTTTCATATTACCTAGAAGCAGCTAGCTTGCTGAACTCAATCAGGGGCCATATCACAACATGGATCAGAGGGCTCGAGCAGCTGAGCCCAGTCCCCCCCCCACACCAAATGGCCAAGGGATCCCCCCACTATCACCTTAAGCAACTAGGTCATTTCATTTTGGCACCACTTCAGACAAAGGCACTTCATTGGACTTCATAGCATTGGACTTCAAAGCACACTGTCAAAGTCATGTGCTGTACTTGATACCATGTAGTCGACAGATTACTTCTTGTGTTACTTCTTCTCACTCAGTTTCTCTTTATTACTCACTGTATCCCTATGTATTAGTCATTGTTTGCTTGTTGTGAAATGTTTAGTGCTAAACTCCTTCAGCTTTAATACAGGTGTGCAATGCGTACTGCTTAGTGCTAGACTGCCCCATATTTTAAGGGCTTTGAGGCTCTCCCTGTTTTGCCTAGTGTGCTCCCAGCTGTTTCAGGGACAATCATGATAGAGCAGTTGTAGTGTTGCAGCGTGGAGCTGGCAGGGCCTCATTTACATCTCTGTCTTTTTTTTGTTTCTCCCCATCATGCTGAACTCATTCAGGAGCTAGATCACAACAAGGACTAGACAGCTCAAGTTAATGAACCAAGCCCTACCCGACTGCATGGCCACTGGAATCTCCCCACTATTACTTGGAAGCAGCTAGGTAATTTTATCTTGCAGTGGGGCGTCGCAAGCATTGCAATTTCCCCTCACTCCCAATGTTATCTGTTTACTTAAATACTGTTGGAAGTTCCTGCCTGTGATCATGTAGAGTCATGGGTCACTTT
Source organism: Neoceratodus forsteri (assembly GCA_016271365.2). NCBI lineage: Eukaryota > Metazoa > Chordata > Ceratodontiformes > Ceratodontidae > Neoceratodus > Neoceratodus forsteri. The sequence continues at coordinate 839,620,933 of CM057459.1, read as the reverse complement.
TACAAGCAATTAAATGGGCAGACTGGATGGGCCTGGAGGTCCTTATCTGCCGACAATTTCTATGTATCTATACAGTATATCTATGTCAGTCCCTGCCAGAGCCAACATCTGCTACCAATTAGGCAAGTGCTAACAGCTCAGCAATTCACTCTGCATTCTCTCTCTAAGCCTCATGCACTCCTAAGCCTCCTCTTGCATGCTCAGTCATTCTCAGTGACTTAAGCAGCAACCATTTGCACTAAGCAGTTTGTCAACCGTCTCTGGGGTACAGCTGCAGTCAGTTAGTTTCCTACAGTCCCCCTCAGAGTTTCCCCATGTCTGCATAGTTCTCTCCCCTTTAGCCTTCAGTTCCACTGTCCATTGCCCCCCTGGGATCTCAGATAGGGACTACAGGGAATACAGCTCTATTTAATCATCACCTACAGGTTGTAGCTACTGTACAAACAACCCATGCTCCTTGTAGCCCCCGTGACTGCTGCCTAATTCTTATTCCATACCCTGCTCAATCTGCTATTGCCAATTGATATCTGTTTCCTATAAACTCACACAGCTTCCCTGCCTAAGCTACATCTAGTTTTACAGGCAGCTTGCAAACTATTTCTCCAATTACTACTTGCACTTGTTACTCTTTTCTTACCTTACTCTCCCATTTCCACATCTCTAGTTAGCCCTGCTCCTCCTGCTTACTATATGTTTAACTCTCCTATCCCCTGACTCATCCCACCTTCACCCCTTCTGCTCAGTTCCCCACCCTCGCTCCCTCTGCTCAGATCCCTACCTTCACCTCCTCTTCTCAGACCCCCTCTCAGCCCTTAAGCACCCTCTGACCTATATCCTTTCTCCTCACCTCTGTAATGCCCCTGTACTCCTCCACTGTTACACCAGCCTTGCCCTCTTCCCTCTCCCTCCCCTCTTTCAATCTAACTTACCCTGGTCTTCTTCCTTTCCCCTTGCTAAGCTTGGAATCCCTTCATCAATGCAGTCTATCCTCCTCTCTCCTCCTCCATGTAGTCACATCTTCTCCTGTCAACAACAGTGGAGGTGGCTAATAGTATTCTTCCCTCTCCTCCTCCTTCTCTTTCTCGCTGGTGACATTGAATGCAACCCTGGCCTCATGTCCCCCTTTCTCTCTTCTTACCCAAGGGCCTCTAGCTTTTCAACCTGAACATGAGGAGCCTGGCCCCCTCATTGCACTCCCTTGACATTCTCTGCATTTTGGAAACCTGGCTCTCTGCCAGAACACTTGACTTCCAGGTGGCCTTGCCTGACTACCATCTATTTCTCCAGGATAGAGACAAGTGTGGTGGTGGAGTTGCCATATTTGTTTTATGTTATTCTTTGGTAACCAGGTAAGGCCCTCTGAGCATAAGTGTCTGTTTTCAAAGGTAACCCAGAAGCACTGGGTGGTTAAATTACTTGCTCAGAGTCACACAGTATGCAAGTGGAGGTTGTGGGAATCAAACACAGGTCTGCTGGATGTACCAAGCTCATTACTTTAACCTCTAGGCTAAACTACAAGCCTAAACTCTCACCAATCTCTCCCTTTCACTATCCTTCACAAGGAGGTAACCCCTCATCCTATGAGTTTCTCCTACTAAAACTTTCCATCCTCTTCTCCATCCCATTATTTGTTGGAGTCCTCTGCATCTCCCCATGACCCCTCCAACCTACTTTCCTAACATCCTCTCCCCTCTCGCCTCCTTTGCTGCATCATAGGAACTTATCCTCCTTGATGACTTTAATTTGAACTTGCTGTCCCAGAATTCTAATCACATAGTCCAATCCATCCCTTAACCTCACCCAGCTAATAAATGTACCTACTAGGCTCAACAACCACAAAGATAATCTTTCCCTCCTTGATTGGGTGCTGTCCTCCCATCCCCATTGGATCATTGTGGCCAGCACTCTCCCCAACTTGTTCAGCGACCACTTCCTCACCTAGAGAGCCAGAAAAGCTTGTCTTCCTCAGTCTTCCCCAAAATAAATTTAGCATAAACCCCTCATATCCCTCAACACTGTTGCCCTCCTTGAGGATCTTGCCTCCTCTGACTGGTCCCCTGTTTATGCTGCTTGTGACACCAAGGAGGCTTTTTCTCTCTTTAATAATATCTTTAACAGGTCTGGGATGCACATGCTCCACTCAAAAAACTGTGAGTCAAGTGTCTTCACCACCAATGCATCACCCCCAACCTTACTGATATGTCCAAAGCCCGTGACAAGATGTGAGCCAAATAATAGTCTACCCACGATACTGCCAACTAACAATGCTTCAAGACTCTATGGAATTCCTGTACCAAATCAGTCCATACAGCTTTGGTCCTCTACTATCAGTCTGACCTCCATTCTATTCTACATTCCCAGCCAACTTCTGAAAAGTGTTACACTAACTACTCGACCCACCTGCCCAGTCCTCCTCCCCAACCAATGGCGCATTGGTCTCTGACCCTCTCACTGTAGCCTTGCACTTAAGCAGTTTTTTGAATACCTGCAGCCTTCCCAGCCAGCCTGTTCCAGACCACCCTTCTTCTGCCCTACCTTCTTCTGATGAGATGTTCACCTTCACCCCAGTCACCTCCCAGAAAGTCCTCAATGCAGTCACATCCCTCAACCCAACAAAGCACAGCCCTGATGGACTGGATCCTAGACTCCTCCAACATTCTGCCATAGCTATTGCCTTCTTTTCATGCACCCGCTGAACCTCTCATTCTCTCTCGCTCTCTCTTTCTTTGCCATCCCCCAATCCTGGAAAATGGCCAAAGCCCTGCCTTTCCAAAAAGGGGTCAATCCTCTTTCCCTGAGAATTATAGGCCAGTTTCTCTACTCCCTGCTCTAGCAAAACTTCAGGAAGCCCTTGTGCTTTCCAGGCTTACCACCTTTCTCAATGCCACCTCCTTTATCTCTCCCTGCCAGTCAGGGTTCAGGAAGAATCACTCCACTATGTCTTCCCTCCTCTGAGTAACAGACTCCATCATAACAGGAATGAATGATGCTTCCCTCACCATGGCCATTTTCATTGACCTGGCCAAAGCGTTCAACTTGATGTCCCACTCCCTCCTCCTCAACAAGTTGGCTTCAGCGGGTCTCTCAACCCCAAATCTGAACTTGTTCCACTCCTACTTTTCTGACTGCCAACAGTCAGTGCAAATGAGAGGCTCACTGTTATCCCCACCTCCCAATTCATGCCGGCATTCTCCAAGGCTCTATTTTGGGACCAATTTTGTTCTCATCTTTATAAACCACCTTCCCTCAGCCTGTGTCTCCTTGCACATACACATGTATGCTGATGACACGATACTCTGCTTGTCTGGTCCCTCATGCAGTACAGTTGAAGCCCCACTCCAGCATGACTTTCTCAATATACTACATTGGTTTAAAGCAAATCAGCTCACTATGAATACTAAGAAGACAGGTTCTATGACATTCAGCTTCACCCAGAAGCTAGTAAAACTCCAGCCTCCCCCAAAATTCACACCATCAATGGCACCCAACTTGAAATCATCTCAGCCTTCAAATAACTAGGTTTTTGGTTAGAAAGCAGGCTGGAACTCTCCTCACTCATTGACACTCTACACGCTAAGATTAGTCCCAAACTCGGTGCTTTATACCAAAATAAGGATTGTCTCACCCTTCCAACTCGTCAGGAACTCAGCTCCAAATTGATACTCCCCATTTTTGACTATGCTGATTTGGTCTACGGGTCAGCTCCCTCTTCTTTGATTACCAGGCTGGACACCATGTGCACTGCTTTCTGTTGATCTGCCACAAACCTGCCTTCCCTTACTCACCACTGCTCCTTATACTCCTCATTCTCCTTGCTTTCACTATCCCTTCACTGCCAGCTGTACAGTCTGTCCTTCATTGCCAAATCCAGGTTCGACTTGCTACCTCCTTAACCATCCTCCCTCCTCGCACCTATTGCTGCATCTGATTACCCACTTCATTCCAAAGACTCTCACACCCTCTCTATTCCTCATGTATGTTGTGCTGTATGTATGTATGTATGTATGTGTGCTGTCCACACAGCTTTCTCTGGTATCACATGAGTAAGGTGCTGGGGAAAGGGCACTGACAATAACAGCTACCCGCTCCTCAGTGCATCCCTTGAGGGCTATGGTAGGCTAGGGTGGCCTGATGGGGGGCTTGGTAAATATAGCGACAGGATGTTGCTATATATACGCATGCAGGGGGAGGAGTAAGCATGCGCAGTGAGGAGTTGGAGGGGATGTGAGGGGTTGTGCCACAATGAGTTGCCAAGTCAACCCAGTAGTGTGGTGGGTGAGTTCTGGGTTCGGGTTTGGGTCCGGGTGCTGCTGCTGTTGCGCCCGCCAGAACCCTTTATGTTTTTAATGTTTTCACCCACCCCCAGCATGTACACCCCTGGAGTTGAGAATTCTTTAGTAGGGGGGTGAGGGGGGTGAAGTTCCCCACATAAAACATTAAAACAGTAAGTCCCTGGTGATGTTTTGCTGTGCGCTGGGGTGTCAGAGTGACAAAAAAAGCTTTCACCATTATCACATAGAACCCTTTCTCATACCATCTCCCCTCACTTTTGAATCAGCTCTCCCCCACCTTCCAGCTTTCCCCCTCCTACCCCACCCTAAGATGCTTACTAAAGCCTTCCCAAGCCTTCTCATGATAACCTTTCCCTGTGATGCTAAACTTTTTTTTCAGAATCACTCATTGCTCTGCTTTTCTAGTAAGGGTGTTTCATGATGCATGGTTGATTTCTCCTAGTTCTGTATCTTCAGGCAACAATTCCATCCCAGACAGCACTGGGATTCAAGTAGTACCCAGTAATTCAGTCAGTATGTGTGAGCTATACTACATCTGATTTTATATCACTTGCTGTATTGTCTTATTAAGTCTTCATCTATCATGTGTATCATGATGTATTTTACAATGTGTTGTTCTTTCCCACAATTGCACCTGGAAATGAGCCCTGGCTCAGTATGCCTTTCCAGGTAACCAAAATTTTAAATAAATAGAAATAAATAAATATTAAGGATCCCTGAAGAAGAGATAGTGAGCCTTAAAGCATGATTGTCATTTGTCTGCCTATGTAGTTGAAATACATTTTCACCTTACCGGCACTGTTTGTTTGCACTGTGCTTTATTTTTTCTAAGTTTCAACTGTAATTGATGTAATATTTTTTTTGTAGCTGCATAGCAACAACTATACATGATGTAGTGCTATGGCATAGGAGAATGGGACTGAGGAAGCATGTGACCAGATACCTAGAGTATGTCCTTCCACCAGTGGAGTTGAAGTACATGTGATCAGTGCTGTTTCTTTGTTTGCCCACCCCCTTGCCCACTGCTGGTGCACTATTTTACTGATGTCAATCACTTCTGGTTCACTTTACGTTTAGCACCAGCACAGCATGCCAGCTACAGCTCCTTTGTCCTTACCACAGAAAAAGCTGTCTCGAGATTGGTATAAAAAAGTACTTATTTCATGCCCTAGACTGAAGCAAATTACTTATTTCATGCCTCAGACTAAAGCTCATTTAAAACTGACAGTTCCAGGAAAAACTTTACTAATATCATGTAGTGAAGCTCGTTTAACACTGACAGTTGTAATGTGGTAAAAGTTAAAAAAAAAAAAATTCTTTCAAATAGCTCTGTCCATGCACCCGCTCCCACAAGGAACAAAGCAGGCAGTTTATAGCCCAAGTCAGTGACACCTAAGCAGTAACTATTCTTGAAAAGTGCTCAATCCAGAAAAATTGAGCTGGCAGGCAGGCAAGTAGTTGACTCAGTGTTTCACCATTCACTGAGTCAGTTGCCTGTCTGCCTGCAAGCTACATTTTTCTGCACTGAGAAGTTATGTGATATCTAAGTAGTGCCAAAGAATCTTATTTCAAAACAGACAAGAAGGAGCAAGGAAGAGGACCATGTAAGACAGCAGCCCTCCAAATATCCAAGTGGGGGCCCTGCTGGCATGACCATAGAGCAGTCTTAATGGCACAGAACTTCTACTTCTGTGATCCATGGTGCCAATCACTCACTATCAACTAGGGAGATTTCAATACCTGACAACCAGTGTACAACACTGCAGTGTTTAGTTTTTCTCCAGTTTTTTTATCATAGGTAAGGACTGGTAGCTATTTACCTGAGTAAGATATATCCCCATTTAATAGTTGGAAGTAGTACCAAACCATATACCCATAAGAGTTACTCACAGGACAACACCCGCTGCTGCACCTGTCTCTGACAGATGCTATGCTACTCTCAAGACAATATTGACGTAGCCCTCTGGGCTGAACTCCCCAGCTCACCCCCCCCCCCACACACTCCCCCATGGCCTCCCTTCCCACTGCCAGTATCTGCTGGTACTAAATCTGTCACTTGAAATGTTTCTAATTATTCATTGTGCTCGAGCAACTATGTAAAACTATGTTATTCTGTATGATTGTATTCTATACGTATGTGACTCTGTATGTCCTCTCTGTGATGAGGTACCTTTGTAAATGAGCCTCTGGCTCAAAAAGGTTGTAAATCCGATTGTACAATACATAAAAAAAATTAAATAAATGTACATAAAATTGAAAGCAGAAGCAGAAAAAAGTAGTAGGTTTTAAATGCAATATTTTTGTTTTACTTTTAGGAAGTTAAAAACACATCCTGTACCTTTTGTGGAGTCATTCAAATTTTTTAAGTGTTTTCTCCTGTTCTGGTTGTGTTATTCACCTAACCAGTTTTTGATATCATAAAAATGTTTTTATAACATGGACAGAAACCAATAAACTCATCAGCTCGACAAAAGGGTGGGACTACAATCAGTCTGTAAAAAAGTTCAGATTAGAAAACCTTTACATGACTTTTAGATGTGTTCCAGTGTATGTGAGTGAGAACATAGAAGGACCCCTTACACAAATGGCAGAATACAATCATGACCTTTGTATATTGTTTGTGAACTTTTCTTCTGGTGGTGTCAGGTATTTTGGCATGTAAGAGGAAATAGGACTGACATCAACTGTCTAAAGACAGTAACTTAAGATTTTCCCAGGAAAAAGAAAGCATGGTTTTTTTTTTGAGTTTTTTTGTAAAGTGTCTTCCTACTATGATCAATGAAAGCGAAACTGTCAGCAATAAGAGCCTCACATCCAATTGTGAGGCTGATTCTAATTTGCACTTTGTGTAAAAAGCCATTTTTTATGTTGGTGCGCTTGCGCAGCCAACATCTTATGGTAGTGCAGATTTGGAGGAGTGGTCACTATTGGGCAAATGCAGGGTGTGCATCAGTAGGTGTGTCCCTCATTCCCCAATCAGCCTGCATGCCGGCGCCACACCATGCATACATAATGTGGTGAGCACATCTAAGGAAAGTTCCGCTGCAATCCGAGCAAAGCTCGTCAGACACAGCGGACCTCCTGATGTGCTCGGACACATTCCCTGCATGGCGGCCACCCGACTGCTGACTTCGGGGGTGCCCAATCCCCCTGCTGGCTTCCCATGGCCCCAATGTATGTGCCGATGGGGGAACCCACTCCCTGTCAGCATAAAGCACCCCCCATTTGTTATATGACAAGGGAGTGCCCAGTCCCCCTCGGCTCTTGTCCCCCCGCTTTCCTTGTGTGCCAACGTGGGTGCCCAATTCCCATCGGCATAAATTACCCCCCCTTTTGTGGTGTGCTGACAAGGGTGCTCAATCTCCCATCTGCTGCAGCACCCCCCAAGCAGTTAGGGGGCAAGCTGGGAGCCCACCCCAGCGTGCCAAATCTCCTGAAAAAAAAAATTGTCCCACAATGTTTTGTTTTATGAACCCTGTAACACAAAAACTGTCCCTCATAGTCTCCCTCCCACAACCCACACCCACCCTCTGCACACCCTGCCTCCTCACACCTCCCCCTCACCCCATACTTACCTGAAGAGTCTGGCGCAACGATCTTCGGTGGACCGGGAACACGTTGCACTCTTCAAAGCTGACCGCAAACTGAGGAAATGCCAGTAAACTGTATAATGGAATAAATAGGAGTTTTTCAACTTTGCTGCATATCTCAGGCATTTTTTGGAATTTTAGCACCGAATTTTCAATATGGGGTTTTTGGGACCCCTCCTCATGAATTCTTGCACTGTCATGGCATCATTTGGTCCCAAAAGGTGATTTCACAGTCACTGCGTGGAATCACCTTTCGGGAGCGATGAATGAAATGACAGTGCCAGTGTTCATAGGGGGCTTTCAAAAAGCCTATGTTGAAAATTTGGTGGGAAAAATCCAAAAAATTACTGTTTTATGAGTGTGTGTTGCGCAGTTGCTATGCACCCTCATAACTTAGTGAATTTGCAATATTTTCATGCCACATGTTCAGCATTGGCATTTTTCCACACCTTCTTGTGAACTGTACAGCTGTCATTTTTCACATCCTGCCCGAAATGTGTTTTAGCACTTCCGGTGCAGAATAGCGCGGTCGATGTGGGAAATCAGTATTTGGGACAAATTACAAAAATGACAGTTACACTGTTCATGAGCAGAAGTCCTAAAATGCCTATGCTGAAAATTTGGTGACGATACTCCATAACATGACTGTGTTACAAGCGTGCGTTGCGGAGTTTGCATGCTTGCTCATAAGTTTGCAAATGTATAATATTTACACTCCAGATTTTCAGCATTGCCATTGTTCTGTACCTTCTTATGAGCAGTACAGCTGTCATTTTTCACATCTTGACCAAAATATGTTTTCGCAGTTCTGGCGCAGAATAGCTAGGTCACTGTGCAAAGTCCATGTTCAAGACACATTATGAAAATAATAGTGACACTGTTCATTAGCAGAGGTCCTAAAATGCCTATGTTGAAAATTTGGGGCCGAAAGTCCATAAAATTAGTGTTTTATGAGTTCATGTTGCGCAGCTTGCACACATGCTCGTGACTTCGTGCATTTGTAATATTTTCATTCCAGATGTTCAAAATTAGCATTTTTTCCACACCTCATTATGAACAGTACAGCTGTCATTTTACATATCCTGGCTGAAATGTGTTTGAGCATATCCGGCACAGAATTGCACGGTCACTGTGCGAAACCAGTTTTCTGGACAGTTTGAGGAAATGATGGTGACACTGCTCATGAGCAGAGGTCCTAAAATGCCTTTGTTGAAAATTTGGTGCCAAAAGTCCATAAAATGACTGTGCTGCAAGCGTGCGTTGCGCTGTTCCCACGCAGCCTTGTAACTTTGTAAATTTGCAATATTTCCATGACAGATTTTCACCACTGGCATTTGTGCACACCTCCTTATCAAAAGTGCATCTGCCATTTTTCACAGCCTGCCTAAAACGCATTTCCACAACTGTGGCGCACAATGGCATGCTCGCTGTGGGAAATCACCTTTTGGGACACATTATCAAAATCACAGCACCACTATTCATGAGGGGAGGTTCCAAAATACCTATCTTGAAAATGTGCCTAAAAATGCCCAAAAATAATTGGGTTGCGGACGTCTGTTGCGCAGTTTGTACGCATGTTCATTGCTTTACCAATATCTCATATTGCCACTCCAGATTTTTAACGTTGCCATTTTTTGCGCTTCCTCATGAACAATACAGTTGTCATTCTATACATCCTGCCCTGAACTGTGTTTTCGTCCCTCTGCCACTAAATGGCACAGCGGCTGTGCAAAACCACGTTTCAGTTAACAAAGTAATTGTGCCACTTTTCATGAAGTGGCCTGACAAGCAGCCCATGCTGAAAATGTGGAGTGAAACTACCACTACATGCCTATGGTGTTAGGGTTTCCACCTGTAGCACCCCACCCGGTATGGACTGACAGGCATTAGGGCTGTGACTTGGGCTCATTGGATGTAATGCTCATGCCATTCCACCCCCCCCACGCCCACCCTGCAGCCACAGACAGGCATCGTGGTGTGTCTTGCACTGTTCGGCCACAAACTTCACCCCACACTCCTATACTGCACCCACGTCAGCATATTTCCTTATGGAATGGGGTAAGTATAATGCCCAAAGACCCCAAAGCACACCATGACACTTGTCAGTGTCTACAGGGTAGGGTGAGGTACAATGGCATGAGCATTATAGCTGACGACCCAAAGGCACATCCCAATGCCTGTTGCTTTCTACTGGGTGGGGGTTGGTTTGGCATCACTTCAATACTTTACTGGCATTCCTCTTATGCAGTTCTTGCTCTGCCACTGCCAATGCCAGTGCGACAACATTTGGCATTGACAAATGCTTGTTTTAACTTACTGTTTACTGGAGTATAGTAGAATGTATTAGGCAACTTTTGCTGACTTCAAAGATTCCATTTCCTGCAACTAGAAATTCCAGAATCCACTGTAACTGACATCAGAGGAGGACTGCAGAGCTGGGAGATCCAATGGCCTGCAGTATACTGTACATGTTAAAGATTTTGTAAGCTAAACTCAGATGTTTGCTGGTCCTGCTGTGATCATGGGGATACGTATAGCACTCTGTGACTATTTCTAGCCTCAGGGGAACAGCAGACCAGCAAACAGAAAAATATAGTTTATAAATAACTTTGACATTCACTGTAGGCTATTGAATTTCTCATTGCTGCAGTCCTCCTCTGATGTCAGCTGGGAAGGACTCTGGCATTTCTGGTAATAGGAAATGTCAGCTTACAAGTCAATGAAATTAGTCTGATACAATCTAGTGCACTGCAGTAATCATTAGGTAAAAAACATGTTTCTGCACACAAAGGGCTAATTGGGATGAGCCTCACACTTGGGTGTGAGGCTCTTATTGCTGACAGTTCCCCTTTAATTTTGACAAGCATGATATATTTTTATAAATGGGAAGGTTTGTGAAGATTTGCTAATAAGGTGGTAGGGAGGGAAGGAGAGAGAGAGAGAGAGAGGAGGGAGGGAGGAGGGAGAGAGAGAGAGAGAGAGAGAGAGAGAGAGATCCTGTTGTCTGGTTCAGTAACACACACAGGCATCCCTTCTCCACTTGAACTTTGGAGAGCTTGCATAGTTCCACAATTCTTTGTGAGAAATGACAAGTTGCAAAGTTTAAATTCATAAAGTTTCTTTTTTTTTTCATTTAAATCAGTTAAACAATCTCAATTGAACTCCCTCACATCTGATGCCCCTGAGGAAAAAGACACCTACAACACTTACAACATTTTCATAATGTTCTTTAAACACAGTGTATTACTTGATGTGCTCTCATTCGTAATTCAAACACTATAGGGGGTAGCCATATATTATCCAGAGGATAATGTATGGGCATTGATGAAGAATAACTCTATGCCTGTTTTGAGTGGTTGACATGACAACTTAGATAAACCTCAAGAGCACAGCTTGAGAGGTTTACCTAAGTTGTTATGGCAACCACGAGAAAAGAGCTTAGAGTTGTTGTTAATCAATGCCCATACATTGTCTGTTATAGTGTATGGGCATAAGTGCCTTCAATTACAATAAAAAACAGAGCATTGAGAAGCAGGATCCTTACTTTTACCTTTTTTTATAGTCACAGTCGTTCTCTCCAGGTCCAGCTCTCACAGCTGCAGTCTGTTCAGGAAAATGGGAGGTTCGAATAATGTGCATGCACAAACATGTTCCATGTTGTTGTACCATCGATGTGACATACCCACAATGTTATAACAACATCATGACATCACATTGAGGGTACAACAACCCTGTAAAATGATGGAGTTTTACAGGTGACAACATTTTACTATACATTATATAACTTTTCTATCTATGCATTAGTGTAAATCATAGACCCAAGATGGAGCACTACACACATAAACAGCATTTATGTTAGATTAATAAAGAAAGTTTTTCTGATTTGTGTTCCATAGTAATGCCACACTATTAACCACTATTTTAACTTTGAAATGTACATCTTTTTTTTTCAAATTACTAAACAAACTTAATGCCTATAAAAACATGCAAATTATGAGTAAGTTAATTAATCTATCTGAAAGGCTATTATAGCCTTGCTGTGTACAGTATACACACACACACACACACACACACACACACTGAACAATTAACATACTCAGTAAATACATTTTTCACGAACATTGCGTAGTGATTTAGAAAAAAAAAACAGGATGTAAATTTCCAAGCTAAAATGTGGCCAATAGTGTGGCTACTAGTGTGGTTTTTAATCTGTATAAGTGTTGTGGTGTCTTTTTTGTATGGGACCCCATCTTGAGTTGTGAGGAGTGTCAGAGTTCATTCCCTCAGGACCCAAATGCCTGAAACATGCTGTATCCTCACAGACCACTATCACTGCTAAGAGGGAAGTGGATGTCTGTTTACCTAGTGACATCAACCTTTGACATGTCATAACATCTCCACATAGTCAGCAACCAAAGTGTGGAGGGGGTTTCCTGCAAGTCTGTCAAACACACTCATCATATATGAGGGAGTACACGTTTGTCTCCACAAAGACTACCCCCTCCATAAATACATACATAAGAAAGTAAATAAGTAGTGTGATGTGCAGAATCTCTGTGTGTTAAATAGCTTTAGCAGCTCATTACAATTTAACATTCCACCCACGTCTGTCACCCACCTTTCTACTTTAAAGCACTAAAGAAACATCAAGTCTGAAACTACGTTACCAAAGCCATCAGCAAATCTAGAACAAGCAATGACACACTTGACCTCAAGCTACTGGCCCTAACGCTTGATGAGGTACTTGGGCCCCTCACCAAGATCTTTAATCTCTCTCTTTCCCTTAGCCAATTCCTGGACAAATGGAAAATGGACACCATTACCCTGATTCACAAAAGTGGTGATAAGACTGACCATGCAAACTTCTGCCCTATCTCCATTCTGCCTCCCCTATCGAAGGCACTGGAATGTATAGCAGCGGACCAACTTACCGAGCATCTGGACAATTATAGTATTCTCTGTAAACAGCAACATGGCTTTAGAAAAGGTCATAGTGCATCCTCTGCCTTACTCGAATTCACCTCTCCATTCACAGCTCCCTCGACAATGGACAACTAACTGGAGATATTTTCATCGATCTGACCAAAGCCTTCGATGCTGTCCACCACTCCCTCCTGCTGAGCCAACTAAAAAATGCAGGTCTCTCCAATGATTCAATCTCTTGATTCAAAAGCTATTTTGAAAACCGCTCCCAGCATGTGAAAATCGGGGATGTGCACTCTGATTCCAAACCTGTCCTCTCTGAAGTCCCCCAGGGTTCAATACTGGGCCCCCTACTCTTCAGCCTGTTCCTTAACACCCTACTAGACTCCTGCACTGAACATATCACCCTGTATGCCGATGATGCAGTAATCCTTGCCACACACCAGGATCCGAAGAAATTGCAAGAACATCTCCAACTCGACTTCTCCTCAGTTGAGAATTGGTTCACAAAGCACAAAGTGATCCTTAATCAAAAAAAAACCAAGGCCATGATCTTCAGCAGCTCCCATAATAAACATAAGCACTTCCAACTCTCCGTTATCACCAGACAAGGTGCCGCACTGGAACAGGTCAAAAACTTTAAATACCTCAGGATCATCCTTGACCCTCACATCTCCTACACTGCCCACATAGACCATGTCGCCAAAGCCGCTAACTCCCGGCTAGGCCTGCTATTCCATCATGGAAACACCTGACACCCGAAGCCCTAGCTGTCGCTGTCCAGAGCTCCATCATATCTATCATTGATTATGGCATTATCATTTATGGCTCTGCTACAACCACCGCACTCAAATGTGTATCTACCGCCCTCAACAAGGCCTGTTGACTTGTCACTGGCTCCCAACACTTAACTCACACCTGTGACCTCTATTCTTAAACTGGATGGTTGAATCTTGCAAATCGAATAAAACACCAAACTTGTATTACTACTAAGAAAATCTTGTTGGTCCTTGCCCCCCCCCCCGGAGTCTGTGCCCTCATACAATCGAGAATCCACACCCGCCATACCAGGGGATTGAAACCTCAGCTTCTGCAAATCCCGCATTGCCGCACAACACAGGGCCAAAGATCCTTTGCTTACCGGGCCGCTAGTTGGTACAACGGTCTTCCCAGTGACATCTCATCCTCACTATCGCACACCACTTTTAAGACTCAGCTCTGCCTAACACTCGCTGCCTCCAAGCTCTGTGACTGTTGTGGCTAAACATGTCTTTTTGTTCCATAGCTGAAGATGCCCTTTGGATCCACATCTACTCCTGCACTTTGCCAGCACCCCCCCCCATCTTCACCTCCCCTGCTGGCCAATGACAAATGCCACCCAGCTGCACTACCTCTATTCTTAACCGTCTTCCACCTCCTCTCTCTCTGCCCCCACACCTACCTCCCTTTTTCTCCCATCCACTTAGTCTCCCTGATTTCACCCTCCTCCTTTCCCTTTCCCTTCCCAAAGTTTCACCTTGTTGTTCTTTTTTCCTCTACAAAACTATGTGTTTTTTGGTTTTTTTTATTTGATAAACTGTTATCTTTGCTTATGTTTGTCTCAATTGTACCAATGACATGGAACCTTTGTAAAAGAGCCTCGGCTCAAAGGTATTTGTAATCCTAGAACAAATAAATAAAATAAATAAACATTATTTAAAATACTATTTAATGTCAGTGTAACTGTGGCAGGTATAGTTTCTCTGTTTGTATTTAACTTCTTGCAAGATATGTTAAATTGAGATTGAGACTGCTCGGTTAATTAAAAAAAAAGAAAATTGTGAATTTAAACTTTGCAGCTTGTCATTTCACACAAAGAACTATAGAACTATGCATGCTGTCAAAGGTTACAGTGGAGAAGGATTCCCTGTGCACCTTACTGTACCAGAAAACAGGACATGCCTTTCTCTTTCTTTCTTTCTCTTTCTCTTTTTCTCTCTCGTATTGTATACTGTTATGAATTCATCCAGGGCACAGAATGTTACTACTACATGTCATTAGTTAATGTTCACAAAGCCTTCCCATTTATAAGAATAGAAACATAGAAATATAGATATTGACGGCAGATAAGGACCACTTGGCCCACCTAGTCTGCCCATTTCCCTACCCACAGGATAAGTTGCAGATCCTAGTTAAAGACACCGTAAATTAACCTCGCGAAGTGAGGAACAAAGGAGCACCAGGAAATAATGCGGTGCTTCTGGAGACAAATTAAACCATAAACTAATTGAAAAAATCCAGCACCCACATAGCAACCACACAAAA
The DNA here is from genome assembly GCA_016271365.2 of Neoceratodus forsteri. Classification (NCBI taxonomy): domain Eukaryota; kingdom Metazoa; phylum Chordata; order Ceratodontiformes; family Ceratodontidae; genus Neoceratodus; species Neoceratodus forsteri. Next base: position 839,605,824 of record CM057459.1, on the reverse strand, counting down.
GTGTGAAAACACTGCACATTTATTACAGACCACCGTAATGCACATAAGAAGCTCGGCAGTCGGCCAAGTGAAACATCAGTTTTTATGTGCTTTACGGTCTGCAGTGTTTTCACACTTTGTGTGGGTTGTATGCTGGTGCTGGATTTTTTCAATTAATTTAAGATCCTAGTTAACCAACAGCCTATCTCTTCTTAACCCCCACAAGAATTGTTTTGTCTGTCCCATGTATTTTTGAATTCTCCCACAGTTTTAGAACTCACAACCTCCTCAGAAAGGCTGTTCCATGCGTCCACCACCCTCTCTGTGAAAAAAATACTTCCTCACATTGCCCCTTAACACCCCCCATCTTTAAATTGTGTCCTCTTGTTCTTGCACATCTCTTTTTCTGAAAGATGCTACCCTCTTGGACTTTGTTGATTCCATTGAGGTACTTAAAACTTTCTATCATGTCCCCCCTCTCCCTCCTTTCCTCACGGGTATACATATTAAGCTCCTTTAGTCTCTCCTCATATGGCTTCTCCTGCAGACCCTGCACCATTTTAGTTGCCCTCCTCTGGACTGCCTCTATCCTGTCTATGTCCTTGCGGAGATGGGGTCTCCAGAACTGGACACAGTACTTCAGATGGGTTCTCACCAACTGTCTGTACAGAGGGATAACAACTTCTTGTTTTCTGCTGGTGATGCCTCTCCCTATACATCCCAGTATACCCCCAGCCCTCTCTACTGCACTTCTCACATTGCTTGCTAACCTTAAGGTCATCTGATATGATTATCCCAGGTTCCTTTCCATTTTTGTTGTTGTTACAAACTCCCCCCCATTGTGTAATCTTCACCTGGATTTTTGTTTCCCAGGTACATTATTTTGCACTTCTTTGCATTGAATCCAAGCTGCCATACTTCTGACCATTCCTCCAACCTTGCCAAGACCCTTCTCATCCTTTCCATGCCTCCTTGTGTATCAACCCTGTTGCAGATCTTTGTGTCATCTGCAAAGATGCATACCTTTCCTTCCAGTCCCTCTGCAATGTCACTTATAAAGACATTAAAAAGGACTGGATCCAGTACTGAACCACATGGTACCCCACTAGTAACCCCTCTTTCTTCAGAGTGGACTCCATTTACAATTACCTTCTGTGTCCTGTTGTCCAGCCAATGTTTTACCCAGGCTACCACCCTTGGACCCACTCCCAGGCTGGTTAATTTGACAATAAATCCTTTGTGTGGGACTGTGTCAAATGCCTTGCTAAAGTCTAGGTAGGCAATGTCCACAGCCCCTCCCTGGTCTACTACTTTGGTCATTCACTCAAAGAAATCAATTAGATTCATCAGACATGACTTTCCCACTGTGAACCCATGCTGCCTTGGGTCCTGTGCTTCACTGGCCTCTAGGTACTCAACAATTCATTCCTTCAGAAGTGATTCCATCATTTTCCCTACTGCAGAGGTTAAACTGACAGGTCTGTAGTTTCCTGCCTCTGTCTTGGTCCCACTTTTGCGAAAGGGAATCACATCTGCCTTCCTCCAGTCTCGGGTACCACACCATTCTCCCATGATTTGTTAAAAAAGGTAGTCAGTGGTGTCACTAGTTCTCCCCTTATTTTTTTAGAATTCTGGTGTGAATTCCATCAGGAGCCATTGCTTTGTCCACCTTCAGTTTTAGAAGTTCTTTCAGAACCCTTTCTTCTGTGAAAGGACTGGGATCGACCCACCTATTAAGAGTGCTGCTGTTAATTGGATTAGGCACCTCCCACTCCTCCTCTTTTGTGAATATTGAGCAGAAATATTCATTCAGTATCTCTGCTTTTTCATTGTCCCTCTCTGACCACCCACCATCCATTCTGTTCAGCCTCATTATCCCTCCCTTTGTCTTTCTACTCTCCCTGATGTACCTATAAAAGGTTTTATCCCCTTTCTTAACCAAGATGGCTATCTTTTCCTCAGTTTGGGCCTTTGCTATTCTGATTTCCCTTCCTGCTTCCTTCTGCCTTAACTGGTACAGCTCTCTGTCATGTTCCTTCTGTGTTTCATTTTACTTCCTGAATGCTATCTTTTTCTCCCTGACTTTCCCCGCCACCTCTTTTGAGAACCATAGTGGCTTTTTCTTTCATTTTGATTTGTTTATTTGCTTCACACACAGGCTTGTTGCCTCTGTGATGGCAGTTTTGATGTTTCCCCATTGTTGCTCCACCCCTCCTTCTAGCCTGATTGCTAGAGCTTGTCTAAGACACTCTCCCATCTTGCCAAAGTCAGCCCTCCTGAAGTCCAGTACCATCACTTTTGTATGGCTTGACTCTGTAGCTGAGTTTGTCATGAACCACACTGTCTGATGGTTACTTGTTCCCAGATGGCAACCCACTTCTAGATCTGAGATCCTCTCACTGTCCCCATTCGATAGTATGAGGTCTAAGATTGCTCCCATATGAGTGGGTTCCGAAACTAGTTGTCTGAGGCATGGCACCTGTAGGGCATCGAGAATGGCCCTTCTCTTGGATGTTGCTGCAGCAACTGTGCTCCAGTTAACATCTGGCATATTCAGGTACCCCATCAACAGTATCTCCCCTTTCTCTGCCATCCTAAGAATGCCTTCTATCATATCCTTGTCCATTACCTCCACCTGACATGAGGGTCTGTATACAACCCCTGTGCAGATTGTGGTGCCATTTTTGGTCTCTAAGGTGACCCACAGTGCCTTCTCTCCTCCCTGCTTACTCTATTGTTCTGTTGCTTTTATCCCTTCTTTTACATAGATAGCTACTCCACGCCCTCTTCTCCCCTCCTTGTCTCTCCTGTAGATTATGTACCCTGGTATGTTAACATCCCAGTCATGATTTCCCATTGAGTTCTTTGATATTACTCCAGAAGATTTTTGCAGACCCCCAGGTGGTTGTGAGAGTGGATTGATAGTGGTCTGCTTTGGCCTTACGGATGGCTTGAGTGCATCTATTGTGAATGGCATTATAGGATTGTCTGTCCACCATCCTGCCAGATTCTGTGGCTTTGTGCCAGAGATTATCTCTGTCTCTCAACATTTGGAGTAGGGAGGGGGTTATCCAAGGAGCATGTTGCCTTTTGGTGTGGAGTTTAGTGAGTGGAGCATAGAGGTCACTGGCCTTGGTGAAGGCCTGTGTAAACAGGTTGAGTGCAATGTCGACACTGGGTTGAGCAGCTGTTTAAGTTTCATTAACCCTCCTGGATGGAGACACCTTCGGAAGGTTGTTTGGGTTATGGGTTTGGGTGTGGAAGAGGTCCTTTGGAATAGGATGGGTGAGTGGTCACTTAGGGAGTCAGGAAGTACTTTCATATCCTGAGTTTTGTTGGGGCGGTTAGAGATAATGATATCTAGGAGGGTGTGGGTACCATTAGATGGGTGAAGTCTAGTGGGTTGGGTAACTAATTGGACCATGTCAAGGGCCGAGAATGAGTCCTTTGTTGGCGCGGCCGAGGGGCCAAGCCAGTTGATATTGAGATCCCCTAATAGTGTCTGCTCTGCATTGTGTGATAGAGTAGAGAGGTATTCTGTGAGGGATGTGACGGCAGGCTTTTGGTTCAATGGGAAATCACGCTCCCCACCTCCCTCCCAGTTCACCATAAATGGCACTACCTCCACAGACACACTCACCATAGCAAACTGTCTAAACACCAACTTCTCAGATCTCAGCAGTGTTCTCCCTAGTTGTTTCTTTGACTCTGTGCCCCAATCCCAACCCCCAACCCTGCAGCATCCTTGTTTCTTCCTGTGTAAAATATCCACCCATGAAGCTCGTCCTTACCTCCAAAAAGCGCTAAACAGCAATAACCCTATAAATGACCCCCTAGATGCCAGGCTCCTTCGATTAGTCCTCGACAAGGTCCTAGTCCCCCTAACAGACCTGCTCAACAAATCCCTATGCCTAGGGCAATTCCCTAGTGCCTGGAAAACAGCTGTCATTACCCCCATCCATAAAAGTGGTGACAAAGCCTTCCCAAATAACTATCAACCCATCTCCATTCTTCCCCCCTCTCTAAAGCATTAGAAAAAGTGGTTGCCACCCAACTTACTGAATACCTAGCCAAGTATGACATTCTATGCCCAGAGCAGCATAGCTTCCGTTCGGCACATAACACCACCACAGCCCTCCCAGAATTCATCAACTTCCTGCACTCCTTCCTAGAAGCCGGTAACATTGCAGGAGCTGTGTTCATAGACCTATCCAAGGCCTTCGACATGGTCTGCCACCCTCTCCGTCTCCACTCTCTCCACCAACTTGGTTTCTCCACAGGTCCCATAGCCTGGTGATCCAGTTACCTTTCCACCCAGTCCCAATGCATCAAAATTAATGGAACCCTATTCGACACACTACCCATCCACTCCGGGGTGCCCCAGGGCTCTATCCTGGGGCCACTTCTTTTCTCCCTCTACCTAAACTCCTTACCAAAGGCCTGCACCACAAAAATCTTACTATATGCAGATGATGCAGTGCTCTTTGCTTCGCATCATAAACCCACGCCCTTCAGGACTCCCTCTAACATGCCTTCTCCCAGGCCGAAACGTGGTTTAAGGACCGAAGACTGGTTATAAACTTAAAAAGACTAAATCAATGATCTTCTCTCACCATCAGAACAAAGCAAAAAGTGCACCTCTCCAGATCCTCCCCTGCACCCAGCACCCCCTTGAACAGGTATCCAACTACAATTATCTTGGACTTACCCTCGACTTGGCCCTTACCTTCCATGACCACATAAACACCCTTGCTGCTGCAACAAACACCTGGACTGGACTCCTTTACCCACACAGGTACTGCCTCCCCCCACGCCCTTAGGTTTGCCATCACCTCATCAATACTTTCCCTAGTGGACTATGGGCTCCTTGTATACAGGGCAGCAGATAACTCAGCACTCCAGAAAATCCAGGTCTCCCTAAACAAGGCCTGCAGGCTCCTAACTGGCACACCTAGGCTCACTCACACCTGCTCCCTCTATACCTCTGCCAATCTTCTCAACCTCGATGAAAGGCTCTGCTACCAGACCTGCATACTGTTCAAGAAAATACTGCTTGGGCTCTCCCTCCCGGGGTCACTGTCTCTCTTCCTCCTTCCACCCCCACTATCTCCACCCACAACTCAGAGAAAGCACCACTGGTTGTGCCCAGAGTAAAAACCTCCCTTGCCCAGAGATCTTTCCACTACAGGGCCCCCACATGGTTTAAGGCACTCCCAAACACCATCACTAGTGCACCCAAGATCGCCCACTTCAAAACCACTCTTTGCAACCACCTCTTCAATATCCGCTCCTGTAACTGCAACTAACATTTCACTCTTTCACCCTTTCTGATCCAAATTCTCTGACAAAGTCCATTATGGATTGCAACCTCCGTCAATAATACCAAACCCATGAATAGGACTGACTACTCTGTTTAGATGCCTTCTCAAGCTAATAATGTCTCTGTGCTGTGATGATGTAAATATCGTCATCCAAATATTGTAAATAATGTCTGAAAATATCTACATCCTGTACTTACTGTAAATACTGTAAATAATGTCAGTGACAAATGTCTGTAACACATGCTTAATGTAACTGTTGTTATACCCTGTTTGTATTAGCTTCTGTCTTACATGTGACAAGGTACCTTTGGAAGTGAGCCTCTGGCTCAAAGGTTCTAAACCAATATATCAAAATAAATAAATAAATGGTTCTCTGTGTACCATGTTTCTGTGACTGCTACAATATCCAGGCATCCCTCTTCCATCAAGGCCACCAGTTCAGGGAACTTGTTGCCCAGACTATGGGCATTGGTACTCATTACCCTCCATTTCCTGATGGCCTTACTCCTTTTTTCCCCATCTCTGTCCTTACTGCCTTTGTCACTTTCTCCATTTACCCCAGCCCTTCTCCCTATCGACATCTCTGTCTTGGTATTTACCTCACTTACTACCTTGACTTTTTTGTGGGGGCTAGGATTTCCCTGTTCCTTTCCAGTGCCTCCCCCCTTGGCTAGTTCAAATACTTGCCAATGAAGTACTTAAACCTATCACCTAGGATCCTAGTTCCCCTCCTCCACAGATGCAGCCCATCATGCCAGTATAGGCCTGCATCACTCCACGTGGACCTGCAGTCCCCAATGAACCCAAATCCCTGAGCTCTGCTCCAGTTTTTCAACCACTGATTGAATCTCATGGTGTGGAGCAGCCTAGCCTCACCTTCACCATAGACGGGCAGCACCTCTGAGAACGTTACCATGCATGCTACTTGTCTAAGGCCCCTCCCCAACTCCACAAGCTCTTCCTGCACCGCTCTGATCCCTTTCTTAGCCAGGTCATTTGTCACAGGTGGACAACGACATCTAGCTCCCTCCCCTGTGTAGCTGCTCTGGCGATCCTGAGGAATTGCTCCCTGTCCCTCCAAGCCATGACACCAGGCAGGCACCTTACCTCCCTCTCCCCTTCCTCTCCCAGTTCTACCTTCCTAACAATGGAGTCCCCCACCAGGAGTTGTTTTCTTCCCCTGTAGGATCCCATGCCACCCTCCTGTGGGTTTCCCTTGTGGAGGTTTCCAGCATCCTCCTTGGTCTCCACTGCAGGTGCCTCCATAGAGGAACCACACTTTGCCAGAATGGCATAGGAATTGTGGAGAGGTACAACTGGAGGGATGCATCTCTGTTCCACCACCCTCACCCTCACTGAGCCAACTGTGGTCAGACCACTCCTCTTTCTTGGCAACCTTTGAGGCAACGGCAGTGGCCCTGGTGGTCCCTGGATGAAAGAGGAGGTCCCACAAATCCTGGCCAACTCAGCCTGGAGATGAGCAACCTCCTCCCTCAGCCCAGAGAGGTTCATGCAGATGGGACAACACCGCATCCTCCAGAATTTCTCCTGGAAGACTTCTGCTCCACAACCACTGCACTGCACCACTCCCATCATGTCTTACTTCTGGCCCCTTCACTGTTATTTGGAATCCTTACTCTTTCCTCTGTTTTTTTTTTTCTCTCCCTACTTACTTACTGCCCCTGTCCCCTTTAAGCTCCTGATAATCCTGTTCTGAGACAAGAATACATTATGCCTATCAGAATTACTTGATCCTATTAATAAAACATTTCATGAATCAACTTCTAAAAGAGCTTTTGTCCAGCACTCTGTTACACTCATACTGAACTAACACTGAACTGCATCAGTCTGCTACTCAGCTACAGATTGTTTTTCTTTCATCACCTAATCAAAGAAAATGAGATGAAAAACAAACAGATGGAAAACAAATGGACAACTTGTAGGGATGAAAGATGACAATAAGTAGCATAGAAGCAAAAGAGAATATTGTGCTGGATTTTGAAAATTAGTATCACCATACAGCACTTAACAAGCTTAAATGAATGACATACCTTTAAAGAAAATGTATTAGTTACTGTTAATTGAATATAAATGTACATTGCAAATACATGTGTTACAAGAAAATGACATTCTTTTTTCTGGAAAAGTCTCAAGCTACTGTTTCAAAGCAGTTGATGTCTGTCCTTGAATGACGTCAGGGTTGTCAGATCCAGGACAGCAACTGAGAAAAAAAATGATTAGCTTCCTATTTTACATGGGATGTTTTAAAAGTTTAAATTTGACTAATATAGCAATAAATGAGTCAAACCACAGTATTTCAGTTTTTAAACATATGAATCTTTATTACATGAACATGGAAAGAATCTGAATTATGAAAAAATAATGTATTTGATCTTTAAACTATTGTTGGCTTGCACTGGCAATAGCTGAGCCAACATTGATGGACTGGACAATAATGAGTGAATACCTAAAATCTGGGGAGGAGTGGAAGTGCTGGATAACACACTGAAGAAAGTAATATGTTCAGATTGGGAGAGTAAGGGGGTTTTGGGACACCAGAGAGAAATTGGTTGGTGGGAAGGGAGTAGTGCTTGACAGCAGGGAGTGATAAGCTGCTAGCATTAAAACTTTCATAGAAATAAAGAGTTTCCATTCCATTTCAAAAATTAACCACATCCTTTTTTCCACATTTCTTATGTGTGTCCAGACAGGTTAAAATTGTATACTCCAATAGAATGCTTGCAGTCATCTGCACATTTTTTATACTGGTGTAAGCACATCCTCCACTCATTAAGATTGTTACCTGCTTGGCTCGCAGGGAGGGCTACACAAAACATTTATATTTTAACCCGGGAAAGAAGGTGGGCCATGCACTTGGGAACCTGCACAATCATGATTGGGTGGCAGTAAAACACAGCAAGCACAAAGAAATGTCCTCTCCTTTAACTAGTGTCAAGCAGTGTTGGACTGTCCAGGCTGGGTACCCAGAAATTTCCAGTTGCCCCTCCCCCCACTATGCATACTGTGCTGCATCAGTGCATATAGGGAGGGTGGTAGCATTTAGGTAAGACAATGTGCTGCCTCCAGACTCATACATGGACAGAAAAAAGTGAATACTACTGCTGGCTATGCTGAAACTGGGTACTGAAACTCACTGGACAAGGGGGGCACTGGTGTTAGCATCATGTCACACAGAAAATGATGTAGACAGTTCTGGTTGGGACTTGGTGGGCTTCTTTGTCTTTGTGTACATGGCAGTTTGACAGATAATTCCTTTACCTTCAATACACAAAGCTATGTGGCTCAGTAGGAAAACAAAAAGAGGCTGCAGATTCTGTCTCTGAAATCCAACTCCTGATTGGCTGGTTGTGTTGGATTAGTGCAGTGGGGGGTGGTGAGCATTGGTGGCGTGCTGTTCAAAATCTTAGTTCAATGCCCAGGCATGATTTATATAGTAGTGTGTTGGAGGAGTCAGAGTCATCTAGAGCAGGAGACTACAGATGTGGTAGCTGTCTGAGCAAATATGGTATCCAGGTGGCAGTTTCCTTTCCTGAAAGAACAAAGGACAAACACCAGGCCGGGAGATTAGCAGGGACCAGGAGCAGCAAAGACTCACTGAGAGCAACAGAGCACCAGTGTCAGTGATGTGAGTACTGCAGTGCAGCTACACTGAGCCCGATTTTGAAGCTGGTGCCTGTATGTGTTTTCCTGCATTTTTTTACCCTGTGTTCCCTAGCCTCATCCTATGGGCCTTTCATTTCAGTTTAGGACCAGGTTTATATTTAAACAAAGCAAAGGCAGACCACTTCCCCTTCAAAAAAGAACTGGTCCAGTCTGGACTGTTGTATACTTGGTTTACTCTGAAACACCCTCCTGTCTCACTTAATGACTTTGGGGATGGTCGTGAACAAGAGATACTTAGACTGGTCAGGTCACCATTGTTTGCCAGTCCCTTAGAGCCCCCCTCCCGGTGAAATTTACAACTCTCCTGTTCTAGGCCCTTTCTGATCCCCATCCATTAATTCAATGTAATTCACCAGAACAGGACATCAGAAGGAGCAACAAGTGACAAGTTGCAAGTTTCCTTATTCCACCTGGTTTTAAATTTATTTACAATCACCCCCCCCCCACACACACACACACACACAACTCTTGAGCAAAATTTAAACTTTTTACTGCTGCAAGTGAAACTAGAATGCTGCCCTACTTTGCGGGGAGGGGGGATTATCAGCTTTATGCATGAGTAGGACAGGAGCAGATATTTTACTAGAGTATGTCAGGGTCTATGTATATATTATATGTATTTTTTCCATTGAAAAATCAAAGTGTCTCTTTTAAGTTGTGAGGGTATTGTAAAAACAAGGCTTGGAAGAGCATCCTGTGCACAGAAAGTGCTTTGGGCAGGGCTGAAAACTGGGGTCTCCAAATTAAAGTTTGCTGTCTTCAGTTGATCTGATTTCTTGAATGGGTTTAGCAGGCAGGACGGGATGTTTTCTTGAATTGTTCTTGATTGTCTTTGTTTGGGAACATTTATTGTGGGGATTGTGGTAGTTAAGCCAGGTTCCTTCACTTCTGCAGGACATTTAATTAATTTATTCTAAGACATGCGAACAAACAGAATGGGATCTATATGATTACCATTGTAATTCCATGCCCCTTAGGACTTCTTCTGGTGTCACATTCCCATTTTGGAATTCTGTTTTGCTTTATCTTTGGGGGAAAGAGACCCTCAACATGTATCACATTTCTGTTTCTGTGGTGGTGTATAGTAGTTCAACTTGAGGGACCTGAGGAGAAAGTGCAGCAGGAGGGACTCAGGAGCACAGAAAGACTGGGAGAGCAATTTCTACCAGATCACCTCCCAAAGCAGAGTTTTTCCTTCTCTATCCATTCCAGTGTGTGTGTGTTTAGTGTGTGTGTGTGTGTGTGTATGTGTGTGTGTGTGTAAAGTGCACTGGACTGTACAGATTACCAAAGACTGAGAAGCACACATTTGCTGCATTGTAATGTTCACTGATAGCATCATTGGATCCGTAATCTCTTGTGAAATGTCTTGTCAATAGAATCCTTTTCTCTGAAATGTTATCAGACAAAGAAGCAAAGAAGTACTGCAGATTGTTAGAATGTTTGTTTTGTGTGAGAAAAAAGTCACATTTGCAATGTGTAGCAAATCTAGTCATGGGTTGAATACAGAAAATCAGTTTGGTTCTTTAAAAGCTACTGAGTTGATTTTCTTTATTCTACCTGATCCTGGACCCATATTTGTTAAATATTAGTGTGACCATTTTTTCTTCCACAAAACACATTTTCCAAACATTTGCAATAATTGTTTTGCTTTGTGTGTATTTTTTTTATAGTCTGTGCTGAGTGTCTTTATGGATACACCTTCTGATTTTCTTTTTATTTTACTTTCATTCAACAACTTTATTTCTGCAGTTTGGAGGGGACATTTCTATACTGGTGCTTTCAGACTTCTCAAGTTGGACCCAGTTGAAGAATATCTTAAGTGGGGAAATATAACTGAAAGCGTATTTTAGATTTTTAATACTAAGTGAGAGATGGTCTGTTTAAGCATGTTAACATATTGGCTAAGTTTTGTGGGTATGCAAATAACCTTTTCACACATGTTTGGAGATTTTAGAATGTACTTCTGGTTTATTTCAGTAATCACCACAGAAGTGCTATCTGCCCTGCTCTTGAGGGGAACTGTCTTACAAAGAGCCTTCGGGGCACCCATCTACTGTGACCACAGAAGCTTTCTAAAGAACCATTATTGACTTGGACAGTCCCCCTGTGGAAGTGTCATACTTACATCCAAAGCACAATGGTTTCTGATGCTGCACATAACTCTGAAAACAGAACCATAAGTTAAATCTAAGGATATATCCATATAGCATTGCTGGCTGAGTGCAGTGCTTTGTGTCTTTGCCTGAACCATTAACTACACTCACACTGCTGGACACCACTGTGAGTGCATGGACTCTTGTGCTTTCTCTGTCTGAGAGTGGGAGGGAGGAGAGATGGCTTCTTTCTTTAGTTTTTCAACAACAAAGCATAGCTACAGTATGTAAATTATAGTTTGAGTGGAAAAAAGGGGAAAGCATAAGCATAACTGCTGCATACTACTATTGGCATCCGCAAGTGTAGTTGCAACCTAAAAATGAACATGCAGTGCAGTATGTTGAACATTTGGGGTCAAAATATTTAAAATTGCCAAGTTATGTGAGAACATTAACATTTTGCAACACACACTCATAACATTTTCACAATTTTGAACCCATGTTCAACATAACCATTTTTTCACAACACCTCATGAATTTGACAAGTTTCATTTTTTAAATCCTGATCAAAATATGTTTTCATGCCTGTGGCAAGGAATGACATTGTCTCTGCACTAAATCACCATTGGGGCAGGTTTTGAAACTTTTCTCCACCCTTGTTTGTGAGATGGTGTCACAAGAAGGCCTTGTTGAAAATCTAGGATAAAAATATTACAAAACAACCAAGATATGAGTGTACATTGAAATTTTGCAAGGCACACTCATTTGAAGCAGGATAGCAGTTGTGTTGACTCTGACCAGAGATTTGTCCTGGCATTTGGGAGAAAGATGAATTGGAAATTGTTGAAATGGGAAAGGCACAGTAAGCTGGAGCTTTTTTCCAGGGGTGACCTGGGAGCACAAGTAAGTTAAGTGACTTGTTCAGGGTCACACAGTATGCAGGAGGGGGCTGATGGAATTCAAACCCAGGTCTCCAGATTTGCAGCTCAGTGCCCCTTAACCACTACGATATACTACCTTCTGAATTTAACTTCCTCACTTTTTTGAAATTATTTTTTTTTTAAGATATTATCTGGATAACTGATACTGTTGAAGTTTAATGGTAAATCCCACTCCTTTGCCAGGTGACACCTGGAAATTACCTTTGACTCAGTGTGCCTTTCCTGATTACCAGTTTTCAAATCAATCAATCAATCTATCAATCAATCACAGATACACAATACTGTGTATTGCGATTGTTGACTATGTTTGTAGTGGGAAACAGGAACCTGATCCCAGTGAGTGCCACTTTTTGCCCTTGCCACCCCCCCTTTGCATGCTGTCATGGTAGTACAGTGGCACACCCTCTTTCACCCCATCCATGTATCAAGCAGTCCTTATTGTATAGTGATACCCACTCCTACCTGGCCCAAAGCATAAATCCTTGGCATCCAGTTGTATCTTGCTCCTTCAACATACCCAAAATTATGCCTCATGCATGCCTAGTAAACATTGTTTTATACTTCACTGAGTTGGATATTACCTGCACTTTTATTAATTATTGTAATTGCATTGCTCCATCCACCTTCTCCAGAATGCATCTGGAAACAGTCTGTGATCAGTTAAGCATGGTCTTTCTGAATAAGTTATTAAATACGTAAATACATAAAATAAATTATGTTTTAGTTTTCACTGTAGGTGTCAGTTTCAGTGGGTTAGAAGAAATGCTTTTGCAGATTAAAACATAAAGTAAAATCTGCTTTTAAATGTATTTATCTTCCTGGTCTCATTTCTGAAAGTGGTTTTAGATTTGTGGCCCGATTTTCAAATGGGGACACAAGGCTTGTGACCAAGCCCTGCATCCCTGCAAAGTTTGCCATACCTGCATCCAAGGGTCTCCCACAACTAGTGCCAATTTTAACAGCCACAGATGCAATTTGGGACAGTGCCTTCATTTTACTGTACCTTGCATCAAAGCTGTGGAGCAAGATCTGTAACAGGGGTTCCCCTCAGACGTAAAGTTACTGTGGGGGGAGTGGACACAAAGAATTTGCATCTGGGATCTGTGGCAGCAGCAATTCTAAAATTACAAATTCCCACCTGTTTGATGCAAGATGGCACCTGTGGCAAATGTTCTGCCACAAGTCTCTTGCATCCCTGTAATTGTGGTTGAAAATCAGGCCCTTGGTGTATGACTTGCAAACAGTGGTTTTAGGGGTTGTACATGAAGTTTCCATATCTGACAAAAAATCTGCATTTTACATCTATGCATGTGTGAACATCATTATTTTATTTTGATTTATAGTTTCTTTTTTCGAAGGCTGCAGTTTTCAAAACATGTGGCAGTAATGCATAATTTCAGAATGTGGTGGTGATGCACAGGTTTGGAATGTGGTGATGATGGGAGATCATGTGATGATCTAGTGGGGAAAAGATGTCTCTGAGACTGCCCCCGGGCTGCGGTGAATAAAAAGCATAATTTTAGTGGTTTAAGACCCCACAACTTTGACTTTAGTAGGGAGCTTCGATTCCTAGCAAGGTTCTGAGTTTCAGAGAGTGAATCAAGTTAATTTAAATAAGGAGTTTACTCACTAGATGCAGAAGTGGGCCTGGCTGATAGTATGGCCAAGATGGAAGGTGGAAGCCCTGAGCCTCTAGCTGCAAGATCGCTGGCTGTTAAGTGCTCAAAACCCCACTCCTCAGTTCTAGAAGAGAAAGAAGAACAAGGGGGCACTCAGCCTCAGATGATATTATTGAAATTAAACAGCTTCTGCAGGGACTTGTGGCTGATTTCTCTACATTAAAGCCAGCTCTGCATGCATTAACGCAAAGGGTGGGGGATGTGGAGGCCAGAGTTGCTTCACAGGAAAGGAAAATGGGGGCCATGGACCAGGAGGTGATCGTTCTCAAAAGGCAAGTCAAAAAATTAGAGGAATGCCTGGAAGATCAAGAATCATGTAGTCGGAGGAATAACCTAATCATGACGGGCCTCCCTGAGAAATCGTAAGGCTCAGACTGTGTTGCTTTCATGCAGGATCTCTTCCTGAAAGTGTTCGGTCCAATGCCGTTTGGTGAATCTTATAATATTGAGAGGGACCATCGCTCTTTGAGAGAAACCCCCCGACCTGGAGCTCAACCCCAAGTCCTTATCATGCGTTTCTTGAATTACAAAGAGAAGACTCATGTACTGAATAAAGCCAAAACAAATAGAAATTTGCAGTGGAATGGGGCCTCTATTTGGCTTTTCCAAGATTTAATACCCTCCGTGAGAGAAAAACAGAAGGAGTACACAGAGATTAAGAAGAAGCTGCACTTGGCGTGGGTGAAATACAGAATGCAGTACCCAGCTACGCTGATCGTGAGGTTACCGAAGGGAGACAGGAGATATGCTACAGCGTGCGATGCCATGGAAAGCCTCCAGGTGCAGCTACCAGATATGCTTAAGTCAGCGACTTGAAGGATTGAGGGACCTGCAGGAGTGTATGCAGTAAAGTAGCAATTGCGAGCAGCAAGGATTGGGAAGTGCTGAGATAGCTGGTAGCGCTTGATTATTTTCAACCTCGTTTTTACTCCATGTTTTGGAGAAGAGATCTGCCCTTCTTGGTTGTGACTGCTCTAGATTTATGTAACATGGGACTGTTAAATGAGGGCCTCTCATTGAATTTGTTTTTTCCTTTTTCCAGGGCCTAACTGGCCTGAGAACACTAAGGGCCAGATATTCAAAACTTTGCCCAGGGGCAAAATTAGCACTGCCCAGCGGGCAAACTGAGCCCGGAGCACAAAGCAAGCCATATTCAAATGGAATAGCCCAGGGCAAACAGCTTCTGAATATAGCATGGTAATGAGGCCATGCAAACTGGGCTGGGAGTGCAGGGCAAACATTGCCCTGGAATAAGACAGCACTGAATAAAACAACCAGGAAGTGCAACCCACAACAACAACACAGTACACAGCAACGTGAGGGCAGGTACAGACGAACTCATGGCCAATGTGTGTGCCAGCAAATGCATGGACTCAGTACAGTTGCAGGAAGCAGCAGATGAGAAAGAACAGTGATCAAAACTTTACAATATTCCCGTACCATTAGCGCGCGCTAACACATTAGCGGCGGGCTAAGCAATTAGCCTGGAGCAAACACGCTTGCCGGAGCTAAATGTACTATATTCAAAAGTGCCATGCAAATGAGCCTACTTAGGTAGTCTCTGGGCAAACAACCGGATTAGCATCTCATTATACCCTGATTTGACACACAGTTTGCCTAGTGTTACTGCAGGGTCCCATAGAGCCACCTGTAGGTCAGTCTGGAAGTACAGGGCAGACAAGGTCCAACTGCAGCTCCATCTGTAGGTCAGTCTGGCAGTGCAGATGATAGCTACAGGCTACAGGTAAACAGTACAGCATAGCATAGCATAGCATATTATACCCCAGGGACAGGACAGCATAGGCACAGGTGGTGGTGGTGCTGCATGCAACTGTCACACTGTAGGGCATGCTACAGTGCACAGCAGACACTACAGTAGCAAGGGAGACAGTAGTGTGAGGGACGTAGCACTGCCTATGGTGTGTAGGGCAAGTGATGATTGCACTGTACACAGTGACAGGCCCAACCTGCAGGTGTTTACTGACAGTCGACATTACTGTTACACTGTTGTGTGACCCACAGATGCTGTACCTGTGGCATGTGATGCCCACAGTGACATGTACATATCTGGCTTTGTGTGTTGTGGCAGTTGTACAGCTGTGTGGTATGTGGCTGGGGGGGGCATATAGTATCCGAAAGGCACACTAGTGTTGGGGGTATTCCTAATACTGGCCCATGTGCACTGCATGCTGAGTCCCAGCCTTGTGGCCACACCTGGTCTGTGGCACAGCCTGGCCACCCATACACACTCCCCTCAACATCCTCCATGCCCACAGTGCTGCATGTGTGTGCTGGCATCTGTTTTTGTCCACAGATATGTGTGGTCAGCAGGTGTGTGCTGTATGGCTACACTGCCATGCTGTCCACTGGCGGCAGGTCACCACTTACTGCCTGGCATGGCTGGGACTGGTGGCAGATGATGGCATCATTGTGATGCCATTGGTTAGCAGCAAGCTCCACTATGTTTGGCTTTATCTATGTGTTATATTTATGTATTAGGGTCGCAAAGACCCGCTAAACCCCAGGCAACCCGCACAGCCATTTATGTTGCGAAAGCTGATTGCCCAGGATTAAGACCAGCTTTTCTGGGCGGTAATCTACACCGCGCTAACTGTCACGCTAGGTCACGCTAAACCACTTAGTGCGGCGCTAGCCACTGAATATCGCATTGCGCTTGTATTCATGTCAGTTTGCCCCTTGCATACATTATACTTTTGCCTGGCGCTAATGCAGTTTGCCCACGCTATTTGGCCTTTTGAATATGGCAGACCCGCGCTAATCCCGCGCTAAACCTGCGCAAATGATTTTTGCCCAGCACAAAGTTTTGAATATCTGGCCCTAAGAGTCCTGGATTATTGGGTTGCTTTCTTTCTGCTAGCTGTCAAGTATTTTTTTGCTCACGTTAGAAACCTAAAGTTCGGTATTAAGAAGAGTATCAGATACTGAAGAGTCTGTAGTTTAAAAATCATAGATCATGTTAATAGAACTTATGATTGGAATGGGAGAAATGGATATGGAAAAGGGAGGTAATGCTCAACATATGATACTGAGTAAATTTGCTATAGAAAATGGGTTACTCTTTTCTTGGGGGTTCTGTGTTCCTCTAAAAAAGGATTAAGTACAAATTAGAGGGGCTTATTGGGAAATTTTTCTTTATGATCTCCTGTTGAGTATTGTTTTGTTACTCTCCTCCCTAATCAGCTACAGCTGGAATAGATAAATGTGGGAATGGACAGGGCATGGAATGCTCTATTTTTGATATAAGTTGGTAGTTTGGTGGTGGTGACCACGTATGGGGAGAAGGAGGTATTTGCTAAGATCCTGGAGCTTCTTTAATTTAAAAAAAAGGGGCAATAGGCAATTTAAAAAGTTAATGAGGGGGTTAGGGATTATCGTGGGTGTCTTCTGTTTGTTTTTCTATATGCTGGGGCTAGGGGGGATCAGAGACACTTTGAGGCTGACTCATACATGTCTCATGACGACTAAGGAAGAAGATCGGAGGATTGGGGGTTACAGGGGGGATTTCCTGGGGGAAAAGAGGAGAGAGAGAGAACTCATGGAATATAAAATAAGGCAGATAGAACTTTTGAAGGTGAACAACAGGGGTAGTGGTATAGAATATGGGATTGATTAAACTTCTTTCATGGAATGTAAAAGGCCTCAGGGGAGGAAGAAAAGACTGGTAATATTACAATATATAAATCAGCTGGGGGTTCACTTTGCTGCACTCCAAGAAACCCATTTACTAAATGAGGAATTATATCTACTCAAAAGAGGGTGGGTGGGTGGGCAAAGTAATAGGAGCAGGAATGCAAAAGCATCTGGAGGTGTGGCGATATTAATAAGGAAAGCTTTCCCATATGTAATTACTCAAATCAAGTCACAAGAGGATGGTAGGGGGATATATGTGTCGGGTTCTATCCTGGGAAATCCATTTTCGTGTGCCTCAATTTTTGGCCCTACCCCTTCTAAATCAGAATTCTTTGCTTCATTGGAAGTTGATACTGCTACGCTTCCATCTCACCCACTTATTCTGGCAGGTAATTGGAACCTTTGTCTGGATAATGGGATGGATAGGAACCCTCCTTCTAATAGACCACCTAGTGCACCGCAGATAGCTCTGAATAGATTCCTGGAAGTTGCAGCACTACTAGACCCATATAGGATGTATAAGAAAGGGGATACCGAGATGACCTTTTACTGTGGTGTGCACAAGTCGCATTCTAGGATTGATTTCTTCTTGGTCAATAGGGAAGCACTAAGAGGCATCAAAGAATTGAATACTTTTAACAGGGTACTATCTGACCATTCCCCGAATCAGATGCTATGGGAGATGGATAACATTCCCCCTAAACCATACCGATAGCGGTTGGATGAAGGGATACTAGCAGTTGACAATATGGTGTCTAAATTAGAGGAAACACTAATGGAGATTATTCAAACCCAAATTCCGACACTAGCAGATAAAAAACTTGCTTGGCCTACTTGCAAGCTATTATATGCAGGAATAGCTCAGGAATACACTGCTAGGAGGAGTAAGATGAATAGAGCATGGGAATAATTTTTAACTGGGGCCATTAAGTCACTACTACCTTTGCAGGGTTCCTCCAATGAGTTGAATAATGAGCTAAGAGATTTAAGAGAAGAACTCAGAAGTATGATGTATCTCAGGATAGACCGCTGGCTTAAAAGATTAAATGCTAGATATTTGATACTGGGGGATGTGCTGGGTCACTTATTGGCCACTAGAATTAGGGAGTGGAAGGTGGATCAAATGATTATGGCAGTGGAGTTTGGAGCGGACATTATAACAGATCCTCAGGGAATGGCTGATGCCTTTGCAGATTACTATGCTGGGATCTATCAAGTGGTGGGTATTAGCTCAGAGGAAGAGATCAGAGGGTTCCTTGATAAAATACCTTTGCCAAAATTGGACATAGACCATGCCCAGGCTCTGGCAGCCCCAATCTGTGATCTAGAAATTATGGCGGCAATTAAAGAATTGCCAAACAGTAAGACACCAGGGCCCGATGGCCTGTCGGCTAAATTTTACAAAGTCCATTTATTGACAATACTCCCTCTTTTGAAAGATTTATTCTTGAATATTATGAAAGATGGGGTTCCCCATCCTCCTTTATACCAGGCTTATATTAAACTGATTCCAAAGCCGGATAAACCTAGGGATTTACCTGGTAATTACAGACCCATAACTTTAATAAACCAGGATATTAAAGTCCTCACAAGGATTTTGGCTAACAGGGTTTTAAAAGTTGCTCCTCTATTAATTAGTCAGGACCAAGTCGGGTTTATGCCAGGTTGGGGGGTACATGATGCATTAAGGAAACTGCACCATATCCTCCATCGGGCTTCCAAATCCAAGTCTGCTATGGCACTGATTGTACTTGATGCTGAGAAGGCATTCCATCAGGTTTCCTACAAATTTCTATTTCTTACAATGGAAAAAATGGGTTTTCTGAAGGGCTTTCTCAGATGCCTTAAAAACCTTTATAATGCCTCTACTGCTAGGGTCCTATGTAATGGCTACCTCTCTAAGGAGTTCCTGCAGATGAATGGGACTAGACAGGGTTGCCCCCGTCACCATTCTTGTTCAACATTTACTTGGAACCTTTATTAAGGGAAATTCATATGCATCCCATGGTTCAGGGAATTAAGGTTCAGGGGATGGAGCTTAAATTCTCATTTTTTGCCGATGATATTTTGTTGCATTTATATAATCTGACTGATAGCTTCCAAGAAGCCCTGAAAATTATCAGGAAATGTTTGGAGGTTTCCAATTACAAATTAAATCTAAGTAAAACACAGGTTCTTCCACTTACCGAGTATACTTATAGAGCAGATTTTGAACACCTGCAACTTAACTGGGCCCAAAAAAAAATTAAATATTTGGGCATTTGGATTAAGGCCAAAACAGAAAATGGGGTGGAAGAAAATGTGGACAATCTCTTGGCCACAATTAAAATGACATTTTAAGGTGGAGCAAACTCCCCCTGAACTTCACTGCCAGACTGGGATTGATAAAAATGAATCTCCTACCTAGATTGTTATACCCGATTTACTTATTACCTTACAATATTCCTAAAGGAAGGTTTATTAATATCCAAAGGGTAATTTCAGCATTCTCGTGGAATTCTAAGCCCCCAAGGAGAAAACATGCTGCCCTACACCTTCCTCATCTCACGGGAGGTATTAAACTTCCGGACCTATTTTTGTATTATGTAGCAGGACAGCTTGGTTTAATGGGACAGTGGTGCAGAAAATGGGAAGAAGGGAGATATATTCCAACCTGGCTCCAAATTGAGCAGTGTATTTAAAAGGACCTGAAACTCTCCCCAGCAGCATTGCTGTTTTCAAATCCAGAGACTATACCTGATAGGGGAAAGTAGTCACCAATTTTTAAATCAGTGAAGGCGTGGTGGGATTTATTAAACCTGACACAGAAGAGGGCACAAAGGATAGCTAGGGATCAACCTATATTAGGAAATCCTAACTTTCAGCTGTGGGGACTAATAATTAATCAACAATGGGCATCACAATTAGCTGACCTGAAACTGACAGATTTTATACTAGAAGAAAGGGTGATCTTACTTGTGCAGACTAAGGAATGTGACTTCTTCAGAAAGATTCAGATTACAAATCTGGCACAGAAATTTATACGAGATAATAAGAAAATGGGTCATAGTCCATTTACCTGGGACCATTTGAATGAGATTGATTACTCACAATACCCCCTCGCCAAAGTTTACATGGTGCTGTTAGGTTTTGTGAGTGTAGAATCCAAGGCTAAAATATTGTATTGGGAAAAAAGTCTATCCTCCCTGAGGCCTGACTGGAAAGAGATTTGGAAAAATGTTAAATTCCTGCCTATACTGAAATATAAGATTACGCAATTCTTTATTTGTTCAAATATTTACTACATCCCTGTTAAGCTATGTTCTAGAAATCTCAGACAGACAGATCTGTGTTTTAGATGCAGAATGAAGTCAGGAGACTTGTTACATGTGATGTGGAGCTGTCCCAAAATACATTCATTATGGGTTCAAATTGGTCAAAACATGGACCCGTTATTAAACCAGAGATCTGTGTTTTGGGAGATATGAAAATGGTTGTGAGTGACTCAGCTAAGCATCATGTGTCACTAATATCAGCTCTGGTTAAGGCATTTGTCTTAAGACATTGGAAAAATTATTGTGCTTATAATTATGATCATTGGGTTAGAGGCCTATTACAGGTCTTAGATAGACTTAAAAGACAAATTATAATAGATGAGAAAAAGAAGGTATATGATAAAAGATGGAGGGCATTAGAGGCAGTGTACTCAATACAACTGAAGAGTGCTCGAACCCAGATCTGTCTGTCTGATGGGGAGTAGCTAGCAATTTCTTCTTAAGAGAATGTGAAAAGGGATTATAATTTTATTGAGGTGTGTGATCTCACTTTTTGTAGGTTTTCTACCCAGTGAGGCATAATACTCTCGTCGGATAGTTCTTAGTTGGATTTAGAAAGTCTCTTATATCTAAAAGGTTAGGATGGGTGCTCTCTCTCATCTTGGCAAACAGTTGTAAAAGCCCAGTCCTGAGGATTTATAGTTACTTCAAAGTTAAGGAGAATAATAAAGAGGGATATCTGATTTGGAAGTAGATCAGATTTATTGCTAACTTTGAAGGAATAGAATCAAGTGTTATATTAATAAAATTGGACTTAAATTAGTGGGTATAATACATTATAACTGTGTATGTAAATAGTTTAGGGGATGTAGATAGTAGCCATATCCAGTTTTGGGATGTGGGCCGGGGATCAGCCTGGAATATGAGTATGTATGTCTTTGTTGTCGAAATCATAAACTTTAATAAAGAAGTTTTTAAAAAAAAAAAAGGAATGTGGTGATGATGCACAGATGCATAATGCAATGGTGATGCACAATTTTGGAATGCAGTGGTGACTTGCAATTTTGGAATGCAGCAGTGATGAACAGGTTCAGAATGTGGCAGTGACGCACAATTTTGGAAAGTGGCGGTGATGCAAAGGTTCAGAATGTGGAGGTGACGCACACTTTTGAAATGCAGTAGTGATGTACAGTTTCAGAATGCAGAAGTGATGCATAGTTTCAGAATTTGGCAGTGATGCATAGTTTCAGAATGTAGGGGAGATGCTCAATTTTTTAATGTGGCAGTGATGCATAATTTCAGAATGTGGCAGTGACACACAATTTGGGAACATGGCAGTGACAATTTTGGAATGTTGCATTAAAACACAACTTGAAGGGGATGAGCAATTTGGGAATTTGGTGGGGATGCACCATTTCAGAATGAGGCAGGTATGCACTATTTGGGAATGGGGAGGGATGTGCAATTTTAGAATGTAGCAGGGACGTATAATTTTAGAATATGGCTGGGATGCATAATGTTGGAATATGGTGGGAATGTGATGCACAATTTTGAAATATGGTGGGTGTGTACAATTCTGGAATGTGGCAAGACAAGGACAAGCAATTTCAGAATAATATGGTATGCCCTGTCACATTCAGACAGCATGCATCCCACTATATTCCAAAATTGCCAGTCCCTACTAATTTCCTTCATGTGTGTTCCTGTCACATTCTGAAACTGATTGTCCTACCACATTTTGAGATGGCACACCCCTGCAACATTCTGAGATTGCATGTCCCTCCTAACATTTTAAAATTGTGCATCAGGTTGACATTCTATGTCTTGGTTCAGTGCTGCATTCCAAAATCACCTCCTGATGTGTTCTAAGTACAGTGCCATGCTTTTGAACATTCTGGAAATGCAAGCACTGCAGCTAACCATATGTCATTTATTTAAGGACTACTATAGCTACAGTTTCTTAAACTTTGGAGAAGCAGGACCTATTAGGTTGGTGACAGGGAGGACAGGACTGCGAGTTCAGGAGATGACATCATCAGTGACTCTTGGCTAAATCTGACTTTTTTGAATAGGTAGTGAAATCAGGGTTACAAAACAGCTCATACCTTTAAAATGAAGTAATGCAGAAGTCTTATTTTTGGTATAAGATTAATTGGGGTATGTTTATTTTATTTCTGCAATGTAGCACTTTTGGCAAGAGTCCCTCTTTTAAGAGAGCTAGCTCAATTTTTAAAGGCCCAGAGGTCAAGAAAAAACATTTAAAACATGAGTGTGCACGCTAAAGCATATTAATTAGAAATATGTAAAAGACATAACTATGTGTGTTCACTTGACAATATTACTTGTGACTATTTAGACTCACACTGTTTAAACATGTGCAGTCTGCAATTAGTGTTCATTAGTTAATATTGTTTGCAAACATTTCAATCGTAACCTGAGACAGCACCACCTTGTAAACAGGGCTCTGTTATCCTAAGAATGTTAATGTACTCAATATGCCTGTATGAAACTCAAATATTTTACTTAATTTGCAGTTCTGCATATGTGAAACAAAAGCCCAGGGAATCACCACCCACCAGTTAGAAACAAACCTCTGAACCCATATTTAGATAGAATAAATAAAAACATTTTATTTTTAAGCATTTGAGAACCATGTAAATAAATAACTGCCAATGTGTTATACCTGAAACCAAGGCACAACCAAAACAGGAGCACTTTAAAAATTATAATGAGAAAATTGATATCTATGTTCATGCCATTCTGCAGACAATTCAAAAGAAAAATCAGTTTCACTTACCATTCTCACCTCTGTTGTGTATTTTTCAAATGGCCTTTCAGAACCAGGACTGATAAGTCAGAGATAGAGTGGTCTGACTGTGAGAAATCTTGTCCAGGAGGCTTTTAAGTTTTCTTCATTCTGATATCATGTCTGTGTGAGTTCTTACAGGTTCAAAGAGGTTGTTCATTCTCCTTCACATAACCTGTTTGTGGACATTTCTTGCATTGAATGTAATAAACATTTCTAGATGCGCATGTATAATTCCCCTGTGTGTTGGGCTGTCAGTTTTGGGGGGTGTTGACAAAATATGAAGTGGAAAATAGCCCCCATGTTACAATGGTAGTTACAATAAGTACAGCATTGGGGGTTGACAATAATACATTGCAAGATCAGCACACCAATCAATAAGACAAAGTACATTGTGCAGTGTTACAGTACAGAGAGCAACATATCAAGTTCATGGAACTAATTTGAGGCCTCATAAGGTAACATAGGCACCTTGGTCTTTTTGGCAATGGTGAGGCAAGGGTAGGATCAGCAGGGGAAGAACAATTTAGTTTTAGGGTTTAGCAACATTTGAGTAAACTTTTGAAGGCCTGATAGGTATGGCATTTCTGGAGAGGGACAGGTAGTTCATTCCAGAGTTTTGGTGTTATGTGTGACAAAGACTGAATACCAAATGTGGTTTGGGTCTGAGGAACCTCCAGGAGGGATTGGGAGGAGGAGAAGGAGTGGAGGTGCTTTCTTGAGGGCCTCCAAGCCAGAATGTCTCTAGGACTGGGGAGACTATTCATTAGTGTAGTATAGGCCAGGCAGAGGGTTGAGTGAGAAAGGCGCTCTTTGAGAGGGCCCAGCATGGTGAGGCAAGGACATTGCAATGGTGTTTATGGTTTCCTGCTCCAGATGCAAACCTGCTGATTTTGTAGTACATGGCATTGAGCCAAGTAAACCCTGAACCTTTCAAGGAAGACAGGACTGGAGCTCCATACAGCAGAATAGGGAGGAGGACACTATTGGCTACTAAAAGGAGGGCTTTGTTAGTTAGGTAGGAATTGAGCCTGTAGAGCAGTCGCAGTTTTGTGGAAAGAAGCTTAGTAGTTTGCTCAACAAGGAGTCTTGAAGATATGCTTCTGGGCAAACTAGACACCTAGATCTTTTGTTGTCTCTATTACTTCCAACTAAGCACCCATGGAGGTGGAGATCTGTAAGGAGCTTGCTGCAGTCAGGGCCCATTTTTCTGGAGCTAAACAGCATGGCTTTAGTTTTTCTTCCCATTAAGTACTCAAATCTTCCTGGTGTGGTAGCAAATACAAGGTATGGATCGCAATGATGACATCATGAGGGAGCATAGCCAACCAGCCTGTTTAAAAGCAGGGCCTCTGTCAATGACTTTAACTAAGCCAAACACTTCATCCTGACTGAGTGGGGACACCTGCAGCTTCACCTATTTCTTGCCTGCTGCACCGGCTTACCTCCCTTCTTATTGCAAGCTTCTCATTGCCATGGACCCTCCTGCTATGGTGACAGCCACTGGGTTTGGGTCACAGCTGTTGTGTCATAAAGAGGCATGGCCAACCAGCCAGTTAAAAGTGGGACCACTGCCAGAGAATTTAACTCTGCAAAAGACTTCATCCTGACTGTGTGGGGACACCTGCAGCTTCATCTACCTCCTGCCTGCTGCACTGGCTTTCTTCCCCTCTTGTTAACAGCTTCTCATTGCACTCAGGCCCTCCTGGTGTGGTGGCAGCTACTAGGTTCAGGTTGTGACAGTAACATCAAGGGGGGTGTGGCCAACCATCCCTCTATATGTGGGTCCACTCAGTTGGCACTCCATGAGGCAGCTCTCCATGTGAGTGGCTCCTTTAGGAATAGTGTGACTTACCAATGGGACTCTACATCTGGATCCTGCAGGGAAGCTGCTTAATTTTTTTGCTTTTAACTAATACTGTGTTTTAGTTTTATCTGATTTTAATTGATAGCAGTATTACATTAGCTTAGCTGTTTTATATTGTATATCTTCAACTGATTCAAAGTTGTCAGTACAAAGCTTGTTGTGTTTTACTCTTGCTTCTGTATTATCCTCATATTCTTCAGCCCGTAAAATGAGTTTGGGGAATAAGGTTTTTGACTTTCAGGTGTTCTGTGAAACTGACACCAATTATGATGTTTCCTAGGGATGAATGGGCCATTCCTGTTCCTTTTCCTCTCTGGATTCTTTGATTAATGACCCATATTCAGTAATATATTTCATACAGGAACTGATCTTTTCTGGCTCTAATTATTGTATTGTTAGTAACAAATGTAATGGGATCTCTTAATGTATTTATTTTACTGTTGACTTTAAAACATTCAAGTCGCTAAGGCAGAAGCGTTTCCTGTTCTTATTGCTACTCATATCAGGTACTTTTCATGTTCACCCAAGTCCAGTCAATAAGATAAAATTTCAGGAAATGGTGTAAATAAAACATTAAGTCTGGCGTATCTCAATGTGCAGAGTCTTATGGCTAAAAAAAATGGTTTTGAAGCATGGGTCTTGGAGGGCAATTATAATATTATAACACTCTTCGAGACCTGACTGACTCAAAAGATTGATGACTCTGCCGTTAAAATGTGCTATATGATTTTTATGAACAATAGAACTGGTAAAAGGAGTGGGTGGGTGCTTAATTTGTGTCTTATAGTCTTTAGCAGCTAAGGATACTGTGTTTAATCAGCCTTGTCATAGTGGTGAATTTATTTCCATTGAATTAATGTCAAGTGGTAATACAAATGTGACTATTTGTTCAATTGATGTTACCCCGGTTTGTCATGATGACAGTCTCTTTATTTTGTTCAGGTTTAGAAAAAGTGTACCACTAAAAAGGGAAAGGATGATCTTTGGAATTTTAACTGTAATTGTGCTGATCAAGATAATAACATGATTAGGGAACATTTCATGGAATTTGGGTTGCAGCACCATTTGATATGTGTCACTTAGCTTTTCAAGATAATTAAGTATGGGGTTTTACCAGATGTTCTGAGTGACCATTCCACTGTCTTTTGTATGTGGGATTATGCAAAGCCTAAAGTCGCTCTTACCTATGTAACTAGTCATAACATTTGTCAGAAACTGGTAGATATTTTTAATGAAAAAATATATAATGCAGATTGAACCTTTCTTGATCAAATTGAAGACATAGATTCAGTTTATTCTAAATTGTGCTATGTATTTATTTAAATTTGCAAAACAGTTTTTTTCTGAAAAGAAATAGAAGGGTAAGGGTATCAAGAATGTGTGGATGACAAAGGAATTGGTTGAGATGTTGAGAAAGAGAAATAAATGCTGGAATGAATAGACTGTTAGTGCATTACAAACAGGTAAGGGATAAATGTAAGTCAGCATGTAGGTTAGCTAAAATCATTTTTATAAAAACAAACAGTTGAATAGCTTACAGCTTTCAAAAAAAATTATGGGCAAATGTTAAATAAAATGACTGGGAGAAAGAAGGAAGCATCACATACTATAATTGAGCACAATTGTTCAATGATTATTTTAGAAATTTGGAAGATTTTTAGGAATAATGTTAAAGACTTAGTGATAAATGATGTGTAGATTGATGTTAACTATGAGTCAGCACCTTTTTGTTTCCAGTTTGTGTCCCTCTCATTGGTTATTGATTCTATTTTAAAAACTAATCCTAAATCATGCATTGTCTCTGACTTAATAGATTTTCATTTGATTAAAATGGCTTGTATTTCCAATTCCATTTCTATCACCCATGTAATGAATTGCTCCCTATATTTTGGGGTAGTTCCTAAGAACTGGACAGCTTGTGTTATTAAACCAATTCATAAATCTGGATTCACTAATACTATTTCAAACTATCATCCTATCTCTTTACTTCTACCATTATCGAAATTATGTGAAAAAAAATATTTTTTGCCCAAGTTAATGAACACTTGTACAAATATAATCTCCTTACGGGACACAGTATGGTTTCTGATCCATATACAGTATAATATGGATATGACCTTGGTGAGGTTCACAGACTGTCTGCATGGAGCCGTTGTCAAGGAACTCCATGTGGCATAAGTATTTATGGACCTTAACAAGAGGTGTGATTTAGCTGACCATGAAATGCTTTTGTGTACTCTGGTTAGAGATAGCTTGAAGGGTGCTGTGTCCCACTTTGTAGGGTACTTTAAAGGGACAACACACTGTACTGTCATCAAGAACACACATTCTGAGAACAACAAGATTAAAGCTGAGTACCCCAAGGGTCTATTTTTTCAGCCCCTTATTATTCTCTTTGTATTTAAACACAAAGCTATTTGTGTATTCCTTCACAAAGTTAATTTTGTATGTGGATGATGCAGTCACTTTTAATTCTGGTAACTATGTTCTCAAACTTCAAAAAGTACTTCAAGATGATTTTCATAACATTTGTTTTGTTTCATAAACTCCTTCTAAATTCAAAAAAACAAAAATATGTTTTATTTTCCTTGCCCTTGTTGATCCCATCTTTTGGACTTTCAAACTTTTGATTTAAAGGGAAATGTGATTGAATGCATTGACAGTTTTTGATATTTGGGAGTTTGCTTTTATTTATTTATTTATTTTTTACTCTTCACACTCATATTGATCAATTAAATAAAATATTACATAAGATGTTAGATACGTTTTAAAGGGTAAACCAGTATATAGGTCAGCTATTTATTGTACATGAGCCATTCTTCCACTTTGGTCAAAGTGCTCAGAATAGAGATGGGGCAATAGTCCCCAGATGGTTACCTGCCTCCACCCTTATGCACAGGGACTACATGTGCTGCATTCCACTTTTGAGGGAAAGTGCCATGAATCAGTGACATGTTAAAGAGGGTAGCCCATGGAGGAGCTAGGATAGGGGCTGCCAGTTTTAGGAGTCAATGCTCAAGGTTATCATGGCCCACTGATTTTTCTGCTTTGATTTTTAGGAGATGATTCAGGACCTCCTTGTTAGAGCCCAGTCTTTAAAGGTGGGTTGGCTATCTATAGTAGTTGAGATGGGAGGGTGGGTGGTGGTCGGGTCTTTATAGGAATCAAAGTCCATGAAAAATACATATAAATTCCTTAGCTGTCAGCTTAGGATCACTGATCAAATCTGTATTGTGGAGAATTTCTCAGTGATGCACACTAATGCACTTCTTAAGGAAGCTGTTTACTTGTATTCATGAGTGGATCATGAAGACTGCTGGTCTGTAGGTCTTTTAGACAGGAGGCTTTGGCCATTTGTAAGAGGATTTACAGTTGTTCCTGAGCTACCTATAGATAATAAAGTATTGCTAGCAGCCAGTGGTCTTAAAAGTATGCCAGGCTCAAACCTGCCACTTCATCAGGTTGTGAAGGGAGGGTATAAGCCATTTTGAACAGGCACCTTTAACCTTTCTTTGTACAAAGAGGGCATACTTGTTTACAACATTGGTAAAGTTGTTAATTTGGAAGTCTAGGGCTAGACTGACATCCTCTGCTTTCCTGATTGAACATGGCTGGGTCTGAGAGAAAGGTAATATATTTCAGAGCAGAGTTATCTCTGAAAGTAGTTGTTCTAGGAGGAATCTTAAGGAGACAGTTTCTCCATATACAGCACCCCAGAAAGTGGTCACTGAGGGAGTCAGAAAAGGTTCAAGATGCATATATAAAGTCTAATCCATTGACTAGGACCTAATCTAGTAAAGTGTGAGTCCCAGATTTGGAGTTTATCTGAGCTGATTCACTAATGATTTGGTGTAGGTCTGAGTCACTGATAGATGGAACTGTAAAGTACAACCATCTTTTGCAAATGAACAAAACTAGATAACATTTCCTGATTTGATTTGAAAAAGTAATTATAACAATTTTTTTAATTGTTGGATTTCAACTGAACTACAGTTAATTATTGTCTATTGTAGCTGCACTCCAGCTGTCTGTTTGGGCTTTTGCAAAATTGGCACACAAAATATATGCAGAATAAAATGCAATGCAGTATAATACAGTGCAATTAATAATACAAACATATACTACAGAATAAATGTATCATTACTTTCCATCTTAGAATAAATTATATGGAGGCTTGATTATTTTTTAGGATATTTCAGAAGGCGTATCCTAAATATGAAATGGTTACAAGTAACTCATGAAGAAACTACCAACTTATTCCACATTTTGGCAGTGTAAAACTAGTTGTTTTTTTTCCCCCTAATGCTGAGCAAGTGTTAGCTGTGGATAATAAATGTTGTTCAATTGATCTAAGATGTTTGTGGGGCAAAGAACCTCAGTGCAAAAGCACCAAGGCAAGGGCTGGCTTGGAAGGGCATTGACAATAAAGCTAAGTTTCAAAGAAATGCAAAATCACACATGCCCCAATAATGAAAAGCATCAGAGGAAGTATATGAAAATCACCATGAAATAATTTAGACTGTTCTGCTTTAAGCAGGAGTATATGGTATTAAATGTCTTCTTCTCACAATCTGTTAAAGCTGGAGCTGCACACCATACACTTCTGCTTAAAGCAGAGCCAGTCTAAATTCTTAAATGGTGACTTGCAAAGATGTCTGTAGCTAATTTTAGTAATAATAAATCTGCCAGTGGTTAATCGGTATTGGTCCTAAGTGATCTGCCAGTCATACAGTCCATGAAGAAAACTATTTAATCCTGTGAAGACAATACATTTAATTTGGTATACACCTCACCTTTATGGGATCTATTCATTCTTTCTTTCATTCATTTTTATTTTATACTGGAAAGGCATGTGATCAAAACTTCCCATTTTCACAAGCGTCTAGTGTGTCAGAATCAAGAGAAAACAGAACAGGGAATGAAAACAAAACAATTACATGAGCGTATAAAAGTACAAACACAAACAGATCATTGGAGTAAATATATACACATGACTGAGGGACAGCACTAGAAATTACAAGGAATTATGCACAAATCATAGCATTATGTACAAATAATTGAGGCATAATGAAATAATTAAAAAAAAGATTTTTGTTGGGGAGGCTTAGTGGAAGGAGCAGGAAAAATTATGGAGAGACAGGAATTGGAGAGATGGAAAGGTAAAGGTTATGGGCAGTTGCAAGAAAAGTTCTCAAGAAGGAGGTTTGTTTGGGTGCTTTTAAAAACAGCAATGGATGGATATTTGGTGAGAGATTGAGGTAGAGCATTGAAGAGTTTTGTGCCCCTGTAGCCAAGTGAGTATTGTCCGTGGTAGGTGTGGTACAATGAGGCTGCAAATGTACTGCTGGAGGAGTATTTGGGGGTGCGAGAGTGTGCAGACCTGGGAAAGAATGAGGCAGTACTGCCAGGGAGGAGATCCTTAAGGAATTTGAATGGGAATGTGCAGGATTTTCTGTTGAACCTGTCCTTGAGAGGGAGCCAATCTGCTAATTTATAAAGGATGCAGTGGTGAGTCATCCTGGGGAGACCAGTGACAAATTGGAGGATGCTGTGGTAGGTCAACCTCATTCAGTCAAAGTTTTTAGAGGGGGTTGGGAGTAGACTAGGGAGCCATAGTCCATGAGGGGGAGCAGGAGAATGCTAGCAAGTTGGGCGCTAGAGTCTGGAGTGAGGAATTGTCTGATGTAATACAACATCCCAAGTCTCTGATGCACTTTATTGCTAAAAAGTTATAGAGCCTGCCAAGGGAGTAAATCTTCAAATATGCTTATACCATGTTTCTAGCTGCTTGAGTTCAGAAGAAGATGCCAAGCAATGAATTTGGGAATCTGATTTTATAACTGATAATAAAATGCACTTAGCAATACAGAATCTAGTTTCATAATTCACATAGTACTTTAGTCTATTGGTTATGCTAATTTCTAGTGCACTGACCTACAAGTTACCAAAATACTGTATTTACAGGAAAAGATAAGAGGCAGCCAAAAATGCTCCCCTAATATCTAAAAAATTCAACATGTCCTGCTTGAGTGCCATATATATCAAAAATGTGTAGGTAATTATTTAAATTTGTTAGTGGATCTTCAACCAAAACAATGGGAGTGTTTGTTTTTTTGTTTGCTTTTTTCATTCAGGATTAGCCTATGCTTTTTACAGCAACTCATTAATGCCGGCACAGTGTTATTAAATTCTGAGGACTTTTTTTTCTATTGAATTTGAAGTAAATTACATAATGAAATCATCAACATACTGAATAGTGAATAATTCACTTTACTACTTTTAAAAGGTAAAGTATTTTTGATTATGAAAATAAAGGTCCTGAAGCTAGGGCTGGCAGAATTTGGTTAAGTTCTGACCTTTATTAAGTAAGAACCAGAACATGGGCAGAGGGGGGCTGATTAGTTGTGATTATTAATGGATATTTGAACAAAATAAGTGATAAAATGCATGAAAAAGGCCAAACTCTGTAATATTTAACACAGAGGCTCAAAGGGAATAGTTTAGCAAAGCAATCAGTAGCTCCTTGAAGGATGGCCTTTCTTGGTGGCATACCTGCTTCAGCCTGAGAGTGTACTGGGAATGAGAGAGAGAGAGAGAGACTGACAAAGAGAAAGACAGAGAAAGACACACAGCTGTACCTACCACCATCCAATACCAAGGGTGGTATATTATAAAGGATGTTCCAGAGCAGACCAGACCAAAAAAATAAATGTCTAATAAATGAACAGCAGTAAGAGCCCACCCTCCCTACCCATGTGATTCAGCTGCATTGCATGTCCCAGTGTATTGTGGTACAGTACAGTACCAGGTCCAAGAGGTGGTAATGTTCTTTACTACTTCTACTCAGCACAGCAACATTTTTTAAAGAAGAAATGAAGGATATCTTCTTACTGAACAGCACCCATGCAGTCACATCAGTCAAGTACAGTACAGTCAATAAAATAAAATAGCTCCCCACTGCTGTATGTGCACCGGACAATACACAATGAAAAACAGATTTTTTGCAGTTCCAAGGAACAACTGTTGCCAATGCAAAGTATCTTACAATAAAGTACATAATATGAAAAATAATCTCAGTCCAGTTGTTGTAACTGGGAAGTAGTGTTACAGTTAAGCAATAATGCACGACAGGGTGTGGTATATCATGAGAATCACCATGTCTCGGGTGGTTTGGCATGAGGCCGCGGGCCGAGTGCATCCAACCACCCGAGGAGTGATGATATCTCATGATATCCACACTCTGGGTGCATATACTAATATGAACTGGATTACAAAACTGGTGTAAATAATAAACTGGAAAAAAAAATAAAATATATCAAAAAAAAGCTTTCTAAGGAGTAGTGTAGGAGTACTGTTTAACAAAATAGTTTTATTAAGGCTGTGGTCAGCAGGTGGCGCTATTGTAGGAGCTGGTAGTAAGTAGTGTAGGGATGTCTTCCTAGGTGTTCTGCTGCCTCCCTCTCCTACATGTAGCCTAAAATAAAAACAAAATAGTATGCTTCTGGGGGTCTGCTCGTTAGTTTATGCTGTGTTCTCTGTTTTTTGTTTTTAAACTGCTACTGAACTGTTACGCGATTGTTTTATTGGGAGACTGCCCACCGACACGGACTATGGCTGCTCAAGGTGACAGAAGTTTTTTTACTCCTGATGTCTGTGTTAGTCAGATTTAATCCAAGAGAGACAGTAAGCCATCATGGTTTATATTTGTGATCTTGAAGATTCTCGAGGAGCGGGTTGCAGATTTCTGTAGCTGCTGTTTGGCGCGAGGCAGCATGTTGTGGTGGGGAAATGTGTTTTTATGGAGTGAAACACCGATGTCAGGAGTGCTGCAGTAGTTGGTGCTCTGAAAGGAAGCAGGGTGAAAGATGTTTTTTTCTCTTTAGAGAGTGGGCAACATGTAAGGGGGGACAGGTGTGAGGATTTCAGTTTCTTTTTTAATAGCAGCCGATTGGAGGTTTGACTCACTTCAGGACATGGAAAGCATTAAGCTGGCAGTGAGGAGGCTGGTGGCCTTAGGTTTTCTGAAGCCGTGATGATGTAGCCCGATATCATCATGGCTTCAAAAACCTCTCAGCCAATTAGCTTCCTCCATTTACGATCCATAGTTCATAATATACTACAAGCAGTGAATGAATGAATTAATGAATTTAGTAACATTTTTCTCTAGTAATGGCAGCCAAATATGAAGGAATGTGAAAAAATATATATATTATTTTATGTATCCAAAGAAGAGCATTCGTGAACCAGCCATGCCATCTCTTCTAAGAAAATTAAAACAGTTACTCTAGTATTAACATCATACTACAGTACAGTCAGGTGGTAAAATAATATATTTTTACACAGTTGCTGACAAGTAGTAGTAGTAGGGAGCAGTATTCACCTTCCAGCTCAGATGAATAGCACTACCAAGTAAGTTTGAGACATGAAATGCAGGTGTGTGTTGTATTATTTGAACTCTGGACCCACTGATGTTATTATTTTTTATGTTTTTGTGCTCATTGTGTTCATTCGGGTAATCCTGGTCTGCTCTAGCCTGTCCTGAACTGACTTTTCTCATGCATGCCTCATGCATATATAATTAGTAGTAGACCCTATTATCAAAAGTTTTTTTTGCTACAGACACAATGGAAAATGGTTTCATGGATAGGGCCAACTCAGAGTCAGAATGCAAATGTTTCATTCAGGTATCATATTTGAAATTAAATTGAGGAATGTTTACTTTCAGCAATGTCAAACACTCAGCATTTTCTGGTGTCAGACAGGATCATGTGTCAGTAATAACATTACCAGCTGAACTAAATAATCATACTAAACAGAGGCTTGTCGGAAGGCAATTCATGTAGTTCATTACAATTTGTACTAAAGCACAACACATATTTTGTTTTAATTTTCAGTATTTTCAAGGATCAGCATTTCAATTAATACTGGTCTCTATCAGGTACATCTCAACAATGGCCTGTGCTGAGTCAGTGTCAGAAATGGATGACGATGTCACAGCGACATCTTGTGACTTCAGAGATCTAAAGCCGCACCTTATGATTGTAGGACTGTGCTAATTTTGAATGGCAATGAAGAAGAAGAAGATCCTGCCACAGTGGCCAAAGAAGAAGAGCGGAAAATGCTGGACTACTTGAGGAGGAGCCTCGCGATGCTGTGCTGTGTTGTGATGAACACTGTGAATCTGATACTGTGCTCTGTTCTATGATAGTATGCATGTCATCAATTTTTTCTTGTTTGATTTCCTCAAAATAAATGTCATCATTACTCTATAGTTGCTTTGATTTGTATTGTAGGCCCAAGATTGTTGCTTTGTAGTGCTCTGACTGAAGCACTTTATGCAGTTTTCATCTTCATCAACTTTCTTGATCATTCATCTTGTGACATCCTTTTATATTCTGGTGGGCAACCTGTCAGCACCACTGGCAGCATCTGTGATGGGATTGTCTGTGTTCTCTAGATTTTCCCTATTCAGATTCAATCTTAATTTTTAAATTTTTGTTAAAGGTATCATCTGACTTAGAGCTGCTATGTTTGCACTCACCTCTCTGGTGATTTCTTCAAATGGCTGGAGGAGTAAAATTACAAACTCCAGCATGACCCACTGTGATAGAGTAATATAGACATCTGCATCACCAATTTTATTTTCCAAGGTATGCTGCCCAACAGCTTTCTTTTGTTCCAGCAGGAAATATCTTGGAGCTGTCTGTCCAAAGGTAAATTGTGCTCCTCCTATATTTTTTCAAACAACTGATGGGTTTGCTTGAGAGACTGAACAAATTCAGATTCTTTTAGCAGTGCTAACAAGAGTCTTACAGTCATTGTCCTCATCCAGTAAACTGTGAACTATTAAATTTAAGCAGTGTACAAAGCAGCAGGTGTGAAGAAAACCCCCCTCTCCAAGGCCTTCCTTCTGTTGGACCCAATATCTGCAACTGTAAAGTGAACCGACAGTCCCTGTGATATCAGCGGATGCTGTATTGTTTGTCCAAGCTCCTCACTGATATTGTATGAGTCATGTTCAGATGGAAAATAAAGAACAGCAAACTGAGATTCACTGTCCCCACAAGAACTGTCAAGCAATGCCTAATGTGCAATGACAGACATGAAGGGCTGAGGCTGACAGCTTGTCCAAATATCTGTTGTGAGGTGCACCACACTCCCAACAGCTCTGGCCAAAACTCATCTGCATTTTTTACATACAACATCACAGAGGTCTGGAATCCTTGTTAAGGAAAAGTATTTTCTTGATGGTATATTTTATTGAGATTAACACAATCAGGCAGCCCCTTGAGTCCTGCATGTTCAACTACGTTATATGGTAGCAAGTCAACAGCTATCATCTCTGTAATTTTCTTTGTTATTTAACAGTAACGGTGGGGTTGAGGGAAATTTGGCTCTATGTTCATATGTTTCTGACATGGTAAGGTGTTTCCATGAAGAAGGGGGGCCTTTGAATACATGGTCACTACCAGTAACAGGAGGACTTGGAGTTTTTTGACTGGAAGGAAGAGCTGGAGGTGTTTCAGTACTGCTGTGGGGGCTGCCACTGATTTCATTTGTTGGGGCTGCCCCTGCTTTCATTTATCAGAGTTACCCCTCTGACTAAGAGCCTTTTCAGTGCTGAAGTTCCCAATGCTCCCTTGCTTTTACTCCTGCTGAGTGGCCATTTGCAAACAGTACATGTTGCCACCAACTCATTAAAAGCACTAATGGAGAAGTATGACCAAACAAAAGATGATATCTCTTTAGTTTTGCTGCCACGGGATAGGCACTGCAGCTCAGTCACCTTTTAATTTTTTTCCCTGGATTTTTCTTGGGTCTCTTCCTGCTGTGCTTTATTCCCTTCACCTAACCCACTGTTCTCCTCTTCAACCATAGAATTAAAAACATTTTCTTCAACTTCATCCTTAGTTGCAATTTTCCATCCCCTTCAGCAAACCTTCTGCCACATCACTGCATTCCTCATCTTTATCTTTACCCTCATTGGGCTTAGCCTCAGAGGAATCAGATGGTGTCTGTGAAGGACTACAGTACCATAGTATGCAACTGTTCCATACCTTGGAGTATCCCTGCGGGTGGTAACCACCGACCCTTTTGTTTAAACTAAAGAACCTTTTTGGGGGGGGGGCGGATCTGGTAGATGCACCTTTATAGGAGTAAAGCATTCACATAGAAGATGACACTTTGAATGTACCTGAAACATTGTTTTTGGTTTGAATTTGTAGGTCCTGTGCAGGATGATCACTTAGCCTGTCCTTCGGCCTTCCCTTTTTTTAATTATCTAAAGCAGCAGTGCCTATCTGAGACTCAGACTTTGCCAGAACATTTTCATCAATTTTTTTAATTTTGTATTTTTCAACTTCCAACACCCACATTTGGTATATTTACTGTACACAGCACTCAACAATGACTATCACTTTCTTCTCAGCTCAGTGCAGTAGAATGACTCTGAGTCCTACTGCTACTGTTCAGTGATTGTATTCAGCAACTCGACAATGTTATGCACCTACAGCCTTGGAATACAAATTGGTGATGCAGACATCCTGAGCACACTGGTATAGTGGTGAACTGATGATTGATAATACTAACAAATGGAAAAGTGAGGAGCTATGATATAATTGACTGATGATGACAGTTCTATATTACTTCTATTAGGCAGTGTGTTGTCTACAGTTGCGGTAGTCAATTCTCAGTAAAAAGATGAATGTCAAAAACACCTTTTATGGTTTTTCGCTTTACTCCTTTTGCTGACAAATCTGCATTTTTTTCATTATAGCACTGATTTATTGTTGTTGTTGTTGTTCATTAATGATTGCTTTGCTTTGCTTTCCACTGGACTGCCCAGCCAGAAGCACTGCACTACCTGTGATGGCCATAACTAATGGTAACTTGCATTTTTTTTTATAGACCTGTACTATGTTTTAAAATTGATTGCTTTGCCTCCTCTACCCAGCCAGGAGCACTGCACCACCCGTAACTATGACCTATGGCAATTTGTATATTTTTTCCTTTATACAACTATAGTATTTTTTTTAATGATTGCTTTGCTTTACTTTCTCCTGGACTGCCCTACTACACAGCATGAATGCTTTGCTTTTCCAGTGCTGGCTTTGACTACTCTTACTGACTTCTTTGTTTCACCCTCTCTTAGACTACCATACTACACAATTTGAGTTTGCTTAGCCCTCACCTGAACTTCCCTACTAGACACTGACTGCTTTGTTTTGCACTCCCCGGTATGGACTGCCCTTATTGACTGCTTTGTTTTGCTCTCCCCTGGACTACCCTACAGCACAGCCTGATTTTGCTTTGTCCTCTCCTGGACTCCCCTACTAAACATTGATTGCTTTGTTTTGCCCTCCCCTAGACTACCCTACAACATACATACACACAGCCTGATTGCATTGCCCTCATCTGGAGTACACTACCAAACAGTACAAACTGATTGGTTTGTTATGTGCTCCCCTGGACTACTACACATTACAAACAGGCTGATTGTATTGCTTTGGCCTTCGCTGGCCTACATAGCCAGCTGCACTGCACCACCTAATAGTAATCAAACTGGGATGGCAACTTGTAGTTTTATTTTTACTGTATGTCAGTTCTTTCTTTCTTAGAGAAAATATTTGTTTTTATTTTGCAGCAATTGCTTTGCCCTTCCCTAGACCACCCTGGCCTACACAGCCAGCAGCACTAGACCACACCACAGAAGCATTCATTCAATTTTATCATTCAACCACTTTTATTTTACTAATCCACTGCACACACCACAATCCACCTTTTTGATTCCTTTTTCTTTTCTTTTTTTATGTGGTCTTGCCCACCTACCAAGTCTACCTCTCTCCCTCATTGGATTTTCCTGATCCTGATTTCCTCCTGTCACTTTTTTTTATTCTGCCACTCCCCAGTAAGAAAGCAAGCCAGACACTAACTGGGCAGGCAGCATTACATGCAGTGTTCCACCATTTTGTTTTGATTTGGCTAAATTGCCCACCAGTACCCAGTCTCCCCCTCCAGACTCCTGTTCCGAGACTGAGACCTGACTAGTGTGATCTGTTGGTGTCACTCTTTCTCCTCTCTGCATGGTTCACTTACAATGGCTTTTATAGCCTGACTTCCTAGTATCACATGATACCCTGTGTAACAATGTTTCATTGAATGCTACAGGCTGCCTGTGCTGCTGCTCTATGTAGAGTGGGGTGCATCAGTGGTATAAGAGGAATGTGGGTATGTGAGAAGTGGGGTAGAAAGCAAGTTGCTTACCCATGGACCAAAACTGGATTTTTTCTGCAAAGTCCATATTTAACTAAGTCTGAGGTGCGCTTGTGATCGGTGGGGGGATGTTTGTTTATGGTGAAACAATCTGTCCAGCCCTACCTGAAACAGAACCCATTGGGACCCCATCAGAAATAAAGAGAGATTCTGAAAGGGTTTGGTTTCACTTACTGTACATGCTTTGTTGACTGCTTAGGTACCTCAAGAGTTTGAGCTATTTCAAAAACACAAGTTGGTCAAGTTCCAAATCAAATGATTGTGGTTTACTAAGTCAAATAGCTTGTTCAGTTTCACAAATACTGCACCTATGAGCAGCCATTTCCATTTTCTTGCCTCATGACCTCTGATTCTGACCAAAGCAGTAACCATATCCCTATTTTATCTATAACCATATTGCTCTGCAGTTAACAGACCACATATATTCAAATATACTCATTAGTTCATCCAGAAACAACATTTTCAGTTAATTTACTCAATGGAGAGAGTATTGATATGGGGCAGTAATTAAGCAATAAACAACAACAGGGTTTTGGTGATGCTGGGTTTACCCACGCCTGGCATGGTTTCAGTCATGAAGCACGGGCGGTGACTAACCTCGTCAGGCGTGGGTCATCAGCATCACCAACATCTGAGTGGTTTATTGCTATTATACAATGTTTTCCTTTTTTGGAACAGAAATAAATTAGGAAAAAGTAATTTGTTTTCAATTTTATATGATGTTTGGTGAATTTATTGCTGCACTACAAAAAGTAGTGCTCTGTTGCTAGGGTGTTGCTAAGAGGCTGGCAGTATAATGTACAGGTTACAGTAACAAAATGTACTTGAGCTTGGTGAATGAAAGATGTCTGAGTTTGATTCTTTTATTGGGAGAACAGAGATGAGTACAGTTCAATTACGCTTTTTGTTTAAAGATCCATTTGTACCACAGAGCACCGGTTCGGTTTTTGTTAACTATCCGCATGCATTGCAGTGTGCGTGAGAATGAAACTGTAAAACAACTGCAGTTGAAGCTGTTTTTTTTTTATTTGTGTTTAGGGATGTGGAAGTTGTAGGAAATGCTTGTGGAATATTTAAAGCGGAGAGAAAATGGCAGCGGGAGCGCGAGGCCGGATCGCTGTGGAGTAACCGATATGGAGGCTGGAGGGAGTGAGTGTATCATTGGAGGTAGAGACAGGAAGGAACAACTGTTATTACTGAAACTAGTGAGTTTTGTTCTTCTGTTCTATCAAGTTGTTTTAGGAGGTCATTTAGTTTCTGTTTGCCATGACTGTGTGTATTAAATTTAGGGGTTGGATTTGGATTGAGTGCTCGTTTATGCCAGGCAATTTTGAGGGTTTCAGTTGGTACGTTTAGCGAGGAAAATAAGATGGCGGCTCGGAATGATTTGTAATTTTTTTTTTTGGAGTTACTGAGATGCAGCTGGCTGGCACCTTTTGCGTTGGTAATGATGAATTTTACAATGCTGTAAAGGTGCCAGTCAACCAATCAGGTGTCTTGATTTTGAAGTAGCATTGTATAATTATTAATATTTGATGTGCTACCACCTTTATAAACTGGTATAGCTTTAGCAGATTTCCAAATCTTAGGAATTGATTGAATTTTCTATAAAATATTATAGATGGTTGGAGAGAAACATGGTCAGCAATCAATCTCAGACATGCTGAATCAAGACAATATTTGCCTGCAGTT
Organism: Neoceratodus forsteri; assembly: GCA_016271365.2. NCBI lineage: Eukaryota > Metazoa > Chordata > Ceratodontiformes > Ceratodontidae > Neoceratodus > Neoceratodus forsteri. The sequence goes on along the minus strand of CM057459.1, from coordinate 839,565,582 downwards.
TTGGAAACAGCATATTTTTTTTCGATAATTGTTTTTTTTTCTCCTGCTATTGCTCAGGTTTGTTGGGTGGGGTGACAGTATGAGTCCTATTCCCATTACCCCTAACCAGATACCACCTCCAGTGGGAGTTACCTAGGCCTGAAGTTTCCCCATGGAGTCCCCCATGTGATGGATTAGGAGAGGGAAGGCAAGACCCTTCCCCCAGAAACACACATCCATAGAACAGTCCAAGCATTTCAGGTGATGGTGCATATCTGAAGCTGGTGGGCAGGGCATCATGTTCCTCCAATCAGAAATGTCCCTTTTTCCCATGGTCCATTGCCTCATCATAGAAGCTAGTGTGTGCTGTGTGGAGGCACATGCACACACACACACACACACACACACACACACACACACACACCCCACATCAAATGGTGGCACTCACCAACTCTGGGATTTGCCTGCCATGCAGAGCTTCACAGTTTTCCCCCTGTGACAGAACCTCTCAGAATTCCCCAAGCCCTGTGGAAAGTTTAACTTTTAGATATGTGGCAGTAAGCTCATTAGCAGTACAGGGCAGGGAAGCTGCTGCATCATGCCTTGGCTAGACAGTGTTTTTCCTGCTTTTAGACCACCACCAATCACCTTGTAGGCAATACCTGACATGGAGATGAGCAGGCCTGCTAATATCATAGTCAGGAGGCACCCACCCTCCCAATCACTGCTGCAGCTTTCACCACCTCCAGTGGTCTGAAGGTGGTGGTAGCACATCATAGACCATAGACTTCTCTCCCTTTGTAGGAGACCACCCACTTGTGCTCTCAACTCTTCTCTTCTCCCATCTCCAATGACTTGTGCTCTCTTCTGAACCTGGGTTGCTGGTGCTATGAATGGTAGTGCTGCTGCTGAACTGATGGGCTGGCCTTGAAATACATTCTAGGTAAGACCAACAATTTATGAAGGCTGTTCCAGCAATGGTTATAGAGCAACTGGTCGTGATTTCTACAAATAAATTGACGGATAACTTTATTATCCAAACTAGTTATGAAAGATAATTCAAACAAGGAATCATGTTGGTTTCTTGATGTGCCAATTCTTTGTCAGTAATACACTTTTGAATACTTCCGTAACATAGACTGCTTTTTTATGGGGGGGGGAGTGCCAATCATGCTACTGCTTTCTGTGGCCCCAAACATGTATAGCTTTAACATTTTGGCAGTTGTAAAAGAGTACATAGGCAAACACTGCTCTATTACAAGGCACCTTTTACTGTTCAGAACCTCCAATTTTTTTTAAAACTTGTGGTGGAGCGAGAGCCGGTCACACTGCTGTATTGTGTCTACAATAAAGATGTGCAGCTTTTACAGTGTAGTACTTGTGAAAGAGTTCATTGGCAAAAAATTAACTATTAAAATGTAATCTTTTAATGCAACAAACTTTCAATTATTTTTGATTTATTTTTATAACTGCTTTCACTGAAGCAGTCTACACTTCAGTGCACAAACCATGGATTAACAAAATATGTGGGATGGTACAGAAAATGACAGCAGACAATGTTGATGTAGGTAATGTATTTTTTACACATTTACTAAAGTTTTTGCCACAACATGTTTGTTGAATGAACTGTGCATGCTGCATATTAAGTTCTAAACAGTAGTGAAGGCTAAGCATATATAAATTATTGGGCATATAAAAAAAGCTGCTCTGCAAATTGCGGGAAAAGAAATGGGGTTTTGTGAAACACTGAGCCCTTTTGCTGCAATTTGCGGCACCCGTTCAATGGAAATAGTGCCACAATTTGTGACACTAAAAACTCTGTAGACACAATAAACGTATTTCTGCCCATTTTTGGTGCAAACTAACCCCAGAATCAGATTCCTCAGGCCCCGATTAGGTAAACACAACTGTTGGTGTTTACCAACTGTCAGTATTTTTTCAAATATTTAAACTTGTTTGCCTCACTAATTGAAAACAAGATGGCAGAATCTTGACACTTCCTTCTGCATTTGCGACAATAAATATCACTTTTGCAGCAATGATACAGTTGTTTGTATGTCACATCTAATTTTTCCCTTAGGAAATAATGGAAAAATTGAAACTTTAATAAGTTTTGAAATGGATTAATATTTTTTCACCAAACTTTCAAAAGACACATCTGTGATCCAAAACCTATATGCCATGCAAATATCAGACCACAACTCCCCACAGTTTCTAATAAACTTTGTGACAAATAATTTACACAGAAATGGTAATGTTCACATTATTGTACATTCCGTATCTCCACACACACACATCCCATCACAATGAAACTTACCACATAAAGAAGTTTTTATACCCCAGTGGAGCATGCAAAATTTTGTGTGAATTGGTGGAATGGCTGCAAAGTTATTAAAGTGCAAAACTTTGAGTTTAACATAGAAGTGACCGTTGAACCCAAACTATAGTGCTTGCTACAGTAAAATAGATCAGTACCGCACTACCATGCAAATTGCATGATAGCAGTTTAAATGTTATTCAATGGGTACCACAATTATGCAATGCTCAGTATACCGCACTTCCGCACAACTTTTCTGTAGCAAGTACTGTATAAGGGCATGACCGTGCCTATATAGAGAAAGAGACAGGAGAGAGAGAGATTATTTGCAAAAAAAACTGCTTTAATGCACCAGTTAGGGTTCAACTTAATGCCACAAAAAAAGGGAAATGTAGTGTTATTATTTTCAACCCTAACTCCCCACACTCACCCCCAAGCAACAAAAAGGACAAAACCACATGAGCAACCACAGACAGCCATCATCAGGTAAGACAATCAACATACAGTTGTTTCCAGATGACACAAATGCAGTAGCACTGATGTGCTACCTTTATGGATTTGTATCTGTTGCAGCAAATGCACACACCCCATAGAGGCCAGTAAATATGCAGCTACACCTACCTGTATATGTCATACAGCATGCATGAGAACATATTGCTGGAGAAGCGCAAGCCCTTTATGGGCCTGAGCATCTGCAGACAGAAGGTCCCATGGGGTCTTCACCTCTGCAGAAAGATGTACTCATATACCAGGTATGAAATACCTCACTAGATAGCATAATCCTGCACTGCATGGTTTTCTATATGCAGCTGTGTAACTGTCATATTGCTACCACCTTGAGAAATGTCTAGAGCCACTGCAGAAACTATTATAGAGACATTGCAGCACCACTCTGACTGTGTACCTGCAGGCCCGATGAATGCCTCCCCCTCTGGAGCCAGACGTTGGTGCGTATATCTTACACCTGTGGCTGAAGGGGTACAGGCCCTTCAGGGTCCTGTGCTTCAGCACACAGATGAGCTGCTGAAATTTTGGTATCAAGGACTTGTGGTGAATGTACTTCTGCAGCCAGATGTTAGTGTGTATGTCTTGCACCTGCAGCTGCAGAAGTGCAGACCTGTCAAGTTTGTGTATGTGTTAAGCATTTATGAGTACCTGAGGCTACAGAAACGCTGACCTCATACAGGCCTGCATTTATGCAGACAAAAGAACTCTTGTCATTTGGATATCATGGATTTGTATCAGGCTGCAGGGACCTGTGTTTCTGTACACAGAAGCAGTGCTGTGATTTGGGCCTGTGCTTCTGTACACTGAAGAAGTGCTGTGATTTGAGTATTGTGTATTTTTATCTGCAAAGTCAAGTGACTGCATATGTCTTGCAGTGTGCATGCTGCAGGTACAAATCATGAAGGATACTGAATTTATGTCATCTGGAAACAGTTGTATGTTTGTCTTACCTGATGATGGCTGTCTGTGATGGCTTGTATGGTCTTGTCCTTTTTGTTTCTTGGGGGTGGGTGTAGGGAGTTACGGTTGAAAACACTAAAACCTCATTCCCCTTCTTTTGTGGCATTAAGTGGAAACCTAACTGGTGCATTAAAACTTTTTTTTTTTTTTATAAAGAATTTTCTTTCTTTTTGAGATAGTGGAATTGTATCTTCATTAGCACAGGTCCCTTTGGGACCTGCATGAACAGATGTAGAGGTGCAGGGCCCTCTGGTCCCTGTGCCAAGGGAATACTCTGTCTGCCTATGGAAGTTCAGGGTCCTGTGGCAATGGATCTCATGAATTCATGGGACTGTCTGCTGTGCTATGGAAGTGTAAGCCCATCTGGGCCCTGTGTTTCCATGTGGTGACAGATACAGATGCACAGGGCAAATACTTAGTCTGTCAGTCAAAACTATGGGTCATCTACTGTTATTTATCCAAGATAGCCCATCTGAGAATCATCATGAAATGTTTTAATGTGTCCTGGTGCTATCCATTTACATGGCTGTTTCAAGCCAAGCACTGTGATGTTAAATAAAGAAAATAGCTTAGAGCAATGAGATGTTAGTAGGAAAGTGAGATACCCACCCATTTTGGGTATCTGTATATTTTTAATAATTTAAATACATGTATGCAATGAAGCAGTGTCAATGCCAACAAAAGAGCAGCTCCTATTTGCCTCATGAGCGAAATGTAATGGATATGCTAGTGGGAACTGATCTACCATGACACCAACCATGCCAAAGAGTACCTACAGTAAATAATGCATGTCACTTGAACCTTGCAATGTTCCATGGAGTCTTATTATAATTGATCTGTAAAACAACATTCTACTGTACTGTACACAATGAAAAAAATAAATTGTTTATCATTAACTGTGAACACCGTTATCAATTGTAACTTGTTAGAAGATGAACATAGAATTAATTTGTTTAGGAACATTACACACAGTGACACTTGTTATACTGGATACTGTATCTCTAGACATTACTACTGAATGTGAGTGTGATTGAGCATCTGGAATGTCTGGAAAAGTGATTTCTACATATAGTCCAAACAAGAAGTTTACTGCTAATTATAATCAGTGAAACTCACCTATGCAAACTGTGTTTTCATACTTCTTACTTAAATGAAAAAAAGTCCTCTTTAAAGAATTATAGAGGATTGAAAGCCTTTCATTACATGTTCAGTAGTGGTGTGTGATCGTGTGACAAGAAAAGCTAATTTATTGTTCATAGTCATGTTGTTTTCTGTTGGTTTATTTATTTGAAATTCTTTCTTACAGAACTGGCATTGTAGCTCAGCTGGGATGTGTGGACCTCAGGCAGATGCTTACAACTGTGCAGGAAGAGATGGGGTTGGAGAAAAGCATGGCACTGAGAGCTCAGTTTGAATACAATGTTGCCACCATTTTTTCACATACTCTTGTAAATGAAAGTGTCAGGATGTAATTTTATTTAATTTGTATTGTACTGTTATTTGACAGAATTGTAATTTAAATAGAATCATGATCAGAACTAGAGATGTGTGAAATTAGGAAATTTCACTCCACAAAAGGCTTTGCGAAATTTGTGCATTTCGTGAAATATTTTGTGGGTGTGAAATGTGAAATTCTGTGGGCAAAATGTGAAATTTCACCCTCAAAACTGTGAAATTCAGGCGATATTTGGTGAAATTCTAGCAAAATTGCCCATTTCGTGATTACATTTTGCAATTTACTTTTCCAGTCTAAAATTTTGCAGAATGGCAGTATTTCATGAAATGTTTTGCGCTGTGAAATTGCTGATTTTGTGGCAATTTCGCTGGCAAAATTTAATTTCGCAACATCTCTAATCAGTACTAGTATACAGGCATAGTCTGGCAAAAGAATGCTATTTTGTAAATTGAAGGATTATTCAAAGTGCAGTTTGTCAAAGGCCATTCTTAATCTCTTTACATATTTGTAAGAGAGAGAGATAGAGAGAGACAGAGAAACAGAGGTTTGACTCTGATTGCAATTCAGTTAGGTTTCCTACACTCCACATAGCATCGGGGTGCTATCCTGGTTAAACACTTCTCATGTCTTTCACATGTGTTTTAATGACTTTGAAGTAATTGTCTGTTGCAATATGACATGTACGTAATAGTGACTGGATCTAATAGTTACATGTCAGGGCTGAGACCTAATTGAGACCAACCTCCCACAATCATACACACACACACACACACACACACACACACACACACACATATGCACACACACATATACACTGTAAATTGATTATGTGAATCAGCCCTTCTGAAGGATAAAGCAGCTTAGTGACACTTAGTATGATTTTTCTTTTTTTGTATTCTATTAAAAAGTGCTTTCTAGGGTCCGGCCCTACAGTGCTGATGGTTGAGGCACTGGATGCCACACCTCATGCTGCACCAGTGATCCAGGTTTGGGAGTGAGCATGGATCTCCAGGGATTGGCCAGGGGGAAGGTAAGAGTTGGATTGAGCACCAAGGGGAAGGTCTAAGTTGCTCCCACTTCAGGGCTGATCCTGGGTGGAGGCCCGTGGGTAGTGCAGATGGTGTCTGGCTAAAATAGGGAGGGTGCTGCAGATCACTGTGTGCGCATGCCACCAAGGCAAGGGGACAGGAAGAAAAACAGAAAATAGAGCTGGCAGGCTCCATGATGGCCTGCCTGTTCCCATACCAGCCCTCCTGGAGTCTAGATGTTGTTTTATGGTGGGGGTGGAATTTGACGTTCATTGCCCCTTCAACAGGGGGAAATCCATGGGGGACCATCTGGGGAAAGACTGGCATGGGAATGCCAGGGCTGGTGAGTGAGACCATCTGAGGGAGGGAAAACAGTTGCCTGCCAGCCCCACAGAAGGGAGGGATAAAAATCTATATAAAGATGGAAAAATACTTGCTAGATATTCCCCTTTTCTTTTAAATAAGTAAAAGTATATTGTATCTTCTTTGTACATGAGAAGTGGGATATTTGTTGACAGTCTACATCACAAATGGAGATATTACTATGGGCGCTCATCTGAAACACACTGGTGGTGTTCTGTGATGCACATCTGTCGGGGGATCTGTCAAATGTGTATCAAACTTTCATGATTGTAAACCTGCATGTTTATCATGGATAACCACAACAGAGGGATCTTTTGGCTTGATTTGGGCTAATAGTTGCATTAGATATGGAGTAAGTTGTGGTTTACAGCTAAGGAGCCTTGCGGTCTGGGTTAAGGCATTACTTTTGCAGCAAGCATTATAGGTACTGTTGTGGGACATGGCCTGTGATGGAGAAGGCTAGTGAGGCTTTGAGCCTTTAAAAGAAGAGCTTGGCCAACATCCCTTCCTACTGCTGTAACTGCACTTCTTTGCAAAGTGACACCAAACAATGGCTAGCACACAGTAGGCCTCCAGTGGAAGTTCCTTAGGATAGTGTCATAGTACAGTATTCTATGGTCTGATGGGCAGTTGAGCAACACTGACTGGAACCTGGTGACCACCCCCCTCACCTTCCCCTGCCATCTCCCAATTCCAGCATACAAGATGAGTGGCTACATCAGGCTGCTGCGGGTGGGGGGAGGTTTAAAAAAGTTAAAAAATAAACAGGCAAGCGAGAGAAATGGTGAACTGGCCAAGAGCAGGTTTCACTGGGGGAGGTGCAATCGATGATCACAGAATATGGTGCCCCCCCTTGCTCCTCCCCCACCAGAAAGATCTGTCATCCACACAGTGAGACATGGCTGGGGGCATACACACAGACGCTCACTGGAGCATTCAATCTGGTGGAAGCTGTTGCATTTATTAGAAAAAAAAAGATGAACAGGTCAGGAAGACACCCCTGGTAGTGGAGCTCACTGCACTGGGAAGTATAAGGGACTGATCAGAGAATCTCAGTCCATGGTAAAAGATGCTGCCTCACATTGTACTATGAGATCCAGCATAACTTGTCTCTGACTTGATAGACAGAGAGATACAGAAGATAGATAGATAGATAGATAGATAGATAGATAGATAGATAGATAGAGAGACAGACAGACAGACAGCTAGACAGACAGATAGGCAGATATGGAGTAAGTTGTGGTTGTACAGTTAGGGAGCCTTGCAGTCTGGGTTGAGCCATTACTTTTGCAGCGAGCATTATAGCTCCTGTTGTGGGGCATGGCCTATGATGGAGAAGGCTAGTGAGGCTCTGAGCCTTTAAAAGAAGAGCTAAAGTAACTGTGGGCACAGCCAACCTCCATTTCTACTGCACTAACCACATGTGTTCCCAAAGAGACACAAAACAATGTCCAGAATGCAATACACTTCCATTGGAAGTTCCTTAGGGCAGTGGCATAGTGGAGTACCCTATGGTCCAAGGGGTGGTCAAGAAATGCTGACTTGTACCTGGTGACCAGACACCCCCCCAACTTTGCCTGCCATCTCCTAGTCCCAGCACACAGCATGAGAGGCTATATCAGGCTGCTACAGGGAGAATTGAAAAAGTTAAGAAGGATAGAATGCCTGTATCTCCTTGAAAGTGTAATCAACATGTAGAGGTATACCAAGAGTACCCTGTTAAGAAAATGCACTCCTATTATTCATTAGCCTGAGGAATATACCTGCTGGCATGGATATTTACTGAGTGGTCTGGGCCTGGAGTTCTGAGCACTTAATTTGGGGTCTTGAGTTCCTTAGCTGAAAATATACTATGTAAAATGGAATGGGTTTTATTGTAATGGGCATGGGGGAACAGATCAGCTAATTCACTTCAAAAACTCACTACTGCTACTGGATGCATTCTAGTTCTAAAATTTAACATATACAACATACAATAGCAGTATGCTATTCCCCCTGTCAGGATCAGGGATATTTTAATTTAAGAATGGGTATGGGTGGGTGGCAACTTTTTATACTGATATAATGACTAGATGACTTATTTGATCTATTATCTCTGAAAATGAATGACATTTGTGAAGTTTTCAAAGAATGCATGTAAAGAAGTGCAAGTAATAAAGACACTGACTGTGATATAGTCTAGGGACTAGCCCATTTGACAACCATGGAATCCAAAGTTATTCCCATATCTATATCTCTAAAATACCCTCCAGAGAAGATTGCTGCTCTGCAATATCACTAACTTCTTTTTTAGAACTAAACAAGCATTTTTCAGACCCCAACCCCTGAGCTTGGGTTGTCCAAATGTTTAATTGCATTTGTGCACATTGTTTTATGTGCTTGATCAATTCAAAAAATCTCCAGAATCAACATAAATTGGTTCAGAATGAACTTGGGCAAGGACTAGTAGTCATTTGATAGAGACAACACTTGTACTATGGTGAGTAAAGTTTTTAATTGAAATAAAACCTTCCTTTTGTAAAAAAAAAAAAAATCATTTGTAATATTTACAGCCCTTGTTTGGACTATACACTGTCTGTACTTCTGAAATAGCAGGATCTCACAAAAAAAAACCAAAAACAGTGATTACATCTGAGTTGGGATGTCAGGAAACTAAATTGCCAAAAATAATAAAAAAAAATAGAAAAACAACCTTGTCCTCAATCAGCATGCACTGAAATGAGAACAATGTGTGGGGGGTATCTATCATGTTAATGTTTATTTTTAAGAAGGACATTATTAGCAGGAAATGAAATCAGCTGTAACAGCAAAAATTGAACTTGTCTGGTACATCAGTGCAAGGGCAGGGCTACTGCTCATGACACAGGTGTCCCATCTTTGAGAACATGTCTAGTGCATCGGGGTCAGCCAGAACAGGAGGATTGTAACCCCTAAGACATTGCCAGGAAGGGCAATGCAACCTATGTGTCCGAGAGTGTTGGGGGGGCAGCGGCAAAAAACACAATGGAAAAAGTGGCTCACAGGTTACTCTAAAACTGGCAATTTCAGCTGCAGCTCCAGACATCAAGAAATCCCAACTGTTCTCATGCAGAGAACATGGAGGAAGTGCTCCTCTCTCCAAGCTGGGCACATGGGATTTTGGTTGCTCAGAAAACTATTTCTGGCCCTAACTGTGAAAAACAAACACCAGAATCTATCTAAACAAGGCCCATTTAGCTAGGTGCTGGTGTCTGAGTTTTAAAATGACATTATTTTTATTTATTTTCCATGCTTTTTAGTTCATGGAAAAAAAAAGAAAACAAGATGGTGGCTCGCAAAAAGGGAATTTTCCCTCACCAAAAAGGATTTTATTATCAGGAAAAAGGAATGGATCTCGTAAGAATTAATCCTTTTTTGCGAGACCAAATCCTTTTTCAAATTTTTTACCTCCATCCTGGAAAGTGAGCTTCCCTTAGGAAATAATGGGAACTTAAAAACTGAATAACTTTGCAACAGATTAATATTTTTTCACCAAAAAAGCATGCCAGTTCTGTAATACTGGTTTTTTCTACCATAAAAAATAACACCAAACTTCCACACCATCTGGGCACAAGTCAATCAAGAAAAAACTACAAAAAGTGGGGGCTTTTAAGGTTTTTTGCACTATCTGGATCTCAGAGGTTGTACATCCAACTCAAGCAAAACTTGTCACTGCAAGAGATCTACCCCATGGGACAGTGCATACCAAATTTTGTGTAAATCCATTTATCAGTTGCAAAGTTATTAAAGTGCAAAATGTGAGGTTTAATATAAACAGGATATTCATCCCAAACTATAGTGGTGCCATTGCACCACTATACTGTATATATGTGTGTGTGTATAGTGGCACGGTAGTGCCACTATAGTTAGGGTTGAGTACCCCATTTAAGGTTAAATCTGAAATTTGGCAGCTTAATATCTTTGCAACCATAAGATGGATTTGCCTGACATTTAGAATGCATGGTCCGGCACCATAGGTCTCTGGCCCTGTCAAGTTTTGTTACAGTTGGATATATGGTTGCGGAGCTACAGAACACCTAAAAAACACATAAATTATGGGGTTTTGCGCATTTCTTTGCTTGCGCCTACTGGTCGCACGGTTTGCACGATCGGTCTGAAACCTCAGGGAACATGCATCTGTGGTCCCCAATGTGCCTTTTGAAGATTTCATGAAAAAATATTAAATGGCTCAAAAGTTATTCAAAAAAAATGGTTCCTCATTATAGTCTATGGGAAAAGTTAAACCATTTGAAAGTGTCACAAATGCAGTTTTTAGTGTCACAAATAACCCTCTTACTTTCACAAATCGGCCATCTTGTTTTCAGTTGGTGGTCAGAGAAATGCTTGGTCTTTAAATTTGGGACCCTCCAAGGACCCAATTCTTGTTGTGTTCACCTAGTCGAGCCCTGAGGATGATAGCCATGTCTTTTATGTGGGGTAAAACACCCCAGAAATATATTTTTAAAATTTTTGTAGTGTTGCAAAGTACTTTCAAATATGCAACACTTTTGTGATTTGATTTGTGAAAGTACTTTGAGACAGTATGGCCAAAACAACAGGAATTGTTTGCCACCCTGCAGCAAAATAACACTTTGGTCTTTTGGGCAGAAATTTGCAGAGAAGAAAGCCAACATCCCACAGATGTGCCTTTTGGTGGTTTGGTGTCAAAATATTACATGACTGCAAAGTTATGGCACTCCTAACTTGACAATTTTTCCCATTGGATAACATTACTGTGTCCGACGTGCCTTTCGGGTCCCGTATCTTGAAAATGCTTTGAGTTATGGACTTTTTGTCGAAGAAATTCTTAGTCTCTCACTGGGGGACTAAGTGCAAAACTAGCCTGGAAAGTCATAAATAATATGAGATTTTAATTTTTTTTCTACTTTGTACGGCTCCTGAGACATAAGCAGTTTAGTATTCCAAGTGCTCATTTTCGGCTCTGAGGGCCATTATTATGAACACATTCTTTGTATTCACTGTGCTTCTGAATGCACCTTTTTGTAAAACAAAAGGGGGCATTTCTGGTACTGTGACTGTTAGCATTTCTGCTTGCATTTATGTTACCATTTACATTTTCGTTTCCATCACCGTGTGCATTACCCTTTGCGTTTGTGCTTGTGTTTGAGTTACTGTTACCATTTGCATTTTTGTTGCCATTTGTGTTAGTGTTTACTTTTGCGTCACCGTGTGCATTACCATTTATGTTTGTGTTTGTGTTTCCGTTTGTGCTACTGTTTCCTTTGGCATCATTGTTGGTGTTACCATTTGCATTTCCAATTGCGTTACCATTACCGTTTGCGTGTCCGTTACCATTTAAGTTTCCATTGGCATTAGCATTTGCATTTTCGGTAGTCTTTCCAATGTCAGTTGTGTTACTGTTTCCTTCTGCGTCACCGTTGCCATTACTGTTTGTGTTTCTGTTTGCATTTCTGTTACTGTTTGCATTTTTGTAATCATTTTCATTACCGTTTCTGTTTGCATTTCTGTTACCATTTGCATTTTCGTAACCATTTTCATTACTGTTTGCATTTGCATTTTCATTGCCGTTAGCATTTGCATTACCGTTTGCCTTACCATTTCTATTTGCATTTACATTTGCGCATTCATTTGTCTTACAGTTTGCGTTATCATTTCTGTTAGCATCATCGTGTGCGTTACCATTTGCACTTGCATTTGTGTTACTGTTAGCATTATTATTTTCTTTTACCTCACTGTTGCCATTACCATTTGTGCTTACGTTACTGTTTCTGTTTTTGTGTTTTCATTACTGTTTGCATAACCATTTGTGTTTGAGTTAACATTTGCGCTTGTGTTTACATTACCATCTGTGCAACCATTTTCATTTGCATTAACACTTGCGTTTATGTGCATGTCTGTGACATTTTTAATACTTGGTCTATTATTATACTTCTGTGCATTTACCAATTTTTATTTGACATCTGCATATGTTTTTTGCAGAATGAAGTGCCCAAAAAGGTATTTTTCACCACCCGTGCTAAGTCTTATGTGCCTGCTCCTCTACAACTGTTAAAGAGATTTGGATAACATTTGGTATACATGGAGTGGAATGGTGCATCTATTTATTTACCAATTTATATTTCACTGGTACATGTGGTTTTTGCGTAGTGCAGTGCAAAATATTCTGTTTTTGCTATTTTTCTGCACTGTCTTGCACGACACATAACGCAGCCACTGTGTGGTTGATTGGTCTGACACTTGGCAAGTAGAAAGCCCGTTCTACAAGGAACATGCCAGTTTTTGTTTGGTGAAAATAATCGTGTTCTGTTCCAGAGTTATAAGCATTTGAAGTTGCCCCCAATTGCAGTCAGAGATTTTTCGCCCGCGAGTTCTGCCATTTTACTGCATTCTGTGGTGAGGGACTTCTTAAAGGTGCAGCAACTTAAAAATTGAATATCTCTGGAATGGGTTTGGTCTTTTCACATGGAATTTGGAGGGTGTTGAGTGCATGTCCTGAAGATGTGAATTATGCTGTTTACTGGTTGGGAAAATAATTTGCTGCAGAGATACTGTGTGATGCACTTATCATTTTCTGCATAGCATTATGCATGGTGCTAGTGGCTTGAAATTGATAGCGTAGGTCGCCCTAGTGGTACAGAGATTCCTTTCAGTGGTTTGGTTCACATTAGACTTTGAGCCATTATCTTGGAAATGAAGCAAGATACAGACTTTTTGCTACTGTTGGCTCAGATCACCTTTGTGCCGTTATCTCAAAAACAAAAAGTGAGATACAGAGTTATCGCTACTGTTGAATCACATCGCCTTTGTGTCGTTATCTTGGAAATGAAGCGAGATTCAGACTTTTCACTACTGTTGCCGTACATCACCTTGCTGTTACCATTTCCATTTACGTAACCATTTGTGTTTATGTTTGCATTTTCCTCACCATTCACATCACATTTTGTGTTTGCACTTCCAGTTCCATTACCATTTCTGTTTCTATTTACATTTACATCACTTTTACTATGACTGTTAGCATTTGCACTTAGATTTACCATTACCATTACCATTGCCTTACATGTTTGCATTTGCTTCACCATTACCATTTGTGTTTGTGATACCATTTCCATTACCACTTGTGTTTCTATTTCTGTTTGCGTTACCATAACAGTTAGAGCTTGCATTTGTATTCATGTTTCTGTTGGTGTTACACTTACCATTACCATTTCCATTTCACTCACCATTACTGTTACTGTTAGCATTAGCATTACTGTTATGGTTATTACGCAAACATTGGCAGCATGGTGGGAGCATGGGGCCCGCTCCTACCACCACATACAATTCACTTTTTATAGTGCACATTCTCAAAAAGAAAGGGAATTCTTGGCAACAATCCCTGTTTAATGCATCATTTAGGGCTGTTCTACACAGAAAAAAGTGAGGAAATTTGGAGTCAGGGTTGCTGCCTCTTGCATCCCAGGCCCACCCCACACCCACCAACAGGCATCGGGGTGTGCGTTGGGATCATTGGACCTAACTCTCACCTCATTCTCCTAAACTGCACCACCTCAGCTTATTTACACATGGAATGGGGTGAGAGTTAGGACCAATGACCCAAAACACACCCTGATCTCTGTTGGTAAGTGTGGGGTGCAAAGGGTGGTAATTCCTTGCTTTTGTCTCACTGTGGAACAACCCTAACTGATGCATTAAATGGAGTTATTAGCCATGAATATATATATATATATATATATATATATACACATACACACACTCACAGATGTGTCTGCCGTGATGAAGCATAGTAACTTGCAGTAATGACATGTCACAAAATCCTGCATGACAAAAGAGCTTAAATGCCATTGACTTACAATGGACCCTTCAGTAAATTGCAGTATTCTGTGATATTCTGCAGCATTTCTGTGCTTCATCCTGGCTTGACACATCTGTACATACATACATATATATCTATAATTCCAGATTGTGCTACAGCATGTGAAACAGGTGGACCTGGGAATGCTGTAAAGATATGTTTATACAATCAACTTTACGAGGTGAGTAAACAAACTTTGTTTTTATTTATTCATTCTCAGATTACAATACCTTTGAGCACAAGGTGCTCATTTACAAAGGTTCCACATCAGTGGGGAAAGGTGAACAAACATACAAAAGTGGCAAGACAAAGACTGGTTTCAAACAAACACAATAGTACAAACTTTGTATCTAGAAATAAAACTTTAGAGATGGGAGTTGAAACAGAGTGAAGGGGGTAGGTAAAAGAGAAATAAAAGGTAAGCAGCCAGCAGGCTATTGTCAGAATGCAAAGTAGAAAGAGTAGCATGGTTCTAGGAGTTGTGTGGCCAGTGGGGTGGGAGTGGAGGTGGGAGGAGGGGAGGGAGGGAGGGTGAGGTGGGAGGTTGAGTAAGTATAGGAAGGTAATGCTTGAGGTGAAGAGGGAAAAGGGTTGAATGGTTGAAACACATGTGTTGTAGGATAAGGTGAAGCAGTTACAGGAACTAAAAAACAAAAAGAGTGTGCACACGGAAAAGGTGGTGCTAAAGGGACTACAACCATGTAAAGTAACCAAAGTTCCCAGCACACACCAAGCCCATAAGAAGGACGCCAGACAGAAATAAAGTTAAAACTTACATTTTAGTGCATACAAAAACACCATGCCTGACATGTTTTGAAGCCAAAAGCTTCTTTATCAAAGGCTTTGAAAGAAGCTTTTGACTAAACCTGTCAAGCTTTTTATGCATAAAATGAAAGTTTAACATTTATCTGGCATCCTTCTTATGGGCAGTGTCTACTGAGAACCTTGTTTACTTTAGTTACAGGAACTGTTAGCCGTAAGATGCTGACGGAACTTGTACTTGAAAGGACCTATTTTTGGTATGGAGATTTCTTTAGGAAGTGCATTGAACCCAAGTGGCACTCTGTATGCAAATGAGCGCTGCCCTTGAGTTGTCTGGCACCTAGGAACATGCAGAGATTGGTGGGCTGAGCTTCGAGTGTACTGGGAGCTGAAGTGAAGGATAAGGAGGTTGATGGTTCCAGGAGGTAAGGGGCCAAGAACTGCTGTTTTAGCTAACAAGTAAGTTTGATACTGTATTCTTCCACTTAATTAAATCCATCTAGTCTGAGCATACAGGTCACATGTATGGGTGAGGTGTGAAGCACAAGTGAGAAGTCTGCACACCTTATTTAAGGCAAAAGATATTCTACAGAGTGAGGAAGTACTACCAGCACCATAGAAAACCAGGCCATAGTTGACAGTGGGTAGGACAGAGATGATAATTGCAGTTCTGAGGGCTTTGGGTGTCAAACAGTGTTTATCACTGTAGAGCACATCAGTCTTGATATTGACAGCATGAGCAACATTATCAATGTGCTGTGCATAAAAAAGTAAGCAGTCCAGAGTAACACCCAGATACTTAAAATGTTAGATTTGTTTGAGAGGTACTCCCAAGCAGTTTCTGATGGAGAGGGGTTGAGATTTGTGTTTGCTGTGGGGGCCACTGAACATCATGACTTTAGTTTTTTTGTAGTTCAGGATCAATTTGTGACAGTTGGACCAGGCCTCTACTTCTTTAAAACTATGCTGTAATGACGTTCCAGTTGTAGTGGGTCAGGGTTACTAGTAAAGATGACAGCATCATCCACATAAAGGAGGATCCATTGGTGGCAGGCCCAAGGGAGTTTATTAAGGAAGATGATGAACAGTAAAGGCCCTAAAATAGAGCCCTGCGGCACTCCAGAGTAAATTGGTTGCTTACCCGAGGTTACATTTGAAATTTCCACTTGTTGGGAGTGACCAGCCAAGTAACTCTTGAACCAATGTAGTGTGTCAGAGGAGAGACCAATGGCACTTAGTTGCCTGAGAAGTAGAGCATGGTGAATGGTATCAAAGGCCTTTGTTAGGTCTATGAAGGCTGCATATACTAAGTTACCTTTGTCAAGTGACTTATGGATGAAACCAGTGAATTCTAATAAAGCGGTGGTGGTACTAAGCAAAACAAAATGGTTGCATTAAATGCACACTGAAAATAGAAAATAGAGTTAAAAATTGATGTTTCGACTATAGGTCTTCTTCAGGAAAAATCTAAAAGGGAAAAAGCAAAGTTAGTGTAGAGGAGAGGTAAAATAAGGAATATATATACATGAGGAAAGAAAAATGGGGAGGCTCTGGGAGAAGAAGTGATAATGGTGAGACAAAGACAGAATCTGGAAAACAAAAAGGTGATGAAGGGAGTGACAAGGCATAATAGCAGGGAATTAGCTAGAAGAGTCACCAGGTGTGGACTAATTAGCAGGGCCTAGAGAGAAGGCTTGAAAGGTGACAAATGTGAAGGAAAGAGATATAGATGGAGACATCTGTGGAAAGAGAAAATAGATGTGTACAGATACAAATAGACTTAGGGAAATGAAGGGGTGGCTGAAATATATTAGTAGAAAATAAGTCTATCATTTAAACCGGAGAGCTGCTTGGAGCCAAGGCAGATGATCAGCTTGGTTTCCATATTTTTTCTATGGTCAGAATCCCACAAGCCCCGCTGAAGGACGCAAACAGAAAGATCATTGACACTGTGGTCCCTGGAGATAAAGTGGGATACAATGGGTTTTTCAGTGTCTTCATTCCTGACTGCCCCGTAGTGTTCCCTAAAACAGTCAGCAAGACGTCTACCAGTTTCTCCAATGTAAATAGCTGCACACTTCCTGCAAAGAATACAATATACCACATCAGTGGAGATGCATGAGAACTCCTTGGTGATGTGAAAAACAGCTGTAGTCCCCCGAATATCAGTCACAATAGAAATAAATGTGCAGGTGTAGCAGCGAGTTCTTTTCAAGGTTTGGTACCTGGTAGGGAGGAACTGTTAGGAGTAGGTAGGCTGCTTCTTATCAGGAGGTTCTGCAGGTTGGGTGGCCAGTGGTAGGAGGCAATAGGTGTTTTTGAAAAGGAAGCAGCAATGTTGGGGTCAGTTTTCAAAATAGGAAAGTTACTGGTGATGATCCTGTGAAGAGAAGGTGTACTCCGATGGAAGGGAAGCACTAGTGGAATTCATTGTTCTTGCATAACAGTATCCTTCCTATGGGAGTCAAGGTTAAGGGGCATATTTTTGACCCGGGAGAGTGCTCTGCCCACTGTGTTTTTAGAGTATCCTTTTAATAAAAAAATTATTCATTATTTGGGCCTGCTCAGCAAAATCATCATCTTCACTGCATAACCTGTGAAGCCTAAGAAACGGCAAATATGGCAGGCCATTTTTGAGACGTTTAGAACATGTCTAAGAGCAAGTTCTGCCAGATGGGTAAGTGTGTGTGGGTGGCTGCTGGATGTCATGCTTATTCAGAAAATGCTGCAAAGCTGTCAGTCCATCATTGTGGGGGATCACTGTGTATAGAGATTTGATGTCCTTGGTGAAGATGAGCTGATAGAAGCCACTGAATCTGAACCTGTCAAATAACTGGAGAGAATGGTTAGTGTCTTTAATGTAGGAGGGCAGGGATTAAATGAGTAGTCTCATGAGATTGTCCAAAAATGCAGAGATGTGGGATGAGAGGTAAGAGCAGGCAGATACAATAGGATGTCCAGGGTTATCTGTCATCCCCCTCCCAAAAGGTGGTGACCCCTCATCCACTGGTAATTACCACCCTATCTCCCAACTTCCTGTTCTTGCAAAAATCCAGGAACATCTAATCTTCACCCAATTTTCCACCTTACTCGACTCCTCATCATTCTTCTCACCTTACCAGTCTGGTTTTAGGAAGTCCCACTCCACTGCCACTTCCCTCCACAGGCTCTCTGACTCCATCCTTACTGGTATGGATAAAGGCCACATCACCTCAGCTATATTTATAGATCTATCAAAGGCATTTGACACAGTCTCACATGCATTCCTCCTGTCTAAGCTCTCCCTTGCAGGGCTTTCTAGTGAGGCCACCAGTTGGTTCCAATCTTACCTGGTAGGCAGGCTCCAGTCTGTCAGAATTGATGACTCCACCTCTGCCTCCCTTCCAGTTATCTCTAGTGTACCCCAGGGCTTGGTCTTTGGCCCTCTACTATTCTTCATTTTTCTTAATGACCTGCCCTCTTCCTGCCCTCACACATCCATTCACATGTATGCAGATGACATGGTGCTGTATACATCTGGTCCCTCACCTGCTGTTGTGGAGTCCAACCTCCAGCTGGACTTCAGTGCTGTCCAGATCTGGATCCTTTCTAATCAGCTTTTTCTCAATATCAGGAAAACTGTCTGTATATCCTTCGGCACTAGGCAAAGGCTTTCTCGGCTTCCCCCCAACCCCTTTCCACACCCTGGATGGGAATCCATTAGAGGTCTGCACCTCCTTTAGATACCTCATGGTCTAGCTTAACCAGCACCTCGACATTTTTGTACACATAGATGTCATCCACAAAAAGCTGCACCCTAAGTTAGGTGCCCTATACCTAAACCATGGATGCTTCCCTCTGCCGGCTCGCTGCACTGTTGTGCAGAAAATGATATTCCCTATTCTAGACAATGGTGATGTAGCCTACTGTACCACTCCCAAGTCCACCGTAGCCAGACTAGACCTTGCCTTCCACTCATTCTGTTGCTTCACCCTTGACTGTCTTCCCTCCACTCACCACTGCATCCTCTATCAGACCCATGACCTCCCCTCACTCTATGATCAGAAAGATTCTCACTGTGTTAGGCTAACAGCAAAGTTTTGGTCCCCAGTTGCTGCCACCCTATCTAACCTCAGTTCTGACAGCTGCCCCCACTCCAGTTTACCAAATCAGAAACTTTAACTCTTGTTTCTTGGCTGTTCCTCACATGACTACCACGGCAGATCAGGCAGCCATTAGGTTTTGCATGCCTAAACCGTGGAACTCACTCCCCGTGGATGTTTGGCATGCCACCCCACCCAGCACAGTAACTCCCTTCTCAAAACCCATTTTACCTCTGCTTGTGCATGTGATTAGGAACTGCTCAATCACTAGCCATGCTTCTCCTGAAGATGATTTTGCATGCACTGAACTATACTTGTGTATGCTCTAGTCCCTCACACAACAACTACCTACCACAGTAGTGCTTACCTTACCCTAGCAATTGCAGGGTTGCTCTTTTTTATAACATGGGTTTTGTAGATGCTCTATATCCTCCATAACCTTTCTCATTAACTTTGCTGTATTATGTACTCTCTGCAACTATGCATTTCTCCTATTGCCCCTGTCCCCCAGAATACATCTGAAGTCAAGCAGTACTCTGCTCAGTATGCCTTCCTGGTAAAACATTTAAATAAATAAATAATCACTTCTTCTCCCAGAGTCTCCCCATTTTTTTCCCTCAGGTATATACAGTCATTGTCATTGTGTTAGACAGAAAAGGAAGTGCAAAAGAAGAAGGAAACCACTTTGGTTCTCAAATACAATAGCAGAAAAGGTCAGAGCCAAAAGGCTGTCCTTCAGGAAATACATAGATTCATAGATACATAGACAGTGTCGGCAGATAAGGGCCTATGGCCCACCCAGTCTGCCCATTTGAGCTTGTAAGTTCAGTTTATGTTTTCCTAGAAGTCTGTTGCCCCTTACCCCTGACCTCCAGAATTCCTTTATGTCTATCCCATGCATTCTTAAATCCCATGATTGTTTCAGCCCCCACCACTTCCTCTGGCAGGGTGTTCCACTTATCCACCACCCATTCTGTGAAGAAATTCTTCCTCCGTTTCCTCTGAATCATCCTCCCTCAACTTCATCCCATGCCCTCTAGTTCTGGAACATCTTTTCGCTTAAAATAGTGTATTCCTGCACCCTGTTCCTCCCTGTAAGATACTTGTATGTCTCTATCATATCCTTCTCTCTCCTCTCCTCCAGGAATACATGTTCAGTTCCTTCAACCTGTCCTCATAGGACTTGTGATGCAATCCATGCACCATCTTTGTTGCCCTCCTCTGAACCTTCTCTACCCTGTCTATGTTCTTACGTAGTAAGTCTCCAGAACTGTACACTGTACTCAGGTGGGGCCTCACTAGTGTCTTGTATAGTGGAATTATGCCTCCCTTTCCCTGCTGGTGATACCCTGCCTATGCATCCCAGCATCCTATTTGTTTTACCTGCTGCCTTGTCACCTGTTTCCCTACCTTGAGGTCATCAGAGATGATAACCCCAAGATCCCTTTCCTGCTTGGTGCATGCTATATCCTCACCCCCAACTGCTATATTGTGCCAGGGTTTTGTGCCCCATATGCGTTATCTTGCACTTCTTTGCATTGAATTTCAACTGCAAATCCCTGACCATTCTTCAAGTTTCTGCAGGTCCCTTCTCATTCTGTCTACACCCTCTGGTGTGTCTACTCTGTTACAGAGCTTTGTGTCATCAGTAAACAGTGAAATTCTGCCTTCTAGGTCCTGCGCAATGTCACTGATGAAGATGTTGAATAGGACCTGTCCCAGCACTGATCCCTGTGGTACCCCACTGGTCACTCTTCCCTCTGTGGAGTGACAGCCATTTACCACCACCCTCTGTGTCTTGCCACCCAGCCAGTTACCTACCCACCACACTAATGTCCTGCCCACACCCACATTCCCCAGTTTGTGTAATAGTCTTCTATGTGGCACAGTGTCAAAGACCTTGCTGAAGTCCAGATAGGCCATGTCCACTGCCCTCCCCTAATCCACCTCCCTAGTCACCCAGTCAAAAAATTCAATGAGGTTGGTCTGACATGCCCTCCTCCTGGTGAAACCATGCTGCCTTGGGTCCTGTAGTCCATTGACAACCAGATGTTCCACCAAGCTCTCCTTCAGTAGTGCTTCCATGATCTTCCCCACTACCGAGGTGAGGCTTATTGGTCTGTAGTTCCCCGCTTCCTCTTTGTTCCCACTTTTATATAAGGGGACTACATCTGCTGTCCTCCAGTCTTTGGGTACCTCCCCTGTTTCCAGTGACCGGCTAAACAGGAGAGCCAGAGGTTCAGCCACCACCTCTCTTAGTTCTTTAAGGACCCTGGGGTGCACCCCATCTAGCCCCATTGCTTTATTAACTCTTATTACTTCCAGTTCCTTCAGGACCTTTTCTCATGTAAAGGGACTTGTGTCCATTTCTGCACCATTCTCACCTCTTGTACTCCATTCAGACCCATTACCCTCCTCTTCCTCAGTAAAGACTGAGCAGAAATACCTGCTCAACATGTCAGCTTTACTGTTGTCATCCTCCACGCAGCCCCCATCCTCCCCCTTCAGTCTCACTATCCCTCCCTTTGCCTTTCTTTTTTCACTTATGTACCTGTAAAAGGTTTTGTCCCCTCTACCAACTGATTTTGCAATGTGTTCTTCTGTCTGAGCTTTGGCTCCCTTACTGACCTCCCTGCCTCCTTTGCTTCTCCTGGTACTTCTCCCCATCCCCTTCTGCCTGTGTTTTGTATTGCCTGAATGCAATCTTTTGGCTTTCACTTTCTTTGTACCTCTTTGGAAACCATAATGGTCTCCTCTTCCTTTTCCTCTTGCTAACCTGCTTAATGCATAATTCTGTTGCTCTTGTAATCCCCATTTTAAATACTGCCCACTGTTTCTCAACCCTGATTCCTGACCCATTCCTTAATGCCTCTTTCAAGTATCTCCCATTTTCCCAAAGTCTGCCCCCTAAAATCCAGGATCGTGTTTTTGTGTGGTTTGGTTCTGCTCTTTCTGTGATTTCAAACCACAATGACTGGTGGTCACTGTTCCCCAGATGCTCCCGACTGTTACCCCCATCACACTGTCCCTGTTTGTGAGTACAAGGTCCAGTATTGCCTTCTGCGAGTCAGTTCCATGACCAGTTGCGAGGAAGGCACCCTGAAGGAGTCCAGGATAAATCTGCTCTAGTTGATGCTGCTGCTGGGATGCTCCAGTCCACGTCTGGAATATTGAAGTCTCCAACCAGTACTACCTCTCCCTTGTCTGCCATCCTTTGGATGGCTAGCATAAGCTCCCTATCTGTTTCTTCCTCCTGGGCTGGTGGTCTATAGACCACACCTGTGCGGATGGCTGGCCCCATTTTCCTTTCCAGCTTAACCCACCGTATCTCTCCCCCATTTTGTTCTTCCTGGATCTCTGTGGCCCTTATGTCATTTTTCAGGGAACACAGCTGGATGAAGATAGAAAGGCATACCAAACTGCCCTAAGGGAAGCAGGGAAGGCAGTAAGGCAAGCAAAGTCCCAAACTGAGGAAACACTAGCACGAACAATAAAAGAAGGTGACAAGACTTTCTATAGATACATTAGTGAAAGGAGAAAGTCCAGAGGGGGTATTGCTAAGCTCAAAGGTGAAAAGTGGGCATGTGAGGAGGAGGAGGACCCTGTAAAAGCATCTATCCTAAATAGATACTTTTGCTCAGTATTTACTGAAGAGAAGGTAGGGCAGGGCCCACAGCTCAGCACCATGGACACAGAGGGGAGGGAGGTGAGCACTACTCCCTTCACAAAAGAAAGGGTCCTACAAGAGCTCGCTAAGCTCAGGGTGGACAAGGCATTGGGACCTGATGACATACATCCCAGAGTACTTAATGGAGCTAAGGGTGGAACTAGCAGAGCCATTAGCAGAACTGTTTAGTGAGTCTCTGAGCGTAGGAGAGGTCCCAGAAGACTGGAGAAGGGGTCAAGTGATCCCGCTCCACAAGAGTGGTAGCAGGGAGGAGGCAGGGAACTACAGACCAGTCAGTCTTACCTCAGTAGAGGGCAAGATTATGGAGGCACTCCTTAAGGAAAGGATAGTGCAACACCTGGAATCCATAGGGGCACAGGATCCAAAACAGCATTGGTTTACAAAAGGAAGGTCCTGTCAAACTAATCTCATAGATTTTTTTGACTGGGTAACCAGAGTGGTGGACCAAGGGGGAGCAGCTGATATTGCCTACCTTGACCAGCAAAGCTTTCGACACTGTTCCACATAGAAGATTGATAAATAAGCTGGATAGGCTCGGTGTGGGTCAGAAGTTGGTCAGCTGGGTGGCAAACTGGTTGATGGGCAGAAAACAGAGAGTGGTGGTAAATGATATACAGTCAGAAGAGATGCAAGCCACAAGTGGGGTACCTCAGGGATCAGTCCTGCGGCCAGTCCTCTTCAATATCTTCATTAGTGACATTACAGATGGACTAGAGGGTAAGGCTTGTCTGTTTGCAGATGACATCAAGATCTGCAACAGAGTAGATGATCCAGATGGGGTGGGCAGAATGAGAAGAGATCTGGATAAACTAGCAAAATGGTCAGAAGAGTGGCAACTGGGATTTAATGCAAAGAAGTGCAAGATCATGCACATAGGAAGAGAAACCCTGAAGTCACCTATAGGCTGGGAGGAGTTGGTGGCATTCACAAAAGGAAGAAAGAGGCGTGGGCATCATCATTAGCGATGACCTGAAATCATCCAAGCAGACCTGTAAAGCAGTAGGTAAGGCTAGGGGGATGTTAGGGTGTATTAGTAGGGGTATCACAAGTTGTAAGAGGGAGGTAATAATCCCTCTTTACAAGACACTGGTTAGGCCCCATCTGGAGTACTGCATGCAGTACTGGAGCCTACACCTTCATAAGGACATTAACCAAAGTGAGGCAGTCCAGAGAAGGTGCAGGGACTGCATCATAAGACATATAAGGACAGATTAACGGAGCTCAATATGTATACCCTTGAGCAAAGGAGGAAGAGAGGTGATATGACCGAGACATTCAAACACCTTAAGGGCATTAACAAGGTGAAAGAGTCTAACATGTTTAAATATAAGAAAAATAGCAGGACAAAAGGACACAGCATGTATTAGGGGGAGGCCGATTAAGGGGGAATGTGAGGAAATTCTTTTTCACAGAAAGGGTGTTGGATGCATGGAACGGCCTACTTCAGGAAGTGGTGGCTATGAATACAGTGCAGGGCTTCAAACAGGCATGGGATAGGCATAAGGGAGCAATACAGATGAGTATGAATAGACAGGCCACTGACAGAGCAAAGGCCAATGGCACATTTATAAGGTAGAAAAAGAAATGGGCAGACTGGATGGGCCTTGCGGTCCTTATCTTATGTTATTCCTAATTTTACCTCTCCTCTACACTAACTTTGCTTTTTCTGTTTTAGATATTTCCTGAAAAAGATCTATAGTCAAAATGTCGATTTTTGACTCTGTTTTCTATTTTCAGTGTGCATTTAATATAACCATTTTGTTTTGCTTTCAGATCACATGCTGATGCAGCACCTTGTTTTTGGTTTTACATTTTGTGGTGGTGCTATGCCCTTAGAACCCATGTTGCTGCGGGCATTGGATAGAGTATTTTTCAAGATAATCCATCAAAATTGGTCGGTCGCTATGTGCTCGAGCACCTTAGATAAAGGTGGGAGGATAGATATGGGCCTATAATTTGTATGTAATGCCCAATCCCCACTTTGAGTGCTGGGGTAACTAAAGCAGGCTTCCAAATTTGTGGAAAATGAGCCAAAGTCAGTGAGACGTTGAGAATCTTAGTAATGGGTACAAGCAGCTTATCTAATGTGAGGGAAAGGATCTTAAGATCCAGCAAGTCTCCACTCTTTTTTGGCCTCCCTAGCACTTTGCTTATGTATTTCTTGTCCATTAGCAATGAGACCTTCCTAAAATAGAAAGATGGAGAAACTGTTGATCTCGCTTCAGAACTGTGTTTAGGTGTAGGGGTGGGTGTCATCAAAGAAGTCCGGGGAGGACGCTACTCAGATTGGTGAAGGCATTGTTAGAAACATTCACTATGGTAATAGAGTCCAAGGTAGGAGTACCATCGATGTTTAGCATTGAAGACAAGATTTTGGGGACTTTGCTGGTAATATCTTTAATGCTATTACAGACACTCTTACTGTCCTCCCCAGGAGTTAGCAAGCACTTCCCTATGGAATTCGGCTTTCTCAAGGTGGATTGCCATTATGCATTTGTTCCTAACCTTTTTATAATCCTGCATTTCCGCTTGTCTACCCATATTTCTTTCTCGGTGCCAGAGGTGGTCTCTGAGTTTAATCCAGATGATGAGCTTGGGGGTTATCCAGGGGTTGATGGTGCCATGAACTTTTTTTTGTATGAAGCATGGATGTCACAGGCAGTATTGAAATACTTAATGAAATGGTCCAAGGCTAGGTTGATGTCATTGGTGGAGTCAAGTAATAACAAGTCCAGGTTACTCAGGTGCTATTTGAGGGTCTCAAGGTGTCTGCATTTCAGCACTCTGCTATATGTTGCCTGAGGAGGAGGTTTTTGGTATTTGTTAGTCCAGCTGCAGGAAATGGGGGAGAGATCACTTAATGGATCGGGGTAGACCATCACGTTGGACATACGAACAGGTGGGTTAGAGAGGATCACGTCAAGGAGGGTACTTGTCCCTCTTTTGTAGTTGGTTCTGGTAGGGGAGGTAATGAAGAGAGAGGAGTGAAGCACAGAGATAGCATCCTTGAAAGGGCCAGCATCTGGGGAAAGCCAACTGACATTAAGATCACCAAGGGCAATGGTTTCAGAGTTGAGTTTCAGGTTATGGATGTAAGTCAAGATGTGGTGGATGCCAGTCAACTGTTGTTTGAGGGAGACATAGATAAAATCATGAGTGCCTTATTATGTGAACCGAGTAGAACTTTAATCGCACGTGCTTGTGTGTAGCATCCAAGGTCGATCATGGGCAAGGTATGTCCCTTTAGTGTCTCTTTAAGATAAATGGCACTGCCACCACCATGTTTAGATTGCCTGTCTTGCCACAAAATAGTGCAAACAGGTATAGTGACTGCCATGTCTGGAATCTTTGGGGAAAGCCATGTCTCTGCCATTGATGGTATATCTGGGTTGTGCTCAGTGATCCAAACTTTGAGGCTGTCTAATTTACTTAATAGGCTACAGAAATTGACAGCCACCATTTTGATGGACCCAGTTTTTTCTTGGCCCAGGAGTGGAGCATCTCTAGCAGGACCGGGACAGTTGTGAGCATTGCCTGATATAAGCAGTAGCATGAGGATGATTTTGATAAGGTATCCTTTCAGAAGTCTGAAGTGCACTTTGCCTGACTGTTTATGGCTGGAATGCCCCCTTGGGCCAGTATGCAGCACTGTAAGGCAGATGGGTAGTGTCTGGTGGGGGTTAGAGACATGGACCCTGGGAGTTGTCCAGCCCACAGGATGAGACAGGAGCCAGTGTTGCAACCAGAGACCATCAGCTAATATTAAAAAGTTACCATTTGAAAGCCTGGGTCACAGTGAAGGTTGTAATCAAGAACAGTTTTTAGAAAAGTTTACTGTTTGTTTCCATGTAGGTCGCCTTGGTATAAGAAGGCCAATAGATGAAGTATTGTGAAGGTAGGATGTGACATGCACATTTTTGGAGGATTTCTTCTAAGCAACACTCATAAACTTCTCTTAGTGGTACACAAAGCACTAAAGGAAGCATCAAGAGAGGTCTAAGAATGAAAACTGCAGCAGCTCCCGCAAGTGGTTACTCTGTATAACCAGCATATGGAGAAGTGGCCACTTAATATATTTCAGTGAGCTTGTGATCTACTCTATATAAGTAAAGCACCAGATAGGGCAGGCAGGAAGAGGTAGGGGGAGCTGGTGCACAGTGCTGGCAGGAAGAGAGAAGTCCTGGAAGGGGAGCTGAGGGAGCAAGCCATTGGCAGCAGAGGTCCCAGTCCTGGTTTTCAGTTTCCATGAGAGGGAGGGCGGTGCTTGAAATCCAAGTCACAACCACCAGTGAGTGTCTACCAGGTTAGGGGCCTCTCACTTGGGAAAGAAGAGAAACAGGCCAAATTTAATATAGAAAGAATTGGTGGGCATGGGGGGGCAGGGACAGACAGAAAGACAGCAGAGAGAATAGGGACAAAAGGATGACTAAATTGGTGGGCAGCTTGGAGACAGACCCAGGCAATCAGAGATAAAGAGCAATTAGCTAGAGAGGGACAGAGAGTAAAAGCAAGAAAGGAACAAAAGAAATATTTAAAACTTAATAGTCAGGAACATTTGCAGCAGTGCTCTAAAAAATTCAACTTAAATAAACAGTAGCACAATTTGAAATCAAACAAGTAGCAAACTTAAATTAAAATTATTTCACTCAGTAAGGCAGTTCAGTAGTTCAGTCAAATAAAAAAAAGCAGTATTGGGCAAATGAGAGGAGCTGAACTACAGTCCAAAACTGAGGTTTCAGCACCAGCCAATAGGCAGCAGTTGCATAGTAGTGTGAGTCAAACCTGGCACCCAAAATTCAAATCGGTGGCACAGGAGCTACCATACCTGAACCGTAGAGAAGTTCTGGAAGTGGAGCCGAGGGAGAAGGCCGTTGGCAATGGAGGTCCCAGTCCTGGTTTTGGTTTCCATGGGAAGGTGGGTGGCATGTGAAATCCAAGCTGCAACCACCAGTGAGTGTCCGCCTGGTCAGAGGCCTCTCACTGAACAGTTGAGGAGTCCTGGAAGCTTAGCCAAGGGAGCAGGCCATTGGCCGTGGAGGGACTATTCCTAGTTTTCCATAGGAAGGTGAGCGGCATTTGAAATTCAAGCCACAACCTCTGGAGAGTAGGGGTGGGCAAAAGTTGTGGAGTCCACTTTCGCGGAACTTCCGTGAAATGTTGGAAATTTCGGGACTTTTGCCATTGGTGAAACTGGGATTTTCCATGGATTTTCCCCGAGTTCCACTGACTTTTTTTGTGACTTCTGGAAAAATTCATATAAACTGCAGAATTTATTCTATCCACAGTTTACTGAACTGCCAGTGAATGAGAGCCTGTTAGTACAACCATGCAGTTATTAACTGACAATTCAGTAGGCCACTGGTAGTGGAGGAGAGAGGAAGGCTGCACTGGTGGCCCACTCAGGGGCAGAGTGGGTGGGAGCAGGGTGGTGGTGGTGGATGAACTGTCAGGGTGGGGGGTGGGTGGTGGAGGGGTCCACTAGACACCAGGGAATTGGGATTATTTTTTTTATAAGAGGCATGGGATGAGGAGGTCCACTAGACACCTGGGAATACTGGCAATAGAGGGGGATGAGTTGGTGAACTGATGCTGTTTTTTTGTGGATTAAGGAATCCAGGATAGGGAGGGGGGGTCAGCTAGACACCATGGAAATAAAATGTTTGGGAGAGGCAATGATTGGTGGGAGTCCTCTAGAAACCAGGAGGATCCAAGGTAAGGAATGGAGGTATTTATTTATTTACTTGGACCCTTGATCAGTGGGGGTTGGATTAATGAATTAAACTGTGTTTAAAAAAGCCTCAGAACTGACCACTAGCAGTGATCCTTTCTGAGTTTTTTTTTTCGCAGTTTAATAAATTAACCCACAGTTTGTATATTTATTCCACAGTTTTCAGGTGGAATTTCCGCTAAAGTTCCGAAAACGATTTCTGAACTTTCATGGAAACAAAATTCGCACTTTCAACGAAATTATGCAGGCAGAAATTTTTTTCGCACACCCCAGCTGGAGAATGTCTGCTTGGTCTGGGCTGAACAGCAAAGGAGTGCTGGAAGCAGAGCTGAGGGAGCAGGCAATTGGCCTAGAAGGTACTGGGCCTGTTTTTGGGTTCCGAGGGATGGTGGGTGGTGCTTGAAATCCAAGACGCAGCTGCTGGTGAGCGTCCACCCAGTCAGGGGCCTCTCACTGAATAGCCAAGGAGTCCTGGAAGCAGAGCTGATGGAGCAGGCTGTTGTCCACAGAGGTCCTGGTCCTGGTTTTCGGTTTCTATGGGAGGGTGGGTGGTACTTGAAATCCAAGCCACAATTGATGGCGAGTGTCCGCCTAGTTAGGGGCCTCTCACTGAAGAGCCGAGGAGTCCTGGAAGCAGTGCCGAGGGAGCAGACCATTGGCAGCAGAAGTCCCGGTCCTGGTTTTCTGTTCCCGTAGGATGGCACGTGGCAATTGAAATCCAAGCCACAATTGCTGGAGAGTGTCCGCCCAGTCTGGGATCTCTCACCGAATAGCTATGGAGTCCTGGAAGGGAAGCTGAGGGAGCAAGCCATTGGTCATGGAGGTCCCGATCCTGGTTTTCGGTTTCCATGGGAGGGCAGGTGGCACTTGAAATTCAAGCAACAACTACTGGTGAGTGTCTGCCCAGTCAGGGGCCTCTCACTGATCAGCCAAGAAGTCCTGGAAGCTTTGCCGAGGGAGAAGGCTGTTGGCTGTGGAGGTAAAGGTTTTGGTTTTCGGTTTCCGTAGAAGGGCGGGCAGCACTTGAAATCCATGCTGCAACCACTGGAGAGTGTTTTTCCAGTCAGGGTCCTCTCACTGAACAGCAGAACAGTCCTGGAAGCTTTGCCAAGGAAGCAAACCATTGGCCGTGGAGGTAATGGTACTGGTTTTCGGTTTTCATAGAAGGGCGTGCGGCATTTGAAATCCATGCCGCAATCACCGGAAAGCGTCTGCCCAGTCAGGAGCCTCTCACTGAGCAGAAGAGAAGTCCAGGAAGTGGAGCTGAGGGAGCAGGCTGTTAGCTGTGAAGGTACTGGTCCTGGTTTTAGGTTTCTGTATGAAGGCAGGTGGCACTTGAAATCCAAGCAGCTACCTCCGGTGAGTGTCCACCCAGTCAGAGGCTTCTCACTCAACATTAGAGGAGTCCTGGAGCCAGAGCTGAAGCAGCAGGCTGTTAGCCACGGAGGTCCTCATTCATGTTTTCAGTTTCTATCGGAGGGTTGGCAGCACTTGAAATCCAAGCCGCAACTGCCGATGAGTGTACACCCAGTCAGGGGCCTCTCACTGAACAGCCAAGGAGTACTGGAAGTGGGACTGAGGGAGCAGGCCATTGGCCGTGGTAGTCCAAATTCTGGTTTTCTGTTTCCATGGGAGTACAGGTGGCACTTGAAATCCTAGTCACAACCACTAGTGAGTGTCCGCCCAGTCAGGGTCCTCTCACTGAACTGCCGAGGAATCCTGGAAGCAGAGTTGAGGGAGTAGGCCATTGGCCGTGGAGGTCATGGTCCTGGTTTTTGGTTTCCTCAGGAGGGTGTGAAATCCAAGACACAACTGCCGGTGAGTGTCCACCCAGTCGGGGTCCTCTCACACTGAACAGCTGAGGAATCCAGGAAGCAGAGCTGAGGGAGCAGGTCATTGGCCACGGAAATACCATTCCTGGTTTTCTGTTTCCATAGGAGGGCAGGGGTGCTTGAAATAAAAGATGCAACTGCCGGTGAGTGTCCACCCAGTCAGGGGCCTCTCACTGAACAGCCAAGGAGTCCTGGAAGCAGAGCCCAGGGAGCAGGCCATTAGTCGTGGAGGTCCCAGTTATGGTTTTTGGTTTCTGTGGGTGGGTGGGCAGTGCTTGAAATCCAAGCCGCAACCACCGGTGAGTGTCCTCTTGGTCAGTGACCTCTCACTGAACAGCTGAGAAGTCCTGGAAGCTTTGCCAAGGGAGCAAGCCATTGGCCATGGAGATAATGGTCCTGGTTTTTGGTTTCCATAGAAGGGTGTGCAGCATTTGAAATCCAAGCTGCAACCACCAGAAAGTGTCTACCTGGTCGGGGGCCTCTCACTAAGCAGCAGAAGAGTCCAGGAAGCAGAGCTGTGGGAGCAGGCTGTTGGTCGCAGAGGTACTGGTCCTGGCTTTAGGTTTCTGTATGAGGGCAGGCGGCACTTGAAATCCAAGCCACAACTGCTGGTGAGTGTCCACACAGTCAGAGGCTTCTCACTCAACAGCATAGGAGTCCTGGAAGTGGAGCCAAAGGAGCAGGCTGTTGGCCACCAAGATTCCCGTCCTGGTTTTCGGTTTCTATGGGAGGGTGGGCAGCGCTTGAAATCCAAGTTGCAACTACCGGTGAGTGTCCACCCAGTCAGAGGCCTCTCACTGATCATCTGAGGAACATTGGAAGTGGAGCCCAGGGAGCAGGCCATTGGCTGTGGAGGTCCCATTCCAGGTTTTCAGTTTCCATGGATGGGCAAGCAGTGCTTGAAATCTGAGCTGCAACCACCAGTGAGTGTCCTCCCAGTCAGGGGCCTCTCACTGAACAGCCAAGGAGTCCTGTAAGCAAAGCTGAGGGAGCAGGCCATTGGCCATTGAGGTCCAAGTCCTGGTTTTCCATTTCCATGGGAAGGCTGGCGGCATTTGAAATCAAAGTCACTACCGCTGGTGAGTGTCCACCCAGTCAGGGGCCTCTCACTGGATTAGGACAAGAACCTTCACATCATTCAATATGGAAAGACCCTTAATGGTATATACAGTTTGTAAATCATATATCTTTAAAGCACCGCCAATCCTTAGGTAATTGGTTACCTAAGTTGCATTAACTATGGATTCCCAGGTGGGAAGCAGCACTGACTGGAATTAAGCAGATATATTGTGGACCAGGCCTTCCTTCTGAAGGTTGCCCTACTTAAGTCTGTAACATCAAAGTTGTAGTACCTGGTGAATGTATATATTGAGGACCAGGTTGCTGTAATGAGTATCTCCTCAGCTGAGGTGTCATTGTGTTCTGTGCATGATGAGACCATTACTCATAAAAAATGTGCCTTCAGTTCTTGAGGGAGTTGTTGACCTACCACTCTGTCTGAATCTGCTGTGATGTTTTTCAGCCATCTGGGGATGCATGCCTTGGGTGATGCTGCACTAGCCCTTGGCCCTTGTTCAAAATGATTAGAAAGTCTATCTTCTTTATTGTTTCCCTTCACTGTATACTGTGTATACCATTAAGGTTTCTTTCATGTCAAATGGAGTGTAGGTTCTTGTCCTAGTCCTCTTCAGAGATCCCTTGGGCAGCAGGTAGTTCCAGTGATTGTAAATTGTGAGAATTCAATGCTAGCCTGTGTGTGAAAGCCAGTTCTGTCCTTAGTGATAGTCTGCCCGTATAATGCTTGATGAATCTTTCATAGCATGTAAGGACCCCAATCTTGTTGGTCCATCTGGTAAGGCAAGGGGGCTACTAGAAAAGTCATTTTCAGTGTCAATTATATTATGTTGATTGGCTGTAGTGGCTCAAATATGTGTCTCACCAGGGGTTGTAAGACGGTATTCATTCTGTCCACCTTACACATACTGTAGTCAGCTCTTACCAGACTTCTTTTTAGCATCCAGACTGTAAGTCATAAGTTGTGAGGGCTGAGGTGGTGTATTGGCCCCTGCGATTGTAAGCTGGCACTCTGCAGTAGCTGTCAATGCCAATCTATTACCACTGATATCACACTGGTGAACCCAGCTCTCCAAGGCTAGGAAGAAGTGACTATAGGGCCACTGGTGCTTATGTCTGATGTATCTTTTTCAGTATGTGGTGGATTAAGGAAGGGGGTGGGAATGTTTATGACCATTGAAAATGCCAAGGGAGGGATATGGCATCTATCCTGCTTGACCATGTTTTCTTTAACCTCCTCTGAGAGACCACGTGATTGATCTCCAGAAGTCCCATTTCTGTTTTATTTGCTGGAAGGTCTGGGGTGCATGTGCAATTCCCCTGGCTTGGTTAATAGCCTCATGAGTCAGTATACCAGTGTGCCCAGATTCCCCACCAGGTGAATGCATTGACAGGAGTGTAATTCCTGTATGCCTAGTCTGTCACTTTCTCTGATCAATTGCATGCTTTTGTGTGCCATCCTGCTTGATAAAGTAGGAGGCCATGTCCCTGTGCCCTCAGATTTGATGAACGACTACAATTTTGACTAACTAATGAAGACAAATTAACACACTGTATTTTGGAGACCTTAATACGAATATTTAACAAATAATTAACTGAAGGAATTCACATACCCATAGAGTTCAATTGAAAAATAAAATATTTGATTTAATTCTGAGTAATAATATAAAACATTACATAATATTAAACAGAAATTGAATATATATATAGTAAATATATATAGGTCTTTATTAATAAATTTGATTGACTTTCTCTTAGCAATTTAAATTTACCAAGCTGCTTTTTAGAAATGCAAATACATTTTAACAAAACCTCCTAATGAACCTGACTCATTGGGGTATACTTTCAAA
Organism: Neoceratodus forsteri; assembly: GCA_016271365.2. Lineage (NCBI taxonomy): Eukaryota > Metazoa > Chordata > Ceratodontiformes > Ceratodontidae > Neoceratodus > Neoceratodus forsteri. The sequence goes on along the minus strand of CM057459.1, from coordinate 839,532,104 downwards.
TTGACTACATTTGCAACTAATGAATAAACAATTGCACATCTCAGATTTTTTTTAAATTGTTTTCCTAAATGTTTTAATTAACTGATTTCTATTCCATTTTTTCTCTGAAGTAATAACATTTTAAAAATACTTATAATCTTGCTGTACAAATAGATTTATCATATTACAGTAACCTAATTTCAAAATGTTCTAACACAGTTACCTTCATTTCACTTTTTGAAGATGATATTTCTTTATTTGCAATGCAAATGGTGTCAGCAGAATAAAACACAGTAGTTTAACTTCTCAGAAATTCCAGCTGACTTTTATATTTAGTCTTTTTCCATGACACTGTAGGAAATCAACAGCTTCTTTAATATGAATTTCAAGGTGAAAAGATATAGTAAAAAGTGATACTTAAAATGGTTTATCAGTTGGCTTTAAGTGCTGTTTTTATGATAAAAAATCAGAATGTTCCAATATGCCACATGTTCATGTACAGTAGCTTTTAATCAGTTATAAATGTTAGAGATAAATTACATTTCCACTCCATATATTTAATCTCAGCCACCTGTAACAAGATGCCAAGAGATTCTGTCCATTTCAACATGCTCTAATCAACTAATGAAGTTGGATCATAACCATAGGAAACATCCAGGGCTGGATTTTCAAAAGGACAGATGTAGCTCCAAGATGTGTCTGCATATGTGCTTGCTCCACTGTGTCACACAGCCACTCAGCTGTGTAGACATTATTTTCAAAAGTTTGTCTATCTGCAACATTTTGATGATTTCAGTACGAGGCTGATGTGCAGACTGCATGGGCCTAGCAGTCCTTATCTGCTGACAATGTCTATGTTTCTATGATGCAATTTAAAGTACTTTACATGTAAAAGAAGAAGCAAAGTTCGGGTCTGAATTTCCATCTAACAGCAAAATAAAACTGAATGTTCTTGTGATTTTAGGTACAAGTTCTTCCCCATGGACCTAAGTATCAGTCAATTTAAAACATGAAAAACACAACTGAACACCCCCAATGTGAGGAATCGTGGGTAGTTTAAGCAAATCAATATGGACATGGAACAATTTAGTCTAGCTAAGCTTTAAGCAAGACCGAAAGGTGCTAAAAGTCCCCATAAACAATCTGCAAAGGCTAAAAATAGCAAACAGTAGACTTAAGTTCTGACCTTATTAGTACTCATAAGTGTGTCATAGCTGTTGTCACCAACAATGAGGAGGGGACCAGTCAAATTATGACAGACATTTCAGTCATGGTGAACCCTTCTGATTCTGTCTATGCCAGCCTATTACACCCTCTTCCTCACATTCCCTTCTTTCCTATCCTTCCTCCCCACTTCACCCTCCAACCAACAAAAGATGAACTATCTTCAATTCATCATTACCTGCTGCCATTGCTGACATGTAATAAATTCTGGCCAGAGCCAGTAAGGCTGCAGCTGAGGTCAAGGCAGAACACATCACTGTCCACTATGTCCAAGGTGGCCACCAGAGCCCAGTGCACATTTGATGGCCATCAAGGCAGTTCATGGCTAGGAGTGCAAATTTTGTTTAACCTTAACACAAAAAAAGTTGAACCCTAGCTGTTTGCATGGGTGAGAACATCCACATACTTTCTACTATTTCCTGCAAACTTTGATTCACTTAATAATATAGTGATTAGCTGGAGTCTGCTCCTACTGTGAGGCAAGTTGGCGCTGGTACTTCAGGTAGAAGCCTGGATCAGGTCCATCAAGGAAAAGCAGGCAGAAGACTAGAATTTGATTAAGCACTGGGCAATCCAGCCCCTAGGTCCACTCCTCCAATAGTTGTTTTTGTTTTGTTTTCTTTCTGGCCACCCCCAATATCTACATGAGTGTGGGAGCCAACACTTGCAGCCTGGCACTGAAATCCATTTTTAGAACACTGAGGTGATGGTCCTCTGATTTTCTTGGTCGAAGGTGAAGGGGTGGCTTATGAATGCTCATGTGACCTGCTCTGCTGCAGCTTGCCCCATCCCAGTTTGATCATAGAGCAGGTGACAGACAAATAGGAGCCATCATCACTGCTTGCAATAGTGCAAGAATGGCAGTGGTGCAGCGGGAGACAGAGAAGGCCACATTGTAGGAATGATGAGTGTGCCACATGTGTGAGGGTTAAAGCCAGGGGGGCCAAGGATGAGTGGGCCACTGAAATGGGGTGGGGACCTGCTGAGGTGTGGGGTGGCCAAGGGGGGGGAACCAAGATGTGGAATTCACTGAGGCTAAGGGGAGATTAAACATTTTGCAGAACATCACTGGCTTAATGAGAAGTACAGGGAACTTGCACTTGCTCATTGCTAGCAACAACTTCAGTAGTATGGTCTTCCCAATGGTGCTGCCTGATGGTTCCCTTCCTGATTTCTGGATTTGCTTAAAAACATATGTTGGCCAGATTTTTTGGGGCTCTGCTTTTTGTGCCCATATCAGTTCTTCTCCCTGGCCTAATTGTCCATTCCGGATGCTTACTTGATGTGCACCATTAGGTGTGGTGGGAGGCACAGTATTCATTGTGCAGTGACTGTTTCTGTATGCCATTCTTGCTAAGTAATGACAAATTAGTTTTAGCAGGACTTACTTCAGGGCAGGGGCTGGACCTGTAGGGGAGACTTTGCCTTGCATCAGGGTATCTTTTGAAATTGGACATGTACCAAAGGAACTTAGTCTGTGTTAAATACACACTGACACATATCCCATCCAACTGCATTGTCATTCATGTTCAGCATAGCATGAAACTGCAGTGCTAACCTTGCCCACACAGAGGGCAGCCTCTAGATAGCCTTTTTTGTTGTTGTTTGTTTTATTTTGACTGGAAAAGGAGGGTTAGGCAATATTACCTATTTTCAGCCTCATCCGGGGGTGGGGAGGAGGAGATAAAAATGGAAACCAAGTGAAACTGAACCAGATTAAAAGGATGGTGGTATGTTTAGTGAATGAGATAAATCTTGCCAGGACACCAAGGAAACTCCCCTACTCTTCTGCAGGGGGCTCTGTCTCTCTAGGAGAGAATGGAGGAGCCCAGTTCTGTGCTAGAAGTGGATGGTGAAGGATGCACCTCAGGGGAAGTGCAGGAGAATGAATTTGTACAGAACAACACTGCTGATTTCAACCATGTGGATTGTGCAGGGCTGAGGTGGATAATGTTACGATGATGGAATAAAACCCTACTGGAGACATGGCTGCAAGTGCAGCTCTTTCTGATGAAGAATGAACCCTACAGGATAAACTGGAACTGAAAACACAACAATTGTTTGAAATGTTAAAGGAAGCTGAAATGGAATTTCACTCTTCTAAACAGAGATTTGATGAGGAGAAAAAAATGGAAATAATTTGCTCCCAAGTAAGTCCACAGTCTACTGCTGGTAAACGTATCATTTTTAAGTTCTTCCTTACCTAACAATATTACTGATAGCACTCAGGATCCAGCAGCAGGGTCCTCCGAGTTCACTTTGAGTACTTTCTTGACAGAGGAATGAACTCCAGGCACATCACTGCATCAAGCAGGCTGGGTGTTTGTGCAGGGCAGCTGGCTGCCCAACCCACCGATCCCACTTCTGGGTTTCCCAAAGCAAGCATCAGACTCTGCTTTAATAGACAGGCATTTTCAGGGTGCTTTACCATACACTGTGGAACACAGCAAACTACTGAGAGCCCAACAGTCTGCTCAGGCTTTAGCTAAGTCCTCTGTGATGCTCTCTGAGCCTCGATCAGAGGTTTCAGATGGAGCAATCACTGCCACACCTAATTTTCAAACCAGCCTTCAGAAGGAAGCAGGGGCACAAGAGAATGATTCAGAGTCAATGGAAGGGGATGACTCTGAGGGTGAACAATTTGAAATGACATCAGAAGGAACCCTTTCTGAAAGACAACAGGTACCAGAAGGCAATGTGGAGACTGGGGGGGGGGCAGTCTTTGGCTGACACAGAGCCTGTACCTCTCACTAAATCTAGCTATGCTAGTTTGTTTAAAAAGCCTGTGGAAGCAGCAAAAAGGTGGTTCTTGGTCAGGTTGAGGTATAAGGGAGACCATGAATCATTGCCTGACAGAAACTATGTAGGGAAAGTACTGATCAAAGAATCTCTGCATTTTACACCTGCAGAGATCTATGCTTTTATACATTTTTACACATTGTTACATAAATTCTGGAGACTGTATACTTCAGTTAAGACCACTACTTCATGGAAAGATTATGTGGCTATCCCCATTATGAAACCCTCTATTAAGACTGCTACTATCTTGTTGCGTAATGAGGGGGTCAACGTTAGTGACATCATTTTCTGGCTAGAGAAGTGCTGTGATATTCAAGGAAACACTATGCCTATCATGGATGACAATGGGTTTTGTACTGGGGGATGGTCATTTCGAGTGAAGTTGAAACATACAGAAAAGGGCATTACTCATTTGCCAAACTGCTTTTTTTTTTGTTTTTTTTGGAATGTGACAGAGGGATACTTTTCTATCAAGGTCAGCCCAAAAGTTGGTATAGGTATGGTTCCCTATCTCACTTAAATACGGATTGCACTCAAGTCAAGTGCTTTCATTGTGGTGCTTTGGGTCATACAGCCCATTTCTGTACAGTCCCCCCAGTCTGTAATTTGTGTGGAGACAATGAACACAATTATGTTACCTGTCCATGGGCAACGCATAACTCTGAGGAGTCTGCTGAGCAGGACCTTTACCTGCACAAAGCTAAAAAGCCATTTAATACCTCAAGACCTCCTTCTGTTCCTGTGGTGTTGGAAATTTCCCCACAGACTGACTCTCAGGATGAAGCCATTCTGTTCATCCTTGTGTTGGAGTCACAGTCTGAGAATATTGCTCTAGCTGACCAGCAGACCCTTGTCATGGATCTCCCCAAAGAAGCAAGTATGCCTCCCCCACTACCCCAACAGAAATTATTCCAATAAAGCAAGAACCCTTTCAAGTAGTAACTTCTAGAATCAGAAAAATACACCCTACTGCTCAGAATTTGCAGTCAAAAGAGGAACTTCCTTTAAACAGCAAGTCTGATGTTTTACGAAGTTGGGGTGACCAGATGGAGGAGACAGATTCTGATTCTTCATTTCAGTCTGCATCCAGTGATGTTCTTCCTTCTCAGCCACTGCTTCCACCCAAAAAAGACAAACCTCCCAGGTTGAAACGGGTGACTCGATCTAGTGTTACATCCTCTACACCTTCTAAAACATGAATCACAGACACTCCATATGCTGGTTACCCTAAATGTTAATAGCATAAAGTCTGATTTTAACAGATTAAGTACCTTTTCTTTATTACAGATATGGCAGTATGACATTTTGTTTGTTGCAGGATACAAGACTTAATATTGTTGCTGATATTTCTGTAGTACAAAGAGAATGGTTATCAGGTGCCTCCTTCTGGTCATTAGGAGAAGACTAATGTAGTGACTTTGGTATTTGTTTTTCCAATCCAAACATACAAGTGCATAAAATGGTGGATGTTTGTCCAGAGAGGGCTCTCCTGTTGGATGTGGGAATTGAAGACCATGCATATAGAATTGTTAATTTTTATGGCCCTCAAACAAAGGCCCTTAGGGTATATTTACTTATGACCTTACAGCCTTTTCTATACACACAGCATCAGGTACTAATGGGTGGTGATTTCAATATTAGTCTCTTAAAATCTGATAAATCTTCAGCTGGTGTGATATGAACTTCCTTAGACCAGTTGTTCAATCTGCAGGTTTAAAGGATGTGCAAGCATATCTGAGTAAGAAACCAGCTCACACCTTTTTAAAGGAGTGTTGTCCACTCAAATAAATTGCTGGTTTGTTACTAAGCTACTTCTCATCACACGTACATAATTTATTCCTATGGATACTTCAGATCAGGCCTAATAGGCATTTGTGTTTCTACTCCCCCCCCAGAGCAAGTAGTCGTTGAATATGGAGACTTAATGCTAGTCTCTTAAAAGACCCAGAGGTTCTTCACAACCCTGAGATTTTGTTAAAAGATAGTCAATATGTTTTATTTTTATGTGACTCACCCATTCAGTGGTAGTTTGACACTAAAATAGCTATAACTGCCTTTTCACAATACATCTCACATCAGTATAGTAATGATTGCAATAGAGAATATATAGAATTAAGAAATACATTTTTAGGGTTACTATCTTAACAGACAGAACAAGGTATAAACTCTCAACACCTTGGATTAAGGACATTAAAGCTAAACTAATGCCCATACACTATGATAGACAGTGGTCTTTAGAATTAGAACAAAGATTTGGAACACAGGGTAATAAATGTTAGACTAATCCTTTAGATGATTTCATCACTAGACTGTATTAAAGTAAAGTTTCAGTATTAAAGAATGAGCATGATGAGTTATTGTCGGACAATATCTCCATTCTACGGGAAATGGAAGATTTTTAAAACAACAAAATACACCCCTGATTTATTAACTTCTGATTTTTCACAGATTCTACAGGTGGCAGATGTACCTATTTTAAATAAGTTACAATTGCAGGAATTGATACAATCGATAAAGCTGGGTGAATTGGAATGCGTAGTTTCAAATTTGAAAGAAGGGGTGGCCCCTGGTTCTGATAGCCTGTCCAGGGAATTACATAAAGTACTATATCAATTAATTCCAGATGAATTGTTGTTGGTTTTTCAAAGTTTTTTATCTGAATTATGTCTCACTGAACAAATGTCTTAAGATTTGCTCATCTCTTTATACAAAAAAGGAATTTGTACTGATCTTAATAATTGAAGGCAGATTACACTTCTTAATGTACATTTAACAATTTTGGCTAAATTGCTTAGTGTATGGTTAGCTAAGATTTTGGGGACCATTATACATCACTATCAATTTTTATCTGTCCTTTAGTGTAAGACTACAGATGCCCTATTACTTAATAGAGAAATTATGTATAAGGGGTAGTCAGAGGAAGTGACATGACATTTGATAAATTTAGACCAGTTCAAGGCCTTTGATAGGGTCTCTCATAACCCCTATGGACTTTATTAATTGGATCAAATTGTGCTACTCTAGAGCCTTTGTATGTCCCTATGATAATATATGGATGGGAAATAAGTGTCTGGTTCAAGCTGAGGTAAGACAGGGATGCCCCCTTAGGCCTCTGCTACACATCATTACTATGGATTCCCAATTAGAATTTTATCTCTTTCCCCAGGAATACAGGGTATAGCTTATAAGAGAAGGATTTAAATAAAATCTATTTGATATGCTTTTGATCTGATATTGACTGTACAGAATGAAAGGTCAGGTATTGGTGCCTATAGACTGGTACAGGGACTATCTGCTGTTATTGGGGCATATATAAATACAATTAAGAGCAGTTGTATTTTGGTGTCAGCTTGTAAAACAGCACAAGACTGATTTGGAGGAGATTGTTATTTCAAAACAACCCTGTAAAATTTTAGAGGTCTATTTTGGTCAAGAGAATGTGCAAATGTATAGTTGGGTTCAACAACTGGAAAATGGGAAAAGGATGATGAAAAATTGGAATAAGTGGTCTATGAGCAAAGAAAAAAGAGTGCATTTGCTTAAAATATTTTTGGTGCCAGTAGTTTTGTATCTTAGTTATATTTTTCCCATTCCAAAGCAGAGGGAAAAGGCTATTTTTTGTTGTGTTTTGTTATGGGTTTATGGGGTAGTAGGCTTAACCCTGTAAAAAAGGGCAATTACGTATTTGAAAGGAGGGTGGGCTTGTAATGTTAAATCCGTTAGTTTTTTTTTTATCAATATTTTTTATGCCAACCTATTACCTTTATTTAAACAAATTAGAGTGGAATGGACCTTTCGGGCCTATGATTCAGTGCTGGAAGTACTATTGGAATGGCACACAAATCAATTTCAACACAAATATAAGTGTAAATGTAAGTTACATTTGGGGTGGAAGGGGTGTTTTGATTATTTGAAAAAGTGGGAAGTGACCAGCCAATATTTAAGCACCACTATGAGAAGGGACTTCTATACCCATATACTACAAAGACATTACTGTATACAACCCTTTGAGTATTATACTCAACCAGTAAAACTGCTATAATTGAGGTTTTGATAGAAAAAAGACTCCCTCAGAAAGTGAAATACATTGTATAGTTGGGATTGCATATAAAGGTTAATGTGCAGAATAATCATAAACATAAGGAAATTACAGAGCGTTACTGTCCTAGAGACAAATCTGTATTACAGTTAGAAACTATGGATCATTTGTATTTACAATGTCCTTATATTATGAAATTTTGGGGTATACTGTACTTGCCAAAAGATGGCAGACTAATGATTTTATCCATATTACTACAGATTTTTTTATACAGAGGGTATTTTTCCTTACAGTGGGATCAGTATAATTCAGGCAGTCTGAAGATTTTGATGGCCATTTTTCTGTTTTGGATCTGGCAAAGTCTATATAGGCTGGTATTACAGCAACAGTTTATTTCCCCATTAGAATTATTCTTCTCAATTCAAAAAGAATTGCAGGGTATTAAAAACTCTGATAAGGATAAAGTCAGTACCAAGACATGGCAGGGTCGCTGGGAGTCTTTTTTTTTTTTGGTTACTTTGAGGAAAAAGCCATATCCCTTCCCAATTATGTCTAATGGCCTAAGGGTTTCTGAACTGGGAATGGCTGTATGGTTTTTATTTAATGTTCAAAACTGTAACTATTATAAGCTGATGGTTTTTCCTTTTTTCCTTCTGTTTTTTTTATCTAGATAATTTTTACAGACAGCATGTCCTGTGGAGTATTATTCATGGAGTTGTGAGTAGATCAATTGGTTGCAATGATATGGCTCAGATACCCAGAAATGTATACAGGTAACACTAGGAATCTGATTGTTGCAACCTATACTGGTTTAACACATTTATTCAAAAAAAAAACCTTCTTTATGTGATTCTGATTAGACAGTTTTGTATTTCTTTTTCATATGTGTAGCACAATGCCTTATTGCCCAAATGGGTATTAGTAGGTACGAAGTTTACAAATATGATGGGGGGGTGGATAGAGGGCTCCCTTATCATTAATCTTTTTCCTCATTTGTTTTTAGTTTTATCTATATCATTAGGACTTGGGGTATACTTTCTTAAAGAATGGATTGCACTTTAGGTTATTTCATTATTTTTATTCCATGTTGTGGGAGGGAAGGGTATTGGGGGAAATTTCTACTTTTAGCACTTAATTCAATTTAATTTTTCAGGAAGCATGATTGTAATACTTATCTGAGGTTTCTATGATATTTTTGTTAAGTTGTTTACCTGTCTGCATAATATTTGAAGATACTTCCCTAACTCGGGGGGGGACCGGGTTGTGTGATAAGAAAGCATTAATATGTAATTTTTGTTAACATAAGGGGTTTGTGTTTTAAGTTACCTTCTAGAACTATGGTTTAATATCTCTGAAAAGAAATGTATGCATGCATACTTATTTTACTTTTAGGTTTTGTTTTCTTTTATTTTAGAAAATTTGTAATGTATTTTGATTTTCTTGATGTTTGAATAAAAATTTCCCCTACTCTTTGGTCTTTTTACCTGGTTCATCCCTTGGATGAATGGAACTTTAAGAATAGCTGGGAAAACCATACAAGCTCCAATATATCTAAGTGAAGCATTTGTTAAACTAAAATCTTGGAACTTGACTAATCAAACTCTACTAACTAAAACAAAGAAATATATTAATAAACAAATCATAGAACTAAACTTTACAGAGCCAATAATACTTCCAAAATGCCCAGTAGCTTGTTTATCGCCAGTACAAACCCATATTACAGACCAACGTATACCAAAGAAAATGAGGGATGTTAACTGGTTATGTTGCCATGAGAAATTAAATAAAAAAAGTAATCAAAAACATAAGCAGAGGAAATAATATGCTCCAGGCAAAAATGTGTTCAAGAACTAGAGACAATGGAACATGTATTCTTTAATTGTACACATAGCAAAGATTTATGGGCTTTTACAGCCTCAAAATGAAATGAAAATTGCTTTGCAAAAGTTGATTATAAAACGTTGATTTATGGTTATTATACAGGGGAATGGAGGAAATGGGAAAGGAGTCCATTAAATTTAGTTTTTGCTACTTTTGAATGGTTTATTTGGAATGCAAGATGCATATTTACACTGCAACAGAAATGTATAAATCACATTGAATTGCTAGATAAATTATTGAGGAACTAAGAGAAGTTTATTGTACAGAAGTAAGATGAGATAATCAGAGTAGACTGATGCAAATATGGAGCAATTTACCATGAATTACAGATAATGATGCTCATATTACATGATAAAATGTGTTGTTTTTGTTATTTTGTTACATATATAAATTGTATTTATCAGTCAAATTTGTTAAGAGACGTTATGGAAATAATGTTAATTTATGTTATTTTTCACTGAGGATGTTTAACATTTTCAATAAAAAACAATTCCTCCACTCTTTGGTAAGGTCACTGAGCAAGGTCACCTCTCTACCTAAATAGGGCCTAAATATGTTGAAAAATTCAATCATGTGGGGACTGACCACATTGCAGATCCAGACACTGGATAGAAAAAGCATATATAGTAATGTTATACATAGTGAAAGAAGGGAAGAGATGAGCTTTCCACAATGCCCAGCCAACAAGCTAAATAACATTCTAAAGCAGCTTACTAAACCTAGACTTCCAGAGTTTCTGCAGGATGTAGTTTGGTTAGGTAACTGTGGTAGGTTGAACTTTCAGAACAACAATAAACACAAGCAGCTTACAGTGATATATTGTCCTAGAGACATGTGCCCACAAATCCTGGAAACTCAGGAGCACTTGTTTTTAGAATGTACATACGTGAAGTCCTTTAGGACCTTTGTGTCTGTCGAATGGGAAGAACCCTTGTTTACTGCATTGACTTATCAGTGGCTTCTATATGGTACTCTAAGCAATGGCTGGGGAAGATATAATGAGGAGACATTTTATATAATCTTTGCAATCCTTAGATAGCACATTTGGCAGGCAAGATATGTTTGGGTTACCCAGCAGAAATCTGTGTCTCATATTGAATGATTTAAAAATGCATGTATTGCTTTACGAAGAGTTATGCATAAGGACACAAGACATTTTCATTGGAAAAAGTTAAATTCTTATGGGTTAACTGTGATAAAATGGGCATATGAATAGCTTACTGAAAGAAGTAGGCAAAACAAACTAGAAGTACTGAAAAATAATTTGTTTTTATTTATATACTCTGTATTAGCATAAGAAATTGTTTCAGACATGTATTATGTGAAAGCAAGCTTTGATCTGTAATTGTAATTAACTTTTTATGTAGCCCTCATTTCAATAAAAAATTCCCTAATCATTGATGGGGGAGCCCACATCAGTCTTCCTGACATGATGGACAATCAGTGTGGAGAGACTGCTGGTGAACCCACAGAGGAGCTGATCTCCCTCTTTGCAGGTCCAGAACTGGAGATTATCGAAAAGGGAAGCAGAATTGCAGAAAAAACAAATACAGACATTTCTGCTCCTTCCGAGAAGGTTACTGATATGGATTTGAAACAAAAGAAGGAACTTTACATCAGAAGCTGAAAGAAAGAAAAAAACATTTATAGAATATGCTGATCACTGCAGAAGAACAATATGCATAGGAAAAAAATTAGATTGGAAGAAGAAAAGGAAAAGGCAAGAAGTAAGCCCAATGCAAAGCTCGAGGAAAAAATTTCCAAACATGAGTAGTTTTTAAATTTGGCACCAAAGCTGCATCGGTACTGACCCAGAAGCTGGGGCAAAACCTGGACGGAACTGGAAACTGGATGCCTGGCTCTGCATTGAATGGAGCTGGCTGGATACAAACCAAGGATGGTGCGTGGATCCCTGACCCTAACATCCCAAATACCGGGTGTGAGTTTGGATGCTACAACATCAAACATACCTTTACAGTCTGACAGTGTACATTCCTGTACAGAAGCAGAGTCAAACATGTCAAGGCAGGTTCCATGTCATTTGAGTGATGTTTTTATAGTGAATGACAATTTCAGTGACTACATTATAGCAAGCTCAAATTTAGCTACCGTACACATCAGCGAAGCACATCACAGCAACCAAATCACACCTGTAGCTGGTAATTAAATGCTAAACCAAGCAGGTAGTCCATATGAGGACAAGAAGTGTATTCAGTGACTAGCTGCACCAGATGCTCCGTCATGTCCTGATACTGCCTAGGGTCTTAGTGTACTCCAATGGGATGATTAGCTCAGCTGCAGTCCCTGGCATCACTGGACACACTCTCTCTGACTGCCGTATCCTCTGTATCCTCATCAGCTACACATCAGGCAACACTCCAGCAACAGCATCGGAGGCAGCGGATGTACTCTTCAGCACCACCTGTAATCTCATCTCTCTTTGTCCCCTACACCCCCATGGGGGATGATTACTACACCACACCACACTTGGACACTAATGGTAAGCTCCATATGTGGAGTTGCCATACTGTTCAGTCACTGTGATATATAGGAGCTGTATTCTGTTGTTCACTATTATGTGCCATTCACCGTAATTGTAATCACCCAAATACAGTAACTCAAATAACTTCTCTTAAATAACTTTGCTCAAATTGACGTGCTACCATCACAGTTTTTAGCTGAGTCTGAACCACAGCAGGCTGAAAAATCACAACAAGGTAGCACTGTTTTTTGAAAGCTATTTCCACTATTATGAACCCCTCTGTAAATGATGAAATATCAGATAGCCAACGGAATACTTTACCTGACATAAGTGAAACTGACCGACCAACCTCAGAAGAAAGGCCCAAATCTAGTTTTGCGAGTCTCTTCCATTGTCCCACAGAAAATTCAAAGCGCAGGCATGCAGTAAAAATTGAGTACAAAGGAGGGTTAGAAACCCAACTAGTCAGAACATATGTGGGAAAAACCTTGCTAAAGCAATCATTGCAATTTTCTCCTTCAGATGTGTTTGCATTTATACATGCACCTGAAGAACAAACATTCAGTGTCAGTTTTTGCTTGACTTTTTTACTAGACAAATTCTGGCAACAGTAACAACTTGTGAAAGACAGTCCTGTGTGGACACACTTCTATGCAATTCCATTATCAAACCAACTTTCAAGACCAAAACAATCCTATTCTGCAATGAAGGAGTTAATATAAAAGACATTTTGTAATGGCTAGAACAGAAATGTGAAACACATGAGTAACCTGAACCCATTATTGATAGCAAAGGTTTCTGGATGGGGGGGGGAATTTAAAGTTCAATTAAAGCACACTGAAGCTACCAAGCAGTTTTTTGGGAGGCCGGGATAGAGAGATTCTGTTATATCCTGATCAACCAAAATCTTGCTACAAGTGCGATTCTCCAAGACACTTAAGCAGTAACTTTAACAAAATAAAGTGTACAATGTGTGGTATGATGGAACATCCTTGGGTACACTGTACCTTCACTCCACACTGCAACTTGTGTGAAGAGGAAGGGCATACTTTCACTTCTTGCCCTTGGGCTTCACACAATACCGCAGATGCATACTTTGCTGAACACGAGTTTTATATAAATAAAGCCATGTATAAAACATCCCAACCACGACCTGAACAGAACAATCATAATGCTCCCCTCCCACCTCATCCACGGTAGAGCCCCCTGATTGGGACTCCCCTCCCAGCTAAACCCCACCACTAGGAACAGGTTCCAGCAGATTAAACCCCAGTTCAATCATCAATGGAAGAACCACCCCCTGCCCCTCCAAATGACTCACAACCCTCTGGAAAAGAACAGAATATGACCCCTCCAGGAGCTGGGATTTTTCACTTAGTACAGAAAGATAAAGAGAAACCTAAGACTCTGAAGAACATTCAACAAAACTTACCTTTGCAAAATAAATTTGAGGCACTACAGTGGGGTGAGAGTGAACTTGGAGACATATCTAATGCTTCCTCTCCTGTAGACCTTTCCTCTGAAAATGAGGACCCCACTTTGACAGTGCAACAAACAAAGAAAAAAAGATGCAGAGCCTGGTTTAAAGCAAAAAATTGTAACAATGAAATAATCACAAACGATTGTGCTGTATGCCATACCCCCCACACTGGACATATGCATCACCTCCCTTAATATGAACAGTATTAAGTCAGAGCAAAAGCAGAAAGCAAATTTTGCTATTTTTGAGCAACAACAGCATGACATCATTTTTCTGCAAGATACAAGAGTACATCTTAGTGTGGAGGCAAAGAAGGCATCTAGAGAGTGGATCTGGGAATAGTCTTTTTGATCTTTAGGCCTAGACACATGTAGTCGACTATATATTTATAGTGTATGGTGGAACGTCGTTCTCCACCGAAATCCATCGCTGTCAAAATGTTGTTCTCCTACACTAGTGACGTTCGCAGTGCAGCAGAATGATTTTTTCTACTGCACTACGCACGTCACATACTGTGTCCTCGAGCAGCATTTGACAGTTAGGGCTCACTCCATAGATAGGACACATAGCGAAAGCAGCAATGTCGGCGGCAGTACTAATGTTTAACGTTAAAACATTCAAAATGTAAAGTCCTTAAACAGTTAAAATATCAAGTGTGAAAACTTTCAAAATGTAAAGTTCTTTTTTTCCTTCTAGTAACCCAGTAAAAATGTTTTGAAGCAGAAACATGCTGTAGTGATTTTTTTTCCCAAAAAATGATGTTCCACCATAAACTATAAAGAAAAGTGCATGGGGAACGGTTGACAACAGGGCTAATCTTTCACCTGCGTTGGCACTATGACGACGGATTACCTCTGAGCTGTGCCTCGAGGTAATCCATCGCCATAGTGCCAACCTCGGTGAAAGAATAACGCCCTGTCAACTGTTCCCATGCACTATCCTATATGTTATCATCACAGAGACATGAAAATACTGAAACTGGTAGAGATCCACCCTGGAAGGGCAATGTTATTAGATATATTGTTTTTGACCAGGTTTTAAGACTCAGTAATATATATGCACCTTAATCTAAAACATATCATAATGATTTATTGAAATAAATACAACCATTCCTGTTTACAAAGAATGTAGAATTATGTAGGGAAGATTTTAATGTGGGCTATTACAATCAAACATAAGGATCAAAACAAATAAAATATTTTGTAATGTACTTTTTCTAAATGAAATATTGTCCAGAGCAAATCTACTTGATAGTCAAGCAGCTTACATATCTCCACCTTTACTTTCTTTTCATAAATGATCTATATCTACATGGACAGATTATTGGTTCATTTCTAAAAACATATCAATTAAAAATTCTAATACTATGATGGTAGCCACTTCAAACCATTGCTTAATTAGCCTATAACTATCTGATTGTTCAAACTTTTCCACAGGGAAAGGAATTTGGAGATTGAATTCCTCTTTATTCCAAGGAGAACACAATCTAGAAGTCTTGCAAGACTTAACTACAGATAGGAAGTTGGTATCCTGTTGATACGATTCCCCTATACAATGGTGGATGGATACAAAACAAGATTTTATAAATTGTTTTAAAAAATTATCTAGAGAACTGAATTATACAAAGAAAAAGAAATATACAGACTTAAGGGAGTTTTTACAGGCACTACAGAATATACCACACAAAGATTTATGCACTATAAAATGGATTCAAGACACCAAAGAAGAAATTAAATTATATCAGTATGACAGACTCAAAATATTAGAACTCGGGTAAAAATTAGGAACACAAGGAAGATCTGAAAAAGTCAATCCATGTGAACATTGTAAAATAAGATTTCAAAAGAAGAACTTAAATCAAATTAAAACAAATACAGGAACATTAATCTCAGACAGGAAAAGCATTTGAGTAGAAAAAAAGAAACCTACATTATATTAAAACAAATGTTTAACACAAAATTCACAATTTTAGAAGTAATATCAGATTGGCTTAAACTAGAAGGTCATCTGAATTTGAGATCTCAGCAAAAAAAAACACAATTAATAGCCTCAATATTGGCTCTGGAGTTTGAAATTACAATAAAAAGGGCTGCATACAAATACTGCACCAGGAGCAGATGGACTCCCCAAAGAATTTTATAAATGGATTTGTTCCCAAATGCCAAAAGAATTATTGCATTTTATATAACTCCTTTTTAAATGCTAAAGAAATCCCCCCCCCCAAAAAAAAATTAAATAAAGGGATTCTGATATTTCTACATAAAAATGGGACAAACACTACTAACCAATTGGAGACATATAACTCTACTAGATGTAGATTTTAAAATATTTGCTAGGATCCTTAGTACCTGGTTAGCAGGAATACTTATCAAAGTATTACACCCTTCTCAAACATGTTCTTTACTGGATAGGAACAGTTAAGATAAACTGATCTTGCTCAGGGAAATAATAGAGAGTAGTAATACCACCCAGAGTGAGGGTTACATTGTCTTCCTAGACTAGACAAAGGCATTTGAGAAAACAGCACATGATTATGGATGTGATTGAAAACTTATGATATACACATGAAATATATTTTTTTGGATCCAACTTTGCTATAAAACTTCTACAATTACACCACTAATATAAGGATGGTTAGGGAATCCATGTCATATTAGTAGAGGCGTTCAACTGGGCTGTCATCTAAGCCTGCTATTATATATATTAACCTTGGACCCTCTTATTAGATGTCTCTATTCAAACTTGAAAATTAAGGGACTCACACCCATAAACCAACACCAAATGACTAAAACAATAGCATATGCAGACGACTTATGTCTCATTTTAACAGATATGGAGTAAGGGAGAACAGCAAATGAAGTTCTGACACAGTTTTCAGTAGCAACTGGCTCAGAAATTAACTATTCTTTTGGTTTTAGTTAAGTGTTTTATTGATTTTCAACAACAGAAAAACAAAACTCAGAACACAAAACACTTACATGACAAGAGGCTGTTTAGCAGTAAAGGAACTGAATATCTATGTCCAATTAAGACATATTGGTGTTCGTAAAAGGATGTGTACATGAAAGAAAAGAAATTATTATACCTATACAAGCAATGTGAATCAACTGGACTTAAAACAATAATAATAATGATGCAGACTTTCCCATTTTGTCGGGAAGAGCACCTACCGCTGCTCCAAAGTATATTACCAGGACCAAGTAGGAGGTACCACTGCTGATTCATCATGGCTTCATATGTACAGAAGGATGTACCTTCCAGTGGTCTCTTCTGGAGTAAATGTCTGAAGAGGAAAGTCACGTTAGAGTAAATTCAGCAACATGTCCAGATATTCAAATGTACAGCATGGTTGAAGCTGAAAGGCCACCAGTTATAACGACAAAACAAAAACAACTATTTACATATGGGGTGGGATATTCAGAAATTCGCCAAAGGCATGCGCAGCCCCGGTGGAGCGCAATGGTGCAGTGACTAAAATATTCAATGGTTTCGCACCGCAACATGCACCAGTGCAACACGGCTGAATAGTGCAGGCACTTACTGCACCATGGTGCAGTGAGAGGCGCCCCAGAGATCAACCAGAAATGTGCCATAGCACAACCAGGGATGAGCAAGGGGCAGAGGAAGATGTGCCAAGGCACAGCAGAAAAAGCCACAGACACAGCAGGGAGCCAGGCAAGCGGGAAGGGGGGCAGTGCGGGAAGGTTGTGGCACAAGGCCAGGAACACTGGCAGGGACACAGCCAGCACACAGTTTACCACTGCACATGGAGTGCAGGCATGCAGCTGGTGCCCCCCAGTGGAGGATGCAGGGCACAGGTGGCACTGACATCCATACACGGGCACCCTAGTCAACCACACACCGGAGAGCATGCGGCCACCTGGACAACAACAAGCCACACCCTGACACACAGCACCGACCACACACACGTGCCACACTGCCCGAACTGCCAGCCCAAGGCCACTCAAAGGCACAGTCACTGACAGAAGGGCTTGCCAACACCATGCAAGTACCACCCAATGACACAGGTGCACCACATGGCCACCCACCACACGACTACAGGATAGACCCACTAGCCAGCTGCAAAGCAGACATGGACACAGAAGAGTAAACAGGTAACACATGTAATAGTATAAAAGCAACACAGCTGTACAGAATATAATAAACAAAAAGGAGGGTGGGTGTAGGTGAGAAGGGGTCAGGGAACAGGACCTCTACAGGTGAATGGGGGAAGGTAGGGGAAGGGAGGACAGAGGTGGGAAGGGGGCTGGGGTACATCATAGCCGTCTGTGACCTGCCAGTGCCTAGTGCCTCCCCCTGAGCTGGTCCCGGAGCAGGATCCACCTGGTCTGGTTGGCGATCTCCATCGTATGCAACATTATCAGGATAAGCTGTCAGAGCAGACAACAGTATAACGGGAGCCTGGAACCCCTCCAGACACCTACTGCAGAGGAAGGGACAGGTGATCAGTGCATGTCTAAAGCACCCTAGCCCCCCCAGTATGCAGCAGACAGTGGGAACACATGCCCCTGGAGTGGCACCCCAGCCACCCACTCGGCCTATGCCTGCCGCCAAATTGGCAAGCCACCTGAGTACACAGCACTGGAATCCACTGCCTAAGGGCCACCCAGCAGCACAGCAGCAGGCAGGTGGCATGGTGCTGTAATGGAACCACAGCGGCACAAGTGGTAGCCGGACACACACCCCCAGCCCACCAACAGCTGCCACATGCGAGCAATGGTTGCCCTGCGGTCCCACACACACACTGCACCATGTGCCCAACACAGCTACCATGGCACAAGGCACAGGGGACCAAGGCCATACCCCCACCCCCGCAGCCCACCCTGCACAACAATGTGGAAATGTACTGTGCCTAACTGCACCCCGTGGCACTCCGCGTGCTGGTCCCGGCACTGCACACCCACCTGGGCTTCCACCACCTGCCAATAGGCCCCCTGCAGTCAGCTGCAGATGGGCCAGGTGCCCCAGCCACCCTGGCTCTCCTCCGGTCTTCAGGTCCTAGAACAGGAACACAGACAGGCACACATCAGAACAGAGCCACAATATGGGCCCACTGCCCCCACCACCCAAGCACAGAGTTCACCCTGGCCTGGCAAGGCCACAAGGTAGTGGTGCAGTGCTCCCAGTGACTGCCAATGCCATGCAACAGGGCACGCAATGACAGGCCTCCCCTGACAAGGCATGCAGCCCTGCCAGCCCCATGGAACAGTGGACATGCACAGACACAGTCGGAGCCCACTTACCTGGCTATGGCACAGCCCCCCTCTGGACACTGTGTTCCAGTGAGATGCCAGCCACGGAGTGTGGAGGCACAGATTGGGGTGGGGTCTGACACTGATGACAATCTGACTGTAGTCCTGGATGGCATGGGTCTTGTCGGAGGGGAGAAACCCATTCCAAGCACCAGCACTGGCAGCGTGGCTGGTGGCCTGTTGGCAGTGGTACAGCTGCCCGCCACTGCCCCTGGTACTGCTGTGTGCACAGGCACAGTGGCACAGGGTGGTGGGGTACCAGTACAGGTGCTGGCCAGCATACAAGGGCCAGAGGGGTGGCAGCAGCAGATGACTGGAGATGTTGGGAGGCCAGGGGCCATGTCCACTGCAGGGGTACCTGTCATTGCCCATCCCCATGTAGACCATGCTGTGCAGCACCGACTTGAGCGGGGGACCATGCAGCATGGTCACACAACACCAGTGGGTCGGTGCCTTGCCCATGCACCCCAGGGCACCAAATCCTTGGCTGAGCACACCCAATTTCTGCGGGCCTCCATGTAGCAACAGCTGTTGCTCACGGCTGGGGTGCGGGCACTCCGCACAGAGGTATTCCAGGCAGCTGAGCAGCATGAGAGGGGCACCGTGCCGGTCCTGAAAGCCATTCAATGCCTGTGGGAGGACATGACCACAGCCCTGGACCACATTGCCAATGCGATCTCAGTCAGCCTTGCCCCACTGGCTGCCACAGGGCATGGCTGACTGCCACACACACCATGGAGTGCAGTGTCCACCTCATGGCCCCGGCGTTGTGTGACCCCAACCGTGTCAATGCCGGGCTCCACTGTGGGCTTCTCAGGCACACCTGGTGCAGGCCTGTTTGGGAGCCTGCATACCCCTGTGAGGACCCGGTCATTGTCCCACAGTCCCACCCCTGGGGGGCGGTTGTGACCCCCTGTGGCCATCACACAGCCTGTGTCTACTGGGCGGCCACAGCACAGCCATCCCAGTATCCATGGTGGTTGTGTGTCTGTGCAGTGGACTTGATGTGCACACCTCCCTCTCTGCTGTCTGCATCCACCACCCTGTGTGCACATGGGCATTGTGTGTGTGTGCATGGCATGGTCATGGGAGCTGTGTTGTGTGCCACACACTGTCCGTGTGTGCACCTGCCCAGCCACTGGCCCATGTGGCATGTGTGTGATGATGCCTTCCCAACACTCTTTGTGCATGTGCACTGGTGCCCTGCGTCTGATCCATGCTATGTGCTAGTGCCCAGTCATGTGCCTGTGGGTGCCACTGTGTGTGTGTGTGTGTGTGTGTGTGTGTGTGTGTGTGTGTGTGTGATGCTGTGCAGTGCTGTGTGGTGTGGTGTTGCATGTGGCCGTGTGGCACTGCCCCCCCTTTTGTGTGCATAGCCTTGGCTATGCCCACAAATGGCAGTGTGCCCTGCCACTGTGTCAGTTCTGTGCATGGGTGTTTGTCCACCTACCTGCATGCACTGTAGTGCTCCTGTGCTATTGTTTCTCACTGGTGGTGTTCCAGCCATATGAGCAGGGGATCCCTCCACCCAGGGGGGCTGCCCACCACCTCCTGGCCGAATGCCTGCATCGTCCCCACTGCTTTTCCCTCATCAGCCTCAACAGCTATCCCTCGGTCAATGACTATGTTGTGCAGCATGCAGCAGTCCAGGAATAGGCTGCAGGCCTTTGAGGGGCTGTATTGTTGGGCACCACCAGACCTGTCCAGGCAAGGGAACTGTGCTTTCAGCATCCCAAACACACTCGATGTTCCACATGCTGACGTGTGCCTCATTGTACTGCTCTTCTGCTGGGGATGACAGGCACCGGTAGGGGGTGAGAAGCCAGGGCCTGAGTGGGTAGCCACTGTCACCTGTGGTGGGGGGAGAGAGAGAGAGTTAGCCTGGTGACCCCTCCCACTGTGCCCCATGCCCCTCCCAGATGCACAAGGTGGTCCCCCTGCCCTGGTTGCCCCCCCTCCATGCCCTGCTGTACCCACTTGTCCATGGACTCACCATACTCACCCACTAGGTGTCCTGTGGGGATGTCACCACTCTCGAACCTGTGGCACAGTGCCAAGCTGTGCCAGATGAAGGCATCATGTGCTCCCCCAAGGTGTGTGGCACAGACATTGGTTATGAGTCCCCTGGCATCACACACCACCTGGCAGTTGATGCTGGGGTAGCCCTTTCTGTTGATGTAGGCTACCCCCTCCGGGGCAGGTGGCATGCGGATGCCCACATGGGTGCAGTCGGTGGCCCCTAGGACACCAGGCAAATGTGCTACCCTGTGGAACTCCTTCATGGCTGCTGTATGCTCTGCCTTTGTGCTGGGGAAGTGGATGTGTTCCACAGCATGTGGCAGCAGGGCATTCAGGAATTGTGTGAGGAGCTGTGACGTGGCCAACTGGGTTATGCCTGTAGTGTCCCCTGTTGGTCTCTGGAAGGTGCCCGTGGTGAGCAGGTACATGAGAGCTGATACCTTTATCGCCACTGTTAGGGTGTGGTTCCATCTAGTGGGTGCCTGCATCTCCTCACTGCACAGTTCACAAAGCTAACTCAGAATAGCCCGGTTCAAGTGATACTGGCCCAAAATCTCTATGTCAGCATGGCTCTTGAAGCTGATGCGGGCTCGGTACCTCCTGTTCCAAGCATACCGCCAATGGGCCCTTTCACAGCCACATTGCTCTGAATCCTGCCTCCTCACACTCCTCATTGTGGCCTCCATCTGGAATGCCACACTGGCCATGGCCCCTGTTGTCCTGTCACCCCCTGGGCATCTGGCTCCACTGCCCCCCTGGGTGGGCAGTGCCTGTCACTCGGCAGGGCCCCCTCCCCAATTACCCTGCCCCTGGCTGGGTTCTGCCTGCTGGCTCTGTTGCCTGCCCCTGCGGGTCCCTGTGTTGCTCCCCTTGGGTCCTGTGGCTCTGTTGGGCACCTGCTCTCTCCCCTTCCTCTGTGAGCCTCCTTGTGTGGCACTCTCACACTCTCTCTCTCTCTCTCTCTCTCACACACACTCTCTTTCTCTTTGTCCTTCTCTTCCTCTCCCTGTCTCCCTCTTCCTCTCTCAGATGGCCTGTCTGTCTCCCAGTGTCCTGCTCCCCTCTAGTGCAAGTGCTCTCCTCCTACTTGCTCCCCTTTTTTATAGGCTCAAGTCTGCTCCACGCAACTGGCAGTTGCTCCTTGCTTGCGTCATTTCTCGGCAGTTGAATTTTGCACTGTGCCGCATAATCATGGGTCCGCCCCCTGCCCTTGCACATGCATACATTTCTATTGTGCATTGGTGCACTGCAAGTTGTGCTGCGCAGCTGCTCCCACTGAATATCACTCTATGGCGCATCTCCGCAGTTGCGCATGAGCAACCCTGTTGCACCACGCTCAACCGCTTTGAATATTCAGGCCATTGTCTTTTTCAAGTCATATAACACTTATTATGTTATATTAAGAGGTGGTCAGGAAACTTACAATACATCATAAACATGGAGTAGTCAATAGGTTACTACCTGTCTAATCAGTCTATCCCAGCTCTGGGAGCCAGGTAAGCCATATAGCGTGCTCAGCATTTCTGGAGTTTCCCTATTCATCCTGATATCAAGTGGGAGCGTCTATCCATTTCATCTACCTGGATAAGTGTTAGGAGGATTTCTCTTATGGATGGGGAAGTGGAAGTTCTCTAATTTCTCAAAGAGTGAGTTTGCTTGCATACACAGTAACATTAACCATCTAAACTGTTGGAAAGTAAGAGATGGGGCTTCTGACTTCATGTCAAGCAGCATCAGGAGGCATGGGGTGGGATATGATGACCGAGAATCTTACTGGCTTCTTGTACTATTCTTTCCCATATGGGAAATATTATTGGACACTGCCATAAGATATGATATAGATTCCCTCCAGGTTGCTGACATCTCCAGCAATTATCATGGGCTATTATTTTTGCCTTCTTAAGTACTGCTGGGGTTCTATACCAAGACTGAAGTATTTTATTATGTATAAGTCGACTACGGGCATCCCTATGTACTAATTGCCAGGCTTGCCAGCACTGTCCCCTTTGGAGGTCCGAAATTTGAATTTACATTGCATTCTCCCATTTGACTTTAGAGGGAAGAGCTGAGTTGGGTAGGGCATCCATAAGTGTAGCATATATCATCCCTGCCATCCCTTTGGGGGCAGTCCAGCCATCTGTGAAGGTGGAAAGAGGGTCCAGCCCTGCCTTTATCCAAAAGGAGAATAGGTTTCAGTGCATCCCTTAGCTGAAAATATTTCCAGAGTTCATTTCTAGGTGGAGACCATCTGCGTAGCAGATTTTGGAAGGTGACAATAGCTGTAAATTCAGGGTTCATAAGGTCTCCATCAAATAAAATGCCTGCCTCCTTCCACTTAGGCCATAGCACTGGGTGGGCACCTATTTTGATAAAGGAGTTATGCCATAGAGGGGTGTATGAAAGAGGGAGTGCAGTGCTGCCTATTTTCTTATGAAGAGCTTTCCAGTATGTGAGGGTAGAGCTCAACGTCAGATGTAGTTTAAGCTGCGGAAATATGCCAGATCCAAATAGGGATGCCAGGAGAGAGATACTGACATTATTCTGTTCTATCTCTAACCACTGGGAAGTCTCCTGTGATTATGTCCAAAACCATTGTAGGGATTGAGAGCAATGATAAGCTATTTTGTATCCCTCCATCTACGGTAACCCCCATCCTCCCTGTTTCCAGTGCCCTCAGAGGGTGTTCCTGCTGAATTGGGGTCTATCCATGCCCCAAAGGAAGGAAGGAACCTATCATCTTGTCTATTTTTGATACCAGTGTGAGGCAAAAATAAGTGAATATGTGAGAAAATGTGGAAGAACTTAGAAGACATGGACATTTAAAGGCAGCAATCTTGCCTGAGCATAGTGAGGTGTGGCGGGTCCACGATCTAGTTCCCTTTACATTCAGATAATAAGAGTCCTAAATAATTGTCCCACCTTTTATCAATACTTGCCCCTACTTTAATACCGAAATAAGTTACAGTGTCATGTGTCCAGTTAAAGCCTGAAAGGGGCATATTCTGTGGGCAACAGAGTGTATTTGGAGAGACAATCTCAGTTTTAGTTTTGCTGACTTTGAGGCCAGAAATACTTGTAAATAGATTTAGGAGAGCAAGCTGCAGAGGGATGGGGTCATGTGCATCTCTCTAAGAGGGACCAACAGGTTGACTGCATACTTTAGAGTTGGGTATTGAGACTGTCCTAATATGATCCCTTTAATCGAGGGTTTTGCTGTATCACTGCTGCAGCAGGCTCAACTGCCAAAACAAACAGAAGAGGGAAGGGGAATCCTTGTCTGGTGACCCTGTGAAGGTTAAATGTATCAGAAAGTATTGAACTGGTTAGTACCTTAGCTGGGGGTGTAAATTGCTGTTATGGCAGATCTGAAATGAGGCCAAAACCAAAGTGCTCAAGAACACTAAGGAGACAGTCCTACTTGACAGACTTGAGCACTTCTCAAAATGAATTGCCAGTGCAGCAGTGGGGATTTTAATTTCCTGGCAGTATAAATGAGATTGAGAAGCATTCACAAATGATCAGTGTTGAACCTACGTTTTACAAAACCGACCTGTGAGAGATGGTAACAGAAGATTCATTCTATTGGCCAATGCTTTTACATATACCTTTCTATCAGAATTAATTAAGGATATAGGGCGATAGCTGGCCATCTCATTAGGGTCTTTCCTTTCTTGGGAAGTACAGAGATTATTGCCTCACGAAGAGTGCATTGGTAGCATGCCACGATTTTCAGATTCATTAAATACCTGGGAGAGTGGGGGGTGCTGATTAGAGTGCCATGGCTTGAAAGAAGTCTGCTGGAAAGTCATCTCCTCCAGGACCTTGCCCTGTTTTGAAAATTGCAAGGCCTCAGATATCTCTTTTTGTGGTTAGTGGCACCTCAAGGGATGCTCATTGGGTGGGGGAGAGTTTAGGAATTTGTACAATCTCTAGAAATCTGTGCATTTCAAGTTTGGTCCCCACCTTAGAAGAGGTGTACAGTTGAGAATACAACTCAGCAATGATATTATTCGCCTCCTGGGGCTTACTTCTAACTATCCCAGACAGGGGATCTTTAAGTCCCACAATATGTCTATTAGCTAGCAGTATTTTCCCACTTTTTTCTCCCCTTCCCTCTTCCAGTATGAGTTGCGTACTCTGAGGAGAGCTAAATCAGCTTTCCTAGATATAAGCTCATTTAGCTGCATTCGAATCAGGAGGACCTGGTGACCACACGCAGAGTGGGAAGAAGTGCAAGATGTCTGTTTGAGTGCTTGTTCAGCAGTGGCTAATTCAGCTTCCAGCTTTGTCATCTCCTCCTCCCTTTTCTTTCTTCTGGGTGCAGCATACCCTATAATTTTACCCTCATATTTGCTTTATGTGCTTCCCAAGTGGTTTGTGCAGAGGTCTCCGAAATAGTGTTCTGCTACTGAAACACCTTAGTTTCAGATTTGGCCCTCTACAAATTTTGGGTCTTACATAGGAAGGGTCTAGCCTCAGGTAGGGGCGGGGTGACAGGATGCTCAGTCAGGTATCAGTTGGACTGGGCGTGATCTGAGATGATGGTAGGAGAATGCTAAAGGTCAGGGCAGATTGAGTAAGAGATTGTGAAATAAGCCAGAAGTCAATCAGCTAAATATGCCATGTCCCCGACTGAAAAGTATAGTCTTGGTCTTTGGGGTGTATGATGCATCAAATATCAACCAGCTTAAACTCCGTGCTTAGTCATAAAATATCTTGTGCCACTCTAGTTTGAGTCTCCTTCCATAATTACTTCTTTCAATTAATGACTCCAACGTAGGTTGAAATCTCCCCAGTATAATGGGGGTGAGCCTCTATCAGGGCCTCAGTTTTGGTGGTTAAATCAAGCAAAAAATTGGGGTCATCCTCATTGGAAGCATACACATTTGCTAATAAAATTTGGCCTTTAGGGGTATTGAGGAGGGCAATCACCCATCTTTTCTGCGGATCAAATTTACTTCTTAGAATAGACCATGGGTGGGACTTATGTAGGAGGATAACCACACCTCTCATTTTTGTGGGTACACAGGCATGCATTTCTTTCCCCACCCAGTCTTTCACCAGATATATACGTTCTTGCCTTGTTAACATTGTTTCTTGCAAGAAAGCAACCTGAGCTTTCAACCTTTTCAACTGTATCATCTTTATACATTTTGGGGGACAGTTAAGCCCCCTAACGTTCCATGTAATGAACAAAATTTCATCCATAGCCAAGGGTGGAGCAGAAAATAATGTTAAGGAAGGTGCATGCAGTTGATCAGGGTGAAAGCCCATTTGTAGAAGATATATGGAAACATTTACATGTTAAGTGATGTTGCATGCTTTCATAGCACCAGATTAAGAGATAGCACCTAATGCTAGGAATGTATTCTCGCACTGACCCATTTGTAAACCACAGTTCATAAGATACAGACAGTAAAAACAAACACTAAAGAAAAAGCAACTATTTACATTAAGTGCACAGTATCGCACAGTGGACGTAGTAAGTATAGCAGGATGAGGATACATAGTCCTCCTAGACCTAACCTACTCACCAGTTGGGAGAGATGTTTCCACGTGCTTTCCAGATATTTCTAAAGCCGTCTTGGCTAGTTGTTAAGTTATAGCATGGAGGACTTAGCTAGCACATTGTAAGCCATGCTGACCCGGGGTATCCAATTTAGAGATGCTTATACCTATTTCCTTCCTTCTCATTAAGAGCACCAGTATGTGGGGGAGGGGCTCTTTTTGGGAGAGGGTGATAGCTTTAAGTATAGGACAGAGGCAATAGATGCAACAGTTGCCCCATCAGCTTCCTTCTTCATGGATTCGATAAATTATGTAAATAAAGAGGAGGGGGAGTTTGTATATGCTACCTTACATATATATAAGACAGCTGTCTACTTGTCATAAGCCCAGAACATGTGCAATACTGTCTTAGGGGAACTGGGGCAGAGGTGCATTCCATTAAGAGAGTTGTATTTACTTTTGTGGTAGGAAAGGAACATATATGCCATTTAAGCCAGCGTTATTTAGATGTGAAGTTATGTTAGGGTAGCAGTGGATAGCAGGTCCACATTGCTGAAATTACTACATGGCACAATAAAAGTGTCTGATTTGATGACCATCACACAATACTCACAAACACACACTAAGCAATGTAACAAATTCCAAACTTCAGTAATATAACCACATATTTTAAACAAACTAAAATTATGCACTGATGCACCACAACAATCAACAAAAAAATGACAAGAATTATTGAAAATATTACTGTGTGTACATTAACACAGTTATACAAGAAAAATATCACCAAAACAGAAAGAACTGTCTTCTTCTCCAAGTTAATCTACCTTCACCACGGATACACCCCTTCCCCAAAGCACACTTCCACTGTCTCAGTAGACAGGCTGAATGTCATAAATTAACATTCAAAATCCATACACAAATAATAACCGCTCGATGACATGAGCACAGAAGGGTTGCCTAAAATTGATGAACTAAAGTTTCAACAGAAAAAATTACTTAAAAAGGCTTTTTTAATAGCTGTTAGAAGATTTGAATTGCAGAGAGCTCTCAGAGCAGACTGTCTCCTACAGCTTCCTACACATACTACCCTGAACTGAGGCTGTGCAGAACAATCTAGAGCTCATGTGACTTGAAATCCATGAATCACTGTGAAATTCACCTTGGGACCCAGATATTCAAAAGGGTTGCGCATGGCGTAACTGTGTTGTGCCATGCGCAACACACCGATGCGCCCCGGCACAATATTCAAAAGGGAAAAATGCGCTGCACAAATCCCAATGCGCCGGCGCATCACTAATGTGTAGGCACAGGTAGGGGGACATTCCCATGTATAACGTGCACAGCCCGATATTCAGCCAGGGATGTGCAGAGCCATGCATGTGCAACCCCTACCTGCGCCAGCACAAAGATTAAGCCAAAAAAGAACAACTGATGACCACACCACAGGTGAGCTGCCGCGTGCAGGGGCGCAGCACGGCAGCTACCGCACCATGGTGGCCATCATTCCTACCGTACCTGGCGTGCCCCCATGCCTAATCACGGGCATCTATTTAAATAACCCCCCCCGTCCAATATCTCTGGTGGTCCAGTGGACTGAGTGCTGCCCGATCGTGAGCATCTGTTAGAATAAATCCTCCCTGTCCAATATCCCTGGTGGTCCAGTGGACCGAGTGCTGCCTGATCATGGGCATCTGTTAGAATAACACCCCCCGTCCAATATCCCTGGTGGTCTAGTGGACCGAATGATGCCCGATCGCGGGCATCTGTTTAACAGAAAACATTCTATTACCCTGGTGGTCTAGGGTACCCCTCCCCACCGCCCACTGGGCCCCGCCCGCTCCCCCAGTCAGCCGGCGGGCACCAGCACCCACCTGCCTGCCGCCCCGCCGCCCGCCGACTGACAGCTCAGTAGGGCTGCCGCCCATTGGTTCCCAGCATGAGCCAATGGGCGTGCAACTTCGTACTACACATTCAGATGTGAATGGTCGGTCAGTGGGCGGTGGGGTGGCAGGCGCGTGGTGCTGCCATCCACCGGCTGACCAGAGGGGTAGGGGCTGTGGGGCTCAGTGAGCAGGTGGGGAGGGCACCTAGATCACCAGGGTAATAGGACATTTTCTATTAAACAGATGCCCGCGATCAGGCAGCATTCGGTCCACTGGATCACCAGTGATATTGGACGGGGGGTGTTTATTCTAACAGATGCCCATGATCTGGCAGCATTCAGTCCACTGAACCACCAGGGATATTGGATGGAGGGGTTATTCTAACAGATGCCCGTGATCGGGCAGCACTCGGTCCAGTGGATCACCAGGGGTATTGGAAGGGGGGGGTTATTTAAACAGATGCCCGTGATCGGTGAGTGCGGTCCACTGGACCACCAGGGATATAGGATTATTCTATCTTTGGACATATGCCCGGTCGGGCTGCGAAACTTCTGTCCCAATAGCTTGCTGCCGGCAGGTGCCAGGTGCAAGTGGGTAGGGATCAGCACACCCTGCATGCAAATGGCATGCAAATGGGGCCATAATGACATGCAAATGGCCCCATGTGCGCCTTGCATAAATTATGGCCCTATTTGCATGTCACCTTTTGAATATCGCGGGTGCTGTGAGTGAATAGGCGCAATGGCACTTGCGCTAGCATCTCCATGCTCCACTCTGGCCACTTGGCTGGTGCAGTGCCGCCTGCACCATGCACAGTGGGTGGCAGTGAAATGTTCGCTTCCTTAGCTATGGCACAGATCCTTTGAATATCACCCAGGCCACACCCCTGCGCAGCAAAGTTGAGCTGCGCCCATGCTTGCGCCACAGCCTGGCGCAGTTTGAATATCCAGGCCTTGGAGTTTAAAAATAAGGTGAAGTGAAGTGAAGTACATTATTTTCAATGTACTTCACCTTAAGAGTTGGTGGAGTAGTGGTTTAGGATGGTGGAGTAAAGTGAAGTCACTGGGCTGGATTCAGAAAGGAAGACGCAGGCCGCTCCATGGCGCAAGATGTGTCAAGAAATACTGCGGCCAAGGCAGGCGTCAGATTCAGGTACAAGTCACAATTCGCTGATGCATGCCACAAGGACACAAGCCACAAGCTGTGGTTTAAAAAGCATGCAAACAGCATGCATGACACAGAACACAGGCACAGAAAGATGTCACAACAGAGAGAGGAGGTGGAAGGAGCAAGATGCAAACAAGCTTGGACCAAGAGCCCCAGGGCAAAATGGGCAAGAGAAGATGAAAAGAAGACTACATGGTAGTGGGGATCCCACACAGGGCAATGTGGGCAAGAAAAGGAAGAAACACAGCTGGACACAAGGCAAAGATGAACACACACAAGGCAATAGGGTCCAGAAGAGGAGAAAAATAAACTTCACCCAGAGGGAGACTGACATCCTGATCCAGAAGGTAGATGCCCATGTGGCCACCCTATGTGCCAGAGATGGCAGCAAGGCCACCAGAGACAAATGGAAGAAGCAGTGGGAGGACACTGACAGGTATATCAATTCTGTGACATGTGCAAGAGGACCATCATGGAGCTGCAGAAGCACTACAATGATAAGAAGCACAGGACAAAGCAGAAGTTGGCAGAGAACCGAAGGAGTGCCCTAGCCACTGGTGGAGGAGAGAGCCAAGAGATACCCCTAACAAGCCAGGAGGAGATGATAGCAGCCCACATAAGCAGCCAGACTGTACATGGAGTCAGTCAACTGGACACATACACCATGCGGAGTGGTACAGGTAGGTGATGAATGTCTGCAGTAGCATTATGTGATGTCAGTCCCAGGAAGATAAGGGTGCATGCCATGGTGTGGGATGGGTGCATTGGTGCCAGATCCCACAACAGTGCAGCACCCTAGTGACAGAGCACTGGCCAGCACATACCATTGGACAGGCCCACAATGTGTAGCACTGTCAGGAATGAAACAAACATGTGTATATAATATGTGGGCCCCACATGGGAGTAGTAAATGATGAACACCCAGTCAGAAAAGCAGGAGCAGAGATAGGATAAACACCAGTGACTGAGAGACCTGTACCAAGGAAGGCCAACCGTATTAGGGCAATAGGGTGAGTGACGAAGAATGTTGCTAACATACCAGTGCAATGATGTCAGACAAATGTGGTCTCAAACAGTGCAGACAGCATGAGGAACAACAGCAACCTTTGTGAAGCAAAGGCACATGTGAGTGTGATCACCACAGCACCATGTGGAATACACAGCAGGGGAGAGGTAGGCAGGTGGCATGGTGGGATGAACCTATGGTAGCACAGATGAAGTGATGTGGCACAGAGGGCCACCATGTGCACAACAAGGAATGTCTGCCACAGATGTCAGCCAACAGATACGTGCCATGACTGTGTGTAGAACCATAGGAGTGAGAGGAATGAGATGCACAGCTGTGAATGAATGTGGCTGGGCACCACACACCCTGCCGTATGTCCTGGGAGAGTGTTCACCAGCACAGCAGTCCTGTCCACACACCCTGGGCAGCACCACCAGTGCTGGCACACACATTGGGCACATGGCAAAGTGGTGGCAGGTTGCATGCAACATGGAAATGCGTAGAAGCATGTACCATGGCTACAGTACCTGGGGGGCTGGGTACTGTATGGGGGGCAGAGATCTGGAGGTAACAGAACAAGAAAGGGACCTAGGCATCACTGCATCGGGGGACCTGAAGGTGGGAAAGCAGTGTGGGAGGGCGGTGGCTAGGCGGAGTGCAATGCTGGGATGCATCAGAAGGGGGTCCACCAGTAGAAATAGGGAGGTCAGAGTACCCATGTACACCCATCTGGGTAGACCGCACATGGAGTACAGAGTCCAGTCCTGGAGGCCACACCCCTGAAAGAATGTGGGGAGGCTGGGGCAGGCTCAGGGGAGAGCAACAATGATGGTAACAGGATATGCCACCAATCCTATGAGGAAAGGGTTAGAGATCTGAACATGTACTCCCTGGAACAGAGGAGAGAGAAGGGGAACAGGATTGGGATCGTCTAGTTCAGTATAGGTATAAACAGGGTGCTTGTGGAAAGCATCCACCAGAAGGAGCATAAGCAGTGGATGAGGGGGCATGGCCTGCAGGTGGAGGAGGCGCTGTTCAGGGGGAACAGTAGGAACTACAATGACACAGAGAGAGTGGTGGAACAGTGGAACAGACCCCTGGAGGTGGTTGTTGGAGAAGAAACAGTGGAGGGAGTCAAAGGGGCATGGGGCAGCCACAGAGGAGAGGTAAGGGTGGGGGGTGCAGGTCCAGGCAGATAGCTGGACATATGGGCTGACTCAGTGGGCCATGTCGGTCCTATGATGCCGACACACATCTATGAAACAATGATTCTATGTACAACATGACCATTCAACGTCCTGGTGGAAGGTCTGTGCACCTGTATTATGGAGCACACACAAGCGACACACTGGCATCTGCGGGACCACAGGTCCCCTGACATAGGAGGGCAGGGAACAGTGTGCAGTGGGCAATGCCTGTGGACAGTAATGGGAACACAGGACCACAAGAAGAGCAGCTCAGGAGGACATGTGCAAAGGGGCATGCATGATGTGGATGAAGCACAGGCACTATCATGCATGCATGATGCGCTAGTGATGGCACAGTGTGCCACATGCATGCCACTGTAGTGCATGTGACACACTGCCATGACAGCGCATGGCCAGAACTATGTCAAACTGCAGCACAGGTGAGGCACATACTGGGACCACACAGGTGAGGTGGGGGTACAGGTCTGGCAGCACATGGACAGAGACACATTCATGTGGACAGTGGCAGGTACCTGAGTGTGAATGGCACAGCACACTGTGAGCCGGTGACCACCAGAGCAGCTGTCACTGGGGCCCAACAGTAGGGGACAGAGCATGCTGGGCTGGCACACCATGACCCAAACAACATGCCCTGTGGAGGTGTGAGGGAGACAGCAGAGGTAGGATGATGGTGGGCCCAGGCAACACCCTGGTATGTGGTGAGCCAGACAGACCACCACATGGGGGAACACATGACCCACACAATACACAAGACAGGCACAGAAGCAAATGGCAGACATGGATGCTGTGGGCTGCAAGTGCATGCATGGCACACCATAGCCACAACATGCAGTGTGGCATAGCACATGTATGCACAGACACATATGGAAAGACAAGGTAGTGATGTAGCAGTGTCAATGGGACAATGGCAATGGGGTCATGGTGGTGCAGACAGTAGCCACATTGGACACAATTACCATGAGTAACAATAGTACTGTAGGCATGCAAGAACAGCCAGGTGCAAGTGCCCATGACCAGGGCTGACACGTGTACAAACATGGTGCATGTAGCAGCAGGGACACTGTACTGGACAAACACATAGCACAGCTACACACGACATGCAGCATGCAGACACACTCAAGTGCCTGGACCAGTCA
This sequence comes from Neoceratodus forsteri, assembly GCA_016271365.2. Taxonomy (NCBI): domain Eukaryota; kingdom Metazoa; phylum Chordata; order Ceratodontiformes; family Ceratodontidae; genus Neoceratodus; species Neoceratodus forsteri. Next base: position 839,499,020 of record CM057459.1, on the reverse strand, counting down.
CCTACATGCCATGTGTAGGAGGGAGCCATGTCAATGGCAGTGTGATGCCATGCACAGCTGACAGTTACTGTCCGTGGTGTGAGTGTACAGTATGCAGATATCAAGCTGACCATGCCAACACGCCAAGGCATGCCATGCACAACAGGCGCCACAGCAGTGCCACTGTACTGGCAGTGGGATGGCGGTAAAACCTAGGGACCTGAGCAACAAGCTGTGAACATGTACTGTACACCCGGCAGGCCAGACCTAGGCCAGACCCACATAGCCCCCTCATGCAGGCTGTGTGACCCTGAGTGTGTCACACAGCTGAGCAGTGTACCCAGGCTGAACCTGCCAATATGCACATGTGACATGTGGGCCCATCTGGTAACCTATGATGGCAGTACACTGGAATACCATGTGGACAATGGTGTAGGGGTCACACAGTGCTGTGGGTATGCAGCTGGACCACAGACAGACAGACAGACACACACACACACATACAGGCACACACACACACATACACACAATCACCTGCCACTGTGGATGCCATTGTACCACACAGGACAGCACACCCATGGCCATGGGATGGTTGAGGGTAGATCATCAGACAGGCATGACCAACACTACAGCAGGGAACAGCATCAGGGCACAAGGCTGGCATGCAGGTACAGACAGGTAGCAATTGGCAGACAGTGCAGCATAGCCAGCACAGGGACAGTGGCAGCAACATAACATACCGAGGCAGGGACTAGCATGTTGTAGTAAGGCAGTCACTGTACCATGTCTGTTCACCTACAGGGCAGACTGCGGTGACAGCCGAGGAGGCAGAACCAGCAACAAGCGGGCAACATGATGGACAGAGGAGACAAAGAAAGCAGCGTGCTGTGGATGACATTGGCGATGAAGACAGCGATGATGACAGCAGCAGCAGCACCACCACCACCACCAGCACCAGCAGTAGTAGTAGCAGTGCTGCAGCACAGTATGCCACAGGAGCCCCGTGGAGAGCTTGGATAGCCAGGCTGCAGGACTGCAGGGGGACAGTGCAGGGGCAGGACATGGTGAAGGCCATGACACAGTAACAGAGCATGTGGAGGGCCTGACATAGCCAGTGTCTGACATAGGTCAAGACACGGACAGCATGCAGGACAATGTAGCAGATGAGCTCAGTCCATCACTGATAGCAGACCTTGAGGCCATGATTGGGGCAACTGCATCAGACCGTGAAGGGCAGTACTCACCAGTACTACCATTGGAGACATACTGCCAGAGTGTGTGCCAGGGCCAGGAGAGGGAGACAGGTGAGCTGAGGAACATATGGCAATGCACTGATTGCAGCACCACACATTACAGGCCATAGGCCCCACCATATCAAATGCAATAGAGACCATCAGCAGGGAAACAGCCATTACCCTGGTGGACGTTGCCCTGGCATTGCACAGGGTGCAGTCCACCCTGTGTGCACAGGGCGAGGCCATGGACAGAGCAACACGTGCCATTGAACGGGCAACTACATGTTAGCAGCAACACACAGGGATGATGGTGGCAGCTCTGCAGGACATTGGACAGGTGCTATGGTACAGGACACAAGACCATCAACACAGGTATATGGACCAGGGCACACAGCTGTTGAAGACACACCACAACCAGCAGCGCTCCCCATGCCAAGCATAAGTGCTGCTGTGTGTGTGCTATCAACAGCAGTGCAAGCTCACGGACCCCCTATGGTCATGCAGCCAGACACGGGTGGTGCCTGCAGAACAGTACCAACAGGCCATGGAACTGTATCACATGATAAAACACACACAGCAGTGGCACACATGAAGGGGACAAGACGTCTGAGGTGAGTGCAGACCCCTGGTGAGGGGGGAAGGGGCACTGTGCAGACACATGGTGAGGGGAGGTTGGCAAGGGCAGCTGTCACACACACACACAGGTGGGCCAGGCTACACAGATGGCACACAGCCAATAGGACCACCACAGCAAGAGCAGCAGACACCCAGGACACTGCCACAGTGGTGTGGCAGGCCGAGGAAGCAGAAGGATCCCCCCACATGAACCAGACATGCACACAGTTGACACAGTTGAATGGGCACTATGGGTATCGGCAATGCTACAGGGGTATGGGAACAGGGAAAGGTGTGTCTGTGTGGCCAGTCCGAGTCAGCCACAGTGGGGTATGCAGGTACACAGTGTTATGGGGGTGGGACTGGATGTTGCAACATGTGTCGTGCATGTACGGCAAATGGATTTGCATGTGCTAACCTGTACGTGGGATGTGTAGTCAACACCCATGCACACTGGTAGCTGTGGAACTGGATAGCTGATGACAATGTCAGGGCTGCTGTTGTGATGTGTAAATAAAGCATGAATGGCCACATACCGTTGTGTCATACTGTGATACATCCATACAATGCTGCATGGTGGGCTGCAGCACGGCGGGGTACTGGGATGGGGCCAGACAGCCGTCATGGGCATGCACACGATGGCCAGTCTGGCTGTGACGTAACACAGAGGTTGACAGGAAATCACAACAGGGTGGTGGGTGCAGGGGTGCTAGTTACAGTATGCATGGTGTGGTGTGTCACATGGTGCAGCTGAGTGACCACACCACCCAGGAGGTGCCTGCATCGGATGGATGCCCATACTGCATGCCACACCCCAGGTGTGTATGCCACATGATCTACACACAGCCATGTGACAAGGGCTGACCAATGACAGTACAGGTGTGGCACACAACATTGGAAGGCCGTGCAGTTCTACACATCAGGGCGTGGCATAACATGAGACATCAACATGCCACAGGTGCATAGTGGGGCACGAGGCCACAGTCTGACTGTCACATGCATCCGAGAGGTGCTCATGTCCCATGACACTCCACACCCCGGTATGCATCATTGTGACCATCATGTGTGCCACTGCACTGAGGGTGCACCCATTACCATATGCCATGTCCAAGGGGACTGTAGAGGGCACATGTACAGACATGCTGGTAGTGACATGGGGACATGGCAGGCCACACACACAGTATCATCCTAATGCATGTCACGCACACACCACACATGCTGTTGCAGCTACACTGCTCATGGCTTTCATGGTGACATGCAAGGCCTACACAGGGTGGTATGCCCCCCGCCACCCCTCATGTGGCTGCATGGACCACAGTGTCAGACACATAAATGGCATGTACACCTGTGATGGATGGTACGCCATGCCTATGTGGCCCCATGAAGCACACTGTACTACAACCCTGTCACGCCCACCTGTGTCTGTGGGGCTTCCCACCACACCCATATCCCACCATGAACAAGTCCACTGTCACCAACCCTGACACACACTGCTGCACTCATGAGGCATACACACAGACGTTGACCACTGTACACAGCCGCCACCTAGTGGTGGGATGAGAGACATGCATGGCACATGTTGTGGTGCCATACACACTGTGCCAGCTGCACCAGCTGTGGGGCACTGCTGTTGGCACTGTATAGCTGGACCGACGTTAGGCCATCAACAAGAGTAGCACATGTCGGGGCCACTGGTATGCATGTCAATGTCACATACAGGGTGGAGCATGGCTGCCACTGGTATCCTGTGTAGTATGGCCATCCACAACTGCAACACACATGTCTGGACATGCCTGTGGAGGTGTGACTACCAGACAGCACATCTGGGCGATGGGTAGGACCAGTGCTGAGCACAGGCAACCACAGTCAACGTCGAGGTGCATGGGCGACAGCAGGGCTGTGTATGACGACCATGCATGTGTTGGTGGGCCCTGCTCTGTGCCAGTGTGTCATTGCAGGCACGCGGGTCCAGGAACATGTACCCCATGGATGGATTGGGTGCCTGTACCATTGGCCAGCTGTGCATGGGGGCACAACACCGCACATGTGCAGCACAGGTACAGATGGAGACATGTGTAGTGGCTACCTAGACTGGCACACACATCACAGCACCCCCATAGACCACAGCACACACCTACAGTTGTCGAGGCCCATGCCTGGGCACTGCCTCATAGGACATGTCAATACCCTACCATGGTACACCTGGGTGCTACGGCAGCAGTAATGCGACTCTGACAGCACAATGTACAACACAGAGAGTGAACATGCAACAATGGTTTATTGAAATGACTGTGTGGGTACAAACAGGTGTACAGAACAAACACACATGCATGACATATACATGTTACCGGGAATACAAACACATGTGTAATGCCTGCCTGAAGGATACTAAAACCATGTAAAAGCAATAATGGTTAAAATGTAACACTGTATGGGCAAGCATGCAGGTATCTGCCTATTGCACAGCCCTGATGTGTATAACTGACCTCTGCAACATGCATGACTCGGCACTGTTATGCAGCACTGGCCAGGGAACTGCCACATGGAGCATCATATGGGGTGTTGTGACTGTCTGACAGTCAAGATAGGATGTACTGCACACTGACAGTGTGATCCGCTCTACCGCACATGGCACATGGGTGTGTGTTGAGTGCTGGTACAGCACCCGCACTATGGTGTCGGGAGCTGGTGCACAGCGGCCATCATTGCATGCAGTGCACCATGTAGGCCCTCCACATGATGCATACATTCTGCTATGTGGCCCTGCAGTACCTGTAATGCTGCAGCCTGCTGTGCAGGTGTGCCTGGGGCCTGCTGTTCCACATTCTCCACCATCACCCTCTGTTGGGCCTCCACACCACAGGACTGCACAGGTTGGGCCCTGTCCACCCCACTCTCCTCTCCTGCACCCATTGCAGACACCACACCTGCAGTCTGGGCGCCCTGCACCACATATACCACTGGTGGCCCTATCCCCTCCTGTTGGCCGGCTATGGCAGGCACATCCTCATCCAGGTCCTGCACCTCCTGAGCAGCCCCCTGGTTGTCATCATGGCCTACAGGCTCCACACCCACCTGCACACCTACAGCTGCTGTCCCCTCACCAGCACCCTCTGAGGCCACACCCTGAGGGGCATTGCCCCAACTGTGCTCTGGCCAGTGTCCATATGTAGTGGTATGTCATGTGTGTCCATTATGGCACTGGCATTATCAGTGGCAGGCACATGGTGCCCTGGTGCAGTGTCCATGTCGGTGTCCACAGCTGCTGGTTCCTCCTCCTGACCTTCACTTTCACCACTGGGCTGCTTTATGTCTGTCGGTGGTAGTGTGCGTACACACCTATGCAGTTGTCTCGACTGGGACCTGTACTCCTGTGCCTCAGCCCTCTTCATACGATCCATGGCCTGAAACATGCTGCGTGCCCGCAGTGTGTCTGGCACCGTCCCCATCCCACTGTTGTGACGTCCACCTGTTGGAATAGGGAGCACATGTGTAGTGCCATGCCTTTGTGAGGCCACATGTCCACTAGCTATGTGACTGCACCGTGTACAGCAGTGCCAACCGGTCCACTGTCATCCATCTCTGTCCTGTGCTGTGTCGGCCGTGCTACCATTGGAGGGACACAGTGGCAATCATACAGACACACAGTGGTGTACGGCCCCCCTGTCAACAGTACATGCCCCATTGTGCTGCTGTCCCACAAGGCAGAGCCCTCATCCCTGCACCTGCCCTCCCTAGTATCCCCCACATCTGCACCCAGTACCCCTGACACACAGGCTGTGGTCTTCCAGTTCACCACCAGCTGTGGTACAGTGTTCCACCCATCCCCCCCATTGCCCTGCATATGTCCTGTCGCCCACCGCCATAGCACCACGTCACTCACATCATGGAACAAGCACCCCCCAAGCACACCATCTCATGGGGCCTGGTGGCCCCTCTGTCTGTGTCCTGGCAATCCCATCTACACATATGTGGCTGCCATTGTGATCCACCCTATCCTCCCCCTCATCATGGGGGATGTGGGTACCACCCCCTACCTTCCCTTGTCCAGCATACCCCCTGTCCCTGGATGGGCAGTGTGTGTTGGGGTCGCGCCCTTTCCACCACTCATAGGTCCATACTGTGTGCCAATACTACACACACTCACCATCTATGGCATGACTGGTGGTGCAGTTTCAGGGTGCTGTAGCATGACACCCTGGGGGGCTGGTTCCCATGCGATGCACCCCAGCGGCATGCTGGCCCATATAGCCACTGTTCTACAGTGTGCAGTGTGGTACATGCCCCCAGGTGCATGTGCACATAGCCCATACCCTTCCCTGGTGCATGTTGTACACATTCCTCCCGGACAACTGTCCCATCACTGGTGCCTTGCACACACAGCTTGCATAGGGACTCCTAGACAGTGGACACTATTTGCCATGACACAACACTGCTGCACTGTAGCCATGTTGTCCCGCAGCCACCCACAGCCATCTATGCCATCGGCCACCACCATGTCTGTGCTGTCTGCACAAAGATAGCAATCCCCATGTGGGTGGTGGTGCTGTGCTGCACAAGAAACACCACCCACAGCATAGATACCTGTACGACCCGGCCCCCCATAGCCACCTGGGTTGGGCATCGACACAAACCACCCCACACATCCGCCGACTCTAGGAACAGTGTGATGTATGCCACATCCGTGCGGCACTCCCCCATGGCTCGTCAGTCAGCACTGCCCCACAGCGGTCAATGGGCCATCCGGGATGCTGTCTGGTGGATACAGGGCATACACCGCATGGGCCTTGGCCAGTCCCCAGTGTACCCTCACGTACCACACCATGTGGTTGGTCCAGCATGCCCCATAACTTCACACATGTGCCACTGCCTGGTGTGTAGGCCACTGTCCTGCCGATTGTTCACTAGCCTCCGTGTTGGGTATGTCCCCATGCCATGCTCACGGATGCCATGTTGCATGCTTGCCCGTCATTCCCTGGACCATCCAATGGGACACTAATATGTGTGTGTATTCCACATGGCCAGTCCACCACTCCTGTGTTGTGCATCCTATGACCAGTGAGTACTTGCATGGGTCACCCAGTGGCCCTGCCAGTGTCCTGGGTAGCCACCTCCTCACCCTCGTGTCACTACCATCTACCCCTGCTTTCTTGTAGGCCACAGGTGACCGCTATGTGTGGTCATACTGGTCCCTGTACACCTGGGGACTGTCACCCCATTCCTACCAGTGGCCTCCTCCCCACAGGGCCCACCTACCTGTCCCCTGTGTGGCTATTGTGCTGCTGAGAAGCTGTCAGTGTCCCGCATGTCCGCCCACTCCCTCCACCCACTCTGTCCATTCAGGGACTCACTATCTGGTCCCCATCATCCCCCCTGGTCACATATGTGGCCGCTGTGTATGCTTACTTCCCTGTACAGTACACTGTGCTGGCAGAGGATCCCTGTGGTCCATGCCCTCCCTGGCCGATCGACTGCCCACTCGGGACATCTCCACATGTGACTGTCACTCTCACCTACCCACCTGGGTCATCATAAGCCCCCGAGGTCCACCATCATGGCCTCTCAACCCCACTGTCCCAAGGGCAGCCATTTGGGCCTACCTGTCCCTACAGCTGTGTTCAGTTTGTGCCCCATGTGGTCTGCACACCCCTCCCACATTGCATACCATCAGTGTCACATATCTGGGTGTACCAGTCTCCACACCATGTACCTGTGACATGTTTGGCCTGCTGCAGGACAACAGTACACAGCATTGTAGCAGCATGCTGATATGGTGTTCATGACTGTGCTGCCTGTCAGCATGTCCCTCCATGCCCATGGGCCCCCCACCCGCATCCCTGTCCAACATATCACATGCACCGTATGTGCTGTGCAGGTACCCTGTCCCAGCTGCCACCACTGTGGTGGCCATCCCATGTGCAGTGCTGCTACTGTCCACTGTATGCCACCATGGCATATGGTGCTCAGCATGCCCGGGGGTTGGCTATAGCGGTTATGAGGACCACACACATGGGTGCAGTCAACTCTACTCAGCACCACACCAGTCATCCGGCACATGCATTGCCATGTATTGGTATGGGGCCACAGCTGTGCCTGCATGATCACTGGCGCGTTCATCCCTGCATCATCTCTGATTGGATACGCACTACACCCTGTCCCACTACTATCACCAGTGGTACCACTACTGTGGCACGTCATGGGTGCCTAAAGTTACTTGTCATCCATGCCTGTCCTTCACCCCTGGGTCAACTGTTACTCCACAGCTACAGTGGGGACAGTCATTGCCTGAACAACGTACAGGCCAGGTCCCACCTCCAGCCCCAGCGGGTCGCATTGTGGCTCCAGGCATGCATGCACTGCCATAGGCCATCGGTCGATACATACCAATGTCTGTGCATGGCACACGTGCATACCATGGCATGTTACCATGCATGCATTCAACCAGGGTGCAGCTCCCTCCTACCCCTCCCCTCTGTCCTGCATGTGGCATCCGCCCCAGCATGTGCACAGTGCATGGCATGGGCGCTTGTGCCGGACCATGTGTGCTGGGTCACAGCACACATGTGCCAGTGGCCAGCCTTGTGGCCCAGTGACATGGCAGGTGTGTCTGCATCACAGAACCTGGCATCTGTGTGGCACACAGCATGGCTGTTGTTGGCACACATGGTGCGCCTGCATTGCAACCCTACTATGGTGAGCACACATGGTATGCTCATACCTGTACCCATGCACCCAAGCTGTTGTACATCTACTATGTGACCTACCTTGGCTTCGTGGGGCCAGATCCCTTTGCACATGGTGCTGAGGGCTCCTCCGATGTTCCTCCAGCTGCTGTCTGTGGGCGCCACCTTCACTGCCACCTGTGGGTACATGGATAAACAGCCATTAGTGTCTACACAGTGCACTGTGTTTTGCAGGCTGCCGCAGTATGGGCATGCATGTTACATGTCTGGGACACCTACCATACAGGCGTGGCCTGCCCATCTGCATGGCCACATCAGCATCCACTGCCATCTTCCTCATGTGTGTCAGGATGGCACCGTGCCTCCTGGCAAGGTCCTGCCAATGATGCTGCAGATGCCTGGGTGTCCTCCTGACCCCATGCTGTGTGTACATCTTGGCAGCAATCCTTCTCCACACCTGTTCCCTGTCCCCAGAGGTGTGTCTCCTGCTGCCAGGTGGTAGCAGGTACCTGCCCCACTGCTGGACCAGGCTGACCTGCTGAGCAGTCTCATCTGTGCTAAAGTTGGGCCCTCTGCCATCTAGACTGCTCATGTTTGCACTTGCAGTGTAGCTGTGGCTGCATGGGACTGTTGATCGTGTGGCTCTACACTCCCTCCTGCACCATGCCATGAGCTGCGTGCTGTGGCTTCACTCCCTGCATCACTATGCAATATTGTAGCGCATGCCACATGTGTGTGTCATTCCACCGCATATCACAATTGCGTATATATTTATTGCAGATTGCGATATGCGTGCTTTCTGTACACAGGGCACCCTTGTGCATGTACTGTAACCCTGCATGTGTTCCTGGGCTGTGCATGGTGTGGCAGGTGCTGTGGTTGTGGTGTGTGCTGGTACAGGCAAGTGCTGCACATGTGTGCACTCATGGTAGTGCAGGGCTGTGGTTGGGAAGTTGCACGGTTATGCTGGTGTGGCTGTGTGTCATCTTTGTGGGATGTCTATGTTATACTGCTGTGTGTCCTGTGGGAGGGCCTCCTCATGCATGTTCAATCCTGGTCACAGGTGGTACATGTCATCATCCCTCCATCATTGCAGAGATGCCCCTCTGGCCCTGTGTACTCACCCTACAGTGCTGTCGCGACTTGGGTACCACCGCTGTCTTATGTGGCTGTGTGTACTCACACATGCCATCCTCTCCCAAACTGTATTGCTGCACTGTTCTACCCTGCATTGTCTGCCAGGGGTGACACACCAGACAGGGACACTATTTCAGTGTCACAATGCATCCCTGTGTGGTACACTGCATCGGGCAGACAGTCCTGTGTGGTGGTGTCCGCTGCTGTGGCATTCACATGTGTTGTCGGTCATCCTGTGGCAGCCATTACTGTTTGGGTATCTGTCTGCCGGTGCCACACAAGGGCCACATCTCTGTTAGGTGAAATGGTTTCTGATGAGCTGGTCCCATACCTGCCGTCATGTTGTTGCATTTCCTGGCAGTCGATGCTGATGGTGGTGTTGTTGTCCCACATCTGCATCCTCATTAGCCCCCTCTGCATCCCTCTCACCATGCACAGGATCCTCTGGTGGCAGTGGTACCCTCTGGCTTATGGCAATATTGTGCAGGATGCAACATGCAAGGATGATCTTACAGCACGTCGCAGTGTTGTATTGCAGTGCTCCTCCTGCCCTGTCCAGACACCTGAAGTGTGCCTTCAGGATCCCAAAGGTCCTCTCAATCACGGCCCGTGCTGTGATGTGTTTATCATTATGTGCCTCCTCCACTGCATTCCAGGGGTTCCTTACTGGTGTCATGAGCCATGGCAGTTGGGGATATCCACTGTCACCTGTGGAATGAACAGTGGAGTGGATGTTTAGCCACGGACAGGCTCTATGTTGCCTCCACATGCCTCTCTGCAGTATGCCTTGCCCACCATTCCCTATCTGTATCTGTCTCCACTCACCTATCAGTCATCCACCCTCCAATTCACCTCTCTGGAACACCTGATGCAGGCCACTCTGCCGGAATATGAAGGAATCATGAAAGGATCCAGGGTACCTTGCCACCACGTCTAGGATCCAACAGTGGCTGTCGCACACCACCTGGATGTTCAGTGCATGGTACCCCTTGCAATTTACAAAGGTGTCTCCATCCTCTACTGGAGCCTTAATTGCCACCTGTGTGCAGTCGATGGCACCCATGACATTTGGGAACTGTGCTAACGCATAGAAGGCCTACTTGGTTGCCTGCTGCTGTGCACCCTGTGGGAAGGCAATATACCTGTCCCGGCATCGCAACATGGCATCCACGAACTGTCTCAGGCACCGGGACAAGGTGGCCTGGGATATTCCCACTGTATCACCATTGGGTCTTTGGAATGTACCAGTGCCCAGGCAGCACAGTGCTGTGCTTACCTTCACATTGACAGGTATGGCATGCGCCCTCTTTGTAGCTGTGGCTAGCTCCTCCCCCAGCTCCCAGCACAGCATTGCTATGGCAGCCTTATTCAGCCAGTACCGTGCTATGCACTGCTCCTCTGTGTCCTCCTCATAGGATTGTCTGGTACATATCACTTGGGGAGCTCTGCGTCTGACTGGTTGCTGTGGCTGTGGTGTTGCATTGCCCTGCATCCTGCCATTGTGATGCCTCCTTCACCTGATCTACCTCCTCCTGGCTTCTGCTGCCAGCATTATGCCCAGTAGGACTACCCCTGTGGGCATAGTCATCCTTTTCTACAGTCACACTCTACAGTCTGCACACTGCTTCCTCTAGTGTGTCTACCTTGTACTGTGTTACTCCTCCCCTTTATAGTAGTGTGCTGTTAGACCACCTTTGCATTCATCTAGGTGGTAGAGCCTTGGTTGGAGGCAGGCTGCATGTGCTATGCTTCCTGAATATGGCCTGTGGATGCATTAGGCCATGTGGCATGTCACAGGTTCCACTGTGCCACATGTCTGGATGCAAGGCGCAATACGCATCTGCGCTGGGGTTTGCCTCTGCCTGCATTTCTGAATCGCACTTGCCGCATCTTTTGCCTCATCTTGCTACTTGCATCATTTTTTGTGGACGCATCATGCGGGCATCCTACCTGTGGCTTTCTGAATCTGGCCAATTGTTTTTAATGGACTTCGGATTACCCATCATAATGCGAAGTACTCCACTTCATGTTGCAGAGCACTCCGTGAATTCACTCTTGCTTCCCGATTCACTTCACGAAGCAAATTAGGGCCACTTCACCCATCTCTATTAATAGTCCAGCTGCTACTCTAGGACCCAGAAGGCACTGACTGGAGGGCCACTGGCATGTGGTTAAAAGTTGTGCTCCCTGCCCCCAATCCCCATGGAATACAGAGGCTAAGGGAACATAATGCTGCTGTACCTCTGACCTCAGAAAACTTCATTCTGATTAGGGAAGTGTAACATCAAAAAATACAGCAGAACTAACAGTGAGGAGCTGCTTACATATAACAAACGCTAAGCACACTAGGAAAAAACTAAGAGCTCACCGTAGAAAAAGAAACTTTCCAGTAGTAAAAAGTATAAAAATTAATGTGATACTTTAATGGGTCAATGAAAATGAACACATGCACAGACAAACATCAACAGTACCCCAGTGCTTCAAACCCAATCTGGGTTCTACCTCAGGGGGAAGCCCTCCTGAGGAAAATCCTAGACTGGGTTCAAAGTGCTGGGGTACTTTGGATGTTTGTCCGTGCATTTGTCTGTTTACCTACATTAAAAGTATCACATTGATTTTTATACTTTTGACTACTGGGGAGTTTCTTTTTTTGTGGTGAGTGCGTACTTTTTTCCTGGTGTGGTTAGGGAAGGGGCATAGAAAGGGGGCAGGTCAGGGTGTGGTATGTGCTTATGTTGTACTATGTATCTTGGACCTGGTGAAACCTGGCTCTTTCTGATAGAACTTTAGTATCTTGTAGTTTTGAGCCTGAACCAAGTAGAACCTATTTCTACCAGGTACAACCAGGTAGAACTTTCTCAGCTTTTAAAGGTTCAAACAACCCGGTCATGGCACCCATTCTCATGGTTATGGACAGAAATCCCAGCCAGTTGGGTGAATTTCAGATGTGGCATGAAGAAAATAGGAACCCTTATGGCTCTGGATGCATTTGGGGTCCAGTTCAATTCCTACTTTTACCCACATCCTTTGTAAACACAAACAATCTGGTCATATTCGGTTCTGTGTATCATGTAGTAAAAGTAATGAGGTTTATTTACCAATTCATGTAAATTAATCCAAAACACAACTGAAATACTTTTGTATTTTGGCACTGAAGTAGACTTAAGTGAGTCAAGTCTGTCCTCAATCCAACTACTTTCCCCCATTTTCCCCCATCACAGTCTGACCCTAAAATTCACACTGTATGTGACTTTGACACAGCTTTCAAGTTATACTTCCAGAGTATCTCCTCCTCCTCATAGTTCAGCAATTTTAATTTATCTCTTAAATCTTCCATTAACAGGAATATCTACAAAGCAGCACCCAGGTCATGATCATCATCCCATCTCCTGCTTTCCTCTGTCATTATAGCTTTGGTAAGAGTTTCTGCTTCAGGTTTAAATGTTGCTCCACTGCCTTAAATCAGGGCTTCTCCATGGTACTCTTCCTGCTGATGAAGAAATTCAAATGACCACCCTCATGAACTGATCTGCTATGTTTCAATACCGCTATTACATGACACATTATTTTTTTTGGTTTTTCCACCAAAGGTGGTGATGTTAGTAATGCAACCCCAAGGCCGTTCACCAGAATTTAGACCAGGAAATAAAACAATCAAATTCTTCTCAAGCACAATGTTACCTAGTAATAGCAGCCATGGACACATGATCTATAGTTTATACCATAGGGACACCAGACACGGAACTCCACCTCCTGTCACACTCCCACCAGCCCTGTTTGGTTGGGCAGAAAAATATGAAGGAGGAGTTTATTGTAGTATAGAGCGTGGATATAGGGAAATAGACTTTGCTTTGGTGATGTAGTGTATGTATGGGCAGAGATGATGGAGGCAGATTGAGGATGAGTAGGAGTGAAGGTTTTTGGAGGATGAATAAAGGACTTTTTTTAATGATTCCGTAGTTTTTTTGTGTTTTGGATAGTTGGCAGGCACATATGCAGCAGGTTCATAGCTGCATTCTGTTAGGTAATCGCAATAAACATTATCAGGGGTACATTCTTTGGGAAGATGACTCAGTGTTGTAGGGAAAGGGGCATACCTCTCATGTCTCACATAAGGAGGGAAGGATCATCCTTCATTTTAAACCCCAAAGGTTGCTCTGTCTCACAAGGTAAATGTGCTGCCCACTGAGACAATGCTATAAACTCAGATTTTTTAAAGCAAAGGTTCAGTATCCTATCAGAAAAGATGCTAAATCAAATGTGATGTTTGTCCACATGAAACAATAATTTTTGTAGTGTTGACATACTTCCAGGGGTTAAATTGGGCAGGAACCCAGTTCCAGCACCTAAGCCCATTGCACATGTGTGAGTTGTCATGCATCTGCACTGGGCTCCAGTGGCCATCTTGGACATGACTGACTGTGTCATGTCCCGCTGGCCACCAAAGTACTGCGGTGAATGTGCAGTGATTGCCGTTCATCCTCAATTTTACCAAGTCTGTTCGGAATCTGGTAAGCTCCCTTTTTCTAATATCATAGCAACTATTTTTTTTTAACTTAACCAGTCTAGAACTAAGTCCTCAAACTGGCAAGCTGCATTTTAATCTGACCTAAAATGAGATTGTTATATAATTAAAAACCTTTTTTACCTCCAACACACAAACTTCCCTTCATTTTGCCCACCATCCATCACATCTGCTTTCTTCCAACTTTCTCATCTACTCCCTCCTCCTCCTCCTCCTTTGCCTTTCTTGCTTTATCCCCTGTTAACTATGATCAAACTTATACTTCTTCTCTGACTTTTTATGTAGCTACTCTCATGGCACTGGTGTCTATCTGTTGGTTTAAGAGCAGCATTCTTAATAGTTCTGTCCCTAAGCTCTTGTATCTGTCTGTTCTAACTAACACTGCCTCTGTCTCTAAACTACTCAATCTCTCATTTCTCCTAGCCAAAGTGCCTTGCGTCTGGAAGAATGTTAAAGACTTCCCACTATGTAAAGGCAGCAACCTTTCTGTATAAGTGAACTATTGATCTGTTTCTCTTACCCCTGAAGTGGATAACACAGGTGGAATGTAAAAATCTTTAACCCTAGTTCTAGGCAGAATTGGGCAGAAGTTGTGAATTCCACTTCCATGTAACTTTTGTGACGTTTTGCAAATTTTTCAAAATGTTCCGAACTTCAGCCTTAGGCAAAATCAGAAACTTACAAATTTGTTTGGCAAATTTTTACCCTGTTCCATCAAATTGTCTGGCTGAATTGTGGAATAATGCATATGAACTGCAAAATGACAGTTCTGAGGAATTCCATTCTACAGTTTCAACATTAATCCACAGCTCATACATTCATTCTGCACTTCAGTAACTCGCTGAACTGCAGAATGACTATGAACTGAGGATTAATGTATTAAACTGCTAAAGAAACTCTGCAAAACTGACTACTGACAATGATCAGTTTTGAAGAATGTCTTTCTGCAGTTTAATACATTAATCCAGAATTCATATTCCACTGATCTAAGTCAGAATTTCCACAAAAGTTAACAGAGTGCATTCAGAAATTTTACAGAAGTGAAATTCTGACTTTCTCCAAAATTCCACTGACGGAAGTTTAATTTTGCACAGCTGTACAGTACAAATTACATTAAACTGTTCCACCAATGAGTTGCTTTAGCATTTCTGAATGAGTTGCAGAAGTGTTGCTGGATTCAGTACAAAATCTTGCACAAACTGTTTCTTAGCAGTTAAAGCTCTGTTTTGCATTGTATTGTGATTGGGCTTAGCTGCATTCCAGCTGAGCAGTAAAAATGTTTTAAATATTGCTCTTGAACTGGTTAAATGTTAAAATCACAATGCAGTATGAGTTGCAAGTGCGTTGACAACTGTAAAAAACAATGCTAAACCAACTCATTGATGGGTCAGTTTAATGTGACTTGTACTATAGTTCCAGGCTAACTAATTGCTCCTAATAGGAAGAAAGCAGTCTCCATGACCTGTGGCAGTGCTCAGAGAATCACCAGGGTCCATTCAGCCAAAATATTCGTGACAGTGAATGGCTAGCTTCTGATGTACCTCTCCTCCTTCAAGTTCCTAGGCACATGGCTAGATTATCACCTTAATTCCTCTAACCATATAGATACCATCCATAGGAAACGCCTCCCCAAGCATGGTACTCTGCATTGGAATAAGTCTTGTCTCACCCTTCCTGTCCACCACTCTGTAAGCGCATTCTCTAAATTATCCTACCAGTTTTTGACCATGTGGATATGGTCTAATGTGCTACCTTCAGGTCTTCCCTGGTTAGACTGGCTCACCCTATTTCACTTCCTCACTCATTTTACCTGGCACGATCCTCAACATGCCAGCCATTGCTTCCTTTCTACCAATATTTTTCTCCCCTTCCTGGCTGACAGTTGCCTTTCTCACTGCTCCCTTCATAAGTAAATTCTGGTTTAGATGCCTCCCATTCTACCTTTCCTCACTCCATACTCCAACCTCCCATCCTATTCCATGAAACCCTCTCATATTCCCCATCCACACACTCAGTGTCTTATTCTACTAGTTGACAAGCCAAACCACCAGATGCCAAGGTGGAACCCCATGGTTTGATTCTAACAATGAAATGCCTGAAGTGGCTACTCTTATGTAGAGTGCCTTGCCTAAATTGGCCCCTTTAAATGAATGTGCTTCCACCTAGGTAATTCACAGGTGATTAAAGAAAGCATGCTGTAGAAGTACAAAGATCCCTGCACATTCTCTCTATGCCTTCCTGAGTATCCACCTTAATTCAGATTTTGGTATCATTTGCAAAAAGTCATACCTTCCCTTCCAGTTATTCTACAATGTCACTTAAGAAGACATTGAAAATGAGTGGCCCAAGTACTAAGCCCTGCAGCACCCTGCTGGTCAATCACTTCTCATTAGAGTGAGTGCTGTTAACTCCCACCCTCTGCCTTCTATACATTAACCAGTTTCTAACCCAGTTCACCACTTGGGATCCCACCCCTTGCCTACACAATTTCTTTATCCATCTCATGTGCATCACAGTATTAAAGTCTTTGCTAATGTCCAGAGAGGCAATGCCCACTGCTGTCTGTTGTTTTATTAACCTGATTACGCAGCCAAATAAATAAATCAGATTTGTATGTCATGGCCTCTGCCTCCATGAATTCATGCTGTCTGTGATCTTGCAGCCTATTGTATTCAAAATACTCCAGTTGCCTTTCCTTACACAGGGTTTCTATTAATTTCCCAACACTGAATTTACACTGACCATCACATAGTTGCTAGCCTTGTTACTGTTGCAGCTCTTATGTGGCAGGACCATATCTGCTCTTCTCCAATACTCCAGATCAGGCCTGATTCTAGTGAACTGTTGAATAAGGCCATCAGTGTGACAGCTAGCTGATAAAATTATGTGTAACCCCAACTAGCATGGTTTTGCTAAGCCCTAGCTGAAACACATTAATATGTTTAGGTTGCCATTTGTTTGGGCATTCCTTTGAGTAGTTTGCCTTCGGTCTGTAGTTGGCAGCTTGGAGCTGGCTTTGTCAAATTGCATGATGCCTCCACTCAATGAGCTCCTCCTGACACAAGTCCAGCAGCAGCAGTATACACTAACAGGACTCTGAAGAACTTCAACCAGACAGTATATTCAGTATTAAAAATTCATATGAGCAAGCACCATGCATACAGGTTTAATGGGAGAAAGAAAAAAGGAGAAGAAATGATAAAGGCACAACTAACATGGATTGCAATATTCCAGTTTAATAATCATAATTCCTCACTTATCTTGTTCACCAGCCCACTGTTTCTCCAAGTCTGTAGGATTAGCTGAAGGCTTAGTCTTAAGGATTAGCCAAAGGCTTTTGCAGTTGCTGGTACTCAGCAGGAAGAAGCTATAAATGAGGTATAATTTTTTATTGCCTTGGCTATTTGTAAACCAAAAGAAAGACACTCAATGTAGTCCAATTCCAAAAGAGAATAAAGAAACCCAAATTTCCTTACCTGGTTCTACTATGAAGCAAAGTCCAGTCTAGAAAAGTATTGGTCCTAATATCTAATCTGTCTACAGTAACTACACGTTTCATGGCAGATCTTGTTCAGTGCTTACTGTCCAGGGATCAAAAACTGAAAGCAGCATTTTGACTGGAACCCAGATCCCATAAAACTGAAAAAACAAAGATGTGAATCATCATCCACTGATTTTATCTTCTGGGTGAGAACTTCAGCTCCCACACTGGATGCAGCTAGGCAGGTCTTACATTATTTCCTTCCTAGAAATGGAACATTTGAGTACTCATGGCAGAAGAATGGGCCCTCTGGAAAAGTCGCCATTTTCAGCAAATGCTTAGTCACTTAAAAGCTGAAACTCCAACTGGGCTGTTCTTGAGGTTCTTGGATTATGAGTATAGAGTTAAACTAAAAAGGCAACAGATCTTCTCCTTTTTGAGTTATTGGTTCATACGCCATCTCTTCTATTGACAAATCAGAAGAAAAGTGTATCTGCAGCCGGATGGCCATCCTGCAGACTGTTTCATGAATCATCTTGACCTTGAACCCTCATTAGCTGTCAGGAAAACTGTGGAGGGCTGTGATGAATATATGTCCTCAGAATGACTCTGTATTTCAGAACTTTTTCTACCCTCACTTCCCACAATATTGCACAGTTGTGGGCTTCTTTGCCCAGACTAACTGACTTGTGATAGGCTGGAACTCCCTAGGCTAGTGATATTCTCCTTTAACCCCCTTCCAAAGTTCCTGTGGTAAGAGTGCAATAACAATGGCACTGTCAAGGCTTTTTTTCAGGCACCAAATCTTTTGTTGACTTCTAAACACCCATGGCCCAATTTTCAAATGGGGTTAGATTGCTGCACTGGACTTGTATCAGGGAGTTTGACACAGGTGGTGACTTGCAACAAACAGTGGTGTAATTGCGATTTTGAAAGGACTGCAGCAGCAAATCCCTGATGCAAGTCCCTTGCGTCAGACCCAGCAAAGTTAGACCAGCTCCCGTCTGGTCTAACTTTGAGCCATTCGGGGACATTTTTTATGGGGCCTACACCAAAGCTTTGACAGAAGCTGCCATAAATCGTGGAAGATGTCGCAACTGTGCCAAATGTCATAAAATTAGAAGCAAGTTGTGGCAATGTGTTTGGCACAGTTGCATTGAGCTTTGGGGCTGGTGCAGGGCTTGGTGCAAGCCCTGCATCAACCTTTGAAAATTGGGCCCCCATTAGGCTGCAGATGGAGTACCATCCTGGACAGAGAAGGTTGTGGGTGGTAGGCCATCCTACAGCAGGAGCTGCAGAATTTGTGCTACTCCTGGTGGCTGCCATCCAGCTCTGCTGTGCCTTTCACTGGGGCCTAAACCTTTGCTGTTTCAATTTGTGGTGTTTTGGAGAAAGGGGTGGTGCTGGCAGCTGTGGCTTTGAAACAGATGTTAGGTGGTTCCCTGTACGGAACTGGAACCCACATGTGAGCACATGTAATCCCCATGATGGGGCATGCAGGTTTTGTTATACTCAGTTGCTTTGTAAATATTATAACATAAAAATTGTGAACACTGTCCATTCTCAGCTTTCAGGCAGCTTAAAGTCTTCTTTTTTCCATGTGCAGACTCCTCAGAGTTTTGCAAAAAGAGTTTTACAGAGAAATTTTGGATATGTCAATCCTTTGTTTTTGTCTGCTTTATTGACTTCCATATGAGAATGCTACATTGATTCAATTAGCAAGTAAAAGTACCTGTGCCCTTTTATTATTAGAGCAGTTTCAAAAGGAACTTGTATGGAGCAGTGTGACATTTTCCTTATAATGTACCCATGGCATCTTGTGCCATGTTAAATTTAAACACGTTGCTGCCACCATACCCCACCCACTTCATGACCACTAATGATGTGGGTAGAACACATATGGAAAGTAAGACTCCAGTCTTAATCTTCTTTTCCAGTCTAAATACTGTACTTCTTGTGCTGGCTGATTATAACAAACATGGCCCAGATCGGCTCTTCCATGAAAGCTTTATCTAACCTCACTTCTCACAGTAAAGTTGTTGGCCTCTTTGCAAACACTTCTTGGACTGTGATAGGCTGGAGTTTCCCAGGCTGCTGGTGTACTCATTTTGATCCCTTCCAGAGTGTTTGTGGTCAGAGGACAATAATGGTAATGCCTTTGTCTTTCTAGCCCAAAGTCTTTGTTGGTTTTTAAACACCACTATGTGAAGTGCCATCCTGGAGAGAGAGAGCTGTGGGTGGTAGTCCATCATACGGCAGGAACTGCAGAATTTGTGCCACTCTCAATGGCTGCTATCCAGCTCTGCTGTGCCTTTCTCTGGGGCCTGAACCTTTGCTGTTGCAGTCTGTGGTGACTGGGAGAAAAGAAGTGGTGCTGGCAGATGTGGCTATGATATGCATACGTGAGGTGGCTTCTTCATGGAATTGGCTCCTATTTGGAGCACAAGTAATTCCCACAGGTAGGATGTGTGCTGGTGTCTATACTCGATATGTTTCTTAGATATTATAACCTTAAATAGTGAATACTACCCATTCTCGTGTATCAGGCAGCTTGTATTTTTTTTTCTTCAGTTTGCAGTCTCCTTGGAGTCTTTGAGTACAGTAATCATAAAACAGGGATGTACATGAACAGAACAAAGCATGGGGCTCCACAACCTCAATGGCACATGTTGGCACAGTACAACTGAAAATAAAGATCTAGACAGAATACATATGAGGGGCCATAGGTCCTCACACAACCCAGTGGCACATATGCAAAACCAAGCAGTCTCCAGAAATTCACTTGGCATACATCATATTCATGTATGTCCTTTTATTTAACAAAGTGCTAACTAAGACAGTGTCCAACAAGCACAGGTAGAGGTGTGCAGCAGCAGCAGCACTGAAACCCAAAAATAACAAAGCCAGCAAATAGCAGTGCAGTAGAACCGGCAAACATTCAACTGGCAGCTGTTGGTACAGCATGCATGGATAAACGCAGGCACAGACATCACAGCTGATATTTTCACTGATACCTTCCTCAGAGCTGAAACATCAGCTGGTCAAATGTTTGCCAGTACTACTGCTCTGCTATGTGCCAGCTTTAATTTATCATTTTTTTTCCTCCAGTACTACTGCCTCTCACATACTACAGAACTTGTTGGACATTTAGCACGTTCTTGAATAAAAGGACCATAGTACATGAATTTGAGCTGGGAGATGCAAATTTCTATAGACTGCTTTATTTTGGATATGTGCCACTGGGTTGTGTAAGGACCTACTGACCCTCTTATGTTCTGGCCTTGGAGTTTTGCAAGAATATTTTACAAAGAACATTTAGATAGATTCTTCTTTTTTTTCTCCCTTTAACTTCCATTTAGGAATAGTATATTGATTTTGTCTGTAAATGGATGAAGTTTGGGCCCTGTTTTTTTCAAGGGCAATTCCACTAGGAACTTGTTATGGATCAACATTTTTTTTTACTTTTACTGCACCCTTAGCATTTGGTCCCAAGCTAAATATATTCACATTGCTGCCCCTGCCCACCACCCCACTACATGACCACTAGTGATGTGGGTGGACCATAGCTGAAAAGTAAGATTGTAAACTTAAGCTTCTTTTCTTAATACTGTAGTTCCTGTGCTGGCTGGTTATGAACATATTTATATAACTTAAAAAAATCTTTTACTAGAGGTAAAGCATTCTGCTTTGGTGTCCTCACACTATATCCCTAGCTGGCTGTCTCATATATTTTAGATGGTAGTTGTTAAGTGGCCCTCAGTATTGTAGTAAATACATTGAAGAAGCCTTTTTTTCTACAGTTACCTTTCAGAAGTGTACAGCTGTAGCAGTTGATTCAGCATGTTATCCCCTGAGATTCTGCTATACCTAAAGAAAAAAAATCTCTAGGACTGCCTGTGCTGCAGGAAATCTTGAGAGCATCTTCTCAGAAATCTCCAGAGAGACTGAAAAATAACTTGACAATTCAACTGCTGCTTTTGTACTTCCCTGCATACGTGTCAGGCAAGCACACTTACCATGAAGAGACTGTTTAAGTATGTTTGATAATAAATACTGTTTAACACTCTAAATGTTCATCTATTATTCTGGTACAGTACTTATATACTATCCTTCATTTACTATATATATATATGTACAGTATTACATGTTATAATCTCTACTACTGCGTAAACATTTTCTGCTTATTGTGTAAACTAGTACTGAATGGTCCCATTGGTGAACTGCCATGAGGCAAACAGAGTTTGCTGCGTGGGAGTTGGGCTGAGAAGAAATTGGCCTGGGGCTATGAACTGTTTCTAACAGCTTACTGTATGATGCCAGCGATGATGCAAGTGCACTTGGAGTGCTTCCAGCTGTGAGTTACATATGACAGCCCACCTGTGGGAAGTGGAGGGGCTGATATATCAGCAGCTTCTTCAAGCTGGTTATAGTTTAGAGAGGTAGGTTGCCAGTATGGAATGGCAATTCTACCACAAAGTCATGAAAAAGAGGAGCAGGCAATTTCCAGAATGCAAGGAGGGAAGAATATCTGGCATGCAGTAAGGGCTGTCCAACGTACACCATCCTGATGATGGAGGGCAGGGGGATACATTTGTTGCCACTGTGTGGTGGCCAGGCTATAAGGAGATATTCTGCTGGGCTTTAGTGGCAGATGGAAGCACCACAGGGGCAGGGGAAAGGCAGCTGAGGAGGATAAGGTAGTGGAGGCTAGAGATTTTGGCACTAGGAATGGAAGCTGGTACCAGGGATAAATGTGGTAGGGAGAATGGTGGCAGGAACTATGATCTCTAAAGATAAAGACGGGGGATGAATTCTGTTTCAGAACGGCAGAATCAGGCAAGTTCTTAAGGAAGCACTCATGTCTGTAGACACCAGCAACATAAATCAGCATACGGCTGGCCTGAATGAGGATGTTGAGAACAAGACGTTGGCTGCTGGGAGCAGCCGCAGTGCCTGGGTACACTAACTGAAAATGAAGAGAAGAAGGACAAGGAAGGAAAAGGCTGGATGGTTTTGCAAGAAGGTAGTATTCATTGAGAATTTGATAGGGCAGTGGTTGAGATGGAGGGGCACTAATGAACAAACTTTGTAACATGAAGAAGGCTGTATAGGTACCTGGAGCCTGGGTTCAGCTGGTGGTGTCCATAGCCAAACAAGACTGTGCAGGGTAGAGAAAAGGGGCACACCATTGTTGTCTGTGTTGGGACAAATAATATAGAAAGCATAAGTCCTGAGTACTGTACATAAAGAAGTCTTTCATGGAACCAGGAATGTGCCTGAAAAGAAACATATGCAGAATGACCTCTACAAATTCCTTCCAGTCTTGTGGGAAAGTGAGGAGTGGTACAGGACAATCAGACAGGCTAAAACATGACCAAACATCTGATTCAAGAGGAAAAGTTATTCTTTTTCTGGCCAACTGGAGCATCATCTGGGACAAGAGACACATGTACACCCAAGATATCCTGCACCTGTGTCAGTGGGAGGGAGGGGTTCCATGTTGCCACAGTGACAGGAAATTCACTGACCATCACTACAACGATGGCACAATGCTTCCAATTGGCATTGTGCCGTCACTGTACAAAAGTGTTTTTTTTTCTCCCTACCTACCAATGCAGGGGATTCTGCCCCCTGCACTCCCTGCACTTTAGATAACCAACGGGGGTGAACTCCCCAGAGACAGTAGTGCAGGGAACCAGCAGGCCATCACAATGAACTGTCGATTCTGTTGCTGTGATGGTCTTCACTGTGTTTCTGTCACTGTGGGAATGGTATACCAGAGGGAAGGTGGGTATTGGCCTTGAAACTGGGCAAGTTAAACAGGAAGAATTATCCTAGGAGAGAGCAGACTGGTGGAGCAGGTCACAAAAGCATGAGGCAGATGTACAGTTGCAGCTATGGGCATGGTTAGACACAGTATACCTAAATATTTCTGTGATATTACTAGAGAAATGTCCTGCAGGACTAGGGTCACATGACCATGCATTACAACCATAGGACCACCAGAGAGACTCCCTCTGCATCTCCTTTACCTTCTTCTTGCTGTCGTCTTGCTGTCTATTCTACTACAGAGCTTAGTGTCATCTGGGACGAAACAGATCTTGCCCAGAATTCCTTCTCATATATCACTGAAGTGAAGAACATATTAAAAAGGACTGGACGCAGGACTGATCTCTGTGGCACTCCACTGTTAAGCAAACAATAAGTAATGTTTTATTTATTGAGCGCCCTTTCCCTGAGGCTCAGGGTGTTCTACAGGATGAAGAAGACAGTACAAACATGAGTACAACATAAAATGTTATTCATACCAGTTCTAAGAACAAAATATAAAACAAATATAATGCCATGAAGTAAATACTAAAATCAGCAGAGAATACAAGGGGAGAATTCTAATTAGACCCAAATGACTTCCTGAACAAAAGTGCCTTCAGTCCTTCTTAAAGGCCTCCAATTAGGGGGCCTTTCAGAAAGATCTTGGTTCTAAATTCCATAGGGCCAGTCCTGCAATTTCAAATGAGCAGTCACCCGTGGATTTAAGTGGGGCCCTGGGAACCACAAGGAGGCCCACCTTGGAGGAGTGAAGAGAGCACTGGGTATGGTAAGGAGTCTGGAGATCACTGAGGTAGCAAGGGCCCAGTCATTATATGACTTTATATGTCAGAAGACCAATTTTCTAGGTGATTCTCCACTTCACCGACAGCCAATGCAGATACTGCAGGACCAGGATCACATGACCAGACCTAGGCAGACCCATCAGTAACCTAGCAGCTGCATTCTGCACTAGTTGCTGATGACACAGGACCCCTCCACTAACCCTGAGGTAAAGAGTATTGCAGTAGTCAAGCCTGAAGGTTACGAAGGCATGTACTAGTAAGGGCAGGTTCTCAGAAAGGAATAAGGGTTTAATCCAGGCAATATTCCTAAAATTCTAAAAGCCACTCCAGACAACCAATGATGACTGTGCCTCAAGTGGCAGTCCATTGTCCAGAGTGAGCACCAGATTTTGCACCTTAGCAGAGGCAGGTAATGGGGAAGGACCAGCATCACACCAGTTACTCACCCAGTTGCCTCTTCACCCTACCAGTGACCAGGCTCGATCACCAGCACCTCTGTCTTATCTGGGTTGAGCCTCAGCCCGTTGAAGAACATACAGTTCTGGATCTCAGCCAAACATGCATTCAGTACATCAACTGCACCATATGTCCTGGCTGCAAATGGCATATACAGCTGTGTGTCATCTGCATAACAGTGAAACCACACACCATAATGTCTGGTGATCTCTCCCAGGGGAAGCATATACACTGTGAACAATATGAGGGATAGGATCAATCTTTGAGAAACTCCACAAGAAAGGGGCTACATGAGTGAGGAAAAATTCTCCACCACAACCCTCTGCATCCTGCCAGTGAGAAAAGACTCAAACCAGTAGATGACAGTGCCAGTGAATACACAGAGCTCCCTCTGGTGATCCAACAACACACCATGGACAACAGTGTCAAAAAGCTGAAGACAGAGCGAGAAGAATGAGAATTGACAATTCTCCTCTATCTCTAGGCCCAAGGAGATCATATATTCACCCTGTCTAGCTCAGTATCCATACTATGTTTGGACCAAAATCCTAACTGAAGAGGGTCATAGATGTCAAAGATTGTGAGATGTGCCTCGAGCTACAGAGTCACTATTTTCTCAGTCACCTTCACAAAAAGGGAAGTTAGAGACTGTTCTATAATTCACCGAGGAGTTTGGCTCAAGAGATGGTTTCTTCAGGAGGGGATTCACCAGTGCCTCTTTCAAGGCATTAGGGGAATACCCTACTGACAGTGAACACCAGACAATCTCAGCAAACACTGGACCCAAAGACCTACACACCCAAATAGGAGATGGGTCAAGCCTGGCTCCAGTTCACAATAAGTGGGCCACAGCTTTGATATTACCTCACAGACCTCTTCCACCTCCACTGACCTAAACTTGCTCCAGACAGGTAGAGTGCTTCCTGCAACTGCCATTTCTTCCCTACTGCAGGGCTGTAATCACCCCATTGGGGAAATGCCAGACCCGATAAAGGACACCCTATCAGAGAAAAAAACCAATAAACTCTTTGCGCTTAGCAACTGAAATATCTCTTTTTAGCTGCAAGCAGGAAGGATGGAGCAAACTGTTTACAGTCTGAAAGAGCTGAGCAGCTATGTTCCTCACTGAAGCAATCTCTTTGGACAGAAATGTTGCCTTCTTATGGGAGATTGCATTTTGATACTCACCATAGTGAGTTCTCAAAGCTAGTCTGCCCTCCTCAGATCCAGATCTCTACTAACAATGCTCCAAACTCTGACCTCTTGTCTTCATCTCCTTGAGCATCCCATCAAACCACAGAAATCTCAAGTGAGAAGACCTGAGTAGTATAAGGTATAGTGACAGTCAAGTGCAAAGGTAACAGCTTTGTTATAAGCTGCCACCACCTTACTTGCCCCTGCCTCACAGGCAACCTTCACATCCAAGTGGTCCATTACTGCCATAAGTCCTGATGGGGACAACCCCTTTAAAGGGTGGTAACAGATCAGCTCCACAGGAGAAGGACTAAAGGGAGGGATCCTGAATGAGAACCTTACTATGCGAACCTTACTGTCTGTCAAAATGACTGGATCAACCCTGAAATTACTTATCTCAAGCCCCAGTGAGAATACTAAGTCCAAGGTGTGTCAGTATCTAGGGATCTATGGTGACCTCCCTGGCTTTGGATCTGACTCCATTTACTTCTACCCTCTGTTGTCTCCCTTCCAACCAACTTTCCACCCATCTAACTATGTCCTTTGCTTCACACAGATTCTCTAGCTTCTTCAGCAGATTTCTGTGTGGCACTGAGTTGAATGCCTTGTTGAAGTCAAAGTAGAGAAAATACATTGTATGACCCATATCCACTGTTCTAGTTAACCAGCCAAAGAATACTATCAGGTTGATCTGACAAGTCCTCCTTGCCATGGACCCATGCTGTTTACTATCTGTAACCTAGTTTTCTCCATGTAGTGGACTCGGTCCTCTTTGACTAGTGCCTCCATCAGTTTATCCACAACAAAGGTAAGACAGACAGGTCTGTATTTACCTGGCTGCTGTTTGTCCCCACAGTTGTGTAGAGGAACTATGTCCTCTACCCTCCAGTCTTTCTGAAGCACCCCTGTCTGAATTGAGCTATTGAATAGCCCTAATAGAGGTTCAGCTGATTCTGATGCCAGTTCCCTGAGCATCTCAGATGCATCCTGTCTGGTTCCAGGTCTCCTCTATCTTCAGGGTTGCCTGCTCTTTTCTGACCCTTTCACTAGTAAATACCTGCTGTGTCATTTCTGAGACCCCCTCCCCCCTTTCAGCAGCCTTTAACTTGCTCTTTGACAAAGGTTCACTGTCCTCCCTAGTGAACAGTGACCAGAAGTAGTCATGTAGGGTTGCTTTATTCTCATCACCTCTATTTCCCTGCCTCCCTCTATTAGCCTAACAATTCTTCCACCTGTCTTTCTTTTTTCCTTTATATACCTAGAATACTGTTTTTCCCCTCCCTTGACTCCCTCCATGATATTTATTTATTTTATTTTATTTAGTTTTTGTTGACCGGGTAAGTGCCCTAGACAAATCCTGCCTATTTTCAGGCACAACCCCAGGGGAAGGGAATACAGATGAATGCCAACTGACCTTGAACCAGATTGAGCTGTTGGTGGTATTTTTAGTGAATTAGGGAAATTCGACCAGGACACTGGGGAAATTCCCCTACTCGTCAGAGGGGGAACCTCTGTCCGAGATGGTGGACACACCCTTGCCTTCTGAGGAGGGAGCTATGGAGGTGGGAGATTTGGTCTCTGCTCCTACCTCTGACCAAATGGAGACCACGTTGCCAACAACTGATGTTTTGCCTGTTGATGTTTCTACTACAACTTTAAGTTCTGCTGCTCATACTAAGGCTGCTATACCTAGCCCTTTGCTTGCTTCTTATGGAACTGACTTGCTGACTTGCGTGCCTACAATCGACTTGCCGGAGGATTTTACTTAATCTGATTCTGAAAATCACTGTTTGACAGCACAAGAGATCCGGGAGCGTTTTGCAATGGCAGAGCACCATTTTGCTAGTGCAAAACTAAAAATGCATAGAGATATGCAATGCCTGAGAACCGACAGCACAGATGCATCTTCCAGTCGGGTGGAAGCTCTTGAAGATTTACCTGACTTGTCTCCTTTCCTGTCTGTTGCTGTGACAGGCTCTGACCCGACCTGTGCGTCTGTAGCTGAAGCCCTACTACCTGCTCCCCTGCCGCCTGCAGTACAAACGGATTTGGTTTCTTTCTCAGGACCTGCTTCCATTACATTGCAGAGTTCCCCACATGGACAAGACTTCTCTACAGTAAATGCTCCCCTGCTGCCTGCAGTTCAAACGGATTCAGTTTCCTTTTCACTACCTGCTTCCATTAAATCGCAGAGCTCCCTACATGTACAAGAATCATCTACTGTCAATATTAATAAATTGCCTACCTGGACTGTTGAATCGGCACTGAGAGGTGCTGGCTGGGTTCAGGGTACTGTCCCAGGAAGTTGGAAGTTGGGTCCGTCTTCCATACGGTCCCCCCACCCTGAAGATTTTCCAGAGCTACAGAGCACTTTAGGCACTTCAAAAGTCACTACTGACCCCTTGTGCCTCCCTCATGAACTGGAGCTTACACAGAACCCTGTGTTGGATTATCTGAAGAGTTCTCCACCCCAGACTCCTTTTTCTACTATTTCTATAGAGGCTCCGGCTCCCCTACCACTGCAGCCCCCCCAAAAAAATATTGGGACCAAGCCGTTCATATTCTTCATTTTTTAAATTTCCAATCCAGGTTGCTAATAAACACAACGCTGTTCGCTTGGCATACCTGGGGGGGTTACCTGAGCCACCTGAATGGGTCTATGTGGCACGTACGCTTCTAAAGGATTCTTTAAAATTCTTTTCCCATGAAATATATGCGTTAATTCATATCTCTGGTGAAACCACATTTGACATAAGTTTCCAAACATCTAGAGGATTGGAGCATTTTTGGTCAAAGTATAATTCTCTGCATTATGGACCCCATTTCAGGCTATTCCTCTTTCTAAACCTACTTTTAAGATGATCACTATTCTGTTTCGAAATGAGGGAGATGAGGTGGAGGATGTTGTGTATTGGCTGAAACAGCGTTGTGACGTCCAGGGACAGCCTGAAGCCATTTTGGATACCGAGAACATTTGGACTGAGGGCTGGAAGTTTAAAGTCTTGTTACGATTTAATGGTTCTGGGATTGTACATCTGCCTAATTCTTTTTTCATAGGCCGAGATAGGGGGGTCTTGTTCTACCCGGGTCAGCCGAAGGCTTGCTATCGGTGTGGTGACCCTGCACATCTTAGTAATGTATGTGATAAAATTAAATGCAATGTCTGTGGGGAATTGGGTCATGTAGGGGCACACTGTTTGAATGAATGTAGATGTAATCTATGTGACGAACAGGGGCACACCTTTCAGAACTGTAAATGGGCTGCGCATAACCAGGAATTTCATGATGGTGGAGTGGACCAGTGCTTTATTATTACACTGGCGCAGAAGGCCCGTCTTCAGACCACCTTGGCTGTACCTCCCCCTAAGGCAACCCAGCCCTTACTGCAGGCTTCAGTGCCTGTTGTATCCTCTGAGGTCGTACCTCAGTTAGTTTCCTTCATGGATGACCCCTTGCTTGAGATTTCTCTGTCCCTGATCCTGCCCAGTCTAATTTTCCTGTTCAGGACCCAGTCCCAGGTCCAAGTACTATGCCCCCGAGTGCTTAGCAAGTGTCATAGGGTCACTGAGAAATAACCTCGGGTTGCACCATCTCCTGTGAGTGGTCTGGAACCCCCGTGCCCTTATCTAATTCTTTTGAACTTCCAACCCCTTTCTGATGATGCTGGAGGTGAGTCGGACTCTTCCTCCATAGCTTCTTCTCTCCTGATGGTACCACTGACTCTGAGTTGCAATTAGCAGTGGCCTTTCTCAGAAGCGAAGGCCAGAGTAAAACTTAAAGGGAAAAGGTGGTTGGGAAAAGGAAATTGTAAAATGTATTTTTTGTCTGTTTTCCTTTTTTTTTGGTGCTATGTTTCACTTTGTTTGCCATATTATTAATGTAAATAGTATGAAGCGTATGGCTAAAAGGAGATTGATTTTTTCCTTTCTATGGCTTTTGCCTTTGGGTTTAATTTTATTACAGGATACAAGACTTCATACTACACATGAGATCTGACAAGCACAACAGGACTGGTTACTGGGTCCTTCTTTTTGGTCGATTGGTCAGGACTTTTGTTCTGGACTGGGAATTTTAATTAATATCCCAGACTTCCGTTTGCTAAAATTGTTTGATGTTGCCCTGGTAGGTGCTTATTATAGATTTTGTCATTGGGTCCTGTCCTACAGGGTGATAATCATTTATGCCCCTCAAATCAAAACTGAACTATAGCTTTATTTACTTTGCTTCGTTCTACTTACACACTTCCTTTCAGGTATTGTTTGCTGGTGACTTTAATTGTGGCCTGAGTCTTCAAGATAAGAGCTCTTTGCTGCTACGAAGAAACTGTTTTGTGATTCCATGAATTGGGTAAATTGGTTGAGCCCACTTAATGGACTCCTAACTCTCCTTTACTACACAACACACCCCTACCTTCCAAAAGGGTAAACTTGCCACACGTATTGATTATGTGTTTTCCCTCTCCTACAGCACCAATTATTTCTGCTAAAGTTCAAGCGGTTGAGTTTTCTGATCATAAACTGCTTTCTGTTGGTTTTGGTTCTGTTGTCTCTTCCAGTAAAGGTCCAGGTATTTGGAAATTCAACACATCTTTGTTTCAGATTCCGATGTTTATGCAGTCCCCTCTGTCCTTCATACAAGCCCGTAAATGTTTTTATTTGTTATGAAGATCCTGTTCAGTGGTGGTTGGACACGAAACATGATCTGGTCAATTTTTTAAAAACTTACTGTCGTTTAAAATGTAGGAGGGAATACCTAGACTATTTGCAGAAGAGGGTACATTTTCAGTCATTATTAACCATAGCGTACACGGCGGGGCAAGACCTTACTCGACAAATAAAAGTCCTACAAAACGATATGTTGACTTTCCAATTACGGCAATCACAACAACTTTTTTACCAACATAAATTCTGTACTTTTGGAACATGTGATGTTATTTGTCCTTTTGAATCTAATTCCCATCAGACTGCCCGAAAAAATATGATGTGTCTTCTAAATTCAGAAGGGCCCTTATGTTCCTCACAAATTGAGATTTGTCATATTGTAACAAAGTATACTGCAGCCCTTTTTTCTTCCCTCCCTGCTGTGGCTGGTAACACTGCGACTTTGTATAGTGGCCTTGATATCCCAGCTCCCTCACAGCTATGTCAGGACCAGGCTTGTTCTCCTATCACGGAGCAGGATTTGACATTGGCTATTTCTTCATTACCTGTACAGAGAACTCCTGGTCCGGATGGTCTCCCTGCTGGCTTATATAAGGTGCTGGGTGACCATTTGGCCCCAGAACTTACATCTGTGTTTAATTCTCTGTTAACATGTGAATCTCTCCCTTTGGAATTTACTAAGGGTACTTTGATTTACATTTATAAACAGAAAGGTGATATCCATTCTCTAGAGAATTGGCGACCTTTATGTATGTTGAACACCGACTTTAAGCTCTTAACGAAAATTATTGTGAAGCGTTTGGTGAGGATAGCGGAGGTGGTTTTGCATCCCGCCCAATCCTGTTCTGTGCCTCAAAGGAGAATTTCTGATCATTTGATCCTCTTATGAGAATTATTTTTTCATGGCTATGCAGGTCTGGCTTCAGGACTTGTTGTCTCCATAAATCAGAAGCCTGCTTTTGATTCGGTTAGGCATGACTTTTTATGGGAAGCACTTTGTTTTCTGCATGTACCTGATGTTGTGGTACACTGGATTCGTGCTTTCTATTGAACGGCTACTGTTGTGCCTGTAGTGAATGGTTGGATAGGAGCCATGATCCCCATAAAAAGGGGGGTTCGTCAGGGCTGTCCTTTAAGCCCATTGTTACATGTTTTTTTTCTTGATGTTTTGCTCCGTCGGTTGAATACTAATTCTCAGATTCCGGGCTATTTCCAGTCATGCCTTATGCTTGCCTTATAAGGCAATCGCATATGCAGATGATGTTTGTTTTCTTGTAGCTGATGCAGCCTCAGTGGTTCATTCTCTCCATGAGTGCTCTATTTTTGGAAACTTCTCTGGTGCTGTTTTAAATTACATTAAAAGTCTGGTTATTCAGGTCGGTTCAGTAACCACCCCCTTGGACCGTATTGGCTGTTACGCTTAATTGAGGGCCCTATTCGCATTTTGGGAATTTTTTTTGGGACACAGGACTCAGATTTTTTTAACTGGAATGTTAAACTGCAACAAGGTAAACTTCAGGTGGCCTCCTGGAACCGGGGGCAGATAGGGAAAAAGAAACATGTTTTGGTGACAAGGTGACAAGACTTTCTATAGATACATTAGTGAAAGGAGAAAGTCCAGAGGGGGTATTGCTAAGCTTAATGGAGAAAAGGGAGCATGTGAGGAGGAGGACCCTGTAAAGGCATCTATCCTAAATAGATACTTTTGCTCAGTATTTACTGAAGAGAAGGTAGAGCAGGGCCCACAGCTCAGCATCATGGACACGGGGAGGGAGGTGAGCACTACTCCTTCACAAAAGAAAGGGTCCTACAAGAGCTTGCTAAGCTCAGGGTGGATAAGGCAATGGGACCTGATGGCATACATCCCAGGGTACTTAAGGAGCTAAAGGAGGAACTAGCAGAGCCATTAGCAGAATTGTTTAGTGAGTCTCTGAGCACAGGAGAGGTCCCAGAAGACTGGAGAAGGGCTTATGTGATCCCGCCCACAAGAGTGGTAGCAGGGAGGAGGCCGGAACTACAGACCAGTCAGTCTTACCTCAGTAGTGGGCAAGATTATGGAGGCACTCCTTAAGGAAAGGATAGTGCAACACCTGGAATCCATAGGGGCACAGGACCAAGACAGCATGGGTTTACAAAGGAAGGTCCTGTCAAACTAATCTCATGATTTTTTGACTGGGTAACCAGAGTGGTGACCAAGGGGAGCAGTTGATGTCGCCTACCTTGACTTCAGCAAAGCTTTTGACACTGTTCCACATAGAAGATTGATAAATAAGCTAGGTAGGCTCGGGTGGGTCAGAAGTTGGCCAACTGGGTGGCAAACTGGTTGACTGGCAGAAAACAGAGAGTGGTGGTAAATGGTATATAGTCAGAAGAGATGCAAGTCACAAGTGGGGTACCTCAGGGATCAGTCCTGGGGCCAGTCCTATTCAACATCTTCATTAGTGACCTCGCAGATGGACTAGAGGGTAAGGCTTGTATGTTTGCAGATGACACCAAGATCTGCAACAGAGTAGATGATCCAGATGGGGTGGGCAGAATGAGAAGAGATCTGGATAAACTAGCAAAATGGTCAGAAGAGTGGCAATTGGGATTTAATGCAAAGAAGTGCAAAATCATGCACATAGGGAAGAGAAACCCTGAAGCCACTTATAGGCTGGGAGGGGAGTTGCTAGCAGTCACAAAGGAAGAAAGAGACTTGGGCATCATCATCACTGATGACCTAAAATCATCCAAGCAGACCTCTAAAGCAGTAGGTAAGGCTAGGGGTGTTAGGGTGTATTAGTAGGGGTATCACAAGTCGTAAGAGGGAGGTAATAATCCCTCTGTACAAGACATTGGTTAGGCCCCATCTGGAGTACTGCGTGCAGTATTGGAGGCCACACCTTCACAAGGACATTAACCAAATTGAGGCAGTCCAGAGAAGGGCAACCAAAATGGTGCAGGGACTGCATCAGAAGACATATGAGGACAGATTAACGGAGCTCAATATGTATACCTTTTGTTATTGTGGAGATGTAAGAGGGTTCCAGCCAAAATGTGGGATTTTCATTGGCTTTCATACCATGAAAAGATTAACGTAAAATCAAATCATAAACATAAGCAGTCCCAAGATAGAATGTGTTCTCACTTATTATGTATTACAGAACTTGAAACTATCCCTCATTTATTTTTTGACTGTTCCTTTATCAAAAATTGGTGGTCCTTTTTGGCACAGGCATGGATATCCCTTGTTTCAGTCAGTTACTTATTTGAATCTTGTATACGGGTTTTTTCTCCCAGTGGTCAAAATGGCACCAGGACACTTTGAACCTTGTTTTGTCTGCATTAAATGGAATATTTGGATGGTGCGTTGCATGTTTTCTTTACAGCAAAAGGACTGCTTCTATTTGGAGCTCGAAAAAAAGATTGTACAAGATTTAAAAGAAATTTATGAGCAAGAACGTACTCTATACTCAGATATGACACTTTTGGAACTTTGGAAAGCTCTTCCTTGGATCACTGACTCTGATTTTGCAGTTACCTGAATGATTGTATAATACTTATCCTGTTTTTTCTTTTTTTTTTGTATTGTGCTTTGTGTACTATTGTATGATTTTTGTCTCAATAAAACTTTCCCCTACTCTTTTCGATAAGTGCCATGGTATCTTTAACATCCACCTGAACTACCACCAGTCCAGGCAGATGGGACCTTGGTTTAATGTCTCATCCAAAAGACGGCACCTCAGAAGTGCAGCACCCCTCTCATGCTACACTACAGTGTCAGTACTGGGATATTAACCCAAGTTCCAGATGTGGAAACTGAACCCACAGCCCTCTGATATCCCGGCCTCAGAGGCGGTGTGCTACCTACTGAGCCACTGTCACTGAAATAATACCTAGTTCTGTGTTGGTTTTTGCATCCCTAAATGCCCTCTCATGGCCTTCCTAGTTATTATTAGGTACTCCCCCTATTTTTCATCATCCTGCTTCTAATAATACTTGATGAAGTCTTTCTTTTTGGCTCTCACCGCCTCCCTGACCTTTTCAGGGAACCATATTGGTCTCTTATACGTGCTTCTCTAGGTAACCGTTCTTATACATCTCTTTATCAACTTGTGAATGGTCCCTTTTATTTCTTACCATTTTTTGCCTACTTCCCTAATACTGCCCACTCCAATTAACCCTTTCCATACTAATTCCCTCATCTAAAATCAAGAACGTCAGCCTTTGATGAGGACTTATTGGTACCATGGGGGCAGCTTACACCATATGTTGGTCGCTGGACCCCAGTGGTTCTCCAACATGCAATCCACTTACCATTTCCAAGCTGGTGAGCACATTGAGAATGGCAGCCTGCCTTGTGAGTTCCTACACCTGCTTTGTTAGCATGAAGTGCTACAATGTATTATATACAGCCTGGCTTTTAGTGTTCCTTTCTGTTTGAATGTCCCAGTCAATGTCTGGCAGGTTGAGATACCCCACAACTACCACCTCACCCTTTTCTGCCCCTTATCTACTTCTGACCCTGGTTCTCTATCACTGTCATCACTCAGTCTTGGTGATCTGTGGACCACTCTCATGCACAATGTCTTACCTGATGCCATCATGAGCTGAACTCACAGCAGTTATATTACCCAATTCCCTCCCCTAATGGATAAATCCTCCACTTTCTAGATTACTTCCATGACATAGCAGGCTACCCCTCCTCTTTTATGTTTTCCCCTATCATGCCTATACATGGTGTAGCCTGTGACCATCAGATCCCAGTCATTGTTCTCTGTGACCCATGTTTCAGTAATGGCTATGAGTTTCCCTTTTAAAATTATGTTAGGTAGAATGAAACTGAGTAAAGAAATAGAAAAACTTTCAAAAATTATTGCAAGCTCTTTTGAGCAGCATTTGAGGGGGGGGTGTAGGATACTGTTTCTTTCTGATATTGCTTACACACCAGTATCACCCCTGCAATATTTTAAAACATGTATAGGAAATGTGCCAAAAACATAATGGATATGTTAGGGATGGCTAGCGAAATCCTTAATTACCATGCATGGCAGTTCTGATCCTTAATAAAAAAGTATGTAACCACTGAACAGAGTGAGTCTGCTTTCAGGACACAGTTCAGCACTGATGGACTACAAGACTAGAAGTATGAAAGATAAGGATGGAGCGGAACCTAGGATAGCATCAGTAGCTGTGAAAAACACTAAATAAGAAGGTGAGGGGAGGGCTATGAAAAAGCCAGAGTTATGACTGATATACTGAATGAAAGCTTTGTTTTGATGTTCATTAAAGATCCACCAGAGGGACGGACCTCATGGGACAGCTCATAGTATCAGACATAGCCATATTGCAGACTGTTGACATCACACCCTTACTATAGCTGACTATTTGGTGAAAATAATGCAAGGTAAGCCCGAAGTAGCAGATAGAATATCACCAAGATAATAGTGGAGCTAAGGAAGCAATTAGGGGAGCCCCTTGCAATAACCTTTCATGGATCCTTTTGAACAGGCGTAGAGCTGGTGGAATAGAAAAAAAGCCAGCATAGTCCCCATCTTCAAGAAAGAGACAAGGTCAGAGCTGGGCAACTACAGGCTGGTCATCTTTAAAGCAGTGATGGGTATGGTCTTGGAAGCTAATATGCTGAACAGAATAGAGAAGATAATGTATGATCCACTATCCACAACAAACATGTGAAGCCATTAAGAGGCTGCCATGGTGACCATTTAATCCCTGAGAGTGAAGCTCAAGAGGTTTTGGTTGCCATGGCAACCTCGAGATGGCTACTCCCACTTGTTGTGGATAGTGGACTATACATTGTATTTTATAGTGTATGGTACACTATAGAGAAGATAAATGAGCCTGTGTGATTAAAAAATCCCACTCACTTTTTTTTTAGTGCTGCTGTCTTCCAGGCTCAGCTTTCACTGCCACAGCCATTTCAGGAAGCGCACAGGTTTGTTGAATGTGCATGTGTAAAGATATTCCATGTTGTTGTGCTGCAGTAGCTCCACATGTAGTGCAGCAAATCAATGAAAATGACATAGTTACTGCAACACAACAACATTGTTCTAGGTATGGATTTTTACATAGAACAAGGTTCTACCATACATTGTAATTGACTAGTTGGTTGAGGCTCGAGATCTTGCCATGATTCAGCATGGCTTTATGAGGGCCAGGTCATACCAAACAAACCTGATCACCTTCTTTGAGAAAATGAACCTGGAGATGATCCAGGTTATAGCTGTAGATGTAGTCCATCTGGACTTCCACAATACCTTTGACACTGCAGCTCGTAACAAGCTTCTTGGCAAAATACACCAGTTTGGTACATATATGAGATGCACACAAGGTGGATTGCTAACTGGCTTGAGGATGTGTAAAAGGCATATTTGGGGCAAGGCACACCTAACACTGCCACCAAACAGATGACTGAGCTTCATTGGCTCCTGGACTCGAAGCCTCACAAACTGAATATGTACAGAGTCTACATCCAGAGTAACTTGATGGTGGGATAGCTGATAATCTAGAGCACTCCTCCAGGATGTTGCACCTACCCAACTCCCCTTCAAAATGGACTGCCTACCTTCAATACAATATAGAGAAATCGGTAGTCAGTAACAATACCAACTTAGCAACAGTGGCATTGAGACACCATCACGTGGAAAACAACAGGTTAATGCAGATATATTTCACTCTTTTGAACCCCTGTAAGGTGTCCACATAGGTGGGACACTAAGGAATGCTAAGTTGCTAGTTAGCAAACCCTTTTTGGGCAAATGGCAAGAACAGTTATGGTTTGATGCTGTTAAATAGGAACAAGTAGACACAGCTCCCATTGTTACTGAATGGCAGTGCAGTATAACCCAATTTATCAGTGCCTTGGGAGACACCTTAAACTTTCAGATAAAAGACATTTTGGATCATTGAGGTTTCATGTTGCACAGTACTGAGGCACACTTGGTTTGCTTATTTTCAAACAGCTTTAAAGATAATTGTTAAAAACAAATAGGAAGCAAGATACAATTTCATTAAGTTCAGATTTACTTTCAAAATACTTTTAAAATAATTTTTAATTCCTCTCTGTTTCTTTTTAGAGTTACTTTGCCTCACTGCTCTTGTTCTAAGCTGGTGTAGTAGTAGGAACTGGATTGAGTCAACTTCTGCATAATGTTCCATTCACATTATGCACCATGGTTGTGCACTGCTCAAAATTCTCCATGGCTTTGGTGTCAGTTGAATGGCAGGGGTAACCAGTCCTTCTCCCTCTGAGTCAAACTCACTGTCTGGCACATCTGCATGAGAGGCATTTATGATGTCCAGAATTTCAGAGTCTGTAAGCTCCTCATGGCTGGGGTCCTCGTCATCTGTTTTCTCCCACTCAGCAACATCAACCATAAACTCTGAAGCAATCAAGTTTAGAGCTGTCCTGGCTTCTGTCAGCTGATCTGATTTGTTGGACTGGAGGACTTGGCCAGGTGGATTTTTGGTGCTTTCAGGATTCTTAGACAGGGAGGACTTTTCCCAACATTTAACAATGGTGTCCACTCTGATGTCATTCAAGCTTTCTGCCAGCACGTAGACATACTTCTTAATGGTAAGTGATTTGATGAGATCTCACAGAGCTGTCTGATCACTTTCCTCATACGAGATACAGACAAGCAGCTTACTGCTCTGTAGTCGCTTAAGAGTTGCCAGAATGACTTGATCCGTAAAATGGATCTTGACAGATGTGTTTTGCTGGCAACAATTTACATCTGGAGGATCCATCAGCTGTTGTCAGTATCTCACTGCTGGAACGGGCAGCAACATTGTAAGAGGACAGACCTTGGTTCAATGCCTTTTGCACATTAAGTGTGATTTGACTGAAGGGACAAAGTTTACAAAAACCCAGTCACAGAAAATGTCACTGTTCATCCAGGCAGTGCACTGTGCCTGGTAAATGACTGGTAGATTGGATTACTTGCAGTGTGCTAACAAGCCATAATGCATGTAAGAACTATTTTGTATGACACCACATACAGTATATGTGAATGAGTACCAGCTGTAAAATCTAGGTGACATTACTCAACTTTCAAGTTTCAAAATTTATTGTTTGACATACTTTGTCATTACACATATCAAATTACAACAGGTTTGTTTCATATTTAAACATTTTGTAGTACATAAAAAATAGTTTATATAGAAAAGTTTAAAAGGTACATATTGCTAAAATACCAGAAATTCCAGATATGAACAACCAAGTGTAAACCTGTCATCGATAATTTTATAGTCAACCAATGTAGGATACATGACATTACTCAGTTTCAGATAACTGAGTGTTTTGGACTACTGGGGTTTAGATAAATAGGATTATGCTGCATTTGTAACCCCACTACAGTATGCAACTTGTGCTGGGGGCATCATCTCATGCTCACCAGGTACCAGGGTGTTATTTTAGTACACAATGGAAGCTCCCTTA